>JAREYC010000001.1:202861250-205680000 GCA_030015325.1 Cryptoblepharus egeriae
TCCAGGAACTTGCTGGGTGATGAACTGGCCATCCCACCACCTGCACCCCCAATGGCGGGCGGCTGTCCATGGGGTGCTCTTCCCCAACCCTACCATGGCCATTGTTCCCTGGGAGGGGTTTGCCTCAGTCTCTGCAGCGCCCCCCCCCCGCCTCACCTCACCCCTAGTCTTCATCCTGAAGGAGCCCTGCTGGGGCTCTGCAGTCTGGTGCTCTGCTGGAGCTCCAAAATCTGGGCACACAAGCAGAAAGTGTGGGGACCAGATGGTCCCTTAACAAGCCTTGTACCCGGCTAGGCTCTTCCTGGCTCCCTCTGTCCCTATCCAGGCTGAGCAAAGGAGCCCTGAGCCTTCCAGAGGGATGTACAGAAAATGGACAGGAACACTTCAAGGGTCACACATATATTAATATATCTATTAAATATGTGTGACCCTTAAAGTGCCCTTGTCCATTTTCTCCAGTTCTCGCTGGAAGGCTCATGGCTCCCTCTGCTCAGCCTGGATAGGGACAGAAGGAGGGGAGGCCAGGCGCAGGGCACTTGGAGAGGGGCCATCTGGTTCCTGCACCCATCTGCTTCTGTGCTCAGTGAACAGAGCTCCCGCAGGGCACCATATAGGGAGTTTCCACAGGGCACCATCAGGCTGAGTGAGGCTGTCAGCTGGCTAGAAGTGAGGGACAAGGGCAGAGCCCTCCAGGGAGCAGTAGTCCTGGGGGAGGGTCGGGGAAGTGCACCCCAGGGACAGACCCCCTCCCGTCGGAGGTGCGAGTGGTGGGATACCCGGAGGCTTCACCACCCAGCAAATCTCTGGGGGGAGGAGGAGCAGGGAGACAGTGGGCAGCAGCGGCAGCATCTTCCCCCCACTTCACAGACAGCTCATTATATTTGCCTATGTAGTGTGCACATTATATTCGCCATCAAATGTAGTGCACACCCCCTTTTTCTTCCTGGAATTTGACTGAAAAAGCTGTGCACTATATTCTAGTGTATACAGTATTTTAGTGGAAAATAGATACTTTTAACTGTCCCCTTTAAGTAATTGGGGCTAAAACCTGCTAAAGTTGGGCAGTGTTGTGCTCACTGTTCTTTTGGAAGCAATGCTAGCAGTTTGTACAGTTATCTGTTCATCTGTTTTGCAAATGTTTTCATTATGTGGCTATTAAAAAAGGATCTTAACAAATGATCTTAAAAATGCTGAACACTGAAAAACAATGTATTTTTTAAAATATAGTGAAAGCACTGAAAAACAGTGTATTTGTAGTTGGATAATGGGCTGATTTGCCACACTTTTTATCACACATTCACCTGATATATGGTACCTGATTACCTGATAGGATGTTACAGACAATCCAGGCTTCCATGGGATTAGCTACCAGTAACTGGCCTGTCTGTATGATCAAATCTTTTACTAAAATCTTCTCTACTTTTGGTACTGTCACATAATTCAGGTACTGAACTTCAGTTAAAGTGCTAAGAAAATGACACTAGTTGTCTATACCAATCTTAAAATTCAGAACCTTATAATCTTATTTGATAAAAAGGTTTCTGATTGCTATATAGGTGTCACGTATCAATTCCTGTTGTTCTACCTTCTGCCAGTGTGTGTGTGTGTGTGTGTGTGTGTGTGTGTGTGAGAGAGAGAGAGAGAGAGAGAGAGAGAGATTTATGAAATCATTGAATGAGTCTGAATTTTTTTGGACACTATTACGGGTTGGAAAATTGGGAAAGCAGTATGACAAGGCTGTATATTGTTACCAGTGGTGGGCTTCAAATATTTTAACAACCAGTTCTCTGTGTTCTAATGACCATTTTAACCCTTAGTTTAGCAAAAAAAATTTTGTGTCACATGTGACATCATCAATCAGTACTAAGCCAAAGTTCAGTGTAATTTATTCCTATGCATTATGCTTTGTTGTGCTCGCAAGTGGCATGTGTCCAGGGGTGCCACAAATAAGAACATAAAAACATAAGAAAAGCCTCCACTGGATCATACCAAAGACCCCATCTAGTCTAGCTTCCTGAATCACACAGTGGCCCACCAGCTGCCTCAGGGAGCACATATGACACTTGCATCCAGGTGCCTAAGTAGCAGCAGACATTACCACAAGTTCCACAGGTGGTGCTCGTACCACTGGTTGAGAAACACTGATCTACAGTTTAGAACCAGAGTCTGTGGTATCCCGTCTGCAGTTTGAGGTTTGCCTCTAAGCCACTACTTAAGGCTACAATCCTGTCCACACTTTCCTGTTAGTAAGCTTCATTGACTGTTATGGGACTTACTTCTGAATGGACATATATACGATTTGGGCTGTTAGAATCCCAGACACTTGCTGCAATACTATCCACATTTACCTAGCAGTAAGCACCACTGAATATAATAGGACTGCTGAATAGTCAAGCAGAGGACTGAGCTCTTAGTAACCAGCCTCTGGCTGCAATCCTATTCACTTTCCTGGGAGTAAGCTCTAATATGGGAAAGTTAAGAGGGATTCCAGTCATAGTATTATCCCTCAGAGTGTCCTGCCAGCCTATGGTAATTCTTGCCCTAGGGCAAAATCCAGAGTAACTACGGGGAGTCCTTGCTCTGGTGTAAGAACAACTTACTCTGGATTACAATATGAATTTCCCATAGGTTTTCACTAGGTGGTGCAGTAACTACGCGTGCATGTAATGTCTCTTACATGCTCCTGTAGTTACTCTGGATTTGGGGGCTAGAAAACTATCAGGATCTGTAAAGCATCATATCCTATAGCAGTGCTTCCCAAACACCTACAAGAGAGATGGGGATGCTGTAAGTATGTACATGGGGCTTGCAGGGAAAGGGGATCTCCAGAGTGCCCTAAACCTCTGTAACTGTAAAACAAACTCAATTCAAAGTCTTTTCCTGTTTACAACTGTTTAATATGAGAGGGTTTTTTAAAAAATTAACTACTACAGAAGCTTTGGAAGCCCTGCAGAGGTGTCTGAAGGTTTCTTGCAACCCCAGAGGCTGGCACACCCCTTAGCCTAGGCATCTGTCTAGGCTGCCCCAGTGAGGGCAGCCCAAGTCCACAGTCTTGGGGCAGCCTAAGGCTACAATCCAGAGTAACTATGGGACCTTTTACACCGACGTAGTTACGGTGCCACCTATGGGAAACGCATAGAGCCATCCAGAGTAAGTGCCTCTTATGTCTTCCCGTAGTTACTCTGGATTGTAGGGTACGTTGCCTTAGGCTGCCCCAAGCCTTTTACAGAATAACTACGGTGGGCCATCTTACAGTTGGGTCAGCCCAGTGATAGGCAGGGTAACCTAAGTGCACTTCTGGATTGTGCCCAGAGTGGCATAGAAGTCGAAACGTAAACTGGTGACAGCATCTTTCATTGATCTAATCTAATAATTTAAAGGTGCGTGTGTAAGCTTTTTAGTTTCACTGAAGGGTTCTATAAGCAAAAAAAGTTTTTAAAAAACTCTTTGAAGCATAAGAAAAGAGCATGCCCTCTTGTACATACATTTTAGGTTACAGCTTCAGTAATGTCTACAGTCAAAACCCTTGAAACACTGATAATTAGATTTCCTCTTGACCATAGGTGGGTGTTCCTTGCTAATTCTCTGGTTACACTAATGGTTTACCACATGGCTGTGTGCCTGCATGGTCATGTTATGAGCAATCACAAACGAGGGCAGCTGCATGTAGTGAGTGGGTCTCAGGGGATATCAGGCAGTTACATGCAAAAACCACCCACCTTGAAATTGTTTTGGATGTAGATGAAGGATATGTTCCTCATAGCTTGCCCCTCTACCTTTATCACTGTATTATAAAATAATATATGATGTATTTTTAAAAAATCTAGCAACAACTCTGTAGTCATGGTTCATTTTCATTTGCATCTTGGAGAATGATTTTATGATTTCTCCCTAAGAAAATGGGTAAAATTCATTTGAAGGAGGCTGCTGTAGATACCATGCAGATCACATCTTGCATTATATCAGCACTAGTTCTAACAAAGTTATGTATTTCTTAGTCCTGGCTTGTTTTACTAGCTTAAATTCTTAAATTGCTTAAATTCTCTGAAGATGGTCTAATAAAGACAAGAAGTCATTTTCGATGTGCTTAAAGCTTGTTTTCACCATACCTGGTTAAAGTTAATACTTGCAGGGTGGTAGACTATGCTTTTATGTGTATACAAATACCGTATGTGAGTTTCACAAACAATCTTCACATGAGTCTCATAATCATCTCCATTTTTGAACTGTAAATGAAGTAAATGCTATGCTACTCATAGTTCTACTAAAAAAGTAATAATTTCTAAAAGAAGAATGAGGAAGCACACCCACACTTCTTTTCTTTGATGCAATTTTTAACTTGCATTGCAATCCTAAATTGCCCTGGTTTAGGCAGGCTGCTTTGTCTGTGCTGCTTCCAGCACAAGTACTGGGACTGCTACTGCTCTAATGCAGGGAGGGGGAGACTGAGACTTAGGACACCCCTGTAGTGATTGGTCCTTGTGTTGGTCCCAGGGTCCCAGGACTGGAGCAGGGAGGCCAGTGCATGTCAGTTTTCATGCAAATGAACAATTGCATTTATTAGGCAATTGTCTGTATAAAGAATAAGGTTTGGGTGCTGGGATGAATGTTGCTACATCTCCTTTGAATGGTATGTGGATAGTAAAAAAAATAAGATTGTTCTTAGCCTATCCAGTAGCTCTTTTTATAAGCAAAGTGAATTATGTGTCTGGATCTCTTCTCTCAATAGAAAACATGCACATTCTTTTTCTAATATTGACCTTTTATAGTAGTGGTAACACATAAGTGCTCACTTCTTTGTTTCTGTGTTTTCTCACATGTTGATTCTGTATCTGTGTGAAACCATCTCTGGAAACATTCAAGAACTTTAAAAAATTATTTTAAAGATGCTTCTAGGCACATTTTAGAACCATCAATGGGGCCATGTGAGTCTATAGCATTTCAGTGAATAAAGTAATATTTAAAACATATTCTAAGAACAATAATAGTGAAACAGCAAGCAGCAAAATGCACAATAGCGACACAGAACACTAAAATAACTCAGTAGAAAGATAAACATAGCAAAAGGGTTTTCATTGTCTTCTTAAAAGCAGGTAGCGTTGTGGCCAATCAGAGGTTTGGTCCTGCCTCTTGCTTTTAACGTAGTGGGACAGAAATCAGGCTCCCCAAAGAAAAATCAGTGTGCAGGAAAAGTGCAGATAACAGTTCTGCTATTCAGGCCCCAGAATCTTGGGCTTCACAGATAATAGCCAACACCTTGAATTGTTTCCAGAAATATACTCTAATTCATTGCAATTGAAAAAGTGCAGGTGTAACACGCTCTGCATCCTAATCACATGTGCATCCTAATCACAGCATTTTGTGTCAGTGGACAGTCTTCAAGAGCAGTCCCACATACAATGCATTATCAGTAGTCAAAATGACATGTCTGACCAGATGTGGCTGTAGCCAAGTCTGCTTTCCTCAGGAAGGGCTACATCTGGTGCACCGAATACACAAGCTGGACAAAGGCTATTCTTGACTATAGTTGCCACATATCTTCTTGAAACAGTCTGAGTGTTCACATTTGATCCTTTAGTAGAGAACAGGTTAAGATAGAACAGGTTAAGCACCCACCCCAAGATCAGCTTTCCTAATTATCAATAGCACCTTTCCTGTATAATTTCAAGTTATTAGCTCATACCTTGTCCTTCATAGATGCCAGACATTGATTCAGGTTCTCCCTGACTTCCCAAATTGCCAGAAGGAAAGGAGATGCAGAGTGGATGTTGTCGGTACATTGGTGATGCTACACTTCAAATCTTCCCACATAGCCTCTTTCAGTGGCTTCATCCTGATGATGCATAGCATGAGGGACAGGATCAACCCCTGCAGGACACTGTAGGCCAGTGGTCAAGTTGTTGAGCATCCGTCCTTCCAGCCTTGTTTTCTGGAACTTACACAAAAGATTAGATTTTCAAAAAACAATACTACCTAGTCCAGAAGAATAACCTAGTTCAGAAGTATACAATTATATCAAAAGCTGCTGAAAGTCCAGCAGAGCCAACAGAGAAGCACTCCCCATGTCCAGCTCTTAGTGTTCGTCATCAGAAAAGGCCTCCAAGATTGTTTCAGTTTCTAAGCCTGAAACCAGACTGGAAAATACTGTCCAGGAAAGATCATTCAGTGTCATCCAGGAAAACTAGGAATTCAATAGCCATACCTGTTGTTGTTGTTGTTGTTAATTGCATTTATATTCCTTCTTTCTCCCCTTCTAGGGGACGCAAGGTGGACCCAACGTGGTTCATCATTGCAAGTTTCATTCTAAATAGGTCAGTAGCAACACCAACCATGTTCCACCTGGTTGTTGCTGCTCCTGACCTGCCTGGATTTTCCCCCCACAGTGCAGTAGAGCGTTATGACCTACCTGAGGATAGGATTGAGGTATGGGTTGAAATGTGGTATTAAAATAGTAAAGAATATAATTGCTACTGAGAATGAAATGGAGGAGAGAAGTACCTAACTAATTTCCAGTTGCTGGCTGGACTCAGGCCTCTTGAAAAGCCTATGCAGTAATTATTAGTGTACGTTTCCTTGGTGTGCTCTTCTTTGGCTTGATAATTGGACATCAAGCATGTATTTCTTGCAGGTTTTTGCTTCCTCCTTCCACGATGGAATGGCTGGTATTGTTAAAACACATTGCAGTTTTACTGCTTAGGGCTATGATTGCTGTTGTTTTGGCAAAGAACCGAAAGTGGATCCATGCCCACATTGCTTTAAATTTACCAAATAAGCAAGTCATATTCACTCAACTAGATTTAGACTTTATTTGTGGAAAAATGTGCTGGCAGCTGCAGTTTATCAGCAGCCATGAACACTTAGGCTGGAGTTCTGAAAACTTTTTCTTTCTAATTATCTTTGTTCCAGCCTTTTGTTGGTGAGTTCAGGCCAAGAAAAGCTCAAGGTCTTGATTACTTACAATCTGCAGGTATCTGCAGATCCTATATCCACAGATTCACTTATTCACAGATTAATTAAGACCATGGGGCTCCCATGCATGTACCCCCAAAGTGAGCCCCTCTGGAGGCAGGGAATGTATTTGCCTGTATCTGCATTTTCATGTAACTGCAGGGTGTGTGTGCGTGTTTCCAGAACAGAAACCCTGTGGATACAGTGATACACCTTTACTTTGTCTATGTTCCTTTTTACTGAACCTTAAACTTGAAGGCAAAAGGAGAAGGGGACTGCAAAGGATGAGGTGGTTAGAGAGTGTCACTCAGGCAATGACCATGAATTTGGAAGCTAGAGGAAGATAGGGTGGCTTGGTGTGCTGCAGTCCATGGGGTCATGAAGAGTCAGACACAACTTATTGCCTAGAGAACAAATTTGAAGTTGAGAATCCATCTGCCACTTATTGAATAAGATGACAACACTAAAAAAGGAGGAAAAAAATGAACATTAATCTTTCTCTGTTTTCTCTTTCAGTTATCTGTCATCTTCCCTGCATGAACGGAGGCCAGTGTAGTTCTAGAGATAAGTGCCAGTGCCCTCCTAACTTCACTGGGAAACTTTGTCAGATCCCAGTGCAAAGCAGCAATGCTCCAAAACTCTATCAAAATCCTCAGCAGGCAAGCAAGACCATGGGATCCCATGTCATCCATTCTACACATACTTTACCGCTGACCATGCCTGGGCAACAAGGAGTAAAAGGTAAAACTCCCTTTTGTGGTTAGTTTTCACTATTGGCTGTAGTTTAATTTTTTACTTTTGATTTTCAGACAAGAGATAGTCATAACATCTGTCCACATAGCTGAAATTCAAAGTCTGTCAGAATGATGGGATGTTCCTTTCCTTAGATGGTTTCACAATAACAGTTCAATCCCATGCACATATACATAGAAGGTCTTTTCACTTCATAAGGTGTCTTCACTTTTGTTCATCCTGAACCAGAAAATAATTCCCACTTTCATATCAACCGTAGGATACTAAGATATTCGCTTAAATTTCTATTCATTTTTTTAAGTCAATATGTTCTAACTTCAGCAACTTAGCACCAGTCATTTAGATCTTAGTAACCTTTTAAATAAATTTTGGTATTAGATGGGAATGTGAAAGAGAGTGAGATAGTAAAACCAGATATAGCTGCTTTGATCACTTAAAAGCTTTTGGATTGAAGCCTCTTGCTGACAGCTGCAATACCCTTTGGGTCTGTGTATTTGAACAAAAGGTGCTTAGTTGGAGCAATCTAACACAAGTGGGAAAACTGTGACATTCCAGAACTCTTTGCCCATAATCTTGCTTTGTACTAGGTGTTAGAGAGATACATGGCTCTTTCACCCTTGCCAACCCAAGGTCCTAGAACCAGGAGAAATCAGCTCCAGGTCTATGTAGGGCACTGTATCAATTTACAAATCTTGTTTTGAAGAAAATGGTTACTGTCTGCAACCGTTATAATGATAATGGTTGCATTATAATGATAATATAATTCTCCAAAAGCTTTCTTATAATATCCTTCAAAAGCTCTCTGCAGTTGCTACCAGTGGTCGGGGAACAGGAGTAAATTATCCTAAATGGGGTGAAAATGAAATTCCTGGAGGTAATGGATGGTCATGCAGCATGACCGTCCATTACCCCCAGGCACTGGAGGAATGAGTGTGCCGCGTGGGTGCAGAAAGAGGGGTAGGACAGAGAGTGGGAGCACCTCAGGGCATAACTTTGCCACTCCTCTGGTGCCCCCCGATGCCCCTGCCAATGGTACAGCTGACCCCAGTGGGAAGACACAAAGCGGGCCCTAGAGGTAGCTCCTCCCCGCTTCTTGCGGCCAGGGCAAGGAGAGCAGCCGAGGAGAAATAGCAGGGTGTGCTCTGGTGCTGTGCTCCATCGCAGCCTCCAGCCTGGCGGGCAGCGCAGCCTCTGCTGTTCCAGGAGCCCCTGCCTGCCTGGCCTGCATTCCTCCTGCCGCCCCCTGCCAGCCTGATGCTCCAAGCCCTGCCTCCAAATCCTTTCAAATCAAGGGGGTAACATTGGCATATCTAATTATATTTTGGGGTAAAATGTAAAAAAGTTCCCCAACCCCTGAGCTAGACATTTGCTAAAATAGCTCCAGGTAACTTCAGCCCAAAGCTAATCTTTCAGAAAAATGTGGGTAGAAATGTGTATGACCTCTGAACTGTGGGCAGGAGATGCTTCTTATGAAGAAATGCAAGCTGCTTGTCAGAATGATAAGTGCAGATCTTAAATTCCACATCAGGCAGTGAATTCTCAAACCAATTTTAGGGCATTGTCATTCCCAAGTGGATTTGTGTGAGGCTAAATTATGACAGAGTGTCTTATGTGGTTTTGCATATATAAAAGTGACTCATTATAGCAGTGATTTTCAACCTTTTTCATCTCATGGCACACTTAACAAGGCACTGAAATTGTCAAGGCACACCATCAATTATTTTACCATTGACAAGGCACACCAGACTTCAAATCTCCCAATTTTCCTATTAATGAATGTCAATCCCCAAAGTCCCACAGCACAGTTGAGGACTATCCACTACACACCAGTGTGCCATGGTTGAAATCACTGGTTGAAATCACTGCATTATAGCCTTACTGTACATCACAATAAGAGCACAATCCTAACCATGTCTACTCAAAAGTAAGCCCCACTGTGTTCAGTGGGTCTTACTCCCAGGAAAGTGTCTTTAGGATTGCAGCCTAAGTCATGTACAAAGTTTCCAATGACTTCTAGTTCTTGAACAAAAATAATATTTCTATCCTAGTAGAAATAATTTCTATTTTCTGATATGTGGTATCTTCTTCAGTGTATACCTAATAAAGTCTTTCTGTCTTCTGCCATGACATAAAATATATAGCTTTACAAATTGTTGCATTTTTACTAATTGTTTGTTATCAATTAAGTTTAGTAGTGGCCTTGCATGCTTTTTTTCTAATTCTTTTTTTCCAGTGAAATTTCCTCCTAACATAGTGAACATCCATGTAAAACATCCTCCCGAAGCTTCAGTGCAGTTCCACCAAGTTTCAAGAATTGACAGCACATCAACAGGGCACAAAGCGAAACCATCACAATCTGGACATTCTCAGGTTTATCAAAGTCTGCCATTTCAAAAGACCCAGAAAGTACATTCAACCTACACACATCAGCAACCTGTTTCTCATGTGTATCCTGTTTCTGCTAAAACTCAACTTGGGCGATGCTTCCAGGAGACTATTGGTACACAGGTAAGATATGTCCTTTAGCTTTAAAATTAATGACTAACTATAGTTTGCTGTTATGTCCAAAATTTGTTTTACGTGAGCTGCAATTCTATGTATGCTTACATGAGAGTGAGTCCAATTGAATTCAGTGGGCTTTCTTCTGAATAAACAACTATAAAGGTGTTGCCCGCAGATTGCCCTACTAGATGTGACCAGATCAGTACAGTGCTCATTTCCATTACAAGGCCAAAGAGGCAGTGTTGTCCGAAGACACCTCTGTGGTCAAGTAGCCGGCATGGCTAAATGCAAATGCACAGGGGGAAAATACCTGAAAACTAACAACTTGTATTTACAAAACAGCAAACAAGTATTAGTTTGGACAATTTATTCTTCCAACAGGTTCGGCAGCTATGATGGCTTGGCTTGATGTGTTACTTTACTCTTTGAAAGCGGAGCTTTTACTCAAGTGAATGTAGTTGTTCTTTTCAGTGGGTGATAAGATCATGATGTACTAACATATGCACCTCATGGCTTGTGATTAATTAGTTTTTGAAAATGGAGTGCGAAAAATAATTTTGAAAAGATTGTGAAAAATGAGATTTTTGGATCCCTGAAAATTCCTCCATGTAGATCTGCTTGTCTGATACTCAGATGTGGTTGGGGAGAAAATTTTGAGCAGTTTTTCTGCTTTACATTATGTTAGTTACCAAGGAGGAGGGAAGAGGATCTTGAAGAATGTGTTTCTTAATTTGGAGAACCGTAGTATTACCAAGCTTTTGAACTCCTGCCAATCATATAGCTGAGATCTATTTTTTCAGATTAAAGCATCATTGCAAAGATTAGACAACCTTAAAAACCATTCGTATCAACCCTTTGATGTATAAAAGTGAGAAATTTGTTTTTAAATGGATAGGAAAAAAGTGAGGAGAGATAGTGGAGTAGGAAATGGAGGAAATACCATCAGATTTACTGGAAAGTCCCAGCATGAACTTTACCATCAACCCACTATGCAGTTGTCATCTTGATATGTGTTTACAGAATACATCTGGCACAAAATAAGCCCTGGGCTTGGAGCCAGTGTTGGCTCTGTGAAAGTACCCAAAGGAAAAAATGGCAAATACTGAGGCTATTATAGGGAAAGCTGAAAAGAGAACATGGAGATAGGAAAGAAATTTTGTTTGAACTTTTTATTCTATTACTTTCAGGTTGACAGTTCCTGTTGTATCCATTCCGATATTGGTAGACCTAAATTCCAGACGCTCAGACATGGGTGACTTCCTATGTCAGAATTAGTTACTTAGATTCTACTTTACCAAGATTTTTCTTGCATATTTGCAAGAAACTGAACTGAATTCCAGGCTTTATAGGCAAAGTCTAAGATTTAGAAAATACAACACCATCATACTGAAACACACAGAGGGGAATTATTTTGTAAAAAAATACTCAATACATGGATATGGATCTCTAGTATTCTAGTCCTGGGTAATAATACCCCTTTCCCTTTATAGTAATGCTGGGCTATATTTTCCCCTAAACAGTATAAGTCAGTGGTTCTCAAACTTCCTAATGTCGTGACCCCTTAATACAGTTCCTCATGTTGCGGGGACCCCCAACCATAAAATTATTTTCGTTGCTACTTCATAACTGTAATTTTGCTACTTTTATGAATAGTAATGCAAATATCTGATATGCAGGGTATGTTTTCATTGTTACAAATTGAACATAATTAAAGCATAGCGATTAATCATAAAAACAATACGTAATGACAGATAGATAGATAGATAGATAGATAGATAGATAGATAGATAGATAGATAGATAGATAGATAGATGTGGCATAGCTAAGAGGGGGTGACTAAGAAAGAAAGAGGGAGGGAGGGAGAGAGGGATGGAGGGAGGGAGGGATGGGAAGGTAAGTACCTGGGTGAGAGGAGATCTCCATAGGATTGGGATCTCAGGCAGCAGAGCCAGCCACTGTTTCCTGGGAGTAAGTCCCATTCTCTATCATGGGACTGACTTCCGAGTAGACATGCATAGAACTGGGCTTTAAGGCTGCAATCATTTCCTGGGAGTAAGTCCCATTCACTATCATGGGACTGACTTCCGAGTAGACATGCATAGAACTGGGCTTTAAGGCTGCAATCATGTCCTGGGAGTAAGTCCCATTCACTATCATGGGACTGACTTCTGAGTAGACATGCATAGAACTAGGCTCTAAGGCTGCAATCCTCCCTCCCCCCAAGGCTCCACATCGTCTCACAGCTGCTCAGAGGCTCCTTCTGAGCTGCTTCTCAGCAGCTTCTTCCAGCTGCAGTGGCTCCAGCGTTTCTGCCAGGTCTTCCCACCTAGGCCCCTGCACCAGGAGTTTTTAGGCGACCCCTAGGAAAGCTCCAGGTGACCTCCAAAGGGGTCCAGACCCCCACTTTGAGAAACGCTGGTATAAGTGGTCAGCTTTAGACTGGCCAGAAGCACCCAGCACAGCTGCCTGGTAACACTCTTCAAAAAGGCCATAGGTCCTCTTGAGTTCCATGCACTGCTAGTGGCCTCTTGCTTTGTAATGTTGCTTTTTGAGAGGAGAATGTTTAAATAAATAGGAATTTTAAGATCCATGGCAACTATTACTCCATAGAGTCACAAAACTGTAAATTACTTCCTTCTTGCATGAAAGTACTTATACAAGCGCACACACACAGCATCTAGGCAGGTTCCATCCCAACATTCCCTGGCTAGGGGTTCCACAGATAATGAATATCAAACACATTTTATACAGAGGGCCAAAATTAACATTCATGGAGCCTGCTAAGGGTTGAGGATATTATTATGATGTCATTTTCTGCAGAGGACATAATTAAGCAGAAAGTTATATCATTAAGCAGATGATGGCTAGAAATAAGCAGATTGTTGTTACATAGAGTAAGATAAGCATGTTGTTCTTACACAGAAATTCAATAGTTGCAGATAACAGAAGGGAAAATGTGGAAATTTTGTTCATGGTTTCAAGTTAGGAGAGTGACCGACTATCACGCTGGGAAAGTCCAATTATAACAGGGGCCTGATAAATTACTGCTTGGAGGGCTTCATTCAGCCTGTGGGTGTTGACACCCCTGAATCAAATATTGGGTACTTCTGGACCAAAATAGCTATAGGGTATGGAATGTTTTTAACAACTTGGTACTTCTAACAGAATTCACAGTAATTTCATCACCTGAGAGTATCTGATAGCTTTAAGAAACCACCACGGGAAAGGGGAGATAGGTCTAAATAAGTTAGAATTGCACCCTTAAGGCTGTAATTTTAACCCTCAGTTAGACAGGCTTATGTCCCACCACAAGAACCATGCTAGCCTGGGGGTGTCACAAAAGTGTCGTAAGGCAATTCTTTGCCATTCATGGGGGGTAGGGTTAGGCCAGTCCATGGATATGCACCAGCCTCCCCAAACCACTACAGGAACAGTGAGTGGGTAAGCTGTGCCAGCCTAAATAGGTTAGGATGCGCCTCAAAGAATTTTGTGTTATTTTTCTAGCATATTTTGCTCATTGGTGTATAATGAGAAATTCAGATTCCAAAGTTGATTTTGTAGCTTCTTGAGACCATTGGTGCTGGAATGTTGAATAGGATTGTGTCCCAAAACAGTCTGGATTGTATCCAGCCTTTATGTGAGTGGAAGAAAGTCATGAGAGTGTTCCCTTTCCCCTCACAGTTGCATCCTTCACCTCCCTACAAAGCCATTCCTGGGAGTTGGGGACCTTTGTAAACAGGGTATGATGGTATCTAGGGACTGCAGAAAGTTTAAAAAATGAGCAGAACTGGAATTATGCTTGCAGAAGTATCTATGCCCTGTTTTTAACAGTTTCTCCCTTCTCTTACAGCACCCATACCCTATTCCTGAGGGTTTCAATTCTCAGGAGCGGCTTTTCAGAGGGCTGCTGTAGAAAAGAAGGGGGCAGAATTCAACTGCATGAGCTTTTAGCCACTAATGCAAACTCTTAATATAACCCTTATTATTTAAGATCACACTTTCTTTTTTTTTAATCCTCTAGCATGGAGGAACCAATGCTGCTTTGCTCAGTTGTTGCGCCCAGCATTGCTTCAGTCCCTTCCCATGTGGTAGATGTTGGTTGTCAGTAGGTTGTGTCTTCTCCAGGAAGAATAGATAACATTTTCACCCTAACATCTACTGTAACATCACATTTTACTTGAAGTGTTCAATAATTGCTTTTATACATTGGATGGGACCCTCACTTCCTATATAGCCAGGCAGACTGCCAAACTGCTTTTTCTCCCCTCATATTAATTTGTTAAAATTCTTTGAGTCTGTTCAGGATAGCCTCTATGATGTTACTTTGCTTTGCAGCTGTCAGTGTTTATATACTTTTGCTGGGTGGATTTCTAAAATTGGCTTCAATGTTCAACAATGTTTTATTAATTACTTTGAGATCAGAGGTGATTTTATTGTCTGCGAACGAGACCAGCCTCTTTTTGGCAAGCCATTTAATCTGTTGCAAGTTCTGGTTTATATAGCGGCTTCTCTTCTGTATTTTTAGGTTGGATTTTTAAAATGCTGTATAGTTCTCAAATGATAAATTGTAAACCATCCGCAGGGATTGGTGCTATGTGTGTTTGTACAGTATATACTTAGGAATAGTTTTAATTCATTTGAATAATCTAATGTGGAAGTTTCCTAACTTCGTGGACAAACATCTATGATGTTCTGTAACATTTTGATGGAGGTAAACCAATGAAAAATAATTCCAATATTGGAACTTTTCCTTCTCTGAATGTAAATCATGATCAACCTTCTTCTCAACAACTTTAATTTAGTATGAAGGTATTTGCACACCAAAAAGCTAGACCTTGCTCATTTAAACACTTTGTACATTTGGGGCCTAAGAGCCATTACTGCTGGTGCTGATCTTCAGTACTGGTGTTAGGTGTCATAAACATGCCACAAAATATGTTTATGGTACTGTGGGGGGTGGTACCAGTGCCAGGCCAGCACCAGTTGTTGGGCCCTGCACTAGAAGAATGCCACCTTGAGGTGCGTGTGACCGCCAGGTGATGATGATGGCTAACAGGGTGGGAGAAGGCATTCTGGGCAGGGCAGAGGGCAGCACCTGGGGTGGAAACTGCTGAGTGGTGGAGCATTCTCTTCCCAAGCCTACTATCCAAGCTAAAAAGCAAAAAAACACAGATATTTTTAAGTCTACAACAGCAAAATAGTCAGTTATTGCAGGGCATTCACCCTGACTTGGGAGAAGAGGACAAAAGCGAATTTTTGTAAAGTAGATTGTTTCTGTCCAAGAAACACGATAAGCTAAGAGGGAAAACTTTTAAAAGAGAATATGTAAAGCAAAGGAATACTGTCTCTGAGTAATGCCTTTTCTTTCGCAGGTGCATAACGTGTATTTTTTCTCCTTTTCTTTTTGGAGTCTCAATTTTCTTTAGGGAAGTGGCAAAGTATTAAAATGTTAGCATTTGCTGGCTGTCACACATTTTGTTGGCATCAGAAAATACATTTGCAGCAGTTGTCGTAAACCAAAAGCATGTAATTCAACTATAGTCTGCAAATTGATTTTTCTGTACCATTAACAATTTTGGTCGGCTTCTTACCTCTACTTTGAATCTTTTTGGAAGCCAAAGAGTCTGGCAGCTTAGAGCATTGCTCTACTGAGCCTTATTAAAAGGAAGAAAACAAGAAGTTTATGTTTCTTTTCCTTCACTCCGTACCCCTTCAGCTGCTTTTCATTTTAATTCAAATAAAAATGCCTTTATTATGACATACAATATCTTGTTATTCCTCAAAATATGTTTATAGCATCAGTGATACAGACAATAAAGTTTGTATTGCTAATGTGTGCCCTGTTAATTTTCCATATGATTAGTGAGTGTTGAAATTGTTATGGCACATTTGACTGAAGGAGAAATATAATTTAATATGTGTGGCTGCCATTATACCTAAAAAAGGGAACGCCTCAGTAAAATGTGCTAAATATCTTTTCATCTGCCTTTTATAATCGCTGCATTTGCATTCAGTCACTGATATTTAAATCAGTTAATAGTAATTTAATTAATGCAAAGGTTTTCATCATTTTGGGCCACACAAATTTATCCTCACTTTTCAACTGTGTGTAACTAATGTAATTTGCATGCCGTTTTATGAATGTAGCAGATGCTGAACTTGAGTTGGTTGATAAGCTTTTCCTACCGTATCAATCCAGAAATAGTTGTTAGAAACTACTATTGTTAGAAAGATTGGAAATTGCTAGAAAGAATGAATCACAGTGAAATCCTAACCCCTGGTTAGGCTGGCACAAGTCCTGTGCTGATGTTGTGGTGCCACAAAAGTTCCATAAGGCATTTCTGCGTTACTCCTGGGAGGATTAGGAAAATGCATAGATATATGCCAGCCTCACCAGACCAGCACAGGAAAAAGGAGATGGGTGAGTTGCTCTGGCCTAAATTAGTTAGTGTTGTACCCTCAGTTAAAATAATTGTTATGCTCTTTTAATGATTTGTAAATAACTTTGCTGTTCTTAAATATATAAGAAGTGAAATTGTATGTGCAAGTAGAGATGGGTATAATATCAAACACTGATGTAGACAGCAATAATTCTTTCAACCAACTTTATTTGTGGAAGGCTACAATCCTAAACCCACTTTCCTGGGAGTAAAATCCATTGAGTACAATAGGGCTTACTTCTGAATAGGCGTGGTTAGCATTGCACCCTAAATATAATCAGGGTCAAAAGGGTTTCAATTAATGGCATATTTTGAGGGATAAACTGTCCATTTGCAGACAGATTTTTCAGATACTTCCTAGGGAAGTCAAATAATATTTATTTCAGTGGTCTCCAATTATAATGCAACTTGCCACATAGTGATTTGCCAAATTCTTTAATAAAAACTATTCTTAAAACTATTCTTAAAGTAAAATCAGATGTTTCACACTTTCATGATTTTTCTTTATGAAGCACTTTTCCTCAAGAGTAGTCGAAAATCTCTCATAAAGTAAAATAGTTATAGTTGCCTGGAATTCCTTGAAGTTCAAGGCTTGGCATCAGGAGGTCTTAAGCAAACAATGTCTGAAAATGGCAGGAATATATTTACAGGAATAATGTCCCATTTGGTAAGATTCTAAGCGGTATCAATGCTTTGTATTATTTGAGGTTTAAATATGTATCAGTTAGCAAAAGCATCAAACACATTTTAATTGGTTGATAAAAGAAAACCACAGAGGTTGTTTCTTGCTTAGGAAAAATGCTCATTGGAAGCCAAAGCAAAGACTGTACAAATTGTTTCGGAAAGACTGGAGATATTTAAAAGTGTATCTCCTCCTCATCCGAGACCATACTGCTTATGTTTTAGTGGTGTGTTGGGTGGCATTATTCAGCATAACCATTTGTCATTCTGTAAGTTTTTGGAAATACAGTATTGTATTTCCAATACTGGTTCTCAAACCTTTCGCACTGGGACACACGTTTTAGAATGAGAATCTGTCGGGATCCACCGGAAAAGATGCCATTCAGCCACAATTGATGCAGTTGTCAGAAGTGACATCATCATGCAGGAAAGTTTTTAATAATCCTTGACTTCAATCCTACCCACACTTATGCAGAACTATTTGCTTGTATGAAGTAGCTCAGAGGTGTCCAAACATTTTGGCAGGAGGGCCAAATCTTTTTATTTACTTATTTATTGGATGGATGGCTACCCTGCCTTTCTTCCTGAAGGGAATCATTGTCTGACACTGTGTTGGGGCCAGAAAAATGATTCACATTTCAAATTTGAATAAATTTACACAAATTTAATTATGCCAATAAAGGTTATGATGATGATGAGATAGGGTGAGCTCTGCGACACCAGCTGGATCCAATCGTATTGGCGCTGCCTTTCCATTGGACTAATTCAGTGGCGTGGAGAGGGGGGATTTGCTGCTTGGGTAACAGCCTGTTCTCCATAACAATCCAACCCAGGCTTTCGTGCTTCACATGCAGCGTATGCAGCGCTGAGCTCGATACCATAGTCTTTCAAGACTGATGGAGGCTTGCTTTTATAAGAATGTATTATTGATTGATTTGATTTGTACTCCACCTTTCTCCTGGAAGGGCACCCAAGGTGGCTAACAATCATACATAAAATACAATTAAAACAGTTATAATTAAAACAATAAAATTACAATTATTATAAAATCAAGTAAAATAAAATAGGATGCAGTCAGCATCCTATTGTAAATAGCATCCTATTGTAAATAGTGTCTGATTTACAAAACAGCCATTACAGTGGCACCTTGCTTAAAAAGTGTTTCACATAACAAGCAAAAATTTCCAAGAAATCTTGCTTCACATAACAAGTTCCGCTTCACTTAACAAGCAAGCGTGCTATGGGCATGCGTGCTATGCAGCCCTGATGCTCCGCGCTGAGGCTCTTTAAAAGGGCTGCCAGCCAGCGCTGCTGCCTCTATCTGCCCACAACTTGGGGGCAGTTGCCTGGACGTGCCAGAGGCAGCTGCCCCTAACTGCCCCCAAGTGCCCCCACCAACCACCTTGAACCTCCAGCAGCAGCCCAGGTAAGCCTCCCAGGAAAGTGTCTTTGATTGCAACCTCTTAACCATGTCTACTCAGAAACAAGCCCCATTGTGTTAAATGGGGCCTACTCCCAGGAAAGTGTCTTTAGGATTGCAGCCTAAGTAGACTTCATAGGATCATGTACATTGAATGCATGTTTTGAATTCAATTCCACTGTTTTGTCATCATTTTTACATCCAGTTAATATTTTTATATGAATATTTTTTGGGTTGTGGAACCAATCGTCTGAGTTTCCATTATTTCCTATGGAAAAATATGCTTCACTTAAAGAGCATTTCACTTAAAGAGCATGCCTCTGGAACGAATTAAGCTCTTTATGTGAGGCACCACTGTATATGTATTAGATATAATAGAAGGACACAGAGGTGTCTTATGGCGCTTTGGTGACACCCTCCTGGTCATCATGGGACTTATGCCATGGCGTGGACCAACTTAACTGGAGGTTAGGAATGCAGCCTTAGGCTGCAATCCTAAAGACACTTTCCTGGGAGTAAGACCAATGGAATAGAATGGGGCTTACTTTTTAGTAGACATGGTTAGGATTGTGCTCTAAAGCACAGATTTGTCTCATTTCCATTTAATATGAATGGAAATCCATCTGAAATTGGCTTGTGGCAAACTGAGTGGGTTGCAAACCACAGTTTGAGAAACATTAGGGTCTGGATATTTTATTGGCAATGGGTGAGCAAGTGTTCGGATGTGAGAAAAGAGTGAAAAAGATAGATGCCTGCTAACAGCTAACCTAGATTAAGGATGTGTCACCTTAAAATTGGTGTCATTGTGGCATGAAAAACATATACTGTTCTCCGAGTTGTATCTTGAGATCATGGCATGATTTACTTTTCAGCTAAGAAATAAATTTATTTCATTCAGTTTCAATCATGCAACATCACTTTTTATTGGCTATACTGTGATGTATAAATAAAAGCTTGCAATGGAAGGCTGCAGGTGGGTCACAGCCATCTGTAGGGGTTTTCTGTTCCTCACAGCTGGCATAATTTGGCAGTGCTGAGAAGCTGTTGATCATACTGAAAGCTAGATTGCATTCCAACAGGGAGCAGTGTGTGCCTGCCCTTTCCTGAACTGGCTCAGTTCTGTTGAAACAGATGGGGTGTGTGCATCTGTGCTTGTTGTGGGGATGAACAAGTGTCTTTTTGGGAGAGTTTATCTCTGGTGACAGCGTTTTGCTTGCTGATGAAGTTGCATGATTTGAAATTATTTGAAATTTGTTTTGCCATATGAAGGAGGAAGTGGAAAAACTGGGCATGTGAAATAGATGAGGAGGGGATGGAGAAGCATCCCGAAAGTTTAATTTCAGTTGTGATTTCCCTTGTTGTAGAGATTCCAAATTGCATCTCTACTGGGCAGCATGGTTAGAGTTCCACCACCAGACACCAAGCATCCCTAGTAGACACCGGGGATCTGGCTGGGTGTTGATCAGTCAGTCTTCAGTGTAAAGTATAGGGATGACAACACATTGTATCCCTTTTAACTCCATTAGGAGTTAAATTTCTAAAAATTGGTTCATAGTTGGTTCCTGTGTTATGGAAAGAATACCCTCCCCAAATATCTGCTATATCTACTTTCCTGGGAATAAGTCCCATAGAATAATTTACTTTTTTAATCTAATGGATACTTTGAAATATGCCTGATATGTATGTACAAGCCAAAGTTGGGAGAATAAACAATTTGACAGCTCTGAAAAAATAATAGAAACAATTATGTTAATATATCAGGTATCCTAGTATTGCTTGTGAATGAAGGAGGAAAGAAGGGAGACCACTCCATTGCTTTTGTAGAAGAGGCCACAATTTTTCAATTTTGTGTATATATCCCCCTCCACCTTTGGAAAGTATTATCTGTAAACATAGGTAGTTTCCAGCCAACAAGCTCCACCACCGCTATAGGTCAAACGACAAATGAAGGTCTGGGAGGAGTGCCTAGAAGTACCCTATTTATTTGAATATAATGTGCACCCTGTACTTATAATCAAAATTTACTTGGATCTAATTAACCATCAAATCTAACATGAACCCTGATTTTGGAGATTAAATTCAGTTGAAAAGGGTGAGCATTAGATTCGAGTAAATACAATACTTATTAACTCCTGGGGAGACAGGCTTTCTGTTGAAGCTGTTCTTTTGGTGTCTGTTGAGCATCCTTATCTGACTTTCCTTATTTTGGATAGAAGCCCTGTACAGTGAACTACGGTAACTTGCCTTGTTCCATCTTTGCACCAGAAGATTTCCAAGCGTTGTCTAATTTCTCTTTACCATATAGGCCAGTGATTTTCAATCATTGTGTTGTGTACTCTATATTTGTGTGCTACAAATAGTCTTCAGGTGTGCCACAGGAATTTGGGGAGGCTCATTTATTAGTAGGAAAACTGGGGGATTTGAACAGCATGGAGTGTCTTGACAATAATAAAAAAAAATGGTGTGCCTTGACAATTTCAGTGCCTTGATAGTATGTCATGAGATGAAAAAGGTTGAAAGTCACGGATATAGGCAGTCACTTTTCTCATCAACTGTCTTCACTTTTACCTGGTGTCCAAATTATGTGGTTGTTATCAGTTGGTGTCTAGTTTTGACTCACAGATGCCCTATACAAATTGAAATTTTTTTTATTTCATGTAAACATCCAGCTAGGCATACTTCCTCTTGAATCAGTCATTCCAGCCCAGCATTGGAGCATCTCACTTGTCTTAATGCCTTTAATATCATCACGCTGTCCTTTTTTATAGCTTCCATTTTTTATTTGCTGTCCAAGATGGTTATTTTCCTTAACTTTCTCTGCTTTGCTAGTGTGACAGAGTGGATGAGCCAAGCTTAGTTTGATTGCTTTTAGACTGTACAAGACTTTAAATGTAATAAGTAATCAAGTCTGATTATTATGATGTTGAAGAAAATATCTGCACTGAAATAAAACAAATGAACAGAATATGCTGTTATTTAGAAGATCTTCCCATGTCCTGTGACTGAGCAACTCTATGGAATTTGCCAATTGGCCTGCTGTCTGTTGGCCTTCCTTTCTGCCCCTTGTAGTTTGCAGTATCTTCACAGCATGTTTTTAAATCCTCCCATCTAATATGTCAGACAGGATTACCTTAATTATCATAAGTAGCTGGCTAAACAACAGAAGCCCACTTTCTTCTTAGGTATTAACCCTTTTAGCAGTGCCCCAAATGGTTCTCCACATTCAGTGGAAAACAGTCCTGCTTGATTATTATTTTGGCCATCTCCTCCTATAAAGTGAGCAGTATTCTATGTATTGATTCTCTACTGTACATTTGTTTGGTTTCCTAGATCAGTTTGTATTTTTTGATATAGGTCAGTTCAAGTTGGATTTTAATAGTTTCTAGCTTTTTGTTGCTTCAAACTCTTCAGATGTTCTGGGGTTGAAGTCTAAGTTTGGCAGACGTCATGTATGGATATCTGTGGCCTCTGCTGAGCACAGAGGACCTTCTGGAGGCGAGGAACTTTGGCTCCGAAGCATGGAATATGTTCACCCATATCCATGATTCATATAACTATTCGGGGAGGGTTCCAGAAAGGAACCATTTTGGTTTCTTGTTCAGGTTAGATGCATCGTACAGGAAGAAGGCTGCGCTAATTTCACCTTTCTTTTGCTGTAGATCCACACATAAGAGTGTCTTCTTATTTCACAGCTCTGCTTCACGTAATGTTTCCTTATAAGCCATCTGCTGTCTCATATTAACCTTAACATTGTAAGCATTTTGTCCCAAGTGGAGACAGTGTTGATAAGAACAAGCATGTCTGCAGGGTGATGACAACCAAATGACCTCCAGTGGGAACTGCCTTTGAAACAGACAGTGGTTACACCATCAACTTGCATAACTTAACAAACATTATGCTTGCTATTTTATTTATAATCTTGTTCCTAGTAACTCCTAGCATTGAACTTGTTTTTATAATTACTGCAACACACAGGCAACTCGCTGTGGAACAAGGCACATAGGCAACTGGCAACTAGCTGTGGCTGTGCAAATATAAGGCACATTGTGCCACCATGGAGGCTCATGCCATCAGCTGAAAAGTCAGCACCTGCCTGCCGGTGCCATGCCTTTGTGAACTGGAGCTGGTAAGATCTCTGCAAGCTGGCAGGGGAAAGTGGAATGAAGAATGTAATGGAGTGTATATGGGGATAGCAGCAATGGCTACTGTATTCCCTCCTTCTCAAGTCAGATTTTTCAACACCAGGCTGCTTAGAATTACACGTGATTTTGCTGGCTTAAGTCTAAGTAACCCCTTAGCAGCAGTAGGGCTTCCCTTTCCTTCTGAGAAACCTCCATTAGCCTCTGTTCCTGCACTGAATACAGCAGAGGCTGTTTTTACAATGCTGTCATGCAGTACAGCAATCTCAATAGGATTGTGCCATAGTTCGATTATTCAATGGTCCTTCTAAATTGCCACATATTTTCCTGGATAGCAATGGCTAATTTATCTGCAGTGTTATTGTTTGAATTTTGGTTTTTTAGTATATGTTATGAATATGCATTGATTTCATGTGCTAATCGTTGCCTACCAGTTGGAGATATCATTTGGTTTTTCATGGTCTGTATAGGATTTAACCATTCTGAGTAATTCAGCATCATCTGCAAACCAATTACCAAACCTTATTTTCCACTTTCAACTTCATGTATTTTATGAGTATGTTCAATGGCACCAGTCCAAGGAAAGATCCTTGGGAGACGCTCTGTTTATTTCCAGTATGAAAACTGTTTATGTCTATCCTTTTTTTATTGTTTTTTTAACGCATATATGGCTTTTTCTTTAAAATGAAAATGTTTTGAAACAAAACAAAAAGCAACAAAAATATAATTCTGAGGAATGACTTGCCTATATATTACAATAAAAGTGAGGCTAACAACTAATCTGAGATCAGTTATACTTGGCAAAATGCATCAGTCCATTTGTTGATCTCCAGTTACTGCTGTAGCAAAGGACTGTTGGGTCTTTAAGCCCATGATTTCTAAATCCTTAGCATTTATTCAGAAGTTCCATTGAACTCAATGGGAAGCCTAAGTAAGTGTGTATAGGACTGCAGTCAAACAGCAGTTTAGTCCTATGCATGTCTACTGAAAAGTAAGTCCCACTATGTTCAAGGGTCCTATCTCTTAGGAAAATGTATATAGGATTGCATCCCAAGTAGTCATATGAGCCTTTGAGCCGCTAAGTGAAGGTTGTTAGCAAACTATAACAATGCTTACTGGATCAAACAAAATAGGAAAATTTGTACCTTGAAAACAATATCAGTTGAATTTTGAAATACCCAGAAGTTTCATATGTGAAAAACCTTCTGACTTTGTGAAAATGGAAAAACTCAGACATTCAGGCTGCAATCCTAATCCTCAATTATGCCAGCACGTGTCCCAGCATAAGTCCTGTACTGACCTGAGCATAAGACCTGTACTGACATTGCCATAAAGCACTTCTGTGCCACTCCTGCGGAGGTTAAGTGAGTGCATAGACATGCACCAGTCTTTCCACACCACCATGGCAATGGGGAGACAGGTGAGTTACATGGACCTAAATTGATTTGAATTGCACTCTCAATGTTTTCTTTCCTCATTATATCCTACTGCTTCCAACTTGTTACAGCAAAGAGCAATAGATCTCCAAGTAGTTACAGCAAAGAGCAATAGGTCTCCAAGTAGTCAGAAATTAATTGTTTCCAGAATTTGAAGCTGATTAGACGACTTGCATTCATAACGGTCAAATGCAGTTTTGACTCCTAACAAATAATCACTAATTGTGGAACGTAACTGTTTTTACTGCAAAAACTGGTCTTTGAAGTTGAAAAATGGAAGAATTCTGAAAAATCCATCCAGGAACGAAAAAAAAATCTGGCTTTAGTGTTTACATTTGTGGGTACCAAGTTCACGTTTCTTGGTGAAAACCTTCAAAACAGATATCTCTGAATGCTTATGTTGCAGATTTGTGGTTGTGAATTTAAAATCAAATTTAGGTTTTTAGGTCTGCCTGAGATCTACATGTAAGTTACCCAGAGAGAGGAAAGGGTGTGCCTGCCTTTGCTGTTCCAGCAACAGAGCCATAAACAGAGCATAAACTTGGCAGTGAGATTACTAACCAGAACCATTTTAATGTAAAATGCATTATAGGAACTGACACAGAAGAAATTATTACACCACTTTTAGTTCCTTGTAAATGTGGTGTATAAAAGAAATAATTTATACTTTTATAAAGAAATATTTCACAGAATCCTATACCATAGTTGGAGACTGCAGGAAAATCCAAAGCTAGAGCTTCTTCAATAGATGGCTGTACAGCCTTCTTGAAGACCTCCAGCCAGGGATGAAGATTATGGGAAAGTCCTTTTGAGTGGAAATCTCACCATAATGCAGAGGTTCTCAACTATGAGGCTGGGCTTCCCAGGAAGTCACAGAAACCAACAAGAGGAGTCACAGAAACTTTGTAAAAAATCCCACTGTCTTAAACAAGGTATAGGATGGTAGCCCTCATAGGCAGCCATGGCCAATGGCCCAGTAGGTCAAGAGAGCTACCAGCCAAAAAATTTTTGGAACCACTGCCATAATGACACATGGTGAAGCAATAATCTGAGCTTGATTCCCTCTTCCAATGCATTTAGCCTTGACTGGTGTCTTTGACTGGTGTCAGAGAAATTTTCCATGCTTGTGCATGTGAGAACTTTTCTCTCCCGTTCTTATTGATCTGTGGTCTCCCAACTGAAGACAGCCACTTTCCATAAAAAGTTTCCACAACACTCTGTTCCACTGTAGAACATCCTTCACATGCCCCTGATCTCCCCCAAACTGTGTGTAGCCAACTGCGTCTGCCCAGAAATCCAAGAAAGAAAATATACATTGAAACAAATACTAGTCCAAAGCCTTGGAGAAGATGCCCCTGCCCCTCTGTGACAGAGAGGCTCTGAGGCTACTACTGAAAATGATTAAGGGTCAAATTGACATATGACCCAGAACATGGATATAGCTCAGTGCATTACCTTAATTGGGGGAAAAACTGATTAGATTATCTCTTAGGCAACTATCGGATGTGATCAGCATTGGAAGTGCATCAGGGTCAAAGTTCTAGTGCCTCCTAACCACCCCAATTACAATTTTGTCCCATTTGAAAGTCACTGCCCCAGTGTATTATTTAACTAACAAGCCATTTAAGTGTTCCAGGTCACATTTACTTTGACCCTTACATGGAGGCTGTGGTGAAACTTAAGGATCAGTGCAACAAGGACGTAATTAAGTTCTGGTGATTTTTACACAGCAGGGGAGAAGTTGGTTTTTTGGCAATACTAATCTGGATTTCTTAATTAATCTTATTTTTCTAGTGCGGTAAAGCACTCCCTGGTCTCTCAAAGCAAGAAGATTGCTGTGGGACAGTGGGTACATCCTGGGGTTTTCACAAATGCCAAAAATGTCCAAAGAAACCAGGTAAGTGTTTTAAGATGTGTTTTCCATCCCACTGGTTTGCATTCTATGTAGCTTTTTAAAAACATCTGTAAGTCTGCGATTTGTGACTGCACATTACAGGGAGCTGTTGCCCATCATTGCCCTTTGGTACTGTCCAATACCTGTTGGTGCCCAGTGCCCGCTGCCCAGTGCCCGCTGCCCAGTGCCCAGCAGTGTCTGGGGCCCTCAAATATTCTTGAAATTTTACTCCCACAATAATGAATTAATTCCACTAGTTCATTTATAAAACAAGTGCTAGGAAAAGAGAATTGTCTGCCTCTTATATTTAGATTTATCTATATAACATTACTCAATTTTTGAAAAAGAATCCTTGAGCTTACTAATTTCCTATGAAGCTGAGCAAATGTAGTCATCCCATAGATTCCCAAAAAGTACCAAGAGGAAACTGAACAAGCTGTTTAATACTTTTGACATTTAACGGGTATCCACGCCTGATGGTTGACTCATTCACAGGATGCTGATTCAGGGTCACTTTATTCCCATGACATTTCAACATTTTCCTTTATGAAAATGATTTTACTTGCCATACAATAATTGTTACATGAACATAGGCTTGCTTTGGCATCTTTTACAGTTTTTGGCTCCATGACCTGTCATGACCATTTTAATATTTTTACAATGCCAATTTTTTTGGGTCAGACAATGTTTAGAAAATGGTGACGTTATTCAAGGCAATCCAGTGCATTCAAGCAGAAAAATAGTCTGTGCACAGCAAAATATTTTAAAAACTAAATCTAATCTAATTTAAATCTAAAGTTCTAGTATAAGCTTTAATATAAGCAATAGACATGTGAAATGATTTTTAATATTTGACAATGTAAATTGGAGTGCCCAAAAAGTGGCCCTGGAGCCAGATGCTGCCCACAGTGAGCCTTTATGTGGCCCATAGCAAGCCCTTCCTCCTGGCCCATGGATGAGCTCTGTAATCCACTGCTCTACACTGCTCTGGAAGCTGTTCAGAGGGTTGAGGAGGCTGCGCACACCTTCTATGTGTGTGAAAGGGTTCATGAACTGGTTTGAAGATCACTCTGTCTCTGTGTTAGAAAGTGTTTATTAACTGATTTGAATTCATTTGTGTAATTTTTATTATATTCATTTATGTAAATTTATTCAAATTGAAATATAAATTTTACATCTCATAATTTTACATTTCTCTGATGTGGTGTCAGCCAGACGAGGTGGGGTGGCCCTCTGGCCGAAATGTGTGCACACCTCTGGGGTAAATGCAGCAATTCTACACCACCATCTAAAACTACATCACATCTCTTCACTAAGCTACTTGGAAAATTAACATGTTCACAAACCACCAAGTTAGCACTGACCTTATTGACATAATTCAAATGCAAACATAGGTTTCCTAGAGCAACTTTGAAATGGAGAAAGAAATCAACATTTGAAGACAGAGAATGGTGAAGAAATAGCATGAGGACTCAGGCATTTTCCTAATTCTCCAAACTGGAGTTTGAGGAATTGGGAAACTGCCTGAGTACTTGTGCTTTCACTGTTAGAGGATTGCCCAAACTGAACTCCTTGTGTGTTTAATATATTACTACATTTTTTTCTCTTTACATTTAGCTTACCCTGGATATAGCCCAGTGGTGGACTGTCCACAAGGTTACAAGAGAATTAATGCTACTTTTTGTCAAGGTAAATTATTTACATTTGTTTTGCATTGTCATGCTTCTGAAAAAAGTAACTCCCAAGTTTCGCCTTCCTCCCAATACGTAGTTTTTATTCTGTTAATTTTGCTTTTAGATATGTTTTATTGTATGTTTTTATTTAATTACTGTAAGCCACCTTGCCCATCTGTTGTTAACAGAGGAAAGGTGGATATAAATCTTGAAAATAAATAAATAAATAAATTTCATACTCATAGGATCATAGAATCATAGAGTTGGAAGGGACCTAGTAGGTCCTCTAGTCCAACCCCCTGCCTGCAGCAGGAACTCCCCCTAGAGCATTCCCGACAGATGCTCGTCGAGCCTCTGCTTGAAGATCCCCATTGAGGGAGATCTTCCCTTGGCAATCTGTTCCACTGCCGAACCGCCCTCACCGTCAGGAATTTTTTCCGTATATCCAACCGGAATCTCCTCTCTTGCAGTTTGTACCCATTGGTTCTGGTTCTGCTTTCAGAAGCAGCTATGAACAAATGAGCCCCTTCCTCCCTCTGACAGCCCTTCAAATATCTGAAGAGGGCAATCATGTCTCCTCTCAGCCTCCTCTTCTCCAGGCTGAACATCCCAAGTTCCCCCAACCTTTCCTCGTAGGGTTTCCCTTCCATCCCACTGATCATTCTTGTCGCTCTCCTCTGGACTTGCTCAAGGTGAGGTCTGACCAATGCTGAATAAAGAGGAACTAGAACTTCCCGCGACTTGGAAGCTACAGACCTCTTAATGCAACCTAAAATGGCATTTGCCTTCTTTGCAGACACATCACACTGCTGACTCATGTTCAGCTTGTGATCCACGGCGACTCCTAGATCCTGCTCACATGTTGTGCTGCCAAGCCAAGTATCCCCCATTTTATACCTGTGTTTTTGGTTTTTATTGCCCAAGTGCAGAACTTTGCACTTCTCCCTGTTGAAATTCGTTCTATTTGTTACAGCCCAGGATTCCAGTTTATCCAGATCCTCCTGGAGGTTTCTCCTGTCTTCTGTTGTGTTTGCTACTCCTCCCAGCTTGGTGTCATCCGCAAATTTGATCAGGCCCCCCTGTATCCCTTCCTCTAAGTCATTAATGAAAATGTTAAAGAGGACTGGGCCCAAGACAGAGCCTTGGGGTACCCCACTTGAAACCGATCTCCAGGTTGATGGATACCCATTTACTAAAACCCTTCGTGTGCAGTTGTTGAGCCAGTTGCAGATCCACCTAACAATTGCCCTGTCTAGCCCATATTTTTCCAACTTCCCAATTAAAATGTCATATGGGACCTTGTCAAATGCTTTGCTGAAGTCAAGATAAATGACATCCACAGCATTGCCACTGTCCAGTAAGCTCGTAACCCGATCCAAAAAGGAGATCAGATTTATCTGGCAAGATTTATTCTTGGTAAATCCATGCTGGGTTGTTTTGATCACCGAGTACTTGTCTATGTGTCTATGCACAAAAAAGAGAGTTTGCTTACAGATTCATTTGAACACTTTCATAAGTGTTAAGACAGACTGTTTATTCTATAGCTGCAATTATGTTTTCAGTTACATACTGTATTCTTTATATATGAGGAACAGATAAAGATAAAAGTGTCCCCTCTAGGTTGCCTTGCCTGTCATGACCAGCTCTAGGAGCAAGGCTCATCTCTGGTTCTAGAGCTATAAAGCCAATGTTGTCTAAAGACATCTCTGTGACCAGGTGGCCTTTGTACACACAGAACACTGTTACCTTCTCACTGAGGGGGTAACTATTTATCTACTTGCATTTTCATGCTTTTGAACTGCTAGTTTGGCAGGAGCTAGGCTAAGCTCTCCCCATATTGGGAGCTCACCCTGTATTTATTTATTTAATTTATTTATTTAATTTATTTAAGTAATTTTTATCCCGCCTTTCTTCCCCCACAGGGGGGAACTCAAGGCGGCCAAACAATTAAAAAACAATAAAACATTAAAATTACATATGATAATAAATAGAGTATTGCAATACTCTGCAGAACTACTGACCTGTCGATCTTCAGATTGACAGGCACAGCACTTTTAACCACCAAGCCACTGCAGCCCATTTCTGTATGAGGAAATACTTGTTGCCAAAAATTTGTTGCATGAGCTTATTAGACTAATAGTGCAATCCTATGCATGTCTACTCAGAAATAAGTCTCCTTGACTTCAGTGAACCTTAGGGCAAAATCCAGAGTAACTATGGGGAGTCCTTGCTTCAGTGTAAGAACAACTTACTCTGGATTCCAATACGAATTTCCCATAGGTTTTCACTAGATGGTGCAGTAACTATGGGTGCATGTAAAGTCTCTTACATGCTCCCGTAGTTACTCTGGATTTGGAGGTATGTCTCAGGTAAATGTATATAGGATTGCAATCTTAGGGTGCAATCCAGAGTAACTACAGGGAGTCCTTGCTCCGGTGTAAGAACAATTTACTCTGGATTGCAATATGAATTTCCCATAGGTTTTCACTAGGTGGTGCAGTAACTACGGGTGCATGTAATGTCTCTTACGTGCACCCATAGTTACTCTGGATTGTAGGGTTTGTATATTTTTTAAAGTGTAGTTTGCAGCCTTGTCTGGGAACATGTTTGTTTTATGGGAAACTACTTGACAATCTGTCAGAGGTTTGATTGCTTTGCATTTTTCTATCTTTTTCCCCTGTTATTTTTTTTTAAAAATATTTGCTATATCCTTGATTTTGGATATATATGGAAAAGAGAAGCTGAATTAAAAGGACAGATGGTGAAAGGCTTGCCATTTTACATTAAAAGTAAAGTATGTTTCCAATAAACCACTTTCCTAAAAAATAACTTGGGAACTGAAAAAGTACTTGGATAGATGTTTAACATTTTTTTGTAGCTTCTCAACTCATGTTTGTACAAATGTTAATCCTAAACTTTTGCAGTCCTGGTGCCTTTACTTAGTGCTATATTAGTGTTAGGGAAAGAGAGGGCATGGTCATAGTTTCAGTCCTGCAACAATTGTGACAGGCAGCTTGGCAGGAGTACTGAAAGCTTGGTGGTGTTGGGTTGTTTGGCTGCTCTTGTTCCCCAGCATAAATGGCCTATTTTCAATATGAGTTGAGTACCTCTAGATAATCTTTGGCTACTCCCATATACGCACTTATATGGGAGTAAATCCCGTTGAACTCAGTGGAATCCAAAATACACTTTCCTGGGAGTAAGACCCATTGGACACAATGGTGTTTACTTTTGAGTAGACAAAGTTAGGATTGTGCTCTATGTGTAACAAGCATTCCATAAGGCATGTCTGCAATGCTCTGTGCTGGCGCCAAGTCAGCCCCAGTCCATGCTGAGCCAGTACCTGCTGAAGGCCTGTTGCAAACTGCTCAAAGCTTGTCCCTTTCTCTGGACAGAGGAGAGGTGAGAAAGGGTGAGGAACCACAGTGGAGGGTAAGGTGGGCAGGAGTAGGGAGCGGGATGGGATGGAGCAGGAGTGGCTCTATTCTGCTCCGCTGGATCCAGAACCCTGCATTGGACCTCCCAATTGGACACAGGGTCTCTCTCCTTTGGGGCAGCTAAATAGCTTCAGTCCAGCTGACCATTTATTACAGCCAAATGGCACATCCTAACTCCAGTGTGCCAACCCTGAATGGAAACAAGCAATGGAATTACTTTTGTACAGTTTGGTTACTTGAGTTATGATTTCATAAGCAGTGAGAAAATTGTTTATTAGTTCCTGCATCATTTCTGGTTGGAACAATAGATCATTCTGTATTCTAGCTAAATTACATCTCATGTGTGAGATTCATAAACAAGTCTCCTCAGACTATCTGTTCCCCCAAGAAAGCAGCAGGAGAAATGGGTTGAGTGGAATGTGGTAACAGTGCTGGGGAAGGTTTTCTTAATCCATCTATATTTGCCTGGTTTAATTTGCCCACCCCAGAAAGCATGGTTGCTGTTATGAAAAGAAAATATGAACAGTGGCAAAGAGTTTGGCATTGCAGGTCTCCTGTGTAATGCATAATTATCTGGAAAAACAATCCTAATTAATCTAATCAATCAAGTATCTGAAAAAAACAGTAAGAAATTATTATTATGACATGCATGGATGATTATGCCATTTTCTTCTGTGTTTCCAAATATCTGGAAAGAAAAAGATACCAACTCTAACAAAAAATTCTTTTCTTGGCTTTGGGTGCTCAGATGTTGTTGACTTTTCCTCCACAAATATTTTTAATTGGAATGTTCTGGAGGTTTTGTTTCTCCTTTCCATATTAGTTAATTCCCCCTATTGCATCCTCTTTTCAAGAAAATGTTGTGAAAAGAAAGGCATCTTCAACATTTAGCTGCAGGCATCTGGTTGGTATTCATTATAAGCTTTAGGATGAGGCACAGCCCAGCTTTTTTCTTTCAGGTTCCTGTCTATGACAAAAATCCCAGACCTATAAAGCAAACAAGGGTTTAGGCGGCAGATCTTACAGAAATAAATGGGTGTTTAATGCCCTTTCATTCATAAAATATCATTGTTTTTCATGACTCCTTTTTTTAGACAGGTATTTTCATAGTGTGCAAATCTTCTTGTAACTATGGTAGAAAATGGTGTTTGGTTCTAAGTATGCCTAGCACAGGCATGAATGCAAATGCAGTTCTAAGGAAAATTAGCTCAGAAACCAAAAAGGAGGATGGAATGTATGTGGAGTTTAGTCTATTTAAGTGATATTCAGGCATTTAAACCTAGGAACCCCTTACAAAGTTAAAAATCAGTCCGGGACCTCTTGCAAACTTACCAGGATGCTCAGCCATGTCTACTTGGAAGTAAATCCCATTGTGTTCAATGTGACTTACTCCCAAGAAAGCCCAGTGCCAGATTCCAAGATGGTGGATCCTACCCTCGCATGTGACCCCCATGGTCCGGGATCCTAACCCCCACTTTGAATACCACTGATCTATATAGGATAGAAAGCACTCCGCCCAGATTTCTTAAATATTGTTAAGGAATTTATGGTTAAAGTTATTTATCCACCATCTCCTTGGAATGAAATGTCCCAGTCATTTTAAGCATTTTAAGCAACTCTTTGAAAAAGTAGTATTTTGATGAGGAGGAATTTCTGAATAGGCTGAAATAGACCACCTGTTGGGAAAGAAACGATGGCACATATGGGTGCAGATAATACTATAACAGAATTTTCATTCTATTTTGTATTGTGAGCTACCTTGAGACTATTTTGTGACAACACAATGTAAAAATCAGTGTTGGGAAAAGTTGAGAGGGGCTTGACTCAAGTTCAGTCTAAAGTCACTGGCCCCACTGAACTTGTAAAAGAATTACAACAGGGACACTTTCCGAGTGCTTGAGTCACCCCTATTTATTTAATTCATGGTGATTACAGTTGCTGAGAGATCCTTCATAGGGTCCAGCAACCCGTAAATGTAGATTGTTTATGACCAGGGTGCAGACTAGTCTACGTTATTCTATGGGCAGCTCAAAGAATTTTTCCCTTTCTAGATGGAATCCTACACAGCGTGGTCATCATCACATCTGGTATCAGGGAATGCCTTCAAGCTTCAGGAGTTTTCAGGTCAGCCAAGTTGTAAATGGTGACACCTTCTGGCTCTGATAACTCGTGACAGCTTTATCAGCTTGCAGTCTCTCATCCAGAATTTCTCCAGGTTTTTCCTTTCTTCAGCAACCCTGCACTCAACCACCAGACCATGCCTTCTACCCCTTTGTGACTCTATAGGAGTTTTTGAACATGCCCCCCCTGCTGTCCCCAGGCCCAGGGAAGGAAGTGCTGCAGGCAGACAAGGCAAAGCCAAAAGAAGCAGCAAGACTGGCCAGATGTGGAGCACTTGCTTTCCTTCCAGCACTGCTTGTGGTTTAAACCAGCAGGCCTCCGTCAGTCTTGAGAGACTATGGTATCGTGCTTGGCGCTGCATACACTGCATGCAAAGCATGAAAGCCTGGGTTGGATTGTTATGGAGGATAGGCTGTTACCCAAGCAGTAAATCCCCCCTCTCCACGCCACTGAATTAGTCCAATGGAAAGGCAGAGCTGATACGATTGGATCCAGCTGGCGTCACAGAGCTGGGCTAAGGACAGGAGCTCACCCTGTCTTGTGGGGCCGACCCGGGTCTCAAACCCTGGCTTGCTGGTTAACAGGCACAGTGACTTAACCACTTGTGCCACACACAGCCCTTTAAACCAGCACTGCTTGTGGTTTAAATAGAAAGTGGATTGGGCCCAGGACTGCAGGTGGGATCAGTGGTAAGAGTGCATGCTGAATCCTGACCCCACTACTAGACCTTGCAGCCTTATGAGTCTGCTTGCATTGGCATAAGCTAAGTAGCTGGCACAGATTGAAGTATCCCCCAGCAGGCTTTACTTTTATTTACCAGAAGATAATTGATGATGTGTATAAAATACAGGAGGCACTGGAATTGATGTCTCCTGTAGTGCCATTTTGTAGCTGGGTGTAGTCTAATGCAAATTTCATTTTCAGTAATTACATAAATAGAATTTATTTTGTATATGTTGATTGAAGCTATAGTTACATGGGTGTGGTAACTCTTTGTCTGGCTTTTAAAATTTCCTGTGTGCCCAAATTCTACCATAGGGATTTGGAATACAGTTCCTATATTATGGCAGTACAGTCACATCTTAAATAGGAACATAACTTCATCATTTCCAGTGCAAATAACCAATAGGTTCTAGACTTTTTTTCAGAAACAGTAACTTTGTCAAGGCTGACCTGCTTCACTAATAGTCTTTAATTTATCCATAACTTTATGAAACAGTCACAGTGGTGAGTTTAGAAGGGCAATGTGCTGATTTGACATGACATGGCGAGACAGTATGTTGGAAATGGAGAGTCATTATGATACTAATGTCGCGACTAGCTCCTGCCAATTCAGAAAGCAAGTGTCTGAAAGTTAGGCCAGACACAGATGTGGAAGTGATGAAGGCTAAGGAAGAGCTGAAGTGAGACAGATTTGTGGCAAGAATCAGGCAGAATTTTGCTATATTCAACAGAGTGTTCAGCTCTGACTTGGAACTACTGGTTGAGGGAAAGGAGCGTCAGACTTTTCCAAATGAACTACTATGCTGGCAATTACTGCTACAATGATAATGAAGGAGACTTATTTGTAGACCTGGCTTATTACCCTCTTATGTATGTATGTGTGTGGCTAATTCCGATGGGTGGTTTATGAGCTGAATCCCCTGACATTTCTCAGGCTTCATTTTTAGAATCAATTGTGCTTTGAGTTCTGACAGGCAGTTGGATAGATAAATGTAGCCACATAAGTGTATTAGGTTGGGAGTATAAATCTTTACTCACCAAGTATTTTTTTCTACCAAAGAATTCCAGACAGTATTTCCCTCATTGAACAGTTTGGCATCCATTTCTCTTCCTCAGATTTTGTATTTTAACCTATCCACTAACAGCAGCAAATGACCTTCAGGTATTTATTTATTTATTCAAGTGTTTTATTGAAAGCCAGGGTGGCCTACTGGATAGAACATTAGCCTTGGATCTTGGTGGTCTGAGTACAGGCATGCTTCAGGTATGAACTCAATGGGTGGCCTTGAGCATTTATCTCTGTTCAGTGTGTAGATGAGATTATCTCACAGGATTGTTGTGAGAAAAACAAAACAAAATAAAGATGATAAAACTAGTTGCGTTCCACAAAAGACATGATTTGATTTACCACAATGAATCTGTTGAGCTTACATCTTAACGTGGGTCTCAACTGAAAAATGTATGCCTGTTCTTCTTACAGTACCTATCTTTGAAGTAGCTGAGGAGAATCCAACTTCAGTCGTTGCCCTCTTCTCTGATGGGATCACCGAAGCAGGAACTTGTATCTGGGTCGATCCTTCCTCTCAGGCATGCGAATCAGGCTGAAAGACCTTTTTAGGAAAGGGGCTCTCTGGATTCCCCAGACTGACCTTGTTTCTAAAGAAACAAGTTGGGTTTTTATGTGCTGTTGACCAGCTAGTCTGTCTAGGACCCATCAGAACTTCAGTGGAGAACTGAAGTGCATTTCTGCTGGTCCTGGTCCTCTCTGCTAGACTATCCCAGCATCTTACCTTAAGCAATGCACTGCCTCACCTCAATTTCACATAAAACATGTTGCAGTGTCAATTTTGGCTTCCTGAGGGGCACACTTCCTTCTGCACCTTTGACTGCTGTCTGCACTGGGGCAGGAGACTAGGTCACAGAGCAGCTGGACAGCAGTAGGAATTCACTCTCTTTGGGTGAGGACCTGGGACGGTTTCAGAGGTGCTCTAATGGTAGCACTAAGGCCATATGCAAAGCTTTCCATTTTCTTCCCACACCCTAAAAAAACTGGCCATGTGGCATGCAGTGTAGCAGTTGTAGACTGTGGATGCAGGTTGGCTACCTGCCCAGCTACAGGGGCAACTTCTATAGTCATTGCTGGATCAGCCAAGACTGATCTCACCCTTTGTTGTACACAAGCAAAAAGATGATGGCAAGTGGGGGCTGAGCAAAACCTGGCCTGAAATCCTTCTTGGTGGTGAGTTAGCTCCTGGCAGAAGGATCTTTCATAATTCCAAAACGGCTAATCATGCAAGAGAGGCCTCTGTTGTCCCTTCCTTGATTTATGGGATGTCCTCCATTAACTGGGACAATTAATTGTTTGAATCCTATTTTATGTTACTTTTATGTTTAAACAAACAGATAAATTCAGAACCTTGTCCAAGCCTCCATGTCCTCCAGGATGGCTACAGCAACTGCTACCATTCAAATATCACTGGCTTTTAGTGGGTTCGTATCCTGCCTGAGCTGAAATTTCTCTCCTAAATCAGAGTTGGAGCTATTGGTAGTCTTAGAATAAAATTCTGCCCATTCTTGTTTTCGAGCAGGGATGTCCAAACCCCAGCCCAGGGGCCAGATGCAGCCTGTAATGAGCCTCCATGCAGTCCATATTTGGCCCATTTGGCCCTAGGGCAAGTCTTGTAATCCTCTGTATGTGAGGGAGCTCTCTGTCTGGAGAGTATTCCAAGGGCTAGGGAAGCTGCATGCACCTCCTGTCTCTCTCTGTACAAAAGTGTTTATGAACTGGTTTGAAAATCACCTCTTCTCTCTTTCTTTGCAAGTATTTATGAACGGATCTAAATTCATTCATTCAAGTTCATTCTCTAATATATTTTGTACATTTATGTAAATTTGTTAGAACTTGAAATGTAAATTCTTTTTCCCAACCCCAAACACGGTGTCAGACAGAAGATGTGTCCCTCTTACCAAAAGTTTGAACACCCCATTCTAAAGCACTACCCTGTCTTCAAATTTGTCATGGTTGTAACACTATCACAATTGTTGTAAGACATACCCTACAATCCAGAGTAAATACTGGAAGACGTAAAAGTCACTTACCCTGGATTGCTCTATGCATTTCCCATAGGGTTGCCGTAGGTGGCACTGTAACTACATCAGTGTAAAAGGTTCCGTAGTTACTCTGGATTGTAGCCACAGCACTTTTTAGATGTGAACATTATTTGTATCCTATGTTACACACTTCAAAACTATTTTTAAATATTATATTTTATGATTTGATTGTGACAAGTATATGAAAAAATGAAAAGGTTTAAAGTTGTTAAAAACAGGTCAGCAGTCTTCATCTTGATCCAGATTCCATTTCCAGCTGTCTTAACAGGTTAACTTCAGAACAGTTTACACAGCAGGGTAGGACTCTGGCCACTGGTTATGTGTTAGGTAGGTGGCCACTAACCACAGGAGGAATTAGGATGCATTGGATAAGAAACTTACAGCACTTTTATTGCCCAAATACTGAAGCAATGATCTTTCCAAAACGTTGTATTCAAAGGCTTTTAAGGTATGTTGGTGATTTGTCAGTGGTTCATATTCAGTCCTGAGATGACCTTGGGTAATGCAGGACTTGATATAAATACAATAGCTCCCTGATGAGCTCTCCCAGAAACCACATCTGACTGCACTACATTAACTGAACGTTAATTTTAAAACTTGCTAAATTATGTTTCCATTCAAAAAATACTATCTGCAAGAAGCAGGTAGATTCAGCATTTGTACTGCAAAAGAAAACAAAAGTATTCTTATGATAAGCCAACCCAGTATGCATTCCTATTTCTAATGAAAAAATTATCATTTGATATACAGTAAATAGGGCAGTAGTGGGGATAGGTTGGATAAAAAGAACTTTGTCGGATGTAGTGTTGTTGCCATGTAGCACAAATCCATACTGTTCCATGATTAACTGTACTCCTCAGAAGACATATTTAGTTGCTTTACCTTGGATAAGATTGGGTCCTGAGAACCTACCCAACTTTCCAGCACTGAAGCAGCTTTGCCCATGCTGTCTGCATTGGTAACTGGAATTGTAAATCTTTTCCCCTTTTCTTGGTAGATGAAGAGTTGATCAGTGAAGACCCCGATGCATGTTGGTGGCCATATGACTTGCCCATTTTGCCTTTTCTATTATGAGCATGTGCCCTTCCTCTGTCAGTATAGAATCTCCCTGGATAAATGTTTGAACAAGGCAAAAGAGAAGTCCTAACATAAACATTAGAGAAGACAGGGCTCAATCAAGTTGTTGAAGTTACCTGATTAAGCTTTTGCATTTTGGGTTCCTTTATATAATAGAAGTTTGGCTTAGTTACTGCTTCAAAGAATAATATACCATTATATTCAGGAATGTTTCCACTGTGTGGGTGTATTTTGTTAGGGACCACCCACTGTTTAATGATCCCAGTGCAGCACTTATAGATATTGTTGTTTCGGTTCCTAGATTTGGAGACTTGCTATCCTTGAAAACAGTCCTGAGTCTATTTCTTTCCAGGTCTTCAAAATTCTTAAAAAATGCTTGCCAAATCTTTGAAGTATCTTATTCTGCTGTCCCTCAAGTTCATGCCTTGGAACTGAAGTTGGGTAAACTCCTCTTTATAAATGCAAACCAGAATGAAAGCTTAGCCAGGTTTGGAAATTAATCGCTCAAGCTACGGTAAATTGCTAAAACCATTTTCAACTGTACTTTCTGATTGGTAAAGTCTACTGTAGCTAAATAGAGTGGATGTGTGTACATGAATTATTATGGATTACCGTAGTACTGATTTTGTAGAGGAAGTGTGATATTTGAAGAGACTGAACTATATAAACCACACCGGTATTGCATCACCAGCAGAGACCTTTTTTAGCCAAATATTTGGAACATGAGGATAATAATGCTGATGTACTCACAGGTTGATGAAAAGATTACACAATAATATATACTTTGAGTAGCCTAAAGTATTAATGCTCTTAGATATGCCTCCCACTCCCCCACCCCCTGAAAAAACCTTTAAAGTGCCTGACAAATGCAACAACTAGTGTTTTGGGTTCACATCTTGTATTAAAATGATGAAGTTTATGTTCTCCTTTACAAGGGAACTTATTCACTATAGGGAGAGAGAGATAAGGTAAACCAGGGAAATGCAATTTTTTCATACTGGGGTTCCAAGCCTATTCATGACCTATGATAATTAATCTTGGGCAATAAGCCCCAGGGCTTTTGTAAACCCCATTCTGTCTGCCACAAAATCCAAGCTATGATCATGTGCTTTTGGAGCATATGTGCCCATTGGAAAGGGACCAAAAAGGGCAGATCAGGGAGGATTTGGATGGGGACTGGGATGAACTGAATGTGGTTCAGGTATAGGGCAGGGAAGATCTCGATTGCAGAAAATGTCAATATTCTGTCCTCATATCCTGGCCCAACATGTTCTTCCAGTGCAATCCTAACTTGCGTTGGATTAGAGAAGCTGTCCTAGTCTGCACTGAGTCCACTGAATCCAATGCAAGAATTGGCACTGCTCCTGCATGACTGTGTAGAAGGAGAGGCTCATCCCTTTCCTAACAGTAGAGCTACAACAGCCCCAATGGGTCTGGAGGTCTAAGCAAACAGGAGCAGCCAGAGGCTGATCCCAGCTGCCTGGGATACAAGGCTTGGATTGAGCAGTTATGCCAAATCTGAGTCCTTCTTTCTGCACCCCACCCCATCTGCCCTGAGTAGACATGCAAAGGATTGGGCTGACAAATACAACATAGCTCCCAAAGCAGTTTTGAGATGTTCATATGTTTTAGAGTTCCACTTTCTCTTGTTTGAAAGTGAGCTAGTCATACTATTCTAATTCATCAGCAGATTTTTTTAATGCTCTCTTTAATGCAAAGACTGAACCACGTGTGTGAGAGAGCCCCTTACATCTTACCTATCCATCAGAAATCTCTTGTATTCCTTTGAAAAGCATAGCTGGGTGAGACGTCTCCTGAGGCCATTAGTGAGATACACCAAAAAGATGCTTTGGGCAATGATGCATGAGAGGTCCTTTTTGCTATGGTACCTACCCTTGAAAAATCTTCCTGCTTTAGGGGATTAGGCAAACTTTGTCCAGCCCAGTGTTTCATTGCCTGCTGCAAACCTTCCTGTTTTGGCAGGTTGTTAATCCCTTGGCAAACTTAGCTGCCATCCAACCCCAGGCTTTTATGTGTTTGCTGTAGGAGCTTTTTCTTAATGTTTTTGATTGCTTGCATTTATTTTTTTTATTTACTGTTATATGATTGTTACCTTCTTTTGATTATATGTACTGGAAATTAAAAGGTGGGATGTTTTTAGAATAAGTAAGTTAAAGAATTTTCTGGGTAGCTCCCTACATAAAAGCATATATTGAAAAAGAAATATGGAATCAACTCTGAGAATGGATATATTCTAGGAGGATAAGAAGAGCCTTCCTGGATCAGGGAGAGGGCCTATCTGGTTCTGTTTCCTGTGTCTCAAAATGGCCTAACAGATAATCTAGTTCAGTTTCTCAGTCAGTGATATACATACCAACATTGTTGTGCAATGATATGCATGGCTCCCTAGACACCTGTTATCTTGGGCTTTAGGGGGTTCTCACAGGTTCTATAGAACCCTTTGCTAATGAACGCCTGGTTCTGAGAACCGGCTACTAATGGGACATAGAACCTGTTGTTAATTTAGGTTATTAGGACATAGAACCTGTTCTTAATTTATTTGAATCTCACCGCTGCCATTATCCAGCAGTGAAATTGTGACATTAGACATAGCAGTAAGAGGTTCAACGGGCAGAGCTCATGGTTTTTGTGTACGTGAAAACTCCTCCCACGCAGGCACTCCCTGCCCCGCTGTGGTGAGATAGCCTGGGAGGACTACGAGTGGTATAATATGGAGCCTATGGGGGTGTACATGGGTGAGAGCCTCTATGTTCACAGACGTCCTCCTTACCCTCCCTTGGACATTGATTTGTTTCCTGATGCAGTAGAAGTGTGGTCCATAAAGGATTTTGTGGAACTGCAGAACTGGGCGAGGGGTGGAAACAGGCGGAGGAGGGGAATCACCATGGGTCCCTCTCCTCGCTGGTATGCGAGGGGAAGAGTAAAATTCTTCCCGCGCTCTAGGCCCAGCTATTGGGGGAGGGCAGACGAGGCGGGAGATTTGAAGGAGAGAGAGACGCTGGAGGAACAGTTAGAGACCCTGCCATGGAAGAGGGAGGACGCAGGTGGAGAGTCAGCGGAGGAAGACGAAGCCTTGAAACTGGAAGGGCTGTCGTTGGCCATGGAGGACTCTGAAAGAGAAAAAGAGACTGATTAAAGCCACCTGCTAATCCCTACCCCCTGAGGGTCAAGAAGAAAAGACTCTAAGTAATCTGTTTTACTTACCTGTTGAACGTTATTGTTTAGTTGATTCAGAGAAGGGTCTGCGTACCCTGAGTTGAGATTGAACCTGTAACAAAGAAGTACCTTTAAGAAACCAATACGCTTTTGCACCGCAATTTTGCAGTAAAGAGAACTTGTTGTTAGATTTACCTGTGCAAGCCTCTTCCTTTGAAGTATTCATGATGAGCGATTTTGAGGATGATGATAGAGACACTGAGATCTCCTTCCCCCATGGCATCCCTGGGGGGAAGGATGGAACAAAGCAACCCAGGAATAATGGGAAGCATGACACCCGCCTTGAGCTTTTTGCCAGTGGTTGTTGCTTTTCATCTGACTTCCCAACCTGGAAGGGATGATGTACTATATAGAGGGGTGGACTCTTAAAAACTTGAGTCCTGGCTAGAGACATATGAAATAGCAAAATCACAATATAAAACTTCTTACATTGTTAACTGATATTAGTTATGCTTTCTTTCAGATATTAATGAATGCCAGTTGCAAGGGGTATGCCCTAATGGTGAGTGTTTGAATACCATGGGCAGCTATAGGTGTACCTGCAAAATGGGATTTGTGCCAGACCCTACTCTTTCTAGATGCATTCGTAAGTAACAGAATTGATCAATAATTGCCTATTAACTTTTTTCCTCCTTGCAGTTTAAAGTGGATCCAAGTTAATTCCCATTTTGTCCAAATTTTTTGTGGTGGTCCTTCTGTGCAATTGTGAGATCTTTTAATGGCCCCGTTTTTAAAGTGTGATGTAATGGGGAATTGATGTTCTGAATCACAACTATGTGACATGTAATCTGAAAGTGTATGTCCCAGTGAGATTTGAGTCAAAGAAACTCATTTAAGACTGGAGAGAAGTCCTTTTTGTTGATAAATTCTGACTTTGAAATTCTGTCTCAGAGAAGGTTCACCTGAGTGTTTACTAATCATTTTGTGTATCCTACTCGAGAAAAAAAAACCTTTATTTGCCCAACCAATCAGTATGTTGTTTAAGCTTAGCCAGGTTTGATCTTCACAGCTTTATGATTTGTTGCTGTTTTTTCTGCTTTTATACTTTTATTTTAATTTTGATATTACCATCTTTGATAGACCTAGACATTTTTTAAGGAAATCAGTGAAATAATTAAGTATATGTGTGGATGCACCATCTGCAGAAAAGCAATGTTTCCCCAATATTTCCCCAATATATCTGCAGAAAAGCAATGCTTCCCCCAATATTCCATATTTTTATTTCATTTTTTTTCATCTGTGCCCAATTAAAATAAATTAGGTCCTACTATCCCTATTATGGACTGATGCCTCACTATCATATTCTTCACTTCTTCTTTGCTGGCAGTTTCATGCCCATTATTTCACCATTTATATCCAACTGTGTGGGTGCAGGGGGCTTCAGGTTTCAGGAAAGATAATTGAACCCACACCCCATACAAATGGAAGTCTTTCCTGTTCGTTGAAAGGATACCTTATTATATTAGGTATATTAAGGTATATTAAGATACCTTGTTATGATACCATGTCATAAACATCTGAATATACACATCTTGTTATATACACTGATTTGATTCAACATGAGTGGCCACTACAAATCACAGTATTAAAAGTGCTTTTTTTACTGTTGTAGAGAGGCAGTCATGCAATTCCATTCTTCAGCCGAACCAGGCAAAGGCAGGAGTCTTTTGCATATCTAATTGTTCTCTGCCTCTTTACAACAGTAAGAAGAGATGTTTTTAAACTGTTATAAACGGATATCCTTTTTATTTTTAATCTGCTTTTATTTAACACATTTTTATCAGCCAGAAGTTTCAGAATCAATCCTCTGTAGATATTGAGGCATAACTTTATTTCATTAGGAGAAATGGAGGAGCAAAAAAAACCCTGGAAGTGGATCTTTATTTTTCCACTGTTTTTAAGCCACATTTTTTTTGTCCATGGGAGGTTCCAGAATAAGACTCTAGTGGATACTGAGTCACATCTGTATTTTAAAATACAAGCCATTTAGGGTGAGAAAGAGAAACCTTATCACTTTCTGAGCAAGTAGAACTTTGAAAAATGCCAGGTACACAGAAGATTTAGAGGCACACTCTCCACATGAGGAAATTCCCAGATTATTACAGCGTGACTCTTAGTTTGGCTGGGGCCTTATGTTCCAAGTTTATTTAGTTTGATTAATTATTTAGCCTTCTTCAGCTGGCAAATGCAATATTTTCCAACTAACAGCATCTCCAGTGTGTCTATTTGTATTATCAATTGAGAACCAATACCTAATTCAATAATAGAATAGTTCTCTCACTTTTTTTAAAGCATTCACATGTGTATGAAAATATTCAGGGATGGCTCAGGGATTGTTCACATAATGCATTTATTTCACTAATCAGTTCCAAGCTCCCTTAATCACCTGTTAGCATAGATAATATAATAGGTGGAATCCCCATTTACTGTACTATTCATTGTATCACCCCATTTGCTGTATCACTTACAGAGATAGCAGTATTTTTCATAATTGCAATAGTACTTTAAAAAATCTGTTGTGATAATCCAATTTGCATGTTACTTTTCCTCAATGAATATATTTGCCTGGGAATGGTTGGAACTTAATATGTTTCAAAAAATTGTATTGAGTCAGTTAATCTTTACACAAAAGTAGGCAATTGTGTTCTCTTCTTTTAGTTAGGAATTCCCAACCAAGCAATTGAAAATGAAGTAAATGCGAGTAGATAAATACATTCCAATTTGGTGGGAAGGTAACAACATTCTGTGTGCCTTTGGCATATAGTCATGCTGGCCACATGACCACAGAGATGTCTTCAGGCAACACTTGCTCTTCCGCCTTGTAATGGGGATGAGCACCAACCTTAGAATAGCAAGGTAATCCGTGGAAGACACCTTTTCCTTTGTGGTTGCCCCAAGTAAGAATTGGTTTACTAACAAACTGACTAAACTGCAGGTTCCTACACATTCTTAACTAAATATAAATGTGTGAATGGAAGGGTAAGAAATAAAATGAATAATATCACAACAACAAAAATAAATAATAATGATTATAAGGAGATAAATTAACATACAGAGTCACACACTAACTGAAAAATTTAATAAACATGTTAAACTGCTAACGTTCCTCAGGTGGTTCATGAGAAAGGCAACATATGTTATAGATTGTTATAGGCTGAAATTATGACTTTCTGCATTTGTGCTTGTGTGACATTACAGGTTTATTCTGCTTCAAACCTTTCTGCTGCATAATAACAATTTTAATTAAACACAATAATATTTATGTTTGAAGCATCCTTTTGGACTTTTGATTGCTATTTGTGGAATTTTATAAGTACACTATTATGAAGGGCTTTTTCTATCATGCACTAGAAAGAATGTTGTTTCCTTTGCATCTTGTGTAATTGCAACTATAGTAGATATTGTTTGGATATTATATGGATGAAATCCACCAATCATTGCTGCTATGCAACCTCTGTTCCTTTAAATGGGGCAAATGCAGAATGGGTTGATTTAGTTTTCCTATAGTTTTCCGAAGTTTTTTATCAGTACTAAAACGTGGACTTGTTTCAAAAATTGAAGAACGGACTTACTGAAATTGTAAAAATTCTTTTTGTGTACTTGGGACCTGGACTATAGTAGGCTTTAATTAAAAACTTGTCAAGTCTACTCAGCTTGTGACTCACCAGACTGAATGTAGACTACTACCAATATATTGTCACTTGCCAGGGACTTGACCACCCTCTTTCTTTTGTAATCCCAGAAACAAAAAACAGAGCTTCATCAAGCTACTGGTGGGTCTCCATTCATCTCCAGAACTCCAGGTCTATCTTGTGGGTCACAAATTGTGTGGTTTTGACACAATCCATTGTCCAGTATGGTTTGTTGTCTTACTGGTAGTCACATTATTGACATTATTTATCTTCCTTTGCTATGTTCAAAACTGTCTCATTTGCCAGGCCAATACTTTTTACCTTCTAAATAACAAACACAGGTTTGTATCCCAGCCTCTTGTTATTTCCATGCTAATATTTGATATGCGTTGTAATAAAAAATACCATCAATTTGTTTGCTAAAGAAATTTCAAGTTTCAATAGCATATCTGATCATATGAATCAAATACCTGAACAAGGAGGAAAATGTTAGCACTGCCTGACGACATATTTTTAATTTTATTCAAGCAGAGCTCTCTTTGTAAAATATGTTTTATTATTGATGAGTAATATTGTTTAAAAACCTAATGCCTCATTGATCTGAAAGTTGACACTAAAAAGTTATTTTTTTGCACCTTGATAAGACATGGTGTCATAATGTGAATGTTGGACGTGTGTGTGAGATCTGTCAGTGTTCTGTATTTTTGCTGTTCACCTGCTTTAAGCTTCCGCTTCAGTGCTTCTGCATGGGAAAGAAGGCTATCTTCTAATTCTGTGTTGTTGGAGCATGGCCGCCTCTAATTATGACACTGGCTTTTGTTCATAGACATATGGGCTTAACTACTTTTATGTTGCATCAATTTGACTTTAGACATGATCCATAATGAATATTGGAGTATATTGAACCTCTTCGTTGCTCTAATGATGGTGCATATCAGTTTGATTTTTTTCTCCTTTAATCTGGTGATGGAACTCCTTTGGTGTTTCTTTGTTTTGTTTCTCATGTAAACTCTAGCGTCCTCCTTCCCTTTTTGCTGCAGCTGATAATCCCATGGTCACAGAAGAGAAAGGGCCCTGCTACCGGCTTGTCAGTGCAGGAAAGCAGTGTATGCACCCTCTCTCTGTTCAGCTCAGCAAGCAGCTCTGCTGTTGCAGTGTTGGCAAGGCCTGGGGCCCCCACTGTGAGAAATGTCCCATTCCAGGAACAGGTAAGAGGTTCCTAGAAAAAGCATATGATTGCACTGACACACTATGCACTACATCTAGCATAACCTAATATCAACATAATTTCCTAGAGTGTTTTTTGTATCTGGTCTTAATACAAAATATAGCAATACAGATGCATTACAGATACCAGCACTGTGAAAATTCTTAGAACTGGAGTAAAGTTGATCTTTATAACATCTTAAAGAATGGACTGTGATGCTATAAGCAGGATAAAACAAAAATTAAGGGAAGGGAAAATTAGTACCTTCTAAATATAGCCTAGCTTCCGATACACAACACTGAAATTGCCCAGAACTCAATATTCTGTCTAATATTTGTTAGAATTGAAAGAATTATGACTTTAAGGACAAACAGTATATACTCAATTTGTACTAATGTACAGGGAGACATTCATTATTTTATTCTCTCTGTAAACCACTTTGTGAACTTTTGGAAAAGCAATACATAAGTACTGTTGATTTATTTGCATTGCAGTCTGTCATAAAGTAGTCCCTCAGTATCAGGATTCAGACCGTATTGAAGTCCATGTTAGAAAATTCTAAAAAATTTTTAATTTTACTGCCTTATACTATTTGTCTGGCACTCCTATAAGTCACTTCCAAATTGCAGAGGCCCAAAAATTCCTCCCTTGGCCCTGATACACCACAGAATGAATAATGGAAGTGTTTCCCAGATGCATTCTGAGGTGCACCAGGATCAAGGGAGAGGTTCTGTGGCCTCAGTGCAACCCTGAAGTGGCTTCCAGGAGCACGAGAGGCTGTCCCCCTCCATTTATGAAGGCCAAGACTGCAGTCGGCAAGAGACTAATATCTGCAGAAAAATATCCTTCAAATAACATATTGTAAGTGTAACCATTGTTGCAGCATACATGACAGATATGTTACAAATAATTGGTTTCCAAACTAAACCAGAGAATAGTCTTCAATGAATTGGGGGGGGGAAGATCTATGATAAGTAGAAAGATCTACTTATCAGGCATGCCTGTTCTCCCTGAAATGTCACTGGACAACCATCCTTTCATAGGTGTAATTTTGCCATGGAATATTGAAGTGTAAAACCTAGAATGCTTAGACATAAATAGCCTAGTTGATTCAAGAAAGCCAATAGGAAAAGTTAAATCCAACTTCCACTCTCACCTTTATCTCTGTATCTCATTGCAACTTAACAATGGTGGTTTTTTGTTTGTAAAAAACAAATCTTATTTGTAAAAAGTGTGGGGAGATTTACATGATCGTCTATGCCCTATATCCTAAAGTGAAATTAAGCCCCTTGCTCTGGAGCAGTTAAGATGACTTTCCATAAGATAACACTAGAGGGTGACTTAACTGCATGGACCCGTAACTGCTATGGATTTTGCCCTATGTTACATGCAATTCCCATAAGAAGAAACTTATATGATCCTAGCAGATCCTGCAACATCTGTGTGTGATCTATTCCATACTTCCCAGAGAGTCAGGCTGCAATCCTAAGCTCCAGTTAGGCTGGCATAAACCCTAGCATAAGTCTTGTGCTGACCTGGAGGGTGTCAAAAAAGTGCCCTAAAGTATCTCTGCTCCACTCCTGGGTGGAGTTTGGCCAGCGCACCGGCAAATACTGACCTACCTGCACCCCCAAGATATGCCAGGTGAATTTGGCCAGCCTAAATTGGTTAGGATTGCACCCTAAGTCATGTTGAACACTCTAGGGCTCATTTTTAAGTAGACATGCATAGGATTGTGCTGAAAATGTAAATCAAAATTGGTAGGCTTGATCTGGTGTAATTCTATACGATACAACTAATTTAGTGCACCAGTGGAAAATCATGAATTCTAGTTCTAGTGAGGCCAACCAATCACAAATGAAAACTCCTACAGTACTTTTAAACAATATAATGTTATGTATTTTAAACTATGAGTAAAATGGGTGTTAATTTCTTTTAACTAGGGGCAATAGATGACACCTCTTGAGTTATTTCTGCAATAGCATTCACGTTTATTTGATCATTTTGGTTAAATATAGACTAGTTAATTTGTAAAAATATTCTTGATGTCAGGCATTTTCTTCATTATATTTTCCAGTGTGTCAAAAAGTTTGCACGTTTTTAGACTCTTAAAAGGAATGTTTTCCCATCCCAAATCTAGCTGCTTTTAAGGAAATCTGCCCTGGTGGAATGGGCTATACGGTTTCTGGCTCTCACAGAAACAAGCTATACCATCACCCTGCAGTTAGAGTTCAGCCACCTGTCATTGGCAAGACACAGATTACTCAACATGTTGCTAAAGGTACTTCTCCTCCACCTCTCCCAGCAAAGGAAGAGCCAGTGGAGGCACTCACCATCTCTCAGAAAAGTGAGCCTGAGGTGGCTGTGCAAGAAGGTGAGAGTGGACAAAGAATCTCATGATGTAGCTTCATGTGCTTCTATGTATGTGCATGTGTTTTCCAGTGTACGTTCTTAAGTAAAATTCTTATATGAAACATGAGATGATTTAATGGTTTAATCCATATGTGTTTACATTATTTATTATGGGATCTAGTTTTCAAGTTTTAGAAAGTGGGTCTTGTTTGTTGTGTAAAGAATCCTGCCTTTACTGCAAAGAACTGGATCAGTTGAACAACTTGGCAAGCCTCATGATTCTGTGAATTTCTTCTCCCATTCAGATGTGTACATGGGGGAAAACTTAGTTTGAACCACTTCAATGATCTACACCAGAACCAAACCCTATTGAATTCTTTTGAATATTGAGAATCTTTGGATTGTGAAAAATCCTCTTCACTGCCTCATTTCTTATGGAAGCATTTCTATGTTGGTCACATAATTTCATGTCGCAGTCTTTGCATGGTTTCTGCAAATGCTTCTAAAATCAGCTGCTTCAAAATGTTGTGTTTTAACATGCTTAACATTAATGCAGCAGCAAAGAAAAGGCAGAAGGCTTGCTGCATGTGCAAAAAGAAATGCATCGCAGACACGCTACTGGTGAACAGAACATAGGCGGGTGCAGACAGATGGCTGTGTGGAGTGTTGTGGTTATTTTTATTTCAAGCTGTTTTCCTTCTGGAGTAGCCAATATATGTTTTTGTGTGATGGGACAATAACTTGGAAGTGTCTGTCAGAGTAATATATTAATGTAGTTAAAATTAATTTGACCATATGGAGCACCAAATCCATTGAATTGCTTTCAAAGCTCCCTTATTTTTCTAGAAATCGTATTATATGGGGACATATTACCTGCAGATATGTTGTGAATTTGTATTTCATAACAGAAAGCAGGTATCTTTTTGAAGGGCTGAGATATCTGTCTGAATTAAGATGATCACATTTTAAAGCTCATTTGTATTTCAAGTTTTGTTTATTTAACACAGTGTAACAAAATTTGAACAATTTCATGGTTATCTGAATATTTTGATTCTTTATTTTGTGAGGATTAAAAAAATCTTGCTGTTTTGGGCATGACATCAATACGTTAGCCATAATTAAGTGCTGTGGTGGCTCATTGATTAAAGATGCTGTCAACCTGAAAGTGAACAGGATGGTGGTTCTAGTCCCAAGTACGTACAAATGACAGATTGAACTTCTGTCTCCTGCCAAACAAGCAGTTTAAAAGCATTTAAATGGAAATAGACAAATAGATAAAATTTCGATGGGAAGATAACAGCATTTTGTGTGCCTTTGGTATTTAGTCATGCTTGCCATATGACCAAGAACAGTGATGGGATTCAGAGAAATTAACAACCAGTTATATGCCCATCTGGCAGCCTCTTTTAAATGGCTATTTTTAAACTTTATATGTCCTATCTTTTGTTAACAACCGGTTCTATAGAGTAGGTTTGAACCTGCTGGAGCCCACCACTGACCAGGAAGATGTCTTTCAACAATACCAGCTCTTCAGTCCTCAAATGAGGACAAGCACCGCTCTTGGAGTTGTGGTCACAACTAGCAGTTGTTCTCACAACTAGCAAGACAACCTGTGAGGGATGCCTTTACCTATTATCACAGGTGGGCTGAGACTGGATTGCCCTGGATCGCAGGAACCAGTTGTTCCAATTTCCCTGCCGCTGGCAATCCAGTAGCTGCGGGGAGGGGGCGATAACCAGGGAACCGATTCGTTTGGCCACTGGAGCAGCATTTAAAGAGTTAAAGAGGCTGGCCAGGCACTTTTACATTTGCCACTCAGCCCACACAAGCACCAGCGCCGGAGCTCACACCCCCAGACCTATGGCTTACTCCCCAGTAAAGACTGCAATCCTAAACACACTTTTCAGGTGGAGCCCAGGTAGCCCCCCTGCCATCTCCCTCCCTGCCCTGGGGCCTCTCCTGGCTGATCGCCGGCTGAAGGAGTCCCTTAGAAACGGAGGCAGGGAGGGGGGAATAGCGGAGGGGGCAGCCAGGCCAGGAGAGGCTTGGATTCTAGCATGGGAGGGCTGCCTGAGCTTCTCCTGACCCAGGAAAGTGTCTTTAGGATTGCAGCCCCCATGCTAGAGTCCAAGCCTCTCCTGGCCTGGCTGCCCCCTCTGCTATTCCTCCCTCCCTGCCTCCGTTTCTGGGGGACTCCTTCAGCTGGTGATCGGCCAGGAGCAATCCTAAATACACTTTCCTGGACCATGAGAAGCCCAGGCAGCTCCCCCTGTGTGAGAGTCCAAGCCTCTCCTGGCCTGGCTTCCCCCTCAACTATTTCCCCCTCCCTGGCTGGCTGAAGGAGTCCCCAGGTGCCCCCTCCACTCTTCTCCCCTCCCTCCCCCCCTCCCTCTCCCTCCCTCTCTCTCCCTCCCCCTCCCTCTCTCTCTCTCCCTTCCTCTTTTTCTCTCCCTCTCCCTTTTTATCGCCCGCCCGCCCAGCAGAGGAACCGCTGCTGCTCTGCTCCCTCCAGGGTCTCCCCTGGCTCAGCATCCTCCCCAGTCTGGGGAGGATGACTACTCAAAAGTAAGTCACATGACAGTCAGTGGTGCTTACTCCCAGGACAGTGTGGAGAGGGCTAAAGCCTGAGAGATCAATCCTATGCCTGCCTACTCTGAAGTAAGTCCCATGACAGTCAATGGGACTTACTCCCAGGAAAGTGTGGCTGGAACTGCAGCCTGAGAACCCTATCCTATGCATGCCTACTCTGAAGTAAGTCCAATGACAGTCAATGGGGCTTACTCCCAGGAAAGTGTGGTTAGGGTTGCTGGGGGGCACTAACAAAAACTTAGATTTTTTTAAAAAAATCTTTAAATTTTTTTAAATTTTTAGATTTTTAAAAACATTTCCCCTTTAAATTTTCCCTGGCCCCACCACCTGACCCAGGCCCCACCCCCTGACCTTGGCCCCATCCCCTGACCCAGCCTGGCCCCGCCCACTTCCAGAGAACCGGTTGTTGGGCCACGCCAGGCCCACCACTGCCTATTATAATACCAGTCCAGACATAACCTGTGCTGGCACAGCTGGGCTGCATGGCCTGGGCCATATCCAGTGCGGCTTAGGAGAAGGCTTAAAGTCTACTTGAGGTAAAGGGACATTTGGGATGGGTGGCAGTTCAGGCCCAGAAGGGAGGTGGGATTGGTGACAGCATTTTACCCTGAATCCTAATCCATATTCCTGAGCCTTGCAGCTTTACATGGGCTAGTTATATTTGTACCAGCAGATCTGAGTATCCACATAGAGGTTGCTGGTGTTCAATAAAAGGTAAGGGGAAGATATCCCTTTACCTCAAGATGATCTCAAGCTTGCACATAGCCTGGTGTAATTCTATAAGATATAACTAATTTATTTAGTGGACCTGTGGAAAATCATGAATTCCAGTTCTAGTGCTCAAGCCACTCAGGTGGCTGTTCCAGTGCAAGTTAGGATTGTGGTCCTAAAAAGATATGATGGTACAAAAAATGCAAATAAAAGTACCATTGGAATAAGAACAACTGAACTGTATAAGAAACTTGAAAAATTCAACATGAATTTGTTACAAAGGGTGCAGTCTCATCCAACAACTCCCTCCAACTGAGACACCCTTCAGTGCAGAAGCAATTAGACAGTCCCTGCTTCCCTTTAGTGCTGCAGATTTCATTCAGACCCAAATGGTCCAGCATTCTTCTTCCCCCATCACTAGAGCTTTTCTTCTTAAGCTCTCCCTATGAAGGGTAATCAAAAATAAAATTCTGTTGTAAACATGTGAGCTACATTTTATTTATTGTGTGTGAGTTTTCCCTGATTGACATTTCAACCATATGCAAATTTCAATCTTTATCCATATAATTATCTGTATGCGATCTGTATGTACTTGTGAGTCACAATCCTGTGTAGTTTTAATTAAAATTAGTCCACATAATGGAGTTAAAGATTACAAGATATGGGTATAATTTCGCTTGCTTAAGCCTCATTGATTGTTAATGGGTCTTAAATGCACTAAAATTTGTCCCGGTATAAAATTTGTAGCTATAATATCTAGTTAATTACTGAATTACTAGTTAATTACACAGTTGAATTACTGTTTATACAGGGAGTTCCAGTGTTCTTGCATTATAACATGCAATTTTTGCTCAAATCTAATGCCAAATTCAGAAATATTTACTCTCCAAAATCAGGGTGCGCATTAGATTCGATGGCGCATTAGATTCTAATAGATGCGGTATTTTGATTATAAGTATAGTGTAACAGTTTACTGTATTTTAATAAAAGGTAATATAAATCTATTATTGTATAAATTAGTGCCTTAAGGTAACATTATAACCTAAATTCATTTTTATATTGTTATTATCATATAACTTGTTGTATACAATATAATTAAATTATGCACCTGCTTTGCAGCTGCATAATACAATTGCCAGTCAACATTTTTATTATCTCAAGACTTAAAATAGGAGTGCAGATGAGATTTGATGCCACATTCAATTTGAGTAAATATGGGTATTTAAAAGATGTACCTGTGCACATAGTTCTTTCTAAACTCTCATTCTATAAATAAGTGTTTGTCAGTGCAATCCTAAGCATACATACTCAGAAGTCCCATTTTGTTCAATTATACTTACTCCCAGGAAAGTGTGGTTAAGATTGCAGGCTTAGACTGCAATCCTAAAAACACTTTCCTGGGAGTAAGACCATTGAGCAAAATTTGGCTTATTTCTGAGTAGACATGGTCAGGATTGCAGCCTTAGTGACTTCAATGCATTCAGAAAATGTATTTCTACAAATTGCAATGAAATATATTATTCACAAGGGCTTCTGCTGTATGGAAGAATCAAATTAACAGAGAAGCCATATTACCTGTAGTCTTATTTTAAATGATATTTCCCTGCATTTGCTGTTAATATGTAACAGCTATGTAGCAAAAGTTTCCCATAAAAATTAGAAAAAGGTATGTTAAAATCACATCATACATTAATTTTTAACCATTCTTTTAGGAATTAGTATCATTTGATGACCAAGAAAAATCTTTAATACCTTGGCCAACCTCAGATTTGTCCTGATATTTCAACTATTAACCTGCACCTTCAATTTCCAGGTAGCTTTTTTTTACTCCTCCTATAGTGGAAGAGAATATTTGTAAAACAAGAAATGGAATAGTTGCTCATCCTCTATATTTCTTTTCATTTTTGAAATTTATAATTTTGTGCACTGGATTTTAAAGTAAGATTAAGGGTGCAATCCTAACCTAGGCCAGCACAACTCATTGGTCTTCCCATTCCCATGTTGATGTAGGGAGATAGTGCATGTCTGTGTACTGACCTAACTCTCCCCCAGGAGTGGCACAGGCCACATGGGACATAGGCCGGCCTAACTAGGAGACCATTTGCACCGACGTAGTTATGGTGCCACCTATGAGAAACCTATGGGAAATGCGTAGAGCAATCCTGAGTAAGTGCCTCTTGCATCTTCCCATAATTACTCTGGATTGTAGAGTTAGACAGACTTGCATTCTCCCAGTCTGCTGACTTTTATTCTGTCTGCATTATAATGTCAAGTAGCATTAATTTGCCTCACACCTAAGTGGAAAATATCTGTAAAAATGTTAGTTTCCGAATAAGAGTTCAGCAGAGTATATCTTAATCTATTTGTACTTTACAGCTATAGTATTAATTAGGCTGCCTAATAATTATATAAACAAACATGGCATTATTGTCCTGGTTTTTACATTCTAGCATTACAGTTAAATATTTGTTGTACATCAAACATAGGAATATTTACTGAAAGGTTTGTTTCATTATCAAATCGCATTAGTATCCTTACTTATCTTAATGCACTCTGACTATTCCATTCACTGTAAAATTTAGCTTATAAATAAATTCTCAGCTTGCAGAGAATGCAGAAACAAACATTCAACTAGCTAGTAATTTTGTTTAGTCAGTGACTGATTTTTATTCCAACTTTTGAAGAATATTGCTCAAGGATTAGAAACAGACTGGAGTATGTGTTTTGAGGCAGCAGCTTCAAGGTTCACAGAGGATCCCCAGTGTGACCATGGAGCCTGGTGGAGCTTTGGATTGTGGCCACAGAGCACAAGTCATCAAGAACTATTGATGAGTCTGCTGAATTCAATGGAGGTTGTGCAGCAGCTGTCCCTGGTTGATTGTGCCCACAGATCCTGCATGCAGGACCAGAGAATGGAAATGCAAACATCTGAGAAAATGTTCAGAAAACAGTAGATTGAACTGAAGTGTTTAATGACTTGAAATGCCTTACGGTGTGTTTGTATCTCTGAAAACACGAATATATATTTAGGTGTCCAATTGTAAATTGAAGAGCAGAGGAATATTCAATGTTAGTACCTGGTTCCCACATGTATTCAATTATCCTTCAGTGATGCTTAATGCTTCCTTTGTTTTACACAATGAGAATGGTTTCACATATACCAAAGTGGCATAGAGATCAAACTGTTTGTAAATGTTCAACAAGACTGTAATAGGAACAATTCTCATGTTGTAGCAGGTATAGATTACAGACCTGGGTTCCACAACTACCAAGAATATAAAAGTTGAAACAATTGCACCTGTTTTTATAACCGCTATACACCAATAGCCAAGTTTTGTGGTAAGCATTAGCACCAAAGAAGAGATGGACAAATTACCTAAAAATGATATTAGATTGTAGTGCTTATTTGCTAGAGGCAAATTTGTGAATCAGCCCTTTCTGCACTTTTTCATCAGTAAATAATGTAGTAAATCATGCTTATTCTCCTCATATGTAAATAGATTTCCCTTTTCATCCACACAGTAGTAGTGGAAAAAACATCTCCTCCTGTGCCTGTTGAAGTTGGACCAGATACCTCTACTTCAAGTGCTAATCAAGTAATGGCACCAACTCAAGTTTCAGGTATGAGAACACATTTTCCACGCAAAATTCACTGGATTTTAATTCATGGCCGGGATGCTGTTTGTGATTCCCCATTTTGTGTGTATAAAATGGGCAAAGTCACATTAAGGAATTCCAGCCACCAGCTTCCTGTGTTCTTTCTTAAATTATTCTTGGATTGCATGCAAAATCTAATCTATTAGATTGCATGAGGAAGTTGTACTTCGTAAGTTGTTTCTTCTGAGATAATCTGGTGTGTAGGTGTTTCTCTTGAGAGAATCTCTATTTTACATACAGTTCTCATTTCATGAATTTGCGTGAATACCGAATATTCATGCTCAATGCATGCTCAAGGGACCACCTATTCTGCAATGGTGGGTGAATTTCATAATTAATATTCTTTTGAGTGTTGTAATATTGCCTTTGTTTAGCATCTAGGATGACAGAACATTTTGAAAAGTAACTTTGTATTTGATACCTTATAGAAGGCCATTTTAGGAGGTAGGCATTTTACAGAAAATACACATGGAACTTTCTGTGCCCTTGAAAATCAGCCAGAATGTTTGATGCATACAGAGAATGTATATCTTGGCATCGTCAACATTCTTCACATCCTGAGGGAAAGTGAAACGCCATTTTCTTGTAGACATCTCCTAAAGCTAGTCCAAGCTGACATTTCTTACATTAGCCCTCCCCCGTTGGAACTAGCACTTTATGGCAGTTACCAAGGAGCATGCCAGGAGCATGCAAAGCCATTGCTAGCCTTCAAGTGGCAAGGCCATACTGGCCCTGCATAGAGCAATAGCAAGAAGAGGCCTGCTGACAAAGGCAAGTCAGCAAGGGGAGATGGTACACCAGAGGGGAAGGTGGAATAAGGAAAGTATAGGATCATAAAATAAAATAAAATTAAGTGGATATATCTGTTTAATCTCTATGATTCAAAACTGAAGCATTAAAATAAATCAAAAGCAAGTAACAAACATAGTTATGTTCTCTAAGCATTCATTCATTCATTTATGCCCTTCCTTTCCTAGGCCAAAACAATTGCCTAAAGTTTTTTATAATCACGTACAAAGAAATATAACAAGTAAAAACATCAACAAAACACTAGAACATTAATTTTAACAAACTTTAAAAGACATGAAAAGTATTAATGTTAAAAACATTAATTTTTAGTATTTAAAAATATTGAATTCTTTCTTTTAGTATTTACATGGTGAAAGATCTTCTTCTCAGAACAAAGTATAATTCAAGGGAGAAAGGAAAACTCATTAAGCCAATAGGGAACAGATAAGAGTCTAGGGGCAAAGAAGGTGAATAGCACAGGTAAATTTTGAGCCCTCTCTGAAAAGGCAATGTTTCTCAGTTCCCCTGGGAGAGGATTTTATCGTTGTGAGGCAACTACAGAGATTTGCCACCATGCTTCCATACCTTTCACCTGTTACAATGGCATATTTGTAGAAGCACCCTTCAGCATACCTAAGGATGGGAAGAATGTACTCTTTCAGGTACCTTGGCCCCAATTCATGGAGGGCCTTAAAGGTAAGAACTAGAACCTCTGTTTTTCCAAGACTTAGGGCACAGTCCAGAGTTAGGGCAGCGAGGAGTGCCCTAGCTGGGCTGCCCCAACTATTCTGAATCCAGAGCAGAAAGTTATGCTGGATCCAGACAGTCAGGAAGCTCCAGAGCATGCTAAGTAGGCACCAAGTGACACCTGGGGAGGGCTTGCTCCCGAGGAAACCCACCTCAGAACACAATGAACAAGGAACAGCTGTGGTGCCTGCCTTATATAGAAGCCCAGAAGTTCCTGACAACCAGTAAAAGCTGCACCAGAAGACTGTCAGTACGGTGTACCGTAAATACAAGGGGCATGTTGGAGTGGTCTGCTGTATCCTGAGGGTTAGTAGGCTGCTGTAGTTGTGCCATATCCTGAAGTTGAGAGGCAGGGGATGCAGCTAGGCTGGCCAGGAACTCAGATTTTTTTTGTCAACTGCCATTTTTACCCTGCTTTATCATGGTCCCCTATGGGTCCACTCCATTCATTACTATGCATCTGCGGTGGCATAACTGAGGAGTGGGAAGAGGGGATTTCTGCCCTGGAAACAAGCTCTGGATACAGAGTAACTGCTCTGCCTTAGGCAATGCTAAACATGCCCTCAACATGGCTCTCCTGAACTGCCTGGGCTGCCCTAGCTCGGCTGTCAACCTGTCTTGGGGCAGCCTATGTTGCCTTACTCTGTGTTGCCTTACTCTGCCCCAAGACTTTTCCAGAGTAACTAGGGTGGCCCATCTTGCAGTTGGGTCAGCCCAGTGATAGATAGGGTAACCCAAGTGCACTTTGGATCATGCCCTTAGTTTCATTTGTTTGTTTTCATCCAGTCTCAAATGGCATTCAGACAGCATCCCATAACTTCCGCAACTTCTTCAATGTTGAATATATGTATCTGCTTAATCTCTCACTCAAAATGCATTGAGGTCAATTGTGTTGGCTGTTTATTGTCCACTCTTAAGACCTGATCTGACTCTCAATCCTTTTTGCCATTAGAAAAATTGTCAGGCAAAGTAATAAATGATGTTTCATAAAAGAACCCCATCCTAGATGGTCAGAAACAGGGGAGCAGATGACCAGAAGTCAGTAAGCAAGGACAGTCTACTTGATATACAGGGAGATAACCTACAAGACCAGGGACCTCAAGGACATCAGAAAGAACTGGGAAGACTCAGAAGAAGTTGCAGGACCAAGGACAGTTCCCAAGCAACAAACAACTTGCTGCAGTGGAGCCAGGCTTAGAGCTCAATTTTATTGCCAGTCTTCTGCTGGTCCCAAGTTTGGCCCTCAATTTTAGGGTAAATTTCTTTAAAAGATAGCAACTTAAATTGGAGTCATACATTCCTTGGGCATTTATTGGTTTTTTGATGGTTCCATCAAAATTTCTGGGCAGGGATAGGAAATCAGAGGTTTTGTGGAGGTCATGAATCATTCAACTTGAATCAAAGAAGTTCAAACTCAGGACTGTTTATGCCCACAAATCCTGGCTACGTGGTACTAGTTTGGTATTGGTCATACATTTTTCCTTCATTTTTTGACCATACACATATCTTCTCACAGTGTCTCCCCAGAGGTGGGGTTCCAAATTACTGCTCATTGCTGTATTTGTAAGAAGAACTAGTTTTCTTCTTTTATTGTAGTAGAGGATCATTGTCTTAATTTTGGTCAATGGTATTTCAGCTGTACATTTGGGGTAGTAAAAAGTCTCAACTGGAAAAAAATTATTGTTGCCAAAAGAGTATTTCCGGTTTAGAAACAGAAGTGCTCTCAATTTTAATCTATGCATATCTTAGCTCCGGTTTTATCTGCAAATGAAAAATATTGTCTTTTGTAATCATGTAGCTACTTATTCAGTTACTTGAGAATTTATTTAAATCCCAAGAGAATTTAATCATCCAAATTAAAATTACAGTTGGAGCATTACAATGTTCCATTTGTTCTGCATCTGTTCTGGCATAAAGAGAAGGCAGGATGATAAATAGTCATCACACTCTGCAAGTTACTGCTGCTTTTTCTTCCTTCCAGATCTTCCTCAAGACTTATGTCTTCAACAAAACTTTTCTTAAACCATTCTAACATTTCCTTGCTTTGGTCTCACTTTACCTGCATCATATTTTAACCTTTACCATCTATATTATTCCTGTACAATCCTTTCATTTATGTCTGGCTCCCTGGGCAAAGACTTTGTTTCATCTGTCTTTTTTGTTGAGGCTGTACTGTTGCTATTGTGATAATTATATTTGTTATACATAGCAATACTACCCACACATCTCCCTCAGGTCATCTTTTCGGAATGACAGTATTAACATTTGACACATTCAAGGCTTGATAACATGACATTATGAGCATAGACTGTCAGAAAGAAATGGAGCCTGTGTATGGGGAAATACCCTATAGAGGAGATACAATGGACTTTACAATGCAATGCTTGATTTACAGATTCATTAACTTTATGTGTAAATGTAGTGAAAGGAACCAAGGTTTTTGCAGATGGTCTTTTGGGATGTTTATTTTGCACAGCTTACTCTAAAAAGAGTGTTGTTTCAACCACTATACTGGATCAGGAAGGATTCTTTTTAAATAAATAATAATGATGGATGTACTAAAATATCTTTAATTATTTTCTAAGGGTTTGTTATGTTTTTATTTAGAAATCAATGAATGCACAGTAAACCCTGATATCTGCGGAGCAGGTCATTGTGTTAACTTGCCTGTCGGATACACCTGTTTATGCTATGATGGATACAGGCTTAATGATCAGCAAACAAAATGTTCTGGTATGAAAAATTCCCTCCCTTTCTTTTAGGTGTTCAAAAGAGCATAGTGTTGAGATTTTGAATACGTATATTTATTGTTTGTAGGCAGTGATTGTAGAAAAGAAGAATGGCTTTTCCTTTGTTGGCATTTTGTCATGGCCAAAATAACATTTTAGAATATTTCACATGTATAAACGTGCGCATAAACTTATGGCACAATTTATTTATTCATTGATTTATTATAAAGATTTTTATCCTGCTTTTACGTGGGGACCAGGATACAACATAATAAAAAAATTAATTTATGATAACCAATGGCCCATCCAGTGGCCCAACTACAGGTTTGCAGCCACAGCAGTATGTCACAAACATGCCATATCGCATGGGCACATCATGAGTCCTACCACAAGGCATGGGCTGGCAGAAAGCCAAGCAGGCATGCTGGGAAGGGTAGAGGAGGCATAGAAGGAGAGGTCAGACAGGAGGTAGGCTGAGCCCTTTCACAGAGGGTTCTTCCCTGCACTGGCTCAATAGTAGCCATTGTGGGGCTGCTCTTTTACATGGGGGGGAAGGAAATAGCATTCCCTTCTTCCAAGTAAACAGCAGGCAGCTGCCGTGGCTGCCTGCTATGCACAGGTAACTTGCAGTACCCATTCTTGCCCACTGCAAAAATTCTACCACCTAAAGCCCAAGATTGGGCTGTCCAAGCAACTATTTCTTATGCCTCCTTTTCTGAGGAACTGACTGATATGACTGCTTATTGCACTCACTGCAACAGCCTGAACTCTGACACTTGTGCAAATTCACCTAGTCAAGTCCATCTCTATTTAGTAGTTGTTTTACATTGTCCAAATCTGTATATGCCTATCAAATAACAGAAGAAAATAAAATGGTCAAGTAGCATGGGTAGGGTTGCCATAATTCTCTTCCACAAAATCGAGACAGGACCCTCTGTCCCATTTGCCAGTATGTGAACACAATCCCAAAAATCAGCATTATCCCTTTTTTCAGGACATATAGCAACCCTAAGTAATTTTGGGATAACCAAAGTGCTTTAAGTAATGCCTCTATACAGTAACATAATCCCTCAAACTATCTTACTCCTCTTAGCTGGATTGGTTTCCTTTTGTCACCCTACTTTAAAATGGAGTAAACAGGAAGACAAGGTGTATCTTTAGTGAACCAGGTTACAAGAAGATTCTAAAATATGATATTTATCATTCAAGTCCCACATATGTTGAATGTCCAGTTAATCTCTGATTAAATATCAATTACAGTCCATACAATATACTCAAATACTTTAAGCCAGTTGATTATTTTCAAATAATTTGAAATCAAAATTTTATTTGAAATCAAAATTTTATTATCCTTGAACCAAATCCTGAATGAACAAATTCACACTATTTTGTTTTGTTAATGCCATTAGAGCTCAATCCTATAAAACTTTCCAGCACCTGTGCAACATCAGTGCAACCCCAGTGTAAAAGAACACATGTGTTGAGGAGGCCTTTGTGACTACTCCTTCATCACAAAATGCAGCACATACCCCACTGCACAACTGCACCAGCACTGGAAAATTGGATGCAATTGGCCCCTAGCATGTTGGGTGAAGTGAAATAATGGTCATGACAGTACTACTTTTTTCAATATTCATGCATTTTTATTTCTTAAACAGATATTAATGAATGTACAGAGATTCCCCACCTTTGTTCTCTTGGACGCTGTGAAAATACAGAAGGAAGCTTTCTGTGCATTTGTCAATCAGGGTTTATGGCCAATGAACAAGGAACAGACTGTGTTGGTAACTATTGCATGTTATAAAATTGGCTAATAGTTAAGAATTTGCATTGAAACACTTTGATGTAATTAAAAACCATTTCCACAATCATTGAGTACCACTGTAGTATAGTGCTTTTTGGAGCTGGTCACTACCACTGGAGGGAGGAGGGGGAAAGGGGAATAGAAACACTTTACCCTGTGTCATTAAATTTATATGCTGTATTTGTATAATTGTACTTCTTTGAAAAATGTTCATGTAATACGTAATGTGGTAGAGTGTGTTTTTGTATTTTCCCTATGCTTGATAACAGTGATTTTATAGGAACAGTAAATTGCCCCTTCACTAATGTGAATACTGTTTTTTAATGTATGCTGAAGAAGTCCTATCAGATGTCAATGTTTCACTATTTAAGATATTCAGTATGTTCACAATATGATTTGCCTTGATGGTCCCTGGGTAGTTATGACTACTAATTATATAATCTGGTAGCTATGACTGATGGTCAGAAATTAGCTGTAAAGAATGCAAAAAAGTCTGCTGCTTTTCAAATCACAGCAAATGACTATCACAGATGAAATTCTATCATGTCCTATGGCAAGTCATTTTCAAGATTGATATTCTTGTAATGGGGCTTGTCAGACATGACAATTTAAATTGACTTTCTAGAGTCTCTGCAAAAACCACTGTCAGTTATATTATTTATGTTATGATTACTTGTGGCTCTGTCTGTAGAATAAATCATGTATTTTACACATGTCTTTCTGTAGTGGAAACTGACTGCTGGTTCAGACATCACGTCTGAAAATTGTCTTCACTCTTAAGCTTGATCTGTTTCAATGGTACTCAAATGGGGGGTTGTGACCTCCCCCCAATCCATGTGAAGGTCCCCTGTTCCCTTTAAGAGGGGGAAGGAAGAAACCAAAAGTATGATCCCCATGATCATGCCCTTCAGGGTAATGGCAATTTTATTGATGACAACTCAGACTATTTTTAGTCCTGCCAGGGGATGGGGGGATGGGGAATCCTGCAGAGCACTTGAGGGTTCCTCATGGCCTGGACATGTCTTCCGCTTTTGACACAGCTGGACCTTTCACGGTTTCCAAGCTGCAGGAATCCCCAAACTCCCTAGACCCTGGCAAAACCCCTGGAAGACTAAAAATAGCCTTCCACCATCCCACGCAGGGGTTTGATCCTGCGAATCATGTTACTGCCCAAGCTCCTCCCTTGCTAAGATATGGAGAGAGAGTAGAGCTCTCTCCAGGTTTGAGACCACTGATCTATTTTATGAACCAACAGGGTATGCGCGGGTGTTTGTAAAACAAAATAGCGGAGATGAGAAGTTATATCTTAAAAACCGTAAAGCCAAACAAATATATGTTAACTAATAATTTAGTTATTAATGTTACATAATTTATGTGGCAAAACAGTTTCATTTTCTGAGAAAGCCATGGTGGGTGAATGTTCTGATTGACAAGAAACCATGTTATCTGGAAAAATGTTTTCTGAACAGTCCCATAAAGGGAACTGTTAAATCATGACAAGCTTCTCCAATGAAGCTCTCTCTTGGAAGGTGACTAGAAAATGAGAGCTTAGATTGGAAGTGAAAGACTGTACACGTCTGTAACCTAGGAACTTGACAGATCTTATCAACCTCTTCAGTGACCACACTGTGGATTTTGTTGCAACTAAGATTCCTAAGCTATGTGTGATGACATTTACACAAACAGCTACATCTTTGTTTGTGAAGAAAATTATATTTTGAGTGCCCCCTAGAACCTTGCTAATGTAATTTTGACATTATGTGGATAGAGCAATATATAGATCAATGAAATAATGTGGATAGTTTCAGTCTTTAATTTTTGCAGTTATCTTTAAATGAGTTTTGGTTTCTCATCTTCTAGATGTTGATGAATGTGCCAGACCTCACACCTGTGGTGAAGGCCTCTGTGTCAATACGATTGGCTCATACAAATGTGAATATTGTGACAGTGGATTCAAAATGAGCAGAAGAGGCCAGTGCGAAGGTAGCTACTTACTGTGACATAACAAAAATGCTGAGCGTTCATTCCCATTCCTCATTGATCATGAATGAAGCTGTCTTCTGTAGGCATTGGTCCACCTTCCTCATTGGTGCAAGTCTACAGTGACAGTGGCTCATCAGGGTTTCACCCAGCAATTGTACCCAGCCTTTCCCTGGAGATTGATTGGGATTGTATGCATGTACATCTATAATTAACATAGCTATTCCCACTTCGCTGTAGTTCCTGCTCCTTTTATTTGAAATTCCTTTGGGGAAAAAGCAACCTTCATGTAGAGTTGTTTGGAAGGGGGGAAGCAACCTTCATCGATTCTATTTCTTTGCATTTGAGAACACACAAATGGTAGATTTGGGTCTGATCCAAAAATCAGTATTCAACCCCAAACCTTCATTAAGCCATTTCATCCAATATTTTACAAGAACACTTGTAAAATATTGTTTTACACTTGTAAAACACTTGTAAAAGTCATTGTTTTGGATACATCAGGGTTTCATGCAGCAAACCTGTAAAATGTGAATGGCAGGCACAAAAGATGTAGGCCAATTTTTAATAGACAAAATTTCAGTGTCCATAAAAAAAAGCAGGCCTCCATCAGTCTTGGAAGACTATGGTATCGTGCTCGGCACTGCATACGCTGCATGTGAAGCACGAAAGCCTGGGTTGGATTGATATGCTGTTACCCAAGCAGCAAATCCCCCCTCTCCACGCCACTGAATTAGTCCAATGGAAAGGCAGAACCAATACAATTGGATCCAGCTGGTGTCACAGAGCTGGGCTAAGGACAGGAGCTCACCCTGTCGTGTGGGGCCTACCCGGGTCTCGAACCCTGGCCTGCTGGTTAACAGGCACAGTGCCTTAACCGCTTGCACCACCCACAGCCCATTCAGTGTCCATATGTCATTCACAAATCACATGTTTGCTGTAGGAAATGTTGGTGTTCATGTGGCAAACATGACAGAAGCAGAAGACGTGGAGCTACCTGCACTGAACAATGGGTACTTATTTACAGGGATTTGATAGCATCAAGTCCACTGATTCAGCACCCTATGCATCCATAACCCAAATGGACACTGTGTCAGTACTCCTGCTGTTTAAGCACTGATGCTTATGTTACTGGGTAAATTATGTTGCCTCTTCCAAAAGAAAGAAGTATAAGTTTTTCCATTTTAAAACTGGAAATAATTAACATCCTTTAGTTGGAAGCCTTACTATCTGATTCAAACTGTTCTCCTGAAATTACTTTTAAAATCACTGTCCACAATAAAAGTTCATTATTTCACTTGCTACAGTTATGTAATAACAAGAGTTACAAAGGAATCCAGTTGTGGTTTGGAATAAAAAGTTGGCAAAAGACCACAGTTTTGTAGAACAAAATGTCCCAGCACGTCTAACCTATGAAGCATGTACAGTTAGGTTTTGGCATAAATTTCACAATGATTTCAAAAGAAAAATTAATGCTCATCAGAATATACTTTTTAAAGCTAGTATATTTTTACATGTCTATTGGTTCCAGCAATTACAAATTATTTTACAATGTAGATTTCAAAATATGGCACTGATTAGAATTGTACATACGGAAACAATGCTTAATTGTCTTTCCTGTAATTGGCAATTACATAACTGGCAAGTTTTATAAGCTGAAAATGCTAATTTCAGATAATTTTATTCTTTATTATGAAAAAAAACTAATCTTGATCTATTTCTTTCTAAAGATATTGATGAATGTTCAATACCACATACTTGTCCAGATGCACAGTGCATTAATGCCCCAGGTTCTTACAAATGTGTCCCATGTCAAAATGGATTCAGAGGCTGGAATGGGAAGTGTCATGGTAAATATTGCACTGAAATTTTCTTTTTAATATCACATTATTTTTACTGCCCTGTGCAAAGTGGAAGCAATATTTGAGTATTCCAGTGTTTGTTCTCTTTTTGCATAGCATGCACTCAAACTTCTGCTTCAGCACAGTATCTGTTATAATGAGATTGTGAAATCTGTAGCTAGTGGTGATGGAATAAGATAATCCAGTGCTATGCAATTTAAAAAATTGAATTTTAAATACTGTAATAAGAATAGTATGTTTTATTATATGAAAACAGAGCCAGTTGTTTTAACTGTTGTTCATGAGAATTTTTGTCCTTTATTCAGAATATGACTTTTCTTAAGAACAACAGTTAGCCAGTGCTTATTGACAGCAAAGAATAATATCATTATTGAGGGGTTAAAATACTCAAAAGCTAACATAAGTAGTGATGTTTGTATTGCCGTCCAGTCCTAAATAATTTTCCACTGCTGATGCAGCCATCCCAACAGAGTGACCTTGCATCATGAGGTGGGGGCTGTTAGGTAGGCCTTTCAAGGCAAAGAAATGTTGTTCCCTTCCTTGGGACTGCATTGCAGCTGCCTCATACTTGGAAAGTTGTTTAGGATTTGGCTCAAGCTCTACAATCCAGAGTAACTACAGGAAGACGTAAGAGGCACTTATTCTGGATTGCTCTATGTATTTCCAATTGATATGACATAGGTGGCACCGTAAATACATCAATGTAAAAGGTCCCGTAGTTACTCTGGATTGCAGCCTTAGGGCACAATCCAGAGTAACTACGGGGAGTCCTTGCTCTGGTGTAAGAACAATTTACTCTGTATTGCAATATGAATTTCCCATAGGTATTCACTAGGCAGTGCAATAACTACAGGTGCACATAATGTCTCTTATGTTCTCCCATAGTTACTCTGGATTGTAGGGTTAGTTTCATTGGTGATGAAATATCCAATGTGCCTCTTTTATGTATGGGTGTAACATTACAGGTGCAATCCTAATCAATTGCTTGCACAGGCAAGCACGTAGTCACCACAGCTCACCATCTCCCTTTTCCCATGGTGGTGTGGAGAGGCTGGCGCATGTCTGTGCATTGGCCGAGTGCATTGGCCAGGAGTGGTGCAGTTTGGTGATACTCCCAGGACAGCATGGGACTTGTGCCAGCCTAACCAAGGGTTAGGACTGCACTGTAAGTTAGCTAGTACATTTCAAATAATTTTTGATGGAGAAAGAACTTTCAGCTAGAAGGAATTGTATTTTCCTGTGTTGTCTGGAACGCTGTTGCATGGCTTCTTGGTTTCTGTGACTTTCTTTGCTTAAATTGGCTCTGGCTGTTGGCATCTTACCCATGGTCTTTGCAGTCAGTTTTAAAAGCAAATGAGACATTTAAAAATGACAGGTTGAGCGGATGGGAATGTCTTGATAGAGTTTTTCTAGAGTGTGTGTTGGCAAACTTTTTGACAGTCAGGTATACTCAGCATTTTCTGTGAGTTTAAACAGACAAACTTACATTCTCACTCTGCCCTCCACTTCTTATTTTTATTCCTTATACAGTAGAATCATTCTTTTTTCCTCTTTCAAAAGGCTACTTTTTACAGATAAATTCTGAGAACAATAGATGCAGTAAGCATGGTCTGTTTCTGAGTAATATGTTAGAAATTGGTTGAGTCTTAGCTAGGAATTTTGTGGACACTGCAACTTCATATACTCTTCAGTAGTCTCTAGTCTAATATCTAGATGTACTTTACTATTAGGGCTTATATGCAAATAAAGGTCCAGTATCAAAACAGGTTAAAGTCAATCGTTTCAATTAATGAGAATGATCCTCAATGTGTCTCAGGTCTGCATAATCCTCTCTCCTTTTTCCTTAGAGCACAAACTTAGTTCAGACAAACCAAGAATAAACTGTGGTTTTGTATCTTCTGTTTTTTATTAACCACAGTTATAATAAATTTCCTGAATTTGGTTGTAATAGGAAACTGCAGTTTATTTAAAACAAAACTGGAAGCCATTTCCTGACATTAGACTTGAAGAAAAAAAGAGTCTAAGAATTGCTGAAACTCATCACCATGATATATCATGGTTTTGCCTAGGCTGTCAAACCTGTTTCACATAGTGAACCAAAAAGTATTTGTGGCACCTGCTCAGGGCTGGAAGTTACATCATGATGCAGGAAATGGTGTCATGAAGCAGATGATGGCCAAAAATAAGTGTACTTATATCAAGGCGTTGATAGTACAGTGGTACCTTGGTTTACAAGCACAATTTGTTCCAGAAGCATGCTTGTAATCCAAAACACTTGTATATCAAGCAAATTTTCCCATCAGAAATAATGGAAACTCAGACAATTTGTTCCACAACCCAAAAATATTCATATACAAATGAACATAATACTGTAATATAATACAAAATAATATAGAAAATACAAAATATAAAGAAAAATAAAACAAAGTAACCTGCACAGGTCTCTCAGGCTGAAAACTGCCCCCTCTTACACAGGAATGAGCTCCCCTGATTATCATAGTGCCTACATTAGACATGCAAGGCTAGGTCCTCCCAGCTCCTTTCCATTGCTTCCCTTACATAGGAGTGAGACCCATTGACTGTAATAGGCTTAATTCAGGGTAGACATTCATAAGCTGGACTCTCACAAGAGGCTGAGCAAGTGCTGGCCTGCTGAAACTATTTTTTTTTTTGCTTATTTATCAAGACATCACTTGTATATCTCGTTAAAATTTATTAGAAATGTTTCCTTGTTTTGCAAAACACTCTCAATCCAAGTTACTATGAATCCAAGGTTTTACTATAACTCCTATATATAAAATCTCTAAAATACAATAAATGCAATTAGAATGTCAGAATTAGACATTAGAACTTCAAAAGAATTAGAACTTAAATACAAATGTCCAAAAGTAGCAAATGAAAGGGTATGTGAAGAGTAGCAAAACAGTGAAGCTGTAAGAGAATTTCTGTGCATGCAACATTTAAGGGAGTGGATAAAATCTGTTGACAATTCTCCCTGAAAGTTTCAAGCATTGTTATACAGAAACACAAGGAAAAATTTGAAAATATGTCTTTGTATTATTCACAGATATAAATGAATGTCAGTATAGCAGTCTATGCACAAATGGCCAGTGTGAAAACCTGGAGGGATCATTCAGATGTCTTTGTAGCCAGGGTTATCAGTTGTCCCCAGCAGGAGATCAGTGTGAAGGTAAGCATACAACCAAAACATTTATTTTCTAATTAATGTATCCAATATTTATCAATGGGAAAAGATAATTGGAATCATCTATTAATCATTGGCTTTATCCATATTAATCATGAGGAGTATACTTCTACCCTTTTGTATGCCATTGGCTTTCATATATTATGCCTAAAAATGAAATATTGAGGGAGGACAGAGGTAGACTTCATTGAAAACTTGTGCACCACAGAATGTCATTCTCCATTTGAGTGAATGTTTGAAATGTATTAGTGATGTCACTTAAACAGTTATTTGAAAAGACACAAACAGTAAGAAATGAACAAGTGAACTAAAGCAGAAATGAGCAAGCTTTTTGGCAGGAGGGCCACGTCATCTGTATCAGTGGCTAGGAAATAATTTTACATTTCTGATTTTAATAAATGTACATAATTGAACAAATTAGATTGACCTTATATGAACAAATGAATTTTACTGAGTTTATTTAGAATAATAAATAAACCACAAGCATGTAGAACCATATGAAAATAATAAACTGTTTGCCACATACCTCTTACACAGTGATAACATATAGACCAAGTCAAACTAAGCCAGAAACACATGAGGATATAAGTGGAGGGTTAGAATGGCCATTGCAGGCTTCAATAGTCTCTGATGGGCCAGAGGTTCTTTGGAAACTGGGAGTTCTCTGCAGGCCGAATTGGGGGTTGCCAAGGACCACTTATGGTCTTCAGGAAGGAATTTGGCAACACCTGATCTGGAGGATAATTGGAAATAGGAATGTTTTAATCAAAATATTTTTCACATGTTCATACCACCTTTCCTCCAAAGAACTCAGGACAGTGTACATGGTTCCTCCTTTCCTTTTGTGCTCACAGCACCCCACTGAGGTCAGTGAGACTGAGAGATTGTGACTGACCCAAAGTAAACCAGGAAGCTTCATGGCTAAGCAGATATTTAAACCTGAATCTTCCAGGTGTAAGTCCACTACACAAAGTCCTGAACTACTTCACAATCCTGACTTTAAAATGCTTTAACCAGAGTCGGACAGTTCTAGCTCAGTAGAATGTTCACTGACTGGCAAGTGAAGTATTGTGTTTCAAATAGCATCTTTCTTAGTTCTAACTTCATATCCTGAGCACTGAGCTTGAAATGTTTTGCATTCAAAATATGTGCTTCTGCGAGGCATGCCATCCAACAATTATAAACCATATACCATATATACTCAAGTATATACTCAAGACCCAAGTATAAGCCGAGGCATCTAATTTTACCACAAAAAACTGGAAAATCTTATTGACTCGAGTATAAGCCTAGGGTGGGAAATGCAGCAGCTACTGTTGTTTTAATGAGGAGAAAACAGCCAATGTGGTGAGCTACCAAGCTCCTCCATGCGGTGAGAAGAGTTATCAATCTGCTGACTTGGTTTTTTTTTTTAAAGAAGGAAGCAAAGCAGCCTTTCCTGCTTTTTAAAAAGGCTGACCTAAGCTGAGCTGCTTGTGCAGAAATCCACTTCTTTGCCCATCTTATGACAAGTATAAACTGACCCAAGTATAAGCCAAGGGGGGCTTTTACAGCATTAAAAAATGTGCTGAAAAACTAGGCTTAGACTCGAGTATATACAGTAGTTTGTTTTCAAAATATACATGATGCTATATATGATGTTTGTATAATTTTTATCCAAAATTCATTCAGGTACAAATGGTATCACATGAAATATCCTACAGACGCAATAGATGGATCTGAGATAAGCTAATTTACAATGGGTTGATTCAGATGTGGTTTCAAGATCAAATCATGACTGGCCGCTATGCGAATGAGCCTGGTGCACATATACTTCCTCTTTACAGTCTCTCCTTCCCTTGTACACTTTAGTTTCCTGTCTCACTTCCAATTTAGTGGCAAACCACACATTACTATAAAATCAGAACTCTGCAAATTATGGTTAGCAGGAAGAATGACTGCTGGTGTGGTTTGCTAATGCCAACAGACAAACACATAACAAAATGAAGGAATATCTCAAGCCAAAATTTTAACAGGAGACCTGGCTCCTGTTGCAGTCTCATATCGTACACCTACCTGGTACTTTCAGTTATTGACAATAATTGTAAAGCCCCTGATTATGAACCCCAAAGGATGCAATCCTTAGGAAATTTATTAGTGAAAGATTAATTGGAACTTGGTCCAGGACTAGACTGCCATAATACTTGAAGGACTTGGGCTGCCCTTTGGACTGTCCTGAGTGATAGGTTTACTGGACTGGCAACAGTGTACTGTCTTGATGAATCAACAGAACTATCATGCAACAACATGTGTTTTTACAATAAACGTAGTTTTTTCTTGTTGAAATGAAGTTGTTGGCATAGACTTACCAGACTTGAATTGTGAGAATGGGAAATATCATTAAATGAATAGAGGCTTAATACCACTGCAGCCTGTTGAAATAAAAAAAAAATAGCACAAAGCCATTATTTTTTTTTCTTGAGACATCCAGTTCCAGACAATTTCTCCTTTTTGGCATTAACAATTATGCACAAAAATTAGGAAAGAGCATTTACACACCAAAAATAGTAATCTAAACATTGTGAATTTAAGAACATACAGTAAGAAGATCCCTGCTGGATCAAGCCAAAGTCCTATCCAGTCCAACTTCCTGTGTCTCACAGTAGCCTTCCATATGCCTCAGGGAGCACACAAGATACCCATATCCGACTGCCACTTTTCTGCATCTGGCAGTCAGAGCTAGCCTAATTCTAAAACTGTGAAAGTAAGAAAGCTTCATTGCACTTCTAATAAATGACTCTCCCCAAAGACCCACAGCACACCGGTGGACCATATGTGACACACCAGTGTGCCACAACACAGTTGTTAAAAATCACTGGTCTTTTCTAATACTCCTGCCAGTCAGTGTCAGTGGATGTTTCCTGTTTCTCTTGTTGTATGAGTGGGCAAAGAACTTGATCTATCTGATGCATAATTTTATATGTTAAAGTGCAATCCAAACTCGCCCTTCCACTGAATCATAGAGTTGGAAGGGACTTAGTAGGTAATCTAGTCCAACCCCCTGCCTGCAGCAGGAATTCCCCCTAGAGCATCCTCGACAGGTGCTCGTCGAGCCTCTGCTTAAAGATTCCCAGTGAGGGAGAATCCGCCACCTCTCTTGGCAATCTGGTTACCACTCTGCTGGCCTAGAAATGTGCAGTAAAGCATGAAACAGAGATGTAACAGAAATTTTACAAATGTGCAGTAAGGCATGTTTGCAGCTACACAAGACTTGGTGGGACAGCCTGCGCATGCCCGCCTGTGCCACATCCTGTCCCAAAGTCACCAGCGGAGATAAGTATGCCACTGAGTATACTTTTGGTAGGTCATTTGGTTGCTCTCTTCTGCAGCTTTTTACAGTTTTATATCTTTTTTAAAAAAATATTGCAACCAGAACTATATTTTTATATATTTATATATCTCGTACATTTTATTCTCAATCCCTTTAATCATTTATCCCAAGCTTGGCATTGACTTTCTTCTCGGCCACCTCAAACTGCGTTCACACTTTCATTAAGCTGTCCACCAGTTTCGCAAGATCTCTCTCCTGATCTGCCACGGGCAGTTCAAAATGTGCTAATTAGCACTTAAACATGCAAACTCAGCATAAATGTTCTCACCTTTTAATAATAATAATAATAATAATAATAATAATAATAATAATAATAATAATAATAATAATAATAATAATACAGGCATTTCTATACCACTTTTCTGGTCTTTTGGATTGCTCCTCAGACTTTATTCAAAGCGGTTTACATAGGCAGGTTGATTTAAACCCCCAAAGGGATTTTTACTAACACAGAGTGGTTCCATCTTTCAAGAACCGGCTACATTCAAAATGTTACGTTCATCGTCTGGTTTCCACTACTGGCCCCCGATGGTGGCTGACAAACTTCTCATTTGAATGGCAGCTGAGAGCGTCTTCACTCCCACTGAAAAGCAGATGGAAAATCTCAGCTTGAGCAGCCACTTTTTCAAGATCTTGCTTCGGATCTGACTTCCGGTTATCTTGATCCAGCGACCTTCAGCTCTTTATCTTCAGGCAAACAGAGGCTATACTCTCTAGAACAGACCTCCTACCCGCAGATTATTAACAGATTATTAACAGATTTTACTGCAGATTATTAACAAAGTTACAATTTTAGAACAATATGGTTTTTAGTGCACCCTCCAGATGGAAGAACTAGATTGTTGTTTAATTACTAGAACAGAGATGGGTTGAATAAGTAGTTGCCTACTCGTGTTTTCTTCTGCTTTTTTTTTTGTGTCTGTCTTTGTGAACATCTTGGTTGAAAAGTAGTGCATAAATAATAAAGATAAATATATACATTCCAAGTGCAATGTTTGCTATCTTTCCCAGATGTAGATGAATGTCAAGAGCAGCAGCTCTGCAAAGATGGGCAATGCAGAAACATAGCTGGGTCCTACAGGTGTATTTGTGGCCAAGGCTTCCAGTTGTCTCCTTCAAAAGACCAGTGCGAAGGTAAGTATACAGTATGTAACATTTCTAGTGCAGAATTTGATAAAATTCCATATTTTTTCTTCTTAGAAGTTAAAAACAATGAGCAGACACCCATGTCGTCATGAACCACTCATGTATGATTTAGTTAAAATGTGCTGGATATTTCCGTGGAACTGTGCACGCGTGGCAAAGTTGGGGGGCAATCGCCACATAACTGTCCATTTTTCACCCCTGCGTCACATTTGTTAGTGAACTGAACATTGTACAATTGTTGTTGAAAAGAAATTTGTAAAGGATCAAGTAAATGCTAAAAATGTGGATTGGACATATACATATTCACTAATCAAACTGAAAAGTCTGAAGAACACTGACCAAACACTGCTCTGGATTGTAGGGTTCACTGCTCTCCCAAATGAAAAGTAATAAACAGCATTAATACTTCCATATATACAGCACTCCATCGAAGTTGATTATCATTTCAATAAACAACTTATTTCAGTAGAAACTGATACAACCATAAATTTGTTCACTACATCTGTTTGTTGGAAGGAATCAGAATTTGAGCAGGATTATATGTGAGTGAAAAAGTAAATATAATTTAGTGAAATAAAATAGGTACAGTAATTTTTGGCCCACTTCTATCCTTTTCTCCTCCAGTGCACAGTAAAGGTGCACGCTTAATCTAGTGAGGGTGGTTAGTGAGGGAGGATGCTTCTGAATGGATAGAGGGTTTAAATCCTGTTTCCTCCTCTGTACTTCTTCAACCCTTAGACCACTGCTGGCAGAATGCTAGTTCCAATAGGATCACAGCCCAATAGGATTGTGGAATATTAGTAAACAATCTTAGGCTGAGTTTTTGTGCATTCCTCATAGAGCACAATGAGATTTACTTTTTTGTAAGCATGCATACGATTGCACGATTGCACAATTGCACACATGTAACTGCCATGTAGTAAAATGTGGGTCTGAAATATATTGTTCCTTATTCCTTTTCTGCTCTAGGCAAAGACCATTTGCTAGCGGACCATTTGCTCTCCCCCCTGTATTTGCTGACCATAATGAGCTGCTGTTAATTTAATTTTTTTCTGAAATGATCTGTTTTCTGCTGGCTTCATTTCAGATATTAATGAATGCCAAGAAGAAACTGATATATGTCGTGGAGGGAACTGCATTAATACCAGAGGTTCTTATGATTGCACTTGTCCAGATGGCTTCCAGTCAATACCTCTCAGGGGCTGTCAAGGTATAGTCTGGCTATAGGAATTTTAGAAACATCCCTTTGGGCTAGAAAGGGAAGCACATTCCTGTCTTTTTAAATAGCTATGTACAAGTAGAGTTCAGTAGTCTTGTAGTCATGTAGTCTTGTAGCATCGTATGTGAAGTTTACCCTTGGCAAATATTTCTGTGCTGTAATGTCATTGAAGTTCCATTTAAGTCAAGAGCTGATACCCCAATACTGACATGATTTTAATGTTCTTTTATTCTATTTTTCACCTCTGGTTTCAAAGGTAGGCTTAGGGCGCAATCCAGAGAAACTACGGGGAGTCCTTGCTCCGGTGTAAGAACAATTCCCTCTGGATTGCAATATGAATTTCCCATAGGTTTTCACTAGGTGGTGCAGTAACTACGGGTACACGTAATGTCTCTTACATGCTCCCGTAGTTACTCTGGATTGTAGGGTTACTGATTCTCACTCACAGGAATGGACTGCTAAAAAGCCTGGTTTTCTATCCTGAAATATACATATATATTTAGGCCAGACATCGACAATCTGACTCTTCTGATTTATCACCTCCATCTATATATATAAAACTGAAAAGTCACTGACCCACTCATCAATGGCTAGCCAAAACCACTGGACCTAGAAGTGTGAAATTTGCGGAGAGTGTTCCTTCTGTGAACCAGTTTTTGGAAATTCCAACCAATAGTGGGTGAAAAGGGGCACAACACTATATTTTACATTGAAGAATTGCTGACTGAGTGACGCTCTGCCCCAACCCCTGGAACTAGAAGCATGAAATTTGGGGAGGGTGTTCTTTCTGTGAAGGGAGCTCTCACCAAGAACCAGTTTCTAGAAATTTAACCTGTAAGAGGCATTAAAAGGGGTACAACACATTTTCAGCCTATACAGTGGTGCCTCACATAAGTTTAATTTGTTCTGGAAGCATGCTCGTTATGTGAAATGCTGTTTATGTGAAGTGGATTTTCCCATTGGAAATAATGGAAACTCAGACAATTTGTTCCACAACCTCAAAAATATTCATATAAAAATATTAACTGGATGTAAAAATGAAGACAAAACACTGGAATTGAATTCAAAACATGCGTTCAATGTGCATGATCCTATGAAGTCTACTTAGGCTGCAATCCTAAAGACAATTTCCTGGAAGTAAGTCCCATTTAATACAACGGGGCTTACCTCTGGGTAGGCATGGTTAGGAGACTGCAATCAAAGACACTTTCCTGGGAGTAAGACCCATTTAACACAATGACCCATTTAACACTTCTGGGTAGACATGGTTAGGAGGCTGCAATCAAAGACACTTTCTTCTGCAATCCAAGACACTTTCGTAGTCTCCCCACATTCTCCTTCTCTTCTTCCTGAGCCTCTCTTTCTCTCCCCTGCTCCCTTCTGGCTAGCCCTGAGCTGCTTCCCTCTTCTCCACTGCTGTTCTCTCCCTCTGCCCAGCAGACGCCTGGCCATACGAGGAACAGTGCGGAAGTTTTGCTTTCACTATGGCAGGTGTGCGAGGCAGCCCTGATGCTTTTTCAAAGAGCTGCTGGCTGGCGCGTCTGCCACAACTGCCAACAAGTGTGCTTGTTAAGTGAAGCAACATTTGTTATGTGAGGCAGAATCCTAGAAAAAAATGTGCTTGTTATGTGGATCACTTGTTCAGTGAGGTACTTGTTAAGCGAGGTACCACAATACTTAACTTTGAAGAATGATCAACACCAAAATTGATCCTGCACTGGCCCAAAATGGGTGCTCATCATTGTGGAGGGATGTGCATGGCATGAGGGGATGTTGCGCATGGGGGGTTGATGCACATGGGGGATGTTGTACATTTGGGTTTATGCACATGGTGGAAGTTGTGCATGGTGGATGTTGCACATTCAGAGTTGATGCTCATTGGGGATGATTTTTATTTATTTATTTTATTTATTTATTTAACTCAATTTATACCCCGCCTTTCCTCCCCCATAAGGGGGAGCCCAAGGCGGCTAACATTGAAGAATAAATCATCATTAAAATTGCTAATAAATACAAATTAAAACATCATTAAAATACAATTAAAATACAATTAGAATAATTAGACTAGGAACAATTAAAAACAAGCTAAAAGACATCTAAATTAGCTAAATTAGACTAAATTAGACTAAAACAATCTAAATTAGACTAGGAACAATTAAAAACAAGCTAAAAGCTAAAAGAAATGATGTGCATGGGGGGAAGTTGCACATGGGGTGTTGATGCACAGGGGAGGTTGATGTACAAGGGGGGATGGTGTGCAGGTGATTGATGCGCATGGTGGGGTTGATGCACATGAGGGGTGTTGTGCATTTGGGTTTATGCATATGGTGGAAGTTGTGCATGGTAGATGTTGCGCATTCAGGGTTGATGCACATTGGGGATGATGCACATGGGGGGAAGTTGCACATGGGGGGTTGATGCCCATGGGGGTTTGATGCGCATTTAGGGTTAATATGCATGGGGAATGCACATGAGGGGTTGATGTGCATAGGGGATGAGGCACATGGGGATGTTGTGCATGGCAGGATGTTGCTGATTCGGGGTTGATGCACATGGAGGGTGTTACAGATTCAGGGTTGCTGCACATGAGGGATGTTACGCATTCAGGGTTGATGCACATGGGGGTTGATGCGCATGGGGGGATGTTATGCATGGCAGGATGTTGCGCATTCGGGGATGATGCACATGGGGAATGATTGTGCAAAGGGGGTGTTTTTTACTCCCACAACGCAAGCACATTTCACTAGTTAAAATATGTCTGTCTTTGGGAATAGGTCATACTCCAAAGCAGACTTAACATTCTGTCCATTAGCATATATCTTTTTGTGTTAGAATTTCTTAAACATAGAAGCACTTCAGAAATGTTTTCATTTTCATTTCAGTCTCAACAATTAGTGTGTGTGAGAGAGAGGGGGGGTGTTTGGTAGAGAAAGACGTCAATTAAATTGATTAATATTTGATCGGTTTTTCTATCTCTCTGCAGATATTAATGAATGTGCAGAATCCAGTCTCTGTTTACCTCATGGGGACTGTTTAAATACAGAGGGTTCTTTCCATTGTGTTTGTGAACAAGGTTTTGCAGTTTCTAGAGATGGCCGAACGTGTGAAGGTAGGATGAGTTAAATGATAAAACAAAGAACTGAACTGTGCTGTTATCTGTTGGAGCTAAGTGTTGATCATGATTGTCTGACATTTGTGACAATGTTAAAACCATAGCTTAATAAAATAAAACCTGAATAAATATCAAGGTAAAAGTAAAATATAAAAACACAACAATTAAATGTGAAAACATATCTGAGGTGTATCCAGAAAGTAATGAGAATGGAGCTCCTACACTTAAGAAGGGCTCTATGAAGGGAGATGTTGGCTAAGGTCACTTGGATTGGGGTGCCAGGTATACATTCATCCATTGCCAAGGTTGGACCACAACTGAGAACAGACCTCACTGCATCCACATTCTGTTTCATTTTTGATGAAGAAGGTCATTGTTCGCATTCAACATCTTCTTGTCTTTACTTGAAGGCCTTGTGCCATTGGTACACTTGTGCAGATGATAACACAGGTTCTCTATAATCTTCCTCACCATTTCCAAATCTTTTGATGCACTTTTACCCAGTTTCACACAAAATTTTATAACATGATGCTGTTCTAAACTCACTTGCACTTTTATTAATGCAAGGCACTTGAACATAGGTGTCACAAAAATGGTTGTCTAGACTCTGACAGGGCCAAAATGCAACTGAACGCTGTTCTAATGTATACCTGGTACTCCACCCCAAGTAACGATAGCCAGCTTCAACCTTCACAGACTCCTTCTTGAATGTAGGAGCTTCATTCTCATTACTCACATAGTCACCTCACATAGTAAGTTGCAGAAAATTATTTAATATGCTGCCTTTTCAGCAAGGCTGTAGTGCTGGGGGCGGAACCACCTTAGGCCCCTTGGGGAAGTATGGTGGGATAGAAATATAGTAAGTGAAAAGATAGGATTTGGACCATTGATTTTCTATATAAAGTGGTGCAAAGAATTTCTTCCAGAAATTCCTGCATCTTCATCTGTAACTTGTGATAAATGTGGTAATATTCATTCCCACACAAAAGTCTAGCCACATTTTTAATACTCCATAGGAAAGGGCTGTCTCTTCCTCCTCCTCCTCTTCCTTCTTCTTCTATGGTGGTAGGTCCACTATTATGAATTGCACTTGTCATTTCTCCCAGTTATGGGCTTGGTCTGGGTGCAGGTGGGTGTTTTATATGTCATGCAGTATATCAAGCCAGCGCTGTTTTACAGGCTCTGTAGGCCTCCTTGACATATAAGAGAACATTAGTTCTGTTGCCCTGGAATCAATGCAGTATTTCAATATTTATCACAATTGTGACAGCTGTTGTCAGTGCAAGGTTTTGACTGAATTTGCCAATATTGTTTGTTCTAACATCTTGACTGATGTGGACGTAATATCACAGCAAGAGTCCACAATACTTAAGATTTTATAGATTGCATATCTCCACATCAATGCAGGATGAGGAATGTGCTTTTCTTTGCAAGGTCACTGCCTAAATGAACATAGAAGAAATACAGAAGACATATCTTAGTATTTTGCAAATAATTTGTTCTAGTATCTTACTTTTCATCTTGGAAGGTCTTCAGATTCATCTTTGTTCTGATTGCATGAGAGATGGATAAAATTACATGTAGGACACAAATTTTTTAAGTATTTGTTCTTTTAACTATAAATACTTAGCATGCATTAATCCATATCCATTATTAGTTTGTTTTGCAAAATATTTTTATTTGTTTTCTGTTTGTTTCATTAGCAATACTGTAGGCATTTTTCTTTGAATATACAAAAAGCAAAAACAAAATATACAACAAAAAATGTAATTTCTCCAGCTGTTTCTTGTTCCAAAAGTTTTTTCTTTTGTATTTTGGCTTTATATATATCTTCTTCTTTTGCATTGTAACATGTCTGATGTTAGTATGCCTTGTTTTCAGATATAGATGAATGTGCCAACAACACTGTGTGTGGCAGTCATGGGTTCTGTGAAAATTCACCTGGTTCCTATCGCTGCCTATGTTACCAAGGTTATCAGTACCTACAGGATGGGCAAGGATGTGTGGGTAAGTTGTCAGAATTAACACTTCCAACTTATCTTTGCACAAATCATTTGTCAAGGGAAGTCAACTGGAATGCTTTCTGTATTTTTGTTGCATGCAACATATATTCATACAGGTTGTAAAATATGTGGAAATGCTGTGCAGGTATGTAGTAAGATCTTGTTGTGAGGGCCACTTGGGACTGAATATTAATTGAGACAAGGCAATTATTTCAACTCTTTAGAACTAGCCTTGTTTGAAAATGTTACGTCATTCACAAATTTTGAGTTATAATTGACTGGATTTAATAGTTCAGCTTATTTTAAGGCAACATCTGTTTTGTCTCTTAGTTGAATGAGCAGAACTTAGCAGAATGTACAGGAAATATAGTCTGGCATGTGGTACAGCCACCTCCTTTGGCAGAGTATCTGAACAGTTTTCTATTCTCAGACTAATTCCCAGAAACTATATTTCCCATCATGAAAACCCTTTGGTAATTCCATAAACATGCCAATGTTATTTATTTTGCTAATGATTAATGTATTTCCAGGTGAACTAAGAAATCGGAAGCAGAATTATTTATTTAAAATGATATATCCTTAGCAGACTTCTAAAGTAGCCCACAACATAATAAAAATGTACAGAAGATTTCAATATCCACCAAACAGTTCAAGATTATAATAATATCATTTTGCCAACAGAACAAAGGGTGCTTTCGAAATAGTTAAGCCTATTTATATGTGGGAATTGGTTCTGGAGCTGGTCTCTATTTGCAAAAAAAATGCAGTATAAGAAATAGTGTGGGACAGGAGGTCCGGGCTTATGTTACTGGATGCAGCAGTGTACAAAATTCTGAACAGTTGAAGAGTCTCCTTCTTTGCCCCTGAGGTCATGCTGCTCCCTCCCTCTGTCACTCACTTACTCACTCGCTCACTCACTCACTGTCCTCCCCATACTCACATACATGCTGCATGGCTAAAACATTTAATTAATAGCACAGCCAGTTGCATTGACTCATATCCCTGGATAAATAAAATGCAATTAGTCTTCACTTGCCAGTTGATTAAAGCTATCATTGACAATTCAGAAAACTTTGAAAGATATTTAAAATTATTAATAATATATGTTTCAAAATTTATATGGCTGGCATAAATCTACATTGACCTCCATAAAGATGGAATCCCATCTCTTCCGTGTTCCAACCATCTCCAACCTGTTTCACACTTTCTCTGCACCCCTCCCAATCCCTGCTTAGCTATACCTTCACCTGCAAGGTTCATCTTCACATGGACATGGGCCAGACCACATGCTCTAGTAGTGTTGTGCTTGTAACGGCAGGAAAGCACATTATGCTGGCAGAATGTGTGTTCCTTTGGCATAAACAGTTTCTAGGGCTGGGCCATGAGACATGTAAAATTATTCATGAGTGGATTCTTTTCCTTGTTGTGCAATCAGGACATCCACTAAAATTGATTGGCAAGAGAGTTAGAACAGACTAAAATATATATTTCTTTATATAGTCTCTAGCTAGTGTGTAATTAATTTGTATCTAGTTTGTAATTAATAGTGTGTAATTAATTGACACAAGAATTGCACTTGGCTTAGAAGTTTTTAAAAGGAGATTAGCAGATTTATGGAGGAAAGGTTGCAAGCCATGGTGGCTATATGAAATCTCTGAATTGTAGAGGTAACTTCAAGTCAAAGGTACCCTGCTGTTCCCTGTGATATTATTCTTTGGGTTATTTTGACACTATTTCAGGGAGAAAAATTTCTGGTTCTGAAGTACATTTGTCATTGAAATTTTGGCTCCTGGGATTATTTCCATCAGTGAATCCGTGTAGAAACATTTGTGGGTTGTCTACAAGTTTTTCTAATATAATATAATTGCAGTGCAATTACTGAGAACCAGACTACTAATGGATAGCTATTATAGGCAAAATGTCTAACAATGTTTTGCACCCAGGAAATAATTCCCTGAGCACAAAACATTGTTAGAACTCAGCAACAGGAGAAAATTTGATGCATAAAAATACACATGTATTTAACTAACAACATCCAGGTAAGCCTGCTGGGCATTAACCTAAACTGAAAAACATACTTTTTCTTCCTTGCTATGCTAAATATAGCGAGATGTCTTTCTAATTCGTTGTTTAATGAATCTGTTGATCACATAACTATGCAGCATTGCAGGGAAACTCCAAATATCATGAGGAAACTACTGAACCAAATGTGTGTTTTAAATATACAAGCAAACACTGATGTATGATGGCAGTAAGAGTTTTGCTTGCAGAAACCATGAGAACACTGAAACTCACAGCACAATCCACAGTGTGCTGTGGGCTAGGTCAAGTCACTTATACTGGCCTGCAAGTGTCGCAGATGTGCTACAAGGCACATCTGCGCTACAGTTGGTGAGGTTAGGCCAGTGCACAGTGCAGTCCTTTGTGTAACCAGTATGGAGGGTAAGTTGTGCTTAGGAAGGGGATCTACAGGGAGGGGGAGATCAGGATTATGGGCAAGCAGTCCTGGGGAGCAGGAGCAGGGTTTGGAGCAGCAGTTATACTGGATACAAGCTTCCTAATGAGGGCAGCCAGGAACAGGCAGAAGGGCACCACCTCTGGAAGTGGCTTGTGTCCAAGTAGATCTATTGGACCTGCTGCAGCCCTACACCAGAGAAGGGGACAAGCCTCCCCTTCCCTGTGGTAGCACAGATGTAGTCCCAAAAGTTTCGCTGGATACAGCACAGGCTAAATGAGCCTACCTGTTTCAATGCAAGTTTGTATGTACTCTCTTGACTGTGGAATGTCTTGCTACAAGATGTGGTAATAGCATCTAGCCTAGTTGCGTTTAAGAGGGGATTGGATAAATTTCTGAAGGACAGGTCCATCACAGGTTACAGGACGTGATGGATATGTGCAACCTCCTTATTTTAGATGTAAACTACCTCAGAATTCCAGATGCAGGAGAGGGATGCATATTCTTGTCTTGTGAACTCCCTGAAAGCATTTGGTGGGCCACTGTGAGATACAGGAAGCCGGACTTGATGGATTGATCGATTAATGACTAGATGGGTTGGTTAGGCTCTTTTTATGTTCTTAACTCTATAAGAATTCTAGAGATCCAGCATTGTAAAGGAAAAGATTTTCAAGTGTCAGAATGTCACATCAAAGGTGCTGTGCTGTTTAGCTTTTCTAGGGTGGAAATACCATCACTCCTGATTCAGAAAATCACATTTTTACATCTTAATTCTTGCTGAACCCATCCTAAATTCTGCTTAGTATTTCAGATATGCATTCAGAAGAAGGTTTGTGAATCAATATTGGGCTTTATTTTCCAGATGTGAATGAATGTGAAATGCTGAGTGGAATATGCGGGGAAGCCCTCTGTGAAAATGTAGAAGGCTCATTCCTTTGCCTGTGTTCTGATGAAAACCAGGAATATGATTCAATGACTGGACAGTGTCGCTTCCACTCCTCACCAGGTAATGTTCCACCTTGAATGCAGAACTTGAACATCAGTGGTCAAAAAATGGTCTGCCTGCCAAATATTGGAAGTGAAATGAATATGAAATCAGTGGGGAAATTAAGTTATATCACATATCTGGTAGGTTAATAAAGTTCCCAATACATTTCATTTTTTAGATTTTTAAAAAATATTGCTCTTACTACGGTATAGTGAAAAGCGTCTAATTCATTACTGTGTTAGGAATTTGATAGCATAATCTTAACTCTTAATTAGGCCGGCACAAGTCCCAGCACAAGTTCTGTGCTGACCTGGGGGTATCACAAAAGTGCCATAAACCACTTCTGTGCTACTCCTGGAGGGAGTTAGGCCATTGCACAGACATGCACCAGTCTCTCCTTGCCACTGCAGAAACAGGGAAATGTATGAGTTGTGCTGATTTAAATTGGTTAAGATTGCGCCTTTAATGTGATAGAGTTTCATTCCCATTGCATTGAGTAATAATTATTTATAATCCTTTACAGCTCTAGTTGGATACATATGGGAAAAATATCCTAACCCTTTTCTATTAATTATACAAAGACGTGTAAAGAGCTGGGTGCATATTTGAAATATACAGGTGGAGCCTGTTTATCTGCAAAATGTTCATCCATAGATCCGGCTCAACACAAGCCCCCTGGACGTTTACTGAGCCAGACTGGCTCCACCTGCACCCTCCGCAGGGGACTGGAACTCTAGTCACTGGAGCTCCAGTTCTCCAGTCCCGTATGGAGAGCTTTTTGAAGCCTGGAGCAGTGGTGCAAATCAGAATGCTTTCTATGGCGAAAAATGTCACTTTCAGTTTCCCTTGGGAAACCATATGCGACTTTTTGCAAAAGAGGGAGAGAGGGGGGCACTCTGGAGGAGACTATAGTGCATTTCTAGTCCTCTTTGGAAGGAGAAGTGGGCCAAAAATTGCAGATTGGTTTCTCCATGAAATTCAGTATCAGCTGGAAGATCTGAGAGCAGATCACATGCGGGTACTAGGAACCCACTTGTAATTTTACTTCATCACATGTTAAAATGTATTTTTAAGGCTTTATAAACTGCCATCTGTTCATGTTTCTCTTTACACACCACAAGGGACCAAAGGATTTTCTCCTCTTTAGGTTTTACTTGGCAAGAACTCAATGGCCATTGATTGTGTTTTAAGTGATCTTACCATAGCCTTTTAACCATATTCCCCTATGTGTCATGACAAATTTAACACCAATAGAAGATTAAGATTTTAAAAGAAAAAAATTAATCAGTGGAATGATAGATCAGTAGCATATTTATTCCTGAGTAGCATTTTCAAAATAAGAAATCATTTACTGTGATTAAACTTTAAAGTGATTGACTTTAAAGTTTGAGCTTGTAACTTAAAACATTATTTATCAGCTGGATTCATAAATAACTGTAGTGCCTTTTAAAGTTATTCTTAGTGAAGCTGCATGACTAAACAGAAAGGAAAATAGTATGCCCACATTGAGGGCCCAATCCTGAGCTAGGCAAGTGCCAGGGCTGACAATGGGTGATACAAAGTTGCCACAAAGCGCACCTGTGACACCCTGCACTGAGTCAACATCAGCACCAGTTGGTATTGAGTCTAGCACAGGACACAGCCTGTAGCTTGGTAAGAGTTCTGGGTAGTGATGAGGGCTTCAGGGTCTGGGGAAGAATGGGTGGGGAAGAAATTAGTGCCCCAATGCAGAGTCTCTCAAGTCTATTCTAGCAAAATAATCCGCATAGACTTGAGAAGCCCTATTGTGGGACTTCCCAGCCACCAACTCATTTTCCATAGTATCCACTTGCATAAAAAGGAAACTAACAGGTGAATTCTTGTCCTTTTTTTGTAAAGATGACTTGAAGCCCAAATCAAGCCACTTCTAAATTCGTCTGTTTTTAATAAATGAAACAAATAAAAGATCATAAGATTGGAGACCCAGATTGGTCTCTGCAATTTTTTTGAAGTGTTTTATGTCTCTTGCTTTCCAAACATTCATTACTCCCTCCTGACTAACCCTCAGTCACAGCTGTGTAAACAGCTTTTTCAAAGCTGATAATGGGAGGAGAAACTGAAATAAAAACTATAAAATAGGAGAATTAAATAGTCAAAATAAGAAGTTTCAAATTCTAGAGAGCCTTGTTAGTATGTCCTTATAAAAAACAATAAAGTCACACCTTCACTGACTGGATTCTCATTTCTAATCTATGGAGCTGTGACACCTACAATGATCTCTTTACAATGATCTCTTGCATTGCTTCCTTTTTGGGCCTCTCTGTATTTAAAAAAGTTATCTTCTCAAGCACATGCAAGTAAACATACACACTGCACCTGTGAGCATCTGAAGTTATTTCTAACTCTCAAAAGCTTATTCTGCAATAAATGTGTTAGAGCCTAATTCTTGTGCTCTGACTTACTAGAACACTCTGTCACAAGTGTTGTAAAGCACATCTGTGAAGGTTACCACCAGTCCAGTGATGGAGCTGGCCCAGCATGAGCCTGCAAAGGGCCAGCATTAGTTGCCCAGACCACTGGGCAGCAGTGAGTTGTATTGGGGCATGGGGTGGGAAGGAGACATGCTACAGAGAGGGAGTGAGGTGATGTTGCCAAAATTCTCTTTCACAAAATCTGTCCCATTTTCCAGTATGTGAACATAATCCCCAAAATTCAGGACTGTCCCTGTTTTGGGGAACATATGGCAACCCTAGACCAATGGAACTTGGCTCCATTGGATCCTGATCCTGTGTCAGGCTGCATGGCCTGACATAAGATTCCTCAATTCTGCACAGGCTAAATAGTTGAGTAGTCCCTTTTCTCACAAGGAGGCACTGGCAGGTGCCCTGGGCACACTGGCTATTGTGGTAAAATATTTGGTGTATGGCAGCCCCACACTTATGCTGCCCTTTATAAGGTGTCACAATGCTTTTTATTGTTTTGCAAGTTTGTTTCTCCTGCCTCCTTGAATAGTATCTGGAGTTCTTTCCTTGGAAAATTGTGTCACAACATCTCTAGTTTGGGGTTTATTTTCTTTTACTTTTTGTGGTGTGTATGCTCATCAAAGTGCTGGCATTAGTCCATCAAGACTTATGACCTTTATCCAGTGAAAATGTATACAGTTGTGGTTAATGCACTATGTCTCCTCTCACCTTGGGAGATCGATCTACTTCAGCTGTATTTCTATGATACTTGATAGTTATAATTTGGTCCTAATTTGGAAGTAAATAATCCCCCAAAACCACTGCTCTTCATGAAATTCAGCACACTGTGGGAAATGGTAATTATCTGATGAGGCAAGTCCACAGACCAGACTAACAAAGATAAAATAGCACTCAGCTGCGTGTATCCACACAGTACATTTTATTGACTCTGGCAAAATATCAATCACAATTCAATGGTATAAGTGTGCTAAATTGGGAAAAATTATATTTGTCAGTCTGTTTGCATCCTCTAACACAAACATGCATTCTTCTTTAGACAAAAAAAAATGTTTGGTAACAGCTAGGAGAAAAATAAATAAATGCTCTGTTTAAACATAGTTTCTTCTATGTGCCGTAGTACTGGAATATTTTGAACACAATAAAGAAAAAAAAAACCTTATTAAAGCAATTTAAGAGCACAATCCTAACCATGTCTACTCAAAAGTAAGCACCATTGTGTTCAATGGGTCTTACTCCCAGGAAAGTGACTTTAGGATTGCAGCCTGGCCCTACAATCCAGAGTAACTATGGGAAGATGTAAGAGGCACTTACTCTGGATTGCTTTATGCATTTTCCAGAGGTTTCCCAGAGGTGGCTGGCACCATAACTACGTTGGTGTAAAAGGTCCCTTAGTTACTCTGGATTGTCGCCTAAGACAGTTAACTTTCACTTGATACATCTGTTGCAGAGACCTCTCTTTATCTTTGGGCATATTTTAGCAGCCCCACAGATATATACATGGATAGTTTAGCCATTTCAGCTCAACACTGCATTTTCACAAGTGTGTACTCCTGTAGTTTGGGCAGAAATGGGTTTAATACATAGCAATTTGATGGACAGATTCTGTACTGTATTGTCCCTGGTGATGACGAGCTTCCAACCCTTCATGGACATTGAAGTCCATGCGTTGCGTTGGTAAGAAGTTCAGAATCTGCTGGCCTAGTACTTTAACCTGAAGAGAGCCTCCATCTCTCCTTAGCTTTATGTAATATGGTCCAGATATGTTAATGCACTGAAGTGTGAATAAGAGAGAGAGAGAGAGAAGTTAAGTAGGAATGTCGTTAAAGATGCTTCCCCAACAGATAGTCTCATAACCTTAGGCCAAGAATGCTAGCCTATAGGCAAACAAATTCGTAAACAAATATATTTCATTGATAGATTGCCAGCATGTGTCCATTTATATCACTTCAACAACCAAATATTAGATGATAGGAATTACAAACTGATGGTGTTCTTCCTAGATATTATGAAAAAGTCATGTTGAATATGGCAGTCTTTATGAAGCAAGCAATTTTTTATGTTTTAGATATGTCAGAAGGCATCAAGGAACCAGCAGATGAAAAGAAAGAATGTTACTACAATCTAAATGATGCAAATTTTTGTGATAATGTTCTCACATCCAATGTTACAAAACAAGAGTGTTGCTGTACTTTGGGTGCTGGCTGGGGTGATAACTGTGAAATATTTCCATGTCCTGTGCCGGGAAGTGGTAAGTGACCATTTTGCAGGCATTGGTGGTTCAGTAGTTGAATGCTTAACAATTCAGTAATTGAGTCAGAGACTTTTACCTATTTTTACAGCCATGTCCTGTTCATTGCTGATGCAGCAGGGCCACTGGGCTCACATGGCATCCAGCAGGCCCAAGGTCTCCTTGGAGTAACATTTGTTTCCATACTTTATGTAGAGGCTCAGCCTTCTAAATCACTTGCACAGAACTAAATAGCCCTGTGTCCGGCTTTCAGGCCTAAGAAGGGTGTTAGGATATAGTGGAGGCTTCCACTTCCTCCACTTCCTCTCTTATCCACTCAGCCTGAAACCTCAACTCTCCATTTCCATTCCTTCCTCCCTTACCTGGAAGCTGTTGGCTTGGATGCCACATACATTGGACAATACAAGCTTTCCTGCCAGCACCAGATGTTAAAAAGGTCTTTACGGCACCTTTTCAACACCTAGAACCACTGCCACGATTGCTGTGTCTGCATTATAAGTGAATAGGACTGAGCTGCCTGTTGCAATCTGTCGCAGTTATTTGTGATTAAAACCCATTCGGTTCAGTAGCACTCAGCTTCTAAATGAATCCTTGATTTAATCTTTGCTTCCTCCACATTTACCTCCTGCAAAGTGCTTAGGATGGTGTATAAAGTTCTTTTGGGGGGGGTCCTATTTCTTGATCTCATTTTTACTTCAGAATTTCCTTTCAATCACTGGCAGATTAATTAAGAGGAAGTCTGAATGCTTTTGCACATCTTGTTTATACTTTGATATTTGAATGTTATTTTGCATACAATTTTCCAAACATCCTTTTTCTGATCGATTTCCTGCCATCAGTAGTACATTAGATTGAAAAAGAGGTGACCTGATGGTGAAGGGTTAAGCATATATAGGTCCAATTGACTTTGAATGTCTACTCAAACTAAGGCAGTTGTGCTTTGAATATTTCACTATAAGTTTATGGATTCCCTTGCTGGACTATGGACTGCCAAAGATCAGTGTGCCCTTTTTAAATGTGCCTTTCCATTTCTGTGCATAAGATGTCTGTGCACTCACAGTCCAATCCTATATTTGTACCACTGACATTTCATAATGCACAGTTGTGGACCCTGGGGACAATCCACCAAAGGTGGATAGCCAATGCAGCCCAGACCACCAGGTAGCAGAGACATGAACAAAGGCAGGAAAAGGTTTTCCAAGGTGGGGGAAGATGGAAAGGAAAGGAGTGGGTTGTAAGCAACAAGATCCTAAGCCTCCATGCAGGACCTAGTGTTACACAGAAGTTCTTGAGTCTGTGTCAGCTCTAAAGTTGCAACAGAATCAAGTAGTTCCATTTTGGGACTACTTCACTTTTATTAAGTGAAGGAGATGAAAGTCCCCTTCTTACTCTAGGCCTCCGGTGGTAACTGACACCACGGCAGCTATTTGGTGCCGCAGTAGTCCTGGTGCTACAGGGAGCTTAGATCTGGGCTACCCATGTCTTATGGCCACTGAGCATATGGGAATATATAGCTGAATCTCATTTTGCAATGATACGCAATATTAAAAATACATAATACAAATGAGCAATTAAGAAGTAGAAAAACAATGCAAAAAAAGCCAGTTATGGAAAAGTTTCCATTCTTTTCACATTGTGGTTCATGAATGCATTTCTGATCTGATTTTTATTTTCTCTTCCTGCTAGCTGAGTTTACTGAACTGTGCCCTGAAGGGAAAGGTTTAATACCCTCTGGAGATCCATCTTATGGAGTTGCACAAAGCTACAAAGGTCAGCCCCAATTATACCTAAAATGTTTCTAATATCAAACTAGAAGAAAGTAGAGCCTAGTTAAATTCTGTTTTCATATAGCACGATGCTGAATGTTTATGAGTTTCATTTTTTTGATGTGGAAGTTGGAGATTTGGAATGTCAACAAGGTCTGCAAAAACTCTTACTTGGCACTCTTTCACTCTTATTCTTAGCCGCTATTTTCCTTAAAGCACTATTTCTCATTACCGATCATAGTAGTTGTTCAATAAACTGTTTAACTTGAAAGAGCTTAATATCCTCATAGAATCCCAGTCAGTTTGAAAATCACATAGTGAGTCTGGTTGCATTGTGATACCACCCAGGCAAGCAGATTTATCCATGGGAATATATCAGCAGCAGCAAATGAAGCTTTGTTATTTTCCCTTTTCTGAATGGGGAAGGCAGTGGGATTGCAACCCTGTTGTCCCTTGCTCATAAAGAATTGTGGAAAATTGCCAAAAGGGATTTGGGAGATTTTACTGATAAGTCAAACATGTTAGGTAATGCTTTCCCCTTTCTCTGTCTCAACTTTTCACTATTTTGACAAGGGATGGCTACAGCTGTCATGAATAATTTGAGGGAACTTTAAAGATGTCCCTGAATCCACTTGCTTGCAGGTGTAACCAGTCAGTAAATCTGGTTTTTCTCATGGAAACATACCTTTCAACATATTACAGTATTAGGTTTCTTTGGCTTTTCATTTATGTTCTTACTTTCCAACCAACTCAGTTCATTATAAGAATAAAAAAATAAAGATAATATGCAACACCCCAATTAGTGTTTCTGCCTTTGGGAACTTATTCCATGAGCAGAAGAAGCTTTCTGGTCACACCTGTTGAAAATCACTGTTTTACATAGTCCAACACTTCTCTATTGCTTACTCTGGCTGTCCATGGTGTACCTAACAATTTTTACCATCACTGCAATTCAAAGGCATTAGTTCTTTTGTCAGCCATCACTGAGACAAATTCCTGTAACTGTACACTGAGACTGTAACTGTGTATTTCTACTAAATTGTCTACTAAAATTATCAACTTAAAATAAGTCCCACCAAACTCTGTGGAACTTACTTCTGAGAACAGATTCCTAGGCTTACACTAGAAAACAGCAAAAATAAATAGCAGCAAAATAACAAAGTAAAAACAAGCCTCTGCATATGTCTTTAAGCTTCACGTTAAATGGACTTGAGTTAATCATTCACTGCATGCATCCAGAATGAAGTACATGTAGTGACATATTTCAGACTGTACCAAGCTTCAACATAAATACAATTCAATAGTAAAATAACATAAGTCCTGCATTGGATCAGCAATGCTTGAATGGGGCCTTGGTTGCATATAAGTGACACATTTCAGTCCTTACAACATGAACATGTTTTAGCAGCTTTGTCTGTGTCACACTAACAATACAATCCTAAGCATGTCTACTCAGAAGTAAGCTCCACTGTGTTCAATGGGTCTGATCTCAGGAACGTGTCTTTAGGATTGCAGCCTAAGTACTGAAGCAAGATTGAGGCATCATTTCCCCCTTGAAGAGCCAAGCAATCAGTTGAATGTTGCAGGGATTAGAGAGGCTTTCCACAAGTACCTAGGTACTTTCCCAGGTACCTCTACCTCTTTGTCCTGATGACTGTCTTCACTCAGTTTGTTAAAGATTGTTCCCTGCTTGAGAAAATGTAGACGTATCAGGGCGATTACTAACTTCTGGTGTTAGCTAGATTTACCCTGCCTTCCTTTTTGGGGCTATGTTCTTTTCTCTTGATATACTCTGGATTGTGGTTTAAATTTTGAAGCATACCCTAGTGCAGCATTTCTCAAAGTGGGGGTCAGGGCCCCTTTGGGCGTCGCCTAGAGCTTTCCTGGGGGTCGCCTAAAGACCCCTGGTGCAGGGGGCCAGGTCAGGCTTGCCAGACCTCCGGCTGTAGCTGCACGCACACTGGGGCTGACTGACAGCCTCAGGGCCCAATCCTATGCATGCCTACTCTGAAATAAATCCCATTATAGTCTTTACAACCATGCAAATGTGGCTAGGTTTGCAGCCTCAGGGCCCAATCCAATGCATGCCTACTCTGAAATAAATCCCATTGTGTTCGATGTGTGCATAGAACACACATTTCATTTGTAACAATGAAAATACATCCTGCATATCGGATATTTACGATTCATAACAGTAACAAAATTACAGTTATAAAGTAGCAACGAAAATAATTTTATGGTTGGGGGTCCCCACAACGTGAGGAATTTATAAAGGGGTCACGGCATTGGGAAGATTGAGAACCACTGCCCTAGTGCATTTTCAGAATATAATGAGACCCTATTCTCTACCACTTTAATTAGATATAGGAGTACACCTATGATAGTTCTAGGATGAGGCTAAAGCAGTGATTTTTCAACCACTGTGCTGTGGAGTACTGGTGTTTCACAGGACTTTGGAGAGGGACATTCATGTGTAGGGCAATTGGGGGATTTGCACCTCCTACCAGCAATACAGTGTAGCTTGTTAACGGTCACAAAATCAATAAAGTGCTGTAACAATTTTAGCAACTTATCAGTGTGTCATGAGGTGAAAAATGGGATATCTGTTTGGTGGGCTTATTTAGATCCTTGAAGTTGTATGTAGAATATTTTTAGACGAGTTTATCTTTAAAATTGTAATATCTACCTGAAATCCTACTACCATACAATCGCTCTTTAAAAGATTGGTGTCATGTGTTGCCTTGGTTCTGCTTGAAATGCCTTTTAAATTCTTTCAATATGAGTAGGTCAGTCTGCGCTACTTGGGCTTATGCCATTTCGGCAGTTTAATCAGGTCATTCAAAAAAATTCCATAACTGTATTTTCTTTTGTTTCCACCTGCATTCCTTTGGTTGCATGAATTTCTCTGGCTCTACCTTACCAACATAATTTTAGAATTCTTCATTTCCCCTTTCCAATCATAACTTTCATTCCACATGCCATGATGTGACCTCCTTCAGATTCGAGATATGTTAAAAACTTTATTTTGATAATACTGTATGGGTATAAGATTTTTGTCCCAAATTTAAAAGGGGAAAAAGGTTAAAGCTGCTCAGTTTCTGGAAAAAGTGACTGTGAAAATATTTATATAGTCTATTCATCCTTCCTAGAAAAGGAAATATTTTCGTGTTTTACCCTTAGAGCTATTCAGCAGATATATAAAAAATATTTCTTTCTTGGCATACTGTTTCCTTCAAAGAAATTGAAAGTAATTCTTTTCATGTGTTTACACCTGAGCAGTCTGACCCAGTTTATATTTGCCCTGTCTAATCCTGACCTGATTTTTTTTGAAAATTGCATAATAATTGCATGACAAATTGAAAGAAGGAAGTCTGGAAATAAGCAAATTCCTCGTGTGACAATAATGGACGTGAATAATTCATAAAATTAAGTTTTATGCAAGACTATGGTGTATTTTTTTCCCTAAAATATAATTAAAACCACTGATATTCATATTGCATTAGTGTCTGCTAAGTATGAGCTTCATTAAATTGAAGGCATTACAGCTATAGCTACCAAGCAATTTTTCCTAAGTTTGTAGAAATATCTGTCTGTCAGTTTAAGTTATGTCAAAATCCCCCAGATACCAAAGTGATAAGTACCTTTAGAATGCTGAGCAGTAATATTTATAGTTATGGCAGAGCGGAGGAAGCCACCATCACTGGAATCTCAGAGCAGGCGCCAAAAACAAATTGTTAATTCTCAGCAGGATTTTAAATCAGACACAACACAGAGCAAGAAAAAGGGCACAAAATAGGGGTGGTTCCACAGCCAACATAAGCAGATTGAATGAAAGCAGCTACAGAGGGTGGAAGTATGGTGAAGTACTTGTCACAGACCACAAATCTCAGAGCATTACCTTCACATCAGCAGGTCTGCTTCTTAAATGCAACAGGAGGGATCGTGACTTCAGACACACATGGAAACATGATTGTGCATCAACTGACTATTAAAGCAGAACATGTTCAGATGTGTAAAGCACTTAGCATATAGTTATGTGCAATATTACAAGCAACATGTCTGACATTTCATAAATAAGTACAAGGCTGGTAAAATGTTAACAGTCACAATTTTATGTTAGCCCAAGTCATTGGTACTGATGCAAACCGTTCAGCCAGAGGAACATTACTGATGTTATACATTCCCCAAATATTGGGCACACAACCTACAAATAGTTGCTGTCATAAATCTTGAAATGCACAAAAATACCAGGAAATGGTGATTGGATTTCAAACCAAATGTTGAATCAATGTAGTTGTTAAAAGCTCAACCCTTAAGAATAAGTGAGTGAAAGATGAAAAGAGAGAATGGCATGTTCTGAATAGCCTGCTGTACTGTATTATGGACAATTATGAGCTTTTATCATGCCAGTTAGTATCCTAATCATTATAGCCATCTCTGCCTTTGTCCAAACTCCTTGGACCAAACTGTTTGGTGGAGAGCACAGTCCTAACTAACTTTTCAGAACTGGCATAAGGGCAATAAAAGTCCAAGGTAAGGAAACAAACTTTGCCTTACCTTAAGGAGGCCTCTGTGACTGCCCCCAACTGCAGGTTACAACATATTCCCAACTGGCACAGCTGTATCAGTGCTGGAAAGTAAGTTAGGATTGTACCTACTATTTAGCCAGCACATAACTGAGAAGTCCCATGTTGGGCCATGCAGCCTGACACAGGTCTCAGGATCTAGAAGAGCTGAGCTCCACTGTTTCCACTCCTTCCCCAGAATGCCTACTGTCCACTCAGCTCTGATGGTGGGCTGGTGCTAACACTTAAAAATACACCACCCATAAAGATGCACTTTACAGCATATTTACAATGATACACTCTGGTGGTAAGCCAGAGTGCTATATCTCACTTTTGGGTTCTCAGGTAGTTGCATCAATATCTTAAAGTCTTGCTGTGGGAGGTGGAAAGACATGATTTAAAGGGGAGAAGCTGCAATTGGGAAAGAGTACTTAAATGTTCCCCCAACCTCCCACTTCTCCTCTGCACATTCTTACCACATTTGTATCTGAACCAAAGAATCAGATGCTTAATGACATTATTAATTAATTACATAATTACATTATACATTATTAATGACATTATTTAACCATTCCATGTCTTGCTACTTCTTTCAACACTACTTTCTAAGCACTATTCTCTAGTTGGGACTAAAAATGTAATGTTGAATATAAGTACCATTTTCAGGGAATGGTTAAATAATTGACATACAATCAAGGTCAAGAGAGAGACTACAAGCAACTACACGCTGATCTAGGACAGCTCGTAATACCTGGATCTATCCTGAACAGGTAGATATAGGGATAGGAATGTGCAATGCAATGCCTGTACTGGATGCTGAAATCCATATATTTCAAGATAAAGTATGTGTAAATAAGCAAGATATTGCAGCATTACCCAAATGGGTCCATGAACAGAATCCTTTATCTTGTCAGGCCCTATTTATTTTTCTGCTCTGGATCAATATGTTATATGTTATAGTCCTTGATCACCCTTTTAACCTTGCAATTATTTTGACATAGTGGGTTATACTGGTCAAGAGCCAGGTCAGAAAAATGAATTATGGTCTCCAGATAATTGTTTTGCCCTGGAGAAAATATAGGTTATTTCAGCAGTAGCTTTATAAAGAGAAATATATTCTCTGCTGTGTGTCAAGCCAAATTCTTTGGCTGACAAATGGGAGGGAAAGAGCCAAAATTTTCTCTGCTCTTCACAGCTGGTCTCTGTTGTTTTGTTCTGGCTTAACCTAAGGAATAATGCTGCTTCTGGTATCTACAGCCTATTCTATTCTGGCAAGATATCCTTATAAGTTCATATTCCACCCACATGTCAAAATAAAGAGTTTAACAACTTATACCTTTATCATATCTCTACAGATGCTGATGAATGTCAGCTTTTTGGACAAGAAATATGTAAGAATGGCTTCTGTTTAAATACTCAGCCAGGCTATGAGTGTTACTGCAAACAAGGCACTTACTATGATCCTGTCAAACTCCAATGCTTTGGTAGGTATACAGATTCTTCCCATGTTCCTTAACCCTCTGCATTGCCAACCAGTAGTAGGGTAGTGTTACAAAATTTTGTTTCTTGCTCTTATGGTACTTCACACTGCATGAAAATTGATGACATTTTCCCATACTTAGTGACATGTCCCTGTGAATTGGGCTGAAAATTGATATGGATTAACAATGTTTTCAGTGGCTAAAAAGAACACTATTGTGTTTGCAACAACTGTTGTTGGCTTTTGGGACTGTATCTGAGTACAAACAGTTTGTATTGATATTTCTTTGTATAATACCAGATTTCTCAAATCCAAGATAGTGTAGTGATTAAGGAGTTGGACTGAAGCTGCAATCCTAACCCCAGTTAGGTCTACACAAGTTCCATGCTGGCCTGGAGGGGTGTTGCAAAAGTACCATAAGACATTTCTGCACCACTCCTGGGAGAGTGAAGCCGGTGCACAGACATGTGCCAGCCTCCCCACACCACCACAGGAATGGGAACTGGTGAGTTTTGACAGCCTAAATTGGTTAGGATTGCACCTGAGACCTGGAAAATTAATCCTTGGCCATGAAGTTTGGGCTGGTCACTCACTTTCAACTTCACCTACCTCACACGGTTGTTGTGGGGACAGCAGGAGGGAAAACCTCAAGCTTTGCTAGCCACTTGGGCATTTGCTTGGGCATGGAAAGGTGAGAAATAAACAAACAAACAAATAAATAACCATTAGTTGCACATACTTATAATTGCTTATAACCTGTGATTGACTTTTCTTCTAGTCAGGGAAAGTCTCCAGAAAAGCTGAAACAGCAACATTTGAAGATATTAATCCTGTGGGAATTCAGCTCCTTGCTGGTTTTTGACTGGTTTTGTAGGGCTCTTTATTCCACATAAACCTGCGCTATCACTAGACAAACTGTGCTCAAACTGTTCCTCTAATTATTTGAATGACATATCTCTGGACATTTGCTTTTTGGTTTATAAAGAAATACATCTGAGGAAATGGATATTTTTCACCACAACATTTTTTTTTCTGAAAAAAGTGACTGACATGCAGTATGGAATAGTAATTGACATTCTTGACAGCCATAAATGTGTTCCCATTAGTGTATTGAACTGCCTACTCATTCGCATTTTGCCCTGTGACTTAAAAATATTCCTAATCACGACCCTGACTTTTACAGTTTAAATAGAAAACCATTCTGTGTGGAATAATTTACTAATGAAAGGAAATCACAGTAAGAAACTTGCTCTCTTTGGATCCAGAGAACTTTTCTTTCCTGATGTAAATTCACTTACCGGTTTTCCTTAAAGTAATCCTTGCTTTTCCTTAGTAAAATAAGCCAGACAGGAATAAACAACTGTGGAATAAACTGTCACTTTCTCTATAACTGGGAAAATTACCGTAGGTAGTTTTTGGTTCTGTGTGGTCAGCTAACTCTTAACCCTTGATCTACAGGAAGATTGTAAATCTTCCAATATAGGTTTGGTCTCAGCTTCTGCTATGGTTCCATTCCAGGAACCTCTATGGATGTCAAAAATCAAGTTAAGCAAATATATTATAATCATCCCTTTAGGCAGCAGTTTCAAAATACCTTGCTGTAAAAGTGGCATGCAGGTCAATCAGTCTTTCTTCCTCTTCCAGTCTTGAACAGTTTCCTTTCAGCTAGGAGGCAGATTCCTCCCTTTCCCCTGGAGCAGCAAAATGAAGTCAAAGTGATAATCATAGTTGTGGATTATTTTTTCTCAACTAGAAACACTGCCGTAGAATGGTTCTAATTACTTTCTAATTCCAGAAGATTATGCTCAGGGTCTCTTCTGAGTTGTCCTCAAATTTAAATCTTGTCCACCATGCCTTCTATCTTCTTTGAAGTTACTAGGAGGGTTTGTCAAGGGATATGAAACTCAGTGCTGACAATATGCAGGTCTGTGTCGCCTTTTTGTAAGATCCAGATAAGGCAGTGAAGTTTCTCCAGATGGTTGTACTGGATAAGAGTGAAAATACAGTGATTTACATAAATTACCAGTATGTCAGAATGGAAAAATCGGACTATCTTTTTCCAGTACAACTAAAATGTTGTGTAAGTCATGTTACTGGATACTGATATTTCTTTGGTGTATTTTTCATTTCCATTTGAAAAGATACGGATGAATGTCAAGACCCGAACAGCTGTATTGATGGCCAGTGCATCAACACCGAAGGGTCTTACAGCTGTTTCTGTACACATCCAATGGTTCTGGATTCCACTGAAAAGCGATGCATCAGACCAGCAGAATCTAGTGGTATGTCTTATTGCAAGGACTCTTAAGGGGTGGATTGGGATTACTTTTCAATTGTTCTTCTTAGGGCACAGTCCTAACCATGTCTACTCAAAAGTAAATCCCATTCTGTTCAATGGTCTCCTATTACTCCCAGGAAAGAGTGTTTATGATTGCAGCCTTAATCTAAGAAAATATTTGAATATACTTTACCAGCTCAATTAGTACAGAAATGGTTGAATTTAGCATCATTTAGCTAGCAGCAATGTAAAGATTATAGAATAATTGAGCCTTAGGCAATTATTGGTCTGTTTCCTATAAAGCAGGAAAGCATACATTTCACAGATTTGTCAGCACTGATTAATAACTAGCCTCAGTTCATAGCTTCTCTCATCTTAAATATATTGCCCCTTCCCTTTATTGTTGAAGAGTACTCCATATGTTCTTATTCCCATTTCACAATGAACACAATGTTTCATGCTACACATGTTTTCTGGTATTTGTCTATGCTGTTGCCAAAAGAGATACGTGTGCATAGTGTCTTGAGTTTGTATATGTAGCTGCTTACTCATTCATCTCATTGATAAGTGCTCATCAGAGCTCTGAGGAGGATAGTCCAATCATAAGCTGTACCTCCACCATAGTTAGGAAAAGGCTGGAGGTCTACTTTGAAATCTAGGCTTCTATGCTGCTGGAATAATGTGTGCAATCTATCTGTAGCATCTGAATTTGGCAAATGTCAGTACATTGGCCATTTAGGAGTAGTACATTAGGAGTACATTACTAATTTTATTCTAGGATGTTGGCCTTACTCATTAGTTAAAATGTTTACAGCATTAGAAAACTCATCTCACTTTACAGTAGTTTCACAAAAATAAGCTTAGGGTTAAAGTATGCCTGGGACATGGTGTATTGCAGTGCACTGAACTGTGAAAGTGTTTTAAGATCACGTGTTGTAACAATCACACATCTCTTGTCTTGAATTTTAGAACAAACTGACGAAACTGATGTCTACCAGGACCTATGCTGGCAGCATCTGAGTGAAGATTTTGTTTGTAGTCGTCCATTCCTTGGAAAGCAAACTACATACACTGAGTGCTGCTGTTTATATGGTGAAGCATGGGGCATGCAGTGTGCATTATGCCCCATGAAGAACTCAGGTAAGACTTCCTAATGCCCTGAAGAAAATTTCATTATTAAACTCTAGTCATCTAAGTCATCTAGTCATCTAGTCATCTAGTCATCTAGTCATCATTATTAAACTCTAGTCATCAATTTCAGAACCTGATTAGTTGTAATAACAATAAATTGGATGCATTTTTCATTGCATTTCTAGTTGCAAGAAATCTTGAATGGCATTACTTATTGTGTTGTTAATCACATGATTATCAGTCATATTTACTGACAAAGCCATGTCCCACTTTGTCTTTCATAGAACCCTAACCAATTGAATTTATACATCAATTTATACAGAACACTGTTTCCCCTTCCTTTTCTCCAGAGTAACTAATTCCCTCCCCCTCCACCCCGCACTTTAAAATGTGCTCTATAAAACAGGTGCATCAGATGGAAATTCTGCCACTAAAATCAGCATTTGCAGCAGCTGTATGTTAGTTTTCATGTGTAGTGGGATGAACATGTAGGAAAATGCGACATCCTTTTAACATTTTGCACTAATTTTTGTCCCGGATGAAGCAATAGCTTCAAGATCCACAACCTCTGGTTGGGAAGATTGATGTAATTGTGAATAATACCTTTATTTAATTAACCTTCTTCTAGTTCCCAGTGATTTCTTCCATGATTCAAGTGTATTTTAAGCCATCTCTAAGATATTGCTATGCTTCTGTTAGATCTAGCATTTTTCTAGTGCTGTTTATGACACATTGGCAAATAAAGTTTTCATATGGCCAGTGAGAATTGAAAGAAAGCCTTGACTATTGCACAGTGTAGCATTGCCACATCAGGATATTTTTTAAAAAGAATATTGTGGGTTCTATATTGAGTGAATGGAAGAACATGGAATAAACTATTCTACCAAGTTGTAATTATAATCCTAATATTTTGATGTCAAAGCATCCATTTGAGTCATCACAGCTACAGAATATGTCTGCCACCAAGACAACTAAATGTTTACATGTAAATTATTATTCAGCTATTCACTTTTGTCATTGATTTCTATTCACCTGGCATTCCTTTTTAAATATAAGCTGCTTATGTTGCAATTCAAATGCTACTGATTTAAAACATTGTCCACATAGAGCAATGGTCCTCAACCTTTTTGGTCCCAGGGACCAGGTCTGTGGAAAAAAAAAAATTCCAGGGACCAGCACAGGGGTGGGGGGAGAGTCCTGCCTCTGGTGACCTGGAGGGAGGGCTCTCCCCCCCCCACCCCCAGAGCACAGCACAGCTGCCTCCAGCTGTAAATCCCATTATAATAAATAGAGCTATAGCTAGGTTACTGTGGATAGAATTACAGGTGAGAACCCAATGTCTCAATGTATGTCTACTCAGAGCAGGGATTTTCAACCTTTTACAGTGCATTGGATGCATTGAATAGGCACAAAGCCATCCTAGTAATTGGAGAGTAATCCTCATTTACTATAATGGGACTTATTTCTGAGTAATGGGCATTGGATTGGACTCTGAGGCTGCAATCCTCCAACAGAGCCCTACTGCTGGAAGAAGGGGAATATGCACTTAGAGGAGTCCTCTTGTGGACCTCTCAGGCAGCTGCCAAGGACCATCAGCGGTCCCCAGACTGGGGTTTGAGAAACTCTGATGTAGAGGACTGAGATCAGCTCTGGTACAGCTTCAGTGACAGCTGCAGCTACATCTTGTAGGCTGGTGATAGATTATGGTTCCTAGTTTCATGGGAATTGAGAGAAAATAACTTTTATTTAGAAAGCATTCCCTGCTATACATCCCTTGCCAGGTATCTCCAGATATAAGATGTACATTTTTTTCCAGTGTGGGGTCAATATAAGTAATTTTGACAATCACATTTTGGCAAGAATGAAAAGATGAATTAGTCCCAGGCTTAAGCTACAATGATTAGAGTAATTACTCACAGACTTTTCAAAAGTTCTGAAGATTTCCAGCAGCTCTAAAGGAGCTCCACCAAATCACTCTCCCATGCACACATACACACCATACACCCCTATAAGATTCAATATCCTCTGCACGCAGTTGTCACAAAGCAAAACAAACACAGGTGGTGCCTAGAAAGAAGATCGCAGATACCTGAACCATTTGTCACTCTGACAGGGTTCACTTGCATCACCAACAAGGTGCTGCTGGGTAATAAATATGGTTGTAGTTAAAAATAATATCCTGTGTAGTGACAAGCCAGATTACATAAAAGCAGTGCAGCCGCTAACTTATTACAAAATGTAATTACTTTGATCCTGAACACATTTACTTATCTGATTTCCAAGTGAACATGCTTAGGATCACAAACCTGCCACATTTTGCACTGCCAATGAAACCACATGGGACAACTACAACTAAACAAAGTAAATGTGGCTTCACATTGTACATTCCAATTTTGTTTGCTTTCAGGAAACATAACAGTGTTTCTTGAAACATTACAGTTTTGACTGTAAGGAAAACAGAAGAAAAGAGGGGAAACCAGAGGACTATACACAGCACATCAGAAAGAAATACATACTTCTTGTGCATGTATGTATCATGCGCTACTAGATAATACATTATCTAACAACTGTAACTTTGCTAGATAAAAAGTGAAGTAATTAGTACCTGTCATAAGTTTGTTTTTCTCAAAATAAATAAATATTATGGAGAAGGAATAAGCGTTTTTTAAAGATCAGAAATTTATGTGCCCTTAAAAGATCTAGGAAAAGAAGGATGTGATGGGCATTCAGTCATCACAGCTGGAAAAAAGTGGATTCAATTCAGGTATACATTTTACAGATTTTATGTTCACGATTCAGGTGCATGAGTAACAAAAAATATTTAAGCATTCCTTGTGAGATGGCCAAAAACAATGCAGGTCATGCATTCCACAGCACTGTATGGTGGAGGGAGAGAAACATGTTACTCCCACTTCAAGTGGTGTTGAAATGTTTATCCTCCATTAATTTTATTGGAGTTCCTGATGACTTGCATCGCCAGAGATCATGTTCTTCCAGTCTTTAAAAAAAAATGGCAACAACAACAAAATCAATCATTGTGGTTGTCCAGCTCTGAGAAACATGCAACTCAGTTGTGCAAATGGAAAATGCTGTGGAGGGAAAACTCAGCTTTCCTGAAAATCGTGCAGATTTCAAAGAACATCTATTCGTCATAGGAAAATGCCAGTATCCTTGTCTCCTCTTGAACCAGATGTTACGAAATTCATTTGTGCTTGGCTCTTATTCAGATACTTTCTTTCCAGCTTTCTTTTTCTGCTGGCTGTTCCTACATTCTTAAATCATTGTTGTAGGTGTTCCATGTAAACATTAGTTTCAGGGTGACCATATAGGATGGAGGACAGAGTGCCTCTACTTTTAACCATTGCATAGAAGAGGGGATTGAGGCAGGTGCTTCTTTTAAAACCCTTTATGGTGAGCTAAACCTGCCTCCATTCTTTTTACTATGCAATGGTTAAAGGTAGAGGCACCATGTTCTCCATTCTATATGGTCACCTGTTTTGACCATATAGTATTGACCATATAGTATAAACCTGTTTTGGTTTATTAATACAGTGTTGAACTGTGTGATCATATACTGGAATATTGAGATGGGTTCGAGAAAAATCCTTCAAAAGATCCATGAGGCCTGTACATCATGTTCTAACACAAGGGACTGATTTACATGCTAAATCATGATTTGCTATTACAGTACTGAGACCTACCCCCCAATCCAGAGTAACTACAGCAGTTGTTGCTCCAACGGATGTAATTTTTATTGTGGATTGCAATATGAATTTTTCATAGGTTAGCACTAGATGGCGCCATAGCTGCGTTGACACAAATGGACTTTGCTCCAACATGTCTAGTAGAATAGTTACTCTGGATTGGGGGGCTAGGCTCACAAACTCTCTTCACAAATGTTCCCACTTGCTAGATATTTCCTGATCACGTCTGAGGAGGGGGAGGACAGGGCAGGGCAAGATTTCAAGGACCTGGGTTTCCTGGCCATGACAAAACAAAAAATACCAAACAAAACAAATTTATTACAAAATAAATCTGGGTACCTCAATCTCAACCTATCCACTACTACATTTCCACTAAGTGTTCCGTACACTTTTATTATCCAAATGTAATTAGTACTCAGTCTAGAATACTACAAGACTCACCCTACAATCTAGAGTAACTACAGGAGCACGTAAGAGATATTACGTGCACCCGCAGCTACTGCACCACCTAGTGAAAACCTATAGGAAATTCATATTGCAATCCAGAGCAAATTGTTCTTACACTGGAGCAAGGACTCCCCGTAGTTATTCTGGATTGCACCCTCAGTCAAGCTTCTTGCCCCAGGCCCAAATCCAGCTCTCAGCAGTCCTTTTCCTAGTTTGTGGCAAACAATCATTACATCCATACTGGCAAAATGGCTGTGCTTGCTGTAACAACCAGGATTGTAAACAAAATTACTAATGGCAAACTATGAGTTGCCACAAACCAGAAAGTAACTAACATAGCAGAGCATAAAATAAGAAAATTGGCAGGGAGAATAAAGTGTTGGTAAATAAAGGGGTTGTTCCCATACTGCCAAATCATGGTTCAAAGTTATTTGTGAACCAGTTCCAAGGAAGTGAAAGTATAAAATAGCTATTTTCTTTACCCATTCCAGGTACAATTTGAATTGGGGGGGACACAAAGATCTCTCTCTCTCTCTCTCTCTCTCTCTCTCTCTCTCTCTCTCTCTCTCTCTCTCTCTCTTTCTCTCTCTCTCACACACACACACACACACACACACACACACACACACACACACACACACACACACACTCAGAGAGAGGGGGGAATTACATATGAGTAGATACGTGTAGGATTGGGTTATGCAAGTTGGAGGTGGTGCTTATAAAGTATTTCAACTAGTCCCATGAGAGAGAGAGAGAGAGAGAGAGAGAGAGAGAGAGAGAGAGAGTGGGGGCCTGGGATAGCTTTCATTAAAAAATGCATTCACTTGTTAATCCAACTTTGCTTTGTTTTCTATCAGAGGATTATGCCCAATTGTGTAATATTCCAGTTCCTGGGTCTCGGAGGCCGTATGGGCAAGATGGACTGGTTGATTTTGAGGAGGAGCAGTATACCCCAGAAACGGACCCATATTTCATGGAAGACCGTAAGGAGCTTTTATGCTTTGAGATTGGGAATTTTAACTTGGGATTTTTCTTGAATATTCAGTTCTATCCACCTGTTTATATTTAAAACATGTTTTTATTTGCTCTGCTTATTTCAGTGATGCTTGTTTTCTGACAGATGTTCTGATGTCTAAGCCAGAAGTTGTATATGAGCTCAATTGGACCTCAAAGTATAATATTAATATTTTTTATGTACTGAAATACATCTATATTTAACACAAGTTTTCCTGAAAATCAAAAAATGTCCATCTTACTTGCTGTCAAACAAGTATCCCTTTGGAGACTGAAGCTTAATATACTAAAGGAACATTAGAATTTTTAAACATTATTTGTTGTCCATATTTCCAGTGAATCCATATTTCCAGTGATATTAATTCAACACTTAGGAATAGTTTGGGTATTTGACGAGGCTATCAAACAAGTGGTCTATAGTCTATCAGGCATTTTGAATTCATGCCCAATGTAATCCTTAATATCCCCAACCATATGGCATGCAAGTGATTGAACCATATTTAGGTATAAAATTAGTTGGGGTGTTCAAAGATCATGGAAACTATAAGAGACCTGACCACAGTGCTCTGGGATGGGGAACCAAATGTACAATTGGCCATTTTTATAGCCAGTAAGATAGTATACAGAATGGGTCCAAAAGGAACTTGGCAGCAAACAGCTGGGGGTTGAAAGAAAATGGAGGGAATTACCAGGGAGAAGGTAGCTATAGGGAGTTATCCTAACTTGTGTTAAAGTGGTTGGGAATATCTGTGGTGTTCTTGAAGATGAGATATGGAAGCATGTGACTGCAAACTTTTTATATTAGCATGCATAGGTCTCTAAAGACTATGGTATCGTGCTCAACACTGCATGCAAAGCACAAAGCCCTGGATAGATTGATATGGAGGATAGGCTGTTACCTAAGCAGCAAATCCCCCCACTCCACGCCATTGAAATAGTCCAATGGAACGGCGGAGCTGGGCTAAGGACAGGAGCTCACCCTGTCTTGTGGGGGGACCTGGGTCTCAAACCCTGGCCTGCTGGTTAACAGGCACAGTGTCTTAACCACTTGCACCACCCTCAGCCACGACTGCAAACTACAAGAAACAGAAAAATAAATTTTTGTTCAGATGATTAGTGTTTTGTACCCTTGTCTTCTGGGTGTTGGAAGGAATGCAGATTAGAGTGATGGTCACTTGTCCAGCTGCTTTACTGTTGTGAGTCATCCGACTGGTCGTTGTTGAAGACAAAAGGCTGGGCTGGATGTATTTTGTGTGTTACAGCATGGCATTTCTTCTTGATAGAAACCGAACGTTTCTTGACAGAAACTGTTTTGATAGAAAGTGTGGCTACTGTATATTTTAAAATATAGGGTGATTGAAAAGTAACTCCCTATATTGTAATTTATAAATATTTTAAAATAAAGAATTGCTTTTCAGTCACCCTGTATATGGCATTGATGGGCAGAAAATAAGGTGACCAGTTCTGCTGATGAAAGAAGAGATAGATATGAATCTGTTCCATTAAGTCTCCACTTGAAAGAAGGCTGATTCTTCACATGTCCCTTTCCCTTCAAGCAGATATTGGGAGGATCCTAATTATGGAAGGAACTACCATTATCAGTCAGCTTCAGAAGATTGTTGCTTTTGATGTTGTTATTTTCACAGGGCCGCTCAGCAAGTAGATCTTCCCACATATCATTCTGGTTAGGAGGTTATAGGGTCCTGTGATCCTATTATTATCTCTGTTGTTATCTACCCAGATGGTAGAATTATCTCTATTGTTATCTACCCAAATGGTAGAATTATCTCTATTGTTATCTACCCAAATGGTAGAATTATCTCTATTGTTATCTACCCAGAGAAAAAATAACTTGAAGCAGGACAAGAGAGTACTAAAGTCTTTCATATATTCCATTCCCTTATTGGCCGTTACACAAGTACATCCAGCAGAAGCCAACATAATGATTTCATCTCTGTTGAATGCTGAACAGACTGAATTGACTTACATTGTGTTGTACAAGGTCCAATCATTCAATGTCATATGATTTTAATTAAACAGAACAGCTCGCTGAGCTGAGCTGTAGCTTAATGGTAACATTGTTGAAAATGTGCAAACATTATGTAAGCCCCAGGAAGAAATGATGATGTACTTAGGGGACAAAAGAGAGCCTATGGGAAAAAACATTACCTGCTGGTGTTGTGTTGGTACCATAGTTTCATTGCAGAGCTTTCCTTCAATTGTGCCCATGGAATTAATGAGTTCAGATGGGGGATATCTGGAGCACCTGATCTGTATATTGAAAGTCCCAACTTCATGCAGCAGCATAATATGATTGTCACAACTGAGAACTCTGGAATTTTAGGCATCTTTTTGTTAACAGCATCTTTTTCCATCTGTTTTAGAAACCCAATAGTCTGTAATGATGCAGCATAGCAGACAATGGCTCAATGGAAAAACATGTTCTCAGTCCTTAGGAATCTGGGGCTCCTCTTGTGAAACATATGGGGCACAATCCTAACCAACTTTCCTGCAGTGGGACAGCTGTGCCAGGAGGGCATGTGATGCAATCTGCAGTTGGGATGCAGTCAAGTATCCTCAAAGAAAGGCAATGTTTGTTCTCATACCCCAGAGGTCATTGCCCTTGCCCCAAGGCTAATTAGGATTAAGCCCGTAAAAGAATGAAAGCATGCACCAGTGTATGAGATGTGTGCAAATGTAAGAAGGGAAATAGCACAATCAACTGATTCTGAGCAGAGTCCTAACCATGTCTACTCAAAAGTAAGCCCCACTATGTTCAATGGGTCTTACTCCCAGGAAAGTGTCCTTAGGATCGCAGCTTCTGTGTCAGATCTGGCTGCTCTTGAATTTACTGTTAGGAGAGAAACAAGATAAGAGTGCTTCATGGATGGCAAGGAATAGGAAAAGCAGATCTAGTTTTCCAGAGCACTGAAGAAACCTAGTAACCTTTTTCAGGGTCAAGGGGTACCACTTACAGGTCATTCCTAAGCATGTCTACTCAGAAGTAAGTCCTGCTGAGTTCAGTAGTACTTACTCCCAGGAAAGTGTGGTTAGGATTGCAGCCTTGATCTGCTCTGGCCTTTTGGTGTAAATAGGCATCTTTGATGGTGTGGCTGGTTTCTCTGCAGTTCTCTTTTGATGATATCCCAAGTTACCAGTTCAAGAACTGGCACATTCTGAACAGGTTTCCATGTCTTCTGAACCATCTACCAATGTTTTGCCAAGCACTGTTTATATGGATATTAAGATAATCGTGCCCACATTTGTTTGTTTGGTAGTCGTATGCCAGCTTTCATCTTGATTCAACCCAAGTTGACTCACAGTAAATATAGAAATAATACCATTTTTTTCATCCATGGGCACATGCAGCTATTTAAGAAGACTTGCAGGGTTTTATCTTGTTAAAGTTTATTGTGCTATAAATGGAAGCTTAGTAAGAACCACAAATGCATCTCATTTTTCTCTTTAGCAGTATCCATGACTGTGCCTCTGATGTAGGTTAGAGAATTGAAACAACCATATATGTATGATCTGAATCAACTGTGCATTTCTAGAGTGGATTTTCCTATTTGAGGAGATTAAGGGCCTAGCCTTATCCATCTTTCCAGAGCTGATGGAGCCAATGGAAGGGCTGTCAATGAGAACTCCTCAAGGAAAGTGAATTGTTGTTCTCTTACATCAGCACTGGATAGGATAGGATTTAAAACCATCTAACTCATTTCCCCCACCTCCCAATTCCAGTTTTATTCCCCCATGAAAACAATCAACTTGTATTCAAGGCTGGCTTAAAACTGTTGTCTTGAAATAATGTGCAGTTTTCACTTTTCCCCACATGCTCTCTGATTATATTTTACTGCCATCTGTAGTTCTGTTCAACTATTGCTTCTGGAAAATGTTTACCCTTCTGTATATTCTATTTAGGATAGAACAATGCTTTCTAAGGGAAACACGGGGCTTCCAGTTCCATATCTCCCTCACCACACCTTCAGAAATTGAATTCCAACATTCAGCATACCTTTATTTTTTTTTATTTTTCTGCTTTGGTCAAATTTCTGCAAGGAACTTTAAGCGATCAGAGCACTGTCTTTTGCAAAGCTACTGATACTTCCAACTTTTGGATCAGTCTGTACAAAGACAGAGAGAAATGATGGGCACCATAGGGATTTCTGCTGTCCCTGCATGGCTTGTTTCCTGTGTTATATAGTATTACACATTTTGGAGCTTACTTATAACAAGCACATTAACTTGTCCATTTAAGAACGGTATAGTACACCTACACAAACACACATTAAATCAGACCAGATTCAAGTCACCAATGTAAGGGTGCACTTCACATTTTAATACAGCAGAAAGTATCCCAAGTTTACATTCACACAAGCTGAGTCGTAAATCACTTTTCCTGGAAGACTCTCCCCTCTGAAAAGTGATTGCTATGAAACAGACGGGAAAATACCTAGATGCTGCAAGAGTGCTTTAAAAATGTTTGGGAAGTTGACCTAAGAAAAGTGGTTTATGTATACACAACTTGCATGGGTATAAATGCAGAATGTTACCCAGAATATATATGCCTTAGTTTTGAAATTCTGTACCTGACATTAGATTTAAAGGTAGTCTGACTTCTTGATTAATGTATGTCTATCCTTAAAAATCAGCAAGCATCCCCACAGACACCCCTGCTTCTGTGCATAATCACTGATTCTGTTATTATTCTACACTTATTCTGTTCTGTGCAATGTCACTTATTTTGTCCAGCCGTTGGTTTTTATAATGTATTTCTAGTGCTGTTTTGTGGGCACAGCAGGATTCCTTTTGGGGCTGTAAGATGGTGGAAGAGATCAGCAGCTCTTGAATGCATTTGTTTGCAATGTCTGTCCCCAGGTTTCCTGAACAGCTTTGAGGAATTACAAGCAGAAGAATGTGGCATTCTCAACGGATGTGAAAACGGACGCTGTGTAAGGGTGCAGGAAGGATATACTTGTGACTGTTTTGATGGCTACCATTTGGACATGACCAAAATGACATGCGTCGGTAAGAATGTGTTCCAATTTTTCATGCAAACACTGCTCAAATAACCTCTCAAATACAGAGTCCATCCCGCATCTCTTTTCAGATGCTAACTTCTAATTAGAAGTTCAGGTATAGTGTTAGTGTTTCATATTCCTGTGGTCCAGGTCCACATTACACAGAGAAGATCTCCTGTATAAATGTCATGAATGGGGTTGTGCAAGAACTGTGCTATAATCCATTCCTGCTCCTTTCAATGGGTCTTGCACAGGAGAGACTCTGTGCTCCCTGGGTGACATGACCAGAAATTCCCAGACAGAACTGGAGATGAGGCCCTGGAACAAGAAGTCTGGTTTTAGGGCATCGTTGTCTGGAAATTAGGGATATTTCCAAACATTTCTTGGGATTTTAGGCCTTTGATGCCTGCTGCAGGCCAACTGAGGAAGGGAATTATAGTCTTTCCCCCTATTTCCCATGCTAAAGCCCCTTTCCAAGCCATCAGTGGAAGAACTACATCTCCCAGCATGCATCGTGCCAGGCTTTACAGTCTGCTTCCCAGTCTGCTTTTTTTAAAGCAGGGTAGCCAACTGACCAGAGAAACCACAGCCTCTCCTGCTCCTATGCCTTTGTAGTTGGATCCACCAATATATACTTTGCACAAAAAAGCATAAAGGGCTTGAGTTGTTTAGGTTTGGGGTTTCTCATCCAGCTGTAGTCAAAGCAGAGAGCAGGGGCTGGGTGTAAAGTTGGCAACCTTCTCAGGGTAAGGATAGTGGGGACAACTCCTGGCTTCTTAAGTTTTAAGCCTCCAAGCCCAGTTGTGTCCACTCAAAAGCATTATAGTCAATGGAGCTTATATTATGTTAGGGGGCAAAGGAAAGGAGGCTGAAAGACCAATTCTCTGCATGCCTGCCTGAAAAAGGATGGCTGCTTGGATCACTTAAACATGTGCCTTTTTGGTTTGGGAATCAAGTCATGTAAAGAGGGTGCTAATAATAAGTAATATAGTGACAAAATTAAGTACAGGAAAGCAATACCAGAGTTTTTAGCTTTTATTTTAACATATCCTACATTTGTCCTATATTTTTGGGAGGTGTCCTGCATTTTTTAACATGTCAGGAATTTTGCTTGGATGTCAGGAATTTTGGGGGACCTTGTCCTCTTTTTGGAGTTCAGGCATCTGGCCACCCTTGTGCTCCAAAAACATGGGCAGCTTGCACATGGCAATCAAGGACTTATGGTAAACAACAGTGAATGTGTGCACTTCCTGAGGAAAAGAGGACATTCATCTTCTCAGGTATATTTCTTGAAATTTTACATTAGAGACATTTCAGCACCCGTGCAAAGAGGCCAACAATGTCATCTGCAACTCTCTTTACTCAGTCTTTTTTCCCCATTTTTTAAATTTGATGCATTATATATTTACATATCAATTTCTCTTATATCCTTTACTAAGAGCACAATCCTAACCATGTCTACTCAAAAGTAAGCCCTATTGTGTTCAATGGGTTTTACTTCCAGGAAAGTGTCTTGAGGATTGCAGCCTAAGTCTTAATAATCCACTCCAGTTCACTATCACCTTGGTTGTTTTTTTGCTTGCCATAAGGATTAATGTATATGTGTTAAAGTATCATAAGAAATAACAAGACTGTTTCTGAAGAAATAATGTTCTTTTCAATTATATTTAGCATTGTTGAGAGGAAAGGCTTTGCTTCTTCACATGTCCTGTATTTCGATATCATTGCTCTCCACTGTACTATCCAGTGTACAAGTAGGTTATGCCTGCCCCCTTTTTGAAACTTGTGCAGAACTGAAGACCAAATAAAAGACATGTAAAATTGTCTTGTTACGTGCAGACTAGGAAGTAGGGCAAGCAATTGCAGACAGCTCCTCTGTCAACCCACTCTGATTTTGTGTGATTTTTTTTTCTCTCTCCAGATGTTAATGAATGTAATGAACTGAACAACCGGATGTCTCTTTGCAAGAATGCCAAGTGCATTAATACTGAGGGATCATACAAGTGCGTGTGTCTGCCTGGTTACGTGCCTTCCAACAAGCCCAACTACTGCACACCCCTGAACTCAGATGCAGACAGTGAACTGGAGTAAGAGGAGAGGGGAGCTGCCATGTAACTTCAAGCCCATATACTCTGCACTGTATAAAGAGAAAAAGAAAAAGAAGCATATTTAACTGGGGTTTAAGAGTGCTTCCTAAATCCTGATGTTGGCTGTATATGGAAAACAAGCAATAAAACATGGCTTCTTACAGGTGAAAGGTGATGGATTAATATACATCAGCTTCACTAGAGCAACAGACCAAATGGACACATTTCTGTGTGAGGAAGAAGTAATTAAGTATATAGTGTGTTCATAAATAAAATTCACAGGAATAAGCAAAATGTGCTGTTATTTTTGAACAGAAAGGGTTTTTTTTACTATTGCTTGATTTGTCATTTAATTAGTTGTGAAAATATTTTATAGTACTTTTTTATTTAGCAGTTCTTTGCCTACTGTTTCTTTGGAAGCTTTTGATCCAGGTATTTCAATATAAGCAATTTTAAAAACATTTTTATAAACAAAATAATGCTTGACTTTCTCTGGAACATTGGCCAGTGACTTTAAAATTGCTGATTGTCTGCCCTGTGGAGCAGGCACTGTTGTTTGTTGATTATTTTTTTTAAGAACCCTTTGTGGAGAGAAATCCTTTGTATTCATTTTGTATTCCACGTGGCCTTTTACTGCACTTAACATGCCTTAGAATCTGCCTTGCCAAGTTTCAAAGCTGCTAGAGGATGACCATTGGATATCTTTTGTACATTGTAACAAAAGATCTGAGCTCTTGTCTGTATTATGTAATGTGTAAATTGAACACAGATCCTTTACTGGTCACCCTGACATATTAAAGCTGTATATGAAAACTCAATAAAATTGACCTTTTGTAGAAAAGTCTGAAGTACAAAATTTCAGTTCATTCTATATCATTTGTTGTTGTTGAAGTTGAATAATGTATTAAGTTTTATGAGCCTACTTTATAGCACTTATTCAGGGCCAAAGCATATACTCATCCTGTTTGGGGGGCATTTTTTCCCCTTCTGACTACTGCAATTTCTGACCATGGCAGATAGTGGTCACCTTGTAGACCTACAAGTAAGCACCTTGTAGATCTATAGTTGTGCCTTGTAAGACTAACATAATTTGTTCTGGAAGGATATTTGTCTTACAAATCGTTCTTTATACAAAGCAGATTTTCCCTTGGGAAATTATGGAAACACAGACGATTGGTTCCACAACCCAAAAATATTCTTATAAAAATACTAGCGACAACATAACCATGTTGGAGGAGTAAAATTCCCCCACTGTGGGAGTAAAATCTCCCTGCCTCCAGGCAGTTCAGGAGAGGCACGTTGAGGACATGTTTAGCATTGCCTAGGGCAGAGCAGTTACTCTGTAACCAGAGCCTTTTCCAGGGCAGAAATGCCCTCTTTCAGCTCCTGAGAGTTATACCACCTCAGGAGCAAATATAGTAATGAGTAGACCCATCAGGGTCCATAAGGCAGAGTAAGAATGGCAGTGTTGACCAAAAATCTGAGTTCTTGGCCAGCCTAGCTGCAACCCCTGCCTCTCAACTTCAGTATATGCCACAACTACGGCAGCCCACTAACCTGGGGATATAGCAGTCAACTCCAAGAAGTCCCTTGTATTCATTGTAGACTGTACTGGCATCTCAGCAGGGACTCCGTATAAGGCAGGCACCACAGCTGTTCCTTGTTCAGTTTGATCTGAGGGAGGTCTCCTCAGGAGCAAGCCCTCCCCAGGCACCTTACTTGGTGCCTACTGAGGATGCTCTGCAGCAGCTAGGGCAGCCCACTTTTCCTGACTCTCTGGATGCAGCATAACCTCTGGATACAGAATAGCTGGGGCAGCCCAGCTAGGGCACTCCTCACTGTCCTAACTCTGGATTGTGCCCTTACTTGGGGGTAAACCCCATGGAACACAGTACAACTTAATACTAAGTAAACATGCATGAGACTCCAGTGAGATATTCCCATATACCTCCTATACTGATCCATGGTCCAAAATCCTGTACTAGTTTGTGTAAGAGAAGCAACATTTCTTTTAATTTTTTTAAAACAAGGTCATGAGAATGCTGAATCTCTAGTCTAATCCTAGCCAAACCAAAAAGTATGAATCTGTCTGTCTGTCTGTCTCTCTCTCTCTCTCACACACACACACACACACACACAGAGAGAGAGAGAGAGAGAGAGAGAGAGAGAGAGAGAGAGAGAGAACACTATTTTTGATATCAACCTGAAGCAGGAAGATTGTTACCACTAAAGGTTAACTAAAATTAACAGAAAGTGGTTGTGACTCTTCAGTTGATAATTGTTAGAGAATCAATATTGCTTCCAACTAAAAACCCATCTCAAAAGGAGGCTGAATTTCTGTTTCCTGGTTTGGACTGCATTTAATACATTGTGGTTTGGCTTGAGAGCATTGATAACAATGATACTGTTATACAAGCAACTTTTTAAATTTCAAGCATCAGTACTGCTGCCTTAACGTTTTCTTAAACCTTGGCAAAATTAACAAATCCGAATAAGGAACCAAGATATGTCTTCTGCACAGAAAGAGGAAGAAACTGTGTCTGAAGAGGAAGCCTCTTAAAATGGTGCTTTGATATTGTGGGTCAATACTGATACACTGAACTATAAAAGCAGGCCTCCGTCAGTCTTGGAAGACTATGGTATCGTGCTCGGCACTGCATACGTTGCATGCGAAGCACGAAAGCCTGGGTTGGATTGTTATGGAGGATAGGCTGTTACCCAAGCAGCAAATCCCCCCTCTCCATGCCACTGAATTAGTCCAATGGAAAGGCAGAGCCAATACAATTGGATCCAGCTGGCATTGCAGAGCTGGGCTAAGGACAGGAGCTCACCCTGTCTCATCATCATCATCACCTTTATTGGCATTAGTAATAATAAGGATAAACAATGACAGACAATAAGGAAAGAACAAGAATTATGCCTGAGTAGGAGAGGTTAGGGGTTACGACTGGCACGGGAGACTGCTAGCAAAAAATCCTCCACAAGATTTGTAATAGAGGAAGAGAAGTCACTCAGGAGAATTGGCAAGGGATCAACCAGGGAGGAAGGGAGGGATGAGAGAAAGGGGGCAAGAAAAGTAGATCTGAGAGCAAGGTGGGCAGTGATGGGCTCCAGCAGGTTCGCACCTACTCTATAGAACTGGTTGTTAACCAGACATAGGACATATAAAGTTTAAAAATAGCCATTTAAAAGTGGCTGCCAGATGGACAAAGAACCGGTTGTTAATTTCTTTGAATCCCATCACTGAAGGTGGGAGGGACAGCGGAGTAAGATGTGGTCGATGGAGTCAGGTTCGATTGAGCAGAAGGAGCAAAGTCTGTTCTGCTGTGCTGTATTAGTAAATCTTCCTGAATGGTAGGCTGAAGGAAAAATATTTAATCTGGCAAGTAGGAATACCCTCCTTTTGTTGGGATCAGTCAAATGGAAGAGATAGTTTACTGGACGGCCAAATAAGGGGAATAAACCAAAAAAGGAGGGGGAACAAGCTGGGTTAAGATTGGCAAGTAGAGTCCTGGTTTCCTGCTCCCATAATTTAAGCTTAATGGTGTGGTAAGCTTTTGGGAGGTCCATGTCGGCTAATATTTCCGGCGAAAGACCAAGGTCTAGGAGCTTGGCATCAATGATTTTAAACCAGTTGGTTAGGTGTGAGTCCTTGATGAGGTCCTTTAAGATGGAGCCTGGGTGAGAGTTCACCCTGTCTTATGGGGCCGACCCGGGTCTCGAACCCTGGCCTGCTGGTTAACAGGCACAGCGTCTTAGCCACTTGCGCCACTCCAACTGCCACCAATCTATATCTTCCTTAAAAGTTTCCTAGGAATGCCCCATCAAAGAAACACACAGTGCAATATGTGACATCATTACTTGGTGGTGTTTTCCTGCCCCATTCCTATTCATTGGGAACAGGGAAGATGGGAACACACAAAGAAGCGGTGATGAGTTCTCAGCAGCAGTAGTTCCCCTGTACCGAAGTCCTAAGACTGGGGTATCAAACATGAGCTTTTCATCTAGTCTACATGAGAGTTGGGCTCTCCCAGTGCTGCCCTTTCAACAGGGCCATTTCTACTGAGGCTCTGGGAGACGCAAGAGACCTGAGAAGGCAAGGAACAGTATGGGGGAAGAGACAGATCAATAGAGGTGAGAAGCTCTTCAAGAACAAAAAATATTAATTGGAACCCAGATAGAGAAGGAAACTGAAAAAAATGTATCTCCCCATTATAGGAGTATGCTGGAATTACAGTACTTTGAAGGCCAAACTAGATGATTCCTGGGCAGAATTTCCTGGATTTGTTTAGTTTATAGCTCAAAGCAACCACAGTAGGAAATAAGAGTGAATTAGAGTAGCATTGGAAAATGGGGGTAAATACTTCCCATGTACTTCTTTCCTGCCTGTGTTCCTCCTCTTCCTCCACCCCTAAAAAAAACCCAAAGAGAGATGTCAATATTTAAGAAAAATTCTGTAGGAGGATCTGAAAGTAACCAAATAAATTAATATAATTTTTAAAAAAAATTATACCCAGACTCTATTTCAAACTAATGGAAGAAATTAGGAATGCTGAAGTATTATTTGTCAAAGATTTGCAAAAGGGAAAGGTTACAAACATGCTTAAAATTGCCACCAATATTATTAAAGAGTTTTTGTTACAATGCCTGGTCTTGTATATTGTAACACTTCTCAACTTTCCCTTGGGCTCTGTTACAAGGGAAAGTGGAGATGTGTCCTAGTTACAAGGTGTTTCCTTGTAACACTTGCTGACAATGATACTAATTTATTAACAACCACATAGGTTCATAAAGGTGGAGAGTTGGAAGAGGGCTTCTGAGTCATGTATTTTTCAAAGATCAGTGCACTGTATTGGGGAAGCCATAGAGGGATGTAATGGGATTTGCCCTGCAAGCATCTTGTACTGACCTTTGCAAAACTATAGTCAGAATATTTTGCCCTACATAATGCCTCCAATTTTTTTCGGTGGAGGTAATAAAGAAAGACTAACACCAGCCAGCTGGAAGAGTGATAGATAATGTGAAAAACACAGCATTGGCACAATGCAAAGAATGAGAGAAATTGTTTTTCCAGGTGCTATTATTTTCTTGTTATGAAAAGGACCTCTGAAACAGAGAGCAGAAGCAACACATTCAAGTGAATCTGTCAAGAGCTTGCCCCAGATTTGGAACATTGAGATGAGCTGCTGCCGTTCATTTATTTCCATTTATTGGCTCCCTCCAACACCAGTCAATATATAGTATAGTCTTACAGTCTAAAATTTAGCACGGAGGGTACAGCAAAGCAACGGGAAAGCTAATGGAATGTGTGTGTGTGTGTGTGTGTGTGTGTGTGTGTGTGTATTTGAACTGGGTTGTTTGAACATGTATTTGAACTGGGTTGTTTGTTTGTTTGTTTATTTATTTGTATGTTTGTTTATTTAGTAAATTTGTACCCCACCTTTCTCAGGCCGTGGCCAACCCAAGGTGGCTAACAAGTAAAAACATTTTTAAAAAACTTCTAAAATACATATGGATTAAAAACAACAATAACCCCCCACCTCCACCTTAATAAAAAGCTTTTTTAAGATGGAAGGTTTTTAGGCTCTGCCTGAAGCTTTTTATGGAGGGAGCTTTCCTAAGTTCCAGGGGGAGGGAGTTCCAAAGCCGGGGTGCCACCACTGAGAAGGCCCTATCTCTGGCCGCCACATCTCTTGCCTCCCTCGGTGGCGGCACACTCAGTAGGGCCCCTCTGATGGCCATAGGTGACGGGTTGGATTGACCTGAGCCATTTAGGGCTTTAAAGGTCAGGACCAGCACTTTGAATTCTGGAAGCAAATGGACAGCCAGAGTAGCTGCTGAAGAAGTGGTCCGACAAAGTCTGGTTACAACAGTTTATGGACATAAATAGCACAATCCTATGCACACCGTTCTAAAGAAAACAACTTCAGTGGGCCTGAAGAGGGACATTTATATTCAAGTAAATGTGTATAGAATTGCAGATTGTGGTAGGTCAAATACAATGCTTAACAAAATGAAGTGTCATACTAGAGAACTACTGGTAGGTCATTTGTGTATTGATTTTCTAAATGGGTTATCAATGCATAATGTCAATATGACATACTGTAATTAGTGTGACTAATATCAAATGCAGAATATTTGTGTTTTGAAAATGACATTAGGATTATATTTCAAATATTCTTATTACTCAGTAGTTTCACAGCTAAGATGTTGTTTTTAAAAGGACTGAACAAATTGGCACCATGCAATTCGCAGCTATTGTGACATGGTTTCCAACTGGTATTTTAATGATTGTATTTTAAGCTTCAACGGTGCATATTTGCAGGAACAAGGACCAAATGTGTACACATTTGGCTGGGCAAAAATGGATTTTAATGGTTGAAATAATGCAATGTTCAATCTTGCCAGTAGGTGTCACCAAAGACTGATAGAAAATCATTATTTTCAGATTAACTGTGTTATTAATATGTGTTATTGATGTGCTTCTTCAGGTTCTCCTGTCTCCCTCCTTCCCAGTCTACTGAGTAGGAAGGTACTGAAGATTAGGTCTTCTCAGTTTTTAAGTCTTCTGGACTACCTGCCTTTGGTCCTTTGGCTCAGTGGGGCAGGTGCTTTATATGTAGAAACCCTAGGAAGCAACTACTATTCAATACTGTATCATCATTCCTAGACCTAGACAGGAAAAAGGTCTGATTTAGTTTAAGATGGCTTGCTGTCCATCTCCTCCCCACTACTCACACTCAGAGGACTAGGTGCCATCTGTAGCTTTCAACAACATGGATTTTAAAAGTTTTTTCTGCAAAATACTATTTTTCCAAAATAGCCTTTTGGCTACTTCATTTGCTCATGTATTGATTGATTTGATTAATATCCCACTTTTTTCCCAAGAGGAACTTAAGGTGGCTAACAGCAGTTAAAACATCAGGATCAGGATTAATTGGCATTTCATTGATGTTTTTACTGTTTTTCTCCAGTTCTTGTATCTTGTTCCCTTTTAACTGCTCACTGAAACACATTTTGCACACTGCAGTGTGAGGTTCTTCTTAGGTTCTTTTAGGTGATACATATTGGATATCCAGGATTTGCCTAATTTCTTTGGAGAATGCAAATAAATTGAACCCCCAACTAGTGAGGCTGATGCTTTGCCTGTTGGCTAGCATACCATTGCCAGAGTTATATCCTCATCACATTCCAGGTCTTTTTGTGCTTTGTACGTAGCTGAACTGGACAATTTCTTGTCCTTGGTCTACCAAGGCACAGCTCATCTGGATGACCATATGTCCTCTTTTTCCAGGACATGTTATGGATTTTAGCCTTGTGCCCTGGAAAAAAAAAACTTCCATGTCCTTCCTTCCCTTGTAAGTGGGCAGCACATAGCCTTCTGATAATTAATAAATAATAGGTAATAAACTACATGCAGTAGATTTAAATTTAATAATAAGCAATATAGGCTGCAATCCTAAAAACTCTTTCCTGGGAGTAAGATCCATTGAACACAATGGGGCTTCCTTTTGAGTAGGCATGGTTAAGATTGTGCTCATAGTGTTTGAATTATGCACTTGAAAGCAATATATGGATGCTTTTAGCTTTCATTTTGTAATGTCTACATTTTTCTTGGGTGTCATTTTTGGGGTACCTTATCCACTTTTGGGGGGGTTATGGCATATGGCCACCCTGACAGCCCATGCACCCACCGGTAGTGACTCACCCATGGGCCAGTCATTCTGGGTGAAGAAAAAGGGGAAAACTTGTTTCAGATGACTATAACCCTTATGCTAACCCTTGTATATGCTCTTATCACTTCTGGCTCTGGAAACTAATAATTTTCTAGATCATATTTCATGAAGGAACCTGAAAACATTTCCATTAAGCTTTCCCAGTCAGTGTGAGAAATTGTCTGTATTGCTTATGTTTTGTTTCTTCAAATGGGAATGGTGTTTTTAAAATAGCCACACAATTTGAGAGGATTTCCTCCTGGTGACATCAGATACCACTGACTGAGCCTGTGTTACATCCTGTGCAAAGGCTTTCTTTCACTTCCAAAGTTTTTGGTGTCATATTTGGTCCTACGGACAAGATAGGAAAGGAAAGGTGGACAGGAAGGAAAGAATTCATAGATGACATGAAATTCAGAGCAATTCAGAATTACCTCCACATTCTTTAAAAGAAAGCTAAATAAACTGATGTGGACCTCACAGTGGCCCAGCACATGTACAATTAATGTCCAGTTCGCTAATAAAGATGTTATCCATGAGATTTCCATGAATTGGGTTGATAGTGGTTGATAGTTGATAAAAAGGAAAAGTAACACTGTTTTAATGTCTGTTTGGGGGGAAAAATTACAGGAAGTGAATATAACCCACACAGCAGGGAACCCAGAGACGAGGCTTTCAACACATATTGTGACCTAAGTAAAAATGAGGTGGTGGAAAAACAATTTTTCACCCAAAACCAAGAGGAAGGAATAGGGGTGTAACTGTGAGGAAGTGGGGCAAAGCACCAGGATTTTTCCTACTCTGAGAATGATAAAGTCATCAGTGATTCTGATGCCACCTTTGAAAATCTTTTCCTCAATAGATCTTTGCTGAAAAGTAGGAGACAAATAGTTTGTCTTCAGTAGGAGACAGAGACATTCTCTTAATGTAGGACTTGGCCATCTTCTATCACAAGGTCTGTGTGAGAGGCAGTGTTACTTTATTCGTGTTACTTTAGCTCCACAATCCTATGCAATTTTTTCTTCAGTAGAGGACATTTGCAACAACTCTGTGGCCAGTGGCCTTTGAGATTGGACTTAGCCAAGTTACATCATGTAGGCAGCAGCATTTTTCCTTCGGCCTCTGTCTTCTTTTCTCAAGGTGACCATATGTCCTATTTTTCCATGACACGTCCTATATTTTAGCCTTCTGTCCTGGAAAAAAACTTCATTATCCTCCTTTTCCTTGTCAGCAGGCAGCATGGAGTTTTCTTGGAATTCATAAGACATATGAAGTAAATTCTATTTAATAGTTTTAAATTTAATAATAAGCAATATAGAGTTTTAATTAACCACATGAAAGCCATATATGAGTGGTTTTAGCTTGTATATTGTCATGTCTTACATTTTTCTTGGATGTCTTACATTTTGAAGGGACCTTGTCCTTTCTGTGGTTATGACATATGATCACCCTGTCTTCTCCTCAGTGCTCCAGTTGGGAATGATGAGGACATCATCAAATATTCCTTTCCTCAGTCATCATCACACACTCTTTGGGGGGGATTTGGCCTGGCTCACAATTAATCTTATTGATAATCTTGTTATAAGATTAATAACAAAGATCCCCCCCACATTACTCAGGAGCCCCTGCTTGTTGCAACTCCAGGGAGGGTGGGATGAGAGTATGCAGAAGCAGCTGAGACAACAATAATCTCAACAAATATCACCATATAACAAAGAAGCAAGACCTGAGGTCACTGGGAAAAGGAAAAAATCGTTCGGGTACAACCAGGAAGCCTGCATACAAAAGAATAGCAACAGGCCATTGTCAACAGTGTGGTGGAAAAGAGGTCCTATGAAGCTCTCACAGCCAGAGGTATAAAAGAAGGGAAGGTAAAACAAAATATATCAAAATCAGGACCAAGATAACTTGGAGAACCTATCAGAAGGCTTCAGATAGGGAAGGTGAAAGACACGGATCTTAACAAGGAAAGTGTCTTACCTTCAGAGCCCAATTTACAGTAGTAAAGTGAGGCCCTGATCCTTTTCATTCATTCATTCATTCATTCATTCATTCATTCATTCATATCCCACCTTTCTTCCTAAAGGAAGGATACCCAAGGTGATTCTATCCAACTTTCAATCGCCCATGCAGCCACAGTGTAACCCAAAGGTAAGGGAACAACCATTCTGTATCCTCTGCCGTCCCCTTCTCCTTTTGCCTTCAGTTTTGCTAGCCCCAAAATAAAGGACAAAATACAAACTGAAAATGTGTCTTTAATTTAAAAATTATATTGCTTATTAAGTTTAAAACTACTACATACAATTTATTAATTACAAGCTGGCTACACGTTGCCAGCCCATAAGGGAAATGGAGGACAATGATCATTTTTCAAGGACACAAGGCTAAAAATGCAGACATGTCCTAGAAAAAGAGGACATAGGTTCACCTTACTTTATGGCTACAATCCTAAAGGAACTTTCCTGGGAGTAAGACCCATTGACATGGTTAGGACTGTGCTCTATATAGGTTAGTAACCTTCAGCCTCAACCAGTTCAATTCCGCTCCCAGTGGATTTTAAACTGTTGAAAGGAACAAATAAACAACAGATGGAACAAATAAAATTGTAAAATTAAGAGGAAGACCTAGAACAGGCATCTGTTCTAGGCAGAATTGGGCAGGCTGTAACACACCCAAAAGTGAAAACTGTTGAAAAGTGAAACCCCATCTTTTTTAGTTTATAAGTGTTGTTGCAATGCTTTTTAAACTATCAAATTGCAAATACCCCTTTTATCTTGCAAATCCTGCTGCTGCACAAAGATTTCTGCAAATGAAATCTATGAGAATGATATCAGACAACATGGGGGAGGGCAACTTTGGCCTTCAGAACGGCCGAGAGAGTTTGAAAGAGCGTCATGCGTTGAATGAATGAGTTCTGGGTATAATTGAAAGGTGCTGAAAGAGTGGATTATCTAAAAACAAATTAAAAGAAAGTGGGGGATACCTGTAGCAACAGGAAGGCAAGAGTATGAAAGGGGATTGAAGAGTTTTTGTGTATGTGCAGGCAAAGGGTGGTGCAAGTGGTTAAGATACTGTGCCTGTTAACCAGAAGGCCAGGGTTCGAGACCCGGGTCCCCCCACAAGACAGGGTGAGCTCCTGTCCTTAGCCCAGCTCTGCGACGCAGCTGGAACCCATCGTATCGGCTCTGCTTTTCCATTGGACTATTTCAGTGGCGTGGAGGTGTATGATACAAAAGCATAAGCCTTTGCTGCTTGGGTAACAGCCTGTCCTCCATATCCATCTACCCAGGCCTTCGTGCTTCGCATACAGCATTGAGCACAATACCATAGTCTTTCAAGACTGATGGATGCCAAGAATAAAGGAGATCCAGGATAAATAGCAAGGTTTGCCGTTATTCTGGATGTGGCAACTTTACAAACTGCACACTCATATAGTACTCTTGGAACCTTTCTTCTGAATGTGCAACCAACAAACTTTGAAACGGCAATACCTTTTTGTTGAGGTGTATGATAGAGTCATTGTGGGGAGTCTTTGCTTCTTCAGGCCAGATGTCAAACTCCTTATCTATTCCTCTTCCCACCCCCTTCTCTTTCCAGGAACAGAATTATCCTGAGGGAAGCCAGACAACCCGGCACCTGGTTTCAAAACCCTTTTCCTAATCTATGGCTAATGTAGGCAGCTGGGAGCATGTTGAGTGATCCTTGAATCCCCCTTCCCTACTGTAAGAAATCAGCTGCCTCCATTTTCAACTGGTTTCAATTGTGGGGTAGATAGCAAGCTGACCTAATATGGGAGGGGGTTGGAAGAAGATTGGGAACAAACTGGTAGTAGGTTCAGAATAAACCCCCACCTCAAAATTGACCCATTGAGTTTTTTGTAAGGAAAATAAGCCCTGAATATGTAATTTGGTGTGGGGGGAGGGCTTCCTTTAAGATATTATAAAATCTTAAATCACAGACCAGAAGTTGGGATTATTGCAGAGGGATCATGATGGTTTGTTGAAGGTATGGGGTAAAAATTATTTCTGGATTCTGGTCAAACATGGATTTTGAAGTAGTCTCAACTTCTAAGGCAGGTATGTGAAAACATCAACTTCAAGCAGGATTTTTTGGCCCAAGATCTCTGATTTGCACCTAGCAGGAGTCCTGAAAACCTGCAAAACTATTACTAATTTGGTTGGTACAGTTCAAATGTTCTGTAATTTCATTTACAAATATGTATGTAATTATGTTTATGAGAACCAGGAAGATGTAAAGATTAGGAATTGGATTGAGATCTGGAAGATCAGGATTCAAATCCTGCCTCAGTCATTCATTCTTGGGCCTACCTCACAGAGTTGTTGTAAGGGCAACAGGAAGGAAAGCTTTGTAAGGTGGGATATAAATATCTTAAATTAAAAAAAAACTAATATATCAGGTATATAAGGCAGAGTCTGCAGTCAGGTTATTTAGGCTATCCTCTGCAAATGCTCTTAAGATGCAAACCTATACATGGTTATCTGGTAAGAGGTCCCACTGAACTAAATCAGACTTCTGAGTAGATAGCCATAGGATGGTGCTGTTAATGGTTTTGATGGCTCCAACTGAAGTTGTGGGTAAAACAGATTCATGTTGACAGCATCAGTTAATAACACAAAGCTGCTTTTGTGGTAGATATTGACTGGCAAGTGTGTAACATGAGGAGTTTGAAAGTTTCATGCTATATCATGACAAATATGGGGGAGGTCCCTCTTGCTTTTCCTGCATTTCCTGCTGCCTTTGCTGCTATAGGTTGTGTTGTGGAAGCCCTATTTATAGTTCGAGAAGAGGAAAAGGCTCCTCTGGAGGCAGGAAAACCAAGTCAGGAAAGAATAGGAGGAAGTGTGGCTGCCATTTCACCAAACAATTTAGAAGAAATTCAGCTTTAAATCCACAAGTCGGGCCATTGTTGCTACAACCGAGAACGAAGCCCAATTTCTTGTGTGTTTCCGTGTCCTTCAGAAGTTTCCAAAAGGGGCCTTGAATGAGAAAAGAGATGGAATAAAGTCTTCAGCTGTTCAAGGTAACAGAGAGCAGGAAAAAAAGAAACTGGACCAGACAAGCTATCAGTTAGAGATTCACAAACTGTGTGAGGTAAGTGGCTTGCGCTGTGTGTCCATTTCTTGACCTAAGACAGATTCAGATGTGCGGCTCATGTGGTTTGAGGTCAGAAAAAGCCATTATCAATGTGGGGCACTATCTTAGATTTTTAATAGAGACAGAGATATTGGCTGCAATCCTAAAGACACTTTCCTGGGAGAAAGAACCATTGAATACAATGGGGCTTACTTTTGAGTAGACATGGTTAGGATTGTGCTCATTGTATATTTAAAGAGGGAGGCCCCAAGTTTGGATACACTCAAGGTTAAATTGCCGACAAAAAAGTGCACTGCAAAAGCAGTGGTTGGGAATATTTTGTTGCACACATCACAATAACTAGCAATCTTAACCATACAGGAGAGTCGCCTCACCCTGGCAGGGTGGAGGTAGAAGGAAAGGGATTTGTGTATTTGGCATTTGGCCATTTTGTTTTGATTGTTAATTATAACAAAGGGAATTTTTAAGAAGGTTTTTAAGTATTTTAATATATTAGTATGCTGGAGGAGTGATGATGAACAACTGTTTTTAAAAATAAAACAACTGATGTGTTTTAAATGTATGAATATTTGGATCTCCGAGGACTTGGCATAACTAATTGGTGTTAAATAATGCTGATCACACAAACTTGCTGAAGGACACAAAAATCAAAACTCTTTGCAAGAACCCAAGAGAGCAAGAGGTGCCTGGTAGTCTCCCAATTGCCTAATAAGATAGTTAACCTGGCTGGATAGTTTGAGTTTCAGACGTTTAGGAAATACTGTACCGGGTTGGAGATTCTTCCTGTTTAAAGAAGGATTGTTGTACATGGTCTAGTCGTGCCCACTTGGATTCAGAAGCTCTGCAAACGACTGCAGGCAAATTTAGCAGGCGGGAACCTTACAAGAAGGGCATGATGGCAACACATGGGAAAGTACCGCCCAAACCAGATCTCTGCCTCCAGGGCTGTGATTTACAACCAGTGTGTAAATCACACACAACCAGCACAACAGCACATTTACAACCAGCACATTGGTGTGCTGCAGATGGTGCATAGGTGTGCCAGAAGAATTCATTTATTAAAAGGGCAATTGGGAACTTTGAGTTTGCTTCTTGCAGCATGGTACGCCTTGCAGTATGGTGTGCCATCAAAAACCTGATAACCTTGTGAGTGTGCCACAAGACGAGAAAAACTGAAAATTACTGCTTGGGTATGAAACCACAATAAATGCTCCTGCTGTTCTTTGACGATAGAAGACAGACCTTCATTTTCAGATGCACATTTAACTATCATTGGTGACAGTCATGGACATCAGGGGCATCACTGAGGGATGTGACCTTCCTATCAAATGTCATGGCCCCAAAACTAAAAATCCAAAATGCGCTTTGAGCTCAATGGGAAAGTGAACATGTCCTGTATTGAGGTTTTTACTCACAGATAGGCGAACCTGCTGTTTTCTGCCGGAAAGGACAAGCTGAGAAGAATCCAAGGACATCAGAATAGACCTGATGCAATGAATCAACCCCACAAATCACCCCAGAAGGTGATAGAAAGGTGCCACTTTGGGTGGGGGTGTGACACCAATAGCGACTAAAATGGCTGTAATTACGGTTTTTAAGAATAATACCATCATGTTATATACCATAGGATGTGTAATTTACAATAGAATGCAATGAAACCACTTTGAAATAACTTTATTCTATCAAAACGTGGTGTGGTGAAAAAAGTGGAGGTGGGGCAATGAAACATAACAACACCCACCACCCAGGTTGTTGCCCCACCCACTACATGGAGGTGATAACGCTAGCCACCTGCACCAGGTGAGGGACAAGCATCCTTGTCATGTATTTATTTCCAGTGTTAAAAATATGGGACCAGTAGACTATATAGTAGTAGAATCTATATATTGCATATACTGAGCTGCCTTGAGTTCTTCTGAGGAAGGTGGGACATTAATAAAGTAATAATAATATTCTTTGCAGAGTTAAGATGATAAAGCTTCTTATATGTAGGTCACATTCTAAAGAACCATCTCCTTCCACCCATTCAAGGGCTACCCACTTAACATCTTGTCATACTGTAGCTCTACAAGCTCCATGTCACATTACTTTTGAAACTGAGTTTTTTTTTCTTTTTCAAAAGTGAGTTATGATATGACGGAGGGTTCTTTTTTTAAAAAAGGAAGAGTTTAGAAAAAAAAACTCCACTGGGTGTGTGAGCCCTCAAACAGTTCTTGGATCCCCGCCAACAAGTTTCAACTGATAGCAATAGCTGAGCTGTTAAGGTTCTGAATTTCCAGTGTGTGTCTTGTATTGTGCCTAACTTGAAGGTAGTCTTATGACTCAAAACGACTGAGCTGCACAAACAATTGAACAATAATAAGATTCAGTGCTACCCCAAAGCACGGCTAAAGTAGCAAGATTTTTGCCATTCTTGACCGAATCCTGTGACTAATATGGTGTGGCTGGTGTGTGCGGAATGATGCTTATTTACATGTGCTCCTTGTCCGATTTCTGGCTCTCCCGGGCATTATTCAACCTTGGAATTTTGTCCTAAGCCATACCTGATGATGACAACAAAAAAAAAAAAATGGATTGCTCCTTTGACTCACTCTTCGATCCTGCACATTGGGATGTTCCTGCAGCTCATGCCACTGGCAGCAAAACCCACATCAAAGAGGGACAGTGTGTTTCCTGAAATCCTGAAGTGGACAGAATATGCTTTGAGGGCATCTGGCTTGCATCTTGTCCTCTAAGGATTGCAAAAGTTTCACTATGGGCACAATCCGGAGTAACTATCGGAGCACCTAAGAGACATTATGTGCACCCATAGTTACTGCACCACCTAGTGAAAACCTATGGGAAATTCATATTGCAATCCAGAGTCACTTGTTCTTACTCCGGAGCAAAGACTCCCTGTAGTTACTCTGGATTTTACCCTTAGTTAGGCTGAGAGGCTGATCTGTCCAGAGAGCTCCCACCTTGTAGTTTAAAGGTAAACCTTTACTGCTCAGTCATAGCTGAGTGTAAGGTGCGATACTCATCCCTGTTTCTAAACCAAAAAGCCAGCATTGTCCAAAGACACTTCCATGGTTATGTGGCCAGCATGACTATAAACCAAGGTGCCCAGACTGCTGTTATTTTCACACCAAGGTGGTTCCTATTGACCTACTTGCAGTTCCTGCTTTTGAACTGTTAGTTTGGGGTTTATAGCATTTTAAAAGTACTGTACATTCCAGCAATAAAACTCTCAGAATCGTACTGGTCTCTATAGTAGTTTTATTCTGAGCAGCCTCTGGTTATCTCTTCTACCCCCCAGGACATGTTAAGCCAACTTTTGGGAGGAAGAGGAGGGGACTGTCCCAACAGTTTTCTCAAGGACAGTGCAGGACAGTTGGTGTTATGAGTTCCCTACCCTAAGCACCTTGATGTTATATTTATAATTGAGAGATAATTATTTTTAAGATAACTTGTTTATGGGTAACTTCTAGTGCAATCATATGCCTGTCTACTTAGGAGTAGGTCTTATTAGTGAAACATACTGCCATATAAACATGCAGAGGATTGGAGTCTTCATTTATCTGTCACTATTTTGTTATTTACGTTTTTTCCCTTTGGAAACTTGCTTGTTTTAAAAATGTATAAACCACTTTTCCAACATGCAAAGCAGAATACATTTAATGTGCCAAAATGTATAAAGTGACAGTGATAAAGACATTAATGTAGTTACCAACAATAGAATAACTTCAAAATAATTACTTTCCATTCAGCTGTCAATGAATTTCCCATCCATTGACTAGGCCAGTGGTTGGCAAACTAATTAGTCAACAGAGCTAAATATCAACAGTACAACAATTGAAATTTCTTTTGAGAGCCAAATTTTTTAAACTTAAACTATATAGGTAGGGTCGCATGGGCTCACAAGCCAAGGTTTGCCAACCACTGGACTTGGCTAAGACCTGCTTAATGTCAACGGTACAACAACCTTCCCACATGTCAACAAGTTTTTGCTAGTGAAAGATGTAGCAGGAATGAGAGCACAATCCTAACCATGACTACTCAAAAGTAAGTCCCATTGTGTTCAATGTATCTTAAGGTGCAATCCAGAGTAACTACGGGGAGTCCTTGCTCTGCTGTAAGAACAATTTGCTCTGCATTGCAATATGAATTTCCCATAGGTTTTCACTAGGTGGTGCAGAAACTATGGGTGCACGTAATGCCTCCTGCGTGCTCCCGTAGTTACTCTGAATTGGAGGGTTACTCCCAGGAAAGTGTTTTTAGAACTGCAGCATAAATGAGACAAACCCTACAATCCAGAGTAACTACGGGAGCACGTAAGAGAAACTTACATCAACGTAGTGACGGCACCACCAAGTGAAAACCTATGGGAAATTCATATTTCAATCCAGAGTTCTTACGTTGGAGCAAGGACTCCCTGTAGTTACTCTGGATTGTGCCCATAGTATCCATTTATACAAAATCCAATGAGGTTTTTTTGTTTGCAAGTGCCTTTTGTAAGAGATTGCAATAAAGGAGGGCAGGTAGAGAATCAGGCAGTGGTTGTGATGGTAGAGCTGCAAGGCTCTGCATATAAGAGATGCTTTCATAATGCAGCTGTTTACAATGATGTAAGGAAGCAAGAATGATAAAAGTACATAATGTGAACAGTAATAATACAGAGCTTTTTTATAAATAGTAAAGAGTGGTGAAAAGTTTTTTCAGTTGTATCTGTACATATCTGTCTTATGACAACAAGTTATGAATCGGAATGGGAGTAGAAATAAGAAGGGAATAAAAGGCCCCTTTTTTCTTTGTGTTCCACATGGTTTATGTGGAATTTTAATCACACTACACTTGATTAACTGTGGGACTCACCTGACTTAGGAAACTGCATGGACTCTTTTTCCATGATAACTGTGCAGAAGTAGTAATGTATTAAACCTCATTTCCACTTAAAGCCAAGCACTTGCCCTCTGTGGTATGCTTAGAAAATCTCTCCAAATGAGGATTAAATTGGACTGGTGGGTGTCACAAGACTGCAGGAGATATGTATGTGTCTGTCTTTGTGGTGCTGAACTGAGGCCCGCTTCTCATGACATGGTTTTTAGGCAGAGCCTTGCGGGAAGCGTCTTTGTTGGGCTGTGAGTTCCCACTGGAGTAATCTGTATGCAATTCATATTGCCCAGCAGTGGCATAGCTAAGGAGGTGTAGTGGGGAGCAACAAGCTTGAGAGGCACAACGCATAATACCATCATCTATAATATACTGTATATAAAATAGAAGAGTCACTCACTTATAAACACTCAGCCTAAACACTCTGAAGCATGAAATTTGGGGAAGGTATTTTTTCTATGATGTAGACTCCCACTCAGAACCTAATTTTAGAAATTCAAATCCTAAGGAGGTAAAAAGGGTGCAACATGTTTTCCTATTTTTGGGACAAAATTGGAAACTAACTGATTTGCTGACTCATCAATGGTGAGCCCAAACCCCTGGACCTAGAAGCATGAAATTTGGAGAGCGTTTTCCTTCTGTGATGCAAGGACTTGCTGGGAACTGATTTGGTGCCTGGCAGGGATGCCAATGGCGGCTGGTGATGTCCAGTGGGGGTACATGTTGGTGCCCATTGTGATCACTGCCTGCTGCCACCCAATGGCATCCAGTACCTAGTAGGGATGTACAGTGTTCAGAACCTAGGAAGGGTGTTTGGTGCCCCGTTGTGTCCCGTGCCTGCTGCCAGGTAGATGCTCATCAGTGCCCAATTCCCAGTACCTACTGGTGGCTGCAAGTGCCTACCAGTTCCCAGCCATGCTCAGTGCCCAAACATATTCTTTAAATTTTTCTCCCACAGAAATGAGCAAGTTCAGCTACTGTAACATAAAATTGAAAATGTAATTTAATTATGCAGAATGCAATGAAACAATCTGCACTGGAATATCTTTATTCTGTCAAATACGTATTATGGCCAGTTAACCAGAAAATGAAACTGCACTGCCTTATGGAACAAAAAGTAGAATTTTTTTGAAGTCAAAACTTAACTCAAAACAGATTGTTCTGAGCCCAATGAAATGTTGTTATGACACAGCATGAAATGAATAAGGTGTTAATATGAGTCTGCTCTCATTTGTCATAATACAGTTACCCCTGCAAACTGGATAAAGAGACACTTTTTCTATCATTGTTATATTTATCAAGGTCAGAATAAACATCCTTTTTCATCCCATCACAGTGTCTCTCACCTATAAAGGACACACTTTTTATTTAGTTAAATTTGATTTTGTTGTTGTTGTTGGAGGGGGACTACAAAATCTTTGATCCCAAATAGCAGATGGATGACTTAGCTATGCCCCTCTCTCTGGGCAACATCTAGAAACACAGAATTTTAGATCTTTTGGTTGTCTTTTCTGCCATACTGGGAACCATTACTGGGCTTTTAAAACCATTTGTGCAAATGGTGCCTGTCCTTTTCTCCTTTACACTTGGAAAAGGAGCCAACAGTATTGCCCTGGCCTCGCAGGTTTCTCGTAGTTCATGGTGATGGGGTTCTCACAACAAATGATTCCTTGATTTGAAGTTGGATACTTACCTCTTGGTCACCTTCCCTCTAACAACTTGACAGCACAAAACAAACTGCTGCTATAAATTCTGATGATATGCCATTCCAAATAAATTTTGCAATATTATCATTAAAAAAATCTGAAATTCTGTAACAACCCAATTTCCACAACTAGATGTTATGCTTCTATGCAATTTCACTGAGCATCACGCTTCCAAAATGTTCAGAATTTCCTACATTGTAATTAATGCATGATTAATTAATGCATTAATATGAATTAATGCATTAATATGAATTAATGCAGTTCCCAAACAAGTCAGACATTTGTTTCAGCCAACCAAAAAAGGGACCCAATGCTGAAATATTTGATATAAATTAATCACAGGCAACCCGTACATGTGGAATTAAAGGAGCAGAATGTATAAGGAGTAAGGAAGGTTACCAATTAGTGATAGGCAATGCCAGGGTAGTTTGTCTCATGTCTTGGATCAGATGAAGTAATCTGTGCCTTGGTGTACCTTCTCTTAAAGGGGGCTACAAAAGAAAATGATGTGATTATCAAAATGATGCGCTAAACATATTTATGAACCTTCATAACCAAGGAAGGATTCAAACTTAGACCTTTCAGGTCTCAGTTCAGTCTCTATCCAGGGATGACCAAACATTTAACTTCAGGGCTCTTGGATCTGTAACAAGTGTGTAAAGGAGAGAATTTCAGCAAATGCAGCTTCTCATTTCACAGATCACAACCAGTACCTGCTGAAATTCGCTCTTTTACACACTTGTTAAATGTCCAGGAGCACTAATATTAAAAGTTTGGACACCCCTGCACTACAGCAGTCAATACATTGTATTGACAAAATTTGTTAGTATGTTGTTTTGTTACTTACTCATTGGGCTGGCTCTTTTGATAGTATATAAAGGAAAGCCATGCCAATGAGACATTAAGAAGTCTTGCAAGCCAAAGACTAATTAATGGTGTGGCATAAGCATTTGCGTACGAGATCCTTCACTGAATGTGGGTGAAGGAACATGCAAACTTTTGAGATATTGGAACTGCGAATCAAGCTTGAATGAATGAGGAACACACTGATATGGAAGATTTCTGTTCCAGAGTTTATCGACATATTCACTAAAGGAATATGATTAATAAAATGTTTCACCTTGCCTTTATTTTTAATTTAATTGACTCATCTAACAGTTTCTGCTGTGGAAAAGCAATACAAGTAAACATAAAACTGTGCAATGTTCCCTAGAGGTAACTCCTTTGCTTTACCTAGAGGTAACTTTCCTTTTCAGACTTTCTCACCAGACCCTGTGTATGATGCTGTAGTGTAGACATTTCATGCTGACTGAGTTTTATTGCCCCAGGCTGCCATATCTGCAGAAAGTTTTACTTTCCATCATGTCCTCCAGATGCCTTTAAGCTCAGCCACTTAATGTGAGAGCTACTGGTTTATTTATAGCTGGCATCTTAATGACACTTGGATATTTTTAAAACATCCTGCCTGGTGATACTGGAGTTACTTTCATGAACTCCACTGCATTAGGTCCTATAACGTGTCCACTGCTTGTTCTCTGAGTTTGGGACCAGTGAGGGAGATCAGCAATGTGGCAGCAGCTTTTCACCAGGGATGTGCGCCAGTCCATGAGTCCCAAGTCTTGACCCCACAATTCAACTTGTAATATGCGATTGTAGCAACCAGCCAAGGGTGTCACTAACATATTGTAAAGGAGATTAATGCACAGCTGGATAAGTTCATCAGTGCAGGGGAATTTTAATTAATAGGATTGGGTTGTAAGTTAGCCAGAAGAATACGTGCTCCTAAGGAATAATTGAATTATCTGAAATAGAAGGATGAAGTTACTGTTCCCACTGCCTCAGTGAGCTTGCTTGGACACCAGTCTCTGAAAGTCTTGGACTCCCTCTTTAGGGAAGGAAACACTTTGGGATTGAAAATGTGCCATGAGGTTTACCAATACCAATCACTGCAAACCAATTTTATAATTATCCTAATAACTGGTTAATTCAGTAAGCTCCATGGAAGCCCTACTCAATTTCAATGCCTCTTCCATCAATATGAATTTGGCTTATTCCAACAGCCATTCCATTCAAACAATAGATCTCTCGCTGTAGATGTGTGGATAGTCAGGGAAAATTAACTACAGGTATCCCTCATTATCCACAGAGCGCAGCGGTTGGTGTGCCATGAAAAAAAAATATTGAAATTCACAGAGGAAGATCTATAGTTTTAGAGTGACAAGAGGTGATAAAAGAAGATGGGTGCAGTTCTGCTGATGAGTTGTGTCCTTCCGAGTCATCTGGACAACTGCTGCCCCAGCACCTGGTTTGATGTCCCAGGGAAGACAAAAACCTTTTCCTTTAAAACATTTAGGTCCAGGGCAGAACCACTTATTGCCACCTTAATGAGTAAGGAAAAGGTGTTCTCACACTAACTGATAAACACACCTTGGGACTCTCTGAGATTGTGGATGTTTCCGGAGCACACTTGGACATTGATCCCCATCCCCTTCCTCTTAAATTGTACTGTATATCCAAAGCAGCTTCCTTTTCTGTCTGTCTGATCTTCTGGATCAGCTCAAGGCACCCTCCCTCCAACATTCAGATCCTCAATGGACACAGGGTTGTGCTGCCCTCTGCAGCTTGAAGGGATCTAGGAAGTTCAAACATACTATATAGTGATAGACTATCTGTGACTATGCCTTTGAGTTAGATCAAAGGGGCAGATGCTAGCTAGTGTTGAGGCTCAAAGGCAGCAATGATTGCTATTTGAGGATTGCGTCATGAGTTGTGACTTGTGCTGACATAAAACCTAAATACTGATACAGAAGACTGTATCAGTTTTTAGCGGTTTTAATCATATTTCTCAGTTAAACTCTCACTTCTCTGAGATGTTCCATTTGTGTATATTGCTGTGTTTCTGAACCAGGATGGCTGTGTCAGTGGACTGAAGCAAGAGGTGTAGATTAACTGAATTGAAACATTAACTCTGTGAGCAATTCTTGAGCTATTCTTAGGCAACCAAAAAAGGTGAATGTCTTCACCCACTGTACTCCTGCCACTAAGCAAAATCATCACAGACCTGAGAACTCTTCGGCTTGACCTCTGCTTGGCACCAGCTCCTGATACTACTGTGTAGTTTCATAACAGTCCGCGTGTATGAGATCTTGCATAATATATGTTGTAATGCTGGTCTGGCATATTTATAAAAGAGTTGGACATTGGTGATAACACTGCCGACTGTCCTGTAGGCTGGAACCATTGTGGCAGTCTCTAGATTTTTGGATATGGGAAAAGCAGGCTTAAAGTCTTTGTTTAATTTCACGTAAGCATTTCTCAACCCAAATTACCCGAGATGTAAAATGAAAGAAACTTTTCCTACTGTCCTGTCATTTTGGGGAGCGGGAAAAGTGTGATATAAATGTGAGAAATTAATACTTCAGCTATTTTCTCCATCTTTACCCCTATTCTCACCTCATTCCACCTTTCTTCTAACTGAACATCTTAAATACACCACACAGTAATCTATATACAGTATATATAAGAAAAAAGTGACTCACTCACCAACGCCCAGCCAAAACCGCTGGGCGTAGAAGCATGAAATTTGGGGTGGGTGTTCCTTCAATGATGGTGGGAGTCACTAAGAACCGGTTTTCAGAAATTCCAACTGGAAGGGGGTGAAATGGGGCACAACACATTTTCCTCCCTATACTTTGCATTGAAGAATCAGTGACTGGGGATGCTCTGCCCCAACCCCTGGACCAAGAAGCATGAAATTCAGGGAGGGTGTTCCATACATCACATGTGTACACCCACCAAGTACCAATTTTACTCCTGCAATGCGGGTAAGCTTTTCGCTAGTTTATATATATATATAGATTAATTACAAGAAGGCTACATGCTACCCATTTCCAAGGAAAAGGAGGACATATAAAGTTTTTCCCCATGACACAAGGCTAAAATCCAGGACATGTCCTAGAAAAAGAGGATTATATGGTCACCCTGCACTTTTGTGACTCGATGAGGAGAGGTCCACATCTAATAACATTAACTTTAAAAAACCCAAATAGCTAAGTAGGACTTTGCTTTATAAAATGTATCGTTAATTCTGTCCAGAACGAAACTTCGGTTTTTCTTGCAAACCTTCTCAGTTACTCACCTGATCCATTTACGTTCATTCTGCTGATAGTCAGGAAACCTTAATTTTTTCTTAACCAGTCCCCCTCCTTCTCTTACCCAGTCACCAGGTCATTCACACCATTTGTGACCATTGTGTATATAAGAAACTGCCTCATGTTGAATCAAAACTTTTGATCCATCTTGCTTAGCACTTCTCAAACTGATTGGGACCTGTTTGGGACTGCAAACTTCTTGCAACCTGATTTTGGGTGGTTTGTGGGGCTGGAGTGACCTGGAAGCCTAAAGGCTTTACAGGGTGCTGTCAGTGGTGGGCACCAGCAGGTTCGCACCTACTCTATAGAACCGGTTCTTAACAAGAGATAGTACATATAAAGTTTAAAAATAGCCATTTAAAAGTGGCTGCCAGATGGACAGAGAACCGGTTCTTAATTTCTTTGAAGCCCATCACTGGGTGCTGTGCAGCTGTCATGAGGAGGTTTGAGGTTGTTTCAGATATGCTGATCTAGCTTATCAACATTGACTGGCAGTAACTGTCCAGGGGTCCAGATAGGAATTTTTTCTGACCTGCCTGGAGTTGAACCTGGGGCCATTTGCATGCAAAGGAAATATTCTTCCTCTGAGCTACAGCTGAGGGCTGGTCCACTCATCAGACCAACTGAAGAATTTGCTTCAGGTAGCAAATTAGTCATGGATACCCACCTTACTCCACCCGCTGCTGCTCCTCCTTCCACTACTTGGACTAGGAAAAGGAAGAGGGGGAGCAGAAGAGGAAGTGCAGAGAAAAGGATGGAACATCAACAGGTTAAAGGGAAGCTGCTTTTGGCTCACCATCAACTTCACTAGGAGAACTTCAGCTGGCTCTGTGATGGTCCCACCAACTGTACTACTCCTTGGTGAAATGTGATATGTTCTAACTGATGCTTTTCACTTTTTCCATAATGCCTTCAGCCTCTTCCACAAAACAAAGCCTATCTGCAATCCTAAGCATGTCTACTCAGAAGTAAGTCCCATTGAATTCAGTAGTACTTACTCCCAGGAAAGTGGGATTAGGAGCTGCATTTGCTCATCCTCACCTGATGTTGTCCTGCATTTACTGTTATTTATTGCATTTATTTATTGATGTTATCCCATTTATTGCATTCCATTATCTGGTGTTTGTACTTCAAGGATCTTCTTTTTCCATTGAATTTCTCTCTTTCAACTTATGCATAGGCTTTTAGTGAGTGATCTTTGGTGATCCTGGTTGTTTCAATATTAACACATTTAAAACTCTTTTGAAAGACATTTAAATTGTTAAATTTTATGTTCTGTGTTTTTAGTATGGATTGATTTAATTGGATTGTATTGGTTTTATGTTTGTCAGCTGCGCTGGGTCCCCTTCAGTGTGGAATAAAGGCAGGATATAAATTCTGTAGGTAAGTAAGTTAGGGCACAGTCCAGAGTTAGGGCAGCAATGAATGCCTTAGCTGGGCTGCCCCAACTTTTCTGAATCCAGAGCAGAAAGTTATGCTACAAACAGAGAGTCAGGAAAAACACTTTCCTGGGAGTAAGACCCATTGAACGCAATGGGGCTTGCTTCTGAATAGATGTGCTTAGGATTGCATCCTTTGAAAGTCTTCTAGGAGAAAAGGGAAAATCTAGCAACTCTGCCCCAAATCCATATCAAAGTTGCACTTCCTAGTATCTTTTAAATTGATTGGTCTTCAAGGTTCCTGAGAACTCTCTGCTGTTTCTGTGGCCAGGGTGTTTTAAGACATTGGTACCTGGGCAATTTAGCCTGAACCCCTTTCAAACATAAAAAATCTGTCTGGGATCTACTGTCAAACTTACTAGATGTGATATCACTGTGATTTCAGAGCTCCTTCATGTTCACCCAAAAGTAATTCCCATTGTATTCAATGAGATTTACTCCCAGGAAAGCCCAGTGCCAGATTCAATATGGCAGATCCCACCCTCTTGCAACCCCTGTGACCTGACCTGTAGGAGAAGATGTTGTTGTGATTTGGGAGTTGGGCCTAATCCCCATCCATGAAATTTTCTCTGTGGTCTTGGGGCCAGTCACTATCTCTCAGCTTCACCTACTTCAAGGTTTGTGAGGCAGGAATTCTGTCCACTACTCTCAGCTCTTTAGAGGAAAGCTGGCATAAAATGTGGTAAAGAAATAAGTATGAAGGGAACAGACCAGCACCAGAAGAACAGAAATTTCTTCTATACCAGAAGAACAGGTGGAGTTCGGTCGAGTCCAGATGGCGACCAAGAAAACAATGTTCTCCAGCTTTATGTGGGTGGCATTTCATTAAATCTTTAAATTGCAAGAATAGAACATAAACTTTGAAGAGTTTGCATACTTTGTTCTTGACCTGACCTTGCAAATATTTGCCTCTGCTCTTTGAGCCTTCATTCAAGGCGGTCATAGTAGTCCCCAAGGTAAAATTCACCTCAGAAAGTTAACAATACACTGTGGCAAATGCACTCAAAATGTCAGCAGCAAGACTGTGACATGCGCTGAGATCCAAACTAGATGTGACACAGAGTCATGTGCGTATTTCCCCAGACACTTTAAAAAATCCAAAGCAACCTCTGGAGACTGTGAATTCAAGCAAAGGAGTAGCTTAAGCAAAGGCTTAACACTTTCTCCTCCAGCTGTTTTGCTACTCAAAATCGTATCACTTCATTTTCTTTTCCATCAATGGCAAAAGAGATATTTTTACCTGCTGGAGGACAAGCACTCTGAGGAGCGGAGAGATTGAATGGAGAAAACGGCTAGAGGGGAAGAAGTAAGCTCTGCAGCTTGACAGCCTTCTGAGGTTTTTTCTTTAAAATCATGTTCCGGATTGTAACCCCCACACACACTATTTCCAAACTTTTCATGTTTGTCCTGAAGCAATAAAATTTTCCTATGTAGATACAGCTCATGTGCTCCACAGTGGAGAAGGAAGCATGGTGGTCACATCATGGTGGTCTTCATCTTGCAGGTGTCGCTCTGATACACCTCTCCAGTAAACAAGCCAAGTATATTGCATGCTGAGTAACCCCAGGCTCCTAGTTAATGACCACTAACAAGGTGGCTGCAACTTAAGAAAATAGCTTAAAATCATCCATGTTGTAAGAACATATCCCAAAGCTGGAGACCACCCAGTCAGATCTTTCTGCACCTAGGCTACCACTCAGCCAAGTACACGTAAGTACTACATTATGAAGGATGCAATCCTAACCTAGGCCAGCAAAAACTCATCAGTCTGTGCACTGGCCTAACTCTTTCCCAGGAGTGGCATAGAAGTGTCTTACGACACTTTTGTGACACCCCCAAGTCAGCAAAGGACTTATGCCAGGACTTAGGCTGGCTTAACTAGAGGTTAGGAATGCAGCCTAAAATTTTGGGGGGCAGAAGGGGAAGGCACATTTGTAGTTCAAATTACAGTATAGTAGAATGTTTCCCTTTTATCTTAGTTGGTCCTTCCCCTTTGGCAAGACGTAACTATTTTACTTTATTATTTTTAATGGGCAATTTCAAGTAATCGCCTTTGTCACAATTGTGGATGTAGCTCGTGTCCCAGACCAGTGTTTTCACTGAGGCTGTTAAGAAAAGATATTTGTAAATGGGGGATGGGGGAGAGAATAATGATCTTCAGAGTCTGACCTCCTGGCACAACAGAGAGATTTATCAGAGAGGGCATGTGACTAGTTAAGACACACAACTCCGGCTTGAAGGAAACAGCTGCTCATTTATGCTTTGGCACTTGGCAGCTGGACAAAGAAGGGAGATGTTTGTGTTGAATTCCTGTGCAGGACCAAGTACAGTAAGTGATTTTCCCTGTTGTCCCTGGGCTGGGTGTGCATTTTTGTGCATGGATGTGTTTATATTAAAGCCACAAATGCTTCCTAGTTTCTCTTCAGGCTTCTTGCAAAATCCCGTACTGCTGAGATGCAGTTTGCCCACCCCATTGATCCCATTTCAAAAACAGCACAACAAAATTACGTTATATATTCAAAAACAGCCACTTTCAAGATTCATTATTAGTAATGCTGTTCTCTGTGTAGCAGAAATTTAGGGGGGACCTTGTTCTTTGGGGCAGTTTTGGACAAAGATTTGGTTTTCACTCGTTTGGTTTGACTTTCCAAGTATGGAATAAGGAATCCTATGTCTTTAAGGAAAGACAAGAAGTTGAGAATTTTTGCAAGTGCACTTTCTCCCATTCTTGTATTATAGTGAGGGAGAAGCTGCACCTGGTGAATTTCTTCCTCTTACAAAACAAAGGAGCAGGAATTTCTGTTCTATTTGTGCGTTGTGTTCTCTGTGCTATTACAAAGCGAGTCCCAGTGTCACATCTGCGTTGTTTTTCGGTTCTTATGTGTACCATTTGCAAAGCTCTTACACTGCAAGCAGTTACAGGAGTTTTTATTTCTGGCAGACTGGTGGACAAACAGTGAATTTTGATGACTGTAAAAGAGACAGACAAATTGAATCTTTCATCAACATTATCGGAAAACTCTTCCGAAAATATTGTTTTGTGTGCATGGCAGTTGGGACGTTGGGACGAGAAGCCTATCTTCAAAGAGGCACCAACTTTGCATCTGTTTTGGGGTATTTGTATATTGTTTTTAACATCAGTGTCTAGTAATCATGTGATCTGAATGCTAGTTGCTGGTAAAGGGAAAACCAGCCAGGAAGAGTTGTTGTCTTCATGTTCTGCTTGTAGATTTCTTGGAGGTCATCTGGTTGACCTATGGTAAGAAATGGATGCTGAACTGGACAGAGCTTTGATCTGATCTAGCAAGGCACTTCTTACGTGCCTAGGACCATAATTAAAGGACTGCATCTAACTGGTGCTTTGAAAGTAGAATCATGACAGAATGCAAACAAGTGGTGTTTCAGTTCAGTTTTTTAGGGTATTTTTTACTGTCACAGACAGGTGTTTGCATTTTGGAGAGAACAGGAACTACTTTAAGGGCACAAATCTCAGGGCCTTTCTGTTTATCGATACAATTCCACAGTCATGCAAATTAAAGGAGAAAAACAGAAACGAAGAGGAACCTGCAACAAAATGTAGCATTGAACAAGGGTGCTTGGAATTTGATCCTTTGTAGGGCTTGGAGGAAGAGGATTAATTTTCACGAAGGGGTGTGTACAACATCCTCTTTCCAAATTTCCCTTCTTTTCCACTATACCAGTGGTTCTCAAAGTGGGGATTGGGACCCCCTTGGGCGTATCGTGTCTTCATTTTGGGGGGGGGTCAGAAAAAGTTGGGTGCCACCATATTGGATTCTGGTACTGGGTGCTACCATCTTGGAATCAGGCACTCAGGAAGCTTTCCTGGGAGTAAGTCTCATTGAACACAATGGGACTTATTTCCAAGTAGACATGGAGAAGCTCTGACACTCATCACGTCCTATTTGATGTCTGCCATGGCATCACTTTGGGAATGGGGGTGTCCTGGACAGATTATCATTCAAAGAAGGGGATCCTGTACTGAGAGGGACTGAGACACCAGTGTGCATATATAATATAACTGGATAATCCTGGTATGTTGTCTTCCTGCTTGGTGCAAATACTGTATTGTGTTGGAGAGGATGATGAAACTCATCTACTCAGAGTATCTCAAGGTCCTTCCAAAGTTTCCAAAGCAGAATTGTGTCTTCCTACATGGAACAACAAGAAGGGATAGCAGTTGTTGCCCAGATGGGCATAGAGTGACTTCCACACAAGTGTGGGAAGACACAAGTGTGTTTTCATCCATCCTTCATGTCAAAGGTCAGAACATATAAAATGAAACTAGGTTTCTGGTGATGAACAGCTGGCTGCAAAGATGGTGACAATAGGAATGTTTTGGTTTCTTGGACCATGGCCTATGCTATGAAGGACTCCTGGCATGAGAAGGATTGCACGAGATGAGGGCTGCAAAGAACGTTTGGCAAAGATCTTGCAAGTCTCACCAGGAGGGCATGAAACTAAATACAAGGGGACAGACAACAGGATAGAAGTGAATATAAAGATTAAGATTAGGTGACAAGATGAAGAAGAAAGGAAGAAATAGGCTTGCAGAGGAAGTGGTTAGGGGCATACAAAAAATGGCAGCAAGGAAACCATTTATGAATGCTTATGATTACGTATGGATGCATAGATTATGGGAGACAAACAGGACAAACGTGCAATCCTAATACAGAAAGGCAAATATGATTTGATATGTGCTGAGGGAATCTGGTGGATTGAGACACATGAGTGGAATATAGGACTGGAATACTATAACTTGATTTGTTATAGACCTGATAGGAAGGAAGTGGGAATTGAATAAGAAGTGGGAATCAGATAAGACCTGATAGGAAGCAAGTGGGAATTGCAACATAAAGAATGCTACACCTTCACAGAAATCTAGATGTCTGAGCATGAAATCAAGACAATGTATGCAAGTAATAATCAAATGAGAATAAGAAGTGTGGTACCAATAAGAGACAGTGGCATCGACAAGAGACAGCTGGCCAAACAGAGGTCACAGGTGATGGTTTCTTAAGGCAGTTAGTTAAGATTGCTGTGAGGCAAGGTATAGTGATGGTGGTAGATTTCAACATTTCACCAACAGGCATGTGGTCGGAATCTCAGTTAACTAAGAATTGAAGTCCAGGAAGTACTTGCATTGATTTGTGGATAACATTATCATTCAGAAGGTGGGAGAAGGAACAAGGGGGTCTCTTATCCTGGAGTTAATATTTACCCACATCAAACAATGGGTCTAGAATAGTGGTTCTCAAGCTTACTTGTTCACCTTGTCCCCATCACAACGCTCTCTGGTGACTGCCCCAAAGTTCACAGCAGCCTGGGATGGTCTTCAGAATCCTTTGTGGGCCTTAAAAATGGTTCCAGCAGTGACTTTAAGTCACTTTTGGTTGGGACTCAAAAGTGCCCTCCCCTGCAACTGGATCTAAAATAAGGAGGTTGCTCTTACCCATTATGGCTTTCTGCTGATCATATGTGCATCCACTCTGCAAAATGTCCTCTGAAACAGATTTTCCTAGCATCTCTTATCATCTTTGTATAAATCATTTCACAACTGATGAGTCCAAGCTTGACAAAATCATATACCTCTTAAACAAAAACTTGCTTTGTAAGTTCCTCCTTCACTTATCAAAGGTTCAAAAGTGATAGCTTCTCATAAATCAAATTCATGTATATCTCCTCACTCCAGCAAGGAGATACTGTATTATAGGAGATATTGCTATTGCACTTTTAATAGATAACTTTTAATAGCACTTTTAATAGTTCTGTTGCATGCCACAAAATTCATCTTGCCTACCCATTAAAGTTTTCTGTCTTAAAAGATGAAAATAAGTTTTACTTGGCATCAAGCTAAAGAAGTTCAATTACTAATTTAAATTAGTTAAATTACTTATACTGTATAGGATTTCCACAAAGTAGCAGTTGCAAGGAGACCATGGCCTATCAGAAATAAATTATGATTACAGTGGTACCTTGAGTAAAGAGTGACTTAAATAAAGAGCATTTTGGGTAAAGAGCAAAATTTCCTTAGAAATTTTGACTTGCATAAAGAGCACTGTCTTGAGTAAAGAGCACTTCTGAGGAAGTTTGGAACAGGCTTCCATGGAAAGGGAACTAACAGGCAGGTTGAGGGGACTAGCTTGAGCTACAGTGGGGCCCTGGGCAAAGTTTGGAATAGGCTTCCATGGCAAGGGAACTCATGGGGAGTGTGGGGGGAGTAGCCTGAGCCAGGTTTGTATGTGGGATCTGTGTGAAGCAGCATGGAAGGTGTTCCTTATCAATGTTCTAGTGCTGCTCCCCATCAGCAGCTTGGGAATGTTAGTTGCACATAAAGACAAAGATTCCATTGAGCCAATGGATAGCAGTGACTGTGAAAGAGCACAATCCTAACCATGTCTACTCAGACATAAGCCCCATCGTGTCTAATGGGTCTTACTCCCAGGAAAGGTGTCTTTAGGATTGCAGCCAAAGTCATCCCCTCTCTGTAACCCTCACACCAGCCATAAAGGTTTTCACAGGTACAGTACAGTTCAGAATTGTACAATATTTTCTTTATTGCAGTGTTGTGTGTTACTGTATACTACAGTGTTTTGTACTGTGTTATATTACAGTGTTTTGTCATCATTTTTATAAACAGTTAATATTTTTATATGAATATTTTTTGGGTTGTGGAACCAATCGTCTGAGTTTCCATTATTTCCTATGGGAAAATCTGCTTCATGTAAAGAGCATTTCACATAACAAGCATGCCTCCAGAATGAATTACACTTGTTACTTTAGGTGCCACTGTACTTTTGTGACATTTTTTGAAAGAGGAAATAATTTAACACTTTTAGGAGGATATTCATTTTTTGTGTGTTAATTTTCCCTGTCCATGATACCTGCGACTTCCCCCAAATTCTGTAGGTTTTATTGTATACTTCATGTGGTATAAAGCTTGCTTCTGAAAATCCTTCTATAGTTGTTGACAGATTCATCTCAAAATTTCAAACTGCAACAGAGACCATTTAATTCCCAGATTTGTTCTTAAAACATTTCTTTTCTTCTTCACTCTTTTCCCAGTGTGCTAGCAAAGAGGAGACGTGCCCGTGAATGCAACTGACAGGCATCTAATGGGGTCCCTGCAGGTCTCTCTCAAGGTGGAGAAAGCACATTCGTTCTTTTGATGACAGCTAAAGGACAATGGGGTCCAATACGCTTGGGAAGGCTGCAACGCTGGATGAATTATTGAGCACCTGCATTAAAATGTTTGGTATGAGTTTTCCATGCCTCCTAAAGCTTTTGAAATGTATTTTTAAAAAACTATATACAGCCACTCCACTTATATGTGCAGGTTCCATTCTGGACGGCTGAAACCAGGTTCAGGCAAACTCTCATCCCCATAGCTCTGGGGAGGGGCGGGGGCATCGCCAGGAACTCCTCATGCTGTATATGGTATTTTAAAAGTCAGTTTTGTTTTCTCGGTGAATTTGTGAAACCAAATGCTACGCCTTTTTACATGCTTCAGCACTCAGTCTGAGCTTAGCAGAGGCCACTGGTGGATGACCTTGGTTTCTGCTGAACTCCAGAGGGAACACGCATGGGATTGTATCCTGGGGGGCTGTGGACCCAATCCGTGGCTACAGGATCCATGGATACCAGAGTCCCCCTGCAATGTGTTCTGGTGTGAGACACATTTATTTGTGTTTCTTTGTTGTATTTTGTTGTACTGTACTGCAGTTTGTCCTCTTTGAAGACTTATTTTTCTGATCTAAACTTTCCTCCTCCTAGGGGGAATTTTGTGCTTGGATTTGATTTTGAGATTATTCCGTTACTAAAATGTTGAATCCATATATACAGAATGTGCATATGTCCTCTTTTCCCAGAATATGTCCTCTTTATTAGCCCTATCTCCTGGGGAAAAAATGTTCATTGTCCTCCTTTTCTTGTGAGCAGGCAGTACATAACCTTCTTGAAATTAATAAATTATATGTATTAGTTTTTAATTTAATAATGAGTAATATATTTAAAGTAACCACATGAAAGCAATGTAATTGAGTTTTATTAGCTTTTGTTTTCTCATGTCCTACATTTTTCTTGGGTATCCTACATTTTGGGGAAGCCTGGTCCTCTTCTGCAGTTAGGATAGCTGGATCACCCTGCATATATACCATGCAGGTACAAATATGGGGAATGGAAGTATTGAGATGGGATTTTGAAGTGTCATAGGCTGTGCAAAACCAGAAGTAATCCCTTGCCAAAGAAAATAACTGAAGAAAACAATTATCAAGATATTGCTTGTGACTGGGCATAGTGCAAAATTGCCATTTTAAAAATGGTTTCTAATTATAAATGTGGAGAAATAGAATAATGTCTAGAAAGATAGACATCGTAAGACATTTGTCATATGTTGGGCATGGAAGACATGTGAATCTTTTTTATGCATACTCTATACATATACCCTATTCATACTTTCCTATATTTACCCTTCCTTCGAAGCAACTCCCGTTCTTTTCAGTGGGACTTTACTCCCAAGCCAGTGGGTTTCTGCAGGGATTCTGCATATTACACAATTCCTATAAGGAAGAATGTGGTTTACAAAGCAATTCTATGCATGTGGGTAGGTTCTGGGCTGTAGGTGGCGCAAGTGGCTAAGACACTGTGCCTGTTAACCAGCAGGCCAGGGCTCGAGACCCGGGTTGGCCCCACAAGACAGGGTGAGCTCCTGTCCTTAGCCCAGCTCTGTGACGCAGCTGGATCCAATCGTATTGGCTCTGCCTTTCCATTGGATTAATTCAGTGGCGTGGAGAGGGGGGATTTGCTGCTTGGGTAACAGCATATCCTCCATAACAATCTAACCCAGGCTTTCGTGCTTCACATGCAGCGTATGCAGCGCTGAGCACGATACCATAGTCTTCCAAGACTGAAGGAGGCCTGCTGCTGCTATGCATGTAAAAAAAAAAGCAGGCCTCTGTCATGCCTCTGAGCTATGCATGTAAGCTCAGAATTAAACCCCACTGAGTTCAAAGGACCTAGTCTGCATATATGTTTAGAACTGCTGCGATAATGTGGTCTCTGTACTGTATGTTCAAGACCTGCTGATTCAAAAAACTGCCCAATCCATACACTGTGGCACAAATAATACTTTTAATACATCATTTGAAATTATGCAGAGTAGAGGCTACCACTCTATAGGAAAAAAATGCCTAAATAGAACATTAATTGAAAGCAATTAAGAATGGAATTCAGCATGAGTTCGCTCCTCATGCAAAAGACAGTGTGACCCCCTAGCATATATCTGAAAAGCAGATGGTGTGGCCATACATTAATATGCCATGTCGGTTTCATTTTCACTGCTAATTTCATTACTAACCATTACAGATTGAGCTCTTCATTGCTGTTGATATCATTTGAGAGGGATTTGAACATGAACAACACCCTTCAGTAATGCAGATTATTCTGTTTTAAATGTATGTCTGTTTTTACAGATCACAATGAAGAATTGAGTAACAACCATTTGCCAAGAACATTCCTTTTAATGCACCGGTGGTATCTGCCATCTACAGAACTGGCAAGCAAACTTCTCTCCTTATATCCTTTCCAAAATCTACATTAGTGGTAGCAGAAACTATTTTATCCAATAGTTGTCACCTGAATGTTTTCAAAATAGACAGCATTTCAGCAGTTGTTTGGGATGATCTGGCATTTGACCTTTGATTTCCTATTGGTTGTTTGGAGAAATTTGGCTTTAAACAGTTATAATGCTGTTGTACAATAAAAGTTGTACAACTTTTACAGTTTTCAAAGTATTGATGACTAATATAATTGCTTCTTAGGGAAAAAAAGTTTTTTACTAACATGGTATCCAAAGCACATTGTGTCCTTTGTGTGTGTTTCTAGTAAAGTTGTACTTAGTTTAAGTTGGGAAATGAATAAGGCTGCAATCCTAAGCTCCAATTAGGCTAGCATAAGCTTTGTCGTAGGTCCTATGCTGACCTGGGGGTGTCACAAAAGTGCTGTAAGGTACTTCTGCCCCACTCCTGGGGAGGTTAGACCAGGGCACAGGGATACACTGACCTCCCCACAGCAACACAGGAAGATACGCCATGTGAGTTAGGCTGGCCTAAATCGGTTAGGATTGCACCCTAAATCTATTGAAACTGGATTGTCTTTTATATAAATCAACTTTTTAATCAAACAAGAAAACTAAAACCCACAGGAAGGTTCTTTAACTAATCTACATATAGAAATGCCAAAGGGGACAACTGTAATGAAATCCGCTTAAAAATTTGCTACTTCATGAGGTAAATGGATTTTGTTCTACTGGGAATATATAATGTTTGTGTATATTTGGGTCATTTAAGAGAATGAGATTCTGTTTGAAAACTGTATTAACACTCTGCTGAGGGCCTAACTGCATGTCCTACAGGTGATCCTTGATCAGATCTCTTGTCTCTTTCTTCCAAGCAGCTTTAGGGGAAGGGTGGATTGCATCAGTGCCATAGAACTGATAGGATGAGGTGGCATTATCAATTCACCCATACTAGTTTTTCAAACCAGCCCTACTCTTGCCTTCATATCTCCCAAGCTGCTACCTGCCTAACTGGAAAATAAAAAAAAACAAGTAATCCACATGTGTGAATACTCCCCCTAGTACAGCTTCTTGGATCAAATTAGTGAAGAGGGGCAGCTTCTTGGAGACAGAAGTAAAAGATGTTGAGAAACCTAGTTCTGGCTGTCCTGCATTACAGGGATCTTGGTCTTGAATATATTTATTTTAGTACATTGTACGTCTGCTTTTCCTCTAGATTCCTCCAAAGACCTTGAATGTGATTCCCTCGTGGTTTACAGGCAAAACTATGGTTGGTTTCAAGAAAATTGAGTTGTGTAGTTTTAGGCAATTTACTCAGGTGTAGGTCTCCTATGCTAAGAATATAATTTATAAAAATGTGTGGTGTTAGGACAACTCTTTGCAAGCACCGAACGTTCTTTGAGAGAGATTGCATTTGACAAGATCTTGCTTATTAGGATATACATCAGGGGTGTCCAACACGAGGCCCGGGGGCCGCATGCGACCCAGGACAAGGGTGGATGCGGCCCTCCTGCAAAGCTGGCCACCACCATTGGAAAAACCGGCTTTGTGGCAGCAGCCATTTTCAAATTTCACATGCTTCTCTGCGCACTGCCCTGGATGGCCACCACAAAGCTGGTCTGAGCTGCCTGGCTCCTCCACCTACCTGCCTCCTGGCACTCAAGAGAGTTTCAGGCCCTTGCAGACGTTGCAGCACTTGCCCACCCACGTCCCTCAAAAGCAGCCTCTATCCCAGCTGCTGCCTGCTGACCTTGAGACCTACTCAGAAGTAAGCCCCATTAAAGTCAATGAGGCTTACTCCCAAGTTGCAGTCTAAGAGCCCAGTGATGCATAGGATGGGCTGTGATCCTCTCCAAGCTTAACCTTGGAGATAGCTGCAACCCTAACCATGTCTACTCAGAAGTAAGGCCCATTGTACCCAGTGGGTCTTACTCCCAGGAAAGTGTATTCAGGATTGCAGCATATCTCCAAGAGTAAGCTTGGAGAGGATCACATCCCTTCCTATGCATCATGCTTCCTCAGAAGTAAGCCCCACTAAAGTCAATGAGGCTTACTCCCAAGTTGCAGTCTGAGAGCCCAATCCTATGCATGGCTACTCAGCAGAAAACCCCATGATAATCAATGAGACTTACTCCAAGGTTTAGCTTGGAGAGGATTGCTGCCCACCCTATGCATCATGCCTACTCAGAAGTAAGCCCCATTAAAATCAATGAGACTCCAAGGTTTAAAAAATGTGGGACAAAATGTAGGACATCTTAAAAAAAAAGTTGTTAGTGTTTATGTGCGGCCCAAACCAACTCGTCTTCTTCCAATGCGGCCCAGGAAAGCTAAAAGGTTGGACACCCCTGATATACATTCATGATTAGGTTCTCCCTCTTAATAAATTTAACCACCCTGATATATACTTGCAGTGAGAGTGATGAAGTGAATGGTATTGTTTTCATCCTATCAATGCAAACTTTAGGGTAAAATAAGAATCTAATCTGCTGTTCCAAAAGGATTAGGGTGGTTTTGATGATGAGAAGATAGGAATGATTAAAATGCAGATTGTTGGTCATTAGAGTCTGTGAAAACAGGCAAGTTCCCCGCACCCCAAAAATGAAAAAACTGCTTTGATTCTCATCTTACTCAACACTGTAGGATGGGAGATAATCTCTCACATCTTTCCACTGATATAACAGTAATTCTAGATCTCCAACAGAGGTATAATATTGAAATTGTAAACCGGTCCAGACACCAGTCTTATATAAGCAGCTTGGATAGCCACTCAAATATTAAGCACCCTGTGGTGAGCATCACTTTTGCATTGTTGCCTTTTTTATGTGAGGTTTAATAATAATATATGTATCCATTCTGTGTGGTTCTTCTCAACAAGTATTGTAATTGCAGTACAGTTTGACCCTACTTATCTGTGGATTTTGCATCTGCAAAAATACAGGTCCCCCACAGCCCTATTGAGCCAAATTCAGCCCTACCAGATGCCTCCAGAGATGACTGGAACTGTGCTCCAGTTATCTTCAGAGGCTTTTCTGAGGCCCATAAACGCTGCATACATCCTCCACAGACCTTTCAATGGCCACCAAATGTCCTAAAAAGGAGCTTCTGGTTTATTGGAAGTGCCTCTCTAGGACTTTTGTGGCTGGTGAAATCTGTGTGTTAGTGACTGCAGGCCACAGAGGAGCCTATGGAGCAGAGTTCCAGTTGCCTCTGGAGAAGTGTCCTCTGAAACCCCCAAAGGCCTTTCTGTGGCCAGTTGAGGCTGCACACAGCCTCCATGGGCCTCAGAACATCTCCAGAAACCACTGGAGCAAGGCTTTAGTGGTGTTCAGAGATCATTGGATCACATGTAATTTTGTTTCATGTGGAATTTGGTATCGGTGAGTAGTCCAGGAATGGAACCTCTGTAGATAAGGAGGTTCCACCTCCATGTTACAAACCATGTAGAATTGATGATTAGGCCTAACCTTTTAGCACAGAATCCACTTTTAAAATTATTTATTGGAACCAAACCAACTTTAAAAGACTTTTATAGAACGTGAATATAGAAATTATTTATTTACAAACAATAATTTATTTATTTGCTTGCTTGCTTGCTTGCTTGAAAAATCTTGATCCATTTCTTGTAATGAGGCTGATCTAATGAATTGCCTCAAGGCTTGAAAGGCTTTTTTATGTGACCCATCTTTCCCTTGCTCCACTGAGTATCACTGATAGACTTGATTTTTATGGGAGGGAGATGCTCAAGCATTTTTCTCCCTATATCTACGCAGGCTTGCAAACTGCAGGAGCTCAGATCCTTGCAAACTGCAGGATTTAGCTGTTTGTAGGGCAGTTAGCAGCAATCTGATTTTTGAAGAGCCTCAGGATTTGAAGCAATTACAGCCCAATCCTGAATTGTCTGCAGAAGCAGCGCTCCCCACGGTGCATTCCTGCATGCAGTCTGCTGTTTACTGGAGAGAAGGGGATGCTCGTCCCCTGCTCATAAAAGAGCAGCCCTGCAGCTGGGAATACTCGTTCTTGCACCAGCTCTTGATCTTGTTCAAGAAAGACGCTTGTGAGCAAGTACAAAACACCCTTAACAGAGACTTTCGATCTGGAGGAGAAGAGCTCTTCTGGACCCATCTCCACCACCCCAGAATGCCTCTGCCTACCAATATGCCCTGTTGGCCTGTGGTCCATACAGATCACTGGCCAGCAGAGAATGGACACTCCACCAGCAGTAGGGCCTGCGGTTGTGCCATAAGGCACATTTGCAACACCTTACCACAGCTGTGGAATCGCAGTAGGCCCATTGGATTGGGCCCTTAGTTATCTGATCTTTTACCCATGTTTTCACTGGAGGTTCTATGGTGCCTACTATAAATCAGATCCTGACCCATTTTTAAAAAACATTATTGTTTGGCAATGGACTGAAGCAAATGCTTGACATGGAGACATCTGCTGCAATGGAACAATATCTTTGTTTTGCCCAGAAATAAGGGGAGATGGTTGTAGAATTGGCTGTATATGAATTACAGTGTGTAAAGGCTCATGAGGTACTTCAGAACTGCTTAAGTATTTTAGAGGAACTAATAATGGAACTGCTCTTCTGTATTTGAAAGCATCTGAAAGGGGAATTTCCCAGTGGGTGGGGGTTTTCCCACCACTGCACCAGTGAAACAGCACACGTATAAAGAACTTCCTCTGCCATGTAATTTGTTAAAAACACCACTTTTTAATCAAGTTAAGAATTACTTGATTTGTTTTAAGAAAGGCTTATTCTCAGTATTGCATATTTGTATACAATTACAGAATCACTTGGGATGATATCTGGATAATCCTTTTGTCATAATTTCAGATACTGGATTCTGGAATTTCCTGCAGAATTCAATCTGGACCTTGGTTTGGTTCATTTGACTGAAGAGTTTCAAGAACTAGCCAGCCAGCTGGGTTATGAAGAGCACATCCACCTTCTGGATATCTCTAGCATGTAAGGATGATCATCTATAAGTTGTTAAAGGCTGACTGTTCGGCCACAACTGTGAAGTGCTCACAAGTGTCATTGTGTAACTGCAAAAGAAAAAGGGGGGCTGCAGCAGATGGGGCTACTGAATAGGTAACTCATGGTTCAATCCTAGTCTAGGCTAGAACAACTTGGCTGGCACAATCCTAGGCTGCCACAACTCATTGGTCTCTCCATTTCAGGGGTGATGTAGGGAGGCAGGTGCATGTCTGTCCACTGGCCTAACCTTCCTCCAAGAGTGGCACAGAAGTGTCTTAACAGAAACAATGTGTAGAATGCATAGAAAATTTAGAATATCACACTGATATGCCGAGAAGAATTCTAATCTTCCTTTTTCTTTGAATAGGGAGGAATAGAATAGGTTTGTGTTTGCTCCTTTTTCAATATTAGGCTGCAATCCTATGCATGTCTACTTTGACGTAAGCTCCACTGAGTTCAATGGGGCTTACTCCCAGGAAAGTGTGTTTAGGATTGCAGCCTCAGTTTCTTATGTGTCTGTTTTCCCTCTGCATGTGTGGGGACAGGGATCAGATGATCTCCTCATCCAGTTCCGTGCCTCTATAAATAGTAGGGAGCAATATTGAAAAGGCCTCTTTGTTTCACAGTTTTATGCAACATGAAATTGGTAAATCAGTCATGGCTGACTTATCTAGAAAAGATTTTAAGACAGATGACTTTTAGGAAGTACAGTCAGTACTAGTTCTTAATCTCTGGGAAGCATTTTCTCTGAATTCTAGCCCTGGACAAACTTGACATTTTTACAGATCCATTGCCGAGTTCCAAAGGATTTGTCTTTCAGTGGTTATCAATTGAACAAATGCTCATTCTTCAGAGTGTGAAGTTGTAGTTTTGTCAATAGCTTTCAGGCATAATTGGTGAATGAAAGTTCAGCTGAAGTTTAGCCCCAAAATAGTTCCCAAAAAGTGGAGACAGACAAGAATAGCTTTCCAGACTAACCCTACAATCCAGAGTAACTACGGGAGCACATAAGAGACATTACGTGTACCCATTGTTACTGCACCACCTAATGAAAACCTATGGGAAATTAATATTGCAATCCAGAGCAAATTGTTCTTACACCGGAGCAAGGACTCCCCATGGTTACTCTGGACTGTGCCCTTAATCTGCTTGGATGGAGTACTAGACTGGATGGATCTTTGTTATGATTGACAGAACTCTTGTTATATTTTTCACCTCAGATTAACTCTGTTTACATGAGAGATAGCTAACTAAAATATGACCTTGCTATATGGCTGCAATCCTACGCTCCACTTAGGCCAGCCTAAGCCCCAGCATAAGTCCTGTGCTGACCTGGAGTTGTCACAAAAATGCAGTAAAACACTTCTGCCCCACACCTGGGGGCTTAGGCCAATGCACCAACATTTGCCAACCTCCCCACACCATCATAGAAAAATAGGCCAGGTGAGTTAGGCTGTCCTAAATTTCTTAGGATTGCGCCCTATCTCAATCAAAGGGAGACTCACTCACTCACTCACTGTATGTCTTTGCAGAGCCTTTGCAAGTTTCTTTTGTTGTACTTCTGGGAACCAGTTCCTGACCGTTTATCCTATATTCTCTTTTACAGACCCTCTTATGATTGGATGAGAAGAGTCACGCAAAGAAAAAAAACTTCCAAGAAGGGAAAAGCTTGCCTGTTGTTTGATCATCTGGAGCCTATTGAGCTTGCTGAGCACCTCACTTTTTTGGAACATAAAGCTTTTAGAAGAATCTCTGTAAGACATCTACAACTTCCTATGCCAGTTAGGCTTTCTGGTGGCCAATATGCAAATCTGACCACCTCGCTTGTGACTTGTCATAGAATGTTGCATCAAGTCTCTGAGCCATTTCATGCAGGCGTGTGCTTCAGTCTTATTGATTCATCAAGTATTGACTTGCTTACTTGCATGTGTAAGGATGCAATTGCAGAGACTGTAATTAACTACAGCAGAGAAATGTCAGCTCAGATACTGAATAGTAATGCTGTTGAATGCCTGCTGTCTGATTACTGGGAAATATACTGTTAGTGTGTTGTAGTACCCTATTAGAATTTGGGATCTAGAAGGTGAGAATGCTTCTTAAGGCTATGGATTATCTCTGAACGAGCAGTACACTATTAGGAATGGGATCTGAGAGGCTGTAAGAAACAGCAGCTGTGAGTTTAAGAAGTGATAGTAGTGGTTCAGTTACCATTTGCCTAACAGCAATGCCAGTTGTCCTCTATGGAGGCCAGATCAAATAAACAGATCAAATAGAGTAAAGTTGTTTCTGGTTTTCATGGACGAAACTTGAAGCTTTCATTTTTTATGACCATAGAAGGAATTCTGAGGACCACAGAAGCCTCCCTAGCCCCCTACAAGGCCTTCTGTAGTCATCACCATCATTTCCAGTTTCCTCAGATTGGCATACAGGGAGCACCATGGCACCAACCCCCCAAGTCTGGCACATGGGGCATTTGTTCCCCTTGCCCTCCCAGCTAAACCACAGAATGGGATTTGAGTAATCAGCTAATGGGAAAGCAAATGTATAGATGTGAAGGAGCACTTAGAACTGGAAAGCAGATGCTCAAAATGACAAGGCAGTTATGCTCAGGTTTATAATGTCTATTATGAAAAAGAAGGAAGATTACCAGTATTCGAAGCACAGTGACCTACAGGAATCTTAAAAAGAAGCTTTGCAGTCAGCATTGTAAAACACTTTTTTACTTTAAAAATACTACCGGTATTTATTAATAGTTTGGTAACTTTTGTTTTACACTGCAGCAATAAAACAAATTAATATTAATTAATAAGGAATTGTGTTCATGCAGTGAGGAATGTTTTTGATTAGATTTCCTTAGTAAGACTTATTAGCCTGTGCTGGTCCAGAATGTATATGTGACCAAGGACAGCTCCAACCATGACACTTTTGTCCAGTTTACAGATTATCAGAGTTATGTGATCCACGGCTGTTTGGAGAACAACCCAACTCTAGAAAGATCTATCGCTTTATTTAATGGCATCTCTAAGTGGGTCCAGTTGATGGTCCTTAGCAAACCAACTCCTCAGCAAAGGGCAGATGTAATCACAAAATTCATCAATGTTGCACAGGTAATTTTTGATTTGGACCATGTTTTGTCCCAACGGAATGAGATTCAGTGACATGTGGATTCAAAGTCACAGGATTTCTTTTAAAAATGTTTTAGAGGCATATACTGAATGCAGAGAGCAATTTGCAGGGGGGGGGACATAAATAGAAGGCTGAATGTAAATTTTCTTCTAGTCCTGAAAAATCCTAATTAAAATAGTTTTCTGCTGTACATTTCAAAATTTAAGAGGGCAGGTAAGCATTACTGTCCTTAGCTGAATATAAGCTCACTCCCTCCAGCTACTCATTAAGATTCCAACAGGCATGACATGGAATAGAGGAGGTAGCTTTAATTCATCAGCCTGGCAAGATGCCTATCACAACATATGGTGTGATGGGGAGCAAAGGTCCCTGTAGGATATGGATCCCAGGGGATGGGTTGTACACCCAAACTGGTTGTACACCCAGGGGATGGGTTGTACACCTTTTTAGTGGAGGTAAGTTTGCCTCATGTCAGATAGAGGCAAGTTTTATCCCCACCACAATAACATTCCTATGTTATTTTTTCAGACCTTTATTCTGGGTTCACTTCTAGATTTTTCAGTAGGAGTGAAGGCAGTGGTGGGATTCAAATAAATTAACAACAGGTTCTATGTCCTAATAACCTAAATTAACAACAGGTTCTATGTCGTTCTATGTCTGGTTCTCAGAACCAGACGCTCATTAGCAAAGGGTTCTATAGAACCTTTGAGAACCCTCTGAGGCCCACCACTGAGTGAAGGGTAGCCATTCATTTACGAAAAAGTAAAGGGATAGAGGTGTTGTTAGGTTAGAGATTAATGGTCTGCACCTTAATTGGTGCAACTCTCTTGCACAAGGGCAGTCATACCAATGGCTGCATCTCTGGTGGGGGATTGTCACTGACATCTTCACAAGGTAATGGGGGTTGGTTCTGTTATCTGAGGCTTCACTGGAGCTTCACATATATGAAGCAGTTGGAGCAGGTTTCATTCCCTGCCACTGCCCCAGATTACTATCCAAGTACTTCAAACTCTGTACAGGCCATTGCAGAAAGGGGAAGGCTCATAGCATCAGCACTTTGTATCCTTGCCCTCTCCTGGATCCCATTGCTTTCTCCTGTAAGAGAATGGCAAAAAAAAAAAAATCAAGGAGCTGGTGTTGATCTGTGATGATGATGATGACCTCAGGGTCTCAATTAAATATTAAAATTTCCTAAAAATAAACAGCCCCAACCATGAGTATCACATTATATAATTCTCCTTACTCTCCTGAAAGGTGAGCCTGAACTGTCCATTCTTGGACATAAATCTACTAAGCAAATATGTTCAGGGCTGCATGTAAGTGAGCTATCTTTTCAAGAACAGCCCATCCCACTTATTGCTATTTCTTCTGAAATTATTTGAATTCCAGATAGTCTGTATATGTTTTCAAATATCATTCCTCAGCTTCATATGGAAGTGTAATAGGCATCTCAACACTTGCAATTCCAGTGGCCAAACATCATTCCATACACCGAGCAAAAAGAATATGTGATTGGACTATCCTGTAAAAAACATTCATGTGCCTGTTTTCCTCACAGAAACTTCTTCATCTCCAAAATTTCAATACACTGATGGCTGTAGTGGGAGGCCTAAGTCATAGCTCTATTTCACGCCTCAAAGAAACTCACTCTCACCTTTCTGCGGAAGTTACAAAGGTATGAAAGTCTCTCTCTTGCAATAGCGTCTAGTAAATTCTATAAAGAAGACAATACAAAACTAGAATTTAATTTGACTGCGAAAGTAAGGAAGCCCAAAATCCAGTACTACTAAGGAAAGTGCTTCCTACTGAGTTGGCCATTGGTCCATTAAGACCAGTGTTTCCAATGGCAGCATCTCTCCAGGACCTTGAAGTCCATCTCTCTCAGTGTGCCTGTGTGAGATCCTTTTATTTAGTGACTCTGGAGGCTGAAACTGGAAACATTTTGCTTGCAAAACATGCAATCTATTCCAGAGTCATGGCACTTTCTCAAAAATGTGCAAGAAGTATAGTGTATCTTGCTTTTGCTGGTGGATCATAGGCCAAAAATGTCCTCTATTATTCCTGAAGTCCACCTATTTAGGATTAACCAAAGCAATACTAAGAACGCTTTTGCGGAGTCTCGCTTCTTCTGTGCCTTGTTTGCAGGATTGGAATGAAATGACAGAACTAGTCTCGTCCAGTGGAAACTACTGCAACTACCGCAAAGCCTTTGCTGATTGTGTTGGCTTCAAAATCCCAATCTTAGGAGTCTACTTGAAGGACCTGATAGCCGTTCACGTCATCTTTCCAGACTGGATCGATGAGAACAAAGTCAATATTGTGAAAATGCAGCAGCTTTCAGTCACCCTGAGTGAACTGGTGTCCTTGCAGACTGCCTCTCACCACCTCGAGCCAAACATGGACTTAATTAACCTGCTTACTGTAAGTTAAATGAATTTTTGGCTTCAAAGATCTTCCTTCTCATGTTACCCACCCACTCCTAAGTTGTATTACAATGTGCGAAAGGTTGTCTTGCTAGTTAAAACAGATTGCTGGAGTTTTAAAAGAACAAACCCAACTAGGAAAAGAAGGGGAAAACACCTGGTGTGATAAGAAAATTTTAGATACAAATTATGTATTGACATGTATGAACAAATAACAGAAATGCAGGCTGTGCCTAATTATCCACTGAAGTTCTGTTCCAGAACATCCATTGGATAAAAAAAACAGCAGATACAACAGCAATAAAAAATAGCTTTAAGACACAATTCCAGGCTCCTTGCATTACTGTCCCAAAATGCATTGGTCTCCAGAGGTCTCCAAACCTCAGTGCAGGGGCCAGATGCAGCCCTTGGCGAGCCTCAATGTGGCTCCAGGCAAGACCCCTCTATCTAGTCCTTGGGCAAGCTTTGTAATCCACTACAATATATTGTTAAATGTAAATTTGTTCAAATTTGAAATGTAAATTAGTTTTCTAATTTGGAGTTTGGAGACCCCCGGTTATAGACACTATACCACATTCAACAACTAGATAGGGTGAATGATGGATTATAATGAATGAAATTAGTTTATACCAATGCATTCTGGGGTGACGATGGAGAAACATGAAACCAGAAGCGCATTTTCAAAGCTACCTTTAACTCTGAGAAGCTTGCAACCAATGAGATTCATCAGAGCTAAGGTAGGAAATTGGATTGTGGTGCATTTTCCCCTTATTATAAAACATTTAAATGTAGACTTCAGCCTCAGTGGATGCCAAATTGATGGATACTGAGGTCTCACCTATAGGGTAATTCCATAGATCATAGAATCATAGAATCCTTTAGCTCATTTAATACCAGCCACAGGCATACACAGTGGTCCCTGTTGCATTAATGCAATATTGAGCAGAAATAGAAGTGTATGTGTATTGGTATAAGTTTAATTTTTTTCACATTTTCTTTGATCATTTGAAACATGACTGAACCATGAGAAAATGTGTACATAGGAAGTACTGCATTTACTCGAATCTAGTGCATCATCGAATCCAATGCACACCAATTTTTTAAAACTTGAGATAAAAATGTTTACTGGCTATTGTAGTGTGCAGTTTCAAAATGGTGCAATATTTAATTTTACTGCATATAACTGAGTTATTTGACAACAATAATATGACAATGGGTTTATGTAATGATTTTATCTAATTGCACTAGGTAATAAAACCCATACAACAAAGGTTTTATGTTACATTTTTATCACAATAAACTGTTAATACTGACCAATACGTACAACCAAAATACTGTATTTATTTGAATGAAATTTGCCATCAAATTAAATGCGCATCTCAATTTTAGAGCCTAAATTTGGCTGAAAAAAGTGAGCATGAGGAAAGAGGGTATTTAGTGCACTCCATTATTGTATCCATTTATTATAGCAGCCATTTGTTGATTGTGGTATTAATTCCTTTCTTAATATGTATTTCAAGTTGATTGAAAATGTTGGACATAAAAAGTCCAACATTTCTTGACATGGACACAGCAAATTATTTAAGTATATTGCAGAACTTTGCAAGGAATGTCCTCCCGCTGAGTGATGCTTATGCATGGCTTGCTAGTCATTGTTACATTTCTTTGGATCTGATCTTTTTAAATTAAACTTGTTGCCAGATGTTATGGTCACAGAGGAAATCTTGAAAACCAAATAGTGGAAAAATAAACAAATATAGGTGTGTTACACCGCAGCTTTCCTCTTTTAGAAGTGTTTTTGCAGACAAGCATTTTCAATGATGAGCAGTAATAAATGTTAGTGTGGAAATCAGTTATGAAAATTTGCCCTGCTGAGTCAGATCAATGACTCAACAACACATTGTCTCTACAATAAAGACCAACTGGAAAGGTTCATAAATGGACAGGAATGATGGAGATACCCATCTGGCGTTGTCAGTGATATCACCAATGATGATAATATCCATATGGCATTGGCTAGTCACAGATGATGCCTCTGAAGATTGTATTTCTGAAAAACAGCAACTTCTTGTAATCCTTTTAAAAAAGCTTTTTATGTTCAATGTCTGATCAGTTCCCACTAAAAGAGGAAACCTATCTTCAAGACAGGATCTTGTCACTGCAGGAAACTATAAACGATTTGCACAGAATCACTTTACACAAATGGTGCCCACTCCTACTGAGGCTGCAGTTTACAGACTTTCCAGGGAGTCAGCCCCATTGAATCAAGTGGGATCTACTTCTCAATAAACTTGTGCAGTAGTAACATTACTTTTGTTATGCTCAGTTTACACTGTGATTCTTGGATTTAGATCAGTTTTCTTTCTGACGTTTGGTGATTTGTCCATTTTATCTGTTCTTTGGGAAAGTACTCCTCTGAAGCTGGTGCTTTTTCCACAATTATAGATTAGGTTGAGGAAAAACTAACAGCAAAGTTGTAGGAAAAAGTGGACTGAAAAATGATGGGCTGCTGTTTAGGTGACTGTAGCATTTAGTAGACACCAACTGTATGTATGTGTATGCAGCTGCTTTGCTGAATATCATATAGTTGAATCTATACAGGGAGCTGAAATGCAAAATAGGATTTATTTCATAGTATTAATAAATATTGACTGAAGATCCTGCATCCCTAGTAGAAGATAAAGGCTGAAACAATTCTCTTGGAGAGTCTGACCTATAGAAATCCCTTTTAATGTATTCAGTGGGTTCTTCATTTTTAATTATCCTTTAAAACACAAAATGGCTAGAATATATTGAACTATCTACAGAAGTATGGCTGGAAAGAAATAACTACTGGAGTGTTTTCAGATAATATGGGGTTGTTAATATGGCACAGTTAACATGTGCCCATTTTGGTAAAGCACTAAACTGTTGTCTACAGAGCCAATGTGGCATGGTGGTTAGATGGTTTGTACTGGATTGAGATCACCAAACTTATTTTTTTCAGACCATGAAAATATGTAAAATATATTATGTGGCCATTATACTGAAAAGTTTGGAGACCCCTGTACTATTAGACTGAGGGGATCCGGGTTCAAATCCCCTTTTCAGCCCTGAAACAGTGGGTGACCTTGCATCCGGAAGAAAGAGAATTTGTCATTGTGGGAAACTAAATGATTTGCACATATTTACTTTATATAAATGGTGCACATTCCTATAAAGGCTGCAATGCACACATTATCCTGGGAGTCAGCACAATTGAACCAAGTGGGCCCTCCTCTGAACAGACATGCACACGGTTGTGCAGTAGAAACAGTACTTTTGTTATGCTCATAGTGCTAAACTGAAAATGGAGGGAAGGTTTCTGCAAGAAAGAGGTGCCAGTGAATGCTGGTGACTAGCTCAGTCATGTTTAATGTGATCTTAGCATGTCTAGGTAGGTTAGGGGGGAAACACATCTGAAACCCAGGGGGGGTATTGCTGCTAGTGTAGAAAATGCTGAACTACATTAATGAGGGGCACTGACTCAGCATCATGGCAATTATATATTTGACTGGTTTAGTCATGCTGAACTTGCTAGATTGGAATCCATCATTTATAGTTGCATCAGTGAATTCAGGTATTACACATTATATTCACGTGACTGGTGAGTTTTGTGACCACTGAATTGGAACTCCTGCTTTTTTATGGACTTGTTGAGCCCAAATAAGCCAAAACTGCAATTGTAGCATCCTACATTAACAGATTGATTGTCAGCAATGCATCATTCCTTCTGGGTGACCATATGTCATAATCAAAAAGGTGAATAAGGACTCCCCAAAATGTAGGACATGACAAAATAAAAGTGTGTGAGCCATTAGGCAGATTTAACTAGAAATTGTCTAGGGGCAGACCAGGTTTTCATGTTGCACCAAAGTTGCTGGTGCAACAGAAAGAAGAATGACTTCTTTTCTTTCTAAAACTGAATATTGGATTGACAATATTTTGATAATGTTTAGTAATAATAGTTATGGTGCAAAAGATTACAGTGGGAAACTAATGATTAGTGAAGCAGTCCTCAGTAATAGGTTGGGTACTGCTGTTGTGTGGTTTAACTTACCGGTTCAGAAACTATGCAAATATCTGGAAAGTCCCCAGACATATTTACAGTCTAGCAAAAGTGTGACAAATACATTTAAAGAAAAATCAGATTTTAAAAACAATGTAAGAATCCATAACTCTAGGGTTCAGAGGAACGCACAAAGCTGTGTAGGAGTAGCACCTGAACTGCAGACCAATGAGAATCAGTTGGGTAGAGACATCCTTGGAAACAACATCTATAGAGACAGGCAGTAGAGGAGGTAGTGTTGTTCTGCATGCAAAAACAGTGGAGAACCAATGAACTAGAAAATATAAAATACATATCCCTCTGCAGAACTGTGGATGAAAATATCGGGTAAAATTTAATATAGTATAGGATACATGCAGTGTCCTCAATCATACCCTTCAACGAAACCCTGAGATAGAGAAAGAAATTGAGAAACAGCCAAAGGACAAAAATGTTGTAATAATGGATGACCTTACCTATCTTCACACTGAGTGGATAAGTTTACCATCTGAAACTATCTTTATAGATATGCGGAATCACCGGACCTTAGGAAAATTAATCATGGAAAGCTTGAGAAAGATGGTGTGGAAAAGAGCATTTCAGCAGATGTAGCTTTCCTTACTCTTCCACAACTAGCTGCATGTCTCTGCCAAACTTCCTTCTTTTCACACCTATCAAATGCAGTAGGTCCGTGTCCTCCTTCCCATCTGGCCATCCTAATTATTTATTGGGCACAGTGATCCTTGCATTTTAATCTTGAGAAATACAGAGAAAGAAGTCTGGGAAACAGCCAAAGGAGAAAATATTGCAATGAGTGACCTTTCCATGCCTGCTGTGTGCATTGATTGCAACAAATCATTCGAGCTCTGTATTCAAATTGAATGGTATACACCATAAGTACTTTTCACAAATGTGCACTTTAAAAAGTTTTGGTTATTCACACAGTGGATCCTTTGTTACAGGCTTGTTTAAGATTTAGGTTTGCTGACATGGAAGATTTTATACTGGTGTAGAAATGAACATACTATGGCCAGGATGTTGGGCTACTAACTATGGTGCTTGGGGGCCAATTTGGTAGAGGTTTCAGTGCATTCGGTAGCACTGATACTACTGAAATGGTAGCATTCAGTGCAGTTTGCTGCCCAAAAGAGCCTTTGTGGCTATAATCCTAACCACCAGTAAGACTGGCTTAAACCCTGTCATAAGTCCTGTGCTAATCTTGGGATGTGACAAAGGTTCCTAACACACTTCTGCACCACTCCTGGAATAGGGTTGGGCCAGTGAACAGAGATATGGTTGCCTCCCTACATCACCACTAGAACTGGAAGACCTAATGGTGTGCCCACCTAGATTAGAATTGCACCCAATATCTTGTAATTCTACATCCTCCTAAATTATTGAGTTATCTCACAACTGGAACTGAGTGTGGAGGATTTGAAAGGCCTTCCTCCCTTTTTGCTCCACTGGTGAAATTTTCCCCTCCGAAATAAGCTTTTCTGTAACAACAACAGTCAGAGTTTTATTGCATTGATTTGCTTGCAGGTTCACTCATTAATATATGCTCTTTTTGTTCTTATTTGATTTGCAGCTTTCCCTGGACCTCTACCACACAGAAGATGATATTTACAAGCTGTCTCTGGTGCTGGAACCAAGGACTTCTAAATCAGTATGACACCTTTAAAAAAAATATTTTAGAGCAAATATAATTATAGAATAACCTGACAGTATGCAATGTTTTACAGTGTTACCAAAAAATGGATTGTCTTATGAAATGCATATTCCATCTTTTAAAAATTAAAATATTTTGCATCTTTTTAAAAAGCTCATAACCTTTCATCACTTGTAAATTCTACAGTTCAACAATCTTCAATTTAACTTATAACTTCTCAGAATGATCATATAAACATAGCCATTAACCCTTAATCTTGGCATGAGGGTGAAGCAAGTCAAATTCCCCTGCTGAAATGCCTCCTGTTTGGCAGCTGGTAAGAGTCCTGTGGGGACTCTTACTTACTGATCAAGTAAAAATACTCAGCATTCTCTGAGCGGGCATAAGATATAATTGCTACAGTACTTGCCGTGCTGCTTCTTCACTCCTTTTGTGTATTGAGAATTCACAAATCTGCAAACTCACAGCACTGGCACCCCCAGTGACCATTTGTACAAATAGCTGCTTGGAGAGGTAAGTATTGGGGGTGCAAAACGGAGGGGAAATTTTAACCCTTCCTTTCAAAGTGCTTATAGTTCTGATCTCTTTATGCTAACCTCACCACACTGAAAGAGATACACAGATTGAAGCCTAGTTGTGAATGTTGGCTGTCACTGATCATTTGGCCCCAAAGAAGAATTAACACACTGAAAATCATCCAACAAAATGTAGTTCAAATTTATTTATTTATTTAAGTGATTGATATTCCGCCTTTCCCAAGTTGGTGGCTCAGGGTTTAAAGACACTATACTTGTCAACACACGCAGCAGATCAATGCTTCGAGACCTAAGTACTGCAAGTACCTGAGTATCTTAATAGTTTGAATGAATATAAATGCATGTAGGTAAATAAACCGATGGTACCACTTTGGTGGGAAAGTATGTTTTTAGGAAGGAAAGGGGAAATCTATGAATCTACTTTGCCCACCTGACTTGGCTGCTCTTCTCTCTCTCCACTCCCAGTTTATATTAGCGATTGCTACAAAGGAAGTATTATATGGCAATCTGTCAGTGACCTTTTAAGAGTGCTTGTCTGGGTCTGTGAGAATCAATGAATGATCAGTGACATTCTACTCCTGTGGCCGAGTAATGGGACAGGAAAAGCACAGGTTAAGATGCAGGCCCGTGCTCAGCCTCCAGCAGTTTCTCTTCTCTAACCAACATCTCAACACTCTGTAAGGTTATTTCAGGCCATTTTTCATGCTCCATTTCTTGTCTTGGCACCATACTCAGAGAATTCTGCTGTGGAAATAACTAGCGTTGGATCTCCCCAGTTTCCAGGACTAAAAGCAGCCTTGGAGCTTGGCAGCAATATAACCTGGGGGTTGATTCACATATGTTAGGGTCTGTTCACCCATGATGCTAAAGAACACCTTTTACCTTCTCTTGGCTCCCATTTGCTGCATACAAATGGAGTTACGGAAGATCACAGAATATAGAAAAGCAATCAAGTGTATATTGCAACAAATGCATTGTTTTCCGTTTGCATTATAGTACAATTTAAAAGACAAACCAATTTAAACCTCATTTCTGAGTATGCCCCATTGCTACCACAGGACTTTATGGACCTTCCTTTTTTCTTTCTATTTTTTCCTTTTTTCAATGATAAGGATTGCAGCGCTAGTGATACCTGACAGGCTGTTAGTGGTGTTATCCCACATTATGTTGTAGTTCTCTTCCAGCTGATTTTTCTGATGAACTTTGGATTTCATTCAGTGGCTGCGTGGCAGGCGTCATTCAGCACAATGACAATCCTAACACTGCAATCCTAACCCCGAGTTAGACTGGCACAAGTCCATTGCTGAAACTGGGGATGTTGCAAAAGTTCCATGAGGCACTTCTGACCCACACCTGGGGGTGTTAGGCCAGTGCACAGACATGCAGCCTCCCCACACCACCATGAGAGTGGGAAGCAAGTGAGTTGTGTGGCCACAATTGGTAAGGATTGTGCCCTAAATCTTTGTGCTGAATAGCCTCTGTTGGTTGAATTTGATGCTAAAGACACAGAATATCAAGTACTGTAAATGACTGTATAACCCTAAATGGCTCGGGTCCAGGGTATCTGAGGGACAGCCTTCTTCTATACAATCCGACCCATCCCCTAAGGTCATCTGAGGGGCCCTACTGACTGTGCCGCCACTTAGAGATGTGAGAGGTGTGGCAGCCAGAGATAGGGCCTTCTCGGTGGTGGCACCCCAGCTGTGGAACTCCCTCCCCTTAGAACTGAGGAAAGCTCTCTCAATACAGAGCTTCAGACGGAGCCTTAAAATCTTTTATTTCAAAAAAGCTTTTTAATGGGGCAGATGTTAGGGGGCAGTTGTTTTATTGTTTTTAACACATATGTTTTTAGCTTGTATGTTTTAATTGTTTTTACTGAATTGTATTATTTATGTTTTCTAATTATGTTTTATGTCAGCCACCTTGAGTCGGGCTATTGGGCCTGAGAAAGGTGGGATATAAATTTTTAAAATAAATAAATAATATTTACTGAAATAACTGAACTGCTGTTACATGTTGTTAATTAAATTCTGAGATCTTGAAACATTTGGGAGTATTTGGTGGTTCTATTCCATTTTGGCCATTATTTGCAGCTTCAAAAGGCCAGGGATAACTATAGAACTGTGTTAGCCAAAGTATCCAATATGCAGTTGGATCCTTCTAGCTTTCCAAAAACACCTTGTACAAAAAGTCATTGTGTATTGGACCTCAAGACTGGAAACAGTTCCTTGTTTTCCAAGGAATGAAATTATTTGGGAGGAGAAATCTTTCTTGCATCTTACCTTAATAGTTCACACATTGGTCAAAGCAAGTGGTTTTTAATGCACCATTGAATCTAATGCGCACCCCCATTATAAATAATTTTAAAAATGTTTACTGCGATTGTAATGCACAGCTGCAAAGCAGGTACAAAGATAAATTTTACTGCTTACAGCAATTACAGTGGCACCTCGCTTAACAAGTGCCTCGCTTAACAAGCGTTTCACATAACAAGCAAAAAATTTCCAAGAAATCTTGCTTCACATAACAAGTTTTGCTTCACTTAACAAGCAAGCGCGTTATGGACACATGTGCTATGTAGCCCTGACGCTCCGCATGGAGGCTCTTTAAAAGGGCTGCCGGCCAGCACTTCTGTCTCCAACTGCCCCCAACTTGGGAGAAGTTGCCTAGAGGTGACAGAGGCAGCTGCCCCTAATTGTCCCCTAGTACCCCCACCAACCACCTTGAACCTCCAGCAGCAGCCCAGGTAAGTCTCCCAGGAAAGTGTGTCTGATTGCAGTCTCCTAATACGTCTACTCAGAAGTAAGCCCCATTGTGTTATATGGGGCTTATTCCCAGGAAAGTGTCTTTGATTGCAGCCTCTTAGCCATGTCTACCCAGAAGTAAGCCCCATTGTGTTAAATGGGGCTTACTCCCAGGAAAGTATCTTTAGGATTGCAGCCTAAGTAGACGTCATTGGATCATGCATACTGAATGCATGTTTTGAATTCAATTACAGTGTTTGTCATCATTTTTACATCCAGTTAATATTTTTATATGAATATTTTGGGGGTTGTGGAACCAATTGTTTGAGTTTCCATTATTTCCTATGGGAAAATCTGCTTCACTTAAAGAGCGTTTCACTTAAAAGAGCAGGCCTCCGGAACAAATTAAGCTCTTTACGAGAGGCACCACTGTATTTACTCAAATCTAATGTGCTATTGAATCTAATGGGCACTCTGATTTTGGAGACTAAATTTAACTGGAAAAAGTGAACGTTAGATTCAAGTAAATATGGTCCTTACAGGTTGTATATCAAAATCCATGGGGTTCCGTTCCCAGAACCCTCACGGATGCCAAAAATTGTGTTGAATGAAATCAACTTAAACAAACAACACTCCTATACTCAGTGGTTAAAGAATAGCATCAGTTACCATTGTAAAGGAGGAGAGCGGAGGCAGCAGGTAGGTAATCAATCAACATCTTAGTTTCAGTTCATTCTTGGGCAAGTGACTACTCATTTTCTCCTGGAGCATGCAAAAAATGAAAAGCGGAGGGGGATAATAACTTCTGCTTTGCATTCTTTTGCGTGCTTTAGGGGGAAGGGAAGGATCACTTGCCTTGGAGTAACTGAAACCATGTTATTCTAACCCTACAACCCAGAGTAACTACGGAAGCACCTACAAGACATTTACATCATAGTAGTTACGGCACCACCTAGTGAAAACCTATGGGAAATTCATATTGCAATCTAGAGTAAATTGTAAACAAGGACTCCCTGTAGTTACTCTGGATTGTGCCCTAAGTCTCTGGAAAGAGTTTGATTGCTTGGTTGCTGCTGCTTTCCTGCATTAAAATGGTAAACTAGGCTGAATAAAGCCTTTTTCTGTTAAAGGGCCCTAGCATGCCCAGTGGGCAGATCCCCACCTGTGTCCGTTTGCCCATTTTTCCCGAATACTTCTGAATACTGAAGTTTGGCAGATATAATGAATAAATGTTGCTTCAAGTTTTCATTGTAACTTTTTTTTAATTAGGAAGTGTTGTGGAACAAAGAATTTTGATCTATTACACCTTTTGATTTGAATTTTGATTTATTACACTGTACATGCATACATGTACACACTCTGCTCTGCGCACGTATATACATTCATACATGTACACACTCTGCTCAGCACACTCATGTGCGCTGTACATGTATGCATGTACTGTACATGCATACATGTACACACTCTGCTCTACACATTCTGCTGTACATTCATACATGTACACACTCTGCGCACGTATGTACATTCTGCTCAGGGTGTACACATTCTGCTGTTTACATGTATGAATGTACACATTCTGCCGTAGCATGCCCAGGTTTTTCACTATCACGTGTCAAGGCACGCATGTGGGCCCTAGCAGGCCCAGTGGGTGGATCCTCCAGCATTGGTCAGTTTTTCATTTCTAATGGAGGTTATGCTTATAATTTGACATAAATGCTTTGAAAGTTTTATTTTTCCGGTAAAATCAAATTTTACCAATTGCAGTCTTTCTCCCAACACTGAAGTTACATTCAAAATGCATCTGAAGCTTTGACTTCAGATGTCACTAATGAGCACTGATTAGCATCTGTGGGAAGAGAGGAGAATAGCTTTCTCACAACAAAAGGTGTACTTTGCATTCTTTGTGAGTAAACATACATGCGCAGAGCAGAGTGTGTACATTCAGAATGTACAGCAAAATGTGTACATTCATAGATGTACACAGCAGAATGTGAACACCCTGAGCAGAATGTGTACATCATATACATTCTCCCATATATAGAAGAGAAAGCTATAATACTTAGGATCACAGCCCAAACATACATAGCATATATTTTCCAGAAAGGCACACATCCTGAGCAGACTGTTCCCTACTAACTTTTTTATAACGTGGGAACTAGCTGAAAGGCTTCAGAAATCCACAGCAGCACAGGACCACAGGAGAACAGCTGAAGCTGTTGGTCTTCACAAGCGGCTGGCAGAATATAAATAGCAAAAAAACAAAGCACATGCTGACAGCTGATGAATGTTTTTGAAAAGAGACATTTATGATGCCTATTGATACTTTCTATACAATAAATGGGAGGGAGGAAATAGTCAGGACTTCATAAATCAGGACTATAAATTGCATTTGCTTCCTGGGCTTCACCTACAAATTTCACCTACAAATTGTAGGTGAAATTGGGCCCTTTCACACCACTGTCCTTTCATGTTCTGTTTACAAAGAATGCAAAGTACACCTTTTGTTGTTATAAATGTGTGAAACCTATTCTCCTCTCTTCTCACAGATGCTAATCAGTGCCAATTAGTTACATTTGTAGTCAAAGCTTCAGATGCATTTTGAATGTAACTTCCTTGTTGGGAGAAAGGCCCAGCAGGCTGCAATTGGTAAATTTGATTTTACAGGAAAAATAAAACTTTCAAAAGCATTTATGATTTCAGATTTAAAACTTATTAAAATAAGAAAAAAAGTCACAAGATTTTGTCAAATTATAAGCATAACTTCCATTAGAAATAAAAGAAAAACTGATCAATGCTGGGGAATCCGCCCACTGGGTATGCTAGGGTTAATGGGCCCTTCTCTTTGCATTGAGATAAAACCATTTTTAAAAAGTGGATAATTAAGATATACCTGTAAACAACAGAAGTAAGAGCAACATCATACAGTCTATAGCAGGGGTCAGCAACCTTTCAGCAGTGTAGTGCCAAATGTATGTTACAACATTATTCTGTGTGCTGACATGATTATGAAATTCTTATTTCATGTGCCTACATGATTCTAAAATCACACACACATGTATATATGTATATATATAATTTTCATATATATATATATATATAACATGTATATGCAGAAACCACCTCCTGGGGCTTTTTTGACCTCCAGCCAGCACTTTTTTGACCTCTGCACTCCCAAGGGGCTTCTCCAGTGCTATGGTGCTATGGGAGCTGGAGATGCTGAACAACAGCCTGATCCTATCCTTGCCATGTCTTTTGCATGAGATGCTCAGGAATGGGCTCTAAGAATGCCCTTTACGCCACCCCTTCCTGGGAGTAGGCTCCATCAGCTGCAAAGGGGGTTACTTCTGAGTAGAAAGTGCAGAACTGAGTTCCAAGTATGCACTCTTCTCCACCCCTTCCATTCTGAAAGTAGCAGGATGGGGTGAGGGTGGGGAAGAGACTGTGCCATTCTAGGCACCAGCAGTGGTGACGGGCAGCTTCGTGCAGGCAATTGGGACAGTAGCAGTGACAACATCTCCTAGCTCTGTGTGCATCATAGTGTGGGCATTAGTGTTGGGGGTTGCCTACCCCTGGTCTGTGGCACCACCTCCTAGCTATAACACAATGTACAAGTCTCTGAAGGATTGTCACAAGGAGATAAAGTGCTTCCTGAAATGTGCAGTGTTTCTGTTGTGATGTTGCAGCCTTGTTGACTTTCATCTATGCCAACCCCATTTTGTGAATCTTAAAAGTGCATGTCTAATTTGTTTTTAAGCAGTAAACAACCCAGGATACCTCTCCACAGCAACACAATGCTGTTTTGTGCACCTGTTAATTTAATATTTTAAAATCCTCTGTTGTATGCTATAGTATGGATTTAACACTAACAGGCAAATCACCCATCCATTCCATAGGGACTGAACAATTTAAACTGGAAAACAGGCTTGTAAGGGAGTATCATGAAGAAGTTAAAACACAATTTTATAGAATTATACAGAAAGGCTGTAATTTTTCAAGAAGTACTATGAAATTTTTCAAGAAGTATTATACTTGGTGAGACCTAAAAATTCTTTTCTTATTGTCCAGCAGCCTACCTCACCAACAACCCCTAACAAGGCAGTGGTGCCACTTGAGTGGGCATCTGGAGTAATACCAAAGCCAGATCCAAATATCATTAATAAACACATCAGAAAACTAGTTGATGTAAGTATATGAGCTTAACGGAAGGGAGGGGGATTTTATTTAATTTATTCACTCACCAGATGAATAAATGAGTATATGAACAGAAGATGAGGATAGTAAGTTAATTTTTTCGGCCTTTTATCAAATGGGCAGCATTACTTAATGAGAATTTTCAATGTTTAACCCAAATATTGAAAACCAATAACAATGATATAATTTATGACTACCATTCAGGTATACCATATGTCTTTTAGGGCTTTCTTCAGAAACAATGATGGTATGATCAGATATATTGAAATGTAGAAATCCAAATATATGTGCACATATATTGCACAGTTGCACATATATCTGATTTCTGTGCATATAGCTCTACTAGATTGGGCTCTGACTGGGGGCCCACATTCATCTGAGGGCTCTGACTGGGGTCCCACACTTGAATGTTAATATGGCCTTAAAGACAGTGGCAGTGCCCAATGTGCTATCAGGCAGGTTGGGGTACTGTGGGGGTTAACCAGTGCATGGTTATGCACAAAGATGCTCAGTAGTCTGGCACTAACACTTGAGTGCTACAGTTTTGTCTTTCTATTGTAGCAAAATTAGACATACAGTGTTTTTTCAATGCAGAAGTAAAATCTGTATGCGAAATCATTATTTGCAAAGCAGACTATAGAAGCGAGAGCAAGTAACTGATATGGCCTACAGCAGTTTTGAGAGCATCTGTGAATGGCACTACTTAGCCTCGTCAGCATTTTTCCTTTTAACACAGAATCATAGAATCCTAGAGTTGGAAGGGACCCAGTAGGTCATCTAGTCCAACCCCCTGCATGTAGCAGGAAATCCTCCTAGACCATCTCTTACAGGTGCTCACTGAGCCTCTGCTTGAAGATCCCCAGTGAGTTCTAATAATATAATAGCCCACACATAATTGCCCAATCCTAAGCTTCCCAAAATGCTGGACTGCTGTAATACCAAAATGGCTGCTGTGGTATCCTGTGCTCAGCCAGGCAGCCGCCAACACTTTCTTGGGTGAAGGGGATTTTAGAGGAATTGACCCACAATAGGGTTACTCAACTCTGTGGCAATACATGGGCTGCTTTAGAAGAGTCTCCATGTTGGATAATGAGCTGAGCTCTACCAGTCCCACTCTCCTACCACCTCCCACCATGTCTCCACTTACCTCTCCACCATATAGCCATCGAGACCAGTGGTCTTTGACCGTTTCAGCCTGGGTCCTCCTTTCAATCTTTGGAATCTGCGTAGGACCCCTCTGTCAAACTTGCTACCCCCTCAATCCGGGACACAAAGCTAAAAAAGAGGACCTGTCTTGGAAAAAGAGGACATATGGTCACTTTTTCCCCAAGTCCCCATGCTCTCTCCCACCCCACTGTCCCCAACCCCACAGGTCCTCTCTTACCCCTAACTTCCCCTAAATGCCCAGAATCTCTCCCATCCCACTGCCCCAACCTCCACATGCGCTCACACAGACATACACATGCACACACCTTTCATCCCATGCACTCCTTCACACACCCACAACACACATACAGTACAGACATACCACTGATCTAGACAAATGCCAAGTCGTGGATCATTGGCGTTCCCCTGGCTGTAGGTGGGCCTGCTCTGTTTAGCCTGCAAATGTATCTTATGGCATATTTGCGACACTCGGCCCTGGCACGGCACGGGGCCACCAATAAGTACTCAGGTTTAGGCTCTAAATTCTTTGCATTTTTAGTCTGTTTTTAGGAATTACGATCATGACCATGATGGATATATCTCTCAGGAAGACTTTGAAAGCATAGCAGCCAATTTTCCATTTCTGGATTCTTTCTGTTTATTGGACAAAAATCAGTAAGTACTTATGTCCCCTACCATTAGATTCATTTTTAAATATTGAAAACAAAAATAAGTCACTTTCAGTTGTTTTCACTTTGCTCAGCAGACAATCCTATTAAATGGGCAGCTAAAAGACAAACTAGACTCAGTGTTAGCCATATAATTGTTCCTGCCACTCTTGCTTTTGTGTGTGTAAATTGCATATACAGATGTACACTCTTCCCTTGTCATCCACACATATTGGTTCTAAAAAAATGTTCTAGTGAAAATCCAGATGAGTACATCCATTACATTAATTTAAATGGAAAAATTCCAACTCATTCAAAAGTCAGCCAAAATCACTCTAAATGTCTGCAGGAAGACATTTTGTGTGGCATGATAACACAAAATAAATTATAATAATGTCACTATATTGCATCAGAAAAGCATTAAGATCAATAGTGAAAATGTTTCAGTAGATCTAGAATCACATCATAAAGTTTAGCACCACAAGCTTTATTTGCAAACTATGAGCAATTCTCATAATATGAGAATTATGTAAAAAAAAAAATCTCATTTTTTCAAATTCATCCTTCCTTATTGTCTGGCAATAATAAATTAACATCTCGCTCCATATTTTTTACAGAGACGGTCTTATCAGCAAAAATGAAATGATGGCTTATTTTCTGAGAGCCAAATCCCAGTTGCAGTGTAAAATGGGACCTGGCTTTATACACAACTTTCAGGAGATGACCTATCTTAAACCAACTTTCTGTGAGCATTGTGCTGGATTTGTAAGTATATGTAAAGACAATTTTGCTGAATATGTCACTCAAGTACTTATTCAAATGCTCATCATGCTCTGTTTTCATGTCTCAAAGCTGACAACAACAATGTTAAATAATTTTTAAATATATTATATACTTTAAATATACTTAATTGATTTGATTTGATCAAGGGGATGTTAAAAATGTTCCTGCCTGATGATGTCACTTCCAGCCATGACATCACTTCCAGGTTAATGAATTCACTTCTAGGGAGTCCTAGTAAGTTGTGCTTACCAGGTAAGTTGTGCTTAAAAGTTTGAGAATCACTGTTTTAATGTTATCATGGGGTCAAAGCAAACCGTTTGTCTGAGCCCTAGGAAAGCACAAACTGGTGGGACTGGTGGGGCAAACAATTAAAGGTCCCTCACCTCCCATTCCATGATTCCAATTATGCCGCTCCTATTAGGTACAGAAAAAATAAGCATAAGCCCCAATGTCAGTTTTTAATTACGTAATTTTGTTTTACTAAGATTTCATTAGTCTAACATTATTTTTTAACCTTGTGGTGTTGTTTTATCCTGTTGAAAATTCCATGTTTGCATTGGAATTGGGAATGTGGGTGTGTTGGGAATTCAGAAACAGATTTCACCAAGGCAGCTGCAGAGCACTTATGCTGATTCATTCCAATGATTAAAAAAATCAATATTTTGAATGGGTAGCTTTCTGCATTGCTTCTGTCCTGCTGCCTCATTTGTAGGTCCTGGAAATAGTGGAGGTAAATGAGCTGCTTCATGCCTTATAGCTGAATGGATGGCTCTCTCTAACAGGAAAGGTGTTATATCCTGTTTGCGCTTTTGTAGCCATTGTTCCTCCCTTCATAATGAGACTGTTTTCCTTCCGGCTTTCTTTTTTTTCATTTCTTTTGTCTTTAATTGCAGCTCTGGGGTATAATCAAGCAAGGCTACAAATGCAAAGGTACTGTAAATCCTATTGGTGTTCTGATCCAAATATCTTGTAAAATATAATAAATATTTTAATTTCTGGCAAAATAACAGGAAAATAGAATCCACTTTTGTTCTCATTGAGTAACCTCCTAGACAATTATATGTTGTCCACTCCTATGCAGGTTATGTGAAGATAAACCCTGTTGCATTCAGTTGGGTTAATTCTCAGGTACATAGGATTGCAGCCTAAGTTGCATATTAGAAACCATTTTTATTCCTCAATGCTAGGCATATTTCCTCTCTTCGGTTCCCAAACAAATGGACGATCCACTCCTAACTTGGAATGGAACAGGCAGCCAGCATGCTTGCACTGTATCCAGTACAAGGTTCAGGTGTGGAGAGACTCAGCCAGGGAATAACTTTCCATATCCTTGGAAGAGCCACTGCGTTCCCAGTGGAGATACTCAGATCTGTGCCTCCAAAATCAATGGCACAAATCCGATCAGCCCAAGGATTGCCCAGGCTGCCTAGGAATGGGGTTAAGGTCCAGCATACATACAAGATCCTGGTCTTGCCTCTCATTTCCCTGCCCACTTTCCCCCAGGTATTCCTGCTGCCCACCCTTCCCACCCTGGAGTACCTCACTCTTGCCCCTCCCCACACCCTCCCAGACTGATGCAAACCTACCCTTCCCTGGTGCACATCTGTGTGCCAGAAACCCTTGGAGTGACATGAAAGTCTTTCTTCACTTTTGCAACACCCCCAGATGTGCAAGGCACTAGTGCTGACCCATCACCTCCTCCATACTATGCCTGTAAAGAAGCTTTCTCCCCATAGCAAAGCTACCCATCCATCTTCTTCCATCTCATTTGTACATTTATTAGTCTTCCAATACCGGCCAGACTAATCTCATAATAAGACAAGGAGCTGTGAAATGATCTCATTTCACTATGGAAACAAATAATTTGTAATATGCTCTGGAGATTAGTTGTAAGAGTCACATCATGTCAATTATCTAGAAATATTTCAGATGGCCTTTTGGCTTCAGAAAGCTTTTGTAGATGTGAAATTTCATCTCGTCTTCATTTACTTTTAGAAACAGTGATTGGTTAGATCTAATATTTCTTTGCTTTGACAATTTATTTCAGATTGTGGTGCCAACTGTCATAAGCAGTGTAGAGATCTGCTAGTTCTAGCCTGCAGGAAATTTGCCAGAGGGTCATCAGAGAGTAGAAACCATGGTTCTTTGCCCAATAGTCCATCACTGCCAGCAGGTAAGAGAGAGATGGGGAAGGTTGTAAATATAATGGATGGGTTGTTAGTCAGTGCTGCTGAACAGTTCATGAATAGTTTTCTAAAATGCATGATTGTAATTGCATTGATAATAATAGGAAACTTTGGCCAAAGATGTCCCCTTTATCACTGCCTACCAAACTTCATAGTAAGTCCTGGAATGGATCTTCATTAAGATGTGAAAGTTCCCATCAAACAATAGCTTTATGGCTGCTTACAGAATCCCATTTTCTCATGGTTGGGGACAGTACACTGTTCAATATATGGAATATCTTCACTCCCCAAGTTTTGCTGCTATCAATTTTTTTAATAAAATATTTCACAGGGCTGAAAAATATTTGTTTGTACTGAATGTATTATTCTTAAGAAGGGGTCTCCGAACTTTTAACTTCAGGGCTTCTGAGCCTTTAAAGGAGGGAATTTCAGCAGGTGCATCTTCTCATCTCACAGATCACAAGCTGAAATTCATTCTTCTACACACTTGTTAAAGGTCAAGGAGCCCTGAAGTTAATAGTTTGGAGACCCCTGATTCTAAAGCATTAATAGCTCTTTGGTTTCTGCACCAAAGTTTCTAGTCAGTTTCTAGTCAGATGATGCAAAACGTAATTGAGAAAATGCTTGTGAAAGCCTGGCTGACTTTCATGCCTTGTCCCATTTATAATTTACTAAAGAAAAAATAAGTGGGAGAGTTGTTAATTCAGATTCCAGTAAAAAGGAAATTGCTACTTTTTATACTGTAATGCTTTTATTGAGTATGACTGGCTTCACTATCCAGAATTAGCAATGCAGGAAGTATTTCTTCAAGGTTCAAATGATTGACGGTGAATTTGATGATCTTTACTAGGTGTTACTGTTGTTGAACATTGTAGAATATATTTATATTAGGCCAGGTTTAAAAAAAATTGTTGCTGTAAGTGTTTAAAACCTTCTGGAAGATCAATTAACTGAAGAGAGTAGTATTATCCAAGCTCATTAAAATCATGTTGTATAGAGAAAATAACCAGGCCAAATTGCTCACTTCTTGATTTAAATCTATATTAATGGTCTGCACCCATTCCTCTGTACCAGTCCTTTGGCTATAAATAGTTGCCATCTGGTTTGGTTGAGTTCCCTCATTATATGATTTTATTTGTTTTTTATTTATTTTATATTTTAATCTGAATTATAAGCAGACTTGACTACTTGTTTTGGCATAGGAAGGCTGGAATATAAGTCTTTTAAATAAATACTGATCAGAAGCCATAAATATCAATATTGCAAGAGGCTTGGAAAAGCCAAATCAATTAAAATCAAAACATTAGAAGGAACACTGCCTTTCCTTGCTCAACTCAATGGTGAATGGCTACCTGTGTGATATTGTGATGCTTTATACTTCCATTTATTTATAGTGCAAGATGAAGTCTTTAATTTTCCCAGCGTTGCTCCAAGAAATCAAGATCTAGACAGCAGAGCCATCATGCTAGTGACTGGCTCTTCTCGGAAGATTTCTGTTCGTCTGCAGCGAGTGACCTCCAGCCAAGCAACACAGACAGAGCCTTTATGGCATGAGCCTGGTTGGGGTGATTCAGGATCACATACATTTCCCAAAATGAAATCCAAGTTCCATGGAAAATCAGGAAAGAATAAAGGATTTGCAAAATGGGAGAATGAAAAGCCCACCATTCAGGCCCCTATGGACATGGCAGTGGCAACTGCAGCACGTGAATTGAACCAGAATATAATAGAAACTCTTCTAGAAAGACAGGAAATGGAGGTAAGTTACAGAATTGCATTGAGTAATCCAAAACCAGTACTCTTTTAAAGTGCTACAAAGTTATGCATATTTTTAATGTACAGTGGACCCTTGGTGTCCATGGGAGATCATTTCAGGATCCTCCACAGATACCAAAATCCACTGATAATGAAATAGGGGGCGCAGTGTGGCACCACAATAACTTGCGTATGGGCTGCGCACAGCCTTCTTGCACTTCAGAACACTTCCATGTATGACTGGAAGTCACCAGCATGAACTGGAATTTCTTCCAGGTGCATTGAGGAAGCCTTGAGCACCTCCAGCTGTGTGGTAAGCATATAGGGATGCTCAAATCCATGGATGTCCAGTCCACTTTATTATATTTCCTTTCTTTTTAGCTTACTAAAAAAGAAAGGAAGGAAGGCATGCTCACCAGTGGTCCATTATAGGTCTAGGCTTCCAGTAATCTCATGCAAATTAGCTGATTTATGTATGCATGTGTAGCATCTACCAGCATTCTATTTAAATTTAATTCCCTGTGCCTCATGCTATACATTAAAACTTATGCATATTCTGAGCAAAATGTTCCTTGAGAGAAATCTAATTAGAGCTTGGCAATTTAAAAAAAAATAGCTTATGAACCAAACTATATAAACAACAGACTCTCCCCATGCAGTTTTTGCTGGGCATCAGTTTTTCAGACTCTATGGCTACAATCCAGAGTAACTATGGGACCTTTTACACTGATGTAGTTACAGTGCCACCGATGGGAAACCTATGGGAAATGCATAGAGCAATCCAGAGTAAGTGCCTCTTACATCTTCATGTAGTTACTCTGGATTGTAGGGTATGTCTTGTTAGAAAGTAACTTTTTACTTAATAGAAAACCAGTGTGTCATGGAAAGAATTCTAGGCTAACCTTTTCCCCTATAAACTGGTTTTATATGAGTAGGGACAGACTGACAATAAACAAAAGCACTCAAACATGCAATTTCTGCAGTGTGAAATAGACCAGTCCATACAATACTGCTTGACCCTTAGAATATGTGTACCCATATCTGTTTGCCTGGAATACTCAGATATAAAATGGTTTGCCATTTGATTTCTTATAGGCCAGTTGACCCACTGCTGCAAAAGGTGGAAGACTGTTCAAGAAGACACAATGCAATATCCTATAGATTGCCAGATTTGCTTGAACACCATACTGTTGTTAAATTCAGTGGATCTATTTTTTTATTGCCTACAACAGAATTTTAATGACAGAGTACACTATTTATTTTCTCATACAAATTGGATCAAGCTTGCACAGGAAGAAAACAAAGGAGCGTTATAGCTCCGAAGTTGTCTGTGATTCTTTGTTGCTATTTCTTGGGCAATATTCAGACTATGGCTTCAAACTATTTCACTACCACCAAGGACAGACGGGTTCCTATCACTGCTAGGAAAGCTGTGTTCCCACAGTAGAGGGAACACCACATGGGTGTGCCAAAATGCCATTCTTATTAATGTTTCACATGCTGCTGTGCACAGTGTTCCTGTCCCTGTTCATCGGTGATTGAAAAACCTGCTGTTTACTGTTGAGCAAAGATGGTCTTCAAAGACTCTCATTAGAGTCCTTTTTTCCCTGCAGTTTCTGAGTGCTTGTTCAAACTACTGTTGTGGAGGGTGGTTGTTTTTTGTTCTTGTTTTTTTCAAAGAAATGTGGAAGATGTTTACACTTTTCTATTAAATACGTTGCTACCCAATTCCCACTAGAAGCTAACTGAGATTGCTTATGGAAGCCATGTTATATTATTAGTCTGCTATGTTATTTGGCTACTGAAAGAACAGAATATTTATATCACTACTCCTTATTTTGAACTAAGTGTGTAGCACATTTTAGTTTTTTGCTTACGTTTAGCATGGTGAAAATAAGCTCCAATAAACACACTGGATTTCATAAATAGCAGATTGTAATGTAGCTCTCATATTAATACCTAGCATAGCATTATACAACTCATAAGCCCTTTTCCCTCTTTCCAGCTTGCAGCACCCCTAAAGCGACCACCCTTAGTACTCTGTACCTTCTGACAGCATCCAGTTCTTTTCTGAAACAAATCTCACTGCCGCATTAGCAAGAAGTCCTAAAGATCAGATACGAGTCCTAAAGATCAGATACGTATGCATCATGTCTCAGTGATGGTGACTGCATTTCCTGCCTTTAGTTGTGCAAAAGCATAGAGAGAAGGCCCTGATTTAATAAGCATTAAAGCTTTTAAAATATCTGAAGGTAGCAATGGGGATAGTCCAAGGGGGAAATTGACAAACAGCTTTGAAGGTGGAGTGTGAAGATTAGATGAGCCGAGAACAGTGTGTTGCTTCTTTCTGTCTTTAGCATTCTTTTACCTCTTTTTCTGCCCTCTATCGTTTTCTAATGGTGCAGGTGCAGTTTGGCACCAGAATGAGTTTTGTTTTTCAGAAGTGTTTTTCACAATGCCTATCAAAAGAGAAGGAGTCCTTTAAGGTCAATAAAGGCACCTTCAGACTTCTTAAATTTCTTATTCTCTAAGAATCACTACAAAAGCCAGGACATCAGAACAGAAACATACACACAGGGTTGAATAGCTTTCTCTTCTGTTTGTTTGCCATGGTTATCTCTTAATCTTGCCTTTAAATGGAAACAGGTTTATAAAACCATATTTCATGGATAATGGTCACCAAGTACCCAGGCTGTTTCCATTTAAAAAACTAAAGTCTCTACAAAGAAATCAACTATTCCTGTGTTAGACAAAACAAGTATTTCATGCAATTTAATAATTTTTTTTACATCTGTTTATATTAAAAATATAGTAAACCACTTTGTGACCCTTTTGTTGAAATATAGTATATAAAATATTCTTTAATAAAGACCAGAAGGACTAGGAAATAAGGTAAAGGTGTTCCCCACAGCTTGCTGTGCTAGTCATGACTGACTCTAAGGGCAGTTCTCATTACTGTTACAAAACAGCATTGCCCAAAAATGTTGCTGAAGTCATGTGGCTGCTGTGACTAAATGTCAAAAGCACATGGAACACTGTTACCTTCCTCCTAATGTGGTACCCCTTATCTACTTGCAGTTACAAACTTTCACACTGCCAAGTTGGCAGGAATTGGACAAGGAACAGAAGCTCCCTCTATCATGCAGAAACAGAGAAGTGTAATAAGATGACACATATTTGGGGATTTTTTTCATAGTTACATATTACCCTCCAGGACATCTAGGTAATATCCACCATAAGTAGATCAGTCTTATGCCACAGCACCCAAGTGAGCTATATTGTCTTTAATGGTTATTGCCCAAAGTGTGCAAAGATCATTGTACAGACTATATCCCTAAATGGCTGCAGCTAGAAAAATAACTGACACTATTAAAACAACTACTGTTAGAACAGATACTTTGAGTAGTTTTTATTCCATATATCTATAGCACACCTTCTTGATCGGTGATAGGAATGATAAGCAGCCATTCAGCCAACTTCAGATTCTGTCTCAATCATCAGATATGCATGGCCTAATTCTGTGTAATCTCTCTGTAAATGTTAACACCCAAAATTGCTGGACCTACATCAGGTTATTGGATCAGCTGTCCTGCCATCCAAAAACTAACCCACGTGAGTCTGGACTAGATGGTGGTTAAGCAGTGGTGTTCTCTTATGGCTATTTTCTCCCTTGCTTCTTGAGGCTTCAGCCCTCAGGTAACTTTGCTGGGTACTTTTAGGAAAGCTGAATCAGAGCCAGCCTTTACCCTACACTCTGGGGCAAAAACTCCCTTCTGGCTCTTCTCTCACTTCCTCCTCCATGCCATTTTTAGCCATCTCACTCTTCCCAGCAATTGATCATGCCCTGAGGAGCTCATACTTCCCAACCTGACAACAGCAGCTAAAGACACAGTTCTCATGTTAGTTCTGGTACAAATGTTTACAGCAAACCATGTTTTCTCCTGAAAAACGTAAAGATGCTGAATTGAAATACACACACCCTTTTAGACCAAGCTGTTCTGCTGCAACATTTTCTTATCATGCTATTCAGTGTGTGCTATTTGTAGGACATGTAACTATCTCATCATTTGCAGCTATGCTGATAAATGAACATGGATTGTTAACGGCACTAAAGTACTGACTGCATCACTATACACAATTCCAGCTGGATAAGTTTGCTTTCTTTCAGTTGCCCAACTTTTCAGAAATCATGAACAATTTGCAGACAACACACAGATATATAGAGTATCATTTCCTGAAGTAAGCCACTACAGGTACTTGTTCCCCAACCACCCAATGAGGAGGAAAATTTTACAGTAGTGCCAATCATCATATCAACACTCTTTCAGACCTACAGTGAGCTATTTACTATTTTTAAAATTATGTTGCAATAGTAGAAAGTCAGTAAACAACACAACAGCTCCCAAAGCCAAAATCCACCTGCACAGAATTTGTTCATTGTGGTTTAAATTACTACATGCTTGATTACGAGACTCTATTTGCATCATTTTCTAGGATACAGACCTCCATGCAGTTTCTACATCCACTAAGATGAGTAGAAAATGACATTTAGTGGCTGAGTTAACTTGTGACTCGTGAGCAACATCTAGTGGTTGTAAAAATCTTAACACCTTTTGACTCCTCTATGGTCCTGCACTTGTAGCCAATTTGACACTTCAGTGTGTCTCTATTGAGCAAAAAGTAATCCAGTTTTCTGCGTATTATGGCTACAATCCAACTTGGAGTTGGCTCATTTAAAGATTTCAGAGGGATTTATGCATATCTAACTTCATTTCTGACCTTTTAAGTGCTAACACTTGTAAAAATCAGACAATCATATCAACTTAAGGTTGATATTCAGAACTTTTTACTGAAAATGCCAGGTTCTGATCCAGGCATGCATGAAATACATGCACCAATTATGCACATTTACCCACTCTGAAGTTTGTTGTGCTTCCAGAATTTAGTTTATTTTTTAAAATTGGGTAAGAGTTTTTGGTCAAGAAATGAAGACGCAGAAAACAAGAAGGGACTTGGCACACATTAACTAAAGGGTCAAGAAGAGGAAGAACAATGAGACCAAACATGAAATCCAACTCTAGGTTAACAATCAGAAGTCAGGCCCAACCCATTTGGAGCAGGAAAAACCTTCTCTCCATTTTACTAAGAATTAGAAATGTGGCTTTTAAAAGTTGATGTTATTCTGTTAATACTTTTCTGCATTTTGAATATGATCTCATTCATGTTCGTAAATACACTGGATAGATGGATACTTAGTAATAATACAGGATTTGTGTCTAACCTAGGGATTAGAAATCACTACAGGCATCTGTAAGAGATTTGGGTGAGAGTAAGGGACATTCTTTTTACTATTTGACTGCTTTGGCTATGTTTGTTACAGCCAGAAAGAGAATAAAGGAGAACAGATAAACCAAACATTCTGAATATTACAGAATGATATTGCCCATCTTAGTTCTGTTCCACTGCTCTGCCACTCATTCTCTCGGCAGGTGAAGCTCCCACAATTCCTATTTGCAGGGTCCCAAAAGGCTTTTGGTAGTAGTAAGGTAACCTCAGTGAAGCCAGTTGAGGTCTAACTGAAAGTTAAAGAGAAACCATCAAATAGGAGAACAGATATTTTATTGCTCACCTTTTATACAATAGCACACCTTCAGCCATTTTCTTTCACAGCTTGACAATGGTTCTGTACACACACACGCACACAAAAAAAACCTGGCAAGGCGCACTGATGTGACTAAGAAAAATGTAACAAACCCAGCTGAACCCAGGCATTTTGTTTTAAATAAAATGCCAAAACAAAGTAATCCTGCATTGGTTGATCAGTGGTATTAACTCGTGCATAAAACAAGTTTCAGCCTGCCATTTCTGCTAGCTAATTTCAAGTAAGAATTAGGCTGGTCAGAGGATGAACTGGTTGTTGATGGATGAAAGTCAGTTTGACATGCTGAAGCACAGGGCTACTGATACTACCTGTTTACTACTGGGCATGGTTTTAATATGACCTTTGCATGGTACAACAGTGGTTGGGGTCTCTTGTGGATAAAGCAACAGTGTTTTCAGAGGGAAATAAGGCTACTGAACAAGTTGTCAGAAGTAGAGCTCATATAATAGATAGATCTAGTGAAGTAGACTGAAATTCAGTCCACAGTCATAAATTCATAAATCCAATTGACCCCAATAGGATTTATGTTCAGGTAAGTGTACACTTACCTGCAGTTTTACAATGCAGGTTTGAAATCAGCTTGTTGCCTAGGAAAAGTCAGACTGAAAATACCCAAAAATTGTTTGACAAATGGATTATTTTTAAAAAGAAATTAGAGACCCCAACCAAATACAGACACGCTTGTTTGCATATTACAGGTGTGAAGAGATGAGTACCTCAGACTTCTTGAGCACATAGAACCATGACTGCCGATTTAAAGTTCTCAGTGTCCTGGAGAAAAAAAGCTGCATTTAAATTTTAGGCAGCATCAGACTTGAGTGAATCTTCACATATGCTTAGAAGCAAAGATAATTTTCCAAACTAGCCCATCATGTGTCTGGTCTGATAATTCAAAAAGAAAAATCTAACAGGCTTCTATTACATGAGCTCTGTCAAAATGGAAGCGTCTGCAGCCTCAGCTAGTGAAGTGTCTTCCTTGTCCAAATCCAGATTGATTGTACTGGTAACCCCCATGTTGGAAGTGCTGCTCAAATTGCCCTCCTTGATTAAAGTTCTGTGCACCTCTTCCTCCCCAGCCACCTCCTTGCCCACCACGGCCACCACGACTTCCACGGCCACCTCGCCCTCCTCCACGGCCTCCACCTCGATCATTTGAATGCCCATCTTGATATCTGTTGTCTTGCTGGTAGCTTCCACCACCACCCTGATATCCACTTCCAGAGTAGGAGGACTGATAGCCACCATAGCCACCTCCTTGGTAGCTGCCACCACCATGGTAACCACCAGTTTGAAAGCCTGTGTCTCTGTAGTTACCATCTCGATAGTTGACATCTTGATAGCCGCTTCCTCCACTATCAGTCCAACCGCCCTGAGACTTGCCTCCTCTTCCTCCACCTCTGCCTCCATGGTCATAACCACCACGTCCTCGCCCTCCTCGTTCGTGACCCCCATGTTCATGACCTCCACGGCCTCCATATGAAGAGTCATATCCACCACGGCTTCCTCTCTCATAACCTCCTTGTTCATAGCCTCCTCGGCCTCCTCTGTCATGACCACCGTGTTCATAGCCTCCACGACCTCCATATGATGAGTCATAACCACCTCTTCCACCTCTGCCTCCACCACTTTGCTGCTGAGGCCCATCTTGCCTTTTTTGCCAAGGTGGCATCTCAGGAGGTGGTGGCTCAATTTCATTGGGTCTGCCACCTCTGTCAGGCACTCGGCCCATTAACACCTATAAATAGAAGAAACAAATGTGTTGGAAGAATGAACAAAAGAGGAACTTTGCTACTTAGTCTGACATTAATAAATATTCTACAGAAGTACAGATTTTTGAGCATGTAGAAAAAATGTTGAAATGTAAACGGTGAATAACCTATTCAGAGATGTGATTCAACAATGGAAGGAACCAAGGTGGCATCTCAGAAGGTGGTGGCTTAATTTCATTGGGTCTGCCACCTCCGCCAGGCACTTGGCCCATTATATATTCTATATCTGAAATGTGTAAAAAGGATAACTGTACATGGAATTTTGAAATGTAAAACCTAATGACTTCCCATGAAAATGTTTCATTCTATAAAACTTTACCCTGAACTGGCCACTATTTTGTTATCACAAACACAGACTAAACTACCAGTATGAACACTGAGTAAAACAATGGCAGCGATAGAAATTGCATTCCCATCTCCCCAGTTTCACATATTATCTATCACAGCTGGGTTGCACAAGCTTTTTGTCTGCCCCACACAACATGCAGTATTTTGCATGACTTATCTTGCTAAATTACCTTGCAACACTGCATACAAGTATGACCATCTTATTACAATTTGTGCACAGTGCAATACCACTTTAACCAATTACCAACACGTATGAAGACCTGTTCCTTCAAATCACCCTGCCTGTTTGCTTATTGTTTAACCACGTCCCTGAACACTGGTAGGATGCTCCTTCCCTCACAAGCTTCAAATGTCATCTGAAAACACACCTTTTGGGGAAGTCTGATACTATTCCTTAGTCCCTGTCGCCTGTTATAACCAAGGACACAATCCAATCCAATTTTCCAACAATGATGCAGCAGCAGTGCAGCTCTGAAGTAAGCCAACAAATGTTCCCTTACTTTGAGAAGGCCTTTGACTGACCCACCACCACAGAACACAGTGGATGACTTTGCTGCCTCAGTGCTGCAAAGTTGGATAGGATTTGGTCTTAAGTTGTGAAACTGACAGAATTCCTCTCCCCGCATTTACCCTGTCCCTTTCCTTCCCTCTTTTATTTCCCTTAAATGAGTTTTGGGACTGTTTGCACCTTGAATAGATCTGTCCATTTTACTCTATTCAAAGTGTACACCAACAGTAATATATTAATATATTGATAATTACAGATTACAAATTTTTATATTTCAGTATTTTATATTATATTATATTTTATATTTCAATATTAGTATAAAATTTAGTAACAAAATAACAAAAATACCCCTTCTTGGTGCATAGGCAACAACTGGGATGTTTGTTTCTAGCCCAGAAACATTGCTTGTGCAGTGCAGCATACTATAGCAGCTGCTTGCTGGAGCAACGGGAAATGATGGGTATTCAGAAAAAAAGTGCCAATCTTACTAAAAGGAGAGAAGAAAATAAGTAGTTTGTGGCAAGGGCAACAACACATGCAAATTGCTCTCTTCAGAACACATAAGAAACTAAATGGTAACAAGATATCCCCACAGATTACCTTATTAATGGCACAAGCAGTCTTTTCTCTAATAGACCCACTGCTCGTCCTCATGATCTTAGACAAGTCTTGTCGAGCTGCTAAGAGGTGAGCAACAGATATAGCACATTTTGTAGATAAGGTGGCACGCTTTGGCTGATAGACTTTAGCCAATTTATCTGTTTGACTCTAAATGAAAAGCAAAATAAGGCAGGAATCAGTACCAACACCCTACCAAAACTTAGAAACAATTACATATTCCAGTATTTTAACAACATTAGATTAAAGCCCGCTTTGTACACAACAAAAGCTATGTGCATCAGGAACAGCAAATTAAGAGACAATGTATGACTTCTCTCTACTTAAACAACAATCATTTCAATATCTTAGTAGTTCCCAAACATTTTTAGAGGCCCGAGGGGCTGCTGGATTTATAAATGCCAAGAGTTATGATATATGGTGATGGGATGTGGGGAGGACTGCTGCCCAAACCTTGTTTAACTTTTGGAGGAGCTTCTCTAACCTGATTACTAACAACTGGCAGTAATTAAATCTCTGAAGTACATTTTACAAGCATGAACTCTTAAGTTGATTTTGGGTGATTTTGTTCAAATCTTGTTTCTGCTGTATCCAGCAGTTCCCATTTTCTGTTTCATGATAAATATAGTTGCTGAAGGGGGAGAATGATCAAAAAATGTTTCTTGCAACAAGTGCTGACAAAGGAGGGGCTGTAATGCAGAGGCCATAACACAGAAACATCCACCTGCTTTGCTTACAGATCTCAATTCAGTTCTCAGCATTTCCACAAACAGCAGACAAAAATCTTGTTTGAAATATTAGGTAACTTCCACCAGTCAGCATCAGCACAGAGCCAGATGTACCAATGATCTGACTTACCAGAAGGCAGATTCCTAAAAATATATATCACTCAATAAAAGTATTATCAGATACCATTCATCTTCCTTGACGTCTGTTCACTTTTTAATCAAGAATATCCATTGTAGGAGCCTGTCAGTCCAAGGAATAGGCCGCATAAGTGGACTTTTCTACTTTAGATGCTACCTAAGTGCCACTAATTTATTAACAGGAGTGGTTCTGGGAAAGATGTGATGTAAAGATGTGATGTGTGATGTAAAGAGATGTGATGCAAAGAGAGATGTAAAGGGATATAACAAAAATAAGAGCAGATCTGTGTATTCCAGAAACATCCACTCTGACCATTTAAGGCCATTTCCCACTCCTGAGATTCTAGAGCAGCCTCAAACTGCCTGAACATTTACCACTGAATTATGGCTCCTTCCCTTAAGAAAAGAATGAGAAGAGGAAGGTTTTTACACTTAATGCATACTGGAAGAACTGCTGCTAAAAAGTGGACATATTTAATACAGGAGAAGAAAGCATGGTGGTTCTGTGATATAAGAAATAGTGCCTCTTGATCTAAACAGTGCCATTAAACATTACGGCCTCATGAGGAGGGAAATGAGAAGTGCTTTTAAACATTTATTAGGTACATGGTACGGTAGGTTAAATTTTGGGAACCAAGTAAGCAGCAGTACAATGGATGTAAAAACTATTAATGCAGACTGTAGTGTTAGACTATACTACTAAAAACTGTACTACTGACATCAGTAGTTGTATCAGTTTGCAATCTTGAGGATTTTTTAAGCGAGAAGTCCAATACCGACATAATTAACAGTGGAAAATAAGTGAATACATCTTAACTACAGATAAATAGCAAAATACTTGGTAACTAAATCCTTCTACAGAGAAGCACATAGCTGACACTTATACCTATATTCATATTCAACAGTTCCCAAATCAATACTAGTTTTAAGTAAGAATTGCCAGCATGTTCATAGACTGAGGAATTCTGGAATTCTCCACTCTTGTACTAAAATAAAAGGTAAGACTCATTTTCAGCAAAAGTTCTATGTGAGGATAACATAGAGAAAAGCAAAGCAAAAGCAAATCTTTTAAAGAAAATTTTAAAGCAATCAAATCTTACCTTTGCCCTCTCTGACCAGCCAAAAGACTGGACAGTCACATCCAGACGCTTCACCAACAATTTCCTCCGGACTTCATATTCATTGGCTATAGCTTGGTTAATAGCTTCTATTTTTTCCTGAAACAAAAATGCATGAAATTTATTGTCAGGGAATTGAAAAGTCTGAGAATGAGTTTGCAATACTAAATACACTATCCTGGGAATAAGACGCACAAAACACAATGAGGATTAAATCTGAGTAGACATGGAAAGGATTGTGCTCTGAGTAAGAAGGCTTCCCTATTTCCTCTAGATCACCACACAGTTAAACCAAAAATAAAGTGATTGTAGCTCAAAACAATCAGATCTAGAACAAGAAATGCCTATGTGATTTCCCATTAGAAAAAACATCTTCCACTCCAAATACTGCTAAGGATACCAAGGCTTTCAGGAGGATGTACTGCTATTTCCATCAAAGTTCCATCAAAGCTTGGGGCTCTCAACCTTCTTCATACAGGAACATCTCTGGGATTGCTGTCTTCTGTACCTAGATACCCACCAGGTAGGTAGGTGTCATGCTGCCACACTGCTAAATCCACCAAAAGCTGCAACATCCTGGCATCATAGGGAAGTGCCAATTTCACTGTCACACATTTTTCTAATTCAGTGTATTCAGAGCCTATAGGGCATTAGCGAATCAACAACCTTAAATTTACATTTTCAAGATTCTATATGGCATTCTTACAAGCACTGACTTTCTTAAAGTAAACCAGAAGAAGGAATCCCTTTGATTTTATCCCTCTCAATGAATACATTACTCCCAAAAGGTACAATTTCCTATCAAGGGGCATGATTTCACAAATGAATTTTATGCATGTTCACCAGAAACATTAGATATTGGAAGCATAAGGATGTTCCACTGGAAACATAAGATATTCAATATCTTAAAGACAATGTAATATAAGCTAGGGTCCTTTGTTAAGTTCTTCATTAACCCTCCTGAAACTCCAGGTACTCCAATCTGCCTTCCTCAGAAGTATCAGGCACTCATTACTTAACAAATGGGGGTCAGGCTTAGCAGGTCACAGAGAGCCTGCAATCTGTCCTCAAATGCATTTTACTTCATGCTTATGATAAAACTCAGAACTGAAGATCTGGCAATGGAAGCTATTTTTAGTAGCTTGAGTCAATTACTTGAGCTAACAAGTAAAACTGTACCAAAATATACATTGGCAGCTGGCATCCTAGTCATATTACAATGACAAGTTTAGTCATTTGAAGAGCTGATGTTCAAAGAAATTGACCCAAAGCATCTTTACCCCCAGCCCCCCTGGATAATTAAATTTCAGATGATAGTTACAATCACTTTTATTATTGACAATAGACTAAATATTGTCTATTCCCCTGGGAAAAGAAAAGCACATTCATATTCAGAAAATACAGAGTAATCATGACACAATTTTTAAGAAGTTGAAGACTGAACGGACAAGCGTTCTCCTTACCCAATGAACTGGACCCAGTGGCTTTGACAGTAAAGGTTTTCCTACATGGTTCGGAGGAACCTTTGCTAAAGTTTCTTTTAACTGCAACAGAAATGCAAACTATTAATGTATGATACCGACAGCAAACTTTCTGTCCCACATAAAAGCACTTTTAAGGAAGTTTTCTTTCCTCTACCCACCCCACGTATAACTTTGACAATGCCTTAATATTTACTTGGAAACAAAAAGCTGATAGCAGAATGCCTTCAGCTATCTCTCCACTGTTTTGTTCCTTTAGCATCTAAGAGAGACAGGAACATGGATTAAAATTCTAATGCACAAGGGCTTGAATTCAAAGAACTATATGTGTTCTCTGCCACTATATGAACTTCCCAGTTCACTTATAACTTCCTTCATGCTCCCTGATGAGCTACTCCAACTAATCTAAGGACTTCTAAAATTGCATGCAATGTGACAAAAATGCGGGAAGGGATTGAGGAGCAAAGATCCTCCTTCTTGCTCATGTGCAAGCAGAAGTGCTTCCTAAGGCACGTTAAATCCAGCTATTGTGATTTGACTCAGTTCTTACTTTCTTTTCTATTCCACTGAAAAACTGGAACATGGTTATGTTGGCGGGTGGTTTGGACATGCCTAAGGCAATACAAATGCCTTTCAGCTCCTGAAAAACTTCACTACCACCACCTTCCTGAGCCTTTTTTGGTGGAGCATTCACACACAGCATTCTGGCAGCTTCCAGTTCTGAGATGAGGTACGCTGAAAGAAGAAAAGTCAAATTTCAATACAATACTGTTGTGCTCTCCTTCACAACTACTGAAAGTGGGAAAAATTGACCCTGCCTAGCTAACAATTAAGAGAAACCTGAATGTGGACAGTTTTAACTGACTCTGCAGAGTTTGTTGTTTATGAATTGGTACACAAAGAAATATCCAAAGCGCTGCTTTTATAGGATGCAAGAATATGTAACGGAGCTAAAACGAAGTGGGAGGTTTTTTAATTAGGTAGCTAGAATGCCACATGGGTGATTTGATGAAAAGCCATCTAATATTACAGGGATTCACTTTGCCATCCATTAAAAAAAATGCACCCAAGAGCTTTTTATTCTCAAAGGCATCATCCATATACCAAGAACAGCAGCCATCCTGATATTCCCTTGAGCCAACTGCATCATTTTTGTTTTTAAAACTGTCAAACACTAATCCTCTTTTGCATACAAAGTCTATTTGCTACAAGCACAAAGAAAGATGCTTGCTTTAAAAAAAGAAAACAACTAGTTACCAACACTATAAGAAAGATTTGAATCTGATTCATCTACAGATCCAGTAAAGCTTTTCTTCAGTTACTGTAACAACACAAGAAGCAACAGGAAAACAGTGATGTCACTATTCTCTCTTGGTAGCTTAGTGAGACACAGAAACAGGGAATTTTTTCCCACTTATTGTTTTCAACTTACTGAGCAGGAGGAGGCAGTTTTTCGGTTTCAGAAGGCGCTTGGTGACATCTCCTGATGTTAGTGTTGTATACGGGCAGTTCATTTCACCAAGTAAACCACTCACTTCAAGCTGAAACTCATCTGCTTCATTTGGACCTTAAAACAGATTATTTTAGTCAAAATGGCTCCAAAGATTGAAGGCCTTCACTTTTGGCCAAAAGCTAAAACAGTACATTAAGTCAGAAGAGAATGCTTGTTTCCAAATAGCACAATTCCTGACAGTTATGGCCCAAAGGAGTTTTTTATGTCCCCTTCTCCCTCTGCTTGTGTTATCAGGTGAGAGGAGAAAAATCCTTTTCAATAAAATCATGGCTTTGCATGTACACATCTAGCAGGTTTGGATCAGATATGGTGTGCAAATTAAGCTATGAAACCAGGATCAAACCCCATGGAAAATGAGTTAAAATATATGCAAGTGGGCATAGAATGGAACTTTTAAGGCATAGAATTGACTGGCTTCATACAAAATTGTAAGGTTTCTTTAGTACAGAGTATTGCTGTAGACCTGCAGTGACTCAGCAGTTAAAAGATGCAGTGCTTATCATAATAAACACTGGCAGTTAGCAGTTCAAAATCATGTAAAAGCAAGTAGATAAATAAACACAACTTCAGAGGGAAGCTAATGTTCAGAGGGACAGTAACATGCGCCTCTGGTGATTAGACCTGCTGACCACATTACCACAGAAACCTCTTTGGTCAATGCTGGCTGTTCGGCCACAGGGATGAGCATTGCCAGTGACATCTAGTAGGGCAACCTGCAGGGAACACCAATACTGCTGTTGTGGGCATTTTTTCACATGGTTTTAAACAGCTGCAGTGTCTCTACACTGCATAACAAATCAGAGTCTGAGACCCCAATTCTGCTATAGCAGCAGATAAGTGGCAACTTTAATAATCAACTACACTCTGCGTTGCTGGAAGCAGAACAAACAACAAAATGTTTAAAGTTAGTATAAGATATTAATACAACATTACTCACTGTTGGTTGCTTGCACATTTTCTTCTAGTTTGCAAAATAGTCTTAATTCTGATACTAGCCAAGCACAGAGTTTGGTGAATTCAGGGGAACTGGCTCCACCAGAAGCTGCCTGAATCAGAGCTCCATCTTCCAGTAATGGACCTTTGTACCTAACAAAATAAAAATAAAAATATACAATAAAGTTCATTGTACAATTTATGCACATATACAGCACCCTCAACAAAACTTCAAACCTAAACATGCTCACATGAAGCATGACACCACTGACTTCAAAGAAAGCTTAACTCCTAATAAATGTGAGTAGGATTGCAGTTTAAATCAATTTGTGATATATGCTTAACTCCTTCCTTTTTTTTTTTGGTCAAATTCATCCTTGTTGTCATTGAGCAATCCTAACCAACTTTCCAGCACTGGCATAGTAGTGCCAAAGGTGCCTGTGCTGCAGTCCGTGGTTGAGGGACAGTCATGGAGGCCTTCTTGTGAGGCAATGTTTGTTTTCCTTACTTTGGTGTTGCACGGCCCTTTCCCTGGAGCTTGGAAATTGGTTAGGATTGTGACGATGGCTGCAATCCTAAAGACACTTTCCTGGAAGTAAGATCCATTGAACACAATGGGGCATACTTTTGAGTAGACATGGTTAGGGTTGTGCTGTTTATCTCTTATTATTTGTCATCTCACTTTTGTTCTTTCCTTTCTTTGCCTTAGGTCAAAATGTATATTATATGCTCTTTGGAACAAATCATCCTATTCCTTTCTTCCCCCTTGCTTATAGTACATATGACCTGAAAAGTTCCCAATGATACAACAGGTATAAACAACAACAAACATAATAGTAAACACAAGAAAAAAATGTTTTATTTTATTGCATGTTTTGCTCTGGTGCAAAGCGAACAGAAGAGCCAAGGATGATATCCAAAGAAATAAAAGATAGACAGTACATGATTGTGCCAGGAAGATCTGCATAAGCAGACAAAAGGAAGTTATTTTTGGCACAATAGGATCAAAACAGGTAAGCCCCTATTGCGTTTTAAAACCGCCTTTTTTCTCTTACAAATTGGGAAATGGCTGCAGTAGTCCCCCATACATGCATACTCAGCACTTCCTTGGATTCTAGTCTGAGCTTTTATTTGACTGAATGACGCATCAAAATAATGATTGCAGCATGATAATGTTATGTTTTAAAGAAGCAATTCAAGGAATGACACTAATTGCTAATACTAATAGCTAATACTAAATAACCATACACCTGCTCTTTTCCAAACAAGAACACTTTTCAATGTGACAACGGGTGTTTGGAGAGTAACACTAAGGGTGGGAACAGAGATTTCAAAACCACCGGAAGCTTTTCCCAGAGATTTTAAAAGACCAGAAGTGTTTCCATGTATCTGTTTCAATAAGTACCCCAAGTCTTCCAGGGACTCTAGGATGTCATTCTCCATGAGCTCAAACTCCATCCTGGGGCTTCACAACAAGCACTGAGGAACCTGCAGAAGAAGCAAAACAGAGTCAGCTTCAGCTGCCAAGCAGTAAGAGGTCACAGTCAGGTTGATCCAGGAGACCATAACTCATAGCCACAAAAAGAAAAATGTAGGGCATGCTAAAAACACTCATATATATTGCTTCCATTTGGTTAATTTAACCACTCTAATACTTATTATTGAATTTAAAACTACTACTTATTATGTAACTTATTCCTTATGATTTATTAATTACAAGTAGGCTCACATTATCATACAAGGATACTGAGATGGTAGAGCTATAAGATGAGATATTTGTAATACGGGGGTAGGCAACCCCTGGCACAGGAGTACAGCTCGGCATGTGGAATGGTGCTTACCAGCACACCCAGGCACACCTGGCAGACTCAGTCAGGAGTGCTGCCACTGCCCCAATTGCCAATTTCTCCCTTCCTGCCAATCTCACAACAACCCTGTGAGAGGAGTGAGAGCCCCCAGGCCTTCCTGCCCTCCCTGGGAGACAGGTGGGGCTAAGAGAGAGGGAGGGTGAGTCCCAGGGTCTCCTTCCCCCCCTGCCGCCTCCACAACAACCCTGAGAGGCAGGCAGGCAGGGCCGAGAGGGAGTGACTGAGAGTCCTGGGGTCTCCCTCTCCCCTCACAACAACCCTGAAAGGCAGGCAGGCAGGGCCGAGAGGGAGTGACTGAGAGTCCTGGGGTCTCCCTCCCCCCTCACAACAACCCTGAGAGGCAGGCAGGCAGGGCCGAGAGGAGTGACTGAGAGTCCTGGGGTCTCCCTCCCCCCTCACAACAACCCTGAGAGGCAGGCAGGCAGGGCCGAGAGGAGTGACTGAGAGTCCTGGGGTCTCCCTCTCCCCTCACAACAACCCTGAAAGGCAGGCAGGCAGGACCGAGAGGGAGTGACTGAGAGTCCTGGGGTCTCCCTCTCCCCTCACAACAACCCTGAAAGGCAGGCAGGCAGGGCCGAGAGGGAGTGACTGAGAGTCCTGGGGTCTCCCTCTCCCCTCACAACAACCCTGAAAGGCAGGCAGGCAGGGCCGAGAGGGAGTGACTGAGAGTCCTGGGGTCTCCCTCCCCCCTCACAACAACCCTGAGAGGCAGCCAGGCAGGGCCGAGAGGAGTGACTGAGAGTCCTGGGGTCTCCCTCTCCCCTCACAACAACCCTGAAAGGCAGGCAGGCAGGGCCGAGAGGAGTGACTGAGAGTCCTGGGGTCTCCCTCTCCCCTCACAACAACCCTGAAAGGCAGGCAGGCAGGGCCGAGAGGGAGTGACTGAGAGTTCTGGGGTCTCCCTCCCCCCTCACAACAACCCTGAGAGGCAGGCAGGCAGGGCCGAGAGGGGGTAGTGAGAGTCCCAAGGCCTTCCTGCCCTCCCTGTGAGTCAGGCGGGGCCGAGAGGGAGTGACCAGGACAGTCCTGGCCGGGAGGGATTCGAACCAGGGTCTCGCAGGTGTTGGTCCAGCTCCCTCCCCACTGCACCGCCCTGGCAGTGTGCCTTGCTGGAGGTTTGGGGGAGGAAGGGAGTCTGGCGGGCAGTGCTGAGGCTTCAGGGTCCTGCCTGTGCTGCCCCCCAGGAGGAGGGAGCGCGCCCTCCACCCACCTCACGCGCAGCTGCTACGCCGCCGAGTGCTGGGTTGGCATGTCAGAAGGTGGGGGAGGGGCGAGCCAAGGAGGAAGGCCCCTCCGCCTGACCTCTCACCCCGCCTGAAGCGGGGCGCCCCACATCGCGCCTGACTGAAAACGCCCCACCCCGCGCGCTTTTCGGCCCCGCGGCTCCCTTTGTCTCCCTCAGCCAATAGTCTCCGCCTCAGAAACGTCACCTTTTTTTCCAGAGGTCCCTCGTCACACTCTCAGGAATGGTGCTTATTTCCAGTCAGGCACTGCGTTGGACAGACTTAACAGGGTCCTTTCTCGCTGTCCTTAGAGATCCAGGGGGACCACGTTGGAAAGTTAAAGAAACTGGGTGGACGGAGCGCGAAAAGGGACAAACTCCGACATGTGCTCTGGCTTTAAAAAACTACAAATCCCAGCATGCCGCTGTTGGGTTTCCTGTAGGGTGTTGGAGAACAAGCACGTGTTGGCAGCCAGGGCTGATGCCTATTTATTCTGCTGCCTGCTTAGCAAGTTAAAAAGGGGGTGGAATGGATAACTATATATCATTAATGTAATATGATATATTACAATATGTATTTAAAATATAAAATAATGTATAAAATATAGTATAATCATAACATAAAATATTTAAAAATAATAAACTTACAGAAATTAAGGCTGCAATCCTAAAGACACTTTCCTGGGAGTAAGACCCATTGAACACAAAGGGGCTTACTTTTGAGTAGACATGGTTAGGATTGTACAGTAAAAAGTACAGTACAGTAATCAGTTACTATAATTGATATGATTACTGATGTCATAGCCTCAAAAGAGGATGTTCCCCCTCCCAAAAAAAGTGGGACTCTTAAGAAAAATGTAGGACATAAAGCTAAAAACTTATATAAGGACATAAAGGACATAAAGCTAAAAACTTTATATAACATACAGTGGTACATTGATTTAAGAGCGACTTGAATTAAGAGCGTTTTGTATTAAGAGCAGGTATTGCTTTCATGCTATACAATACTACCTATTATTACATTTAGGGCACAATCCTATGCATGTTTGCTCAGAAGTAAGTCCTACTGATTTCAATGGGACTTACTCTGAGGAAAGTGAGGAAAGTTACCCCTGCTAACAGGGATATCGCACAAGCAGTGGTGGGCTCCAGCAGGTTCACACCTACTCTATAGAACCGGTTGTTAACTAGAGATAAGACATATAAAGTTTAAAATAGCCATTTAAAAGTGGCTGCCAGATGGGCAGAGAACCGGTTCTTAATTTCTTTGAATCCCATCACTGCACACAAGGATAATGAGATGGCAGAGCTATAAGATGAGATATATGTAATACGGAGGTAGGCAACGCCTGGTACAGGAGCACAGCTCAGCACATGGAATGGTGCTTACCAGCACACCCAGGCACACCTGTCAGACTAAGAGCACAATCCTAACCATGTCTACTCAAAAGTAAGCCCCATTATGTTCAATGGGTCTTACTCCCAGGAAAGTGTCTTTAGGATTGCAACATAAGTCAGGAGTGCTGCCACTGCCCAATTGCCAATTTCTCCCTTCCTGCCACCCTCACTACTACCATGTGAGAGGAGTGAGAGCCCCCAGGCCTTCCTACCCTCCCTGGGAGACAGGTGGCACTCCTGGGAGAAAGAGGCATTCTTTCAAGTGGGTATCTGCTTTATTTAGCAGGGGGAGAGTAACTGGCCCTACACACCCCAGCAATGTCTCTAGTGGCTTCTGCTGGTGTTTCTTTTGCATGTGGACCCTTTTGGGACAGGGTTCCCATTATCTATTAATTAGCTATTATTTTTTTTTTCATTTTCTGTATAAACCACTTTGCAAACTTTTCAGTTGAAAAGTGGTATATAAATACTGTAGATAGATAATTTCTTTATTACAAGAGGGCTACCTGCTCATAAACAAAAGGAGAACAATGAAGATTTGTTTCCAGGATAGAAAGCTGAAAAACAAGACTCATCCTGGAAAAAGAGGATATATGGTCACCCTGAATATAACATACAGTGGTACATTGATTCAAGAGCGACTTGAATTGAGAGTGTTTTGTATTAAGAGAAAAATTTTCTCAGCAATTTTGACTTGATTTAAGAGCACTGTCTTGGAAGAAGAGCACTTCTGAGGAAATTTGGAATAGGAAATTTGGTCAGGAAACTCATAGGGGGAGGATCTGGGGGGAGCTGCCTGAGCCAGGTGTGTGTGTGGGATCTGTGTGTGGCAGTGTGGAAGGTGTGCCTTATCTATGTTCTAGTGCTGCTCCCCATCAGCAGCAAGGCAATGTTAAAGTTGCACAAAAAGACAAAGAGCGCAATCCTAACCAGGTCTACTCAAAAGTAAGCCCCATTGTGTTCAATGGGGCTTACTCCCAGGAAAGTGTCTTTAGGATTGCAGCCAAAGATTCCATTGAGCCAATGGAGAGCAGTGACTCCCTTAGTGAGAGTGAAATCACCCTCCTCTCTTTTCTCTCCCTCACACTAGCCATGAAGGTTTTCAAAGATACAGTACAGTTCAGTACCATACAGTATTTATTGCAGTGTTTAGAATTAATTACAGTGTTCTGTAATCATTTTTATATAAGTTAATATTTTTATATAACTATTTTGGTAGTGGAACCAATCATCTGAGTTTCCATTATTTCCTATGGGAAATAATTTGTATTACAAGCGTTTTGAATTACAAGCATGCTTCCGGAACTAATTATTCTCGTAAATCAAGGCAGCATTGTATATTAATTTTAAAATTTGTTTAATACAATATTGAATATTTTAAATTTAATTAATTATAAACCGTTATATAATTTATAAAAATAAACAAAATATATTATAGTAGAATAGTAATACAAATATTAATATACAGAACCAACCTTGTTCGGCACTTTTTTTTATACACAAACTTCTCTCAATGAGAAGGAACATTTGTCTCAGTGAGAAGATCCTAGAGAAGGGGGAAAAGGTATCCCTATAGAATCAGTTTAAAACAGCTTTTTTTCCCTGTTGTAAAGAGGCAAGACAAGCAAAAGTCATTCCATTCTTCAGCCAGCAGAAAAGGCAGTTAAAGTCCTTTGTCATTTAAATTGCTCATTGACTCTCTACAACAGTAAGAAAAGCCATTTTAAAACCATTGAATAGGGATGCACTTTTTACTCTTTAAACTTATTTTATTTACAGGTACTCCCTGCTTTCTGATGGTTCCTTTTCTAACGTCCATTCTTTTATCACCTTTCAGTTATATCCAGAACTTTCATTCAATGCATGTTCTGCTCTTTCAACCTCTCTGCTGTTCTAAAAACCAAAATTGCCCTTCCCCATGTTGTAGCTCCTGGTCTAATTCTGTTCCCTAAGGAGTTAATGAGAACCTATTTGCAGGAATTTGCAAGACAAAGGGGGCATTTGTAATTTGCTAGCAAAAAGAGCACTGAAAGCAACATTTAAAACAATGGGGCTTACTTTTGAGTAGACATGGTTAGGATTGTGCTCTTAGTGACCCCTCCAATGTTGTAAAATATTATTGAAACACTGGGAGATGTTTACAGATATTTTAACTTATTTTTACATTTTACAAACAGGCATGTTTTCAGCAAAAAAACTATACTAGATTTTAGAAAATGTTATATTCCTCAATTTCCGAATGATGTCTCCTAACTATGGGACTGGGTCTACATCTGCCACAAAATTTTATCTGGCCCTCAGCAATTAAAATATTTTTTTCCCAGTGTGGGGTCGAAAAGTTAACTCATGCAGTTCTGTTTGCCAGTCCTTTCCATGTGGCCTGGTTAACTTTCAAAAAGGCAAAAAAAAAAAATGCAAAGGCTAACCTACATTTTGTCAGATTTCTCTTTTCTGAATAATACCATACAGATTACTTTAAAATGTTCCAAATAAAACTTTAAATGCAAAACTAACTGGCACATTCAGCACATGCTCAGTGTTGCTGTCATGCTACTGTGGTGCAAGGGAAATCTTTTCAGCTTTCCATAGGTAATGTGGCATCAGCTCTAATGGATCTGCTTCCCTTCCACCTCTTCCCTGCCCCTGCACCGGCCCGTATCAGCCAGCATGAATTACTGGGCAGCAAAAGTTGGTGGTTCAACTCTGTGCTGGACTACGTTACTCACGAGGTGTTGCAGATGTGCTTTACTGCACATTCTAGGCTAGTGCACATGACTTGTGCCAGCCCCAGTGGCATCACAGGGTGATGTGGTCCACACTGGGTTGACACGCCCAAGGGGGGTGATGCGCACTGGGGGGGGGGGGGGGCCTAGAAATTGCAACTTCATGATGGAAAGTCAAACCCCATCATGTCATATACCGTTGGATTTGTATTGAAGAGCTGAATTCTATGCAAAAATCTGTTTTGAAATAGCACCTTCCTATCAAAGGTTATGGCAAAAAAACTAAAAAATGCATTGAACTCTATGGAAAGTGACCCATACCATGGCTTTACTCACGAGTAGGCAAATGTGCCATAGTTCATTGGAAAGGGCAGGCTGAGAGGAATGAGAGGATGCAAGAATTGTCCTGATCCAATGAATGCAGTCCCCACAAATCACCCCAGAAGAAGGTCCCTGATGATTGCATTGACATTAATTGAAAATGGATGTGAACTGCATAACTGTGTTTACTGGCAAGTAAGCAAGCATGCCTTGGCTGGAGTGGAAGATTAGTCCAGGAGAGTACAAGACTTCCAAAATGGTCCCAATCAGAGATGTTGCTGGGGCATTAGAAAGGGGGCACCCTTGAAAAGGGGTGGCAGCCCTTGTTACCGAAATGGCTAAAATCATGGTTTGTAGAAATACAGTGGTACCTCGCATAAAAAATGCCCCACATAAAGAGTGATTCACATAACAAGCACAAATTCCCATTGGGAGTGTGTTCCACTTAACAAGCCCCAGGCAACTGCCCCCAAGTTGCTCCGGACTGCAGAGGGGGCAGTTGTCTGGGGGCATCAGGGACAGCTCCCCCTAACTATCCCCAAGTGTCCCTACTTGCCTCCAGCCCTCCAGCAACAGCCCAGGTAAGCCACTATCCTCCATGCAGCCTCTTAACCATGTCTACTCAGAAGTAACCCCCATTGTGTTCAATGGAGCTTACTCCCTAAAGTGTCTTTAGGATTACAGCCTCCTAAGCATGTCAACTGAGAAGCCCCACTGTGTTAAAAGGGTCCTACTCCCAGGAAAATGTCTTTAGAATTGCAGCCTAAATAGACTGCATAGTATCATGCACATTGAATGCATGTTTTGAATTCAATTCCAGTGTTTTGTCATTATTTTATTTTTATATGAATATTTTGGGGGATGTGGAACCAAATGTCTGAGTTTCCATTATTTCCTATGGGAAAATCTGCTTCACATAAAGAGCGTTTCACATAACAAGCATGCTTCTGGAACGAATTAAACTTATGTGAGGCACCAGTCATCCCATCATGTTATACACCTTTGAATGTGTAATTTACAGCAGAATGCAGTGAAACAAACCACTTTAAAATATCTTTATTCTATCAAAATGTATGGCTAAAAAAAATCAGTGGAGGCAGGGCAATGGCACATAACCACATCCACCATTCATAATGATGCCCCGCCCAACGTATGGGGGTGATGTGTTGGCCTCCCATACCAGATGACGCAAACACTAGAGACACTCCTGGCCAGCCCACATCTTTAGGATTGTACTTTCAACAACTGCCTTGTCTGCGCTGAATCCTGCAAAGGCATTGGGACTGCTGCTGCACTACTGTGGGGAAGGAGAGATTAAGCCCCCTTCCCCACAGTAAGGCTGTAGCAGCTCCAATCCAGCTGCTGAGATGTAGCAAAAATCTGACATCATGTCTAGGAAGCCCTTCTAAAAGAAAAAAAATGTTTTTTTTTTTCAAGCATCAAGGGCAGATACTCTGATAGTTACATTGTCCTGAAGACCAAGAAGGCTCTGGTTCAGAGTTACATGTAAACCACTCAGCTTGGTTATGATTACCAGAAAAAGCCCACATGAAAAAAATTCCGCATAAACTTTGCCACCATGGGACAGAATGAGAGGATTAAATTTGGTAAGGGTTGGGGCATTTTTTTTTACTTTTTCCAATTCTTGTGTAGGTTTTTTTTTATAGAACCTTTGGCTGTGTCTGAGTATAAGCCGATAACAGTCCAGGAAAAAAAACCATTTTGGCAGAAAAAGATGAAGGCATATTAATTTCTTAAAATGGAGTTTATTAAAAACACACTATTTAAATAACCAACAGACACCAGGATGACTGTACAGTAACCATTTTAATGTACTTAGTAAAAAAAAATCAAAATGCATGTAAGCACTCTTAGCCAAGGAAACTTGCTATTAATATTTCTGCTCCTCTCAGCTACATCAGTGTTTTTTACAATATCAAATCATCTGAAATACTCCATGCCACAAATACAAGGAACAACTGGGAGAAAAACACTAAGGAGGTCCTAGAACACACACTTTGGTAAAATAGAATACCATCAACTCTAATCATCTCATAATATCAGAACAGCAAACAAGGAGCAAACTTTAAGGTCCCGCAGGTATCATATTTGTTGCATTTTCCCAAGCAGAGCTTTTTTTTTTTGTCTTATCACCATCGTCATTCCAGTGATGCTGCAGGCATCCGTCAGTCTTGAAAGACCATGGTATCGTGCTCGGCACTGCATACGCTGCATGCAAAGCACAAAGGCCTGGGTAGATTGATATGGAGGATAGGCTGTTACCCAAGCAGCATATCCCCCCTCTCCACGGCACTGAAATAGTCCAATGGAAAGGCAGAGCCAATACGATTGGTTCCAGCTGTGTCGCAGAGCTGGGCTAAGGACAGGAGCTCACCCTGTCTTGTGGGGACCGACCCGGGTCTTGAACCCTGGCCTGCTGGTTAACAGGCACAGTGTCTTAACCACTTGCGCCGCCCACAGCCCCAGTGATGCTGCAATCTTTTGATATACAGCTATTTCCAAGAGTTGCTATAAACAGATTATTCACATTTCCTGCAACAATATTCACTGGTCCTAGAATGCTTGTGCTCCTATTTTTAAACATTGTACATACTACGTACAGAGCATACAATAAAACACAATGCCAGTAAGACAAAAGAGCCTACAGGATGAGGTAGCAACCTTAAGTACACAGCATTGTTTGAATTTGTTTTCCAGTGATCCACAAAATTAACTCCTAAGGCACTTACCTTTTGCAATATCAAAACATGGTATAAGGACTTCCTTCTCCTTAAGTAGTAACTTGTAAAATTACAAAGGCTGCAATCCTAAACTCCAGTTAGGACAGCATGAGCCCCGGCATAAGTTCTGTGCTAACCTGAGTGTCGCAAAAGTGCCGTTAAGTGACTTCTGCCCCACTTCTGGGAACGGGGGTTAGGCCAGTGCACAGGCATATGCCAACCTCCCCCTAGAGGATATGCCAGGTGAATTAGGCCAGCCTGAATTGGTTAGGATCACATCTTATGTCTTCTGCTGGGGCACTAAGGAGAATGACAGGAAATTCCTAGCCAGGAAAGGAAAGAGTTATGCGTAAATAATTTTCAAAGTGGTACAGGCATTCCAATTTTAGATGAAGCCCTTCTTCAACCAACCAACCAATCATTTTGCATCATCTATATTAATTTTTGGAAGAATAAATTCAGCATTCAGTCTGAACAATTTGCTAAATTTTAATTCTCATAAAATTGATCCATGGATATATAATACTGTTCTTCCATCATCACTTACTGGGGAAAGCATGAAATCTGGAACAGCTTCTACAAAAGTTGTTGATACTTTTAAGAGACTAACCCTACAATCCAGAGTAACTACGGGAGCACGCAAGAGACATTATGTGTACCTGTAGTTACTGCACCACCCAGTGAAAATCTATGGGAAATTCATATTGCAATTCAGAGTAAATTGTTCTTACACCGGAGCAAGGACTCCCCGTAGTTACTCTGGATTGTGCCCTTAGGCTGCAATCCTTAAAGACACTTCCTGGGAGTAAGACCCATTGAACACAATGGTGCTTACTTTTGAGTAGACATGGTTAGGATTGTGCACAATCCAGAAGTGCACTTGAGTTACCCTATCTATCACTGGGCTGACCCAACTGCAAGATGGGCCACCCTAGTTATTCTGGAAAAGGCTTGAGGCAGCCTAAGGCAACATAGGCTCTCCCAAGATACGTGGATCTGGACTGCCCTAACTGGGGCAGCCTAGGCAGTTCAGGACAGGCATGTTGAGGGCATGTTTACATTGCCTTGAATAGTGCAGTTAGGCTGTATCCACAGCCTGGTTCCAGGGCAGAAATTCCCTCTTCCAACTCCTCAGTTATACCACCTCAGGAGCAGGTATAGTAATGAATAGACCCATCAGGGTCTATGATAAGGCGGAGAAATAATGGCAGTGTTGACCAAAAATCTGAGTTCTTGGCCAGCCTAGCTGCAACCCCTGCCTCTCAACTTCAGGATATGGCTCCTACGGCAGCCCACTAACCTGGGGATACAGCAGGCCACTCCAAGAAGTCCCTTGTATTCACTGTAGACTGTACTGGCAGTCTCATCAGGGACACGCACCACATAAGGCAGGCACTACAACTCTTCCTTGTTCAGTGTGATCTGAGGGGGGGTCTCCTTGGGAGCAAACCCTCCCAGGTGTCATTGACTTGGTGCCGACTTAGTATGCTCTGGAGCAGTTAGGGCAGCCCAGGCGAATAGTTGGGGCAGCCCACTTAGGGGTTGCCCTAACTGCCTCACTGCCCTAATTCTGGATTGCAGCCTAAGCCTGCAATTCTAACCACTTTCTTGGGAGTACTAGTAAAAATAATGGGACTTACTTCTGAGTAGACACGTTTCGGATTGCACTGTAAGGGTGCAATCCTAACCTGGGCTGACACAACACATTGGTCTTCCCATGCCCATGGTGATGTAGAGAGGCAAGTCCATGCCTGTGCTCTGGCCTAATGCTCTCCCAGCAGTGGTGCAGAAGTGCCTAACAGAACTTTTGTGCTAACGGCACTCCCAGGCCAGTATAGGATTTGTGCTGGGGCTTAGGCTGGCCTAACCCAGCTAAAGCTGCAAACCTAACCTCCAGGTAGGTATCCATCAAAAAATTGCTTTGAAGAGTTTCATATCATTGAGCAATAACCAATTGGGTTTACTTGTCCAGTTGACTGCAGAGCAGAAATTCTTAAACAGCAGACTGTACTCCATTGTGTACTTGCAGATGATCCATGAGAGGGATAAATGCTTAGAGGTCATAGATTTCACTGAAGATTTTACTACAACCACTTGGCACTGCTGCATGGACAAATCATATTTTCTAGTAATGAAGAGTAATGAACATTGCTTGACTCCTTTGTTTGGGCATAGGATATTTAAAAAATGCTTTCCACATCCATGTTATCGTTTGACTGACCAACATCACAATGACATAAACTATATTAAAAGTTTGCAATACCTACCCCACCACTTTGCAATGTTTCCGTTTCTCTTCATCCCATTCATTTTAATTGTCTGTGCTGATGCCTGCATCACACACCATTTTAATCTGAACTTTCAAAACACCTCTCACACACTGTAGGAAAACGTGGTGCTCCACAATGAAAAAGTAGATCCACAGAGGAAAACGTTATTTCCCAAGCTGTCTATTTTCTCTTTGCATTTCTGAGAACGTTACGTATACTGCTGTGTGGTGATTGATTACACAAGTTGTTTGCTTTATTTTTTCCTTTTATTCCATGCCACCAAAGTGTATAATGTAACACACTACACCTTTATTATGAGCCAGGTAAGAAATTAAGTCAAGGCACAAGTTTCAGTTTCAATGCCAGTGGCCTGTTATGTGGCATGGTCCGCTCTCCTCCAGGCCTGAGAAGTGAGAATAAAACCAGAAGTGACTGGAATTTACACATATCCCATTTAAGTAATGATTGACAGCACAATTTTAAACCCCGTTAGGCTGGCACAAGTCCCATGTTGGCCTGGGGGTATCACAAAATGTTGTAAGGATTTTGCCTCTCCGGGGGGTGGGGGTGGGGTGGGTTAGGCAGGTTACACAGACAAGTGCTGGCCTCCCCATGCCACCATAGGAATGGGGAATTGGAGAGTTATGCTGACCTAAATTGGTTAGGATTGGGCCCCAAGTTGCTTGTTTTGGATATCTGTACTTGATGTGCTTGTCTTTCATCAGTAATATATAAATATAACATGATCAGATGAGCAATTACATTCAGTAAGATGTGTGAATGAGCGTTTTGCTAATTTGCCTCATCTTTCATTATTTCAGAATGTTATACAACATAATTTTGAACTATAGAAATTTGTAGATCAATCCCAAATTACAGTTCTCTAAATTAACGGAGATCTTGATTGGCACGTGTTTCAAAACGTATCATAAAGCAGCACACCAACACAAGCAAAGAGATAACAAGAATCTCAAGGACAAACATACTTTTCCATGAAACAAGCAAAGCAGCACATTGACAAGATTCACAAGCAAGAACCGTAGGAACCTAGTTGCAAAATCACTTTTCTTTCAACTCAATTAGAGCACAATCCTAACCATGTCTACTCAAAAGTAAGCCCCATTGTGTTTAATGGGTCTCACTCCCAGGAAAATGTCTTTAAGATTACAGCCTTAGAGTTTTTGTTCTGCTACTGCAGTTATCAATATTGTATAGTTCAGAACAAATAAGCCTACTTCATAACATAACATTCATAACATTGCTGAACTAAAGTATAATAAGTATATTTCAGCATAACTTTCTTCATAATACCGATGTATTTTACTAGTGCTCCCACACTTTTGGTGTATATTGACATGGTCATGGACAAATGACTGCAATCCTATTATTAGGTATTTTTCCTTATATGTTTAATGCAGTGTTCTCACAAAGACATATCTGAATTCAGTTCAACACTTTTCCTTTCACACGGTATCATTTTAAAGGACAATTAAAACTCCTATCCCCAATTCTGTTACCACAACTAAGCATTGTAGAAGTTTTTCTCAGTTCTTTTGAAGCATTCTCATATATGGAATAGTTCTATTCCAGGTTTGTGAGTTGAGAACTTGGCCATGGTAATATGAATCCAGAATTTGAGAAATAATGAGAACCTCACTTGTATTGTGGATACAATGGGGAGACCCTCTCATAAAGCAAACTAGATGGGCCATTGCCTCAGATAGTTCACAGGATAAAGGTAGGTTAAAAAAAGTACATGTGTCACCTTGAATACCCTGTATTACAGGGTAAATAATTAGAATAAATTACCTCCTACTGGGATGCAGCATAGCTAGTGACATTTTCAGGATGAATGAAGGCAACGCTGTTTACTAAACCTTTTTCTCTAATAGACACTCTGAACTATGCATAATTAAATGTGCAACTGTAGCAGCAGACTAAATTGCATGAATATACAGAGTTGAAGCCTATGGGCACAATCCAGAGTAACTACAGGGAGTCCTTGCTCCGGTGTAAGAACAATTTACTCTGGATTGCAATATTTATTTCCCATAGGTTTTCACTAGGTGGTGCCATAACTACAGGTGCACATAATGTCTCTTACATGCTCCCACAGTTACTCTGGATTGTAGGGTATGTAAGACAAGTACATATACAAAAGAGGATACAATCATGAAACACCCATTAAGGCATGTCTGCGTCAGAGCTGGGGAGGACTGTGGACTGTGCAGTTATAACCCAGAGAGTAAGTAAGTTTGGGGAGTGCATAGAGGAGGCAGAAAGGGACATTCTGAGGTGGGAAAGGGTGAGCCTGGGGACAGGAGCAAAATAGTGCTTGGATCTAGCAGTTATGCTAGATCCAAACTTCCATCTCCCGGGCAGCCAAGTGTAGCCTCTGGCTGCTCCTGTCTGTCCAGAAAAGTTGGAGTAGACTGATAGGAGCTGAAGCAGCCCTGCCATTGGTAACAGAACGAGTCTCCCCTACCCACTGGCAGTCCCAATACTTGCAGGTGAGCCCGGTTGTCTAATCCAGTGTAAGTTAGGATTGCGCTGCCTGTCTTCCAACTGTAATCATGATAAGTTGCTATCCAACACAAGATGCATAAATCAAGCTTTATGGTCATTCGAAAACCATCAGATATCATAGACGCAAATAAATCTTCTATGTTTTCTGCTGGGTTACGCTTGACACAATTTTCTTTAATGTTTATTTCCAATGCAACATGTAGCTCATGGTTTATCTTACTTGCATTCTTCCATGTTTAGCAGTTCATTCTGTATTTTTCTTGTGTTTCCTTATCATTATAGCATTGACCTTTGAAAAGACTTAAGTAAAAAAAACTCAAGGCAAAGTGTCAGAAATTTTTCAAACATTCAGAGTACCAATTCTAAGCCATCTTTAATCCACTAAATATCTAAATCAAACCTTGGCCCTGGGGCCAAATGTGGCCCTCAGCAAGACCCCTCTACCCAGCCCGCAGGCAAGCCTTATAATGACTGTAATACAATCTTATATGTAATTTTTTCAAATTTGAAATGTGAATCATTTTTCCAGCCCCCAGAACAATGTCAGAGAGATGATGTGGCCCTCCTGCCAAAACGTTTGGACACCACTTCTAAACAATGTCTTCTCTCCCTGTTGCAAAATTCAAAGTTTTTCCTCACACTTCCAAAGGAGTTAGGTGAAATGGAAAAAGGAATATTTAGACCCTGTCTATGGAACGTTACCTGAAAGAACACTTCACTAATTATCTGAATGTTTTATATCCACCAGCAGAATTTAAAAACTGGTTACAAAAGAAGTTATATGAAAGAGGAAATAAACAACAAAATTTTACTTGTTAAGCATCTTGGGTTTATTTTAGATTTACAGATAAAACCCTTCAGATAGATACAAGCAAACATTTATTGCATTTATCTTGACAAGTGTGTAACCAAAAAAAAAAAAACTTTACAAAACAGTATTTTGTGATTTAGGCATGTAATGTCTGGATACATGTGGTGGATCCAATCCTGCGAACAGATCTTCCATTTCTTCTGAGATAGACAGCTGCTAAATGATTTAACACAAACAGTTACTGTACAACAATATAATGAAAGGAAATGTACTTTGAAATTATGTTAAGTGACCACAATGTGCAGAGTAGTCAAGGTGTCAAACCCCAACCTTACCAAATAGTTTTCTTCTCCAAAAGTATGTTGGCAGATGAATTCTTGCTCAGCGAGTTGTCATCCATACAGGGTTTTATACAAAATGGAATTACAGTCTTGATTACACATGCAACTCAACAATGTAATTACAATTCAAGACATGAAAAATGTGCAACAATCTTCATACATTTTTGCAACAAAACATGCATAACATTTCAAACTTTCTGCTTAAATGCTTCAGTAATAGCTTCCATTTTCTGAACAGCTGTCCTTGCGCTTGTCAGTGTTGCACTTGGAATGTGACTTACAAAAGCTGTGTAAATCAGAAACCATTAAAGTATCAAAGAAAAATGCAAAAATGAAAACCTACCTTCCCATCTACAAGACCCAAAGCCACACACACACCCACACACCCACCCACACACACACCCACACACGCTGCAATTGCAAGGAAAGAAATAAAGAAAAACAACTTGAATGGCAGGAAATGGAAAGGAAACGGACAAAAAGATGGACAAAAAAATTTACACAAGTACATATAATGGAATCTACTTCTTGTGGCAAAAATGTTTAGGCTTCAGCGAATTGTCTATAACCCTCAGAATGTCCAACATAGTATAAACTTAGCAAAATATTTTAAAATATCCTGTTCTAATATTAAAGTATTCTGTTCTATTTAAGATAGAACAGAATATTTTAAAAATCTCAGCAACAGCAACTTAAAAGGAAGGATCCATTGTGGCTGAACTTACCAAGTGCTCTACTGAGCTCTCAAATATTCAGATACCAACATACTTAAACTGCACATCCACTGTCTCAATTTTCCATTTCCTCTGACTTGGTTATCTCTATTGCAGATGTCTGCACCATATTCTTGACAGTGCACAATTCATTGTCACCTGAACCCCTTACTTCTATAGATGTTGCCTTTAGATCCGAATGAAGAGATTCGAGGCACTCAGCTGCTGGATTTTGTACATCTTTGCCACCACAACTCAGCAACTCCATATCAGCAGTGCCACTTTTGCAACTATGTGCTTGCAAAAGGGCTTCAGAAACCAGAGGTTCATCCTGCGTTTTAAAGCATGGCATGCCTGTTTCTTCTGTGCTGCTCTTTGATGCAGGAGCCACAACATCAGGAACCAAGGAACAAAGTTTATCCTCTTGATCACTAGCAGTGAGCGCAACAGGTTCACTCCCTGGCTGGTCAATGATCAACTCACTAATTTTGCTGGATTCTAAACTAATGGGTGCAATAGTTTCTAGCTTCGGGCTACCTACAGTATCCTCATTGAGAATTTCAGATGGCAGGGTATCCAAGTGTTCACGTTCTACTTCAATATCCCCCAAACCAAAATCAATGGTTTCTAATTCCAGATCTGGTTTCAGTATGGACTTTACTTCAATAGATTTTGGAGAATTTCTCTCATTTACCACATTTAAACTCATAGTTAGGGTTGCAGACTGATCAAAGTTAAGTTCTGAATGAGTGGTTTTCATATCAAAGTCATCAGCTGTTGAGGTATTTAACATCCCAGTATTCATGCCAGTAAAGGCAAGGGCCTCCTCTTCAAGATTCCCAACACTGAATTCTGTTGGAAGAGAATCTACTGGCTCCTGCACCACTTCAGGCTGGATAGCAGAAAAGTTAACAGTGTCTTTATCTGTAGGATCTCTCTTTACAACATCACTTAACTCCATAATAGATTCAGAAAGCCTGTGTGTGTCATTTTTACTAAACATTACTTCCATACTGGAACTAGTTTCAACATCATTTGTAAAAGAGTTGTTGCCAAGATCTTCTGTTTCCTTTACTGGGAAATTCTTGGCTTCACAGTTTGATGGTTGCTGACAAATTTCTTCATGTTTCTCTAGCACGTTGCTTATCACTGTTGTATTAACAAGGCACTCATCTTGTATCTGTTGCAAATCTGAGACATTAAAATCTTCAGCATCCTTTGGATGAGAATGACCTAACAATTCTTTATCTTCACTGTTAGTATATAAACAGTCAAACTGAGTTTTATTTAAAGGCTTCAATTCTGGCTCCATGTGCTGGACTTCTGAAGTTGGAGGATTTTTATCATAGAATGCTGACTCAACCCCATCAATGTCTCCCAGTTTTAGATTCTGTTGTGATTTTTCAGAATCTGTCATTATTTGAGGACTTTTCTCACTTGCTTTTGATGAGTCAGTTGGCTCCCAAGTCAGATGACTTTGTACACATGTCTCTGAGACCCAACTAGAAACTGAAAGTTCAGAGCTATTATCACTTTGCTTCTCTTCTATTAAAATTGGCCCCACCTCTTTGTGAGTGTTAATTTGCATTTTAAGTGACTGAGATTCTGGGTGTTCTTGACTAACTGCAAACTGATGTCCTGCTAATTCCAAATGTTTTCTTTCTCTCTCTCCTAAATTGATTAGATATGCTTTTGTCTGCAAATCACTTTTAATCATTTTTAAATTGGTTCCATCAGGCACTTCCACTTTCTTTTGGTCATGTGACTGACTGATGTCTTCACATATCATGTCCACATCTTTAACTGATACAGATTTGTTACTAAAATCAGGCTCCCTTCCTTGTAATTCCTTTTCAAAGATTTTATCATCAGGAGATTTAAACTCTGTTGCCTCAAGTTCTAATGATTCCTTGCAAATTTCACCCAACGGACCAGTACTACTTTCTGACATCTGCATGGCTAACTCTGCTGCTGCCTCCAGCTCTGATGACTTCTTGCTAATGTCTTCTAAAGTAGTAACATTGTCTTTTGGTAACTGTAAAGGAAAATCTTTATCATCTTCAGTCTTCATGCAAATTTCACCCAACGGACCAGTACTACTTTCTGGCAACTGCATGGCTAATCCAATCACCTGAAGCTCTGGCAGTTTCTTACTAACTTCATCCAAGGGAGAAGAAATAGAAAGGTCTTCTAAAGTAACATTGTCTTCTGAAAATTTTATGGTGAATTCTTTGTCATCAGAAGGATTAGACTCTGCTGTTTCAAACTCTGGTTTCTCCTTCCAAGTTTCACCCAAAACAGGAGCTCTGATTTCTGGCAACTGCACAGCTAACTCTACTGTCTCCTGCTCTGGTGACTTCTTGGTGAGTTCTTCTAAAGTAATATTGTCTTCCGACAAATGTACGGTGAATGCTTTGTCTTCAGAAGTTTTAAACTCTGCTGCCTGACGTTCTGATGGCTTCTTACAAAATTCATCCAAGGGAGAAGCAATACTTTCTGGAATTTGAAAGGTTAATTCTTCTGTCTCAAGGTCTGATGTCTTCTTACTAACTTCATCCAAAAGAAAAGCGTTACCTTCTGGCAACTGAAAGGTTAATTCTGCTGTATCAAGATCTGGTGGGTTCTTATTACTAACTTCATCCAAAGAAAGAGCACTGCTTCCTGGCAACTGCATGGCTACATTTACTGTGTCCATCTCAGATAACTTCTCGGTAAGGTCTTCTGCAGTAACATTGTCTTCTGATAACTGTATGGTCAACTTTTTGCCATCAGAAGGTATAAACTCTGCTGCCTGAAGCTCTGATGGCTTACTAACTTCATCCAAAGGAGCTCTTTCTTCTGGCAACTGCATGGATAACTCTATTGCTGCCTCCAACTCTGATGGCTCTTCACTAACTTTTTCATCCAAAGAAAGAGCACTGCTTCCTGGCAATTGCATGGCTACCTTTACTGTGTCCATCTCAGATAACTTCTTGGTAAGGTCTTCAGCAATAACATTGTCTTCTGATAACTGTATGGTCAACTTTTTGCCATCAGAAGATATACATTCTGCTGCCTGAAGTTCTGATGGCTTACTAACTTCATCCAAAGGAGGAGCACTTTCTTCTGACAACTGCATGGATAACTCTACAGCTGCCTCCAATTCTGATGGCTCTTTACTAACTTTTTCATCCAAAGGAGGAGCACAGCTTTCTGGCAACTGCATGGCTACCTTTACCATGTCAAGCTCAGATGACCTCTTGGTAAGGTCTTCTAAAGTAATGCTTTCTTCTGACAACTGCATGAACTCTTTGTCATCAGAAGATTTAATGTCTGCTGTCTGAAGCACTGATGGATTTTTGTTTACCTCATCCAAAAGAAGAGTACTGCTTTCTGGGAGTTGCAGTGTTAACACTGCAGACTCAACCTTTGGTGAATTACTGATCATTTCTGCTAGAAGAGGGGTTTCCTTTACCACATTCTGAAAGGAAACTGGAGAATTTGCTGAAAGATTGACAGATTCTGAAGCTTCTTCATTTTTGAATGTGGAATGTGCATCTGACACAGAAATATTATCTGATCCCCCCTCAACACCAGATGCCATTTCAATGTTTTCTTCACAGGCTTCTAAAATCTTCTCAGCTTTTACTATCTCTGTATCTGGAGTTCTATCACCTAAGGGGATTTTGCTAACATTTGAAGAACTATGTACATTTTGCAGATCTTCTTGTGAGGAAGAATTGTTTGGTTTGGAACCTGCCAGAATATCTATGCTTTTTTCTCTCTCAGTAGGATTTAATTTTTCTTTATCCAAAGAATTTGCAGGTTTGTTTTCAACTGGATTCCTCCCACTGCTGTAGAAAATATCATATAAATCTTTAGCATTGCCTGCAGCAAGGGACAAGTTTTGAAGCCCGGTCTTCTCGAGTTTTTTCTCAAGTTTTGAAGCCTGGTCTCTAAAAATAGTTGGAGGTGGTAGACGGGGGCACATAGGCATTGCCAGTATGTTTTTATCATCTTCAGATACACCAGGAGCCAGATCATCTTCTGCTAAAATGGATGATGGGTTTGGTGGTAGCAATGGTGGTGGTTGTGATTGGTACAGCAATGGAGTCGGTAGTGGTAGGTGTGGTGGTCGCTGTCCTGGTGGTAATGGTAGCAAAGGATGACGACGTGTTCGGTCAATAATCCGATCATTCATCCTTTCTTTCCTTGAAATCTCATGTTCTTTTACCAGAGTTGCAAGTTCCCGTGCCTTTGCTTGTGCCTTTGCCACAAGCATTGCCTGCTCCTGTGCCCTTGCTGCTATCTTTGCCTGCTCCTGTGCCTTTGCTGCATTCTTTATCGCCATCTTTGCTTGCTCCTGTGCCTTTGCCATGATCTTTGCCTGTTCCTGTGCCTTTGCCATTATCTTTGCCTGTTCCTGTGCTTTTGCCACAATTGCTGCCGGCAGCTGTGTCCTTGTCTTTGTTTGTTCCAGGGCTTTTGCATGTTCTAAGGTCCTTGCCACTGTTTCTTGCCCCTGTTCCTCAGCCTGTTCTGGTACCTTTGAATCCCCCTGTGAGCCCTTTAAAACTACTGCTTCACCTCCAAATGCTTTTGAAATAATATGTGGAGGCAGAACAAGTTCTGGATTACCCTCTTTAACAACTGGGAGTGGCTTGGTGGTGGCACCAGAAGATTTGATAGACAGGAAAGTGTTTAAGGGTGCTGGCTTGCTTACTGTTGTAGTTGCATTCTTCCTGAGAACCATAACAGGGCCTGGTAAATTAGGTCTGATTTTTGCTTGTGATGAAGTTGAAACAACTGGTGTCCAGGGACTAGTGTGAGGTATAACAGTTTTCCCTGACAACTTAATTGCAATAGGCTTTGAGTTTGATTTTCCAGACTGGGATTTACTTTCTTTATCTTTGCCTTCCTCAGCATTCTCATCTTTGTTTTGATTTCTTTCATCTTTTTCAGTCTTCTTCCAGCTGAACTTTCCAAATGATGACTGTCTTGACTCTGTTTGAGATTCCTCCTTTTTGCTTTCCTTCTCAGTCTCTTTGTTATCATTCTTCAATTTAAGCTTAATCCCATATTTCTGGGGAGTAGAATTCATGTCACTAATCTCATCCTCTTCAAGTTCTCTGTCATCCTTTGGCCTCTCATCCTTCATAATTTTTGCATATTTTTCATCTATATCCGCTTTTAGCTTTTCACGCCGCTTTTCACACCGTTTTCGTTTCAGCCTGCGTTGTGCTTCTTGAATGACAGACAATCCTGCTTGACGGTCCAGATTCCTTCTCTCTTCATAATGTGGATTTTCATCCAAATGTTTCTGAAGGAAAAGGGAAAAATGTCACCATCACTACATAGAGCACAATCCTAACCATGTCTACTCAGATGTAAGCCCCATTGTGTCCAATGGGGCTTACTCCCAAGAAAGTGTCTTTAGGATTGCAGCCTTAATCCCTTTAATGTAACATATTTGGCTACCTTCCTTATTCCTCTTCTCTCCCAGCTAACCAAGAAAATGAATTCTACTATTAATGAAACAGTGCAGTCCTAAACCTGTCTACTCAGAAGTAAGTCCAATTGTATTCAATGGGGCCTACTCCCAGGAAAGCGTGTTTAGGATTGCAGCCTAAGTGTACATATATGTTTTAGAGCACAATCCTAACCATGTCTATTCAAAAGAAAGTCCAATTGTGTTCAATGGGTCTTACTCCCAGGAAAGTGTCTTTAGGATTGCAGCTGTAGACTCTTAACTGTTGCAATCACAATGCTAAGAAAGCATGAGTCATTTTCCATGCATCTTCAAAAACAAAATACTGGTGATAATGCTGCATTTCCATACAGTGCAAACAAAATCTCAAACCCCTCCTGCAGAAGAAGAGCACAGGAAAATGAACTTTTACTTTTAAGTAATAGTAAATATCCAAGAAGCAATTCACAATTACATTACATACTAACCTTATATTTCTCATTATGTGGGTGACTTTTCACATGTGGTTCTGCTGATATTTGGTCTCCAAAAAATTCATGGCAGAGCTGACAGTAATATCCAGTGACCGGGATTAAGAATTCAGAACCTGAAATATCCCCCAAAGAAACTGATCACAAGAAGTTTCAGAGCTTTAAACAAAAAACAAAAATAAGAACAAAGAAAACAACTATTTAGGGTGCAATCCTAACCTAGCCCGGCACAACTCATTGGTCTTCTCATTCCTGTGGTGATTTAGGGAGGCAAGTGCATGTCTCTGCGCTAGCCTAACCCTCTCCCAGGAGTGGAGCAGTAGTGTCTTCTGTGGCACTTTTGTGACATCCCTAGGTCAGCACAGGACTTATGCCAAGCCTTAGGCCAACTGACTGGAGGCTGCTACTGCAGCCTTAGCTAGGGATTTCATTTGTGACTCCTGAGATTTATATTGCAATGACTCTATAAGAAAAGCAGGCCTCCGTCAGTCTCAGCACTGCATACGCTGCATGCAAAGCACGAAAGCCTGGGTTGGATTGTTATGGAGGATAGGCTGTTACCCAAGCAGCAAATCCCCCCTCTCCATGCCACTGAATTAGTCCAATGGAAAGGCAGAGCCGATACGATTGGATCCAGCTGGCATCACAGAGCTGGGCTAAGGACAGGAGCTCACCCTGTCTTGTGGGGTTGGGTCGACTCTATAAACTGCCATAATATTTAGTTATTATAATTCAACACTTCTTACAAAGTTATTGCAATACTGCTTACAGTTCAAATGTGTATTTTGGTTGCTGTTTTTAATTCTCATCTGGGTGTAAAGCAGTACATTTAATGCAAAAAACTAAAATAGCAGATGGAACTCAGCTGTTGACACGCAGCAATGTAAGCCACATTGCATCAGCTGAAGAGGTGCAGTGCCAGCAGTGAAAGCTACTGCCAGTCAGTGCTGGGCCTCTACACCAGTAGAACCAATGGAAGCATGCTGCAGTAAATATCCTGCCAACAAGTGAGGTGTTTCTTAAAAGAGGAAGGTGATGAGGGAGCAAACCTGAGCAGGCTGAGTGTGACCTGGGAAGACTGAAACCTGGAAGGGGGAAGAAACAGCAGAAGAGGCTGCCACCAGATTCTATCCCCCCTTTCAGAGGCCTCAGAGCCCAAAGCAGGTCTCCTAAGTACTATGCCAGCTAAACAGCTCACACATTTCTAAAGACAGTGGTGCCTTGGTTTACGAGCATAATTCAATGTAGAAGCAGGCTTGTAATTCAGAATGCTTGTAATCCAAAATGGATTGGTTCCCATAGGAAATAATGGAAACTCAGATGATCGCTTCCACAGTCCAAAATTATTTATTAAATATTTACTGTATTGATTTAATTACTAAATATTTACTGTATATAAAAATAATTACAAAACACTAATATAACACAAAACACTCTAATAAAGAAAATACTGTACAGTTCTGAACTGTACAGTACCTTTAAAAACCTTCATGGCTGGTGTGAGGGAGACAAGAGAAGAGGAATGACTTATTTTGTAGGAAGACTTTCACTATCATTGAGTCACTGCTGAAGATTGGCTCAATGGAATCTTCTTTTCATGCAACTTTTAACATTCCCATGCTACTGTAACATTGATAAGGCACACCTTCCACACTGCCACACACAGATCCCACACAAACACACACCTGTCTCAGGTTGCTCGCCCCAAATCCCTCTCCCATGGGTTCCCTGGCCATGGAAGTCTGTTCCAAACTTTGCCCAGGGCCTCACCCCAGCTCAAGCTACCCCCCCACCCCCCCGCCCAATCCCCCTGTGAATTCCCTGGCCACAGAAACCTGTTCCATACTTTCTCTGAAGTGCTCTTCTTCCAAGACAGTGATCTTAAACCAAGTGAAAATTTCTGAGAATCCAAAACACTCTTAATCCAACTCTCTTGTAAACCACGATACCACTGTAGAACTATTGGAGCTATTAGGGGCAATACATGAGTTAAGGGTACCAATGTTCCCTTATCCTGAGAACTCCAGCTGCTTCCCTTTCCCTGCAGGGTAGAGGTGATTGGTTTTGGTGTACCATGGGGTTAGGATTTGGCCCTCAATCTGCTCATCAGGAAGAAAAGGCTAAGAATCTAGTTTATACAAGCTACCTAAAACTGAAATCTTGCAGCCTTCTGATAGCATGCACTGAACAGCTGAAGAAGAGTACATAACATACCTTTAGCAGGAAGAGATATTTTGTCAAAGCGTTTTGTTATTTCCTGCCTTATTTCTGTTTGAGTCTTTGAAGCCCAAGGTCTGTTGTATGGATCCAGAGTCTATTTACAGAGTGACAAAAATATGGACTGATAGATTACGGAGTACACATTTCTGCTAGCATAAAACTCTGAGAAATTAATATAAAGCAAGCATGCCAGCAAGAACTTTTATTCCTTTTCTTCACTAACTTACCACATGGAAATAGTTGTGGATTGCTAACAACAAGAAATACCAAGCTAGTATGAAGTTCTTCTGTTAGCTTGATTGCCAAATCAAACTAAAAGAAAATTTGGATCCAAAAACTCTTGATTTCCAATACAGACAACCAATAATCAGGTGCAGGGCAATCACATCAAACTGATTAGCAGTGGGCTCTCATTCCCAAGTGCATTTCTGCCCAATGGTAAAGGAGCAACTGACTGGTATATAACAAAATAAACTAGCAGTGGGCTCTCATTCCCAAGTGCATTTCTGCCCTATGGTAAAGGAGCAACTGATTGGTATATAACAAAATAAATTAGCAGTGGGCTCTCATTCCCAAGTGCATTTCTGCCCTATGGTAAAGGAGCAACTGATTGGTATATAACTAAATAAATTATACTGTTTCTAATTTCTTGAGGAATGTGGGAGTTTGTGATATGGATAAATACCCAAAAACAAGTATTTTACTAAAGCAACTAAAAAATAAACCAGGTTATATTAAATACTACAGCCTTTGACTATAAGAATCAAAGGGATGTGTTCTAAATATACTTGATTAGCACAGAGTATCACAGCTTATATGGTAGACAAAAACTCCTTAATGGGAAAGTGATGGCTGGACACATACCTTCCTGTGCCTATTATTATGCATGTGTGTGAAGAAATCAAACAAGGTCCCACAGATGGTATTGCAATCCTTGCACCAATGGTTCCCTGTGTCATAATAGTCATAAATACTGGCCATCGGGTAATATTTGGATGACTGTGAAGATGATTCTGCAGACTTGGGACTTTTATTCATGGGCTTGTCATTGGATGTTTTTGAATCCTATATTAAACAAAAGGAAATGTTTCAAAGTCATAGAATGACAGTCTGTGCCTCACAACAAGCATCTAAGTAGAGACCTCACAAAATATATGTAACTATTTATCACCTGCTTGTCAATGCCCAGGATAATTCCACCGTTTGTGAGCTGGCATTGCTGACTCAGATGTTGTTCAGTCAACAGGAAAGAGCTTCTAGTAAGGTGCGTTGGCTGGAGCATGTGCATAGGTAATCAAGGAATGAAATGTACATTCCATGGAGTACATGGAGTGAGTTGAGAGACCAAGTAAGTGTGCGAATAAGTGTGTTTTCCATTTCTGTCATACTGAAGACAACCCCACATGGAAAATTTAACAAAAGGCGGAACATGAAGAACCCCTCTGCTTAATTATAATACAGCTGATCTAAAATATGTTTTGAGAACTGCTTCCCTCTAATGTTTGTTAAGAAACTCTGAAAAATGTTACAAAAAGCCAGGCTCTATGCACACACTCTCTATTTAAACATGTACAGGGTATGTATACCTTGACAAAGGCACATTAACTGTCTTGAAAAAAAAACATGCAGAGAAATAGCTGGTACCAAATCTTGAATTACTAACATTACTATTAGATGTATCAGAACATTACACTTTCCACACACGACAAACAGAACTGTTTTTGTCAGACTGTTTGCATTTTTTATTTCAAAAATAGTACAACAAACATGGTTCAAGTACCTTTCAGCAGTTCACATTCCTAAAGAACAAGGGTGTTCACTGTGGAGAAAGACCTCCTCCAGAGAGAACTTACAACTACATGATGGAAAAGTGCTTTATTGGTATAATAAGGGGATGAGATGATTTTATGTAAGACAGAACTATAAGCAGCTACTACTTAGGTTTGGTGAGACAGCATGCCCCTGAATAGCAGTTGTGGGAGAGTAATGGGTATGCCATCAACTTCTGCTTGTGGGGTCTCCAGAAACACCTGGTTTGCCACTGTGAGAACCTGGATACTGGATTAGATGGGCCATGACACAATCCAGAAGGGCTCTTCTTATGACAGAAGAAGTTGGAGCCTTCTAGTCCAGCCCACAGTGGAGTCTTTTCAAACTGAGTCTATCACTTAGTGTACATATCAGAAAGAACACCAGCACCTGGATCACTGAAGGGAGACAAGTAAAATGAATTTCAGTGTTCTCAGTGAGTCTCCCTAGAGAAATACAAATAGTTACAGGAGAAGCATAAATTGCTCCTCAATTTTTCAACCCATTCTAAGAACTGAGGCTGCAACCCTAACCCCAAGTTAGACCAACAAAAATCCCAGCGTAAGTCCTGTGCTGGCCTGGGGGTGTCACAACAGTGCTGTAAAATACTCCTGTGCCACTCTGTGGGAGGAGGGGAGAGGTGTTAGGCCAGTGCACAGACCTGTGCCAACCTCCCTACACCACCACAGGAATGGGCAGGGAGTGAGTTGTGCCAACTTAAATTGGTTATGATTGTGTCCTGACAGAACCAGTGTACAGATGCAAGCTGTTGATGTAACAACACAGTATACAGTTTTCTGATGAGTGTTTGGATGAGTGAAAAAATTCCTCAAAGTTGAAGAATTTAAACAATCTAACAAGGTTGTATATGTTGTGTGTGTGCATCCCTCTGAGATCCTTGAAGAGAATGCCATGAATACCGTAAAGAATTCCATGATCTTATACAGTACATTAAATATGAATATTGATATAATTATGATTTAATTATTACTAATATAATTAATATTATTAATTTTAATATTAACATTCATAATAATAGATTAACCTGCTCTTTAATCAAAATGTGAACCCCCAACCCCACATTTTATCTACTGCTGTTTATTTTGGGAGCCTTGATATATTTAAGGAACTGTGCTTTAAGGTAACCTTGCTGACTAGCATCAGGGTGTTCACATATCTTCAACATGCTTATTCCAAGCAGTAGAAAAAGCACCCCACAATAGACTATTTCCATGTCAACAAACTGTAAGATGGGGAGAGAAAACTCTCATGTAAGCAAACTGCAGCTTAATTATGTTTTGAGTTTTAGAAACCAATGCCGTTTAGTATCTCATTTCCACTGTATTCTTGTGTTTTCCCTGCCATGTCTGTGTAGAGGATATGCCATTACGCACTTTGGGTCAACAAGAAATACATCTTGTCTCATAACAATTATCAGAATCTTTATGTCAAATCATAAAATGCCACAACAACTCCTTCCCTTTATTATTATTATTTTTTTATTAAAAACTTGAAAGTGAAATAATCCTACTTTGGTAGTGTTTTCCAGATGTATGTGAATATTCTGATATTAGCACCTGCCTCGTAAGGCAGTGAATTTCAGCTCAAAAGATAAAAGAAAACCAAGTATTGCGTAAGACAGAATACAAACAACAAAACAATAAGATTAGAATGCCTTTTCATTCTGCAGTTCTGAACCACACATATTTTTCTCTCATCACCTTTGGCCAAGGAGGAGAAAAAGTCTGTTACATTATGGGTTTCCAGTTTTTGTAACTTCTGTTATAGAATTTATACAAGATTTCCAAAACTGGACCAAATAGAAAAGACTATGAAAGTAAAAAATTCATTTTCCATGCAAAATTTTAAATAAAACATTTATGGTCCTTTAAAAACTATTGGACTTTTGTACAGTACTTTGTACAGGTATGTTCTGAAATACTGTTACTCCACAGAGTGCAGTTATTCCAATATCAGGCACCCCATACATGCAGAGAACATTTCAAAAGCAGAGGTTCTCACAGCTCCAAACAGCTTAATAAGGTCTTATACTTAATTCATAAACAAAGGTTGGTAAAAAATACCTCCTGAATACTTTCCTACTGTGAGAACGTCTGTCAGCATCAACACCTAGAATTTTACCTTGATTGAGCTGGACGTTTTCTCCTGACTTTTTGCATTTTCTGACTTGTTTTTTTCTGAGGAATCTTTGTTTTCTGTAGATTGTTTCCGGGATTTCTCAAAAATATTAATTCCCAGGATCTGAGCTACCTTGTCAAGCTCAGACTGTTTCTTCTCTGCTGCTTCAGAATTTATCTGCAGCTGAGCAATTTCCTTCACAATGTTCTCTTGTAGTCTATTCACTTCTACTAGCAAGGGGTCTTTATGTCCATCCTTCTCCCTTCGTTTCTTCCGCAGCATCTCTCCTGAGCCAGTCAAAGTGGTGGAGCAGGAAGCACAAGATAATTATATTAACACATGCAAAATTATTTGAAATAAAATTATTTGAAAGATACTATGTTGTTAGGCCCACATGCCAGAAACTGTCTGTATATTTCAGACTACAGAACTGTCATAAATTTGTTAACAGTGATATAGGATGCATTAGTGAACTAATGTTCACTAGGCTGTCTAAAACAGAAGTGGAAGAAAATCAGTCCCATTTTTTCTGGCAGGTTGTGTGGTACCCAACATAAAAAACAACAAAGGGAGAAAAGGAAACCTGAAATAAGAGAAAGAAGTACCTTGTTGTTTGGAAAGTCTTTCTAACTCAGTTCTTAGATAGTGCAGTTTCTTCTGTCGTGATTCTTGTTCAGCCTTCAATTTCTCCCTTTCCTCTATTACCTGAAATGATGGTGAAGGAAGAAAAACTATTAAACTGCCGCTTTTCGCTGATCACATTAAAGCACCATATGTGCCACTGTTGCCACTCCCAATGCATCTATTCTTCATCCAAATCATTCCCAAAATCACTGATGCACTCTCTTTGAGATGACAACTCATTTCTTTCTATGCTGTATCTGTGTCCATTTTTCAATAAAAACTCAAAACATTATCTATTTTTCAACCAAGAAATAAGATCAGTAGCTCAGATGGTATAGTGTAGTCTGGATTTACACTCCCACTCAATCATAAAGCTCTTGGGCCAGTCACTATTTCTCAGCATAATCCAGTTCAGTTTAGAAAAAGAAGTGGAGGAGCTATGTATACCACGAGCTCTTTGAAGAAGAATAAAAACATTCAAATATTTTGAACACATAATACTTTGTGCTTTTACGTGTTCTTAACAAAAACAAACACTTCTATCAATATATAAGGCTTTCATGGCTATTAGGATTAATGATTTTAATACTGTCCAGGCTTAATGGCTGCAAAAGTCTACCCGACAAATATTTTCAAAGGTATAGTAGCACCAGTATACTCCAAACCATTCAATCTCCTAGGAGAAAGCTGTACTTATATGTACAGCTAGGCTAATTGCTAAACTAGATCATTAATTGACAATGCTTCCACATGACACTAATTAACTACAGCAAAAGTCTTCAAACTAGGGGTCACAACCACCTTGGGGGTCGTGACCTCTTTTCAGGGGGTCTCAAATGGTGGGGGACTGCCATCTTGGCCCTCCCTGTGTTCTCCCAAGGTCACCATGAGCGTAACCTTGGAAGAGCTACTGCAGCCCTAGAGATGTGTGTGGTTTTCCACCACCTCCTCTTCCTCCCTCCCCCTACTCTGATTGGGTTTTGTGGCACCCAACCAGGGAGAACATTCTGCTGGGGATGGGCGGAGAATATATATATTCTTATATATATAAAAGAAAAAAGTCACTGACCGACTCACTGACTCATTCACTAACTGACTCATTACTGCCTTGCCAAAACCGCTGGGCCTTGAAGCGTGAAATTTGGGGTGGGTGTTCATCCTGTGACCAAGGGGTGCACTAAGAACCAGTTTTCGGAAATTCCAACCAGAAGGGGGTGAAAAGGGGCGCAACGCGTTTTCCTCCCTATACTTTGCATTGGAGAAATGATGACTCATCAACATTCCGCCCCAACTGCTGGGCCTAGAAGCATGGAATTGTGGGAGAGATCCTTCTGTCACCTGAACACCCACCTGAGAACCCATGTGGAGAAATTTAACCCTTAAGCAGCTGAAAAGGGGTGCAACGTGTTTTTGTCCTATACTTAACATGGGAGACTGACCAACCTCCAGCCAATTTGGTGTTCGGTGCCAGGTGCTCTGGGGGGATGTTGTTCAGAGGAAGAGGTTGCACTGGGGAGGATGTTGTGCATGGGGGAAGTTGCGCATGGGGTGTGGATGTGCATGAGGTGTGGATGCACATGGGAGGATGTTGCGCATGGGGGGAAGTTGGGCATGGGGAGACTGACGGGCATGGGGGGATGTTGCGCATGGGGGAACTGATGCTCATGGGGGGAAGTTGCGCATGGGGGACTGATGCACAGGGGGTGTTGATGCGCATGGGGGGAAGTTGCGCATGGGGTGAAGTTGCGCATGGGGTGTGGATGCACAGGGGAGGAAGTTGCGTATGGGGGAGTGATGCGCATGAGGGAGTGATGCGCATGGGGAGATGTTGCGAATGGTGTTTTGATGCGCATGGGGTGTTGATGCGCATAGGGAAAAGTTGCACATGGGGGGACTGATGCGCATGGGGTGTGGAAGTGCATGGAGGATGTTGCGCATAGGGGGGATGTTGCGCATAGGGGGATGATGCACATTGGGGACTGACGTGCACGGGGGACTGACGCGCATGGGGGAAGTTGCGCATGGGGTGTGGATACGCATGGGGTGTGGATGCGCATAGGGGAAGTTGCGCATGGGGGGAAGTTGCGCATGGGGGATGTTGCGCATGGAGTGTTGATGTGCATGGGGGACTGATGCGCATGGGGGACTGATGCGCATGGGGGACTGATGTGCATGGGGGACTGATTCGCCGTGGGGGGATGGCATATAGGGAAATGTTACTCCCAAAACACGGGTACACTTTTCGCTAGTCAATATATATAAAAGAGAAAAGTCACTGATTCACTCACTGACTGACATCAACACCCTGCCAAAACCGCTGGGCCTAGAAGCGTGAAATTTGGGGTGGGTGTTCCTTCCGTGACTGAGGGGTGCACTAAGAACCGGTTTTCAGAAATTCCAACCGGAAGGGGGTGAAAAGGGGTGCAACGCATTTTCCTCCCTATACTTTGCATTGAAGAATTGGTGACTGAGGGATGCTCTGCCCCAACCCCTGGATCTAGAAACATGAAATTTGGGGAGGGTGTTCCTTCTGTCACATGAACACCCACCAAGAACCAATGTGGAAAAATTTAACCATTAAGGGGCTGAAGATGGGTGCAACGTGTTTTTGTCCTATACTTAACATGGAAGACTGACCAACCTCCAGCCAATTTGATGCTTGGTGCCCGGTGCAGTGGGGGGATTTTGTTCAGGGAGGGGTTGCACTGGGGAGGATGTTGTGCATGGGAGGGTTGATGCACATGGGGAAATGCACATTGGGGGGGATGATGCTCATGGGGGGTTGTTGGACATGGGAGATTGATGCTCCTGGGGGGTGTTGCTCCTGGGGGGCTGATGCTCATGGGGAACTGATGCGCACAGGGGAAGGAACATGGGGAATGCACATGGGGGGTTGATGCACATAGGGGGTTGATGTGCATGAGGGATTGATGTGCCATGGGTGATGGCATACGGGGGAATTTTACTCCCACAACGAGGGTACGCTTTTCGCTAGTTCTTTTATATATATTTATAATATTATACATACTAGTGAAATGTACCTGAGTTGCAGGAGTAAAATTTCAAGAATATTTGTAACCTAACCCCCTGTGCAACACATACACCTGTGCAATGCACCCCCATGCAACACACACCCCCATGCAGTGGTGGTCCCATAATTCCCCCATGCAACACCAACCCCATGCAACATCCCCACCTCATACACAACCCCATCCTCCGTGTGCACTGTCCCACCATGCACACCATGCCCCTTATACACCCTTTCCCAGTGCATCAGGCACCAAATTGGATGGATATTGATCAGTCACTCCTCGATGTTAAGCATAGGAAGAAAACATGATGCACTCCTTTTCACCCCTTTAAGGGTTAAATTTCTCAACATTTTTTCTAGGTGGGCACTCATGTCACATAATAAACAACCTCTCAAATTTTAATGTTTCTAGGTCCAGGGCACTGATCAGTCAGAGATTCTTCAATGTAAAGTACAGGGAGGAAAATGCGTTGTGCACATTTCACCCCCTTCCAGTTGGATTTTCCAAGAACTGGCTCTTAGTGGGTGTCTCCATCATGGAAGGAACACCTCCCAAATTTCACGCTTCTTGGTCTGGTTATTTTGGCTGGGTGTTGATGAGTCAGTCAGTCAATGAGTCCATCAGTGACTTTTCAGTTGTTTTATATATATATATATATATATATATATATATATATATATATATATATATATATATATATATATATATATATATATATATATATATAAAATAAATACCTATTCCCAGGAAACTTTGGTTAGGACTGCAGCCATAGTGCTTAAATTAAGCACATGTATTTTTAGCTGTTATTTTGTCATGTCTTATATTTTTTGGGGTGTCCTACATTGGGGGGGCTTGTCCTCTTTTTCTGGTCATGGAATATGGTCAACCTGGACCCTATTCACCGCCCACTCCCCACACCATGCAGGGAGGCAAGGAGTGGGGAAGGAGGAGGAGTGTATGGGTGTATGCATGTGTTGAAAGGTATGTGTGTATGCAAGTGTTGAAAGGTGTGTTTATATGAGTGTGCATGTGTTGAAAAGTGTATGTTGTGTGTATGAGCATGCATGTGTTGAAAGGCGTGTACATGTTGTGTGTGTGAGAGAATATGCAGGTGTTGAAAGGTGTGTGTGTATGCAGGTTGGAGGTTGTGGGGTGGGAAGGAGAGAGTTTGGGGCCGTGAGGGGGGAATAAGAGAGCCTGGGGGGGTTGGAGCTGTGGGGGTGGCAGAGGCCCTTGTGGCAGAGCACCCATATGTCCTGTTTTTCCAGGATCTGTCCTCTTTTAAAGCATTATGGGTGCAATCCAGAGTAACTAAGGGGAGTCTTTGCTCCGGTGTAAGAACAATTTGCTCTGGATTGCAATATGAATTTCCCATAGGTTTTTACTAGGTGGTGCAGTAACTACGGGTGCACATAATGTCTCTTATGTGCTCCCGTAGTTACTCTGGATTGTAGGGTATGTCCTGGATTGGGGGTACTAATTTTGACAGTGGGGTCCCTGACAAATTCTATTGAAAGGGGATCCCAGGCCAAAAAGGCCGAAGACGATTATCTGTGTGTTCGCTGTGTGTTCTCTGATAATTTTTAAGAGGAATCCGATGAGTATCTCTGCCTGTCATCCAGCATGTTCTTGATATTCCTTATTATCAATTTTTTGAGAGTAGATAGCCAGGCTAATACTCTCCTTCAGCTAATACTCGCTGATTTCTTCCTTTCTATTCATGTTGTTTTTATTTTCCTAAATTTCAATTGTCTCCATGTAGATGCAAGGGTGGTACGGTTAAAATCTACTTTAGATTTAGATACAGGTGTCTGAAACCCCTCTAATTCAGGCCAAACTTGCTCTACTTAGACATATTATACATTTCTGGAATCAGGACAGTCCCAGGATTGAAAATCTGCATCTTCATCTGTTGCTTGAACATCCAGCATTGGAATTTGTGTCTGGCCCAAACAGATGGCAGGCAGATATGGCAGCTGAATTCAAGAGACAATGCATTTGGTCTCTTTAGTTTTGGCCCAGAGGCCCCAAACATCCTCCTCAGGAGCTGGCTTAAAAGTCCGCAGAGTGTGCAGCTTTTAAGCTAGTTGTATATAATACCTGATTGTGTTCAAAATCCAAATGGTGGCCCATTTTTAGGACATATTCAGCAACAGCCAATTTTTCGGGCAGTTACAAACAGCAACGTCTCTTGTACTCTTTTATCCTTGTGCTAGAGCTTTTTCGTGGTGCCAACATACACTTTTTTACAGCTACAGGAACTGTGGTACACAGATGTTGAAAATGGGTGTCTGGGGACTGTGGCAGGGTTGCCAAAGGGGCCTATGCCCTAGAAAACAGGGACAGCCCCAGTTTTCAGGGTTTGTATCCACATACTGGCAAGTTTAACAGGGGTTCCTGTCCCTGTTTTGTGGAAGAGAATTATGGCAACCCTAGACTGTGGCCAAGCAGAGAACTTGCTGCATCTTACATATAGGATGATAAATACGTGATATCACAGAATCTCCAGTCTTGAGCCTGACCATATTAGGCTTTGCAAGTAAATGGATATTCCATGACAGCAATGCAACCTTGGCATGGAGATACTTTACTAACTGAGCAAGGGTAAAGTGGTCAGACTGAAAAATAGACACAGAAAAATAGACACAGATATCCAGCATTCACCTCTTCAAAGTAGATTTCTATATTTTAGAGCACAATCCTAACCTTGTCTACTCAAAGGTAAAGCCCACTGTGTTCAATGGGTCTTACTCCCAGAAAAGTGTCTTGAGGATTGCAGCCTTACCCTACAATCCAGAGTAACTACGGGAAGACATAAGAGGCACTTACTCTGGATTGCTCTATGCATTTCCCATAGGTTTCCCCATGGGTGGCACCATAACTATGTCGGTGTAAAAGGTCCCGTAGTAATCTGGATAGTAGCCTTGGAGCACAATCCTAACCATGTCTACTCAAAAGTAAGCCCCATTATATTTAATGGGTCTTACTCGCAGGAAAGTGTCTTTAGGATTGCAGCCCTAATGTCACAGACAATTAGAAAAAAACTCACCTTTTGCTTCTGTGATGCTCGATTTCTTTCATCAGCAGACATTCTTTCCATGGAACCTTTAATTGAATGCTGAGCGAGCTGCAATCTCTGGTAAGTAGCAGTAGTAGGAATGTGTACAAGTGCAGAGTCATCTCTCTTTATTTCAGAAGTCCCCTTCCCTGTAGAAACTGTCTCAATAACTCTAAGATTGGGTCGTGTAGGATTTGGTGGCACTGACAACGTGACAAGCCCATGTACATCAGATACTGCAGCCTCTCCCTGCTGAGGCTGAGTATATATGGGCCAGCCAGAAGTTGCATATGCTATATAGCGTCCAAATGCATCATAGCTAGGTGGGGCTATTCTGGGAGTGGGATAGTTTGGGGGTAGCCGAGTTGCAGTAAATGGTGAAAAGCGTGAAATTGAATACTGAGAAACTGAGGTGCAAGTAGAAGGCAAATTGGGAAGAGCTGGCGGTGCTGATGGGATTAGCGATACTGGGGGAACAGATCGCTCTGGCGTGCCAGCAGGATTGTCTCGCCCCATAGTTTCGCTTGTAATATACTCAGATTTTGAATTAGAGGATATATCTTTAGAAGATGAGTAAGAACCAGGAGGTGACAGAGAGTGCTTTGGCATTGACTCTGGAGAACGAGTATCACTTCGACTACGACGCATCATCTGAGATTCTGGTTTATGAGAAGCCACCAAATGACGATCAGGAGAACGAGATGGCTTTTTCCCATGGAGTCGTTCCTGTGTGCGAGCAGCAAGCTTACCAATTTCAGCTACACCAATATCAAGACCAATAGTTTTGAGCAAGTCATGGATCTTCTCATACTCTGGTCTGGATTCTTCTTGAGCATCTGGTTTTACAGCAGAGCTAGAAGAAGATGGGGAGCTTATTTTCTGGCTTGCAGGTTCCTTCCCACCACTCACTGTTATATTTTGAGTAGAGGGAGAACTGATATTAGAGTTATCCTCATCATCACCGTAAAGGAATTTCTCTTCATCCTCAATGTCAGGAAAGCTACGTCTTCTCTTTTCCTGAATACTGGTAGAATCTGCCATCATGCCCAAAATACGTGAAAAGCCACTTCCATCTTGGCTGGCCCTTTCATGAGGGAGCAAAAAATCATTCTGTCGATCAACAGGTTCTGATGTGGACTCATGATACTCTTTCTGTTTTAAAAAACTTCCTAAATTCTGTTCAAAAGAAAATGTATTTTGTTGTCGGCCAGAGTATTTTCTCCAATCACAAGCATTCCCTTGAGACCCCTTGTTTGCGGACTCAGCAACTGCATTTTTGTTGAATTGCTTGAGAAAATTCTCCACCTCAGTTGAAAAAGGAGCAGTGCAGCTACGCTGGGGCAAAGGAGGATGATTTGAAAGAAGAGGAGGTTCTTTGATAGAGGCAGAATTGCTAGAAAAGGCATCAGGCTAAAAAAAAAAGAATTATCATCATTTGTAACTAATTTCAATAAGTAAATCAATAAATATTCAACTCATATAGAAACATAGAATCAGAGTTGGAAGGGACCCAGTAGGTCATCTAGTACAACCCCCTGCCTGTAGCAGGAAATCCTCCTAGAGCATCTTCAACAGGTGCTTGTCAAGCCTCTGCTTGAAGATCCCCAGTGAGGGAGAATCCACCACTTCCCTTGGCAATCTGTTCCACTGCTGAACCACCCTCACCATCAGGAATTTTTCCTGATAGCCAAGCGGAATCTCCTTTCTTGCAGTTTGTACCCAATGATTCTATATGACTACAGTGGTACCCTGGGTAAAGAATGCCCTGAGTAAGGTATGTTCCAGGTAAAGAACGTACTGTTCCCCTGGGCTTCCGACTTGGTTAGAGAAGCTGATTTGGGTAAAGAAGGCCAGCTGGCAGCTCTTTAAAAGAAGGCCAGCTGGCAGCCTGCATTTGTTACCTGAATGAACAGGTCAGGTAATGCAGGTCCGTTCCTTGGGGGATGGTGAGAAGGTGCTTGGGAGGGCTGGGGGGGTATTCTGGGGGTGTGGGAGGGTGTTTGGGGACAGTGGGGGGAAGATATAGGCAGCCAGGAATAGTGGCTGCCACTTTAAAAGCCTGCATTCCAACCCCAGGCTCCCTGTGGAGCTTTTGAAGAGGCTGGAGAGTGGTGAGGGGACACTCCTCCCTCCAGCCGACTCTGCAGGGAGCCAGGCTTTTAAAGTGACAGCCACTACTCCCAACTGCCTGAATCTCCCCTCCCCCACTGTCTCCAAACACCCACAACCACCCCCAGAAGACCCCCAGTCCCTCCAATGGTCTTACTCCCTGGAAAGTGTCTAGGATTGCTGATTCCTAACCATGCCTACTCAGAAGTAAGCCCCATTGTCTTCAATAGGTCTTACTCCCAGGAAAGTGTCTTAAGGATTGCAGCCTCCTAAGTGTCTTTAGGATTGTGACTTTAGGATTGCAGCCTAAGTAGACATCATAGGATCATGCACATTTTTAATTCAATTCCAGTGTTTTGTCATCATTTTTACATAGAGTTAATATTTTTATATGAATATTTTTTGGGTTGTGTAACCAATCATCTGAGTTTCCATTATTTCCTATGAGAAAATCCGCTTCACGTAAAGAATGTTTCACATAACAAACATGCCTCTGGAACGGATTAAATTTGTTACGTGACGCACCACTGTACAATGTTTTCATATACAAGGATTGCAGAAAACAGTTTAGAAAATCAGTAGAAGAGAAAAAGAGGAGGGGACACGGTTTGCAAAATATGTTAACTTTGGTGTACTATCAATGTTATGGTTAGGACTGATCCCAAACTGAGGGAGCAATGCCCTATTCTTAACAATGGTTTTCAGAATGCTACAAATGGGAAGAAGTATCAAATACTAGATCAGTGTAGTCTACACGTAGCTTCAACCATCCAAATTTATGCATGTGACAAGGTGCTTGTAATTAATTATATATTTCATTATATTTTGAGCCTTAAAATGGATTAAAAAGCTAAATGTTAGCTTTATGCAGTTTGAGCCATTAAAGTCTTTGCTGCAGTTGTATCTATCCCTGGACACTAACCTAAACTATTAACAGTTACTCTTGGCAAGGTTGCACTTGGTGGAATGTATCTGGAATAAAAATAGGCAATATGCACATTTATATATAGACTACTATAGAGCAGTGGTTCTTAAGCACTTCAGCCTAGGGCTCCCTTCTGATAATAAGTTTGTCTGGGATGCCCAGGAAGTGATGTCATCAACCTGGAAGAGATGTCATGGTCATAAGAGAAATAACTATGATGACAAAGCTCCTCCATGTCTAATTGAAAACAAGTTCCATTGTGTTCAATGAGACTTATTCCCATGAAAGTATGTATTGCTGCCTGATGAGTGCCCCATCCTTTGCATGTCTACTTTGGAAATAAGTTTCATTGTGCTCAATGAGAATTATTCTCAAGAGAAGATCCTTGCCTCTACTGACCTCCCTCTGGCTTCTCGCAGGCTCTCCCTCACCCTGCTTGTGAGGAAGGCACCTGCTGCCCAGCCAGGCATTTTAGCCATCACTCTTCCTCAGCCATCTTCTCCATTTCCTGAAGAGGTAGCAGAGAGGAGCTATGGGAATGTGCTGTATTTGGTATTCCTATAGTCTACAATTGCAAAGCAGACAAAATATCAGTTTATGGGATTTCTGAAAATCATATAAATTATGCTGTGTGAATTTTCTTCATGCAACTATCACAACTAGGCCTGATTAAAACATTTGCTAGTGAACCTTTTGGTATACAAAAAGCAGTTTGGGGGAATGTAAAATCTTCAATGGTTATCTTCTTTTTAAGAAAATGTGTTCAAATTTGTGATTGCTTTCTTTCCCCTATGCTTCCTGGATGCTCCTTTCTGCTTATTCATAAGAATTGTGAATGATTTTAATGACACAATAGCACCATACAGCCAAAAAGGTTTTGCTGTATGGCAACATCATTGAAGGTAAAATAAAACGCTTGCATTCTCTTTACTTTGAATGTAGGCAGATATGAACAGAGAAATGAGGGAGGCCTAGATACTGTTTTGGAAGTATTAATTCAATCACTAGCTATGGCAGATAGCAGAGATTTAACAATGAGGTTTAGAACAAAATAAAGATAGGAATGGACATTTAACACGCACAGGAAACAAGATGGGACTAACCTGCACAGAAGATTCATCCAATCGTTTTTTCAAGATAGATTTTTTGGGCATAGCTGGTGCTTCATCAGGTCTATAAAGGTACCGAGGTTGGGAAGACTGTAATGGATTAGTTAAGCCAGGAATCACGTAGTTACTGCCAGAAAGTTCTCGACTGAATCTTCTGCTCAATTCTTCCTCTTCTTTTTTTCTCCTGGCATTTTTTAGCTCATGAAAATCCTCTGGGCTAGGGCTCCTTGGGCTCCAAATAGGACTTTGTTTGCGGTAATTTCGTGTTCCTGGCGGGAAACCCTGACTATCTATGCTCACATCAAGTAGTCTGTCATCTCTGTCATATCGAGGTCGTTTTGCATCTCGTCCTCTATCCTCTGATGAATATAAGGACTTCCTATGCAGTTCACCATCTCTATCAGAGTCTCTTGACAGATCACGTAAACGGTCATAGTTCATGCTGTAGTCTGACTGATGGAGGAAGAAATCCCTGCTGCGATAGTCCTCATCACGTCTCATACTGTAAGGACTAGGACTTTTCTCATGAGAAGGGTATCGCTCAAGACTTCGAGGTCGTGAAAGGCCTCTGCTAAATATTGGGCCATCAGCCAAGTCATCCCTAATGAGAAAGGCACACAAGTTACAACAAAGTTAGCAATTTGCAACAATATCGCAAAGCTAAGGTTGACATCACCTGCCAACCTTCCCAGAACCAATCTTACTTTGAACCCATCATGGTAGATAGTAGGGATTCCCACCCCCAAATCCATATGTTGCATGTATTATGCAAGCTTGGATTATAATAATTTTTTAAATTTTCATATACAGTGCTATATAGCTTTACTCACCTAGACCCTAAATCATCAGGATCTCTGGTTTATCCGAGAACTACCTTGGTCTCGTCCAAAAATCAAAATGACGATGTAGGATCCCAACAACTTCCATCCCAGCAAAGTCAGGTCTCTCCAACTTTCAGCTTTCTTCTCCTGTACCTGCCCAACCTCTCCCTCCCAGTTTTTAGATGATACACATATTACTTTGCACACATAGTTAAATTCCACCATGACACATAACAGAATTTAATAAATTAAAATATTCATGAAGTCTCTCACTTGCATCCTGGTTCCATTCTGAAAGTTCATCCAGAAGTTGGAACCAACATTTGGAACAAAGAGTTTTTGACAGTTCAGCTATATTATGCCTATAGAGTAAGACAGACTGTGTCTACCAGAAAGCACTAATGCAGCCATCTGTAACCTCAGGTGTCCATAAACTGTGTGCCTAGTATAGTATTATTTTCTAATGGTACTATTTATTTCTTTTAGAAAATTAAGTCTTTGGGCACAATCCTACGAAATTTAGGCTTGCCTAATTCACCTGTCCTATCTTTCAGTGATGGTATGGCGAGGTTGGGGTATGCCTGTGCATTGGCCTAACCCGCCAAGAGTGGGACATAGGTGTATTACACTACTTTTGTGATACCCCATGGCAGCACAGGAGTTATGCTGGGTCTTAGGCTGGCCTAAATGGAGATTAGGATTGCAACCTTTGTTACTTATCATAAAAAATTTAAGTAGATAGTTAATTATAAAAACATGCCTTTATACTAACCTACCCCAGCAATACTTCCATTAGCACAGGGGATACATTCCTACAAATTGTTCTGCACTTTCACCACACTTTAGCTAGAAAGTGGCAAAAGTGGTGAACTAGATATTGAAAGACGATGTATATACTGTATATATACAGAATTAACTCTTGACTAGATTTGAGATCAACATAGCAAAATTAACTGAAAAGCTGAGACTTCCATGCAAAGTACACTTTCTATGTAGTTCCTTTCCCTCTTAGAAGCATTCTGAAGCTTAAAAAGGAGGTAGTGGCAACAGAGAAGGAAGTGGAAGAAGACAATGGTGAAAAGCTACAGAAGGCCCTCTACCAAAATCCCTGCCTTTCTCCATACTTCAGATTGATGAGTCACTGGGTAGTTGGGAAAAAAACACTTGATAAACTCACACATTCATAGGTCTGATTACAAATATCTTTGTTTTTCAATATTCTACTTCATATGTTCTACTTCATTTCTGAACTGGTAATTTCATCCTATGCAGAAGAAACACCATAAGAAACACTTACACCAATTTTTCTGCGTAACGTAAAGTGTATATTCAAATTTCCATGGCCTGTCTGCAGAACTTTTGACTAGGATGAAAACATGCACTATGTGTATAATACAGTACCTCTACCTGACAGGATTTTTACATCACTAGCTGTGGTGTGGTTTCCTTTTGCAAGCAACACAACTGTAGTTCCTAAGTAACAGCAACTGCTTATCACCAGTCAAAACTTATATAATTTTCCTTTATAGATTGTTTCTCCGTTTTACCCTAGCAAAGAACAATCTCAATTACTTATTATCAAAAACTTCCATAAATATTAAGGCTTCCACAGCCAGAATTCATTACATTAAAATGAACAATTTTGGGGCTGATAGGCCACAGTCAAATAAGGCTGCTCTCACCTAATATTTTGCCTACTATTTTGGTGTTTTGACTACTTCATCAAAGAATGAAGCTGCAGCAAGTGGCTCTTCAAACTTTCCAGCATAACTGATGTAACTGATGTTCTAATCTTAAAGTCCCAAGAACCTATTGTTCTACCTGAGTTCTTAAAGGCTTACTTGTATTTTTGAGTGCTGGTAACCAAGAATCATTTACACTCAACATCTCTCTCCTGTTCATGTTGTTCTGATATTTATTAATCTCTATGTCCTCTATAAATCTGAAAAGGGCAGAGAGCATTCAAAAATACAAGTACAGGTATAACTTAATTATGGGGTGGGGTATACCACTGATTTTATCTCAATTCAAATTATGCTGGCTCTTTAAAGAATGTTTATTTTTTTTTATTTAAGCAGCAGTTTCTAAAACAATTATTTACCATGATGATTTTGCCTTTCCCAAGCTGAAAACGGCTTCATTTGCAACTGAGTGCAGAGCAAATGGGGAGTGATTAACATTCTGTATTTAAGCTGGGGAAGAGATGGTCTGCCCTGGAGGTGAAGCTGAACCTCAGATTAAGCCTTTCTCAGGAAGATTAATTGCCTGCCATGGTAAACAGGCTGTTTTTCTATAACAAGAGAATTGGTATCCATTGGGTGCTGAAGTTCAACCTGTATAGGTACTTTTAAAAACTGAGATAGAATAATAGATGCTTAAGACTTTAAAATCAGAAATATCTGTTATGCAGAGTAGTTTGAAGATCTACTTGCTGTAGCTACATTCTTTTAAAATGTCTTCAAAAAGCAGTAGGAAAATGTTAGGTGAGAAAACCTTTATTTGACCATGACCTATTAATCTAAACATTGCTCATTTCAATAGCAGAAGCTTTTATGTATTTTTTCGCATAAGGATTAGCAAAGTATATCATATTATTAAATGTATTTTTATAAGCAAGTATATTTATCATATTAATCAGGGTAAGCTCATTTCAAACACTTTATGAGATCTTGTTTAAGTTCTAGAAAACACAAGAAAACTATCAAAGAAGCACATTTTCTTCATCATCAAATCAATGATTTTTCAAGAAAATTGTGAAGCTACAGTAAGTATGCATTTAATTTGTGAGTAAATATGTACTTCTTATGGAATAATGTTACATACATCTGAACAATGGAAGCTGTTCTCAGAATTAGATTATACCCAACACAGAGACACCTTAACACAGGAATATTAGACATGGTCCTCATACCATTTTAATAGAAGTAGATGTTCAAACGGTGGGGTCAATAATTTTTGGTATAATCATGCTTCTGGGTTTTGTAATCATGAGTAGTTATGAAGGAAAGATGATCAATGCCTAGCAAGAGTTAATTGACTCTATATGTCATATCAAGATAAGAATTTTTGTTTATTACAGGAGGGCAAACTCTTATTGATCCTCTTAAAATCTGGATCCAAGATTTTAAAGATAGCATAATTTGAATCTTTTTTCATTAGCAGAACTGTGCTTAGTTTCAGAATAATTTATCTCAAACAATTATATTAACAGGAAACATTTTTTTTACACTTATACTGATATTGCTGTTCTCACTTCTCATTTAGATTAATAACAAAATATCTAAGCAGTTTTACTCTAAGTGTAAACAGTTTTACTCTAAAAGTCACAAGACCCTTAAAAACAAGGGAGTTATACATTAACACTTATACCATTTACACCTGAGAGCATGCCCCACTGCTTTAAAAAATATTGTCCTGACTGCAGATTATTAAGCAAAACTCTCACTTTAGAAACAAGTTATTTCACTGTACAAGAAAACAATCATAAAACTGACATGATTACATTTTCTTCACAGCGTTTTTTCCCCTAAATCCAGTATAGCCTTCTCATGTGCCTGTTGGCACTGTATTCTAAACAGAGAAGTACTGCCTTCAATGATGTACAGATAATACAAATACAGAAAACAGGATGTTTGAACTATCAAAATAAATTACTGTATCTAAATTAATTAATTCCCAACATACACAATAGTTCAATTCCTGAAGACAGTAAAGAAGTTGGTACATGTGTATGTACCTCAAAACAGCATTTTCTGGCCTGATAGTATTGTACCTGAAAAGCATCCCAAAGGACATATTGTGCTTTTGCCATAGTGTGTAAAAGTGGCCAGGCATCTGTCCTTAACACAGGCAGCTTTAACTTCAGGAACCAGTTTATAGTTTATTGCACCTTCTGGACTATACAACACTAGTTGCTAAAATTTTACCAAAATACAGAGAATGTACTAAATGTTTTTTTCAACTTTCTGAAAAGCAAAATATTTGTTTCACATGTGCGCTAACTTTAGATCATAATCCAAGGATAAATGGATAGACATAAAAAGCAGGCCTCCGTCAGTCTTAAAAGACTATGGTATCGTGCTCTGTGCTGCATACGCTGCATGCGAAGCACGAAAGCCTGGGATGGATTGTTATGGAGGATAGGCTGTTACCCAAGCAGCAAATCCCCCCTCTCCACGCCACTGAATTAGTCCAATGGAAAGGCAGAGCCAATACGATTGGATCCAGCTGGCGTCGCAGAGCTGGGCTAAGGACAGGAGCTCACCCAGTCTTGTGGGGCTGACTCGGGTCTCGAACCCTGGCCTGCTGGTTAACAGGCACAGCGTCTTAACCGCTTGCACCACCCACAATGGATTTCTCTCATTTTGAAAAGAAAAGCTCACACAGTCCTGCGGTTAAAAAAATACTGAACTATTTCAGAGAATTTTTTTATATGACTTGGAAATTGACATATTGTTTTCTAACCCACCTCTTATCTGCTGTTAAACTTTCTTAAAAATTACAATTGCTTACCCCAAAGCACTTGTCAAAGGTAGATTTTAACAAATTCTTCCACTGGGCAGAAGGTGTGGTCTGATGGCTGAGCTGCTGGTACTGATTGCAGAGCTAAGCAGGAGATACTGTGATCCCATTTCTGGATGGGACATGAAATTACAAGCTGCTGTACCTTTTGCGGCAGAACAGTTATTGAGCTGAATAGCAACCTAATGGAAAGAAAGCGAAGGCCAGCCAAAAAGAATGGAAAACCCTTACCTTCCAGATTTGATTTATAATCTGTGCTGAAGCTTGATAAAGCCAGAAGGGATAACCATATTGAGAATGCAACACTTGGTGACTGGGTTCTGTGACCCCCTGAAAAAATTACTGGGAAGTGATATCACTGTGATGCCAGAGATCCTCCATATCTACACAGAAGTTAAGTCCCACTGTATTCAATGAGACTATCCCTACAATCCAGAGTAACTACGTAAGAGACATTACGTGCACCCGTAGTTACTGCACCACCTAGTGAAAACCTATGAGAAATTCATATTGCAATCCAGAGCAAATTCTTCTTACACCGGAGCAAGGACTCCCCGTAGTTACTCTGGATTGTGCCCTTAGACTCAGGAAAGCCCAGTGCCAGATTCCAAGACGACGGATAGGCCCTCAACCCCCCAAGTATGTCACACTCCACACTTTGAGTACCACTGGCTTATTATGACAATATGTTACAGGAAAAACTATAGCCGTACCAACATTCACACTCACAATGCACAATTACTCACACTTTGTATCATAACAAACTTTTTAACTTTGATCAGAGGCTAGATAACTGGTTCCTAAACTGTGTACAGTGGCAAACTCACAGGGTGCCACACGATATCTCTCATGCCCTCTTCTTACCACCTTCCTCAGATAACAATTTCTTGGATCATACAAATTTTACAAGATCTTGTGTGATTCAAGATCATGGCTTCCAGGAGAAACAAATGATAGTGCCACCGTGACTGCAGGGCAGCACAACCAAAGAACTGCTGGGCTAGACTCTACTGAGCTCACTGCTTCCAAATTATTCCTTTGTTATGCTAGAGATGCAAATAAAATACAGTTGACACCTTACCCCACTTAGGAACTCAGTTATTTCCCCTATACAGAAGATAATTTAAAATGTCTACTGTGCTCCATAGGCCAGCCTGTTAAAGTTTACACATTTTATATTTATAACATACAAATGATAAGGCTATATATTTTCCTCAGTACAAGTGTAACCTAATTATATGTGATACATTTATATGCAATTTTGTCTTAAAGCAAATTATGTTGGCTCTTTAAATTGAAAGATAAATATCCCTTATGAAGCAGTTAATGGCTTAAAGGCAGCTTGCTTACCATGGCAACATAGCAATTAATCTTGTCTTAGAAAAGTTAACAGAGGTCAGTTTTGTTTGTTTCAGCTGGAAGGCAGACCCCTCCCTTCCTCCAAGTAATAATCACTTCTGAATAGCTCTAAGCTTACGTTTAAAGGCACTTAAAATTAATTCATTTTTATCCATTGCCTGCCTTATTACCATGATAATTAACTGCCTTTGTATAACACAAAATCATTAACCAATTAATTAATAATTAAGCTTTCTGGAACCAAATGTTGCAAATGGGGAGGTTCAGCCAATATAGAATTCCATGATGTTAAAATGCTGCTAATGGCCTATATGCTAACCAGATAAGCTAACTTACCGTAATAAGCATCAGTGTGGAAACAGGGTACATTCTTCTCTCCAGACACACAGCTATGGTTTAAAATGCTGTTAAGATACTATCAAATACAGTACTTGTATTTACATCATTGATTGGCTTATCCATCACCCACAACATCCTGTTAGCAATAATTGTAAATCTATCCTAAACTGAATAATTTATCGTATAGCGAATACTGCTTTTATAGTAAGTACTGATGTAAAAAATGGTTGTAGTGGCTCAGTAGTGCACAACTGTGGGATGAGAACACTGCTTGATTGGAATTCTGCTCAGCAGGTCAGTGGTTCAAGACCAGAGTATGGAAAATGGGGTGAGCTCTCATCCATTGCCCAGCTCCTGTCAACCTAGTAGTTCGAAAGCATGGAAATGCAAGTAGATAAATAGGTACCACCATGGTGGAATGGCAAACAGCATTCCGTGTGTCTTGGCATACAGTCATGCTGGCCACATGACCACAGAAGTGTCTTTGGACAACGCTGGCTCTTCAGCTTTGAATCAGGAATAAGCACCAGGTACTTTTACCTTTAAAAGAGGTAAAATGATTTCATCATAAAATGAACTCATTATAAAGAGAAGATTCACTATAATTTCATCTGTTCCATTAAATCTCATACAGTAAAATTTTGGATTGAGTGTTTTGCAAGACAAGCAAACCTTTCTAATTAATTTTGACTTGATATATAAGTGATGTCTTGATAAACAAGTGGAAAAATAGTCGTGGCCGGGATCCAGCTGATTTCAGTGCTCCACTAGCACCTATTCAGCCTCTCCTAAGAGCCCTAAATATGCATGTCTATTCTGAAGTAAACCTATTAGGCTCATTCCTATGTAAGGGGGCAATGGAAAGCAGCCTGAGAGACCTATCTTTGCATGTATACTCTAAAGTAAGCCCTTTTTTAATCAGTGAGGTTCACTCCTGTGTAAGGGAATAGAATGCAGCCTAAGAGACCTGAGAGAGTAAGTGCAGGTTAATTTGTTTTATTTTTCTTTATATATTGTATTTTCTTTATTATTTTGTATTATATTGCAGTACTAGCGAAAGCGTACCCACATTGCAGGAATAAAATTCCCCATTCAACATCCCCCTACTGTGCATCAACCACCCATGCACATCAACTCCCCATGCGCATCCACCCCATGCGCAACATCCCACCATGTTCATCAACCCCCCATATGCCTTAATCCCCCAGGCACCTCAGCCCCCCATGCACATCACCTCCCCATGCGCAATGGCCTTCCATGTGCAGCATCCGCCCCAGTGCAACCCCTCCCTCCGAACAACATCCCCCCACGCACCAGGCACTGAGCATCAAACTGGCAGGATGTTGGTTAGTGTTCCATCTTAAGTATAGGACAAAAACACGTTGCACTCGTTTTCAGCCCCTTAAGAGTTAAATTTCTCCACATCGGTTCTTGGTGCATGTTGATATTACAGAAAGAACACCCTACCTGAATTTCATGCTTCAAGGACTTGGGGTTGGGGCAGAGCATCCCTCAGTCACCGATTCTTCAATGCAAAGTATAGGGAGGAAAATACGTTGCGCCCCATTTCACCCCTTTCCGGTTGGAATTTCTGACAAACCGGTTTTTAGTGACTCACAGAAGGAACACCCACCCAAAATTTCATGCTTCTAGGCCCGGTGGTTTTGGCAGGGCGTTGATGAGTGAGTCAATGAGTCAGTGACTTCTCATTTTTATATACTGTATATAGACTAGCGAAAAACGTACCTGTGTTGCAGGAGTAAGATTCCCCTGTACGCCATCCCCCCCACTGCACATCAATCCCCCACGCACATCAAACCCTCCATGTGCAACATCCCGCCTGTTCATCCACCCCATGTGCATCATCCCCCCATGCACATCACCCTATGCGCAAATCCCCGCATGTACAACATAACCCCATGCGCATCAACCACCCAATTGCAACATCCCCATGTGCAAAATCTTCCATGCGCAACATCAGCCCATGCACAACATCTCCCCGTGCGCACCAACCCCCCATGCACATCTTCCCATGCGCAACCCCCACATGTGCAGCATCCTACCCAGTGCAACCTCTTCCTCCTAACAACATCTCCCCAGTGCATCAGATACTTGGCTGGATGTACCTAATTGGCTGGATGTTGGTCAGTCCGTGTTAAGTAGAGGACAAAAACACGTTGCTCCCCTTTAGGGTTAAATTCTCCACATTGGTTCTTGGTGGGTGTTCATGTCTCAGAAGGAACACCCTCCCTGAATTTCATGCTTCTAGGACTTGGGGTTGGAGCAGAGCGTCCCTCAGTCACCGATTCTTCAACGCAAAATATAGGGAGGAAAACACGTTGTGCCCCATGTCACCCCTTTCCAGTTGGAATTTCTGACAAACCAATTTTTAGTGACTCACGGAAGGAATACCCACCCAAAATTTCATGCTTTGAGGCCCAGTGGTTTTGGCAGGGCATTAATGAGTGAGTCAGTCAGTGAGTCAGTGACTTTTCTCTTTTATATACAGTGGTACCTCGCTTAACAAGTGCCTCACTTAACAAGCGTTTCACATAAAGAGCAAGAATTTCCAAGAAATCTTGCTTCACATAACAAGTTCCGCTTTACTTAACAAGCAAGCGTGCTATGCAGCCCTGATGCTCCACATGGAGGCTCTTTAAGAGGGCTGCCAGCCAGTGCTGCTGCCTCTAACTGCCCCCAAGTGCCCCTACTGACCACCTTGAACCTCCTCCAGCAGCCCATGTAAAGCCTCCCAGGAAAGTGTCTTTGATTGCAGTCTCCTAACTATGTCTGCTCCAAAGCCCCATTGTGTTAAATGGGGCTTACTCCCAGGAAAGTGTCTTTAGAATTGCAGCCTAAGTAGACTTCATAGCATCATGCACATTGAATGCATGTTTTGAATTCAATTTGTCATCTTTTTTATATCCAGTTAATATTTTTATATGAATATTTTGGGGGTTGTGGAACCAATCATCTGAGTTTCCATCATTTCCTATGGAAAAATCTGTTTCACTTAAAGAGCGTTTCACTTAAAGAGAATGCCTCCGGAACGAATTAAGCTCTTTATGTGAGGCACCACTGTATATAGATTATAATAATTTTTATATGAATATTTTTGGGTTGTGGAACGAATCGTCTGAGTTTCCATTATTTCTTACAAGAAAATTCGCTTTGATATACAAGCGATTTTGGATTACAAGCATGCTTCTGGAACAAATTATGCTCATAAATGAAGGTATCTCTATATTAATTAATATAAGAACATAACATAAGAAGACTCTTCACTGAATCAGGCCAAAGGTCCACTAGTCCAGCTGCCTGTTCAGAGATCGTTATGATAAGAGAAAAACTTCAAGTGCCATGAAAAATATCCTCTATGGATTTATCCAGGAACTATAAAACCAAGGCTACTTTACTATCAAGACAGCAACTTTTACAAACACCCTACAAATGGATGAATCACCTGATCTAGCATTTAACACTACACATTGGACATTTTGCAATTACTTATTCAAAAGTACTTTTCTCTTACTCACAGACCTTTTCACATCCCTACCCCTCGCAACAATTAGTTTTTCCATTTTATAAACAATAAACTGACTACACATCGACATCCCAAACTAAGTTTTGTTGGCAAAAGACAATACCTACCTGCACACGTCAGAAGGGAGCAGTGAACCACCCCTTGCCTTAAATGACCTCTCAATCAGTCCCCTCTCAGTAACCATTGCAGGAGGTGTGACTTGGACCCTTTTCCTCTCCCCCCTCACCAAGTGTGAGCACATGGCTCTCCACCATGCCCCAAACCCACATGCAAGCAAACCCACAGGCAAGCTTCTAGAGCCTCTGGTCTGTTTAAGTGTTAGGAATTCTGGTCATCACCAGATGCGATAAATATGAACCATCATGAATTGTGAGTAAACCTGTTTTGAAGTCTGATTCTGGTCCATCTTGATTTTTGCATGTGCCAAAGCAAATGACCAGGGTGGAGGGAAAGGCCTCTGAACCACAGAAGGGGATGCTCTGTGGTCATCATTCTGCTGAGCTGATTCACCTTCCAACAAGTTTTGGGGACTAAATTTAAGCTGCAAGTTGCCACGTACTTTTTGCTTTTGTGATTATAAAAAGTAGAGTAAGTTTGCCAAATTTGACAATAAAATGAAAATTTGTAAAAAAAAAAACAAAAAACTGGCTATTTTAATTCTCTGGAGTGAGGCCAGGGTACATTCAGTACTGTCTGGGCTATGCCCCGCCCACTCCGAGACAGGGCCGGACCACCAAAGACTTTCTTCTCCCCTTGCGGGGCACAGCTTCCCCAGTCCGGCTCTGTCTCCTCAGAGAAAGGCCACATATTTTCTGTGCTCCTTTGAGCACCTCCTCTCCTACTAACTACTACCTACTTTCTTCTACCTACTTCTACTACCTACTGCTGCCAGCCTTCTGGGACCTTCCGATCCAGCCTAGCCTCCCCCCCGTTGGGCTTACTTATATATGGGATCCATCAGAGAAGATACACAAACAGACAAGCCTAGATATGTCTACTCCAGAGTAAGTTCCAGTCAACAAGGCTTACTCCCTGATAAGTGCATATAGACCTGCAGCTTAACTGAAACAAAGTCAGCAACAGTATATAAGTTGAAGACACAATGAATATCTCCTTGTTTAGGAATTTTTCCAAATTAACACTGTGATGAAACTTTCTACTATGTTATAATCCTCCTGAGTTTCTTACTGATTTAGATATAAAAGACAGCTTACTACTCCAGAGATCACAACATCCAAAATCTATATCCTTAAGAGAGCTCTTTTTTCAAACTGTTTTACAAAATAATTCACATACCTAGTGATAATTCTATCTTGCCTTCAAATGAACAGAATGGACTCCATTTTTTCTACAAGCTGACAAATATGCTATTTAATGCAATCTCATAAAAATTTCTTAATTTATAGATACTAATTATATATCTATTTATATTACAAATTATTTTTATCATTCAGAATCTACTACCATTATAGTATTTTAGAGTGCACTCCTAACCTGGGCTGCCACAACTCATCATTCTTCCCATTCCCGTGGTGATGTAAGGGGATGTCACAAAAGTGCTGGAAGGCACTTCAGCGTCTCCCTACATCACAATGGGAATGGAAATATTGATGAGTTGTCCCTTCCTACATTAAGATTGCACCCTTAGTTTCTTAAATTACTCAGTAGTTTCTTAAGAGCTATTTCTGACAATAGCAACCTACCTTACAGAGAAAGGTGAACTGAAAACCTCTACTTTAGATCACGTACTTTGAACATTTTCCATACCATCTCACTAAAATCTTGTGTTTTATATCACTAATGGGACAAGAACCAAGAAGTCTAATTCTGAAAGCTGATCTTCAGAGAACCCTACCTGTCCACATCACTCAGGCTATCAACTGGTGAGCCTAGTCTATCAGACAGTCTTCTTCTTTCTGGTGTGTCAATACCATAACGGTCATTGCCAACTGTGATTTGCAAGCTCTGCTCCACTGAAGATTCAGAATGATGACTTGGAGAGCGTCGGACTGGTGAGCGGGATCGCCTGTCCAGAGAGCAAGAACGGGAGCGAGAACGGGAGCGGGAACGTGAACGGGAGTGGGACCGGGAGCGCCTCTCCAGAGACCGGGAGCGCCGACCTGAAGAATGTGAATGTCTGCCTGGAGAATGCCTCTGCAATAGAAAAAAATGAAATTCCATCGTATTTGCTATTCTTTTACCAAGAACATGCATCAAAACATTCCTCTACAGTCTACAATGTGGTGAGGATAATATATTTCAAAACCCAGTACAAATATAGCTTCAATATGCACATTTAGTCCATCAGAGTCAATGGGACATACTACATCTATCTGATCTCTACAGAAGATTTGAGATATACTGGTGCCTTGGTTTACAAGCATAATTCGTTCCGTGAGCCTGCCTGCAAGTGGATTTTCCCATAGGAAAGAATGGAAGCTCAGAAGAGTGGTCCCACAACCCAGAAATATTTACATAAAAATATTTGCTATATAAAAAATGATTACGAAACATTGTAATATAATGCAAAAACACTGTAATAACAAAAATATTGTACAGTACTGAACTGTACTATACCTTTAAAAATCTTCATGGCTGATGTGAGGGAGGAGGGATGACTTTAACAGAGTCACTGCTCTCCATTAGCTCAATGGAATCTTTTTCAATGGAATCTGTCTTTTCGTGCAACTTTAATATTCCCATGCTACTGATGAGGAGCAGCATTGTCACACTGATAAGGCACAACTTCCACACTGCCACACACAGATCCCACCCACATCCCTGGCTCCGGCTGCTTCCCCCAGATCTTTCTATGAGTTCTTTGGCCATGGAAGCCTGTTCCAAACTTCCTCAGAAGTGCTCTACTTCCAAGACAGCGTTCTTAAACCAAGTCAAAATTTCTGAGGAAAATTTTGCTTTAAATCCAAAACACTCTTAATTTAAGGTACCACTGTATATTTAAAATTGAAGGGTCACTGAGTGACACTGAGTGACTGACTCATCAACATCTAGCCAAAAACGTCAGAACTAGAACCATGAAATTTGGGAAGGGTATTCCTTCCATGAGGTAAGCACCCATTAAGATCCAATTCTTAGAAGTTCAAACTGGAAGGCGTGCAACACATTTTTGTATCAACACATTGAAGAATCAGACTCATCAGTGACCAGCCAAAACGAACCTAGAAGTATGTAATTTGGGGAGGGTATTCCTTCCATGAATGGAAGCACCAACTAAGAATCGATTTTTAAAACTTTAATCTCTCAAGAGGGTGAAAGTGGGTGCAACATGTTTTCATTCCTATATTTAATATTGAAGAGTGACTTATCTACACCCAACCCAACCCCCTGGACCTAGAAGTATGAAATTTAGGGAGGTTATTCCTTCTGTGATGCAAGCACCCAATAAGAATCAATTTGGTGCCTAGTGGTGTCTGCTGTCTATTACTGCTCACTGGTGCCCATCAGGGATCCTCACTGATGCAAGGTACTGTCAGGTGGTGCCCACTGCAATCCAGTGGAGATGCATGGTACCCAGTGGTGCCGGTGCCCCATGTCTGGTGCTCGGCAGGGATGCCTGGTGGTGTCTGGTGTCCAATGGTGGACCAGCAGGACTAGCAGAGATGCCTGATGGTGCCAGGGAGTGCCCACTGCCATCCACTGCCCAGTAGGGATGCATGGTATCTAGTGGTGTCAAAGCCCCATGTCTGGTGCTTGGCATGGATGCCTGGTGCCCATGACCCAATGGTGCCCACTTTGCCAGATGCCTAGATGGGAAGTTATGCCTCACTATCTTTTCCCTCCTGTTCACGTTTCTATGTGAAATATGAAATTGATGTTCTTTTACTTCCAAATTTTTTTACTTTTGTATTGAATGGTTTTCCCATTTATTGAGTTGCTTTCATCTACTCTGCAAGCTGAAGAATGGAATACAAAAACTATCTACATAAAAGCCTTGGCCTGTGTATGAGGTGTCTGCATACACCTTGATTTCCTGTCATTCAAGTAGGCTGAAGGTTCTATTCCCATGTCTATTAGGGGTAATGACTTTGCCCCTTCCTCTAAATTTAATTAATGAAAATTCTTCCCAGCTGCCATTTGCGCCATTCAGAACGTTTAGATACTAACATACTTTTTAAACACCACCACAAATTGTGAGGATGAACTTGTTCTTATTGGCAAAATGGCACAGAAAGAGTTTAAAAAGGCTTTCCCCATGTCAAAATCAGGATTTCTCCCTTTCCTAAAACTATTTATTTATTTTAAAAAATTACTTTAAAGATTTATATCCTGACTTTACTCTTTACAAAAAGATGGTCTTGCTAATACAATTTAAAATGATGGGGAAGCACACAAGCAGATGTTTATGAGGCTACTCAAAACTAACTCTGCTCATTTCTAGGCAGCATATTCCAAATAGTAAGAACAGATGCTACTTTATCATTTGTGAGCTTCTCTTCAGGCTTCCATTCAATCTTTTCAAGAGGTAAATCATTTCTAAACTCTTCGACCAGGAGTGTGTAGTGGTTAATAAGTTAGACTGAGACATGAAAGATCCAGGTTTCAATCCTTCCTTGGTCATGAAACATTCTTGAGGCTGCAGTCCTAACTCCCAGTTAGGCCCAGCATAAGTTATGACACAGGTCCCATGCTGGCCTGGGGATGTGGCAAAGTGAGGCACATCTGCGCCACTTCTGGGGGGGGGGGGATAAGCCAAAGCACCGGCCTCCCCATGGCACTGTGGGAACGGGGAGCAGGTCACTTAAACTGGCATAAATTGGTTAGAATTGTGCCCTCAGTGACCACTTAGGCCACTCACTCATTCCCAACCTCACCTACTTCACAAGATTGTTGTGAGGACAGGAGGAACTAAAGCTTTGTAAGCTGTCTTGGGCATTTGTGTGGGAAATGTATGTATGTATACAACACAAGTGCCTCATTCTCAACAGCTCACCTTACACATTTCAAACAATTAAATTACTAGCTCAGTGGTACTCAAGCATTTCAGCCCAAGACCCCCTTCTGCAAATGACAATTCCGGAACCCCCAGAATTGAAGTCATTGCTGGAAGAGACATTAAAGGTGCCCAGTGCCAGATTCCAAGTTGGCTGCACCCAGCTTTTTGTGCCCCCCCCCTGAACCCCCACTTTGAATACCACTGATCTAGCTTTCCTTCACATTTGGCATTGGAAAATATTTTGGCAAAAGGGCCACATCATCTCTGTAAACATCCATTACAATAGTGCCTCACATAACGAGCTTAATTCGTTCCAGAGGCATGCTCTTTAAGTGAAATGCTCTTTAAGTGAAGCAGGTTTTTCCATAGAAAATAATGGAAAACTAGTTAAATTACTTATACAGTGATGCCTCACGTAACAAATATAATTCTTTCTGGAGGCATGTTTGTTACATGAAATGTTTTTTATGTGAAGCAGATTTTCCCATAGTTCCATAATGGGTTCCATAATGGGAACTCAGACGATTGGTTCCACAACCCCCAAAATATTCCTATAAAAATAATAACTGGATGTAAAAATAATGACAAAATACTGGAATTGAATTCAAAACATGCATTCAATGTGCATGATCCTTTCAAGTATACTCAGGCTAAAAACACTTTCCTGGTGCCACTGTATTTTGGAAGCCAATAAAACTGGTTGCCTAATGCTAATGAGGATTATTCATTATCCTACTACTACCTTACCACTATCTTACTAGTAAGGTATCTTACAACTGTACTTAAACTTAGTTGAATTAAATTCCAAACAGTTGCAAAGGCTTGTAGCCATGTTTTATAGTTATACCAATGAAATTCATTTTCTATCGTCTACCAACTCTCTTAGCTGCTTTCTGAGAGCTTAACAAGCAGGGTGAACGTACAGTGTAACAGCTTTGTGGAGAGAAAATACATTATTAGGTTTAACTTCATTAATTAAAAAGCCATATTCATGAAATCCAGCAGTCCGATCCTAGATTTTTACTCAGAAAGAAGGCACTCTAAATTCAAGATAATTTTCTCCCCTGGTAAAAGTATGTTAAATTGCACATTTAATTTAGGCCAGCATTTTTAAACTAGGTGTTGGGACCCATTCCTGGTGTAACACCTAGTCAGCTGTAATTGAAAACAAAGGGTTCAGAGCTGCTTCAGAGAAAATACAGGGTTCAGAGCTACTGGTGGTGCAGGCTTCTGGTGGGGCATGATGCTCTGTCATAAATAGATGTGATGCTAGAAAAGGAAGAAGGCCTGTGTGGTTGAATAAAAAATCTAAGTCTGCATTCATAGAATCATAGATTTGGGAGGGACCTAGTAGGTCTTCTAGTACAACCCCCTGCCTGCAGCAGGAAATCCTCCTAGAGCATCCCCGACAGGTGCTCATCATCCCCAGTGAGGGAGAGTCCACCACCTCCCTTGGCAGTCTGTTGCAGGCTCCAAGGGCTCTGGCCTTGACTCAAACCATTCTGTTTTGACTTTCAAGCTGGAATGCCTTAATTCTGAAATATGCAAAATAACTATACAGTGGTACCTTGGTTTACGAGCGTAATTTGTTCCGGAAGCATGCTTGTAATCCAAAACGCTTGCATATTAAAGCCAATTCTTCAATAAGAAATAACGGAAACTCAATAGTACGTCCCATTGTGATCCATGAGAATTACTCCCGGGAAAGCAGCCTGATTGCCCCATTCCAAGATGGTGGCACCGAAATTTTCACAACCCCCTGAAATTACTGCCATGTCTACTCAGAAGTAAGTCCCGTTACTTTCAATGAGACTTACTCCTTGGAATCACCCCAAGGGAGGTCACAGCCAGAAGTGGTGCCATTGCTGTGATGAGAGCACTCTGTGTCTGCTCAGAAGTAAGTCCCTTTGCATTCAATGAGACTTACTCCCAGGAAAGCAGCCTGAATGCCTCATTCCAAGATGGTGGCGCCCACATCTGCACGACCCCCACTTTGGGAACCACTGACCCAGGTGCTGTGCTTGCAGGTGAAACAGTGGGGAGGGATGCTGGGGGATGCCCAAAGGTGCGGGTCAGCTCAAGGGGGGAGCGGCTTTCAGGACCGCAGAAGGGAGAGGGGGGAGGGAGGTGGGTGTGGGGCCTGTGTGTGGATGGTCGTGGAGACCGTTAACGGTTCTTCCGCCTGAGGCCACCGTGGCTCCGGCTCCCCCATCCGGCCGGAGAGCGTACCCTGCTGCTGCTGCGGCGCGGGGACGGAGAACCCCGGCGAGAGGAGCGGCTGCTGGAGGGCGAGCGGTAACGACGGCCCCGCGGAGAAGGCGAGCGGGACCGTCGCGGGCTCCGAGGGCTCCGGCCTCGACTCGAACCACGCTTGTTGGCCCCAGAGCGGGAACTGCGGGAGTTCGAGCCCCCGCTTTCTTTGGGCCTGCTGGAGGTCGACAGCGTCGAGCGGGCGTTGGCCGGGCGGTACATGACGAAGAGAAGAGGGCCGCTAGGCCGCTCACCGGCTCTCGCCCCGCTTCTCCCTCAAACCACCCCGCCCCCTCCGTCAGCACGCCAACTGCGCATGCTCAGTGGCGCAGGTCGCGGGTCTCAGGTTGGGAGGAAAAGTTTCACTCCCACTTCCCACAAAATGGATCCGCGGGCTGCAGCCACTTCGTATGAACTATCGCGAGAACTTCCGCGCTCTGAAGGCGCTAGAGGCGTTCTGATTCCTGTGTCAAAATGGCGGCGGTCTGAATCGGTCACGTGGGAGGAGAAAGGCGGGACTACGAGTGAGCCAATAGAACGGGAGGCGGGGCTGAGCTTCTCTGCCGGGCTTCATTCATGCCTTTTGTTGATCCGGGACTACTCAGGACTCAGCTACGTCCTACTCAATGGGGCTTCCTCCCAGGAAAGTGAAGAGAGTGGCAGCCTCAGAGCCCCATCCTATGCAGGTCTACTCAGAAGCAAGTGCCATTAGAGCCAATGGGGCTTCCTCCCAGGAAAGTGTGGAGAGGGTGGAAGCCTCAGAGCCCCATTCTATGCAGGTCTACTCAGAAGTAGGTCCCATTAGAGTCAATGGACTTACTCCCAGGAAAGTGTGGAGAGGGTGGCAGCCTCAGAGTCCCATCCTATGCATATCTACTCAGAAGTAAGTAAGCCCATTAGAGTCAATGGGGCTTCCTCCCAGAAAAGTGTGGATAGGGTGGTAGCCTCAGAGCTCACCTCTATTATTATTTTATAAGTAATATTAACCAGAAAAAAAACTCTCAGACATTTTCTCCCTATAGTTACACATGCTTGCAAACTGCAGGAGCTAAGCTTGTTGCAATGTTGTTAGTAGCTACTGTATCTGATTTTTGAAAAGCCTCAAGGCTTAAGGCAGTGGTTCTCAATCTTCCTAACGCCGTGACCCCTTTATAAGTTCCTCATGTTATGGGGACCCCCAACCATAAAATTATTTTCATTGCTACTTTATAACTGTAATTTTGCTACTGTTATGAATCGTAATGTAAATATCTGATATGCAGGATGTATTTTCATTGTTACAAATGAAATGTGTGTTCTATGCACACATTGAACACAATGGGATTTATTTCAGAGTAGGCATGCATAGGATTGGGCCCTGAGGCTGCAATCCTATCCACATTTACATGGGAGTAAAGGCAGCTGAGAGATACACAGGAAAATGACTTCTTGGCAGAAACAATTCTGGTAAAAGGACAACCCACACCATAGTTGGCTGTCCCAGAGCCTATAGCTTCCCCTTTTCTCACCCCTCTTGGTCTTCTTCCCCCATAACTTCCACACCTGAGGCCTCCTTTTATTCCCTCTTTTCACCTTTATGACCTTTAAAGTTTTAATGGTACCAATGAAAGTGTGTTGCAGGCAGAGCATCACTAGGATTTGCATCACCCAGTGCAGGAGGCCAGCATGTCACCCCCATGTGGTCTGCGGGGCAACAACCTGAATGGCGCATGTGGCTATGTGCCATTTCTCTGCCCTCACTGGTTTTTTAGCCACATATTTTAATAGAATAAAGATATTTCAAAATGGTTTGTTTCACTGCATCCTGCTGCAAGTTACGCATCCAACAGTGTATAACAATATGTAGCAAACGGTATATGTCATAATGGGGCTTTCCGCACCATTGCAAAGTTGCATTTTTTGGGTCCCCCAGTGCACGTCACCTCCCGAGGTGCATCACTTGGTGCAGACACACCACCATAATGACGCCCCTACATAGCACCTAGTGGTGTGCCCATGTGCCAGTGTTTAGGACTGCCGCTATATACAAAAGAAATCAGAACTGCACATACAAAATGCCCAGCTTTATTTATTGGCTAGTGTGTAAACATCGTGTTTTTTTGGCTCCTTGAGAGCGCTGGGTTCTGTTGTGACTGCTGCACATTGTTGCCCAGGTGCAAACAATTTTGCTTCATGTGGCTCATGTTCATAGTCTTCTTGCTCCCACTGGGTAGGTGGCACAGGTGACCTCAAGGACCTGTCTCCCTGCCCACTCCTTCCCCACCATCAACTCCAATTTCAAGGTAAAACCGGCAATGGGAAAAGCACAAAATTGGTTTATGTGTTCGCTTGATCATAATACCACACAGGACATTTCAAAGGAGACAGGTTTATCTGAACAGATCACAGATACACCAGAAAGGGGCAAAGCATGCAACAAATACTCCTTGGAGCTATACAGGATGTGTTCAGGTTCACATAGACAGATCTGTTTCCTTTTCGGTATTATGGTCACCCTCTTTTTGATGGTCATCCATGGTGCAATCATTGGTGGGTAGCTTCTGCATAGGTGTACAGAGAGATCTACTAGAATTTTTTGAGATTAAACTGGGCCTTCAGTCTTTCCTAAGTCATATAAGGTTATAGGAAGTTGCCAGGAACTCTTGCTGACACTGCCATTCCCATATGAACGCCTTGGTCACCTTTGATACCATTGTGAGGATTTATTTGCCTCTCTGTGAGCTGTCAACATCTCAAACAACGCCCAAAGTGAGCTTTCTTGCTGTCGTTGGTGAATCAAAGTCATTCTCTATTTCCCTTGCTGTATGATCAACATTTATGTTGCCAATTGCATGGCTTTTTTTGGTTTTGGAGAGGCAATGGTTGGAGAGGTAAAAGCACACTCCTTCTTTGAAGATATCACCATTGCTTCCCTTGAATACAGGTATCCCTCATTAGCCGCTAGGGTTTCATTCTGGAAACTCCCATGGATAAAATATCAATGTATAAAGAAAACAATGGAAAAATAGGTTTCAAGACCCTCTTCCAGATTTCTTGCTCCTCAATTGCACCTAATTTAATAAGGTAGTGTTTCAGTATCTACAGAGCACTGATTCTGGGTCTGAAAAACGGAATGATTGCTTGCATGACTACAGATCTACAGCAATAGAAAAGCAGTTTTTTATAACTGATTTGCAGTGCCCGTTCATGTCAAATCTGTGTATAACAAGGCTGGATCTATACAATGTTTTTATTGTTTGGTTTTTAGGTTGTTGTGTTTTGTATCTTGCATTGTTATTAAGACTTTGAAGACTTGGTGAGCAAGATGGGTATAAACCTTTTTTAAAAAAACTGTTGAATAAATATACTTTGGATTGCACTGATTATGGAGAAAGTTTGATCCTCTATAAATCAGCTCATTATCTTACATAATGTAGCAATAGCAAGATAGGGATAGAACAAAGTCTAATGCAGAAGGAGTATTGCAATCTGAATGTGGATATCAAATAGGTACTCAGTGGTTTGTTGTGCACTTCTTGGGGTATTCAGCCCATAACATGGGATTTCCTAAATCTTCTTAGAGTACAATAAAGATCTTGGGTAAGTATCAGTTACTACTTCTTTTGTCAGAACATATGGTATTTCTATTTGAGAAATTTCAAAAAGACGTTCTCATCTTCCAGCCTTTGCACTCTATATTAGCCTGCAGTCTTACCCACACCTGTGACTGGGAAATGGGAATAAGCCTCATTGACTATAATGGGGCTTATTTTTGATTAGACATGTATAGAATTGAACTATTAGTCTGAAATGTTATTTAGGCTGCAATCCTAAAGACACTTACCTGGGAGTAAGACCCATTGAACACAATGGGGCTTACTTTTGAGTAGACATGGTTAGGATTGTGCTCTTAGTCTGAAATGTCCTTCTTGCCTACTATAAGAAATAGGTTTTGGTGTTAACCAAGGTTCCAACCCACACCCTGAAAGTGGCTTGTTTACAAGTTTATATTCCAGAGCTGCCCCTTACCAGGGTGACCATATGTCCTCTTTTTCCAGGACATGTCCTCTTCTTTAGCCTTATATCCTGGGAAAAAATCCTCATTGTCCTTCTTTTCCTTGTGAATAGGAAGCATGTAGTCTTCTTATAATTAATAAACAATATGTAATAATTTAAAATAAGAAGATATATAGTGATTGATGGGCTGTGGGTGGTGCAAGTGGTTAAAACACTGTGCCTGTTAACCAGAAGGCCAGGGTTCGAGACCCGGGTCGGCCCCACAAGACAGGATCAGCTCCTGTCCTTAGCCCAGCTCTGCGACGCCAGCTGGATCCAATCGTATTGGCTTTGCCTTTCCATTGGACTATTTCAGTGGCGTGGAGAGGGGGGATTTGCTGCTTGGGTAACAGCCTATCGTCCATATCAATCTACCCAGGCCTTCGTGCTTCGCATACAGCGTCGAGCACAATACTATAGTCTTTCAAGACTGATGGATGCCAAGTATATAGTGTCTGACCTCATGAAAGCAATATATATGAATGTTTTTAGCTTTCATTTGGTCATGTCTTACATTTTTCTTGGGTGTTATACATTCTCCTCTTTTGCAGTTGTGATATCACTCTGCTCCCTGCCACTCTTGCCTTTGGACTGTGAACTGTGAGAACAGGATCATAATAATCATTCCACTGAGGTGTATGAACATAGTGGTGTGTGTGCGCCTGTGCACCCAGCTGTTAACCCAGTTGTTAGTTGCTGCATTATTTATTATCCAGTGTAAGCTTATTACTGAGTAGACACGTTTAGGACTTGGTATGTGTGGCGTAGGCTGCAATCCTGAAGACACATCCCTGGGAGGAAGACCACTGAATACAATGGGACTTACTTTTGAGTAGACATGGTTAGGTGCTCTTAGTCTCAGGAAAGTGTGCAGAGAACTGCAGTCTCATACCCCAATCCTATGCATGTCTACTCAGAAGTAAGTCCCATGACATTCAATGGGGCTTACTCCCTGGAAAAGACTGCAACCTTAGTGTGTTTGTGGGTGTGCTGCTGTGAGTAGCTGCCACTACGAGGCTGCTCCAGGGAGAAGGGCTACATTGGGCCACCAGGCTCCAGGAAGTGCTGCCTGCAGCGGTGGGGCTGCCCCCTCCTTTCCTGGGTTGTGTCACTGAAGAAGCAGGCTTTGGAGTTCCGGGTCGGCCAGTCAGTCTCCTCAGGTATTGTGCCGGTTGGGAGGGGACGAGCGAGGGGCAAGGAGGGCCTGGGCTGCCCCCTCAGTACTGGGGGGAGGAGGACGCATGGGGTCGGGTGGGGCAGTGGCGTAGCTAGAGGGGGCGCTGCAGTCTCAGTCATCCTCCTAAGGAGTGAGGCTCCCTCCGAGACTGACTGCTGCGCCCCCTCTTGCTCTGCCACCGCCTCCACCCACTGTCAGCCTCACTGACTTGGAGCACAAGCCTAACCGTGTCTACTCAGAAGTAAGCCCCATTGTGTGCAAAGGGTCTTACTCACAGGAAAGTGTCTTTAGAATTGCAGCCTTAGACCACATCCTAACCATGTCTACTCAGAAGTAAACCCCACTGTGTGCAAAGGGTCTTACTCACAGGAAAGTGTCTTTAGGATTGCAGCCTTAGACCACAGTCTTAACTATGTCTACTCAAAAGTAAACCCCACTGAGGCTGTGGGTGGCGCAAGTAGCTAAGACACTTAGCCTGTTAACCAGCAGGCCAGGGTTCAAGACCCGAGTCAGCCCCACAAGACTGGGTGAGCTCCTGTCCTTAGCCCAGCTCTGCGACACAGCTGGATCCAATCGTATTGGCTCTGCCTTTCCACTGGACTAATTCAGTGGCGTGGAGAGGGGGGATTTGCTGCAAGGGTAACAGCCTATCCTCCATAACAATCCAACCCAGGCTTTTGTGCTTTGCATGCAGTGTATGCAGCGCCAAGCACGATACCATAGTCTTCCAAGACTGACGGAGGCCTGCTTTGTGTTCAATGTGGCCTACTCACAGGAAAGTGTTTTTAGGATTGAATATCCACCTCGCTCTGGTCCTTCAAGACCAATATTGGAGCACTGGTTCCCAAACCATTTTTTTTTCTCGCCACAACCCACAATACTTAGGACCCACCTTGGTTTACAAGACATTTAAAAAAGCAAATATAGAAATACATAATTTTTTTGATCTTAAATATTTTGATACAAAAATCATATTTTTTTATTTGTAAGTAATAATGACCAGAAAAAAAGACCCTCAAGCATACAGTGCGATCACTGTGATGCCAGAGCTCCTTCATGTCTATTCAGAAATTAAGTACCATCGTGTTCAATGAGACAGTGCAATCCTTGGCCTGTCTACTCAGAAGTAAACCCTATTGTATTCAATGCGGCCTACTCCCAGGAAAGTGTATTTAGGATTGCAGCCTTACTCCCAGAAAAGCCCACTGCCAGATTCCAAGATGGTGGATCCCACCCTGTCACAATCCCCCTGACCCAAGATCTTGATCCCCCCCCCCCAAGCAGTGGTGTTTAACCTGGGTTTGACTGAATCCCAGGGGTTCGGTGAGTCACTTTCACCTTGCCTCCAAAACTGGCAGAAGTATTAAAAATTGTAGTGGAATATGTGGACTATGTGCAAAATGGTGCTCTGAAGCACTATTTTATTTTTCCAACTGTGAAAGGGTTTGGTGAATGCACGTATGAAACTTGCGGGGTTCAGTACCTCCAACAAGGTTAGGAACCACTGCCCCCAAAGGAGTCCCAACCCCCACTTTTGAGTGTTGCAACCTTAAAACAACCTCAACTTATCTTAAAAACAACCTCTGGGCTTGAGGAAATTGGTTATCTGATCTTTTGATCATATTTTGGAGACCCACCAGTGTGTCCTGACCATAGCTTGGAAACCACTACCCTGGAGCTCTCTCTACTCCTCATTCTTCCCTGATAGGTTTTCATCTGAAGCCTGGAAGATGTGTTTGCTGTTCTTGAGCACATGAAGTGTGGTAATAATGGGATTATTGTCTCTGAGAAAGTGTGGGTGCATTTTTCTCACTAGGTGGAGTTGGGTCAGCCCTGTATTTCCAGGAAGAGAAAGAGGATTGCATGCAGGTTGATACACAAACCCTGTCATGTCTCTACAAGGTCATCAGTCAAGCGGAGAGCTTTCAGAAAGCGAGGAGGACAGCTCTTCCATACTGGCAGAGTATTTGTAGTAAGGCTGAATTCTTGAACTGGGCCACCATGTGTATCTTTTTAATGCCTGATTTCTTGTCTTCTTCTTCTCCTTTCCTATAGGAACTCCTGGCTGTTGTATTTGACCCTGGAGGAAGATGGAGGAGGTCCTGGCTACTCTATGTGGGACGAGTCCAGCAGACCCCCTTCCTGTCTGGGTCCACAACAATGTTGGACATTGTTTTAACCAGCTTATTTTAAATATTATTCCTCACGTTTTCCTCGCTGTAATCAGTGCCTGCTTCATAGGAATACCAAGGTATGGTAAGAGGTCTACGTTTGTGTGTGTGCACGTGCAAGCATGAAGCTTCACACAACAAATTCTCGATGGGAAAAGCCTTTCTGTGACGGAAATATTAATATGTGGCTTTTCAAATTAAGTGACAATACATAAGTTTGTTTCTGTCAGTGCAAGCCTAGTCGTATTTATTTAGAAGCAAGTCCCAATAAAGTTTGTTTACTTCCTTTGTAGTACTCATGCCTAGGACTACAGCCTGTTTCATAGGGAGATTCACCAGTTAGAGCAGTGGTACTCAAAGTGGGGGTCGGAATCCCCATTAGGGGGTCACAAAGTTGGATTGGGGTGTCGTGAGAGGGTGGGAATCTGCATTTTGGAATCTGGCTGTGTACTTTCCTGGGAGTAGGTATCATTGAACATGATGGGACTGACTTCTAAGTAGACATGGAACAGTTCTGGTATCACAGTGATGTCACATCTCAGTAAGTTTGACAGGGTCCCAGAGAGATTTTTAAGTCTGAAATGCCGGAGTACCACTGAGGTAGAGAATCTGTGATCCTTTGAACTAGAAAGACCTTTTCATTTAGCTAGGTCTTTTAGAGTTTTTATTTCTTAGGCAATGCGATCCTATATAAATTCCCCAGTTGCTGATGCAGTGGCACTAGCCTAGCTTTCATTGCATCCTGCAGCAGAATTTCAGCTACTGGAGGTGTCTTCAAGGTAAGAGAACATTATTCCCTTGCCTTGAGGAAAACCTCAGTAGGAAAACCATGAGGAAAACCTCAGTAGGTTCAATGGGCTTGGATGGGGCAATAGTTTATAGCATGCATTGGCACTATCAATCCTATCCCCTCTTAGGACCAATATGCCTTGTCCTATTTTTTTACTAGGTCTTTAAGATCTGAGAATGTCTACCGGCCTGGCTGGAAATGCAGAATTGCTGCCTCCTTTCTCCTTGCTGGCTTGTCCATCCTTGACATAATTCCAGCATCCATTTGGCGACAGGACTTGAACTCTTTATACCTGGAGCTCTTAGCCAGTGGCATCACCATATTGGCATGGCTTGTTCATAGCCTAGCCCTTCTTGCTCACTACAAGTCTCCATTTAGCTTCAGCCGTGGTCCAGTCACACTACTGATCATCGTCTTCTTTCCCATTCCATCCTTTTTTATCACTCTAATATGGCGCTGTCAGACTGAGATGGGTGGACAGCACCTTGAACCTGTCACCATCTTCAGGCTCTGTATCCCTTGCCTACAGTTAGCTTCTCTGCTACTCTACATAATAGGGTACATCATTCCTGTGTCCATCAGGCAAGACTTTGGTTCTATCAATGTTTCTTGGCAGCATGAGCCCCTTATCACAGACTCAGGGACTTCAGCACCCCCTTGGCAGGAAGTTGCAGCAGATGGGGACAGCTGGCTCTCACGTCTCTCTTACACTTGGATGAACCCTCTCATGAAACGTGGCTACGAATGGAAGTTGAATCGGCCACAGGATGTCTATCAGCTACCTCGACAGCTCCAAGCAGTCCAAATCCAGGAGCAGTTCTACTCCTGCTGGCAGGAGAAAGCAGTTCACAGCCAAGCAGGTTCCACAAAAAGATTATTTGCTAAAAACACTATGAAAAATAATACATTTCCAACCCCAGAACATCCTTGTGATACTCACAAGTCTGTGCATCTCATTTCAGTGCTGCATGCTGCATTTGGACTACGCTTTTACTCCCTTGGGCTTCTCAAACTGGCTGGCAATCTGTTGGGTTTCTCTGGCCCCCTACTGCTGAACCTGCTGGTCAGTTTCATGGAGTCAAAGCAAGAGCCTCTGAGCCATGGTCTGCTGTATGCACTGGGACTTTTTGCTGGGTCCTTCCTGGGTGCCATTCTGCGTAACCAGTTCAGTTATGAGGTATACAATGTGATGCTTATGGTACGCACTGCAATCATCTCTGCCATTTATAAGAAAGCCCTTCGGGTGAGCGGCAGTAGCCTAGCCAGGTTCACCACAGGTGAAATTGTCAACTTTATGAGCACTGATACTGACCGGGTGGTTAACTTCTGCTACAGTTTCCATGAGCTGTGGAGTCTCCCCTTCCAGTTTGGCATCACTCTCTACCTCCTATACCAGCAAGTGGGTATAGCCTCTCTGACAGGGCTGGCTCTGGCTCTTCTACTTGTACCCGTTAATAAAGTCCTTGCAAATTGTATCCTGGTAAACAACAAGGAAATGCTTAAACACAAGGATGTTCGTGTCAAGGTAAGATGGAAAAATGTGGCATTTCATCTCCATCATATTGCATCAGTATCTTGATTGTGCCTGAAACTTTGAATAAAATAATGCATATGTAATCAAAAGGACTATATAACTGCATGATTTGTCAGCTTGTAAATGAACAGAAAATAGAAGGCAATACAGTTTAGATATATATGAAGAATATTTTTTATTATAATAAGTTTAGAGAGGTAACATTTTTTAAATAGATGGAAGACAGGATTAAGTAAGAGAGATTTAGGCTGCAATCCTAAAGACACTTTCCTAGGAGTAAGACCCATTGAACACAATGGGGCTTACTTTTGAGTAGACATAGTTAGGATTGTGCCCTTAAACAATTAACCCAGGCTACACTGAAGTAAGCTAATGGAAGACAGCATGATAAGATTATTGAAGGTATATTCAGGTATACTACTATAGAGATTAATGAAGTTTGAAGATATTTTCAAATGTGTTAGGTATGAAATTGAAGAAATGCTAAGTATACAGTACAGATAATATGATGATTATATGCTGATGGACTGTTGACTTGTGAGAAGAAGTTCTGGCTAAAGAGAAGACAATATGTGTTGTACAATGGAGGACCTATTGTGTGTACCCATGTTCAGGAGAATGTTCTGATTGCTTGTAGGGGAAGGGGTCCTATTGGGATTTTCATCGCAGATCCCAAAACACTGTGACTTATTCCTTTAGAAATATAAACTATACAGAATTTCTTTGTAGCTAGCGGGAACCTGATTCACCTTTGTTTATCTGATTCAACTTTGGAGAAGTTTCTGTAGCTCAGCTGCATGTACTGTATATATGTATGGGGAAGAAATATGCCTGTAATTATTTTGTGGTGTCTTCCTTTGCCCGTAGCTGATGACAGAGATATTGTGTGGCATGCGAGTGATCAAGTTTTACACCTGGGAGCAGCATTTTGGCACTAAAGTGTATGCTTGTCGGGCTAAAGAACTGAAAAGATTGCGAGCGATCAAGTACCTTGATGCTGTGTGTGTCTACCTCTGGGCAGCACTGCCTGTGGTTGTCTCTATTCTCATCTTTATCACCTACGTTCTGCTGGGACACCAGCTCTCTGCTACTAAAGTAAGAATTGTGAACCTTTTAGCATAATGTCACTTGTGTGTCATATCTTAGAAAATATTAGCAGAATGATTGCCTTATGCTGCAATCCTAAAGACACTTTCCTAGGTGTAAGACCCATTGAACACAATGGGGCTTACTTTTGAGTAGACATGGTTAGGATTGTGCTCTTAGCCTTTTTGGAAGTACTGACTGACTTTTTGGGAGTACTTATTTTCTGAAACAACTTTATAAGCATGAATGAATTGGGGGGGGGGGGCACTTCCTTAAGAATGAACCTATACACTTGGTCTCATGGTGAATGTTGCTATTTTAGGATGACAGTTTAGTAGCTGACTTTGGATCATAAACAGGGCTGATATGTTGCCAAAGTATGGAATCTGGTAGATGGGGCTGTACATGAAGTTCTGTGAAAGACAGAACAGATTACCTTCAATTGTTAAACATATTTTTAGTTTTTGTGGTTCTAAAATAGAATCTGAAATTATTTGAGCAATAGCTAAACCTTGAAAAATGTTAGAAGGTGTGGTTGTGGCTATAGGAGATCAGAGGCTGTTTCAATGACTTATACAGTTGACTATATTTCTCAATGGCCTCTGTCCTTTCATCTGGCTACAGACCTCATTTGCTTTTTCCCTTCATCCAGTTCCCCATCCTCCTGCTCTCTACCACCTTAGTGAGCTATTGTGAAAAGAAAGGAAATGTATAGGTCTCATTTTCATAATTCTTTGTGTTCAGAATTTGGGTCCAGTTCAGTTCATGTGACACATGTAGTCATGTCCCACTGATGGATAGTACCTTTTCATGATGCTGGGATTGTGTGCTCCAGTGATACAAAGGGCTATGCTGGCAGTAGCATAGCTACTGGCAGGGACTCCCATGCCAGACAGGCCTTTGTTGAGGAGTCAGACCAAACCTGTCCAAAATCACACTGAACGTGGGTTGTCTGAAAAAGGAAAACTCCCACTGCCTTGTGGCTATACCCATCTATGGGAAAGTCTTCAGGAGTCAATGAGGCAAAATCTGGAGCCGGAGTCCCGGAAGCAGTTTGTGACTATGTACAATTACGTTCTAGTAACTCCTGCGACACAGCTGGAACCAATTGTAACAGCTCTGCTATTCCATTGGACTATTTCAGTAATGTGGAGAGGGGGGATTTGCTGCTTGGGTAACAGTCTATCCTCCATATTAATCTACCCAGGCCATTGCGCTCTGGAGAGGACACTCAGAGAACGATACCATAGTCTTTCAAGAATGAAGGATGCCAATGAATGTAGTCATGTATACCTAAATATAACCTCAATGGCTCTACATAACTATTTGTTAGCTTCCTGCTATGCCAACATGCAGTGTTTATGATTGGGCCTAAAATGCCAGTCCATTAATTCTTATTTCTCCACCATAGGTGTTTACAGCCTTGGCCCTTGTGGGGATGCTCATTCTCCCTCTCAATAATTTTCCCTGGATCCTCAATGCAGTTTTGGAAGCCAAAGTGTCTCTGGATCGAATCCAGAACTTCCTTGAACTCTCAGATCAGAATTTGGATGCTTATTACAGCAAAGGTATGGAAGCCATGGGAGTGGATAAGCAGTTGATCCACCTGAACGGACAGAACAATATTTGGTTCATGGGGGAATATTTCTGAAAAGAGCTTTGTATGTTCTACTGGGCTGTAGCACAGACTCTTTTCCCAAAGAGGCAGTGATCCATTTGCTAGGCCCATCACACCAGCACTACTGGTGTGAAATTTTAGCTAACTGAGGGTGCAGTCCTAACCAACATTCCAGTACTGGAATAGCTATGCCAGTGGGGCCTGTGCTACAACCTGCAGTTTTTTTGTGGGGGGACAGTCACAGAGACCTTGTCAAGGTCATGCAGCAACCGTTCCCTTACCTTGGAGTTGCAGTGTCCTTACCCTGAAGCTTGAAAATGGGTTAGCCCTGATTTTCATCTTTGCAGTGCAGTCTTTTGTTCAATTTGTTTGGATGATAGCAGGAGTGTAGGTGAAGGGGAGCTCTGGGAGGCAGAGCTCCAAACTTCTCTTAAGGCCAGGAAAGCTCAGATGCTGTTTTAAAAACTTTTTCAAAAAGATTTTAGCTGAAGGTTAAAAAAGTTCAGAAATTACAAACTGAAACATTTCTTTAGGACCATATTTTAATGCCTCTAGGCCAGTGGTTCTCAATCTTCCTAACACTGTGACCCCTTTATAAGTTCCTCATGTTGTGGGAAGGGGACCCCCAACCATAAAATTATGTTCGTTGCTACTTTATAACTGTAATTTTGCTACTGTTATGAATTGTAATGTAAATATCCGATATGCAGGATGTATTTTCATTGTTACAAATGAAATGTGTGTTCTATGCACACATTGAACACAATGAGATTTATTTCAGAGTAGGCATGCATAGGATTGGGCCCTGAGGCTGCAATCCTGTCCACATTTACAGGGGAGTAAAGGCCCCTGACTATAATGGGATTTATTTCAGAGTAGGCATGCATAGGATTGGGCCCTGAGGCTGTCAGTCAGCCCTAGTGCGTGCGCAGCTACAGCCGGAGGTCTGGCAAGCCTGATCTGGCCCCCTGCACCAGGGGTCTTAGGCAACTCCCAGGAAAGCTCTAGGTGACCCCAAAGGGGTCCCGACCCCCACTTTGAGAAACGCTGCTCTAGGCCATCATAACACATTACATTAAAGTTACAATCTTATGCCTGGAAGTGAATCCTAAAACTTGTTTCTCAAGAAACATATATAGGCTAGTAAAAGGTAATATTGTAATACCTTTTACATTAATTTGGGATTTCTCAAGTCCCATTTTTCTGTTATAAAACTGTTTTCTCCAAAAAGTTTTGCATGGCATGAACTAGATCTTTAAAGTACAATAAGGGTGCAATCCAGAGTAACTACAGGGAGTCCTTGCTCCGGTGTAAGAACAATTTACTCTGGATTGCAATATGAATTTCCTATAGGTTTTCACTAGGTAGTGCAGTAACTACGGGTGCACGTAATGTCTCTTACATGCTCCCGTAGTTACTCTGGATTGTAGGGCTAGTTTCAAAGAAATAAAACAGAAAACGCTGAAATGAAGAAATATAAAATTTATTTTTTTATTGTTGAATGGATGGAGGTGGTGCGATGAGATCCTGCACTTTAAAATTTACCACTACACAATGAAAGTTTGTTATCCGGTTAATCCCAAAGCTTGGGACTGTGCAATCGGTTGGTAAAAGAGCAAATAACTGATATTAAGATGTATGGTGCAATCCTTATCTCCAGTTAGGCTGGCCTAAGCCCCAGCATGAGTCCTGGACTGTCCTGGGGATGTCACAAAAGTGCCGTAAGACACTTTAGTGCCACTCCTCAGGGAGGATTAGGTCAGTGCACAGACATGCACTTGCCTCCCTACATCATCACGGGAACAGGAAGAAGGATGAGTTGTGCCACCCTAGGTTAGGATTGCACCTGTAGTGTGTTGGTCTTTGTGCTGCAGCTGAGATGTGCCAGAAATTAGTGTCCTCTATTCAGATCTATTCAGGATCTAAGAGTTCTTGCTGATTTCCTATGAAAGGATTACATACCATTCATGGTTCCCAAATCCACATCTCAGTTTGTAGCTGCATTACTGTTCTTCCATTGCAGTCAGTCCCTCTGATCCATCTTCTGCCCTGGAAATGCACCATTCCACTTTTTCATGGTCACCAACAAGTCAAGAAGATAATGAATCCTCCCTTCCTGCAGGAAGTTTGCAACTTTTCATTCAGGATCTGGCTGTGGCAAAGGTGAGCAAGGCAGATCAATATTATAGGAAAATGTTACAATCTGGTCCATTTCATATGGGAGGTCATGGACTTCATTCATTGGGGATTGCCAGAGCATTCTCTGAATGACAGTTACTGAAATGATATAGCAAGGTTGAAGAATATACTGTGAAAGTCCTGATGTTTCTTTCCCTTTTTCATGTGCAGGGCACATTGGTAGGGGTCGTTGGAAAAGTTGGATGTGGGAAGAGCTCTTTGCTTGCAGCAATCACTGGAGAACTCAATAGGTAAACTCAATAGGTCAAGGGAACCTCTCCCATTGTCATGTTGTTTCTTATCTCAGGATCCATGATTTTAATTGGCTAGACCAGGGTTATCCAAACTTTCAACTTTAGGGCTCCTGGACCTTTAACCAGTGAGTAGAAGAGGAAATTTCAGGAGGTACAGCTTGAAATTCCTGCTGATATTCTCTACTTTACACATTTGTTAAAGTTAAAAGTTTGGACATCCCTGGGCTAGACCATTAGAAAGATCCAAGACTTCCTTCAAATTCAGGTTCAATTTCAAATGCCAGGCTTCGATAATATAGGTAATATTAAAGTAAAGAAGTGTGTTTTTCTATGTACAGGGCTATAAAATTACAGAATTTATAAATATTTTTAATTAATCAGTCTTTATTTGTATTAGCAATAAGCCATAGCAAAGGAAACAGCATACGGAGTACAGAGCCTTATAGCAAAATTAACTAATTATATCAACAAATGTGTTAAGTACATAGACATTAAAATGTATTCCCATACACAGATCAGTTAAAACTATTTGAGACCATAAATAATCTTGCTAAGAATTTTGCCATTTGTATTGTTACCTGTTTAGTTTGATCTGCCAAAAGGAAGGATGTATAAAAGTCTGAGGATTGACCTGGGCTTCTATAAATTGATATTTATATTATGACATACTGATCTAACATGGAATTCCCAATGGTCTTTCATCCAAGAGAGTGATCAGGTCCATATCTTTTTACCTTTAGCAATGTTGCTCTGACAAGTGCTCTAAGACTATTCAGAATGTTTTCTCATACACACACAGTAACTACAAGTAGGAATTTACTCACATAGTTGGAACTTGTATAGGGAATTCAAACATGAAGCTTTGAATGAAATGACCAGTGGCTACACCCATATTCTTGGTGTAATATTATCAGTTCATAATCTAATCATAATTTGGTAATATTGGGTTCATAATCTAAACCAATTCTGATGGTCTTTCCCTTCCTTCTCCTCTTTGTGTCTCTCTGTTACCTATGTTTTGGATGCATGTAGACTAGGTGAGCAGGTGTACATCTGGGATCTGGAGAAAGGATTTGGTCTGGCCACACAGGAGCCCTGGATTCAGTTTACCAGCATCCGTGAAAATATCCTCTTTGGGAAGGAATATGATGCCAGATTTTACAAGGAAGTAATAGAGGCTTGTGCTCTTTCTGATGATTTGAACGTGAGTATCTGCTCATGCAAGGGTGTCAAACTCATTTCATACAGAGGACTGCCTTAGCATTAATGGTGTCTCCCAAGGGCCACAGTCCAATTTTTTGCATGTCTACTCAAAAGTACCCTCCTTTCTCCTGGGCTCTTTCTCCCGCCCTGAGAAGGTGCTGCTGCTCTGCATAAGCCCTCCTTTCTCCTGGACTCTTTCTCTGGCTCAAAATCAAGTGTGCTGCTGCCACTACTGAGCTGCTTCTGGGGGTGGGGAGATCACTTGAGGGCTGCACGTGTGCCTGCAAAGGGCCAGTTTGACATGCCTGCTCTAATGAAAACATCCCTTTGCCTCTCCAGGTTGCCTATTGCTATAGGGCAGTTTTGACTATTGACCTAACTATATGATCTGATCTTGTGTACCCCAATATCTAGTAAAGAGCACTGTTAAAAGAAGAGCTCTGTGCCATTTTTCAGCAGGCCTCCATTTTAGACCAAATATATTAAGAGGACCGCCTGAAGCCTACTAGCTGCTCTGAACATTTGCTCCCTAACAGTTTAGTCTGTAACACTGGAAGAATCATGCAAAGGGGAGTTTCAGAGCTGTTTTCTTGCTTCATATTTCACTAGTATTCAAAGCTGAATCATACTGGCAAACTGAGTATCAATAATATTTTGTTTTGAACTGTGTTATGAGTTCTTGAACTGTGTTATGTGTATAAACACAGTATATGTTTATACTGTGCTGGCCCCAGTCCAGAGTTAGCTGTGCTTAAACCCAGCTTAAATAAATTAAATTAAGCCTCCATTCAATCAATCAAATACTCAGTTATTCAAATTAGAATTAGGTGCAATTGCCTTCCTTTGGAGTTCAGCCGCAATTAGGGATATACCTAAATTTAGGGATAAAAATTAAAATAATTGTGTCTTCTTTTGGGATCTTAGGATGTGGATAAGCTCTCCCCTCCCTCTTTCTGGAGGGAGATATGGTCCTCATGTTCATTCTGAATTGACTGAAATCTAAGGGAGTTGAAAAGAATCACTTTTGACTCGTATTCATGGTATCCTCTTATTGTTGGATACTGCCTTATATTCAGTGCTTGCAACATGGAACTTAGGTTTCATCTCTATGCACTTTCCTAAGGACAAATCCCAACAAATACAGTGGAACTCCTTACTTGATATGGATGAGAGTGTACTGTGACATTGTTAACTCCAGACATAGGGCGCAATCCAGAGTAACTACGGGGAGTGCTTGCTCCAGTGTAAGAACAAACTACTCTTGATTGTAATATGAATTTCCCATAGGTTTTCATTAGGTGGTGCAGTAACTATGGGTGCACGTCACTGGTGGGCCTAGACCGGTTCAGTCCGGTTCTCAGGAACCGGTAGTTCCCGTTTCCCTGCCGTTACCGAACCAGTAGCGGCGGGGGCCCCCCCAAAACCGGCTGAACTGGTTCGCTGGTGCGGCGCGCAGCAGCAGCCAGCTCGGCATCTTTTTATTTTTAAATTTGCCGCCCCTAGCAGCAGTCCAGCGAAGCGCCCCAGAAGCCTCAGTGCTATTCTTTCCCCAGCCGCTGAGGCTTCTGGGGCATTTCGCTGGACTGCCGCTAGGAGCTGCAAATTTAAAAATGAAAAGATGCTCAGCTGGCTGCTGCAGCCTCAGAGTACCTCAGAGCCTCAGAAGTAAGCCGCATGCTAGTCAATGGGGCTTACTCCCAGGGTGGAGTGGAAAGGACTGCAGCCTCAGAGCACCATCCTATGCAGGTCTACTCAGAAGTAAGCCGCATGCTAGTCAATGGGGCTTACTCCCAGGGCGGAGTGGAAAGGACTGCAGCCTCAGAGCACCATCCTAAGCAGGACTACTCAGAAGTAAGCCGCATGCTTAATTTTTAAAAATTTTTTACATTTTTTAAAAAATTCCCCTTTAAATTCTCCCTGGCCCCACCCCCTGACCTCGACCCTGACCTTGGCCCCATCCCCTGACCCAGCCTGGCCCCTCCCACTTCCAGAGAACCGGTTGTTAGGGGAGACTGGGCCCATCACTGGTGCACGTAATGTCTCTTACATGCTCCCGTAGTTACTCTGGATTGTAGGGATAATGTCTTGGGAAGGTACTTGCTTTCCTCCCTTTTAGTAAATACAGTGGAAGACATTAGAACTAGCCCATGGCATGATTTGAAGCAATACTAAATCCTTGAGATTCTGTTCAGAACATAGATATTGGTTGCTTGCCTTTGGTAACTTGGCACTAACTAGATTTGTGACTCAGATTTCCAGTTCTGAGTGTTCTCTTCCAATGCAACTGTACTGCAACTGTTACATTACTTATTTTTTGTCTGTTTTAGATCTTACCAGCAGGTGATCAGACAGAAGTGGGTGAGAATGGAGTGACTCTCAGTGGGGGACAGAAGGCTCGAGTTGCACTTGCTAGAGCTGTTTACCAGGTAAAAATTGGATGAGCAGTAATAGAGGGTACTAAGTAAAACAAAATTTGCAGAGCAACTGGGATCTTCCTAAGCCAACAATGGGTCTTTTTTATAAGAAGAACCAGGGTTTGTGGGACAAGGGGAGAGATTTTCTATTAGTGTTTCCTGGTAAGCTTTGGAATGGACACTGAAATAGCTAGATTAATATCATTATTTTCCATAGGAGAAGGAAATATACCTTCTTGATGACCCATTGGCAGCTGTTGATGCAGATGTTGCCAATCATCTTATGCAGAAATGTATTTTGGGAATTCTCAAGCATACCACCAGGATTCTTTGCACTCACAGACTTGAGTGCTTGGAAAAGGCTGACATCTTATTACTGATGGACAATGGCAGAATACTCAAGACAGGTATTGTCTGATCTCTTCTGCAAGGTCTGATCTCTTTTCACCATGGTGGGGAAAAGGCTGCAATCCTAATCCCCAGTAAGGCTGGCCTAAGCACCAGCACAAGTCCCACGCTGGCCTGGGAGTGCCACAAAAGTGCTGTAAGGCACTGGGAGCAAGGTCAGGCAAAGACATGCGTTTGCCTCCCTACATCATCACAGGAATGGGAAGACCAATGAGTTGTGCTGGCTTAAGTTAAGATTGCACTCTAAGGCTCATATCCTAAAGTCAAATTAAGTCCTTTGCTTTGGAGCAGTTAAGCATAAGATAACACTAGAGGGTGACATAACTGCGTGGACCCTTAACTGCTCTGGATTTTGCCCTAAGAGAGTAATGGAGACAGCTGTTTATAAATAAAGCTTTTAGAGTGTTATCGACTGCTTTATGGTTATTTTGCAGTCTTTGATAGCGTATAATTGTGTTGGGATGTTTCTTTACATTGTCATTTATGAGTATTAATAATAAGCCATTCTGATGGCCATACGGCAAGGTGTATATACAATAACTCAAAATTCAGTTGCAGGCTTAGATAATAAACTTAAAGCAATTAGATTTATCCAGAATATGGTAAGTTAGCAGAAAAAAGAACAAAGGAAAGAACAAAACAGTGCAGATGATGAGCAAATAAGATAAAATAAAATTGTTACAGCGCTCTGTACAAAGCAGACACACACAGAACATGGAGGAGCAAGTTCTGAGCAGAGATTTTACTGGCATGTGGCTGGATATAAAAAGAGACATTGAGCACAATCCTAAACATGTCTACTCAAAAGTAAGCCCCATTGTGTACAATGGCTCTTACTCCCAGGAAAGTGTCTTTAGGATTGCAGCCATTGTCTTGAGCCTAAACTAGATGATCTAGCGTTGCAGCTAGGTGTTCACAATTCACAGGCGTGCCTTGTTCTTGATTTTTCTAGGAACCCCATCGGAGATTCTGCCATTGGTAGAAGCTGCCCCTAAGCTTCAAGAGAAGACCAAGAGAAAAAAGAGCAGAAGTTAGTAATGAGTATCTTCAAGTGACCAAGTTCTGATGACCAAATTAAATGGAAAATCAGACAAAATGTTTAGCAAATTTACAGCCCAAACCTCCAGCTCCTCCACCACCACCACTTACGCAGCTACACAAAAAGCATGTGCAGCATACTAGGGGAGAGAGTTTGGATAGCCTGCAGGAGATAAGTAAAAACATTTTTGACTTACCTCCTCCTAGGCTGATCATCAGTCTCCTTAGAAATATGCCAGTATGGAAATATCACCTAGGAGATGTTTTCAGAGAAGAAGGTAACAGGAGGAGTTTACCAGATCGCCACCTCTTCCCTGCCACCCAGTTTCTCCTATCTATCTACAATATTTATATACCACTTTTCAACTAAAAAGTTCACAAAGCGGTTTATAAAGAAAATGAAAAAATAATAGCTAATTAATAGCTAATAGGTCCCTGTAACCAAAAGGACTCACAGTCTAAAATGCAAAAAGAACACCAGCAGAAGCCATTTGAACAGACATTGCTGGGGTGAGGAGGGTCAATTACTCTCCAGCTGCTAAATAAAGGAGGAACACCCACTCCTCCCCCCCACCCAGAAACATCTCTATTCCTTTAACCCTTTTCTCCCAAATTCCTACCACCTACCCCCAATGTTGCCTTGTCAGTGGTAGTGGAAGGTGGCCTCACTGCTGGACATGTGTGCGGCCACCATCAGCTGTACTGTCAGACTTATAGTACTCCCCAGTGTCCTCAGTGAGCATGACAATATTACAAAAATGTGCCATGCACTTCCACATGAATCCTCTATTGGTACATACTGTACTTTGTATCCACTAAAATTGAGATTTGGTAGAGTTAGGACAAACTAAATAAAGTATTTCTTTCTAATATATATCCTGTATAATGTCCAGAGAGTGTAGACAGGTTTGTGTATCTCACCTGGACATCTTGCTTGGGGATGTGCTTGGTTTCAACTGTGCTGTAAAAGAGGAGAAGCTGCTTATAGCACAGGGAACTTTCCTACTGTAGGGCATCTCATTATGCAACAGGGAGCTCTTCTTGCATCTCTGACCTGTAGCTTCTTCTGTCTCTAAAGTACCATCTGAAAATAATGAAGAGGAGGATATAAATCCTGAGGAAGAGGAACCAAATCAGGAAAATGGCCTTCTTAAGCAAGAGGAAGACAAGAAAGAAGGAGCAGTGGCTTTCCTGGTCTACAAAGCATATTGGCTGGCAGTGGGCAGCTGCCTGGCACTGTCCATTCTCTTTTCCCTCCTGCTGATGCAAGGTAAGACTGTCCTTTGCTTTCCTCTCTGCTCACACCTTCCTTTGACCTTGGCTTCCTGCAGCCTGCCCACAATACTGCCTCCTGCACACATAACACGATTTATTTCACCTTCCCAATGGTTCTTGGCCTCCAGTTCCCTGTCCTCATGCATCTTCTGCTGAACCTGAGACTGTACTTCTCAGTTAAGTTTTCTTGGGAAAAAAAATTATAAAGCAGCACCTGAGAGCTCATGTTGATTATCTGACCACTCTTGTTGTGGAAGTGCCAGAGCTCTCGCACTTTCCCTTGACTATATCCTGATTGTTCCCCATGTCCATTTTTGATCCACAAAAGTCAGTGCAATTTTTTTTTACTTCCATAAATGGTTTATTCATTCACCACGTTAACAAGCACTTGTGTTCTGACAATTTTTAAAAGTGCTTTACCACACAGTACAAATGCTGAAGAAGAAACTTTATCATGTAAAAATTGAAGAGAAAATCAGCTTGCAGTGAGTTTTCTACCTCAAAAATAAAAAGAATGGACTTTGGTTTGATCAGGGAGGGTTACATCACATTCATTAACAATACTATGCCTTTTTCAGCTTCAAGGAATATCTCTGATTGGTGGCTGTCAAACTGGATCTCCAGCCTACCCCATGAAGAAAATACCTCGCTCAGAAATTTATCAGCTCTGCCTTCCTCACAGCTGCTTCTCTTCTCCACTGGAGGCCTTGTGTATGTTGGCTTATATTAAGTGCTAAGTCTGGGAACCAAATCTATCACAAAATGTGCACAAGCTGTGTTTCTAGCTTTGCTTCTAGAAATCTTTTTGTGAAAACCTTCCACATTCATAAAAAGTGTTATGTGTTGAGTGTTATGTGTCATTTTGTAAGGGAAACAGAAGGGGAAAAGGACAGGATAATGGTCCTGGTGCTGCCAATAATAAAACCCTCCTTTTTCCATTCCATTTCTTACCTGCCACTTTCCAGCCCGGATGCACCCCCATTTCTCCCCTTCATGCCCCATTTCTCCCACTGTCCACTCCCTCTGCCTCTCCTTTTGGTTCAAGCATGTGGCTATGTACACTGATGGCCTTGTTGCATATGCTGGTAGTGCATCAATTCTGCTGCTATTTCTACCAGCAGAATGTGGCACAATCCTAAGAAATTTAGGCCAGTCTAACTCACCTGGCATATCTTTCCATTATGATATGGGGAGATTGGCATATGCCTAGGCATTGGCCTGACCCTCTCAGGAGTGGGGCAGTACTGCACTTTTGTGACACCCTGGGTCAACACAGGACTTATGCCAGGGTTAAAGCTGGCCTAAATTCAGCTTAGGATTAGCCTGTGTATTTTTGCTAGCAGAACCCTTAGTTAGGATTGGGCCCTGACTCCCTTCAAGTTTCATTAATAAGAAAGGATGGATTTGCCCAAGCTTACTTAGAGTTTCATCCCCAAAAGAAGAGTAGGCCCAAGTAGAGCTTGGGAGAAAAGAGAGACAAGTTGAAAGTTCCTTGGAGAGAAAAAGCTGGAAGTTGATGATGAAACTGAAACTCATCCTGATGATGAGACATACGTTGAATAATCCTGCTGACTGGGTAAAGAGACGCTTTTAAAAAATGATGCCTTATTTTTTCATGGCGAGAGCAAATGTCCCTCTTCAAATTCCAGCATTGTATCTTTTCCAGTGGCTGGTACTGGTGTATCTTTTGTTCTTTTTTAGACTGTGAGCCATTTGGGGATGGGGAACCATTTAATAATTGGTTTTGCTACAGGAACCACTTTGTGATCTGTTTCTTATTAAAAACAGTTTACATATTCTTAATAATGGTTGACATAATTAAAACATAAGTGAGCCCATAGCTTCCTATATGGTGCAGAGAGCAGTGAATCAACTGTTGGCACTGTAATGGGCAATGTGCCTTCAGGATTAAACAAAGGAGATGGAGGTGGGAAGACTGCTTCCTGGGTCCTTGCTAGGGCTGTCTCCTTCACACTTTGAGGACCATTGATTTACCTTGTCTGTCTCATTCTCAGTTCTCCAGTTTTGGCCTCCATCTCTTCAAATGGCACTTTCAATGTGAATTTTTACCTGACTGTTTATGGCTGCATTGCTGGGGCAAACTCCATCTTCAGCATCTTACGGGCATTCCTTTTTGCCTTTGGCACCATCCATGCCGCTACTATCATTCACAACCGTCTGCTTAGAAGAGTCATGAAGGTAAAGTCCTTAAAGTCCAAAGAGCCCAACTTGGCCTGCAAACTCGATAGTCTCAGGAAAACAATTGAGGCTAAATTGTATCATGTTTAATTAATGTTTACACAGATTTATCTATATTTATATGTGTCCAGACTTCATAAGATCTGTGAAGTTGGCTGGAGCCAATTTAAAACAGTGTAAGAATGGAACAAAGACATTCTGAACAGAGACATTCTGAACCCTCAGCCATTTTTACAGCAGGGGGAAAATTGGGTGTATGGGTACATGCATTTATGTGTGAACGTGCATCCTTTTAGAGGAAATTTTAGATCTTGTATTTTCAGAGACAGATGTGTATTATGTTTTGGGACATGTTCTCTCAAGAACTACATCACAGAGTCCCTGCTGACATTTCATGTTTAGACTAATTTCTAAAAGCAATATGTGAAACCCCTTATAGTTGTTCTCTGTGTCATAGTTCACAATACCTCTTGACACTTTATTTTTTCTGTTGCCAGGCCACCACGACCTTCTTTGACACCACACCCACAGGCCGGATCCTTAACCGTTTCTCCTCAGATGTGTACTGTGTGGATGATAATCTGCCCTTCATGCTTAATATCTTTCTGGCCAACTTCTTTGGGTTGCTGGGAATGCTGGTGATGATCACCTATGGATTGCCTTGGATTGGCCTCGTTTTACTACCGTTGGCAGCTGTTTACTACTCCATCCAGCGCTATTATCGACGCACTTCCCGTGAACTCAGGCGCCTGTACAGTCTCTCCCTATCCCCCATCTACACGCACTTCTCAGAAACTTTAACAGGCCTCAGCACAATCCGGGCAACGAGGGCCACAGGCAGGTGAGTTCTGCCTTTCAGCCAAGGAAAGACCAAGCTTTCATAGACAGACCAGACTTGCCCTGTGACTGTTGGCCAAAGAGATGTCAGGAACTGTTTCTGATACTAACCTTAAGGTTGTATCCAGTCTAGGTTTGAGACAGAGAACCAGCTGCGACTAGAGCTGAACCAGCGTTGCCGGTTTGCCACTAATACTGCCATGCAGTGGCTGGACATTCGACTGCAGATGATTGGAGTTGCTGTTGTTACGGCTATTGCAGGAATTGCCATCATCCAGCACCAGAGGAAATCAGGTGACCCTGGTGAGTGTCCATCTGACAGTGGACTCTGGAGGAGTCGTCATCATCTGTGACCATTCTTCCCTACAATACCTTTATCTAAAAATAGCTTCCTTTCTCCTTTTCATCACCTTCATCACCAGAAACGGATTATAAATTTTTGCCCCCTGTTCTGATCATAAAATGGGTGGCTGGAAAATAAATTAAGATTTATTAATCTTTGGTTTGGTTGACCTACTTTTAACACCAATAGGCAATATGGGTCTCCATGGTATCTTTTTAACACAATAGTTTCACATTTCTAATTTGCTCCTTCCATCTGTCTCTCATTTTCCCTCTCCTTTCTTCCATCTTTTTCCATCTCTTTAATAGACATTTTTTCCTTCTCTTTGATAGAAAATAGGACATCTCAACTGTGGTCATTATGTATAGTGGTCAACTATATAGCTGAATGCCTTTCCCAACATCCCAATCACATTAGATCATAGTGGTGGAGACTGTGGCAGACCACAAGTCAACTGAAACAATGAACATTTTTTCCTGATACATCAGCAGGTCACATTAAGAGACAAATTTAGATGAAGCAGGTGAGTTTTAATGTATACACCAAAGAAGGAAAGAAAAGGGGCCACTAGTCCAGCCTCATCTGAATGGGAAAAAAACCTTGCTTGTCATAAAAATCCTCTGCAATGCCAGTAATACCAAATAAGCTTAAAGAAAAACCATGTCATCCATTCTTTCCAAGGAGAACTTTTCTAAATGTGTTGATCTTTTTCTTTTGATTTCCACTCTCCTATTTTTTATTATGACTACTATCTCTCCTCTTAATGAATTATTTCTTTGGGTTGTTTCAGAGATGTGGCATCTCCCTGTATTTGTTCCTTGATACTCATTCCCATTTTGTCTCTTCAGGTCTTGTGGGACTTGCCCTCTCCTATGCACTGTCAGTCACAAACCTGCTCTCTGGGCTCATCACTAGCTTTACCCAGACAGAGACCATGATGGTGAGTGTGGAGCGGACGGAGGAATATGCAACAGAGATTCCCATAGAGGCTCAGGAGGAGCTACTTCAGGTAATGCTATCTTGGTTCTAAATTGCTCATCAGGTTCCATGTGGGTATACTGTCTAATCTTACAGAGCAATCCTAAACATATCTATTCAGAAGTAAGTCCCATTGTGTTCAATATTAGTTACTCCCAGGAAAGTGTGGTTAGGATTGCAGCCTGAATTGCCTTTCTGTTTTGGTGGGGAAACTCTACTCTCACTATCCTCTCTTTATAAGTAGGGTTTTTGAACCGCATTTGGAGCAGCTAATTGGGTGCATGTGTGTCAAAAAAGCAAAGCAAGAAATGGCTGGTAGAAGAAAGACCCTTAGGCTTCAGCCAATTTCCTGGCAAACATATATAGGATATTTTCTGCTCAGATGATCTTTCTTCAAAGAGTATCTGAGCTCCTTTGTAAGTACTTGAACATAAGGCAAAACTCCTCAGAATACTGCAGAGCTCAGTAGAGCAAGTTCTGTACAGAAAATGCATCTGTGCTGCTATCACTGCAGCCAACAAAAGCTCATCAACTTATATGAGGAAAAGGGCAAGACTAAAATCTGAACCAGTGTTTAGTTTCCTGGCATATGTTATAAGGACAATTATTCAAAAGTAAGCCCCATTGTGTTCAAGTGTCTTGAGGATTGTGTCTTGAGGATTGCAGTCTATGTATCTGATCAGAGCATGTATCAGATAGTGAAGCCAGGAGTAAATTGGGGTTATACAACAACTGAAAACTCCATGTGAATAATCCTTTTATGTGATGCTTTGTTATCACCCATGTTTGGTTAGATCTCAGGAAAGTGGTTATGAGATAAAGCAATGAAGATTGTAAGGATTTGCTCTCGATTTTCTCGTCTTGTTGTTGCTCAGTCTTGTTGCTCAGATCCTCAGAGGTCAGAAAGGAATTGATGAGAGGTAGATCAGTTTGCTATTGTCATTCGTTATTGTTCATTATTCTTTTATTCAAGGTTGCACCTGATTGGCCAAGTCGGGGTCACATAGAATTCCGACAAGTTATACTGGCCTATCGGTCTGACCTACCCAATGCCCTGGATGGAGTGACGTTCACCATTTATCCTGGGGAGAAGATAGGGATAGTTGGACGTACTGGATCTGGCAAATCCACTCTCTTTTTGGCTCTTTTCCGCATGGTGGAGCTCACTGCTGGCCAAATCCTCCTGGACAATATCAACAGCCATTCTGTTAGCCTGAAAAAATTGAGGTAGGTCAGAGTAGAAAAAGACAGCAGCGGTACAGGGCAATAAGGGTATGCCGGAAACCTACTTTTTGTTGTAGTGTTCTAAACTTGATATTACTATGGAATTAGTTGACTATTTTTTTGTCTAATGATGGCAGATTAAACAACTTAAATGTTATTCAACATATGTTCAGCAATTCCAGTGTTTCTCTTTTGCACCAGCTTGAAAAGTCAGTTACAAGATGGGATGAAGCTGTTTCTGGATGTCCACTAACACTCCCACTAAGGGCACAATCCAGAGTAACTGTGGGAAGCACATAAGAGACATTACGTGCACCTGTAGTTACTGCACCACCTAGTGAAAACCTATGGAAAATTCATATTGCAATCCAGAGTAACTTGTTCTTACACCAGAGCAAGGACTCCCCGTAGTTACTCTGGATTGCACCCTAAGCCTCTTAGATACTATTTGATTCTTCCCAGACTTTTTTTGACTGGCAGCTTCCTTGACCTACTGGACTGTGGCTCCCTATTAGGTCTATAGCAGCCCTATAGATTATATAGGGCAGTAGGGTTAGCTTCTTTGGCTGGTTTCATGGCTCCCTGGGGTCCACTGCTTTAGTGGTTCCACAACTCACAGTTTGGGAACCACTGCTCTAAGTTATTCTCTTTCAGCAAATTTTCATCTGTTCCTTCTCATAGATCTAGATTGGCCATAATCCCCCAAGACCCCTTTTTGTTCAGTGGGACAGTCCGTGAGAACTTGGATCCTCTGAATCAATATACAGATGATGACCTATACCAAGTCCTGGAGCAGTGCCATCTGCGAGAAGTGGTGACAGAAATGGGTGAGTCCTTTGGACAAGGGAACAGCTTGTCATATTTACTTGGACAAACATATCAAGATTCACCAGTGTGTTCATGCAGTACTGATAGTACAGCCGCATTGGATATCCTTGAGGAAGAAAGGCAGGATATAAATTGAATCTATATATATAAAAAAGTCAGTCACTGACTGACTGACTCACTGACTGACTGACTCACTGACTCATCACCGCAATGCCAAAACCGCTGGGCCTAGAAGTGTGAAATTTGGGGTGGGTGTTCCTTTCGTGACTGAGGAGTGCACTAAGAACCGGTTCTCGGAAATTCCAACCGGAAGGGGGTGAAAAGGGGCGCAACGCGTTTTCCTCCCTATACTTTGCATTGAGAATTGCTGACTCGGCAACATTTCACCCCAACTGCTGGGCCTGAAGCATGGAATTCTGGGAGTTCCTTCTGTCACCTGAACTCCCACCAAGAACCATCTGGAGAAATTAACCCTTCAGGGGCTGAAAAGGGGGCAACGTGTTTCTGTCCTTTACTTAACAAGGGAAACTGAATAACATCCAGCTAATATGGTGCTCAGTGCCTGGTGAACTGGGGGATGTTTTTCGGAGGAAGAGGTTGCACTGGCGAGGATGCTGCGCATGGGGGGAAGTGGCGCATGCGGGGGAAGTGGCACATCGGCGGATGATGCGCGTAGGCAAAGTTGCGCATGAGGGGATGATGCGCATGGGTGGAAGTTGTGCATGGGTGGAAGTTGCACATGAGGGGATGATGCACATGGGGGGATGATGCGCATGGGGGAAGTTGCGCATGGGAGAAAGCTGCATGGGGGGACGATGCGCATGGGGAAGTTGCGCATGGGGTAAAGTTGCGCATTGGCAGATGATGCGCATGGGGGAAGTTGCGCAAGGGGGAAAGTTGTGCATGGGGAAAAGTTGTGCATGGGTGGAAGTTGCACATGGGTGGAAGTTGCACATGGGGGAAAGCTGTGCATGGGGGGACGATGCGCATGGAGGAAGTTGCGCATGGGGTTAAGTTGCGCATCGGCAGATGATGTGCATGGGGGAAGTTGCGCATGGGGGAAGTTGCGCATGGGGGAAAGTTGTGCATGGGGGGAAAGTTGCGCATCAGTGGATGATGCACATGGGGTAAAGTTGCGCATGGGGTAAAGTTGCGCATGGGGGAAAGTTGCGCATGGGGGAAGTTGCACATCGGCGAATGATGCGCATGGGGAAAGTTGTGCATGAGGGGATGATGCACATGGGGGAAGTTGCGCATGGGTAGAAGTTGCACATGGGTGGAAGTTGCACATGGGGGAAAGTTGCGCATGGGGGATGATGCGCATGGGGGAAAGTTGCGCATGGGGGAAAGTTGCGCATCAGTGGATGATGCACATGGGGTAAAGTTGCGCATGGGGTAAAGTTGCGCATCGGCGGATGATGCGCATGGGGAAAGTTGCGCATGAGGGGAAGTTGCGCAAGGGGAAAAGTTGCGCTTGGGGAAAAGTTGTGCATGGGGGAATGTTGCGCATCGGCGGATGATGCGCATGGGGAAAGTTGCGCATGAGGGGATGATGCACATGGGGGAAGTTGTGCGTGGGTAGAAGTTGCACATGGGTGGAAGTTGCACATGAGGGTATGATGCGTATGGGAGATGATGCGCATGGGGGAAAGTTGCGCGTGGGGGAAAGTTGTGGATGGGGGAAGTTGCGGATGGGGAAAAGTTGTGCATGGGGAAAAGTTGTGCATCGGCGGATGATGCGCATGGGGAAGTTGCGCATGGGTGGAAGTTGCACATGGGGGGATGATGTGCATGGGGAAAATTGTGCATGGGGGAAAGTTGCGCATGGCGAAAAGTTGCGCAGCGGCAGATGAGGCGCATGGGGAAAGTTGCGCATGAGGGGATGATGCGCATTGGGGAAGTTGCACATGGGGGTAGATGCACATGGGGGAAAGTTGCACATGGGGGAAGTTGTGCATTGGGGAAGTTGCACATTAGGGGAAGTTGCGCATTGGGGGATGATGTGCATGGGGGAACATTGTGCATGGGCGAAAGTTGCACACGGGGAAAAGTTGCGCATCGGCAGATGATGCGCATGGGGAAAGTTGCGCACGAGGGGATGATGCGTATGGGGGAAGTTGCGCATGAGTGGAAGTTGCACATGGGAGGATGATGTGCATGGGGGAAAGTTGCGCATGGGGGAAAGTTGTGCATGGGGGTTGATGCACATGGAGGAAAGTTGCACATGGGGGAAAGTTGCACATCGGCGGATGATGTGCATGGGGGAAAGTTGCACATGAGGGGAAGTTGCACATTGGGGAAGTTGTGCATTGGGGGAAGTTGCGCATGGGGGAAAGTTGCACATGGGGGAAAGTTGCACATGGGGGAAAGTTGCGCATTGGTGGATGATATGCATGGGGGAAAGTTGCGCATGAGGGGACGTTGCACATGGAAGGATGATGCGCATGGGGAATGATGCGCATGAGGGAAGTGGCACATGGGGTGTTTCTGCGCCATGGGGGGATGGCATAGGGGAAAATGTTACACCCGCAACGCGGGTACACTTTTTGCTGGTTAATAAATAATAATAGTTGTCATAGCTGATCAATAGGAGTCAAAGTGATATCATAGCTTAACTAAAGTGACAGCATTATTTTCATATTAACTACAATTAAGCAGACATGGAATTTTGGATATTGCCAAGCTCTTGACTATGGTAGTGAGGTTTAATAACACTAAAAATAATTCCACTCCCTTGTTCCTTGCAGGTGGGCTGGATCGTGAGCTGGGGGAGAAAGGAAAGAGTCTTTCTGTGGGCCAGAGGCAGCTGGTTTGTCTAGCAAGGGCCCTCTTGACCCAGGCCAAGGTGAGTGTTGATCCCCAGACATGGAAGATATTTTTGGTGTGGCCCAGCTTTTACATCATCTTGACTGAGGAAAATACATAATGCAGCAGTGCTTAGAAGGAGGGAGGACGTTGTTTGTCCAGTCTCCAAAAAGGATACATCTGAGCTGGGAGTGCATAAAAGGATTGACTGATTTGATTGAAACACTTTCCTTACAAGTCAATACTAAAACTTCTGGGATTTTAGTTTAGAAAACATAGCTATGTGTGTTCCAGTGTGTTTTACTTACTCCAAGAATAGCAGCCCAAGGAGGGACATGATGGGGGTTTATAAAATTATGGGTGGTGTGTGTAAGAGTTTTTTCCTTCTCTCATAATAATAGAACTGAAGTGGTCGATAAAACAAATTGACAACAGACTGGACAAAATAAAGTACTGCTGCATGCCATGCATAATTAACTTATGGAATCCTCTGCCATAAGATAGGATGATGGCAACTGGTTTAGATGGTTTTCAAGAGGATATGATGCATTCATGTAAGGCTAGATCTATTGTAGGTTTTTACAATGACAGCTAAGTGGAAGTTCTATGATCCTACACAATGTGCTATTAAATACCAGTTGCTGCGGAACTATTGTCCATGCCCTTCTCTGGGTTATCTAGGTGACCATTATGTCAATTAGATTGTGGGCTAGCATCTCTCTTTCTATATTTTTTTAGAAAGGTTATCTTATGATGTGTTAAGATTCCACTACATCAGTTGTTATCAAACATTTTCAGCTGTCAGCTCCCTTGACCTATGGGGCTATTGGCCACAGCTCCCATTAGGATTCCAATTCTATACATTCTATACATTCAGCAGGTTTTTCATAAGGATTCTCAGCTCTCTTGGCTGTTTTCCATGGCTCTCTGGGGAGCCACAGCTCAGTTTGGGAACCACTGCAGTACATGAATGATTATATTATACTAGCGAAAGGCGTACCCGCGTTGCCCCATGCGCATCGTCCCTCCATGCGCATCGTCCCTCCATGCGCAACTTTCCCCCATGCGCAACTTTCCCCCATGCGCAACTTTCCCCACACGCAACTTCCCTACATGCGCATCATCCCCATGTGCAACTTCCCCACATGCGCAACTTCCCCCCATGCGCAACTTCCCCCCATGCACAACTTCCCCATGTGTAACTTCCCCCATGTGCAACTTTCCTACATGCGCATCATCCCCCCATGCGCATCATCCCCCCATGCGCATCATCCCCCCATGCGCAACTTCCCTCCATGCGCAACTTCCCTCCATGCGCATCATCCCCCATGCGCATCATCCCCCATGCGCAACTTTCCTACATGCGCATCATCCCCCATGCGCATCATCCCCCATGCACAACTTTCCTACATGCGCAACTTTCCTGCATGCGCATCATCCCCCCATGTGCAACTTCCCCCATGTGCAGCATCCTTTCCAGTGCAACCTCTTCCTCCTAACAACATCCCCCAGTGCACCAGGCACTGAACACCAAATTGGCTGGATGTTGGTCAGTCTCCCATGTTAAGTATAGGACAGAAACACGTTGCCCCCTTTTCAGCCCCTGAAGGGTTAATTTCTCCAGATGGTTCTTGGTGGGAGTTCAGGTGACAGAAGGAACTCCCAGAATTCCATGCTTCAGGCCCAGCAGTTGGGGCAGAATGTTGATGAGTCAGTAATTCTCAATGCAAAGTATAGGGAGGAAAACGCGTTGCGCCCCTTTTCACCCCCTTCCCGTTGGAATTTCCGAAAACCGGTTCTTAGTGCACCCCTCCCTCACGGAAGGAACACCCACCCCAATTTTCACGCTTCTAGGCCCAGCGGTTTTGGCAGGGCGGTGATGAGTCAGTGAGTCAGTCAGTCAGTCAGTCAGTCAGTGACTTTTCTCTTTTATATATATGGATGTGAGAATGAATATCAGAACCAAGAGTTGTGTTTGTAGCAGAAAACACCCTTCACTTCTCAGCTTAATTAAAGATTTGTATTTGTTTTTTCACTTTTCTATTTGTGTAGATTTTGTGCATTGATGAAGCCACAGCCAGTGTGGACCAGAAGACAGACAAGTTACTCCAAAAGACTATCCGTCAGCGATTTGCAGACAAAACTGTGCTGACTATTGCTCACAGGTGCAGTTCTGTTTGTCTCTCTACTGCTGCTCTCAAATATACTAGTAATAATGATTAAATGGGACATCATTCAGCTTACAAACCACTTTGCCTCTGCTTCACTTGCATAAGGCATTTGCATTTCCACAACAAACTTACCATGACTTGTCAGGTGCTGCTTGTGTGTCAGCCCGAAGCAATGGGAGACTTCTCCATCTTATCCCAGGAAGAGCCATTACAGGCCCAATGAGACTACTCGGATCTGTGCCACCTCAAATGGCAGCACAAATCCAAGCAGCCTAGGACTGCTGCAAGATGACTAGGAATGGGTAGAAGATCTGATCTAGAGGGTTGAGCTTCTTTGATTGCCCAAAGATGAAATCTGAAGGTCACCGGCTTGAAAACATCAAGTTGTGCAAGGAGAGGTCTTGATGCTGGGCTATGGAACGTGTGTGAAGATCAGAAAGGCAGCCGCAGTTGAGTCTCCCACAAGACAAAACAGAAGCCAGAGAGCAAGGTTAGATGTTAATGGAAACATCTCAGAATGGAGGAAATGGAGAAGCTCTGTCAATTGTAAAACTCTTTCAAGGCAAAACTCTTGCCTGTGTAAACTGCCTTGAAATAAAGTCAGAGAAGAAAATCTAGTGACCTATAAATACCTTTGTTTGCTGAGGATCCGGTACAAGTGCTCCCCATCTGCCCCCAAGAATTCCCCTGTCTACCTTCCTCTGGTTTTTGTCTATGATCGTGTGCATTTCTAATCTGTCAGCTTCTGCACAGACTGCATCAAACACATTATTTATATCTCATGGCAGCCTGCATTGTCAATAGGTACAGAAAGGTAGAGTTCATTATCAGGATGAATTGTATGTAAACTGAAACATAAGGAGGTGTGCTAGATCTGTCCCCTTTCAAAAGTGAGGAGTCAGGATTATGCACTTTAAAACTAAATGGGTAGCTTCATCTTTGGATTTCCACAATATCTTGAGGAAACTGTTTCTAGAACTTGGTTTTTCCAGCAGGGGGTATTACAGAACAACCATTACTGGAAACGTTCTTAGTGTTAGATTTTTGAAAATGTTCTCTTTAAATAGCTTTAAAAGAATTTCCTTCTTTTAAAATACTAGTTGTATTTTTAACCTGATCACCAGTGTCAAGATGACCATATGCCCTCTTTTCCCAGGACATGTCCTCTTTTTTTAGTCTTGTGTCCTAGGAAAAAAATCTTCAATGTCCTCTTTTTCCTTGTGAGCCAGCAGCATTTAGCTTTCTTGTAATTAATAAATTATACATATTAAATTATATGTGACAGTTTAAAATTTAATATGTAATACAGTATAGTGTTTAAATTGGAGACACGAAAGCAATATCTTAGATAAAGTGTTTTAGCTTTTATTTTGTCATGTTCTACAATTTTCTTGGGTGTCCTTCATTTTGGGGGCCTTCTTCACTTATGACATGTGGTTCCCCTGCGCATTAGAGCACTTCTGGATAATATTAAACTTATCAAAAAGATAGGAAAACTGAGGCTTGGGACTGTTAAAGAAACTGTGGTTTTCCCAGCTGTAAAACTGTTTCTTGATTTCCACATTTCAGGAAGAGGCTGCAATCCTAACCACATTTTCCTGAGAGTAAGACCCATTGAAAACAAGGCTTACTTTTGAGTAGACATGCTTAGGATTGCAGCCAGAGTCTGGGAGTTTCAGGATTTACTGCTTTTGTGTACAAAAAAAGACTTTGGGGATAAGGAACATATGGAAGAAAGTTGCATACGTCTTATTACATGCTTGTGACAGTACAGCTGTAGTTAGGATATAATGAATTTCCTTTCCCTTTTTTTGCTGTATTTTAAGTTATTGTAGTAAAAAGGAGAGCTGCATTTAAGGTTTCCGCCATTTGGACCACAAACTGTCCTTATGCTGCTGCTGTGTTTATTTCTACCAGGCTTAATACCATCCTGGACTCAGACCGAGTGCTGGTGATGAATGCTGGGAAGGTAGCAGAACTTGATTCTCCTGAAGTTCTCAGCAAGAAGCAGGACTCTTTGTTCCAGCATCTCCTACACAGTGCGCAGCAGTGACGTTCCATGGAGACAATGATACTACTGGACTAAAAGTGGTTGCCTCTCTTCCCTTTTAATATGGTGTGGACCATTCTCTGACGTTACTCTCCATGGACAGTTTGGGGAAACATCTACTCCACATCCTGCTAGCAATCTGCTTATTATGTGGGAGTAGGTGATAAAACATTCCCCACTAAGAACTGAAGCATTTTTTCATACAAGAATTCAAGCAAAATAGTGTCTCCCTGAAATGGGCCTGTGATTTTTTAAAAATAAAATCTGTTTTACTTCTTATGAAACATCTTCCTTCTTAGTAGTAATACTAGTAATGTAGTAATTATACTAATTTGTAGTACTTAGCATTTGTGTAAGGCTGAGTATGCAAAGCACACCATATGTATTATCTTTATGTAGTCATTACAACAACGCTTTAAGGTAGAGTATTATTATATCCATTTTGCAGCAGAAGCTCGGTACCTGGTATGGCTACCTAGTAAAGTTCAAAGTAAAAGATGGATCTGAACTGGGGAAGTTCCTATGGCATGAGCAGCCTAACTTTTTCCTTTTCTCTGCTCATTAAGTATAAATTTCCCCTCAAATCCATTTTCATAGAGCCTCTTCCCAGAGTCCTTAGATGGGCAAAATCCATAGTAACTACAGGGAGTCCTTGCTCTAGTGTAAGAGCAACTTACTCTGGATTGCAATATGAATTTCCCATAGGTTTTCACTAGGTGGTGCAGTAACTACGGGTGCTCATAAAGTCGCTCCCGTAGTTAGTCTGGATTGTAGGGCTAGAAAGATAATCTCCTACATGTTGGGGAAGTACCTAGTGAACTCTCAAAAACTGAGCTGGGACTAAGCAGGATTTCCAGATACTGTCTTTCAATTGTGCAGTAGAGATAATGCATCTGGTATAATGCATGCCAGTCCTTTAAGTCCATTATAAGTCCTTAAAACAGGAGACTGTGATCTAGAGAGCTACTTCTGGAATCGCATAGCTTGTGCTATGTTCTTTAGGAACTGCTGAGGAATCCTGCCCCAGTCTTGAAAACAGTTTTGTCAGTCAACCAACACATAGTGCTATGGTGATGGGAGTAAAAGGATTCATTAGCCCAGTGGTTCTCAATCTTCCTAATGCCATGACCCCTTTATAAGTTCCTCATGTTCAGTTTACCTGAATAAGCCCCATTGTCTTTAATGGAGTTTACTTCTGAATAGGCATGCATAGGCTTGGTCTCTCAGGCTGCAATCCTAGCCAGTTTACCTGGGAGTAAGCACCATTGTCATTATGCATGCCATGTAAGCCCCATGGGTCTATGCATCCCTCTGAGTAGACATGCATAGGATTGGCCTCTCAGGCTGCAAGCCAGCAACAGTTTACCTTGCTGGTAAACTGCAAGCAAGTTGGCAGCTGCCGGGCAATGGCTTGTAGGCAGTGACTGGTGGGCTGGCTGGCGGGCAGCGTGCGCACCTGGAGGGAATCCCCCTCCTGCGTGATCTGGACAGGCAGCATGCGTGCACCTGCAGGGAAGGCGCCCCCCCCCCCCCCCGCTCAGCAGTAAGAAGTCCCTGAGGCAGCCTCTCAGGAAGCCCCAGAGCACGCGCAGCTACAAGCCGTAGGTCTGGCAAACCTAACCTGGCCCTCCTGCACCAGGGGTCTTTAGACAACCCCCAGGAAAGCTCCAGGCGACCCCCAAAGGGGTCCTGACCCCTACTTTGAGAAATGCTGCATTAGCCCCTATCTGCATGCACCACTTGCCATGTCGCCTTTAGATCACAACCATCATTTTTCCTGTTAATGTCAATCCCCAAATTCCCGCAGCACACTTCAGCACAATCCACAGCACACCAGTGTGCCATGAAAATCACTGGTCTAAAGCATTCTCACTCTCTATCTCTAGAAACACTGGTATTTCTTATAACAAGTATGTAAAATAGATAACTGTTATTCTTTTCTACAATGCTGATGTGGGGTAAGGCTGAGACAGTAATTTGCCTCACCCTCTCTAACAAATTCAGAGCTGAGGTGAAATTTGAATTTGCAGAGATGGCAAGCCTGACTTTATCACATTCTTAGCTACTACACTTTGCTGCTCCTCTATGCACAAGAAAGAGATGTATCATTTCTCAACAGAACGTAGCTCACCCATCCATCATATGCACCTCTTTAGCATTTAATTATTTTTTTCATTTAGGGAGCCCAGGATGGCCATTAGGAGTAATCAAAGTTTAATTATGCTGAAAAATGGGACGTCTAATGTACAAAACTGAGTTAGTACTAAGAGACCTTTCATTTCATCCTTACTGGGACATGTGATTGCTATTGTTTAAGGCTACAACCCTAATCTTCAGTTACAACCTAAGCCCCAGCATAAATCCCGTCCTGACCTGGGAGTGTCAGAAAAGTGCTGTAAGATACTTCAGCGCCATTCTTGGAGGACGGTTAGGCCAGTGCACAAACATGCACTTGCCTCTCTACATCACCACAGGAACGGGAATATCAATGAGTTGTGCCGGCCTAGATTAGGCACAACTAAGATGCTTTCATAAACCGGCCTAGATTTATGCACCCTAAGATGCTTTCATGTACAGTACTAGATATTACTACAAAAGCATCCAAGGGAAAAGAAGCGTCTCATTGTTTGAAAGGCATATCTGCACAGGTTTGTGAGGAACCAATTGCCTTAAATGCTATCATTTGGCACATTTGATGCATGATCATCTTACTTGTGCTGATAGAGGATTCTCATGCAACTTTTTCCCCTGCACAAAGAGTTGCCTTCCTCACTTGAATGTACCAGATAATACAGTAAGGGTGCAATCCTAGCCGGCATTCCAGCACTGGTATTACTATGGCAGTGGAACATGTCCTGCATCCCACAGTTGTGGGGGGCAGTCATGAAGACCTTCTCAAAGTAAGGGAATGTATGTTCCTTTGCCTCTGAGTTGCATTGACTGGAGATGGAGAATTGGTTAGGATTGTGCTGTAAGTCCCTCAAACATGCCTGGGACTCCTGTGTAGCAAAAAGAAAAGCAAAAACAAAAGGCCCCTTTAACTTGTATGCATAGTGCACTGCTTAGAAAGAGAGAGGAATACAGCCTTACCTCATGACTGATCTGCCACAACCGAAAAGCTGAATGAATAGGGCTTTGAACAGCTGATACCCATACACCAGGCACTTGTTCTTGGCCTACCATTGCAACTTAGATCTTGTTTCACTGCCCTCTTACTACCCGCATCAAGGTCCAAAGGCTATGGTATTGTATTTGACTATGGAAGCCCTAAGTTCTTGTTCTAAACTCAGCCAAACACAAAATAGATGGCACTTGCTGTACCTTCTAGGATTGTTGGGAATGTAATTGAGATTTTTGTGAAACAGAATAGCACCCTGTGCAATGAAAAGTGGTATGGAAGTAACTGATTCTTTTTCACTTCCAAAAGTACTTTCTCTTCCAAAAGCTTTTAGGAATCTTGTGACACTTTCCAGTCAATCTCCCTTAGGCTGAATGTGGGCATGTGGTACATGCTGCAAAAGGAATGGTTGCTACTAAGGCCCAAACATGCAAAAAATAACATTGGAAAAAATGAGCATTTCCACAGACATTTGGATACAAAACCAATGTGGATCTCTATAAATGAGGTTTTTCACCCACAAAAATAAACTATCTTTCTGACTTCTTAATCCATAAGGTTAGGGTTGAATCACAGGTTTTGAACATATGGTTGGAAATTCACAAAGTTGTCTGACATTTGTGGGTTTTGCGTCCTTGGACAAGTTTTTTTGAACACATTGATGTGGTTTTTCCCCCACAATATTTCATTTGGAGTGAAATATTGGAGTGAAATTCATTTGGAGTGAAATACGCACAAGCAGGCCTCTGTCAGTCTTGGAAGACTATGGTATTGTGCTCGGCATTGCATATGTTGCATGCGAAGCACGAAAGCCTGGGTTGGATTGTTATGGAGGATAGGCTGTTACCCAAGCAGCAAATCCCTTCTCCACACCACTGAATTAGTCCAATGGAAAGGCAGAGCCAATACAATTGGATCCAGCTGGCATCACAGAGCTGGGCTAAGGATAGGAGCTCACCCTGTCTTGCGGGGCCGACCTGGGTCTCGAACCCTGGCCTGCTGGTTAACAGGTTCAGCATCTTAACCGCTTGCGCCACCCACAGCCCATTTATGAATATGACTCACTTAAGTGATTCCCTTATGTGACGTGCATGTTTGGGCCTAGGAAAACTGGGCAAAGGGTTAGAAAGGTATTGGTTCAAGTTGTTTCATTCTTGTATTTATTTTATAAAGTTACATCATCAACTGTGTATTACAAAAATAATCTTTCTGCTGAACTCCCTATCCCCCCACCCTTTTCCCTTCTTCTTCCCACCTTTTGCTTAAATCAGTTTGTATTTCTAGACACACAACCTGCAGCTCATTAACAATGGATGTGGGACACTTGGATATTCCAAAAAGGATGAGGAAAAGAACAGTGGTGGTGGCAAAAAATGGCAAATGTTGTCACCTTAGGCCAGAATTTGTCAGGGGAGTAACTTCTCAAATGGGGTGTATGAATGATTTAACATGGGATAGACATAACTGAATCAGCCATATTTAGGGCACAATCTGAATCAATTTTCCAGCTGCAAAGTAACATATCAAAGAAACATATCTCTGTTGCCCTGCCATAGTTTTGCTGTCTCTCAGTTTTGCTGTCCTCCTGCCATCTGTATTGCCTTCACTTGGAAGCCTAAATCCAGCTCTATCGTCACCTTAGGCTGCACACTGGAATGCATGTTCAGGAGAGCTGCGGAGAATTGTCAGTTGGGCAGAAATCTAGGTATGAAAGGGGATGAGAATCATGTCTTGTGACTTTGTTCCAAACTCCATGCACAAATCATAACTTGAGCACAAGATAGAAGTGTTAACATCTCAATGCAAAAAAAAGGTCTGAATTCACAATCAGCATCTTCCAGTTTTGCATACAAAAAATGTATTTCAGGTCCACTCATATTTGAATGTTTGGCAGAGGGCCTTCTACAAAAGTTATGATAGATGGTTGATGCTGTGGTAGGCCCAGAAGGTGTAATTCTGAATGTTCCAGCTTTTCTTTCCAGCTTTCTATCTACCTTGACCAATGAGGACCACTGAGGTGGGATGTCACAGTACAGACAACATGCATATTGTATATTATTCTACATGAGAATGTGCATCTAAGCAAAGATTTTTGTCTAGCCCAGTAGTTTTCAACTTTTTTCATCTCACAGCACACTGACAAAGAACTAAAATTGTCAAGGCACACTATCAGTTTTTTTTAAAACTGACAAGGCACACCTGTCGGTGAGGGCTCACATCCCCTAATAGCCCTTCTAATAAACAAGTCTCCCCCAAACTCCCGTGGCACACCTGCAGACCATTCATGAGGCACAGGTTGAAAATGGCTGGTCTAGCCAGACTATCAGCACATGTATGAATGTGCTGAATGTGCTTTTGTGTGTGCATTCTATTGCTAGTGCAGGCTTGAGACTTGAGAGTGAGGGCAATGTGGCTTTCTTTATCCTTGCTGCTATCAAATGTGACTGGCTCCATGGCACCATTACCTTCAGTGAAGAAGTTGAAGGATCAAGAGGTGCTGGGGAAGGGAGAATGACAGCAATAAAGAGGTGTGAAGAACAGCACAAGGGGGGATTTGCATGCTCCATGCCTTAGAAATTCTGGGCAACTTTCTGTCTCCACCAAAGTGACCAGAGCACCTGGAATTAGCCTGCTCCCTAATTCTAAATGACTTAGAAGAACTCATGTATTGAAAGGCTTTATATTTGCTGCTGCTGTCACTCCCAATTTGGCCCCCTAGAGAAGTACTGGAGTTGCAGCCAAATATTGCCCAGATTCATACAAATGTTTTCCATTCTGCTTGGTAGGAAGTAAGGAATACTGACATTAAACTCTCCTTTAGTTCCTCAATAGCTGAAAGAGTGAGGTGCTGAGATGTTGAAGAAGTATAGTGGGAAATTAGGAAGCTAACAACCGGTTGAATTGGTCTGGGAAAGAGTAGGGAAAGAGTGTTTTAGGTGTACCAAACGTTTGCAGCCATGTGAAGAAAGGGTATGACAAATGTAGAATGAACAAAACATGATCCAGAATGATCAATACAGTCAACACAGTTCATGGCACCACAAAACCTTCCTGCGAGCTTGTGGTGTTTGAAAATTAATGAAGACTTCTAGGCAAACTGGGAATCCCATTTTGTCCATGCCAGAGCTCTAGAGGCAGGGCACCACAGAGCTGTATATTAAGTTCCCTTTAGTAAACAGACAGGCCATGTGACACTTCCAATGCCTCTGACAAAGACTGACCAGATGCCCAAGGGCCAACCAAGTATTGGCTCCTACAACTTGTCAGGCCCACGTGGCCTCATTTCTAAACATTCCTTTTAGTGCATGTTGGATGTTATTCACCCGTCTTGCTTGCTGTTTCCAACACTGGGTTATCCTAACCCACCATGTCCTTTGGCTCCATTGGTAAGTTAAATCACCATGCCAGTAGCTGAAGCTGCACCCATTTCATGCCGCCTCATGGGAAATCCTTCCTGGTGACTCACAAACTTTTAAGTTGTCCCTTCATTGCTTTGGAGATGCGTAGTAAAAGCAGCTCCCAGGACATGGCTTGAAGGATTCATTGAGAGTTGTTTATAGGTTGGCCAGGCTCCAACTTTTAGTCCTTACAGCTCAGTTGTTTTCCTGGGTTCTATCAAGACTGTACTTAACATTCCCACTTGACACTCTTGGTCATGAAATTTTCTTGCAGACTGAGAGGGGCTTTGGCTCCTCCGGCGACCCCTTCTCCAGTTCTTCAGCACCCACAACAGAGTTACCATGACAAATATCACTGTTAATAGCCCAAACACCAGCATTAAAATCAGTTGTAACTGACTCAGCCCGGAGTCCTGCTGCGTCACCACCTCTTCCACAGAGATTAGCAAACCTCCCCCATTTGATTTCTCACTGTAGTTAGTGATTCGCTTCCCAGTAACCACAATCCTGATGGGTTCAGACTGGGTGGTCCAAGGACCATTGCTGGTTGTACTTTCCTCGTGCTCCTCACGATCAGCTTGAAATGCAGCAACCCAGGTTGGTTCTGGAGCAGGGAGGTCACACGTTTTGCCAGTAAAGCCATCAGGACACAGGCAATCAAAATCATTGATCCGGTCATAACACTTTGCCCCGTTTCTGCATGGCTGGCTGGCACAATCATCTATGTTGATGGTACAGAACCGCCCTTGGAAGCCTGGCTGGCACTGGCAGGAGAAGCGGTTGACACCATCAAGGCAGGTGGCACCATTGGCACAGGGACGCATCAGGCAGTCGTCTACATCAATCTCACAATGTGCACCAATGAATCCTGCCAGGCACTTACAGGTGTAGTTGCTAGCAAAGCCATTCTTATCCTGGCACAGTCCACCATTCTTGCATGGAAATCTGAAATGAGAGATCAGAGACAGGTAACAAACAGACCTACCAGTAGTTCATGTGTGGTGCTCTACCAGGGTGACAAGATGACTGGAAATCCCCGGGACCCCCCCCCCCCCCGCCCGTAAAAATGGCGCTAACTGGAAACGGGGGGAAAAAACTCTCCAGAATTAGGGCATTTCCCTGACTATAAACTACTGTTGTGCATGCAGCTGCGCATGACAGAGCGGGAAACCAGTGAGAGGCAGGACCAAGAGGAGGTCCCTCTCCCACCTTGTGAACAGCAGCCTTGGCTGCAGCATCTCTGGGGGATCCTGAAGTAGCCGCACAATTTCTCCTGGCTGGTCAGAGGCTGCAATGGTCGCTGCATGGTTTCTCCTGGCCAACCAGGGGCTGTAATGGCTGCCGCAAAGCTGCTGCACCCCCTCCAGAGCTTCTCCAGAGCCCCCTCCAGAGCCTCTCTCTGCCAACCATCCACCCAGGTTAGTGCTCGCTTTCCCCTCCCCAACCCAGCTCCCACCTATGCCCTCCCCCACCCAGGTACATACCTTTCTCCTCACCCATTCAGATCCATACCTTTCCTCTCACCCACCCAGCTACTTATCTTTCCCCTTCCCTACCCATTCACCCACCTACCTTTCCTCCCACTCACCTTTCCCACCACCCACCACCCATCTCCATGGCTTCTGATGCTGCAAGCTGCTTTTGGAGTCTTACATGCCTGGGTCAGAATCATGTATGTTGAAGTCACTTCCATATGTTGTGTTGCTGCAAAGTGCTTTGAGGATATTTTATATGTCTGGGTCAGAATCATGCATGTTAAAAGGTTTTCAATTTTTAAAGTGTTGAAATTAAGTACAGGAAACCAATATGAGTATTTTTAATTTATTTTAACATGTCCTACATTTTTTGGGTGTCCTACATTTTTTTAAACAGCGTAGGAATTTTGGCTTAGGGGACAGGAATTTCAGGGAACTTGGGGGGAATTTTGGGTTCAGCATCTACTGATGCTCTACTGGGGAAACCCATCCTGGAAAATTCCACTGATACTGTCAACATTTGTTTCATGTTCATTTTCTATACCAAAAATGTAATTCATCTTCTGTCAGGCTACAATAGCAGATCTATATGCAATAAGTCTCGTGGATTTTGCATACAGTTCATTTCTTATGGCAGAGAATATCATTGACTCCTTTGGGGGTTATCTTCCAAAATTTTGAATTCTGTGAAGTAGGTGCATGTGTTTGCGGCATTGATTTGGCAAGAGTTTATGCATGCTATACTTCTCAGCTTGCCTGTGCACCTGCTGAACATTGGGCATGTGAGTGTGACTAGTGAGGCTGCATCAGGATTTCACTGAGCTGTCAGTGTTACCAGGGGACCAGCTGCCCTGGCCAACCATTGTAGGAACCTAAGAAGAATTTGTTGGATCAGTACCCATTCATCTCACTCCTCTCTCACTCATTTAAATAGATTAGGAAGTGCACACCCTGATTTGTCTAAAGGGATGGTGTGTAGAAGGAATTAACTGAGTGAATAGGGAAGGGGATTCCTTCTGCCTTCACCCCAATAAACCATGCAGAGGTGATTCACTTCTCTATTCATTCATTTCATTCCTTCCTTACACAGTCCGTTTTTTAAAAAGGCACTGTGGGATGTGCTGGGAGCTCCCAAAGTGCAATATACTTCCTTTTTTGTTGAAAAAGATTGTCCAGGAAGAGGTGCAGGTGAGGATGTAAAGGCTGGATTGCCATCTTATGCCAGGATTTGGGGAAGCAGTGGTGGTATTGGGTGGTGTGTCATGTTGAGCTGCCTCTGCCTCCTCTGCCTTCTTTAATTCTTTTGTTTGCCTCCTTCTCTCTATTTCTCCAAAGATTTCTTACCCTGTCTTTTCACATGGTCCTGTCTTCATTTCACAGTCCTTTCCATGAAACCCTTCAAGACATAGGCAGGTATATTCACCATCTCGATCATAGACACACTGAGCTCCATTCTGACAGGGGTTCTGATGCTCACAGATGTGCACATCTGGAAAAAGAAAAAAAGAAAAAAGAGAGAGAGAGATGATCAAAGAAAAAGCTCTTCAAATCTAATTTCCAGGCAAAAAGATACACAAAATATTCTTTATCTGCACTGACAGAAAATCCAGAACTATGTGCATACAAAAATAAGACAGAATAGTCAGATGTACAGTGGTGTCACTAGGATTTGCATCACTTACCCTACAATCCAGAGTAACTACATGAGCACGTAAGAGACTTTACGTGCACCACCTAGTGAAAACCTATGGGAAATTCATTTTGCAATCCAGAGCAAATTGTTCTTACACCGGAGCAAGGACTCCCCGTAGTTACTCAGGATTGCGCCCAAAGTGTGTGAGGCTAACATGGGCCTCACATGTAGTGGGCAGGACAACAACCTGAGTAGTTGCTGCCCTGCTGGTTTTTTTAGTCATACCTTTTGACAGAAAGCAATATTTCAAAGTGGTTTGTTTTACTGCATTCTATTGTATGTAATATATAAAATAATATAAATACTGCAGGGTATCACCTTACTAACATATTGATTCCATACTTGTCATAATAGCATCTCATTGACTCTTCAAGCAGTCTAATTGGTCCATTTTTAATTAAGGAAATTTATTTTTAGTCACATAAGACAGCTGCATTTTTCAACAATTTAACATATCTAGGTGAAGCTAACATGGTTGTGTCAAATTCCTACTGTTAATAAGTCCAGTGTTTGGTACTGTATTTTTTCAAAACCTCATCAGGAAATGATCCCATGCAGGACACATTGCTAGATAGAAAGCCAGAAACAGCAGGTTCTGTTTTTAACTGCCAGGCTGCATTTTTGCTTTTTGGTTTTGGGGCCATAACTTTTGACAGAAAGGAGATATTTAACTTTGTTTTTCTTTCATTGGATTCTGCTGTAATTTACACCTCCAAAAGTATATAGGATGATGGGCTTATACCTAAAACCACAATGTTAGTAATTTTGGTGTGTCACCTCCCCCCCACCCGCCCCCGCCTGCAGTTCATCTCACCCAATGCGGGCTGCACCCCTCTAACAAAGTTCTGCAGATGTGTTGTTCTTCTATATTTTTAATAGCTGGGTAGATTCAAGCATGTTGGCAACCTACTTATCATGTAGACAAGAAAATGACAGCCTCTTCTATACAACTCTGAAAGGAGACTCAGGGCTTGGATTATTTATTGCCAGTTTTATAGATGTTGTTTGAGGAATTTCTCTGGAAATGATTGTGTGCAGTGTTGTGGTAAGAGATCAAGAAATGATTTTGGAAATGATTTCTCTGGAAATGATTGTGTGCAGTGTTGTTTTGGATCAAGAAAACTTAGGTTCCAATCCCCTCCATAGCCATGAAGCTCACTATATGTCTCTCAGCCAGTCACTGTCTCTAAACCTAACCTACTCCATAAGGCTGAATAAGGGAGGGAACATTATTAAGGACAGTGAACTCAAAGGGCAGAATAAACATTATATTAGCTGCTCATAGGGCCCCTCAATCAGGCAGAAGGGGACATCCAAGATTCAGACTTGCACATATCTCACCATAATATTTAACCATCCATCCAGAAGCAGATGGAAAGTGTCTGCTTGTGGTCATTCTGATGCTCATGCTGTGTCCTCCAAAGAGCTTTTGTCCCTGCCTAGTTGTTAAAGAAGATTTTACTACCTTGTTGCCTCTGGAGTGACCTACCTTTGTTACAAAACTTGCCAGCCCAGCCATTCTGACAGATGCATTGCCATGGCTGGTGACAAGTTCCATGGACACAGCCTAGCATCCTTGCACACTGTTCACAGTATTTCCCTTCCCAGCCTGGATCACACCTATAAAATGACACAGAAAGGCCAGATTGAGCACAAAACACACTACCACATTACGTGCATGATAAAATAACAACATAGAATTGTGCAGTCTAATAATAGCCATCTTAGGGCACTAGATTGGCATTTAGTAATCTTGACTTCTGTTCCTAAGTAAGCTTTTGACTTATCTTGAGTGGTGGCAGCGCTGAAAACCCACAAGTCTTTTAAAGTTACCTTGTATAATATACAAAACCACCTCCAAAGAATACAGTGAGAATACTTAAAAGTAAGCAAAACTGAGGTAAAAAGTGCAGGCAGAGCCAGAATGCAGGCTAGGGGCCTACAGCTGAACATCCCCAGTGGACAGGGAAAAGAGGAGGAAGTGCACATGACTCACATGGGTGCTCCCTCTTTCTCCTCTTCCTTGCCGGCCAATGAAGACCGTGCTCCCAGTCAACAGCTCTGCTGCTACCTAGAAGCAACGTCCCAAACTCAATGTTATTCCCAGAAGGCAGCCTTATAAGAGCTCAAGTGCCCAATCATATCCAACTTTCCAGCACCAATACAGTTGCAATTCAGCCTTGAGGTAAGGAAACAAACGTAAGGGAACATCAGGGGGCCTCTGCAACTGTTCCTCCCACTATAGGATGCAGTGCATGACTCATTAGCACAGCTACATCAGTGCTAGAAAAGGTGGATAGGACTGGACCTTCACTCTCCTTATATACTAATCTAAAGTAACTTGTCACAGCTAAACAGATAGCCATACACAGAGTCCAGATTTGGTCTTGGCTTCTACATACATAGAATAAGAAAACATGTTGGGGACTCAGAACATGCCTATGTGGCCTTTGTAGTTTAGTGGTTGTCATCTCCCAGAGCCAGAAACAGTGCAGACAACTCAGATTGTGAATCACGGACTCCAAGCTACTATTTTGGCTCAGAAAATGGTTGCATTGATGTCAATGTGCTGTGGGGAAACACACTATGTAGTTGTATTTCCTTTTGCCAAACCTAGCACTAGGCTGGATTTCTAGAGTGGAAGATCTGTTCCATAAAGGCAATTCAAGAGAGGCAAAAGTATCATCAGTGTAAACTCTCAAAATATTGTTTGCATCTTTGTGGTGTTGTAGCAGATTATTTCACTGATGTTTCTTTGATAATGCTAAGCTGTCTTGCAGGAAGGAGCCTATTCAGAATGCTAGGATTTAATGGGATCTAAATGATAATGTAGGGAAAAGCCTCTCCGTTTGTCTACCTAAAACACAGGCTTCTACTTAGAACTATAATTTAGCACATGATAAAGCAAATAAAGGCCTATTCTCTCAGATATTCCTTAGATTCTAGAGATCTATATATGTTAGGGCACAATCCTAACTAATTCCGGCTGGCCTAATTCACCTAGAATATCTCCCTGTGGTGATATGGGGAGGTTGGTGTATGTCTGTGCACTCCCCGCCCCGAGTTGGGTAGAAGCGCCTTACATCATTTTTGTAACATTCCTCGGGTCAGCACAGGACTTATGCTGAGGCTTAGGCCAGCCTAACTGGAGATTAGGATTGCAGCCATATAAATATAATGAGCACACCTCAAGATCCTACTACATACAATCAATTATTTTAAAACCTTCCATTTATAAAAGCTAAGATGTTTTCCATTTCCACTCATGTGTCTAAAGCTTGGAAATTAGATGTTAAAAGAGGTCACATTCACTTTTGTGCCATATAACTAGTCATTTATGTCATGCTTTACAGATTGAGAGCCACTTTACAGATTGAGAGCCACTCTTTGTTTTGGTCTTTCAGCTCAGCACTGGGTTAGGGAAGGACTCATTAGGCAGACATTCAATAGATGATCCTTTTTCAATCACTTGTAAAAGGTAACCTGATGAATACTCCTGATGTATCACTTCAAGGCTTTGTAGTATAACGGGGGTGCCCAAACCCTGGCCCAAGGGGCAGAAGTGGCCTGAGGCAAGCCTCCATGTGGCAGGCAACAAGCCTCCTCCATCTGGTCCATGGATGAGCCCTGAAATCCACTGGGCCAGAGTGACTGTACATACCTTCTCTCTCCATGTGTGAAATTGTTCATAAATTGGTTTGAAGATCACCCCTTCTCTCTGTGTTAGAAAGTTTTTACGAACTGATTTGAATTCAATCATAGAACATCTCTAATATGTAAATTTATTAAAATTTATGTAAATTTATTAAAATTAGAAATTTTTTTTTTTTGGTCCCTGACACAGTGTCAGAGATTATGTGGCCCTCCTGCCAAAAAATTTGCATGCCCCTATTCCAGAACATGGCTACCACATTCTATGCTGACAGTAATCTAGATTAAAATTACTTTTATTTATGATATCAGTACAGTTTGTCCAGTCTTCCTGAAATTTATTGTGAATTAAGTACAGTACTTACTTAATAGCTTATAGAGCAAGGTAAAAGGCAGGGCTTATCAGGAAATTCACTGAGGCAGTGTAACTGTGGAAACACTATTACAGCACTTCTAAACAGGACTAAATTATCAAGTTAGTGTATGACAATGTACACATTTTTTCACGTGTAAAGATTTTCAATATAGAAAGCATATGTTAAGTGGACTTTTAAGAACAGAATTGAAAGTTGTAGCTTTTTGGGTGGTGGGGTTTGCACAATATGCCAGATGTAGAGAGAGGATGTGTTTGCACAACCCAATTTAGTGTTACCTGCATTTGCTGTTCTCGTCACAGCTCCCATGGGCCAAATTACAGTGGTCACTGCAGTCATCACCTGCAAAAAAAAAAGCACAGATAAGACTGAATGCACAAGGAAGTCAGGAATACAAGCTGTTACCAACTTAAAGGCAGAGGATGGTAAAAGCACAGGAAGGAAGCATTAAATCTTCTTATGGTAAAGTTTACTACCAGCACAATCCAGAGCAACTAATCTGTCCACATAAGAGCTCTTGGGTTGCCCTAACTATCACTAGGGTGGAGCAACTGCAAGATACTCCACCCGTTACTCTGGAAAAGGCTTAGGGCAGACCAAGGCAACATAGGGTGCCCTAAGAGAGGTGGACCTGCTCTGCCCTAACTGGGGCAGCCTAGGCAGCTCAGGAGAGGCATGTTGAGGGCATCTTTAACATTGCCTAGGGCAGAGCAGTTACTCTGTATCCAGAGCCCTTTTCAAGGCAGAAATGCCCTCTTCCAGCTCCTCAGAGATATACCACCTCAGGAGCAGGTATAGTAATGAGTAGACCCATAGGGGTCCATGATAAGGCCCGAGTAAGAATGGCAGTGTTGACCTAAAATCTGAGTTCTTGGCCAGCCTGGCTGCAACCCCTGCCTCTCAACCTCAGGATATGGAACAAACTCCAGCTGCCCACAATCCTCAGGATACAGCAGGCCACTCCAAGAAGCCCCTTGTATTCACTGTAGAATGAACTGGCATTTCATCAGGGACTCCTTATAAGGCTGGCACCCAGTGGAGTCACCAGACTGGTGCACCTGGTGCAGGCTGCATTGGGTGATGTGCTCTGTATGGGGTGATGCGCCGGAAGAGTTTGATAGTCCTTTGGCAGGCCCTGGGTGTCAGCACGTTCATTCAGGCCTGCTCCAAGGAGGAGCAGCAGCCAGAAGCTGCCACTCATCCTCGGAGCTGGTCCGAATGGCCAGCTGAGGTGCACTGCGCAGAAATACACTGAGCATGCTGGACAGCTTCAGAGGAGACTTCCTTAGAGCAGAGGAAGTCCGCCTCTGCACAGCCATGTGGCCTCGCTCAGGAGGTGGAGTGGCAGCCAAATGACTTCAGAAGAGCACTGCCCAGGCATCAACTCTGACGCCTGCATAGTCTCCTCTGAAGCAAAAAGGCTTCAGAAAAGTACTGCGCAGGCATCAGAGATGGTGCCTGCACAGTACTCTTTCTGAAGCCAGTTGGCTTCAGAAACAACTGCGCAGGTGCCAACTTTGGCGACTGCACAGTCCAGGTAGGGGGGTGCGCGCATCCCAGGGGTGACGCACAGACTTCCGCACTGGGTGATGCGCAGAGTCGTGTCACCACTGTAGGGACCACAGCTGTTCCTTGTTCAGTGTGATCTGAGGGGTGTCTCTTCAGGAGCAAGTCTTCCCCATGTGGAGCAGTTAGGGCAGCCTAGGCTTCCTGATTCTCTGGATGCAGCATAACTTTCTAGTCTGGTTACAGAATAGTTAGGAGAGAGCAGTTAGGGCACAGCAGGCTGAACTTACTCTGGATTGTGCTCTACCTGCGCAGATTTGCCCGTACCAAAGACATTGGGACTTTGAGCCAAGGTTCGGTAACCTGTAATGAATATATGGAACCCTACGGAGCATATGATTCCCATTCATTTGGAAAAAAGTGGCTTTGCACATGTATTCCTTTGTCTTATCAGAGTTCTTTTCTCCATTGAAATGTATTTTTTAATTTGTATTAGAATTATATCCCATTCCCAGCTTTCATTCCCAATAAACACCCTAAATGCCTAACAAACATTTTAAAAAAACACATTAAAACAATAAGAATAACCAAAAGAATGGAATAAATTGGAAAGCATTTGGAAGTGTAGACCTCATGTCATATGAGGCCACAAGCCAAATGCTGCCCTCTGTTTACCTGGTAATTTTTCCGGTTCCTACTTCCTGTGTTGGAAAAGGAAGAGAGGAGCAGAAAAGGAAATGTGGAGTAGAGTGGTGAGCTCAAGTGACACTGATTCTCTACCATTTTCCTTTTCTCCACATTTTTGTTTAGTTCACCCTTTCCAAGTCAAAAAGTGACAAAAGTTCTGTGGAGGAAAGTCAACAGGTTGGCACTCCTGGCTAATCTGCTGCCTGAGGTAACCAATTCAGTTGAATCTATAGATGGGCCAACTCCTGTTTTATCAGATAACTCCTGAGTTTACAACAACTTCCTGGCTTTGGATTTGGGTGCATATAACCATTTTTTCACTGTTTCTCCAATCACGCATTATCTCTCATTATATCTGAAGTCTTGCCAGCAGCATGAAGAGCATACTGTTGTTCATGTTAGGAATAGCATAACCAGCAATTTTATCCCGCTTCCTGCTAAAACAATTACTCATATTATCATCTAGATCAGAGGTATCAAACTTACAGCCCAATCCAGAGCAACTAATCTGTCCACATAAGAGCCCTTAGGTTGCCCTATCTAACACTAGGTTGGAGCAACTGCAAGATGCTCCAGCCCAGTTACTCTGAAGGAGGCTTAGGCCAGAGCAAGGCGGGTGCCCTAAGAGAGGTGGACCTGCTCTGCCCTAATTGGGGCAGCCTAAGCAGCTCAGGAGAGGCAAGTTGAGGGCATGTTTAGCATTGCCTAGGGCAGAGCAGTTACTCTGAATCCAGAGCCAGTTTCCAAGGCAGAAATGCCCTCTTCCAGCCCTCAGAGTTATACCACCTCAGGAGCAGGTATAGTAATGAGTAGACCCATAGGGGTCCATGATAAGGCCCGAGTAAGAATGGCAGTGCTGACCAAAAATCTGAGTTCTTGGCCATTCTAGGTGCAACCCCTGCCTCTCAACCTCAGGATATGGAACAAACTACGGCTGCCCACAAACCTCAGGATACAGCAGGCCACTCCAAGAAGCCCCTTGTATTCACTGTAGAATGTACTGGCATCTCATCAGGGACTCTTTATAAGGCAGGCACCCAGTGGCGTCATCAGACTGGTGTGGCTGGTGTGGGCTGCATTGGGGATGCGCTCCGTATGTGGTGATGTGCCGGAGGAGTTTGACTGTCCTTTGGCAGGCCCCGTGCGTCAGCACCCCCATTCAGGCCTGCTCCAAGGCGGAGAATCAGCCAGAAGCTGACACTTGTCTGAGGAGCTGACCTGAACGGCCATCTGAGATGCACTGCGCAGAAACACACTGAGCGTGCCGAACAGCTTCAGAGGAGACTTCCTTAGAGCAGAGAAAGTCCACGCCTCTGCACAGCCATTCGGCCTCACTCAGGAGGCAGAGCGGCAGCCGAATGGCTTCAGAAAGAGTACTGCACAGGCACCAACTCTGACGCCTGCACAGTTTCCCCCGAAGCCAAAAGGCTTCAGAAAAGTACTGCGCAGGAGTCAGAGATGGTGCCTGCGCAGTACTCTTTCTGAAGCCAGTTGGCTTCAGAAACAACTGCGCAGGCGCCAACTTTGGTGACTGTGCAGTCCAGGTGGGGGGGGGAGCGCGCATCCCAGGGATGACGCACAGACTTCCGCACCAGGTGATGTGCAGAGTCATGTCACCACTGTAGGCACCACAGCTGTTCCTTGTTCAGTGTGATCTGAGGGGTGTCTCCTCAGGAGCAAGTCTTCCCCTTGTGTCAATTACTTAGCATGCTCTGGAGCAGTTAGGGCAGCCCAGGCTTCCTGACTCTCTGGATTCAGCATAACTTTCTGCTCTGGATACAGAATAGTTTGGAGATTGCAGTTAGGTCAGAGAAGGCTGAATTTGCTCTGGATTGCAGCCTTAGAATCATAGAGTTGGAAGGGATCTAGTAGGTCATCTAGTCCAACCCCCTGCCTGCAGCAGGAATTCCCCCTAGAGCATCTCCAACAGGTGCTCATCAAGCCTCTGCTTAAAGATCCCCAGTGAGGGAGAGTCCACCACCTCCCTTGGCAATCTGTTCCACTGCTGAACCACCCTCACCGTCAGGAATTTTTTCCGGAAATCCAACCGGAATCTCCTCTCTTGCGGTTTGTACCCATTGGTTCTTGTTCTGCTTTCAGAGGCAGCTAAGAACAAATGAGCCCCTTCCTCCATATGACAGTCCTTCAGGTATCTGAAGAGGGCAATCATGTCTCCCCTCAGCCTCCTTTTCTCCAGGCTGAACATCCCAAATTCCCCCAACCTTTCCTCATAGGGCTTCCCTTCCATCCCACTGATCATTCTTGTCGCTCTCCTCTGGACTTGCTCCAGTTTGGCTGCATCTTTCTTAAAGTGAGGTGCCCAGAACTGAACAAAGTACTCAAGATGAGGTCTAACCAATGCAGAATCGAGAGGAACTAAAACTTCTCGCAACTTGGAAGCTACAGTCCTCTTAATGCAGCCTAAAATGGCATTTGCCTTCTTTGCAGACATATTACACTGCCAACTCATGTTCAGCTTGTGATCCACGGTGACACCAAGATCCCGCTCACATGTTGTGCTGCCAAGACAAGTATCCCCCATTTTATACCTGTCTTTGGTTTTTATTTCCTAAGTGCAGAACTTTGCACTTCTCCCTGCTGAAATTCATTCTATTTGTTACAGCCCAGGATTCCAGTTTATCCAGATCCTCCTGGAGGTTTCTCCTGTCTTCTGTTGTGTTTGCTACTCCTCCCAGCTTGGTGTCATCTGCAAATTTGATCAGGCACCCCCGTATCCCTTCCTCCAAGTCATTGATGAAGATGTTAAAGAGAACCGGGCCGAAGACAGAGCCTTGGGGTACCCCACTCGAATTCGACCTCCAGGTTGACACAGAACCATTTACTAAAACCCTTTGAGTTTCTGTATCTTGAGTTTCTGTACACTGTACCTTGCGGCCGTCGAGCCAATTGCAGATCCACCTAACGATTGCCCTATCTAGCCCATATTTTTCCAACTTCCCAATTAAGATGTCATATGGGACTTTGTCAAATGCTTTGCTGAAGTCAAGATAAATGACATCCACAGCATTGCCACTGTCCAGTAAGCTCGTAACCCAATCTAAAAAGGAAATCAGATTTGTCTGGCAAGATTTATTCTTTACTCTATAACTTTTTTCATAAGGGCCAGAGTCAGTATTCATTGTGCCTGCTGATGGCTGGAAATTCACTAAGCAGAGAGTGACATCATTAAGCAGATAATGACACTTTGTTCTCAGACAGAATCTCATTAACTACAAAAGACTGAATAGAGAATGTGCAAATTTTGTTTGTAATTTAAGATAGGAAAATGTGTAATCAGAGCAGGAGAGCCTAATTTTAATTTGGCCCACGGGCCTTACTGGTGTGTTTGTCACCTGATCTAGAGATTTAAGCAAGACATACCTGGTATATCAGAGCCTTTCCACTTCATCACACCAGACTCTAATACAAAGTGCCTGCAGCATATTGCATGATGTGCTGTTCAATATGTGCTCTTAGCTGAAAATACTGGCACCAGTATTGGAGCCAGTATACAAAATACATTGGAGCAATTCCATTTAGCTTATGGATTCCAAATGTGATTAGCTCCGATTGTGTACAACATCCATAAATCTAATCACTCTACAATGTACCCAAAGTGACAAGTCACCTCTTAATACAGTACAGTACAATAGATACAGAAAGGCAACAAAGATAACTGGGGGGAGACAAACCACCATTATTACAAGGATGCAAGGATTACAGGCCATACATATAACATAGCCTATTTTGCTATTTTCTTAATAATTTTTTCCCTATACTGAGAAGAACAGTACTGTGCCTCATATGGTGTTTGAAAGCATACCACAGAGTTTCTCCATTATAAATAAAAGTGTTTATCCACTAGGCAACTATCTTTAAAAGTAAAACAGCAATTCATTCAGAACTATCGTAATGTGCTTACTTCTGAGTAGACATGCATAGGACAGAAGATCTAGTACTCTTGATAGCAATTGCCAAAGGTGCATAAGAAAGCTGACAACATGCAGTCTTGCCTACCACCACAAAGTGTTGGTGGGGATTTGCATTTCTGTTGATGACAAGATCAACAATAAAGTTTTAATATTGTCATTTAAAGTTTTTATATATCCTAAAAATGGGACAATTTTAAATCTTTCCAATACTTCAAACAAAAAACCACATTTGACCTCTTAAATGTTTTCAGTGAAAGGAGAGCAAAAACTGCTGCAAATGCTCAGCATGCATTAATAAAATTGAGCACCTTTCCGATTTTATCAGGAATAAAATCAGTTTGGTCTTGATGCATATAGCTAGCAGTGCACTCTTAAACCTTTTAGTGTCATGTACACTGTATCTTGCAGGCTTGGTTTAGAAGCTAAGTTATTGCTGTTATTGTTATTGTTTTAGTAGTAGAAAGACAACATTTAGAAGTAAAAGAAATAGGGCAGAATGCTGCAGCATTTGCTTAATTGTTCCCTTTTCCTATGGATCAATGCAATCCATGATCATACCAGGATTCAGATATAGAGTATGCCAAATTCTGCTGAGGAATATCAGCTGTATTTACAGCTGACATCTGACTGTGTTCCTCTCCCTTTAACTTAGAGGCTACAAATATTTCCGTTCCTCAGTCTCACCACTTGAAAAGAGAATGATTAACCTTTCCAAGGTACAGAGTATTCATTTCTTATTATTTATTTACATGTCTCCAAGGCTGTAATGGAGCCATGTATTGGTGCTACCATCTTAGTATCTATTTTCCTCTCACTACCAGCCTCCTTTTTCCTGCTGGTGCCTCTTTTTGACTTTTTTTGTCTTTGACATAGATATCTGAAGGTTCCCCATCTTCTTGCTTGCCAACCTCCTCAGTTCTATTTCTCCTGTTTAACAATGAAAGATGATCCAAAGTTCAGTTATGTTTGTTTAGCCACCTTGTCATAGGATATTGCTATACTGAACAGGGATATCAGTTTTATACCAGTTTATCTATCTCAACGAATCTTTAGAAGTATAGTTTGGCGAGGGCGCTAAGAAACTTCTCTTGAAGATCCTTAGGCCCACTCACAGAACTACAGTTCTCAGGGTTTCTTGGGGGAAAGAAGTGATGCTTACCACGTCTTAAGTGATAAATGTGGGGCAGATTTTAATTTACTTTTTAAAAAAATTTATATCCCACTTTTCCTCAAAAGCAGCTTACAATCAAAAGCAACAAAACAGTAAAACAACCAAAAACAATTAACAATTAAATGATCAATCAGCAGCAACAGATCAGTCAGCAGCAGCAGAATTCCAGTATTAAAGCGGCTAAAATTACCTGGCACAAAAAGTATGAAAAATATATAAAATACAACCAGCAAAAACAAAGAATCCAAACATGAAAGATATTTAGGTGGGAAAAGCGCAAGAAAAAGAAAAGTTTTAATGTCTCTCCAGAAGACTAACAGGGAAAGCATAATTATTAATTCTAATAGGAGGTATTTTTTTTAGCAGCGGCACCATCCCAGAGAAGGCCCTGCTCCTGGTCACTACCAACCTGATTTCCTCATAGGTAGCATACAGAGCAAGGCACTCTTGGCTAACTTCAGTGGTCAGGCCAGTCCACATGGGAAGAGAAGATTCCAAACATATCCTGATCCCAAGCCATATAGGCTTTAAAACATATCCTGATCCCAAGCCATATAGGCTTTAATTAGAAGCAACACTCAGACTTAGCCAAGACGACCATGATCTCAAGACCACAAACACTGCCTCCTACTACTGCATAAATTGCTGTTTCTGGACGGGTTTCAGGGGTAGCTCCCAAGTACTGCATGTTATAGTAGTCAAGTCTCAATGTCACCAAGATATGGGTCATTGTTAGATTTGATTGACTCAAGTATGGCCAGCATAACCCCGGCATGTCAACAGTTTGATTTTGAACCTTAGTTTTGGAAAGGTGACAGTCTAATAGTGCCCAGCAGGTGTCACTGCATCCCTAAAGCATAGGAATGCTGGGGTGGGGTGAAGTGCAGCTTAGGTACAAGACGGTGCAAATGCCAAAGAACAAACCTATTAATCTTCAGCAATGTGGGCCAAATCAGAACATATATGCTAGTGGCATGTTACTGTCTCTCACAGATTTTTTTCCGCTTCAAAAAAACCTTGAATCGAAGTGAAGTAGTGTTGATCGGGAGATGGGGGCAAGCCTAGGACCTCCTGGCGCCTGATAAAGAATGTTCACACACCCCTTACCTGGTGATGTGCCAACCTCTGCAACACACTACTGACTAGAAAAAGAAGAGGGAAATGGAGCAGAAGAGGAAGTGGGGAGGAGAGGAAGGTGATTGGCTAGAGCAGATATTTTCAACCACTGTGCCATGGCACACTGATTTGCCACGGATGATCTGCAGGTATACCATGGGATTTAGGGATGTTCATTAATTAGTAGGGAAGTTGGGGGATTTGAGCTCCCTAACAATAATATTGTGTGCTTTGTCAAATGTCAAAAAACTGAGGGTGTGGTGTGATAATTTTAATGCCTTTTCATGGTGCTGAGAGATAAAAAAATGAAAATTGCTCAGCTTCAGTACTGGTGTTTCTCTACCAGTCTCCTCTCCCCCATATATCCTCTTCTGCTCAGTCCTGCCCTCTTCCAGTCCTAGGAGTGGGAGAAGGAGAAGCAGTGAAGAAAAGCAGGCAGAGTTGGGTGATCTCAGCAATCTGTTGTCCAAGGTGACTGCCTCGACTTCAAAATGGGCTGGCCCTGTTGGGGGATGCTTAACCTTTCCCCTGAAGCAGTTTTTTCTAACTGTAAGAGTCCAATCCTATTCAACTTTCCAGTGCAGAAGCAGCCTTGCCAATGGACGTGCACTTGAATCCTGTGGAGATGTGGACAATCACAGAGGCCTCCTCAAGGTAAAGGGACATTCGTTCCTTGGGTCTACACTTCAGCTGCATTGGAACTGGATGTTGATAGGATGGGATCCAGCTTTCCTCCTCCAGCTTTCTACACATGGATGATTATCATATATGAGGATCTTTTTCCCACTGGTGGGTGAGACTTTGAGCTGAGACAAAGCTAGATGGGGAAGGGTTAAGCATCTCTTCCTCCACTGCACCTCTCTTCAAAGTAGCTGGCATGCAAAGTCCACTTTGGTCTAAGAAAATTCAATAAAGGGATTGTCACTAGCTGGCAAAGTGTGGAAATTGGGAAAAAATTTTCCTTTCAGATTGTGCATATTGTCTTTAGGCAAAGTGCTCTAAAAATCCCAGTTCAAGTACTGTGTTCAAGCCCAGTTCAAGCTCTAAAAATCCAAAGGCAGTTCAAGTACTATATTTCTATAATCTGCTCTATGCGTTGTAAAAGAAGATTCCTCCTGCTCACTACCCACCTAAAATTATGATTAAATTATTTTTAATTTATTATTAGACTACTATGATTAAATTATTAGATGACTATGATTAAAATCCATGGATTAAATTATGGGACTCCATAACTATATAAAATAGTGGGTTCCATCATCTGTCTGAATTCACGTAGGAAGAATAAGTCAAGTGGACTCAGGAGTAGGGAACAGTATCTTACCTTGCTAAACTTATGCAACCATACAGAATACAGTTATGTTACTAGAATGGGACGTTTCCTAGCATTTGATTTATTCATTTCTAGGGAGGTAAACACTCCTGCAATCTTAACTACATTTTCCAGGGAGTAAGAACCATTTAACACAATGGCACATACTTTTGAATAGACTTGGTTAGGATTGTCCTGTAAATGTGCCAGTCTCATTTCATGCAGTGGGCCAAATAGCTTTCATGGCACCTGCTGAGGTCTGGAAGTGACATCTTTAAGCAGAAAGTGATGTCATGGAGTAGATGATGGCCATGAACTTTGTTTTCTCACAGAAACCCATTAGCTACAAATAACAGAAGAGAAAATTGTTTTTTTTTTATCTTGCACTGCTTAGTGCATGTTTGTCAAACATAAGGCCAACAGGCTCAATATGGCCCCAGAAGCTTTTCATCTGCCTTCCCATGATAATTGTGCCCTTTCAGCACCTTTCTTTCAGAATAACTGGTTCTGCTAAGACACTGGGAGGTAGAGACAGAAGAAGGGCTTAGAAAGTGAGGACTACAATGGGGTAAAGGCGAGACTAAGACAGGAAGAGAGGAGATGTTCCTGAGGTGCTAAGAGAGCCCAGTTTTCATATGGGGTGCCCTTTCAGTAGTACCACATCGGTGAGATGTTGCTTCATAGACCACTGAGCTGCTAAGCTGTAAAGTGGTGCCTCAAGAAAGATAGCACTGCTGCAAAGGTGGCCTGTGTGATAATTTCCCATCATGAAAATATTAGCAAAATTTGCAAATTTTCTGATATGTTAGGGAGTAGAAGTCACCTATTCTTTAAACAACTGGGTGGCAAATCCTGGGCTGCAGGCCATTTTCAGCCCATGGGGATACCGCATTAGGCCTGCACATCAAAATGTTTGCCCACTCCATTTTAGACTAAGGGTGAAATCCAGAGTAACTATGGGGAGTCCTTGCTCCGGTGTAAGAACAATTTACTCTGGATTGCAATATGAATTTTCCATTGGTTTTCATTAGGTAGTGCAGTAATTATGGTTGCACGTAATGTCTCTTACATGCTCCCGTAGTTACTCTGGATTGTAGGGAAAAGCAACTTAATCTGCACTTGCACTGTACTGTATTTGTTTTAAACGTTTGGCTCCCTTCTTGATAGATCTTTGCAGTGGGTGCTTATAATCTATGTACGTATCAATACAAAGGAAGTTGAGGGGGATGTACAACAGGGGAAATAGGAAGAATTATTTCAGTAAGACATTATTAGGCTTAAGCCATAGGGACTTTGCCAAACTAGTCATGATACCCATATGCAGAAATACCATGTTCACTTAGCACTTGAAAAACAGGGAATCCTTATAAGCTGGACAAGGCTCAAACAGCTAGTCAAAGAAAATCTTCTGCCTCCTGTGGCAGAAATCAATCATTCCCTTTTAGTTGCAGGAGACCTCAGGCACCAGTGAAACTGAAGGAATGTTTAACAAATTCTCACCTTGAGCAAAATGGTGATGGGCCAACAGGATCCAAAGCAAGGACATGAGCTGAAGACAGACACTCCTGAGCATTGTCAGTGTGGCCCCACCAAGACAGTCACCTACAAAAACATGAAGGCAGGGTCAGGCCAACCATGTCATCATCCACGGAGTGCTATTGCAGTTCTGGCTCCACACAACAACAGTGCAGTGCTTGCAGAGCCTGCCCTTACGCACTGAAAATACAACATATTTCTGCTTATAATCTACTTTCATCTCTTCTTTAATAGGTGAAATCATTAATAGCTGAAACATTTTCATGCAAGATTGAGATAAACAATCACTCATCTTAGAAATTTGGTCAGTTACACCTTGTTATGTTGTTAAGGTGTCACTTTTCTGTATTTTTCTCTGTGATGATACCATTGATAACATGATAGGGCACAAACTGTGGAATAAAAACATTGTACTAGCTGAGACTAAGGAATCTGTGGCAGACTCACAACACAATCCTATACATGTCTACTCAAAAGTCCACTGTATTCAATGAATCTTCCAGCCCAAAACTTCCTAAATCCCTCTTTGGTGCTGCTTCTGCAGATCATGCTGCATTCCATGGAAGATTTGGGACTACTTGAGTTCTCCTCAGGTAAGGGGATATTTGTTCCCTTGTCCCGAGGTAATCCCCATCAATCACAATGGGTCAACTCTGATCCATACCTGTGGTATTGCTAGCAAAAGTCCACGTTGATCTGTGTAGTGATCAAATTCTTTGAGCTGTAATTCCATAACCTCACTGAACTCAGTGTCACTTATGAATATACAGAAGACACGAAGATAATCATGCAGGTCTATTATTGTGTTATTTCATTTGAATCCTACCTAATGAACTGTGGGTGACTGTGGGTGACACAAGTGGTTAAGACACTGTGCCTGTTAACCAGAAGGCCAAGGTTCGAGACCTGGGTCCCCACAAGACAGGGTGAACTCCTGTCCTGAGCCCAGCTCTGCGATGCAGCTAGAACCAGTTGTATTGGCTCTGCTGTTCCACTGGACTATTTCAGTGGTGTGGAGAGGGGGGATTTGCTGCTTGGGTAACAGCCTATCCTCCATATCAATCTACTCAGGCCTTCATGCTTCGCATATAGCATCGAGCATGATACCATAGTCTTTTGAGACTGATGGATGCCAATACAATGAACACTTGAAGTTGCCTCTTGCTAAGCAGTCAAGTGCATTCACTGTCAGAACAAATGGAATCAGAAATAAACTATTCTCTTATCCTCTGTCTCGTACATATCTGATTTCATTCATTGCACCACGGAATGACTGGATGGATGGGATGGAATTAATGGCAGCAGACAGAGTTTCCATTTTTGGAACTCACAGTCATTGTCTTTATCAGTTTAAATAAAAGAGTTGTCTTCCTTGTAGCTCCTGGCAGGAGCTCAAACACACAATTGCCTCCTTGCTTAGGACTATTTTAATTATTTTATTTATTTATTTAAGTGATTTTTATCCCGCCTTTCTTCCCCCACAGGGGGGAACTCAAGGCGGCCAAACAATTAAAAAACAATAAAACACCACTAAAATTACATATGATAATAAATAGAGATAAAAACACATTATCCATACTATATATTCCAGGACATAACTTCATTGTGGTGTTTAATAGCATGGGCATTGGGCATGGCCAATTAAGATCGCTACTGCAAGGAGGAAACTGAGTGCAGCAAAAATAATACATTTACATAAAAAAGAAAACAGGAACAAAACCAACAACAAAATGAATAAAATTAAATAAATTTTTTCTTGCACATCCCTAATGCTCAATAAGACACATGATTTAAAATTTCACTGCTGCATAGTTTCCTTAGACTGGCGATAGTCTGCCAGGGGTCACTGGAAGGACTGTTATTTTTAATATTTAAACTATTCTACCATGGTATATAACTACATTTGGGGAAATGTTACAGATCTATACTTTTAATAGCTACTGTATATATGCTTTCAATAATGATTGCCAATGATCCTTACCCCCAGGTAAGTGTGGCTAAGATTTCAGCCATTGAGATGTTTGGGGGATTTTTTGTAATAAATAAGCAACTGTTTGGGAAGATTAGGAGAATTATTTATTTTAAATAAATTTGAAACAGGCAGCACAATCCAGAGCAACTAATCTGTCCACATAAGAGCCCTTGGGTTGCCCTATCTATCACTAGGGTGGAGCAACTGCAAGATGCTCCAGCCCAGTTACTCTGGAAGAGGCTTAGGGCAGAGCAAGGCAACATAGGGTGCCCTAAGAGAGGTGGACCTGCTCTGCCCTAACTGGGGCAGCCTAAGCAGCTCAGGAGAGGCAAGTTGAGGGCATGTTTAGCATTGCCTAGGGCAGAGCAGTTACTCTGTACCCAAAGCCTGTTTCAAGGCAGAAATGCCCTCTTCCAGTTCCTCAGAGATATACCACCTCAGGAGCAGGTATAGTAATGAGTAGACCCATAGGGGTCCATGATAAGGCCTGAGTGAGAATGGTAGTGTTGACCAAAAATCTGAGTTCTTGGCCAGCCTGGCTGCAATCCCTGCCTCTCAACCTCAGGATATGGCACAACTATGGCAGCCCACAATCCTCAGGATACAGCAGGCCACTCCAAGCATCCATCTTGCACTAGAAGAACTGCAGCTGTAACTGGTTGTCAGGAACTGCTGGGCTTCCTTATAATGTAGGCACCACAGCTGTTCCTTCTTCAGTGTGATCTGAGGGGGTCTACTCAGGAGCAAGCCCTCCCCAGCTGTCACTGACTTAGCATGCTCTGGAGCAGTTAGGGCAGCCCAGGCTTCCTGACTCTCTGGATGCAGCATAACTTTCTGCTCTGGATACAGAATAGTTAGGAGAGAGCAGTTAGGGCAGAGCAGGCTGAACTTGCTCTGGAATGTGCCCTTAAACTTTTACAATGCAATCCTAACCCCCAAGTAGGCCAGCAGAAGTCCTGGGCTGGTCTGGAGGTGTCACAAAAGTGCCGTAGGCCACTTCTGTAACACACCTGAGGGGTTAGGCCAGTTTACAGATATACGCCAGCTTTCCTGTGCCAGTGCGGGAATTTTGTGACACATGAGTTGAGCGGGTCTAAATTGGTCAGGATTGTGCCCTCAATTTACTTAATTTTGATTTGATCATACTGTAAAATTTTCCTGCTTAGAAATGTTGCAAGATATTGCATCACTGTGACATCACTTCCAGGTTAACGATATCAATTCCAATGGATTCTGACATATTGTCATTCTAGAAAGCATGTCCTAGTGCTAAAATGTTTGAGAACCACTGCTCTGTCCTAAGTAACAAGGCCAGCCTTGCCACATGTGGAATGGCACTCTTGAAGAAGAAGCAAATGGGGAGGCTCATCTGTCTGCCACTCTCTCCAAGCTGCCAGTCCAGTGGGGACTACAATTCTCTTCTATCTTGTTGAGAGCAAGTCAGAAGAGGACTACAGCAACAACAGCCTTCTTCTCCCTTCAGCACTTCAGAAGGAAGGATTGGGGGCAAGTACACTAGCTGCAGTTCAAACACAGGTTCTTCCAAAGATTATTTGGAGCCCCTTTACTTATGAGGAACACAAAAACCGACCTCCTGTATCCATGCTGCTTCTGCCTGCAAGGAATGGGAGCAAATGATGCTTCCCTGCTCCCCCAACATCCCATTTCAAAGGGAAGCAGAGGTATTTGCTGCATGTAAACAGAAGAGGGAATTGGTAAACACAAAAGAGAGAACAGAAATTTTAGACTTGAAGAAGCCAAAGTAGTAATGTATACTGTAAGGCAGTGAATCCTAAGCATTTCACCTTGGAACCCCCATCTGAGAATGACACTATTTGCAGGGCCCTGGAAGTGATATTATCAAGATATAAGTGATATCATGGCCAAAAGAGACATCAAACAAATGACATCACATCACTGTGGCACCAAAGGTCTCTGGCCCACCTCTGCGTGACTTATTGGTACTTGCTGAACCTCCTGGGGCCACTGCCATGCACAATGCATCTCTCGTCATTTGCAACAGCAGCCCAGGAATGCATGACAGTGGTCTGGCTTTTGCACAGCCACAAAGGATCTCACACTGCCAGAGTGCTAAGTAAGAAGCCCCAATACGATTTGGACCTAATATTCTTCATGGTGAATTCTGGTGAATATTGCTTTACCTCAGAGCATATCTACATCACATGTTCAGTTTATAGTCACTCCTTGACCAGATGAACCCTTGGAATCTGCACTTCCATAATGTAAAAGATGAAAGATCTTTAACAGAAGTCTCTGCAATCTTGCTAAACCAGTGGTTCTCAAAGTGGGGACTGAGACCCCATTGTGGAGCTGTGAATTCATTTCAGGAGGGTCACGAAAAACTGGGCACTGCCATCTTGGAATCTGGCACTGGGTGCTACCATCTTGAAATGGGGCATTCAGGCTGCTTTCCGGGAAATAAGTCTCATTTAACACAATGGGACTTACTTCCGAGTAGACACAAAGGAGCTCTGGTATCATCCAGCCGTGATGTCACTTCCAGTGGGGTTGGGGGTGGTGTCCCTGACATTACCATTCTCAGAAGGGGTTCCCAGGCTGAAATGCTCAAGAATTACTATACTAAACTACAGTTCCCAATATTTTGGGAGAGAAGCTCTGACAGTTACATTTGTGTAAAACCAATGTAGGTTTGTGGTGCTACACAAGATAAGGTGAGATGACACCTAAGGTGAGGAAATGAAACACTGTTGCAAAAGAATGTGTCAGAGTTGCTGACACCAATGAAATAGTGCTCCTTTTAGAAAGGTATTTTGGGTGGGTTTTTGAAGAAAGATTCAATTGTGTGATAATTAAAGGCTGTTATTTTTATTAGTCTACATAGAATTCTGATCATGTTCTGCTTTGGGTAACTGTACTCTTCTATTACCCTAAATGCCAATTGTTGTAACTATTGGCAAGGAGATCTTCTTTCACTTCCTACCCTGAAGTATTGTGTTATGTTGTGGTGCTTTGTGCTGCTGAACAGCTGCTACATATCAGGGGAGAGCAAAGTGATTCCTGTGAATCTTATAAAATAATTTATGGATTAGGGATGAACAGTTGGCAGCCAATTCCTCCTGAGCTGTTAGGACCCCAGCTGAATACTGCGTGTCATTGAAAAGGTCATTCTCCCTTGTTCCTAATAAAGTCTCCAAAGCAGAGACAAGAGCTTCTGAGTTCAATGCTATTGTAATGCTTCCTCACACACTCAAATGGTGTGCTTCCTCCTCAAGCCACAATTAAATAGCCTGAAACAAGCTGAAGGATCTCTCTGAATTACTGGTGTAACATTAAACAAGTATTGGGTTTTCTCAATTTTATAGGTTCTTGAGGTGTGCTCATTATATTTATATAGCTGCAATTCTAACATTCAGTCTAATCCCTAAGATAAGTCCTGGGGGTGTCACACTTCTATAAGTCACACCCCCTTATAAGCTATAAGACACTTCTGCTTCACTCTTGGGGAAAGGACAGGTTAGTGCACAGATATGAGCTTGCCTCCCTACATCATCCCGACAACGGGAAGACCACTGAGTTGTGCCAGCCTAGGTTAGGATTGCAGTCTTAAAGCACAATCCTAAGGCTACATCCTAAAGACACTTTCCAGGGAGTAAAACCCACTGAACACAATGGAGTTTACTTTTGAGTAGACATGGTTATGATTGTGCTCTTAATCTATTAATTGGGGAAAGGGTACTAGATCACAGTGAGATAAGAGAAGCTACATGTTTTAACAAACACAAATAGGTTTTTAATAAGTACTGGATTTTTATGGGAACTGGATTACCTCCTTGGGTTAACTGGCTTGGAGATTACCTAATAGACCATTAAATTACAGGGATGTAGTCGTGAGGGGTTATTGTTGAGTAGTATTAAGTGGATGCAGAACTGCATTTTGATTCATAGAAAGAGGTCTGGATGGCTCTGGGACAGCCTATAACGTTGACCTTCGGAATAAGTCATACTATGTTCCATGGGGTTTACTCCCAGGTTAAGTTTGCATAGGATGGAACTGAATTCTGAACTTTTGAAGGAAGTCAAAGTTACTGAATGAAAAGTGTGGGGGATTATATTCTTTGATTATTAGACTGTAATGTCAGTTGATACAGGTAGCATGTACCAGATCAAGAAGGTTTGTAGATGGTATTGAATTGCAGCTTTTCCACTTTGGAGAGTTTGGTGAAAATCCTGAAGCGTTGTGAGACTGCCAGTTCGTATAGGTCATGAATAATTGGATTACTAGATGGAGATAATGTATTGAGGGGAGGAGGGCACATGACTACTGATTATCACAAATGTGGATTCTACTCTTCTCCAGAATTTTCTTCAGTAATTAATCTTATAATCCCCAAATCTGAATCTCTGATTTCATATTCTCCATCTCTGCCATAACAAAAAAGGGAAATGCACATGACTCAACTGTGGAAGAAGGTTTGCTAAGTAGAAGAGCCATGAGAGAAGCAACCATTAGAGCATTTTGAAAAGTAATGTAGAAACACCACCTAGGCTCACATGTATTCTGGGTGCACACCTAAGAGGCCTAAAGTGTACTAAACAAACATGTGCAATCGGAATGTGGCTCACACAAATACATTTGCCAGGAGGATGTGACACCTCTCTGTTGAGTGTACACACAATAACAACTCAGGTTCACCCTATCATGCCAAAAAGTGTGTGTGTGTTGAGGGAAAGTTAGGAATTGAACAGTTTTGAAGTTATTGCCCTCCAGAAGTATTAATAAGGGGTGGAGATTGTGAAATTAATAGGTTCCAATCAGCCCTTGAGGCTGAATTACAGACTGGTGAGGGTGCCTGAAAAGACTCTTTCCCTCCCAGTATCTTACAAGTATATAACACAGAAGCCTGCTGAGTGTCTTCCCTTCCCCATTTCTGCACGAGACAGATATCCAGGTCCAGATCACCACCACAAGGGTTGAGAAGTATGTTGGAGAGGGGCTACACTAGATACCTATCCCAAGGGTTGGACCGTGTGTGTGTGTGAGGGGGCCTACATTTGATTCTGACCCCAAGGATTGGTGTGTGTGTGTATGAGGAGGTGCACCATATCCCCACCCCAAGTATTGGCTAAGTGTCTGTGAGTGAAGAGTGTCTATGCTAGATCTCCACCTCAAGGGTTGTGTGTGTGTGTGTGTGTGTGTGTGTGTGTGTGTGTGTGTGTGAGAGAGAGAGAGAAGAGAGAGAGAGAGAGAGAGAGAGAGAGAGAGAGAGAGAGAGAGAGAGAAGGGGCTATACTAGAGCCTGACCTCAAAAATTGGTGTGTGCGAGGTGAATACCATGTTTCCACCCTATGGGTTGGCTATGTGTGTGTGTGAGGCCCTCCTCACATAGGCCTATGCTAGATCCCCATACCAAGGGTTGGAGTGTGTATGAGGGAGGCTACACTAGAGTTTGAGTGGGGCTTACAGTTGATCCTCGCACCAAGGGTTGAAGAGAGAGAAGGTGTGTGTGTGCGTGTGTGTGAGGGGGTTACACTAGATCCCTCCCCCAAAAGGATAGAGGTCTGTGTGTGTGTGTGTGTGTGTGTGTGTGTGAGAGAGAGAGAGAGAGAGAGAGAGAGAGAGAAGGGGCAACACACACTAGCTATCTCTCCCAATGGTACAGAGGTGTATGTGAGCATGATATATGGGGCTACCCTAGATATCCACAAGTATGTGTGTGCGGTAGATGAGACTACACTAGATCCCTCCCCCAATGGTACAGAGGTGTGTGTGTGTGTGTGTGAGAGAGAGAGAGAGAGTGTGTGTGAGAGAGAGAGATAGGTGGGGCTACATTGGATCCCTCCCCCAAGGGCAGAGGGGTGTGTGTGTGTGAGAGAGAGAGTGTGTGTGTGTGTGTGTGAGAGAGAGAGAGAGAGAGAGATAGGTGGGGCTACATTGGATCCCTCCCCCAGGGGCAGAGGGGTGTGTGTGTGAGAGAGAGAGAGTGTGTGTGTGTGTGTGTGTGAGAGAGAGAGAGAGAGATAGGTGGGGCTACATTGGATCCCTCCCCCAAGGGCAGAGGGGTGTGTGTGTGTGTGAGAGAGAGAGTGTGTGTGTGTGTGAGAGAGAGGGGATGAGAGAGATGGGGCTACCCCACTAGGGATGAGGCCCCAAAGCTCAGCCCTCCCATCCTGGGGCTTGAGAAAGGCCCCCTTTCTTTCCGAAGTCGCTGGCCCTCCGTCCAGGGCTGCCTGAGCTGAGGCGGCCCACGTGCTCCTGCCGCCGCCACCACCATCCCTCCCTGACAAGCTCTCAGTGTCAGCGGCCCCACCCCAAAGGCAGGGCAGCCCCTTCCCCACAGCACACCCTGGGTGTCGAAGGCAGGCAAGCAGCGCTCGCTCCTCGTGGAAGGAAGGCAACGGCCAGGCGAGGCAGCCTGAGTCACACAAAGCGGCGGGGACCCGGGCTGGGGCACCCCGCCATTTGCCACCACCTAGGCTGAGGCAGGGCAGCGCGCTCTCCGCCTCCACCCCTCGCCCTCCCTCCATTTCAGTGCCTGGAGCCCCCCCTCCAAAGAGCTCCCCTCGTCCTCACCCCCGCCCGCCCCAGCACCCCGAGACTGAGAAGGCTGCCCTTCCCTTCCCTTCCCTACCCTGGCACGGGGGTTCGGGAGCTGCCAGCCTCCCCGCTTCTCCTGCTGCTGTTGCTGCTGCTGCCTCCTCTGCCGCCGTGCACTGCACGCTCAGGCCGGCTGCCAGGGGCTGCGTGTGGCTACACATCCCTCGCTCGCCTCGCTCCCTCCCCGGGACATTCCGCCTATCCTCCCGCAGCCCCAGCCCCAGCCCCAGCCCTGCGCTGCCAGAGGAGGGAGCCCGCCAGCCAAGCCCAGCAAAGCGCACCCCAGCCCTCCACAGCACAGCCCCGCTCACCTGAGACTCCTCCGGGCTGCAGCCCCACAAGAAGCCCTGCCATGAACCAGAAGCACTGGCGCCCCCGCCCCCTCCCAGCACAGGCACCGCCAGGAGCTCCTCTCCCTCCTCCTCCCTCCTTGGGCTCTGCTCACCCATCCTTCCCCTCACACGCAGGTACCCTTCTGGGACTGAGGCTCAGGCACCAGTCCTCGCCACCCTTCCCTGGGAGGAAGCCCCACTGACTCTCATGGGACCTACTTCTGAGTAGACATGCTTAGGATGAGGCTCTGAGGCTGCCACCCTCTCCACCCTTTCCTGGGAGGAAGCCCCATTGACTCTCATGGGACCTACTTCTGAGTAGACATGCTTAGGATGAGGCTCTGAGGCTGCCACCCTCTCCACCCTTTCCTGGGAGGAAGCCCCATTGACTCTCATGGGACCTACTTCTGAGTAGACATGCTTAGGATGGGGCTCTGAGGCTGCCACCCTTTCCACACTTTACTGGGAGGAAGCCCCACTGTCTCTAATAGGACCTTCTTCAGTAGACCTGCATAGATTGGGGGCTCTGAGGCTGCCATCCTATCCTCACTTTACTGGGAGTAAAACCCATTGACTATAATGGAACTGACCTCTGAGTAGACTTGCAAAGGATTGGGCTCTAGTCTAAGACTGAAATCATATCCAGACTTATCTAGGAGTAAGCCCCATTGACTAGAATGGAACGTGCATAAGATTGGGCTCTAAGGCTGCAATCCTAGCCACAATTTCCTGGGAGTAAATCCCATTGACTAGAATGAGGCATGCATTGGATTGTGCTCTAAGGCTGTAATCATATCTACACTTTCCTTGGAGAAAGCCCCATTGACTATAATGAGGCTTCTGAGTAGACCTGCAGAGACAGGCTTGGGCTGTAAGTCCCTGCTGCCCCATTGGCTTGAGGAAAGGTGGTGCCCCCATTCCAAGCACTCACCAAACGTAGGGCTGTATCCTGTCCAACTTTCTAGGATTGATGCATCTGGTCCAATGGGGTGCACGCTCTATCCTGCATAAGGGAGGAGACAGTCACAAAATCCTTTTCAAAATAAGGGAAATTTGTTCCCATGCTCTTGGCCCACATTGCAACTGCATGGGTGCTGGAAAATTGGCTAGAATTGGGTCCTTTAATAAAAGATCTTGGTGCTATGTAGTGAAGTTTGGGAAGAAAAAGATATGTTAGGCATGTATGGAAAATGGAATAAATTTCTTGCTTCCCCAATAAATAAGTACAGGGAACAATCATTTCTGCGCTAGGGGATTAGTTTCTTAGAAAACCTACTGGATACTGAATTAGTGGATACTGAATCACTGAGCCCAAAGTGAAAATGCGGTTAGGTTCCACAGGACCCTCTTCTCCATATATTCTATGAATATTATAAATCTCAATCTTAATTTGAAGTCAGTGAAGCTGGATGACAGTGAAGTCTCATCAACATCTAACATCTGATGCGTCTTCTGTGCTTACTATTCTGATTCAACTCTTTGAAGACTGCCGGCCAAACAAGGCATCAAGATTCAGCAGTAGGAAAGGAATTGCTTCACCTTTCCTCTTCTTCCACTTATCTCTTGCTTGCTCCAACCCTAAAGTAGCCCTCAGGGATGGGTAGCCAGAGACCTCAGCATCACTAGAGATTGTGAAGGTTCAGATGGTGCCCAAGATAGTGCCATGGGCATGTCTGGAAGTGGACACAAATGTGTCTGAGGATTCTTGATGGGAATAATAATAATATTATTATTAATAATAATTGGCATTAATAATGCCAATTTGATATGGAAAATTGACTAGGTTTGTCAGTGGCTACTAACTAGCCAAAATGCAGCCTGTTTTAGAGACCACTAGGGATTAACAAGGGATACTGGTGATCACCATTCTGTCCTATTTGTAAGCTTCTGTGAGACATCTGCCCAACAGCCACTCTCTGGAGACAGGATGTTGGGCGGGATACATGAACCATTAGTCTGACAGCTTAATATATCATATATTCTTAGCATGTCACAGAAGGAGGAAAGGAAAAAAATCTTTTTTAATATACTCAGCAAGACTGTCCTGTGCTGACCTTACCTCACATATTACAAATCTCTAAATCATTTTCTTTCAGTAAAAGAAGATCCTGTTCTGCTTGAAAAATGGGTTGGCAAAGCAATAATACAGAATGTGTTTGATAAACTTTATTAAATATAGGATGAAAAGATATATAAAACAAATCATGAATAGAATTTCTTTACAGCAATGTTCTATATGGTTAAAAAGAAACTAAGGGCAAAATCCAGAGCATTTGCAGGTCCATGCTGTTACATCACCCTCTAGTATTATGGAAAGTCACCTTAACTACTCTGGAGCAAAGGGCTTAATTTGACTTTAGGATATGGACCTAATAGCACAATCCTATCTCAAAAGTAATCAATCCTTACTCAATCCCTATCTCAAAAGTCAATCCTTACTTTTGTAAGCCCCATTTTGTTCAATACGTCTTTAGGATTGCAGCCTAATTGAGGTATTTCAGTGGATGATACTACTCCTAAGCAAATTTTTAGAGGCTTTTCCACAGTTAGGTAAAGCAGTAGATAGGTTTTCTCCATTAAGTGCCTCTTAATGATTCAGGCTTGAATCTCATCTTGGATCCTGAAAAACAGAAAAATGAGAAATTTTCACTTGGCATACAGTTCCATAACTAACCCATACCCCTGTCTAAGGCTGCAAGAATAAACCTAAGATGTAAACATTTAGAAAAGTTTGTGCACGTTCCTCTGGTGTACCATGTTTTGTTCTGCCTACTGTCATGCATCCCAGAAACAATTACTGGATCGAAACCTAGAAGAATACGTATTCTAGCCGTAACTAACACCATGTTCAAAGATATGTGTCATCAAGAAGAAAGTCATTAAGTGTGAGACTCTGAAAGTGGACTAGGAAGGTAGTCTGTCTTTGCATCATTCCAGTGCTGATGCTGCCTTGGCAGGCCACCATCAAAACTGACAGTGACACAAAGATGGCTTGCTACAGCCTCTCTGTCTTTTGCTGGTTGGAGCCTGATCTTTGGAGGCAGCTGGACATCAGTGGCCCTACACAGAGGCACAGTAGAGGGAATACCATGATTCTGTGGTATTCCTGCCATTCAGACACACACTACAATGCAAAGGAAGAAAAAAAGCTGATACTTTGCTGCTCAGAGACCTGGTGAAACATTCCCTGCATGCTGTAATCCTTAAAGGGGGGGGGAACGGGACGGACGGAAACCAGCTGGAGAGAGACCACAAACCCACAGAGCTGCCAACATAAATTAGTATCTCATAAATTGGTATTCATTCCTGGGCAGTTACAAGCAAATACTGTACAGAGGCAGAACCCAATGCCAAGCTGGGCTTTATGCACTGAAACAAGTGTTCTCCCTACCAGCCCCATTATGCACCCTCCCTCTGACTTTTCCCATTTCACCTAGACCCACAACAAACACAAGCAGCCTGCCAGCCCTGCAGCAATGTAACCCAATGCCCTGCCATTGTTTCCCCTTCCCCAAGGTCTATATTTGACTGCAGCCACAGTGTTTATATATATGTATGTGTAAGTGCACGTGCATGTGCTTGCTTTGGTATTCAGCGCTTCATTCCCCAGATGCCCAGGATTGCTTACAAATAGCTTCCATGGGCAGTAGGTGCATGTAAGTGAGAGGGAGAAAAAAAAGAGAGGAGGAGAAGGGGGAAGAGGAGAGGATGGACAAAGGCAAAAAGGCTTCAAGTGCCATTTCATTTTCATCCTTCAGTTGTTTTTGTCACTGTGTGAAAGCTGATTTGGTTGAAATACAGCTTTGCCTATGATGTGACTCAGGGTCTTTGCCCTGAACCCAAAGGTTGCATGTTAAAATCAGCAATCAGTATCATGGAAGCAGAAGGAAATACAGATGGTATTAGGCTCAATGCAACACCACTTCTGCGCACTCTCTCTCTCTCTCTCTCTATAGCACACTGGTCAGGATTATGTAGGTTAATCCCTGTTGGAGAGGAAGGATTTATAATAGTTCCTTGGACTGCAGTGGCTGATTTTATTCTTTCATTCACTAACATCAGAGTCCATTCCTAATCAACTTTCCGGTGCTGCTGCAGCCATGCCAGTGGGGCACACTGCGCATTTTGGGAGAGGGTGCTGTCAAGTAGGGAAAGGTTTGTTCCCTTAACACTGTGGTTGCTTTGGAACAGAAAAGTTGGTTAGGATTGGCTTGAAAACTGGAAAGGGCCAACTGTGATTGTGCCCTGCCTGGTATTCTGCCTGAATACTGGTGATGGGTATGAGTATTCTGACTAGTACCCATCACCAGCATCCACGTTGATCAATCTGTTTAATCCTGTCCTCTGCATAGGCATAGTGCCAATTCTATTTAGTGCAGTGGAAATCTGCTAGAAATCAATTTTCATTTCTCATCAATCACTCCAACAGAGCCAGGAACCCACCCTCCAAATAACAAAACAGAGAAATGGCTTGTGCTTGCCCTAGGATAAGAGTAGCAGCTCCCAAGTCTAGAAGTGTTTCCTGGAAGCTAAAAGGAGTGTCAGCACTCTGCAGACTTTATACCAGCTTCACTGAAGAAGAGTGCCCTTAGGCAGCAATAAATTGGATGCCAGATAGGTACTGCTTGGATTTCATAGTGCCTTTATTATAAAGGAAGAGAAATATTATAATTAGTATGCTGACTCAATCATGACTGAATAGCCTCAATTCTTTGTTGTAAATGAAATGGTAGGAAAAGATTTGGGCCCATTCCATTAATAGTAGAGCTGGAACACCTATCAGCATATCATTGGCAAAGCGGACAGGCATGCTACATTCTGTTTTCCAGTTGCCATTAAAAGGTAAGATCTGAATGTATTGTGAATTGCTGCCCTGTGATCCATTCTATAGCCACGCTTTAATGGTAAGCAAAGCAGTTCCAGCCTATGCATGTCTACTCACAAGTCAAACCCATTGACTTCAATAGGACTTCCAGGTAAGTGTGCATAGAATTGTAACCTTACTGGAGCCAAGTCTCATTCAACTCATTTAAACTTATTTTTTGAGTGAACTTGCTTAGGTTGGAGTTTATGGACTAGTAGATACAACTTATTTGAACTTTGTACTTCAGGCAAATAAACAGTTAATACTGGACTGGTGGGGACTCAATATCTGCAGATTGTGTATGCAAAGTTGTGGCTCAATAGGGTTGCCTGGACCCACACTGAGCCAGACTTGGCCTCATCTGAGCCCTCTTGAGGCAACTAGAGCACAATGCTTTCTGAAGTCTGAAGAAGCCAAATGCATCTGCCTGCATCTCTGAGGAACCCAGAAGTTTCAGTCCCAGCATTTGTAGCCCTGCATTGAGTATTGGTTGAGTGTCACAGTTCACACATGCTTTGCCTTTAAAAACCATAGGTCTCATTTATAGCGTCTCCCGATAGGGCTAAGAAAGACCCCTACCTGTAATTGTTCAATCATCAGTCAATAATAGACTAAGCATCCGATTTGGTATGAGGTACTTTCATATGTTCAGTGTCTTGCATTCTAATCATCCTCAAAGCACTTTGTCTGATTTAAAACCATTGAATTAGGAATTGACTCTCAGTTTATAGGATTATTTATAATTAAATAGGACAGAGGATCCCTTTGGCCTAAAGGTCAAAGGCTCGACGACCACCTGTCAGGGATGCTCTAGGGGGATTTCCTGCTGCAGGCAGGAGGTTGGACTAGATGACCTACTAGGTCCCTTCCAACTCTATGATTCTATGATTCTAAAGGTTGTATAAGGCTTCAATCCTAAAGTCACGTTCCTGGGAGTAACACAATGGGGCTCACTTTTGAGTAGACATGGTTAGGATGGTGCTCTATCCCTACAATCCAGAGTAACTACGGGAGCACGTAAGAGGCCTTATGTGCAACCGTAGTTACTGCACCACCTAGTGAAAACCTATGGGAAATTCATATTGCAATCCAGAGTAAATTGTTCTTACACCGGATAGTTACTCTGGATTACACCCTGAATCTACTGGAATCGCTTCAGGGCCTGTGCCATAAATGTCAACCCCTCAGAAGAGCTGTAACTCAGCAGTCTTAAGTCTGAATACAGAAAATATTTTTTCTGTATTCAAAATTTTTTAAAAATACGAATTCAATTCTCAGCATTTCCAGGAAGAGTAAAGAAAAAAAATGTCTGAAATCTTGGCAAGCTACTACCAGTCAGTGAACCTCAGCACCAAATGCCATGGAATCCAAGAAATGCAGTTGGTGACTGTTCTGTTCTGTGGGTGATGTCTGAGTTATATCTGAAGATCTCACATATTTGGTTTCACACAAGATACTGCTTTGACTCTGACTGTTGTTGTGAATCATCAGTTATTTTATCTCTTTCATCCTGGAGCCCTTTGCCCTACCTTTTCTTCTATTTCTCCATCCCCATATATGTCTCTATTACTGCAATCCTAAAGACACTTTTCTGGGAGTAAGACTCATTGAACACAATGGGGCTTTTTTGAGACGACATGGTTAGGCTTATACTCTATACCTGCCTACTATGAACATCACTCCATACATGTGATGAAATGGACGGTACTGCCTGGATGCTTCAAGGTGCTGCAAGACTCATTGTTTTTGCTGCAATGGGCTAATGTAGTTGCCGCTCTGGAAGATTTGACTGTGAAAAGCACACCTTTTGTAGTACAATTTCTGTGCACAATTTCTCCATTGCACCACCTGCCCCTGGTGAGGGAATGGTGCAGTCATTCCTGCAGCAAAGGAGAGGCTGCTATAGTTGTGACTGCCTCCTGGTTTCCCTTCTCATTATCTCCCTGACCCAACTTGGCATCAATCAGTCTTGAAAGACTATGGTATCGTGCTCGATGCTATATGCGAAGCACAAAGGCCTGGGTAGATTAATATGGATGATAGGCTGTTACCCAAGCAGCAAATCCCCCCTCTCCACGCCACTGAAATAGTCCAGTGCAACTGCAGAGCCAATACGATTGGTTCAAGCTGCATCACAGAGCTGGGCTAAGGACAGGAGCTCACCCTGTCTTGTGTGGACCCGGGTCTCAAACCCTGGCCTTCTGGTTAACAGGCAGAGTCTTAACCACTTGCGCTGACCCAACCTGCCATCTTTAGAAGAACAAAATCCAGGCTATTGCACAGCTGCACTGATCTACCAGTGCAGGGGTCTGGGCATCTTGTGCATGCTACCAGGCATGAAGTACCACTGGTTGAGAAACACAGATCCAAGTGGTAAAGTACTACTTGCCATTCTGCCAATATCCACCAGTGATTTTAATACTGGTTGAATTTAATATTTAATCCAGGTTGAGAAGGACTGATTTTGAGGAAAAGAAAGGAAATTCAGCCTGCAAGTAATAAACATGAAGCAAACACTATGAAACAGACCTCTCAGCTCTTCCAGGGTGTGTATGCATGTGTGTGCATGCGTGCAAGCCACTTCTGCATGTCAATTAATGTTTTCTTTATACTGTAGTCAAGGAAATTAAATATCAAATGGGTGATTCAAAACTAGCCATGTGGTAACCTTTCCATGAAAATGTTGCAAAAGGAGCTCTAACAAGAAGATATAGGTGTCCCTTGTTATCCACTAGGGTTCTGTTCCAGAACTTCCCATGGATTAAAAAAATCAGTGTATAAAGAAAATAATTGAAATATAGGTTTAAGACTCACTTCCAGGTTTCTTTCTCCTCCATTGCACCTATAGGAATAAGGCAGTGCTTCAGTATCTCCAGGGGTTTGATTCTGAAAAATGGAATGATAGCTTGGGTGACTATTCAGGGGTGTTGTTGGGATGGTGTGACTGGGTGGAACACACCAGGGTGACGTGCCTCAGGGGTGAAGCGCTGAGGGAGTTTGACACCCCCTCAGCATGTCACCCTTTGCTGAGGATGCACTGCCCTACTGGAGCACTCCTCTGAGGGAGAAGCTGGTTGCTTCTCCCTCAGAGGAGTGCTCCAGATGCCACAGCACATGGGTGAAGTTCACCCATGTGCAGTGGCATCTGGCCAGAGAGCCCGGAATGACGCAAACACCATCCTCGGGATGGGTGGGTTTGATGCACGTCCTGGGGGTGATGCACTTGCCCCCCACCGGGTAACGTGCAGTGTTGCATCGCCCCTGTGACTACCTATCTACAATAGTAGTAAAGCAGTTTTTTAAACTGTGATTTGCAGTGGCCATTCATGCTGAGTCAAATCAGTGTATAAAAAAATCTATGTATAACAAGCTTGGACCTATACTTTGTCCTGAGACTATTTAGAGTTCCACATGGAGTGAGGTGACACATAAGGACCCATTCCAGGAGATACAGGAGATGGAGACAAGCTGGATAAACTGTAGCAGTCTGGCATCTCTCATGCAATACAAAACTGGCTAAAATTTGTGGAGAAGCATGGATAATGTACAGCCCAATCCTAAACTGCACTATTACAGTGCAGGCCCTATGCTGTATCTAATGCAGATAAATTTCCTCTTTTCCCCAGTAAAGCCCCTGCTGTCCCTATGAGTCTTCATGAATCCATGCTATTTAGTTGGAACAAATCCAGGATCTCCCAGCCCCTGCACCATGTTGCACAACCTTACCTGTGCCAGCTGGTGCTGTTCCAGGATGCAGCACCAATTGATTCGTGAAGGATCATAAGGAGCCACAAACCTATTTTACAGCACATTTGAACCAGGACAGGTAAGGCTGCCATCCTAAATGCACTTTCCTGGGAGTAAGACCTATTGAACACAATGGGGCTTTCTTTTAAGTAGACATGGTTAAGATGGTTCTCCCAGTCTCATCCAGGAGTTAGGATTGCACCATTAGGTCTATGTGATCTGTCCCCTGACTAAATCCATATTTGATAAACAAAGTGGACTGCTGAATGCTGCATCCTCAAAAATAGAGATGGGGAAAAATAAGGAAGATAGCTTTAAGGGAAGGCTAGATTTCAGAGGAGCACAGCACACATGCAGTGGGCATTTGTAAAGCTGCTTGGTTCCTGTAAGACTTACATGGCACAATATAGAGCTGGAGCTGCATATGAACCCATCATCTTCAGAGACAGATTCTTTCTTGTTGTGAGCTGCAGAGTTGTCACTCAGGAATTTTAAGTGACTTCTATAACCTGACCTTGCGTGCCTTAGAAATTAGCAGCCTTGAGTTCCCCAGGGAAAAAGGTGGGATATAAATAAAGTATATTATTATTAGAAATGTGTAATCCAGACAATTCAATTGCTATACAGAATCCCTTTTTCTCTCATTTTTTTACATCTAATCTTTGATATTTTCTTGAAGTAAAGAGAATTTGTCCAATGTTATCTACTTGTTATTTATGTCCTGAATCCCGTCTATAGATATTGAACACAATGACTCGGATCAATACATTCCACTCAAACATAATGAAATGTGTGTATTCTCCTTGTAATTCATATCCTAACTAGATATGGACAAATACTGTGGTCTTTGCAAAATTAGCTTGTTGTGTGTCAGAAGAGTTTCTTCCCTTTCTCTTTTCTTCAATCAGAACTTCCTTTAATCAATATTGCATACACTCAGCACTGAACTGCTCTTTAAATTAATTTGATATTTCCTGTATTTGATCTTGAGCCCAACTCAACTTGGGGATTTCCCCTGCATGATTGCTATACCTTGCATGATTTGATTACTATTTTTATACTCATCATCATTTTAGAAACCCAGCTATGTGTACAGAAAGACTGTAGATTACTGGGCAGGCATGAAGGAACCGATACATCCCAGTCTCTGCTCTAACAGTATAAAAGATAATGGGTTACAATGAGTGTCAGGGTTCAACACATTTTTAGCAGAGTGTCAGGCTACAACACATTTTTAGCAGAAAAAAGCATGATAATATCTGCATAGAATCTTTTCAGCCAGTGGTTTATGGGATATGTGGTGTGGTGGAAAGTTGATTTCAGACTACCTGGCTCCTTGGCCACAGAAAGATCTGCAAGGAGGCAATAATGAACTCAGCGAAACACCAGCCATGTCCTACGGTAAGATAATTCCTCCTCTGCCTGCCTGGACCTGCCTCTATAAACAACTAAGGCTCCATGAGGAGTGTGATGGCTTTCACAAGATTTATTCTTAATGCTGTAGGAATATGTTCAAAACACATTTCACTGACACACCCAGAAGTACAGCTTTGCATGCACTTATTCAATATCATCACCCTGAGGTCTGTGGCTAGCAATCTACATAACTACACTTTCATGCTGTAGTCATTGCCCTTCATTGTCTATTCCCTTTCAGTCTGACAAAATCTATCCAGTGAGTCTTATCTCAGCTGTATCATTGCCTTCTGGGTGGTGGGGTATCAAGTACACCTTTTTTATCTGCACAAGGAGCAATAGCCATAATCCACACATACCCTGGAATCTATTTTGTACACTTTCTGTCCTCCACAATGTAAAGTGATGGTAGTAATGATTACAGGACTTGAATATGCTGAACACCCTGCATGGCAGGAAAGATACGTTTCCCATTGAATTCACCTCTATTTGTCTCCCATGTGCCTTGTTCAGTGCTTCACTGTCAAGTCCAAGATATAAAAGATACTATCTAAAATTTGCTCAAAGAATCTGTAAATTGTTCTGTCCTATACCTTATTCTGGGCTTTAAAAACAATTTCCTGTAGCCCAGAAACAATTTTCCAAACTGTGAGGAAATGTAAGACTTCATCAGAAAAAACAGGACATTTGATTCTGTCTGTGCTCATCTCAGGTCTTCTTACATGAGTTCAGAAGATGGACCCAGAATGATACTTAGAGTAGTGCTTCATAGTATTTAACTCAATAGCATTTAATCACATATGGTTCGGGGCCTGCATATGCCATTCAAGAGAGCATTATACTGTACATCCAGAAGGAGCATAGTAAGATTTTAGGATATTAATCTATTGGAGCTAGAAGACTTCTCTGCATGACAACCCTTTCACATGGGTTGTGCTGGCCATGTGGACTATTTCCAAGTACACTATGCCTCTGTGAAAATTTAACTTGGTACAATCCCCACATGTGACTGCTGTGCATTTCCATCCAATCTACATACATTTTTCAGTGTTCTTTTAGAGATAGGCCTTGTCTTGAAGACATTTTGATGACCAAAACAGGAAACTCTCATTGTGCTCACTCTAGAGTTGAAAAAGTTATGGTAATAACAAACTAAATTGCTGATGATGTTCTGCTTTGCCATTAAGGCCAGTTTGCCTTGTCCTGCTAACTAGCACTAGCACTGATTTTTGTGCAGACAAACACCTGTAATGGTCTCTGTGATGACATGGAATGACCATGAACCTAAGCAGATGGGTGTGCAGATGACTCTCTGGTGAAGAGGCAGTACATTCTGCATGCTTGGCACTCACTCAATCGACAATGACGATTGCGTTTTAATAAATGGAAGGATTCATCTTTCTCCAAGTGATACCTGACCCTCCAATGGTCCCTTCTATACAGTTATGCTAGTCTATATTAAGTGCTGCCTATTGGAAAGTATTTTTGAAGAGATTACTTTCTGCTTTTCACTGAGGGCCATAAAATCAGCTGAATAGAATAATAGAATTTAAAATATATTTTCAGGACTCTGGATGAGCTTAGAAATCAGATGAAACCCTCTTTCAACAAAGGGATTTTTAGGAGTCAAGTGTTAAATTATCTGATGCTTGTTAATTGAACTTCAGAGGATTTAGTGAGCAACTGGTTCCAGCAGGGAGCAGCACCGTGGTATTAAAGGTGTCTACAGTAAATTTAGTGTAGCATAATGAAGTTTCTTTCATAGTATCTAACATCCTATTCCTAATCAAAAAAGCTTTCTGGTTAAAAAAATCCAAGGGCAAGGGAGATGATGGGTATCTCAGTGAATCTTGGATTTGGCAGCAAAATCTGGTAAATTAAGATTTCTATGGACCAGAGGAGGAATTAGAATGTCTTGATTCTGGGGTTAGCTCTTTCCCACTACTGTATATTATGAAATTATATGGCATGAAGGAATACACACATCCCATTCTATACTGCAGACATACTAGCATATCTCTATGGACACCAGAGCAATAACAGTCCTAATGGTGCAGAAAACTGCCCTCCAACAGCTGCACCATGGACACTAGCATAATGCTGGAAAAAATGCTGTGCTGGCACAATTCAAACATCACTCAGATGCCAGTGCAATTTTGCTGGCAGAGAGATCAAAATGGGGAGATTGGGGCCTATGTAGGAGTGACATGGGAGGGATGGAAAGGAGTCAACATATGTCATATCTTAACTCAGTGATTCTCAACTACTGTACCATAAATAGTCCATAGGTGGGCTGTGGGAATTTGAACAGGGTCATTTATCAGAGCATCACAGCCTTGAGGTCTTTTGGGGCGCCACAGAAACAGCAAAAAGGGAAGTAAACAGACACTCACAGCAGGATGGACCAAAAGACTTGCATTAAGAAACTCAGACAAATGGATCCTGATTCATTTCAGAGAAAAAAGACACAAATCACTTCTGAGTTCAAAAAAACCTATAGCTAAATTCAGTATGAGTAGCAAAACCACATTTTTCATGATTTGAGCCTGAGTCTTCCAAGTCATGGCCCATCACTGATTTGCATACTAGATTTCCATACTAGATGCAACCTACAATCAGACAGCATCTGATGAGTCAACAACAAAGCAGCACGTTGCCACCAGTGGCAGAAGATAGAAGAAAGATAGAAGAACAAGGAACAAGATAGAAGAACAAGGAACAAGCTTTCCTGTTTTAAAAAATCATATTAGTTGGGATTGGAATATTAGCTAACACCACTTTGAGCAGAAGTCAAAAATTCTCAGACTCTTGGAACAGCAAAACCTTAAAAGAAGTTATTTGCTTTGATAAAATCCTCCATCTGAAGACAACTGAAAAAGAACAAATGGCTCTTACACTGTCACCTACAATAGTCACTCACAGAAACCTGAACAGTGCAGAACTGTGAAAATTTCAAGGCAGCAGGGCCTATCGGAAATGAGAAACCCTCATTGCAGCTATGAAATTTTCATCAGCTGGCTCTAGGGAGGCAAGAATCTGGAAGTACAGAGCAGATGGGCAGCTTGGATTCTTGGATCCATTGTCTTTCTGCTGTTATCTGACTCCAGGACAAAGAGGGAGAATTTATGGAAGGCTAAGAATTAAGAGCCTTTTTTGAAATATCCATGGGCTGTTGTCTGATCTGATGTAAAACTCCCTCTCTGGTATTCCCATTTCTTCCTTTGCTCATTACATTCCTAAGGTCAGGCAAGTGGGAACTACTGAGCACTCTTCCTTTCCTCAAAGGTCTTTCCCAACCCTACTTGGAGAAGATTAAAATAAAAGATGGGACTCCCTATTTGTAATATGCTGTGCTATTGAGCAATGGTCCCATCTTCAGCCATGACCAGGGTTTGATGCCAGTTGGCATCTTACTGGCCTCCAGCCTATCTCAGATCTGCATTACAGAAACACAAAATCCTTTTATCTTCCCAATTCAATTTGTTCTGTGCTCCATCCATTCCTCTCCCTCACTGCCTCTTTCTTTGGACCATTATAACCTGTTCCCATAGAAACTAGTTATGCTTTACTCTCAGAAATGTGAAGCCTAATTCTGTGCAGAGTTAGACAGATCCCTAAACTGTCTGAAGCCTGTTTGTACCCAACACCGGATAGGGTAAGGCTGCTCGTTTTCTACAGTCAGAATGTTGCTGCAAAGGTTCAGTTTGGCATACTGTATATGATAATTACATCACTTGTTTTCACCACCTAATAAATGATCTATGCAAATGTTCACCCATCTCTCTCGAGGTGGGTATACTGCAAGTACGGTTAAGTGTTTACTTTCTGCTCAGTGGGAGAAGTGGTCAGGAAAGAGGTAGTCAGGCAGAATATCAGTAAAAAAATTATGGAGTTCTAGAAAGGCAGTTGTTCCTTTTCAGAAAAAAATGATTCTTCTATCGATCTAATCGTATTTATATACTGCTTTTCAACTAAAAATTTCACAAACCGATTTACAAAGAAAATGAAAAAATTAATAGCTAATTAATAGCAAATGAACATATACGTTCATTTACAATGCACAAAACAGAAAGTTAGCAGCTTGCCTCTCAGAAGTTTCTCAGTGTGAAAAGCACCCTCTTTTTCCATTTTAATAATTCCTAGCCTGGCTTTCCCCATTGATGTGTTATCTCCTTCCACCTCCCACTGTGTTCATCTAACAGACAATATTTTGCCGAATGGGCCTTTAAGCAATATGAGAAATGGTAGCACTGAGCAAATGGAGGCCCATCGCAGGATCTTTGGGAAAGAAGAAGAATCTTTAAGAAACTTGTGACAAATGCCTTAGAAAGTTAGAACAGGGCCATTCAGAGTTTTTCCTGAGAATTGCAGACATAGAAGCGCCCCACAAACCCCAAGTGGCTGATCTTCTAAAAAAGAATCCTGGCTTTAATGACTCTTAGCACAATCCTATACTGTACCGTATTCCTAAATTGTTCTGCATTGAGAAGTGTCTCTGTGTTCAGTGGGGCTCCCTCTCATGAAAGTGTGGACAGGACTGTAGTCTCAGAATAGCTTCTCTTCCATTCAATTTTGAAACAGCCCCCCAGCTGTCTTCCTCTATCAAACTGACATCCACATGAGTCCTCCTGAAGGAAGTACTACTCTGCACTGACTTTTAAAACTTTGTAAGCCGTCTTGGGTATTTGCTTGGCATAGAAAGGTGGGGTATAAACCCTTTAAATAAATAAAATATTCCTTCTGGGGCTTTCTAGGGCTTATTCCTTTTTTTAATCCCTGCAAGCATCCCTTATCTTAATGAGACACAGCTGTGAGCTACGCCTACTGCAGTGCTGCAGAGTCCAATCAGTCAAAGCAAGATTCAGGTGTGAGCTACACCCTCAGCTGCCAATCTTGCCCTTCCCAGAGATATCATACACCTGTCAAAACATGGGAAACACTACAAACACCACATCTGCCTGAAGATCTCTTGATCTCCCATTCCATCCACAGCCTGTTTTAGCCAGCTGTCTTCCTTATCCACCTTCCAGTCTTCTACTACCCATATTACCCTTTCCTCCAGGTGCTGCTTTAACCCCTGAGGGCCTTGTGGCCTCCAAGTGGATGCAGCTGTGCAGCTATTGAAGGCTTAGTGTTTAGCACATGCTTGCCTGCTAGAATGTCAGGAAGAACTGGTCAGCCAGGAGGAGATACAAATGGTCCTGCTGCACCTCACCCTGTCTGAAGAAGACGACGAAGTGGGGGGGGGGATGTTTGGGTCCCTCTTAACCTACCTGTAGGGTGGGAAGAGCTGTCTGATGAGGAGAAGGAGAAAGCAGTTGAAAGGAACAGGAGGGCTGTGCTTAGGTGATGATAAGACTAGAAATTTCTGGATTTGTCCTCTTCTTTAGCCTCCTGACAGGTGTCCTCCAAAAGGGCTTCATTGTCCTCAATTTTGGTTTCATTTTGGAACTTTGCAATGGTGTGTGGTACCCCATCATGTCATATGGCATGGGATTGGTAATGATTTGTGTACACAGGATTTGTGTACCTTGGCTCAACTATCTCTGACACTCTCTCCTTAGATACTGAGCTGAATAAACGTATTGGTAAAGCGGCTACCACGTTCTCCAAGCTTACAAAGAGAGTATGGCTTAATAAGAAGCTGACGGAACATACAAAGATCCAGGTCTGTAGAGCTTGCGTCCTGAGCACACTCTTGTACTGCAGCGAGTCTTGGACCCTTTATGCATGGCAGGAGAGGAAGCTGAACACCTTCCGTATGCGCTGTCTCCGACGTATTCTTGGCATCACCTGGCGTGACAAAGTCTCAAATGACACAGTATTGGAACGTGCTGGAATCTCTAGCATGTTCACACTTCTGAAACAGCGGCGTCTACGCTGGCTTGGGCATGTCGTGAGAATGGCTGGTGGTCGGATTCCAAAAGATCTCTTATATGGAGAATTAGTGCAGGGAAAGCGCCCAAGAAGGAGACCACAGCTGCGATACAAGGACATCTGCAGGAGGGATCTAAAGGCCTTGGGAATGGACATCAACAGCTGGGAAACCTTGACCTCCGATCGTTCAGCGTGGAGGCAAAAGACCCAGCATGGCCTTCTCCAACTGGAAGAGACACTTGTTCGGCAGGCTGAAGCAGAGAGACAGACTCGAAAGCAGCGAAACCTGGGGCCTGGGCAGGGGACGGAATTTATTTGTCCTCCGTGTGGAAGGGATTCCCACTCTCGATTGGCCTTTTTAGCCACACTAGATGTTGTTTCAGGACCTCCAATCAGAGCACGATACCATAGTCTTTTGAGACTGAAGGATGCCAATGATGGTAACGAAGAGCAGAATCCAATGTAAAAATCAGTTTTGAAACCTGGGGAGGCTGTTACCTGAGAGTAAGCCCCATGGAGTGTGCTGGGGCTTGCTCCTGAATAGCCCTGGGGAGGCTGGGGCTGTAGGGCTGCAATCCCATGCACAGTTACCTGAGAGTAAGCCCCATGGAGTGTACTGTGGCTTACTTCTGAGTAGACCTGGGGAGGCTGGGGCTGTAGGGCTGCAATCCCATGCACAGTTACCTGAGAGTAAGCCCCATGGAGTGTGCTGGGGCTTGCTCCTGAGTAGACCTGGGGAGGCTGGGGCTGTAGGGCTGATATCCCATGCACAGTTACCTGAGAGTAAGCCCCATGGAGTGTGCTGGGGCTTGCTCCTGAGTAGACCTGGAGGCTTGGGTAGAACTTTCAGCCAGAGCGAAGCCTCTTCACAGCGGCCGAGGCCTCCCCCTCCCGCTCCCCCGCTCCCCCTCCCGCTGCCATGGGAACCATCTTCACGCGCAGCCCTGTCCCGCCCTTCCCCCTCCTCTCCCTCTGGTGATGACGCAATCGCGCCGGTACGTGGGGATTCCGCCGGATTACCCGGCATGCCCTGCGGCAACATGGCGGCCTGAGCGGAGCGCGAGCGCGCGGCTCTGGGCCGAAAGGGGAGGGTGTGAAAGTTTGGAGCGGCCTCCCAAGGGCTCCGAAGCACCCGCAAAGTGGGCTGGCGGGGAGAGCCGGAGCCCAGCCACGCGAGGCCCTGAGCCGTCGAGGGCTGGTGGGGGCCTGGCAGGGGGAGGCAGAGCCCCAGCCGGGAGTCCTGCTCGCCTGTTGCTGCAGGGAGCCGTTTAACGGTCCCAGGGTGGGGCGACCGTTGGCCAGTGTGGGGGCGGCAGGGGCTGAGCTCGCCCTCCCAGGCACTCCAGCCCTCAGGGCTCGGCCTCAGGCAGCTCCTGGGCACGGGGGACAGCCTGCCTCCCTCCGACAGAGGCTGCGGCAGCCTGGAAAGGGTTTGCTCCTCAACTGCAGTGGGGTTACTCCGGGCTTAGGCAGTGGCAGGAGACCCTACTCCGGGGTTCGCTCCTGAGGAAGTGACTTTGAAATTGGTAGGAGGTCCTACTCCTTGTGGTTTACTCCTGGGTTACTCCTAAGATCGTGGTTTAGAGATTGATAGGAGACCCTACTCCTCGCTTTACTCCTGAGGTAGTGACTTAGACCCTACTCCTCAGCACTTACTTCTGGGCTTATTCCTGAGGTAGAGGGTTACAGAGTGGTAGGAGACCCTACCCCTGAGACTTGACTCTGGGTGTACCCCTGAGGTAGTAGCTTAGAGATTGGAGACCCTCAGTTGCAGTGAGTTTACTCCTGAGGTACTGGCTTACAGTGGTAGGAGTTCCTCCTCCTTGGAGTTTGCTCCTGAGGTTTAGAGAGTGGTAGAATACCCTAAACTACACCCACAGGCTTACTCCTGAGGTAGTGGCTTAGAGTGGTTGGAGACCCTCCTCCTTGGGGTTTGCTCCTAGGTTTTATCCTGAGGTTTAGATAGTGGTAGAATACTGTAAACTACCCCTGCAAGCTTACTCCTGAGGTAGTGGCTTAGAGTGGACCCTAAATTGCCATAGGTATACTCCTGAGGTAGTGGCTTAGAGTGGACCCTAAATTGCCATAGGTTTACTCCTGAGGTAGTGGCTTAGAGTGGACCCTAAATTGCCGTAGGTTTACTCCTGAGGTAGTGGCTAAGAGTGGACCCCAATTGCCGTAGGTTTACTCCTGAGGTAGTGGCTTAGAGTGGACCCTAAATTGCCGTAGGTTTACTCCTGAGGTAGTGGCTTAGAGTGGTTGGAGATCCTCCTCCTTGGGGTTTGCTCCTAGGTTTTATCCTGAGGTTTAGAGAGTGGTAGAATACTGTAAACTACACCCACAGGCTCACTCCTGAGGTAGTGGCTTAGAGATTGGTAGTGTGCACGTTAAAAGGGGGAAGGGAGCATTCACCCTCAAGCCCTCTTCTGAAGTGGGAGAAGAAGATCCCTGAGCCTGACCTGTCTTCGTGGCTTGAGTGTGAGACCAAGAATGAGAGTAGTGAAGATAAGCATGTAGCACTAAGACTGCTGGAGCTGGAACAGGTGAGCGTGAAAGGGAAGCTTATGAGTGTGTATTTAAAAACAGTTTGCTGCATCTTGATATTAACTAGCATGTGATTCATACTGTGGCGTATGATGCATAGTGAGGTGACACCGGGCCACAGGTGTACACATTAGGAACCTGTTGCATATATTCAGTGTTGGGAAGAAATGGCTTCCCTCAGTTGAAAGAAGAGTGAAAAGCTGGATTCTACTGTTCTTTAAATACATGTTTAAAGGTGATGTGATTTGAAAACTGTACAGTGTATGAAATTATGAGGAAAAGTTGGGGTTATTTTTATTATCCCACACTGATGTATCCAAAGGGGGCGGAGTGAGATCTTATACTGGTTTATGTGATACAGTGTGAATAAAAGAGCTGGGGAAGGAAGTTGAATACATGGAATGAAATAAGAGAATGTGGTGATCTGGTGATGAATGCAAGTGAATGAGCTACCAAGAAATGGTCATGATCCCCTCAAGATGCTTGAGGGTGGAGACCCTTTGGATTGAGAAAGACTGAGAAGAGAGATTCACAAGATTGGCTTGTGCTGTTTGACACTGCATGTCCCTTGTAGATCTGCACTTGCTAAGTGGAGGAGGCTGTCAGGGAGTGCTGGTGTTGAATTCCTTGAATGCAAGACAGGAAGTTGGTAGAGGAGTAATGTGTCATTATACTAGCTCATGCTGTATCATATACTAACAGAGTTCTAGGCTGAAATTTTACTGTGTCCTAACTAAATATGCAGGGGATTAATCCTGGAGCCCTCCGCAATGCACAGCAAGTATTCAACCACTGTTTTAACAGTATGGATGTCTTCTACTCTGAGAGAGGAAGACAAAATTTGAATGATCCCCTGTATGAATAACATCGTTTGTCTCTTTTTATTAAAAAGATATGGAGCCATTCAACTTTGTCAATGTGTGCTATCATGGACATGGCATTCTGGCACCAATAATGCAGTTCAGTGAAATATACTAATGAAATTGGAACTCCCACTGTTAAGGCCTCCTATGTTTCCTTAAGTACTAAGCTGTTTAGTGACTGTCTGTGGTATAGCATTCTATCAGTGTTGCTTAAATAGCAGGCCTCCGTCAGTCTTGAAAGACTATGGTATCGTGCTCAGCACTGCATGTGAAGCACAAAAGCTTGGGTTGGATTGTTATGGAGGATGGGCTCTTACCCAAGCAGCAAATCCCCCCTCTCCACGCCACTGAATTAGTCCAGTGGAAAGGCAGAGCCAATACGATTGGATCCAGCTGGCGTCGCAGAGCTGGGCTAAGGACAGGAGCTCACCCTGTCTTGTGGGGCCGACCCAGGAATCGAACCCTGGCCTGCTGGTTAACAGGCACAGTGTCTTAACCGCTTGCGCAACCCACAGCTCATTCCCTGCTTAAATAATGATAAAGAGAAATGAACATGACAGTGATAAGGACATGAATACAAGATTTTTTTCTGAAGAACATCCTAATGGACATGATAAGCACATGGCTGTGGTGGTAAATTGACATTTTCACTTGCCTTTTGCTGAGTTCAGTTGCTTAGAATTATATCCCACAATACCTACCTGGATGATGCCTTTTCTCTGACTTTTAAAAACTAATCTTTTCTGTGAAGCATTTGGCATAACGTATTAGTCCCAATTCTCTACTCTAAGTAACCTTAAAAGTATGTGTAAGTGAAACAAATATATTTTCCTTTTTTAACCTTGCCTCCATTTCTGTTTTTTTTTCTTTTTGTTAGATCATAAGCCCCTTAGGACAGAAAACGTTTCTCATTCCTTGTAAGAAACCATGTGCACGGATGGTGCTATTTAAATACAAATTATTTTTATAGAAACATATAGGCTGGTTTGTCAGTTAGAGAACAAATATAGCTGTTTGCCAGTGTTAATGCTCATGACTTGTGGCTGATTACTAATGAATGCTAATTTCATTTTGTTCACATATGACCTGTAACTTAAAGTGTTATCACTTTTTTGTTGATGTGTTAGAAACACATGTTGACTGCAGCATGCCCACAGTTACTGTCACCATTAATATTCCCTCTAAGCAAGGAGCAAGCATATTAAGCACTAGTGGCTGCTGAGCCAACCTGGTTTGCTATAGAATTACAGTTGGTAGTGTTTTCTATGACATGTAGAACATTTGTAGTTCTGTTAATCATCTGTTTCACATAACGTTATTCCTTTCCCTTAATAGAATTTGAATTTGAAGGACTTTTAGCCATTAAGAGTTATGTGAAACAGGCTATATTCCTGAAATTCTGGTTATCCCACAAAAATGGCTGAAGAAAGAAATTGCATGGGTGCATTAGCTCTGGCTCTTGGTCTCGGGTTTTCCATAAGCATTCTCTGAATACATGGACTTTTAATTCTTCTAGGTCAGTGTTATCAGTATTGACAGGCAGTGGCTTCAGTTTCAGAAAGGAGTCTTTCTTAGCCATATTTGGAGATGGCTAGGGAGTGAACTTGGGACCTCCTTCTGCATGCAAACAGAATTACAGTCCCTCCAAAAGGCTTTTGAGATCATTATTGTGTATTGTACCTTTAGCATCTTTAGTATTAATACCAGTGATGGAAAATTCAGTGGGGCTTTGACAAGAATTGAAGCTTACTGCAACTTGACTCAAGAATCATCATGGAAGCCCTTTCTGAGTTGCCACCTTGCAACTCTAAAAGACTCAGATTGGGTTGCCTCCCTTTAAAAAGCTAGCATGGGGAAAAATGGGGGCTACTGCTGACCTATGGTATTGGAGTTAATTTTAACCACTTCTCTGCTGCCATGAGGAGGGTCATCAGCAGCTATGAGGCTTACCAGGACACGGACACATACACAGTGTTTCAGGTCATCAGATTTCTCCTCTGACTTTATTTCACAGTGGTTTACATAGGCAGGCTTTCTAACCCTTGAGAAGCTTTTACAACTGACAGGCTCTCTGTTTCAAGAACTTTCTACGTTCTGCAGTGGTTCTATTAACATCTGATCCCACTTCTCTGGCTTCTGTTTTTGCCTTGTGGGAGACTCAGCTGTGGCTGGTTTTTCTTTACACACATTCCACAGCCCTGTCTTAATGTATCTCCTTACATTGCTTCTGGTGTTTTCAAGCCAGTGACCTTCAGTCTTCAGGCAGTTAACAGCCTTATCCTCTAGACAACACCTTCTGCCCAATCCTTTCAGCCTTACTCAGAAGTAGCCCCACTGAGCCAGTAATTCAATGGTAGTTCCTCCTGTCTTTCCATGAGGTGCAAAGCCAAGATTGCTTTGAAATGCCTGTCCTGTGTCCTTCAACTTCTGGGCTTCTCAAGCCAATTTGTAAGGTAAGAACCCCCTTGGTTCCTGCCCTCCCTCAGCCAATGAAAATATGAGAACGCCCCTCCTTTGTCCAACAATAATCTGTGCCTTCTTTAGCATTCTTAGTAAAATTCAGTGGGGCTTGACTTTAGTTGAGTCTATAATAATCATACCTTTGTGTAGGAGCCTGCTCCCATATCTACCTCTCCTGCAGAAGCAAATATTTAACCTTCCTTGCTTGTGGTTAGAACTCCTTGCTGCTCACTCAGTTTGAATGATGTCTCCATGAGTTTTTCACACCACCAAAACAGTATGCAAGCATACCTAGATACAGAACTGCAGGTGTGGGGACAAATGCTGAGTTGGCACCTGACTTGAGTGTTTTTCAGAGTCTTCCATGCACACTACTTGCTGAAAAATGTCCATTTTTCACTATTCAAATTCCCAATCCTGATTAATAAATCTCTACAGGAAAAATTAAAAAGTAACTTCAGCATGGTGACAGTGTCTGCTTGTTTTGGATTGGAGTTTCATACAATCCATGATGGACACGACATGGGGATTTTTCACAGGAAAAATGAATATTAATTCATGTTGCTTACTTATGTTCAGGTTCCAAGAAGTCATCTAAAGAAAAACTGCACCTAATGAGAGCTAATGTGAACTGAGTGGTGCAAGTACTTTCAAACCAGCCTTTCTAATTAACTTTATTGAGGAATATGGCTGGTAAAAGAAATGCTCCTTCTCTCCTTCTGCAAACTACTTTCCTGAGAGTATTTCTCATTGACTTTAATGGGATTTCTATCTAGACATGGCATAGGATTGTACTGTTTGCTCTATGCATTTCTCCACTGTTCATATTCCCTGGTTGCTTTTACAACTTGTGTATGGTCTCCCTACTCTCAATTTCCAGAAGGTTACTTCTCAGGGTGCCACCTGGTAATGTGAGGAGTTGTTTTGGAATAGGCACCCAAACTTGATCTAATTTATAGTGTAGGGTAAGTCTCTTTGTTGGAAGTCCATTGCCGTTTGTGCAGCTTAGAAATGTGGAGTCATTTGGCTGGTAATTGTTAGAACCTGAATGTTTGATTAAATTGATGCTAGTCTAATTCAGCAAAGAATCCTCTTGAGGACTCTGGCTTCTGATCCAATGGAACAATACAGAGATTGCTCCAGTATGTACAGCAGATTTTTTTAAAAACATATTATTGTTAAAATAATTATCATGAGTCATCATTTGGGGAGGGGGCATCAAGCAAGACAATGACAGACTGTGCAATCCAAACTTTCCAGCACTGGAATAGCTGTGTCAGAGGGGCATGGATTGCATCTTGCAGTTGGGGAGCAGTCACAGCCTCATCAATGAGCTGTTTCTTATCCTTGCCTCAAGAGTTTCATTGGTTGTATGCCAGTGCTGGAAAGTTGGTTAGGTTTGAGCACAGTCAGCTTGTTTTTCTTGTCTAGTTCCTTACCCAAACCTTATCCATTTAACTTCTGGTTAATCATCTTTCCAGTGCTGAAGCATAGATGTTGGATAGCTCTATGAAAACATAATGACAAATATGGTGGTATAGATCTGGATAGCTTTTAGGCACTTTTTAATGAAACTGATAATATACCTGCAGCCAGGTTTTTAATTTTGCTTTTGTAGTCCATTTATGGATGCTGTAAAGTTTGGTGGGTAGAGTTTGTGTGCCAAGATGCGGCACATGCACTTTCAGTTGCTGCTAGAAAAAAAGAAGCATTTGGAATTTGGTCCTTCCACGTTTGCAAGTTTATGGTGAACTTTGGATGAAGCCATCTTGGAGCTTATCCTGTCTTGTGGAGAGAAGTGATTGTCAGACTGTCCTGCTTGATTTGCCACTACTTCATATTCACACTGAAATATTTTGTCCCATTGTGCGCTGAAGAAAGCTTGTTAGTCATTCAGCGTTGTTTGTTTGGTGGTTGCACTGGTGAAAAGAGTTGCTGAGTGATTCAGACAAAAGAAGCTGGAAAAGGAGGGAATCTGGTAAGTGATGGTGGCATTATGGGATTAAGCATAATATATGAAAAGTAGAGAAAATTGATAATGTTTCAGATAGGAGCAGGATTAAAAAATCAAAGAAGACCTTTCCTCTCCCCGTATATTTTCTTCTTCTTGAAAATATTCTCCGGACTCACAACGTGCTCCTTCTCAGGGCAGTTATGGTTACAGTTCCCCCTCTTTTAATCATAAAGCATCTAGCACACCAGAGAAGTTGCAGTAGCAACAGCTGTCTGGCATCCATGTACTGTAGACTTTGAGAAGTAAGAGTGTGTATTTGTCCTTGCCCTGCAGCCATAACAAAGCTCTGTGTTTTTAATTCATGCAGTGCACCTTATCAAGAAAGGTTCCTTTCCTGGGCTTATGCCACATGATGCTGGAAAGGGGTGGAGCAGGGTGAAAGAGTATGTTCCCACAAGGTCAGCCACCAAAGTAATCCCAAAGAGGATATAGGATTTTAGCTTGGACTAAAAATCCTTGCATTATGCTTATTTTCTTTTTCACTGAAAATCTGAAAATTGACAGTCTCAAGGATTGTTTGTGGGGTTTTCGGGGTTCTTTTTACCTTAAGGGATTTATACTCTGCCTTTCCTATGCCAAAGCAAATTCTCAAGGTGGTTCACATAGCTTTTATTCTTTTGTCTTCGTAACCATTCTGAGATAGGTAATTCTAATAGGTAATTCTAATGGCAGCTTGTAGAATTCTTCCAGATGGAATCCTTCCAAGGATCAGGGAATGCTTTCTAAGCTTCCAACATGAGCCGTTTTTCAGGTGGGCCAAGTTGTAAATAGCAACTCCTTCTGGCTGTGTCTCATGACAGCTTTATCAACTTTTCAGTCCCCCATCCAAAATCCAACCCAGTCTGTTCCTGCTTAGCTATCTTTTGGCAGCCTTTGCTCCACCACCAGACCACACCTAACCAAATCCTTTCTCTACCTCTTGTTGTCCATGATCGTTGGAAAATATCATTGGATTTCTGACACATTCAGAAAGTCCATTGTGTCAAGGAATATAGTGTTTTCTTTTTATATCGATATAAAACAAATGGCTGTATTCTTAACTGCTAGAAAACTATCCCCAGTAACCAGTTCTGAGCAAATAACAAGAGTAATTGTATTTTAGTATTGGATGACCTGGCAGTGAGTCACTTTGGAGTGGTTGGCAGTGTCGGCCTCAAAATATACTGTAGTTCCCATAGATTCCAGAAGAATAATGTACAAGACTGATAATACAAGAGCAGAGTGTTAAACATTTTGTCTATAGTATGTAAATCTCTGAAGAGCAAGTAGTGTGGTCCATGTAATACCAAAGGAATGAATATGAGAAAGAAAGTAGCCATACCCTTGGGGTACATATGATCTATGATGATTTCACTTTAGCACCAGTCTGGAGCTTTGATTTGACTCATTGGGATGGTGACTTCATTATGTGTTAATGATTGTATTAGCAGAAACATTTGTTTTATTAGGGCAATATCTTATGCCTCAAGGGATCTAATATCTTGGCTGTGAAGCCCAGCTCTGTGATACCTTCTGAAGTAATTTCAATTGACACTTGACTTTCATGTTTTAATACTTTAATGTAATTGTAATGTACTTTTATCTCATTTTCCTTAAGTCAAAAGCATTTAATCTTTGCTTTTTGTTCTATTAATATTTTAACTGGACATGTTTAAGTGTTCAAGTGAATACAACCCTGTGGTAAGAAAACCACATAAATCTTTTCCATGTTTCCATTAATTTAGCCTAGGTCTCAATATGTATGTTTAGTGTTATTAGTCCACACAGGAACTGTGTCTTAATGTTGGATATTCCAGATATTGAAGTATCATATACACTCTTTAGAGGTATCAAATTCTGTTTTGTTTTTAATCTTCCTCCAATTCTAATTTTCTCTTCAAGTCCTCTGCTGATTACAAAGACATGCTGTCAACTGGAAATTGTACCTGTATCAGTAAAAGGCTGGAAGTACTTTGAGGCACTTTGTAATTTTAGAGTGCTTCTGAAAGGTACTCCAAATATAAAGAAAACAAGTATTAACAATGCTGTGAACATAGCATGGAACCTTGTATAACCTCTTGTGCTCTCATTTTGTTACAGTGCCTATAAACATCGCATCTTTTGCCAGAGTCTGGTCCTGCATCTATCTGAGCATGGGTTTATCGCTGAACTATGAGATTATTTTAAGCACTGTATACTTTTAATTAGAAACCAGAAAAATCCTAGCAAAATGTATAAGCATCTACTGTACATATAACATATATTAATTACAAAAGTACTAATGACAGAAGAGAACACTGAATTTTAGGGCATTTCATAATTTATAGAAAAACATTTAATATTAACATTCATATATTTCAGTCAAGTGCTTCCCCGTTTTGTATATAGTGCTATCATTTGGTAACTACAGGGGGGTAGTTTTGGTAAATCTGTGGGGGATTTATCCTACAACCCATGAGTAAGGAAATCACAGATATGGGAGAACCCTATCTCTGTTCTCCCAGGTGCACCCATTAATTTTGTTTAGAAGCTTACTGCTGAGAAAACATTTCTTCCTTTTACTGAGTATTCGAGCTTAGAGTGATATGCATGCAGGCAGGCTACAGACAGCCTGAACATTTGTAGAGACAAGATCAGACATTAACAGGATACAGTTAATTTCTTGCTTTCTGGCACCGTTCTATTTTGCATTTTTAAACATTGTCTGCCTGCATGTTACTATAACCTTGCATGCTTATAGCCGTGTAAAAGAAAGATTTTTTTTACAGTGGTAAGCCTCTAAACAACATAGGCATGTGGTAGTGGTGGTGTGTTACTGATACCAAATTCATGGGGACACCTGTATAAGGGGGACGAAGGGACACCTGTATAAGCTTTGGCATTCTAAACATTCTATCATTCAATTCCTGGTTATTTTAATAAATCAACCTCTTAAAAAATCAACGTAGTGGCTTCTATAATTGCTATGAGTATACATCTAAATAACTTATTGACATAATTTCATGTACCTTGTTCCAAATATGTATGTGTTGTACATTAAAGGTGAATGTAGCTTTTATGATCATTAGCATACCTCCAGCTAATCCACAGTGGAGTGTTTTTAGAAAAAATTTCCATCTGGGTAATAACTTTATATATTCCTCTTGTATCAATATTGGTTGTATTTATATAATTTCAGTAGTGAAAAATTTAAGAGCCTGATTTGTACTTGTTCAGTTGCTTCTCACAATGAGCAGACAAGAAAGTCTGTGAGCCTGATGTTTCCCAGTTTTGCCCTAGGTAAAAAACTTAAAGAAAAAAAAATTTGAACTGGGAGATCATGACCCCACAGTTTTGAGTACCACTAGGCTAACCAATGGGCTCATGTTTAAATTTACAGATTAGTGTCAAAGACAAGCAGTCCGTAGCATGATTTTACAATTTCTTCAGAACTTATTTGTATGGGTCTCCCCTGACCCACTACTCCTAGGCATTTCTTAAATGGTTCTAATATGATTTAGGATAGTTAAGGCCCCAGCTGGGTGTGACAAACTTGGTGCCAGGTAGCATTTACTTCTAGATTGACAGCCTGCAATGTAAACATTAGTACAAATACAATCTTATAGCTAACCCCGCCCATACAAGGAGCCAGCAGTCTTTCTGCCACGCGCCATAAATCGTTTACAGTTTGCTCGTGCCAGTGCATTTGAGGAACAGCTGCGCATTAGGATTAGCAGTTTGTAGAGGACCTCTGTTAAGCTAAATTAGGGCCTACAGCCCTGGTTGTGAATGCTAGTAATGGAGAGAGTGAAATAGCAGAAGTGTTTCTCTGCACAAAAAAGTTATTAGTTCAGGGAATGAGGGTGGGGATTTGTATACCGTAGGGCAGTGAGTAATGATGTTCAAGGCTTTTAGAGCAGCCATGTGTTGACATGCGTATTGCTCATGAGCAGGAATTCCTGATCGATGGCTGCCCCTGTTGTGGGAGATTAATCACAAAATGTAACCTCTGCCATTGAATTATACTTACAACATTGTAAAGGTGCAGGGAAATATTGTTTGATGAGGAGTAGGACAAATAGCCAGTAGAAGTTTTTCTAGGAATATTCAGTGCTTATAGAGAATCACTATTTCTACATACAGTATTGTGAAATTTATTCCAAGTGCTAGAGATGCTATGATGTGATTGCTAGATCTTTCTTCTCTCTGGTTTCTATTTCCACATAATTCATGCAGTTCAGCCATTTTTGGGGAAAGTCATTTATTAGTAGGGCCATGGGGGATGTGAGCCTCCCACTGGCAGCACAGTGTGCCTTGTCAATTGTCCAAGACCTAAAGGTGTGCCGTAATTTTAGTGTTTTCTCAGGTGTGCAATGAAATGAAAAAAGGTTGACAATTGCTTGTGTAGCACATATTTTTGAGGTTTATAGGAGCTAGGTTTAGGTTCTGGGTTTAGGCAGCAGTCTCCAAATCCAAGACCTCTGCATTAAAGGTGCTTACTGTTCTGTGGGGTAGCCTGATATTTTGATTTCTAATCTCTTCTTAACTTCCCTCTAGGCTGCTATCTTTGCTTGGAAATCTGGATGCAAAGCCTGGTGCTTCTGAATGCCTAAGCAGATGGAGATTGGGAAAGAAGATACCAGACTAACCTGAAGAATGATAAATTCTGTTCAATCAGGAAGGGTTTTTTCATAGATAACCCCTTGGTCAAGTTTTGGTGCCTGCTGGTTCTCAGGAAGAATTTGTTTTCCAGGTGAATATTTCTGCAAGCTTAATATGAACTTTCTCCTGAGTGCTGACCATAATTTTCTGTGGTGGGTTTCTAACTTGAATTTGGAAGCCAGAACTATCAGCTTTGCTGATTTGCACATTATATAGTTTGTTCTAAGTAAGAAACTGACAGGGGTGATGCGTAAGTCAGTGTCTCATTATTATCTGGTGACATCTGAATTTTTTATGTCCTTTAGCCATATGTTAAGCATGACTCTTGACTCAAGTGGCAGAATCACAAAGTATTATAATTAGGCACCTTGTAGATTGACTTCCCACACTGTCCATCAATAAAATAACTATTCTTAGGTTCCTCCTCATAGCTATCTCATGCTTGGGGGTCTCTTAAAATCCTGTAGTTCCTTCTCTGCACTGTTGCTGTGTCTCCTCAGTTAGCTCAGCAAACAAAATGCTACTGTAGGTCAAATCTTATTAATACATAGAATTAATACAAGATTTGACTTAACACAAATGGCCATTACAAATTACTGTTTTTAAAAATGCTTTTCTATTGTTGTTGAGAGAAAGTCATGCCAGCAGTCATTCAATTCTTCAGCTGAGCCAGGCAAATGGTGGGGGTCGTTTGCATTTTTAATTTCTCATCATCTCTCTACAACAGTAGAAAAAGAAAAATGGTTTTTAAACCATTGTAAAGTGACACACTTTCTATTAATTGCTTTTATTTAACACATTTATTGTATCAGCAGGAAGTCCTAGAGTCAAATCGCTGCAGCTATTGAAACACACCTTACTCCATTAGGGTTAATGGAGCAGCAAGAAACCTGGAAGTGGGTGTTTAGATCTTTTTCCTCCACTGTTTTTTATCCATGTTTTTTAATCAACAGGACATTCTAGAATGAAACTCTAGCGGATAATTAGGCATACCTGTACTTCTATTTTCTGTTACAAATCCATGTAATTTAAGTTCAGAATCCTAAGTAATAGTGTTTGAAACTACTGTTTGAGTTGATAGTGATGCCCATGAAGAATAGTTTTTTTCTACCGAGTGAACTCTCCTTCGTATTTCAGCACAAATATCTTCTCATAAGTGAAGCATAATGTGCTTTATTCTGTTTTCAAAAGACACTTCGAGAATATGAGAGACGGATATAATGAAATACAGGCATCCTCCTATTTATTGGATGGGTTAGGGACCACAGCACAGTCCAAAAGTGAAAACTATTGAAAAGTGGAACCCAGTCTTTTAGCTTGCAAATGCAAAGTGGCCACCTAATATAACTTGCAAAAGCCTAAATAACATAGCCAGAATGGATAACAAAAACGAACAAAGGCACGTGTGGACAATGAATATCTTATGTACTTGTATTTACTCAAATCTAATGTACCATCAAATCTAATGCGCACCCCGATTTTTGAGACTGTATTGGGCTGAAAAAGATGACCGTTAGATTTGAGTGAATACAGTATTTTAATGATGGTTATTTACTAAAGAAAGTCATAAGGAAAAGCTAAGAACAGTTTGATCACCATGTCACATGCAAATCGACATCAGGGAAAATAATTTTAGCCTTTAGACCAGCAGAGAAAGGTTGAAAGGATGAAGCATGTGTTGAATGAATGAGTCCTGGGTATAATAGGAAGGTGTTGAAAGAGAGGAACTGTCAGAAAAAGAACCATTAGAAAGTGGGGGGATGCCTGTAACTGCAAAAAAAATTCAAGTTTGTTGTTTTTCATCATAGTATTTTTTTGTAAGTGACCATGAGGGCCAGTAACTTAAAAAAAAAGAAAACTCATATGCCCTGCAATAAAACAAGCTCTCACAAGCTGCCAGCTGCCTGCCCTGAGGTTCACCCAATGACTCAATCAAGCTTTTTACTCCTATACAAATAAGAGTATGCAAGGCATGGCTTGTGCGAGGTATTTCTAACTCTCTCTCTCCTCCTGCTGGGTGTTTGCTGCTTCTGTTGGAAGTCATCCCCCCCAACAGAAAACTCCATCTGTACACTTGAATGTACACATTTGTGTTTCTCCTTTAAAGGAGTTAACTTTGACTTGGCCACAAAACTGGTTTAGGATGTGTCCGTTTCAAGACTTTGGTTCAGCAGTTCATATGTGCACACATGATAATTTATTGTCATACTTCTCAGGTTGTTGCGAGTCATTATGTGAAACATTTGGACAATATTGGGGTGGGGTGGGGAAAACAAGGGAGAGGTATATTAGTGAAGCTGAGTTTTCTTTCCCTTACTCTTTGTGCACATCTATAGTAAGTTAGCACTACGTGTCTCTTCTTATTCTTCTGAAAGTAGACTTTGTTCTCTGAAGACTGCTAATCATGCCCCATGGGGGTGTAATCAGTTACAAGGTATTTAATACATACAGGCAGGAACAGGCTGCCTGGCCAGGCTGGTGGATTGCAACACTACAATTATAAAGGGCCTCTTTCCCTGCTCTGCCCGCCTACCAGTGGCAGGATGAGGGCTATGCCCCAAGATGCTGAAAAACGCACACAAAAACTAAACGTGGGTGGGAGCGGGTAAGCTGCAAAGACACCTCCTTTGCCTGCCTGCTGCCTTCCTCACTAGCTGATTACTGGGAGAGTTTCAGCTCTCTGACAGAGCTGCTGAGATTTGTTGAGCATGGGAGCAGTTGGAGAAAAATAATAAATAATGATAATAACTAGGCATTTATATACTGCTTTTCTGGATATTTTGGATTGCTCCTCAGTCTTTAATCAAAGTGGTTTACATAGGCAGGCGAATTCTAAATCCCTGAAGGGATTTTTACAAACACAGATTGTCTCTATCTTTCAAGAGACACGACATTCAAGATGTTATTTTCACAGTCTGGTTACAACACTAGCCCCGATGTCTGAAGTGCTGGCTGACCAAGTTCTCCTTCAGTTCTCACGAAGGGCAGCTGAGAAAGTTCCTTCACTCCCACCGAAAAGCAGATGGAAAATCTCAGCTACAGCAGCTGCTTTTCAAGGTCTTGCTTCGGATCTGACTTCCGGTTATCTCGATCTAGCAACCTTCAGATCTTATCTTCAGGCAAACTGAGGCTCTACCCTCTAGACCAGACCTCCTGCCCAGAAGAGGGGTTGTTGGTAGCAGGGGCTTCTCTGCTTCTTTATGGAGCCCAAGAAGGCTTTTCTTAGCAGGCATGAGCTTGGAAATGAGGGAAGACTGTATATCCTGCAGCAGGATAAGATTGTGTTGCATATTCTGTAGGTTGGATTGACCCTGCAGTCATGCTAAATATCTTATTGTCTGCTTGGTACAAATAAGTTCGTGTCACGGCATTCTGCGTGCTGGGCACTTTTCCTGGCCATCTTCCAATTCGTAGGCAAGTGTTTTTTTCTTATTTGTTAATTGAAGTTCTGCAGCGTTATGGGTGTTCCCTTTGGCCCTAGATTCCAGGGCATGGTCTGCGCATACACAATACACAACCACCTTGCTGCAGATGAGCCAGTCTAGCTCTGCTCAGTGTCTGAATGAATAGGAGACCACTAGGGAGCCTAAGTATGCCTGGAGTTCTGTTGTAGAAGTGAAAACAAGATAGATAACATACTTGCACTATAAATAAAATAAGAAATGAGCAGTTTGTCTTTGCTTTGCAGTAGTGCAGGCACCAGTCACTGTCAGACCTAAAAGTGGAAGCAGCAAGGACTCTGACCTAAGCCTTCTGCCTCTCAGAGTAAGGACAGCAAAGAAGGTTATTTAGGTTCAGTTGCAGTCAGTCCTGGATTTTGATTCCAGTGTTTTTGCATAGAATGGGATTTCCATTTTTAAAAGAAGCAAGCCTGAAAGCAGAACACATGTGAAACAATTTAGAGAAGGACAGTGTTCTTCAATTTGATCTAGGCTTGTCAGGGGCAACTCTTTGGGAGGTAAAGGTTCTTTTATTTCAGAAAAGCCCTGTAATTGTGTAGTAGTACAATCCATTCATATTCATCTTGCATATAACGGACAGCTGCAAGTATGTGACAAAAACTGGTAATTACTTACTCTGGATTATGGAGCTATAAAGCTTATATTTTCTATTCTATACAGGATAATTTGTACCAGTGAAGAAAAGGAGTGCAGTTGGCTTTGCACTCATATTGCTTGCTTTCACATCTTTGATGAAAATCAGGAATATTCTGACTATATGAAGAGTGCTGTATCTAAACCCTGCCACTGAACTAGAATTTCAAGGTACTCATTAAAAATAATTTGGAATATTTTTATACATTCGGATAGTGGTTATGCATTCCCAGACCTTGGAATTGTTTTTGCTCAGGAGAAGAATTAGAAAGTACATTCTATATAGTGTGTGTGTGTGGAGAGGGGGGGAGGAACACAAAACTTTGCATAGTGTGGGCTGTCTTTGGGGGAAGGCGTGGTACAAGAAGTTTGCCATGCACCCAAGACCTTTACCTTGGTTTCTGAGGCTTGTTTTGTTTCAGGTTGCTGTGAAAAGAAGAAATCAATCTCTGCTAAATTTGGGTGGTGTGTTTCTGAAATCACACTACCCAAATTTAAAGGAGGGTAAAGGAGATGGGGGGGGGAGAAGTAAGGAGATGACCGCACCATGGTAGAGCAAGGCAGCAAACATAGTACAATATTTAGTAGCTGAAAGTGAAAAGTGGATCTTACTGCTTTAGCCCCTTTTGACTGACGCTAAGCTTGCTATTTAAAATATAGCAGTTTGCTTCAACTGAGTTGTTTACAACTCTGCCAACTGGCAGATTTGAGGGAAAGCCAGAAAAAATACTTCTCCATATTTCTTAATGCAATTCTTGGCTCAGAGAATTCCATTGCTCTCCAGTTAGCTTTTGTAATTTGGTCTCTCAGCATTATCTCTTGTTAATCCTCTTTCCACACCTCCCCCACCTATTTCTTTTGCTCTAGTGAAGTCAGTACTCTCCTGTCTGACTGGGTTCACCACTGTGGCAATGTGGAGGTCTGCAGTTGCCATGTTTGGAGGCAGTGTGGAGGACACGTGGGCTTGGCTGCTTGTTTTTGTTCTCTGCCTTGCGTGGAATGCAGTGTGTTTTCCTTCCTTGGCTTGTGGTTTCAGCCCGAATTCCTCTGTACAGAGTCAGCATGGCGGCAGGCGGCGTGCTGTTTGTGCCCTGTGGCTACGTGCTTTCAGCTCCACATCAAAGGTGTGTTTGGTGCGTAGCTTGTGCCATTCATGGCCACACCTGGTGGCCTGCAGGCATGCAAGAAGGCGGAGTCTGGACTGTGTTTGCAGACAACACTTGAGGTTCAGACTTCTGCTTGCTTGTGGAAGCAGAGTTTATTCATATTAAAACTACCAAAGAAATTGAATCTATGGTAACTGAGGAATTCAGCAGAGAGAACTGAGTGAGGGATTGTTGCTGGAGGGGCATATTCTGTCAGCTTTTTTAGCTGCAACACAGTTGGTTGCCTGCTCCTTCCAAATGGGCTAGCTTGTCATGAGTTTAATTTTACTATAATAAGGTCAGTTGAGGTGGATTCACTCCTGTGCAGAGTGTGGTGCTGGCTGAGTGCCTGCTAACTGGTTAGCTGCTAGAGCTACCAAACCCTATGCAAAGTCTGAGATTAGGGCATGTTCTGACAGTTGCCTGACTTCTGGGTGTCAGAAGAGCTACTTCCACACTTGTGACTTTCTTAGTCGAAATACAATATGCAGCGTGTTTAGGATTTACTGGTCCCTGCCAGTGTATTTAGCTCATAAGACCGGACATGAAAGATCTGGTTAAAAGGGCTGTTTGCGTGGTGTGGAGAGAAATTATCGCTGTCTCTTAGAGATGCTTTCTTTATCCCCAGCTGAGTACTACAGTGGTCTGCTTGGTATGCAAAACAAAATTTCTTTCAAGAAGAATTCTTAATAATTGAAGATTACTTGATTAATGGAAACAGTGCTATTTTTTCTTCAACTCTAGCAGAGATTAGGCATATCCCATATGCCTTATTTAAAATGTGCACATGACAGATTTTCCTGGATCTGAGGATCCCTCTGCCAGTTTGATCAGAGGATCTTTCTATTTGATGGTCCATTTGAATGTGGTGAAATTTAGTGGTAGACTACAGTCAGGTAATGGTGTACAATGTTATAATAAAATTCACAAGTTGTGGTAGAATAATTGCCTTGATTAGGACCAGCCAATGTTGACAGAATAATGCTTTTCTTATGCTTAGGTTACCAGAGGACCCTCATATTTGGTGAGGACCCTTATGGTAGTATGATATGAGGGGAACTTAATGGATTTTTTCCACAGGAGTTCTGTACAAATACTTTGTTCAGAGCCCTTTGTGTTTTGCCTCAAGGATAGTGTCTGAAGGGGTGGTCTGGTTGTTCTGGAATCATGTGTGGAGTTGTAAGGACTCTGGTCAAGACTTGCAGAGCTGTTTGGCCAAGTATGTCTATTGCAAGATATCCTCCAACTTGTTCTGACCTGCCCACAATAAATAAAACATTGTACTTCTATGATCTCTTCTTCCTCCTCTATTCAACTTGTTTGCCATTCCAAGCATTGATAGTAGAGAAATGGGGAAAGGGGGCTGGAACTATTTTTAAATCTTTGTAAGAATCCCTTCTTACAACCCTGTTGTCTGTCTAGAGCTAGTGCTCCCTCTGCTGGAGAAAAATTAGTATGATAGGCTCTGACCTGAAATGTTTGAACTGGTTCTCGGATATTGTACCTACACTAGCTTGTGGACCACCGGTCCTAGGAAGCATTGATTAACATGTTTTGACTTGTTAGCCAGTTTTGTGAGGATATAGGGTGGAAGGACAGTTTCTACTGCCCTGAATTCCTCAGTGGAAGGGCTGGATAAAAATATAAGAAAATAATTTCATATATATCATTTTCATAAACTTGGTTTCTTCTAGCCTCTTATCACTGGACATTTAGCATTTATATTCTGCCTTAGCTTTCCTATTTTGGAAATGGGGCTTCTGCTCCACAGATCTGGCCGTTATCAAATTGAGTGAGTGAGCAGTCAAAGTAAAAAAAATCCCATTGCCTAGATAGGTGATCTTCAAACTGGGGGCCGGGACCCCCTTGGGGAGTCGCAACTTCATTTCAGGGGGGTCATGAAAAGCTGGGCACAGCCATTTTGAAATCTGGCACTGGGCACTTTTAATGTCACTTTTAGCCATGACATCACTTTGGGGGGAAATTGTCATCTTCAGAAGGAGGTGCTGGACTGAAATGCTTGAATACCACTGGCCTAGATCACCCTTGTTACTTTAAAAGTTGAATATTCAAATTATTGACTTCCTGTGGAAACCTGTTTTTTTAACACAGCAGTGCAGCAACATGATTGTCCCTGTTCTTAAAGTTTATGAATTTACAAAAATATGTAGTTAATCATGCAGTTTCTTGGAAACAAGTGTCACAAATTGAGAGATTCAACCTGTATATCTCTTCATGCTGACACAGAATTAAGGTTTGATACTTGATGAGTTAGAAGCAAATTTAGCTTACTTTCCATACTAACAAGTTAACAGTTCTAGCAGCTGATGAACACACAGCCTTAAAAAAATTTCACACAATGGCTGCATCATATCCATAATGGCTTCTGTTTTCAGAGGCATCTCGTTGATGGACCATTCCGAACAGTAGAAGATGAGTGTCTTAAATCATCCCAAGATTAGCTTACAAACAAGCAACCTAAGATTTCTTTTTTAAAAAACAAACTTTTTAATAGTTACGTATAGAAGCATCAAAGAGAGACTTTGGGCCCTTTTTATAGTTGTTTATAGAAATCTGACCCAGAGCAGTTACTTACATTATTTGGTTTTAAGCTTTAAAGTCCTTCTTACAGGCATGTTGTTCCCATGTATTCTTTAGTTTCCTAAGGTAAATTTATTTTTTAATAATCTTGCAAAATACCAAGTTGCACAGTCTTATCAGCTTGTTGCTCTCTTTCTTTATTTAGGAGCATACCATGCTTTCTGAAGGTACAGGGTACCTCATTCTGAAGCTCTATGCTCTGAGTGCAGATTAAGTTGGGCTATTGTGACTGCTATCCACGCATAACAGGTAGAAGGATAATGAACATTTCTGCATAATTTATGGAAGTTATCCTTACAGCAAATGTTCCTTTGTTGCGTTTTTCAACAAAGGAGCTTAATATTCTTGCCAATAGTTCTGACACTGAAGGTGGAGGCTTGCACTGAATCCCTTGATCCTTGGGGGTGGGGTAGGGATTAGTTCAAGACCTTGCTTTGCCACTTGGTTATAGATCTGTGACCTGCTGTCCCTCTTTACTCAGTAGAAAACTTTACTCAATAGAAAACCTATTTGGAATAGTCTGTGTTCATTATTGTCCTTTTGTGCTACTGTGAATTTCTTTTTTTGTTTGTATGTGCCGTGCTCCCGTGTGTCAAACTGATTGGGAATTCATACAAAGTTTCCCTTCTCAGGTTTCGGCAGTTGTTGGCCAGATTATGCTGGATGCAATCAGGAGAGTGAACGTTCAGAGTCAGGAGGACAAACATGTTTGAACAGGACAACACTTTGGGTCTGTAAGTCCTTATTTTATGAGACACCTGCCTAAAATATTATGAATGTTTGCAAAAGTCTTTCATTGGTATCATGGACATTTTCCTTAGTGGATTTATATGTAGAAAGGAGCAGCATGAAGAAAATGTTTCTTAGTGGGAAATAGGAGTGATGTATGGCCCAGAGAAGAATGTCTCTTGTATAAAGTAAATAAGGTGAGATAGGCAAGTACAGCAAAATGCTAAGTGTGGTGATAATAAGAGGGAATGTGTAATGATTAAAAATTTGCCAAGATAAATATAAAAAATATGTGCCAAAAGTAAGCTGAATTCTTCCCCCAGAAAAGCTGCATTCTGTGACCTGCATAAACGTGTATATGTGTTACTTGTGCATAATTTACTTTGGTATTAAGGGCCCTGAACTCCGTTACTTGTCATCTGAAAGTGTAGAGAGTTCCCTCTGGCTTGAGAGATTTAAGCCCCTTTTTCTCATGCTTCCTTATTTTTTTAAGTATATGAATTTGGAACTTGCTTTTTTAAATAAATAAGCAATCACTGATATATTTTACTCTTCTCTTTGTGCTTGTGTGAAACTGTAGGATACACAGAGCTCTCTTGTGAGCTTCTATGTTACAGCTTACCCTATTTTACAGCATAAGAACTATGCTGTGCCCACCGCATTCTGAGACTTGTCCCGCTCTTTCTTTGGAAGTTCTCATTGTTGCTCTGTGGCTCAGGAACAGAATAACTCTGCTATTGTGAGGTTGTTTGTTCTATACTAGTTGAGGCCCGAAAAACTTCTGTAGTAAGAAAAGGGGCCAACAAGCTTGTTGGGGCAGGGCCAATACCAGAGCATCACCAAGACTTGTTTCAGCAGCTCTCCAGCCCAGCACAGGCCCTACTGACTTCCTCCTCCATTAATTTTGTTTATGGCTTGTTCTTCAGGTGTGGAGATTTGTAAACATAAAGTATCAGCCCCATTTCCAAAGGTGGGTTAGGCTGAGAGGGGAAAACAGTGTTGCTCAAACTGTGGGTTGGGACCCACCAAGGTTTCACCTGAATAAATTTCAGGTGGGTTCCCACTCATTTCAATATTAATAGATTAGACTTGATGCTATGTTACTGCATTTGGAAATGAACTTGACAGGCTGTGTATATGCCTTTTACAACTGTTGTAAATGGGACTTTCTCCTGGGTAAGTGTGGGTAGGATTGTTAATTTTCCTGCTTAAAGATGTCACTTCTGATCATGATATCATTTCTTGTGGGTCCTAATAGATTTTCATGCTAAAAGGTTTGAGAAATAGAGGACTAGGGAAATAGTAAAATCTCTCCCCAGATCCTTGAACATGTTTGTAGAAATAGAACTCTGTTCTGCTTTTGATCTGTTCTCAGTGCTCTGACCTTGTGGGAAATTTGAAAATGTTTTAGAATCTAAATCTACAAGAATTTAAAAGCTTGATCTCCCATCCACGTTGGGTCTTTACTCCTGTATGTGGATACAAGAAAGCAGATCTGTAGGTCGGGAAGCTGTGGGGGTTTTCTTAGAACATAAAAGGCCATCATTTTATTCAAAGAAATGGAAAGCTTTTTTCTTTCTCAAATACAAAAGTAACCATCATAGGAATGGTCAACTTTGTACTACTTGTTTCATGAAGACCTGAAGCCACCCTCCAGTTTTTCCAAATGTTAGGATCAATATATGAACTATATTTTAATGGAATAATGAACAAAGAGTTGTGAAAATACAGCTCTTGTATCATTATTTTTCTTTATATTGAATTTGTCAGTCTACCCTAGTCAGTCTACGCAAAGTTACTTAAAAATTGCAAGATTTTTTTAAAAAAAATCATGATTGGTGAATGTTTAAGTATTTACCTGACACTCATTCTTCTTCCTAGAATTCACCTGAAACACAAAATTTCTTAAAATGTCAAAATACAGGGATTGCCAATCAAGTCTTTTAAAAATGGATTTTGCAACAGTATTTGATAAACTAGAAATGTCTCCCAGGAAGCCTAATATTATGGGTCAACCTCCCTTCTTCCCAAGCGTATTCCTGAGAGCATTATGGCATGCTTTTTGCTGTCCCTGACTTGAGCTTATCCCCCAAATATGTGTCATGGGGCTGAAGAGAACTCCAATGAGCATTTGTATTTCATAAATAGTGGTTAATTAACAGTATCCTTCCTAATTGCTCTTTTGATTTCAGATATGGTGATAAGACTCCGGATTCAGTTTCTGTTCTATGGTGGTTGTTTTTAGTTTGGGGACACATAATATTTCTTGGCTCATTCCTAACTTTGGTCTGAATGGTTAGAAACAAAGAAATGCACATCCCTGTTTCTGGCTTGAGATAGTTCTGTCATAAGTTGTCTTTGTTTTCTATTAGGTCATTGGATTGAATGCCTTTTCATGAGACTTCAAATCTGAACCAAGTTGGTAAGTATTTCAAATCATTTATCAAACTTATCTATGGGTACTGCCTGAGGTCCCTGGAGCTTGAACTGAGCATATTGGGTTATCTCTCTCCATATGACTCTCTGCTTGGAAATAAGTTAGGGAAACCTCACTTACTGTTTGCTATTTGGGAAACATGTTTGGGATAGAGCAGGTTCTTCTCATTATTGACTCCCTAATTGCAGAATATGCTACTGGTAGTTTAGTGAGGTGTCTCAATTGCTAACTTTGGTAACATTTAAAGAAAATGTGCAAACTATTGCTGTTCAAACAGTTTTTCTAGAATATCTGCTGACATGTCAAACTTATACCTAGTTTTTCATGCTTGCTAAGGTTTTCACAGAATTCTGATTTATTGGTTTAAACTTTTTTAAAAAAATAAGGTACATTTAAAATCTTCTATGCTGTTTAGCACAGCTAGGGTTGTGGGTGATGCAAGTGGCTAAGACACTGTGTCTATTAATCAGCAGGCCAGGGTTCGATTCCCGGGTCAGCCCCACAAGACAGGGTGAGCTCCTGTCCTTAGCCCAGCTCTGTGACGCCAGCTGGATCCAATCATATTGGCTCTGCCTTTCCATTGGACTAATTCAGTGGCGTGGAGAGGGGGGATTTGCTGCTTGGGTAACAGCCTAACCTCCATAACAATCTAACCCAGGCTTTCGTGCTTTGCATGCAGCGTATGCAGCGCAGAGCACAATACCATAGTCTTTCAAGACTGATGGAGGCTTGCTTTTTATGCTGTTTGGAGGTGACCTGCCTTAGAAACAACATAGAGATAAAAGGACTCAAGGTTGCTTTGATGTCTGACCAAAGGTTTGCATCAGGCCTTCCTGATTTTTTGAGGGGCTTGGAGTAGTTTTTATTCTATTTGTCTTGCATTGTTCAGCATTGTTTGCTGGCATGCTTATGGTCTTCTGACTGAGCATGGCTCATTGCTGCTTTTACGCAGCAGAAAATGAGGGATCTCTGTCTTCAGACACCTCACAATCATCCTGACTTGCTTTGTCCCCATTATAAACTACATGTTGCCTCTGGCTTAATCAGAATGCTCATGGATTCAAAAGAATGCAGACTTGTGTTCCTAAGCTGATGAGAACAGTATTGCAACAATGCAGCTTTTAGCAGTGCATGTATCTTCTGTGTTGAGAATACTGCCAGCCTAGCCTTTGATATTCTGGGAGATAAAGTGGCAGAAAAAGTGCCTCTCTTAGCTATTTCATTCTTCTTACACTTCAGGGTAATTTGGCTTTAGGTACTACAAGCACACTACTCCTCCACCCTTTCTGTGCGCTTAATGTCGGCAGTTCCCTTCCATGTAGTCCTCCTTGCAGTAACAGCACAAGATCAATAACTCCTGCCTGGCCTGTCACTACTGCCTGTAAGGTTTTCAGTTTCCATATCGGAAACGGCCTTTCCTAAAGAGCCCAATCAATACGCTGCTCTGAGGCTTGTTCGCGTTTGCTATATATAATCTGGACACACACTCTGTGTGTGTGCCCGCGCACAGCAGAGAGGGAGGATGAGCTAGTCTTCTGCTCTTGTTGGCTGGAAGGACACAGCTGTGTTTTACTTCTGTCCCCCTCTGTACCACAGCCTCTGTTCCAAGGCTCTGGCCTGCCTCCTTACTCTGCTCTCTGGATACATGGCTACTGTGGGACTCAGGATCTTTGACCTGTGGGAACATTGTTGGGCCTGATGGGGCTTCTTTGATTCTCCCTCTGCAATTTCTGCTGTTGGCAGGTGACCAGTTGTGAAAACCAAACAAGAAGGGACGATGACAAGCACAGCACCTTCCAAGAAACCTTATCGCAAGGCTCCACCACAGCACCGTGAGATTCGCCATGAGCTACCCATCCTGCGTGATGACCAAGATGGTATCATTTTGGCGGAGCAGAGTCAGGTAACTGAAAGCAGGGCAGCTAAGGGTATCATCCCCTTACGGCAGCAGAAGGGGTTTAGTTATACCAAGGCAGGCCAGCTCAGACAGCAGGTGGATGGGTATGAGGTATGCAACGTAAACTTTTCTTCCTGGTCTCTGGAGTCAAGCAGTGACAAGGAGATAGCAGGGTGCAGAGCAGAGCTGAACCTCAAGAGCCGGACTCTGTCACCTGTGATGCTTCATGGCGGGAAAATGGGGAGGCGGAATATGAAGCACTGTCGGCACCCTAGCCGTGGTCGGCTCAGTAAGTTCATGAGCCGTAGTGTAGAGACAGTAGTAGTTTCTGGAGATGAAGGCCGAAGGCCAACCTGCTCCTTCAAGAGTAGAAGCTTGGAGCGCTCCCTGATGTTCAAAGAACCTGCTGAAATCTTAGCACCTAGGAAATTCCATGTCCCACCAACCCACCTACCTCTCAAAGGCATCTTGAAGCAGACAGACGTGCTGGAGGTGCAGCCTGAGAAACTGCGCAAATCCCGTTCAGTGGAGACCTTGGCCCGTGGCCGCCGTTCACGCAAATATAGTGACCCTCAGCTTTGCCTTAGCAGGCAGGAAAAGCGCACATCAGAACACAACAGTGTTAGTGCTTCTGAGTCCACGAAACGAAAAGATAAGATCTCAGAGGAGAAACTACAGTTTTCAAAGTTCTTGGATGAAATAACCCATAGGGTGCTGAGTCCCGTCCACTTGCATTCCTTGGGAGAGGGCAGAGCAGGAGACGGAAGCCAGGACTCCCCCACTTCTCCCAGATGCTCCACACCAGAAAGGCAGAAGGAAGGCCAGCCTGACGGCATAAAGCGGACAACTGAGAGAAGCCCTCGTCTAACAAGGAGAAAGGGAGAGTGGAGACGTGAAGGTCTTGACCTGCTGTCCTGTCGGAGGAAACCACCTGGGGAAACGGAAAGAACTGCAAGGCTAAGGAGGAAACCTATTCTGGTGAGGAAGAACACAAAGAGAAGGACCTCTCAGTCGAGAGGTGGGTGGTGGATCTGTGACAGTGTCAGCTATAGCAGCTGGCAGAGAGGGTTTGGCAAGGGTGTCTTCTGAACAGCAGCACCTGCCTTCATGGAAGACATCTGATTGAAGAGGAGGGAAGGAGGGAGGAATGAAGGGCAACACCAGAGGAATCGCCCATTAGGGTATTCATGGCTACAGCCCTTGCTTAGCAAGCCTGGCAGAATCCAGTGCTGGAGTCAACTTTGGAGAATGGGTCTTTTTCCCTTCCTTTGATTTGAAGCCAGGAAGTGAGTAGTGCCTCTCCTAGAGGCACCCTTCTTTCAGCTCAGCGTTGTTATAAGGTAGGTGCTTAGTAAAGAGAAGTGTGGAGCAGATGTTTGTATATAAGAGGATTGGACTAATTTATGGATGGAAAGTCCATTACAGGTTAGAAATCATTTTGACTGTATGAAACCTCAGACTTTCAGAGGTAGCCTATCTTTGAATGCCAGATGCAAATGAGTGGCAACAGGATTACAGATAATTTGCTGTCTGTAAGAGCCTGAAGGTGTCTGGTGGGGTTCTGTGAAATACAAGAAGCTGTGCTAGATATGGACCTTGGCTTTTTGTATTTGAGCTCTCCTCTTGTTTTATAACTTTGAGCACTGGGATGGTAAATATTAGTTCAGTGGAATTTTACCTCCCTGTGTACTGTATAGAAAGGGTGACAGCCTTTAGCCCAATTCCCACTTCTGTGATCCATGTCAGAAGATAATTCACATGGGTTTTATTACATTCTTAAGCCTTTCTTCTTCAAGACTTCCAGTAGTGGATCAATTCATGTGCTTTCCTCTAGCAGTTCAGGCTGCCCTGATGCTTCTTTTGGGAATGATTTAACCTTTCCCCCTTCCTTTCCAATCAGTGACCCAGCTGGAATGTCTCCATTCCGAGGCCAGAACAAAACAATGGTGTATCTCCATGATATTAACATTCAGCTTCCTGCATTTGTTTTCCTGTCTGCCTATAAGGCTGTGGTATATCAGAGTACTGGAGCATAGGACGTGTGCATATCTTGTATATCAGCTTACCTGTTTGACTTAACAGCCTAATGAATGTCACAGGCACCACTTCACTTCTTTACAGTATTGATTTGAGAAACTGCCAATCACTTGTTTTTCTGTCATCAAGAAAAGTGATTACTAGGTCAAGATTGCCCCAACAAAAATGTTGCAAATTGTCTAGATTTCTTGTTTCTGGTATCAGGTTTTGGAAGATGCTGAGAGATTGCAGGCTGCTCCCTACAGTGTGACCTAATATGATAGTCCATTTTAAATATGATGTAACTGCTGTATTTTTTTGGTAACTAATGCTGTATTGTAAAAGGGTGATGAGAGCAGATACTGGTGTATTGTATAAAGTGTCAGATTAAGACTAGAGAGGAAAGCTCATTCTGTGTGACTTTGGACCAGTCTGTCTCAGCTTAAACTGGGAACAGGGTTGCTGCTCTGTGAAAGAATAGTGCAGTAAGCAAATGAAAATAATTGGCAGGCATCCTGATACGAATTGTAGTGGAAGGATACAGTGACTTATTTATGAGGGGACAGTTCAGGTAATTTGGGACTGTCTCATTGCGAGTGATGCTAGAGCAGTGAAGAGTAAAGTTATTTTACAGTATACATTTTCTAACCTGTACAAATACTTTTCAATATTGATTGTAAAGGGAAAGCTTACGGACAGCCTTGGGATACATAGAAAGTGGTTAGGAGCATATCTTCTTGTTACTGACTGAAGGAGGGGGTTGCATGATTCACACAATAAAGCAGGCAAGTAAAATTATGATATGGTTGATAGTTTGCCCCAAAACAGTCCTACTGTATCTCTCATACCATTTTCTCCTAATGTAATAGTCTTGAAAAAATGTAGGATGCAGCTTACTCAGAGCTCTTTCTGTGAAAACAATAGGTGTGTATTTAACCGTCCCACACTGGAAACGTACCAATACTTTTCAGATTCTTACTTCTGTTTCCTCTCTTGCACAGGAACCATTGACAGATGCAGAAAGGATGAAGTAAGTATTTTGATCCTTTCTTGTTCTTCTGTCTTTTAATCTGTAAGGGCACATTTTTCTCTTTTTCAGTTTATTTAATTTTTGCTAGAGATTTTGATGGCCATTTTCTCCTCTTGTGGCTCTAAGCTGGATATAAACTTGTAAGTTTCAAGTTCTCATTCCAGTTGATGCATTGGCTAAAGCAACTATCATAAAGCCAGTACAGACAACCCTCCATCCAAGTGGTATACATTTCTGCTGCTACGCAAAACTGTTGATAGAAATGAACTCTACTCAAATTCCACTTGTTATGCTCGTGACTCATCTCTTTTCATTTGCACACTTTGCAGAAGGTAGTTTTTTTCTGTCTTTGAAACACTTTGGAAAAGGATTCAGACACTGAGAACCTAGACTTCTAGCTGCCACAGGTATATAAGAGGAAGTGACACTGAGACTGTTAACAGGAAGCAGGCACCTGCTTCCTCTACCTGTAGAGCAGTGATTTTCAATCTTTTTCATCTCATGGCACACTAACAAGGCACTGAAATTGTTAAGGAACACCATCAGTTTTTTACCATTGACAAGGCACAGAAGGCTGTTCAACTCCCCTAATTTACCTATTAAAAAATGACTTTCCCCAAACTTCAGCACTCCTGAGGACTATCCGCAGCACACGAGTTGAAAATCATTGTTGTAGAGGAAGCAGGTAGACAGTGAAAACACTAGTCTCTATTTCCTGTTAGTGTACAATACTCACTGTCTCCTCCCCAGCATTCATCTTGCCTCTTTGAATCAATTTCTCACTATTTCTTTCCTTTTCTAAAGTGTTTCAAAGCAGGAAGAAAGAAAAAACTGCTATTTGCAAAATGTTTGCAAACAAAGAGGCAAGTCATGAGCATGACTGGGGGAGGGATTTGAGAACTGGATATGGGACCTGTGGATACTAGGAGGGTATTGTATCCAGACGTGGATGGCAGGGCTAGTGTGGGCACAGGTCCACTTGTAGAAACGCTGAGGAAACAGTATCCAGCTGTTTTATTACCATTATTTGGTTGAGATTGGCTGTATTGTAATTTGCTTGGTGGTTCTCCCTTGGTGGAAGATGAACAAGTAAAATATTTTCAGGAAATAGCTTTTTGGCTTATGAAAAGTTTAAAAGCAAACAATGAGCAGATGTAATATAGAGATGGTGTCATTTTGGAAACGTTTCCACATGGACAGGAATGTGTGGATATGTTGATATGCTTTTCTGTGACAGTGTTTTTGAAACCATTTAAAAAGTATTGGCCACATATTCTTCCATAAACTAACTCCATGCATTGACTTGGAAATGGGGTTGGTTTTCCTGTGTGAGGAAAGTTGGGGCATTGAAGGAAAGGTGTAAATGTATTTAGGTTGGTCTCCCTGCATCCTTGCTAGATTTTAATGGCATATGAATTATTGAGCATATGTCAGCTTCTAGTGGAGGACACCGGAGCTGAGTAGCCCATCTGGCTTCTGTACTTGGGATACTGTAAACTGAGAAGAAGCTGCTAGCATGGATGACTGAACTGTTGATGAATATAAGGCTGTTGGTCTTGCTCTGCTAACAGTATGTTCAGTTGGAATTATCTCTTTTCTGCTCGGATCATGTGCCTCTGCAAATGCTTTGGAAATGCAGCAGTGTACCAGAAGCGAAGACTTCTTTGCAATACATTACAATTATTTGCTCTTACATATTGATTCTAACTACTATAACACCCCCAATTCTGTATCTGCCCCAACTTTTAATGTAGGATGTCTCCAGAATCCTCCCCACCCCACCTCCCCAAAGCATAAAGGCAGGGCAGGAGTTTTCTGTTACCTGATAACATTACTCATATAGTGGGATATACTGAGCTTTCTTTTCAGACAGGAAGACTTAAAGTGATATCTCCTTGGACATGTAGGGAATACTCTCACCACTAGGTTTGAAATCTTTTCACATTTCCAGTATAGTGGAAATGTACAGGGATAGGAATGGGACAATACTTGATATGTCTCCCCATTGTGAACAGAAGCTTCAAACAAATATTGTGTTAAAATCAGCTTTTCATTCAGTCTCATAAAATGGTATGCATTCATAAAAGCTTAAGTCACCATTGTCAAATTATAGCTATTTTAGCTTGTGTGTAGAACAACCCATGGGTGAGTGAGGCAGATATTTAATTTTATACTGGAAATTGATTTGATTTTTACTCCATCTTTCTCTCCAAAGGACACCCAAGGTGGCTAACAATCAGAGATTTATATAATAAACAGTTTAAAACAAAAAATGAATAAAAACAATAGTTTAAATGTAAAATACAGTAAAATATAGAAATGTGCCAGCATTAGCAATAAAAATGTGCAATAAAACATTACTTCATAAATAGAAGCATTAAAAAGTATGTGGCCTCAGAGGACTTTCCTCAAGAAACAGGACTTTAGGCCCTGTGCCAAACAGTTAGTAGAGAGGAGGCTGTTCTTAGCTTAAAGGGGAGGGAATTCTAGAGTGCAGGCACCATCACCAAGAAGGCCATTTCTGGCTGCCAACCTTCTAACCTCTTTTGGTGGTGGCAGTCAGCAGGGCTCTCTCTAATCTCAGAGCCTATATGGAAGGAGACAGTCTCTTAAATATGCTGGTCCTGAGCCATTTAGAGCTTTGAATGTCCTCAAAGCACCTCAGATTTGGCCCGGAAATGAAATGGCATCCAGTGTAGCCGCTGGAGCAGTGGTGTGTGAAACCACCAAGCTCCAGCAACTACATGGAGAAGACTATGTAGTGTGTTACAATAAACCAATCTTGATTTTACCATGACATGGACCACTATGGCCAAATCCAGTAGAGATAAATATGACAGTAGAGATAAATATGACTGCAGCAGGCACACCGGCTGAAATGGCACTCCTGGCCACAGATGACACCTGGGCATTCAGAAGCAGTTGCAAATCCAGGGTGACCCCCCAAAGAGAACTCTCTCTTCCACGTGGCTGCAGTGGCTCAGTGGTTAGAATGCTGGGTTAGAACACTGCTTGACCAGAACTCCAGCCAACCTAGCAGTTTGGTAAATGCAAGTAGATAAATAGGTATGACCTTGGCGGAAAAAATAACAGCATTCTATGTGCCTTGGCATATAGTCATGCTGGTCACATGACCATGGAAGCATTTTTGGATAATGCTGGCTAGTATCAGAAATGACCTAGTATCAGAAATGAGCACTACTCTCTACACTTAATGTGCCTAGCAGGGCAACTGGGGGGGGGGCCCCCGGCGGCTATTCTTCTTTTGAGACAGAACTGTTACTTACATTTCTCTTCTCTCACCTAAAACTCAGAAGTGAGGCTAGATCTGTGCATGTGTTGATGTCTACAGCTGTCATTCAGGAATATGTTGCTTTTTTGTGGTAGGTTGCTGCAGCATGAAAACGAAGAGCTGCGTCGGCGTCTGGCTTATGTCACCAACAAAATGGAGGCAATGGAGAGGGAATTGGAATCGGGCCAAGATTATCTAGAGATGGAACTGGGACAGAATCGTGAGGAACTAGATAAATTTAAAGACAAATTTCGTAGGTATGTCAGCTTTATATAACGAGTAGGGGAAGGATATGATCACTTGGTCAGCCATCTCTATTGTGTTTGGATTATCATTTCCGGGGCCATACCAATCAACTTACTGAGCACTTTATGCAATATATTCTGTGTCCTGATTTTCCAAGCCAGTCATGAATTGTTTTGATCATTCTGTAATTATTTGTATGAATGCTTCTTAAGAAAAAACCACTGCTTGTTTCATTTTTCAATCTAGGATTCCTTGATTTCATATTGCATAGGACTGATGTACAACAGCAAAAGTTTGATATAAGATAGCCCATGTTATATCTTGAGCAGGAGAGAGAGAGAAAAATATAGGGCTCAGCTGTTTCTCTACACATGTTGAAAGCATATAGTACATCTGCATCAAGCATGGCCTGGGACAACTCCCAAATCCCTTTCTGTGGAGCAGAAGTGCCGGACATGGCTGTGCTCAGCAAAGACTTTAAAGGTGTATCTGATGAGTACAGCAGAAGCTCCCTTGCCAGTGGACACCAAACCACTCACCACTGTGAGGGTGGTGAGTGAAATCATGAATACCTGATACTACTTACACTATTATAATCCCACGTGGCATAATAATTGGTGGGTGGACAAGCACTGCTGGGGGAACTGGGTATTCAACTGTTCCTGCTGCCTGTACCTTCTCCCTAGTCCAAATTCTATTCAAACCCCAGTTGTTCCTTGTCCCACTGAGGGAGAAAAAAACGCAACTACAGCACTAGTATCTGTATAGTTGAATTGTAAATATCCAATTGTATCAGTTTTGCTCCTCTGCTTAGAATTTTCTGAGACCTACTGTGTTATTTTTTTCAGTTTTCTGAAGTTGATGGACTTAGGAAGTGGCTACTGATGACAGTTCAGGATATTCTCTTTTCTCTCTCTCCTCCCCCCCAAGAATCATTTAAGAGTTAGTAGATAAAATTGGACCCCTGATTTCAGATAATATCCATCTCAACTCTTGATTCACTCTTTGGCAACATGCAAGTCACAGTTCCTCAACTTAAAATTTGACACATGGTAGATGGGGGTAACAATATGATCCTGAAGCTTCCCTCAGTAATAATTATACCACATTTTAAGGGCTTCTTTTAAGGGAAGTAACGAGAGGGGAAAGAGATGACTTCTGATAGGGAAACCAGATGTTTGAGTAGGGAAATCCTTTCTCTGCCTCTTTGGTTACAGATTTGAGAGTGTTCTCCAAGATCTTTCTCAGGATATTTTTAGTCCTTCTGTTCTTTTCTTGAAGCCAGTTTCAGTATCTCCAGTTTTCAGCTTGGAGCATACAAATGTAAAAACTGTTTAAGTTGGAGTTGCTATAGAGGCAACCTCTCTATAATATGTATATCTTTCTAACTTCTTCGTCATAGAGACTCATGTGGTGCTTTACTTGGGATAATAACCTGCATCTAATAGTTTGTGTCTGTCTCTAGGTTGCAGAATAGTTATACAGCCTCACAGAGAACCAATCAGGACTTGGAAGAGAAGCTGCACGCCCTGGTAACAAAACTGCTGAGCCTGCAATGGGGGAAGTGGGTGGGTTACACCTGTTTTAGATGGACTTTGAGGGTTTAAGCACATGCCCTGTAGTATCATCAGAATGTAGTGAGGATTTGGCCTAGGTGTTACCCAGAGAAATCTGCTTTCCAGATCACCTGTGTTGTGTGCATCAGAGTTTGGGCTCTGTAGTGTAGCTACATATAGCTTTGTCATGCATCAGCTAAGTGCTGGAGATGTGATGTGCTGCTTCTTGGAAGACCTGGATGGGGAGGTTCGTTGTGGGTTGTGGGCTTATTGAAGTGGAACCAACATATTTGTGTACTGTGTGCATTCATAACACTCATGGCTGTTTCTTTTCTCTCTTCTTTCTCTTTTTCTCTCTTTTCCTTCCTTGCTGCTGCTGGCACACGCTGGGTGCGCTCACCTCTCAGGCCTCCCTCAGTCAAAGCTGGATTTTTGCAGTTGCGTCTTTTCGTTTGTGTGTTTTTTCCTTTCTCCTCTTCACGTGTCTCAGCTTGTTCAGTTTCATTTAGTCACTCATGTGTCAGCCCCACATTTACAGTTCTTGTCTTGGGGTCCCTGAAGTTCAGCTAGCCGGAAACTTGGGATTAAATACAATTGCTATTGGAGAGTTGGCCTGTTATGGCCTCTAGGTTATTGGCATGGATTGCTCCATCTTTGTGGAGTTGTATTGTCTATGGACAGGAGCACACTGTGTGTAGGGAAAATTTGAACACCCCAGCCAAAGTTTAATTCTGAGGTGAAGCTCTTTTGTCAAACTGCATGGGTGCAATTTCAGTAATTCCTGTGATAACCACATGCATGTTACAGATCTCATCATCTGATAGATTGTCAAACAAGACAAATGCTTAAGGAATATTTTTAGCAGCTCCCCTCCCTTGCTTACTTCAGTGCATTTGTCTCTAATGCTATGGCTGGACATATCAACCATTCCTACTAAGAGCAGCATTCCCTGTGGAGCATTTCTGCTGAGAATTTCAGAGGGGCAGAGGCAGGACAGAGCAGACCTTTCTTTATATGGAAACACATAGCAAAGAAACATGAGAACCAAGTAAACAGTCTCCAGAGAGGTGTTTGTGCATATGCAGGGCATTTCATTCCTATACAAATGCAGCATCCATCCTTAATCATTTCTGCAGAAGATTCATACCCCACTGAGTTCACTCATGCTCCATCTGGCACAGTCTTCTTTAAGACCAAGGAAAGGTGGATTCAGGTGTTATAAATCCAGTGAAATCTTTGCTACTGAGGGCAAATTTTGGAGTGCTGGCTTGTGGAATCCTTTATGGTACTGTTAGTATAAATATGGGAGAATGCAGAGAAGCCATGCTTCTTGGATCAGGTGACTGTTTGTTTAAAGCCCCAGTTCTGGAAATCCTAGATGTATAGTTCTGTGTATACTTTTGCAGAGCCATGTGTACTGTGTCTCTGGGACTGCAACACAATAATAAAAATTCATCTTGGATGAGGAACTGGCACTCTGGACCTTGCAGATTTTCCTTTACAAAAAAGCTATTTAAGTCCACAGTAATCTATGCAAGTTTACTGGAAGTTGACAAAGTGATACTAACTGTGGAGTAATCATGCATTGCATTGGGCTTTACTTCTGTGAAGATAGATTTGAAAGTGGGTGGATTGAGGTTGAAATTCTAGAGCAGGATTTCTAGTGGGCAGAATTCATAGCTCTCTTCCCTTCCATTGTCTGACAAAAAAAAGAATAGAGTACACAAAAAATTTAAATTGCATATTTGCTTCATTTTATAATCTGCAGAATGTTTCTTGCTTCAGAATTTTTTGAGTTTTTTAAGCTTAAAGTATGCAGAAGTCTGTATACTTGTTTATAGAATCTCATCCCTGGTTTGGAATTTCAAATTCGTCACCTTTTCATTATATCTGCTTTTTATTTATTAAAAAATAGTTTTAAGGAAGGTATTAAACACTTATAGGGAAGAGTAGGAGAACAGGAATTGCCCTGCCCGTAATATCAGAGAGGATTCACCTGCCCCTGCTATCACCATATGTACAATGAACAGGAAAGCAGGACATATGATGAACAGTTGTGCTTAGTGGGAAGAGGTTTGGATGAGAAGGGACTTTACTTAATTGGAACTGGTCTGAGCACTTTCCCATAATTTGAATAGATTATAGGGAAAGTGGCTGTTTTTGCAGACAAATCAAGTGGAAAAAGGTTTGTAGGATGTATAGGTTTGTAGGATGTATAGAAGAATATACGAGCACAGGTGGGGAGGGGAATCTTTCAAACTTTCAGACAATTCTCTCAGCTGCCATATTCTAGACATGACTACTTAAAGACAGACTTCACTCTCTGCATGGCCTACTTGCTAAATGCATATAAAGTACAACTGCACCAAGGAAGGCTTTGTGCAGTTTGCTTTAATAACTAATGTGTTTGAGTCTTCTAAACAAATTGATGCAGAGTTCCTAATTCCACTGTGCTGTTTAACCCTTATCTTCCTCCCCTACTAAGAAAGGGCTGTTAACTTCTCTAGAGTTGAGTAGGAAGGAGAATCTGTTTGGGAGGGAAGAGGGCAGGAGCAAAGTCCATTTTCTCTCAGCTTGTAGGATTTATCACCTCTTTATTCCCTGTACCCCAGATTAAAAAAGCAGAGATGGATCGGAAAACTCTTGATTGGGAGATTGTGGAGCTTACTAATAAGTTACTGGATGCCAAAACAACCATCAATAAACTGGAAGAACTAAATGTAAGTAATCTTTTATTTGGACAGTGCATCCAGTCCAAGTTAATAGGATGGAAAAGAATTGATTAGTTGCATCCTTCCTGACCTCTGGTCATATACACTGTGTACTAACACTTGAAGTGTTAGTAGGGAAATTATTTGAAATTCTGCAAATATGTAAGAATTGTATTGCTATGAATTTTAGAGCAGTTTTCTCTATCTGAATCAGTATTAGAATGAGTTCATTTTATAGGATTGGTAGAGTGATTTGATGTATTGAGAGCCAGCCTTCCAATAAGGCAGACTGTCAGGCCTCAAGTGCCTGGTACAGTGTTTCTGTGGTACTATTAAGCCCATTATTGTGCTTGTTGAGATGGAACACATTTTGGATTTCCTGCGTTGGGCATCTTGGCTGTTTCTGAATGTGACTCTCCAATCTCTGTATTGGCAGGAGCGATATCGGCAGGACTGTAACCTTGCAGTGCAGCTTCTGAAGTGCAACAAATCTCACTTTCGGAATCACAAATTTGCTGATGTGAGTTGTAGCTTTTGAAGTATTTGGAGGTTTGTCCAATGATGTTTTCTATCCTACATGAAGAAGCAATGTGAGCAGATGCCTTCACTAATTCTCCAGGGCCTCCTATCCTCCCAACAGAGTCAGTAAAAGGCAATGACTGCATTTCCATTCTGTCTATTTGATGTTAACATGCCTGCTGTACTAGTTTATGCAGGAAGGAGAGTTGTCACCTTTGGCACATTCACCTTATTCTGAAGAGTATCTGAAAAGAGCTTGCAGAATTGGGGACAACTTGCTGAATTCTCTTGTTCTTTCATTCTGGCTAAGCAATTCTGTATATGTCTTCTGCATTCCAAGTTGTGACAATGGATTATTTAAAGCAGGGTCTATTTGAGTTAAGCAACTCGAGACAAAGGTTGAGAAGCTTCCTTGGCACAAAATAAATAAATTTGGTGGAAGGAAGGAGCCTCATAAATTTGGTGGAAGGACGGTAATTTCCGAGCCTCATAAATACACAGTGGGCCCTCCTTTTCAGCAGGTTCAGATTTGCACATTTGACCACAGATATGCCCACAAACCATAAAATCATAGTACTAATCTTAAAAAGCAGAGGAGAAGCAGTCCAAAGTCCTGGTGGAACAAAAACCTTTTTGCATACCTGTGAAAAGCAAACAGAGTTTGCCTATGGCCTATCTGGCCTGTGGGGATATACCCACCAAGGAGTTCCAAAAGGTTGGTACCACAACTGAAAAAGTCCTCCCATGAGCTAGCACCAACCATGCCTCTATGAACAATGGCTTATGCAGGTAGGGCCTCCCTAGATATTAATGGGAGAAGGACAGCCTCCTTTGAGGAGACATGGTATCATTGAATCCCAAAGTATGTAAGGCTTTAAAGGTAAGCACCAGCACCTTGAATTGTGCCTAGAAATGAATTGCAGATGATTTATTAGAGATGTGACATAGTAACATCTCCCTAGCTTTTTATTAGTAACTTGGTTGCACGATTCTGAGCTAGTTAAGTTTCTGGGAATTGCTTATGAGCAGCCCCGTGTTACAGTAATACAGCTTGTTAAAATCTGTCTCACCTTATTGCAAAGACCCAAGGTGAGTGACATTCAGAACTACCGTTGAGAGAGTTTTAGAACTCTCCTTTGCTTGTTTGTCTTTTGCGCTAATTCTGGGAAATGATGGTGCTTGGACTTTTAACTGAAGCAACCTGCCTCTGTCATTTAGACACAATGCTCAGATGGTGGTATTAAGGAGTTAGTTGGTGATACACATAACTTTTAGTTCTTTATACAGCTAACTTGGTTGTAGTTGTGATACACAGAAGAGCAGATGATCTCTGAGCAGATGATCTCATATTAATTCACACAGAGATCATCTGAGCAGATGATCTCATATTAATTCACACTTAATATGAATTGACAGGTATCCCCAAAGTCTGACTTGGAGGGTAGTACTGCCTGATAATATCATATGCACACTCCACCTAAATGAGAGCTTTGAGCCTGTCTTCTGAGAATCACTTTAAAGCAATCTCTGTGTTTTTGAAGCACGTTTTTCTTGAGCTTTATCATGTAATCCACATATCTGAGCTCCCTTCTCTTCCTGTCCAATTCATTGTTTGCTTTAGAATTGCAAACATAGGTAGAAAAAGAAGCATTTAAGGATGTATGGAACAAGATCTGAGGTCTTAGAGAGAAACACCCATGCAAGTTTCAGTTCTGTACCTGCTCTGTGGCTCCACCTGGTCTTTACTGTTCTGGTGTCAACACCATTGATACCTTCCTTTATCCATTGGGCTTGTGGAGGTGGGAGTGTCCATTTTCTTTATCTCCCGAGTCAGCAAGTGGTAGGACAGCAATTGATTCTTATTCCATGGCAGGCTGCCAAAGCAGTGGCCTGTAATTACTGTAGGCTTGCTGGAAGCTGCGGATTTTAATACTTGGGGTTGGTCACTCAATTCAGTGCATCCACCAGCTAATTTTTTTCCACCAATCAATAGCAGTGTTGGCCTAACATGCACCAGCAAGGCCCTCTTGTTTTATGATCAAGTTAGGATCAAATTTTTTCTCCCTCCTTTCTAAATGGGTCTTGTCCATCAGGCTGAAAGCCAAGGGAATAATCCTGTTTTTCTCAATTATTGGGTCACAAATGGATATGTTTTGAATTTGTACATGGTTTGAAATGTATGTTTAATTGCACGGTATGCCAGGACAGAGTGTGGTCGGCCTGGTAGTGACCTTCACATATCTTTCCCACATTTTGACTCTTCTGTTCACTGTAATTTCCTGTCTCGTTTTCTCCAGCTTCCCTATGAACTGCAAGATATGGTCAATAAGCACCTGCACAGCTCTCAGGAGTCCTCAGGTCCAGGCCAGGAGGCCCCTCACACTTTGGCCCCATCTGATGTTGTGCCCACTTCAGTCATCGCCAGAGTCCTGGAGAAGCCAGAGTCACTGGTACTTAACTCAGCCAAGTCCAGCAGTGGCAGTTGCCCTATGGCTGAGGATGTCTTTGTGCATGTAGACATGAGTGGGACTCTGCCCAATGCCTGTCCTGGCCCAGGGCAGCTTGGGAATGAGATACCAGAGGAAGGAAGACAGCAAAACGGAGGCTGCAAGTCTCAGAGCTGCTTGGAGAATGTGCCTGGTGAAGTGCCCACTTTTGAAAAGCTGAGCCCATATCCCACTCCACCACCTCCACACTCCATGTACCCAGGGCGAAAGGTGATTGAGTTCTCAGAGGACAAAGTGAGGATCCCAAAGAACAGCCCTTTGCCAAACTGTACCTATGCTACACGCCAAGCTATTTCCTTGAGCCTGGTTCAGGGAGAGGATGAGAACTCGGAAAGGCAACGTACACTCCCCAATAGTCCTGCCTCTGAAGGCCAGCGGTCAGCCTCCAGTTGCTCCTATCAGCCATCCCCCAAAGTGAGCCGAGCTCACGGATCATCTCAGAGCAGCCCCTTCAGCAGCCCACCACAGGTTCCCAGCACATTTGCCAGTTCTGCCAGTTCGGAAGAGGACCTACTAGCTAATTGGCAGCGAATGTTTGTGGAAAAGGCTCCCCCCACCACAGAGCGGGTGCTTGTGAACCGCACCTCATTTAGTCGTGACACAGCACAGGAGCTTCAGAAGCGTTTCAGCCGCTCAATGCAGGAGTTGGGCCGAGTGGCCTCTGCCTACTCAGATGGTGAGGAATCAGTACAGAGCTGCAGCTGGACAGTCAGCAGAGACTCGAGCGTTGACACAGACAGCACAGAATCCCGGGCCCGCCAGACCCACTTCGCCTCTGACTATGGTACGGACTTTTCCCAGGATGAAGCTTGCAAATTGTTGCAAGGAGCAAACCTTGAGGGGACTGTTGAGGAACATGCCAATTCTTCACCAGAGAAGCACAAGGACTATGTGGACCTGGACTTACTTGGGAGCCCAGTTGAAGAACAGGAAATGCTTTTACAGGGAAGTCAGGAGAACCGCCAACAGGGGGCTTCAGAGCAGAGCAGGGAGTGCAAGAGCAAGCCACCTCCTGCCCGGCCCCATCGCAGCCCTAAGAGAATGGGGGTCCATCACCTCCATCGCAAAGACAGCCTGACACAGGCCCAGGAGCAGGGCAACTTGCTCAATTGAGGGTAGGGAGGAAGGTAGGCCTGGGTTGCCCAAGTGCAGTGTTGCATCCATCTCCCAAGGGCTGCGCCTCTAGTCCTGGATTTAAGGATTACCATCTCAGTACTCCTTCCCAGGAATTCCAGGCCATTTTTATATATTTATTGTATTTTTAATACATGTGAAGAGTGAAGACAGCTCTTCTGCAGTACAAGAACAAAGCCCTCGGGTGTACACCAGCACACCACTTCTTTGCTAGTGTTCCCATTTCAGTTTGCACTCATTCCCATTCTTACAAAGTTCCGTTCTGCCTTCATGCTCCAGTACCTGCCAATAATCTCCCACTGTTGATCATGTATTCTGCTCCCAGGTTACCTCAATCCTCACTTCCTACCTTTTCAGCTTGTGCCAAGCAGTAGGAACATGCTGACCTGTTTTTCTTGTCTGAGTCTTCTGCCATCCCACCATATGAAAGCTATGAGTGAGGCACAAATGTTTCTATGGTTTTGCATCCCCAGCTGTGTGTTTTGTTGCATTTATTTTGCTGATTTTTTTTTTGTCTCGCTCAGCCTCTGCATGTATAGGTTTGTGTGAACAAGGTGGGCAGTGCTCAGTTTCCCACTATGGGTTCCTTCTTCCTATGGCATAGTATCTATATGGAGGAGATGCCAGTATGAGGCATTGAAAGTCATAGGAATCCCTCTCTCAGACTAGCAATCGGAAATTTCCTGTCACAGTGACCCAGCAAAACTGAGCTGGTCAGTTTATTATAATTGGGCTGGGTTTTGTGTGCCTGTCTCAATTTGTCTTGTCAGCTGTCTTCAAATAATCTGTCTCTCTTTTTTGTTATTCGATAAAGCATGTTCTTTTTCTCCCGATAAGTGTTTGACTTTTAAAATGTGGTGTTCTTTTATAAATGAGCAGAGACCCTGCAGTACGGTTGAGATACCCTCAACTTTAAGAAAAGTGATTTTTCACTTACTTTGAGTTTACCTTGTCATGGGCAGAAGGTAGATTAAGATCTCTTGATTTTCAGTATATCAGCAAAAGACTGTGAGTCGTTGTGGAGAACAGATTTCTGGGCTGAGCATGTGCACAGTGGCTTCCACTTGGTTAACTCTAAATATATGTTAGAGCCACAATTTTATACCTAACTCTGGTTGGTGAACATAGGGGTTCTGATTTAAAAAAACAAAGTAAATCTCACAACCTGAAGTTTTCCCACTTCTGCTGTGACCAATGTGTGGAGTTTCTTCCCCATCTGAGGAATGGATTCTTAATGGTAAAGTCTAAACAGTGCAACAATTTTGTCCCTTGGTGATTCCCTTCCATGTGTTTGCACATATGTTCACATTCTTTATTACTTGAAATATGTACTTTCGACAAAGTTCACAAAGCAGTTTTACACAGTAATAGAATGAGAAATGGTTCCCTATCCCCAAGGACTCTCAAGATGTAATCCTAACCAACTTTCCAGTACTGACATAGCAGTGCCAGTTCGGCATCTGCTGTACCCTGCAGTTGGGGTACAGCCACAGATGACTTCTCAAGGTAAGGCAGTTTTTGTTCCCTTACCTCAGAGTTGCATTTCCCTTACCCTGGAGCTGGAAAATTGATTAGGATTGTCCCCTCAGTCTAAAAGCAAACATACACATATATACATGGAAGACACCATTGGACAGCTATGGGGAAGAATACTATGATGGAATGAATAGTGAAAATCCCTTCCTGCCACATTGAGTCACCACTTCAAAAGGTGCCTCTTTGTCTAATTTTCTTGTTTGACCCCTTGGAGATGGATGACGGTAATGGGATCCAAACTGATAATAGTGCCTTCCCAAGGCCTTATCCAAGGTCTGATACCCCCTTTGTTTTGTTTTTATCTTGTGTTCAGTGTTGTGTGTTTCTTTTGCAGTATCTGTGTGTCTGTATGTGGACACCTGAGGAGAATGGGGAAAGTTTCATAGTATTAAGCATTTTCACTGATAAATCAGGCTGTTTCATCTTAACCTCCTAGCCAATTCTAACCTACTAGTGCAACCAGCAAAGGCTTCTGGGCCTAATTGTCCTACTGGCTGCTTTTTGTTTGAATGAAATCTGAGTGATCTTCCACTGGAGATGATCCTAAATGCTTTTCCTCAACACAGGGAGCCCTTCTCCCTTGCAAACCACCAGCAAAGCAACCAAAAGCTGCCAAGAGAGCCTGATTACAGGACTTGCAACTTTTCCTACACCTTTCAGTATCTTGGACAGCTGCCAGAGCCTATATTACATCTGTCTGCATATTTGTGCTGTCCTCTGCTGTTTCCCTTCAGACTTAGTCAGGGTCTGCTGCATATTAGCCTTGGACACACTAACCATCACTGATCTTGGATGTGGCCTTGCGAATTGGTCATTTGTTCTGTTGCTAAGCTGTTGGCTCTTTCTGCTGCTGGGGTATGACTTGTATCTTTTGGTTTAGTTATGCTAATGAATTGGTGCTAAAGATGGATGTCCTTCCTTTAACCTTTAGGACACTAATGGTTTGACTTCCACTCCGGCAGTTGCTTTCTATGCTCAGCCACTTTGCTGATGTAGTCTTTGGTTTCTATAAAGAGCATGACCCACGTTGCCGATTCTCCCTGTCCTGGATTTGAATGTTCTCACTTTCTCCCATTGAGGGATTCTGGAAATGTGAAAGTTTTAGAGCTGCTTGGTGTCTTCTCATATGTAGTCAGTATTGGGCAGGCACAGTGCTGGTGAAGCCACCCCATTGATCCTGGGACTGCGTCACTGAGCTGCTTAGATAACAATGGGAACTGACCAGCATTTCTCCCTGCAGTGAATTCCAAGTCCCATACTCCATTCTGTTGGTAGCTGCACATTTTATAGTCATTATAGCCATCTGACTGGCAACTAGAACCAGGTACTAGAGTGTTGATTGATCCTCATCTGCCTTTAATCATGTCAGGCTAAAAAAATGTGGGGAGGTGTAGGGCAAAATCATTCTTGAGTGAAAACCCAGCAGTGCCATTTATTTCATATGGGACTGGGTGACAGGGATGCCTGCAAAGATAGCTGAGGAGAATTGCATTAGTCCAGGTACAACCTTCTGGAGCTCCTCTTGTGCAGTCTGGTATCTCAACCCTTTTTATCTTGTTCATCTCTGGCAGTATTAATTCTTTGGGGGAGCTTGAGTTGCCTTCTTTAGCTGCCCCACATTTTACAGTGCCCCAATTCAAGACTGTTAATCTTGCGACTAATGTGTTTTTTTTCTGAGATTTTCAAACTGATATGTATATTTTAAAGTCAAAATAAACTATTTTAAAAGTATATGTTTCCACTTTGTCGTCTATGAATACATACAGATACCTTCTAGCCCAGCGAATTTCAACCACTGTACTGTGGCAACTGGTATCCTGTGAATGATTTGCAGCTGTTGCATGGCCTTTAGGAAGGTGATTTAATAGTATGGCAGTAGGGGGATTTGAGCCCCCTTCCTGCAGCATGGTGTGCCTTGTCAGTGGTTAAAAAATGGATTGTGTGCCTTGACAATTTTAGTGATTTGTTAGTGTGCTGCAGGATGGAAAAAAGGCTGAAAACCACCGTTCTAGCCATTCAGTTCATTAGTTCATCCGGCTCCATATTTTTGCTCTCTGATAGCAGGTATCCTAGACATCAGGTGTGAGTATGTAAAGCCAGGGATTACATTGCAAGGACAGCAGAGTTCTACTGAGATGTAGCCCTGCTGTTGCACTATAGCAGGCCATTATGAAAGCTATGGGGACCTTGACACGTCTAGGGATTTCAATGCACGTCTGTGGCTTGGTTCTAGTTGCACAATCCTGTCCTATTAAAAGTTATGTTTCTAATGCAGGGCTATTTCTTATGCCTTTCAAGTACAGTGCAATGCTGTAGTTTGAAAGTGGGTGAATGACATTTATTCCCATCAGATGGCATTTTCTTTGCCTGTGGTTCGGGATCATGGCAACTTGTAGAATACTTTGGTGAAATTAAATACAAAATAACTTGCACACCCTTTTGTGAAATTTATCAGAATATTGCATAGTTCTAAAACTCCAGAGCAGAAATGTTGATCTGGTGATATAATCAAAAAGGAGCAAATACTACTAGCAGTGCACCTTTTCTGGACTACATCTTACGAGTTGGGAGAAGAGTGTCTTCAGACGGGACATGGCCAACCTGATCAGGAGGGCTTTAAACTAAAGAAGGGGGTGGGTTACATCCAAAGGGAACCTAGGAATAAGGAAAATGCTCTGGATGGAAATTGTCAGGGCATGGATGTAACTCAAAAATCTTTCGAGGGGCCTGGCCTTTAAAAAGTTGCAACCTCCACTGAGTTGCAACCTCCAGGGCTTATCTTGCATTTACACAAATGCACAGAGCCTGGGAAATATGAGCTGGAACTTTTAGCAAATGAAGAGAAATTTGACTTGAAAGGAATAACTGAAATTTGGTGGGATGACTCCCATGACTGGAACACACAAATGGAAAGCAATCAGCTGTTCAGGAGGAACAGAGGTGGCAAAAGAGGAGGTGGAGTAGCATGTCAGGAACATATATACCTGCTCTGAAATCCAAGAAACTGGTCCGGATATCAACATGGAGCGTGTTTGGGTAAAGGTTAGGGGAAAAACCAAGAAACAAAACATTGTGGTGCAGTGTCACCTAGAGACTGCCAAGCCAAGGAGACGTGGATGATGTCTTCTTGAAGCAACTGGTAGGCATTTAAGGAAATATGAGGTAGTAGTAATGGGGGACTTTAACTATCCAGACATTTGCTGGGAGACAAACTCAGCCAAGCATGGAAGCTCCAATACATTCCTGATGGGCCTAGAAGATAACTTCATGGTCCAAAAGGTGGAGGAAACAACCTCCCTGACTTGATCTTAACTAATCGTGAGGAACTGATTGACTGGGTCAATGTAGGTGGGAACTTAAGGGGAAAGCGATCATGAGCTGCTGGAATTTAGAATACTGTGGGAAATAAAAGGAATGCAGAGTGAATCCTTTATATTGGATTTCAGGAAGGCTGATTTCAACAGGTTTAGAGGAGTCATAGGCAGGATCCCATAGGTTGAAGAACTAACAGGAAAAGGGGCCCAAGATGGGTGGGAGCTCCTTAAGAGGCAGCTTCTGCAAGCACAGTCAGAAACAATTCCTATGAAAAAGAAAGGGGGAAAAACCTGAAAAACTATGAAAAAGGGGGAAAAAACCTCCTCCACAAGCAACTTGGGGATCAGCTGAAGTTAAAGAGAAGTGTAGGGAATGGAAGATCGGAAAGATCACCAGGGAGGAGTAGAGGCAGATAGTCGGGTCAGGAATGCTAAAGCTCAGTATGAGCTGAGGCTGGCCAGGGGAGTCAAGGATTACAAAAAGAGCTTCTTTAGATATGCCCAAAGGAAAAGGAGGAGAGACGAGGGGCTGGGGCTGCTCCTGGACAAGGATGGACAGCAGGTGTCTGGAAACCAGGAGAAGGCAGAACTGCTCAACTCCTACTTTGCGTCCGTCTATTCTCAGAAGGAGGGCTGTGCAAATGGGGGTGTGGGATCATTGGCTGATGCTTTCATCCCCAAATTGGTAACGGAAACATGGATGTTGCAGAACAGCAGATTAAGATTGACAGAGAACTGGTGAGAGAACTGATTGCCCTCTTCAGATACCTGCAGGGCTGTCATATGGAGGAAGGGGCTCATTTGTTCTTAGCTGCCTCTGAAAGCAGAACAAGAACCAATGGGTACAAACTGCAAGAAAGGAGATTCCGGCTGGATATCCGGAAAAAATTCATGACGGTGAGAGCGGTTTGGCAGTGGAACAGATTGCCAAGGGAGGTGGTGGACTCTCCCTCACTGGGGATCTTCAAGCAGAGGCTCGACCAGCATCTGTTGGGGATGCTCTAGGACAGGGGTCCTCAAACTATGGCCCGTGGGCCAGATACAGCCCACCAGGGCCCTCAATCTGGCCCGCAGGCACTTTCAGCCCACCCCACCACTGGGGGTTGGGAGGAAGCCCCGGGGCCTCAACGCCAGGCGCACGAGTGCAGGAGGGCCTGAGCAGGAAGCGCGCACACCTGTTGCTGCTTCTCTGCAGCGCCCGGGGTTCTCTGGCCGGCCACATGCCCTTCCTGCTCAGTTGCTGTTTCTTGATTAGTCGCTGCACGCGCGCCAGCCAAAAAACCCCTGGCACTGCGGAGAAGCAACAACAGGCATGCATCCTGCCCACTCAGTCGTCAGCTTGTAAGTCACACTTTCCTAGGATGGATGGGGCTGTGATGCTGCAAGCCTGCCACACTTTCCTAGGAGTAAGCCCATTACTTCTGTGTAGGGATGGATGGATGGATGGGGCTCTGATGCTGCAATGCTAGCCACACTCTTCTGGGAGTAAGCCCATTGACTATCATGGGATTTACTTCGGTGTAGGAATGAGTCACAGGCAGGGGGCATGGCTTGCCAGGAGGAAGCTATAGTCCGGTCCCCAACAGTGTCTGAGGGACAGTGAACTGGCCCCGTTTAAAAAGTTTGAGGACCCCTGCTCTAGGAGGATTTCCTGCTGTATGCAGGGGGTTGGACTAGATGACCTACGAGGTCCTTTCCAACTCAAGGATTCTATGATTCTTCTGAACCTTCTGTTCATCCTTGAAATCAAAATTGCAGTACAGCTGTCTTCCTGCAGCAAGGTTCTCGCCCCATCCCAGCACATTGCTGCTCTTCAAAAGGAGTTTCACTCAAAGGCGAAAATGCTAATCATTCTGGGATGTAAAACCAGGCTATAGTTTAACACAGTAATTTTTATGGTTGGACAGAAACATCAGTTTGAGCTTTTCAAATGCAGTCCCAAAATTTTTATCCATCATCCCATGTTCAGTCTTTTATTTGTGACTTATGTAAATTTTAAAGTATTTCATACTTGATATATGATGACTCACCATGAAATGTCTTCCTATAAACCAGGCCAGGGATTGAATAGTTGGTATGAAGACTTGTTAAAGTGTGTAGGCACTTAGTGTTGAATATTACAAATGTCTTTCAAGTTTTTGGAAGTTTTTGGTAGGAAGTATAATTTACAGGTTTATTTTCTGGCAGCGTACGGGCAGTTTTTGCTAGATGTAGTTGTTTCTGAGATGAAGTATGGGCAGAAGGTAACACCTATTTGCTTTTCAGTATTACCTTCTATTTCCATCACAGGATGTTCCTGTGGAATGGAATCATTACTGAAAGTGCTCCAACTAATAAATAGTTTGCATTTTCCTCTCCTTAGGGGAAACAGCAGGCTCTTGCATAAAGTGAGATACTTCTGTTTCTAATAAAAAAAGCTACTTGCCCATTCTGTTATCCCATATGAGCGGTTGCCAGAAAAGCTGAATTAGAAAACGCAAGCCGCTACTGCCTCCTAATGGTTCTCCTAACTTTATGCATTTTAAAAACCTGCTGATAAATTTCTGCAATAGTGAAGGTACAATAGAGTAATTTTAATAGAACCACATGAAAGCTGATGCATTTCAAGAAATCTGCAGGCAGTAAGATTATACAGCAAAAATTGACACCACGTTTCGTAGGAATGCCAGAAGAACATGAGCTGTGATCTCGCTACTTTGCTTGTGAAGTGGCAGAGCACTGAGCAAAATGATTAGGGTATTCTTATGCTTAGTGCTTTGGGCTTGTAAGGAAGCAGGGTGACCAGATGCCTGAACCCCAAAAAGAGGACAAGATCCCCCAAAATTCCTGACATTCAAGCAAAATTCCTGATGTTTTTTAAATGTAGGACACCAAATAAAATGTAGGACAAATGTAGGACATGTTAAAATAAAGGCTAAAAACACTCGTATTGCTTTCCTATACTTAATATCAACAGTATATTACTGATTTTTAAATGAAAACCTCTTTGCAAGACCTGTTTTCACCAACAGTGCACATGTAAGTGGCTCAAAGCAGTCACAGTCCTTACCAGGGTGACCATATCTATGACCAAAAGAAAGGACATGCCCAGTGGTGGGCACCAGCAGGTTCGCACCTACTCTATAGAACCGGTTCTTAACAAGAGATAGTACATATAAAGTTTAAAAATAGCCATTTAAAAGTGGCTGCCAGATGGACAGAGAACCGGTTCTTAATTTCTTTGAAGCCCATCACTGGACATGCCCTCCCCCCCAAAAATGTAGGACTTCCAAGCAAAATGTAGGACATGACAAAATAAAATCTGAAAGCACTTGTGCTAAAAACAATCAAATGCTGCCCTGTGAAGCATTTTCTGAGCTCCAGGTCTACAGGCTGAGGACCATTCTGGAAGCCTTTCACTCCCTGGATTGACCCTCCATACCAGCAAGGCATGCTTGCTTACTCATGAGTAAAATTGGCTGTGCAGTCTCACTTTCAAAAGGGTTTGATGCAGTAGAGCTTGGAGGAAGGGTTTCCTTGTGAAGTGTCTGGCAGGAGCTTCATTTATTGGATCGGGACCAGATTTCTCTCAGTCTGCCCAAAATATCTAAGGCAAGTTTGCCTAATTGCGAGTAAAGGCACAATATGGCTTTCTTTCAGTTCTCATAGAGATTAATGCAATTATCTGGAGCCTCTTTTGGGATGATTTTGGAGGCTCTGTTCATTGGAACAGGACCATTATGGTGTCTTTGGATTCTTCTCAGCCTGGCCTTTCTGGAAGACTATGGCATGTTCATTTATTCATGAGTAAAGCTGCAATATGGGGAACTATTCTTTCCCATAGGGTTCAATGCATATTTCTGTTTTTCAATAACTTTTGATAGGAAGGAGATACCATTCAAAACCAATTTTTGCATTGGATTCTGCAAATCCAACAACATATGACATGATGGGGTACAGCACACCATTGCAAAGTGCCAAAATGTAGGACACCCGAACAGGAGGCTAAAAGTCTGGACAAATCCAGGAATTTACGGTCATATGGTCACCCTGAAAGGAAGATTTTTCCATTTCCTTTGCCATAAGTTGTTCAGATTTATTTTAGTGTTGCTAGTTTGATTTTGGGGGGGAGGGAAACAGTATTTTCACCCTGTTACTGCCCCACCTGGTTGCTGCAACTAGGGGGGAAAACAACTGCTTGGTACAAGATGTTGATTCAAAAAGTGTGTCCCCCTTGCTAATGAAATGGATTAATATCTAGTTCCCATCTGCTGTGGAAACATTCTTTATGGACCCACAGAATGGTTTGAAGGCATATATCAAACTCTGAGGAGTTTCTGAAGTTTTGGTGGGAAAAAATGTGATGTCCCTGTAGCAGACATATTTCCATCTAGTTCTCTGAACCACAGTAACAACCCAGAGAGTATACTGGAATATTAGAAGGTATTCTAGTTTCTGAAGACACTATTGTTTTCTTCAATCCATTGATCCAAGTTCTTGTTTACCATTAGATGAGTTAATACCCTCAATTCATGGCACCAGTTTTGTATGGTTAATCATTTTATGTGCAGCAGCTTGCAATTTTCTTCAGTGTGCCTACACAACTGCAAAGAGTTCCTAGAAGTGCCTGGACCCTCTGGGAAATTCTTCCACAAATAAATAAATAAATAAATAAATAAATAAATAAATAAATAAATAAATAATATAAATAAATAATATAAATAAATAAATAAAAAATATAAATAAATAAAATAAAAATATAAATAAATAAAATAAAAATATAAATAAATAAAATAAAAATATAAATAAAATATAAATAAATAAAATATAAATAAATAAAATATAAATAAATAAAAATACCATATTTATCTGAATACCAGTGAAAAGCATACCCGCGCTGCAGGAGTAAAATTCCCCTGTACACCATCCCCCCACAGCGCATCAATCCCCCACGCACATCAACCCCCCCATGCGCATCAGTCCCCCATGCGCAACAGCCCCCCATGCACAGCATCCTCCCCAGTGCAACCCCTCCCTCCGAACAATATCCCCCCCACTGCACCAGGCACCAAGCACCAAATTGGCTGGAGGTTGGTCAGTCTTTCCATGTTAAGTATAGGACAAAAACACGTTGCACCCCTTTTCAGCCCCTTAAGGGTTCAATTTCTCCACAGCATTTCTTGGTGGGTGTTCATGTGACAGAAGGAACATCCTCCCTGAATTTCATGCTCCTAGGTCCAAGGATTGGAGCAGAGCATCCCTCAGTCACCAATTCTTCAATGCAAAGTATAGGGAGGAAAATGCGTTGCACCCCATTTCACCCCCTTCCGGTTTGAATTTCCGAAAACCGGTTCTTAGTGCACCCCTCAGTCATGGAAGGATGGAAGGAACATCCACCCCAAATTTCATGCTTCTAGGCCCAGCAGTTTCGGCTGGGTGTTGATGAGTGAGTGAGTCAGTGAGTGAGTCAGTGACTTTTCTCTTTTATATATATAGAAGAAGGTAACAACCACCTTTTTCAGCTGAATTCTAACTGAAAAAGTATGGTGTGCATTATATTTGATTGCACCTTATATTCAGGTGAATACAAAAAAGAGGCTGGAAAAAGTGCAGCCTGCCTCCTACAGTAGTGGTATGATAGGTTTATGGGAAGGGCAGAGAAATGGGTCTCCTTGGGAAGAGGAAGAGGAGGAGGTGGCAGCAGCAGGAGGGAGGAAGGCACAGGAAGAGCAAGGCAACAGAGTTGCTGATTCTCCACAAGGTTAGATGGGGATGCTGAGAGGAAGCCAGAGACCCCTGTGGACTGCTCCCCTCCAGGCGCTAGCAAAAGTCCTTTGGATCTTCTTTGCCTCTCCTCCTCTCCTCCATCATTGGCTGGGCTGGAAATGGAGAGGAGGCAAGGTGAAGAAGTCTTCTGTGGTCACTCGACTCTTACAATAACTATGTTTGAAGGCAGGCTGCATTTTTTCCTGCCTGCCAGCCTTTTAACCACATATACCCAGATACAATGTACACCCCCTTTTTCACCAAATTCATGCTTAAAATAGGGGGTGTGCATTAGATTCAATGGCGTGTTAGATTTGAGTAAATATTATACATAGCCTGCCACGGGTTGATTTTCAATATATTGCAGCTAGAGAGCTGCTCTACTACATACAAAACCTTGACCAAGAAACAAGTCATCTATGAACAATTTAGTACCAAGTTCCCCATGAACATGCTCTTTACACTGGACAACTGGAGGGTGATCTGTCCCCACTGTTGGCAATATCGAAGGCCAACTGAGACTTATTACCATTGACATATGTTGGCCTTAAGTAGCGCACATATTTATTAATGGCTTATTTACATCCAATAAACTCCCCTCTAAATTATGAAAAATAAAAAAAAATTGCCAAAACTTGAGTTATTCAGTTCAAAGTTCAATGGGCTTACTATTGGACAAGTTAAACATCTTAAATGGGTAGATACGAGTATATTTTCATACAATCATTCTTGGGTCCATCATCAAAATATGGTACTAAGTGCAGCAAAATGCTACAGGCCATTAGCTTTTGAATTGCAAAAGCAATACTGTAATTAGCCTAACCATATAGTAGAAATCAGTCCATTTAAAGTGGCTTCTGATCTTTTTAATAACATCGGTCATAACAGCTGAGCTGCATTGGTGACATAGCAGCCTATATGAGCAGAACATCACTGTGGTAAGCTTATGTCTTCACTGTATGATGCTCAGTCCCATTCAAGCACTCTGAAATGAAAAGACCTTGTTGAGCCATAATTTTGTTTCTGTGAACTTTATAAAAGCCTACTCAAGACATTGACACAAGCAATATGAAGAGTAGCTGATAATACAGAAATATACACATCTGAATAAATACAGACTCCCCCATAGATAAGGAGGTGTGACCTAAAAATACAGTAGTTGGACAATCACAAGCAACTGACGGGTTGTGTGACACAGACAATTATGGAAAGATTAACTTGGGTCAGATCCCAATATGGAGCTAAAATGTGACTTTAGTAAGACACAAAGTAGGTGTAGCTGCAGCGGGGGCTGGGTTGGCAATTGCGCATAGGAAGATGAACCTACCTGCTTGCCTAGTGCATGCCCCCATTTGCAAAGACACAGAGAAGCACAACACTCACACAAGATGTGTGTGAATACAAAAGTTGACACCCACACAATCTTCCCACATACATAGTAATGTATGTTTTCATCAGAGGCAACATATGTCTCCTCTTCACATCTCCGTTTCTGCTAATAGACTTTCTCCAAGGCCTGATGTGACCAAGACCATCTGGGAACTGGAATCTGTGAAATGAATAGAAGTGTTTAATAGGTTAAATGGAAAAAAAGAATCTGTACCTGGCTCAATTGCAGGGAACAGAAGGGCTAAGTTGAGAGAGGAAGCATTAACAACACATAGGAATTCAAGAATCCACAAGCTAGGTTACTCCTGCACAACATTTATAGTCTTTGGCAGAGGTCTCCAAACCCTGGTCCCGGGGCCATATGCGGCCCTTGGCAAGCCTCAATGTGGCCCCCGGCAAGACCCCTCTATCCAGCCCTGGGGCAAGCCTTGTAATCCAATACATTTTCATATGTGAACATGTAAATGTGTTTAAATTTGAAATGTAAAATTAGTTTTCTGCCCCCCCCAACACAGTGTCAGAGAGATGATGTGGCCATCCTGGCAAAAAAATTAGACACACCTGTTCTACAGTATAAGAAAAGGATGCCATTTCCCTCATACATGGATACTCTTAGTCTATCCCCAAATTTCTTGTGGATTTGGGATATGGTGCTTCCATAAGCAATTGGGCTATTGTATTATTGGTGTGACTAAAAATCCAGCCTAGTTTTCACTGGTAACCAAGAATATAATTTATTTAAAGCAGTGGTTTTCAACCGTTTTCATCTCACTGCACACTCACAAGGCACTGAAATTGTCAAGGCACACCATCAGTTGTTTTTACCATTGACAAGGCACACCAGGCTGTTCAAATCTCCCAATTTTCCTATTAATAACAATCCCCAAATTCCTATGGCACACCAGTGTGCCACAGCACACTAGTTGAAAATCGCTGCTCTAAAGCAACAGTCTCTGAATTGTGGTCCTCTGTGTCTCTGTCACCTGCCTGACCACAGCAGTGATGATGGCTTGTTTTACTGTGTCCCAGCTTTCTATTTTAGTAGCCAACTCTCACCAGCTTCAGCCAGGTAGCCACTTCTGCTGCTTGTCACTAGAAGGCTCTGTGCCCAAGTGGCCACAGACTCAGCTACTAAGCATAAGTTTGAGACAATTGGTGATACAATATACTGTATTTACTCAAATCTAACGCTCACCTTTTCCAGCCAAATTTAGTCTCCAAAATCATGGTGTGCATTAGAATTGATGGTTAATTACGTTAGAATAAATACATTTTTGTTATAAGCAAAGGATACGCATTAAATTCGATGGCGCATTATATTCAAGTAAATTCGGTAGAAGTATTTTGATGTTAAAATTTTGTAGCCTTCTTTTTTTAATGTCATGAAATCAGTATTTCCTATTTTCCAGTATTATCAATAATCCCCATTCTTGCCAGCCTCCCCGGTCTAATTTCATTTCCTCCTCATAGTGGGGTCCCAGCAGTCTTACTGCTATGGCAGATCCAGCCGTTCTTCTCCCTTGCCATGACTTCACAAGTCTCATTCTCCTCCTCTTCCTCACCCTCAGAGAGGAGGTCAGAAATCTGCTGCTGCAATTCAGGGCTGATATTATTCTCTGCAAGGATCAGCGTCCTCAAGGCTGTTGGGTAATTTTCCACCATGTCCAGCAGGATCTGATAGAAAGAATCCAGAGATAGCTGTAGATGCAGCTCAACTCAGAGACCAGATAGAAAAATACAGGAAAGCTCAAAGTGCTCTCCACATTTTCTTCACAACTGCTTTCTAAGTTCCACTTCCAGGTTCTTATATGTTTTATCATCCAGTTAGACAACTTTCGTGGTGAGGGACAATCCCTCTAAAACAATGGTGTCCAAACCCCAGTGGGGGGATAGGGCCAGAAGTGGCCCTCAGGCAAGCTTTGGAGTCTTCCATCAGTGAGGGAAACTCTGCTCCCCTCACCTCCAGAGGGTATTCTGAGGGCTGGGGAGGCTAAGCTTTATGCACCTCCTCTCTTTGTGTATTAAATTGCTTATGAACTGGTTTTAAATCACCCCCTATTAACTGATCTGAATTCATTCATTCATAAGATCTGTCTCTTTATGTAAATTTTTCAAATTTGAATTGTAAATAAATTCTTATTTTTTCCTTCTGGAACACATTGACAGAGAAGATATGGCCCTCCTCCATAAAGTTTGGACACCCCTGCAAATACAATCATTTAACACAAGAAATACAAATAAAAATGGCAATTAACAGACAAAAATAAAAGCAAGGCCCTGGCAATGGTGGGTACCATTCTTTATTGAATAAGCCCTTACTTTCCTATATTTAAGTTAACTACACATGTGCTACTTGCACCACAATGTAGATGCATAAAATAAGTAGAAAATATCAACATTAATTTGTACTTGATAAAAATTGCGTAAATGCTACCTGTTGCATCTAAAACTGGGCCAAAGTTAAAACTTCAGGGGTAAAGGCCGTACTGGAAGGGTAGAATCAAGTTTTTATGGATGCAGGGATTGAAGAAAGGATTGTAGAAGATTTTGTTCCAATTAGACAAAGACAAAAGCAGAAGTGTTGGCACACAATATCAGAAGAACCTGTACTACAAATAAGTTGTGGGGGGAGGACAAACAAATTCTACAAAGGAACTCTAGCTTTGGCTAATAACTCCTTCATGTTTTAGATTTTGATTTTACTGCCTTTTTTGTCTGTGCCGTATTGCTCATGGCCAGGTAGGCTGGGGCTGGGCCCATGGGGAGATGGTGTACTCCCCAACTGTTTGCTTGGTTCTGCTGGCAGGTGGCTCCAGCTGGGCCCAGTCTGGTCATATTTCAAAGAAAATGAAAATGCCAAATGTAGGTGTTTTTTTCCTTAATCTCATATTTGGGATTGAGAATCTGAACCTGACCAACAAAGCAAGCATGATCAATAACCACAAAGAGTCTATGCTCTTTCAGTAAAGTCAGTCTAGTGATAATAGCTTACTTGTGGCAATCTCTGGCACTTCAGAGGAAGACAATCCTAAAATCAAATGAGAAAAGCACTATTTTATGCGTTAGGGCCCTTATGAAATGAAAAGGTGCATTTTGGGTAAATGTTTTTCTTGTGCTCAGTTCTGTGAACTGGAAAAGGAAATTAAGAGCACAATCCAAACCAACTTTCAAGCACTGAGCTAAGGGCAACGCAGCTCTGAGGTAAGAGAGCAAACATTGCTTTTCCTTGAGAAGACCGCTGTGGTTGCCTGGAGGTGGGAGGGCATCATCTGCATCATCTAACATATGCGTCACTAGCACAGCTTTACCAGTGCTGGAAAGTTGGTTAAGGTTGCACCATAAGGCAACAAAGGTAACTTACCAAAGCTGATTGGTTGGTAAGTCCTGTTCCTTCCAAATCCAAAACCTCTAAGGTGCGGCTTGATGCCACCGAAACAGCCAGCATTCCTGCTATCTGATCACCTAAGGAGTAGAAAAATTGAGAGATGTCATCAAACCTCATGTGAGCATCTGTTTGAGGACTGGCAATTTCCAGGGCATTGCAACAAGTAACCTACTGGCATTTGTCTACTTTATATTTAAACCTCAGAGGGAGATTCACTAGGCATGATGTTGCCTACTAGCTGCTCTCACTACTCATGAGATGCTCCTGTTGAATTTCAACATGTTAAAGTAAAGGTGCCCTGTTAAAAAAAACCAAAGCCATGTTGCTGCGTATTTGTTTTAGTCTCACCTGCAATTGTGCAGATGCCTCTCTCATGACTGGGCAACTCTAGGTAGCTTAATCTTGGGAAAGCAAGCATCTGGCTTGGAAGTTATGGCTTCCAGTAGGCTTGAGCCCCAGCCCCTTTCCAAACATAAATGCAGGAGTGCATGGTCAGGGTGACCACATGACAGGAAAAGTCCGGATTTGTAGCCTCCTGTCCGGGTGTCCTACATTTTGGCTTCATTTTTTAACTTTGCGATGGTGTGCAGTACCCCATCATGTCATATGTCATTGGATTCGTACTGAAGAGCAGAATCCAATGCAAAATATCTCCTTCCTATCAAAAGTTATGGCCAAAAAACCGAAAAGCAAAAATATAAAAACAAAAAATATACATTTTTGGGCAATTTTTTTAAGCGGGTAGGAATTTTGGCCTTAGGATTCAGGAATTTGAGTTTGGCATCTGGTCACCCTGTGCATGGTGAACCTTGCCTCGGTGGTCCTCAGTTGCACTCTCCACAGTGGCCTAGGAGAGGCACAGAGAAGAACGGCCTCCCCCGGTTTGAAAGAGTAGGACGAAGCGGGGTGTGCTGAGGAGCTGCTCAGCTTTGTTTCCCTGAGGCAGGCGGGGAAGAAGAGAGAGCTGCCTGGTCTAGTCTCTGTCTCACCCGCTGCCAAGTCAGCTCAGGCAGCGCAGCTGTAGAGAGAGTAGGTTTCCATAGTAACTACTGCTGGGGTTCCTCTTCTTGCTATATTTTTGAAGATGGGGGAAGGGGCCTTGCATGACGAGCCAAACTTGGACCGACAGGTTGGCCAGAGCGAATGTCGAGAAGGAGAGCATGGCCGTTCCCGTAAAAAGGGAAAAGAAAACATAAATGCAGGAGTGCGTGGCGAACCTTGCCTCGGTGGTCCTCACTTGCGCTCCCCACACAGCAAGGTGATGGCAAGTTTCATTGCTGGAGAAATGTGTCAAGCCTTCACCTCATGTTCTCCACAGAGCAATGTGGTAGTAAGTCACATTGCTGGAGAAATGTGTCAAGCCTTCTCCTCACATTCTTGCAGAGTAGGGCTGACCCCTATCTCTTTTTGCATTCTATTTTGGACCTCATAGCGTGGGTGTGGGAACGCATCTCCAAACCAAATGGGATTTGCTTGCACACCACATCCAGGGCGACCATATACAATGGAGGACAGAGTGCCTCTACCTTTAAGCATTGCCTAGAGGGAATTTAGACAGGTGCTGCTTTTTAAACCCTTCTATGATCAGCTAAACCTGCTTCAATTCCCGCTTCTATGCGATGCGTAAAGGTAGAGGCATTTTGTCCACCATTATATGTGGTCACCTTGACCACAAGCAAGACCTTCCTGCGGCATAATGGCCTGAGGTGAAAGAGACAGTCCTGTAGCAGTTCTGGAGCTGGATATAGGCTTATTCTAGAATGCAGGTTCTGTTCTGTTCATCAACCCAATAAAATACCCCTGAGAAAAAAAGCTCCATATGCCTGTGCTCCTCTCACCCAGGGGGTTGTAGTCCAAGTTCAACACTCGCACCTGGGAACTGTGAGCAACTGCAATAGCTAGGCGCCCCCATCCTTTGGCTGTGATGCCCGGGTTAGCACTCAGAGTCAATTCCTTCAAACCTAGGTATGAGAGAGAAGCCAAGTCAGCCTCAGGCAGCACTTGCAAGATCTCACTCTTCTTGCCCGCATTAATCACCATGTCCTGGTCTTTTGTTCTGCCTACAGCATCATGTGGATGGATTAAGTCTCCACCCAACCTTTTTAGGCTTGTTCCCCAAATTATCCAAAGCTGACTGTTTAATCCCTTTTAGCACATTTTTAACCACTTATTTGTTCACGTAATCAGGGTGGTTATAAAAAAAGTTTGAATAATATTCCTTACAAACTATTTCTACATTAAGACTTTAATCCACATTTTATTCCTGATGTATGAGAGGTGGAGTAAATTCATCTTTCCCCACTCTTAAATGCTTATGGGAAATAGAAGCGACCTACAGCATTTTGGTGGCTGAGGCTGAAAATATACATATGATAGTAAAAGTGTAAAACTAATTAAAATAACTGGTCATACCTTACCTCATAAAATCTACCATCCCTGATAGTATACTTCATAGCAATCCTAATGGTTGGACTAGCTCAAGTGTGTTAAGACTGGTAATGAGTTGGGGTTTTTCTTATTTAAAACCCCTATTACCTATCTTTTGACACTTTGTGTGATCCCAAAAGGGAAAACTTACTACATTAAGTAACTTCATGCAAACACTTGCTCAGAATGCAACACGTCCTTGTGTTTTTTGGGTGGGGGTGAGGGAAAACCTGGAAAACTTTTTTCCAGGTTCAGTAGCCACATGAATGGCTGCCAACTGTACCTTGGATCTCTGTGATTCCTTTGCCCATGTGAACACATACCTGGGCATGGGCATACTTGGGGCCAATCATGCGAACAAAACAAATATTTCATGAACTGGCCTCAGGGTAACTAGAAAGCAAGTTTGTAACAGCAAATAACATTCTACACTCCAGTAGCCAAAATGTGGAATGGCTGGTATTATAGTAATAGAGTTAATTATGCTGAACTGGCCCAAGCATGCCTGGTGCTGGATCAAGTGCCTCCACCCCCTTGATTTTACTCTATGTCCTTGAGTCTCTTCCCCCTTCTCAACTGGATACAGTCACTTCAAATGCAAGAACAATAGTCCTTAAAAACTGAAAAAGTGCAAACACAAGGAAAAAAGAATGAGGAAGAGCAAGAAAGAAAGGATCCTTAAGATAGAACAGAGGATGATCAGGTGAAAAGGGGAACATGCTTACTCTATTTCTTTAATGGTTCTTTTGTAATTTTTAAATGGGGCAGAGGTTGGGGGCAGTTTTTTATTGTTCTTTTTATTGTTTTTAACAAAAATTTTAGTCTGTTTTAATTGTGCTTAGTTTTAATCTAATTGTATTTTAATTGTATTTTAATTATGTTTTAATCTATATTTATAAGTCTATTTTAATGGTGTTTTATCTTTCTGATGTTAGCCGCCTTGAGCTCCCTCCTGCAGGTGAGGAAAGGCGGGATATAAATTAATAAAATAAAATAAAATAAATTATTATTATTATACAGTATTTATTTTTCAACAAATGTTCATTCTACATACTGGGGATTTCAAAGTCACCATCATGCAGTGCCCTATTTCTTAGATTTGATCTTGCCATCCTACTAGAATGTGGGTTAAAGACAGTAATGACACTAAGAGGATGGCAGCCAAAAATTATATCAGAGCCAAGATTTATGTTGGCTACCAGCCTATCAGTCTGCTGTTCTTTAAAGAGACTTGCTTTTAAATTTACACAAGTTTATTTCTCCAGCATAGGGGCCCTCGGTGGTATTTCTGATCACAAAACACAAGGGCATTTCAGACAAAATGTGGCACATAGTTATCTGTCTTGCATTATTGCTTCAAATTTAAGTTGCAAAAATATAAACCACACATAAATCCAATAGTCAAACGCTCTTGCCATCTCTTGCCATTTCTATGGAAAACAGCACTATTTTGTGGCAAAGTATAATTATTTTTATTCTCAGCACCATCTCCCACAGAGTGCTCCCACTCCCAACTTATGGTATTTTTAGCACTCTGAAAGTTCATCTGGTACTAGAGAAATTTCACTAGGTTTGTGCTGAAAAACCAACACAACTGGCTGGGCAAAAAATACAGTGCAAAAAGAAAAAGTCAATACAGTAGTTTAAACACAACAAAGATCTGAAATATGTATGAACTCCAAAGATGCTTGAAAAACTCTACACATCTTTTCTTGTATACCTGACTTTGCTCCATCAGGTGGAAGAAGACCACATATCAAGTTGATACCTTCATCACCGAGCATACAGTCTCCTAAGTCCATGGCAACTAAAGAGGGATGGGTGGAGAGTGCTGGGTTGAGGAGAGCCAGGCCAGCATCTGTCAGGGGACTTCCATGGAGGCTGTTAGAGTAAAAGGAGTAGGAATTACACACTTGCCTTTTAAGTTAGGAACCCTACAATCCAGAGTAACCACAGGACCACATAAGAGACATTACATGCACCTGTAGTTAGGCACCACCTAGTGAAAACCTATGGGAAATTCATATTGCAATCTAGAGTAAATTGTTCTTACACCGGAGCAAGGACTCCCCGTAGTTACTCTGGATTGTGCCCAAAGTTTAGGTGAGTTTAGCTAGCAAGATAAAATCATCTGAATATGCTAATGATTAATATCAGGATTACACAGAAAGAATCATAGAATGTGGCAATTTATAAGATAGTCCTTGAAACAAAAGATGAAGCAATAGAGATATGAATTTAATATAACACAAGGCAAATACAGTCTTCTGATGCAGATCAAGCAGTCTGCGTGTAGAAGAAAATTATTTGGCACCTTAAAAACCAACAAATATCAGTATGTAGCACAAACTTTCATCAGCCATATATTTATTAGATACCTGAATTGATCATCTCGAAATTCTTTTAGGTAGGCTTTGGCTCATGAAAACTTATGACATTTGTTAGTATTTAAGTTGTCACAGTACTTGGCTATTTTTGCTAGAGCAAATTAACAAAGATATCAGTCTGGGGTGATAAGAGATTAGCGGTTCTATCTACAGTTACAGCAACTGCGCTCAGCCCACCCCTGTTGCAGCATAACCTTGGCCATGACAACTTCAATAGGCATTTCTTGATCAGTCAAAGACAAAACAATGAAACACAAACATTACAAACAACACTTCACAGTGTACAACTTCAAGGTCTCATAACAGTTTATCTAACTCAAACAAGGATTATATTCTCTTTGGTCAACATATTTAGTGGGTTATATATGAAAACTAAACTGCTAATCTGTTGAATTTTATGACAGAATTTTTACACTTTTAGGATTAATTCTGTGTGCAGATTTTAGAATTCTGGATAAGGCAATCAAAAGTGCTGTCTTGACTATTATTTTAATTTTATTCACAAGTTCTACTTTTACTGGGGTTTTTTAGGGGGGGAGGAGGTATGTTGCAGGAAAAAAAGTTAAATTTTTGCTTTGAGAATCAAAGATGAAAATGATTCTGTAAACCCACCACTAACCCCTCTAGAACAATGGCACCTGATCCCTTCCAGGGTGACCATATATCCTCTTTTTCCAGAATACATCCTAATTTTTAGCCTTATATCTTGGAAATAATTTTTTTCAATTGTACTCCTTTTTCTTGTGGACAACATTTAGCCTTCTAGAAATTAATATATTGGTTATATGTAATTAAGCAGGCCTCTGTCAGCCTTGAAAGACTATGGTATCATTCTCGGCGCTGCATACACTGCATGTGAAGCATGAAAGCCTGGGTTAGATTGTTATGGAGGATAGGCTGTTACCCAAGCAGCAAATCCCCCCTCTCCATGCCACTGAATTAGTCCAGTGGAAAGGCAGAGCCGATACGATTGGATCCAGCTGCGTCGCAGAGCTGGGCTAAGGACAGGAGCTCATCCTGTCTTGTGGGGCCGACCCGGGTCTCGAACTCTGGCCTGCTGGTTAACAGGCACAGCATCTTAACTGCTTGCGCCACCCACAGCCCTTTATATGTAATAGCTTTAAACTTAATGAGTAATACTGTATTAAAAAGCAGGCCTCCGTCAGTCTTGAAAGACTATGGTACCGTGCTGGGAGCTGCATACGCTGCATGCAAAGCATGAAAGCCTGGGTTGGATTGTTATGGAGGACAGGCTGTTACCCAAGCAGCAAATCCCCCCTCTCCACGCCACTGAATTAGTCCAATGGAAAGGCAGAGCCAATACGATTGGATCCAGCTGGTGTTGCAGAGCTGGGCTAAGGACAGGAGCTCACCCTGTCTTGTGGGGCTGACTCAGGTCTTGAACCCTGGCCTGCTGGTTAACAGGAACAGCACCTTAACCGCTTGCGCCACCCACAGCCCATTAAACACTGTATAGTGTTTAAATTAACCATGTGAAAACAACATATACATATATAGTATATATATACAGTATATGTATATATATATGTACTCATACATGAATATACAGTATTTATACTTGTATATGTGTGTGTGTGTGTGTGTGTGTGTGAATGAATGAATGAATATTTTTTGTTTTTATTTAGTCATGTCCTACATTTTTCTTGGGTGTCTTGTATTTTGAGGAAGCCTTATCCTCTTTTGTGTTATGACATCTGGTCACCCTTCCCTTAGATGACATACTAACCATGCAATACTAACCATGTCTCCTCAAACGTAAGCCCCATTGTCTTCTGTGGGTCTTACTCCCGGGACAGTCTTTAGGATTGCAGCCATATTCAGTGTAGCATAGGTTGCCCAGAAGTCATAACTTAAAATAATAGGAAAAGTCCTCCCCACAAAATGTAGAAAACCCAAGAAAAAAATGTAGGACATGACAAAACACAAAGCTAAAGACACTCGTATTTATCTATCTATCTACAGTATTTATATACCACTTTTCAACTAAAAAGTTCACAAAGCGGTTTACGAGAAAATGAAAAAATTAATAGCTAATGGGTCCCTGTCCCAAAAGGGCTCACAATCTAAAATGCAAATTTATTGCATTAGATTTAACAAATCTAAACATTTATTGCTTTCATGTCTTTAAACATTATTAAATTTAAAACTATTACATATAATTTATGAATTAAAAGAACAGTGCAGTCCTAAGCATGTCTACTCAGAAGTAAGTCCCACTGAGTACTTACTCCCAGGAAAGTGTGGCTAGGGTTCATGCTGTCCACTCACAAGGAAAAAGGGGGACATTGAAGTGGGTACTCAGTACCCATTGAGTACTTACTCCCAGGAAAGTGTGGTTAGGGTTCATGCTGTCCACTCACAAGGAAAAAAGAGGACATTGAAGTGGGTACTCAGTACCCACTGAGTACTTACTCCCAGGAAAGTGTGGCTAGGGTTCATGCTGTCCACTCACAAGGAAAAAGGGGGACATTGAAGTGGGTACTCAGTACCCACTGAGTACTTACTCCCAGGAAAGTGTGGTTAGGGTTCATGCTGTCCACTCACAAGGAAAAGGAGGACATGGGAGGACACAAAGCTAAAGTGTAGGAGAAAGAGGCTGTAGGGTGACCCTGATGCAGCAGCTACTCACAATAAGGACTGTACGGAGCGGTTGGTCTTGAGGGCTTCTGCCAGGTGCTTGACCCTGTTGATGCTGGAGACGATGCCCAGGTTGAGGTTGAGCTGAGCCAGGGAGTGTGACTCCGCCACCCCCCTGCAGATCCTCCCGAAGTCCCTGTCGGAGAGGTGGCAGCCCCTGAGCGACAGCAGTTTGATGGAGTTTTCCCGGAGACTCTGGCAGATGTCTCTGATCTCAGCGCTGGAGAGAGTCTCTCCTGAGATCTGGATGGATCCTGGCAACATCTTCAAGGAAATCCTGCTAATCCGGATTTAATGCGGAGTCCAAATTCTGGATCAGAAGCAATCAAGACAAATCCATCCCAAATTTTAAAAAAGTTGGATGCAAAACATACAGCTGGTGCAAAAAAACCCCCAAGATATGGGGCAACACAAAATATGCGCACAATCCCAAGCTTAGATCTTAAACCCCAGATAAGTCTACTCAGAAGTAAGTCCCACTGTCTTCAACGGAGCTTAGGAAAGCCTGCATTAAAATTTCACCAGCACGCAAAAAATATATTACTGTAGATCCATGTAGAAAAGGAAAGCACAATCCTAACCATGTCTACTCAAAAGTAAGCCCTATTGTGTTCAATGGGTATTACTCCCAGGAAAGTGTCTTTAGGATTGCTGCCTTAAGATCCTATGCAGGTGCACTTCCAACGCCAGGCAAGGAGGAGGAGAGGATGATGTGCAATCCTTGCAAGACCCCGGTGGGGGGAAAGATGCTCATAGGAGCATCCCTGGAGGAGGGGGGAGGTGTGCAGGGGGGAAGGGTGCAAGGAGGTGCTGGTGCTCCTGGGGAATCCAGACCCCTCTAGGGGTTTGATGCTGCGGGTGGGTCCGCCGGGGAAGGGGTTGCCCTCCAGCTCCAGCCTGCGGTGGTGATGCTGCCCCTTCCCCGGCGATGCTCCTGGACCTTCCTTCCTTGCCAGTGACTGGCAGCCCAGATCCTGCACCTGCCGGTGGCTCTGCAGAGAGGGAAGCACCCAGGAAGGAGCTGTCCAGGCAGGCCCTTCCCCTCTCCTCCTACCCCAGGGGAGGCTCCCAGCGCATCCTTCCCACCGGGCTGGGCACCTGCAGCCCGGATCCCACCGGCTGTCTTGCCCTCCTTCCTCCCTCCGGCTTTGTCTGGCTGCTCAGTTCCTATGGCCACCGCCAGCCAGACAGCCAGCCAGCCAGCACTGCAGCCTCCGCCTCTTGCCAGGCAGTCCCTGCCCTGCCCTCTTGCGGGAGGAGGGTCACCCCATATGTGAGCATAGGTCCCCTTTGGCCAGGACGCCTCCTCTCTTTTGCCCTGGAAAAAAAAGTCTTCATTGTCATCCTTTTCCTTGAAAACATGTCATAACCAGAAAAGGAGGACATGGCCCTTCCAAAATGTAGGACATAACAAGAATAAAACCTAAAAACACTCTTACACACACCACACACACACCACACACACAGCTTTCATGTGGTTCATTTAACCTCTACCAATGCAATCCTATTCAGAAGTAAGTTCCATTGAATTGTGAACACAATCCTAACCATGTCTACTCGAAAGTAAGCCCCCTTGTCTTCAATAGGTCTTACTTCCAGGAAAGTGTCTTTAGGATTGCAACCTGTGCTCTTAAGGTTGCAACTTATTAAATTTAAAACTCTTAGTGTATATATAATTTTTTTATCACATCTAATTTCTGAATTGCGAGGTTTTCATGCTGCCTGCTCATAAGGAAAAGGAGAACAATGAAGATTATTTTTCCTAGGACGTGTCCTGGAAAAAGAGGACATATGGACAATCTGCCTTAGATGTAGGCAGCAGAATCCTTCTTGGAATTCAGAAATTAGATGTAATCAAGGTCCTCTTTTTCTAGGACATGTCCTCTTTTTAGCTTTGTGTCCTGGAAAAAAAAATCTTCAATGTCCCACATTTCCTGGTGATCAGCCTGCATGTAGAATTCTTGTAATTAATAAATCAGTAATTAGTAAATTATAATTAATGAATCATATGTAATAGTTTAAGAGTTAATAATAAGTAATAGTGTTTAAATGAATCACATGAAAGCAATATATAGTTTTGGTTTTGTCATGTCCTACATTTTTTGTGCATCCTATATTTGGGGTGGCCTTGTCCTGTTTTCTGGTTAGAATATCTGGTCGCCCTGGGGTGACCCTGGGAGTATCAGCAATACTGAGCCCTGCACACAGCATGTACAGCCTAACCCTATACATGTCTAATCAGTAGAAAGTCCCATTATAGTAAATGGCTCTTTCACCCAGGTAAATTTGGGTGACTGCAGCCTAAGGGCCCAATCCTATGCAACTGTGCCAAGAGCTGTGCCAGCGAGGCATGTGCTGCAATCTGCACTGAGCAACAGCAGAGTAAGCTACACTGCACTGAAGGATTACTGTACATCTTGATCCATGAGGTATTTTTCTAGCTTCTTGAGTAAACAGAAAGCAAAGTAAGTCAAGGTTTGCAGCCCAGGGGAGGTACAGTACTGTTTTAGTATTCATGTCCTTCCACTAAAAACAGATAAAAAGAACTGTATACTGCTCTTATGGAATGATAATATATAGCACTTTATAGATTTATAAATTATTTACCATTTCAATCCCAGAGGTCAGGGATAGACTTCTAGTATCATGTGCTTTTTACTAAAGCTGTCAAGGGAATGAAAAAGCAAATGGAATTTCCTTTGGTGAAATAACAGCATTGGGGTTTAGGGCCTATTAGTCATTAGGTATCCCACAGATCAAGGACATCGTCCTTGAGTAACCCTCTGATGTCCCGATCGCTCTTGTTGCGATTGCCCTGTCACCTTTCTCAGCCATTGATACTCCCAATGGTGGCTGTGATACTGCTGTCTTTCCTTCTGCTATTATGTATGTAACTATGATAGTATGACAATACTCAGGTGTCATAACTGTAAAAAAGGACAAGATCCCCCTCCCCCAATGTACATCATCCAAGAAAAATGTAGGACATGAGAACATACATGCTAAAAACACTCATGTATATTGCTTTCATATGGATAATTTAAACACTATGGCTGCAATCCTAAACACACTTTCCTGGGAGTAGGCCCCATTGAATACAATAGGACTTACTTTTGAATAGACATGCTTAGGATTGCACTGTATATTATTTATTTGTTTATAAATTTATTTATATCCCGTCTTTCTTCCTTAAGAAAAGGAAACCCCAAATGGCTTATTGTTTGATTTAACTTCTTACTTATACATATTACATATAACTTCTTAATCACAAGAAGTCTACATGCTGCTTGCTCACTAGGATGAAAATGAAGATTTATTTTCAGAACACAAGGCTAAAAAAGAGGCCATATGGAAAAAAGGACATATGGTCAACCTGGACAATAATGTGGCCAGAAGGGAGGTCACCAGCAGCCTTTAGACAAATCAGGCATGCCAGAGAGGTGGCAGTTCTGGGCCATAACATCAGTGGCTATGATTTGCTCCTATGACTAATTGTTAGTAGTAGTAGTAAGAGATATAATTGGGGTGGGGGGAGGTCTGGGAACAGAAGAGCTTTTCTCCTGGCAAAAAAGTACCACAGGAAGGAACAAACTAGGGAAACATTCATCTGCAGCATGCTTAGTGGTGCCATCCCTGCCCTGCAGAGGTTGTGGTTTCAACCCATCTTAGCTCTGATTTTGTTTTTCCTCCACTGGAAAAGCTGGCATTAAGGAACAGCCTGGCAGGCAGAATTTTTACTAATAAGCATTGCTGACTTCAGCAAGTGCACCATGCAGGGTTTTTCTTGGCCAAAGCTCTCTGTGATTAATTCAGCCCAAGGAATGCAGGGGAAAGGAGTGTAAGTTTTTGCTTTATCCTCATTCCTGAGCAATGGATTATAACATGTGAGGGAAACACCGCTGTTCCAAGGAGATTTGTACCAAGGAGAAATAGGAAGCCCTAAGATCACGGTGAGCAGACAGCCATAAACAAATGAAGAAATTGTCGTTGTGGCTGAACGGTTGGGAAGATTAGGGTAATAAACCATGGAAGCAGACAGCTTTGCATATATCATATATCAGCTTTGCGTATATCATTAAACTGCAAAGGGTCTAAGTTTCAAGCAAAATCCATATTACCATGTAATTAAAAGGAGAAGTTAAATGAACAATTGAGCATCAAGTTCAGATGGAGAAATAAGAAACACAGCCGTGGGGAATATAATAGCTTCTTCCCTGTTTATTGGTTGCAAGAGGTGTCCTGAGACAGGACTTGTGCTTCATTTTGATCGCAACAGGGAGCATGATGCAACCAAGAGGAATAGTAGGACAAGTCAGATAAGAATCCAGGCTCAGGTGACTACGCTAGGCTTTGACAATATGATCTATGCCATTGATATGATGTTCTACTATAAGGAAAAAAAGAGTATCAGTGGATTTCTCTATATCTGGTGACTGTACATTCTAGGTTATAGAAAACATCATCAGAAAGCAGTAAAATTAGGCACAGTGAATTAGGCCTATATCCTAAAGTGAAATTAAGCCCCTTGCTCTGGAGCAGTTAAGATGACTTTCTATAAGGTAGCATTAGAAGGTGACGTAACTGCATGGACCCATAACTGCTCTGGATTTAGCCCTTAGTTGATTAGGTACAGGAAGTAAACATGTATCATGGGGCTTCTGTACCTTAAAATAAATGCTTGGAAGGCCCCTTAACCTGAAATGTACTGAAGCGTACATGTACTGAAATGTAACATTTCAGTTATTATTCTGGACTGTACTTTCAGTTACTGGATATACAGTACTTGCTTCTTTTGAACATGGATACCCTATGAGCCAAGGAAATCTGGAAATCTGGCCTGCTTCCCTAAGAGTAAGTGCAGTCAAATGGTGCAAAACTGGAATAGAGCAGCTTGATGATTAAGGAAATTTGGGCTGTTATTATAAAAGTAGCAAAGGAAGCTCACCCAGTAGTGAATAGAGTCTAGGTATACATTTGCTGAAGATTCATGGTCGGCATTCAGGAAACCAGCAGATTTTGTGAAGAGATACACAGGCCAAACTTGGCCAGTTATTTTGTTGCATATCACTTCTCTGGGACACTGATTTTCAGCCACTATGCTGTGGTACACTAGTGTGCCATGGATGGTCTGCAGGTGTGCCCTGAGACTTTGGGGAACATCATTTATTAACAGAGCAGTAGGGCATCATTGAGCCCCTACCAGCAGCACTGTGTGTACTGTCAGTGATCCAAAAACCAGTGTCTGCCGTGTGTACTGTCAGTGATCCAAAAACCAGTGTCTGCCCTGCCAGTTTTAGTGGCTTGTCAGTGTGCCGTGAGATTAAAAAAAGTTGAAAATTGTTGCACTAGTAGTGTCTGCTCCGATGCCTTTGAATCACAAGAGGTAGTCAGTACAATGTACAACCAGCAGAGTATCTGAAGCATGCATTTAAATAATCACTACATTTTTGTTTTCTAAGCTTATGGGATTAAATTAAGCATGATGTCGTACAACTTGAGCTCTGTTTACCTTCTACTAATTGTATCCTCCCATTTCTTTTCAAAGAATGCATGAGTTAATCTAGGAATGCATCCAGTAATCACATCAGCTAATAATCTCTTTGGCATGAACAGGCAAGATAAACGGGGCAGCTGCAACGTGCAGAGTTGTTGCAAGCAATCAGTTCAGCGCTGTGGTTACACCATCTTATTTTATTTTAATAAAATACATGTGAAATTCAAGCCCTATAAAAATGGTAGCAGTGCCAAGTGGAGTTAACTTATCTTCTTGGGTTTGTCATGCCTCTCTACATTGCAAGCTACAGCATGACTGAACAATGTTATGGCAGCAACTTACTTTCAGAAATAGTTACATAATGTAAAACTATAGTGACATTCCCAGCTGGTCCACTATTGCCCTTTACGGAACCGTGGAAACTTATTACAGTGGCACGAAGGTGCAGAAGACTCTTAAAATAGGGATGGGTAGAAGGATCACAAGTGATCATTGGCTGAGTTCTAGTGAACTACAGAACAAGAGCTGGTTGCTAGTGTTTTGCAAAAAATAAAAATAAAATAAAAACATTGCTTTACTAGGTGGGCTTTCATTTGATCCAATAAGGAATATCTTAGGAAAGAATACCTCAGACTATGGGCCCTTTTGTCTCTGAACCATAAACATGATATGTAGAAGATCCCAGGTATAATCCTTGCTATCACTTGTTAAAAAAGATCCAGGGAACAGGACTGGGAAATGCATTGATCTAGAACCCTGGAGACCCACTGCCAGATTAAAAAAAAATTATCACACGTTTTGAATTCAGAACTTTTCTTCTTTTCCTAAATATTAACCTGAACCTTCAAGAACCTTAGATGGTTGGATGACTGTTTCCATGCCCATATAGCAAGTGATTAAGACACTATGCCTGTTAAGCAGCAGGCCAGGGTTCGAGACCTGGGTCCCCACGATATGAGGATTTCCTGCTACAGGCAGGGGTTGGACTAGATGATCCACTGGGTCCCTTCCAACTCTATGATTTTATGAAACATACCTTCTATGAAACTTCTATGTAGGTATTCCAGCTTCCCACTCCAATTCTAGGTTTATATTTATAAACTAGCTTGAAGAATCAAAGCTGGAGATGTTCAATCTTTTTCATCTCATGGTAAACTGATAACAAAGTGTTAAAATTTTCAGGGAACATCATCAGTTTATTGAAAAGCCACACCATACTGCTGGAAGGGGGATCACATCCTCAATGGCTGTAGTAGTAAATTACATTGCCCCAAACTCCCACAGCTCACCATTCATTGCACACCAGTGCAGCACACTGCACACTGGTTGCACAGTGCAGTGCAGCACACTGGTTGAAAATTGCTAATCAAAGCAATTAAAACCCCCAATCAAATGTTGTTTCTTGAGGTCAAAAGTACACTCAACATTTGTGAAAAGCACAAGCTTCTTTTTTTAAAATCAAAGTGAATCAATCAGGCAGCAGCATCTTTCTAGTCCTTCAGGCCTGGGCAGATTATTTCAGGCACAGATGCTGCAATTCTGCAGCAAAATTAGTTGCCGTTTTCAATTAAATTATGTTCCATTAGAAGGGCTATTATTAGACAAAGAGTGCTAGAGAGGGGACTCTAGGGATGTTTTGAACTTCCATTAAGAGCTCTTCATTACTGCTTGGCAGAGAACTGCAGGCCCCTTCTCCATCCTTTTCCATCTGGCTGTGGGTGGCGCAAGCGGTTAAGATGCTGTGCCTGTTAACCAGCAGGCCAGGGTTCAAGACCCGGGTCGGCCCCACAAGACAGGATGAGCTCCTATCCTTAGCCCAGCTCTGTGACGCCAGCTGGATCCAATTGTATTGGCTCTGCCTTTCCATTGGACTAATTCAGTGGCGTGGAGAGGGGGGATTTGCTGCTTGGGTAACAGCCTATCCTCTATAACAATCTAACCCAGGCTTTCGTGCTTCACATGCAGCGTATGCAGCGCCGAGCACAATACCATAGTCTTTCAAGAGTGACGGAGGCCTGCTTTTGTAAAGGAACACACTAATTCCACCTTCACCAGTCCTATACTTCACAGCAACTAAACAGATCCGGCAACTAAAGAGATAACCTGTTCAGGCCATGATAAAAGTTCTGTAACTTATATTCGTTGTCTAGAGAGGAAGAAAGCCAGAAGATTGTCGTTGACCGAAGACAACGGCATGTTTTCAAATTGCTTAAAGCAAATCAGGCATTTCTGTTTATGCAGTTTTGTATGTATAAGTGAGCCTTGTTATCCAGTAGGGTTCTGTTCTGGAACCTATCATGGTTAAAAAGAACGTGGATTAAAAATAGATTTAAAGACCCACTTTCAGGTTTCTTGCTCCTCCATTTCTCCTAATGGAATAAGGTTGTCCCTCAGTAGCTGCAGGGGTTTGATTATGGCACTCCCTGCTGATACTAAAAATGTGTTAATGTTTTAAAAAAAGCATCTCTCTTAACAATAGCTTAAAAACAGCTTTTCTTACTGTTGTAGAAAAGCAGTCAGCAATTAGAAATGCAAAGGACACTCTCCTTTGCCTGGCTTAGCTGAAGAATGGAATGATTATTTGCATGACTGCCTATCTAAAACAGTAATGAAGCAGCTTTAAAAACTGATTTGCAGCAGCCATTCATGTTAAGTCAAATCCGTGTACTGTATAACAAAGTCGGACCTGTATATATTCCAGTAAATTCCATGCACTCCACCTACAGACCACTGTATCCAATAATTGCAAAGTTAGAGGATTTCCAACCCTTGGGAACATCAGAGAAGATGACAAGGAATTGCAATTAAAATGAGGGATCAGGAGCTTACAATAGCTTACAAGCCCTATTGTAAGAGTAGAACATCAGCTGCAGCTCTTTGGTGCCAAGGCTTTAGCTGGTGGGACTGAGAAGACAATTGAGTTCAGAAAGTTAAGGGGAAAAGGCAAGGCAAGGCAAGGCTGTAAAAAAATGGTAAATGGAGAATAGAAAGGATGCCTTAAAAGACAAAGGGGTGAGGAAGAGAGTATTAGCAGGACAATTACTTTATTTTAAAATACTATGATGGCCATTAGAACAGGGAGAGACACATTTAATTAACTACAAATTATATGCAAAAGTGAGAGAGAAAACAAATAGGTTTGGGGTACATATGTTTATTGCTGTGGGCGGGTTCAAGAGGGAAATTTTACTTATGCTTAACATCCAAGTACTTTTATGACCCAATATGGGTTCCTGTCTTCTGGTTTAATGTCAAAAGCCTCAGTGGGAAACAAGGGGAAACTCTAGTACTTAACGTACTCATAATAAATGCATGATGTGTCACTCTACCAACTCTCATAACTCTAGTTGAGCTATGGTTTCCACAGGTGATAATGATTACGGTGTACCTTCCTAATCAGTTAAATTGACACCAGTGGTATTCTCCCATTAGCTGTTGTATAGTATTTTGAAGGACACATTGGCCATTATAACACTGAATTCCAGTCTCTGGAATTCCAGTCTCCAGTTTCTGACTGGAAGGTTTCTCAATTTAGAAATCTGCTTAAATTAATTTGGTAAGAACTGACGTTTTTGATATTGTGACTAGTTTCACATGCTAGTTTAATTAGTTTTAATACACAGGAGAATTTAAGAGTTTGAATTTTTAAAAAAGAGCTAGAGTAATGTGAAGAATTAAACTGAAGTGCTTTGTTACAGAAAAAGTACAGCAGAAGTCACCACATGTGCAAAAAGCATGTACACTCTCACTGAAGATATGATACATTAACAAGACTGATGTAATAGTCATAGCAAGAGCTGAATACTGGAACTGCCAGGAATAGTGCTGTTTAAGGCTGCAATCCTATCCACGCTTTCCTGAGAGTAAGCCCTTCTGAACACAACATGATGGAGTAGATATTCACAGGAAATGTGCCCTACATCTTTATTTTTAATTGAGTCATGGGAAGACTTGGATGGCAAGTTGAGCCTATGACACACAGCATGTATGGTTCTTGCTTGAACGTATTTCTTGATTATGAACACAAAAAATGTTCTTTTAGATCAAGCCAAGGATTCATCTAGTCCATCTTCTTCTTCTCCTCACAGTGACCCAGCTGTTTTCTCTAGGAAACCCACACTCAAGAGAGAGAGGCATATTTTGCTCCCACCACTGCTCCTTTGCAACTGGTATTCAGAGGTAAACTGTAGCTCAACCTGAAGGCAGCACATAGTCATTGCAACCGAGTCCAAATCTCTTTTGAAGTCATCCGAGGTACTGGCCGGTGCCACAGGATGTGCTGATAAATTCCAGAGATAATGTGAAGAACTGTCTTCTTTCTATCCTAAATCTCCCATCACTGTTTCATTAGATAACCCCTGTATCTAGAAATGTGAGGGAGAAAAACCTCTCCACACTGTATAATTTTATAAGCCTCAAACATGTTTCTTCTTTATCACTATTTTTTCCAAGTGAAAAAGCCCTCAACATAGCAGTTGTTCCTCATTAGGAAGGTGCTCCAGCTTTTGCAAAGCTCATGGTACTTGCTTTCATTTGCATCTTTTCCAGCTCTATAATATTTTTTCTGAACTATACACAGTATTCCACTTGTGGCTGCAGCATAATTTCCATAGGTGCAACACAATATTACCAGTTATATTTTTAATCCCAAATGTCTCCCTCCTCGGCACATACCCAACACCACTGAAGACCAGAGCAGCAAAACAAACTCTGAATCAATCCTATATCACCATACTTGCAGTGAATTAAAACAAACAAAAAAAAAATAACACGAGCAACATATAAGACATTGCATACAATAAATAGTGCAGGCTGCTGAAAGTAGTGCAGTGGACACTTAAAATTTGTATTTTGCAGATCATGGAGAGATTTTTATGAACAGGTAACAAAGAAATATGGTTGTCTGCCAGTCGTGGCATCAAGCAAAGCTTGTGTAAACACCTGTGTCATTCACAAGTGTTTTGAATGAAGTAATTAAACTTAATAAACTTTATTTATACCCCATCTTTCTCCTAGAGGGATCCAAGGCAGGGTATAAATAAATACCACAGTTGTGTTTGGATTTTCAAAACCAAAGAGAAAAGAGCACAGAACTCTTAGTCTTCTGGGTCTAAGAGCTGGCTCCAATCGAAGAGATATTGCTCAGAACCAATATCCATTTAATTGAATTCTTTGTTCAGCAAAGGAAAGGAGTACAAGTAAATAGACTGAAGAGACAAGAACAAGCACAAGGGTGCATGGAGAGAAAAAAAAGATAGATCTGCACAATCCCATCTAAATTTGCACGGATCAGGGGGAACGGCCCTACCTAGCACAATTGGACCAAAGCCAAATAAGTGCAGCTCCTTGGAACATGCTGGGAGTTTTCTGCCCTTACTTCCAAGAGGAGATCTGCAGATAAAGATCAAGTTACTGCTACTGCTCCTTCATCCTTTTCAGCAGCAAAATACATGACCTATGTAGAGGCAGGAGTGCACACCCAAGTCTGTAAGGCTACAAGGTCAGTTCCGCTGCTTTGACTGTTACATTCAGTACAGAAGAGGAAACAACTGGAATGTCTCTGGCAACTCTCTGAAAGGGAGGCATGTTGGGTCCTTCCAATGTGTCCAGGATACCTGCAAGAAAGAAGTGGAACAGGCGTGGTTAATAATGATAGGATCTCTTTGTATCAGAGCTTGTCACATTTTGTCTTGCATTACTTTGGTTCCTAGCCATTTCAGAAACAATCTTTGCGCATGTCCAAAAACATATCTTTCTCTTACCATCCCAGAGGGTGGGGGGATAAGTGTGTGTTGCTTCTTTTTCTAATGTAAGCCCATTTTTAGAACTGGTGCAGTATATCCAGTGGAGGTCCTGGCCTTTTGATGGAATTGTGAAGGAGACTGACTGAGTTTTTTAAGCTATTGTCAGCAGGTAAGATTAGAAGAACACCTAGACAGCTGTTGGGCTCAACACTGCAATCCAACCTGCCTTCAAAGACTGCATAAAGATAGAGGACGGAATCACTTCAATTGATTCAGAAGTGTTCAAAAATTTGGCTCTTAATGTAGTACCAAATTGTGTGCCAGGGTGTGGAGATGTTTTTAAATGTTATGTTTTCAATTTTCTTGTACTGATATTGTTAGCTGCCCTGGATCCCCTTGTGCAGGAGAAAGGAAGGGTAGAAATCTGATAGTCATAATCAAAAGATATGGACCCTCTCCCCTTTATCAACAGAAAACAATTCATATGGTTGCCAGTGTGAGTGCGCTATCAAAAGTCTCCCTGGAGAGGAAGACTCAGCTTACTCCAGTGTCATAGATTCCACCTGGTACTTCAAATCTGTCTGTTATTACCTAAGTTTATTCTTTGCAAATGATATCAGCTTCACACATTTCTAACTACACCAATTGTGTGAATGCAGATGGAGAATTATTCCATTTGAAATAAATGCTGTACTGTCTTTGGACCATTACATGCCATTTTGAAATCTAAACAGCAACCTGCTTGCAAGAGACAGAAGTGATATTGTGAAACTCCTAGAAATCCAGTGGAATCCTCCTTTAGAGGGTTTAAAGTCTTTGTGCTAAACAAGGAAAAACAGATCAACTGATATCTCATTGCAAAGACAGGTCCGAGATATGTTCCTCCAGAACAGAAAACTGCCTTCCATTCCATTCTTACCTTCAACTACTTTGTGATAAGCGAAGTGCAAATAAAGGAGAAAGAGCATGTGCAGGCCAGCAAGTGCTCCACACAAGATGAGTCGTTGGGTATGTCCCACGGTGCGAGATAACATCACAGCAACCTAGCAAAGACAAAAACTTAGATCTTACAGATGTATTGACACTGGTTGTAAAATCTAAAATACAAATACAAAGGAGTGATAGAACTATTGATTCCTACAGCTTTTCCACTGTACATAATTCAGAGGAAAGAAAGGTCCTCAAGACTGTAAGCTGGTATTACATGAGTAAGTAACTGACTTTCAGTTTATCACCCACTTTTAAAAATACCATATTTCTAGCTGCTTTTGGGGCTGTAACCATGCTTCGGAATAACATTAGAATTTGGATATATAACATGCATGGGTAATGTGCCACACCTCCATCAGTCTTGAAAGACTATGGTATCGTGCTCGGCGCTGCATACGCTGCATGTGAAGCACAAAAGCCTGGGTTGGATTGTTATGGAGGATAGGCTGTTTCCCAAGCAGCAAATCCCCCCTCTCCACGCCACTGAATTAGTCCAATGGAAAGGCAGAGCCGATACGATTGGATCCAGCTGGCGTTGCAGAGCTGGGCTAACAACAAGAGCTCACCCTGTCTTGTGGGGCCGACCCGGGTCTCGAACCCTGGCCTGCTGGTTAACAGGCACAGTGTCTTAACAGCTTGTGCCACCCACCAATGAAGCAGTTATTGCCTGCTGGTGACAGCAGATAATGAGGAAATTCTGCATGAAATTAGTAAGCACCTTAGGGAATCTACAGTTGTCACTTGAGTCAGGCTGTTTCATGTCAAGCACATATAACTTGAGGCAAACTGCATGTGCTGTTTCAAAAAAAAGAGAACTGGGGATTTTTCAGATCCCCAGATCAACAACCTAAATGCATCCATAGAACACAGTTCTCCTGCCATACGTACACCAGAATTATCATTCCTTCACTCTTTATAATTGGGGCAAGAGATGTGTCTTTGTTCTGACAATTAGAAAATAACTATATCATACAGCTTAATACTGTTCATTTGGCTTTAACTTACTGTAAATAACAAATGTTTATTCTGAAAGACACAAAAGGCCTTTCAGCTACTGATATTCAGCTATGATACTGATGACAAAACTGAAGGGTAAGTTTTCTATTTGTGCAGAGCAATCAGCAGCCAGTCCCAATTCAAGCCATGGTAAGAACTATTGCATATGCCTTTGAACCTCATTTACATGGAACCTCATTTACATGTAACAGCTGCTGTTACTCACCATTCGTAGTGTTGACAGGCCACCAATCCCCAGCCAGAAGATATAAAAAAGAGAGTGAAAATGGATGTTGTACGTGACAAATAGAGTGACGCAATGCCCAAAAAGGCCATAGCCCTGAAAAGAAAACACCCTGAGATCAGCACAAAGGCATATGGAAACTTATATGTAAAGATTGCAGTAATACATTTTGTTTCATGTTTGCTCCAATACACCCTAAATCTTCTGTAGATCAATAAACTACAGCTGAAAGGAAGAATTATGCTTGGCTGGAGCTATTACATGTTATGCCTCAGGCATGCTAGCTAACTTATGGGCTTAATCATCATCTAGCCTTGCAGAGGTGAATTACATTTCTCTTTGGATGCTAACTAGAACTACCTCAATTCATTTCTATCCCCCAATAAGAAAAACCTTGCCACTACTCTTGTGTGTACTCATATTCTCCCTGGCCAGAGACAGCAAATGAGAGCTATTCCCCTATTTTTGGTAATATATAAATTAGCCATAAGGGAAAGTTACATTCCTGCTTCCTTACTCTCTCAGACACTCTACTAGGCAGGTTGGAAACTAACCCTTACTTACCAGCAATGACAACATTTGCACCATGGTGATCTGGGCATTGCATAAATACGCCAAGAAGTAGATGAAGGAAGAGACGCCTAGCCAATAACCAAAGCAGGTACCAATTGCTGTACCCATCAGTGTGCCTTCTCTCTATAGAAAGAATAAATATTAAAAGGTTAATCCACACAAACGGAGAATGAGGCTAGCAAGCAATATTAGCTGTCAGTGAAGTCTGCAGTAGGCATTAACTACACCTCAGTACAAAACACCCTCTTCACCAGACAATGTTCAAATCCTGTCAACATCCTTGCAAAGAAAGTTCAACAGCTAAGAAAAGTTTATTTGCCAAGAAACAAGTTATCTTGCTTACGATAATGGTGTCCGATGTCTTCATTCCATGAAGCAAGATGGCAACGAGAGTGAAGACCAACATGAGCGGACCGTAAAGCTCACCAGCTATCTTCTGTAGAAGAGGGTAGGAGAAGTTGTAATTGATTAATTTATGGAAACGTATCTGGGTAACGTTGCTTCCAGTCTCTAATTCTGCCATCTTTGATCTCTCAATACAAAATAGCAGCACTCAAATTTCACAAGATTTTGTGAGACCCAAAATGGCAGCACCCAGTGAAGAGGTAGGAGGAGACACAAGGGGGCATGGCAGTCGTTCAAGTAGCAGCAATAGAAACCAATTATACTGCTTTCTAAGCAGCAAGTGTTGCCTGCCCCTTTCAATAAATGGCTTTGAGACCAATCTACTGACATGTAGTACCATACAAATGCATGTGGATATAGCTAGATAATTTAATTTCACACAAAATGTTCACAGTGCTTGTAAAGCAGATTTTAGGGTCAATGATGCGCAGGCAAATCACTAGTCAGGTCAATGGCAGGGCAGCTGCTCTTTAACATCAAGGTAGCCAGAGCCGCATTGCTTTTCCAATCAGCACAAGCCTGTTGCGACATTAGAGTAAGCCAACAAATGGCATTATGGGGGAGGGGCAAGTGCAGAAAGCAGAGAAGACAGAAAAGGGATGGAGAACAGAATAAGATGGTCAAGAATTGCAATCTTCCATCATGATATGTACCTAATTTGCTCCTAAAAGTAGTCCTCATAGCAAAAATTCAGCTATCACAATTGCAATAGTTTAAATGGGGCAAATTCATTCCAAAGCCATTCTAGGTTTACCCCAAAATCATTCTAAATATTCAGTATAATAAGAAAATGTTGTGTGGCATGATATAATGACAGTTAACAATAACCTTATATAGCATCAATAAACAGGTCAACAACAAAAATGTTTCAGAAAAACATCACTTAGGCTGCAATCCTGAAGTGCACCAACGCCAGCCTTTCTGGCACTTGACCAGGCCTAATGCCAGATAAGCCAGCCTAGCTGCACCAGGAAGGGCCAGTTTAAGTCCACTTAGGCTGCAATCCTAAAGACACTTTCCTGGGAGTAAGACCCATAGAACACAATGGGACTTACTTTTGACTAGACATGGTTAGGATTGTGCCCTTAGGCTGGCACAAGAGAAATGACTTGCACAGGCCTAGCAGTGCTAGTTTAAGGGAGTGCAGCAGCGGCATCAGTGGCATGTGGGACATGGCCTAGAATGGTGCAGTTAGGCCTTATTCAGAGCCCGTTCCCAGGGCAGGCATGCCCCCTCACAGCCCTTCTGACTTAGGCCATTTCAGGAGCAGGCATAAATCTGAGTAGACCCACAGGGGTCCATAAATCAGAGTAAAAATGGAAGCAAAATAAAAAGGCTAGCCTAAGCACTGCTCTTGTCTCTCAACTTCAGGACATGGCACAACTATGACAGCCCATCTCAGGATATGGCACAACTCCCATAGCCGAGTGAGCATGCTGTCCTTGTGCTGTTGCCTCTTCAGCAGCAGTTAGGCCAGCCTAGAGGCCCCCTAGCCCTGTGGATTTGGCCTGTCAGAGCAGGATATGGGCTACCTTAGCTGTCTGGCCTAAGTCAGGGTTGCACCCATAATGTGGTATGGCTCCTCAAAGGTTAGTTACAAACTCTGAGCAACTGTCACATTTCACCCAATTGCCCATTTTTCTCATTAAAAAAATTTCTGTTCTTTGTTCAAAACAAAGATATAAAACAAAATATTCTGTTCAAAACAGATGCACTGTAAAAGGAAGAGTGCAATGCCTATTTCCTGAAAGGAGTGCAGATGCACTACTTACCAGTTGCTTCCTGGACTGTATACTGAAAAAATTTGTACCAATAAAGAGGGATAATATTAATATGCATGGTACAAATAAAAATCTGAATAGGGAAAGTATGCATAGTGGAGGAATGTGTACTTGTATTTATAATTTCTTATGCAGTGGTAAACCTATAAACTGAGAAAAGGATTGAGAACACTTGGTATTGAGGCAAACCTCAAATGTCAGAATTTCCCAATCAATAAAAAAATGGTTTGGGATCACAAAAAAATGGGTCTCTCCTCCCACTTGTTTGGCAAGTCTGCCCAAACAACATTTTTGACAGCATCCAGCGGAATGGAACTCCTCAATGCCTACTTTATGGCAGTAAAGCTTTGATTTTCTGCCCAGCCACATTTGGATGTAAACAGTCATGCTGGCCACATGATCACTGAAGTGTCTTTGGACAACGCTGACTCTTCGAATCTTTGAATTGGGGATGAGCTCACTCACAGATCTGACTGGTGCCTATATAGGCAGCAGAGCAACATGCCAGTCAAGACTCGCAGGACAACCTGCAAGGGACCCTTTACCTTTTACATTAGAATCTGACAAATGATTTATACAAAAGAGCTCAAGAGTTTTGTCTCCATCATCACTACCAAGAAGATGTCACTGAGCATTCATGATGAAACATAAGCATCTCTGTAAAATAGTAACTTTAAAGACTAGGAAAATGAAGCAGAACATAAATCCACAAGTCATTCTACCTGGAAATTAAAAACACTTTGCTCTTAGGATATTTCCAGCCCTGACAGAATAAGAAGCAAAATGTCAGCAGAGTATCTGGGAACACAAGCTCACCTGAGGAAAATTAATCATCTTCACAGGTACCATGGACTCCAGCAACCTAAACGCAAACAAGTAGTACAGGATATTTTTCAATAGCAAAATCTGTGAGATTATTTTTCAAGAGCATAATGTAGAAGGAAAGAGTTAAAAACCTCAGCAACCCATAGTCCAAGCCAACATGGGGAAGAGCACCACCCACACAGTTGAGCACCTTTCCTTCCTTCCTTCTATAGAGAACATGTAATTTAGCTCCAGGGTGACAAGCAATTTGTATCTTCAAATCATCACTACTATGTTTGACAAATTATGATTTCTACTCAGTGAACAGGAAACCTAAAGGCTAACAGAATCTGCTAAGTTGATCTCCTCCAGGCTCTGTTATGTTCATACAATAGCATCAAAAGACTAAAAGTGAAACAACCTAAAAAAAATATTTGAGGAGAGGAAGCATAAGTAGGAGAATCTTTGTTCACCCCTTCCAAGGCTGCCTCATAAAAGGGGTGTCAACAAACAAAAGAGCAGTGCTTTACTTTTCTTTGTGACCCAGATACCACTTGTGTACAACTGGATTACTGTTATCGATAGAAAGATGCCGAGCAGTAAATAACTGAATTCTAGATTGGATTGCACCTATGCTATTACATAGCTTCATATACAAATGGCAGCACTGGTCACTGGTAGACATGGTAAGAATACAATACAAAGAACCATCTGCTGTACCTGTTCCGAACTTGGACTGGCTCAACATCAAAGTAGGGTCTGAGGATATCAATATTGGCATAAAGATTAAAGGCCTTTGAGGCTTGTCTCTTCCCAGCCTGCCACATCTTAAGAAAAGAGAGAGAAATGCATCAAACCAAGTTTTCCTCTTTCATGGGCACAGGAAACCAATTTATTGCCATATAGATTTCAGCTTTTCTACAGGGATAAGTATTAACCCCCACACTTTAGTGGATCACAGACCTTCCCCTTCCACCCTCATTGATCTTTGTAGTGTACACTGGACAGCTGTGCTGCTATCAAACCCAGACACTGGCTTGAAACTGTTGGCAGATGCCACTATTTCTTCAAGTAAATGCCTCCTATTCATGTACAAAGTACAGACATCTTGCACACCATCTTCAGGCAGAAATGTAGAGGGACTATTAAATGAGCAAAAGAATCTGCTCATTTATTGATGTCTCTCAGACCTAAGAGAGAAATGAGGAAACTGTTTTTAAGTGTGTGGGTAACTCAGAGGGAACAGCAAGAGCTGCTGTAAGTCTAATTCCGGGAGATGGGTTTTATTTAAACCAGCATGGCTACCCTGTCAGTGGCCCACTTTATTACTACACACTGTCCATCTGCAAAAGACAGACAAGGACACAAGAGGAATATCAAGTCATTGTAATACTTTAGGGATATTCAGTTTACACTTATAATCAGAAACCAGCTATCTTCTGGGCTCAGAATTCTACCAAAACAGAGGAGCAAATCTGCTTACCTGATCAGCAACCTGCCGACCCAACTGCCCCTTAAAGCCTTTCATCCCCAAGAATTCACCATCTTCCTCATCAGCAGCTGCTGCCTCTGCATCCACTTCTTCCTCTTCTTTCATACGTTGGTGCATCTCACCCATGTCTTCAAAACTGGAACCAGACGTGTCATCCATATTTTCCATGTCAATCACAGCAGAACCAGCACCCTGAACAATGGGAAAATATGCAAACAGTTAAAAGATGACAACACCACCTACTCAGAGAAGGCAGAAACATGCTTTCGTCAAGTCTTACTTTGAGGAAAAACAGCACAATAGGTTTATAAGAACTAGAAGTACCATAATTCCTGAGCGTTGCTCTCCTACACTGCAATCCTAACTACCGTATTTGCTGGCTTATAAGACTCACTTTTTTCCTCCACAAAGGGGGAGGAATTTCTGTGTGTCTTACGGAGTGAAGGGGCCAATCCTGGAGCACCTTCTGCAGCTGTGCTCTGCCTTCCTGGGCAGGGCAAACCTATAGGAAGGCGAGGGCAAGCTGGGGAGGAGGGACAAAGGCTTCCACACAGGTTCCTCCACCAAATGAATGGAGCCCAGAGGAATAGGAGAGCATGGAGGCAGGCAAAAATGAGGAGGCACAGGTGGGAAGAGGGGAGGAGGAAGCAGCCCAGGAGAGAGAGAGATCCCTGCTGCTGCAATCCTATGCATCCGTTTCAGGGGAGGAGGAGGCTTCCACTTGAGTAGACATGTACAGGATATGGTTCCTAGGGCTGCAATCCTTTCCAGAGGTGGGGGAAGCTTGCAATTGAGGCTTGCAAATGCACGGAATTTTGTTTGCTAGATATTACAAATGCACAGAATCTGGTTGGTAGAGGTTGCAAATGCAGAGAATTTGGTTTGCTAGAGCTTGCAAATGATGAGTTCTTGGGATTTCCAGAAAATTAGATTCTAATCTCCTAATTCCAGAAAATTAGAAAAGTGCTTGAACCTTGAAGTATCTCCCCATTTTTTAATGACAATGATGATGGTTCTTAATACCACTGTTGACTTTACATGGTTGTAATATTATTCTGCTATATTTCATTAAATATAGTACACTGTTTTATTATTATTCATATTCATATTAGTACACTGTTTGGTTCAGAATATTTTTTTTCTTGTTTTGCTCCTCTAAACGTTGGTGAGTCTTATGGTCCGGCGCGTGTAATAAGCCAGGAAATACGGTACTAGTTAGGCTGGCAAAAGTCTTCGCATAGACCTGTACTGTCGCAAAAGTGCCGTTAAGCCAATGCACACACATGCACTGGCCTTCCTACACTACAGTTAGAATCACAATTCGGAGGTACCTTTACCTTTTCCTGTTTACTACAATTCCTTTATTCCATCAAATGACATTCATGCCAAAAAGTAACTAGAAGCTACCAGTGGAGTCTATGAAAAAGAAATGCAACTGACAAATGCTGTCTCCGTTTAAAAAAGGAAAACATAAGCACACTGCTCTCAGGAGCTTCAAGTACCTGTGACAAAATGAATGACCAGTCAGTTTGGTACAAAAAAAATCCTCAAAACAAGAGACCTGAAGATCTGGAAATCTGCACTGTAAGAAACTGGGATTTTAGGTATTTATCCATCCAGAGGGCAAAGTTAGTTTGAACTCTATCTTAGAGCACAATCCTAACCATGTCTACTCAAAAGTAAGCCCCATTGTGTTAAACGGGGCTTATTCCCAGGAAAGTGTCTTTAGGATTGCAGCCTTAGCCAAGATCCATGTGTAAAGTCACCAGTCAAGAGAAAACCACTGTACAGTGGCACCTCACATAAAGAACACCTCACGTAAAGTATGTTTCACATAACAAACAAAAATTTCTCTAGGATTCTGCTTCACGTAAAGAAAGTGCTTCATGTAAAGAACACATTCGTTGGCAGTTGGGGCAGACGCGCTGGCCGGCAGCCTGTTTCAAAAGCATCAGGGCTGCCTAGCGCACCTACCCATAGTGAAAGCCACACTTCCATGCTGTTCCTCCTGTGGCCGGGCGTCTGCTGGGCAGAGTGAGAGAAGAGCAGTGGAGAAGAGGGAAGCAGCTCAGGGCCAGGCAGAAGGGAGCAGGGGAGAGAGAGGCTCAGGATGGAGAGAAGGGGAAAGTGGGTAGACACTTTGAAGGCGTCTTGGATTGCAGCCTCCTAACCATGTCTACCCAGAAGTAAGCCCCATTGTGGTAAATGGGTTTTACTTCCAGGAAACTGTTTTTAGGACTGCAGCCTAAGTAGACTTCAAAAGAACATGCCTATTGAATGCATGTTTTGAATTCGATCCCAGTGTTCTTTCATCATTTTTACATCCAGTTAATATTTTTATATGAATATTTTGGGGTTGTGGAACCAATCGTCTGAGTTTCCATTATTTCCTATGGGAAAATCCGCTTCACGAAAAGAATGTTTCTCATAAAGAACACGCCTCCGGAACGAATTAAATTCATTATGTGAGGCGCCACTGTATTAGGGACTCTTGTCTGCTGGCTTCTGTAAAAGAGTTACACTATTCTTAGGGCCAAATGCAGAGCAAGTTCAGCCTGCTCTGCCCTAACTGCTCTTTCCTAACTATTCTGTATCCAGACCAGAAAGTTATGCTGCATCCAGAGTCAGGAAGCCTGGGCTGCCCTAACTGTTCCATAGCCTGCTAAGTAATTGACACATGGGGAGGACTTGCTCCTGAGGAGACACCCCTCAGATCACACTGAACAAGGAACAGCAGTGGTGCCTACAGTGGTGACACAACTCTGTGCATCACCTGGTGTGGAAGTCTATGTGTCACCCTGGGATGTTCGCATCCCCCTACCTGGACTGTGCAGTTGCCAAAGTTGGCGCCTGTGCAGTACTATTCTTAAGTCTTTTGGCTTCAGAGGAGACTGTGCAGGCGTCAGAGTTGGTGCATGTGCCATACTCTTTCTGAAGCCTTTTGGCTGCTGCTCCACCTCCTGAGTGAGGCTGAATGGCTGTGCAGAGGTGTGGACTTGCTCCGCTCTAAGGAAGTCTCCTCTGAAGCTGTTCGGCACGCTCAGTCTGTTTCTGCGCAGTGCACCTCAGATGGCCGTTTGAGCCAGCTCTGAGGAGGGGTGGCAGAAAGGGCATGCTGATGCCTGGGGCCTGCCAGAGGACAGTCAAACTCCTCTGGTGCATCACCCTATATGGAGCGTGTCACCCAATGCAGCCCACACCAGCCGCACCAGTCTGGTGACGCCACTGGGTGCCTGCCTTATAAGGAGTCCCTGATGAGATGCCAGTACATTCTACAGTGAATACAAGGGGCTTCTTGGAGTGGCCTGCTGTATCCTGAGGTTTGTGGGCAGCCATAGTTTGTTCCATATCCTGAGGTTGAGAGGAAGGGGTTGCAGCTAGGCTGGCCAAGAACTCAGATTTTTGGTCAGCACTGCCATTCTTACTCGGGCCTTATCATGGACCCCTATGGGTCTACTCATTACTATACCTGCTCCTGAGGTGGTATAACTCTGAGGGCTGGAAGAGGGCATTTCTGCCTTGGGAACAGGCTCTGGATACAGAGTAACTGCTCTGCCCCAGGCAATGCTAAACATGCCCTCAACTTGCCTCTCCTGAGCTGCTTAGGCTGCCCCAGTTAGGGCAGAGCAGGTCCACCTCTCTTAGGGCACCCTATCTTGCCTTGCTCTGCCCTAAGCCTCCTTCAGAGTAACTGGGCTGGAGCATCTTGCAGTTGCTCCACCCTAGTGACAGACAGGGCACCCCAAGGGCTCCTATGTGGACAGATTAGGTGTAGTGGATTGTGCTGGCAGTTCCAGTGCTGTGCTGACGGAGTTGGGAGTGAGCCGTGGAGTGGGCCTACTTCTGAGTAAGCGATCCCTGTGCTGCTGTGAGCAAGAGGCGTGTCTGCTGGGGCTGAAGGAGGGAGAGTGCAGCCTTTCTCTCTAGGAGTCCAGTGTTGTGCAGACTGAGCTCTCTCAGGCAGAAGCCTCCACACTCCCAGGCTCCCCTGCCGTCCTCCCTTCCAGCCAAGCGGGAGGAGCGTCTCATCCTTATAATCACTGCTTGTTACATGCAGTGCCTTTACTCTCATACTGTGTCACTGGGCGTGACGTCATCAACATGGGCGTGACGTCATATAGCAGAAATTTAAACAGCCCCAGATATAACGAATGAACAGAATCGACAGTTAAAGGAAGGCGGTTAAGGCTGTTGGGCCCACAAGAGCTGCTCCCAGCCAAGGCGGGTCTACTCAGAAGTAAAGCCCATTCAGTTCAATGGCAGTGACTCCAGGGTAAGGCTCCAGAGGCTTCCTTCTCCCTCCATACCTGCATGTTCTCCTCGAAGGCCCCCCAGTCCTTCGCCGCTCCTGCTCCAGCGGCCGAGGCTCCCCCGGGGCCCGACATCTTCCCCACCGGCCGAGGGGAGCGACAACCTCCTCCCCCCCCCTCGGTAGCGAAGGCCACAGGCCCAACTGTAAGCAGAGTACCCGGATGTAGCCGACTAGAGTCGGGCCGCCCCTTATGTGGAACTCTCAGCAAATCTCGCGATGTTTTCGGAGAGTCGACGCCATCTTGGTTGGTCGCGATCAAACACTGCGCCATCTTTGTTGCCACACACAATATGGCCACACACGTAACTCCTCCTTCGACGTGATGACGACACAGACCCTCTTGGACCACGTGACGCGCAGAGCTTTTCGCCCCTCCCTGCAGCGGCGGTGGGCTGCGCATGCGTGTTCTGTGAAGTTGTTGAGAGGCACGTTGGGACGGAGAGAGATGGCGGAGCAGCCTGAAAACGAGCACCCTGAAGAGGAGAAGGAGACTGAAGTAAAGGAGATCCCCGCTCTAAAGGAGATGCGGAGTCGCGTCCTCCTGGGAGAGTTCGGAGTCCGCAACGTGAGTGAAGGGAGGGAAGGAGGGTTTCCAGCCACGCAGGGGCCCTGGGCTGCCCTCACCATCTCCTCAGTACCTGCTCAGGACAATCCATGTCTCTCTGCTCAGAAGTAGGTCCCACGAGAGTCAATGGGGCTTCCTCCCAGGAAAGTGTGGAGAGGGTGGCAGCCTCACAGCCCCATCCTATGCAGGTCTACTCAGAAGTAGGTCCCATGAGAGTCAATGGGGCTTCCTCCCAGGAAAGTGTGGAGAGGGTGGCAGCCTCACAGCCCCATCCTATGCAGGTTTACTCAGAAGTAGGTCCCACGAGAGTCAATGGGGCTTCCTCCCAGGAAAGTGTGGAGAGGGTGGCAGCCTCACAGCCCCATCCTATGCAGGTCTACTCAGAAGTAGGTCCCATGAGAGTCAATGGGGCTTCCTCCCAGGAAAGTGTGGAGAGGGTGGCAGCCTCACAGCCCCATCCTATGCAGGTCTACTCAGAAGTAGGTCCCATGAGAGTCAATGGGGCTCCTCCCAGGAAAGTGTGGAGAGGGTGGCAGCCTCACAGCCCCATCCTATGCAGGTCTACTCAGAAGTAGGTCCCATGAGAGTCAATGGGGCTTCCTCCCAGGAAAGTGTGGAGAGGGTGGCAGCCTCACAGCCCCATCCTATGCAGGTCTACTCAGAAGTAGGTCCCATGGGAGTCAATGGGGCTTCCTCCCAGGAAAGTGTGGAGAGGGTGGCAGCCTCACAGCCCCATCCTATGCAGGTCTACTCAGAAGTAGGTCCCATGAGAGTCAATGGGGCTTCCTCCCAGGAAAGTGTGGAGAGGATGACAGCCTCAGAGCAACTCTTCTAATAACTCTGTCAAGTTACAACCTCTCATTTCTCTTCCAGGTCCACTCAACAGACTTTCCTGGGAATTATGCAGGATATGATGATACCTGGAGTAAGGCAAAGTTTGAAGAGGTGGGAACATCTGATGCTGGAGGAAAGGGATAACTTCTTCCTCTTGGGCATCTTTGGGCCAAAACGGTTGGCTTCCTTAGGCTTTCTCTATATGGGACAGACTTTGCATACCGTTGTATGTTTCTCACTGGTGATGGCTATTTGTGACTTTCTAAAGGCAATAGGAGAGTGTCCTGAAATAATTGTGTATTCAGAAATGCTGTATATGTGGGGGCTGACGCTGGGCCTACATATAATGTAACTATCAAATGTACCATGTGTGATCTGACATGTTTCTGCAGCTGAAAGCAGAGTTTTATATTTCAGTTTTATTAGATCTTGTGGTAGTCTGAACATTTCTCTATCATTCAGTGTTTCTGGAAATGTGGGTCAGGACCATCAGTGGATTGCAAACCAATTTTTGATGGATCATAAAAAGTTTATGAAACATGAAAAAGAAACATTTTAAGCATCCTTGCCCAGTTAGCAGGATAAAATTGTTAGCTGGAATGCTAACCTGTAGTATGGGATAATCTTTACACCCCCAAATCAAAATGTGACATTTTCTCTAGTACATGCATTATGTGTAAGGTCTCTAGCAGCCTTGTGAGTATAACTCCATTTATTCTTGATTTATTAACAACTAAAATTCTCCCTGTGTGCCATCCCTCATGCGCATCATCCCCTCCATGCACATCATCCCACCATTGAGCATCAACCCCCCCATGTGCAAACCCTCCTCACAACCATGGGCACCAATATCAGGCAGGCGCAGGATGTGGGGCAGGGTGTTGATCAGTCTTAATTGTTAAGTATAGGCCAAAAATGCGTCATACCCCTTTTCAGCCCCTTAAGGGTTAAATTTTTAGAAATCTGGTCTTGGTGGGTGCTCCCCTCATAGAAGGAATACACTTCCCAAATTTCATGCTTCTGGGTCCAGAGTTTGGGGCAGAGCGTCCCTCAGTCAGGGATTCTTCAATGGAAAGTATAGGGAAGAAAATGTGTTGTGCCCCATTTCACCACCTTCTGGTTGGAATTTCTGAAAACTGGTTCTTAGTGGGTGCCTTCGTCACAGAAGGAATACCCTCCCCAGATTTCACACTTCTAGGCCCAGTGGTTGTGCCTGCGCATTGATGAGTGACTATGTCAGTCAGTGACTTTTCAATTTTATATATCTAGATAAACATTTTTTCTAGATCCCTTTCATGGGAGTGGGTCTAGTGGAATACAATGGATTGTTTTAATAATAAAAAACTTTATTACGGTCTAAAGACCAGCCACAAATAATATAGATTGTTTTAAAAAGTGGGTCCTGATGCTAAAAGGTTTGGGAAGCACTGATTTTAAATGATCAAATATACTCTTGGTTGTGAGACTGATTTGTCAGTTTTTCATCCATGCAAGTTAAAAGGCAAATATTTGGATTTTAGATTTGTAGGTTGTGCCTGTTTTGAAACTTTATTCTTCTCTTGCACCTACAGAATTTCAGAGTAGATGTGGTCCACATGGATAAAAGCACTCTGGAGTTTGACATGGTGGGGATTGACGCAGCTATTGCTAATGCTTTTCGACGCATATTACTTGCTGAGGTATACATTTTGTTTGCTTGGCAAATAATGGGGCATATCCACAAAGCTTACTTAGGAGTAAGCCCATTAAACTCAGTAAGGCTTACTCCTGAGTAGGGGAATGCACTGTAAGATTAGTATTAATATGTGGGATCAGCAGTCAAAATCCAAAAACAGGATGGCTAACTTCTTAAAAAATGTGTTGGGAAAACATGTAGCTGAGAATCTTTTGACATAACCGATTTTTTCCTGTTATGTAGGTGCCAACGATGGCTGTAGAGAAAGTCTTTGTGTACAATAACACCTCCATTGTGCAGGATGAAATCCTGGCTCATCGCTTGGGATTGATCCCTATCCATGCAGATCCTCGTCTCTTTGAATATAAGAGTGAAGGTGAGATCACATGTGATCCAAACTTGCTAGAGGGGATGACTTCCCAAAATCCCTATATCTAGGCGGAGGTCGCTCAGTGAGCCTGTAGAATCCACTTGCTTTCCTTTTACAGAAGATGAATGTGATGAAATTAACACTCTGCAGTTCCGGTTGAAAATAAAGTGCAGTAAGAATCCCAAAGCAGCCAAGGAGTCATCTGATCTGAATGAATTGTATATCAACCATAAAGGTAAAATAGCTGTTTGTGGATGAAATCCCATCTCTAGGCCATGCCTTTAGACTTGCCAATTACATCTTAAAGTCACTAACTGACTGACTCATTACCGCCCTGCCAAAACCGCTGGGCCTAGAAGTGTGAAATTTGGGGTGGGTGTTCCTTCCATGACGGAGGGGTGCACTAATAACCAATTTTTGGAAATTCCAACTGGAAGGGGGTGAAAAGGGGTGCAACACGTTTTCCTCCCTATACTCTGCATTGGAGAATTGATGACTCATCAACTTTCAGCCCCAACTACTGGGCCTAGAAGCATGGAATTCTGGGAGGGATCCTTCTGTCACCTGAACACCCACCGAGAACCCATATGGAGAAATTTAACCCTTAAGGGGCTGAAAAGAGTTAAACGTGTTTTTGTCCTAAACTTAACATGGGAGACAGACCAACCTCCAGCCTATTTGGTGCTCGGTGCCTGGTGCACTGGGGGGATATTGTTCGGAGCGAGGGGTTGCACTGTGGAGGATGTTGCGCGTGGGGGGAGTGATGCACATCGGCGACTGATGGCATGGGGTGTTGATGCGCATGGAATGTTGATGTGCTATGGGGGGATGGCGTATGGGGAAATGTTAGTCCAGCAACGCGGGTACGCTTTTCGCTAGTTGACAATAATTATGAAGCTGTCAGTCTTTGCCTTTGCAGCAGAAAGTGGGAGGTGGTGGGCTAGGTTTGCTTGATCAATATGGTGATCCCACATTGGGGATCATCAGGTGCAGAGGCTTGACAAGCACCTGACAGAGATTATGAGGGTTTCCTGCTACTGGCAGGGGTTGGATTAGATGACCAGTTAGGTTCCTTCCAACCATGATTTTTTATGAATGCCATTACTTATTTTGCAGTGTACTTTAAGGCTCGTCTCCTGGTTGGTTATGAATAAGGGTGTCAAGGTTGATCAAGATGTCTGCCTAGTTTCCGATTTAGTGGGTTTTGTGTCCATCTCTATTCACAGTTTACAGCAAACACATGGAATGGGTGCCTCTGGGATCTCAGGCTGACAACCTGAATGCTGACTTCCGTCCTGTACATGACGACATTCTCATTGCTCAGTTGCGTCCTGGCCAAGAAATTGATGTGCTTATGCACTGTGTGAAGGGCATAGGTGAGAGTGCTGATTTGCTGGAGAAAGGGTTGGTGATTTTTAATTTTGGGGTGTAAAAGGTGAAAAGTGGGAAGTTGATATTTGATCTAAGTATTAGGCTGGAGGCAATTTTCTGGGGTCCCCAGAAAATTTTATGAGGTCCCTACCAACCACTTCTGATTCCCTTTCATTACATCAGCGTTTCTCAAAGTGGGGGTCGGGACCCCTTTGGGGGTCGCCTAGAGGTTTCCTGGGGGTCGCCAAAAGACCCCTGGTGTACAGACCTCCGGCTGTAGCTGCGTGTGCACTGGGGCCGACTGACAGCCTCAGGGCCCAATCCTATGCATGCCTACTCTGAAATAAATCCCATTATAGTCAGGGGGAGCCTTTACTCCCATGTAAATGTGGATAGGATTGCAGCCTCAGGGCCCAATCCTATGCATACCTACTCTGAAATAAATCCCATTGTGTTCAGGGTGTGCATAAAACACACATTTCATTTGTAACAATGAAAATACATCTTGCATATCGGATATTTACATTATGATTCATAACAGTAGCAAAATTACAGTTATAAAGTAGCAACAAAAAAATTTTTATGGTTGGGTTCCCCACAACATGAGGAACTTATAAAGGGGTCACGGCGTTAGGAAGATTGAGAACCACTGCACTACATGCTTTTCCTGTTTTAGAAAGCGTCCGGTTGAACTTATTATATCAACTTCCTATGAGAAATGAAAACACAATACAACGGTGCCTCACATGACAAGTTTAATTCGTTCCGGAAGCATGCTTGTTATGTGAAATGCTCTTCATGTGGAGCGGATTTTCCCATAGGAAATAATGGAAACTCAGGTGATTGGTTCCACAACCCCCAAAATATTCATATAAAAATATTAACTGTATGTAAAAATGATGACAAAACACTGGAATTGAATTCAAAACATGCATTCAATGTGCATGATGTTATGAAGTCAATGTAGGCTGCAATCCTAAAGACACTTTCCTGGGAGTAAGCCCCATTTTACACAATCGGACTTACTTCTAGGTAGAGAGCCTGGTTAGGAGGTTGCAATCCAAGACACTTTCAAAGTGTTTCCGCACTTTCTCCTTCTCTTCATCCTGAGCCTCTCTCTCCCCTGCTCCCTTTTGGCTAGCCCTTATCTGCTTCCCTCTTTTCCACTGCCGTTCTCTCCCTCTGCCAAGAGGATGCCTGGCCACAGGAGGAACAGCACGGAAGTGTTTTCGCTATGGGCAGGCGCGCTAGGCAGCCCTGATGCTTTTTAAAAGGGCTGCCATCCAGTGTGTCTGCCCCAACTGCCAATGAGTGTGCTTGTTAAGTGAAGCAACACTTGTTATTTTAGGCAGAATCCTAGAGAAATTTTTGTTTGTTATGTGGATCACTTGTTAAGCGAGGTACCGCTGTAACTTGCTTTCGCTGGCTTGTTTATGTCAATATAAGATATTGATTTGTTTACTTTTTGAGGGGAGGGATCATTTTTGATCATTTTCAGAAAAGTCTCATTTAAATCCCATGTATACAATGGCCCATCTCTCTTCATTCTGTCTGATTAAGGGGATCCAATAATCTTCATGTCTGTATGAAGTTGTGAATCTGTTTCCCTGCTTCCAAGTCCAGTGCTCAAGCCAATGCACTGCACCAGCCTTTTCCTTATCAGTGGTTCCCAACTTTTCCCTACCTTTATTCAGTTTTTCAAGCACCCCTAAAGGTTGTGGCAAATAACCCTGGGGGTACACCCTCCCAGTTGTTGGGAACCACTGCTGTATATGTGGATGAGTCAGAGTGTGTGCTTAGCTAGAGTTAGGAATATATATAATGGTTAGAATTCCATGTGAGTATAGTTCTTGATAAACTATTGATTGATTGCTATCCCAATCCTAAACCAGGGCACTGCTAGCAGTCAAGCCTATAAATTCTGAAGTTTGCTTTACTAGTGGCTATAAGGATGCTGTGCTGGCTGAGAGGCCAGCTCCTGTTGGATCTGGGTCTTAGCAGGGGAAGGTGTCACTTCCAATTCTGGTGGAGGCGGGCAAGGGACAGGGAGGAGAGAGAGGCTGGTGGTCAGAGGGAGGATCTTGCCCAGGACACCTTGCCCTCCTCCTGAGCTTCTCTGCACTGCTTAACAAAAGCCTCTTCAATTCTGGGCATATTCAGTAGTGGATACAGACGCAAGGAAACATTTGATCCCTTATCTTGAAGAAGCCCAGGTGGTTGGTCTGGCCAGCACTGACCAGTTCTGTGCTATTGTTCCTCGTAGCATTCCCAGACCATAGAACTGGGATGCCCATGTGTCTATTTCTCAAACCCTTTGTACCCACATGCAAAAAACAATTCTGTATATTACTGATATTTGGTTTCTGCCAGTTTAGGGTGGTGAAAGTATGTATCTGTTACGATTTGGGGGTGGGGTGGGGAAAGGCTGAGGATGTAAGATTGGTTTTATTTTTTTATAAATAAAAACAAATCCCACACAAATATTCTTGGTTCTAGTGAAAGAATTGTGTTTTTTTCCCTTGAAAATCTGCTTTCTTTAGGTAAAGATCATGCAAAGTTTTCTCCAGTAGCCACAGCCAGCTACCGGCTATTGCCAGAGATAACTCTACTGCAACCAATTGAGGGAGAAGCAGCTGAGAGGCTGAAGAAGTGCTTTTCTTCTGGGGTAATAGAAATCCAAGAAATCGAAGGTAACTTCTATATGATATAAAAATTACAAGCTGAATTTATGATACTGAAAAAGCAATCTGACCTGAATTCAGTTGTTAGACTAACCCTACAGTCCACAGTAACTACGGGAGCACATAAGAGACCTTATGTGTACCTGTAGTTACTGCATGACCAAGTAAAAACCTATGGGAAATTCAAATTGTTCTTACACCGGAGCAAGGACTCCCCATAGTTACTCTGGATTGCACCCTAAATTTTGTGGTCCATTATCAGTACAATCTCGATACTAGTCAAAATGGGGAACAGTGACCCCACTTCATTTAAGGGGGTGGGGGAATGGGGAGAGCAGCAGTGCAATCACTGAGGGAATTGGGTTTTTTCCCCAAATGTGACAGGGTTCCTGCAGGATCTGGGGAGTCTTATAGAGCACTTGCTGAGCTCTCTTGAGGTGTGGAAACAGTGAAAGTTCTAGCCGCGACTAAATCAACACGTTCCACGTTTCCATGCCTCAGGCAGATCTGTGAGTTCTGCAGGGCTCCCTAAATCCTGGCAAGACCCCTGTGACTTGCCAGGATTTAGGAAGCCCTGCAGAAAAGCACCCCCACTCTCCACAGGGGCACAGTCCTGGGGATTGCATCACTGCCCAACCCTCTCTCCTGCAAAGACTTAGGGTGAAATCTCAACCTAGGCTGGCACAACTCATCAGTCTTTCCATATCCGTGGTGGTATAGGGAAGCAAGTTCATGTCTGTGAACTGGCCTAATCCTCCCCCAGGATTGGTGCAGAAGTGACACCAACAACACTTTTGTGACACTCCCAGGTTAGCACAGGACTTATGCCGGGGCCTAGTCTGTCCTAACGTAAGGTTAGGATTGCAGCGTTAGAAGTGGACAGAGGTTCCTCAAAAGTTTTGGAACAACTGCTCTATCTACTTAGTGTGACCTATGGAGCCTCCCAACTTGTGACTTGCAGAAATGGAAAATTCAGTGTATGAAAACAGTTTTACGTTTTGGTTTGTCTATTAGAATACTAAATCTGTAATTCTTTGTACTCCTACTAGGGAATAAATCCCACTGAACTTTGAGCAAGCAAACATGCATAGGATTTGACTACAAATACTTTTAAATTAGATTAGCGAAGTTTCTGTGAGTTGTTTAGTAAATGGGCTCATGCTCCTACAACATTGTGAAAATAAATGCAGATGTGCTCTGCACTTGGTACTTAAGAGGTTACTAGAAATAAGTCATAATTCAGTGAGATGTTTTCATCAAAACAGTCCACCTGCACTGGATTTTATGTGTTGGTTTCTTTCTAGGAAAAAAAGTGGCGAGAGTGGCCAGTGCTCGATTGGACACATTTAGTAGAGAAATTTTTCGTCATGATGACCTGAAAAATCTTGTGCGCTTGGCAAGAGTACGAGATCACTACATCTGTGAGTATTTCAACCATTTCTGTTAGTGTTCATTTCTGTGATATTCTGCTGCACAGTAAGTGAGGCTGTCATACTTCTGGAAATGATTTGAATCAAATACTTATAAGTATGGGTATGAGATGAATACCATAGTTAACACCATTCTGAATTGAATGTTGGAAAACGTCTTGTCCTTGCAGAAGCATAAAGATTTACAAAAAAGAGCTGAATAGTTCCTTCTTTCAATTTAGATCGAATATTTTGAGGTGAAAATAAGGGTATGCTATCACATGCTTTTTTTAAAAAAATGGCTGCAACCACAAAGGGACTGATGTTTTAATATGTTTCTGTAGTCTCTGTAGAGTCGACAGGTGTCCTACCTCCAGATGTATTGGTGAGTGAAGCAATCAAGGTGTTAATGGGAAAGTGCCAGCGTTTCTTAGAACAACTGAAATCTATCCAGAAAAAATAAGAACAGCCTTTTTAGAGCAAGAACTTGCTTTTTTGGAATCTGCCATTGCGTCTTGAAGGATCACAGCCTACCCAGCCTGAAGCAGCTACTAAGGACAAAACTACCTCCATCAGAGAGGCTGAATTAGAGCCACCATCTGTGAGATTTCTATTTGGATATTCAACTGAGATAAAGTTGAAAATAGAGTTATAATGCAACACTGAAGTGCAATTGCTTTTTAGAAAGACTGAAATCTTTGGGGGAGGACTTTCCCTTCATATCCTTTAGAACAATTAAGGGATTGAGTATTAGAGTGGGTGAGTTCTAATAAAACATTGCAAAGTCTCCCTACTAGCTTGCCTTGAAAACTACCTGAGTGTGGAGGCATGGCGGTTTTACAAGCACACAATGAGGCGCATTTCCATGCCACATTCCCAGGCCAGCACTGACACTGTACTAATGCTGGTTCTCTGTAGCTTGGCAGTCTGAACGGACTACTGCAAGGCAGAAGGTATGCTTGGGGGAGGGAGGTGGGATCCAGAACCTCTGTGGAGGGCTTTTTGCCTCTTAGTACAGAAACAAATAACCCCATTGCAGGGCTATTCTGCTCACTAATGTCCCCTTCCCGAATGAAGCATTGGGTAGCTTCTGCAGCTGCCAGCATTCCAGGGTAATAATGGAGTTGTGAGCAGCTCAGGGTTGGGCTGTCCCCTCCTAAGCTAAACAGATCTGTGAATCACATGTCAAACAAGTTTTTTTATTAACTTCCTTAGAATTGTTAGTACATATCAGGTTAGCAAGTGCCCACCTTCTTTTTCAAGGGTAACCTTTTTAAAAAAAATATGGCTTTTTTGTTTCTTTAGTCTATTAAATATGCAAAAGATAATTTGGGTTTCAAGGGTCTGGTTTTTGTTCAACAGAAATGTGTTGGATTGGAGGTGGGTGGGTTGGAGAAATGTGGTTATATACAGAGAGGAATTGTTCTGGGATTCTTGTGCAGCCTCAGTCCTTGGGGCATTTGACTCATTCCCCCCCCCCCCCAGACTTGCCAGGGACCAGGCTTTATTCTTCCCTTCACATTCATACTGTATCACTGCAGGAATTAATTTTGTAACAAATGTAATTTTCTGTAACTGTCACAGTAATCAGATCTTCATAATTAGAATGGGTGCAAAGTCACAACAGTGATTGTCAAATGAAGACCTTGTAAACCTGGGTTCATTTTCCCTGTCTAATGCCATTTTAGAGTGCATGATTAGGAGCGCCTTTTGATTGTATTGACTTTGAGCTCTTATTTAGCAGCACAAGTATTATTCAGATATATTAGCTCAAATTACAAGTTGGGTGATGTGAGACACACAGCACAATCCTAACCATATCAACTCAGAAGTAAGTCCCATTGTGTTCAATGAGTCTTACTCCCAGGAAAATGTGTTTAGGATTGCAGCCTTAAACTAAATAGCTTTCTGAAGTTTTGACATTTTGCTATAGTGAAAAAAGTATTGGTTTCTATTAAATCCATGCAGAATAAGAAGAAAGCGGTCTAAAAGGGTACTGGTACTAAGCCAGAACGAAACAGCTGCAATAGAGACCTTTACTGGTATTCAAAAGTGAATCACAATCTGTTGAAATGTAACCTTCTTACAAAACCCTTTAAATTTTAAGTGTTTCTCTGATGGTCACAGAAAGTTAAAATGATGTAACAAATACAGTAGTCTAGGTGCCACAGCTATTGCCAGGGTTAATAAGGTTTTTATTAAGTTTCATCATGATAAAGGCCAGAAGGGATACAGCAACAAAGAAGGTGGCAGGACCTGAATGCCATCCTAAGCTTTGCTTCTTCTGGTTACAACACCATGATTGTACTTCTACAGTCAAACTATTGTAGTTAAAGACCTAGTTATCAGGGAATTATAACTGAAACTGGTTTCCTCGTACTTAAACAATCTGGCAGTTTCAGGCCAAAAATCCTGTTTCTACCACAAAGCCCAAATTAGATGCATTCAAAACCTGTACTACAGAGAATTAGCCAGAACTCTGCCAATGCACTTTCAAATGCAGAATTTTAGCATTTGTGGGAAGTTTCTTTAAAGTATTCCAGCCACAACAAAATAGCCCTGCTGCTGCCTTTGAGAAGAATATTCAGGTTCCAACTGCTTAGGTTCAGTATGGACCTATCCACCATGATACTGTTTCTTCGGCAAAGAGAGACATAGTTACTCCAGACCTCCACCAGCTCAAGGAAATAAAGCTTCCTTGCAGCAGTCTGACCTTTCCTTGCGTTTGGTAGGATACCTTACCAAGGGGTACCTCTCCTGAGAGAACAAACTTAGAAAATAAACTCAGTGGAAATGTAAACATCCACAAATGCTCAGTGTACAGATTTGGGTTGTTTGGAAAAGGAAGCAGGAGTCCTTTGTTAGTGTCATAGTGTGGCAGGCACAGTGTAGGCATCAAAGGAGGAATGGCAGACGGACTAGGGCCTTTAGGTAAATGCTGCCTTCACTAGGAAAATGTATGCATTACCGAAGGATAGTTCTTAAAACTTGGCCAAAAATGGTTGGTGTTAAGTGTCCTAAGGCCTCTGTGCTTGATAGATGGGCTCCATTAAAACCAACTGTAGAATCAAGGTGCATTGTGGATCTGAGATAAAAAGACAGGGAAGCTTCTTCTACCATGCTGGACTTTTTTTGATTCATATCCCATCTTCCATTGGAATAGGGATAGTCCAGCAAAATAGTTTTATCCAGGGTCAGGAGATGAGCAGGCAAGATAAACCAATGAAAAAAACACAAGATACAAAAGAAAGGGGTGATAGGGAAGGTGTTCTGAGCTTACAGTTCAAAGAGTGAAACGAGGGTTCCCTCATCATTGTTTTCCAGCAAGTCTGTTTCTAAGGTTGGTTTCACCTTTTTGAACAGTGATGGGAGATTTCTGATATGAACTTCCTTCCGGAATTGCTCTCCTAACGGCTTCTGTGAGAACAAAAAGAAGTCTGGATTAGAGAGGCTGCATATTAACAACAGTCCACTACATATTTTTGGATGTCTAAATATTAAACCTATCTTGTGGCAATAGGTTCCACTGTCAGATAATATAGTTTGGCCTCAGAACTGGAGGGGGGTTCTGTTCCCAGAACAGATAAGCCCTTAGTTGTGGGTCAGGACCTGTGCGAGGAACATTCCAATCATGTCTGAAAACTCACTTATTTCCAGCCATGGGGAGCTCTGCCAACAATCTGCAGGGCTTAGCTGACCCTCGCATGACCCCTGGGAAGGCAGAAAATTTCCTCCATTTCCCTTCAGGAGAAGGGAATGCTTTCCCCTTTCCTTCACCCCTTAAAAGGAGTAGGGGACCCTTTACACAAACAGGGGGTTGTGACCCCCCCCAGATTGAGAAGGTACCTTAATATTTCTGTTGTCAGTGGTGTCATTAGAGTCTGCATCACCCAGTGTGGGAGGCCAGCATGTCACCCCATGACATGTTATGTCCCATGCAGTCAATGCAGCAACATAATGGGTAGTAGACATGGCAATGCATCATCACCCCTTGCTATTGTTTTTTGGCTATAATTTTGGATAGAATAGAGCAGTGATTTTCAACCCTTTTCATCTCATGGCACACTAACACAGTAGTAAAACTGTCAAGACACCATTTCGGTATAAAATTCTGTTGGTGAGTGGGGGGCTCACATCCCCAAAGACCTTATTAATAAATGAACTTCTCCCAAACTCCTAGGGCAGACTATTAGCAGGAGACAAGGCACACCCTGGGGATGACAAGACCAAGAGTCAGACTAATAGCACAATTTTTAATATGCCTATTGAGAATTAGGCCCCAATGGCAGCAATGGGACTTATTCCCCCAGGCGTGAATAGGATTGCAATCTAACTATCAAAAGAACACTGATCCACCACCCTAGATGCAGAAGGGAGGAATGCCTGATCTTTCCTCTAGATTTCTCGGCTCTTTGGAGTACAACTTACCCCTATGCAGCCTGAAATTAGGCGTTTGAAATGGTCCTTCCGACGTTTGTCTGCCATTTTCTGCAGTGACGGGTTGAGTAGCTTGGTATCAAACTGTTCCAAGGAATCTCTTTGAATGTCTGGAATGTGTTCCATGATTTGTTTCAGCTCAGCATAGCGTGGACGCTTCAAATGGCAAGGACAGTCAACAGGAAATTTGTCAAAACTAAATCCGTCATTCTTTAAAGAGAATGAAAACCCGCCCACCGGAGTTCTCTGTGGATCTGAAAAATCATCAGTGAAACTTAAGAAAACACATTCTTCTTCTGCATTGTCTTACCAAAGCTTCGTAGATCTGGAACGCCAAGTTAACAAGAGCTGCCATACAGCCATCGTGTTGCCCATGAATCTGTAATCCTTTCAGTACACATACGAAAAACAAGGCCACCGCATTAGACGTCAATGTCCCTGAGAGCACCTATGACAGACAGATGAACAGATAGCAATATGGTAACCCAAACCAATTTTGTTTCTCCACCCAGAAGTGATGACTAACATTCGTACTTCAAAATGGTTCCCAAATGCACTGAAAGTGTGTTGATATATTCAGCTTCACCCCCTCTGGTCTTTTCAGCAGAAATACCTCTTTAAGCAATGGCCAGCATAGTTGTGTGGTAGTTCTTTGGCAAGACAGAGTATCCTTCCAGGTAAGAGATACGAAAGCTGTTTTCAGCAGAGCAGAGCAGATAGCCTGGAAACAAAGGAAAGACCCTTCTCAGATGTTCTGTAGATTTTGTTCTTGAAGGCAAAGGCCTTCATTACACTTTTAAATACACCATGCTGTTGAAGGATGAAAAATAGCCAAACTCCCTAAAAAGCTTAGCTCTGAATCTTACCTCCTGCTTCATCAAACACTTGCCCAACTCAGTGAGCTCACTGCTGGATGGTGGAGTCACTTCGGCAGACATCATTTCCTCATCTATCAGATAAATGCAAATGTGAGCACCGGGCTCCAAGACATGGAAAGTCAATCAAATTAATCACTATCACCTAGACAGACCAGGGAGCAAGCACCCCAACTAGATACGTTCTAAGAGGGATACAGAGTCATGGGCAACATCTCATTGGAATTACAGAAAATCTGGTCTTCCCTATTGCTTAAGTTCCTATGACCCTTTCTGAGTCCACTTGGCCCTTCTTTGTCATGGGGTGAGAGGTTAAGCCAGCTGTATGGAATGCTCCTCCATCAAGGAAGAAACCCTTTCCTTAGAGTTACAATTATTTTTCTCTGCTGGTCATTAACTCTTTACATAGAAATGTAAGCATATAGATAGCTGTTCTTTTCCATCTCACACAATACCAAAATTGGGACAGCCAATAAAATTGAGGGTTGGGAGAATCAGAACAGACTAAATGAAATATTTCTTTACACAGCATGTAATTTGTGGAACTCCTTGGCACAGGATATGGAGATGGCATCCGGCCTTTAAAAGAGGATGGGAATGCTTTCTGGAGGAAGAGCCTATCACAAATTACAAGCCATGATGGATATATGCAACCTCCTTAGTTTTAGAAGTAGGCCATCTGTGCCATGACAGATGCGTGTGTTTCCTGAGGCATTTAGTGGTTCACTGTGAAATACAGAAAACTGGATTAGATGGGCCACTGATCCAAAGGGACTCTTGTTCTGTAGGGACAACCTATTTCCAGAGAAATCAAACATGCAACAGCAAGAGCACTTCCATTACTTACCATCACCATCTGCAGAAACAGCATTATTCTGCTCTGGCCTTCTCTTTGGGATACAGCAAAGAGCTGGAGAGGCATCAGAGGAAGAAAGTAGTTAAGCACCAGCAGATAATCCAGTGGCACCCCTGCCACCTCTCCCCAGTTTTTCTATCCCTGTGGACTGTGAATCCTTGTGTATTGGGGGGGACAGATGGGAAAGCAGTTTGTAAGTAAGAAGAGAGGAGGCTGTGAGAGCCCATGAATTAGGAAGGGGAAAAACGGGTAAGGGTACTCTAACTCCACTTTCCTTGACAGCTTAGCTCTGGCTACAGCCTCTCTTGTACACAGCTTCTATTTGAAATGAACAAGTGCACCCTGCTCACCTGAAATGGAAGCTTCATGGAGGAAGAGAGTGTTACTCTATGAATGTCACAGAACAAGCCTCCCCCTCCAATGTCAAACATTTTGGAATGCTTTTTCTGCTATTACCAGTTATCTTACCAAGAAGTTCCTGAGAACACAAGTTGTAACCTACTAATTTAGGCTGTATTTAGGCCCCACTTACCCTTAAGACTAAGAACATTTGGAGCGATAAAAAAAAGTCTTGACAAAAATGGCAAAACATTTGGAGCATGATGACAAACAACAAGAATGGATTTTAGTCAAATCACTATACAGTATTGTGATTCCATGTATTCCAGCATCAGCCTTCGTGGGATACTCAGGAAGACAGATGTCTCAGGCCTATCATGCAACCAACTATTCTCACTCACTGATAAGATCCATGACTTCTCGGGTGACCAATCTGACCAATTGTTCCTCTAACATTTCTTGAGACTCAGGGTTGTCATCTGTGTCTTCATCACTAATTTAAGATAAAACATCAGATTTGAGGAAAGCAACATAAATCTGAAGAAAACAACTGCTGTTGAGCATAACTACTGTATATAACCAACTCCTTCTAAGTACCTTTTGTTTTTCAAGCCTGGAAAAGACTAAGAGTTTTCCTTCAGTTTTACTGTGAAACTGGCACTGTTTTACTGTGGGTGGCGCAAGCGGTTAAGTCACTGTGCCTGTTAACCAGCAGGCCAGGATTCGAAACCCAGGTCGGCCCCACAAGACAAGGTGAGCTCCTGTTGTTAGCCCAGCTCTGTGACACCACCTGGAGCCAATCGTATTGGCTCTGCCTTTCCATTGGACTAATTCAGTGGCGTGGAGAGGGGGGAATTTCCTGCTTGGGAAACAGCCCATCCTCCATAACAATCCAACCCAGGCTTTCGTGCTTCGCTTGCAGCGTATGCAGCGCCGAGCACGATACCATAGTCTCTCTAGACTGAGGGAGGCCTGCATTCACTGTGACAGGAACCTTAGTCATGCCAGCTTGCCAATGCCAACTTGCAATACATCTTTTTGGCTAATTTCACCAATGCAAAGTTCTACTCAGAGGATTAGTTAAGACATTTCTTCTGCTACAAATCAAAAAGGATCAGACAGACAGAAGTGGTTTCATCAACATCCAGCCATGCCTCCTTTTTACGACAAACATTCTGTGCAATCCTAATATGTGCAAGAGCAGGCAGGCTGATGTGACTGTGCTGAATCCAGTGCAGGTTCAGGGCTGCTGCTGTGTTACCACAGGGGGAGAAGAAAACTTATCCCCTGGCAGCAACCCCTGGTAATGTGGCAGCAACCCCAACAGGTCTACTCTGTTCTGCACCATCTCCAGAAGTGACACAGAGCTGAGTAGACATGAGCAGCCAAGAAGCTACTCCATGCCCCCTAGCAATGCATAACTGATGGTCCTAGCAATGCATCCCACTCCCTATCTGCCCGAGTACCACCCTCTATAACACCAAATGCCCCCTTCCACCTTCTCTCCAAACCCCTCAGAACTTCACATCTGCTCAGCTGGCTCAAAAGTATTTCTCCCTGCTGCTGTGGAGGCATGCAGATTCTATGCACCAGTGTGGTTTTCCCCAGAAGAGGTGCTAATATGTTTTTTGGCAAGTTTTTGATTCTCCCAGGAAGGTGCAAGGGATTTGCACCTGCCCAGCACAATCTCATGATTGTGCCCTTAGCTGTAGAGCAGCAAAACCAAAGAGCCCCATCTACTGGTGCCCTCATGATCATTCAAGGAGGGATTAGATACAGTGATCTCTAGAGCAGTTACAGTCCTCTTGTTTAAGTCATCTCACATACCATACTAAATTACGCTGGTTGATGACTTGCCATTTCTGGGACAGCCTCTGAAAGAGAAAATTAGCATGACAGGAAGGTTGTCAAAGGGGACACACAGGATTGTGCACGTTCTGCATTAAGGTAATCCAAACTAACTGGGATAAATTAAGCAAATTGTGCATTTGCACAGCTTTTGTGCTTTTGTTAGTAACATAGATAAACAGATAACTATACAGGGAATGAAGCTCTTTATCCTAAAGATTCTGCTTAAAAAATTCTGCGATACCTTGTCTCACTCACTGCTACAGCTGAGATATCATCAGACATAAATCTACGAATCTTCTGTGATCTTGTGCTAAAAGCTATGCCAGAACTTGTGTACTCCTATGGTTACTGTCTTAGACTTCAGTGTCAAAAAGTATGACATTATGAAGCTACTGAATATTTGAGCAAATCACTGTCAGTTTCATACCTTATGCAGTGGTTCTCAAACTGGGTAATATGACACTCCTGAATAAGAATCCTGGGCTCTATAATCTTAAATAACAGGGAAGGTAGCAAATGATTCCCAGGATTGTATAGCTGCAGATGCAGAGAAAGCTTTTCTCTATCAAGCCTTATCTGCTGCTGGGCTCTCCTGGACTCCTGCAAAAGGTAAGCTTGATGGAGTAACACAATCCTGAGGGTGACACTGCTGCTTTCCCCTACCTCTGAAAACACCTTCAAGCTGAAGCTCTCTGAATTTGAGAACTGCTGCCTTCTGAGTTTGTTGTGATGCTAAAAGATCATACTCTGAGCAACAAGATATGGAAATACTGCCAACAGTGACAAGCTCCTGACAAAGTCACACGTATACCATGCTGTTTCTTACCACATGTATGTAGTTGAGGAATGGTCCAAGTATAGGATAGACAAGAGTTTCATAGTGTTCAGGAGGGCAGGAGAGGACCATAGGCTTCACAAACACACCTGTATGAAGCTAGTTAAAGAAATTAAGCAGCACATGGATGTTTCAACATTGACCTCACTGGGACAGATGAGCAATTCCACCACCAGAAACTACCAGAATATGACCTATATGGCAGGCTGCAGAAATATTGAGATTCTTTCACTCATGGCTTTACATGTTATTTATACAAAAGGGCAGAAGGTATGGACAGTCTGAAGATTGAGCTGCTGTCTTAGTCAAAGAAGCTAAGAGGGCGTATAGTTGTGCCTTGATTGGGAAACTGAGCCTGACAAGCCATTGTGGGAGAAGCGCCCCAAGGAATCACTGTGATAACCTACCATGAGAAGGGGTGGAAGAATGGGAAGATCAGCTGCCAAAAGCCTGGCTGATTTGTAACTGCAGCTGTAGGAAATTCAGAAGACATGAGACCTATGCAGCAACAAGGATGACTAAACCATGAAGGGAAACGTTCTATAAATTAGGGGTTCTATGAGTTTCTCAGAAAAACTGTAAAAAATCCATTTGTCAAGAATAAGGATCTGAAGATAGCCTGCCTACATAAACCATCTTGAGTCTGTAAGACTCGCACTCTTTATGACAGTTAGTAAGAAAGGTGATACAAAAGGTTAGTAAAAAGTTGTATATTATTATTAATATATTATGCTGTAATAATATAATTAACCTGAACTAAGACATGTACCAAGATTATTTTGGTTGCTACTACTGTACTTCATGAATTTAGCCATTAAGTCCTTCTCCCATCCCTTCCACCTAATAGAAAACTAATACCTCATAGTAAGCTACCTAAGGACCAGCTGCCTTCACCAACCAGCTTTTGAAGGTGGTTGGAAGAAATTTTGAACCTTGATGAGGGAGTGAAAATTACTTTGTAAAATTAGTACTGGTACTTGCTGAAAAGATTTGAAGGATAATTTTTTAAATCCGCTTTTGTCCCTCAAATCCCCTAATTAAAAATCATACTGTATATGAACATAAATAGATGTTTCTAGGTAACACTGCTGATGATAGCCCATGCAGGATCTATGGTGGAGGGTAGGTGAAAAATTTAAGTGAAGGCTGTATTATTTATCACTTTCTAGTCTGACTGCAGCCCATCAACTGTGTATAGTAACTCAGTTTACTGAGAGAGTATTACCTCCTTTTGTTTATAGTTTACAGGGACTATAAACACAAGCATCTGTAAACACACCATGTCTTGTCTGAAGTTTTTGGCATTCCACTTTCCTCTTTTTACTGGACATACTGAAAAAAGAAGCAAAGCATAAAGCGAACTGGGGTCTTCACCACAAGCGGTATTACTAAACACCTGGTAAGTCAGAAAAGATGGCTAGTGGGCTGCATCTGATCTGGCGGGACAGAAGGGAGTCCTTTCAGTTGGAAATGAAAAGAAGGAGCAGTGCTGTGACAGGTTGGATGTAAAGACTGATTACTGTGAACCACACTGGAGACTCTCAATTTAAGACACACAAGTATGACACAACCGACAGCAACAAAAATTCTGAGGCAATTCTGATCCAGATTGCTGTGAAACATTACATGTTCATCCCTTCCTTGCAGCATTCTCCCCTATTACTCTGGAGATGCTCTTGTCCAGAGACTTATGAAGAAATTCAGTTTTCAAAAGAGATTGCTGTTCCTGCACACTGGCAAAGGAAGTAGACATTTCTGTTCTTTTGAAGAACTTACATCCTTGGTGCTAGTTTAAAAACCAGATTCCCTGTCCAACAGACACAGTGAAGACACAAAATCCATTTTGGAAGGGTAACCTACCAATAAACAGCAAAAGGATACGAATCATAGGGCGCAGTCTGTAGTCAGGGATATTATCAAGATTTACAAAGGCAGAGTTGAGGAGTTCATTTGCTAGGCCCTTAACTGTGTAGAAATCTTGTTGCATGGATGACCCGGCATTCCCCAGAACATGGAAACTGCAATTCAAATGGCACAGCCCAGATTGGCCACATTAGACAATAAGCAGGAGGGTTAGGAGACACTCTTGTTTGAAAAGGCAGGATTGTATGTACCTATTTGTTTATACAAAGCAGCAGATGTCCAAGCTGGATCAAACTGAAGCTCACCTGGTCCAGCCGTCTGTCACCAACAGTGGCTGGTTTATGTCTCTAGAAAGCTTATAAGTTGGCTGTCAAGCTGATAACCATCATTGTTACTTGACCCCAGCATCTGATTTACCAGATATAGTTTTTTGGTACTGAATATACATTTTTTGCCAAACTTCTGCATTATTCTTGAATTTGTTGAATCCACTCTATAGTCAACGAAACTAGTTCCCATTATTAACACATGGCAACTGATTTCATGTGGGTTTTCCAACTGCATTCTCAACTGAAAAGCATTTTCTTTCCTTATTTGACTCATTGTGGTTAACAAGAAGTATGTAATGCAACATCCTTACAGATGCACACACTGATACAAACACTGATGATCATCATTAAAACAGAATCTTCACAGCATCAGGAAGTTGGAACCTACAGTACTCTTTTTCATGAGGATTACATGATGTTGCAGGATTTCCTGGCTTAGTGGTCAGCTTCAAAACTCACTGTATGAATGTCTCTCTATAGTTAAACTTGGTAGTGCATAACAAAAGCAGTCTGAATTTGGAAATTGTTCTCTTCAGACTGTTAGCATAGACCAGGGGACTTTAAACTATGGCTTGCAGTATATGAAGAAAATTTTCTTGCGTGCAGTGATGGCAAAGCCTTACCATTGTTCCCCACTGAGTCCTGTCTGCACCCAATCTTGGGAGAAACTCATACAGGGCAATTGCTTCCATTGCTGATCACTCCAGAAGAATCTGTGCCCTAATTTCTTGGGGAAGCAGCTGTCTAGCATGTGGATGGAAGATGGCAGGACAGAATGGTAAGATTTTACCATCACCAGAAATGTTCCCAGAATGCTGAACTGGCCTGCAGGCTAGAATTTGGAGGCATATAACAAAATCTATATCTATAAAAGAGAAAAGTCACTCACTGACTGACTCACTGACTCATCACCGCCCTGCCAAAACCGCTGGCCCTAGAAGCATGAAATTTGGGGTGGGTGTTCCTTCCGTGATGGAGGGGCACACTAAGAACCGGTTTTCGGAAATTCCAACCAGAAGGGGGTGAAAAGGGGCACAACGAGTTTTCCTCCCTATACATTGGAGAATTGATGACTCATCAACATTCCACCCCAACCCCTGGACCTAGAAGCATGAAATTCGGGAGGCAGTTTCTTCTGTCACATGAACACCGACAAAGAACCCATGTGGAGAAATTTAAACCTCAAGGGGCGCAACGTGTTTTTGTCCTATACTGACTGAATCAGTATAGGGAGACTGAATAACATTCAGCCAATTTGGTGCTTGGTGCCTGCTGCACTGGGGGGACGTTGTTCGGAGGAAGAGGTTGCGCTGCAGAGGATGCTGCGCATGGGAAGATGCACATGGGGGGATGTTGCGCATGGGGGGATGTTGCGCATGGGGGGATGTTGCGCATGGGGGAAGTTGTACGTGCGGGGTTGATGCGCATGGGGGGCTGATGCGCATGGGGGAAGTTGCACATGGGGGGGTTGATGCGCATGGGGGAAGTTGCGCCGTGGGGGAATTTTACTCCTGCAACGCGGATATGCTTTTCGCTAATACAGTAATATTGGAAAACTATTTAAGTTCTTACCAATTATCATACAGGCTACAGAAGAAGCCCTGCATTCTTTCCAAAATTGTTTTGTAAACTGGAGCATCATAGAGTTCTAACAGAGACTGAGGGAGGCCTAAAAGAAGAAAACAATATCAGTGAAGAGAAAAACTATCTCCACAAAGCCATCTGCTAACAGAAGAACCAATCTTTAGTTGGAATGACAAAATGAAATGGTTTTGAGAGTGATCCTGCCCCTCTTGGGACTCAATCTATCCACACCTGCCCAATTACCCCTACCTCTTATGTCTTCACAACAACCCTGTGAGATAGTATGTCCTCTCTTTCAGAGACTTTGAAAGGTTGCTGCCACCCTCCAAATGAGGCTTCATGACTCAGTTGGGGTAACACTGCCCTAGAACAACAATGGTCTCAGTGCAAAAGCAAAAATCTTTCTGGGTTGGAACAGAACTTCTTTTTAAGATTACAATATAACAAAGAATAAAATAGTGAAGACAGGTGACATTATACCACTTAAGACTTGCCTTATTTATCCAATCCTTTAATCTATACATTGGTTTGCATCTTCATCCTAAATGCAGCACATGCAATTGTGTATTATCAGGAATAATAGTGAGTTAGGAAAACAGATTAAAGGAAAGGAGAAGGAGCAGGTGACACCTCCCAGAGTTACAGAAAGTCCTTAAAAAAGAACAAGGGGACCAAAATGCTTGAAAGGAAAGAAGGAAATACATATTTGGATGGACAGAGCATTCATGTTGCTGTTAAGACATGGAATGGTTTGAGACAGAGGCTTCAGGTGCAATCCTCACCATGTCTACTCAAAAGTAAGCCCCATTGTGTTCAGTGGGTCTTACTCCTAGGAAAGTGTCTTTAGGATTGCAGCCTTCATCTGCTAACATTTGCTCCGTCCTTCTGCCTCACACTTTTGAAAAGTATAGCATTTAACCATTTTAAGCAGAGTTTGACAGACTGTACAGAATGAACATGGGCTGAATCTCTGCATTTTGAAAAGGTCAGAGAAGCTGTCAAGATGAACACACAAAGAACCGAAGCACTGAGAAGAAACAAAATGAGTACTTACCTAGGATGCCGTTTTTTTCCCCTTCCAGCATGTCCAATGCCTTTGCAAAATTTTCCCCCAATTTAGCCACCATTTCTGGCAAATACAGGTTGTTATGGGTCCTGGAAGAGAATGTGATATTTCAAGTTACAAGCTGAATCCATTAGCTGCCTCTCAGTGGGAAACCACCTTCAGCGGAAGAACAGCTCCTTTGTCTGGTGATGAGGAAGGTGAGACCAAGCACTTGTGCATGGGATCCCCCTTCCTTACCAAGAAAAATTCTCCTCTTGGGGGGATATGCCAATGTGTAGAGGGTACCAGCTGCACCACACAACAGTTACCCTCAGTTCACTTCCTCTCAGCCCTTTAAATTGTTGGCTGCAATATCTCAATAAAAGGCCCTCATCAGAGAAGAGGCCTTACAACCCATTGGCAATTGATTCTAACAAGATTCTCTGCTCTCAACTAATATGCAGAGGAGAGACTATCTAACTCGTCAAAAACACACACTGCCCCCCTAAGGATGGGTCACAGTCCCTAGAATGGCAGGTGGCAATTGACGAATGCAACAATTTAGCAATAGTCTCACATGCAAGAAGCAGCTCTGTGGCAGAGAGGGGTTCCTTCCTGAAAGGGAAGATTGCTCTGCATTGACCACAGCATGCTGCCAGGGAGGGACCACCATTCAGCCAAGGGTGACTTTGCTCTTGCCATCCAGGTCGAATAGAGTCCCTCACCTACTAGATGTTATATCTGAGTGAGGAGAAGGGTCTCTGTCTCACCTACCTCTCTCCATTGAGACCTCAGACCTCCACTCAAGGCTTCGGCAACTGCCCACAGCACAAATTCTGCAGCCAAATGGCCCAACAGTCTCCGTCAAAACTGCAATGCCACTGTACCTGCTGCTAGAGGTGATCAAGGGTAACTCAGTATCTCCTCCTAGAGGAGCATTTTCCCCAAATTGTAAGGGTGCAGGGGAACAAAAGACTAGGACGCTGGGTGGCAGGGGCAGGCCTTGCAATTTCCTTCCAGAGTCTCAGCTTTCATTTTTAGAAGTCTCTAGCTGTTATACTTGTGAAGAAAACCTTCAAGAACGTGACCCAAGTGCAACCACTGCAGCGATGTCTGCCTGAGCTTTCAGAGAGCCTGGAACAATAGTTCTGAGGTGTGAACTGCCCATTCATTTCAAAGGGTGCTAACAGAGGCTGCAAGAAAGGAGAAGCATCATATTATGAAGACCAAGTGAAGACTTGCTTTGGCTAAGCCTTTAAAGTGCCATATTAGGGGCATTATCATTTAATTATGTTACCCTTAAGAGAACACTAATTTTGAAAACAAAAAACAAAAAAAACAAAGTTCTGCCCTGGAGGTCTTTTGCCCTCAAATGCCAGCCAGACACTTCTTCACAGTGTCAAATGACACATTTTTCAAGACACTGACTTTATTTTAAAAACTGCTTCTCCTTACAGTTCTTTTTAAAAACATATTGCTATAGCTTGGAACATTACCACTCTTATCAAGAAGGCCTTTTGGTCCGGCCTCCAAAAAGAGGGTATTCAACCCATGTTAGAAAAGGAAGAAAAAGGTGCCCTATGGGATGGAATGCACAAAGTGGGAGTGAATACCACAGTCTGACCTTTTTAAAACTCTAGTGGTCTTGTTCAAATGACACAGGAACCATCAAAAATGAACCTTTCAGAAGGCAACAGGGGTGAAGCTGCTTTTTCACTCTGTACATCTCATGATCTAAATTTTTAACACTCCTAACCAGCAGAGATCTAATTCATAATTCATTTTCTTGCTCTCACCCATAGAAATACCCATTAGATTTGTTAACTTTTAAGGCCATTTAACCTGATATGTACTTTAACTATATGTTTAAACTCCTTGAATAACCAAATCTGGTAACACATTCACTAGGGCAGGGTTTCTCAACCACCGGACCCGGGGACCACTGGTGGTCCTTGGCAGCTGCCTGACTGGTCCACAAGAGGACCCCTCTAAGTGCATCTTCCCCCCCTCACAGCAGAAGGGCTCTGTCAGAGGATTGCAGCCTCAGAGACCATTCCTATGCCTGTCTACTCAGAAATAAGTCATTGTACTCCATTGTAGTCAGTGGAGTTTACTTCCAGGAAAGCATGGATAAGATTGCAGCCTAAGAGTCAACTCCAATGGCTCCAAAGGCTCAGAAATAAGTCCCAGTAGAGTCAATGAGGCTTACTCTCCAATAAGAGTGACTAGGATGGCTTTCTCCATTTTCAGTGCATCCTGCATTGAAAAAGGTTGAAAATCCCTGCTCTGCGTAGACGTGCATCGAGACATTGGGCTCTCACCTGCAATCCTATCCACAGTAACCTAGCAATAGCTCTATTTATTATAATGGGATTTACAGCTGGAGGCAGCTGTGCTGTGCTCTAGGCGGGGAAGCTCTCCCTCCAGGTCGCCAGAAGCAGGACTCTCCCCCCACCTCTGGGCTGGTCCATGGAAATTTTTTTCCCCACAGAACTGGTCCCTGGGGCCAAAAAGGTTGAGAACCACTGCACTAGGACATTGTCAAGACCATTCTGGATATAGAGAATGTTTGTTAAGGCCTGTGTGTTATACAATGTTTTTACTTTGCTAGAGGTTCCCAAACTTTTAAACATTGGGCTCCATCTAAAAGGAGGTTTCATTTTACAGCCACTTAAGCCTATAATGATTGAACAGCAGCACCCCAAAGCAGCAGGTTGTTTAACTCTTGATACACATAGGCTGTAATCCTAAAGACACTTTCCTGGGAGTAACAATCATTGAATATTATGAGGCTTACTTTTGAGTAGACATGGTTAGGATTGTGCTAAGAGTCTAATCTTCTTTGTCATTTTTGCAACCCACCAAAAATTGTGAGCCACAGACCCACAGTTTAGGAACCATTACTTTAAACTGATTTCACAGACACCAATACTGACTTAGGGCAAAATCCAGAGTAACTATGGGGAGTCCTTGCTCCAGTGTAATAACAACTTACTCTGGATTCCAATATGAATTTCTCATAGGTTTTCACGAGGTGGTACAGTAACTATGGGTGCATGTAAAGTCTCTTACATGCTCCCGTAGTTACTCTGGATTTGGGGGTTAGTCAGCTTGAGGCTGCAATTACCATTAGCCCATTTATTCTCAGCAATACCCCAAATTTGTTGCTCATTTACTATGTTCTCTGTTCCCTTCTATTTCTAACCCTTATTTATTTTTCTACACTGCTCTCACCAGACTTTTGTTTTTGCATTTACACAGCTGATAGGATAGTGACTGCAAGAGTAGGTGGCTTAGTGCATACTTTGAAAGGCTACTGCCAAACAGCTTTGTTTCTGAATATAGGCAACTGGTTTTATTGTAGCATGTAAGCATCCCACAACCCCAAGAGAGAATATAATGTCAGAAAGTCTCATGAGCTGTGTGCACATGAATAGAAGGGACCATCATTCTGGGTTGGAATCCCCTAAGGAAATAAAAACTGCAACAAAACAAGAGAAGCTGAGAAGCAATTAGAGAGGTCAAAGTACCAAAGGGTAAGGAAAGATCTCATGCATACAAAGCAAACCTGGATTCCTCCAATAAGATGCAAAAAGAGCAGCCACAAGGGGAGTTAGATAAAAATTGAAGTTTACCATACAGCAATGGGTTCCTAGATGGAAAAGTTTTCATTTGTTTAAGACCAGTTACTTTGATAATTATGAAACAGAAGGATCATCTTCCTAAGGGCATAGCAAAGAACGTTTTACACACCTTACCATTTTACACACAACTCACTGTTGTGCAAACTGTTAGCTGTAGTCATAGTTTCATCTGTCACAGAATATAAGGTACCACGCAAGAAACCCAAAGAACAAGTGCAACTATTTGACATTGTTATTGTCAGTAAAGCTGTGATAATTCATGGCAGTAATGCACATGCTACCTATTTGCATTCACACAAAGGTTTATTGATTCTTCACAAATTTTTTGGAACTCTAACATTGTGCATTTAAAAAGAGCATACACTACTCAGCCCTTAGTTGTTTCTCTATAAATAATTCCACTGTAACATGCACTCAGACCTGGTCTTGCATACAGCCAACTGTAGATCTTATCTTACTTATTTATTGGCATTTGGACAAATTTAACAAGTTTACAACAACCATAAAAGTAATAAACATTGGGAAAAATCATTCAAGAGAAAGAAGGGGGAGAAAAAGAAAAATTTAGGAAAGCGGGGATGGTTTAGTAATTTGAAATAGAAAACTGGCAACAGCTATAGTAATGTTTGTCGAGTTGTTGCTTAGTAAAACAAACGACAACAGTCTTATCGATAACAGTCTTGAACTTGTAGAACAAAGCTGCGCTACTTTGGACTGTAGGTGAAATAGGGGAATAGTTGTGGAGACAGCATATTCAAAAATATGCATATGTACAGCATTGGTTGCCAACTTTGTAGCTGGACCTCCAAGGATTGCAAGCCATTTTTCAGAGGGTTACAGAGAGACTGGTGAAAAGCATCTTGAAAAACTGGGAATCTCCATCTTAGAAGCTTCCTTTGAACAATCAACTGCCACCATCTGGAAAGGCAGCTCTTAAGGACATGATTCATGAGAATATGAAGTGGGAGAGAGAACACAGTGAGAGCAGAAGCACTGACTGTTGTTCTTGGAGCAACTGGTAGTGAATATACCTTCTTTACTGTCTTTATGAAAGATACCATCCTCACTATGCCTTATAGGGCTTCTTTGCAAACTAGTGCTGCAAAACTTAGCAGCTGGAATACTGGGAATTTTGAGCTATTGAAGAGTCATTCCCTATAAAATGACTACTTCGTCAACGCTTTTGTTTGTGGGGAAAACAAGCCTTTCCTTGGGCTGCTGGTATGTGCGGGCATGCAGTGTCACTCTCTGAAAAATCATAATGTACCTTCTCTGAGCATGCCTAGATCTCAGCAGGGAGGGAAGGAGAACATAAATTATCTGATGACTATCCAAAATTTGGCTTTGCTACTGTGATTGGCAATGGCACCGAGAAACCACAATGTGCTCGGTGCAATATTATTTTAAGTACAAAATTAATCCCTGAACTTAAAATGCAAACATCGCTTAAGAGACAAAGCTATCTGAAGATTTTTAAAGGATTTGGAGTTCTTTTGACATTCAAAAAGTGTATTAAAACAATGTTAAACAGTTTTCTGTTTGGTGTTATTGCTTCCATACAGCACAATGGCATCATTTCTGTTGACGCCTGCTTCTTAATGACATAACTTCCTGCATTAACTCTTGGGAGAACTGAGAGATTACTGGGATGAGTTATTGAGTTTAGATCAAAAAAGGTTGGGAATGTCTAATTAACAGCCAAAATTGGCCACGCATTTAGTGACTTCATTCCCATCTCAATCTGGTATATGAATAGAGCAGTCTTGTATATCAAGAGAGAACAAATAGTTCATGCCTACTGCAGGCTGAGATTGTCACGAATATTGGGGTTCTGAAAAAAATGTTTTAACCACTTTTCTACAGAAAGAATCCAGGTTGGTGATCCATATAAGAAGCAATGTCTACACGAATTACAGAATTAATTGTGCTTTAGTTCACCAGAACTTCAGCTCAACATCTCCCTTGGAAAAACAGCAATAGAGTTCAAATGACAATGTCTAGACACTGCATTGCCACATCCCTTGCTTTCAAATAGCAACACAAACAATACATGTAAATCTCTATTTTGTCAAACTCTGACAAAATTTATAGCAAAACCACCACAGTTCTCACTTGCTAACATATAAAAATGTAAACGCTTTCCTTTTTTCTCATGCTATCCCAAACCATGTCAGCTAAATCAATAGCATCGATCACTATAATCTCCATTAAAATAGAGATTGTGCATTAAAGAATGCATCTCTGTCCGAATGAGAAGAATTGCCTCCTATGACAACCACTGGGCAAAGAATACATCCAAAATTTATAACCTTCAGAGGTTATAAACAAATCACTGCGGTGGCCTAAACAAGGGGTGTCAAACAAAAGGCCTGTGGGCTGGATCTGGCCAGGAGAAGCTCTTTATTCAACCCAATGATAGCCGAGCTTTCCCGTACCACCTTCAGCTGCTCTCAGCAGCTGGCCTGTGAAATGACACACTGGCAGATGCTGAAAGGTCTATGAGATTCTAATTATCATGCAGGCCACCTTTTCAACAGTGCCTCTTCTGCTGTGGTATCACTTTGTAAAAACATTTTCGTTTGTTTCATTCAGCAATGAATCTACCACTTGCTTTGCCAGTGTACACCTATACTGGGATGAGTTATTGAGTTTAGATCAACAAACCAAAGCAATATCAAGGGAGCAGCCAACAATTTGAACAAATTGTATTCATTTACACATGTGTCTCATTTAACTTTACCCTATTTAAGCTGGCTGATGAGCCAATCAGAATCTGCCAGGAACTTAACTTGCTACCTCTGGAAAAGGGCCAACCTGCCCATGAAGCAAATGATGTGTCTTGCCTCCAGTGGTGGATGGCAGAAGGAACAGCAGATTTGGGGAGTCCTTCACCCAGAATCCACTGCCATGTTTCTCCAGCCCACTGCAGGTCTGGAGAAACATGATCTATTTCATGTTTGCTCAAAGCAAGCAGGAAGCAGATCATTAACTTTTCTATGCCCTCATGTCACTAATTTCTTGTGTAGTTCATTTAAAGTTAGACCTCAGTGAAGAAGACAGATGAGGCAGTAAAGAAAGCTGGTCACCACTGCTCACGGTCCCCTCCCAAATCTGCACAGCTATATAAAAGTTGAACAGACAGACTGCTGGAAAGACAAAGAGCCTCAGCAAATCTACTACTGATGTTAGTGGCAAACAGTTCCTCAGATTTTACACTAAGCAGTGAGACAAGCATAGCACTTTTGGAGCACCAACTCCAAAATGATGCATATAGAATAAAAAAACCATATCCAACAGCAGAGTGGAAGATAGGGCAAGAGTAGAAAGGCAAAGTTTGATTTTATATCTAGGGAAATCGGGAGAAACCAGTCAGAATTCCTGCCCCTAAAGGGAAGGACAGAGTTCCTTTTCCCTTATCTACTTCCTTACAATATTGCTATGTGAAAGTGTTGCAGTATTTTCATTATGAAATTGGTACTATGTTAACTTGACCCACCTTATAAGAGCAAGCAAGTTGTCAAGAAGTTTCAGGATCTGCACAGAACAAGGATTTCGGTATATTGGGTTGCCATTTGACAAGTAACCAACCACAAATCCTCCAGCCTTTGCCTCCTCCAAAGAACTGGGCCACCGAGAACGTTTTACAACTCCCAGAATAGTGTATACACAAAAGCTTATCTATTAAAAAAAGACAGGAATGGAGAGAAACCTTCAGAGCATGGACAAAAATGACAGAACAAATCAGGTTGAAGAAATCACGTTCCTTAGAACTTTCATTTTAAAAATCATATATTGTACACATATATGAAATTCCACTATTTCTCTCTCTCTCTCTCTCTCTCTCTCTCTCTCTCTCTCTCTCACACACACACACACACACACACACACACACACAGTATATACAGGAGGCTGGTTGTTGTCTGGAACTATAGCTCTCTGAATGGACATCTGTGCAGATAATAAATCATTAAGTTCTGTACAGAGATGGCATCAGAAGTTTCTAGAGCTTTCTTGCTTCAAGGGTGTGGGGAATACAGAATCTTAGTTCCTCTGAGGACCATTCCGCAAGTTAAACTACAGCAATGGAAAATATTTCCCATCAGTTGGAGTCAGACCTACAGCGTCAAGTGAATTGAATTAATCACAGTAGGTACACTCCAGGACAGTGGAAAGTTTTATTATTTATGCTGTCAAAAGGAAAAGCACCATCCTCAAACACAAAGCACAACATAATGGGATACCCCATATAGGTATTTTGAAATGTGTAGTAAAAGTGTAGCCTAATTATATGCAAATTTTTGTGATTTTTGTCTCAAAATGACTGAGATTGGCTCTTCAAATTGAAAGATAAGTTTTCCTACTTAGGGAATTTAATGGCTTAAAGGCAGCATGCTTATACTGGCAGTTTATCCTAAAAGTTTGTAATCTTTTAGTTTTTTTCTTTTCAGTTGGAAGAGAAGCCCTTCCTTTCCCCCAAGTAAACTGCTCAGAGCTGACGTTTGCAAACAGTTTGCAAGAGCTGGCAAGAGCTCAGCTCCCTTGATCGTTGTTATTGATGAACAAGGAACTTGATCATTGTTGCCTTGTTACCATTGTAACCAACTGCCTTTATATAACACAAAAATAGTAACCCCACAATTTCAGGGAACCAAATGTTGTGAATGGGGAGGTTCAACCTGTACCATGCCTAGAAGAAAAAGATGAGAAGATAGAGGAACTGGGAGACTTCATATGACTTACTCTAGAACGGTTCAGACCACAAGGATCTTCCATGACTGGATCTGCAATTTTGGTATCAGCACCAACGAACCGGATGAACTCCTCAGGATTCACCAGGACTCTTGATTGTATGAGAGAAAGAAGTCAGAGTTAAGCAAATGGCACATGCAACCAGGAGAAAACCCAAATGCAGAGGGAAAATTATCCAAATCAGAACATGCGATGGGAAAGGAATTCAAATTGACAAGTCTCCCTCACTCTGTAAGGTCCTCAGAGGCCTTACCTTGGGGCAGGGTTGTTTTTTTTTTAGTGAATGCAGGTCCCAGTTTTGGTCATGCACAATTTTTCCTGCAATTTGTAATCTAATTACAATTTGTAATCTTGAAGGTGTCAAAGATGCTAGAACATGGTAAGTGCCTTAACATGGTGCTCGGCAATAAGGTTTCTTATAAAACACAGATATAATCACAATACAAAATGCAACTCCCAAACCATTCCCAAAATGGTTCCCAACCCCCCTACAGGGGAGCTGGGGAATCAGATGATTGCAGTAGGTGGGAAGGGGGATAGTAATGGTGCTACAGCAATTGCAGTGCTATTGCTACCAAGGGGCATGTTTCTTACCTGGAGAGGGCAGTGCAGCCCTCTCTGAGGTACTCCAACATTTCTGTAAACACTCATCTCTGAGGAGCAGCTACTTCAAATTTTTGAAAACCAGAAGTAGCTGCTCATTGGAGATACAGAAGTCTTTTTCTGTTTAAAGAAGACATTGAGAATATAATAGAGGGCAGCAAACCTCCAGGACCTGCCCCCAAATAAGAAACAAGCCTCTTGGTAACGGCAACACTGTGATTGCATTTTGTGCCATTACTGCCATCAGAACAGGGCCACTCCCCTTAAGGGGTTATGCCTTGCTTCCAGTTTGCCAAGTGGATTTCAACCCACAGGCTTGGGAAATGTTGTATCTGAAGATATGTCTCCTCAAATGCCAAGACAGGCTCCATAATTCTTGTACTGTGATATCTTAAGGGAGAAAGGGTCAAAGTTCTCACACCTCTTCATCTCTTCAGATAGCCAGATGTTAGCCACAGGAGTCATGAGCTCTTCCAAGAAAGCCTTCTGCCGCTGGTAATCCTTGAACTGATTGCTGATAAGAACTAGAGCTTCCATGAGAGCACACTTTTCCATCTGAGTCAGGAGGAGCTCATTTGATAGCAGCTGCTTCACATGGTTATATAGCATGTCAAAGTTTGGCTAGAAGAAAATGGATCAAGCAAGCATCAGTCAACCCAAAAGCTCTCAACAAGATTTATTGGCTCTAGTCCCAGAAATATTTGGAGACAGGAGCAAGTCTTATGCAAGTACCACACACTAGAATCACCTGCAGCAAACAAATGGACATACCAAATATTGCCCAATGAAATTTCCTTGACGGTTAAAAAGATATGCATACACCTCCGTGCGGTATCAACATTTTATGCTTCTTAGGAAACTTTTATCTTCACATTTTATTTTAGTGTGACGTCCATGTACCCAAAGGTATAAAATCTATGTGTTACATAGGTTGATCACAACACATGGCACTGCCCTCAGTCCTCACTTTACATTTCTAGTTCTTGTGTCAGATTAGCAGATCTTGTGTCTACCCCTCTCTTAAATTTCTCAACAAAAAGGCAACTACTTCAGTGTTTGTACCATGTGAGATGGTGTTCACTTGTTGTGGATTGGAGTTTCTTCCAATCCATGATGGATGCGACATGGGGATACCTGGTTGGCCTGATGTAGGGGCCTGTCACCAGGACGTTGCCTTTCTCACCAAAGTGGTACCTATTTATCTACTTGCATTTTCATGCTTTGAAACTGCTGGCTGGCAGGAGCAGGGCTAGGGATGGTAGCTCACCCCATCTGGCAGTACTTGGGTCTTGAACTGCTGGCCTGCTGAGCAGAATTTGGGTCAAGCAGTGTTCTAACTCCAGCATTCTAACCACTGAGCCACTGCAGTCCTCTGAAATTTCTCAACCACCTTTACAATATTATGGATTTTATGGTCTGTCACAATTACAAAGTACAATAATCACAATATAGCAGTGATAACTAATATTCAAACCACATAAAAGTATGTTTTAAGATTGATTTACTCTAGCAATAGGGAAGCAAATTGTTTAGAAGGAGCTTTAAAACATAGCAAGAATAGCAAATGTGATGTTCCTGCCCCCCGCGGAAATACAGCAGATCAAATTAGAGCTGTGATTAATTTTTTTATATAGGTTTAAGTACCAGGACAAACTGAGGGTAGTCACGACACATCTTGATGATTGATGAGCAGGCATGCCTTCTGACATTCTTAACTGCACGAGTTCTTGGGGCCTGGAAAAGCAAGTTAATACAACTTCAGGATAGCATTTTATTTTACAAGTTTCAACAAAACAAGAAAAATCATAGAGCTACCACAGAAACAGTATGATCAAGGATTTAGAGACAAAAGGGTTAAAGTTGGAAGTCACTCCTTTTTATGTATATCTGGAGGTGGCAGAAGGCAAGATAAGCAATGAACACAGCTGTGCAACATCCAGCAATGAGATGAACTTTTTTTCTGGGAGGCCTCAGGTTACAATTAAGTCATCTAAGATATATATGGGGACCATTTAGTGGTTCTCTCTCTCTCTTCTTCTTCTTGCCATTTGCCTTGTGAAGCCTGATTTCTCTTAAGCTATATAATACTGGTAATGCACAGCTGCAAAGCAGGTGCAAAATTTAATTTCACTGTATTCAACAATGACATGGTGACAATAATAATATGACAATGGGTTTATGTAATGATTTTACCTAATTGCACAATAGGTTTATACTAATTTTTTATTACAATAAACTGTTAAACTAAATACTGACCTATTCTTATAATCAAAATATTGTATTTACTTGCATCTAATGCACCATTAAATCTAATGCACACCTCAATTTTAGAGACAAAATTTGGCTGAAAAAGGTGTGTTAGATTTGAAAAAATATGGTATTTAAACCCACAAAGCTGGGATGTCTGTAAGATAAGTACAGTAGATAGACCTTTGGTTATTTTAATCCTGTGTTACCCTTTTCATATTTTACCCAAGGAATAAAGCTGCCTAAGTACTACACTAATTATGAAACACCAAAATGCCATCAGTTTATTTATTCTCATGCAGAAAGGATTCTGCTATAAGAGTTTACTAGACACAGAAACTTGAGGAAGACACAGAATAACACTTTAACTTAATTCTCTTTGCAGAACCACTCTGCTTACTTTTAATGTGGTGCTTGTCTTATTTTAGCAGAGGAAGAACAACAATCTATGTATATCCAAATATAACTGGATTTTTCCTAGGATTTATTTTATGTTTCCTCGCAACATTAGACTGTGAACTTCCTTCTAGTTCATATACACTCTGCAGTACTTTGACACTTTCATGTCACCCACATCCACAGATGTACAGTATGTCACCTAATATCTACACATATTATGTGTAATTAATACTGAAATCCATCTCAGGGGCCAAGTGCCAAAAACAGATATTTAAGAAGATTTTACTAAACTGAATTCATGCTAAGCATCCCACCTGGATACTGAAGCACCATGTTCCATTTCTGGATGATAGCAGTGTCAAGTCTGCTATAATCCAATTAGCTTAGAAATATTACCTTGCTGTGCAGTAACCTAAATAAATTTCACTCATACTATTGATATCCAGTATTAGCCCAGGTTCCTGGAGTCCTAGAGGCAAAATTCTCCACTGGGAACCCCAGGGGACCGGCCTGCTCACCGCTTGATAGGTAACAAACAGGGTGCTACCGCTACTATTGGTACTTAGGTGTTTACCCAAACAGGTGATTCCTGAGATAGGAATGGGCCCTTGGCCAATGCTCAAACTAGCTAAGCCCTTATGACACTCCTGCTTGAACAATATGGCAGAAATCAACTCACCTTACTTTCTTCGACAACTTCAAAGGTAACAGAGGCAAAGAGCTAAAGGAAAAAGAGGAAAAGTCACTCAATGGGTTATTAATGTTATTTGTTAAAACAAATTTTATTTGTTAATTTTATTTACTAAACAGATTTACATTTTACTTTTCAGCTCATAAATGCTTTCAGAACTCTTCACAAGTTTAAATATCAAAATAGAACAATAAACACAACATAAAAACAATAACAAATGCAGGAGTAGACAATGGCTAGAAACTCAGCAGCAAAACCAATGGCTTCCACAAGTGGCTTCATATCAGAGATATGCTTTTCACAGCAACAGGAAGGCTCACAGAAGGGGATATGAGCCTCTGGCACTCTGCCAGAGACCTGCACTACTATCTTTGCAGGGCAGATTCCCTTAAGAGATTCCCTTAATTCCCATGTTGGGTCATGACCCGCCAGTTTGGGAGCCAATAGTTTATAGGCGCTGTGGTGGCCCCATTCACTCATATTCTGCAGCACAGTTGCAGCAATGTTTCAAGTCTCCTTATTTCTGCTCTATGCGAAAATCATAAGTATATGGTTTCCTCTCTCAAACCCTACTTTATCACCATGATTGTTTAAAAGTGCTTACCTTAGAAAGAACTTCTGGCAGATATTCTGGCCTGTAAGTGACAAATGGAAAGAGTGCCGAAACATTAGAGAGGACACAGGACAGGATGAGGGGATCCTTTGTTTCAAAGCTCAGGACAAGCTGCAGAAGTTCTATGCCATCAGACACTGGGATCTCCTGGAAAAAAGAACAACATTTTGTAAATGCTGGTTTTATAAAATGCCAGTGATTGCAATACTAACCACACTTTCCTGGGAGTAAGTAGCACTGAACTCAATGGGACTTGCTTCTGAGTAGACATGCTTAGGATTGCACCGAATGTCTCTTACCATGCAAGGCTGGCTAACTGTATCTTTGCTAACATAACATAAACAGAAAAAGTACTGTACCATCTAACAGAGAATACACTTAACAGATTTACACATAGAATTTCATTCAAGGAAGCATGGATTGGTGTTAAAAATGCCTGTTCAGTGGTGGAGATGGACAATTTCAGCCATTGGATGTTTAGGTTGCTTAACTGCCATTTCCAGAGAGCTTTTCATTACATGCTTGTATTTAACTGAACATTTTTAGAAATATCAGCATGGTTGCTGGTACTTACTGAATTATTCAGGTTATTACTCAGCTTATGCTATTGCAATAACACTGCAAGAATACATAATTGGTGTCCTAACTCTTAGTTAGTCTGGCATAAGTCCCGGCACAAGTCCATAAAGTGCTTCTGAGCCACTCCTGGAGGGTTAGTCCAGTACACAGATATGTGCCAGGCTCCCCACACAACCATGGGAACAGGGAGATAAATGAGCTATGCTGGACTAATTAGGATTGCGCCCTAAGCCTCATTCCAGTTACCCTCACAATAGCTAAGCAACAACTCCTTTGCCTGGCAGGGTAAAAAAGACAATAACAGAGCAGCCAAGATACCATGGCTGCATGTAAGAATACAAACACATTGTTCCTGATCTTCCCTGGAAGATATTCCAAAATATTCCCTGGAAGTGTAGGGTGTCCACCAATACCTTGCAACATGTCATCTTTCTACTCCAATTATGACAAATAGATGTTGGGCAACAGAGATCTGAACTGAGTGTTAAGTAAAGCCCATTACATAGGTTATTTGACCGGGTTCACCCCCACACTGCAGTGTTACTGCAGTAATGTTTTCCTGACACCTCTATAGTTCAGTTTATCTGGCTACTTTCCGAATTAGTGACTGAGAAGATGCTGGGAAGAACACCCATACATCAAAGGACTGAAGCCAACCACATATGCAGTGGAATCTTGATTTAAGAGCATAGTCAGTTCTGGAAACATGCTCTTAATCCAAAGGGAAATTTTCCATAATGGATGCTGGGCTGCCTCCCTGCTCGCTTGAAGAGACAGCCTGGCATCTCCCAAGGCTGTTCATATTGCAAGACATTGCTTATAAATCGAGCAAAGTAACACTGTATTAAATGTTTCTTTAAGTGGCATTTCTCAAGAGCACAAATATTTTAATCTATTATATGCTAGTACAGGCTAGCATTCTTTATAAGGAACCATATTGTCAGTAAGCAATCCAGGGCAAAAAAAACCAGAAGAAGCAGGCTACATACCTCCTTATCCAAAGTCCGGAACATTGGGCTAATGACACTCTCCAAGAAAAAAGTCATAGCGTCCCATTGCACGAAGTAAGGTAAAAAGAGTGAGCAGAGACCCTCACCAGTTTTAGCTGGGAGAGGAGAAAAAGAAGAATTCAAAAATACTTTTGGACTTGTAACAATGCAAAACTCTCACTCTGAAAAAGAATTTACTTTCCCATACCAATTATCACTCCAAGTAGCCCTTAACAAGATCTTACATTGTGAGCATCCTTACTAAAAAATCGTAGAATCGTGAGCATCCTTACTACGTAAAATTGTAGATATTCTTGCTGGATCAACATATCTTCACTGACTGACTCATTCTCTCACTGACTCATCAATGAACAGCCAAAACTGCCAGACCTAGAGACATGAAATATGGGGAGGGTGTTCATCCTGTGATGGAGGCATCCACAAAGAATCAATGTTGGGAAATTCAAACCAGAAGGGGGTGAAAATGAGCACAATAGGTTTTTGTCCTCATATTTTACTTTGAAGAATCGTTGGCTGATCAGCACCCAGCCCAAAGCCCTCGACCTAGAAGCATGAAATTTGGGAAGAGTACTCTTTACATTATGGGAACTCCCACTAAGAAACAATTTTTAGAAATTTAACCCTTAAGGGGTTGAAAAAGGGCACAACACATTTTTGTCCCATACTTAACACTGAAGAGTGACTAATCAACACCCAGCCCCAACACCTGGACATAAAAGCATGATATTTAGGGAGTGTATTCCTTATGTGATGTAAGCACCCACTAAAAACTGATTTAGAGCCCAGTGGTGCCCGATGATACCTGCTGCCTGCTGCCTGGTGTGGCTCTCTGGTGCCCAGTGCCTGTGCCTGTGGTGCCAGTGCCCAGTGCCAGTGATGCCCAGTGCCAGATTCCAATAAGGAACCAGTAAGGATGCCTGGTGCTGTCTGCTACCCACTGCCACCTGGTGGTGCCTGGTACCTGGTGGTGCCCGGAGATCACTGCCCAGTGACTGGTAGGGCTGTGTGGTGCCCAGAGATGCCTGGTATCTGGTGCCCCATCCCTGATGTCAGGTGGTGCCCGCTGCCCGGTAGTGCCTGGTGCCCAGTAGAGGTGCCCATTGGTGCTCATTGTCCATTTATGCCTGCTGGTGCCCCCTGCCCACTGGTTGTTCTGGAATTCCTGCTGCACAGTGCTGATCAATGGTGGCTGGTGCCTGGAAAGGAGCCTGATGCTCAGTAGAGGTGTGTCACAGTGCCTACTGCTACCCACCACTGCCCCTGATACCTTTCAGTGCCCAATGCTTGTCTTTGCCCAGCGGTGCCAAATCGCCACCAGTGCCTATCACCTGGTATCACTGCCAATTCCCAGCTGTGCCCGGGGCTCATAAATATTCTTGAAATTTTACTTCCGCAATGGCAGGTTCATTCTGCTAGTTTTTAGATAAAATTACTGGTTTTATTTTACAGAAGAAACTTCAGTTGAAAATGAGTTTGGAATTGTTTTCATTAAAAAGTGAACTAAGTTGTCTGTTAGATGTACAGGTCCAACCTTACAATACACTTTTTAAAAATATACGGATTTGAATCATCACGAATGGCCACTGCAAATAAAGGAATGTGTCAATCTCTGGAGAAAACATGCATCCTTTCAAAATCACAAACTGCTTTTTCCAGGAATGCAAGCAATCATTTTATTCTGCCAAAGGAAGGGTGTCCTTTGCATTTCTAACTGCTGACTATCTCTCAACAACAGCAAGAGAAGCTGTTTTTAAATAATTGTGAAGGGACATACTTTTATTTAACACATTTTTGGTATAGCAGGGAATCAAACTGTGGATATCAAGGCATGACCTCTTCCATTAAGAGCAATGGAGGAGCATGAAACCTGGAAGTGGGTCTTTAAATCTACTGTAGTTTTCCCTTTTTTCTTTTGAAACCATAGATTTATTTTTTACTAGCGAAAAGTGTACCCACGTTGCAGAAGTAAAATTCCCCTGTACTCCACCCCCCATGGCACATCAATCCCCCATGCACATCAATCCCCCATGTGCATCAATCCCCATGCGCATCAATCCCCCATGCGCAACATCCCCCATTAGCATCAGTCCTCCATATGCATCAGTCCCACATATGCATCAACCCACATGAGCATCAACCCCCCAAGTGCAACTATCCCACATGAGCATCTACCCCCATGTGCAACATGCCCCATGCACATCAACACCCCATACGCATCAACCCCCCAATATGCATTAAGCCCGATGTGCATCATCACCCCATATGCAACCCCCCCGTGCACAGCACCCTCCCCAATGCAATCCCTCCCTCCAAACAACATTCCCCCAATGCACTGGGCACCAAGCTCCAAATTGGCTGGAGGATGGTCAATATTCTATGTTAGCCCGCCTCTGTCAGTCTTCAGAGACTATGGTATCGTGCTCTGCGCTGCATACGCTGCATGCGAAGCACGAAAGCCTGGGTTAGATTGTTATGGAGGATAGGCTGTTACCCAAGCAGTAAATCCCCCCTCTCGACGCAACTGAATAGTCCAATGGAAAGGCAGAACCAATACAATTGGATCCAGCTGGCGTTGCAGAGCTGGGCTAAGGACAGGAGCTCACCCTGTCTTGTGGGGCCGACCTGGGTCTCGAACCCTGGCCTGCTGGTTAACAGGCACAGTGTCTTAGCCATTTGCGCCACCCACAGCCCCTTCTATATTAAGTATAGGACAAAAACATGTTGCATCCCTTTTCATCCCTTAAGGGTTAAATTTCTCCACATCGTTTCTTGTTGGGTGTTAATGTCACAGAAGGCAAACCCTCCCCGAATTTCAGGCTTCTAGGTCCAGGGGTTGGGGCAGAGAATTCTTCAGTCACCAGTTCTTCAATGCAAAGTATATGGAGGAAAAGGTGTTGCACCTCTTTTCACCCCCTTCTGGTTGGAATTTTCAAAAACCGGTTCTTAATGCACCCCTCAGTCATGGAAAGAACACCCACCCCAAATTTCATGCTTCTAGGCCCAGCAGTTTTGGCTGGGCGTTGCTGAGTGAGTGAGTCAGTCAATCAGTGACTTTCCTTTTAGATAGATAGATAGACAGACAGACAGACAGATCCACAGGGCGGGGGGAGAGAGGGGTTGTTCTAGAATTCCAAAAGATAACAAGGGACAACATGTTGTTTACTTTCCACCAAGATTTCTTAACAATCTTTAGGTATTTTTTCAATTTTTATAGGATTTTATTAATTTTCAGATACAGGTAAAAGGAAAAATAGGAACACAAAAAGGGGGAGTAGATACACAAAGGGACAAGAGAACTTCCGTTGTACCGTATATTATCTTCTTTTTAACCAGAACTACTTCTCACAGGTCAATAAATCTGCATTCCATCAACTTATAATCATCATAATATCTATACTATATGCTTAATGTTTCTTCTATTTCATGCTTAACACATTCGTGAATACTTTCAAATTTCATTAATCTTTATAATAATATATCTGAATATACCTTCAATAATCTTATCAATACTATATTAGCTTATTTCAATTTGGCTGGGGTTAATTGCTTGACAGCACAATTCAGAGTAACAACAGGAGCTCTTATGTCGACGTAAGAAAAATGTACTCTGGATTCTCTATGAATTTCCCATAGGTTTCCACTAGGTGGTGCTGTAACTAAGTCGATGTAAATTTATCTTACGTCAACGTAAGAGCTCCCGCAGTCACTCTGGATTGTGCTGTTAATCTTTCTTACTCAGTCCTTTCTTCTATCATATTACGTGAAGATCTCAATATTTAGGTTTTAAAGATACATTATGATCCACCTCTTTAGATTGAAGGTCTAGTTTAGAAAAAACCTGACTAAGAGAAAGTGTGTGAGCATAAGAAAAGCTACTTTGTACTACAGTTGGGAAATCAAGCCCATTTATTCCATCCCACCAAGGTCACTCACAGTTCATTTGTCCAATATCAATCGGGGAAGACAGCTGGTATTTCAACCATTCCGCCGCCATCCTAAAGCCAGTCCGGGGGTCCAGGCGACATGCCATTCTTATAACTTCTCCTTGCTGGGCACGGAAAGCTGCCAAGGAAATCAGATACAGAGATCCCAATTTGGATACAGTAAATTATTCTTAGGAATGCTATATCCCCTTCCAAAAATGAGATTTTTATTATTGACATGAGGATGGCAGTAATAGCTATTACATAATATTTATTTATTTTAATAAATTTTTATCCCACCTTTCTTGGCCAAAGCCAATTCAAGGTGGCTAACAATTACAATTTAGAACACTTAATAAAAACTTATAAAACATATAAAAACATTTTAAGACAAACATATGTTAAAAACAATAAAGATATTGAGGCTGCAATCCTAATCCCAGGTGTGGAAGTTCCATGCTGGCCTCGAGTGTTGCAACAGTGTTGTAAAAGGTTCTGCACCACCTTTGGCCAGTGCAGATATGTGCCAGCCTCTACACACAGGAACAGGGTGGTAAGAGAGTTGTACTGGTCTAAATCAGTTAGTATTGTACCCCCAGCTTGCATTCTGTTCAGCACCCATGACTATATCATAATCAGCTGTCTTCAGTATTTATAGAGAAAAACCTATATAATTAAGTAAATAAAGAATAAGACTACTGTATACCCTAAAAAAACCCATAATTTTTAGGATGGGCTAATGGCAGACTATATGCCCCTTGATGGTCCTACAATTGTTGCTAGCTATAGTTGGATCAGCACAAGCTGAATTTGCAGGGCTTTGTGAATTGTAGGCTTTGGATGCATTAGATGAATCCCCTTCCCCTTCAAAAGCACTGGGGCTGCAATCCTAAGCACACTTTCCTGGGAGTAAGACCCACTGAACACAAAGGAGCTTATTTCTAAGTAAACATGGATAGGATTGTGACCTAAGTGGATTTATTTAAGATGTGTGAATCATTCTCTTGTTATCAGACAAATGTCTGCCTAGTTGAATGAATGAAGTTTTCCTTTGCTTAGTCAAGATACTGTTCCATTCCAGACTTGTTAACACTGAAAGGCAGTATTTCAGACAAGAGTCTGAAACAGACAAGGATTTCAGACAAGGGTCTTTCTCGGCATTACCTGGAGGTACCACCAGGGAGGGGAACCTGCTGCATGTATTATTTTTATTTTATTTTAAAAATTTGTATCCCGCCTTTCTCAGGCTGTCTAGCCCGACTCAAGGCGGCAGAAACATAAAAACACAATTAAAAACATAAATAATAAATACAGTAAAAACAATTAAAACATATGGCTAAAAGATACAATAAAAACAATATAAAACCAAAGGCCCCCCCCCAACCTCTGCCCTGTTAAAAAGCCCCTTTGAAATAAAAGGTTTTTAGGCTCCGCCTGAAGCTCTGCAATGAGGGAGCTTTCCTTAATTCTATGGGGAGGGAGTTCCAAAGCTGGGGTGCCACCACCAAGAAGGCCCTATCTCTGGCCGCCACACCTCTCACGTCTTTTAGTGGCGGCACAGTCAGTAGGGCAGGTGTTCCACCACTATACCACCATTTTGGTATCCTGCTTCACACAGTGACAATCCTGTGGGCTGTGGGTAGCGCTAGTGGTTAAGACACTATGCTTGTTAAACAGTAGGCCAGGGTTTGAGACCCGGGTTCCCACAAAACAGGGTGAGCTCCTGTCCTTAGCCCAGCTTTGCGACACAGCTGGAGCCAATTGTATTGGCTCCACCATTCCATTGGACTATTTCAGTGGTGTGGAGAGGGGGGATTTTCTGCTTGGGTAACAGCCTATCCTTCATATTAATCTACCCAGGCCTTTGTGCTTCGCATACAGCGTCGAGCACAATACCATAATTTTCTGAGACTGATGGATGCCAGTACAGTGACAATTCAGATATCGAGCCCTTCCTAGGCATTCAGTGGCATGCTATCTCTGAAGCTGAATGTTCCATGACTTTACATAATTAATAAATTTGAAAAATTTATTTATTAATAAATCAGAATTAACATAAATACCACTTTTTCCATTCAACTAATTAAAACATCTTCAACCAATTCATCCAATTAAAACAATTTTAAAACACCTTTCTTCATGAGATTTCAAGGCTTAGAGTTGTCAGCAGACTTATTCCAGGAAGTATTTAGGAAGAAGCATGCGCTTCTTTCAGCTCTGGAATAGCCCATGACTAGATACTGTTAATGCCATCCAAACCATGGCCTTCAGGAAAATCCCAATGCCCATCAAAAGTGATGGGCTTCTCTGAAACAAAAACTTACAGTTGAAGAAGTAATTAAAGTCTTCATCACTGTCAAAGTCAAAACGAGAATATTCACAACTGGGACTGTCTGTCTTGGAAGGAAAACCAACCTGAAAAAAGAAGGATGAGGTGGTAGTATAATAATAATAATAATAATAATAACAACAACAACAACAACAACAACAACAACAACAACAACAACAATAACAATAACAACAATAACAACAACAACAACAACAACTGACTACAAACTGACTACAAACTGAGGCACAACTCTGTTGCCCAGACGATCCATTGGAATCTATGCCAAAAGTATCATCTGCCAGTGGCAAAAAACTGGTGGGACCACAAGCCTGAAAAAGTGGTTGTAAATGAGCAGGTCAAGCTTCTGTGGGACTTCAGGATACAGACGGACAAGGTCTTGGAACACAATACTCCAGATATCACCATCATAGAAAGCAGTCAGGTGTGGCTTGTTGACATCGCCATACCAGGTGACAGCAGAATTGAGGACAAACAACTGGAAAAGATCTCCCGCTACCAAGACCTAAGAATTGAATTACAGTGTATCTGGTGTAAGCCAGTGCAGGTGGTTCCAGTGGTAATTGGCACACTGGGTGCAGTGCCCAAAGACCTTGGCAGGCACCTGAAAACTATTGGCATTGACAAAATATCACTTTGCCAACTGCAGAAAGCCGCTCTTCTGGGATCAGCACGAATTATACACCGCTACATCACACAGTCCTAGACTCTTGGGAAGGGTCCGACTGGTGATGTAAATGAAACCAGCACGAAACTGTTCGCTGTGTATTTATGGATAATAATAATAATAATAATAATAATAATAATAATAATAATAATAATAATAATAATAAACAAATGAGGTAAAGTCCAAGGGAATCAAGACATCAAAAAAACTGATTAACAATTTTTAAATTTAAAAGTCATCTTGCTTTTCCTTCAAATAAACACAGGATTCAACACTGCAAAATGAACCAGTAAAATAAAAACTCAATCTAAAATGTAATAATAATTAAGAACAGTGCAAAAAAATTCATAATAAAAAAATGTCTAGCAGTTCTCAGCAAGGTCATAGCAAGATCTTGTCAACTGTCTTGAGTGTCAAAAATATAACTACATTAAAACTAAGAAAGGAGACATTTTGGTGTTCATTTTCATGCTCAATCTGGAAATTATGAAAGAAGCAGAAGATAGAGCAGAGATCTATATATAGAAGCAAAAAACTGTGAGGAATAAAAGGAGAAACAGACTCTTGGTCTGGAAGAGTCAGCTCAACACTACGCAGAGGTGGGCACACAATTCTCACTAGCTGGTAATAGCATTTTTCAGAATTCCATCTCCTGAACAGTCCAATATGGATCAGGGAGGAAGTTACACTCTAACCCTCACTAACTTTTCACATGTTCCAGGGGATTTCTATCCCACACTTTCGAAACCATAGATCTTAAGTTAGATGTCTCAGGCTTGGTTTCAGGGCATGTGACACAGCCACCTTCCTGAAGCCAAATGGGTCATGTTCTGGTTAGTGTATGGGTAAGAAGCCAAGGCAGGCTGTCTTGAACTTTCTCTTAGAAGAAGGGAGGATATAAAATTCATTTAGAACACTCATATAGATGCCTTATTAAACCAGTTCAAAATGAAAACCTCTCATAGTTCATACCTTCACTAAATTTGTCATACATGCCCGCAGATATTTTGGGATAATAGCCAACAACAGAGGATCCCGTGATAGGACTTCATGACGAAAAATAGCTCCCCATGTCATCTGGGTGGAAGAACGTAAGAACTAGGAGGAAAGATAATAAAAGCTTGGATTTAGAGTGTTTTGGAAGTGTTTTGCATTTCTAATACATTATAACAATATACAAGCAATGTCTTGATAAACAAGCAAAAAAGTCCCAGCTGACACCTCCTCATCCTCTCCTAGAGACCAGCCTATGCGACTCTACTCCGAAGGAAGCCTATTACAGCCAATGGGGCTCAATGGAAAGAAACCTGAGAGACTGACCCTACAATCCAGAACGGCTACACCAGTACATGCGTCACCGCAAGTTACCGTACATTTACGTTGACGCAGTTATGGCGCCATCTAGTGGAAACCTTTGGAAAATTAATAGAGCAATCCACAGTAAATTTTACGTGCATCAACAGAAGAACTGCAGTAGTTACTCTGGACTGAGCCCCTAGCCTTGCATATCAATCTACTTATCTACTTTAAAGTAAGCCCTTTTATAATCAGTGAGTCTCAGTCCTGCATAAGGGGGCAGACTGCAGCCTGAAAGAGACAAAGGCTGTAATCCTAAAGATACTTTCCTGGGAGTAAGACCCATTGAACACACTGGGGCTTACATTTGAGTAGACATGGTCAGGATTGTACTCAAAGGCTTCAATCCTTGAACATAATGGGGCTTACTTTTGAGCAGACATGGTTAGGATTGTGATGTAAGTGCAAGTTAATTTGTTTTATTTGTATTTTCTTTGTTATTTTGTATTATATTATATTTTGTATTATAATGAAGGTAATCATTTTATATGAATATTTTTGAATTGTGGAATGAATCATCTTAGTTTCCATTATTTCTTGTGGGAAAATTTGCTTTGATATACATGCATTTTTTATTACAAGTATGCTTCTGGAACAAATTATGCTGATAAACCAAGGTACCACCATAAATCAGTCAAGCTTTGACAGATTTTACATCTCTCTACAACAGAGCACTCTAATGTTGAAACATGCACTCTAATACTGAAGAATTCCATGCACTCTAATGCTGAAACATCACAAGCAGCCTCCCAATCTAGGCACTGCTAAAGATCCCAATAATAACCAAAATCAAATAAGTGGTTTTATCCAACATTAACATGCCAAAATAATAGATGCAGAAACCTGAACCCTCCATTTTCTATTGGATCTTAATCAATGCAGAGATTAAGAGATTAGCAGAGAAGTGCATACTTTGTCAATTTCCAGAGAAGGAAATATTGGAGATTCAGATAATTTATAGATACTAGGAATTTGTTGCACATAATAATATGTACTAAACTTCAGTACTGAAGATTGAGATTTGTGGCTATGCTAACACCAACAAAGCTTTTCTTAAGCAAGTAAATTAAGAAAATAATTTTAAATACTGGCAGTAATTAAAAAATTCACGTTAGGAGTATTTTTCCATAATATATACATGGAGCCCACATTATCAACAGAGGTTCCATTCCAGGACCACCTGCAGGTAGTGAAAACTAGAGGTATTCCCCCTTTGAACCTGATCAGAGCCAAGGTTGAGTCCAGGTCAGAAGGCTCTACTAAAGCTCAAAGAGGCTGCATATACCTGCCAATGGCCACTGCAGGCTTCAGAATAAAGTCCAGAGTCATTTAAAGAGACTATGCACGTGGCTTCTGCAGGCTTCAGAAAAGCCTCCAGAGGTAACAGAAATACAGCTCCCTTTACCTCAGGGGGCTCTAGGCTGGCCTGCGCTGTGAATTTGGAGAATATCTTCTCCCTTACCTACCTGACTGGGATGAATTGTAAATGCTAAAAATGACTCAAGATATTTTCCAAAGTTGGCTGGTGTTTCCACATCTGAATCAGAGCCCTGTTAAGAGGAAAGGGAAGACAAAACATTTCAGTGAAACCAGAGAATTTTTACTGGCAAAGCTTCTGACTTGACATGGAAGGTTTATCTTGAGCTTTCAGCCACACACTTAAGGACAAAGTTACACCTTCATTTCTAACTTCCCTAAATTGTGAAGCTAAGAACAAATTCTCATATTAAAACCATATTTCAGCACTGAGCCCAGCAAGACTGTGGTCTACTATTGCTGCAGAGTTTGTAAAGACAGGAGCAATTAAGACAGTACTCCCTTTAACATGATACCTGATGGACCAAATGATTTTAATGGACACCTGCCATGCAAGGGGTAAGGCCATGCAGGCAGTAGAATTGGGCAAGGAGGGGAGAATAGGGCTTAGGAAGATAATGGATTTTGCATAACCCTGAGCCCAACTCTTCGATCAGTGCTGACTTGCACCAGTGATATAGCTGGTGCATGCCCTAGTACTCATCAGGCTGACAATGACCTTTCCAGAAGTGAGGGAACAAACGTTCCTTAGACAATTAATACCATCCCCTTCCTGGATACAATGGATATAAGGTTTTTGCTGCTGTATTACAGTGCAGGGAGTTGCAGTAGACAAGGCCATAAAGCAGAAGACACCATTGCTTCTTGTTACTTCTGTTGATATAACTAAGATTTGCATAAACCTTCATACTGTTGACTTATATTTAGCTTTTCATCTACTAAACACATGGATACTTCTACATGTAATATTGATCAAGCGAGTATCCCAAAACTTGTACTGTCTATATGCTTCTGATTTTTCCAACCCAAATGCACAACTTTACATTGATTCCTATTGAATGGCCCTGTCCAATTTTCCAGTTGTGATGCAGCCATGCCAACATCACATAAGCAACATTCTGCAGTGGGGGGGCACTCGCATAGGAATGTCTGTTCCCTTTATTCAGTGCTGCATTAGCACTAGAAAGTTGGGCAGGATTGGGCCCAAAGTTCATTTTGTTTGCATTTGTCCAGTTTTTCATCCTTTTCCTGTAGGGCAGTGTCCTTCAACCTGTGGGTTGAGACTCCAATTGAGTCCCAAAGTGTCATTTAGGAGGTGACAAACTTTCAAAGTCTGTGGCAGGAGAGAGCGCCAATCCGATCACGGTACTGCCTTGATGTAATCATTCATAGCCTGGATGTCTTGCCCCACAGCTTCTAAGGCCTGCTTTATTCAGCCTGCTACCACATAGGACTGTTGTAGAAGATGCAAGAGGTTGGGTGAAATGGGGCAGGCAGAGGAAGGTGGTAATGGGAGAAAATCAGGTCTGGGAGAGGGAGGGTTGGCAGTGCATCCCGAGTTCCTTATTTATTATTTAATGTGGTTACAGTGAGAAAAAATTTGAAGACCATTACTGCAAGACAGTGATTTTCAACCTTTTTCATCTCATGGTACACTAATAAGGCACTGAAATTGTCAAGGCACACCATCAGTTGTTCTTCCATTGATAAGGCACACCAGGCTGTCGAAATCCCCTTATTTTCCTGTTACTAAATGAGTTTTTCCAAACACCTGCAGCATGCCAGAAAGCAAACCACTGCTCTAGGATATTAAGTACTGTCGCCAGTTCGATATCAACTGAAAATTTGATGAGCATCCTCTCTATTCCCTCAAACAAGTCATTTATAAAAATATTGAACAACACTGGATCCAAGATAGAGCCTTGTCACAGCCTGTGACAAGCAATCTCTGCCTGTGACAAGCAACATTCCACTGTTTGTTAGACAGTAGCATCATTTAGCCCACATGATACCAGATTGTCACAGGAAACCTTGTCAAGAGAAGGTTCAATGTCCACAGCATCCCCAACCCACTGTTAGTCACTTTGTCATAAGAGATAGGGTTCATCTGGTAAGATTGTTTTTAAGAACACCTTCCCAGCTCTTATAATTTAGCAATTTCACTTCCATTTGATGAATACAGAGATATTTTTGCCTGATATCCAAGACCTTGCCAGTCATTTTGTTTACTAGAAAAAGATGGAAGCTGTATGTGGCAGTACATGCTGGCAATGAGGATTATGTAACAGGCTTTGCAAACCAGCCTTGCAAGAATGGTTGGTTATGGATATCTCACCACTAATGCACACAGCTGACTTCCCAAGGAACACAAGACTTGACAAAGTCTCTTCAAGAAGACATAGTGCTTCTCTATGAGGCCACCACCATCTGCTGTCCTAAGAATAAAAAGAAAGTCATGCAAGTTATAGCACATAATTAAGGAAAAAAGTGTAAACGTCAGTTCATTCCCTTCGTTTATACACTATACACTATATACGTTTATACGGTTACTGTATAATAAACCTTGCTGGGTTACATTCCACTTGTGATGGCCTTAGCTTACAATACAAGGGTACATTCAAGCAATATGTCCTCTATGTAAAACTGACATGGCGAACAGTGCAATCCTAAACATGTCTACTTAGAAATCCCATGGCAGTCAATAGTACTTCCAGCAAAGTGTGTTAGGATTGCAACCAAAATCGTCTTGTGACCAAAAGTAACATGGATTTCTGTGGTTTCATAAGGAAAACACCAGGGAACTCTAAAAATTCAACTAAAATAAGCCCAAAACTACAATACCTGTATTTTGTTTACATGTAAAAACACATATTAGAAAAGCTTGTACTGCTCAGCATTTAGAAAAGAAGTTGACTATTCTGAATAACCTGGCTTTAGCACAAGCCAGATAAAATCTGTTGTAAGAAAAACCTAACTAGTACTTCCTTAATCTAGCCTTGAAATGCTAGAGATGTTCAACATACAAAGAGGGTTCCCTTATACAGTTATGACAGCATGAAATTTTAGAAGTCTATTCTACAAATCTGGCTGCCTCAATGTCAAAGATATGCCAAATGTCTCACTAGTCACACCAGATTGTTATATTCTTGCTTTCTGCAATCATTGCTGGCTTACTGTGACTTATGTAGGTACCCAATCACATGGATAATAATTTGATGTGAAGTATGCTGTGAAAGTCAGCTTTATCAACCAAGATTGCCCAAATAGTGATAATCTAATTATCACTATTTCAGGGACGAATGCAGTATTTTGCAACAAAGACTTTATTTGCTTAGGTGCATTTGAAGGGGCTGCTTATTAGGTGTAGCTTATTTGTATTTGGTGGTGGCGTCCCAGCTTCAGAGGGTCCTGGATGAAGCTGATTATCTGGATCCCTTCCAATCTAGTTTCAGGAGACTGCCTTGGTTGCCTTGGTGGATGACCTACGCCGGGAAATGGACAGGGGGAGTGCATCCCTGTTGATCCTGCTGGACCTCTCAGCGGCCTTTGACACCATCGACCATGGTGTCCTTCTTGGTTGGTTGGCTGGGTTGGGGATTGGAGGCACTGTTTTACAGTGGTTCCGCTCCTTCCTGGCTGACAGGTCCCAGAAGGTGATGCTGGGGGATGCTTGTTCGGCACCATGGCCTATCTGGTGTGGGGTGCCACAAGGCTCCATTCTATCCCCATGCTATTTAACATCTACATGAAGCCGCTGGGAGAGGTCATCGAGAGGTTTGGAGTGAGGTGTCATCAGTACGCTGATGACACCCAGCTATATCTCTCCTTTCCTCCTGAGTCCAAGAAGGTTCGCAGCTTGGGGGTTTTCCTGGATTCGCAGCTGCTCCTGGAGTCCCAGGTGGCAGCTGTGGCCAGGGGAGCCTTTGCAACCATATCTGAGTCGCTCGGATCTGGCCACAGTGACCCATGCCTTAGTGACATCAAGATTGGATTACTGTAACGCTCTCTGTGTGGGGCTGCCTCTGAAGACGGTCCGGAAGCTTCAACTAGTCCAGAATGCGGCGGCCCATGTGGTTGCTGAGGCTCATCAGTTTGACCACTGCTTCAGCAACTACACTGGCTGCCCATTCATTTCCGGGCTGAATTCAAAGTGCTGGTCCTGACCTTTAAAGCCCTAAATGGCTTGGGTCCAGGGTATCTGAGGGACCGCCTTCTTCCCTACAATCCAACCTGTCACCTAAGGTAATCTGAGGGGGCCCTACTGACTGTGCTACCACTAAGAGATGTGAGAGGTGTGGCGGCCAGAGATAGGGCCTTCTCGGTGGTGACACCCCGGCTTTGGAACTCCCTCCCCTTTGAACTGAGGAAAGCGCCCTCAATACAGAGCTTCAGGCGGAGCCTTAAAACCTTTTATTCTAAAAAAGCTTTTTAATGGGGGCAGAGGTTGGAGGGCTTTTGTTTTTATCATTTTTTGTTTTATCGTTTTTAGTCTATGTTTTTAGCTTTAATCTAATTGTATTTTAACATTTTAATTGTGTTTTAATCTCTATTTTTTACCGTATCTAATTTTAGTGGTGTTTTATTTATTGTTTTTTAATTGTTGTTTGGCCGCCTTGAGTTCCCCCTTGTGGGGGAAGAAAAGCGGGATACAAATTGCTTAAATAAAATAAAATAAATATTTGAAAATTTGTTCATTCCTGGAAGAGGAGCTGGTGGCAAAATTATGCTATTGCAAAACAGCTCTTCAACACTCTTGAATAATTTTCAGACTGGCAGAAGTGTGTGTGCACTTATAGAATGCCTAACTCTGCATTATTGCAGGCAGCCATTACTGCAGGCAGCCCTTGTGATGGTCTCCCTCCTCCCTCTCTCTCACACACATATACACTCACTCACTGCTGTGCATGCCTTCTTCCAGCCAACCCTGACGCACCTGCTTGGCAAGGAGAGGGAACCTCTTAAAGGGAAACCATCAAAGCCAGGGAGCCAGAAAAGGTGGATGTCTATTTAAGAGGTTCCCCTTCCTTGTGAAGTGAGTGCACCAAGATTAGCTGAAAGAAGGCACACACAGCAGTGATTGTGTATATGCGAGAGGGGGCGAGAGATGGAGAGAGGAAGGGAGGGGAAAGAGAATCACAGGTGCTGTCTGCAATTTGCAATGGAGTGCAGGCGGAGGAATGCAACCTACATATGCACACATCCTTCTGCCTGCCTAAAAACTATTCAAGGACATTTAATGAGCAGCTCAGCCAGTCATGTTGACCCAGATCTATGGATAAATAATGCTGATAATTAGATTCCACCCAGAGGTGGGCTGAGCCTCCCCCAAGATCTGGTTCGCCGGAAGTTGGGGTCAGGGGCGGGGCCAGGGGGCGGGGCTAGGGGTGGACCCCCAACCCCGGCGCACTGCGCTTGCGCCAACCCCTGGTGCATGCGCAATGCGTCTCCTCCAGTTGGATCTCCTCTGGATCCCGAGGGTTGACGCATGCGTACTGCGTCTCCTCCAACTGGAGGAGACGTACTGCGCATGCGCCGAGGCTGGCGTATGAGCAGTATGTCTCCTCCAGTTGGAGGAGACACACTCGTCTCCTCCTGCTGGAGGAGGCGCACATCACACGCGCCTCCTCCAGGAGGAGACGCAGGGGAGAAAAAGATGGCAGCCGGCGCGAACCGGTCCGCCTTCTTTTTCCTTTTCCTGCCGCTGGCGGTTCGCCAACGGCAGGGAAAAGGCAAGATCCAGTTCGGGCGAGTAGGCCCGAACCGGCATCTGCCCACCCCTGGTTCCACCTGTAAAGTCTTTCTTTGTAATCATAGCAAAAGGGCAGTACTACTCACTGAGCAGCAGAGAGAATGTAGTGCATGGCAACATCCTCAAACAAAACCATCAGGGGCTTGCGGTCTTCCAGTTTCCCCTAGACATAAAGCAAAGAAAATCTTTATCACTTCAAATGCAAACTCTTCAACAACCACCCACACCCAGAAGATCACTTGCTATAAATAATATCTTGCAGCTTTCTTTGCACCATGTGAGCATTACCTCTATATTATTCCATGCAAATAGTTACAGAAAATAAGGCTTCCAATGCCAAACATCCTTGTTATTTTATTAAGAAATCTTTCCATTTAGAAGAATTCGTGTAGTTTTTAAAAAATCATTTTTAAATCCTTGTGATCAACACAAATATGTCTTAAAAATGGCTGCATCAGTAATAGAGAGTTCATCCTTTACAGTGCAAATTCACAACATTTCACAGGAGTTAGTGGTAATGAAGTTTCAGTAATATGGCAAGATATCTTAAAGAAAACAGACTTGTTCAGATTATGAAAATGCCTTAACCCCAAAAATGATCCATTAACTGTTCCATTCCAAGTTCACTCCTAATTAAACCCAGAATCATTAGATTGTTCTTTAAAATGAATAAGCATGCAAAAGGAATGGAGATGGACAAATAACTCACTTTCCTGCTGACCACAATCAAGAGGCACTCAGCTGCCCCCACTTGGAGTTCTGGTTCATTCAAGAGCAGGCACAGCATCTCCAGGAGTTTGCAGTTATCAGCTGTGATGTGGCTCATCGCTACCCAGTCAATGTAGCCAGCCAGAGTATTGAGAGCTGCTATTCCCACTCGGCAATTGGCTTGTGCCTGTGGACAGAGAGCAACTGAGTGATCATACACATTTTACAGGATTGTGTTTTATCTATTTTATATGGAGTCCTTTAAAAATATTATCTGGCAACACTAGTAACAGATCATATGGATAACACACTGAAAAGTTAATATACAATGGTCCTAATATAAAGGCGTATCAGGTTTTGACCCCAGTGAAGTCCACAGCATGTACGACTTTTAGCTGTAGAGGAACCAGATAGAGAAAGTTTGCCTGGTTAAAGGTACCCAGGCAAACTTGTGAAATCAAGTTTGGTAAGTCAGCACAGAATGAGTTGGTTTCTCTTTCTAACTGTCATTTCAATTACTTTACCTCAAATAAAATGGATTTATCTCATTGCTTTACAATTAGCTCATTTAAAAGGCAAGCACTAAATTAACTGAATTTAAGAACAGACTGATAGCTAGTTCAAAAACACAATGACTTGCAGAAACACTTGTGCTTCTCTTGCTGGCTTCACTTACTTTTGGTTCCTGAGATACGTCCATTTTCTGTAAAAGAGAACAGAAGTGCATGAGCCACAGAAACACACCTCTGCCTTCAATTTCTCTTTCCCATCCTTATTACAGAGAACTACTGTATTGAAGATTTCAGAAAATGCCTCTTGAATGAAACAAGCTGAATAGGCCCAATTCACTATTTTGGGATAGCAACCTCATCCCAACTTTTGACTTGTTTCCATTTTAAGGAGTAAACCACAGCCTAAAGTGAGTTGAAAGAGTTAACAACTCTTGTCAAGATTATGGTCTCATATCAGCAATCTTCCATCACAAGATATATGATCCTAATACCAAGTTATTTCTTGTGATTTAAATTTAGGGTTCTATAGGGAACCTTAGGGAGCCTTTATAGATTATGCTTTAACCATATAAACTGAATAGACGCATGCACTGAAATATGAAACAAATGAAAAAGACAAATGCTGGAAACATGCATGTGCTACTTTGTACAAATACTATGGAGCCAACAACTGCTTGGGGTTCCACTCCAAATTACAGCTTTTATAAACACGGTTTTCCCTTTATTCATGACAAGGACCCCATGAGTGAATTAAGATTTGCTGCACTAAACCAGCATTGACGGACTTACTATCAGAATAGACTGGAAAAAGAAAAAAAAGTTGCGTATGTAAAAAGTATAGATTTGTCTTTACAACATCCTATTTTTCCAACTACATTTCAATCTTCAAATTGCACAGCTAATTTTAAAAAAACAATAATCACGGGTTGTCAGCCTTAGGTGAGGTAGCAGCACCTCAACTTCCTTGAACAGAAGTGGTTTAGAGAGGACACTGCAACACAAAATCTATGGACAAATAACAAACAAGGGCCACATCATTCAGGACCAAGGTTTTTTTTTAGCTAAAAGCTAGCATCTCATAATTACTCAAAGCTAATGCAATTTCCTCATGTACTGTCGAAACATTCTTGTCAAAACCTCTATATGCTGACAGCAGAATCCTTGAAGTTACCAACCATACTGGAAGAACACCCCTGCCACTAAAACTCTTAAGAATTTCCAATCCTAATGTAGCCAGCAGAAAAGAGATTCCTACCATTTGTCTGTATTTGTTAACATTCTCCTGCAGAGTATTGAGCAGGAAACTAAATATTTTTTCCATGTTCTGAGCGAGAGTTTGTTGGATGTCCCGTCGTCGCTGGTGTGGCAGTGTCTGAAAAGTCACCACATCTTCTGCCAGGCGGAGAAGGATGAACATAACCAGCTCTGTCTGAGTTTCCTGGGAATCAAGTAAAAAAAGTCTATCAACTATAAATATGACAGTAACATTAAAATCTTCAGAAAGCATATATGGGATAATAGGGGATTGTGTATATATTATATACACATATCTTGATTCAGTATCTCCTATGTAAATAAGAGCAAAAAAATGTAGCAATCTGACTGTGATTGTAATGACATACCCCTTGTTGAGAAAGAGTGTCTAGTTCATTTAACATGTCAGGCCAGTGCTGGGGCCATTCACGCTTGATCATCTCCACTACAATGCGAGAGAGAACATCCTTAATGTGACTTTCTTCCTCTAAAATATTCTGCGTACCCTATTAATAAAAACACCAAAGAGTTACAATGTGAAATAAAATTATCCTGGATCTTCTATTACATACATCACAGCAAAAGCAGGCTATAGACACAAGATTTAAAAACTGAAGGCAGATGAACACATCATTCTATCCTGCTACAGCTTTGGAAATACCATGAATCAAAGAAATGATTTACTTACAGAAGTTCTCAAACTAGGGTATTGCAAACTCCCCCACCCCCGCTTGAGTCCTCTGCCTGAGGGGGAAAATGGAGCAACATGACCCTCAGAATCAGGGAGTGAGGGGCTGTCTTTTACTAACATAATAAGCAGCAGGCTCTCGAGAGTGTAGAGCACCCCACAGAAGCCTTTTACTGAGCACCCTAGCCTCATAAAATTAAAAAAATATCATGACCCACTCCCAGTTTTGCGATCCTGAAACCAGATATGGGTTGTAATCGCAAACTGGAAATATGACATGGTTGTTATTTTTTTCATTTCCAAAGGTTTTGGGAGTCCTATGGAGGTTTCTGGCAGCAGCATGATCCTCAGGATCCCATCCCTATATTCCTCTCTTCCCTGAAAGAACTTATATTTTACTCCCAACATGCTGGAGACACCCTGCTTGAATATAATAGATCTTAAATAAAATTTGATACATTGAGTGTATCAATTGAGTGATACAATTTGCATTTAGACACTAGAGATTTAAGAGATTAAGGAAGCCTGAGGTTCAATATCAATCACCTCTGAAACATCTGGCAAACAATATCCTTGGCAACAGTTATGGACAGAGCCCATAACTGAATCCTGCTCCAAATGTAATCTTTAAGCTGTATTCCCTGCCTATAGGTCTCTCCCAAAAGATTACTATCTTTTCATCACAGACAAGGAAACACAGACATCACAGACAGTGCATGACTTTTTCCTCTAAATTACAAAGCAGACCAATTGAGGAATCTACAACTGAATATATTCAGTTCATAATGGTAGCTGGGTTCAGATATTATGCAGAATAATGGTATAATCCTAGTGTTGCACAACATACCCATGCAACAATCCAACCAGTTTTCATATACTGATCTGCTCCTAAACTAGATTCAAATGTCCTGAAGATAATTACAGTGCAATCCTAAGCATGTCTACTCATAAGTAAGTCCCATTGGGTTCAATAATACTTACCCCCAGGAAAGTGTAGTTAGGATTTCAGCCAGTATTTATTTGAAATCATGACTGAAAGCAGAAACCTTCCTCTCCTCAAATGTGAAGCAGTATAGGAAGCAGAATTAAGATTAAACCATGGATTCTCTCTATGACACCTGAACCCAGCAGTTGAAAATCAAAACACATTTTAACAATAAAAGGTAACTTAGCAATTTAGATTTGTAAATGGGGCAAACTCACATTAGATATGAGCCCCATCACATTGTTCTTCAAATATACTTTCTCAAGCCGACCCATACTGTTCCATCGGAACCTGCCCAAGAAAAAACAGAGAACGCACTAACACAGAAGGTTAAAGCATTTGGAGCACTTTAATCAAGAAAAGATTATTAGAAGGGGAGGCATGCTAAAGATTTATAAAATTATGCATGGAAAAATGGATAAAGAAGGTACTTTCACTCTTCCCAATAACATCAGAACTTGGGAGTCATCCTAACAGAACTGACAGACAGCAGGTTCAGAACAAACAAATGGAAGGGTTTCTTTACATAATGTACCGGTATATATAAAAAACTTTTGGAATTCACTGCCACAAGATTGAGTGACAGCCAGTGGCTTTAAAAGGGGATTAAAAAAATTCATGAATAGGCCAATCAATGCTGCCATATTAAAGAAAAATTTGAGGTTCATTGATACTGAACAAGTTACAAGAAAAAACAGCAAGTGGGCCGTTGCCTTCAAATTCTGTTTATAGGCTTCCTGGAAGCATCTGGCCATTGTGGGAAACAGGATACTGGGCTAGATCCAGCCAAGTACTTTTGATGTTCGCAGCCAACATACAGTTCCTTATGGAAATAGTTTGAGCCATATAATGAAATTGAACTATCACGTCAGCATCTTAGCTAATACGGTATCTTATATTTTTACAATATGAATAAGAAGTTGCTAGGTTGAGTTTACCACGTCAACAGAGAAAAAAGCAGATATCCAGGTAATCAAGTAAACCAAATTAATTGGTTACTTCATTAAAGCAAAACTATAATTTTTTCCCCAAGTTGTCAGTTGGTCCTCTTCTAAAAATTATAAATTGGAGGTGGTTTTAATAATTGGAGGTGGTTATTGTGAAAGGTTCTAGTTGAACTTTCAAAAGACACAATATCACAGCTTGTGGTTCCAACAGACTTCCTTACTTCACAACATGTTCCAAGATCTGAAGACCAAAATGCCTGACAATAGCTGTCTGGGTTTTCTCTGCCAACTTCAGTCCACAGGGTACACATATTGGACATTTCTCCTTAAACTCTTCACAGAACTGAAAAGGAGAAAGAAAAGTTAAACTAAAGAGCAATCAGTATTGTTCCTTCACCAAGATAAAGCGATAATGTAGAGGCAGACACCTAAGAAAGCCAATTAATTGCTTCAGAACTCCTCACAACTGTTTGGAGAATGAAACTTATGGGAAAGACATGGCTTTTTTAAACTGCAAAGCAACAAACAAAGTTAGTATAGCAGACTAAAAGCATGAGTTGCAAATTTGGACATCTCCAAATCTTAGCCATAAACCTTCTAAGAGCACAATCCTATGTCTATTCAAAAGTACACCCCATTGTGTTCAATGGGTCTTACTCCCAAGAAAGTGTCTTTAGGATTGCACCCTAAGTATCCTTAAGCAAGCCACCCTCATTAGCCTGAGCTGCACTGTAGGAGTAAAAATAATTTACAAAGTTGTAAGATCTGTATTAAAATAATATAGACAGAATGCCTCACACTGTGTACCAACTTAAAAGAATGGAAACATTTTGAAGCATGGATCTAAATTACCTAAAAATAATTGTATCTGTAATTATCTAAAAATAATAGTGTTTTTACTACCTTTTCCCCTTCTTCGCTTTCAAATGTAAAACTTGGATTATTGGAAGCATTGAAACAAATTCCTGCACTGCGCCCTCCATGGCACTGACCTAACAACTATCTGATGTCATACTAAATGCTATTATTGCCACCAAAAGAATCCATCTGGACAGCTAGGCCCACCAACAGGTGTGAGTTCTTAGCCAACTTAACCAATCCTTGATGCCACTATAGCCACAATCCTAAGAAATTTAGGCTAGTCGAATTCAGCCGGCCTATCTTTCTGCTATGGTGTGAAGAGGTTGGCGTATGCTTAACCCCCCACCCCAAGAGTGGGGTAGAAGTGTCTTACTGAACTTTTGTGACACCCCCAGGTCAGCAGAGGATTTATGCAGGGGCTTAGGCCGGCCTAACTGGAGATTAGTATTGCAGCCTATGATTCTGGAAACTAAACAATTTTATACTTGAAACTAACCTAACAGGTCTTATAGTGATGGAAGGTGCAAGACAAATATTTTTAGAAATAAAACCAATGATTTACCAGAAAGAACCAATTTGCTACATAGATTTATGCACATGGCAACCCCATTAGTTTCACTGCAACATTCTCATTGCTGGTGTTCTCTCTAGCTATTTTATTCCACCTAAGCATGAGAGCTGACTGCAAATTAGGACATTCCCCATTTTGTATCTCACCTCTGCCATGATTTCCCTCTCAGCCCTATTGGACATACAATGAAAATTACTTATATAACTGGAAGGATAAACATCAAGATAATATGGTACTTGGAAGTATCTTGCACATTCAGAAAGCACTATGCAAATGAAAAGAATTGTCTTTTGTCCATTTACAATATTTATACCAAAATCTTTCTTCCTTCACTAAATCCCATTGTTGTCTCTTTAGTTGACACTTTGTTGCCTTCAGAATCAATTTCATGTTCATGATTCTTAAAGCAGTGGTACTCAATGTGCAGGTTGGCACCTTTGGTGGGGGAGGCATGCAAGATGGGATCCGCCATCTTGAAATCTGACCCTGAGCTTTCTTGGGAGTAAGTCTCATTGAACACAATGGGTCTGACTTCCAAGTAGATACGAAGGAGATCTGGCATCACAGTGATGTCACATCCTGGTAAGTTTGACAGGGGGTCATGGAGAGATTTTTAAGTTCAAAAGGGTATCCTGGGCTGAAAAGCCTGCCACTGTATTAAAGGTTCCCTGCTCTCCCTCCCTGTCTCCTCAGAGGTCAGAAGTTTTCAGTCTCTTCACTGTGCTTTCAAATCTGTGCTTTCAATTTTCTCAGTCATGTGTTTCCATGGTCCTGGTCCTGATGCCATCCATCCATTTTTTTCTCTGGACCCTCATTCTACCTGCAATGCTTTTCCTAAACTTCCATAGTTTCATCCCACGTGATACATGAAACACATGCTTCTGAGTTTTCTAGGGCTGTGTCACTTTTAACCATACAAGCCCTCTCCGCCTATAGTACAGAGATGTGAAAATGAGCCCCTGCAACTTTTCCTCATATTAACTTTCAGGGAATTCCACCTCTTATTGCTACTGCAACTATTAAAAAGCACAGGTGCCCTAGCAAGGCTGGAGTCCTCATCATGAGGACCTCACATGCTGACATTACTATTCCTCCATGTTTATTGTGGATGTTTTCTGACATGACCACGGTGCAGTTTTCCATTCCTGCAGGTTTACACAGAACCTTCAACATGGAGCAGAAGAAGAAGGTGCTAAAGGGGCACTGAGTACTTTTTTTCTTGCGACAAGGGTCTCTGAAAGGAATTTTATCAAGGGACACAAAGCTTCTTTGGGGCCCATTCCCAAAGGGGAGTACAGTGAGAGGGGTGGGTAGAAATGTTTGGAGCCCAGGTCTACTAGGCTTCTTAACGCACAGTACAGGCTTACATGCACATGCACCTTTGGCATCTAGAAACCATACTATGGAAAACCAAACTCACTCCTAAGTCTCTCTAATGTCTTTTACAGAAAATTATCATTGGCATATGTGAAAGTGCCCTGTTTGCACCAAAGCATACTTCTGCAGTGAAGCCAAACAGCTATGTTCCTGAGCTCCTATATAATCCTTCATGGGAAGCGGATGTCCATGCCTCCTTCTTTGATTCCTGGACTTCCTTTTCTTACCCTTGGTACAAATGATCCTCATATGGGGTCTGCATATGGCTTGCAGCAGCTGTTGTCACATGTCCACAGAAATGCCCCCAGCATCCCGCTTGGGTAGAATCCAGTATTAGGCACTAGATTTCTAGGCTCCCTCCTTTGGGACCTGGGTACAAATGCTCCCCTTGACCCTCATGGGCCCTGCATATGGCTTGCAGCAGATGTTGCCACATCCCCACAGTCTGGGTGAGTGTGGAATGAGTAGGGTGCTAGGAGATTTCTGGATCCCCTCCTTTGGGACCCGGGTACAAATAACCACCCCATCATGGGCCCTGCATATGGCTTGCAGAAGTTACTGCCACATGTCTGCCATATGTCCTCAACAAACCCCCCAGCCTCCCACATGGATAACTGTCCAGGTGAGACCAGAAAATGTAAGATGAGTGGTGGGATTCAAATAAATTAACAACAGGTTCTATGTCCTAATAACCTAAATGAACAACAGGTTCTATGTCCCATTAGTAATGGGTCCTCAGAACCAGGTGCGCATTAGCAAAGGGTTCTATAGAACCTGTGAGAACTCCCTGAAGCCCAAGGTTTCTAGACCAGTGGTGGGCTCCAGAAGGTTCGCACCTACTCTACAGAGCCGGTTGTTAATAAGACATATAAAGTTTAAAAATAGCCATTTCAAAGTGGCTGCCAGATGGACACAGAAGAGCGTTTCTCAAAGTGGGGGTTGGGACCTAGAGCTTTCCTGGGGGTCGCCGAAAGACCCCTGGTGCAGGGGACCAGGTCAGGCTTGCCAGACCTCTGGCTGTAGCTGCTAGCACACTGGGGCTGACTGACAGCCTCAGGGCCCAATCCTATGCATGCCTATTCTGAAAAAAATCCCATTATAGTCAGGGGAGCCTTTACTCCCATGTAAATGTGGATAGGATTGCAGCCTCAGGGCCCAATCCTATGCATGCCTACTCTGAAATAAATTCCATTGTGTTCAATGTGTGCATAGAACACACATTTCATTTGTAACAATGAAAATACATCCTGCATATCAGATATTTACATTACGATTCATAACAGTAGCAAAATTACAGTTATAAAGTAGCAATGAAAATAATTTTATGCTTGGGGGTCCCCACAACATGAGGAACTTATAAAGGGGTCACGGCGTTAGGAAAATTGAGAACCACTGGCATAGAACCAGTTGTTAATTTCTTTGAATCCCATCACTGTTCTAGACCCCCCTCCTTTTTTGGGGACCTGGGTCCAAATGACCTCCTTGTGGCCCTATATATGGCTTGCAGAGCTGCCCCACTTGGGCAGATAGTCTGTGTGAGGCCAGAAAGTGTATGGTGCTATATTTTTGGACCCCCTCCTTTGAGATCTGGGTAAGAATGACCACCACCCCATTCCTCCATGGGCCCTACATGGGTTTTGTAGAAGCTGTTGCCACATCCCCACAGCACCCCCCCCATGGGCATCCAGTGTGGGTGAGGTCAGAAAATGAAGGTGCTTTATCTCTGGACCCCTCCTATAGGACCTGGGGGAACAAATGACCCCCTTGACTACCTCCCTCCCCCATAGGCCCTGCTGCTTGGGACCCACTTCCATCCACAGCTATGGGAAAGCCCACCATGTGGGGCAGCAGGACCAGCCACGTGGAGGGGCAGAAGCTCTATGGGGTGGAAGGAGAGGGTCATTCAGGACCCCCCCCCCTCTCAGAGGGAGGAACCTTCAGCCCCCTTCATCTCCTCCCCCACCCCACTGGCTGAGAATCCAAGCTGGTGTGGGGTCTCCGTGCACGCGCCCCCTGCACGCGCTCCCCAACGGTCACTCTGGAACCGTTATGAAGGGGAGGGGAGGGGAAGGAGCAGGAGCCCCCCTCGCCCGACAGCTGTACCTTGAGAGCCTCCAGACGGTACCGCTGAGAGGAGGCCGGGTCCATCATCACCGTCACCGCCTTCATCAGCTGTTCGCACAGGCTGCTCACTTGGTCCCCAGACATGGTGAGGAGAGGAGAGTTGGGGGTGGGGAGGGGGTCAGAGCAGCGGGGGGGGAGGGACACGGGCACACAGGCAGGGGGCTGCGGTTGCCTAGGGCAACGAGGCGTGGGGAGAGCAGCACCGCGCCGGGTCCCAGCAAACAGAAGGAGGGACTGCGCAGGCGCCTCTGCAGCCTCATGGCAGCAGCACCATAGACTCCGCGCAGATGGGAGGCCTCCGGCGCTGCAGCAGACACACGGCTTCCTCTTTCCTGGGAGGAAGCCCCATTGACTCTCATGGGACCTACTTCTGAGTAGACCTGCACAGGATGGGGCTCTGAGGCTGCCACCCTTTCCACACTTTCCTGGGAGGAAGCCCCATTGACTCTCATGGGACCTACTTCTGAGTAGACCTGCACAGGATGGGGCTCTGAGGCTGCCACCCTCTCCATACTTTCCTGGTGGAAGCCCCATTGACTCTAATGGGACTGACTTCTGAGTAGACCTGCATAGGATGGGGCTCTGAGGCTGCCACCCTCTCCACACTTTCCTGAGAGGAAGCCCCATTGACTCTAATGGGACTGACTTCTGAGTAGACCTGCATAAGATGGGGCTGTGAGGCTGCCACCCTTTCCACACTTTCCTGGAGGAAGCCCCATTGACTCTTATGGGCTTACTTCTGAGTAGACCTGCATAGGATGGGGCTCTGAGGCTGCCACACTCTCCTGGGAGGAAGCCCGATTGACTACAATGGGACTTTATTCTACGTTGACATTTGTAGGATTGGGCTTAAGGGGCCTAATGCTATCCAACTTTCCAGCACAGTGTAGCTGTAGCACAGCCCCCAAGCAAGAGAAGAAATGTTCCCTTCCCTTCTGGAGGACTCCATAACTTCCCTCCCACCCTATTGGAATGGCTGCAAGTAAACTAGAAAATGGCCCTCAGTTCCATATAAAACGTTGGGTTCCATTCAGTGGTGGGCTCCAGCAGGTTTGCACCTACTCTGTAGAACTGGTTGTTAACGAGAGATAGGATATATAAAATTTAAAAATAGCCATTTCAAAGTGGCTGCCAGATGGGCAGAGAACCGGTTCTTAATTTCTTTGAATCCCAGCACTGGTTCCATTGTATATTTGCATAGACCATACACAGGTTTGCACAAGTGGAGTGATAAACATACGAACTGCTCACTATGAACAGCAGAAGGCATTTTTATTTGGTGAAGCTCTCTGGCTGTTATTGTGTTCATTTTAATCGTATTTATGTAAAAAAAAATACAGGCATCCTCCACTTATTGGAGAAGTTAAGAACCAGCGCACCCGTGTTGAAAAGTGGAACCCAGTCTTTTTTCAGCTTGCAAATGCAAAATGGCCACCAAAAAAGACATAAATACCCATGTCAAAAACTTAAATAAGACATATTTATTAACATATAGTCAAAATGCATAAGAAATTAAAATGAACAAAGGCGTATGTGGCCAATGAATATCTTATGGCAGGAGGCACTCTTTCCAGTGGGTGTTCCTCTTTCATTGAGCAGAGGAAGAGTAACTGGCCCTCCTCATCCCAGCAATGTCTCTTAGTGCACAATTCTAACCATGTCTACTCAGATGTAAGCCCCATTGTGTTCAATGGGTCTTACTCCCAGGAAAGTGTCTTTAGGATTGCAGCCTTATAGTGGTTTCTGCTGGTGTTCTTTTGTATTGTAATTGGGAGTCCTTTTGGGACAGGAACCCATTAGCCGTTAATTTTTTTTCATTTTCTTGTAAACAGCTTTGTGAACATTTTAGTTGCAAAGAGGTATATAAATACTGTAGCTAGATATTTGAATGATGGTTATTTACTGAAGAAAGTCATAAGGAAAAGCCAAAGACAGTTCAATCAAAGACTCGCATAAATCAACATTGGGGAAGACCATTTTAGCCTTTAGACCAGCAGAGAGAGGTTGAAAGAGTGAAGCATGTGTTGAATGAATGAGTCCTGGGTATAATTGAAAAGTGTTGAAAGAGGAACTAATTGACAGAAAGTGGGGGGGGGGGGGCGCCTGTATTTCTTCCTTCTCTTTCCAGTGACTGACAACAAATATATGGCCTTAGTTGAGAACAACTAAAGTTGGTGTTGCATTTCCCAAAATAACTTCCCCGAGATGAAGGCTGTCAGTCTACCATTTTCTAAATCTACCATCCTTCTAGTTTAGCGGATGCAGAAATGTATCGAGGAATCCCTAAAAATGACGTAATCCTGATTTCTCGACGGCGTCTGACCCCGGCAGTCTGTTTCCCTTTAAGACTACATCTCCCAGGACGCCTCGCTGCCGAACACGACGGGTCAAGCATACAAAGGAAGCGGCCGAGGGTGGAGGGAGTTGCATTTTCCTTCCTTTCTTCCATTTGGATAGCAGTGCGGGCGGGAACTTGACAGCCGGAGTGCAGGGATCCGACTGGGCTCTTTTCTTCCCCTCCCCCACTCAGTCTTGAGGGAGACCCCCTCTGGTTTTGTGGTTGCGGGTCTGCGTGAGCTGGAGATGTCTCGCGGGCGGGAGCGAGTGGTGGCCTTGGCGGACATGGACTGCTTCTACGTGCAGGTGGAGCAGCGCCTGGAGCCCAGCCTGCGTGGAAAGCCCTGCGCAGTGGTGCAGTACAAGACCTGGAAAGGTGGCGGGTAGGAACCTCAACCACTAACCCCCCCCCACCCCCTTGAACAAGAAGCTACAGTGCACCATCCTGTGCTGGGGAGGAGGAGGAGGAAGGTGTCGTTTTACAGCTGAGTTTCTCAACCAGTGGCATGGGTACCACCAGTAGTAATAGAGGGTACCGCCACTTGAGTGGGATGGGTCTCACCAGACACCACCTCGGCTCATATGACCGGATTTTTTACGGATTTGTCCTTTTTTTAGCCTCCTGTCCAGGTGTCCTCCAAAAGGGCTCATTGTCCTTCATTTTGGAACCTTGCATTGGTGTGCAGTACCCCCATCATGTCATATGTCGTTGGATTCGTATTGAAGAGCAGAATCCAATGCAACAATCTGTTTTGAGATATCGCCTTCCTATCAAACGTTATGGGCAAAACACTAAAATGAAAAAAATATGCTTTGAGCTCTGTTGGAAAGGGACAGTGCCCAATATTGTGGCTTTACACGTGACTAGGCAAACATGCCACTGTTCACCGGAAAGGCCAGGCTGAGAGGAACCTAAGATCTTGTCCTCCTTTTTAGGTTCAGGCATCTGGTCACCAATGTGGCAGGTAGTACTGGTGATAGTTGCAGGACACGTGCCAACCAGCAGCAAGACCTGGCACATGATCCATTACAGCAGGAGGAGGCTTGGCTCAACAGGCAGAGCTCCCAAGTACAATACTCTTTCCCACACCCAAAAAGCCCTCCTGTTCATCCCAAGCCTTTTACTGGTGTTTATCATGTTGTATCTGGTTTCCCAAACCAGGTGTAACTGGGAATTATATCATTGATGGTTACTTCTGGTGGTATTCTGAATAGGAGGACCATACAAAGTTGCGTGGTAGAGGGTAAACATTGAGAAACACAGGTAGGTATGTTTGTGGCTCAAATCCTAACCAGCTTGCCCACACAGACACAACTATGCCATTAAGCAGCAGTCATGGAGGCCTCCTCAAGTTAAGGCAATCTTTATTTCTGTACATCAGCGTTGTGTTGCTCTTGATGCTGAAAAATTGGTTAGGATTACACCCTTGGTGACTTTTCAACACCTGCAAACACACACTCAAGTCCTAATTACAGTAAGGGCCCAACCCTACATTTCCTGGATCAGCTGTTTCCTTGACATTTCAAAGTGCAGATATGCTCACCAAGGATGCAATGGTCCTGACCTTCATTACTTTACCAAAGCCTTAGTAATAAGATGAACTGAAGTAGTTTGAAAGGAAAAAGCTTAATCCTTCTGAATTAATCTCTATCTGGTGTTTATTTTAACATTTGCTGATGTTAAAGTTCTATAATTATCTAACGCTTAATAGAAAATGGTCTGAAAGAACTGTGATTGGAATTTGCTTAGCGACTAGATTTTTCTCTCATTCAACTCAGGATAATTGCTGTGAGTTATGAAGCACGTGCTTGCGGAGTTACCAGGAACATGTGGGCCGCTGATGCCAAGAAGCTATGTCCAGATCTGTTGTTAGCTCGAGTGCCAGAAGCCCATGGGAAAGCTGATCTGACTAAGTAAGCCTGGCATTGGTGTTTTCTTATAATTCCTGTTATATACTCATTTGATTTAGTGGCTTTTCTGAACTGGTTGTATAACTAACTGGAACAACATACAGTAACTTTCAGATTGGTTATTGATAAGTGTACTTGTTTACAAAATCAGGTTCTTAGAAACCTTTTGGAAGCATTATTTACTTAATTGCCTAATCTGGGAATATAATCTTTAGATTTGTGTGTTTATTTTGTATTTACAATTTACTGTATTTCCCGGATATAGGACGTACTTTTTTTCTCCACACAGTGGGGGAAAATGTCTGTGCGTCTTATAGAGCGATAGGGCCAATCCTGGAGCGCCTTATCCCATCATGTCATATGTCGTTGGATTCGTATTGAAGAGCAGAACCCAATGCAACAATCAGTTTTGAGATATCTCCTTCCTATCAAACGTTATGGCCAAAAAAGTAAAAATCAAATATATAAAAACAAAAAAATTGGCAATTTTTTAAAGTGGGTAGGAATTTTGGCTTGGGGGGGTAGGAATTTTGCCCTGAGGGGTTGGAATTTTGGCCCTGGGATTCAGGTTGGCATCTGAATCCCAAATTCAGATTTGGGATTTGGCATCTGGTCATCCTGGCACAGTTGCAATCCTAAGCAGCCTTCCCTGGCTTGGAGATTTGCTCCAAAGTAGACATGTACAAGACCTGGTCCCTGCTGCTCCATGCCTGTGCATCCCTCACTCTTCCCTATCTATCTAGATCCCCTCGCCTTTCCCTACCTACCTGGATCCCCCATCCCCAAAAGAACCCCCGCAACTTACCTGCCTTCCTGGACCATTTGCAATGAGATTTGTGCAAAATGTTGGTGTCTGATCATTTGCAATGAGATTTGAGCAAAAGTCACAAATCACTAACACTAGAGATGATGAGTTTTTGGGTTTACCAGAAAATTAGAAGAGTTCTTGAAGCTTAAAGTCTTTCCTCATTTGTTAATGACAGTGATAATGGTTCTTAATACCACTGTTGACTTTACATGGTTGAAATATTATTCTGCTATATTTTATTAAATATAATAGTAATCCATTTGGTTCAGAATATTTTTTTCTTGTTTTGTTCTTCTAAACTTTGGTGTGTCTTTTGGTCTGGTGCAGGTAATAAGCCGGGAAATACAGTAGTTCTTTTGTGACTTGGATTTGGAAATGAATTTTAAAAATTTAATTTCTGAGGACAGTGTATCTATAATAGAAAAGATAATTACCATGAAATAATAAACCATGGTTGAACCATTTCTGGTGGCTAGCTATTAGCTAGCAAATAATACAGCTACCCAAAATAGAAGAGTTAATGGGAGTTTTAAAGAATTATTTTATGTTCCTCTTTACGTAGATACCGAGAAGCCAGTAAGGAGGTAATGGAAGTGATGTCACGTTTTGCTGTGATTGAGCGTGCCAGCATTGATGAGGCTTACATGGACTTAACTAGCGCGGTGCAAGAAAGACTTCAAAAGCTGCAGGGCCAGCCTATTGCAGCAGAGCAGTTGGCAACAACTCACATTGAAGGATTTCCAGATAACCCTGAGGCAGTGAACACGCATAGCAAAGGTACTACATAGATTAAGATATGCTACTCCATTTCCTTACTTTATCTTGCCTTTTCTATTGTACAATTGCTTAGATTGTGGCGACATTCAGTCTGAAATTAGTTTGCCTATAGCTCAGTGAAGGTGTGGAAATAATACTGAATTTCAAGGTTTTCAGATACTGCATTCATATCAGCGTTCTTTTCGGAGAATGTAACAAAGCTGTTTTTGAGAGGATGTTCACTAATCTAATAGCTTAACAAATAATGGCTTTGGATGGTGATTGACAGGGCACTGTAGCAGACCGTTGACAGTTTTTTGAGCTAATGTAATGATAGTTACATCTCATTCATACTAGACACAGGAATATCTTTTCTAATACTTAGGTATGTTTTTTGAATAATTTGTGAGGTCACTAAAGTTCACAGTTATGAGAAAAATAAGGCTATCTCAGAGTACCACATAAGAGAACAGCAACAGATTAGATCAAATGGCAAAAGATGATAATTTTAGTCCTACTGGACATATAAGTATAACCTAATTACTAGCAGATTTTTCACCCATGGTTTTACCTTGGTGCAAATGAACTGGCCCTTTAGATTTAAAGAAACATCCTTTAGGCAGCAGTTAGTGGCTTTAAAATATATTGCTTACCATGGGAACCTGGCAGGCAGACAGGCAATCTTTTCCCCTCTCTGGGGCTTAGAAGGCAGACATCTCCTTTCCCCTGGAGCGGCAAAATAATGCAAAGCAATGGGGAAGTAATTATTACTTTGCATTCTCCCCCACTTCTTAGCAGTGACACAATCTTAGATATTCTCTCCCTCCCCCGCCCATTAAGGGGCTTGGCACAAGTACTTCCCAAGCTAGTGAGTCATGACCCACCAGTTTACAAACCACTGCTCTGTATCTTTACATTGTCACTTTTTCATGATATCTGTTACACTAACAAGTGAGCCAGACCTGAGACACATACTTTAATATACTTTTCATTCCTTTTTAGAAGAGCTACGACAGCATGGCTTACATCAGTGGCTGGAGTCATTGCCTTTTGGCGATCCCAGCAATCCAGATCTGCAGCTGACTGTAGGAGCAGCGATTATGGAAGAAATGAGGGCAACTGTAGAATCTGTCACTGGATTTAGGTGTTCTGTTGGAATTTCTCACAACAAGGTATATGACAGATCAGTTCTTGTTTTCATCCTCACCACTATAAGGAATGTAATAATTGATTTAGGCTGCAATCCTAAACTCACTTTCCTGGGAGTAAGACCTACTGAACACAGTGGGCTTTACCTTTGAGTAGACATGGTTAGGATTGTGCTCTCAATCTAAGGTGCAGCCCTTCTGTGGAGTCAGTCCCAGTTAATATAATTGTGTTTACTCCTTTTGGTCTCACCATGGAGTCCCAGAATCAGACCCCTGCAGATATTGAGGCACAACCTTATTCCATTAGAAGCAAAGGAGAACAAGAGACCTAGAAGTGCATCTTTATATTTATTTTCCCACTGTTTTTTCCCCCACAGATTTTTTTCCAATGAGAAGTTCTGGAAAGAACTCTAGGGAATAATGAGGGACATGTGCACTACTAATAAACTATGATTACACTCGGTGAAGATGCTCTAAAATATTAATTTGGAATAAAAACACAATTTTGCTGTATCATCACTATCATTACTCTTAGGATAACAGTATTTCCACGGAAAAAATAAAACTGTAGACTGTCTCTACTTATAAGCAACACTTCTACACTGTTCCTCCTGCAGCTGGGTGACCGCTGGGCAGATGGAGAGAACAGCAGTGGAGAAGAGGGAAGCAGTTCAAAGCTAGCCAGAAGGGAGTAGGGGAGAGAGGCTCAGGATGAAGAGAAGGAGAAAGTGGGGAGACACTTTGAAAGTGTCTTTGATTACAGAAGAAAGTGTATTTGATTGCAGCCTCCTAACCATGTCTACCCAGAAGTAAGCCCCACTGTGTTAAATGGGTCCTACACCCAGGAAAGTATCTTTAGGATTGCAGCCTAAGTAGACTTCATAGGATCATGCACATTAAATACATGTTTTGAATTCAATTCCAGTGTTTTGTCATCCTTTTTCCATCCAGTTAATATTTTTCTATGAATATTTTTTGGGTTCTGAGTTTGAAACAAATCATCTGTGTTTCCATTATTTCCTATGGGAAAATCCGCTTTACATAAAGAGCGTTTCACATAACAAGCATGCTTCTGGACGAATAAATATTGGGAAACCAAGACCCTAAATCTGGCTTATTTCTTTTAGGTACTGGCAAAACTGGCCTGTGGCCGCAACAAACCAAATCGACAGACTGTGGTGTCACAAAGTTCTGTTCCCCAACTCTTCAGTACAATGCCAATCGGCAACATGTAAGTAAAGCAGAATCTGCTTCTATAAACCCTATATTGAATTGTGTTCATGAGCTACAAAGCTGGCATTTCTGTTTAGTGTGTTACTGTTTGGATATGTTCTGAGGTTATTGCAAGGGAATATATGAAGTAATAAAATGTCACCAAACCAAATGAATGTTGTAGAAGCCTCCAGCAACATATAGGAGAATTGCAAATGTCTGAATATTTCTGCCTTTGTCAATGTGATTGCATCCCTTCTTCCATAGCCGGAACCTTGGAGGAAAACTAGGTTCATCTATCACTGAGCTTTTAGGTGTGGAATACATGGGACAGTTGAACCAGTTCAGCGAATCACAGCTTCAAACACACTTTGGAGACAAGACTGGGTAAGTAACACCAGAATTCGCTATCAAATTAGGTTCTTTTCTTTCTTGATAGTAAATAAAGCACCATAGGAGAAGGGAGAGGTTCTTTGCACTTACCTTGCTGCTGCCTGCAGAATGGAATTGTAGCATAGCCACCTCACAAAAAGCTTGACACCAGCCATCTGCACCTAAAAAAAGGTGCAATGGACACTTTCTTACTGTTCTCTGATTTCAGGGTATTATTGATTGGTCCTGAACTCCATTATGCCAGTGATGATGGCCAAGTGAGCTTGGTTGAAATGGAAGTGGCAGGGGGGACCTCTCAGAGGTGGCCAGTGTGTCAGTTCCTGGACAGCTATTGTTCTTAACTTCTAAATTCCATTGTATGTGATAGTTTTTTAGCTGTGTTTGGTTCTAATAACTAGAAAATTGGTATTATTTTTATTTTAAAACTGCCTAATTCAAACATTTTTTTGCAGTTCCTGGTTGTATGATTTATGCAGAGGGATTGAACATGAGCCTGTGAAACCCAGACAATTACCAAAGTCAATTGGCTGCAGTAAGAACTTTCCTGGAAGAACAGCTTTGTTTTCTCAAAAGGAGGTACAAAAATTTGGAAAATTTATGTCCACATTAATAATAAACATTACTGGATTTTGCTGTTCTTTTTCTCTAGCTGAGAATCACCAAGGTTATCCGCTCTTACTATATTGGACATATTGCTCTAAAATGGCAAAAAAGTGTTGCTTACCTTTTTATTATCTGTTGATTCATAAGATCAGAGGAACAGGTTAAACCACATTCTTTCCCTAGAGTGCATTTACTCTATTGCAACTTTTCTCATGATTTAGGAATCTGAAAGATTGTTTTATTTATGTTGGTACCATCTGATAAAAATAACGAACAAATATTTCTTTCATGCCTTGGGCTTAAGTTAGCATATTAAGAAACTTCTTAACATTATAAACATTGCAGTATTCTGTTCATAGGTGCAGCATTGGCTTCTGCAACTGGCCTTTGAGCTGGAGGAGAGGCTAACCAAGGATCAAGAACAAGTAAGTCACAGATTGGGGGGCTTTTCTGGCTGCTTGAGTAATTGCTACCCAGAAGATATGTGTGTTTCTTGAATGAAGTTCTCAATAAGTCACTTCTGGTGCAGTTTCTTGCTTTCCACATTTTTTGCTCTTACTTGTGAACTGCATACAAGAGGGCTGAATTCTTTAAACATCTCCAGTAAATTCAGCTGATTCAGGTACTGGGGATGGAAAGGGTGCTGTTGAGATGGAGCCCAGCCCCACCCTTTTTCCATCTTTTTGTGTCACTTATAGCAGGGGTCTTCAACCCCTGGTCCACGGTGCCTTGGTGGCCAGGCCATGTCAGGACCGGAATCAGGACTGGAGATAACAGCTTGCTCTTCCCAGCCTGGAACAAACTAAGCAAATATAGCCCAGACACATGGCACTGGAACAAACTGGGCCCACACAACCCAGTGTGGTGTGCATGTGCCCACACAACCCACTGAAGTGTGCATGTGCAGCTAGGTTGTGGAAATTTTTTTCCCACAGTCCTGGGCCATGGTCCTCAAAGTTTGAGGACCACTGACTTAACAGCACAATCCTACGTATGGCTAATTAGAAGTCCTGTTGTGTACAGTGAGGCTTACTTCCAGGAAAGTGTGTTTAGGATTGCAGCATTATAAGAACATACAAACATGTCAGATTTCATATCTGTAATGGTAGAAGGGCTGGTATCAATAGGAACATGAATTGACCATGATCCAAGTATTTCCAGGTCCGTCAGTTAGCTGATAGGTCTCACATAAAGTGTCTTTTGTGGGGTTTCTTGTGCTCTGATTTTTTTTTGGTGAGGGGGTTCTCTCATCATCTGCTCTGGAAAGCATTAACTGGAAGAGTCTTAAATGGCTGCTCTCTGGGTTAAAGAATTCCTTTTAGAAAGGTTTATTGGATAAAAAGAAGACAGTAATCAAATATACACTTGAGACAAAGTTCAAAGGGAGGAGTGAACAGTAACTAAACTTTGAGGGCAGTTCAGAGTTAGGGCAGTGAGAATGGCCCAGCTGGGCTGCCCCAAGTAGGGTGTATCCATAGAAGAAAGTTGGGCTGAATCCAGAGTCAGGAAGCCTGGGCTACCATTGCTGCTCTAGGCAAGCTCAGTAGGCACCAAAAGGCACCTGGGAGGGCTTACTCCTAAGGAGGCCTGCCTCAGATAACACTGAACAAGGAACAGCTGTGCTGCCTGCCTTACAAGGAAGCCCAGAAGTCCCTGACAACCAGTAATAGCTGCAGCATGAGACTGTTCCTCCTTTGAGAAATCATACAGATTTGCACAGGATGTGTAATGAATAAGCCATACCTACCCTTAGTACATGTAGCAGCATTCAGACAAAATTGTGAGGGTGTCTTCTCAGTCAGTCAATAACTTTCCCACCTGGTGCAGATGTTTTAGTGAAGGTGGTTGTCCTTGTAACTGAGCAGCTGTCTTTATCATTTCAAATTATCCCAATTTTCTGAACAAAGGGCAAGATATTCATGTGTTTTTTTCAATTTGTCCATTCTTCCATGGTCTACAAGGTGATATATGTAAGGGAAACTTTTTTAGTGCTAGCTTGGGATTTCCTTGCAATGTAATACAAGTAAATGAGACCTTTTTGAAGAATTCCTTAGAGTACATGGTTTTTTTCTCTTGTGGTTTGAAAAAGGTTATTTGATTAAGGTTTCTGTGGAACATTGTATTGGCATCCATCAGTCTTGAAAGGCTATGATATTGTGCTCGATGCTGTATGCGAAGCACAAAGGCCTGGGTAGATTAATATGGAGGATAGGCTGTTACCCAAGCAGCAAATCCCCCCTCTCCACGCCACTGAAATAATCCAATGCTACGGCAGAGCCAATATGATTGGTTCCAGCTTCGTCACAGAGCTGGGCTAAGGAGCTCACCCTGTCTTGTGGGGCCGACCTGGGTCTAGAATCCTGGCCTGCTGGTTAACAGGCACAGTGTCTTAACCACTTGTGCCAACCACCCTGTGGAACATACTTGGTAAAATTATTCCAGGCTGCCATTTAAGTGTTCCTCTGTATATCTTTGAAAATCCTGAGAAGTTTCCTGATATCCCAAGACTGTGTTTTTTTTAAAGAATCTCAATTTTTTTTCCTCCCAACAGAATAACCGGGTAGCAAAACAGCTGAGTGTTGGCATCCGTATGAAGGGTGGTAAACACACCAGTGGCCTCTCACGCTGCTGTGCCCTTTCCCACTATGATGCCCATAAAATCAGCAGAGATGCCTTTGCACTGATACAGAATTGTAATACTGCAGGAGGCCAGCAGGCTGCATGGTAAGAATGGTTTCTTCTTAAATGCAGTTATGTGCTATTACAGAGGGGAATGTTTAGATCTTACCTTTAATACTGGCCTGTGTACTGTAAAGTCCATGCCAAAGATGGCAAGAATAGAAAGTGAAGTACCAGAGAGTCAGATGTCCAATTAATTGAGAGATGTGTTTCTGACAAGGAATTTCAAACCTCCTGTTAAAATGTTGTACTGAGTACAATTGTACTGAGTACAATTACAAGTGACACACCCAGACAAAAATGGTACTGTACAGAATGCAAGAAGAGGAACTGGTGGAGACAAAGTAAAATTACAAAGAAAGGTAGAAAAGAGCAGTTGCTATAAGTCCAGTATCGGACCTGATCTGAAATTGTATGTGTCACGTGGGTGTTAGCATCAGTTCGAAACTATTTAAGTGAGCTTTTTGTTTTTGTTTTGAAAGCAAACATAAAAGCAGGCCTCTGTCAGTCTTGAAAGACTGTGGTATAGTGCTTGGCGCTGCATATGCTGTATGCAAAGCATGAAAGCCTGGGTTAGATTGTTATGGAGGATATGCTGTTACCCAAGCAGCAAATCCCCCCTCTCCACACCACTGAATTAGTCCAATGGAAAGGCAGAGCCAATACGATTGACAATAAGACTGACGGAGGCCTGCTTGAAAGCAAACAGTGGCACAGTTAAGACCATGGACAGGTAATTTTCCTGCACAGCAGTGGCAGTCTTCCATTATCTGTGTAGTGAACGGGAGGTTTGACTGTTTATCTCACATATGGCCTTCCCATGTTTCTGTACAACTCCAAATAAGTCTGTTTTCAGAGATGAGGGCTGTGCTTGCACTGGGGAAGGCGGGGGGCAGAACAGGGGTAGTACGAGAGGGTTGCTGGTCACCTGGCCCCAAAAGCCACCAGGCCTGGCAACAGAACTGGGAGTGAATGACAAATTTCTAGTCCTCTGGCAAGTCTTTCACTTATTAAACCCCTCTGTTTATATCAATTTTGAAAGGCTTCTTCCTTTGAAAATGTTGCTATCTGCCAATGTTTTTAGGTCTCCTCCAATCACTCTTCTTCAGCTTTCTGCCACCAAGTTTTTGGATACTCCCACAGTATCCTCTGGGGACATTACTGCTTTCCTGACTGCTGATAGCCAGTGTACCCAACCTACTAACAGCAGTGCAACCAGTCCAAATTCAAAATCCCTTGAGAGCCGGAAAAAGTTACCCAGCAAGAAAGGAGCAAATTCTATTCAACTGCTGTTTCAACGAATGGCAGAAAGAAAACAAGCCCAACCTGCAGCTGGATGTTCTGTGCCTGATGTCACTGCAAGGACAGAACTTGCAGCATTAAAGTCCACTGTCTGTCCTGTTAAAGAATCTGCCCTAGTCAGCAGTGAGAGTCCAAAAAGCCTGCTGGAACAAAGTAGCAACTTGAACTCATTGCAGGAACACCTCTCTCTGGCCAGGTCAGATACAGGGCAGGTGGAGACCTCTTTGGTCAGTCAAGCTCATGTGACACCTCCAGAAGAACTTGGAGCCTCTGAGCAACCTGATCTGTGGAAAGAAGAGTGTGTGCAACCTGCTCCTGCGCTTTTCCATAAAGAAGCTGATAGTGAAGAGCTAAACTCCTTTCCAGGAGACCAAATGTTGTGTGAGAAATGCAACCAACTGGTATCAGTGTGGGAGTTCACAGAACATTTAGACCACCACTTTGCTTTGGAGCTGCAAAATTCTTTCTTGGAGTCCAGGTCCTTCAGGTCACCTATGCCTGTTAGCAGTCCTCCAACTAAAGGAAAAAGCAAAACTAAGACCCATACAGCCTCTAATGCCAAACGACCAAAGCATGATGCAGTCAGGACTTTGGATTCCTTTTTTAAGCCAGTCCCTCCTTAGACTGTTCAGGTAGTGAACTTTATCTTTGAATCTGAATTTATTTTGTATCCATAATTTGCCTTATAAACTATTTTCAATAGGTGTTCTAGTATGTGCTGGAGTTTTTTGAGGCTGTTGGTAAAAAAGGCAGGAGTTGGCCAAAATAATGCTTTCTGCTGTCCCTTCTACTATTTTGGCCACATCTTCAATGAGGGGGATAGTGCATGGTCCTCCTAGCTGTGCTGCCTTGTTCCATGCTGCTCCAAAGGCCACTGGCTGACTTGCATCCGAAATGCTAACCCCTCACCAGACCTTAGGCCGTACCCAGAAGTGCTGCCTCTCCAACCCTGTGAAGTCTGTCTAATGCTTCCTTAAAAATCTTAGAAAAGTACTTGTTTTTTTAAAAAATAGAAGTACTTTTCTAAGGACTTTCAGAAGCATTAGAAGGCCCTCTGAGAACTAACAATGTGACACATGGACTCTCCAGGCCTCAAAACACTCTGGGGATAACCAGAGGATGCCTTAGGTCATGACCAGTAGTTAGTTAGGGGGAGCAGCATTTACAGGAATAGCCCAGAACAAAGGCCAGGACTTCCCCAGCACCGGCAATAATATATTATTGGAGATACTATCAAGTGCTATTCAGATTCTGTACATTGTAGTTCTGATGTAATTTGTGTGATGTCATGCTATCAGTTTACAGTGTATTGTTTCATTGAGTTCATTGTAGGTGAACAAACTACAAAAGGTCCCTTGTAAACAGAAACAGTTTACAAATGGGGTAGGTTGGGGCTTTAAAGCAGGTGCAGTTTTGAAGGCAACAGCAAAACAAATAGGCCATTCTGAGAGACGCTGGAACAACCCAATGCTTCAGCAATGTGGAAAAACAGCTCAGTGTTGGATAACATTGAAAAGATGTGGGGTGGAGGAGAAAGGTGGTTTAGAGAAGACATGCTCTCTAGCTTACCATGGTTTATTGTTCCTTCTGTGTATTCTTCTGTATGTTAAGCCAGAGAGCAATGCCAGTGGTGGTGGTGAAGAAGATTCCCCACCAGAGGATTGGTATGTAATGCTCTGCCTGGGGCCACAAGGTATGGTTGCAGAATAATAATTGTACTGTGTGTGCGAGGGAAGGAGTAGATTAGTATGACACATCATGCTAAGGGCTAATAATACTTGACAGCCTCGGCTGGTTAGACCAGGCCTGCTGCCAGAGATCTTTTCAGACCTGGTATGTGCAACTGAAGTTGAAAGCTTCTATCTGTTGAGAGCGTGACCACAATGATTACTGGGTTGGGGCACCTCCCATACAAGGAAAAACTAAAAGTGTTTGAGGCTCTTCAACCTAGAAAAGTGCCTGAGGAGGGACATGATTGAGGGTGCAGTCCTAATCAATTTAGGTCTGACAACTCTCCTGTCTCCTGGTGGTGGGGTGAGGAGGCTGGTATATGTCTGTGCACTGGCCTAACTCTCCCAGCTATGGTGCAGAAATGCCTTATGGCACTTCTGTGACACCCCAAGGCCAGCACAGGACTTGTGCTAGGACTTATGCCTGCCTAACTGGGGTCTATGATTGCAGCCTCAGACATAAAAAGAGATGTTCTTTTCTCTGACACACAACACTAGAACTAGCATGACATCCATTAAAACTGAGTGTTGGGAGAATTAGGACAAAAAAATCATTTACCTGGCATGTAATTAGCCTGTGGAACTCCTTGGTACAGGATGTGGTGATGGCATCTACTGCTGCTGCTCTGAAACCTTGCAGAGCTTGGTTTTGGAGAGAAAGGTGGGGGTGAATTAATTTTTTTAAAAGCAGGTTTGCCAACTGACCAGAGAAACCCCAGCCTCCCCTGTTCCTGTGCCTTTGTAGATGGATCCACCAATATACACTTTGCAAAAAAAGCATGTATTTCACAACAAGGGCTTGAGTTGCTCAGGGTTGTGGGGCCTTTCATCCAGCTATTGTCAAGGCAGTGAAGCAGGGGCTATATGTAAGGTTGGCAGTCTGCTCAGGGTAAGGATGGTGGGATAACTCCTGGCTTCTTAAATTTTAAACCTCCAAGCCCAGTTGTGTCCACTCAAAAGCATTATAATCAGTGGAGCTTACAGTATGTAAGGAGGCAAAGGAAAGGAGGCTGAAAGACCAGGCCTGTGCATGCCTGCCTGGATCACTTAAACATGTGCCTTTTGGTTTAGGAAACAGATCTTGCAAAGAGTGTGCTAACAATAAGTAACAGTGTTGAAACTAAGTACAGGAAAGCAATACAAATGTTTTTAGCTTTTATTTTAAGATGTCCTATGTTTGTCCAACATTTTCGGGGTGTGTCCTACATTTTTTAACACATCAGGAATTTTGCTTAGATGTCAGGAATTTTGAGGGACCTTGTCCTCTTTTTGGGGTTCAGGCATCTGGCCACCCTAGTCTGTACATCTGTGTGTCTGAAACCCCTCTAACTCAGGCCACATTTGCTATACATAGACATATTACCATGTTTCTTGGAATTGGGATGATCCCTTCATCAGCCCTTCATCTCCTGCTTGAATATCTAACATTGGAATTTGTGTCTGGCCCAAACAGGGAGACATGCCATTTGAATTCAAGAGGCAATGTGTTTGTCTCTTTAGTTTTGGGTTGGTGGCCCAAAATGCCCTCTGCAGGAGCTGGCTTAAAAGTCTGCATGGAGTGCAGCTTTTAAGCTAGTTGCAGCAAACTGTTGTCTATGCAGCTTGGTAGCAGCACTCTGGTGTTTCATATAATTCTCGTCTAGATCTATGTGCAGAGGAAAGGTTGATGAAACTTGGTATATTTAACCTGGAGAAGGCTGAGAAAGGTATATGATAATGCTCTTCGTATACCTGAAGGGGCTCCCTTATGGAAGAAGGAACAAATCTGATCTCCACTAATGACAGTAGGACTAGATCAAATGAGTACAAACTGCCAGAGAGGATTTTTTGGGGGACATCAGGAAGAAATTCTTGAGGGAGAAGGATAGTCTGGAAGTAGAACAGATTACAGGGTATTTTGTCCTTGTTGAAGATCTGACAGGCACCTGTTGTGGAGGGTCTTAAGACAGTAGCTTCCAGTTTTTATTCTTGTATGTGAGAATTTCATGGCTCCCCTCAACTTGATTCTGTGGCTCCACAGCTCAGTTTGAGAACCTGCTGCCAATTTTTTGCTACATGTAGGGGATACTAGATTCAGTTAGTACCTAGTACTTGAACTAGATGCAGTTGTAGGTCCCACTTCCATGATTTACATAAATTTTGCATACTTCCTTTTATGTTATTACTGAGCTACTGCCTTTCCTGTGTGGTTTTCAAGATCATTTGCCTTTCTGTAGGAATTGTAAAAATAACTGTCAATAAAGCTGGGGAAAGTACATAGTATGGATTTTGAAAGTCTCTTATTAGAACTAGTCTGCAATAACGATCAAATAATGTATAATTTTGGGTAAATATTGTAATTTAACTTGATGCCTCAGATATCTGAGCAAGAGATGTAAAACCCAGATATGTTTGCACAAAAGGATGGTGTTCCTTATCTAGTGTGGATAGTACCTTAAAATGCAAATTTTCTTCATGCACAGTACTTGACTAACACTTTGCTACATATAATCGTTTTAGAATATAAAAAGGCCTATGCTTCATGTTCAGTCACCCCGTGATACAGCAAGGCATCTCCAATTGCCACCAATGTCGAGAACGCCAGGACCTATTATTGTTTAGAAGCCACTGCTTCCAGATAAGCCCTACTCCCATGTACTGGGTTGGGTTATGAGGAGGCAAAGTAGAATGAGCAGCTGCTGCCACCACCATGAGCTTTGTTTTAATTGCAACATCTTCCATCTGACCAGTTTTTCCAGCTGGATACTGATCATGGCGTCCAACCAGGTTGTGGATAAGGGTCACTGCTACCACTGCAGTTGTGAGTGGCAATATAGAAGATAGCCATCTACTGCCTATAATTCATGGCTACATGCCCTTTAATCATGACAATGTGCCTTCTGCATGCACTCTACTTATGGTCACTCCATGGCCATAGGAGAAGCAGTGAAGGAGCCAGGCAGCAGATGGTATACCCTGACAATTTTAGCACATTTGAAAATCACACTGTCCAGATCATATGAGCTAGACTTCCTACATGGAAAATGTGTACCATACCTGTAGTAAAATAGAAGCAGGGGTACAGCTACCACAAAGCTTTCTTGATTTTAACAGGGGCCTGTATCAGGTGTGAGATTTCACAGCTAAAATTGATGGCTCTACAAACTGTTCCATAAAATTAGCAGACACGTATTGCATGATTTTCATTCTGATTAAAGCCCTGTTTTGTTTTTTTAAGGGAAATCATTGAGGTTTTTTTTTTAATTAAGAGGAGATATCCCTTATTATAAGGTGGCCAAACTGTGCCTTGTAGGCCAAAGTGGCTCACAAATACCCATACTTACTCTAATCGAATGTGCCATTGAATCTAATGTGCTTTCTGATTTTAAAAGGCTTGAGATAAAAAATGTTTACTGGCAATTGTAATGCACAGTTGCAAAACAGGTGTAAAATTTAATTTTACTACATACAAAAATGTTATGACAATAATATGACAATAGCTTTGTTACAATTTTTACCTAATTGCAGTAGGTGCAACAAAGGGTGTGTTAAATATTTTATTACAATATAATAAACTTAAACTAAATACTGACATACTTATAATCAAAACACCATATTTACTTGAATCTAATGTGCCATTGAATCTAATGGAGAATAAATTCGGCTGAAAAAGTGAGTATTAAATTCAAGTATACATGGTATATTACATTAACTCCTTTTTGTACCACAATAAGTACAAAATGTAAATAGATTTTCAAGCTTTATAATTTAGCAGGTATAAGCTTAAAAGTTCACTAGATTAAAACAAGTTTAACTGTTCATTTTGAGGAAATCTATGAATTTAAATGCTCCTTAAAGAGTGAGCTCAAATAGTTGAAGTTTTATCAGATGTGGCCCTTACGTTAAGTTTAGCTATCTCTGGTATGTTAGATGTATACATGTGGGAAATTTGACTTCTGAACAGAAATTAAAACCTGTTTGGTAGTAGTCTGTTCCACTGCACATTTAAAAGATCAGCAGGAACAGATTTAGCTTCTGTTATTGGTCACTAACACAAGCTAAATAAGTGCTTCATCCTACAGGCAGAAGCACTGCCAGAGTGTTATTAGTACAAGAAAACAGGATATGACACTTCAGTTCACGCATACCAGCCAGCACGGGTACATGATTTTAAAATGAAGGTCAAAGTACTATTTTGCTCTTCTGCTGCAGCATACTACTACTTGAAGTAAAGGACATCATGTACCTAAAACTGCTGTGTTCAGGCTGATAAGAGTCCTCAAACACACTCCAGGCAATGACAGATAACTGTGGACTACTTAACCAGCTTTTAAATGCTAGCATGAGGACATGTAATGGAGAAGGAATTATAGGACAGAAAGTGCAAGTTTGCTGAATGCAAATGTAAGCTGCATGGTTCACCTGAGATTACAAGACAACTTGATTTTTTCAATAAAACAGCTTTATTTTATACATTATATATATAGAGAGAGAGAGATGCACACACCTCCCTATTTTAAAGAATCCACGAACAGTGAACATGAAAAGCATGGCACTGAGAACACTTCACACAATAGAAGGCAAGGGGAGAAGACAGCCAAATTTCAGGCTTTACAAGAGAAGAACCAGCACCTTCAATCATTGCGTTTGCAATAGAATCAAATCTAATATCACTGACTTCAGACAAATCACTCAATCACCTACCTCCCACCAAACAAGTTTATAGTAGCAACATGGCTACGAGAATCCTTTAAAGGCCAGTTTTCTCTTGTATTTTCTCAAACAGAAGTGATCCAAAAATTAGTTGAATGATTAAGGGGAAATTCAAAAATAAACCACTTCATCAGCAAAATATTTAGATCATATTCACTGTTGCTTTATAGAAATAGACCACTATGAAATTGAAAATTATGAGAAGGTGAATCATAGGATTTTGTGTCTTAAGAAGGCTTCAACTGGCTTAATAGAAAGTCTCAAAAATAGCTGACTTATTTAACCTGCTGTAGAACAGAGACTGAAATAGTAGGGAAAGTGTTTTATGGAGATAAAAATATGTCACTCTTTTCATTGGTCATGTTGGTCTGAGTACTTAGACCCTCAAGTATCAATGGTTAAGATACACAGAAAATGATTAAAATTCTGTCAATTTTTAAAATCTGATTTACCACAAGAAAATTAAAAATGAAACAATCAGTGTGAATTCTTGAAGCTATGATATACCCTTGCTAGGGACATGAACATAGTATCAAGCAGACTTTCAGAGATTCATTTCTTAAGCATAGAAGTGATTTTCTGTAGAAGGAACCAATAACACGGACAGGCTGCTAAAGTTAGCAGTACTAAACTCGTAGTCACAATTGCAATAGTATCTGAAGCCTTCCTGTAATATCCAAATAGCTCCTAATAGTTTTGACTATAGGAAATTAAGGCAAGCTTCCTGAGGAACAAGTTAGGCTGGGATACTGAGAGTCATCAGGAAAATCAGACTACACAGCCATCTCAAACAATCTTTTCAGACAGAAGGCCAAAGATTATGAACAATACATAAAATATTGAAGAGCTTTTGAAAGCTATGGTGGACCAACCCTGTTCTAGGAATTCATCTGGTCAGTCCAGCTGCAAAAGCTAGCTGACAGGCTCTGGTTGATAGAGATGCCGACCAAGGCATGATAGCATTAAGGTAATGAGATGGGGTGTGTATATGCATCTGCAGTTATCAGAGAAGGGTTGTTTATTTTGACATATCCATCTATTCCCCCATCCCAAACCTTTTTTTAAAAAAATTGTGTAATTAGCTGCTAAAGTCAGCAAACAATTGGAAGGAACTATTTGATTAAAACTAAAATAGTTTAAAAGCGATTAGAAACATCCTGAGCTGTACTGTGAGTAATACAAACATTTTTGCTGTAGCTCCTAATCTGTGACACAGCACATCAAGCACCAAAGGCTGGAGTGGACTACTCCGGCTGCCTCATAGCTACAGTCCAACACACCAAGAGCTTTGCCTTCTACCCAGAAGTAACTTTCAAAAAAATCAACAAATCATGAGTTGCCAGGCCAAATAAAGATGCAGCCGCTGTCTTGTCTATTCAAAGGAAGGCAGGGATATGAAAGCAGCCCATGATGAACAAACAACATGCTTAACTTGCTCCAGGAGGGGCGCTCAATCCAAGAAACGATTCTGGCTTCTGCACACGCCCGTGTAAGAATACTGGCCAGCAGCAGCTCTGGGCAGCGAGGGAAGGTGCTTCCTCTCTTAAGAGATCTCACAGATCTAGTGCAAGTCAGAAACTGACCAGCTCAGGGCCCAAGTCTGGTTCGAGGACATTCTCTCCAGCCGTGATAGCCTGAATGCAGGTGACATGCCCAATACCTTTGGTAACCCCTTCACGGAAGAGTAACTTGGCTCCTATCTTCAAATATTCAGGATATTTAATAAATCTGAAACGAACCACAGCCTTTTCTCCTGTTCGCAGCTTGTCCTGAATGATAGGAAATGGTATTGGTTATATGACAGCCCAGCTATTCTGCTTAAGAATTCTTGGAAATTGAGGCAATGAGGCGAGGGGTGGGTCTATCAAGAAACATTCAGACCAACACTTGAGCATTTCTTAAGCTAGCTCAGTGGACTTAACTATTCAAGATCCCTTCTGAAAGATAAAAGGCATCGCAGGTGAGAGGCCTAATGCAGCTATACTAGTGAAGAAAATAGTGCAGCTATACTAGTGAGGATTATACTCGTATAGAGACTATACTAGTATAGTGCAACTATACTAGTGAGGATTAAGCATTAATCCTTAAAGACCAGAAAACTGCCCTTTTGCCAGCCAGAGACTTACTTACCTTTCCATGGATATTTTCCACCACTGCCGTTTGCCGCACATTGCCAACATGCACTGTTACTTGGAATCCTTTCCGGAAAGTTGTGGCATGGAATAGCAGAACAATTTCAGCTTCAAACACTGAGCAAATGGTGGGGTTCATCTCTGGGCTTACCATCACCATGCCCTAAGTGACAGCAAAACCATTGGAGCAGGTTTAAAAACAAAACAAAAAACAAAACCAAGAACACACATCTCTTCCCAATCCAAATAAACTACCTCAACTACATCTTTTTAGATTATTCAACTGTTCTCCACTTGCAGGAAGCTGATCTAGGTAGTCAGCTTTGTAAACCGCTTTGTGAACTTTTCAGTTGAAAAGCGGTATATAAATACTGTAGATAGACAGATAAAGAATGAAAGGAAAACATGCAAAAGTCATAAGCTTGTAGGTATCAGAAAGACCCAATTGCTCACTTCTATTTTTGGAGTTTTCAATCACTCTTGATCCTTCACTACTGAAGTCTTTTAAAGCTCAGCACAACCATCCCATAAACATATTCCACTAATCCCATATCCTCTCAATCAGAATCAAAATATCTTCTCAGTGAGGCATGAGTGTAGAAGCATCTGTACTGAACAGCAGGAGTTCCAAGGGAACTGTAGACTGCAGCCCCCCAATGTTCCCACTGGCTGCAAAAGGCTGAGCAAAAATGTTTTTAAACCACAGCTCCTCCCAGAGATAGGAGGTGGACTCACTTTGCGCAGCAGTGAGCGGTCAAAGTGTCCAAGAGCCAGTGTGGCAGCCTGCCCAGCACGAAGTACACGGCACGCCGAACGGTTTCGCTGGATACTGCATACTTTCAGCTGGAGAAACTTGCCGTCATCAGTTGGACCAACCACCAGATTCTCTCCCTCTCTACATATCCCACTGGCAGGGGCACAAAACCAGGAGACCATGTTAAAACTCAGGGAAAGATACTCCTCTGTGCCTAATTAACATAGCTGGGAAAATTTAAATCATCCTTCCCTGAGAGTGGATCACTGAAGTCCCTGCACAAGAGAAGCCTAGGAGTCCTATGTAGTATATTGATGCTTCAGTTTCTAGTAAATCTATCTTTAGAATGAACTTAGATCCATTTGACTGATTGGTGAGACATTCAGATACAATGCTTTCACCAGAACAGTACTCCCTGGGCTGCTGTAATGCAGGGACTATTCAGCTACATTGTCAGTCATTCCCAGGATTATCCCAATTGTTTTGCTTCCCTACCTATGCTAAAGCCCCAACAAAATGGCACTGACCTTGAGAGAGTTCCACCAACAACAGTCCCCACCTCAGGTACAGTATAGATTTCATCCACCTGCCAAGATTAGAATAGTTGCTTCAGAATTGCTGTATGTAACTGGAACTGCAGCTTTTCAGAGCCAGAGTGAACAATCTTTTTAAAGCGTTTCCATACAGGTTCTAAAAGCTAGTCCTTGGATGCTTTCCTTGCTTAGCTGTTAGTTTGAAGCATCTCAAAAAGAATACAGTGGTACTTCTCATAACAAGCGCCTCACATAACAACCATTTCACATAACAAGTATAAATTTCCAAGAAAGCTTGCTTCACAGAACAAGTTCTGCTTCACTTAACAAGTAAGCGTGCTATGGGCATGCATGCTATGGAGCCCTGATGCTCCGCGTGAAGGCTGTTTAAAAGGGCTGCCGGCCAGTGCTGCTGCCTCTAATTGCCCCCAACTTGGGGGCAGTTGCCTGGGGGTGCCAGAGGCAGCTGCCCCTAACAGCCCCCAAGTGCCCCCACCAGCCACCTTTAACCTCCAGCAGCAGCCCAGGTTAAGCTTCCCAGGAAAGTGTCTTTGATTGCAGCCTCCTAAAAATGTCTACCCAGAAGTAAGCCCCATTGGGTTAAATGGGGCTTACTCCCAGGAAAGTGTCTTTAGGATTGCAGCCTAAGTACACTTCATATGATTATGCACATTGAATGCATGTTTTGAATTCAATTCCAGTGTTTTGTCATCATTTTTACATCCAGTTAATATTTTTTATATGAATATTTTGGGCATTGTGGAACCAGTCGTCTGAGTTTCCATTATTTCCTATGGAAAAATCTGCTTCACTTAAAGAGCATTTCACTTAAAGAGAATACCTCCGGAATAAATTAAGCTCTTTATGTGAGGCACAACTCTATGTGACATTACTAATCAGTTATAATTCTGTTAACATTTCCTGAATATCCTTTCCAAAGCTGAAGTAACTTGTGGATCAACTAAGTGGTAGTAAGAGCATACATTTTTAAACATAAAACTACCTTCATTATCTCAATGGGTCACCATCCTTCTACTTCTAGATATAAGGAAATGAGCTGTTTGCCCTCCTGTCCCTAATGAAAACGACAACTTTTTATACCTGGAACTCAGTAAGCTGCTGCATCAATTCCTCCTGCTCTTTGCAGTTTGTCAGAGGAGGCAGGATATTGAGGAAAACTTTCAGGAGATCCAAGTTCTCTCCAGAAACACTGGACAATGTGAATATAGGAGTGATGCTGCCAAAACACAAAATTTAAAAAGTTGGTGAGCTGCAATTCTGTGCACATTCACCAGGAAACCATCCCCATTTAATATGGTAGGATTTATTGGAAAGTAGGCGCATGCAGGATCTGACTGTCTGATAACAGTTCCCCATCTGCTTCTTTTGAAATCATTGGTATCTCTTCTCAGAACTGTCACAGAGCACAAATCTGCTGCTACACCTGTAAATGAGTCCAATTCTAATTTATTGCTCACAGACTATTTTTGGAGGTGGGAAAAGATATATGCCTAATAGTCACCAAGATGAAGTTTGATACACAAGGCACTATAATAGACCTTGACCCTTTCCTGCTGCTGCAGTTACAGTCCATACATTTTCCTATTGCTACAGTTATAGTCCATACATTTCATTACCTACCCTGTCTTTTCCTCCTCACGATGGAAAGCATCCCAGTCAACAACTTAATAATTTCTTTCACATATTGTGCTTTCTACTGCCTTATACCTATGGGTTGTGCATGGGTTGTGCTTTCTACTGCCTTATATCTAATGAACACAGCAAGTAACAACTTGCAGCAAATTAAGGTGAAGGTTTTCACCAGTATGGGATTTAGAAAACAAGACAACAGCATCATCCACTAATCACACTGCATGCACCACAAACAGACACATCCTTCTTTCAATTAGTCAGTCACAGTTATACCCATGCCACAAACTGACCTTTTCACCACATCCAAAAACCACAAATGAGTCTTACTTGGGGGATTGTGCAAACTGTTGAGCTGCTGTGACAGCATCATCATCTGAGGTTACCAGTAAAGGGAGCTTGTTGCAACCAGGCTGCTTCAGGATTCGTTCCAGTTGTTTTACTGTTCGCTCCACAGTGGCTTTTGAGCACAAGTCCACTTTGCTAATGACGATGAAGAAAGGGACCTTGAGAGCCATAGCCAACCCTAGGTGTTCTCGCGTTGTACCTGCTACAAAAGATAGGATGCAGGGAAAGCAAAGAGGAAAGCACATCATGGCAGTTGAGATGTGTGGCTTTAGGATCACCCTGCCAAAAACATTTGCTTTGGAATCATCACAGAGTTGGCATGATTTAATAACAGATGGTCTGCACAACATGACATATGCTTGATGTATGCACAGGCATTTTGTGCTAGGAAGTGCCAAGTATCTCTTTCCAATTCCCATTTACGGATCTCACATCATTTGGTAAATAGATGTGCTATCTCTGCTTTTTAAAGCCCCAAAGGAGGATTAAATAAGCACATACACTTACCAATTCCTGTATTGGCGCTCACCACTAGCATAGCAAAATCTGGGCAATAGCTTGTTAGTCCAAAAATGGTTGTTTTCAGGTACTTGTGATGGCCGGCCAAGTCAATGAAAGTGATCATCTTGGAGGAACTCTCACATATCTCCTCAGCTGTCCGTGAGTCACTGTAATTTACTACCTAAGAAGCAGAAGTAGCAATAGCTAAGCATTCATATAGGCAAGGGAAGACGATGTCCTTTATACCAGAACAGTTGTCTCCAAAGCGGTCTCCAAAGTGTAAATACTTCATGGAAAGGATGGTGCTTACCATTCCCCTGGAAAACCTCCCCAAAGCCCCCTAGGTGTGCCCAGTCTTCATGCTAGCCTGCCACAATTGCCTGCAAATCCAGATGCATAGCCTGCTTGGGAGTCAGAAACCATAAATGGCTGGTTAGCATGAGGCTATTTTCAGAGGCACCTTTGTGGTAGAGTAAGTGATGTTCAACCATGGGGCGGGATTAGACAGGGTAGCAGATCCAGCCAGTGGCCTGGAATCCAGCAAGCTCTGAACTAGAAGAATAAATTTTAATGTAGTAACCCAACAGCATAACCATCCAATACCATACCTCGCCCTTGCTGTTGAAGCCAAGAATCTCAAAGCTGATGCTGGAAGTTCTCCCAGACTGGATCTCATGCAGGTGCCGGAAGAGGTTGAGACGAGCTCTACCTCGTCCATTATCCAGTTCGCCCTGTGTCAGGACACCCAGTAGAGTTGACTTTCCTGAATCCACATTCCCAAGCACAGCTACCCGCAGATCTAGGAACTTAAGGAGAAGAGGACTACTATAGAAATTTAACAAGTTTTAACGTGTTAACTGGACTTTTAACAAGTGTGTAGAAGAGGGAATTTCAGCAGGTGCAGCTTGTTGTCAGTGAGATGAGAAGCGGAATCTGCTGAAATTCCCTCCTTTTCACTTTGTTAAAGGTCCAGGAGCTCTGAAGTTAAAAGTTTGGATACCCCTGTTTTAGAATAAGATGGTCTGATAAAGACAAGTTTCTGAAGTTTGAATTAAATCAGGCTTTGACTATCTTGCACAAAGGGATCCAAAATTGCATAATTCTTTGTGATACAACTATGTAGGTCCCAGGCAGTTAGAATTTACCAACTCATGTTGCTAAAACTAAATGACACAAAATGAAAGGCTTTCTAGGTTGTCAACTTCCATGTGACTGGTCTCCAAAGCAGAAATCAATGGAACATCCTACAGTCTCATTCATGAGTGTTAATGTCCATCTTATTACAAAACACACCCTTACAAAACACATTACAAAACAGGGAAATTCTGTCAAATCAGGCAGCACTCAAACAGGATCAGGCTGTTACCTGCTGGTTATCTGGAACTTTTCGGACAAGAACCTCTGTGATCTTCCTGGGGATGTCACTGTCATAATCCACTTCTCTTTCCCGTAGCACAGTGATGTCAGCTCCTACTCTGCAAAAGTCAGAACATAAAACTATAATAATACACAAGATATTTCCCAAGAAGTTAGAAAAAGACAGACTTGCAGTGCCTTTCAGAAAGGCTTTTCATGGATGTTGCCTACAAACTTGCCAAATTTTCTATGCTCTCCCACTTTACTAGCTTTTGCTGTATCTGTGATTATTGAACTTGCTTGCCCATTCCATGGGACATGCTGGCACAAATACACTGGCTTCCTAATTCTAAAGTCTGAGGTGGTTCTGATTAGCATATGGCTTACCACATGTAACTAACTATCCACTATTTAGGTGCTGAACTTCCATGTGGAACAGGTGCTCCTACTCATACAAGTTGGCCATGGTGACAGATAGAGATCAGACTCTTACCATATAAAAGTGCAACACATAAAGCAAGGGGTGTGTGTGTGTGTGTGTGTGTGTGTGTGTGTGTGTGTGTGTGTGTGTGTGTGTGTGTGTGTGTGTGTATCTCATATATATATAGTAAGCCTCTGTAGTTCTCAGTTAGCAAACCTAATTAAGGTAAATACTGACCGTGTCAGCACTGATTCGCCAGTTACCACCCAGATTTGGCTTCCTTTCCAACACACAAGAGATCCTGCTGTGCGAGGAAACAGCATGAAGTAAAAAAAACCACTCTCCTGTTACAACTGTGCCATGCCAGAAAGTGCACATAAGGATTACAACAATATGATAAAATTCCCTTAGTGCAAAGTCCCTAGTGCCTTGGATATTAGTGCAAAGTCCCTAGTCCCTTGGATTTTCTTGCTTAGAAACTTTCTGTGGGATCACAAGGCAAGAATTCAGGTATTTCTAGAAACAGTGGGCCAGGCTTTGTTTGCCCTAGTCAAGAAGCAGGACAGATGCACATACTTCTCTGCCATTCGCCGCAGCGTTTTGAGAGAGGCGCGCATTTCCTCTTCTGACAGTCCCACCAGTAGGCCGTTGTCCTCTACACCAATCTGGTACACGGCCTCACCACGGCCTTCTTGTAGTCGCCACTTCATCTGCGTTACTAGGTGCTCAAAGCGGTACTGGGAAGGATTAACTAGTTTCAACTGCCCAAAGGAAGGAATGATTACAGTCAGCAACCAACAGGAGCCCATGAAGGAAAGCATTTTAAATTTTTAAAAACTCTTCAGGAGAATGGGACCATTTTGGTCAAAGATGTCTTTAGCTTTGCTTATGTTATAAAAATCTGCAATGTGTGACTTTACAGACTGAATTCAGACAACACAAGAACTCTACATATTAACATAAAGGGACGTTACTAAAATGGGCAGCCTATCTGGTCTTGGTTATTTAAGTCTGAGACTGCCAGGACACCAACAAGCATTTTTGCTGAGAATGTTTTTCGTTTCCCTTTGTGCCTTCTGAAAACATTTCTTGTTTTTACTGGAGCAATGCACTGTAATTGTTGGGTAGATGTGTGACTCATAGCATAAAAGTGGCACACAACTCAAAGACTTTAGACTCGCAAGCCTCACCCACAAAAGACTCACCTTATATTCTATGTTTCCATCTTCTGCCTAATTAAAAGAAAAGAAAACATCACACATTAGTATTTCCTCTGCTCAGCATTTTGCATATGCCTTCTGACATCCCATTTGACAGCTCAGTCAAGCAATAATTGGTGTGGACAGAATTCTTGATATCATGAACTATTATAGTTTTGCTTGCCACCTTTATAAAAAGGAAGCAACAACACAATTAACAAAAGGCACACTGTCCCTAGAACAGTTCTATATGTAATCCTGCCCAGCTCACTATTGTTTATTCTGCAAACAGAGCAACTAGTAGACTATTATGAATGCCACAATGGCTGAATAGGAACTGTAGTGATGTGTCAAGCAGCGAGTAAGTCGGATCATACTAGAAAACATCAGATATCAGTACCTCCCAAATAGGCACATGTTTCTAACAGATCTGGCTTCCTCAGCCCGCCTAATTCAGGTACCTCTTATGCACATATGCTGATTTCCAACTTTAGTAGTATTAGACATTCCTTGCAGAAGTGAAGAACCCACAAACCCACTTCGTACAATTTACTGGAACAACATTACACTGCTGAACAACCTCCTATGTGGTGGATTGGTAAAAGTGGCACGAAATCTCAACAGCCATCTTGTTCCATAACAAAATTAGGAAGATAATGAGAGCAGATGACTTGGAATGAACAACAGGATTCATTAATAACCACATTATGCACTGCAAGCATGATCTGGCTACTTTAAGCAACATTTTCTTAAGATGTCAGATTATTCTGGCAAAAAATATACATTTCACCAGAAAGCATTCCTCTTATTTGGCTTCTTCTAAAAATGTATGTGGGGTAAGAGAAAAATGCAGTTGGCAGCTCCAGGATGTTGGGATGTGTACACAACTTCCAGTCTTACAATAGCTCCAAAAGAACACCGAACTTTCCATAAATTATATACAGTACTTAGAAATTTCCCCCCCTAGAAAATACCCTTTCTGTACAGGTATTAATAGTTAGTACTATTAATACTAATAGTACTAAGTCACCAAATTCATTATATTTTTCATTCATATGGCAACCAGATTCATTAAAAGACTGGAACTCAAACATATCTATGAAACACTACTGAAATTTTAAATTACACTTGAACTTTTTCTCAATTATATAAACCTTTAAAAACCTTTTGTTGAAAGAATATATAAACAGTCTAAATAGATCTATCTAGTAGTCCAATGCCTATTTACATAATCTTGTTTCAGAGATTAAAAAGGGCTGGGTACTCTTAGAAGTAGGGAAGTCTAAGGACAGGTACATCAACTAGATGGGAAGCATCATAAAAACTGACCTACTCAAGTCTATTTTCTTCCTGAAGCTGTTTTCTAGAAGGAACATCACTCTTTTCTAATTGTTCATGTCCAGAGTTCTTTCTGGTGCAGTTATATTTTATTTTTAGATGAAACCCCAACTATAGCACAAAAGATTGTGGAAAAACACAGCAAATCAAATCCTGGAATTGATGCATTTTGGACATGAAACAGAGTTGTATTGAATCTCCTTCCTACTACACTCCATCCACCAATCATCTAGCTTTTTTCATCTAGCCTTTAGAAAAACATTATTTACTTATATGGCACTATCCCCATTTCACCAGCTTAAATTCAAGGTGCTTTAACTGAAACTCTGTGTTCATAACAATGACTTCTAAAGAGCAACAAGTTGTGTAAACAGTATGTCCTGAAACAGCAGTGGAAGTGAAGCAGAAAAGAGGCAAGTTCAGACTTGCCAGGAAACAGAATGCACAAGTTATTAGAGGGCAGAAAAGATGAAATACTGAAATCTCAGGGGTCAGGACAGAGAACAATTCTGCTGTTTTATCAATAGCACTTGATATTGGGCCAAGCTCTGCCTGACAGCACCAGCCATCCCAATACTGTAAGTCAAAGTTTCTTATTAACACCTAAATATTATTTTGCTTGAATTATCTACTCAGAATGTTATAAGACACTGGAGCAAAAGGAGATGGATACCACTCATTCAAAGAGTTTCAAGCAGAAGAATGAGACATTCTTAAGACATATTTTAAATTTTGGGCTACTTTGGCTCCAATCCTAAAGACGCTTTCCTTGGAGTAAGCCCCATTGAATATAATGGAACATATTTTTGATCAGACAGGCTTAGGCTTTCACCCATCTTTAACTTGGAGTCTGTACTAGGAGTCATTACCCAGCCACATACACCAAGACTGAGCTCTCACTGAGCTGTGAAAATTGGACACTGTTAAGTCTGCTCAACATCAGATGACAGGTGGAGGGCTCATGTGATTTCATATACGCCTTTACTTTAAAAAAAACTTGCACATAGTGAACAGTTGTAACCTAACTTTCTTATTGACAGTCTTCTGCATGCAGCGTATTCTTTGCTTGTAGGCAAGAGCATGCAGTTATATGAGCTGAAGTGAAGAATCACAGTGTTGGAAGGGACATACGAGGTCAAACAGACTCCAACTCACTGCCTGGGGCAGGAGAAGATCCATCTCTCAAGGATCTCTCAAAGAGTTATATGCTGTTTGAGGATCTCCAGTGAAGGAGAATTCATGATGTACATCAATATCCTGTTCTGTTGTCAAACTACCCTTGCCAGCAAAAATATCATGAACGAGAAGTACAAACCTGACATAGATTTATTACTGCAATGAATACTAACCAAACTTTTCACAGGAACTACCTGCCTGTCATCCAGAAAATATGCACACTACCTTTGCCAGAATCATCAACATGTTCTACTATTAAATTTTCTACAGCTACAACTACATGTTCAAATTGTCATGCTTCAGCTTACAAAAGTTTACTGGTTCTTCCAGACCGGACCAGCAGCCGGCTACTTTTCAAATAGCAGCTCTATGAAGTGCAACTTCAGTAACTCGGATGTTAGTCAGAAGCCACAACAACAGAGTGGGGAAAAAAAGGCTGCGGTACATAAAGAAGAGCAGCACCAGTTTCAGTTCTGACATTTGACAAACTCTGAGCTACTGAACTGATTTAATGGTAAGCAGAGGCAGAGAGAAACTTCAGAGCGACTGATATTTATTAGGCAAGCATTAATGTAAATTTTTTAAAGATTAAGAAATGCTTGGAAAGGAGAAAAAATGATGCCACAAGCAAATGACAACTTCGTCAGCACAGGGAACTCAAAATAAGGGTAAGTCAAGGGAGGAAGCAAAAGCACAAACACACACCCTACAAATGCTAAGGTATTTACTGGGGCAGCTTCAATGCCTCCAAAAGGTGCTCAGTTATATGTGGTCCTCCAGCCCTGGTGGGTTCTGAAGGTTGTTGTCTCTCTACCTGGAGGAAGCCCACTGACTGTCACGGGACTGACTTCTGAGTAGACCTGCACAGGATGGGGCTCAGAGGCTGCCACCTCCTCCACTTCCCTGGGACTGATGGAGTTCCTCCGAGTAGACCTGAAGGATGCGGGGAGGGAGACTGAGCCCTCCTCCATCCAGGGACGGGGGACTCCCTGGAGGGAAGGACTGAGCGTGTGTCCCCCAGGAGCGTAGGGGCCGGGAAGCGTCCCGGGGCGCTCACCTCCGGAGGCAGGTAGGGCGGGTTGTTGGGCTTCCCTCCGCGGTGCCGCCCGTTCTTCTTGCGCCCCTTGGAGGAGCTGCTGCCGCCGTTCCCGCCGCCGTTCCCGCGGCCTCGCAGGGCCCCGCCGCTCCCTACAGGCCGGCAGCAGCCCCCGAACAGCTCCGACACCCGCGAGTCCATCCTCCGCCTCTGTCACTGACCGCCAGCCCCGTCCCGCTCCCTCTGCCTCCCGGCCTCAGAAACAGCCGCCAGGCACCACGGGAAGGGCCGCGCCACGCACAGGGACTACCACTCCCAGCAGCCTCCGCGCCACGGCCCCGGCACAAGGAGAGACCGGAGGCAGCGCTCTCAGCACTGACAGGGCGGGGGAGGGGGGAAGAGCTGCTCCAACACCTCAAAGACCGGGGTTCGAGGCTGGCCTCAGCCGCACCAGACCTTCACTCATACACCACCGCGGAGGGAAAGACTCATCCCGCTCAGAAAACTCTCTGGGGGAAAAGAAAATAACACTGCTTTTAAAAAAATTAATAAAGATCCAGCTTAAAAAATATTTTTCTTATCTAATTGTTTCTTCTCTGTTTATTTTCCTCCCATTCACACTTTTGGGTCTGAACTGGATTCTCATTTTTGGGGGAGTCTGAATTCAAGCACTGATGATGGAAGACCTTTAATCCCCATCAATCTTCAGAGATAGATAGATAGATAGATAGATAGATAGATAGATAGATAGATAGATAGATAGATAGATAGATAGATAAGGGAGTGGCATAGCTAAGAGGGGAGAAAGTAAGAAAGAAAGAAAAAGATTGGAAGGAAGAGAGAGAAGTAGAGAAGTAATTTGCAGCCACTCATCCCATTGTTTTGGAAGGGGTTTCTTCTGGGAAACTACCTTATGTATACAGAATATAGGACTGCACCCTAAGAGCACAAGCCTAACCATGTCTGCTCAAAAGTAAGCCCCATTATGTTCAATGGGTCTTACTCCCAGGAAAGGATTGCAGCCCAAGAGCGGCTCGCTGGAAGTGGTTAAAGCAATTAAACTACAAATCCCTTCATGCAGTTTTTTTCTTTCTAATAGACAGGGAGGTCCTCCTACCTTCCACCCGTTTTCATATGATCTAATTTTCTTTATAAACTTCCTCACTGAGCAACTACTTGTGACCACTCATTGCATCAGTTCAGAAGGATTGCTCTGTTTAGGATACTCATTGCATCAGGTCCAGGAAACAAAGTACTCCCGATGACCTCTGTGCTTCACTTGGCTGTGCACATGAAAACATGTGGCTGTCTTGAAACCTCTCATGAACTAGTATTTAAAGTTACCAACAACACAGACCTGATTAAAATATCATTAGCATTATCCCCAGTTAACACGCAATTCTTATTTTTGTGTGGCTAATGCAAAATGCTCTAATATATGCATTGAATTTACTCCTACAACAGGATGGGATGGCTTGTTCATTATACTGCAGTGGTGAAATATAAGAAGAGGACAGGGAGGAAATGTATAAGTATATTGAAACTGCTTGGGCAGTGACTTTTCCTTCCTCCACCAGGAATTATTGAAATCCAAGTGGCATCTTTCATGTTTTGTAAACAGCCTGGAACAAAGAAAGGTTGCACACCATAAATCAAGACTACCTGGTTTCATAAGCTTGACAAGACATAGAGCATTATCCTAACCATGTATCCTCAAAAATAAACCCCATTGTGTTAAATGGGTCTTACTCCCAGGAAAGTGTCTTTAGGATTGCAGCCTAAGGCTGCAGTCCTATCAACACATACCTGGGAGTGAACCCCATTGACTACAATGGATGTACTTCAGAATAGACATGCATAGGTTTATTTATTTATTTAATTTATATCCCGCCTTTCCTCTCCTGCAAGAGGGAGCTCAAGGCAGAGCTCATGATTAGGACTGTAAGCCCCTTTCTAATGGCTGGGTTTGAACAGTTCTCTGGCAGATGGAAATTTTGAATATGAAGGTTTTATCTGACAAAGGGTGCAACTGTAACGTAGGCCAAAACAAATCATTAGTCTTCCCTTCCTACATGATGAGGAGTGGAGCAGAAGTGTCCTTAGAGCACTATAACATCCCCAGGTCAACACAGGACTTGTGCCAGGGCTTAGGCTGGCCTCACTGGTGAGTTAGGATTGTAGCCAAAGTGAGGGCAAAGCGTTTCTTCAGCCAAATGCCTGACTTTGAGTTGAATTAGGCTTCAGTCCTATCCTACTTACCTAGAACTAAGTCCGACTGACTGTAATGGAACTTCTGAGTAGATTTAAACCAGCTTGGGCTTTTAGAAAGGTGAGTGAGGGCCCCATCCTATGCAGGTCTACTCAGAAGTAGGTCCCATGAGAGTCAATGGGGCTTCCTCCCAGGAAAGTGTGGAGAGGGTGGCAGCCTCAGAGCGCCATCCTGTGTAGGTCTACTCAGAAGTAGGTCCCATGAGAGTCAATGGGGCTTCCTCCCAGGAAAGTGTGGAGAGGGTGGCAGCCTCAGAGCCCCATCCTATGCAGGTCTACTCAGAAGTAGGTCCCATGAGAGTCAATGGGGCTTCCTCCCAGGTAAGGGTGGAGAGGGTGGCAGCCTCAGAGCGCCATCCTGTGCAGGTCTACTCAGAAGTAGGTCCCATGAGAGTCAATGGGGCTTCCTCCCAGGAAAGTGTGGAGAGGGTGGCAGCCTCACAGCCCCATCCTATGCAGGTCTACTCAGAAGTAGGTCCCATGAGAGTCAATGGGGCTTCCTCCCAGGTAAGGGTGGAGAGGGTGGCAGCCTCAGAGCCCCATCCTGTGCAGGTCTACTCAGAAGTAGGTCCCATGAGAGTCAACGGGCTTCCTCCCAGGAAAGTGTGGGGAGGATTCCAGCGTTCCATCCCCTTGGGTGTTAAAGGGAGGTCCGCATGAGGGACTCCTGGCAGGGCTTCCCTGAGGAAGATGGCGGCGCAGGAGCCCTGTGTCCGTGACGTGTTGCTGTTCCCAGGATGCTCTGCGAGGGCGGCCATTCAAACACGAGCGAAGGTGGCGAAGAGAAGATGGCGGCGGTGAGAGCAGAAGGAGGAGAAGGTGAGGCTGGCTGGGAGTCTCTCCCCTTCTCCCCCGAGGGCTGGGCCTGTGTGTGGTTCCACTCAAGCGGCCTCCTTTCTCTTACAGGCGAGACCGCCGCCGCCCCGGAGTCCGGCTCGGAGCTGCGCGGAGCCCCCCCTACCGTGGCCGTGACTGTGGCCCTGGCGGGGCCCCCGGTGGTGTCCGTGGCCTTCCCCGGCTCCGTCACCCGCGAGGGCTGCTGCCGCTTCACCTGCGAGCTCCTCAAGCACGTCCTCTACCAGCGCCAGCAGCTGCCCCTCCCCTACGAACACCTCGCCTGTCTCCGCCGCAGCCCCGGCCACAGGAACACCCGCCAGGTCAGCATAAGCACCACCGCCCGCACTGCACCCCCTGCACGCTTACCTGGGAGGAAGCCCCACTGACTCTCATGTGACCTACTTCTGAGTAGACCTGCACAGGATGGGGCTCTGAGGCTGCCACCCTCTCCACACTTTCCTGGGAGGAAGCCCCATTGACTCTCATGGGACCTACTTCTGAGTAGACCTGCATAGGATGGGGCTCTGAGGCTGCCACCCTCTCCATACTTTCCTGGGAGGAAGCCCCACTGACTGCAGTAGGACTTCCTTCTGAGTAGACCTCCGTAGGATATGGCATTGTAATGCTATCTGTACTTATATCATGTTTGCAACAATTTATGTGCTAAATTTATGTTGCAATGTTCAGTGTTACATGATTCTAAAATTATTTATATATATAGTATATATACGGTAGATATGGCTTTTTTTCCGGGGGGGGGGGTATTCACTGGTATTCAGTACTGGCACCCTTTTCCAACTTCCCTTTCCCCAGCAGCTAATTAATAGGATAACTTAGCTATGCCACCATGATGAGAACAGACACCTTTTACCCCCTGAAGAAAGCATCCATATATACCTTATAAATTATAGCATATAAATAATATACAGTGGCGCCTCACGTAACAAATTTAATTCCGGAGGCATGTTCTTTACGTGAAACATTCTTTACCTGAGGCACCACTGTGTGTGTGTGTATATACACACACTTCTGAGTGTCTGTGTGTGTGTATATATATACACACACACACACATACATACAGTGGCGCCTCATGTAAAGTATGTTTCATGTAACAAACAAAAATTTCTCTAGGATTCTGCTTCACGTAACGGTGCTTCACGTAAAGAACACATTCGTTGGCAGTTGGGGCAGACGCGCTGGCTGGCAGCCTGTATAAAAAGCATCAGGGCTGCCTAGCGCACCTGCCCATAGTGAAAGCAACACTTCCATGCTGTTTCTCCTGCGGCCGGAGGGAGAGAAGAACAGTGGAGATGAGGGAAGCAGCTCAGGGCTAGCCAGAAGGGAGCAGTGGAGAGAGAGGTTCAGGATGGAGAGAAGGAGAAAGTGGGGAGACACTTTAAAGGTGTCTTGGATTGCAGCCTCCTAACCATGTCTACCCAGAAGTAAGCCCCATTGTATTAAATGGGTCTTACTCGCAGGAAAGTGTCTTTAGGACTGCAGCCTAAGTAGACTTCATAAGATCATGCACATTGAATGCATGTTTTGAATTCAATCCCAGTGTTCTGTCATCATTTTTACATCCAGTTCATATTTTTATATGAATATTTTTGGGTTTGTGGAACCAATCGTCTGAGTTTCCGTTATTTCCTATGGGAAAATCCGCTTCACGGAAAGAATGTTTCACGTAAAAAACATGCCTCCGGAACAAATTAAATTTGTTACGTGAGGCGCCTGTGTGTGTGTGTGTGTGTGTATATATATATATATATATATACACACACACACACACACGCAATTTATATGCATATATAGCATATATATGCAGAGACCTCCTTGTGGGTATTTCTGACCTCCAGCCAGCACATGGCTCTCTGCACTCCTCAAGGGGCTTCTCCATCGCTGTGGTACTTTGAGAGCTGGAGATGCTGAAGATCCTGATCCTATCCTTGACATTCCTCTTGTGTGTGCCAGGGTGTGCACTCAAGCATCATTCCAAGTGCTGAGCTCAGCACTAGTGCTGGGGATTGCCTACCCCTGACATAGAGCAGAATTCTAACCATGTCTACTCAAAAGTAAGCCCCATTGTGTTCAGTGGGTCTTACGTTCAGGAAAGAGTCTTTAGGATTGCAGCCAAAGACTAAAAAGGGGACCTGCATTTAACTTGGTAGCTGTATTGTGTCATCAGACCACACCCTAATAAACTAAAGATGACCTCTTGGTGTAAATTGCCTTGCCTGACACTGAGTGAATCAGTGATCTAGAAAATATTTAGTTTCCACATCTTGTGAATTTCTAACTCCCAAATCCAGAGTAACTACAGGAGAACATAAGAGACATTATGTGCCTCCTGCACCTCCCAGTGAAAACCTATGGGAAATTCATATTGGAATCCAGAGTAAATTGTTCTTACACCGGAGAAAGGACTCCGTGTAGTTACTCTGGATTTTGCCCTAAATGTGGTTTCATAAGCAATTATTTTAAATTTTTTTTAAAATGATTGCTGTATTAAGAGATTGCTTCCTTTGGCAATCCTGTACCCCTTGCATGTATGCTTAGTCTTCGAGGCTAAAGTGTGAAGTACTCAGCTCATTTTCTAAAACAGGGGTGTCCAACCTTTTAGCTTCCCTGGGCCGCATTGGAAGAAGAAGAGTTGGTTTGGGCCGCATAGAAACACCTACAAATTTTTTAATGTAGGACAAAATGTAGGATGTCCTATATTTTGTCCTCCATTTTTAAACCTTGGAGTAAGTCTCACTGATTTTAATGGGGCTTCTGAGTAGGCATGATGCATAGGATGGGCAGCAATCCTCTCCAAGCTAAACCTTGGATTAAGTCTCATTATCAAGGGGTTTTCTGCTGAGTAGCTATGCATAGGATTGGGCTCTCAGACTACAACTTGGGAGTAAATCTCGTTGACTTTAGTGGAGCTTACTTCTGAGGAGGCATGATGCATAGGATGGGCTGTGATCCTCTCCAAGCTTAACCTTGGAGATAGGCTGCGATCCTGAACACACTTTCCTGGGAGTAAGACCCACTGGGTATAATGGGCCTTACTTCTGAGTAGACATGGTTAGGGTTGCCGCATATCTCCAAGATTAAGCTTGGAGAGGATCAAAAGCCCATCCTATGCATCATTGGGCTCTCAGACTGCAACTTGGGAGTAAGCCTCATTGACGTTAACTGGGCTTACTTCTGAGTCGGTCTCAAGGGCAGCAGGCAGAGCTGGAATAGAGGCTGAGGCTGCTTTTGGGAGATGCGGATGGGCGAGCACTGCAAGGTCTGCAGGGGCCTGAAGCGCTCTGAGTGCCAGGAGGCAGGTAGAGGGAGGAGCCAGGCAGCCCAGACCAGCTTTGTGGTGGCCGCCCAGGGCAGCATGCAGAGAAGCACGCAAAATTTGAAAATGCTTCTGCCACAAAGCCGGTTTTTCCAATGGTGGTGGCCAGCTTTGCAGGAGGGCTGCATCCACCCTCATCCTGGGCCGCATGTGGCCCCCAGGCCTCGTGTTGGACACCCCTGTTCTAAAACATTAAAAGACTAGATAGCATTATATTGTCACTCTGCCCCTTTCAAAACATGATTTCAGTCTCTCTAACTTCTCAGGATGAAGATGTGGTCCAGAAAGCCTGTGCAAGAGAACCAGATAGCAATAATAAGAAATGCCAGCAAGTACTATGTGATCTTGAGAGAGTGTTCCACCACTTGGAAATAATGTTCAGTTTGACTTTGATCCCTCGAGTTCTTATTCTGCTGGGAGGTACGGCTGTCAGTCCTAAAGAACTCTACGAGATCAACCTGGAAGGGATCTCCATTAGTGGCACTGAAGGGAGCCTACAGACGGCAGCCTGCGTTCGGAAGCTCTTTCGCTCACTTTTCTTGGCTGATGTTTTTAGTGAGCTACAGGGTGCTTCCACCATGGGTGTTATTGTCATGGTCCAAGGGCATCGCAACTGTGGGATTGACTGGTTCAGACCCAAACTAAACTACAAAATGCCAGCTCGAGGAAGGAAGCTGACTGTCAACTTATGCAGTGATAACAATAATGTAGCTCTTCCTGCCTTCCAGCAAGTGAGCTCTACGTGGGATGACTACATATGGTTTCAAGCTCCAGTGATAGTCAAGGGCTTTCGTTACTCTTGACAGAATATTTTAGAGGGTATACCTAACTTTTTATGTTGCTTTGTTAGAAATCTTTGATCACCTGCAACCACTCTCCTATTTGAATCTCTTCCCCAACGCACTTCACCATGTTGAATTCTGTAGTAATCTACAGAGAACAGGTGACAGTAGTGTTGTTAGCCTATTTGGCACCCAAGGTTGCCCCCAGCTGATGCCCCCAATTTCAGGACCTCCCCCCTCCTTCCCATCTACCATGTAGGTGAACACATCAAGGAAAGGGGTTGACAGGCAAGTGGCTTCTGAGCCAACATGCAGACCATGAGGGTCCAGTGCAGCTCTCACTACCTGAGCCCTCCTGCACATGCATCTCCCACTGCCGCATGTCTTCCAGGTGCTATAGGGATGTTCCCCTCCAAGGCTGAGGGTCTTGGGAGTGATAACCCAGGCTGCTCAGCCTCTGATGGGAAGGAGTGCCTTCCCATCCACCTGCCTGAATGGAAGTGAGGCTTTGGGAGATACATGCATAGGATGTTCCAAACAGCTGTATTTTCCCTGGACCATTCTAGCCTGGAGTACACACTAGCTTGGCTTCCACCACCACTCCCAGTCCAGGACCTGGGCAGCAACTGCAGGACCTAGGAGCCTCCAGAATGTCCACTTCAGGACAAGAATGGAGGTGTGGCAGAGAAGATGTACTGTGCAGCTTCAGGACTGCAGTGTACAGCTTGTTCTCTGCTTCCTCTTTACTCCCTAGGCCTGGAGCAGACCCTGCAGAGTCTCCCAGGTCCTGCGGCTGCTATCTGGTTCCTAGGCCAAGCAGGGAAGAGCGTTGAGCAGACAGTGCAGTAAGCTCACTGCATCCAACCCAGGCTTTCCTCCATGCTTCCACTTGCACACTAAGGCTGTCATATTGGAAATGCAAGGGTGTGGGTGACAACATGTGGAACCTCATCAGCAATTTGGGTATGAAGTTTCTCTCTCATACACAGACACAAACCTAGATCTGCCTTCCTGCATCCCCATGGCCCCCTTTCCTCTTGCTGTGGCTGCCTCTCCTCACCAGCCAGTTTAGAGTCATCCCCAAATGCTTCTCTGCTGCGTGCCTACCTCCTGGCTTGTTCACATCTCTTTCTGAACATTTAAGTAAGGGGAAAGGTTTTGGGTGTTGCTTCCAAACATGTTCACCTAAAATATTCAGCAGGGGATTGAGTGAGGTAGACAGGCAGCAGAGAAGTGTCTGGGAATGTCACTTGAAACTGGCTGGTGAAGAACAGCCAAATTGAGGGGAAAGGGAACCGCAGGGCTGCACAAAAGTCGAGTCGTGTATGTATGCATGCATGCTTGCGTGAGAGAGTGAATAAGCAACTTGGCAACTGTGCTTGCAAAGTGCAGGACCAACTTTTGCAATGGAGGCCAAACAAGGGGGACCTAGTATGCTCTGGTGCTCAATAGGCTGCATCTCAGAATGCCACACAGCGTCTAAAGTATCTCTTGTTACAGACAATTAAAACAACATATTTCCAGCAGTTTCTGTCATTGTCAGAAAAAACCATTTTCCGTTTGGAACAATACATTATTAGCATCAATCTCTGGAACAAATTCCCACTTATAATGAGGTTTGACCTGTATTTCCTTCAACTAGTAAAGCAGATCCTACTGTGATTATGGCAAGTGCCTATGGGGAACAGGTTCAAAATGCAAAAGCAATTATTTTAAATCCACCATGCTATTTCTTCTGCTGCAGACTTTTTTAAAATTATCAAATGATACTTGAAACAACTGTGCCAATGCAAGAATTTTTAAGGAATATTACATTTCAGTGATGTTCACTGGTAAATAACTGCAATATAAATTTGGATTCATACAAGGTGAAAGCCATGTAATTTGATGCTTCTGTTGTAGAATGATACTGGGTTGGCTTTATTGCAAATGTTATAGTCATAAAACAGACTAGCAGCACCCTTGATATCTGAAGGGTTAATGACTTTTTACAATCTCCATCAGAGATCATTACAGATAAATATAATGAGTAACAAATCAGAGTGGAAATGGATCTCTCTAAATTGTCAGCTGAAATTACAATTACGGAAACCCTCAATTTTGCCTTCTTAACACTGGTCCTTGATCTTGCTTGGGTGTTTGATCTTGTTGGCCTATTATTCAAAAGTAGTGTTGAACATTTTGAAGGTATGCTTTCTGTGAAATGGACCTGAATAGTCTTTTCTGTAGTTGGAACTTAAGGTTCTAAAACTATAGAAATTTTATACTTCAGTGTTTTGACCAAAACTTAAGTTATCGATAACAGAGAAATTAAAGCCATGATCTAGGCAGATTGGAAAAGAAACACCAAAGACAAAAACATTGATTTAGTATTTTGATTTAGTGTTTTGATACTGATTTAAGTGCTTGAAAAGTCAAGGGGAAGGACTTATTAAAGGATGATAGTCCCAAACAAAAGAGATAATATTTTCTTGCTTTGAACGAATCAGCTGTTAAGGGAACAGATTACCTTACGACCCAATTGTTAGATAGTTTGAGAAAAGTAATACTGATAGTTGGCTGTGGCAGGTGTTCCTTGCTTTGAGGACTAGATTTTGGGGGTAAGATAAGACTATGGGGCTGCAAACTGGTTTTTGTTTTGCTTGCAAGTTTCCTGGCTAAAGCACAAGCATAATAGTTACTGAAAATGCCACATGCCCGATGAAGTCTTGTGAGCACCATTCTACATACTAATAGAAAAAACCTTGAAGAAAAGATTCTTCCAGTCTCATACAGCTATGAGGATTGCCTGTCTTTAATATTATTTCACTTATGAGAGGCTAAATAAACAAACCTGTTTCTATCTTTAGGTTGCTTGGAAGAGATTGGATCAGCCATTTGAACATATGTTATACTTGAAGAAATCCAAGTTATCAAAATGTTGAAATAGCTTCTTGCTTGAAAAGAATGTAGATGAGGGCCTATATATGAAGTGGAATCAAACTCTTAAAAGAGTTACTGCTAATTTAGTTTTTTTTAACTGTCGTGTCTATGAGTGCATATATAGTCCATTCTTTTTTCAGTACATTTTACTGTGTAAAGTGTATGTGTATAAAGGTGCTACTTTAATCAAAACAAAATGAATTTTATCTATGAAATAAAGTAAACCAGAACAAGAAAAGGTTAAGAAAAATGAACAATTGTTGCTTTTTATTTAACATCCCTGTGTGGCTACAATAGTCAGCTTTTTACAAATGAAACATCTGACATTTGTAAACATCTGTACAAATGGAACATTTAACTGCATTAAGCAATTAAAGTAAAATATTGTTACTGTATTGTATTAACTATTGTAAATACTCAGAATTGTCAAACTCTTTATAGCTCTGTAGTGCTTATGGCTTATGCTTGTCTTACAGATGTTCTACCTTCCTAACAAACTTCTTGATATCTTGAGCTAGGAGCTCTGGTTCTTCAAATGCAGCAAAGTGGCCACCACTTGGCATGTAGGTATAGGTGACAATGTTCTTGAACTTCTTCTTTGCCCAGGACCGTGGGGTGTGACCAAATTCATTAGGAAAAGCAGCAATACCGGTGGGGACATAAACATCAGCACTGTAGTAGAAGACATAAAGTGCCAGAAAGTGTTTATTGGGAAATAGAGAAAGTGAAAAAACCAGCTTTTGAATAAGTCACGCTGTTGGTGGCAAGGCAGATCTTTCAGAGAGTTGACCACATTAATACACAAGGACACTAAGTTGGGAAAAGGTCTAAAATTACAGTAGCTTTTGGCTGAAATTGGAGTTCCTTATGAAGCTTTCCCTTTCTTGGGGTAGAAATGCGAAATTTAGGATTACAGTGATTGTGTAGCAGTTGTGTGCATCTGCAGTTTCAATAAGTAAAAATAAAGATTGAAATTTGATGTCCATATAAAAAATTCAGGAATTTGGATGTTCATATAAAAATTGTGGTGCCTTTAACTTAGCAAAGGGGTGTGCCGGAGATAATGCCAATTCTGCAGAGAGGGTTTCCATAATGTAGGGTAGGGAGTGGGTATACTTTTGATTTTAGCTCTGCAATGTCTATATTGTTAAAAGACAATAGGTGTCTGGATTCCTACCCCGAACTCCTTCATATAAAGCACTCTGGTTTTTCACTTGTTTTTTCTTAGGTTGCAGCAAACGTTAGGCAGCTTAAAGTGCTGCCTCACAGCCTAAACCCGGAACGCAACTGCATGCAGAAGCCTTGTGACCTATTGATTTGCATGGTGTACTTTTAAAAGCTTGAAATGAAAGGATATTTGTACAGATAGACAAAAGTTAAAACATGAATGCATGTGTCTCTTGTTCTGTGTGAATGAATGGAAGAAGAGAGGCAGGTAATCCCCAATATACAGATTGCTGTGTCCGCACTTCTTTGCCAGTTTGGTCTGATCAGCAGCACAGACCTGCCAAGAATTGGTGCTTTCATGCAAATGTGTCTATCAGGCCTTAAATCAGGCCTGCTCAGTAGGTGGAGTCCAACATGCATTCATTCTGACTTATGGACAAATGTCTCTAATGGAACCTGATAATTGTGGGATTACTTGTACACAGCTGCCCATTTATATTAAAACAGGGATTTCTCATTTAAAATTCTCTCTTGTTTTCTAAGGGTAGCTATAATACCACACACAAATACAAAAGCTAGGCTGTGTGTGGAAGTCTCTACGGCATATAGCTTCTGCAAGTTGCACCCTTGTACCTAACAGGTACACAAATTCCAGAATGCCACTGAAAATGTAATAGATTTGTATTTTTGTTAAATGGCCTGGATGGGAACTATAAAGTTTTTCCTATAAAGTTCATAAAAGAACTATAAAAGTATAAAAATGAGAGCTTATTTATTTATTTCTAATGTGTATTGGTGAGAGTTTTTACCTCTGAGGATGATGGCTTTTGATATTTTTCCAAGATGTTGGGAGGGAAGCCATCATGCACATTTCTTTTTTGCTGTGATGTGTTTGAACATCCTACAGTGTATACCACAATTCAGTGAGCTAGTGTAGACATGCCCAAAGGTTTTTGTGGAATCAGTAGGATTTTGATCAAATCCTTGGGTCCTAGTGTAAGATGTCAAAATTTAGACCTAAAGCTACTTAAAGCTTTCTCTTCACTATAGAATAGAAAATATTTTACATGTTTGGGAAGAAAACATTCTGTAAAACCAAATGTGCACTTCGTGTGTGGGAAAATACTGTACATTCATGGGTTAAAACTCATGGTATTTGCAGTCACATGTGCAAAGCATTCATTCTTATTCAACAGCAGTTGGTGAAGCATACCTCAGCCTCACCCTGTCCCCACTAAAACTTCTGGGGGGCACAACAAGAGCAAGGATGGGAGACTTGCCAAGAACAAAAATGGGTTAAGGAAGGTAAGTGAGCAGTAACTACACAATTGACATGCACCAATTTCATGTTATTTTTCATGTATCAGAAAACAAGCTCCACAACCACCTAGGCCAGTGGTTCTCAAGCATTTTAGTCTAGGACCCTCTTCTGAGAATGACAATCTGTCCAGGAACGCCCCAGAAGTGATGTCATGGCAGGAAGGAACATCACTGTGATGCCAGAGCTCCTCTGTCTTCTCGGAAGTAAGTCCCATTGTGTAAAATTAGACACAGGGCGCAATCCAGAGTAACTATGGGGAGTCCTTGCTCCGGTGTAAGAACAGTTTACTCTGGATTGCAATATGAATTTCCCATAGGTTTTCACTAGGTGGTGCCGTAACTATGGGTTCACGTAATGTCTTACATGTTCCCGTAAATACTCTAGATTGTAGGATTACTCCAAATAAAGCAGCCCGAGTTGCCCATTCCAAGATGGTTATATCCAATGCCAGTTTCTAACATGGTAGCATTCAGCTTTTCATGACCCTGAAGGGGTTCCCAACCCCCACTTTGAAAACTACTGACTTAGGTCATATTCTACATATTGGCCATGCTTGTGCCAGTTTGTGTGATGGTTTGCTCCTCTCAGAGCCATCTGCTTCTCAGTCACTACTTCCAACATCATGAAATACTGGATCCAGTACTTCAAACATTTAATTTATATCTTTTTCTCAATACAGTTGGGATTCCACCAAGCTGAATCCTCTTTCTCATCATCCACTGATAGAACAGCTTCTCATCAACCTGTTACTGGGACAAATAAGAACCAACCATCCAGGTTGGCCCCATGCACATGGCCATCTCAGATTGACCAAAGAGGCACAAACTCAAAACCTTGATGTGAATGGTAGGGTAAAATGGCACTCTCTAAAACTGCCACAATTTAGTTTTAATTTTTAAAAATTAAAGTCATCAAAAATTCATCATTAGACAAATACTGTTCATGAAATGTGTGATGTTCTGGTATGGTTTTGGCAAAGTTGCAGCAGTCCACATTATGGTCTAGACCAGACTGAGCAGTGTTTCTCAAATTATGGGTCTGGATTCACTAGGTGGGTCATGAACCATTTTAGGTGCATCCTGTATATTTTATTTTTAATATATTAGACTTGATGCTTACTATGATATGTAACAGCATTTGGTGAAATGTAACAGATATGTACTTTTAACAGGCTACAATGTTAAAAAGAAAGATGAGATTCGGGATACAAATACTGTAATAAATATGCAATAAATTAATATGTAATAAATTAATATAAATTAACAATTATAGTAAATTGGATTTACTCCTAGGTAGGTGTGGATAGGATTGCAGCCTAATTCATTAAAACTTTTCTAGCTTAATGGGTGGGTCTTGATATAACTTCTGGTGGATCCTGACAGATTCTCATTCTAAAAAGTGGATCTTGGTGCTAAATGTTTGAGAACCACAGGTGTAGTTGGAGTCTGAAGAAAAGCTTAAGGCCTCCATACTTTTAAAAAATGCACTAAACAACCCCTCAAGAACACTTTAATTTGTAAGAGCACCTTCCACTGAAGTATTGTATTGGCCAACAGTGTTTGTTTGGCAGAGAGGAGGAAAGCTCTTCCACCACAGGTAAGTTTGATGGCTAATTTGTTTGCTCAGAGGCATAACTCCAAGCCTTCATTTGAAGCAAGTCACCAATCTTAGCCCAGGGACCAGATGTAGCCCTGGCCAGTCTTTGATCCTATGAGAACCTCTGCCCCACTTGGTTCACATCTAGAGGTTGATCTGATGGCATAAAAACAAAGTCTTGATAACGAAAATCGGAAGTAACTTTTTGCGCCCTCTGAAGGCCTCAGAAGACTTTTTGAGGGTCAACAAGGTCAAGAGTGCATCCTGTGATGTGCAGGTTCTGAGCAGGGTTGCCATATGTCCTGGAAAACTGGGACTGTTCCAGTTTTTTGGGGATTGGATTCACATACTGGCAAGTTTGAGGGGGGTCCTTTCCCAGTTTTGTGAAAGAGAATTATGGCAACCCTAGTTCTGAGGTACTGTATTTACTCCCATATACTGTATTTAAATAGCTGCTTGTGGAATGGGGGAATGAGGGTCCATTTAAGTGTGTTTTATTTCTCTTTTATTCTAGTCATTCATCCTCCTGTCTCTAGTGTATGTATTTAAATTTTCTATTTAAAACTTTTTTCTGGCCCTTGCCACAGCCCTCTGTGGTTATTCCAAAATGTTTGGAAACCTCTTATTTGAAAATCCGTTAGCATCTCTCTTCAGGCTTAGCAGATGTTACTTTGCTTCCCCTATATAAGGGAAGTAGCCCTACAATGGGGCTACTTGATTCTGTGGCAACCCTTTGGTTGCCATTGAATAGGAATCTCTGTGGCAGATTACAAGGCCCCACATGGAGTTTCTGGGTCTGGTGGTCTGGGCTACCAGCAACCTGAGAAGCACCAGTGCTGCACTGGCAATAGCACAATGCTAGCTGGTGCTTGAGCTAGCTTCAGTGCTGGACTGGTGTTGGGGTTTGCAAATGTGCTTTACATATTTAAATTTAATAATTTAATATGTAATAATTTAATGTAATTAAATAAAATGTAATAATTTAATAATTTAACTTTATGGTATGTTTGCAACATCCACCACTGGCAGAGAACTAGTGGAACAAGGTCAAGACTGACTTCTGAATCAAAGAGCCTTCCCTGTCTTCTACATCAACCTTTCCCTTTCTCCGAATTTTGACCATTTTCCATAAATGGTGGCTGGATACCCACCTAATCTGCAAATGCTCCTCCTACCCCATGTCTTTCCCACTCATGTCTTCCCCTTAAGGTTTCACTGCCCCCTTCTTTTTTCTCTACTTCATCCAACAACATTTACTGATATGCTGAATTTGCACACTTTCTGTCTCTCACACTCTCTCTCGCCCTTCTCCTTCCCTGCACCTTCCAACATTAATTGCAGATAGGAACTTTCAAAATGGATTGTTTGATGGAGTTTCTGAATCAGATCACCCAATTGAATCATGCTTTATCTTGGTCTTGGTATTCCATGGCACACAATCCCAAACAGATACGAAAACCCATGTGCTTATTCTGTGGAGAATATTCCTTACCATGTGGATTTCTACACGTGTGGCTTGGGCTAAAATTCTGCTGATGGAGACGGTACCAATGGGGGGGAAACATGTTGCAGGCATTGGCTTCATTCTGATAACAAGAAACTTTAAGGTGGGGTGTATTGTCCCTTTGAAGTGAGGTTGTTTACCTTAGAACTGTTTCTGGTATTTTTTTCTTACCTGTCATAAGGAACGGCATTGGGCTTGGAGGGCAGATTCTCCTTGTAGAGGCGCATTGATGGCACAATGGAGGAAGTCACCCAATAAATCATGATATTGGTCAACAGCTCATCCAGAGAGTATTTCCTGAGTTGTGGAATTATTAAAAAAGCATTACCTCCGGATAACATTTTGTTAAAAAAATCATCATTACAGGATGAAGAATTTACTTAATGAGGATCTTGTTTTGGGAAAGTGCTACAGAATACTGAGGAATGCAGTAGAGGTTCAAAACATTAAATCCCAAGCCAAATTTCCTTCTTACTGAAATGAGACCTTCCCCGTGGGTATCCCCTTTGATTTGTTCCTCAGTGGTAAGTTATCATTTCTTAATTCTTACAATGTCTAAAGCAAGCCACCTCTTGGCACACACCTTTCCAGTCCTCCATTGTCCAGATTCTGGAACGCTGGATCTGTCCAGGTGGAGAACTTCTCTAGGATGTATGCAGCGAGTCCCACAGGATCGTTATTCAATGCACAACCTAGGGCATGAAAACAGTACTGAAGCTTCCAGGCTGGCTTGTGCAACCTTCATTCTGGGATTCATTAGAGGATTATTTAGACTTTGGATAACCACCAGCTTCATACAGTGCCCTCTTAAAAGTCATAACAACTGCAGAGGCCTGTAGCTTCCAAGTCATGAGAAGTTCTAGTTCCTCTTTATTCAGCATTGGTCAGACCTCACCTTGAGTACTGTGTTCAGTTCTGGGCACCTCACTTTAAGGGAGATGCAGCCAAACTGGAGCAAGTCCAGAGGAGAGCAACAAGAATGATCAGTGGGATGGAAGGGAAGCCCTACGAGGAAAGGTTGGGGGAACTTGGGATGTTCAGCCTAGAGAAGAGGAGGCTGAGGGGAGACATGATTGCCCTCTTCAGATACCTGAAGGGCTGTCATAGGGAGGAAGGGGCTCATTTGTTCATAGCTGCTTCTGAAAGCAGAACTAGAACCAATGGGTACAAACTGCAAAAAAGGAGATTCCGGTTGGGTATCCGGAAAAAATTCCTGACGGTGAGGGTGGTTCGGCAGTGGAACAGACTGCCAAGGGAGGTGGTGGACTCTCCTTCACTGGGGATCTTCAAGCAGAGGCTCAACGAGCACCTGTCGGGGATGCTCTAGGAGGATTTCCTGCTGCAGGCAGGGGGTTGGACTAGATGGCCTACTAGGTCCCTTCCAACTCTATGATTCTATGATTATTATTCTTGCAAGCATCCCATTCATTTGACTAGCATTAATTTTATTCTATTTACTCACAATTGCCATTGTGATTACAGAAATTACTGCCAATTTAGGCTGCAATCCTATACAGATCTGGGAATGTGAGACCCATTGAACATAATGGAGCTTATTTTTGACTACACATGCATAGGATTACATTGTTAAGCTATGATTTCTTTCACATACTATTCATGAATTCACACATTGATGGAGGCCTGTCTAACTGCTTTCTGGGTCTTCACTATCTATAGAAGTGGGAAAACTGAGAGCTACATACATTACTTTGCCTTTTAAAAACGCATTTTGACAAAACACAATTTGAACACGAACAGAACATGTGTTAGAGACTTGAGAGTTCAACCTTTCTTTTCTTTCCTTAACTAGATGGAACAGACATGAAAACTCTGTTGTTCACAGCACACAGCTGTGAAGTAGCATCAACATAATCCTTAACTTACAATGACAGGAAAGGTGTGTGCCATTGGACTTCATGAGCCATAAGGAGTTAAGTTTACAAACCTGCTGTGTCTGGCTTGGTGGTCTGGATGTGCATGTAGCCACTCTCTCGCAACATATGATATAAATGCTTCTCAAAGTATGGGAATAAACGGTGTGAGTCTTCCCTGGTGAGGCCCACCAGCCATGGCACATATGCTCCCAGCATTAAATCCAACAAGACTCCAAAACCAAAATTTCTTATGAAGACCATGTTCACATGAAGTCCCTTTACAGACCTGAAACCAAAAAAGGAAACATGTTGGATAAGTATGTCAGACATAAGTCCTAAATGTGATTTAGAATAACAGCATTTTGGAAAAGGATAAAACCAGCAAATAAGTAAGATCAACTTAAAGATTACTAAGAGCACAATCCTAACCAGGTCTACTCAAAAGTAAGCCCCATTGTTTTCAATGGGTCTTACTCCCAGGAAAGTGTCTTTAGGATGGCAGCCTAAGAGACTTAGGGCACAATCCAGAGCAAGTTCAGCCTGCTCTGCCCTAACTGCTCTCTCCTAACTATTCTGTATCCAGACCAGAAAGTTATGCTGCATCCAGAGAGTCAGGAAGCCTGGGCTGCCCTAACTGCTCTCTCCTAACTATTCTGTATCCAGACCAGAAAGTTATGCTGCATCCAGAGAGTCAGGAAGCCTGGGCTGCCCTAACTGCTCCATAGCATGCTAAGTAATTGACACATGGGGAGGATTTGCTCCTGAGGAGGCACCCCTCAGATCACACTGAACAAGGAACAGCTGTGGTGCCTACAGTGGTGACATGACTCTGCGCATCACCCGGTGCGGAAGTCTATGCGACACCCCGGGATGTGTACATCCCCCTACCTGGACTGTGCAGTAACCAAAGCTGGCGCCCGTGCAGTTGTTTCTGAAGCCAACTGGCTTCAGAAAGAGTACTGTGCAGGCACCATCTCTGACGCCTGCACAGTATTTTCTGAAGACTTTCAGATTCAGAGGAGACTGTGCAGGCATCAGAGTTGGTGCCTGTGCAGTACTCTTCTGGAGCCATTCGGCTGCCACTCCACCTCCTGAGTGAGGCCAAATGCCGTGCAGAGGCGCAGACTTCCTCCACTCTAAGGAAGTCTCCTCTGAAGCTTTTTGGCATGCTCAGTGTGTTTCTGCGCAGTGCACCTCAGCTGGCCATTTGGGCCAGCTCTGAGGACGAGTGGCAGCTTCTGGCTGTTGCTCCTCCGCCTTGGAGCAGGCCTGAATGGGCACGCTGATGCCCGGGGCCTGCCAAAGGACAGTCAAACTCCTCTGGCGTATCACCCCATAGGTAGCGCATCACCCAATGCAGCCCACACCAGCCGCACCAGTCTGGTGACGCCACTGGGTGCCTGCCTTATAAGGAGTCCCTGATGAGATGCCAGTACATTCTACAGTGAATACAAGGGGCTTCTTGGAGTGGCCTGCTGTATCCTGAGGTTTGTGGGCAGCCGTAGTTTGTTCCATATCCTGTGGTTGAGAGGCAGGGGTTGCAGCTAGGCTGGCCAAGAACTCAGATTTTTGGTCAACACTGCCATTCTTACTCGGGCCTTATCATGGACTCCTATGGGTCTACTCATTTCTATACCTGCTCCTGAGGTGGTATAACTCTGAGGGCTGGAAGAGGGCATTTCTGCCTTGGAAACAGGCTTTGGATACAGAGTAACTGCTCTGCCCTAGGCAATGCTCAACATGCCCTCAACTTGCCTCTCCTGAGCTGCTTAGGCTGCCCCAGTTATGGCAGAGCAGGTCCTCCTCTCTTAGGGCACCCTATGTTGCCTTGCTCTGCCCTAAGCCTCTTCCAGAGTAACTGGGCTGGAGCATCTTGCAGTTGCTCCACCCTAGTGATAGATAGGGCAACCCAAGGGCTCTTATGTGGACAGATTAGTTGCTCTGGATTGGGCTGCCAGGGTTCAGTCTTAACCTATTTTCCAGAACCAAAGTAATGGAGGTGCTACTTAAGCAGCAATCCTATCCATAGTTACATGCTTAGGTGCGGGCTCTCACATTTTTTCTGTGAATATTGTCTTATCTTGCGGAGGTCCCTGTGACTGGATTCAACTGGCACAGTTATGCCAGTGATGGAAAGTTGGTTATGATTGTATCAGCATCCAGGGAGGATGTGCAATAATCCCTTGCACGCACAGCAAGGAACAAACACTGCTGTTTTTTAATCCTAGTGGTAATGGTGCTTCCTGATCTACTCAATATTCTGTTTCTTCTCTTATGTTTAGCCAGGCATCTATTTTGGATTTTTTTCAAGAAACACAAATAAATTTGTCAGGGGAATGGAATTTCTATTTTTACATTTTCTGGAATGTAAAGTTGACTCTGGACTCTTACAGTGAAGTGTGTACTGTTTTGCAATCTCCAGGAAATGGCTATTTAAGTCTTGACAAAAGAAAACCAATCACTGTAGCTCTTCAAAATTCATCTTGCAAGATGAAGACATCAACCATCATCAGTAGTGGAAAGCTGCTTGCAAATCACAACCTAACCTTCACAATGAAAACAGCAAAGAGTCATGTGGCATCTTTAAGTCTTACTGGAGCATAAGCTTTTGTGGGCTACTGTACATCAGATGCATGAAGTTATAGCCTCAACTGGCAGGAATGTTTTTGTGTTTGTGTAACCACATTCATAAGACTGATAGATATCCACCGCAAATGAATAAGCCTAACGTCTTTGGCTTACATGATAATTTCCTACAACAAATTTGTTGGTCTTAAAGTACCGTCATGAGACTGTGGTGGTGGTGGTGGTAGTGGTAGTAGTATTAGTAGTAGTGCAGTAACAAAGTAGTAAATAGTTTAATTCAGTTTAAACTTCTACATTAGTAATAGTACCACTAAAAATGCAGTAGTTCAACTAGACTGTATGGAGATTAGTTGTGTGGATGACCTCATCTTTATAATATGGTCATCACTTATACATAATGGGGAATGCATAAATAATGACTGTGAGAGAAATGTCCACCACTTACTTTGGCAGCATCTGGGCCATGATTGTGGTGATGTGGGATCCCCAGTCTCCACCCTGTAGATAATATTCCTGGAATCCCAATCTTTGCATCAGCTTGTGAAAGATCCGAGCAGCAGCTACTGAGTTGAAGCCTGTCATTTGAGAGAACTGCGTTGTAATATACAGTTGTCAACTCTGAATGAATTAACAGTGGCATAGAAGAGTTTCATCCAGTTCATGTGGCACTTACCCTGTTTATGGGGAGCCTCAGAGAAGCCATAGCCTGGAATGGATGGACAGATGATCTCAAATGTGACATCATCACCACTCAGTCCATGACCAGCAGGGTCAGTAAGCAGTGGGATGATCTTGTAGAATTCATAGAAGGAGCCAGGCCAGCCATGCACCATCATCAATGGCCTAGCAGTTTGGCCTGACACGGTGCCGGATGGTTTTACATGGATAAAATGAACTTCAATCCCTGCCACAAATTACACAAGATAAGCTAGTACTTGAGCAAAGAAAACTCACTGCAGAAAAGAGGAGGAGGAATTAACATGAGTGGGACAGAGATTATAAGAATTCACCTTCAATCGTAGTTTTAAAGTGTGGGTATTGGTTGAGGATTTTAACTTGTTTTTGAAAGTCAAATTGACTCCTCCAATAAGAGATCACCCTCTGCAAGTAGATGGAATTGAAACCATAGTTGAAGTTGGAACCCTCCAGGGGTGGTGTGTAACGGGCTTTGTCAAGACGCTCATACAAATCCTAGAATAGAGAGTACCCAAAAAGCAATATGATAGATGTTAGTAAGTCTATCATTTTGTTTCTCCTCTATTCTTCTCACCCCATTTCCTTTTTCCCACCAGTACCTGGATTTCCTTCTCAGATACTTTCACTTGGAAAGGCCTAATTCCTTCTCCATCTTTGTCTCTTAATGGCTTGTCGCCTGAACCCCACCATCCATCTCCCATTTCCAGGGTCTTCATCCTGCGCCTAGATAGAAGCCAAAGTACTAGGAGGGCTCCACCTCCTACAGCACAAGAAGCTGCAATCACATTTCTCTGGGGTGTGTCGTACGACCTGGAAAGGCAGAAAGTCACTCAGAATCAGTGTCACACATTTAGTAAGACAGATCCTGTAAGGAAATCTTCCATGCTCATAAGATGGTTGAGCACTTGCAGTCCATTCAGGAACAGGCTACCTGTCTGATCCATCTTCATTGTCAGGATTTAGGGAAAGTTTTTAAGCTTGAACTTATTTAAAGGATTTATACCTGCCTTTCCCATGCCAAAACAAATGCCCACAGTGGCTTTGTCCTCACAACATTTTGTCCTCACAACAACCCTGTGTGGTAGATGAGGCTCGGAGTGACTGGCCCAAAGTCACCTAGGAAGCTTTACAGCTGAGAGGAGTTGAAAGAACATATGAAGTGTCCCATTGGATCCGGCGAAAGGCCCATCTAGTCCAATGTCCTGTATCTCACAGTGGCCCACCAGATGCCCCAGGGAGCACACAAGACAACAAGACATGCACATTAATTGTAATTACATGCTGGGTAAAGAAATATTTTATTTTGTCTATACTAAAATATACTTAAAAAGCTAACTGGGCAAGAGGCATTCTTTCAAGTGGGTGCCCCTCCTTTATTTAGCAGGGGGAGAATAACCAGTCCTACACACCCCAGCAATGGGTGCAAACCAGAGTAACTTTTGGGAGTCCTTGCTCTGGTGTAAGAACAATTTGCTCTGGATTCTAATATGAATTTCCCATAGGTTTTCAGTATGTGGTGCAGTAACTACGGGTGCACGTAATGTCTCTTGCGTGCTCCCGTAGTTACTCTGGATTGTAGGGTTTGTCTGCTTAAGGGCTTCTTTTTGCATTTTGGATTGTGAGCCCTTTTAAGACAGGGACCCAGTAGCTATTAAATTTTTTCATTTTCTTGTAAACTGCTTTGTGAACGTTTTAGTTGAAAAGCAGTATATAAATACTGTAGATGTAGATGCAGATGTAGATGTACTGTACTAACTTTCCCAACGTTCCATTTTAGCAGCAGAGCTAAAATTTTAATTTACATTGTTTTACTTAATATTAGTAAATTTTAGATTTGAACTTGGATCTTCCAGGACTCAGTCCAACCTAAACCAATACACCATCCTGGCTCTCTTCCATTGTTTGACTTTACATTGTTGTGAGCCCTGTTGGCTGTTCAGAGGGATAAATTTGTTGAATAAATATTAGTTATTCTAACAGTTTGTCTTGTTTAATTGAAATACTCATTTCACCCCATCTTGTGATGTGCAAAATTACATAATTATTGGGTTTAAAACCACATGTAACTGAAAATGACGGGATGGATACACACACTGGTCAACTGTGAACAGGATCCGTACCCATCACGGTGTCTGCCAGGACTAAGTGGGGCTTGTAACTACCCCTCAGTGTGACTGTGGTGCTCCTTGAAAAAAAATTCTTCACATTATGTCAGAGTGTCCATTAAGAGCTTATACTGGCCCAGTGTGTCATTTTTTTCAATATAGACCACTCTGTTCCTGAATGGGTGGATGGACTGGACATTAACATCTGATTCACCATAAGTCCATGTATTTGCCATAAGCTAAATAAACTTAAATAAAACATGCATGACAAACCACTCCTTGAAAATATAGATACTGGCACATTTATCACTACATGCATGGAAATACACACCCAAGTTTATGTGAGTCACTCCATTGCTCAGTTATTTACATAATAGGGCCAGTTGTTTGCGTAATGCCGGACTACAAGAGAAGGAATGTACTACCCACTTCAAATAAAAAGGAAAAATGTGTTCTGATGGTGGTGTTTTGAAAGACACATTGTTGCAGGGATTGGGAGGGCTTCCTGGTATTCACCATTTGATATGTTGTTGTTTTTGCAGTAAATGGCTGCAGGATTTTCCTCTTGCTTCTGCTTGAGTAGTAAAGTAGAAGTGGTCTCAGTCTTTAAGGAACTAACAGCCCAATCCTTTCAATGTCTTACACTGACAGATCTTGTGATCTGCAATAGGTGGTTTGCTATTAGGTGGCTGGTTACCTATTGCTAATAGTTGGCTGGTTACCATACCGCTGCAGGAGCAAGGAGGATGATGGAGGGGATATTTGAAGTGGGATAGGTCTAGGTGGCATCTGTATCTATGACATCCTATGGGTTCAACACACTCCTACTGGATTTTCACTAGGAAAATAACTGGTTCGAATCCAAACTGGCCCAACAGGGCAACCAAAGGAGCTTTGGCAGAGATAGGTAAAAAAAATGTAACTTGTATCCCCACCACTGGCAGGGTGCTGCTGAACCATGAAGGCTAGCCCTGGCCATTAAGTTATTATCCTATGCACACTTTCTTGGGAGTAAGCACAAAATGGAACTCATTGAGGTTTTCTTCAGAGTAAATATGCATAGAATTGTGCTCCATAAAAATCAAATAAAGGTTTAAAAAATCTTTAAATGCTTGGAGGGAGGAAACTGTTTTGCTTGTCAGATGTGGACTTGCAGGCACTTACTAATATATGCTCATTTAAGTATACGCAACGTTTAATAGCAATACATCAAAACAGTAGGGGAAAGAGTTGCATTGACCCAATAGCAGATGACTGTGGTGTGTATGCTAGAAAAATGAAGCCCACTTCTTGTTTAGGCCTTGCCCAATTTCCACTCCAGAATTGTTTCCTGGCATCACATTATTGTCCCATACTAGCCAGAATGCATTGCTGTCATTACCAGAGAATAGTCTAGCCAGAAAAGTCTATCCAGATTATGCAGCTGGCTGGAAGTACAGCATAGACAGACAGCATGCTCAATTTTTGAATGGTTTTATGGATTGTTAACCTTTTTCTTTTTTGTATCATAAAAGCACAAAGCTATAACAAAATGCATTCTGGTATATGGATTGGAAGAGGGAGTGTAACAACAATTAGAAGAGCAAGTAATTAAAAAAGCAGGCATCCATCAGTCTTGAGAGATTATGGTATCGTGCTCGGCACTGCATAAGCTGCATGCAGAGCACAAAGGCCTGGATTAGATTGATATGGAGGATAGGCTGTTACCCAAGCAGCAAATCCCCCTCTCCACACGAAGACTGACGGATGACTGCTTAAGTAATTAGTTAAATATATAAATTGTTATTGAAACTTGAAATGGAAGAATGTATGATTCAATTTGAAAAGAATATGGGCCATAAACCTTCAATGGAAAAATAGGAGATAATAAGGACAAAACAAAAAAATTTTATTCTGAATGTTAATATTAAGAAAAATGTATATAAGATGGGTGGCGCAAGTGGCTAAGACACTGTGCCTGTTAACCAGTAGGCCAGGGTTTGAGACCTGGGTTGGCCCCACGAGACAGGGTGAGCTCCTGTCCTTAGCCCAGCTCTGCAATGCAGGTGGATCCAATTGTATTGGCTCTGCCTTTCCATTGGACTAATTCAGTGGCGTGGAGAGGGGGGATTTGCTGCTTGGGTCACAGCCTATCCTCCATAACAATCCAACCCAGGCTTTCATGCTTCGCATGCAGCGTATGCAGTGCCGAGCATGATACCATAGTCTTCTAAGACTGACGGAGGCCTGCAAAAAGATGGTATAAGTTGCTAACCAAATTACCAAAAATCTATGAAAGTATTGACACAATCCTAACAAATTTAGGCAAGCACAACTCACCCATCTTCCCTTGGGGAGGCTGGTGCATGTCTTTGTTCTGGCCTAACCCCCAGCAGTGTTGCAGAAATGCCTTATGGCACTTTTGCAGCACCCAGAGGCCAGCATGGTACAGGTGGGACTTATGCTGGCCTATCCAGGGAGTTATGAATGCAGTGCAGGTCAAGTGGGTGCTGGAAATGTTTTTTAAAAAAACAGAAACAGAAAGATCTTTTTACCATATGTGGTGGACATATCTGTTCTAAAGCCAAGAAAAAATTGTTACAGTTACATACACAGATTTTACATACTGTTTTATTGCATGTATTTTACTGTTACATAACACAGTTATATACACAGAGTCGATTTTAAAAACTAATGTGGAGTACAACTGAAACATGAAATAAATAATAATAATAAATGATAGAAGAATGGTGGATGAAAGTTATGTACTTTGCAGAAATGGAAAACGTAACCTTTATCAAAGAGAAATAAACAAAAACCTTTTTGAATAACTGGAAACCAATCATTGACTTTCTGAAGGAGAGGCAGGTGCAAAGATTTAATGAGTTTTGGATCTGAAATTAGTTATAAGAGGAACTATTGGAAATACAGCTAGTAGATACTCTATGCAGTCTTTTTTGTTTTTTTATTTTATATGTATTATTGTTTAATTTTTTATATATTTCCATTTTGTTTGCTTATTGTTTTTCCTTTTTATACTATTATAAACAAACAAATAAATAAAAAACCAGCATTCTAGGAAACAACTTTATAGGAGGCATTACTGAAAATTCCTGAACTAAAAGATAGGTTGGGCTAGGGGAGAAAGTAGGGTAGTACAGAGTTCTGTCCTCTCACCCTTGCGCCTTTCTCTTCTACAAGTTGTGAGAATATTGATTGGACTTGTGAGTTTGGACTGCAAACCATCTTGCAAATGATTAGCAAAAGTTTGCCCTTTGCTCCACCAAAAGAGAGCCCTCAAAGCTGGACTCATTTCAATTTCCATTCAACGATGACACAAAAGTAATAATTCTAAGCATTTTTCTCTTAAAATCTGCATGGCTATTTTCCACTCAAGGGGGCACAAAAGCAGAGTACAAAAACTCTTTTGAAAAGGCCAGTAAAAAGTCAACAAAATAAAAATGATCAAACATTAAAACAATGCTGTAAATGACCAGAATTGCTTTTTGCGTATTCATAGGGCCACACATAAATTATCCTCTTGTAATCTTTACAAGTCTGTAAGGTAGGCAGGTGTTTTTAGCCCACACATGCAGATGGGAGGTGGGGGCTGATTGGCATGCAATGGCTTTCTGTATAGCCACAATCTGTGCAATCCTATCTGGCCACTTGAGACAATGCAAGTCACTTGCACCAGCCTAAGGTGTTGCAAATGTTCAGTAAAGCATGTTTGCCATAACCACTGAGGAGCTGAGTGGCCCAGTGCTTGGTGGTGCCTCCCCGCATTGCCATAAACCCCACAAGCCAGTGAGCTGGGCTGGTCAATCTTGGGAGCTTGCAAAGGACAGGGAGGAGGCAGGGAAGCGGGACTGAGGGCGGGTAGTCAGGGAGTGAATGGTGGATCTGGGACCCCATACTTGTGCTGGATCCTAGCCCAGTTCCCTGGGCAGTGCAGAGCAGCTCCAGGCTGCTGTATTCTGCGCCACCTCCTGGGATGGCTCAGATCCAAGTACATACATTAGGGCTGACGCTGTAGCGCATTATCCAAGGTAAAGGGAAAAGTTTCCATGTGTCTTGTAGTAATACAGTAGCAGTCCCAGCCTTGTGCTGGATGCAGTACATGTATATTGGTCTGTCTGCTACAACATAAGTTAGGATTGCACTGTAAAGGTTCATGGCAGAAGCAAGTTACTTTTGATGAGCCCACAGGTACTGTCCGACAGAACCACTGACCTTGGAACACTATTTTTGCTACCCACTAGGGAGCAGCTGACCTTTGGAAGTTCGGGAACTTCTTAACCCTATCCCCAATTTCCCACATGTCCAGAAGCAGTGTTTGGCTTATGCAACTAAATCTCTATGGATTGAAATCCTTTGGGATTTAGCTGCTCAGAGGCCTTATCATGGCAAGATGTGGGGCCACTTCAGCATCAAGCTACTTTAGCAAGGCTAATCTGCCTAAGGAAAGATCAGATCAGCAGCCTCTTGACAGCTTCACCTTTCCAGTGCTTCCAGTGTAAGGGTCGCCATAGGGCTCCAGTCACTGTGGAACCAGATTTGAAATAACCTATATTACTTTCCTCCTCAAGTGCTGAATTTCTATCAGGATGGTTGAAAGCATTCAAATGAAGAACCTCTCCATGTTTTAGGGAGTGAGCTTACTAATGCCCTTTACTGTGACTACACAACTGGGCCAGGCTTAACAGTTGATTTGCTACATAGAAAAGAGTTTGCTCTCTGTATACCTATACCTGCTGCCTTGGCATTAAAGCTGTCTGTCTAGCTGTTGGTTCAGTCCATTTTCATGATAAGACCTGATCCCTCTGAGTTAAGTCCAGGCAAGCTACAAGTGCATTCCACCCCACCTCCTAGGCTTCCCCAAGCACCCAGCACCATCTCTGAACACTCACCGGACACTCTGCAGGATCTGCTGCCACATGTTCACAAAGAGGCCTGTGAATAATAATTCAGCTTCTTACTGTTCTAACACTTGCAGAAAATCTACTCCAGATGCTTCCGGCTTTAGCTTCCTTCTTTCCCGCTAGGATTGTACACAGAGGATCATGCAGTCTCCTAGTGCCACCTGCCTACTGACTTAAGAGTTGCTTCCATGATTATTTATACTGATTTAATTTGTGCAAAAATGCACCCAACAGTAAAGATCCATTTGTTTCTTGAAGAAGAGGGATGTTATTCACCAGAAGTGGACATGATGTTCATTCAGATATGCACCAAACTTCAAATTTCTTTGTTTTTGAGGTTATTACAACATAATGTGAATAATTCAAAGAGTAATCATTTTTCTAAGCATTTCTGTAACTGTCCTATGCCCTACTCTCTTGTCACTTTGAAAGTGGAGCAACAGGGTTTCTAAAGGCAAGTACACACAATCGATTTCAATTAGTTTAATCATCAATTAGTGTCCCCATGGAATTTTGGGAATATGAGCTCCCTGAGAAAAGGGATGCACCAAACTAAAATTCTCAGCAAGATAATCAAACAGTGAGATATTCAACTGAGGCTGAAAATCTGTACACTCTTATCTGGGAATAATGTTGCTTAACTATTATGGAACTTACTTCTGAGTAATCATGGAAATAATTGTGCTCTCAGTTTACCACAATCAGAATTAAATCTGATAGAGGGTTTTTGGGGAGGGATTCTTATTTAATCCAACTGGAACAGTACACCAGATCCCATGTACCATTCTGTGCACATCACTATGATGCCTACATGGTAGTGGCGAGTCATAAAAGCAGGTGTGTCCAAAAGTTAGGTCTCTTGGACCTTTAACAGTTGCGTAGAAGAGGGAATTTCAGCAGGTGCAACTTGTGATATGTTAGATGAGAAGCTGCACCTGCTGAAATTCCTTCTTTCTACACAATTGCTAAAGGTCCACGAGATCTAAAGTTGAAGTTTTGGACACTCCTGCTCTACAGGCATCACACCAATGTGAGATGCTGGATCTGGAAATGGTATGTGAGTATAGCTGTTTTTCATGCACACCACCCATCATGTTTGAGGACATTGTTACATCAATGCTATTATGTTTCCAAGTGGTATCAAGCTTTTGAAAAGTCCAGAGCTTTGGAATCCCTTTGAGCAGATTTGAGCAAAATTGAGAGCAGGTCCAAAGAAAGTGGAGCCACTTTTCTGAGGCCAACATGGTCGCAATACGCTCAGAGTCGCATCTCTGGGAGGCTCCTTATTTTTGGAATTAGAATCTGAATTAGCTATAGCAGTATGGCAATAAAAATAACAAAGACATGTGGCACCTTAAAGGTGAACACATTGTTTGTAGAACAAGCTTTCACAATCTATATCTTATAACGCAATCCTAACTTGCGAAGCAACAGGCAGACTGGTGTGCCTGTGCTATATCCAGCACAAGTTAGAAGCTGCTGCTGTGCCAGCCCAAGGCAAGGGGAAACTTTCTCCTTTGCCCCAGGTATTATTGCAGCAATCCCAATGGGGGAACTAGGATCTGTGCCACCTCAAACTGGTGCAAATCTGTACAGCCTGGGATTGTGCAGGCTGCCCAAGGATGGGGCTAGGATCTAGAACAAGTGTTGGATTCTGGTCTTGCTCCCGCTCCCCATCTGCCCAGCGTCCTGCCTGCCATCTGCAGGAGGGGGTGGGCTGCACTGACACTGCTTAAATAGGACCCAACCACTGGTGGGCTTCAGGGGGTTCTCATAGGTTCTATAGAACCCTTTGCTAATGAGTGCCTAGTTCTGAGAACCAGTTACTAACGGGACATAGAACCTGTTGTTAATTTAGGTTATTAGGACATAGAACCTGTTGTTAACTTATTTGAATCCTATCACTGGACACAACCCCTTTAAGTAAACCAAGTTTACTAATTTGAGGTAAAGCTTCAAGCCTGCAGGTAGGATTTACATTGAATACATGTGCATAGGTCAGCACAGAATAAAATTATCTCTTTCAATCAATCAGTCAACCAACAGTATTTTATAGCACTTTTCAAACAAAAAAGTTCACAAAGCCTATTCTGAATGGATACAATCTGTAGAAAGCATTTGTTACAAAGATTCCTATGACCCTTAAAAGTGAACCCTTGTAGCAGAGCATAAACTGTCAGCATACATTTGTTAATCTTTAATGCACCAAGAGATCCTCTGTGCTGTTTTACTGCTACACAGATGAAGATCCTATTATACACACTTTCCTTGCAATCCTATTATACACACTTTCCTAGAAGTAAAGCTCATTGAATTTAATGGGGCTTATTTCTACATAGACATGCTTAGGATTCAGGTGTAACATGTTTATTTTCTGTTAGGTTGCAGTCTCTAGAGGTGAAAATCTAGAATTACTAGTATTGCACAAAGACATTTATGGAAGGTTTGTACAGAAACACATGTCGTACAATAGGCACACGTCCCAAGAACCAGACACATTCACTCTCTCACTCACTTATTCATTTCTTTTAAGTAGTCTATACCACCTACAGTATGTATTCAAGGCAGTTCATATAAGCAGGTGAATCTTAAACCATTTTTTCCTTGAGGTTTTTACATTATATTTTCTGTTAGAACTCACAGAGCCCTCTGTCAGAGTGATGTACTGAGGTCATTTGGCACATGGAGCCCATAATTTTTTGGCACCCCTCCCACAATAAAATCATGTTCATATGCCAATAAAGGTTGCAAAAAAAATTATGTTCAGTAATAATCATGACATGAATAATAATGGCTTGATTAAAAGCACAGACAATGGACATTTTCTTTTATTGTACACTTGTTTAAAAGTTGCACACCGTGTGGACTTTTAAGCCAGCTCCTGTGGAGGGCATGTTGGGCCTCTCTGGCCCAGAACTAAAGAGACAAAGACATTGTTTCTTGAATTCAAATGGCATGTCTGTCAATTTGGGCCAGACACAAATTCCAATGCTGGATGTTCAAGTAGCAGTTGAAGGGCAGATTTTCAATCCTGGGATCATCCTGATTCCCAGAAAGGTATAATATGTTTATGTAGAGCAAGTGTGGCCCTAGTTAGAAGGGTTTCAGACACACAGATGGACTGACACACCGACAGAATTCACCGTTTATTTATATAGTGAGTTTGTATGTGTGTGTATTTTGGACATTTGTATATTTATAGCTGCACATTTATATATAACAATGTAATTACATACTGCATGTATATAATCATACTAATAAATATGCAGTTTGCTGCAGTCAGTGCTAGCCAATTCAGTCAGTGCTAGCCTGGCTTCATCCAGGATCCCTCTCTCCACTGTCACCATCTGGAACAGCCATCTTTTTTATAAATCAGTGCTCTGTCAGTGGTAGGGTTGCCATAATTTTCTTCCACAAAATTAAGACAGGACCTTCTGCCCCATTTGCCAGTATGTGAACACAATCCCCCCAAATTGGGATTGTCCCTGTTTTTTGGGACATATGGCAATCCTACTTAGTGGTAGCATGAAGGTGCCCCCTATAGGTTGCCCTGCTAGTTATGACCGACTCTGGGCATGGTGTTCATATCCGTTACAAGGTCAAAGAGCTTGTGGTGTCTGAAGACACCACTGTGGTCATGAGGCCAGCACGCTATGTTAGGGGTGCAAATGCTAAGGGTGCAGTGCATCATGCTAGGGTTGGAATGCATTATGTAATGCTAGGGGTGCAATGCATTGTGCTAGGGGTGCAATGCATTGTGTGGGAAATGATAATCCTTATGCATGAATTGCAGGCAGTGTTATGAAATTCAGGAATGTTCAGGAGAAACATGCACTCATTTCTTACTGGGTTCTCATGAAGGGTAGCATACGTGGCCAGATATCAGTCAGGCAAAATATTGTTTTGTTTGCATTTGATAAGTAATGCTATATGAGCTGAAAGCTGGCTTCCAGCAATTCAAATCCCAATTCTTCTTATTAAAAGACTAGCGAAAACATACCACGTTGCGGGAGCAAAATTCCCCCCATACTCTGTCCCCCATTGCACAACAACCCCCATGCACATCAACACTCCACTGTGCACCATCCTCCTATGTCCACCACCCCCCATGCGCACCACCCATTGTGCGCACCACCCCCCATGCACACCACCACCCATGTATACCAACACTCATGCGCAAGACCCCCCATGCACAAGACCTTCCATGTGCACCACCCCCATATGCACCATCATCCTCTGTGCACCCTCCCAGCACATCAGCTGGATGTTGATCAGTCAGACTTCAATGTTAACTATAGGAAAAAATGTGTTGCACCCCTTTTCAGCCCCTTAGGGGTTAAATTTCTAAACCTGCTTCTTGGTGGGTCACAGAAGGAACACCCTCCCCTAATTTCATGGCTGCTAGGTCCAGGGGTTGGGTCAGAGCGTCCATCAGTCAGTATATTTTCAATGGAAAGTAAAGGGAGGAAAATATATTGCACCCCTTTTCACCTCCTTCTGATTGGAATTTCCAAAAACTGGTTCTTAGTGGGTGCCTCTGTCATGGATGGGACAAATTTCCCAAATTTCATTTTTATAGGCCCAGCAGTTTTGGCTGGGTGTTGGTGAGTGAGTGAGTGAGTGACTTTTCAGTTATATATATCTATATCTACATAGATGGATAGATGAATAGATTGTCTGTCTTGCAGCATCATCATAAATAATACATTTCTGGCTAATTGGGGGATATTTAAAAGAGAAATTTGTAGATGATTCACAGAAATAGGCATAAGTCTATAAGAAATAGGCATAAGTCTGCAATCCTAATCTCCAGTTAGGTCGGCATAAGCCCTAGCATAAGATTTTTTCTGTCCTGGGATGTCAGAAAAGTGACATAAGTCATTTTGGCCTCACTCCTGGAGGGTTAGGCCAGTGTAGAGGCATAAACCGACCTCCCCACACCACCACAGGAAGATATGCTGGCTGAATTAGGCAGGTCTAAATTGGTTAGGATTGTGCCCTAAGGCAGGAAAATGCTTACTAGGCTTCCTTAGTATTTATCTGAAAGGGGAACAACATGACTTGGAGGGTTCGGTGCTGGCCAGCTGAAGTTATCAGAGCCTCAGGCGAGTAACAGCTGCAGAGGGCTGCCTCTCAGGAATAGGGTGGACAAGCACCAAAAACATCTGTTCGTGTTTAATCTGTGTTTTGGACTGGAATTCTTCTGTGCAATGACTGGCCTCTCAAATTGGCTCCTGAGCTGGGACTCTTGGAATTGGTTCTGGTGTACCAGTAGTCCTGAGCACCCATCAACCACAACTTATACCACCATACATTTGTTGCTCTGGTTGAGTTTCATCCTTCTCTGCCTATTGTTGGACCATTTCATTACCTAAATTCATCGGCATGACTGGAGAATTCCAATGTTTATGAAGGTTTCAGTATTCCCAAATGTTCTTTTTCCAAGATACTGGTGTCATGACAGCCTCCTGAATTGCTTTTTATTCCCACTGCTGCTGACACACAGTTGATGCCTTTCTGCCCAGCCTGTAGTGACTCTCCCGACATCTAACTATCTTGAGTAATACTGATCATTTTCAGAAGAGGAAAAGGGAAAATTGTTCAACATATGTTTAATCCCTAAGATGTTCAACAAAAAGGACTTGGAGATTGTCAAGCATCCCATCTGGCTAAGCTCACCAGGATCCCAGTAAGGAAACCAGTGTCATAGCTGAGAAAACAAGCAGTTTACAGAATGTGTAACATCTAACCCCTTACTAGGCAACTCATGAACATACGTCTGAGGCTTGGATTTCACCATGTTAGTGGCTTCCTATGACACCAGATCTTTCTGTAGCCCCTTTCAGGAGAAAAGAGCAGGAAATATCAGATATTGGTATAATTTCCTATATGAAGTTTCATTCTGTCCCTTTTGAGAACCTAGAATCAGGAGTACAAAAAGAATGTTGGATGTTGCTGCTTGTTGCTTATTCTGCCTAATTCTTTGCTCCCACAATAGTCCTAATCCGGGATTTGACCTACTATTTACACTGGCATGGAACCTCCCATTGGGCAAATAGTTACCTTAATATGGATTGGAATAATAGGAGAGGGAAAGTTCTTTGTAAACCTCTTTGGAAACCAAAGTTTCCAAAGTTTCCAAAGAACCAAAGAACCAAAGTTTTTTGGAAACCAAAGTTCACTTTGTGAACTTTTTGTTTAAAATCAGTGTACTGTTGATCAAAATATCTTCAGAGTCCTGATCAAGATTGGAGTATCATATGACCAGTTTTTTAATGTGACCAGTACAGTAAAACCTTAAATTGAGAGTAACTTGGACTGAGTGTTTTGCAAGACAGGCAAACATTTCTAATAAATTTCACCTTGCAGTACAAGCCATGTCTTGCAATACAAGCAAAAAACCAGCCCATGCAGTCTACTGTGAAGTAAGCCTATTACAATAAATGGGGCTCACTCCTATGTGAGGGGGGCAATGGAAAGAAACTTGAAAGACTAAGGGCACAATTCTAACCATGTTTACTCAAACGTAAACTCCATTGTGTTCAATGGGTCTTACTCCCAGCAAAATGTCTTTAGGATTGCAGCCCTAGTCTTGTATGTCTACTCTGAAGTAAGCCCTATTATAATCAGTGGGGCTCAGTCCTGTATAAAGGTGGCAATGTGAGGCTAACTGCAGGTCAATTTGTTTGTTTTTCTTTTCTTTTCTTCGTTATTTTGTATTATATTACAGTATTGTAATCATTTTTATATGAATATTTTTGGGTTGTGGAATGAATTGTCTGAATTTCCATTATTTCTTATGGGAAATTTGCTCTGATATACAAGCATTTTGGATTACAAGCATGATTCTGGAGCAAATTATGCTCATAAAGCAAGATCTCACTGTATATCTCAACACACGCATGCGTACAGAGGCCCCAACTATGCAATAAATATCAAATTAAATAAGCATCCAAATACATTTAGGGCACAATCCTAACCAATTTAGGCCAATGCAACTTACCCACTTCCCCGTTCCTGTGGTGGTATGGGAAGACCAGCAAATGTCAGCAATTTTGTGACACCCTTCTCCCTGGCCAGCATGAGACTTGTGCCAACCTAATTGGGGTTAGGATTGCATCATTAATCTAATTTGGTCTTGAGCTTTGGTTGAATGTTGCCTTCATTGCCATGTCTTCTGTGGCTGTTGGTCGGTCAGGCTGGTCCTTTGTTGTCCAGAATAGAATGTCCAAGCAAAGCATCTGGAAAACGCGATGAAGCCAGTAGATAGGTGGACCACCATTCTGATTACTTGCCTCTACTGCTTCTCATCCTCCTCTCACACCCTGGATTGAGAAAGAAAGAGTTAGATGGAGCACAAGAGTTAGTGCAAAAGAGAAAACACAACCATCTTTCTGCCTTTCCTCTGTCCCCAATTTCTTTTCAAAACAAGGGTGTGGGGGTTTAAAGGATGGCACATCACCAGCAAAAGGGGGGCAGCATTTGACAAGGTGCCTCAGGCTCTAAGATGTGCTGGTCTGGCCCTTGTGTTCTTTAGATTGTGCCACCTTCAGCAATCTGGTTTGTCCATAGTTTGACATTTGCGGAGATTGGTGTGGGAACTGGCAGAGCTTTCCTCCAGCTTGTGGGTACCTGCACACCTGACACTCAAGGCTGCAGTCCTCCCTGGGAGCCCCCTGAGAGTCTTCCTGTCCATCAGAGATCATGGTTGATGCTCTCAAGTGTCTGCACCACACAACTGTTCATATCTGTCAGGCCTGGAGTACATCATCCTTCTATCTCAAAAATCAGCAAGCACGGCATTTAATTTTCAAGAGGCCATTATAAACAGGACGCGATCAGTTCAAGCAGAAATGTGTAACCACTTGTTCCAGGAAAACAGCCTGTGGGCAAAGCTCCTGTATAGTCCTGGAGCAACTGCCAGGAAAAATAAACAGCTGTCAGATTGCAATTCTCTCTGGATCCAGCTCAATCCATATCTTGCTCTGCAGTCTTTTTACTTTGGTCAGATATGGTGCTGCAACAAGAGCCATCCATTTAGTGGAAAGTGTAGCAAAGTTAGAGGATGTACAAAGCATTAAGTTTTGCATGGCTTTGCCTGTAGTTATGCAACTGAATGGAAAGCCATCAGATTACTCATTTGGTGATTATTAAAGAAATTCTGGTTCTTATAAATCAATAGCCATGTTAGGACCCAATATAAATCAATAGCCATGTTAGGGCCCAATCCTAACCAACTTTTCCAGCACTGAGGAAAATGCAATGCAACTTATGAATTCTACTCACTCAGAATTCCTCTCTTTAATTCAGTTCCTTCACTCTGCCCAGGGTGGCCATATGTCATAACTGCAAAATGAGGACAAGGCCCACCAAAAAATAGGAAACACAAGAAAAATGTAGGACATAACAAAATGTAAACTAAAAACACTATATATTGCTTTCGTGTGGTTAATTTTAAACTATATTGTTAATTATTATATTTATTATAATTATTATATCTATTATATAATTCATTACATAGAGTTCATTAATTCCAAGAAGGCTACATGCTGCCTTCTCACAAGGAAATGGTGGACAATGAAGATGTTTTCCAGGATGTGAGGCTAAAAAAGAGGACATGTCTTGGAAAATTTATCTACAGTTTTTAAAAGAGGATGTATGGTCACTGAACATTGATTTTAATGGGGCTTACTCCTAGTTATGTGAATAGGATTGCATCCTCATGGCCTGATTCTATGCATGACCTCTCTGAAGCAAGCACCACTGCCCAGCCTAACAATTCTGCAGCATCAGTAGGCACATGCTGGGCATAATTTGGGTTCAGTGTGCCAGTGTTTGTTAGAAAAGGGCTATTTAAATTCCTTCCAAATATGTGTGATACATACGACTGTTACCTCAATCTCTTGCTTTGATCTACTGTTTAGTACATGGAACTCATTCTGACTAATATGTAGAAGTGGCTTGAGGAAGCGAATTATTTCCAAGCTCAGGCAGATATGACCATGATCATTCAGATCAGTTGGCTGAAATATCAGTATGTCCTGGAGGCAAACAGGAATATGTTCACAGTAGGCTGTCTGCGAGGTGAAAAAATAAACATAATTCCAGTGGGGAACAGAATTTTGAACCTGAAGATTTCCTTTGTAGGGAACAGATTTCTAGAGATGATTATAAGACCTTTGAAAGATGTTAAGACTTTGAAGACAAGCCAAAATTCAGTACAGTTTGTCCCTTTTGTTGTTTGCATTTTCATTCATGAATTTGTCCGCTACCTCTGTCTAGTTTTTGGAACAATGAGATGCTCCCTGGACCTCAGACGTAGCCATATTTCTGAGCCAGACAAGGCAGCTGTGTGTTTCCTGATGGTTGGTTCTGTGAGACAAACTTGCTACTCTTTCCAGATTCTTCAATACAAGCAGGTGCCTTAGCTTGCTAGGCAATCATGTCCAAGTACAGAGCCCAGCCCAGTTTAGCACATTCCAAACTTACGCAAGTATTAAAGCTCCTCCGAAGGTGTCTTGGGTTCTTGGTGAATCTTGATGAATTCTTGGTATACTCAAAGTTATTTGGCTCCTGGCTTTTTAAGAAGGCCAGGACACAGGATTAAATTTACTGGTAAAATCAGTTTATGAACATAGTTGGTTCCTAAAACTTAAAAGATGTGTCAGTCTCTATTAACTGACCTCTTTGGTAATTAAGAAGTGAACTCTGCTGTAATCATCCTTATACGGAGTACAAATATAAGGTGAATATATGTGGCCATTTACCTAGAGTTAACTTACCACAGTGTGCATATAACTATGTGACAAGACGGTTTTCTTTAACGTTCGCATGCTCTCTGCACATGAAGCCAGCTAACCTAGAGATGACATTATTACTTATATTTCCAATTTACCTTTCAGATCTTGCCTGAATAGTTTAACTTCAGCTCTGTGTAAAGGGGAGGGTCTCCATTCCCATAGGTTTTCCCTGCTTCTTGATTCCTTTCTGCTGACTTGCTCCTGCCTGATCTCTTTATTCATTCTACCTTCTATCTTCTATGGGCTTCCTGATTCTGCCCTGCCTCCCTGAGTTACACTATGGTTGTGACCATATGCCTGCTACCCTGGGTGTAAGTCTCACTGAAAATAGCAGTATTCACTTATGAATAATCACACTTATGAATAATTCACTCATAATGTGCATCAGGCCTAAGTGCGTTCTCTACTTTGAACCCCAAAGGTTTTCTTCTCATTGTGTCCTGTACCTAAGTACACATTTTTATATGAAAGAAAAGTCCCCACAAATAGTTGCTGTTGTCTGGTTGTTAGAAGCGCTCATTTCTATTCTAAAATACATTTTTAAAAATATGCATTATTTTTAAAAATAAAAGTTTTTAAAAATAAAAGTTAATAAAAATGAAAGTTGAACCGTTCTCTTACTCACTATGCATTGTTAGCAATGTGTGCAAAGAAGGAAAATAGGATACTGTTCCTGGAGCGAAAGGGGGCAGTATTCACCAAGCTTTTTCACTGTGGATCATTCCAAAGATATATTGTCCTGCTATCAATTTCCTGAAGGCTGCTGTCTCAGCCACCCTTTCAGAACCCTTTAATTTACTATCTCACCATCATCACAATGAAACATTCAGTCCCTCTAACATGCTGCACATCTGCTCACCCTACGTGAAGAATGAGAGATGGCTCCTTCTGTCCAGCCCAGATGTGTTTTAAAAGGTCAATGACCTGGAGAAATAATAAGTTATAAAGGCAGAACAGATTTAAATAAATTAGATTTATTCTGCCGACATAAAAAGCAAACAACCTTTCTCCTCCCTCCTTTGCTACCCCAGATTCTCTTGGATTAAATCATTCTGTCTAATCAGAACAATGGAAAAGAAGACCAAAAAATGGTGTCATTATTAACTAACATTTTAACTGAGATTTTCGCTGAGGAACAAGTTCCTAAAGTTTGTATGAAAGGAATTACCTGTTGGAAATTCTTATGGAGACAAATGATTTAAAGAGAGCGAGTCTAGGAATGTTTACAAGGCAGGATTTATAGGAAACATCAAGCTAGCTAGTCATCCGCCCAGGGTTACTGCTGGCTTGAGCAATCCGCTTAATGGATGTTAGTATAGTTATACAACTGTAAACGAGTAACCAAAAATCTCCCTCTGAGTCAGTCAGAACCAGTATGTTCTCCCAAGAAGTCATGCAGGAAACTAACTTCTTAGACAGAAAATAAAGGGGTGATGTTCTTGATGTTCTACATCCTCTGGAATATAACCCATTGGACTTACTTCTAAGTAACCATACTATGGATCACACTGAACTGCTTTTGTTTCAAGAAATCTCACTGACTCACTCATTATAGCCAGTGCATCCCTGGCAATGTTCAGGATACAGACGTGCTAAACAAAAACCACTACCTTGTGTGGAAGAGGACTACACAAATTCAGTGGCCTGGCTCTTTTTGAACAGGAGTTGTGTGACTGACATTCAGAGGTAGCTAATCCCTAATTACGAAAACAATCCTAACCATGTCTAATCAGAAGTAAGCCCCATTATTTTCAATAGATCTTACTCCCAGGAAAGTGTGTTTAGGGTTGCAGCCGATATATCTCCAGTTCAAGGAATGTTTCTCAGATTTTCGATAGAGCGAGGTTATTGAATCACCATCAATCAAGCAACAGTAGATATATACCACTTTTCAATGGTATATTCAGGCAGGTTCCCAATTTCCAAGCTGACAGCTGGCTCTACAATCTGTGTATCATGTACTTCAATTCTTGATCTGGAAAAAAAAAACTCAGGTACTATCATTTGTGTGGTAAAGCAGACTATGTATAGACATTCTGTACCTGGATAAAGCATAACATATGCATGTGACTAGTCCTATTATCTCTGTCACAAAATTGAAATGGCCATATGAGTATTATCAATTATGCCCCAAACTCCTTGAATAAGAGCTCCCATGGTGACCCTCAACACCCATATAGGATGACCAGATGTTATGATTGCAAAAGAAGACAAGGAACATGTAGGACACAACAAGCATCAATGTACCTTTTGGTGTGCAAATCATAGAATCCTAGAGTTGGAATCCTAGAGTTGAAATCTCCCTTCTGGAGATATTTTGTGTTGTTGCTTGCAGAAGTGTTCTACTATGTACCTTGAGCTGATGCTCACCTGGATATACGTAAGCAAAACAGATGTTACAAAGACATTACAAAATCATAAGTGATCTCTTATGAAACTTCTAAAGGAACTGGGAGACAGCTGCTCCCTTGAATATACATCACTTAGGGAAATGGGACAAGAGTGGCTACCAGCCTCTTGAGAGGGCATTTCCTCCACACGCCGAGGATCTCCAGGCTGAAGACATTTCCTGGCACAAGGAAACATTTGACTTGAAAAGGTGTACATGTAAAGTACAGGTGCACCTTCAAAGATGCTTCTTCACTAGTCCAATCCCATTTGAGATGGAATTGCTCTAAGTCTATAATTCCTTTCAGCCAGAATTTTTCCCAGCAATGTTTACTTTAAAAATGCTGGGGCTCATCAGTTTGACACTGTCGGGACACTGCTTCAGTGGCTATGCTGGCTGTCCATTTGTTTCTGGGCGGAATTCAAAGAGCTGATCCTGATCTTTAAAGCCCTAAATGGATCAGGTCCAGTGTATCTGAGGGATCGCCTTCTTCCGTACAATCCGACCCATCAGTTACGGTCATCTGAGGGGGCCCTACCGACTGTTCCACCACTAAGGGATGTGAGAGGTGTGGCGGCCAGAGATAAGGCCTTCTCGGTGGTGGCACCCTGGCTTTGGAACTCCCTCCCCTTAGAACTTAGGAAAACTCCCTCAATACAGAGCTTCAGTTGGAGCCTAAAAACTTTTTATTTTAAAAAAACATTTTAGTGAGGTGGGGGTTGGGGGTTATTGTTTTATTGCTTTTAGCTTCTATGTTTTTAATTGTTTTAATTTAATGTTCTATTAAATGTTTTTAATTATGTTTTAATGTGAGCCACCTTGAGTTGGTCTATGGCTTGAGAAAGGCGGTAACTAACTAACTAACTAACTATGGGCGCAATCCTGAGTAACTACAGTGAGTCCTTGCTCCAGTGTAAGAACAATTTGCTCTGGATTGCAAAATGAATTTCCCATATGTTTTCACTAGGTGGTGCAGTAACTATGGGTACATGTAAAGTCTCTTATGTGCTCACGTAGTTACTCTGGATTGTAGGGTAACTAACCAACTAACTAACTAACTAAGAGCACAATCCTAACCATGTCAACTCAGACATTGGACCCATGTCCAATGGGTCTTACTCAGAGGAAAGTGTCTTTAGGATTGCAGCCTAACTAACTAACTAACTAACTAACTAACTAACTAACTAACTACTAGCTGGGCAGCTCAAACTCACTTCTATTGGAATCCGTATGTAGCTATGGGCAAAAGTTTTGGTGTTTCAAAGAGAAACCATTCCTTTTCTGCCAAGGATTAAATGTAGAGTGGCCACAAGTGTAGTTGGTGTAAAAGAAAAAGGAACCATTAATTGCTTCCACATTGTGAAAACAATTATGTTGGGGTTTGTAAATACTAGTCACGCTATACCCGGATTAAGCAGTCCAATGGCCAGCCAGACATATTTTCCTGGCTGGTTTTGAAGAGTAAAGAAAAAACTTGCAACTAGAAGTCCAAGAAGTATTAAACATCCATGCCAAGTTATCTTTGTTTCTGTAACTCCTCTTGTGTAATTAGGGAGCAGGGACTGAAAATGAATGGATATACATATACCTGTATTTATTTGAATTGATGCGCCATCAAATCTAATGCATACCCTATACGTATAATCAAAACACCACATTTACTTGAATCAAATTTAACCTCTAATTAATTAATCTAATTAACTAATGCGCACCCTGAGTTTGGAGACTTAAGGCTGCAATCCTAAAGACACTTTCCTGGAAGTAAGATCCATTGAACACAATGGGGCTAACTTTTGAGTAGACATGGTTAGGATTGCAGCATTCATTTGGTGGGAAAAAGTCAGTGCTATATTCAGGTAAATACAGTATCTTCCCTGAAATATGAACCAAAGATGAGAATAATTTCACAATAAAAATATTGTCTTATAAAAATAAGGTCACACTACCTAGACACTTAACCAGAGAAACAAATTAAGATTCAGCCATAGTTGAAGCATATCCGACTTCTGTTGACATGATATTCTGTCTAAAGCTCAGTTCATTGCATGTTTCCTCCACTGAATTCGGTCTGACTCCCTGTCACGGGTACGTCTACTCTTTCTCCCAGTACCTCCACTCACAGAGGTCTGATCCTCTAGGACGACAGAGATCTGAGTCTCATCCTCATCTTCCCCTCGGGAATACATCTTAAGACACAGACTCAGGTAAGTGGATTAGAATCACGTTTACTTTGCACTTCTTAGTTTCAACAAATAACTCACTTTCTTTCAACAGGTCATTGATTAACGGCTAACAAACCCCACCACCAACAGGTAAGTCTCTCCAACCTTATTTCAACACAGTCTCTTTCTTGACCATTTCTCTACTCATGTTTTTCTTCTTTGTCTTTAGGTATCTGCGGCTCTGCTCCCATGTCTTCTGATCCTCTCAGACTTCGATTATCTCCTTTGGCAGGGACAGGGGTTCCTGAGTCACTCTACTGATCAGCCAAGTCAAGTCTCCCTTCTTTGAAGGATGGGGTCTCTGGATGCACATTAGCTGGGTTTTCTCTATACACCATGTATGTGCTGGGCTCCTTCCACGGGAGGTCTTCGCGCCAAAGAACCTCTCGTTCCTCCCCCTCACGGTCTCTTATATCTTGTACCCCTCCCCCATTTCTTCCCGCCAAACCCCTACCAATGAGGGTATTCCTCCAGGGGCATACCACCTGGTGGAAGGTCCTATGGTGATCCCCCTCCTGTTTGGACCCCCTGTCCCTCCAGTTCTCCAAAGCTCCATCATGTCCTCCATCTTCCACACTTCAATAGTGTCGGGGAAAGTCTGGATGTCAAGGGGGGGTACTTAGGTCTATTCCATACTCGGAGGCTCTCCCCCATGTGAACCACCATGGGTTCCATACTGTAGCGCTGGTACGCATCCCAATCCATGTCACACTTCCTCATGGGTGTGCATACGGCATGCATAGGATACCAGACAAATTTAATTTCTATCTACAGTACATAAAAGCCTTGTGTGCTAGATGTCTGCTTCTTCTGTGTCAATCAAGAAGGCTGAGGGTTCTGTTCCCATGATTCTCTAGGCCAGAGAAGTCTGAGGGTTCTATTCATTCCGAGTGTCTACTGTCAACATTTCAACTGTCAACATTCCATTCCTATTTCAACTGTCATTTCCAACTGTCTCTGGCCAGTTCTTGCTCTGAGAAGAGGCAAGAGGGGCAATTGTGAGAGATACAGGGATATACATATCATTCTCTACCAATATTTGAAAGGACTAAGAGCACAATCCTAACCATGTGTTTAATGGGTCTTACTCCTCGGAAAGTGTCTTTAGGATTGCAGCCGATTTGAAACAGGTCTAGTAGCCATTTCATGGAAAAAAATTTTTATGATTTAAAAAAAAGATTTTTAACTGCTAATAGGTATGTAATGTATGCTCAGATGTGCTCTCATGCATTTGTTCCAGGGATACATGAAATGCCGTTGCATGGTGAAATTAGACTACAGGCAGACATCTGTGTACGGTGGCTGCCATTTGTCTGACACAAACCAGTGTGGGTGAGAAGCAGTCTTTGATCACATTGATGACAACTTACAGGAGGGAGTCCACTGGGATGAGAGGGAGTCCATTGGGGTGACACCATGAATTCTATCACTGGGTGTTACAAATCCTAGTAACACCCCTGGTAACATCCTCCTTTGCATGCCCTTCTTCACTGAAACAAGAGAAAGAGCCTTCTTGGTGGTGTCTTCTCCAATGTGGAATTCCCTCCCAAGTCAATTATAATCCCTTCCTGGACACTTTCTCATAGACTTTTTTAAAATGTCAAATTACTTTTGGTTGTTAAAAGTTTTCATAGTTAAGGATATTTGGGGGGGAGGGTCTACTGGAGCTTCCCCCAATCTCTTGGTCTTATGCCTTAAAGTATAGTTTTTCATCCACTGTGGTTTTAAAGTGTTGTGTATGATTTACTCTGTATGTTTTAATCTTATGCAATAAAACTGCCTTGAGTACAGTTTTCAGTACCGGCTTCAAGCTTATGGAGAGGCCATATAGATCACACCAAAATAGAGAATAAAATATAAAAAGGGGATTCTTCCTTTGGAAGACTGTAGTTCTGAATGTTGCTTATTTTTATGGAACATGTCCAGTAAGTCTTATGTGGGACTACAGAGCACATAATTGCAAGAACTGTTGATGAAAAACAACATGCTCAAGTCCTTTGTTTTTAAAAGGGGATATTCAATCTTCCCAAAGCACCATTAGTGGCATGAAAGAGTTCTCCGGTGCCAGTATTTGGAAAGGGTATTTCCAAATTAAATCATTTAAATCAAACTCTCTAATACTCTCTCCCATACAGGAATCTCAGGTTTCACCTACTTTGACCACAACTTTGAATAGGGATGCAGGAGAAAAAACAAAAGGATTTGGGGTTTCTCAAGGAAGGAAAAAACTTCCTTCTCAAAATCAAGTGCTCCCTTTTCCTTACCCTGAGAACGAAAAAGTAAACTCCTTGTTCATAACAGGGTCTTCCAAACCAGCATTTTGTATTCATCTAATATATGTATGCAGTTGTTTCTGATTAACAGATTGCAGTGTTCACATATTTCCTCTGGTCCAGCTTCTGTAGGTAGGATTATAATATTTTCTGAGCACAAAAGGTGTCAGATGCACCAAGGTGCACCAAGACTAGATATTGTTTACAACTGTGTACAAGCAAAGAATCCTCAGACCACAAATCTTCCTCTCCATTCTGTGAAACTTTTAGTTTGATTTTGTTTTTCAGATTTTTAAAAAGAATCATATGCATTGCACTGCGCAATAGCACAAAACTATAAAAACACTTTTCTGCTAGATCTGAATGAAGATTCATTTATCCAGCATTCTGTTGTCAGCAGCAGTCATGCAAACACTTCTGGGAACTGTTATTAACAATAACAACATTTTAAACTTACAGTACTTTTGTTGCCTGTGGCCATGCATGGCAGCTTACAATAATGAAAAACAATAGCAGCAACGCAGCTTAAACAAAAATATATAAAACCAATTTAAATTAATTAAAAGGTAACAAAAAACATATTGTAACTGAAAAATGTAACTAAACCATTCCTCCATCATCTGACATTCCCTGCGAGCAGTATATCAAGAAAAAGGGGATGGAGAGAGTCATGATCGTTGTGGGCCATCACTGCTGAATCCATTGCAGCCCCTCCTTGCCTCCTCTACTCTCCCCGGTTTTGAAACTCTTCCTGCAGGGTTGTGTGGTTAAAGTCTGTTGTGTTTGTTGTCATCACTTTGAGACCCAAGTACCACAAGACGAAGTGAGCTCCCATTTCTTGCTCAGCTCCTCCCAGCCTAGCAGTCGAAAGCATGTTAATGCAAATAGACAAATAGGTACCACTTTGGTAGGAAGGCAATAGCATTCTGTGTGCTTTGGCACATCATCATGCTGGCCACATGACCATGGAGGTGTCTTGGATAGCAGTAGGTCTTCGGCCTTGGAACAGGGATGAGCCTCACTCCCTAGTTAGTCACAACTAACATTGCAACCTGCAGGGGACATCTTTATCTTTTTACCCCTCCTTCCCCCACCATCTTACCTGCCTTGACCGGTCCTTAAGGGTCCATGAAACAAGGAGGGAAGGTTCCAGCCTTTTCTGGCACTTGAGCAGCACACTACTGTGTCAGAGTACTCTTTACAAATTGATTTTGACAATTGTCTCCTGTGGAAATGAGGCACTCTACTGGTGACACTCAGTTATGGGCTCCAGCTGGTTCACACCTACTCTATCAAACCAGTTGTTAACGAGAGATAGGACACATAAAGTTTAAAAATAGCCATTTAAAAGCGACTGCCAGATGGGCATAGAACCAGTTGTTAATTTCTTTGAATCCCATCACTACTGACACCCTACTGGTGACAAAACCTAATCGGATAGGTCTGCGGAAGCTAAGTCTAGATTGTGCCCATGTGGCTGGGTTACAAACACGAAAGGTGTGAACTGAATTCACAAAAAAGATGTGAATTGAATCTAAGCTGAATTCAGTGAATTTTCAGTATCCTTTTATTGATGTTGTTTAGTCATTTGGTCGTGTCCTACTCTTTGTGACCCCATGGACTGCAGTACACCAGGCCTCCTATCTTCCACCAGCTTCTGAAGTCCAACCAAGCTCACGTTCATAGCCTCAGTGACGCTATCTAACCACCTCAACCTCAGCTGTCCCCTTCTCCTTTTGCCTTTAGTTTTTCCCAGCATCAAGGTCTTTTCAAAAGGGTCCTCCCTTCACATAATGTGGCCAAAATATTTGAGCTTAGTATCTGACCTTCCAGTCAGGGTTGTTTCTGGGAGGATGGACTGATTTGATCTCCTTGCAGTCCAAGGGACTCTCAAGAGTCTTCTCCAGTACCATCACTGGCCAAGACCCTGATCTGGTGGCACCCTTATTTTTAGTAGGTCACCAAATGAAAAGATCAGATAACTAATTGTCTCAAGCCTTGAGGCTATTCAGAATCAGATACCATAGCTGTTAAAATTCCCTTGCAGTAAGTTCAGCTTCTTATTATTTCGAGAAGGCTGGTAAACCTGGATAGGTCCTCACTAAGTGCCAGTTTAAAAATCAGGTCCTTGTACTAAAAAGTTTGAGAACAACTGGTATAGGAATAGAAATACAGGTACAGCAATCTTGGAACAACCTGAACCAAGCTAAACAGACAACAGAAAAACTAAATACTTTAATCCAGGCAGTTCTTTGGCACCTCTTGCCTTTCTTCTCCTGGACTTGGGAGAGAAAATCACACCACTTGGGCACACCTCCTTCCCAAATCATGCCAAAACTGAGATGATAGCATGCTGTATATACAATTCTTCCACACAGTTCTTCCCATCTTGACCCACTGGCCTGTTTTGGGTTTGTGTGCTATCGTGTTACCAAGAATGTTATGACAGGGATTCCAGATGTTGAATGCAACCCAGGCTCTGGAGCTTTTCAAATCACTTACCCGTTCCTTTCTTGTAAACTGAAGAAACATGGTAATATGTGCTTCCTGGAGTTTGTTCACAGAGTTAACATGGAACTCAAGCAGCAAGAGGATTTGCACTATAATTGCTACAGGGAAGGACTGGTTGCCAGCTTTGGATTTTAAAAACACCGTCTTGCTAGAAGAGGGAAATCAGGGAAAGGGGAAATCAGGGGAGATTATGCCGAACAAGAGCAAAAACTGGTACTAAAAGGGGGACCCCAGTAGAATCTAGCACATCTGAACCTGAGAAAAACTGGAGATAACCAGCTCTTCCACATAGGTCACTAAACACTTGTAAAGTTCTGGTTGGTTGGTAATCATAGTTAGGGTCCTTTTCAGATGATCAGTCTACACTTAGGCATGAGTCCAAGAGATGGGTTGCCTTCTGTTGCTAGCTTGTTAACACCTTCCAGCATTCACACTACCAGCACAACAGTTAATTTTAGTGTGCAGAGTGCAGATCCATAAAGATTGTTATGTCCTTCACATCCCCCCTCATGCTGGCACCTTTTGTAACTCTGAAGATCAATGGACTGTGTTGTGATCTTTTTTTTTTTAATAATAAGAGATAAGAACTGCACACACTCAAGCAATGGAGCAACTACGAGGAGCTGCAAACTGCCTGGCTTTGATAAGGAATCTTTTGATAAGGAAGGATCCCATGGGAGATAAGGAGATAGGTGCTTCAACTTCCCAATGCAGCTCTGAGCAGATGCAAAAGTTTACTTTTTCAAAGCCATTTGTAGATCTATCTACAGATGGCACCTAAAAACCAATGTAAACAATTAGTTGCTGCAGGCATGGTGCTTTCTTAGCTTATGTTGAAAATTGGGGTAATTCTCTTGGATGTTTAGAAGAAAATCAGTGCCATTCCAATGGCCATTCCCTGTTGTTTGTTGTTTGACACTTACCTTTTATCCAAATACTGTACATTTGAATTAACTCCAGAAGAAATGTTTGGCCACAACATCATTTAGGCAGCTGGCTTTATTTTTAAGCAGGCAAACAACTGAGTACAGAAAGGTAACACCAGAAAGTATCAAAACTGGAAAATGAAATGGAATATTTAATTCAAATAAACAAAATGAAGTGACGAGGTATAGTTTCAAATTGTTTGGAAAAATCTAAGCAAAGCACCTTTCAAAATGGAACTAAAAATAGACTTGGCCCATTCAGGAATCTATTGGAAACCCAGAATTAACAGAGTGCTTTTGAGAATTGTAACTACCGGTATACATTCAGGCGTGCAGTGTTCCTGTCTTTTAAAAGGGAAGCACTTACTTCAGTGCAAGTGATGAGCAGGGTGACCAGATGTCCTCTTTTTTCTAGGGCATATCCTCTTTTTTAGCCTTGTGTCCTGGAAAAGTACTTAGGGCAAAATCCAGAGTCACTACAGGGAGTCCTTGCTCCGGTGTAAGAACAATTTACTCTGGATTGCAATATGAATTTCCCATAGGTTTTCACTAGGTGGTGCAGGAACTACAGGTGCACATAATGTCTCTTCTGTGCTCATGTAGTTACTCTGGATTTGGCTGTTAAATGTCCTTTTTTCCCTGTGAGTGGGCCTCTGCAGGCAGTGCATAGCCTTAATAAAATAAGAACATAAGAAAGAGCTCTACAGGATCGGGCAAAGTCCCATCTAGTCCAGCTTCCTGAATCTCACAGTGGCCCACCAGATGTGTCAGAGAGCACCAAAGATAACAGGACACTTGCATCCTTCCCCCACATCTGGCATTTTGAGGTAAAATTATAAAAATTATACATACATTAATAAACTGTATGTAATAAAAAGCAACTTCATCATTTTCATCATCATTTTTCAACTTCATGGGAAAGGAACTACCTGCAACGTTGAGGAAACAGGTTGGCTTGTTGCAGAGACCTGTTGCAAGTCGTTCCTTTCCCACCAAATCAGTAAATGATAGATAATATAGTTTTAAACTTAATAATAAGTAATGGGGTGTTTAAATTAACTAATTGAAATCCATACACAAGTGTTGGGGGCTTTTATTTTGTCATATCCTACAGGTTTCTTGGATGTCCTACATTCTGGGGTGCCTTGCTTTTTTTGCAGTTATGGTATCTGGATCTGGTCCCTTTGGTGATAATATTATGAAAGGGAAGCCCTGATTAGGTAAATGAGGCAAAAACTTGGAAATGGAGATGTTCAAAGAAGGAAAAGATTCATCAGGTGGAAAAAGCAGGAAAGTAAATGAATGAGCGGAAACAAATGCTGACAAAAAGGACTCTGCACCTTTCTAAAATACAGTACTGGATTGCGCAGCTTAACAATTTATACAGAGGGATGCATCTTAATTAATTCATTATTAGCCTGTGTTTTATGGAGAGTCATGAGAAAAATCCTTGGTGAATGAGTGAGGAAGCAGGTGTTTTGGAGAGAATGTTTGTGGCAGAGCTCCATGCGCAGCAGGGGAGGTCAATAGGATGTTGCTCCCTTGCCAAGCTCTGCTTTATACTGTACAGGACTTACAGTTCTGTGTGTAGACATACAGCACCCCCCTTTTGAAGAAAATCTTAAGATTTTGTTGTTACTAATACAAACAAAATGTTCCTAGCACATTGTCAGGTAGCCAAAGAACAAAGTGCTATAGACCAAAAAGCGGAACAGTCCCCTTAAAATCATAACCTTTTGCTGAAGGGAAATAGCATGGATTTTTAAAGCCGTTCATGTCCTCATATTCCATGACAATATTTATCCCCAACAGCTTGTCGTTGTGTTCAGTGGCACCCATGTGCTGGGTAAATCTCACCATTCTAGACCAGAAACTATAAACATGCTGCCAAAATCCACAATTATACAAAAAGAATGAGAGATGCTTCACAGACCAGTGGATGGTAAAGGCACTTGAAGTGGTAACTTTGCCGAAGCGAATCCTACAATCCAGAGTAAGTATGGGAGCACGTAAGAAACATTACGTGTACCCATGGTCATGGCATTACCTAGTGAAAACCTATGGGAAATTCATATTGCATTCCAGAGTAAATTGTTCTTACACCGGAGCAAGGACTCCCCAGAGCAAGGACTCTGGATTGCACCCTAAATTGGTCAGTTCCTGGGTGGAGTAGTGTTAATCCAATAACACTACCTTAACTGTAGACAAAAAGTAGAATACAAATCTGACAAACAGATTAGCATTGGAAATATGCTACTGGTATGCATGCTAGTTCCCTTTTCCCCTACTATTTTGCCTAGCCATTGTTTGCTGCCCAGCTGTGGTTCGTATTCACCAGAATTGTCTCTAAACCAGTTTGCTTTGTAGATCCAATTTGACCATGGGTTAGAAACAATTCTGGTTTGTCCAAAATATAGCTTTCCTTTTTGGGATGCCACAGTGAAGTATAGTTATGTAAAGCACAAAAGGAGTCAGCATGCAAGGAGGAAAAGGGTTTAACATCATTTCCAGACATAGTCGTGAGGATTGCTGATGTTCCATTTAAATTGAACTTGTAGATGACCTACAGAATTGTTTCAAATTGTTAAGTCCACACCACCTTTTCCTTGCTCATTCTTGTTTTTCTTATCATTTCTAGCTATTCCACCATGTGCTGTTCACCTTTTACCTGCTGCTACAGTACTCAGAAGTACTTTATTTTTCTTTTGTTGTGGAGTATTTTATTTTTCTTTTATTGAAGAACCATTTGATAATGGTCAATGTATTTTCCCCCATAACATTGTGGACACTGCATTGCAGTCAATCACACAGCTGCCCCATTTCTGGGCAGAATCTCCATTTTGAAATGGCCATAAGTTCTTGAAAGAAATCAAGATAGTGTATTGAAGTCATTGCAGCTTCTATTGGGGCTACAGCTGCCTGACAGACATGAAAAAACGGGCAAAATACCATGATGTATGTATGTTATGGGAATAGAGATGTTTGTGGTTCACAGTCTTCTGTCAGAATTAATGTTCCAGTACCAGTGGCGCAAGTGGTGAAGACACTGTGCCTGTTAACCAGCAGGCCAGGGTTTGAGACCTGGGTTGGCCCCACAAGACAGGGTGAGCTCCTGTCCTTAGCCCAGCTCTGCAATGCCAGTTGGATCCAATTGTATTGGCTCTGCCTTTCCATTGGACTAATTCAGTGGTGTGGAGAGGGGGGATTTGCTGCTTGGTAACAGCCTATCCTCCATAACAATCTAACCCAGGCTTTTGTGCTTCACATGCAGCGTATGCAGCGCCAAGCACGATAACCATAGTCTTTCAAGACTGACGGAGGCCTGCTATAGCAGAATATGTGTAATGTCATCATAAGTGCTGTTCCAATGATGTGTGTCGCGACACACTTTTGAGATACCGTCAGAGAGGATGAGCAGCACCCCACTTGCCACTGTGGCAAGAAGTAACTCTCCTAGTCCTGGTATAGTATATTGGTGGAGAGTATGGGCGCAATCCAGTGTAACTATGGGGAATCTTTGCTCAGGTGTAAGAACAATTTACTCTGGATTGCAAAATGAATTTCCCATAGGTTTTCACTAGGTGGTGCTGTACCTACGGGTGCACATAATGTCTCTAATGTGCTTCTGTAGTTATTCTGGATTGTAGGATATGTGTTTGTGAGCATGGGAGGGAGTTCTTGGGCATACTACAAGAAGACACAAGGCATCTCAAAGGTGGGAAGGTATCCTAGCACAATTGCCTCCTAGCTCAAACTATCCCCCAACTCCACAGTAACTACAGGAGCATGTAAGAGACATTACGTGCACCCATAGTTACTGGAACCCATAGGTTTCAGCTGCCCCCCCAAACCTTCCAACATGCCCCCTTGCTCTCCTTGGACTTGTGTTAGTTGTATTACTGGTGCAGGTCTGATAATTGGGGATGGGGGGGGGAAGGACGTTCTCAAGGACTAGGGTTTTTTTCTGGTACTCTATCCTAGGAATGAGGTGGCAGTCCCAAAGGGCAGATCACTTTCAAATTGTCTAATGATAGTGATGGTAACCTCTGACCTTGATGAAAGGCAGCGTTCCTGACTTTCTGTTTGTTAAGTAATACAGCCATTTACTTTCTGATTTTATCGGGGTATCATAATTGGGAGTGAGGACAAAGTAAATACCAACTGAGCTTCATTGAATCTAGAGGAATTTGTTTTAACTAACAGATTTCTTAAAAAAAAATAATGTTCAGACAGGATGGATGGGAAGTGAAGGCTTGAGTGGCTTATAAAATCAGTTAATAGAACAAAGAGCTTTCAACTTGTACATCTGCTTTGAATCCAACGTATGTTCAGCAATGTAGAAATCATTAGCATCTGTGATTGATTAGATGGTCATATCATGTGGGGTCCTTGTCCTGTTCATATATAAGATAGGTTTTTATGTAACAAAATTGACAGTGTTATTCACACCCCTTGGAATCTGTGACAAGGAGTATAAGGAGGGAATACTGTAGATGTATTCCAGAGCCATTGTTTGGTGGTGGAGCTCATGGTTGTACTTCTTCAACTCGTACTATCATGTATCACCAATGATGTATTTATTACTATGTTCTATAGTTGAACAGTACTCAGGATACTCACAACTCAAATATAGCAGAAAACCTAGAGATATATGGGATTAAAACTTTATATAGTACATCACTCATACCCCATGAACAGCTGTTTTGAAAAGTCCTGCACGACTATGTAAAAAGCATGATGGAATGCCGTTAAATTGAAAGTCATGCAAGATTGATGGCTGTACTTCTTTTTTTTGGGGGGGGGGGCAGGGGGAGGAAGAATTCCATACTTTATATTCTATTCTTTCCCACCCATTGTATTTCTCACAGCTGGAAAAAGGATTTGGAAGTTGGGGCAAGTTCATTTAGAAGGCGACAGCCCTAGAGATATGCTGATTCCAGATGATTTGGGGACCTAATCAGTGGTGGGCTCCAGCAGGTTCGCATCTACTCTATAGAACTGGCTGTTAACGAGAGATAGGACATATAAAGTTTAAAAAATAGCCATTTAAAAGTGGCTGCCAGATGGGCAGAGAACCGGTTGTTAATTTCTTTGAATCCCATCACTGGACCTAATGTGTGCTCAGAATCTACACACTTGGATGCCCCAGATGCTGAATTCCAGGCACTGTAACGATCATGATTGAGAAAGCTGTCACTTCCTAGCTGTCACAAGAGTTAGGGATGTTGCTCTAGGAGGGAATCTACTCCAGTCAAAGGAGACGTGACAAGAGGTCACCATCATTTTGTTGTTGTTGCTGGTTTCATTCCTCATGTAATAAATCAGGTACCTGAAAGAAAAATCTGAGCCTGGAATTCCACTCTAAAGCAGTTTCCAGTGACACAACACCCAGCATCTTCGTTTCAGTGATGCACAATAATTTTTTTCATCCAGGAACAGTGCTATGCAAAGCAGTGGCAAACGCCTCCATTCCCCTTTCAGTGCAGGGAATAGCACACCTGCAAGCTTGCACGCCACACTAAGTAATAATAATAATAATAAGTAATAATATCTTGCACCAATACACACCTACCACTCTCATTGTTATTCTTCATCACTGTGTCTGTTCTGGGGGGTTCTGAAGAATATGGTTACAGTCTGAAACTAAGATCCAAGACGAGAGTGAAACCAGAGTTTATAGCACTAAAGACACTACTGACATGATGATCAAGAAGATTAACAAATAACCTTTTGAAAATAAGAAAAATCTGGCAGCCATATGTATGCATGTTGGCAGAACTGCAGAATGCATAACATGGAAGACGAGTGTGTTTCGCTCCAACTGTTCCCACTTAGTTGCTCCTATAGGAAACAATATTCTTTGTGTTTCAATAAAACGATTGATTGAATTAGGAGAAAATATTTAATACCATTATGCAATCCCTGCTTTCAAGAGGCTAGAAGTCCAGAGGCAACACTACAAAGTTAAGTTTCATTTGAAGGAGGGAAAATAATGGTGTAGTTTTAATATTTATTTTGATTAATTTGTTTATATATGTATTGATGAGTCATTGATGAGTCAGTCAGTGACTTCAATTTATATAAATTGTATGTATGTATATACACACAAATATAGGGGGTTGTTTTGCATGGGGGATGCACTTGCAGGGTTGATGCAAGTGGGGGTTGATGTGCATGGGGTGGATGAACATGGAGGACATTGTGCATGGCAGTTGATGCAAGTGGGGGTTGATGTGCATGGGTTGGATGAACATGGAGGACATTGTGCATGGGAGAGGTTGTGCATGGGGGTTCTTGTGCATGGCGGTTGATGCAAGTGGGGATTGATGCGCATGGGGTAGATGAACATGGAGGACATTGTGCACGGGAGAGGTTGTGCAGGGGGGTTGTTGTGCATGGCGGTTGATGCAAGTGGGGATTGATGTGCATGGGGTGGATGAACATGGAGGACATTGTGCATGGGAGAGGTTGTGCGGGGGGGTTGTTGTGCATGGCGGTTGATGCAAGTGGGGATTGATGTGCATGGGGTGGATGAACATGGAGGACATTGTGCATGGGAGAGGTTGTGCGGGGGGGTTGTTGTGCATGGCGGTTGATGCAAGTGGGGATTGATGCGCATGGGGTGGATGAACATGGAGGACATTGTGCATGGGAGAGGTTGTGCAGGGGGGTTGTTGTGCATGGCGGTTGATGCTCATGGGGGATGATGCGCATGGGAGTGGATGAGCTGTGGGGGATGGCGTATGGGGAATTTTATATTTATATATATAACTGAGGGCAGTGTCTGACTGATCAGTGCTCTGCCAACACTGTTGGGCCTAAGACCGTGACATTGGGGGGGTGTTCCTTGGGTGAGGTGAGCACCCACTAAATTCTTAGAGAGTCACCCTGAGAGGGTGGAAAGGGCTGTGCGGTGTTTTGTGCTGACCTGAACCCCCAGCCCAACCCCTGGACCTAGAAAAGGGTGTTGGGGCGCGTATTCCTGCTGTGGGGCAGGGACCCCTGAAGAGGCCAGTGTGGGAGTGGCTGGCGGGTGTCTTGCCAGGCGAAGCTGCCCTCAGCGGCGGGTGTCCCGGTGGCGTCCCGCGCGTGGCGGCCTCCCCTGTGCCTGGGCGTCCGGGGGGACGTTCTCCTCGCCGGAGGGCCAGGCGGAGCCTCGGCGTGGCCTTGGCGACGGTTGCCCGGGCGGGAGGCTGCGTGTGTTGCTGGCGGGGCTTGTGGCGATGGACGCGGAGTCTCTGCCCTACGCGCTGGACCTGGTGGCCGGCAGCGGCGTCAGCCTCAGCCCCGAGAGGCGGGCGGCCTTGCGCAGCTCGCTGGAGCTCATCCGCCGCGACTACCGCTTCGAGCAAGTGCGCCTCTGGGGCCGCATCCAGGGCGTCCGCGGGGCCTATTACATCGCTGAGGGGCTCGGGCCGGACAGGATCGGGGGCAAGAGCCGCCTCTACAGGCCAGTGGGGCTCACACCCCCCTCTCCCCACGGAAACCTCCTCTGAGCCTCTCCCCAATAAATCCCTATATATATATAGAGAGAGAGAGAGAGAGAGAGAGAGAGAGAGAGAGAGAGGAATATATATTCCTCTCTCTCTATATATATATCCTATATACCTCTCTATATATATCTATATCTATATATATCCTCTCTCCCTCTCCCTATATATATCCTCTATGTATATCCTATATACCTCTCTCTTTCTCTCTCTCTCTATATCCTCTCTCTCTCTCTCTCTCTCCCTCTCTCTCTCTCTCTCTCTATAGGCTGCTATTCTAAAGACACTTTCCTGGGATTAAGACCCATTCAATACAGTGGGGCTTACTTTTGAGTAGACATGGTTAGTTACTTAGGATGCTCTAAGTAACTAATCTCATGAATACAATATATAGGAGTATCTTTAATTTTTATTTTGTCATGTCCTACATTTTTCTTGGGGTGTCCTGCATTTTTGGGGTGCCTTGTAATCTTTTTATTTATGACATATGGGATGGCAATCCTAACAACACTTTCCTGGGAGTAAGACCCCTTGAACACAACGGAGGGGCTTCTGAGTAGACATGGTTAGTCTTTTGAGTAGACGTGGTTAGGATTGGGCTCATGGTCACCCATCATCCCCACTCTCCCCCTTAATTCTTCCGCAGCCATCAGTAATAAGCCCTGTTGCCAGAAGGCTGTCCTTTGATGAGTTAATTGTACAAATTTTAACACATTTCATCTCTATTTCAAAAATGATGATGATGATGGTGATGTTGATGATGTACTATTTCGCAGCCACCAGGTATTTGTTTGGAATTGGAATTATGATTTGGTTCCTATCCAAGGAACTATGTCTACAATCCAGAGTAACTAGGGAACCTTTGACACTGACGTAGTTACAGTGCCACCCATGGGAAACCTATGGGAAATGCATAGAGCAATCCAGAGTAAATGTCTCCTACGTCTTCCCATAGTTACTCTGTATTGTAGGGTAAGAATCACAAAGGTAGTGTCTCAATATGTATGAAGTTCCCAGAAGTGCTGCTTTTTGTAACTGGGCAGTTGCAATCTTCTGGAGGCCCATTAAGTTTAGATGTTCCTGGAGACATGGGGCAAAATCCAGAGTAACTACGGGGAGTCCTTGCTCTGGTGTAAGAACAATTTACTCTGGATTCCAATATGAATTTCCCATAGGTTTTCACTAGGAGGTGCGGTAACTAGGGGTGCACATAATGTCTCTTATATGCTCCCACAGTTACTCTGGATTTGGGGGTTAGGCCCATATCCTAAAGTCAAATCGAGCCCTTTGCTCTGGAGCAGTTAAGGTGACTTTCCATAAGATAACACGAGAGGGTGATGTAACTCCATGAACCCGTAACTGCTATGGATTTTGCCCTTAATGGAATAGCTCCAAGAGCACCTTTTATTATTGGAATCACAGTGACTTTCTTTTCCCAGATTCACTAAATTTCTATCAGTAGGTCCTTATACCACATCATCTTCTCGTGTTCTATCTCTTGAAGCCGACAATCTCTGGGTATTGCAGTGTCAATGATCCAGACCTGTTTTTCCTCAACCATGGTGATATCTAATAAACTAGCATTGAAGACAGCTCTACTGGGGACACCTTACATCTTGCCAAATTATTCATAATATCAAAATAACTAAAAAACCAAAAAACATGCATCCCAAGCCCTTGGGAAGGACTCAATCTTCTTCCATATATATAAAAGAGAAAAGTCACTCACTGACTGACTCACTGACTCACTGACTGACTCACTCATCACCACCCTGCCAAAACCGCTGGGCCTAGAAGTGTAAAATATGGGGTGGGTGTTCCTTCTGTGACTGAGAGGTGCACTAAGAACCGGTTTTTGGAAATTCCAGCGGGAAGGGGGTGAAAAGGGGCGCAATGCGTTTTCCTCCCTATACTTTGCATTGGAGAATTGCTGACTCATCAACATTCTGCCCCAACTGCTGGGCCTGAAACATGGAATTCTGGGAGTTCCTTCTGTCACCTGAACTCCCACCAAGAACCATCTGGAGAAATTAACCCTTCAGGGGCTGAAAAGGGGCCAACGTGTTTCTGCCCTATAATTAACATGGGAGACTGAACCACATCCAGCCAATATGGTGCTCAGTGCCTGGTGAACTGGGGGATGTTTTTTGGAGGAAGAGGTTGCACTGGCGAGGATGCTGTGCATGGAGGAAAGTTGCGCATGGAGGAAAGTTGTGCATGGGGGGATGATGCACATGGGGGGATATTGTGCATGGGGGAAGTCGTGCATGGAGGAAGTTTCGCATGGGGGACTGATGCACATGGGGAAAGTTGTGCATGGGAGGATGATGCGCATAGGAGGGAAGTTGCGCATGGGGAAGTTGCACATGGGTGGAAGTTGCACACGGGGAAATGATGCGCATGGGGGAATGATGCGCATGGGGGAAAGTTGCGCATGGGGGAAAGTTGCGCATGGAGGAAAGTTGTGCATGGGGGGATGATGCACATGGGGGGATATTGTGCATGGGGGAAGTCGTGCATGGAGGAAGTTTCGCATGGGGGACTGATGCACATGGGGAAAGTTGTGCATGGGAGGATGATGCGCATAGGAGGGAAGTTGCGCATGGGGAAGTTGCACATGGGTGGAAGTTGCACACGGGGAAATGATGCGCATGGGGGAATGATGCGCATGGGGGAAAGTTGCGCATGGGGGAAAGTTGCGCATGGGGGGAAGTTGCGCATCGGCGGATGATGTGCATGAGGGGATGATGTGCATGAGGGAAGTTGTGCATGGGAGATGATGCGCATGAGGGAAAATTGCGCATGGGGAAAAGTTGTGCATGGGGGGTTGATGCGCACGAGGGAAAGTTGCACATGGGGGAAAGCTGCACATGGGGAAAGTTCCGCATGGGGGGAAGTTGCGCATGGGGAAAGTTGCGCATGGGGAAAAGTTGCACATGGGGAAAGTTGCGCATGGGAGGATGATGCGCAAGGGGAAAAGTTGCACATGGGGAAAAGTTGCACATGGGGAAAAGTTGCGCATGGGAGGATGATGCGCATGGGAGGAAAGTTGCGCATGGGGGAAAGTTGTGCATCGGCGGATGATGCGCATGGGGAAAAGTTGCGCATGGGGGATGTTGCGCATGGGGAAAAGTTGCGCATGGGGGAAAGTTGCACATGGGGAAAGTTGCGCATGAGGGAAAGTTGCGCATGGGGAAAAGTTGTGCATGGAGGTTGATGCGGATGGGGGTTGATGCGTATGAGGGAAAGTTGCGCGTGGGGAAAAGTTGCACATGGGGAAAAGTTGCGCATGGAGAAAAGTTGCACATGGGGTAAAGTTGTGCATCGGCGGATGATGCTCATGGGGGAAGTTGAGCATCGGCGGATGATGCGCATGGGGGAAAGTTGTGCATGAGGGGATGTTGCACATGGAGGGATGATGCGCATGGAGGGATGATGCGCATGGGGGATGATGCGTATGAGGGAAACTTGCGCGTGGGGAAAAGTTGCGCATGGAGAAAAGTTGCACAGGGGGTAAAGTTGCACATGGGGTAAAGTTGTGCATCGGCGGATGATGCTCATGGGGGAAGTTGAGCATCGGCGGATGATGCGCATGGGGGAAAGTTGTGCATGAGGGGATGTTGCACATGGAGGGATGATGCGCATGGAGGGATGATGCGCATGGGGGATGATGCGTATGAGGGAAACTTGCGCGTGGGGAAAAGTTGCGCATGGGGAAAAGTTGCGCATGGAGAAAAGTTGCACAGGGGGTAAAGTTGTGCATGGGGTAAAGTTGTGCATCGGTGGATGATGCTCATGGGGAAAGTTGCGCATCGGCGGATGATGCGCATGGGGGAAAGTTGTGCATGAGGGGACAACATGGAGGGATGATGCGCATGGAGGGATGATGCGCACGGGGGGATGATGTGCATGGGGGAAGTGGCACATGGGGTGTTTCTGTGCCATGAAGGGATGGCATAGGGGAAAATGTTACACCCGCAACGCGGGTACGCTTTTCGCTAATATCTACATCAAAGAAATTGGTCAGTAACATCCAACTCTGTAAAAAAGTGATTTTCAACCTTTTTCATTCCGCAACACACTAACAAGACACTGAAATTGTCAAGGCACACCATCAATTGTTTTAACCATTGACAAGGCACACCATACTGTTCAAATCCCCCAATTTTCCTATTAATGTCAATCCCCAAATTCCTGTGGCACACCTGAGGACTATCTGCGGCACACCACTGTGCCATGGCACACTGGTTAAAAATCACTGCTGTAAAACTAGTGAATAGTGACAAATCCAGCTAAAAGAACTGAGAAAAAAATAATTACAGCATTTGTATACGAGTGGGATCTCAGTATCCATTGATTTGACTAACCACTGATACCAGGGTCCACCTGTCTTGTAACAAGGTAAAAATACACCAAAATCCCATTTACTGCTTCACACAGGTAAATAGTTAGAATTTCATTCTATTACATTTTATTATTTACCCCGTCTAATGACAGAGCCCAATTCTATCCACACTTTTCTGGGAGTAAATCCTTTGACTATAATGAGACTTGCTTTTGAGTAGACTAGACATGTATAGGGTTGTTTTCTGAATGAGGTATTTTGTTTATCCGGTTGATTTTTTAAATTCAATTATCCAATTTTTAATCCAATTTATAAAAAATGTTTTAAGCCAAGTTATTTTAGGTGTGGGGAAAAACATATGCAGTGAAAGAGTTCACCTTTCCCCCACTGCAATGACTCTTTAGGGCACTGGTTTTCTAGCATTTCAGCCTGGGACCTGCTTCTGAGAATGACAATCTTTCTTGAACCCCCCAGAATTGATGTCATCACCAGAGGTGACATCAAACAGAAAATAACATCATTGTAATGCCAGAGCTCCTCCAGGTCTACTTGGAAGTAAGTGTTTAATGAGACGTACGCCCAAGAGACAATGGGCGCAATCCAGAGTAACTACAGGGAGTCCTTGCTCCGGTGTAAGAACAATTTGCTCTGGATTGCAAAATGAATTTCCCATAGGTTTTCATTAGGTGGTGCAGTAACTACAGGTACATGTCATGTCTCTTACGTGCTCCTGTAGTTACTCTGGATTGTAGTGTTATTCTCTAAGTGCCCCATTTCAAGATAGCAGTACCCAGAGCCAGATTCCAAGATGGCAATGCATAGCTTTTCATGACTCTTCCCAAGGGGATCCTGGTCCCCACTTTGAGAATCACTGCTCCTGGGCTTTGTAGGGATCTGTCCTGGTAATTAATACACACAGATGTGCCACTGCCATATTTCATTTGGATCTGAAGATATCAGAAGAAATCAGTAGTTTTTCATCTCTTTGCACTTGGAGTCTGCTTGACACCTGTTCTTACTGAGACCAACAGAAGATGATGTATCTGAATTTGTTTCCCCAATATAAAATTTCCCTTTTTTCACAATTGTGTGTTTGACAGCTTGAACTGTATAGATTGGAGCCTTATGCCAGTTCCAACTGAGGACATGGCTATTGTTACTACTGATCTAAAGGGACGGTTCCAAGGTGACCCATCCTTTGAATATGACAACCCAAATGAGAAGAAAGACGATATTGTGAAGACATATGAAGAAGAAGCTGCGGTAAATAAACTCTGATATTTTTATTTAAGTACAGTGGTGCCTCACATAAAGAGCTTAATTTGTTCTGGAGGCATGCTCTTTAAGTAAAACGCTCTTTAAGTGAAGCAGATTTTTCCATAGGAAATAATGGAAACTCAGACGATTGGTTCCACAACCCCAAAAAAAATTCATATAAAAATATTAACTGGGTGTAAAAATGATGACAAAACACTAGAATTGAATTCAAAACATGATTTCAATGTGCATGAACCTATGAAGTTTACTTAGGCTGTAATCCTAATGACACTTTCTTGGGAGTAAGCCCCATTTAGCACAATGGGGCTTACTTCTGGTTAGACATGGTTAAGAGGCTGCAATCAAAGACACTTTCCTGGGAGGCTTACCTGGGCTGCTGCTGGAGGTTCAAGGTGGTCGGTGGGGGCAGCTAGGGGCAGCTGCCTCTGGCACCTCCAGGCAACTGCTCCCAAGTTGGGGGCAGTTAGAGGCAGCAGCACTGGCCGGCAGCCCTTCTAAAGAGCCTCCACGCGGAGCGTCAGGGCTCCATAGTACGCGTACCCATAGTCCGTTTGCTTGTTAAGTGAAGCGGAACTTGTTATTTGAAGCAAGATTTCTTGGAAATTTTTGCTTGTTATGTGAAATGCTTGTTAAGCGAGGCGCTTGTTAAGTGAGGTATCACTGTATTGGGAAACTTTTTCACAGCTGGCAGTTGAAACAATGATAGTTAAAAAAATTGTTAACGTTACAACAAAATTTTGTACCCATAAGAATTTTGTGTCCAGTGGAATCAACCCTGTGGCCTGCCCCTGTGTTACACAACATAATATTTGTGTTTCTTTTAAAGTCCTTGATCAAGGAAGAGATTCGACTTGTATCAACAATAGATCAGATAGACAAAGCAGTCGGTATTGCTCCACGGGGTGCATATGTGAAGACTCCACTTGGACCTGTGCATGAAAACAGGAGCTTTGAGGGTAAGTCAACTTTAGGGTCATTGGGAAAACCTGTATTAACACAAAAGTAATTGTGATTAGTGACTTGCTTTGTTTTTGACTTGTTAAGGCTTTGACCATATGTTGATTTCTGAGTCCTGGGCATACGTCTTCAGCATTTGGGCATATCCACTCCTTGTCCACCGATCTGCTTCTTGTCCTCCTGACAAGATATAATTATGCACTGTATACATAAGGAAGTTGGATGTTTAGAAAGCATCCATCTCAAAACACCCTTGTTCCTATTAGAACTGAGTTGGAACTAGTCTAGAGCTTGTTGGAGCAACTGATGGGGAGGGGAGAAAGATGATGGTATTATCATTCATACACACCCCGTTTTTCACAATTTGGTGGGCTGTGGGTGGCGCAAGTGGTGAAGACACTGTGCCTGTTAACTAGCAGGCCAGGGTTTGAGACCCTGGTCGGCCCCACAAGACAGGGTGAGCTCCTGTCCTTAGCCCAGCTCTGCGGCACCAGCTGGATCCAATTGTATCAGCTCTGCCTTTCCATTGGACTATTTCAGTGGCATGGAGAGGGGGGATTTGCTGCTTGGGTAACAGTCTATCCTCCATAACAATCTAACCCAGGCTTTCGTGCTTCGCATGCAGCGTATGCAGCGCCCAGCATGATACCATAGTCTTTCAAGACTGAAGGAGGCCTGCATTCACTGGTGTCAAGCTCAGCTTGTAGCTCCCTCTAAAGCTTGTAGCCCTGTGCAACTGCACCCCCTATCTATGCCACTGATGATACCATCCAGTCCATCAACAGAGGATGGGGAGGGAACACCATGGGGGACAGTTCAGGGTTTTGTGCTGCCTGGAACCTGGTGCTGGCAATGTCAGGGATTCTGGCATAACACCCAGGTACGTACTGTAGGTAGAGGGAATCCTCAGCTAGGCTTGAACTAGTGGTGCAGTTTTTCAAGCATTTGACTTCAAACAAAACAAGCGCTGACAGAAAAGGCAGACAAAGCTTTTCAGTGAAAGGATGCAATAGTCCTCCGAGGGTTTGTATTTATCTTCAAAATCCACATATCCACATATCCACAGGGATCTGGGTATAACAGTTACTGCAAACTTAATTTTCAGTCCAAAAATGTCATTTAATTGAGAGTACAACAAGTATGTCTCACCACCTCACTGAGTTCTTGGTCCCAGATTCTCCCTGGCTATATCTTCTGCTTCCACTATGTTTGTCCTGGTGTTATTAATTCTTATCTATTCAACCTGGCACTTGTCCCCAGCTTATATTGACTAGGCATGTTTCCCTAAGCGCCTTTGAAAATTGTCTGCAGTTGAGCCCCCAAATGGCAGTCCGATAGTAATGATGACAAATAATGATGACAAGCCTTTCATACTTTGCATAATCAAAAGAGTAATGACAAAGATGACCCAAGGTGATAAGATTGCTACCTCTAACCCCAAGAGATGCCCCCAGGAGATGTGCAGAAATCAGCAGTCTAGCTCTCTATTTTCCCATTTGTTCCCTTTAGCAAATTAGTAAGTGCAGGAGATGCTAGTATTTGATTTAAAGGGACCGTGTGAAGAAAGAGCATGGTGTGTAGAAAACAGTTGTTTTCTTCATCTTGGGTGAAGTCATATGTCCATTGGCAACAATCAATGATATTTATGTGCCGCTTTTCAACAAAAAATTCACAAAGCAGTTTACAGAGAAAATGAAATAACTAATGGATAAGGGTTCCCTGTTCCACAAGGGCTTTTCTACATATATGCGTGACAAAGTTTCAAACGACGCAGTCTTGGAACGTGCTGGAATCTCTAGCATGTTCACACTCCTGAAACAGCGACGTCTACGCTGGCTTGGGCATGTCGTGAGAATGGCTGATGGTTGGATTCCAAAAGATCTCCTATATGGAGAATTAGTGCAGGGAAAGCGCCCTAGAGGGAGACCACAGCTGCGATACAAAGAAATCTGCAGGAGGGATCTAAAGGCCTTGGGAATGGACATCAACAGCTGGGAAACCTTGACCTCCAATCGTTCAACGTGGAGGCAAAAGACCCAGCATGGCCTTCTCCAACTTGAAGAGACACTTGTTCGGCAGGCTAAAGCAAAGAGACAGACCCGAAAGCAGCGAAACCTGGGACCTGGGCAGGGGACGGAATTTAGTTGTCCTCAGTGTGGAAGGGATTCTCACTCTCAAATTGGCCTTTTTAGCCACACTAGATGTTGTTTCAGGACCTCCAATCAGAGCATGAAACCATAGTCTTTCGAGACTGAAGGATGCCAATGATGACAATATATGCACATATACAGTGTGTATGTACACACACACACACACACACACACACACACACACACACACACACACACATGCAGTCAGAGATCCTCCAACCCCCTCCCCCATACACACACATACACACAAATACTCTGGCAACACTAGCCTAGTTGAATATTCACATGTGTTGCTGCTGCGTTTGGCAACATGCCGTGACGTGAGCTCAAAAATTGGAGAAATAAAGTTCCCATACACATGGCTTCTTCCTGAAGGGATGGATTTGATTTGGAGTTGCCCTTGGATTTCATCTTATGACTTTTGAGTCTTTTTTGTTGTCTTGCTTGTTTGAAGAATGCTTTTTTGTTTGTTTTTAGGGCTCAACTAGATTGTAACAGCCACCAAAAGTTTTGCCTTGACCAGTTACCAGATCCAATTGAATTTCATACATGGAGCTGCCTGCAATTAACTCTATTAGAGAATGTTGCATTTGTAGAAATCTTTATCTATCTGTGTGGATTCTGTTTGAGTGTGTAACTGATACACAGTTCCTTCATAAGCCCATTTGTATGTGAATCCAGTATAAATTATGTCAGTGTTTTTAGTAAAGTGAATGTAAAATAAATGTTTTAGTAAAAGAAATGTTATCAAGCAGTGCTAATATTTATCACTCTTTTCACACAACAGGTTTGTCTCTTACAGAGGCTAAGAAGCTAAGCTCCTATTTCCACTTCACTGAGCCTATAAACTTAAAAAACAAAACTCTTCTGGAGAAAGCTGACTTGGACCCAGCAATTGACTTCCTGGATTCCCTTGAACATGATGTTCCTAAAGGTAGGAGGAAGGGACAATGCAAAATGATTGCAATGGAACTCTATACAGTGCTTTTTTAATGACCAAAACACAAACTCTATCATCATCTATCTACATCTACAGTATTTATATACTGCTTTTCAACTAAAAAAGTTCACAAAGCTTACAAGAAAGTTTTCAAAAAAATGAAAACAATAATAGCTAATTAATAGGTAATGGGTCCTTGTCCCAAAAGGGCTCGCAATCTAAAATAATTGATTTCACAGTTCTTTTAAGATGTATACACGATGAATTCCATGTTGCAGATTAGGGAGAAGAGGCTGAGGTCAATCATGCTTTTTAAGGTGACTTATCAAGTTCATACCTGGCCTACCATATTCTTTGACTCCCAGTCTTGTTTGTTAGAAAGATTTATAACCTTTTTTGGTGCAACAATTCTTAAAGTGGAGAATGACAACAGCAATTAAAATAAAACAAAACAACAATTAAACCAACCTTCAAAGAGCAGCAAATAAATAAAATAAAATTATCCTCATCAAATAGCACGAGCCTGTCCACCAGGCTGCAACACCAGTTTTCATAATATTATATGTGTTGTTGTGTACTGTCTGACTCTTTTTGAAAATATCAGCATTTCCAGTGGTGAGGTTTTGAAGATAAATACAAACCCTCGGAGGACTATTGCATCCTTTCACTGAAAAGCTTTGTCTGCCTTTTCTGTCAGCGCTTGTTTTGTTTGAAGTCTGTATTTTCTCCTGATTAGGAAGGTTTGCAACAGCCACTACCCTGCTGGGTGAGATAACTCTATCAGAAATAGAGGCACTTTTATAGGGTTTGAAGTATTTGGCATGCCCTTTTCCACCCAATATTGGATTCTCTTATCTAAATGGGGTCTTGTTAACTCTAACCTTCTATCTTGGTGAGGTTAGGATAAAAACTTTTCTTTGATAAACTATTGCACCCAGTTACATGGCCAATAATTTGTTTCCTTGGGAGGCTTTAATAGTCTGAGGAGTGATTGGAAGCTTGCTGCAGTATCTAAAGACCTAAATGCAATGAAGATTCATTGTTTTTCATATTAATACTGCTTTTCCTGTCCCTCCTTAAGTAGACAGAATTTGTCCATTAAAAAAGCTAGCAGGGTAGAATTACAAGATTCTTGTGTCTGTGGAGAACAGGCCAGGATCTGATTTGTAACTTATGATCGTAGTTGAATTTATATACTTTCCATATGCTCAGCAGTTGTTCTCATTGTTAGCTTAAATCTGAGGCACTTATATAATTTTAGAAACATACTGAAGAAAACTTTTTTACATTCCTGGTGGTAGTGTTTTCTGGAATGTAGCTGAATGGATCAGAGGTAGGAACCTAAATGAATGTTGTTACTAAAAATAGGATTAGGATTAAGTTGTTTGTTCTCATCCCCTTTTGCAAACAAGGCATACCTCTTTGGAAAGGGATCAGAAATGATCACCTTAGTAAATTGGGTGGTTTTCTCCTTTTCTTTGGCTTTCTAGTCAGTGTTATTGAGTTTCCCACAAACAATGTGTTATCAGAGTCACTAATCTACCAGTCTTAATCCAGCAATAGAGTAGAATGTGGTGTCTCTATCCCAAATGCAACTTTACCATGATATGGACCACCTACATGGAAGTTACAAGAGAAGAGCTTCCAGCTAGTAGAGATTCTAAGGTCAGAAACACAAGTCTTGACTGACACTAGTGATGAAATTTTCCTGCTTCAGTGGCAGAATGTAGCAATTGCTCTTGGAGCAGTTTGGCTTTTTGGTAAATGCTGTAAAAATGGTACATCTTCAAAGAGGGTTTCCATTACACAGTGGTTGGGTATAATAAGATAGGCACAAGAAACTGGAGAATGAGAGAGCAAAATGTTTTGAACAGTTTATTTTTTATAGATTTATTACAAATTTATTTCCTGCCTTTGAAAAATATAATAAAGCAGCCTTTAGTCAAAATCCAACTATGCTAATACAGTTATAAATGTCCATATAGAATCCACATACATTCAGACAAATATATGTTATTCCTCTGTTTCCCCTGCTGTTCTCCTTCCTCTGTCTTTCCCTTGTGCCAATATCTTGATTGCAAGCCCCTTGGGGATGGAATCTGTATAAAACACAGATTAGGATTGTATTTGTATTTGGAGTGTATTTGGATTGTTCTGTAATACCAATAGCAATAATAAATAGCAGTAATGAGTGTAATGGGATCAATCCCTGCTCAGACATGAAACCTACTGGGTGACCTTCAGCCAGTTGCTGTCTGTCAGCCTAAGCTACCTTGTGGGAGGTGGAAGAATAATGTACACCATTCTCTGAGGATGACGGGTGATATATAAACGTGAAAATAAATACTGCAATCTAAAAACCACAATGTCAGACCTAAAACACTATAAAATGCCGGCTGATGTGGATTGTATAGTAGTATAGGAAGGCCATTAGTATCTGATGTTGAGGTTTAGAAGTATATGATAGTGCAATTGCTTTGTTACAAGAAATGATCACTACCATGTCTGAAAATATAGTCTGCCTCAGAGTTGTGAAATTCTAGAAGCAGCCTTTAACAAATATAAGCCTACTGTTTTTCCAGATACAGCATATGTGGGAATAGCATTAATTGCACTTCTGCATGTGTGCTCATGTTCTGCTGTCCAATTTCTTACATGTAATTTTATGTGCTTTACTCTACAATCCAGAGTAGCTGTGGGAGCACATAAGAGACATTACGTGTACCCGTAGTTACTACACAACCTAGTGAAAACCTATGGGAAATTCATATTGCAATCCAGAGCAAATTGTTCTTACACTGGAGCAAGGACTCCCCGTAGTTACTCTGGATTGAGCCCTTAGCATTTATTACGTCTGTTGACAAATAATCCCTGAATTGTTCTTCACTCGTTTGTGGATAATTCAAATATAGGGACAGAAGATAGAACACACTAGTATAATGAAACATAGAAATGAAAGCCACTTCTACTAAATGTGACAAAACATAACATGAGATGGCAACCACATTTGTTTCATTCATTGTGTCTCATTCCCAAGAGTTTCTGTACCTCTTGGGTTCACAGTGGCACATTATCCACCCCTCAGTGTTACTGAGAATTAGTTGGACGAAAACTATCTGCAGTTGTGTTGCCAGACCTGGTGACTCTCAAGGCCTTGTAATGGCATGGAGCAGCTAGGCATTCCACCTGCACTATAATCTTGTCCCCAGCTCTTGTGTGGTCTTCACCTCCAAAAACAGCTCCATTTGGAGCCATATGAAGATGCAGGGTGGGTGAGAAGGCCAATTTAGCAGTATTTGCCATGCAAGCAAGGTAAGTGGTAGCAAACTGGTACTCCATCATGGCATGTGAGTGGTACCCCCTGGCTCCACTTCAGCTATGCCATTGACTGTCTGACACGGAAGTTCCTTTGCAGAGTTGTATGTTTTGGTTCAGTGAAAACTGACATTTAATGGGAACTTTGTAGTGAGTGATAGAGCCTGGTGGATTTTCTCAGATCACACTCTTGAACCTTTTGGTAGTGCTTTCACAGATGCCACAGAAGCCTCGGTGCTGGGGGGGTTGAGGCTAAGAGACATGAACCTGCTTTATCTCTTAGCATTAGCACAGCTAATTAATTCCCTTTCAAAGTTCCCCCTGCTGTGATTAATCCTCAATCAGACTCTGTCTCCAGCCATTTGAGAAGCCTCGTCTGCTGAGGAATTTACAGCCCCGCACCGGCAAGTAGACAGTAAGGCAGCCTGTTATCGGGTGGAGTGGAAGTGGCTGTAAGACAAATGGTCGCCTCTGTCCCCAGTGGCTCTACAAAACCCTGGAAAGTGCTAGGCTTTGCTGGCCACCTACTCTCAGCCGGCCTCACTTCTCTGCTAACGTTTCACAGATGTGACCTGAGCCCTCCCCTTTCATAGCTTAACACTAAGCAGCACCTCCTCAGCCCCGTGAAAGCTGGGAGCCAGAGCTCTTTACTTCTCAGCCTGCCAAGAGCCACATGGGGACAAGACCTTTCAAGCTGCTTTACTGAAATGCAAACTAAAAGGCCTGTAATGGATGGGAGGGGAGAAGTAATAGTGTTGGAGAGAAAATGATGCTGCAAAAGCCCAGGATGGAGACTCTGGTAATGTTTCTTTCAAAAGGGCAGCCCCAAGAAGGATTCAACAGATGGAAACAACAGCTGTCCTTGGAGTTATTCCACAAAGCAGGGTAAGGGAGATGCTCTGCCTCCCAACTGAACAAAAAATAAAAGTTCATGAATTTTAAGACAAGCTTAATTGCCTGCCATATTGCCATGGTAAGCAGGCTGCCTTTAAGTCATTAACTGCTCCTTAAGGGAAGCTTAAAGAGCCAACCTCAGCTGCTTTGACACAAAATTGTTTATTAATAAATGGCATATAATTAGTTTACACCTATATTAACACATAGCCAAAATACATAACAGATTACAGTAAAATGAACATAGGCATGTGTGGGCATGTGTAGCTTATGTATTTGAATGATGATTATTTACTGAAAAAAGTCACAAGGAAATACCAAAAACAGTTTGGCCACCATGTAACAAGCAAATCAACATTAGGGAAGACAATTTTAGCCTTTAGACCAGCATTAAAAGAGTGGAGCATGTGTTGAATGAATGCATACTGGGAATAATTGAAAGGTGCTGAAAGAGCGCAACCATCAGAAAACGAACTGTCAGAAAGTGGGGGTTTTCTGTATTCATTACTACATAAATTCTGGGCTGCTGTACCAATGCTTTGCCAGTAGGGAACACTGTGGTATCAGCCTTAGTTCCTCAAGAGAAGAACAGAAACCTGAAGGAAGTAATATGAGAAAGCTTTGGACTCTTGAGTGAGATGAGGACAGAGAAACCAGAATGTGTGTGGTATAGACTGACCTCTTGAACTGTGGATATGGAAAGGAGACTGTCAGCCCTGTTAGAGTTCGCACAACTTTCAGGGAAAGGCCTGTTTGTCTTTTCTTCAGCTTTCCCATTTCCATCAGCCTGTATATGTCCAAACTTTTGTGATTTTCCTCATCAGAGGCCTCACTCACTAGGCATGTACCTGCCAAATAAGTTCGTCTGCATGGACACTTTGGCACTGGTGGTGTTGCTAATCCTATATTGATTGCAGGGTGTTCCCTCAAGACTTTTCTCTGGCTCTGGTCCTCCGGTAACTGGGTAACATGAATAGAGCTGGTTCGTATTATTCTCAATTTTCTGACCACCCACAATTGGCCCAAATCATTGGAACAGTTCCTGTATGTCCTATATTTCTTTTGCTTCTGTGCATAATGGAATTCATTTTTTGTATTCATTGTTTTAATTTTTTAAAAATTCTGCTTTTAAAGCACTTCAAGGATTCTATAAATCCAGAAATCTTGACTGTTTGTCCTGATAAATCTGACCGTTTGTTCTGTTTGCTCATCATTCCTGAGGTGCTGGAGCCTTTTTATCCTCCAAGTTACTGACCAGAGCAAATGAGGATAGTGTCTTAGTCATTGTACTGTTATGCTAGAAAGGGTAATTAAACTGGTTTTTAAAATGTATAAAAGTTTGAAAACGTTTTCCCGCTCAGCATGCAACTTAGGCTGCAATCCTAATCTCCAGTTAGGCCAGCTTAAGCCCTGGCATAAGTCCTGTGCTGATCTGGGGGTGACACAAAAGTGCCATAAGACACTTCTGCGTCAATCCTGGGGGAAGGTTAGGCCAGTGCACAGACATGTGCTCGCCTTTGTACTTCACCATGGGAATAGGAAGACCAATGAGTTGTGCTGGCCAAAGTTAGGATTGCTCCCTCTGTCTCTGATTCTGTTTTCCTTCTAGTTTTATTAAAGACCTTTTGATTGGTCATATATTAAATGCAGCTGAAACTTCTGAGACAGAACCAGATTTATATCCCACTATATAAATCAGTGTTGGTATAAATTTTATTCTGGGAACTCATGAGACAACAGTGAAAATAAAGTCCTGTAGCAAAGGCCACATTTTAGAAACCAAAAATGTAATGTGGCCAGACTACATTAAGACTTATTTGCATTTGATGGGGTTTGATGTGGGATATGAGTGAGCCACATGACCATAGGCTATATCACAGTTGCCATTCATAAAACACAGAAAAAGTAAATTTATAACTATTCTGTAGATATAAATTTTATGAATGGCTCTTATGGTCAGTGACCTTTATTCATGGGAGGAACACGTTCCTGAAAGCAGATAAATAAGATTAAGAAAGTTTCTCTGTATTCAAAGCTAATCCTTGTAAGTTTATAATGTGAATGTTGTGATTCACAGTTTCATGGCAGCTAGCTGTCTCAGTGCTGAGTAAGAGGATGGCTAGGAAGAGGCTGGCTTTGGCATTATTCTAGGAAGAGGCCAGCTTTGGCATTATTTGAAAAAAGTTTATAGAAAGCAATGTCACTTTGGCATTGAATATATTTTGAGGAAACTCTTTTAATATTGAGTCTAAGTATATGTTGACTGCTGGTGCTTCTCTGAATCCTTTCTCCCTGCAAGCCCCTGCACCAGTCTGGGAGAGTCACAAATGTGCTATTTGTGCCTTCCTGAGAGAAAGCTGTACTGGCACACTAAGGTATGCCAGCCCATGGAGGCCAGTCCATCCTCTGCAGTAGCATATCTGGCCAGATCCCAACCCCATTCCCCAGGCAATGCAGAGCAGCCTCAGGCTGCTTAGCTCTGAGCCACCTCCAGCGGTTACACAGATCTGAGTAGACCCACTGGGGCTGCTGCTGGGTTATCCAGGATAAGAGTGGTAGTGCAGTGGTAGTGCAGTAGCAGCCCTGCAGCATAGGTAGATTTCATACTTCATAAAGTCAAATAATGAGATTACATTATGACTCAGCATGAGTTACTCGTTACTCAGCCAGAGGCAGTACTGTGAGGTAGGGAGCAAAGTGATATTCCCAGCCAGGTTGATGGAGGGGTCTTGCCTCTTCTTCTGAGCCAGGTTTTATATCAAATGTATTGTAAGCTGATGACTACAGTTAAGGCAGGTTGGAGGGTACACATCTCAGGGTACCATGCCTGGGGGAGTGGTTGTGTGCTGCTCTGACATGCTGATGGGATTTTTTTTTTTTGCTATTTTTGTACCTCAGCAAGCAGGAAGAAAAGGAAAATAGTAAAAGCAAAACTCTTGCAACTCCTCCGAGTGCCTGTAAGAGAAGATACAGGAGAAGTTACAGTGGAAGCGAGGAGCCTTAGTATCTTCTGTACCCCCCTCATGGGCAATTGAAGTGGTTGAGAGCTGCTCTGACCGCATTTTCCCCCACGTTGAGAAATAAAGACAAAAAAGCCATTTATTCGATTTATATTCCACCTTTCTTCCTCAAGGCAGCTAACAACATTTAAAGTAACAGAATTAAATACAGTTAAATCTAGAATTAAATACAGTTAAATCTATACAGTTAAATCTAGTTAAAAGCTAGATTAAAACATTAAAAACCAAATAATAAAATGTTATTAAAACTATTTAAAAATAGCAGCTATTGGCTGCTTGGAGAGATGCATAGCCTTTATGAGCACACAGTAACATGGAAGAAATAATGCAAGATCATAATGTCACTGCACTTACTTCTGGTCAGGCACTTTTAGTGGGTGAGGTGACTTTGCAAATCACATCCCCAGATGCCAGTGGGACAAAACCATTTTGTCTCCAAATAACTCTTTTTCTTGTAATTAGTGTTAGCTATTTTTATTGTTATTCATAGTGTAGCTGATTGTTAACAGATTAGCAACGAAAAATGAGAGAATACGGGGAAAATGGTAATAGAAAAGAGAGCTTCGGTGTGACTCAGTGGGTAATCTATGGCCTCAGATGTGGAAGACCTTGCTTCAAATCCTGTTTCAGTTATGAACTCATTGGGAGGCCTTGATTTCTCTGGGAATTCCATATTCTCTAACTGGGGGAATCTAACAGGGTTGTAATGAGGGTAGATGTGATAGGTATGCGTAGATAAATAACTACGTGTTGTGGCACGATATGAAGAAGATGATAGAAGCAGAAGTGGGCATCTCTATAATATTTTTAGGAGAAGGGCTGTGGTAACAGCACTCTGTATTTCCTTTCTGTTCCTCAGGGTGAGGAGATTAGGATCAAATTTATGTTTGTGATCCAAACCGGATAAAATATAATGAAATTCCCATTAAGTGCCCACCCACTCTGACCTAGGGCATCTCTTTCTATTTGTTGTGGAAGAAGGTTGTCAACCCACATCCTATTCCCCAAGCTGTATATACTGGATTGTTAGTTGATCAGAGGAATAATTGCCCTTGTGTAGCTTTGCCCCCCACAAGTTTTTCTGGAGTGTGGCCAATTAAGGTGCTCTTGCCCCAACATTTGTCACATTTCATTTATCTTCAGTCTGGGTCTTAGCAGTTCAGGAACTAATCTTTGCATGCTTCTAGTACATGAATATTACTACACCTCCTACTATAGTTGCAATTTTATTTCAACAAAAAAATCATTATCATTGCTAAAATGATTCAGTTGCAACCATACCAGCCCCAACACATTTAATAAAGTGTGTGTGTGTGTGGGTGTGAGAGTGAGTGTACAAGGAGACCACCATGTACGTTTTCAGGGTAATTCTCAGAAATACAAGATTTTGAGATGTATGTGCACATTCATTAAAAAGAAAGGAAAAAAATGCTCCCCAAGTGAAGGAGGAGAGGTGTCACAATGGCCCGATGTGTCACTTGGGTCCAGACTGACTGCCCAATAGCTTACACCTTTTAAATTAGGCACAAGATTTTGCATAAGAAAAACTAGGAAGTGAAGCCCAGTGACAGGTTACACAATGTAGTATGGACTACGTCCTTTCTTTCTATGAACAGGAGCAGCAAATTGGGGAGGAGGGAACCTGCTGGACTCGATTTGCTCTGAGAATCTTAAGGTTTATCCTGCAGAGTGCTGTGACAGATCTCACTGTTCGGCCTAGTGTTTCCTTCACTACAAAGGGAACTCCTAATTGCTCTTTCTCATTCCTGATGGGGGAAACTGTGCTTTGACTGTAATTTCTTGTAACAAGGCAAATCTTCTAACGTGATTAGAAAAAAAATGACAAGATGTCACAGAGCTTGACAGCTGCTGGTGTGAAATTAAGGAGAATGTCTAAACTCAGGAAGAGGCAGAATGACCCTCCTATGAGAACAAAGCCGGCCAGTGTATGCGCACAGCTTTTTTCGTCAGAATGTTAATCTATCTTTCAACGAGGTCACATTTGTTTGGGTGACAAAATTCTGAGAAAAGCTGATTGAGCTTGGAACCTAGCAGTGACATTTAATGGAAGCTCTGACTTTGAGGAAAAGTCTCCTTCACTTTCCTCCATGTAACCAATACTGTTTGAAGAACCCATGAAGGTGACACACAAATCCAGGGACCTTTTAGGTAGATGCTACATGAATTCTAGCACATTCTGAAGATATTTGCATAGTAACCAGCTGAGCAAGACATATGATGTGTCTTAAGATTTCTGTAGAAACATGTACCTTTCAGGGTTTTAGAACTTGCTGGGTGTGAACAAGAGAACGAGGCTCAGGATTATCTCGTTTGTAAATTAGTTTATTATTATGAGTTACTCCACTGGAACATATTGAAAACTGTAGTTCAGTATATTGGGAAGTGATTAACATTCTGGACCTCAAGGGATACCATGCAGTGTTCAACTCAATAATTAATATATCGTTGCAAGGAATGTTTGGGAGTAGAATACTAAGAATTGTTGTTAAATGTGCAAACATGCTGTCTCCAGGACAATCTAAACTCTGTGACACAGTGGACACTATAAGTTGGAGGAAATTGGCACTAGGCATTCTATATGATAATGGCTGTGCAACTTCTCTCCCTTTTGGGTTTAATGTCACATCGGGACTTTCCTGGTTATAGAAGGGCAGCAGCTGCTCATTTCAAGTCAATCTCCCTCTGACAATGCCCAGAAAGACAGATAGAAGGCATATGTCTTGTCATAGCACTGCACTTCCCAGGGAAGCACAGAATAGCACCGAAGTGAGTGCAAGGACCAGCAATGCATTTGCCACTCCATTGCCCAGAGTAGTCAGTGTTTGTTCCAAGTGAGCAGCCTTTTGTCAAAGATATGAATAAATGTCTACCTGTTCTGTAGATTAAATGCACACACAAACATTCTTTAGTATCTGCACTTGAGAATACTCACTTAAAATATTACAGAATTTCCATGATAATATATAGTTCATGGCATTAACTGGTCATTGATTAATGTATTTAGTAATTTATTCATATAGCAATTCTGATGTTTCTTCTTGCTGGGAGATCTTTGTGGGGTCCAGCAGCCTATATCTGTCTGTCTGTCTGTCTGTCTGTCAATCAATCAATCAATCAATCATTTATGCCCACAATGCACCACAATGTTAGTCTACATTGTTCTATGGCAAGGGTGTCCAAATTTTTTGGCAGGAGGGCCTCATCCTCTCTCTGACACTATGTCAGGGGCTGGAAAACTAATTTACATTTCAAATTTGAATAAATTTACATATAAGGGTGTATTAGAGACAGATAATTACAGGCTTGCCAAAGGGCCAGATAGAACAGGGTCCTGCTGTGGGCTACGTCTGCCCCAAGCCAGGGTTTGGGTACCCCTGTTCTATGGGCAGGGTGTAGAACTCTTCTCTACCAATGGAATCCTTTCCATGGCATCGTCATCACATCTGGCTTTAATACATACTGTACTATTGTACACATAATGCACTATGATTATTATTGTTGCTGTAAGCCATAATGTACAGCCATAACTATTCAATAATGTACAGTGTACAGTGAAATTGTAATGAATAATGTATAGGGTACCGTATTCAAATCTATGAGTGCCAGGTTATTTTAATTGCCCAGCATTTTCTGGAAGGTTCACTTTAGGTGCCATTTCCATGGAAGGAGCAGTGGTGTGAAAGTGGTCTGGGAGAGTGAAATGTTCAAACTAGTACAAAGCATTGTAGTGTTAGCTTATCTACTGAGGTTTCCTCAAAAGATAGTTGGATTTCAGGAATATAGACTCCAGGCTGCTGACTTCCCTTGATGGCATCCTTTCTAACATTGAAAACACTGTTAACAATTGTGAGCTTTAAATTTCAGCAGTGACAGTTGCATGTGTGATGAATGTGATTACTTTTGCGAGATGCACTTGTAGTTTCGGCCAAGCAGGCTAAAACAGCTTTTAAGGTGACAGTATGGATTTATACAGTTTCATACTCCTGACCAGAAATAATTGGCAATGATGTATTTTTCAAGTAATGTACAACACTCCTGTAGACAGTTAAACATGTTAGAAAGGACTAGGGGACAGTCATCATGTTTAGTCCTATTACATTTGAGGAGAAAATGGGAATAATTTAAATCTCGGTGGAACTGAACATGTGCAGGCTACAGAAATGAAATTGTTAATTCCAGATGTAATTGACACCACAGAAAAATAACAAAAAAGTTATGTGTGAAGAATAGCTTTAGACTTATTTTGCAGTTTAAAGGGTGCACGGTATAATTCTGCTGCTCCCCAAGTCACAAGACCTTCTAACACAGATGCCATTGTTTTTATTAATGTAACCTTTTTGGGACACCAGTGTTGAGCGAATAGGATGTTACTTTGAAAGCTGCTTTTTCAAACCCCCCCCCCCAGTTTTTTCCACAAGCAAGAAACTTTGAAATTGATCCAAAGCAGCAATGTTATGGAAGAGTGGATTTGAAGTGGCTGGGCTCTCGATACTGTTTCAAGAGCCTGTGTTTTACAGTGAGTAATTCAAGGATCTCCATTGCCTGTATATCATACGGCAGTCAAGCCACAGCCCAGACAGACACGGGGGATGAGGTGTATGGATTTTTGGTGGCAGACTGGAGAGAAAGCAGAAGCAGGGTAGGAGGTCGATGGGGGTCTGGCAGCTGAGAGAGGTCCAGCAAAAAGCCAGAGGCTGGTGGAGCAGAGAAGCAGTCAGAGCAGTGTCTTGTTTGGAAAATTGTGAGGCACCTCCTCAGCATTCCCGACAGTATTTGGCAGGATGGAGGTTGTAGCCTGCTCCAGAGGGGGAATGGCTAATTCCAGATCTTCATCCAAAGGATATTTTTCCCAGGCTCTTTCCTCCCACACAGCAGCTCCCCCTTTTCCCTCCTGGAAACCTGACAAGCATTTTTTCCCCCAGCCTAGACAGCATTTGGCTTCGCTTACTCTGATGGGTGCAAACTAAAAAGCCAATCATCTTTTAAAAAAATGATTAAAAATAATAAACTAACCATACAAAGATTCTCATATGTGGCGCAAGGGGTTAAGATACTGTGCCTGTTAACCAGTAAGCCAGGGTTCGAGACAGAGTGAGCTCATGTCCCCAGCCCAGCTCTGCAACACAGCTGGAACCAATTGTATTGCCTCTGCCATTCCATTGGACTATTTCAGTGGCGTGGAGAGGGGGGGATTTGCTGCTTGGGTAACATCCTATCCTCCATATTACTCTACCCAGGCCTTTGTGCTTTGCATACAGTGTCGAGCATGATACCATAGTCTTTCAAGACTGATGGAAGCCAATGCTATGCATTGTATACCACGTTACTAATCCTTGATGGATGGATGTTTTGCCACTGCTGAAGAAGTAATATAGTCCCAAATTCTTTAAACAACACTCCTAGTTCATTGCATTGACTGGTACATCGTATATGCTTCTTTGTGCCCAGCTTTGCCCATCAAATCTTACTACTGAGAATAGAAGCCAAAAAAAGTTTTGTTTGTTTGTAGATTATGTTAGACGTGTCCATTAGAAAACTTTAAAAAAATGTTCTGTTAAAGCTTCAAGTTAAAGCACCAAATTCTAACCACTGTGTTGCACCACATAGGTGTGCCAGCAGAGTTTGGGGCAGGGTGACCCTATAGAATGGAGAGCACTTCTACCTTTAAGCATTGCACAAAGGAGGGAATTTAGATGAGTTTTGCTCAACCTAGAAGGATTTAAAAAGCAGCACCTGACTAAATTCCCTCCTCTATGCAGTGCTTAAATGTCCTCCATTCTATATGGTCACCATGGTTTGTGCGGGGAGGGTAACATAGTAGGCAGTGCAGTGTGCCTTATCTGTTGTCCAGGAAGTAGACAGTGTGCTTTGACAATTTTAGTGCTTTGTCAGTGTGCTGCGAAATGAAAAAATCTCCGGGTTATAAGATATTTTTAAATGTTTGTGTTGGTCATGATCTACCTAAAACGTTAGTTTTGACTAAATCCAATTAAAAGAAATGAGATTAAATTAATTGGGACCAACTAGTTCCATTGGTTCAGGATCTGTAGTGCAGTGTTAAGCATGTGCATGTTTAAATAAGCCCCACCATGTGCAGTGAGGCTTCGTGACGATGCAGTCCGAACAGTGGTGGGCAGCAGCAGGTTCGCACCTACGCTATAGAACCGGTTCTTAACAAGAGATAGTACATATAAAGTTTAAAAGTAGCCATTTAAAAGTGGCTGCCAGATGGACAGAGAACCGGTTCTTAATTTCTTTGAAGCCCATCACTGAGGCCGAAGCATGCTTACTCAAACTGAGATATACAGTATTGTTGTTTAGTTGTTAAGTTGTGTCAAACTCTTTGTGACCCCATGGACTGTCGCACACCAGGCCACCATATCTTCAACTAGCTTCTGAAGTCTATCCAAATTCATGTTCATTGCCTTGGTGACACTAACTACTTAATCCTCTGCCATTACTTTTTTCCTTTTGCCCTCAGTTTTTCCCCAGCATCAGGGTCTTTTTGAAGGAGTCCTCCCTTCTCATGATGTGGCCAAAATATTTGAGCTTTAGTATCTGTTCTTCCAGTCAAGGTTGTTTTCCTGGAGGATGGACTGATTTAATCTCATTGCAGTCCAAGGGACCATCAAGAGTCTTCACAACCACCGTAATTCAAAACCATCTATTCTTTGGAGGTCAGCCTTCTTTATGGTCCAGCTCTCACAGCCATACATTGCCACAGGGAAAACATAGCTTTAACTGGACAAATTTTTGTCAGCAATGTGATGTCTCGACTTTTAATTAAGTTGTCTAGACCTCCACAGCTTTCCTTCCCTGAAGCAGGCATCTTTTAATTTCATGGCTGCAATTGCCATCTGCAGTGATCGTAAAGCCTCCTAAAATAAATTCTGTCACGACTTCCATTTCTTCCCCTTTTATTTGCGATGAATTGATGGGACCAGAAGCCACGATCTTTAATGTTTAGTTTTTAACCACATTTTGCATTTTCTTCTTTCACCCTCATCAAGAGGTGCCTTAGTTCCTCCTCATTTTCTGTATGGTACTGTATTACGTGGGTTTTACTCAATCATCTGCCCAGATCTAGCCAACTTTTTGCATGGATACAAGATATTTGGGCTTCAATACAGCCCTGAGATAAGGGAGGCTTTTGTGATTGTCCCCAATTGCAGGATTCAGGGCACACCCTGTTGGGACAGCTACATCATGAAGGTTGGATCAGTTTGGGCCCTAAATACTGTACGTTGTGGGCTAGGCATCACAGTCATAACTATACTTAGGTGTTCAAGGCCTTCAAACTCATTATGTGAGCAAGTACATTATGGAGCATTAGTTAACAGTCTTGTTCCTACCTCAGGACATGTTTGTGCCATGCTCAATTCCAGAAAAGCCACATGAAATGTGCTCTTCTGTGATTACCATTATTTTACGTTTCCATTAAAAGGTAAAGATGTCTCCTGCAGGTTATACTGCTAGTCGTGACTGACTGTAGGGTGTGGTGCTCATCCCCGTTTCTAAGCCCCTGTAGAGCAAGCATTGTCCAAAGACACTTTTGTGGTCATGGGACTAGCATGACTTTCAAAGGTGCATGGAACGCTGTTTTTACCTTCTCACTGAGGTGGTACCTATTTATCTACTTGCATTGACATTCATCATGCTGGTGACAGTCCTTCAGGAAAGTCCTGTTATGGGAGCTACTGTTTTGAAAAGTCCTGAATAGAGCCCTTGGAAGAGCTGTCACTCACAGCCGAAAATTTTCACGGAAGAAACTTAGAGACTGGAGCACTTTGCTTGGTGGGAATTCAGCTTTGGTTTCCATTATGTGAAGTGCTCACTGTGTTGATTGCAACTAAAATGGTGGAGTGTGGATCTCTTGGGATAGGTGGGGCCTCGTCTGCTTCTTGGGGCTTAAAGGGAAGTGGGACATTGTGGTGGATTGGAAACTTGATTTCGGGTAAGGGGGAAGCAGTGCTCTGTTATGCTATCCTCTCCTTGGGAAAGAGGCAGCTGCTCTTTGTAGCAGCTGCAGTTTCTGAATGGCCTTTATTGGAAGTCCCAAAGAGGATGTCCAAAGAGAGAAATCATTGTAGACAAATATGACCTGTTGGCCAGGGTTGTGTTGGAGAGGCTACAACACAACAGCTTGGCCCTCATAAAAGTAAGGCGTGAATCGTAGTCTGCTGCTACTTTCAGTGTCTCAGCTTATGGGTTAGGAGACTTTGTATAATCTGTGTAACCAACCACATCAGCATTAACCAGGACTGAATTAGGTCTGAATTAGATTTGATGCCTTCATATAAACTTTATGGGAGCACATGAAGATTTAGATTCTTACATTGAAGTATTTGGAGGTGTTATTTTTTACAAAACATCTAGTCTTAACCTTAATTCTCCTGTTTTCTTTATTCCCATGTTTTCAGGCTTCCATTCAGAACAAAAATATTGAGCTGCTCATATTGAGCTGTTCGTAGAAGGTTGATTTTCACTTATCTCTTAACCTTCTCTCAGCTACACCAATGCAAGATCTTGAAACTAATCCCTTTACTTCCAAAATACTGGGTGCAATCCAGAGTAACTACAGGGAGTCCTTGCTCCTGTGTAAGAACAATTTACTCTGGATTGCAATATGAATTTCCCATAGGTTTTCACTAGGTGGTGCCGTAACTACAGGTGCATGTAACGTCTCTTACGTGCTCCCGTAGTTATTCTGGATTGTAGGGACTGTGTAACTTCCTCCAAAGGTGGAGTCAGAACAGGCGCAGAGGAAAAAGGAATTCTTCTTTAAGCTGTTTCTGACCTGGAAACTCTGTTCAGTGTTTCTGTCATTTGCTTTTCTTTTGTTTCCTTTTCCTAAATGTGTGCATTGGCCAGATTCCTTTTCTGGAGTATATGAAGACAACCAGGTAATGTGTGTCCCATCTATGTCTAGCCTGTGAATAAATAGTCCCTCAAATCCTAATTAAAGACAAAATAATACATCTAGCCCACACATACTTTATTCTTTGGGAAAGCAACATTGCCATTTATTTGAAATATTTTTAAGCCACTTTTGTACCATGAAAGGAGCCATTGCTGACTTATAATACGGAATATTGAAATCCAGCTTTAATTCAACAACAAAATAACAGAACAAGGAGCAGCAAAACATATAGAAAGCAAAAAATTAAACTAAATTCAGGAGAGATCCAAACAAATAAGGTTTTCACTGCTTGCTTGAAGATGATAGTATTGGCACATATTTTGTCTACAAAAGGACGGCTGCTCCTTTGTTCCATGTTCCTACCAACTACACCCCAGTGGGGTGGACTCAGATCATAAGCTTAATAGGCTTGTATCCCACCTTTAATTGTGCCCTGCATTATGCTGAAGTTAGTGCAATTTGTAGAGTTGAAATGTAGTATACTTTGACTAAGGAGCACCTACAGGAGTATCTTTTACAGCTGGAACTGAGTTCTGCTGCTCCACCTGATAGGATTGGACAGAAAAGTCCTGTAGATAGAACCTTAAATACTTAACAGATGTGACAGCATAAGGTTTTGTGAACTACTTCCATTTGATGAAGTTAAACATAGCTCAACAAAGCTAATGCTGAAATTAGTTTTTAATATAATACAATCCCTTATTATAATTGTGCATTACCCACAAGATCTTTCTTTTCTATCTTATATACCAAAGTCCAAGTTCTATAAACTAGCCAAGCATGCCAATATGATCTTATTCCTGGACTAATGGATATCACTAAGCCCTGAAGAAACATGACTCAGCCATGCTAACCTAATTAGCTCCACTATTAAACTGGAGAAGGTAATCTTTCACTACAGATTACTTACTGGGATTCTTCCAACCCCATAATTCCAAGATTTTTTGGCTACATCTTTGTTCCAGTTCTTATCATTTTCCCCCTTTATAATAATAGAAGGTTCTCTTGTTATCCCTCAAATACTATATGCCAAATCTGAACCATCTTCCTGGATCTGATTCTTTGGAATAGACCTGCACCAGTGATTTCAGTAGTTTAGATCTGAGTTGATACCTAGCCCACACACTGCAGAGGCTTACCTCTGGGGTAAGAGCAAGATTGTTCCTTTTACCCAGAAGAGACTTTTAAAACTACCCCACATGAAGAATGTAGCTGTAGCACCACAAATACATTGGCTGGGCAAGGGAGGAAGGATACTATTGGGCTACTTAGTTTTTTGCAGCTAAAAGTAATGTACACCACTTTAGATGTTAACACAGTTATAGCAGTTCTCTTAATCCAGGGATCAATTGAACCCAGAAAGGTGATTTGAATCCTTTCTCTTTGAATCCCATGTGGTTATTCTTCAGCTGATCCTAATTGATTCACAAAAAAAAGCTGCCTTTGAGATGCTATGGTAAAATCTTGCACTTTATTCTTCTGCAGGGTCTTGGAGTATTCAAGTGGAAAGAGGAGGCAGAGTGGTAGTATTACGAAGCCTGCTGTGGCCTGGCCTCACCTTCTACCATGTTCCCAATACAAAGCAATTTGGCTACATCTACTTTGGCAGTGGAGAAAAAAACTTCGACCTGCCCTTCATGCTGTGAGGATCCCACCCTGACTGCAAATTAAGAGAAAAACATTCACTAATTTTGTACTTGAAAATGTGTAGATATTTCAGTTTATTAAAACATTGTGAGATCACTGTACTTTCAGTATTTTTTAAAAAAAGGCCAGAGAATGTCTCAAAGTCATCCTATATATTCCTCCTGCATTCTTTCTGAGTAAAGTCATATTCCATCAAGTCCGCCATTCTCCAAATTAACTAGTTATGAGAGAGCACCTTGGAATTCAGATCACACTGGGTCTCTGTGACTATTTGTGCCATATAGGAAAAGAAATCTATGCAGTTAAGTGTGGGATTATGTGCTGCACATAGTTCACAGTTTGTCTTGCAGTTGTCTGAATGACTTCTGGTTTTGAAGCACTGCCCTGGCTTCCAACATGTCCATTAAGTCACTTTTTAAAATGCAGTACTCTTGGTTCTAATTACACACACAAAGAGTAATCAGCAATCACCACTTGAATGTGGTTCTGAACATTCATGACCAAAGATGCCATTCACAGGGTTGTGTTCATTCTACTCATCTGAAATACTTCATTGTGCTCAGCGATATTAAAAGCAAGTTTTTGAATTCAGATGAACTTCCAAAGCTTGAGGATATAGGTAGTGAGGACATAAGATGTTTACATCTGCTGATTCCGAATACCAGGATCAGTTACCCAGGGCATCAAGCACTGTGACTGAATAGAGATGGGAGTGGCCTCTGTTATTTCTATCCACTTTGGTTCAGCAACAGAGCCAAGAATTATTGTGCCAGTTTCTCACTTCCCAATGTATTCAAATAAATAGATCAAATTTTCAAAGACTGAAGGTACTGTGACTTTAAGCAGTAGGACCTAACAGCAGACATACAGTAAGCTGTGAAATTGACAGCACAAACACTACTCAGAAGAAAGTAACATTCAGTGGGGCTTGTTCCCAGGTAAGCCTGTAATGAACTGTAGCCTTAAGCAGGTTACTTCCATTTTGTCAGAGTGCTGCTGTGATTGGTAATAGTCTCCCTTCTTTTCCCATGCTTACACCAGCAAGATTCTTGAACTCCTGGATATGTTTTTCAGCAGATTACAGCAGTGTTTTGGTAAAAATATTAAAATTTTACAAGTCTTACACATGAAAATCAACTCACAATTAAGCAAAGGACATTTAAAGGTTTACAGTAGGGCTTCTTCATCAAGGAGTGAAAGATATGTAGATGTTTAATTACACCCATGTGGCAGCTATTTAACTGTAAGCATTCCTCTACTGAAATGTGTTCTCTTGTTTTGTGACCTCTGGATAGTGGTTATTCAGTCCAGTTTTAAGAGCCCACCTTCCAGGAATAAACCCAACAGCTACATATACCATTCATTACCGCAAAGATAAGAATGAGAAAATAAGTCTATTTCAACAGTAGGTAACAAATTCCTTCTTCATTTTATTGATAGAATGCAAACAATACCACGAGATTCTCTTTTAAACAGAAATTTGCTTAGTTATTTCACTTTAATAACAATTTATTCCCCAATCTCTTGGTTTGCTTCTGAGAAAACACACACAGAAGTGTTGTGTGTTTCTTCCAGCCTCTAAAATACATTAGAACACTTGTAGTGGGTTGACAAATTCTGGGGGAAAGCAGGGAAGTCCAACTAGTTACAGTTTGCTGTCAGCACAAGTACTACTCTATTAATGATTAAAACGAAGAGGCTTTGATCCATAGTTAATGTTATCTTTGAGGATGGGGTGTGATACAGGCATGGGAACCTTACACCACTTATGTCCCTTGTTCCAAATGGGCTTTACAGATCCGACAGCATAGCGGGTAAGATACCTGTGAAGAAAAGGAAAAACACAGGTGAGACTGGCAACTCAGAAAAAGTATTAGAATATAACAGGAAGGCTTAAGTAACATCTAGATGTTCCAGTAACAGTGAACACCCCTTCCTTAATTATGTGTAAAACTCTATGCTATTAAATTTTAATCCCCTGGGTATGCTGCACTATTGGAACTCGTATTGTGACAAAAGGTCACAAAAGGCAACATGTTCCTGTATGGCCAGGCCACTACTAGAAATGATGAGCAACTGCATGCCAGCAGCCCCGGGGAAAAGCGCCAGTGCAGTCAAGCCAGCACATGGGAGGGGTGACATTGAAAGAAAAGCGGCCAATATCCTAGCCCCTTACCCAGCCTTGATCCGCTTTCCTAGTCAATCAGCAAAACTATGTAAACTCATTTTGGAAGGGGAAGCTATATTTCTTTGCCAGGAGGAGGCTTCTGGGGCTGCCCCTCCCAACAAGGTGCAGCAAATATTCCAGTGGTGCAGCTGCACTGGTGGGTTCTTTAGAAAGACTGGGCTGCAAGATACTCAGGACAACCATTTCCAATGTGACTCCAACATGTTTTGACAAGAGACCCGGCACAGCATAAGATTCAGCACAGCCTTTGACCACAGACCCATTTGTATAGCAGGAGAAATGCAATTCCTGTTCCCTTCCCACTTCCCTTGTCCAGTTGGGCAAGGAAACCCCAGGTGCACGCCATCTCACACATGCCCACTCATTCCCTTCTCCCATTACATTATTTTTTAAAAAATCAACAAAGGACTTCAAGCATTTGGCATGTTCTGACTGGCTACAGCTAGGTATCGAGTTATTTCTACTGCATTGAAGCTCAACTGTAAATGTATTCCTCTTGTTTCATCCTTTTGGGAAGACACCAAGCTCTACAATGAGCTTAAGCTGCAGGCATGAGACAACTGCACGGAGGCCAGATTCATTTTAGAGTCTCCAAAGGAATTAAGTCTATTTTCCTAAGAAACTAGGTTAAGTTTTCTTTCTTTTTGAGAATAAAAATTGGCTGGGGCATTTATTTTCACACATGTTTATAAGAGACTGGAGCAATGTTCTTGTAGGATTCTGTCTGGATTTGTTGGTGTTGGAAACCAAAATCCTTAAAAAAAAATGCTGGCAACTTGGACTTCATAAGTGGCGTCTCAACAAGCATTACCAGAACTGTTTCAAGTGTCCAGAGCCTCGCAGTTCCTATAAAAACCATCAAGTATCAGGGCCCCTAGAAAATTAAGTTCATCTGATGAGACAAAGTGGACTATGAGTTAGATAACAAGTTTTCCAAGCTGAAATGTGGTACTAGTAGCAGTATTCCTTCACATGTCAGAGGTATGAAATCACCAAGGTTTTGCCAAATACAAATTGGCATTTTTATAGAGTACACCTATACATAATCAAAGACCACAGAATATGATGCATGGTGGCCAATGTCCTGTATCATTTCAGATTACCAGACATGGCAAACAACAAGGATCAGATTTGTAACTTGTCTGGATAATCAGCAAAGGGATTAAGGGACTATGCATGTTATCAGAGCTGCTGGTATCTAAACTGAAGATGCCAAGAACATCTAGGGCAGAGCCTTTGAAAAATATTATTAAAATTAGAGAAAGACTCAGGATGTAATCTAGACAACATATCCCATGGTGGGAAATTATATTTTAAATATATATATTTTTAAAGATGAATAAGATTTTCTAGAAAAATATAAAATACTGGTACGTACAAAAATAAAAGGAGAACAATCAGTGAGAGTTGGGAACTTAACTCAGATGAGTTGCAAAAATTCACATTTTTTGATGATTCTCCAGCTAACATGTAAAAAACTCTGAAAAACACTTAAGTCAAGGCCTGCTCATGTTCAAGTTGAGAAGTCATGTCTGCCTGTGTCCAAGGTACTTGCATGCTTACTATGGCATGACAAGCCTTGTGGGGCAGTCATTCAGACAGGGGGAGCAACAGGGACTTCTGCCCAGAGACAGCCCCATTTTTTTTACTGTGGCAGGCTTTTTAAAGGGGGCAAGATCACTCAAGGACTCATAAAGCACCCAAGTTATGACTTGTTTTTCACTCAAGTTTCAGGGAGTGCTGACTTTACAGTCAACTTGACTAAAGCCCCATGAGACTCTTTCCAACATTGATCAGTCCCACACACCCTCAAAAAATTTCGTCAGGAAAAACATGGAAGGCCATTTGGTAATTACTTCTTTGGAAAAAATATTCAACCTCTAAAAAGAGAGCAGCCAAGCTTGTTGTAGGAAAAATGAGCAAAATACTTCACACTAATCTATACTAATAAAAGGCTAATTCTGTCTGTCATTCAGGTTCCCCTCTAGCTCCGCCTACACCTGCTCTACATGGACATATTATACCTCTTTGGAATCGGGATGATCCCGGGATTAACCCCCACACATAACCCAACCCCACACCCCACAGTCACAAACACACACAACACAATTCCACACATGTCCTAACCTCTAGCAATGCTCACATCTCCTCTACATAGACATAACTTTTTGCAATGAGGATAATCCCGGGAATGACCCCCCACACACACAAACCAACCTCACACTCAACATCCACACACCACCCAACACCACATACGTCCTCTGTCTCCACCCACATTTGCTCTACATAGACATATTATAACATCCTGCATTAGGATTTGTGGCCAAATGAGGAGGGAACAGTTAAAAATTCAAATTTGAAAATAACTGACAAAACCTACAGTGAGGTTTTCAAGTTCCATGGACTGAATTGAGGAATTCAAAGTTAATTCTTCAAAACTGCTGTTTACTAAGCTGGACCAGAGGTAGCTTTAGTTTTGGGCCAAAGGCCCAAAATGCCCTCCGCAGGAGCTGGCTTAAAAGTGCCGCATGGATTGTGGCTTTTAAACTAGTAAAGAATCAATCCATATATTACTTTGATTCATTCACAATCCAACCACATTGCCATGTTAAGAGGTAAAATTTCATTATATTACACTCTACATATAGTTTTCCCAAAATATTAAAAGCACTGTGTAGAATTGGCAAAGATCAAGACTAACTCCAGCTAGCCAAAGGTGACGGAAAACAAATACTGAAGTTAGCTTTCGCCCTCACCTTCAAACAGATGATACATTAAAGAGAAGCACTATTAACTAGAAAAGTTGGAGAAGATGGTAGAAATGATGCAAGACCTTTTTAGGGAGGACTTTGGAGAGCTCTTATTAGTTTAATGTCAGTTTATTCTGTTGATGGCAAGAGGCTATTATTTTAATTATGACAATTTTAACTTTTAGCCTATATTTTGTAAACCAGAGTGTTGTGAAGAGACGCTGACCATGTACTGTTGCTCAACAATGCAAGTGAATAGGAGTGAGAAGAAGCAACAGGCTAAGTTGCATAAACATCCAAACACTAACACAAGATCACAGTGTAATCTACACCACTAATACTTGGCCTAATCAACATTTGGAACAAACTGAGCGTTCTCACCCCCCACTCCCAAAGAACCACCCTCAACAATACTTAGTATGTGGCCCTCTGGTGACCAATAACATGGTCTTACGGCCCCAGCATGTGCTTTCCATCCTTCAAGCTTTGGTCACTCCTCCTTCTGCACTATGCACAAATTTAGATGTTAAGTGTTTTGGGCAGAGCCTTCTGTAATTTATTTGCTCAGTGAAGTGCAGAGTACACATCTGGGGCCTGTAAAATGGTAATGAAATCTCAACAGCACTAAGCAGTTATGAAACACATGAAAACCTCTTGCATTAATCCAGCACTTTTCACAATGGAGGATTCCAAAGAGCTTTACAAACCAAGTGAATAATCAGACTAAATTCAAGACTGCTGAAATAAAGCTACTTCCCTGGTAAAGCTCAGCAGTGGCTCTCAACCTTGAGCGCCCAGCACCAACTGGTACTATCGATCCCCTTGTGCACGTACCCGAAGCGGGTTAAGGAAAAAAAAAAACTGTCAGCGCAAGTTGTAGCATAAATATTCCAGGTTTAAGGGTCATCAATAAAAAGAGGCTTTTTGTTAATTTACATTAAAGTACTAGGCTAAGAAAACTGCCTCTTGTTCTGGATAAAAAAAAACGGAGAACAGGTGGTCCTTCCAGCAGAGATAAAACCAATCTGGAATTAACACTAGATTATGCAGGAAATGCTCGCTTGGGATTTCATGACAAAAGAGGCAAACCTGTTTCATCTGAAGGCCAAACACCCATTTGGAAAGCAAATCCAATGGAACAAAACTGTGTTTACAGTAAGAATACAAGAGGAGGCCAGATTACTGCAATGCATCCAAACACACCAAACAAATGTTATTGGGCTGGGTAGGTGGATGGCTTCTGTGATAATAAATGATCTCGCTGGAATAGGGAAGCACAAGCAGTGAGAGAGAACAAGGTCCTTGTTCAGTGTCTTACGACATCCACCTTTCTAACTGGACTGAACACATTCCAATTCTGGGGAAGAAAGGGGATTTAGGTAAAGGCCAGGTTTGAACATTTTCATTACTTGTCTTTTAAGCAGATTAAGTCAATTCTCTCCTCCAGCCCTTTGGCTTCCCTTGTGAACAGCAAGCAGGCTGGGACTTTTCATTGTTAGCTGAAACAGACGTTTGGACATGTGCCCTTTTTGGAGCATGCAGTACTTTACTTTTACTACTTCTAATAGAGGCTTTGTCCAAAACTCAAGAATGACCTTGTTTATTTGCTGGCCGCCTTTAACCTTGATGCTTTGGCATGGGAGAAAGCAAGCATGGCTTAAGAACAGACCCACATCTTGCTGAATTTTTGAAGAAATCAATTTTTTTATAAAAGATAGGGTCGCTGCATGTCCCTCTTTTCTAAGAGCAATTCCTTATTCCAGAACATCACACCTCTATAAAACAGAGATGCATAATCAATTTGGAGATGCAATACAGTACAGTTGTGTCCTATTTCTTTAGATTTTGTAACAGAACTAGATTGGCACTGGAGAGTTTTAAGACTATTTATGCAAAATGTCCAAGGTTCCAAGACCTAGAGGCAGGGTTAAGCAGCAGGTAGCCAAATTTGTGGATGACACCAAACTATTTAGAAGAGCTTCAGAAAGTTCTCTCTGTACTTGAAGAGTGGGCAACGAAATGGTGGATGTGTTTTATTGAGAGTAAATGTAAAATTATGCACATTGGGGCAAGGGATCCTAATTTCACATATATGTTAATGGGTTCTGAGCGACCTGTGACAGAGCAGGATCCAAACTGTCCAGAGATCCAGTTGTCCAAATTTTATTTTCCGTTTGAGGTACAAAATGCATTGCAACTTTCACCTAGGGCGCAATCCAGAGTAACTACGGGGAGTCTTTGCTCCAGTGTAAGAACAACTTACTCTGGATTGCAATGTGAATTTCCCATAGGTTTTCATTAGGTGGTGCTGTAACTACGGGTGCACATATTGTCTCTTATATGCTCCCGTAGTTACTCTGGATTGTAGGGCTACGCTACTGTTTCAGAGAGGTGGCTACAGCAGGTGCAAGCATGGATTTGGCATGCTCTTTTAAGTAAGTTTGTTGCAGGGTGTACAGAATGTGCTTGCCTCCTCACCAGCAATTAAACAATTAACCCACTGAAAAGAACACATTTTGGCAGAATGTAAATATGTAGCTAGTTCTGGAAATAAGTTATTACACATAATTATTCTTGATGCAAATTATCTTAACATCCTGCTATAATACTAAGATAGCTGATCGGATATCAATTGAAAGATACAATACCGAGAATGTGGGGTTTGAGACCTGGATGCTACAAGATGAAGTGAGCTCCTGTCCTTTGTCCAGCTCCTGTTAATGCAGTTTGAAAGCATGCAAATGCAAGCAGATCAATAGGTACCACCTGAGTAAGAAGGTAACAGTGTTCCTGTTAACAGTGCACCTTGACATATGGTTGGTCATGCTGGCCACATGAAGCATCTTTGGACAATGCTGGCTCTTCAGCTGAGAAACAGGGATGAGCACCGCACCCTACAACCTACACAACTAGCAGTACAACCTGTTAAGGGCAACTTTACCTTTAAAAAGATTAGAAAATGAAAAGGAAGGCTTCTAGCAATTTCTAAAAGACTCAACGAAGTTTGGTTCAATAAGTTGACATATTTGACAGTAAGGTTGACTCCAAAATTGTTTTCAGTTAGAATTTCTATCAACACCAGAAACAAAAAGATCAATGAATTCAGGTTTATTTTGATGAACTATACTGGATTTCTATTTTGGGATTTTTACCCTCCTTTCTCAGCAAGCCGATTCAAGGCAGATTTTCCTATCAAAGTACAGTAAAAACCAACAAGTTTCCAGACCTTATGATTATTGAGGGGACCCAAAAATTTTGCTCTTGCACATGAAAAATTTTGCACATCAAACAATATCTCTCTTCCTACTTAACTTTTACAATCAAGAAGACAGACTTGCTTAATGAAACTCCTACTTAAAGTTGTTCTCCAAGGCCTCCTGATGATCCTACATTTTCTTTGACTCCAATAATATAAAACCTCAACAAGTTTACATTATAGATCCTAATCACAGAATTTTAGTTTTTTCTCATTTCTTAAAGTATACTGTGGAAATCCAAACTTAGGGATTTATTCAGGGATGGGAAAGGTATTTATGTCCTACACATTCAAATACATCTGCTTAGCACTGTTGAAAAATGTGTCCCCGAAGAAGGTATCAGCACAATAATAAAGTTGAATGTGTGAACTCCGACTGAACCTTTCCACCATTCAGGTTCTTTTTTGAATTATGAACGTAAGACTGAGGGTTGCAGGAGACATCCATCAAAATGCTAGTAGGGCTGCCTCCTTGCGGTCATAGCCCCTTCCCATGACATCTCTTAATTTTGTTCACCTGCAGCGATGGCTTCATATCTAGCTCCTATTCAGACAGCAAAGAGCCAAAAAGTGGCATGTTCCCATTCAGAAAAAACAGTACCACACTCCCAAAGACAATCATAGGGCTCCTAAATTTGCACACAGTTTGCAGACCAAAGGTGGTATATGGAACTCTTTCAGCTTGGTACCCAAGCATATTTTCTCCAGATGCTTTCAGACGTCTAACATGGCACTGCTTACACTAAAAACTTTAGGCCTAATAACTTTATTTACATGTTAATCCCATCTGGAGCACAGACTTTCCCTGCTCCTGAAATCTCAGTTCACAATCTCAATTTTTTAGGGTATTTCACTGCTGCTGCCAGTTTAATTCCTGGAAACTGCCAGTTTCTAACACCCTGTTAGAAAATACTAAGGTCTTCTAAGAACTCTGGGATTTGTAGATCTTGGAAGTACATGTCATACGCTGAAATCCTAACTTCACTTTCCTTGGAGTTATCATTGAACACAATGGGACTGACTCCTTCCTCTAGCTCAGTGGTTCTCAATCCTAATGCCACGACCCCTTTATACGTTCCTCATGTTGTGGGGACTCCCCAACCATAAAATTATTTTCGTTGCTACTTTACATGGGAATAAAGGCCCCCCTGACTATAATGGGATTTATTTCAGAGTAGGCATGCATAGGATTGGGCTCCGAGGCTGCAGTCCTATCCACATTTACATGGGAGTAAAGGCCCCCCTGGCTGCAATCTTATGCACTTTCTTTGGAGGCAGTCCCTGTGAACTGAATTGACTTACCGGTACTTCTGAGTGCACATGCATAGGATTGGGCTCTACTGTTCCAGTGAGATGCACAGTTTCCTGGGAGTAAACCTCCACAGAACTCAATGGGGATGACTTTTGACTAGACATGCATAGAATTGGGTTCTAAGCTGCAATCCTAGCACTTTCCTGGGAGTGGCCCCGTTCACAATCATGGGGCTAACTTCTGAGTAGGAATGCATCGGATTGGCCTCTCAGGCTGCAATCCTAGCCAGTTTATCTGGGAGTCAGCCCCATTGTCTTTAATGGGGCTTACTTCTGAGTTACATGCATGGGATTGGGCTCTTATGGATGCAGCTTCACTTGCGTTAAAATAATAAGTGCCTTGCTGGATCAGGCCAATGCCCATCTAGTCCTACCAGATGTCTTCTGACACACACCAGACAACAAGAGACCTGCATCCAGATGCCATATCCTGATGCCACAGATGCACCTGGCCATGTTCTGAGCCACCCTTCTAAAATCTAGCATATGTTTCTCAGGCTGCAAGCCAGCCTGGGAGTAAGACCCTGCTGGCGGGCAACGGGCTGGCTGGCAGGCAGCGTGTGCACCTGGAGGGAAGCTCCCTCCTGCGTGATATGGATGGGCAGTGCACGCACACCTACAGGGAAGCCCCCTGCAGAATCTGGACGTGTGGCATGTGCGCCTGGGGAATGCCCCCCTGCTCAGCAGTCAAAGGTCCCTGGAGCAACCCCAGTGTGCGTGCAGCTACAGCTGGAGATCTGGCAAGCCTGACCTGGTCCCCTGCACCAGGGGTCTTTAGGCGACCCCCAGGAAAGCTCCAGGCGACCCCTAAAGGGGTTCTGACCCCCACTTCGAGAAACACTGCTCTAGCTACTAGTATTTCTTGTGCAAGCATCATCACTGTTTCCTTTCTTTGCCATTTTTCCTACTCTCACCTGGTGTCAATTGCTTATGATTCTGAATGCCACTGATTGCAAGACATGTCCTAAGGTCTGGAAACTCCAGTACAGAAACACTGATATAGGGAAATACAGTGAATTTGCATAACAACCTCATAACAACCACAAGTAAGGTCACAATCTACCTTATTTTTTTTCTTATGGTAATGGACTGTACCCCAGGCCTTGACCTATGGTCCTAAGAAACATGCCCCCCTTTCAAATGGGATTCCTTTGGGGCTTCCTAAATTGTAGGAAGCACTTTAGTTTATGCTATCTTGACATCGTCCAACACAGTAAGCAAGATCTGCTGTAACCCAGCAAAGTTACATGAAGTAATGGAAGAAGCAAACAACAAGCCCTCAGCAGGGGAAATTTGTTGTTTTACTGATTATTTCTTAAAGCATTGAAATCCTCTATTCCATACAATAAGATGAGAGAAAATTAAAATGTAAACAAAGTGCAGCCCAATCTTATCCTGCTCCAGCCCATAGAATACACTGCTTCCAGTGGAATATGGACCACCACACAGGACAACGCGATTACTCTGAACAGAAGTTGAGAAAGTCCAGCTTGGAAACGATTCCAAAAATTGAATAGATCTTTTGGCTCAGGATTAACCTGATATATTTTTTCGGGATTCTTTATGAAAAGGTAATAGCTATGTGCAAACTGTTCCAGGCATAGCATATAACCAACATTTGGCTTACAGTTTGACAGCTTCTGTCATGCTCCCCTTTTATCCCAGCACGCCAACCTAGTTTACTTCAGAACCAGTGACAGTAGTTTATATGGTCACAGTGATGTAGTCTGGTCATGTGCCTGTCTTCACCAATTGCATGAAGTTGCCTTTCCTTGTTTCCTCTTTTGCTAAGGATCATTGCTTTACCTGTGCTATGCCTGTGACACATTAATCTCTTTTTGAGAGGTAGGGGTGGGGTGGGAGAAAGAGGCAAGCTGTGCCTGAGAAAAGAGCGAACTATAGTCTTTTGCGCCCTTCCATTTCAAAGCATTTTCTTGTTCTGTAGTTGATAACCAATGCAACCTCAGTTCAACACTAAGCTTTTGGTTGATGCCATCTGATGCCATCTCTTTCCACAAGAGAGAGCTCTAAAACTTTTGTAAGGGCATCAATGGCTCAATGAGAGCTCAGTGGGTTGCTTATCTTAGAGCATCCCTCAGGTTAAGGCAACGTCTCAGTTGTTGAGAGGAATTTCCTATTAAGTCATAATTCACAAATATTCTGTAAAGCTGATCTTCCAAGGAAAAAAAAACCCAACTTCTTATCCTAAGGCAGGATATAAAATTCTGAATGATTCTGGGGATGTAAAAGTCAAGTGGAAATAAAAGTTTCTCACTTTTGATATCTTTAAAAAGCTTTGGAAATTGACACTTTTTCAGACAATTGGAATAATTCCTAGACGCTATTTCAGCTTTATGACCACACAATAAATTCTAAAGAAATAGGAGCATAAGTAGCATTTCCTGAAGCATTTGTGAAATCTCTTTGCCAAGTGTCCCCAAACACCAGAGGCAAGATGATTACTTCGTTCTTTGAGAAATAGTTTTCTAATCAATTTTAGTGGCTAACATGGACAAAGGCCATCAGATTTATTAATTTTCCCCATCTATTCTGTCAATGTACATATATAACTGGTTTTAACCACAAAACCTTAATAAAACCAAAAGAAGAGAACCATTTGCCTTTTTACTATTAGCTAAACTTTATTTAGAGGACTATACTTATTAAAATTGTATTCATAGTTATGAACCACCACGTCTTGAATAATCCTTTTAAAAAAAAAACCCACCAAAACCACCTAGCTTGTGTTTATTTGATAATAAAAAATATATATATAAAAAAGCAGTTTCACCATTTTTCTATTTTAAGGGGAGTATTTAGATGCCTGAACTGCTTTCAGATACAGACGGAGATTATGAGCAGTCAGAAAGAAACGGATACCCTACACATACTGGATATGGATTCAGTTTTCAGGAAAAAAATGGTTTATTCTTCCTACCAGCTGGCAATGTGGTACATCTGAAAATTGCTCCATTTTGAGTACATTGCTCAAATTTCAATTATTTGCCAATAATAGCAAGAAACCTAATATTTACAGATACAGTGGCCCTTTTGAATGACCTGTCCGCTTTAAGAAACCTCACTTCATGACAAGAGTACTTCTTGCAATCAAATACATATTTAGCAAAACTGGAAAAATAAATTTGGCATGTTAATCCATCAAAGGATTAAGGACTTATCTTCATTTGCTGCACTTGGACCATTAGCCCATTAGTCACTCCAGATAGCCTGTGGAAGATCTATGTGCACATTTTTGCACAACTCCTTTATTATGTTGATTGAACCAACGAATTCAAGTCTTTAGGTTGAAGAAAAGCAAATCCTGCAATAATTAAATCTTGCACCCTCTCAAATCCTTCCCTTGGTTTTGCCCCCAATGCTGAATTTTCTTGGGGGGGAAATTATAAAGTGATAAAATATTCACATTTCACAACTAAATAGTCACAATATTATAAGTTGGAGTGCAAAGTGACAAAAGGAGACAGTGGAAGAGCTGGAAACGGAAATGCTTAAGCTCATGGACTATGCCATAAAAACAATAATTTCTTTTGATGTTGCTGTGAAGGGAATAGAACATGACAGGTTGGATGTCATGACCTAACCCCCTAGGGCTGCAGAAAGGAAGTGGTTAAAAAGTCTCCTGTCCTTTGCATCACTGGCTTTTCCAGAGATCGATGTGGGAGGCACAGGTGGGGGGTAGGCACATAGCCAAAGCCCTCAATGCTGCTCAGATATGGCAAGAGTCCAAAAATGCAAAGCTTTCTACCTCCAGCTGATAAAGATAATGCCCTGATGAACTGAAACAGCGTTCCTAATAATGCTTTAACTGTACCTTGACTCAAGCTCACCCACCCCTACTAGTTTCCCACTCACCTTTCTCTAACTTTCCCACTTTATTAATGCATTTTTCCTAGTCAAAATACCACTCCATGTTCCTCCTTGCCTTAGCTTTGCTATCAACTCCCAATTTCTTCCTTCTATGCTGTTCCATCCTCTCCCACACAGACTCGCCCAGTTTTCTTCTGGGTGGGAAAAACAAACCAAAGCAAGGACATGGGATTACAGAGATATCAAAATTAATCCTACATTCTGGAGCTTGGTTGAAGAGACAACGCCAGCGTGATTGCCCTGGGAGCCCACTTCTGACAAAACTGTTTGTCAAAATACAGTTGACCCATTCAACATTCACTATTTCTTGCTTTCCTCTATCAGGCATAACTTCACAACTACCAGAAGTCACCCAAAAGTTGATCAATCATTGCCTGAAATGCCAATAGACACAATTTGATGTGAAAGCAACACTGCAGAGAGGCAGGAATTCTTCTACCCAAGTTCCAAGCTTGTGCAACATGTTGACTTTTCTGGATCATGGATCTTCACTGATAATCATTGGAATATGACAGCATTCTAGGAAATGGAGGGCCAGACTCAGACTACAAGGGGCTGACATCTGGATTCTTTGTTTTCCCAAGCAACGTGCCTGTAGCCTTTAGTAACCCCACACTTGCTAATATGAACTTCATAAACTGCTTTGACATCCCCATAGAAACAGAAGATGAGATCATAAGTAGAGGATTAGTACCTCTTAAGAGAGTCAAGCAGGAGCCAATAAGGGGTTTCAATTCCCCCATTAGGGGGCAGTCTACTCAGCAAGTGGGAATGGCAGGATGAAAAGGGAAAAGTACAACATAGGAAGGGCAACTGCAATGAACTACAAAATACAGACAAAAGAACAGGCCCAGGTCAAAAAGGGCAACAAATCTAATGATTTTCACTACCAACACTTAAAAAGCTGTCTGTTTCACAGCTCACACCAGCATAGAGTGCTGCTGTATCCATTTGCCACTGCACCACTTTTTCCTTAGTTGCACTCAGCCTTTTCTAAGTTGTCAGCGAGAAAGAGACACTGTCCACCCATTACAGTCTCTAAAACAAAACTATTTTGATCTCAAGAGAAAATGACTGACCTGTTGAGCTTTATTTTGTTTTTTGGAACAAATCCGTCAGGAAGCTTTGGTCTATGATTTGGCAGCAAACCTGAAAGAGAGGAGGAATAAACAGGAATGGAAAATTAAGTATTTACAGTATAATCCTTTGCAGGATTCTCTAAGCCACAAAAAATGGTGTAAAAACAAGATCAAAATAACTTTACTTTGTTTTGGAGACTTGGGGAGTCCAGCAGAGGCTAACTTTCTCTCAGGTAAATGAACAATACTCTTTCCGACAGTGATCCTGGGGTTCACATTGCTGCCATAGCTCCTGCCCCTCCCATGCTTACAGTGCTCCAAAATCCTATGCAGGAGTTTGGGAAGCATTGCTTGAAGTAACTGATTTTCAACCTTTCTCCTCTTAGGGCACACTAATGAGGTGCTGAAGTGGTGAAGGCACACCATGCTGCCACTAACATTCCCCAATGGCCATAATAAACGAAACCCCAAATTCCCACAGCACACTCAGATGCCACAGCACAGTAGTTGAAAATGGCTGCCTAACTTATTGTGAAGTGTTAAAATACTTCAAGAATGATACAAATAACTAGCAAGTAGAGGGTGTTAAGTGCTTAGACTAGTAGTTCCCAAGCTGGAGTATTCATACCACCAGGGATACTTGTCAGGCTCTTTAGGGGCACTTGAAAAAGAACTGAGTGGTGGAGAAAGGAAAGCCTATATTAGAATGCTGTGTGAGGCTGGCAAGCCAGAAAGAAAAGCAGGTATCTGGCTGCAGAAGCCCACCAGGTGCTAGATTTGGTTATCAAATTGTGTATTATCTGATATGGGTCAGTAGTTGAAAATGCATAAATTTGACACAGTAATTAAGAAAATGTTTTGCTAATAATTATGTACAATTTCTGGAAATGGGATGCCAAGTTAAAAATGCAAGGAACGCAAGTTAAAAAAGTTGAAAACCACTGGCATAAACTATCGTATTTGCACTGAATTCATCCTAGAAAATTAATAAGTATATCCTAGAAAATATTCAAACATGGTGTTATTTATTTTACTTAAAAGTAACCTCATTGCATTCAGTAAGAGTTAGGCTTACTGAGTTACTCACTGGAAGCACACCTCTAGTTAAGAGAATGAAACTCCTTAAAATGTCTGCAGTAGTAAACATAGCATGGAAGAGATGCTTGTATATTTTATGAGAAGGAGGTAGGAAACTAAGGCTTGCAGTCCGAAAGAGAATATGAAGCAACCCCATTGAAAACAATAAAATTTATTTCTGAATTTATTTTATTTAGAACTACAATGTGGAAAAACTAAACCCCCGTGGCCATGACACTATAGAGCAGGGGTTTCAACTTTAGGCTTCCTGGACTTTTAACAAGTTTGTAGAAGAGGGAATATCAGCAGGCACAACTTGTTATCTGTGAGATGAGAAGCTGCACCTGCTGAAATTCCCTCCTTTCCATACTTGTTAAAGGTCCAGGATCTCTGAAGTTAAAACACCCCTGCTATTGAGTGACAGAGAACAATCATTTCAAAGCAATTTGCTCCAGGACAGTAAGCGTAAGACTGCAGCTCAGCTGCTACAAGGGATGCTGCTGCATGTGATATAGTCCCAACCAAGTTAGGTATACTAAATGGAAAATTATTCACTCAAATAGACTAGTTACCTGCTCGATGAGCCATTTGCACACACACGGCAATCTTCTTGTGCTCTTCCTTACACAGGCCTGTGATCTTCCGCGATAGCATCCCTCCATCTGGTCGTATAAATTGACTTAGTAACAAGACATCCTTGGGGAGCAGAGAAAAGAGCAATTCCAATCAGACCAGAGCCTGAACATATGGTATCTTGTAAGTGGCACCTGCGCTAAAAAAATGTATGAAAAACAGAAGCTTGCAATCATGGATATTTCTGGACAAAAATGTCTTATATCACCACCCAGGGCTTCTTTGTTCCACCTTTCAAGTCTTAAAGCCACTCCCTCCAACCTGCCAAGGAATGCAGAAAAATGACATATATAAGAGGGATAAGCACAAGGGGAGGCAAGGCCAGCTTCTTGTTAACAATCAGATCCTCAGCCTTATTAGTGAATTTATATGGTTTAAAAAACCTTGGAAAGACGAATGATAATATAAATTGATCTTTGAGAATATGTCCAATTATATCTGTTGGTGATTAGCTTCCAACATGAATTAAGAAGATACAGTACTGAACTCTTATTCATTAATAAAAAATTTAATTCATTTTATGGTTCACTTGCCCTCCATTTTTATTCACTTAAGAAATTTTTATTCACATTTCCTAAGGTCCATGAGGCTTACTATTCAGGTATCTCCCTGTACCTGTAGGCCCCATGCCTGTGGCTTCATTTGTCTGTGATTCTCAAATTCTGAGCATCACACTTATAACTTCTCTTTGCTTGCAATCACTTTGCGAAGGAAAACTTTTTTCCTTTGGAAAAGGAAGGCAGAGAGAACCTACATATATTGCTGCTGGATCAAGTAAAGTCCTAGGTCAAGTAAACCTGTCCTTAATACACACATTCTCACCAGTGATGGGATTCAAATGCCCATCTGGCAGCCACTTTTAAATGGCTATTTTTAAACTTTATATGTCCTTTCTCTCGTTAACATCCAATTCTATGGAGTAGGTGCGAACCTGCAGGAGCCCACCACTGATTCTCACATGTTAACAAATATCCATGTACACAGAATCTAACAACATTCTGAACACTCACATTAATATAACTTTATCCAATTCAGTTACCCAATACCACTGGCTTGACTCTGTTACAAACAAGTACAGGACAGGTTGTACATGTGGATAAATCACTTCTGACACATTTCAACTTTTAAGGGTTTAAGGGCTGCAGCACATATTTTTGCCACATTTTATTACAGATAATACCACTTCCGAATTAAAAGTAAAGTTTGTAAAGTCTGGTATTTAATTTTACAAGACTGAAATGGAAAAATTAACTGTGTGTTATATAAAATGATTGCTACCCAAATTAATTTTTCTGTTGACTTGTTTTACAATGTCTCCTAAAAATTTCTCCAAGACTAAAGATAAAACTCTTCTTTGTCAGAATACACTATTTTTGCTGTGCCAACACAGAATGCTATAAAGATTTGAAATCTGACCTAATGAGACCAAGAAACTACTTTTTCTAGAGTTGTTTTGTCTTACTAATTTTGTGGAGATATGAATCCTCTGAAGAAAGAACATCCTCAGAACCTTGAAGCCAAGGACAAATTAAAACCATGCAAATTTTATATAATCCAAGTTTGAACAATATAATTTTGATTCCCCCAATATCTCTTGTATAAACAACTAGCGAAAAGCGTACCCGTGTTGCAAAGTAATATTTCCCCATATGCCATTCCCCCACGGCGCATCAACACCCCATGCGCATCAACAACCCATGTGCCTGAACTCCTCATATGCAACATCACCCATCTGCATCAGTCCCCCATGCACAACTTTCCCCCCTGCGCATCATCCCCCCTGCGCAACTTTCCCCATGCACAACTTCCTCACCAGTGCAATCTCTTCCTCTGAACACTGTCCCCCCAACTGCACCAGGCACTGAGCACCAAATTGGCTGGATGTTATTCAGTCTCCCATGTTAAGTATAGGACAAAAACATGTTGCATCCCTTTTCAGCCCCTTAAGGGTTAAATTTCTCCACATGGGTTCTTGGGAGGTGTTCATGTGACAGAAGGAACTTCCTCGCTGAATTTCATGCTTCTAGATCCGGGGATTGGGACGGAATGTTGATGAGTCATCAATTCTCCAATGCAAAGTATAGGGAGGAAAACGCGTTATGCCCCTTTTCACCTCCTTCCGGTTGGAATTTCCGAAAACCGGAAGGAGCACCCCTCCGTCACGGAAGGAACACCCACCCCAAATTTCACACTTATAGGCTGGGCAGTTTTGGCAGGGCAGTGATGAGTGAATCAGTCAGTGAGTGACTTTTCTCTTTTATATATATAGAAGATGATGGGCCTGAAGTATATGAAAAGCTCATAGTTGAAGGAATGACATTTTGATCCCAGCAGTACTTGATTATCTGGAGATCATTAGGCATGCAACAGAAACCATCTCCAACATTCAGGAATTTAAATTTCTATTTCTGCATGAAGAATTAATTGTTTCCTGGAGTCTTAGGCCTCCAGGAAACATACAAGACTAATACAGCAGTTCTATTTGGAAAGTCAATTACCAAAGCCTACTTAACTTATTGATGGAACATTCCTAACCAATTTAAGCCAGCACAAGTCTCCCCATTTCTGTTGTGGTGTGGGGAAGCTGGTGCATGTCTGTGCACTGGCCTATCCCTCCAGGAGTGGCGCAATAGTGCCTTATGGCACTTCTGTGATATCCCCAGGCCAGCACAGGACTTATGCCAGCACCAGTCCAGGCACAACAAGGAGGTATGATTGCACTGCGACTCAGTATACAATTTGTCTGGAGGGTCAACACTGACATTGCTGTTCCCTGACTAAATACTGTAGATAAATACTGTAGATATGGCATACAAAATAAACTCACTTCCATGAAGGGATATGAAATAAGAACCAAGTGTCTCGGAGTCAAATGTTTTGGGGCTTTTATACAAGTAAATAGGAAGAAAAAAACTATTAATCACAGATCAACAAATAGCCCGAATAGATCTATATGAAGTATGGGAACAAACAGGAGAGTCTTCTATTTAAATGCAGACTCCTGACCTACTGTATCTGTACTTTCCTCATGTATATCCAATATTTTAAATACAACGAAAAAGGAGAAGGTAGGAACAAAGATCTCTTCTTTGCTACTACTAAGATAATTAATACTTTCAGATTGCATGATCATACACAGGCATCATCAACCAACTTTGGACTTAAAAATTATTTCATAACAAATCAATTGAGCACCACCCATTTTAGTCCTACAAGTTGTACTTTAAGCCATATGACCCGAGTCATAATATAAGGTTACGGCAATTCAGAAAGGTCCCAAATACAACAGGCTAGAGACTCTCCCACTATTCTCACAGGGGCAATGCAGAGAGACACAGCAAGGACCAGGACTCTGAGAGAAACAAGAATTGTAAAAGGGGTTAAAGAGAAGTATTCTGGCAGATCTGCATAGTGCCGTCATGTTCCATGAAATTCACATTGTGTGCTAGTAACAGGCAGCCAAGAAAGACGACAACAACCACACACTCGCTTTAATCACTGGACAGCTCCTGGGAGAGGCTGAACCCATATTCCCACCCCTGTAATCTGTAGGATCTGATGAAAACAACTTGGATTGAATTAATTTGGGGCTAATAAGCAAATGTTGCATTTCTGTCTCCAATCTGTGCTGCCAAAGAGAGATGACATTTACTGCCTGGTCAGACTAATCACGTTCCAAGCAAGAGAAAAGGAAACATGTTTTGCCTTCACCTCCACAGGGTATTTGATTTCTTTGATTTTGTAAACAAAACATGTACAAAACATGTACGCAGCACATCCCCTGGAATCAGTGGCTAGCTGTAACTAATGGCAAAACCATTGCCACCTGAGGCCACCTGGAGAGCTGACAAGTGCTAACATTTCAACATAAATCAAAGGACACTTTTACTGTATATAGACTCTTACTACCTCATGCCATGTCCCTAACTACTATTTCTAAGTGCATAAAATTGGCTGCTTCTCGAGGTGCTTTTCTGAAAAGCTGAAGCCACAAATTAGATGGTGCTTAATATCCAAGGATTACACATTTTATCCTACATTCTCAACTCCACAGGAAAATCGCTCCCATTTCTCATGGCAAGCAGGAAGGATTAATAACCACAACTCAGTGTTTGTATTTCTTGTCTTATACATTATGTTAACGTATCTCTTACTACAACATTTGCTAAATCTGAGACTACTGCTTCTCAAAAGCCATAAATGCATTTAATGCATTCTCAAAAGTTTAATGCAGAGGCAAAATCTGAATGAATGAGCTCCTGTACCAAAGGGCCTACTCAAATATCTGGCACAGTGTTGAAGGCCAGATAAAATATTTTAAATATAAGATTTAAATGTATTAGAGATTGATGAATGAATAAATGGAATCAAATTCCCAGGGTTTCTGCAAGCACCAACACACAGCACAAAAATAAAGCATACACATAACACGAACCCCCATTCCCCTACCATACAATCATAGCTCTCAGCTGTTTGTTCAACTGGGTCAGAGGCTCTTAGGGAACCAGAGGCTAGCCGTGGGCCAGTTAGAAGCTTGCTAGGGGCTGCATCTGGCCCCCATACTGGGGTTTGAAGATCCCTGTCTTGAACTATTCTTTTCTCTAGCCATTCTGTTATTTTAATATGCCATGTGGTATACCTGAAGAGATTCACTGATGCAAGTGTTCCCAAGTGGTACATGTCACTCTGAACCCACTATGTTCAGTGCTCCCATCTTGTAAATCTGAACACTGCCCTCACCTGCTATCTCTTAGTCTCCCTAACCCTCAGAAGGCCTTCTACAGCCTTGGGGGTGGGTGTTAAATTATTTTCAATTTTTCAGGGAAATAGGAAGTGCCATTTTCAGGTCGTCCAGAGGCCTCAGAAGGCTGAGGGGTGAGGAGAGGCTTGCCCCCAGTAGCACAGAGGTCAAAACTGCCACTGAGTATGTGCCAAACTACAGGGGTATGCCCATTATCAAACAACAAAATTAATAGTTAATTGTTTAGAAATAAAAACAGAAACTGCACACAAATAAAGCACATATCCTGACACACTCCTGCGCCTCCAACTATTTTTTCGATGCCATTCCTCTGTCAATCTGGTGCCATTTCTTCTTCCTCTCTTTATAGGTCAAATTCATCAGACCATTCTTGAAGATCATTTACTGAAAGCCCCTTTCCAACTTCTTTTTATTGTTCTCCTCTCCACTGGTGAACCTGGCATCTATTTCTTTACCTCCAGATGCACTTCTATTAGTAGTCCATTAGTTCTTAACTTCTACTGTAGTTTTGGTTTCCTTATCTGTAATTATGTATTCTTGTCTGGTTTCTATTTCTAACATAGTACTTTTCTCCCTGCCACCCGTTCTTCATATAACCTTTGTGAAAACAGCTATTCAGAGTTCAATTTTTGCATTAAGGGTTGTTCACTGCAGGCCTTCCCTTACAACAAACTAAAAGGGTCCCCTGTTTCTGTCTCTCTCACCTTTTCCCTTATTGCTTTCTTGAAAGCCAGTTCACATACTGGCAAGAAAGAAGAAAGAGATACCATTTTATATGATTTAACTTTGCATTGTTTATACAATTAGTTTGATGTCCTATTGAGTACATCATATCCAAGCTTTGAATGGCCATGAAAGCATCTGAATTAACCATCTTATATTGTCAGCACAGACAGACACTGGTCAAATTACCAGACTCAACAATTTCATTTATGAATTAGAACACTTAACTGCTTTTCTGACACCGAAGATAGAATAAACATGAAATTCATGGTCAGCAAAAAACAAGGCTAGCAAAAGAAGCTGACCAGCTAATCAGCTTAATGAGTTGGTCAAGCAGAAGAGATGCATATTGCATTCCTCTGGAAGGCCAACAAGTTAAAACTAGTTTTGCACACCTGGGAGGAATATCCTATAACCTCAGGGCAATAGATCTGATTCTTGTCATGACAGTTTTTATCACAGGTAAATAAGGAATTGAAACAGGGCCTGTCAAGATCAGTCATCTTGTATAGCGCTGTATAGGGCTCAATATCAGGACAGGCCCCCTCAAAGATTTATTTATTCAGGTGTTTACATACCACTTTCTACCTCTGAAGGAGGTCCCCAAGGCTGCTTACATTTCCAGAATTACTAATTTGTAAAATAATCTCTTAGGCCAGCATTGTTCTCTGTAGAAATATTCTGTAGAAATATACTGTTGATTACTGAGTGAGGCTGTTACAAGCTCCTCTAACCTGGGCACTTCAGGTGTGAAGAGTTTCCAAATATAAAGGCCTTTACAAATAAGCACTAGCTATTCTAGTGGACTCACATTTGGACTGTGTCCAAAAGCACGTTGGCAGACAGTGTTAATTGGAACAGTATCCACTTTATTATGCTCCCACCACCCCATATTCATAAAGGGATGTGCAGCAGCATTTAGATTAAACTTCACAGGCAAACCCATATACAGCACATTGCAGGAATCTAACTTTTTGTTGAAAATGGTATATATTATATACGGTAAGTACTGTTGATTGATTAGTATTGCACAATCTGTTGATGAGAGGGCAAGCCTGTGTAGGCCACAACTCATTAATATTGGGTTTGCTACTGAAGCAATTGACATACATAAAAACAGACAATGGAAATTGGAACAGCCATATGTAAGGCTGCTTGGTCCATGAAGGAGGCTAAGATATGGAGACAGTGAAAGAGGCTGTTGACAACCTTGCCGCCTGGGCATGACCTGCACCCTGCTCCATCCTTCCCTCTCCAAACCCTGTGCTGGTGGCTCCAAATGGAGTGCTGGCGAGGCAACAGCCCACTGCATTAGTGCTACTTCTTTGCCAGTGTTGCAATGTGCCTTAATGTATGTTTGCAAAACCTTCTGTTCTGCCAGCAGATCAGCCACTGCATTGGCCCAGTACACATATAGACTCTCAGCACAATCTTATTTTTGTAAACTTCAAAATGAACACTTACCTCATAATTGTATTTGTGTTTTAGGTTCCAGCGACAAATAGGACACTGGCCAGAAGGATTTGGAGGGGTTGGAACTTCTGGTTCATCTATAATTTTGCCTTCAATCTAAGAATTAAGAAAGAACAAATTAATGAGGAAGTGAAAAATTCATATTTGAGAGCCTGGACAAGAGACTTTGGACAAAAGACAAGATAAAAACTTAAAACCTCCAAAGAATATATAGCTCATAAGAGAAAGTGGACAGGAAGCAGTGCATCCCGAAGAGCATTGCTAGCATATCTAGCTTCAAGAATATTAATCAATTGTGCACAAAGTGATCCAATTCACTAAGGCAGGGGTCTCCAAAAATTTTGGCCAAAGGGCCACATCATGTATCTGGCATATTGTCGAGGGCCCAAAAAATTGAAATATACATTAGAGATGGAACTTGAATGAATAGGCTTAAATTTCCAGGATTTCTCGAAGCACCAACACACATCACAGAAATAAAGCACACACTTAAATGGACTCCCATTCCCTAACCCCACAAGCTGCTTACCTATGTATACTTCAGAACCAGCACATCACAGAAAATATTTGGAGACTGTTCTGAGGGCTGGGGATCTCAATGGACCAGAGGCTGGCCAAGGGTCAGATTTCCCCGGGCTACATTTGGTCCTGGGGCCAGATCTGGAGACCCATGCACTAAGGCAATGGTTCCTGAACTTTTTTTAGTGGCAGCTCTCTTGATTATGGCCATGGCTCCTCTTTAGGGCTACAATCTTATATGCTGAATAGGACAGAGGGTTTTCAAAAGGATTCTGCAACTTCCTTGTTGGTTTCAATGGCTCCCTTTGGAGCCACTGCTCACAGTTAGAAACTACTGCACTAAGGAGTCATTCATTTGGACTGATGGATGCTTTTCCTAGAAGTCATGCAAGCTGTGGCTCTCACAAGCCAGGATATTTATGAAGAAATTTCTTACCCAACTTTTTAGCCACAAGTAAGAAGGCAGTATTTTAAGATTACCACCTCGAGAATATTAGTGAACTTGAGTTCATTTGTTGCAGAAGCTTGGAGTTGGCTCTTTTTATTAACAGCTGCAAGAATGTGAAACTTCTCTCATTTATCATAACAGGAGCAACCATGACAGGCTAGGATAGATCCCTACAGCATTTTTCTTATGTTTAATCCAGGTTTAGCTTTAAACACTCAAAAGTGACAGAGCCGATTGCATTCCCATTGGAAAACTATTTCAACAACTATTTTAATATAGAATAAGCAGCATTTCCTGACAGTCAGCTTGTTAAAGGAGACATACACCACATGTGATACAGGTTTTTAGCCATACACTCCTTTATTTAATATTCATATCGAAAGTCAAAATCCATCCTGAAGAAAACTGAAGTCCAGAGAACTTGACAGCCAAAACTTGGGCAGTTTATAAACAGATTTTTGCAGATGTTACGCTTTATTGCTGACATTTCTAGGAATACTCAGTTGAATACACAGTTGTAATGCAAGGATCTCAAGAGGAAGACTAAAGTAATCTGGTTTATGAAATCTTGTAATTTGGTAAGAGAACGTCTAAACTAGGCACTAAAAGTCAAGGACTGATGTTTGCCTAGGAAACCTCACTATTATGGTTCTCTTCTTAATGTCCAATTTGGATACAGCATTAAAAAGCTTCTCCTCATCACATGGGTATATATTATTAGTCTAATTCTTGTTCTCCCCCACCAAGCACTAATCATGAGATTCAATGGGACAAACAGTAGCAATAGTTATCTTTCCTTCCCCCTCCATTCAGTTTTCATCTTCTGGGTGCTTGTCCAGCTCACTATCCTCTATATCAGGGGGATCAGAGGAATGAGGTAAAATGATAGTAGCTACTAGACACCTGCTCCCCTGTAGCAGAGGGAGTCTTGACACTAATTATGTACACCAAAATGGATGGTATGAGTATCTGGAGCTGAGATTATAACATATGTAAACAGTGTTACACAGGATTTGAAGACAACCATATGCCCAGTAAAGGAATTTGTAGACTGTCAGATGAAGCCTAAAAAGGAATTTGTGAATTGTCAGATGACATCTATAGGTTACCTGTTAGAAACTAGCAGGCAAACAACATAGATTTGACTTGGACAGAATTTGGAAAGAAAACATGTAAAGCAAGCATCCAAGCTATATAAGTATCCCAAGTACTATAGTATAAATGCAAGAAAGAAGCCCTTGGAATGATATCCTGCAGCTGTTGCTCATGAGACTGAAAATCAATGGACCAGCAGCATCACTATATAAAACAGATACTGTATTTATATTCATAACTGATGATGGTATACTTAACTAGGAAAGCCATGACAGATACGTTACATGCCATTGTTCCCTTCCAAGTTCATAGAGATGGGGTGGCAGATGAAGCTGCCAATGTTCAGGGAGAACTAATTACCAATTAGCTTAGGGAGACACACTGAACTAATCAGAAGTTCTTCTTACAAGAGCATCATCATTACTCCTGCATCAAAAACAACCTAGTTAGCCTTGAAGGGCAGCACAACAATTTGTCCTTCAACTGAAATAAAATGCATTAATAAATACAAATGTGCACAGATTCACAACAGAGTCAAATATATCCCAGGGTGCTGCAAGCTGATTTTATGTCCATAGATTTTTAAGCCTCAGTACTCATTTGTTTAAAAATTATTTTCCTTATGAAATCCATTTTTTTAAGAACAATACTTTTCATGAGACAGAAAGCATGTTATAGCACTTGATAAATCTCGGACAGTTCTCTAAAAATACAATTGGAGTTCTACTCTTGGATGTTCTCCTTTTGTGCAACTATAGACATAAGCTGAAAATAATTTGTTTACCCTAAGAAGTACAGTCATTGCATGGCCAACAGCGCTCAAGTAAATTCAGTCTTATACAGAATGGTGGGCATCTTGAACTGATTTGTTCTTAAGGTGAGGTAACAGAATAACTGTTTTTAAGATGTGAAAATATGTATCCTTTTACTGTAATACAAGTTATTTTGAAATTAATACAGTTAGGTCACAAGTACACCAAATTGATTTCATGTGGTAATTAGTACCCAAGAACACTATTAAAATATATATTAATATCACCTGGCTCAAACATAGTATATCAGTTCAGAAAGCAAAATGTTTTATTACACAGCTCAAAATGTAACATGAGTTACTCTGGAAAAACCCAATAGATCAAAGCTAATGTCTATGCCCCACCATGAGAATCTTTACAAGCGTTTTACTTAAGTGCTGGATGGAGGCACATGTACCTTTTGCAGAATGTTTTGGCTTTATTTACTTTCCCACCAGACATTTATGAAGCCAATAAGAAAAAGCACACTGTTCCGGAAAATATCTTCAGATTGCAGTTTTAAAATCAGTAGAAAAATGAAATTGAACAACTGTGAACTCATTCGCAGAGCATATTTAATTTCATCTGTGCTGTATTCTTAACATCACAGGGTATTCTTTTTCCTGTGACTACATCCATCCACCCATCAAAGTCCAGATGGGAATTTTTAGTGAACTATTGCTAGACTACATGATTCCTGCAGATTCCTGCATAACAAGAGAAAACTTCACTTTTTGACACAGAATAGCAATAAACAGCCTTTATCATTTTGTGCTACAGTAGCTTGGGGAATTCAACTGAAAATGTATTTGGAGTGCTCTAAGTGAACTAAATATCCATCCTGTAGTACAGAATAGAACAGCAGTACCACTGATCCAGATTGCTTTGGCTTGTCCTCTCCTAACCAACTATGGCTGCAATCCAATCCAATATCTCCCAATCCTGGGAGAAAGAGCCATTGAACACAATGGGGCTTACTTTTGAGTTGCCATGGTTAGGATTGTGCTCTGTTCAAGTTAAAATGTGCTCTTTCCTTATGCTGACCGCAAATATTGTTCATTACTTGCATTTGCTGAGAGGTTTTGGCTGCAATCCTAAAGACACTTTCCTGGGAGTAAGTCTCATTGAACACAATTGGGCTTACTTTTTTAGACATGGTTAGTATTGTGCTCTATGTAGGGAAATGTATAAGCGGTAAGGAGAAACTGAAATGTCTTTAGTATCTCACAGGGACATCCTAGAAGGGTAATTGTGTTATTTCTTCTTAATTTTTATTCTTATTGTTACTGTTGTAAGTAAATCATTACTCCTACTTTCACATACTTAAAGTTCACCTAGCATTCCTCCAAAGAGGTTTGTATGCTTCTCATAATCACATTTTTGTGTTCTAATATTATTTTATAATAACAAATTTCACAGTCTAAAAAGTTACTCATAACTAACCCCAACTGAAATCAATAAATCCCATTTCATTGTTTTCATGAAGGCAAGATGTTATTTTCTGTTCCCTTCCTTCAGATTAAAAACTTCTCCTGGTCACTTACAACTCAAGAATTCATAAAACAGTATTGCATTTTCACTAACTAAAGAAAACATTTTCATTAACTAAAGAATAACAAAAATCAGTTAACAAAAGATGAAAACCAAGACTGCTGGATTGTACCTAAAGTTTCTTATGATATTACAATCACTTTGCTCTCCGTACAACAAATACAGAAATGGGAACAAGTTTATACTTGCTAATGCTTGCTTGTCATAAGCTGTGCACCAGATACCTTCTTACTCCATGTATGACTTCAAAAGGCACAGGCAGAAAGGGTTCTTCTATAGGTTTTGGTATTCTGGAGGTGCAAAATCACATTTCCTGCCTATGGTATTGCACCCTTGTAAACGCCAGACATGCGGACACCAATGGACATCAGCAGCAGAGGGTACGATCAGATTGCAGCCACCCATCCCCCTAACACACTTGCTGTATGTAGAGAAAAATGATTTATGGATAGGGCTGTAATAACAATTTACAGTCAAATTTAAAATCCAAAGTACAAGACACTCCATTTTAGTAAAAGGAACTAAAATTTTTCACTTTAGTGAAAAGTCACTTAACAGTGGTGGAAAAGAAAAACATCTGTATTATAAAAACAACGTTTTAAGGCAATATAATCACAACAGGGATAAAAAGATAAAAAAAGATTCGGGGTAGAGCAGAAACTTTTATATACGCAGGTCAGAAGCAAGGCCAAAGCACTGGGATGTTGTTACTTAAGATGTGTGAGAACAGTCTTTCTGTTTACTGTGCTAGTTGTTAGAAGCAGAAGATATGTTCTAGCATAACAGCTATAACCTAATTATTATCAGGTATTTTTTAATCTGTGGTTTTTTCCCACCGTGAATGAGATTGGCCCTTAAAGGCTGGCCTGCTTAATTGCAGTGAAATTTAAGTAACATAGCAAGCAGACAAACTCTCTCCAGGACTGGCTTAGAAGAGCTTCCTTTCACCTTTATGCAGACCTTCCTTTCACCCTTGAGCATATGATAAAATGGAAAGCTACTGGAAAGTGATTATCACTTTGGATTCTTTCATTGCTGTTGGGGAGAAAGGAAGGAAGTCTGCCTCCCAGCTGAAACTCTTCCAAGCCCCAAGAGAGAGAAATAAGTGGAAAGGCTGCCTATGTCATCATCTACAAGCATTTGAAGTCTCATGCAATTCAGATCAGAATTTGAGTATATTCACAGTCACACTGTTATGTGACTAGGCATTCAAGACATACGGTACTAAAGGAAATGAAGAACAGGTGCATAACATGAGTTCTTAGAACACCAAGTTTACAGGCAATACTGAAGAATGAATAGATTTCACAAATCCTTTTTTCCATTACTTCATAGTACAAAAGCTACAGCAGAAGTTTTCAAGTATGTAGGAATCCACTATGAATCAATTTTTAGAAATTCCAACCAGAAGGTGGTGAAAAGGGGTGCAACATGTTTGTCCCTATACTTAACATTGAAGACTGACTGATCAACATCCAGCAACAACCCCTGCACTTAGAAGCATGAAATTTGGGGAGCATATTCTTTCTGTGATGTAAGGAACCATTAAAAACCAATTTGGTGTTTGGTGGTGCCTGCTGCTCATGCTTGAAAAGGAGGCCTGGTGGTACCCACCACTGCACAGTGGTGCCTGGCATGGGCACCCTGTATCTGGTGCCTTGTGCCCAGTGCCTGCTGCCCCATAGGAATGCCCAGTTGTGCCTGTTGGAAACGCCTTGTGGTGCCCATTGGTACCCGCTGCCCACTTGTGGCCGGTGGTGCCTGGTAGGGATGCCTGATGCCTGCTGCTGCCCCTGGTACCCTCTGGTGCCTGTTGGTGCCCAGTGGTGTCTACAAATATTATTGAAATTTTACTTCCTCAATGACAGGTAAATTCTGTTAGTAGATTATATATTATACCATATTTACTCAAATCTAATTAAGCATCAAATTTAATGTGCACCCTGGTTTTGGAAAATGAATTCAGCTGAAAAAGGTGAGCATTAGATTCAAGTAAATCCAGTAATTAAAACATTTTTTTACTTATAAGAATAATGGAATGGTAAGGTAGAAGACAGATGCCTTAACATATTCACAGCTTTTTCAAGAGTGCAAGCATCCCAAATCTTACACTTTTCTTTTACTGCATCAGCAAAAGACTGAGGCTGAAATCCTATCTATTACCTAGGAGTAAGACCCATTGACTATAATGTCACTTTTGAGTAGGATTGGGATCCAAGTCAAATGGCACTGATACATAGGATTGGGATCCGAGTCAAATGGCACTGATCAGCCTGAAATGAAGTTTAGGAAGCACATACAACAAAGTTCAATTTCATCAGGGAAATCACTTTATCCTAAGGATTAAAGCAAAAGGATAGCCATGCTTTGAATACAAGAAACTAGGGTTTTATAAGCACACTGAATTACACATGGCTGCTTCTGCACATTTGTAGAGGCATAGAAGTGCATCCTTTTGTGGTACTTTCACACAGATACTGTTAGGCTAACAAAAATAGGTTGTTGCAGGTTTGATCGACAGCTCTCAACTTAAAAACAGAACTTTGGGTTGCAGTCCTAAAGACACTTTCCTGGGAGTAAGACCCATTGAACACAATGGAGCTTCCTTTTGAGGAGACATGATTAGGATTGTGCTCTGAGGCTGCAATCCTAACCCTTAGCAAGACCTGTGCTAGCGTGGCTGTTGCAAAAATGCCTGTGCTACTTCTCTGGAGGTTAGGCCAGTGCACAGTCATGCGCCAACCTCTCCACAAATCAGAGTATGGGGAGATGGGAGAGTTGTAATGGCTTAAATCAATTGGGACTGCGCCCTTAGTGTTAAAGGAACTGTACCTATAAAACATTAACAGAGGTGATACTCACAACAGTGGTGTTTCCTTCAGTAACTTCCACAACTGCAGGAATAAAAAAGAGATGTCAGACATTCAAATATATACATTCTTCTGCAGTAAGGAAACAGTAGGAAAAGTGTTGCAACAAGTTGGAATGGCACCACCGCCACTGTACAATGCTTGTTTAAAGGTGGCATAGCCATCTATAGTAGACTCCCAATTTTGCAGGGGTTCAGTTCTGGAAGCCCTCATGAACTTTGAAAAATCGCCAATTGTGGTATATTGAGGGGGGTCAGTGCCTGGGGCCCCTGCCTTAGATGCAAGGAGGGTGCAGGAGGGTGCAAGGGCATGGAGCAGGCAGGTAGCAGTGTGATACCTCCCACGAGGGAGGAAACCCAGCTTCGACTGGGCGGCACTCTGCTCCTACTGCTGGTCAGCTTGAGTACAACCTCACTCCCCCTCCCTCACCCCCATCCCCTGTTAAGGCTTTCTGGCTGAACTGGAGACTGCATGGCTGAGTAGGCTGCCATTGCACCCTCCAGGTACAAAAATAAATGCTAAATGGGGGAACTAGGAAAAGACCCAAACTGCAGGTGGAAAAATCAGCAAAAGAATGAACCCGTGAATTTGCAGGGGTCTCTGTATTTAGTGGCATAGTTGTTAAAAATAGAAAGCCCACATAAAAGCAGGCCTCCGTTAGCCTTGAAAGACTATGGTATCGTGCTCTGCGCTGCATACGCTGCATGCGAAGCACCAATGCCTGGGTTAGATTGTTATGGAGGATAGGCAGTTACCCAAGCAGCAAATCCCCCCTCTCCATGCCACTGAATTAGTCCAATGGAAAGGCAGAGCCAATACGATTGGATCCAGCTGGCGTCGCAGAGCTGGGCTAAGGACAGGAGCTCACCCTGTCTTGTGGGGCCGACCCGGGAATCGAACCCTGGCCTGCTGGTTAACAGGCACAGCGTCTTAACCGCTTGCGCCACCCACAGCCCACATAATATTATTAATACAAATACAAAGCCTATTTCTTTTATTTTCGTATCTACTCGGAAGTAAATCCCATTCTGTTTAATGAGACTGATTCCCAGGAAAGTCCAGTGCCAGATTCCAAGACAGTGGATCCCACCCTCTCATGACCCCTGACCTTCCAAGGGGGTCTGTACTCCCGCTTTGAGTACCACTTCTTTAAGCCAGTCAAGCCTCTGCGTCTAGAATGGATGAAGCCCTACTGCCCAATCACCAAGAAGCAGGTTGTTTAAACTAGATGCACTTAGCCTAATCCACAGAGTTTAGCAAACCACCAAAAATTAGGTAATGGTCCACTGGTGGGCCACAGATCCAATTTGAAAACCACAACCGTAGACTAGCTTTCTCAAGGTTTGTCCTCAACTGTACCACTTCAGATCTTCAAATGGTACACCTCCTGGAAGTACTACCAGAAGTAACTGGCAATGATGTCAAGGGAAGTTAGTCTGAGACTGGGACACTCAATGCAATACAGCAAACACTGGTAAGAGGCGAAGTGTGAACAGGAGGACTTCTTATTGAGCATGCAAAAGAGCACATGCTGCAGATGTGCCCACACCACCCCAAGTACCACTGGTGGTACAAGTACTACTAGTTGAGAAACACTGCCTTGGACATAGATTTCCATCATACCACAAGAACGCTGGCCCTTGTGCTCAGACCAACTTTCTCTTACTGTGTGAACATACATTACAAGGGGCCTGAACCAGGTATTTGTACTGATAGCTTAGGAACGCTAAGGACGCTAGCCTAGATGACAATTTAGGGCATAATCCTAAGGTTGTCTACTCAAGAAATGTCCCATTGTCTTCAATGGAGATTACGATCAAGAAAGTGTGTACAATGTAGGATTTTAGCCATAATTTGCTCCAACAGAGCTCCTCCCATAGGAAGGAAAAGCATGACTTCTCAAGTCCAACCATTGCTTAGCATTAAGAAACAAACTGTTCACTTGCCCCAAAGGTGACATGTGGGGGGTATTTGTTTTGGTATGTTACTGAGGCTGCAATGCTGTCCATCTTTTCCTGGGAGTAAGTCCCATTGACTATTATGGGGCTCACCTTGAGTAGAGAAGCACAGGATTGGGCTGCCAGGCAGCAATCCTGTCCACCCTTTCCTATAAGCCCCACTGATTTTAATGGGATTTTAGACACATGTGTCTGTGGCTCTGAGGCAGCACTCTTGTCCACCATTCTCTGAGAGTAAATCCTATTGAGTCAAATGGGAATTACTTCTGAGTAGGCAGGCACAAGTTTAAGCTCTTGAGCACTCAAGAACTCAAGCTCTTGAGCACTCAAGTAGGCAGGCACAAGTGTTCAGCCATCTTGAACACTCTTTCCTGGGAGTAAGCCCCATTGACTCTAATGGGACTTACTTCTGGATAAACAAGCACAGGATTGAGTTAGGATTAAGTCATCCTTTGTCTACTTATCCTAAAGACACTTTCCTGGGAGTAAGTCCCATTGAACACAATGGGGCTTACTTCCGAGTAGACATGGTTAGGATTGTGTTCTAAGTCCCATTGATTAATAGGATTTATTTCTGAGAAGACATGCATAGGATGGGGCTCTGAGGCAGCAGTCCTAACCACTCCTTCCTGGGAGAAAGCCCATAGACATAAATGGGATTTACTTCTGAGTAGAGGATGGGGCTCTAACCTCACAGTTGCTCCCGTCCCCCCTTCTCCCTCCTCTTCCACTGCGGGGACCAGAGACCGACTCACTTCTGAGCTGGGAAAGGACCCGACGGGAGGAGAGCCGAACTGTGGGGCTTCAGCCCCCTCCTGCCTCGTCTCCAGAGCCCTCCATGAGGGGAAGGAAGGAAGGCTCTGGCTACTCACCCTGCCGGAGCCCGCGGCTCGGAGTCCCCCCAAAGCCGCCCCAGAAGAAGCCGGAGAGCAGCCGCCGGCAGCCGGAGAGGAGCGCCATGGACGCCGCCATCTTAGTGCTCCTCCATCGGTTCCGCTGCTGGACGCCATTGGTCGGTTCCCGGCTCCGCTCTGCCTCCCATTGGAGGGAACGAGTCTAGGGAGGGGCACGGCCGCCATCTTTGTGTCCAGCCCAAGGTGGGAAGAGGCGGTGTTGGCTGCACTGCTGCTGGTACTACTACTTCTAGTAGTGTTGTAGTAGTTTACTAGCAGAAATTTACTCAGACGTTCTTCCTGCTGCACCCAGCCCTCTCACGCACTTTGGTGTCTGCCACACTTGCTACTTAGAACCATCTCTGCAGCTCTTAGTACTAGTAGTAGCACTGCTGCTATAATACTAGGAGTTGCACTGTGACCTTCCCACATCCCCAGTTCCCCCAACCTTTCCTGGTAGGGCTTCCCTTCCATCGCACTGATCATTCTTGTCGCTCTCCTCTGGACTTGCTCCAGTTTGGCTGCATCCTTCTTAAAGTGAGGTGCCCAGAACTGAACACAGTACTCAAGGTGAGGTCTGACCAATGCAGAATAAACAGGAACTAGAACTTCTCGTGACTTGGAAGCTACAGTCCTCTTAATGCAACCTAAAATGGCATTTGCCTTCTTTGCAGACACATCACACTGCTGACTCATGTTCAGCTTGTGATCCACGGCGACTCCAAGATCCCGCTCACATGTTGTGCTGCCAAGCCAAGTATCCCCCATTTTATACCTGTGTCTTTGGTTTTTATTGCCTAAGTGCAGAACCTTGCACTTCTCCCTGTTGAAATTCATTCTGTTTGTTACAGCCCAGGATTCCAGTTTATCCAGATCCTCCTGGAGGTTTCTCCTGTCTTCTGTTGTGTTTGCTACTCCTCCCAGCTTGGTGTCATCTGCAAATTTGATCAGGCTTCCCTGTATCCCTTCCTCTAAGTCATTAATGAAAATGTTAAAGAGAACTGGGCCCAAGACAGAGCCTTGGGGTACCCCACTTGAAACTGACCTCCAGGTTGACGCAGAACCATTTACTAAAACCCTTTGAGTGCGGCCATCGAGCCAGTTGCAGATCCACCTAACAATTGCCCTGTCTAGCCCATATTTTTCCAACTTCCTAATTAAAATGTCATGTGGGACTTTGTCAACTGCTTTGCTGAAGTCAAGATAAATGACATCCACAGCATTGCCACTGCCCAGTAAGCTCGTAACCCGATCCAAAAAGGAGATCAGATTTATCTGGCAAGATTTATTCTTGGTAAATCCATGCTGGGTTCTTTTGATCACCGAGTACTTGTCTAGATGTGCACAAATTTTGTGTTTTATGATTTGTGTTTTATGATATGTTTATAACATATCCTAGGCAATATGTTGCCTAGGATTGAAGTCAAACTGACTGGTCTATAATTTCCCGGGTCTTCTTTTTTCCCCTTCTTAAAGATTGGGACTACATTCGCCCTCTTCCAGTCCATGACACTTCTTCACTCCTCAAGGATTTCTCAAAGATGATCGACAGAGGCTCTGCAAGGACATCTGCCAGTAAGAACTCAAGGATGCAGCTCATCCAGTCCAAATGACTTGAATTCATTTAGGCCAGTTAAGTGGTAAATAGTATGTTGTTTTTTGTTTTGCTGGGGAATTAGCAAAAAGAGGAAAGACAGAGAGAATTGAGACAAAACAACTGAACTCTTGAATCTAGATCAGACAGACAAGGCAATTTACATTGGGATGTAAAAAGAGAAACAAAATAAATTCGGCTGAGTCGTTGCATGTTAATTTAGTGACACACAATCTGGTTGGTCCTTGGCAGATTACTCCATGCATCTGTGAGGATCTGACAGATTATTTGTTTTGTGTTCATGTTTTTTGTGCAAGGAGAGAATTAAGTTGGGCCAAATTTGTCCTATTCTGAAGGTACATAGAAACGTGTTTATGTTGTTTACATATGTATCTTTGTTTGCCAATTTTATTTGGAGATCATCAAAATTGCAAACAAAGCTAAAGAAACAATAGCTATAAAGTCCCACACTGCACATGTGAAGCACGTAAAATGTGACACTCTCCTTTTGGACATTTAATCTGACATGTTCTTTTCCTTGTTGTTTGTTCCATATTATAACTTTCTGCTCCAGTTAAAAAAAAGCTCAGCTTTCCTCTCCCCACCCCGTCTCATGGTTTGCCAATGCTAATGAATGGCATGTGTATGCCTTGCAGGGTACCTTCTTCCAAACTACAGATCTATTTCACTGGGGCTGGTAGCATTTAATATAATTCCCAGTTAAAGAGTGGAGGAAAGAGGAGATGGAAAATCCTAGGTCATCCAGTTCCCACACACTATAAGGCCCAGTTCAGGATTGCCCTCCATAAGAAATTTTCTTCTCCTTCCCAGAAGGGGTCACTACAGGTCAGTACTCAGTATTGTTCTTAAACTATCCACGCAGAGTTTTGAAACTTCTGTAAATCAGCAATATGGTGGCTGTAAGATAATTTTAGCATAGGTTTCTAAAGTCATAATAATAATACCATGAGATGCTTTTCGGGGAGAACATCTCACTGTAATGGAAAAGATAGTCTAGGGGGTCCAAAAATAATTTCCATTTAGTACAGTAGGACTTGCAAGGGTGAAATGCCGAGAATTAGGCTTGAACTTTTTATTGTTAAAGCAGCAACATACAAGTACGTTGTGAGTGCTTCACAGCGTGAAGTTTAAAGACTGAAAATTTCTGTATTTTTTTCCTCTCTGAGAAATGATTCATTAGCAGAAAGGAAGAGAGGGAGGACTTAACAGAATGATACGTATTAGATTTGGTTCCATGGTAGTTTCTTATGGGAGTAATTTTAGAAATGAAGATGAACACAATGTTTGTCTTGTTTTATTTCTAAACTGAGTAAGCCTCAATTCAAATTGGAATACAAATGCAGTTCCAAGAAGCAATTCTTAACCTCTGCCAATAGCCTATGTCTGGCCAACATACAAATCAGTATACTACAGTCTGTATACACTGTACAGTATACTGTACAGTATACTGCTACCACTTCTCTGCTTTCTGCCAAATGGGTGAGGACAGTTTTGGTTTTTAGAACAGCAGAGAGAAGTTGAAAGAACAGAACATGCATCAGTTGAATTAGTACTGGGTATAATTGGAAGGCATTGAAAGAGTGGAGCGTCAGAAAACAAATGGTCAGAAAGCGGGGGATTCCTATATAAGACTTGTATAAGAAAGAAAGATCTCAGACTGTGCTGAGCAATCAAATTATTTTTTCCAGCCCAGTTGTTATCAAGTTATTTTTGCCAGAATTCACAGCCCAGTAAGTCTTCCTCCATTTAAACATAAATGAACCTGCGAGTAGGGTTTCAATTAATACTGAATGGCAGAGCAGGCAGAAGTTGTGAGAAACACCTCTGCATGTGCCTGAAGACTTTGTTTGGACATGCTTGTGTGTGAGAGAGAAGTGTTAATGGTGACCACAAATAAAGTGAGATTAGTGAGTCAGGAAAAGAAAAATCTCAGGCTTCAAGATTTAAACCCATTTGGAGTAATTTTAATTATGTTTACAAACATGTAGTACAGTTATCCTGAATGTTCACTGTAGTCATGGGACACAGTAGCATGTCTTCTGGGATACTACTACGGAATCCTGATTTTGGGGAAAGAAGTCACTGTAGTATAGTACTTAAGTTGCAAACACTGATCCGCAGCTCTTGGTGGAGAAAATGTTGGAAGGGAATGGCAGAATATGAAAGATAAAAGTACACTGCTCTTGCCCACTGCCTTTCTTCTTGAAACTGTGCCCCTGCTTGACACTGCTTTAAAAAAGAAATGTGCGTCATTTAAAAGAGAGATGTGAGTCAAATGTAATAGGAATGGCCTCTATGTTTCTACCAAGAAAGAATATATGGTGCTATATGATGACACATTTAGAATGTATTCAATAATTTTCTGTCCGTCTATCTGTTCGTCTGCCTGCCTACCTGCCTGTCTGTCTGTCTGTCTACCTACAGCAGTGGTCTTCGACCATTTCAGCCTGGGACCTCCTTTCAATCTTTGGAATCTGCCCAGGATCCCCCTGTCAGACTTGCTACCCCCAATCCGGGAGGCTAACCCCCAAGGCTAAAAAACCCCCAAGGCTAAAAAAGAGGACCTGGCCTGGAAAAAGTGGACATATGGTCACTCTGCCCCCAATTCCCCATGCTCTCTCCCACCCCACTGTTCCTAACTCCCCCCTCTCTGACCCCAACTTCCCCCAAGCCTCCAGACTCTCGCATCCCACTGCCCCCAGTCTCCGCATGCACTCTCAAACACAGACACACACATGCACACACCTTTCATTCCACACATACACACACAACACACATACACACGCCATGCACTCTCACACAGACATGAATACGCGCACAACCCATGCACTCACACACACATACACCCCATGCTGGGAGAAGGCGGACTTTGAAGGCACTTGTCAGGACTCAGGTGGCAGCAAGGACTCTTGCCTGCAGCAAGAGGCACTTGCAGAGCAATGGGGAGGTTGGCTGCACTCCCTCCCCTCCCCAAGCCTGGCTGCCCTCTCCTTTCTGAGAGCAGGCCCCCCCCCCCAAAATGTGGACCACCCAAGAAAAGTGTATAACATAACAAAATTAAAACTCAAAACCCTTGAGTATATTGTTTTCATGTGCTTAATTTAAACACTATATTACTGAATCTCACATTTTAAATTATTACATATACAAATTGTTACATATAATTTATTAATTCCAAGCAGGCTATAGGCTGCCTGCTCACAAGGAAAAGGAGGACAATGAAGATTTTTTTCCAGGATACATGAATAAAAAGAGCATGTGTCCTGTAGAAAGAGAACATCTGATTAAAAAATAAAAATAGCCTTAAACACCCATTCACCCCCCAAAAGCAGTGGTGGGCTTCAGGGGGTTCTCACCGGTTCTATAGAATCCTTTGCTAATGAGTGCCTGGTTCTAAGAACGGATACTAATAGGACATAGAACCTGTTGTTAATTTAGGTTATTAGAACAGAGAACCTATTGTTAATTTATTTGATTTCATTTCTTTGAATCCCTTTCCCTGCTAAATAAAGGAGGAACACCCACTTGAAAGAGTGCCACTTGCCCAGTTAGTGCCTCTTGCCCAGTTATAATGCATTATAAAGTATTATAATATGGTATAATATATGATAAAGGGTTAATATACAATAGGAGAAATATAATATAGGGGCAATAAATTATAATGTATTATAATTATAGTAAATATAATACAGAGCATTGCTGCTGTTCTGACTTGCTTGAAGCCCCAAAGTAAAGAATAAAAGTGTGAAAATATGAATAATAGAGGATGATGGCAAACTGTATAGGGAAAAGAGAGAATACGCCCCAGGATGAAAAAGTGGACAGCTCAGTTGAAAACAACATGTTTATATTTCCAAGGGTTCTTAATTTTCCCAGTGGATATTGCTATTTTTCATAGTAAAACAACCAAGTCATAATTTTATTAGATTTCCTTCAACCTAAGTGTAAACAAGATAAATTCACTTGGGAAATTAATTGAAATATATTGTGCAACAATGCTCAAGTTTTAAAAGATTTAGGGCAAAATCCAGAGTAGCTACGGGGAGTCCTTGCTCCGGTGTAAGAACAACTTACTCTGGATTCCAATATGAATTTTCCATAGGTTTTCACTAAGTGGTGCAGTAACTACGGGTGCGCGTAAAGTCTCTTACGTGCTCCTGTAGTTACTCTGGATTTGGGGGTTATTCTATTATATTATGTATTAAGTGAGAAAAAATAGGTATAAAGTTGAATAAAATTAATATTCAACTTTATACCTAAAGAGCAAGGAAATTCAAAATTCAATATACACTAAAGAGCAAGGAAATTCAAAATCAGGCAATTCTTTCCCTTGGGGTAGCACATAACCTTATGTCTGCATCATGAAAGAAATGTTAAAATAAATAATGAGATATTTCTTTAATAATAAGGAATTTCTTTTATAGTAAGAAGTGTTAACCAATAAGACGAAAACTTAAAAGGTTCATAGATTATTAAAGAAAACAATAGTTAAAAATGTGATATTTTCTTTGTGCAGACTGCATTAATGTGCTTAAGTAGTATGAATCATTGGGTAATGCATCTTGGCATACAGGAGTGTTCTGTTCCGGGAACCTACATAGATGCAGATTGTTATGTTAAACAAAAGCAATTAAAAGATTAGGCAGCTATTTAAAGACTGCCTGCACCATAAACATGGCAGGTAGGCTATCAATCAATTCTTTCCCTCTCTGGGACTTACAAGAGCTTCCTTTCAGTTGAGAGGCAGACCCCTCCCTTTCCCCAGGAGCAGGGTGATCATATGTCATGACCCAAAAAAGAGGGCACACAAGAAAATTCTAGGACATGACAATATAAACGCTAAACACACACACACACACACACACACACACACACACAAACGCTAAACACACACACACACAGGGACCCTTTAGCCATTTTTTTCATTTTCTTTGCAAACCACTTTGTGAACTTTTTAGTTCAAAAGCAGTATATAGCTAGCTAGCTAACTAGTTAGATCCTGGGAAAACAGGACATATGGTCACCCTGGGACTGCCAGGAGCATGCAACAGAATGCAAAGCTATTGGCAAGGGATTATCACTTTGCATTTGTTGCGTTCACCTGCCATCCAGCTGAACTGAAGCTCTTCTAAGCCCCAGGAAGGGAGGTTGTTTGATTTCCTAGCTGCCATGTTACCACGGCAAGCAGGCTTTTTTTTTTGCCTACTGGGACATTGTCCTTTTCATTTAAAGAGTCAACCTCATTCACACTGAGATAAAATTGCAGGCAAAAAACTGATGATAATTAGGTTATACCTTTATATTAAAAATACTAAACTCGTTTTCAATCTTCCATGTTTCTTATGATGGTTTAACTAGAGCCTTAATTCAAAGAAGTGCTGTACTTATTTTTATTACCTCATGTTGAAGTGGAGATGTAAGATTACTGTGCTGGCTAATGGAATAAAATAGCTCCATTTTCCATCTCCTTGTTTTTTTGGCTTTCAAATTGCTCCAACTTTAATTCTGCAGATAAAGTTTTTTTGGCATCAAAATTATAATACAGTAAAACCTTGAATTTAGAGCATTTTTGCATTGAGAACATTTTGCAAGACGCAAACATCTACCAGTATATACCTGTATACAAAATTGTAATGTCACTGACTGACTGACTGACTGACTGACTGACTCATCATTGCCTAGCCAAAGCTGCTGGACCAAGAAGCGTGAAATTTGGTGAGGGTGGTCCTTCTGTGATGGAGGTACCCACTAAACCTGATTTCGGAAATTCCAGCTGGAAGGAAAAGGTGCGCAACACATTTTCCTCCCTATACATTGAAGAATCCCTGACTAATGGATGCTCTGCCCCAACCCCCAGACCAAGAAGTGTGAAATTTGGGGAGGGTGTTCCTTCTGTGACATCAACACCCACCAAGAACCAATGTTGAGAAATTTATCCCCTAAAGGGCTGAAAAGCAGTACAGTGCATTTTTGGCCTATATTTAACACTGAAGACTGATCAACATCAAGTTGAAGACGCTTTGCCAACACCTGCTCAGCCTCTCCTGAGAGACCAGACTATGCATGTCTACTCTGAAGTAAGCCAGTTGAGCTCACTCCTGACGGGGCAATGGAAAGGAGCCTGAGAGTCCAAGCTTTGCATGCCTACTATAATCAGTGGGGCTCACTTCTGTGTAAGGGGGGCAGATTGTAGCTTGAGAGACCTGAGAGACGAGCACAATCCTATCCATGTTTACTCAGAAGTAAGCCCTATTGTTTTCAATGGGACCTACTCCCAGGAAAGTGCGTTTAGGGTTGCAGCCTAAGGGTGCAATCCTATCCATGTCTACTCAAAAGTAAGCCCCATTGTGTTCAATGGATCTTACTCCAAGGAAAATATGCTTAGGATTGCAGCCTAAGAGCACAATCCTATGTAGGTATACTCAGAAGTAAGTTCCATTTTGTTGAATACTCCCAGGAAAGTGTGGACAGGATTGCAGCCCAAGTACAGGTTAATTTGTTTTATTTTTCCTTATATTTTGTATTTACTTTATTATTTTGTTTTATATTCCAGTACTGTAATAATTTTTATATGCATATTTTTGGTTTGTGGAATGAATTGTCTGAGTTGTCATTATTTCTTATGGGGAAATTTGCTTTGATATACAAGCATTTAGGATTACAAGCATTCTTCCAGAAGAAATTATGCTCATGAACAAAGGTAACACTATTTTTTTAAAAAATGTGTTAGCTACTATTTAAGCCAGACCACTCTTGTGTTAAAATATCTAGTAATACAAGTCCCTAAATTTGAAATAACTGCATTGGAAGTCTTTTCCTCCACCGTTTTCAGTCTTATAACTCCTTTTGCGCTCAAAAAACTTCAAGACATGCCTCAAAGCCTACATTCATACCCAGCTCCAATGATAGCATTTACAACCCCATTCCTGCTTTAGTAAAAAGCTTCTACACCAAATATAAGCATATGCGTATGCCTCTTCCATAGCCCTTTACCGTCTAAATATGATGAGAGGCTTTGTTGTCCCCCCTGTACTATAAATAGGAAAATTTATCCCCAATTGGGCCTTTTGTGCATTGAAGCATATGCATACTTTGGACCTGGGCTAGACGAACACAGAATTTTTATCGTTTTCTGTAGCTCAACCTCATCCTTGCTTGCCTGCGACTGTTTTATGACTGCTCCAGCCAGATGGCTTCAATCTGCTTTATATGAGATCTTTGTGTACCCTGATCTAGCCCGTGTGCTTTCTTTTCCCTTTTGCCCACCCTGCACTGTTAATGATTTGTCACTTCCTCCCTTATCCCATTTAAGCCTGGTGAAAGGAACAGAATTTATTTAGGACTAGCGAAATGTGCCCACATTGCTGGAGTAAAATAACCCCTGCACACCATCCTCCCATTGCATATAACACCCCATGTGCGTCACCCTCGTGTGCATCAACCCCCCATGTGCAACATCCCCCATGCACAACATCCCCCATGTGCATCAACTCCCCATGCGTATCAACCCTTCATGTGCATCAACCCCCCATGCACATCAACCCCACATGTGGAACATCCGCCATGCGGAACATCCCCCATGCGCATCATCCCCATGTGCATCAGCCTCCATGCACATCAACCCTGCATGCACATTAACCCCCCATGCGCATCCCCCCATGCGCATCAATCCCCCATGTGCATCAACCTTCATGGGCAACATCCCCCATGCGCAACTTACCCCCATGCTCATCAACCCCACATGTGCACCATTCGGCCCATGCGTGACATCCCCGTGCACAATCTCCTGCGCAACATCCCCTCATGTGCAATTTCCCTCTTATACACCCCCATTCACACCATCCCCCCTTGTGCACCATCCCCCCTTGTGCACCATCTCCCCACAGTGCACCATCCCAGTGCATCAGGCACCAGACACCAAATTGGCTGGATGTTGATCAATCAGACTTCAGTGTTAATATAGGCCAAAAATATGTTTCACCCCTTTTCAGCCCCGTAAGGTTAAATTTCTCAACATCAGTTCTTGGTGGGTGTGGATGTTACATAAAGAACACCCTCCCCAAATTTCATGCTTCTAGATCTGGGGGTTGGGGTAGAGCATCCATCACTCAACAATTCTTCAACATAAAGAGAGCAAAACGTATTGTGCCCCTTATCACACCCTTCCAGTTGGAATTTCTAAAAACCAGTTCTTAGTGGGTGCCTCCAGCATGGAAGGAACACCTCCCCAAATTTCACACTTCTAGAGCCAGCAGTTTTGGCTGGCCATTGGTGAGTGTGTGAGTCAGTGACTTCTCAGTGTTATATATATAGACTAGCGGAATTAACCTGTCATTGCGGGAGTAAAATTTCAAGAATATTTGTGGACCCTGAGCATGACTGGACACTAGCAAGAACTGCTGGGCATTGGTGGGAACTACTGGGCATTGGCACTGGCACCAGACAGCGGGCACTGGGAGGTGGGCACCAGCGGGCACTGGGAACTACTGGGTAATGATGGGCACTGGAAGGTACTGGGGGAAGTGGTGGGCAGCAGCAGGCACTGGCAAGAATCAGGCATCCATACCAAGTACCACTACTGGGCATTAGGCACCATGAGGCAGTGGGCACCAGTGGGAACCAGTGAGCAGCAGGCAGTAAAGCCTGATATATGTCCATGAAGTTGAGGAAACTTCCAGAATGGGATTTTGTTATGTGTGGAGGGCCTACCTAACTGCCCACTCTCCCACCAAGGAATACTTTCCTGGCGTTTGGCAGCATACTTACTACTGTGTGCTCTGGTCAGGCTACCAAACCATGCCGAAGTCCAGCATCGACAGCTCTGGCCTCCTTGCTGCTATCACGCTCCTCTTGGCTGCTGCAACATGTCTTATTTGCAATAGCCATTTATATTTGCAATATTTGCAATAGCCATTTATGGGGCAGTGTGCAGGTTGCCGGTGTTGCTCCAGCATAGAATTGGGCCCTATATCACAGCCTTTATTTATTTGGCAGTTTTTGGATGCTGAGTGGCCTCTGACTATTCACAAAATGTGCTGGTATCATATAAAATATGCCTGTTGGGTATATCTCCAAATTTTGCAGAAACAATTGTTCAGTGTTGGGTGCAATATTCTTTGGTATCTTCCTTGCTTTCACGTTTTTGCATATTTTTTCTCTCTCCATCTTCTCTTTGTGAGTTTTACACACATTTTTAATTTAAATTTGTTGGCAGTTTCTATGAGTTGCCAACTTGGCAAAGATCCATGGTTAATTCCCTAATGTTATTCTGATCCTTCCAAATTGGCCAGAGCAGGTGACTTTTTGGTGACCTCTGCAAGTCTAAACCATTGAGCAGAAGGAAAATAGGAAAGAAAATATTGATGTTTTTGATCTTATAAAATCCAAATGGGTGGATCTGAGATTTGAACAAAAATTCAAGTTGGTTGGATTAGAACTTTTAGGTGAAGGTTCATGTTGACAGTTATGTCATCTGAAGCAGTTTACTTCATTCCTAATCAATGTGTGTACCCTTTGCTCTCCATTACACATTTCCCAATGAATGTTTGTTGATACTGCAGTGGAGACATTTCCATTACTCAGAGACCTGTGGCCTATGGGAGGTAGCAACGGCTGTGAAATACAGCACTTCTTTCATTCTTTTCATCATGAGAAATCATATGTGTTTTTGTCAGGCGGCGCTACATTTTCATAAACATTTCATGAGAAAATGTTTGAACTGCTTTTGGTGCAACCAGGTTCTGTCATAAGTATGTTGCCTTGGGTTTTCATAAGAGAAGGACAAGTTGGGCGGACGTCTTTAATAAGTACTGTATAGTTAATATTTGGATCCTGGGCAGCGTCTCTTCTAGTAGATGCTGTCACTCTTAGACAAAGGCAGAAGTATTACCGTATATATCACATACTGTATTTGTCTGCTTATTGTGAAATTAGAAGACTTCTCACCCTACTGAAACTCCCCAAGCAGGCTACTCAATGAAGCCAAAATTTGTACTGTTATAAGCTAACTGTTAGCTTAGATATTATTGAAATTGATTTGAAAGCAAATGTTGATCAAAAACTGTGCAGTTATTGTACATCAAATCTACTAAAGTCTGGGAGCTGCATAGGTCAACTTCAGCTATGAGCTGGTCTGTCACCTGTCATTGTTTGCATATATTGTATACCATATAGAGAGTGTCTCTGTAATGTACCCAGGATTTTGTTTACTTCTGGAGGCTTGTTGTGCTTTATGGAAAATAAGAAGTGGTTTAAAAGTTTTCTATGCTTTTTGTTTACTCAAAGTGGTATGTTGTATATGTTGAGCTTTATGTCATACTAGTGGAATTTGCAGGAGTAAATTTTGTTGCAGGAGTAAAATTTCCAGAATATTTGTTAGGCTGGAGCATAGCTAGGCAAAAGCAGGCACTGCTGGGCATTGGGCACTGGCACAAGGTGGTGGACACTGCAGAGCATGGACTAGCACCAGGCACTGGACAGTAGCAGGCACCATGGGCACTGGGCATCCCTACCAGGCACTGAGCACAACCAGGCACCGGATACAACCAGACACTGTATACCACCAGGCACCAGCAGGCACCAGGCATTGCCGGTGCCACTGGGCACTGGAGACCACTGGCACCAAATCAGTTCTTTGTGGGTCCTTACATCATAAAAGGAATATCATCCACAAATTTCACACTTCTAGGTCTTGTGGTTTTGGCTGGGCATTTGTGAGTGAGTGAGTCAGTCAGTGACTCTTCGATTTTATTTACAGTATATAGAATAAAATTTCCTTTGCTATATTTTGGGCAGTGGTAAGCATTTGTGTGCAATAAATGCAGTTTCATGGTTAAGAGTGTACACACACACACACACACACACACACACACACACACACACACACACACTTCTTTCCTCACGTTCCAGTATGCAGTATCCATTTTCCCAGTGCATTCCCAGTGCACCATATTCATTTATCATTGAGGAAATGTGACTTCTTCCCCAGATAATGTATCCCTTGCTATTGTCATTGCTGTGCAAAATATGGTTGTGTGAATGTCACAAGCCTTTGGGTGCAGTCCTAACCATGTCTACTCTAAAGTAAGCCCCATTGTGTTCAATGGATCTTATTCCCAGGAAACTGTCTTTAGGATTACAGCCTTTATCTGATATAGAATGTTACATTGCTTTTTATTGAATGTAACTTTTGTACACAGTAGTGTTAAACTTCTTCTGAACAGTAGTGTTAAACTAATTCTGCTCCATATTTTGATTTTGTTTTGTTTTAAACCTTCTGAAACTGTGTACTCAGTTTCTGGATATCTTCCAAAAATGCTTCTCTTGATTCCTAGTTCTTTATTTGGGTATGAGGTGAAGGAAATGGAGATATTTTGCATGAGATTTGGTCATTTGTTTGGTGACTTTGGCATAGATCTAGGTCTGCCTGAATTTTTTTTTAAATCCCATGTGAATTTGCAACAACTCAAATGCATTTTTTTCCTTTGTGAAAAATGGTATTCTGAGGGTAGTCTGCATGACAGATCAATTTCTATGAGTATACACTGCTGAAAGTCCCAGGCTGCAAGAGTGGACTTCATTCTCTAAGCATTATCAAGGTAAAGGTGCACTTTTTGAGACATGCATGCCTGCCTTGTAGGAAGGAGAAGGTGGGATACAAATATTTTAAATAAGTTGTAGGCCAATCCTATGCATGTCTACTCAGAAGCAAGTCCCATTGATTTCAACAGGCTTTTCTCCCAGATAGGTGTGACCAGAATGGTAGGAGCAGGTACAAAAAGTGAAAGGTTTGTGATATGGTTCTAAGAACATCCATTGTAGCGTTGCTGCGAAATAGTGATGCATGAATCTGCTTTTTAAATGCAGTTTGAAAACTATTTTTTTTCTGCTCCCCCCCCCAAGTTCACTAATCTTAGTAGAGAGCAGCAAGCTTGGGAAAGTTTTCTTAAACTAAAACAGGATAGAAAAACAACCTCCATATGGCTATCAGTTTGACGCTGGTGCTGACGTAGCTAGAGAGATGCTCACCAGTCATAGTTTATTAGCATTATGAGATTGATTTGTGTTTGGCTTGTGAAATGGGGGATACAAATGTTTTCCTAAAGCCAAGATGCTTCTTCACCACTCAGGTTTTTGCTCTCGTTGTGCTCGGATTGCCAGAAAAACCTGAAATGAAGTGCTTCTGAAGAAAATCCCTGGAGAGCTTGCAAAACCAGCTTTGCTCCAGAGTATAGGAACTCTTGAAGTTCCCTCTTCAAAACTATTAGCAGAAAAGGGATAAAACAGTCAGAAAAAGAGAACTTTCTGAAAGGTTTTCTTGCTTGCAGACATTCGTAGCACTAAGGAATGTTTGAGATGGAGCTCAGTCCTAACCATGTCTACTTGAAAGTAAGCCCCATTATGTTCAAGGGTCTTACTCCCAGGAAAGTGTCTTTAGGATTGCATCCCAGATCTCATATAGAGAAGGAGCTGCAGAAAGCAGCTGAAAGATGGTGGAGAAGATATAGGAGAAAAGGTCTGACTATTTTGTCAATGTTTAAATTTGGCCTTGAGAATCACTTTCTCATAGTCTTATTTTTCCAGAGGGAGATGATAACCCAATTTATAGGTTAAATAGAGGACACATGCTTTCCTTATTAAAAGTATTTTGGGCATTAGTGTTTTTTAAATTAACATGTACAGGTGTAACTTAATTATATGCAATTTATTTATATGTGATTTTCAGTGCAATCCAAAGCATGTCACTTTTGAGTCACTTCCTTTAAGGATGCAATCCTAAGCAGATCTACTCAGAAGTATGCCCCATTGTGTTCTATAGGATTTACTCTCAGGAAAGTGTGTATAGGATTACAGTCAAAGTCTATTTTCTGATATCTGTGAGTTTATTTGAGAACATTCAAGCTCAGCAGATCCTAGGAGTGGTAATCTCTCTCATGAGAAAAGGAATGTCACATTCAATGTTGGAGACAAGGCTACCTGCTATGGGCTACACGTCCCATTTACAAATTTCATGCCAATGCACTCATGGCCTTTCACTTTCATTAGACATCTTTTGTTCCTTCTAGGGGGAGAGGCTTTTAGGACTTCATGTAGGTTTGAAGGCTATACAATGCTAGCAGGGCTCTTAACTGCCTGGTGGGTCAAAGTACTGGTGCCTTTTAGCAGCAAAAAAAAAGTCCTTTAGAAGGCAGGGGAAGTTTATTTGGAAAGTGAAGAAAGGTATATTCAGTGGCCTTTGTTCTTACAACAGCTTGTCAGCAAAGTCTTGCTAAATGGAGTTTAGAAGGTTACAAACTAGTAATAGACTATTTCCAAGGCTTGGTTTTGACAAGAGTTTTCCAATCGAGAGCCTGAAGCTGACATATAAATATGTTTGTGTTGGTAATCTTGCTAAATAAAGTTGCCCAGTGACTCTTTCAGGCTCTGCTTCTCTGAAAATAATGTGGAATAGTATGTTTTGACTTAAATTCTGGCCTTCTTCCAAAGAAGTTTGTATACACACAACAATCTTGCAAAGTGGGTTAGCCTGATAGAGGTGGAAATGTTACAGAAGATGCATGACTGCATAAAAGCAACATGTTTCTTTCCCCTTTGTTCCCTACTAATTTCAGGTAAACATCATTGTGTGGAGAGTTTTAAGAGCATTTAAAGAAGTGGATCTGTTGTTTTTTTTTTTTAACTAGGAGCAGCTTTGTGATTTGTGTGTGTCTCAACACAGTCCTCCCACCTGTAATTTCTTTTAAGTGTGTGTGTGTTTAAAACATGGGAAAACTGATGTCTCATGACTAGCGTTAAACCACCCTGGATTGTAGACTGATGTCTTTAAATGCTGTTTTGCTTCATAGAATCATAGAATCCTAGAGTTGGAAGGGACATAGTAGGTCATCTAATCCAACTCCCTGCCTGTAGCAGGAAATCCTCCTAAAGCATCTCTGACAGGTGCTCTTCGAGCCTCTGCTTGAAGTGAGGGAGAGTCCACCACCTCTCTTGGCAAACTGTTCCACTGCTGAACCGCCCTCACCATCAGGAATTTTTTCCAGATATCAAATCGGAATCTCCTTTCTTGCAGTTTGTACCCATTGGTTCTATTTCTGCTTTCAGTGGCAGCTAAGAACGAAAGAGCCCCTTCCTCCATATTACAGCCCTTCATATATCTGAAGAGGGCAATCATGTCGCCTCTTAGGCTTCTCTTCTCCAGGCTGAACAGACCAAGTTCCCCCAACCTTTCCTCGTAGGGGGCATTTTGGGGTTGGGGAGAGTGGTCCCAAGTGTGGGTGGGGAGGGAGTGGAAGATGGAGATGGGACCTGGCAGATATGCTGGATCCCAACCCTGTTCTCCAGATGATACGGAACAGCCTCTGGCTGCTTGTGCATCATCCAGATGATGCAGAACAATCTCTCCAAAGGTGGCATAGAACCAAGTAGACATATTGGGACTACTGCCATGTTAGCTAGGTTAAATGGAAAACTCTCCAACAGTTTTCCAACAAAACTTCCCCAAATGCATGCACAGTGCTTCATAGGATTGGTCTAGCACATATTGGGAAGATTATTTTTCCTATTGATTGGCTTCATTCCCTAACACAGCATTCTCACCTCTTAATGGCTTTGATGGTTTCTGAACCCTTTCTGTCTATCTGTAACATTAAAGCTGATCAGAACAGATGGAAGGCAAACACAGCAGTGACTCAGAACAGATCCAAATCGTCCAGGAGAGCAAAGCTGCAATTTCTCAGAGCAAGGAGACCGACTTGCTCAAGACAACTGGCCAAAATGAAGCCTGACAGGTCCAAACAAGTGGGCTACCCTCTCAGCGGGGAGTTTACAAGGTCTTGCCTTATGTGGCCACTTCCACTTACTGAGGGAAATGAAAACCAGACCTACCTTTCCCAGCAGCAGCCGCCAGCACCAGAGCTTTGCATAACTCTTGCTCCCCTGGCCCTCTCCAGGGGAGCTCCATAAAATAAACAGATTCATTACATGAGGATTTCCTCTTCCCCTCCTCTGGTTAAACAAAGAGCCTATTAGAAGCAGAAACACACATACATGTGCAGTGTGTGATTTCCACATACACACACATACACATGCACACTGCACAAAGGGAAATTTGTATCTAATAGAAAAATGCACACCATAAAAAATTTATAAATGTTTTCTCATATGACTATATATGTATGTCAATGCATGCATTTTATCGTTCCATGTACTATATATTTTACACACACAAAGAATACTTGCTGTTGAGAAGGATCAGACTTGCTGTATCCTTACTTTGTTCCAGGTGTTTCCTCTCACCCTGTTTAGGGCCAAGCTAGATGTGACCTGGGGACATGCGTGTCTCCAAATGGTTTTTTATTCTTACTTGAGTGGAGGAGGAGCTCTGAATTTGAATGAAGTAGTAGAGGGAGATGCTACAGCCTTTAGCAGTGGAAATTAAAAAAAATATAAATTTCATCTTGTTGCTTTTTACCTTCTTGCCATCCCACCTAAATGGTTGTATGCTGCTTTGTATGACAGTGATAGCAGAACTATGAGACGTGCAAGAGAGAGCAGATAAACTTTTTATTAGAGAATCACATTTACAAACTAAGAAGAGCAACTGAGTAGCAAATATGAGCTCCTGAAACATGGTTAAATGCATTTGAAAAAAAATATGAGTGATCATAAGCAAAGAGCATTCAGGCATATACACATGTCCATTTCAGGGGGTTACAAGTGGTAGATTCAGGGGCTGTGTATCTAAATCCAAAGCTAGAGAGCTGGTCGTGTGCCTGGTCTTGCATAGCATGTGGCCAGTGTGCCAGGCCAGGATCCTTTCATTTATGGCAGCCTCCAGTCCTGGGTCTAGGGGATCCTCTGTGGGTGGTCTTCACAGGCATCACTGGTAAGTCTGACTTCTGGATGGATAGTACAAAACTTCAAACAGCAGTGAGCATAGATTCCTTAGAAATATACTTGGGAGGCTGCAGCTTCCATCTTACCACAAATTGCTTTCTGGGACTGCCACTTCAGTTGGAACCTAGAGTTCACTTATGGCCCAATACCCTACCCTGCCAGCCCAGTGATGCTAGTGATGCTGGTTCTCCAGCAGCAAAGCCTGGGTGATGGTAGATCACAAGGTCCACCAGCAAATATGGATTGTGGTGTTTGTGCTTCTGACAAATGCTGGTTAGCCAGGGATCCAGATTTGCTCCTGCCATACTTGTACCTGCATATTTGCCTTATGGCTGCTGGGATGGGAGAATGGTTTGGTTATGTTGGACCTCCTGGAAGAATGTAAAGTCTGAGGACCTTTCTGGAAGAAGCTCAGAGCCGACTCCATTCCATGTCCAACAACATCCAGATGTTGTCATCTAGTTGTAGGTACTGAGTGTCTGTAGCAATATCCTTGCACGTTCATTCCCAACAAACCTACTGTTTTCAATTAGAATAGAGAGAAATATTAGGATAAAAAGACGTTTGTGCTGTTTGTCAAATTAGCCTCAGATGAACATGAAGGACCTCTTACTCTAACAGGCTGCTTGACCAGGGGGCAAGACAATGGTGTTTGAAATTATTCCCTCTTCCCTATAAATGTTTCAGCATTAAGAAATAGAAGCAGAATCGAAGAATTTTTACACAAACTCTGCCATTTTTCATATCACTCCCATCACTGTAAAATGTGTAATGGAGTACTTGCAATTCCCTCTTCCAAACACTACGATTTAATCTCCAGCTATAAAATAAGGATGTAATATAAGAACAAAAGAAGAGACTTTCAGGATTAAGCCAAAGGTCCATCTGGTCCAGCATCCTATTTCCCACAGTGGCTGGCCAGATGCTTCTGGAAAGCCCACAAGAAGGGCTTGCAGTCCACAGAGCCCCTCTGTTTTTGCTCTATCCAGCAGCTGGCATAATATTTCTGAACAGGAATAATCCAATGTAGCTGCCATAGTAAACAGCCATTGCTAGATCTACGCTGCAGGAATCTGCCAAATACTCCTTTTAGAGCCATCTCAAGTGATAGTCACCAGCACATATTGAAGCAAATCAATACATTCATTATAGGCTCAATTCTATCTGACTTTAGTGTATATGATGCTGGGCCATTGGCACAGCATCAGCTATGTCCTACAACTTACTCTGGATTCCAATATGAATTTCCCTAGTTTTCACTAGGTGGTGCAGTAACTACGGGTGCACATAAAGTTTCTTACGTGCTCCCATAGTTACTCTGGATTTGGGGGATAGTCCCCTATGGGATGTTGCTGGCATAATTCTGAGAAACCTACTGGGGTTGTGTCTTGCCTGTGATGGGTTTGGGATCTGGTGGCTGTTAGCACTACTTTGGCTTGCCCCTTCACCCCTTTCTCTCCTTTGCCAGCTGAGTCCTGATGGTGGCTGGTCTGCACTACACTGCTGGAGGCACATGGCTTTATAGTTGCTATACCAGTAGCCATGCAGCAGGCACTTGTGGAAAGGCTTCCAAGAGCCCTCATTGCGCCTACGTACCTAGCAGTATTCCAGTACACTCCAACAACAGGTTTGGGTCATATGCATTGTATTTTTCTCCTGGAATCTCTTGACTTGCAGTTGCATTGGATGCCCTATGGGCAAGTACCCCTGCTAACTGGGCAAGAGGAACTCTTTCAAGTGGGTGTTCTGCTTTATTTAGCAGGGGGAGAATAACTGGCCCTACACACCCCAGCAAGTGGTTTCTGCTGGTGTTCTTTTGCATTTTAGATTGTGAGCCCTTTTGGGACAGGAACCCATTAGCTATTAATTAACTATTAATTTTTTCATTTTCTTGTAAACCACTGCTGTGAACTTTTTAGTTAAAAAGCGGTATATGAATACTGTAGATAGATAGAAAGAGAGGGGGGAAGAATTGGTCCATTTTGTCTGTCCTTTGCACAATCTGTACCAGTGTTCTGTCATTCCTTCTTAAATCTACATCTACAGTATTTATATACCGCTTTTCAGCTAACAAGTTCACAAAGCGGTTTACAAGAAAATGGAAAAATAATAATAGCTAATTAAAAGCTAATGGGTCCCTGTCCCAAAAGGGCTCACAATCTAAAATGCAAAAAAGAAAACCAGCAGAAGCCACTTGAACAGACACTGCTGGGGTGTGCAGGGCCAGTTACTCTCCCCCTGCTAAATAAAAAAGGAACACCCACTTGAAAGAGTGCCTCTTGCTCGGTTAAATACCATATTTTTTGCAGGAAAAATCCCTAGAGGTTTTGAATTTGCTTCAAGATGGCCAACTCCCTGATGATTTTGTATGCTGTCCTTTTCTGCTCCTTTTCAGTTCTCCGACATCCTTTAATGCAGAATTATTGGCTGGGAAGAGGCTGTATCTCAGTGATATTTTGCATTTAGGTTTTGTTCTGGAGAACCGTTGTCAGTCAGTGAAGATGGACTTTTGGTCAAGCTTAAATAGAAAACTTCCTGTTTAACAGAATATTTCCAATGATGTTACATTATTCATGTTGACCATTTAAATTTTAACCCACCATATAGAAGGAAATAATTATCTTTTCCCTTTTATGCATGACAGTAATGGTGGAAGATGGGAAAGGATAAGACTGGGTTCTGTGTCACACTAGGCATTTTTCTCACAGTGTGATATTAAACTCTGACTGGGGGATAAACAAAGTTGGAAGGTGGAGAGGTGATATAGGGAAAGAAAGTTCAATTCCCTTCATTTGTGGGCTCCTTCTGTTGTAAAACAACATTTCCCATCCTCTGTTTTGTACATAAATCAGACGGACACATAAATTCAAAATAAGGCTGCTACTGTTGTAATGGTGTCACTAGGGCTGGAATCCCTGAGGCAATTCATGGTGTCATCTCCATGCACTGCCTCTGTACCCAGAGCTTTGGGTTCTCTTGATCTGCCCAATCAGCCATCTCCAACCCACCTCTCCAACTGGCTAGACCTGGTCTTGAAGAAACCATAAGATAGAGGTCATGCTGATGAGATAGCTAGGTTGACCTGGAAGGTAGACCTGGGCTCTGGAGCTTTCCTTCACTCCCTCCAATAGTGTCACCTGTGTGATGCACACCGTCCCCCAGTGATGCCACTAGCATCTAGTTTGTCTTATAAGTCACAGTCAGTTCAGACCTCATCAGTGCCTATTGTTAGGATTTCTCCCTAGTGTGTGTCATTTTACCATTACTTTCCCCTTCTGAAGATTCCTTATGAATCTCATTTGGCTTTATTTTATTTCTTTTGCAATTCATCCAGTGTGCAGTGATCTGTTTGGAGCACTTTACTGTCTTGCTTAGGTTTTTCACCGTTTTCCATTTGTGTCATCATGTGCAAACTTGGCAAGCCACTGCCCAGTCCTGACTCCAGAACTAAATAATGCACGTCCCATACGGATCCATAGAACATTTGTGAAAACTGCTAACTTTGTGTGTGTCGTACTTTCTCCATATCCACCCCCTCTTTTCCCTTTCCCTTTCTCCTCCAGGAGGTCAGGTTCCTCGTGGCACCCTAATTTCACCTCATTCTTGTATATTTATCTCTCCCTAATAAGTGATAGATGCAAATACTGTACATATGTTTTTGCTAATGTATTTGATATCATCTAAAGCAATAGGTGCAAATAATAATGTGTTGCACCGATATCTGATGCTGTTGTCTTTTTGCCAGTGCTAATGTCCTCTGGGGTGAGCCACAATCCAACAGCCCATAGACCTATGAAACTCATGTTTGGTTGCATGTGTTTGACTTCAATCTCACATCTCCAAGCACATGTGGTCACACATGTTTGCCTGGGGTGGCCATTGCCAGTAATTTCCTGAATCCCTTCTGGATCCCAGTTTAAAAAATTGGCATCGCGTTACTCCCCTTTTCTGGCTGCCAAGGAAGGCAGGGAATGGGAGGGAAGGGAGATCAGAACATGAACTATGCAGTGTCGTCGTCCCCCCATTCTGAATGCATAGAGGGCCCGGGCAAGGGCAATCTCCTTTAGGGCCCATAAAAACCTAGCCTGTAAAACATGAGTGAAGGAACAAGATGAAGCAATCCAGTTAAGTTGGGAGGAAACCACCAATTAGGAGCAGTCCCAAGAGAAGATTTTTTAGGAGCTAAAGGGCAGTTTGCCAGAGAGATCTTTTAGCTGGATCTGGGTTGGTTTAAAAGGACAGATGTGGTGTTAATTGCTCCCCATAGGCAGCTTGTCCTTCTAACCTCTTCCTTGCGTCTCTGTAAGTCAAGAGGGCTTGGGCTATCCTGGAATTTAATAGCAGTGAGGCAAGGGTGATCTGGCTAGTCTTGCAATACTGAAAATGATATTCATGTACAAAATCAAAAGATTCCCCATTTTTCTTTCAACTTAGACCATCAGTTCAGTAGCATTACTAGGGATTGTCCAAGTAATACATTATTGCCAAAAACATTATTCAACAGCAGGAGAAATGCAGGTAACTTCTAAATATGAACAATAGAATCTTAAAATCAGAGAAGTGTCATTCAGTTCTTGTCATGCAGTGAGGAAAATCTAAACATTCTTGGAATTTCCCTAAATGTTATAGTTAAAAAGTCTTCAAAATTAAAGTTTCTTCTATTGCTCAATTTCGTACTATTACAAGAAAGTCTTTCTCAGAAAAATCCTGTTTGTGTCTATGTGGATGTGAGACACATTATATTCCATGAGATTTAGAGCACAATCCTAACTATGTCTACTCAAAAGTTAGCCCCATTGTGTTCAATGTGCTAACTCCCAGGAAAGTGTCTTTAGGATTGCAGCCTTATATCCCAATCCTGATAAATGAGCACTGCCTCACTGCCAAAGAACATTATCACAAATGTGCCATAAGGCACACCTATGATTGTTAGTGCCAGCCAGTGATGGGATTCAAAGAAATTAATAACCGGTTCTATGCCCATCTGGCAGCCACTTTTAAAAGGCTATTTTTAACTTTATATGTCTTATTTCTCATTAACAACCGGTTCTATAGAGTAGGTGCGAACCTGCTGGAGCCCACCACTGGTGCCAGCCCAGTGCATACATGCCTAGTGGTCCAACAGAAGGCATCTTTTCACCAGTTAAATAGCTGGTACAGAGACAAGTAGCCTCGTCGTGGGTCCACTAACCCTACTTGGGGGAAAGGGATGAATGTTGGGATCTGCTGGCAGATGCCTGGTGTGCTTTGGATGTGGGGGCAGCCATTTTTAGTTCAGTTCAGGATGATGATCATATTTCTTGTGCAGTGTCTATAAAACTTTAGTCATATAGCATAATCCTATGCATCATATTTACTCAACATGTTTACTTTGATGTTCTCAGGCAAGTATGTACAGATTGCAGCCCAACAGTCCAATTCTATGCTTTCCTTTTTCAATGCAGCTGCACCAAAAGAGCTTGTGTTGCATCCTGCTGGAAAGGGAAGTCCAGGAGGTCTCCTCTAAGGGAACATTTGTTTCCTTACCTGGGTGTAAACCTCCAAGGTGTGGAAGGGAGTATGCAGACCTACACCTACAACTGCTGGTGCAGTCCTATCAGGGCCTGCCCTGGATCCTGTGTGGAGCACTCTCTTCTTATCTATATATATAAAAGAGAAAAGTCACTCACTGACTGACTCACTCACTGACTGACTCACTCACTGACTGACTCACTCACTGACTCACTCACTGACTCATCACCGTCCTGCCAAAACTGGTGGGCCTATAAGCGTGAAATTTGGGGTGGGTGTTCCTTCCGTGACTGAGGGGTGCACTAAGAACCAGTTTTCGGAAATTCCAATGGGAAGGGGGTGAAAAGGGGCGCAATGCGTTTTCCTCCCTATACTTTGCATTGAGAATTGCTGACTCAGCAACATTCCTCCCCAACTGCTGGGCCTGAAGCATGGAATTCTGGGAGTTCCTTCTGTCACCTGAACTCCCACCAAGAACCATCTGGAGGAATTTAACCCCTGAGGGGCTGAAAAGGGGGCAATGTGTTTCTGTCCTGTACTTAACATGGGAGACTGAACAACATCCAGACAATTTGGTGCTCAGATCCTGGTGCACTGGGGGATGTTGTTCGGAGGAAGAGGTTGCGCTGGCGAGGATGCTGCGCATGAGGGGAAATTGTGCATGGGGGAAGTTGCGCATGTAGGAAAGTTGCGCAGGAGGCAAGTTGTACATGGGAGGAAAATTGCGCATGGAGGAAAGTTGCGCATGGAGGAAAGTTGCATGGGAGGAAGTTGCGCATGGGGGAAGTTGCGCACGGGGAAAATTGCGCATGGGGGACGTTGCGTATGGGAGGAAAGTTGCGCATATGGGAGGTTGCGCATGGGGGAAGTTGCGCATTGGGGATGATGCACATGGAGGAAAGTTGCGCACGGGGGAAAGTTGCGCATGGGGGAAGTTGCGCATGGGGGGAAGTTGCGCATGGGGGAAGTTGCGCCTGGGAGGAAAGTTGCGCCTGGGAGGAAAGTTGCGCATGGGGGGAAGTTGCGCATGGGGAGAAGTTGCGCATGGGGAGAAGTTGCACATGGGGAAGTTGCGCATGGAGAAGTTGCGCATGGGGAAAGTTGCGCATGGAGAAAGTTGTGCATGGGGTAACTTGTGCATGCTGGGTTGATGCGCTTGGGGGGGTTGATGTGTATGGGAGAAGTTGCGCATGGGGGGTTGTTACGCCTGGGGGAAAGTTATCCATGGGGGGTTGATGCATATGGGGGGATGGCATACGGGGGAATTTTACTCCCGCAACGCGGGTACGCCTTTCGCTATTAGGATTATAAGATGATGATTATAGGAAGACTTAAGGCTGATCAGTGCTGTGTCCTTTCAGCAATTTGAATGGTTGTTTTTATTGGTATTGGCCACCTTCTCTACCTATGACAGCAATCCTGTTAGAGATACTGAGGTTAAAATGCAAGGATGTGGCTTGTGGGTTGATACTATACAATCCTGTTTCAAAGAGACTTGAATTGCTGTTGTGACTAAGAACGGCTGTTCTTTTTTTCTCCATTTGTTGATTTTGTTTCTAACTCTTCAGACTCCCTTGGGCTTGGGTGGGGTGCAGACTGCTCAGAGGACAACTTTTGTGGGGAGACACACATCTAGCTGGAAGTTGTCGAATAGTTATTCCTATATAGTAGGCTATGAGCTATCAGTGTGTCTAAAGAAACTTGTAGGCAAGAAAATCAGGAATAGCTGTTGTAATAAAATACAGCCCAGGCAACAAAATGGATTTCATGGCTGGGTACAAAATCTTAATACAACTAGACAGGTCTCAAGCAAAGACAACTTTCTACTACTGAGCAGTGTGTTCGTTATTACTTATTCCAGCAATAGTGCTGTGCTTAGAACAATGCAGGACATTGAATGGGTGGAAAGCATTATGCCTTTTAATTTAGATTGAATAGATAGTGTCATATTCTGGCATGTTAATTTTCATTTTTTGGTTAAACCATCATGAGTTTCTTTGAAAAGTGGTGGGATAAAACTTTTTGTAAAGAAAAAAAATTAAAGACATCTCCCCATCCTCCAGCATAGTAAAAATAGATGTGGTGTCTAGTGCTTATGGGAAGTAGCATGTTCCCAAGGCACATAATTAGCTGTCCCTGATGGTATCATACAATTTTCACTGGAAAGACCCATGCAGTTGGTCTTACTTATGTGATCGTAGGCCTTTCATTGTTGTAGGATTCTGGCAATGGTTTGTTGTAATCTTTGCTGCATCTTATTTTTGAGGAGATTTCTGATTCTGTCCACTGTAGAAATTCATCAGTATGAATTTATTAAATACAATGGTACCTTGGTTTAAGAGTGACTTGGATTAAGTGTGTTTTGGATTAAAGAGTGTTTTAAGTGTGGATTAAGTTTGGATTGTGGATTAAGTTTAAGTTTGGATTAAGTGTGTTTTGGATTAAGAGCAAAATTTTCTCAGCAATTTTGACTTGATTTAAGTCTTGAAAGAAAAGCACTTCTGAGGAAGTTTGGAACAGGCTTCCATGGCCAGGGAACTTACAAGGGGAAGAGGAGCAGCCTGAGCCAGGGGTGTGGGTGGGATCTGTATATGGCAATGTGGGAGGTGTGCCTTATCCATGTTCCAATGCTGCTCCCCAACAGCAGCAGGGGAATGTTAAAGCTGCACGAAAAGACAAAGATCCCATTGAGCCATTAGTGATAGTCATCTTATAAAAGAAGTCATCCCTCCCCTCTCTTATCTCCCTCACACCAGCCATGAAAGTTTGCAAAGGTACAGTACAGATCTGTACAGTACAGTATTTTCTTTATTAGTGTTTGTATTATATTAAAGTGTTTTGTAATCATTTATATATACAGTTAATATTTTTATATTTTTGGTTGTGGAACCAATCATCTGAGTTTCCGTTAGTTCCTATGGGAAAGTCCACTTTGAATTACAAGCATTTTCAATTACAAGCATGCTTCCGGAATGAATTATGCTCGTAAACCAAGGCACCACTATAGTATCTCTCATATAGTGTGTTCCTGTCTCATTTGGCCTCACCTCCCCAATTGGGGAAGAGTGGTGGTAAAGGAGTTGGTGTAGGACATGGGGTATTAGGTTGGTGAAGAGCCACATGAGGAAGCCGAACTTCAACACCATAGACTTCAGTGGATAGTTCTGACAGTTCTGCTCAGTTTTTTTCCACTGGTGTGGTAAAAGGGACATAGCAGACACAAACTAAAGGAAGGCCATGCCTCCCACCGCCCCACAGGTGGTCTCAACCCTCAGGAGAGTGTGTTAAGAAAATAGCAAAGGCTAGTCCAACTTGTATGCAACCATAGGAGCCCCTTACTCATCACAGGTGAATCTTTTTGAAAATAAAAAGGTTCCTCCCTGATGCTGACCCATTGGCTGCAGCTGCTCCCCTTTTTATTCCCAATTGGGAGACTGAAGAAAACCCTATTTAACTGTACTTGGTGGCCCAGCTGTCAGTCAGTCAGCCTCGCCTGGTCCCGATCCTTTCAGTCTGCCAACTGGAGCACCCCAGTATTTCACTTGCAAATAGGTCATGGAGAATAGGACTTTGTGGAAATTTTCAGCTAGACACATGTAAGTGGGTGGAAGCCTGGAAACATCAAAACAAATGTGTGCTGCAGTTAATCAGGTTACAGGAATACGATCTCTATTACTTATTATTTCACAAAAGCTGTTACAAAATATACAAAAGAAATGGGCTTGGCCTGTTATAGTTTTCAGAGGAAAATGATGTTCTGAGAAATGATGTAGGAGATTGATGTGAATAACAATAATTATGGTTTATTCTGAATCATTGTTGATTTAAGATTCCTTAAAACAAGCTGTTAGTGATTCAGACTTCAACGTTTTCCTTTTCAAATCCTTGCAGGATTTCATAAAAATGCTAGGGGGCGCTCAAGTACAGGGGGTACCATTTTCTGAATGCAATACAGAGCAAGACTGCTGTTACTGGAGGTTAGTCAAAGACGACAGGCATGGATGGAACCTGGCCAAGTTTTATTTTTGTTACTTCCCTTTTGTAGTTTCAGTTGCATATCACTGTTTTCTTAATGTTTGAATTCAATCACATCTCTTTCCCTTGAGTCTGTTTATGTACTACTTTCTATCTCATTGAAACACAAAATAACAAAATAATTGTGTTGGAGCAATGGAGATCTTTAAGCAGATGTTCAATGGGCACTTGCCAAGGATGCTCTAGTCTAGGAGGATTTCCTGCTGCAGATAAGGGGTTGGAGTAGATGATCCTATAGATAGCTTCTAACTCTATGATTCTATGATAAACTGTGCATCTGAAGACAAATTTGGTTAATCTAGAGCAGGGGGGTCCAAACGTTTTGGCAGGAGGACCACATCATCTCTCTGGCATTGTGTCGGGGGGCCCAAAAAATGATTTACATTTCAAATTTGAATAAATTTACATATAAGACTGTATTATAGTCAGATCCAGAGGATTGTAAGACTTGCCTGAGGGCCGCATGAGGGGGTCTTACATGGGCTGCAAGTCACTGTTGGCTGTAACTGGCCCCCAAGCTGGGTTTTGGACACCCCTGATCTAGAGTGAGCTAACAGTGGTTTAAGCAAAACAGACTTGTGTTCCTTGCTGTAGGATAATGAATGAAGACTCCTTCAATAATCTTGCAAACTGATAATTTTCATTGGAGGATAGATAATATAATAAAGCATATATTTTTAGTAGTAGTGATTTTTGGCCCTTTATACTAATAAACAGTATAAACTTGGAGAGCATTGCTAGTGCATGTGGTTACTAGTTGGGGAACTCCAGAATACTGTGACATATGTGGAGGGGATCAGCAGTATGTAGATAGCAACCCCTTATGGTGTGTTTGTGGAACCCCTGAATGGAGCTTACGGAGACAGAGGGCTCCTAGGAGCACAGTTTGAGAAAAATTGTTCTAGAGTCTGTTTGCAGTGGTCAATCAAATTGGGGGTCGAGACCCCCTGGAGGTCGCGATAGCAGGTCAGCAGGTCACAAGAGGGTGGAATCTGCCATTTTGGAATCTGGCACTGGGTTTTCCTGGTAGAAAGGCTACAATCCAGAGTAACTAAGGGAAAACATAAGAGATATTACGTGCACCTGTAGTTACTGCACCACCTAGTGAAAACCTATGAAAAATTCATATTGCAATCCAGAGCAAATTGTTCTTACACCGGAACAAGGACTCCCCGTAGTTACTCTGGATTGTGCCCATGATCAGTGATGCACCATGCAGCTGCTATTTGGCATGAAGGCTTACTCCTTTTGGTAGATCAGGGCTACAGCAGGCTAAAACTCAAGTCTGGTTTGGGTAAAACTCTGGTAAAACTTTGGATTGCGTCCTATGTCTCACTGAACACAATGGGACTTACTCCTGAGTAAACATGGAAGAGCTCTGGTATCACAGAGATGTCACATCCTGGCAAGTTCGGCAGAGGTTCCCAGATAGATTTTTTAAATTTGAAAGGAGGTCTTGGGGCTGAAATGTCCAAGTACCACTGCTTTAAGGGTAGGAGAAGGGGGAAAGCAGCAGCACAATCCCTAGGATCACTAACCCTGTAGGGGAATTGATCTATTTAATCTCCCCAGGGTACTGCCTGTGTCTGGGGAGTTTAGAGAGCTCTTGGAAGTTCTGCAAAATCCTTCCAGCTTTGGCTGTGGCTGGAAAAGTCTGATGTCTGCTTTCGTCACAGCTGGATATTTCACTGTTTTCAAGCCTTGGGGAGCCCTGCCAGCTCTCTACAGTAGTGATGTGAGGCTTCACATCCCCCAGGTGCAGGGATGTCCCCCCCAGGACAGCACTTCACCCCCGGGATGTGCATCACCTGGCCAGACCTCACATGAGCCTGTTGGTGCATGTGCAGTTCAGCACACCAGTGTACATGTGCGATCTTTGCACATGCACACTGGTGTCCCCTGTCTCCATTTGTTAGTGGAGAGAGGGAGCAATCTTCCCACATGCATGCTGGTGTCTCTATTGAGGGATGGGCAATGTATCTCTCCTTCAGAGGAGCGCTGGTGTTTGGGGGAGTGAAGTGCAGCCTTAGCATGAGTGATGCACTACTATGAGGGAGTGTCAAACTCCCTCAGTGCATCACCCACATGAGGCATGTCACCTGGTGCAGACTGCACCAGTTGCACCATCCCAGTGATGCACATAGCTCTCTATAAGGCTCCCTGAATCCCCCAAGACTCTGGCAGTCCTCCTAATAAACTTGGCCCCTGTTCCCTCAAATTTCCCCTATTCCAAGGGGCTCAATCCTGGGGATTGCATCACTTACCAGACTCATACCAAAAAAAGACTTAGTGAGAGTAGTTCTTTCCCAAAGTTTGAGAACCCTGTCCTAGAGCACATGGGTTTTAGGAGTTACTTCATAGAACAGAGATAAGTATAAATATGAGGTTTTTTCATAGCAGAAGAGACAGTGAATCCAGCAGAGAAATGATGCAGAAGGCCACAGACTCTCCAAGGGCTGTTTATCTTCAGCCCCAAAGCTGCTCCAGACCTTACCCTGTGGCCGCCTGCCAGGATGTGCATGGAGTATGATGTCAGGCTCAATTGCTCACTCGTTTTCTAAAAAGCACTGACACACGCAAGGGCAAATTTGGTGATGAGGTTTCCAGACCCCACTGCGGATGACATTGTAAGGCTCATGCTTTCACCTCCCCTTATCAGGCCCAGATCTGCCAAGTGTAATCTATGAAATCATGGCCCCCAGGCTTACTTACTGCAACTCATTACAGCTGGGAAAAACCCCAAAGAAAGTGAAATGGTTTCACTGAGCACTTAGCAACATGTGTTTCTGTGAACACATCATTCTGCTGCTCAGGACTCTGCCTTCACTAATGAACACAGTTTAATGTCTGATATTCAGATCCTTCCGATTCTGAAGCTAAGCATACAAGACACAAAGGAAAAAAATACACTAAATTCTTTGCCCAGCACTACCACTGGGCAAAGAATCAATACCAGTGTTTTTACTTTGTATAACTAATTGTGTTTATATGTTATGTGGGTATATGTAATGATACTTCTCCAATAATACTCTGTCAGTCTTGAAAGACTATGGTATTGTGCTTGGCACTGCATACACTGCATGCGAAGTACGAAAGCCTGGGTTAGATTGTTATGGAGGATAGGCTGTTACCCAAGCAGCAAATCCCCCCTCTCCACGCCACTGAATTAGTCCAATGGAAAGGCAGAGCCAATACGATTGGATCCAGCTGGCATCGCAGAGCTGGGCTAAGGACAGAAGCTCACCCGGTCTTGTGGGGCCGACCCGGGTCTTGAACTCTGGCCTGCTAGTTAACAGGCACAGTGTCTTAATTGCTTGCGCCACCCACAACACTGGAGTATAGGCATTCACCCATATTAATGGATTTGATATCCACTGATTCAGTTCTCTGTGGTCCTTGATATTTTCCCAGCACTCATTACCTTTGTTTTTCTTCTTCCCCCTAGCATCAAGAAAGCGTGTTTTAATTAAAAGAGGCATGTGATGAGTTCCTCTCTTCCTGACTCTCTTCGACATTTTGGACAAGCTTCTAGTGATAGATCCATTTAAAGTAAGTGAAAATCTTGATTCCTGATGTTATGAGGACTCTGTTGTCAGAGCTCGCTTCATTCCCAGAGTATTGGTATCCATTATCACTGACTCCAGAGCTAACCATTTGCACCAGAGCTAGCTAGGGTTAAGTGCAAGTATATGTGAAGCAGTACATAAGACAGGGTATGTGACACAATGGTGTCACCTGATGGCCAATTTTTTTAGTGGAAAGGGCACTACAGATAATGATGCAGAGCAAACAGGTGGGGTGTGGAAGATGCGGGAGAGTTGGGGTGGGCTTAATACATTTCTACCTGCTGCTCTACTCCAGGTTTCTCTCCCATGCATCACATGTTTGTGTGTGTGTGTGTGTGTGTGTGTGTGTGTGTACTTTGGTCCTGAGTTTTCAGTTTATAATATACAGCTTTTATTCTACTCTTTCCCATGTAATATTGTATTGAATGAATGAATGGATGGACGTATGGTTGCAATTCCGAAAGAAGGCCTTTGATGAAAGATCTGTAACACGCAAGGGGGAAAGCTTGTTACAAACAATTATTTGTTTCTGCAAAGCCATAAAGCTTCTTGGTAGAATGACACAACATTTGGACAATCTGCCAAAGGGGATATGTTTCAGTGTGACCCAACTGAACTCATTGTACTTATGATGAGTGCCTGTGATAAATTTTAACCTGCTCTTTCTTAATTTTCCATTCCAGATTGAAGTGGGAAGAAGTACTTCATTGCCTTCCAAGATACATGAATCTGCTTCTATCTGTCTCTCGCCGTTCTTTGAAATACAAAATAGATCTGTAGTAGGTAAATTGGTAGAGTTCTTAAGGTGCCAAAGGAAACAATAAAATAAAGTGAGAAAGCATCTTAGGAGGAAGGCAGGTTGATGGAATTGAATAAGTGCGCTACGGAGCCCTTATCCAATACTATCCGTAGATTCTATCATCTATGGAGGCCTTTGCAACCATAGGCAGACTCCTTATCTGCTATCTTCAGCATCTAAAGAGTTAGAAAAACTGTATACAAGTTCCAGTCAGGCAAGGAAGAGACACAAAGCTGAGGCCAGGCCAAGTGCATTCATCTGCAGGGAGGAGGCAGCCCTGCTGCTGGCACAAGGATAAAGGAGAAATTGTGTATTTGAAGCCCATAGAGAGAAGCATGATTAATTCATGCTGGCATTTGTGAGCATTTTGCATCTGGCCAGGTGGTTGATATGGGAGGAAAGCTGAGCCTGGACAATGATTGTCTTGGTTGCAAACATTGGGGAATAGCTGTCCACAGGACTAGTTGGATATCAGGCTCTGTGGTCAGAGGAGCAAAACTATCCGGCATTAGAATGGAAGGAGATGGGTGGAGAACCTGGCTTCTTTCTAAAACTGTGATCAGAATTCCTCCTCCAGTAATGCTTCGTACACATTATTCTTGGGAGGCTGGGAATCAGTTTCCCATTCTTTACTACCCTAGCTTCCAAAACTTGAGGTTACCAGGGTGTCAGTTTCAGTCTGATCAATAGAGTTTATTTTAGAGTTCTCTTTGTTCAGAACCCATACAAGACCTTCCTCATTGGTCACATTCTTAACATCTATCTCAGTTTAAATATTATTTAAAAGTTGATCCCTCCTTTTTTCCTTAGATTTGAGAACCAAGCAATTAACAACCCAGTCCTATGCTGCCTGGAGCACCAGTACTACTGCTATGCTGAAATGGCTGCTGTAATTATCCTACGTGCAACCAGGCAGTTGCTGGTGGCTTCTTGGGTGAAAGGGACTTTTGTCCCCTTCTCCTGGGCAGTAGTACTGAAATGTGGGTATTCAATTCTTCAGCAACTTTGGCCTGCTGTAGGCCCAAAACGAAGGCTCTGAATCTGGTAAACCTGACTTCCACTGCTCCCATGCTGCTTCTTCTCCTGGCATGCCTCTGCCCCTCTCCCCACCATCTCCCACTTCCTCCACCCTGGAATGCCTTCTCCATGCCTCCTCACTGGCCAGTAGTTTGGACAACCACCAACCACTAGAGCACCAGGGTTCCACCAGTTGCTAGTCCAGCACAACTTGTGCTTAGCTAGCTCCAACACTGGACTAGTGGTAAGGGCACATGAATGTGCTTTATTATATCATAAACATTCAGTCCAGATGGAGGGGTGGTGGTACATGCTCAGGATTGGTACATGCTGCAGCTCAATCCTGAGCTGGTAGTACATGCTTTAGGCCTTCCGTATCCATCCTAAATATTTTTTCAACGCTTCTATATGTTCTGCATTGCTCCAGGATTCCTGTTAATCTAGGGTTGTTCCTGCCTGACATTCAGGTGTCACTCCATGCCAATATTCTGTTATTTAGATGAGTCAGCACTGGCTGTCTTGTGGTTGCTGAGTTCATGTTTGGAATGAGTTTCTGATGAACCAGTGACTATAGAATGAGATTGTGGTGTCAAATTTCCTTTGAGATCAGAGTATGACCTAAACAAATTAATCCCACAGACATGCCTAGATGGATGCAGCAAAGTCATACATCTCAAAACATTCACCATTGACTCATTGGAAAGAAGGAAATGGTCACTGGAAAAATGGCAATCCACCCAAAATTTCCTCAAATTATGCATAAATTCTAATTTTAGGCTGTTGCTCTAGTACAGTTGCCTCAAGATGTCTGGTGCATACTTAAAACACCCTTGAGCAGAGGTATTAAACATAAGACCCACAGGTTGAATATGGCCTTTGGAAGCTTTTTATTCAGATCCTGTGATGATTGGGCTCTTGTTGTCCTACCAGCGGTGCCACTTCTGTTGAAGGGCTGGGAAGGAGAGGGAAAAGCAGGCCTCAGAAGGTGAGGAAAGGTATTTGGGAAGAGACAGATCAAATGAGGTGATAAAGAGGGACATTGCTGATGTGTTGGAAGATCCCAATTACCACGTGGACCACCGTTTTCAGCAGTGCTGCTTCTGTTGAGAAGTCACATTTCCAAGCACCTCTGAATGCCATGTCCTAGGCCTCCTTACAAGGAAGCTTCCCGATTTATTTACTAATATGGCATCTCCACTACTAGAAGTGATTGAGCAAAACTGATGCAGTTTTGAAATATCAGGACCCAAATATAACCAGGAAAAGGTCTAACTTTTAAGACAGCAAAATGTGCGTCCTGTTGGCCTTTATTGGGACTGTGGGTGGCACAAGTGGTTAAGACACTGTGCCTGGTAACCAGCAGGCCAGGGTTCGAGACCTGGGTCGGCCCCAAAAGACAGGGTGAGCTCCTGTCCTTAGCCCAGCTCTGCGACGCCAGTTGGATCCAATCGTATCGGCTCTGCCTTTCCATTGGACTAATTCAGTGGCGTGGAGATGGGGGGTTTGCTGCTTGGGTAACAGCCTATCCTCCATAACAATCTAACCCAGGCGTTGGTGCTTCGCATGCAGCGTATGCAGCGCAGAGCACGATACCATAGTCTCTCAAGACCGACGGAGGCCTGCTAGCCTTTATTAATAGTTCCTAAATGGATTAAGGCTGCAATCCTAACACCAAGTTAGGCTGGCCTAAATCCGGGCACAATTCCTGTGCTGACCTGAGTGTGTCATTAAAGTGCTGTAAGACACTTCTGCCCCACTCCTACAGGGATAAGGCTAGTGCACAGAAATGCGCTTGCCTCTCTACAGAAAGGGGAAGATTGATGTTAGGCCAAACTAGATTAGGCTTGCATCCTATGGTGTTCATTCCTGGTCATCACCTACTTAATGATTTCCTGCTTAATGACATCACTTTCGTTCCTCAGAAGGCAATATGAATTTTATTCGGCCTACTATATGAAATAGATTTATATCTTTTTGATGCTTTGATTTGACATCTATTTGAAGGCATCATTCTGAAGGTAGAAACATGGCGCAGCCCTTGCAAGGGAACAAAGCCTCTGAATGTTTTCTTATGTCTTGAGAGAAGTGCTTTGAACTTCTGTTTTGGAGAGAACTGTTATTACTCATTTATGTTTCTTTCAGCTTGAATCTGAATTGGCACTATTCATGAATTAACTCAATTGATTTTTTGTTATGATCACTGTTCTTATCAGCTGCTGTAGAACAATTTTAAGTAATGAGGGTCCCAGTATCCCTGGATCCCATATCTGTGGTTTCACTTATCTGTGGATCAAAAAGTCTGCACTGTTGAAAAAGCTGAGGCATACTGAAGAAGCCCTATTGTGCATTGCTTGGGGTAAGGAGGCTTCCAACCTGCTTGGAACCAGCACTGGATCCAGCGATAGCTGTTTTGCATTGCTGATTCTGTACTAGTTAGGATTTGCCAAATAATCATCTTGTACGTGCTTTGGGGAGTTCTCTCATCCAGTAGGTTTCCCATCTTCCATGTGTATATACATGTGCTTTACTTCCTTACATATATTCTGTGGGAAACACCTGTTTAATTCCAAGATGCCCACATGTAACACAACTTCTGCATAATATGTGAAGCTGCTTTGACTATCCATGCTGTGTGGTGCTGGATTGATCTTGCTGTCTTGGAAACTCAGTGACTCACTTCCATTTACAAACACATCATGTCTCCAGATTGCATCCTTCCTTTCCTACGTGTCTGGTGGTTGCAGCCTGAGCCAGAACCCAGATGGATCTTACTCTGCTTTCCCAGATGACTATCAGGTCAATTATAGATTCCAGCTGTTCCTGCATTTCCAGCTACTAAGTCTTGCTTAAGATATTGTCTAAAAATTCCCCCCAATATATTTGCCATTCAGATTATCATATGTGAGCACAGTTACCCTACTGTGCAAAAGGTCTTTTTGCTCCCTGCCATGGTGGTCAAGATCTGAGCTAACTACTGTTATTACTGCTCTGCCCAATTAGGTGGGGTCTTCTTTGCTTTACTTAAAAATTTTGGTTCAATTTTTTATTGTTGAACCATTTTTCCCATTTGACAGAAGAGATGTTCATAGTGAGCTGAAAAAGCATGGTACTCATAAAGCAGATAGATTTATGTTAAGGCTGCAGTCTTCTGTCTTCTTACTTAGGAATAAGACTCATTGAAGCTGGGAGTACAGTCCAGACTGGGAGTTGATCTGCCATAGCCCCCCTGCACGTTTTCATGTACTGTGAATGTGCTGCACAGCACATGCATGTTGCCTAGGGAGGCAGCTGTGCTGGTGAGGACTGGATCCAGCCATAGATGAGATACATTTGTGCTAGCCAGATCAGAACAGTGCAGGAGTTAGAAAGTGATGTGAGAGCAGAATCAACGTACGGAGAGGGTATTTTTGGGAGGGTTCTCCATGAGGTTAACAGAGCCCTGGAAGGGAGTGGGATTGGCTGAACTGAGCCCATGAGAGGAGGGGAGTTTGTGAAGCAGAACATATTTGCAAAAGAAATCTTCAAAATCAGAATTGTGTGACAATTGTGCTGTTGGTTTTGACTCTCACCTAGCATAATATCAATATGATTTTTGAGAGTGTTGGCATTAATGAAAAGCCTAATTTAAATAATTGTCTTTGAGCACCATCCTAACCATGTCTACTCAAGAAGTAAGCCCCAATGTGTTCATTGGGTCTTACTCCCGGAAAGCGTCTTTAGGCTTGCAGCCTTTATCAAGGTACTACATATATTGCCTGAAAGTGGGCTTACAGTTAGTAACTTGACACCAATTAATGCAACACCAGTTAATGCAATGAAAGAGCAAGTTTTAGACATGCAGCCAACACACATGATTGCAGTACAGAATCTGTTCCCCCTAGACAGGAGACCAATTGTGAAATTAGGGATTTCTGTTTGGCTTTCTTTAAAGGCATTGAGACAGAACATTTCCTTGAAGGTTAACTGACTGGAACATGGGCCAGTAGTTGCTGGGTTGTATAGTGTTCGTCCATGTGATGAAAAGTAAATGTTCTTTCTCACTGGTTGACTGACTAAATATTCATGGTTTGCACAGTAATAATATGTGACCATTACTGAAATCTTTATGGTTTTTGACCTTAAAAAAGTCAGATATTGTTGCTCATATTTCTGTTATATAGGAAAGCAGGCTTTAACTTACTGTGACACAGATCTGATTTATGGCATTTTTGCAACATCCCCATGCCAGCCTGGGACTTATGCCAGGATTTATGCCATCCTATCTGGGGATTATGATTCCAGCCTAACGGCCCAATCCTATCCAACATTCCAGTGCTGTTGCAGCTATGCCAGTAGACAATGGGCAGTCACAGAGGCATTTTCAAGATAAGATAAAGGAACATTTGTTTCTTCCTTACCTTGGGGCTGCATTGAAGTTCCACTGATGTTAGAAAGTTGGGCTGGTCATCCTGTGGTGGTGATGCCACAGCCATGGATTCCTTTTCAAGATAAGGGAACGTTGGTTCCACTTACTTTGCGGGCTTCATTGGACCATTGGCACTGAAAAGTTGGATAAATTTGGATAAAGCTGGAAGTTGGATAAATCTAAAAGCATACAGACTTTCACATAGAATCATAGAATCATAGAATCATAGAGTTGGAAGGGACCTAGTAGGTCATCTAGTCCAACCCCCTGCCTGCAGCAGGAATTCCCCCTAGAGCATCTCCAACAGGTGCTCATCGAGCCTCTGCTTGAAGATCCCCAGTGAGGGAGAGTCCACCACCTCCCTTGGCAATCTGTTCCACTGCCGAACCGCCCTCACAGTCAGGAATTTTTTCCGGATTTCCAGCCGGAATCTCCTCTCTTGCAGTTTGTACCCATTGGTTCTAGTTCTGCTTTCAGAAGCAGCTATGAACAAATTGGCCCCTTCCTCCCTATGACAGCCCTTCAGGTATCTGAAGAGGGCAATCATGTCTCCCCTCAGCCTCCTCTTCTCCAGGCTGAACATCCCAAGTTCCCCCAACCTTTCCTCGTAGGGCTTCCCTTCCATCCCACTGATCATTCTTGTCGCTCTCCTCTGGACTTGCTCCAGTTTGGCTGCATCCTTCTTAAAGTGAGGTGCCCAGAATTAAACTAAGCAATAAATTAAGATACATTTAAGATAATTGATTTTTAAAAATTTGATTTAACTAAAACATCTGATTAAACATTTTAAAACATTGATTTCTTTCCCCTCTATTTCAGGAGATATTGGGTGAAATTGTGATTTGATATAAAATTTGGAATCAACAAAGGGGAATTATGGAAGGTCATTATTATTATTCATGGACATCTACGTGAGGCTTTGCTTGTGCAGCTCAAGAAAAAAGGATGTAATCACAGTGATGAAAATGCTTCCATTTCTCAAGTGAAATCCCTCCCCTGGTTGCTCCAGCTTGCGTTCATCCCTTCTGCCAAAACAACACAACTCAGCAAGTGCAACAGGATGATTATGTCAGACATGAGTCAAGTGTAAGCCATTTTGGGGAAACTGAAGCATTCAGGACTAAGCCAGTTACGTACATTTCCAGCTCCATTCTGTGTGGTTCAATGAACTTGAAAAGATTAGGCAAAGGCGCATCTGGGCACACAGCCCCAGGGACAGACACTTGATATCTGCATACACTGTCCTTGATACACATGGAGTCCAATCTGTCTTTTGGATTAGGTGTAAGCCAGCACGGATTTGCGACCTTGGACTATGTTCAGGTCCAAATTTATTGCAGATTATTGTTGATATTTGGGAAAGATATCATTTCTGCCTTTTCTCCACATGCAATAGGAACAGATCTCATGCTTAATTGGGTATCTTTCCTTTGATTCCACTTGGAAATCTTAGACACAAATCAGTCACAATGGGACTGGTGCATCTCTTTCTTCTGCTTGCCTCCTGCTTCTGTACCCTCCCAAAACCTACTAAAAAACCGAACTATAATAACTGAAATCATTTAAACTTGAACACCCATAGGCAGATTTATTATAGCTGTAGACTTTGTTTATTGGAAAATAAATAAATAAATTCACTCTCTTTTTATATACAGTAGGTGATGTTGATGTCCACCCTTTTATCTGGCTTTTTGGAACCATCTCTTTGAATTTAATAAGTACTGAACTTCAACTGATGAAATTTTTTTAAGTTGTTTGGGTCACTTCTTGGATTCCTTGGGTTCTTTATGCTCTCCTGTGTGGTTTGGCTGGATGCCATGCTATTTTCAAGTGCTGTAACGACATATGTGAGATCTTCCTTTTGCTGCAGTAGCAGCAGCCTCAGAATGAGTAAAGAGGAGCTGAGTCATGGAGATGTCTGGAAACGTACAACACATGAAAAACACTGTGACCCAATGCAAGGACCCAATGCAAGCTTCATATAAACGTGCCATTTGACCACATGAGGAGCAAATTCTCAGGAGAAGAACTGACTCACTCAGTGTTACTGTGCAGCACTCTGCAGGCTCACAATGGTTGCCTCCAAGGCACATGTGGAAGATCTGTGCCACCCCATTTCTCTTGTACTATTGCAAAGATGGCTAACAAAACAGCAAGAACAACATACTTCCTGCCCCAAGGGACTATAAAAGAAGGGCAATATTTACTCCTCTTCTGTTCTAGGGGTGGACTGTTTGGGTGCACTAGCACCAGGCCCAACACCGTCTCTAACTCAGTCTTCTCCTTTCCCACTTTATTTTAGTGAACACCACAGTTTTAAGAAATAAGACTGCAATCCCAACCCCAGTTAGGCTGGCATAAGTCCCAGTGCACATTCTGTGCTGGCCTGGGGGTGTCCCAAAAGTGTCATAAGGCACTTCTGCTCCACTTCTGCTGGGGTTAGGCCAGTGCACAGATATGTATCCATACCACCACAGGAACATGTATACAGGTGAGTTGTTCTGGCCTAAATTGGTTAGGATTGTGCCCTGACTCAAATAAACACTGTAAATCCAGGGAACTATGTATCTAAGTCAGTGTGGGCAAACATTTTGGCAGGAAAACCATATCATCTCTCTGTGTTGGGGCCAGGAAATTAATTTACATGTCAAACTTGAATAAACTTACATAAATGAATCTATTAAAACAACTAATATAAATAAATTTTACTAAGCTTATTTATAATACACATGAAAACTATAATACAAGGACATAGAACAATATGAGACCTATGAACCATTTGCCACCTCTTGCACATTGTTAATATACAGATCAAGCCAGAAACATATGGAGACATAAGTTGTTCAAGGGCAATGAGAGAGTTAAATTAATGTCTGCGTGCTATTATGGATTCTAACTAACAAGTCTTGCTTCCCAAGAAACCTATAGGCTGCAATGGGATATGGTGACAAATCCCATGCTGTGTGACTGTCACTGATGTCACCCACAATATGTTTTACCATGGAACAGCTGTATGTCTGCATGTCTGGCCTAAGGCAGAAAAGCATTTTAATTCAGATATTGCATGTTGTCCTCCAGAGGGCAGCCAGCACTCATTGCTATGTAGCAATTCAGTCAAATGTGTATGGTCTATCTGGAAACATGGGGTTTCCCAAACCTCCAAAGGCTGACACACCCAGTGTTTTCCAACTGAAACCCAAAGCCCACTTTGCTCTTAACTGTGAACAGTTTCACTTTTAGGTGTAGACCACCCATTTTAGCTAACAAGGACAGTTGTGGATGAGTTATCTAACAAAACAGACATATAACATTTGCTTTTCCTACATGGTCCAAGCATGGTACAAAAGCACTAAAACTCAAAGCCCAGTCCTGATAATGTCTAAATGGAAGTAAGTCCTATTGACTTCAGTTGGATTTTATTCCAGTTAATTATTAAAATTTGCAGCCTTAAAACTAAGACGATTAAGAAAAAAAAATTGTTGCTTAAGTGCTTGTTTTAGATCTTATTTAATACGCATTGGATTAAGCTGCACTAAATGGATGTTTACTCATATGTCAGTACGAAACTTGCTCAGTGAAGCTTATTGCCAAGTAGCTATGCATGGGAATTCAGTGGGCAGTGGTACTCAAGCATTTCAGACTGGGACTCCCTTCTGGAAATGCCAATCTGTCTGGGACCCTTCCAGAAGTAATGTTATGGCTGCATCCAGCACAAGTTAGGGGCTGCGACTGTGCCAGCCTGAAGCAAGTGGAAACCCACTCACACAGTCGTGCCTGTCCTCCCCCCGCTCTGGAATGCCTCCCTCCTGCCTCATCCCCGCCTCCTAATCCCAACACTGGCTGAGTTCAGCCAGTGCAACTCACCCCATTCCAGCGCCTGTGATGGTGCAGGGAGACCAGCACAACTCCTTGTGTTGGCTTCCCTTCCCCTCTTGGTGGTATGATCATGTTTTATGGCATATTTGTGACATCCATGGGCTGGCGCAAGGAATTTGCATCATCCCCAAAGTGCTCTAAGATTGCACCCTTAGTTTTTTTTAAGTACTAGGATTGTGCACTGTTGCACAGAATGGACATTTCCATGGAGAGTGCAGAAAGAATATGGTTGCTTATTTTCTAAAACTTCCACAGAGCTCTGATTTTTCTCCAGCCTGTTTGCTTGATCTTTGTAAAATAACATTGCGGGATGGGTGTGTGTGTGTGTGTGTGTGAAGCTGATCTGAACTGTGACAAGGGGGCAAGGCAAATTCTGGGGCAGGAAGACTTGAGTTTTAGCCTGCTGTAGCCCTGATCTACCAAAAGGAGTGAGCCTTCATGCCAAATAGCAGCTGCATGGTGCGTCACTGATCATGGGCACAATCCAGAGTAACAACGGGGAGTCCTTGTTCCGTGTAAGAACAATTTGCTCTGGATTGCAATATGAATTTTGCATAGGTTTTCACTAGGTGGTGCAGTAACTATGAGTGCATATAATGTCTTACATGCTCCCGAGTTACTCTGGATTATAGGGTAAGTCTGCTGTGGGGGCAAAACTTGAAAGCCTGACCCCACTGTGATCCCAGGCTGGATGGCCTCCTTTGACACATGCAATTTCACAAAAGCCCCAAAAAACAAAACAAACAAAAATAAATAAGAAGGCAGCTATATGGCATTAGAAGGAACTCCTTATTTGACCCTAGAAGAATTACTTGCTTTTAGAGGAAGTTGCCAATTGGATCTCTGTTGAAGCATACCCAGAAAAACTACTTACTATGTGTCTGAGTGGATCACTCCGTGATGTAGTCAAATTACTGCCTGCAAAGGGGGAAGACCAGAGGAATCCCCAGAGTCAAGCTGTAGCCTTGTTAAATATTCCCTGCAACATATTAGTTTCTGTCTCAATTGTGCTAATGCACACCAGCAAATGGTTTCTCATTGACTCTTTTACATTTGTCACTGTGCTGAATATAGTAAGAATCAGCGGACAGGAGGAGTTGGGCACCTTTAGGAGTTGGGTTTTACTTTAAAGAGTAAAATATTCTCATGTACTGTATATGAGGGTCCAGCAAGCATACTTTGCCTAGATAGAGCAGGTCTAAGAAAGTCTGCCTTTGCAGTCTTCAGTTCTATAGACAGCAAATAAAGCGGTTTGCTACTTCTAGATAATGTCTTGGGAAGCCATACCATGTAAGGCTTACATAAAAGAGAGAAGGACAAAGAGCAAAAGGTAGACCCAAAGTATAATTGAGGTATAACATCAAAGACATACTGCAGCAACATCAAATGAAATTGGAAGAGGCTGTTAGAAATGCAAGATCCAGGTCTTTACGTCTTCCTCAACACCCGAAGCGGTAAAAGAGAAAGTAAAGAAAATGAAGATCAGGTAGATGCGCCACAGTCTTAACAAAACCTTTATTCACCTATAATTCACTTCCGTTTATAGCACAAATTAAATCAGAACACGGTTTATTTGCCACATTTCTTTGTCTCATCCAAAACAGAAATGTTGAAGCTTATCCTAAGGTAAAATGTGCAGGAGCTGAGAAATCAGGACGAGGAAAATAAAATAACAGGACACAAGACTTTATTCACCTGTAAAGACGCACACGTACCTACTTTGAGAAATTCAAGAAGGACAAGAAGTGGTCTCCTTGATGTCTCATTCACATCCATGACAGCTTCTTTTTGATAACTTCTAGTTCTGTGCCCTAAGTGACTTCGTTTGCCACTCATTCATACAATCATCATTAATTAAATAATCAATTATTTGATTATTTGACTTCCATGTAGTTTTGCTGTTTTCTTTAGTTCATACATTTGCCTCCAATCATTGGCATAACAATAATAAAAGTCAAATCATTTTGGCTTTTTAAAACATATTGTCTTCTGTTGCAGACCATTCTCTGCATTTCAGCTGGCAAGTGGTAAGAGGAAGTAGGAAAGGGTTATTCATAGTTTGCACAATACTCTTTCTCCTCTACCTTCCCCTGATTTACATTTCCTGTCTTTGCATTGATTTTTATTCCCCTTTGTGTTATTGATGGTATTAGCCTAGAGTTCAGCATTTCTTTCTGTTAACAAAGTGACTGGTGATGTTAACACTTTCTGTTAACAAAATGGTGATGGTGGGTTGTTCTCAGAGGACTGGTTGGATCTCATATTGCTATAGTAATTCTATTGGAGGAACCACATGATAGGGATGTTTCCGAGCATCTTTGCTCCTTAGCTATGGGGAGTCAGGTATATCCCCAGACAAAGTCTTCCACTGCAGCTGCAGATATAAAAAGAGATGGGGACTGGGATGCAACTATCTCACACTCCCTGGCCCCCGACTCTTCATACACAGGGTGACCATAAGGCCTTTTATTCCAGGACACATCTTCACGTCCTCTTTTTTTAGTCTTGTGTCCTGTTATTTTATTTTCCTCGTCCTGATTTCTCAGCTCCTGCACATTTTACCTTAGGATAAGCTTCAACATTTCTGTTTTGGATGAGACAAAGAAATGTGGCAAATAAATATGAGACTTTTGGACTCTCTATTCTTGCCAAATTCCCTAATGTTTGCAGCGACTCACTTTTCAGGCAGGAAGGTTCTCCTAATCCTCAGTTTAAATTTATGCTGCTGAAACTTTAAAGGAGCCAAGAAATTGCCCTGCCGTGTGCTGTAATGCTTGCACCTTGCCAACATTACCTTAATGCACTCTCCTCACACCAATCTGTATTGGCCATGTTCTGACTTGAAGAAAATGAACCACTGAACATCTTCAGAATATATGGCTGTATATAACAGGCTTTACTATTTAGCCTCCCATAGCCACTATTACACTATACTAGGTGAAGACAGTTGAAGGAACCCCTGCAACATGTCAATCACTGAAATGTAGAGTATTATCCATTCCATTTGGCCTTCTAAAATAGAATAAAGCTAACACAGCTGGATGACTTTGCACTACCTAATGCATCCCAGATGTGGAGTCACATGCTAGAATTTCATCCATGTGGTGTTTCTGCAGAAATCCCTCATGACGGTAGAGCAGATGGATAAATGACATTCACTGTCCTGGAATTGTTACCATTGTCAGTTTCAACTATTACTGTTAGCAGAGTGATTGACTGGGGAAGGTTTGTCCAACAGTCTGCCCTTCCCTAGGCTGAAATCCCCGATGTAGAAAGCTGTTTTAAGTCCCCAGTCCTAAATGTATGAAATGTTATCCAATGTAATGTCAATGTAATGAAAAACAAGACAGATACAGGCTGAAACACTTTTGTACAAATATGACTGAAGTCACAGGGATTGATGTGAAATCTATTTCTATATCCTTCTTGACTTTCTTTCCAGATGGAGCTCCAAGTGGTTTGTGTGGGATTCCAGACTGATCCTGGGAATGGGCAGGTTCAGTGGCAGTGATGCCCATCAAAACCTCTTCCTGGGTCCAATTCATCTTTATAGGTCAATGTAGACTATAGCTGGCACAGCTCTGAATTGACCCATGGCAGCTCCTGGGAGTAATCTCATGGCAAAGGAACAACAGTTCACTTACTATTAAGGAGGCCTCAACATGCCAAACACCACCATATGATGTATGTACTGAAGTTGAAATGGTGCCGCTGAGTCATCATGCTGGGAGTTATTTTGGACTGGGCTGTTAGTAGCATGATAACTTTAACAATACTTTTCCAGATAGAATTAAACAGAACTCTACAATCTCAAAAAGCTGTAACAGGCCAAACAATGTGAGGAAAGGGAGGAGTGGAAAAAAGCAAGGGTTATTCTAATACTCATATGGGAAATTGCATGCAAAAATTCATCGAGCATGGAATTGAAGGGCTGGAAGGAAACTCAAAAGCTATTCAGACCAAACTGCTGCCCTGAGAATCTACCACCACCAGAATATCAAACGTCCAACAGATTTATCTATATAACAGAAGAATACATTGTAGTATAGCATGTCACAGCAAGGAGAAACAAAGTGCACCAGTTGTATAATCACATGCATGAGAGTATAGTTTTATAGAGTTGGATCTACATGAGTTCTTTATTACAGGGATGAGCTGACGGGGAACCACTGGCCAATCTTTAGTAGGCTGCTTTCAGGTTGCTGTGATTCTTGAAAAAAATTAGACCACTGTCAGATCTAATAAGCCACTCTGTATGCTCTATAACATGGACATAATATTTTAGTACAGATAAGTTTAATTAAAAATATTTATAGGCATCTTTTTCCATCCCCGTCAAGATGTCCTGTATACACTTTTAAAATGTTTTAACACACACTGGTGGTGCTATATTGAGATTAGGGGAAAAAGTAGTCTGAGGATGAAATCTAGAGTAACTATGGGGAGTCCTTGCTCCAGAGTAAGAACAAATTACTCTGGATTGCAATATGAATTTCCCATAGGCTTTCACTAGGTGGTGCAGTAACGACATATGCATGTAATGTCTCTTATGTGCTCACGTAGTTACTCTGGATTGCAGGGTAAGACCACTATTTATTATAAACATATTTATTGCAAAAATATATTGAGGCTTCTGCAACATTTGTCTGTCTGTCTGCTGCTTTTTAACTAAAAAGTTCACAAAGCAGTATACAAAGAAAATGAAGAAAATTAATGGCTAATGGGTCTAACGGTAAAGTTGTCTCCCACAGGTTGCCCTGCTAGTAGTAACTGTGTCTAGAGAGTGGTGCTCATCCCTGTAACAAGTCTGAAAAGCCCACTTTGTTCAAAGATGCCTCCATGGTCATGTGACCAGCATGAATAAAAACCAAAGTGCATGGAATGCTGCAACTGCCCACCAAAGTGGTGTCTATTTATCTACACTATTTGCATTAACATGTTTTTGAACTGTTAGGTTGGCAGGAGCGGGGAAAATAACGGGAGCTCATTCCATCATGGGGTGCTTGGTATTAAACCATCAACCTGTGGTTGACAAGCATAGCATCTTTAACCACTGAGCTACTACAACCCATAAAAAGCCTACCAAGTACTAAAAATGAACTAAAATCTCCTATACTAAGGGCAGGTATCTCAGTTCTTTCCCAATTTAAAAAGTGCAAGCTTCAATGAAAACATGTGACTATTTTCCCCTGCAGAAACACTTTTTACCTTTGAGATGTCCAGCTGTGTGATTCACCGGTTGCGGAAACAGTGACATATTCATGTTGTAAATGGTAGATTGAGCAGAGAGATTACTGCAAATAGAAAGACTGGAAAAATACTCCCACTCAATAGGAATGTATCTTAAAGCAGGAAGAAAACGAGGGCAGAGGGCCATTTACAGACAGGATATTGGACTGTGTGATTAGTCAGAATGTGCTATAACTACACATTTCAAAAATAAATCAGAAATATGGATTTATGCAGTCTGGAAAGTATAATAAGTAGTAATTATTTGTTTCTTTCTGTGATCTTTCAACCAATCTGCAAAGAATCCTTTGAAAATCCATGTTATTCTTTCAAAAATGGGGGCGGGGGGTTTAAAGTCACATAGGATGTTCATAGATTTTACGATTTCCAATGATCCCCCACCCCCACCCCAAGTATTCTTGTACCTGGCCATTGGCAGAGTTTTTCAATAACATCCAAGCAACTAAGCTAAATAGCAGGTAGAGAAACTATTTTTCAATTGCCATGTCTTTGTAATTTGATGTTGGACCTGATCACCCAATGAGATCAAGAAAGTTATAACACAGTCCTAAATTGCTCTAGAGCAGGCAGGCCAGTTGGTCTCTGCTACATCAAGAACTTTGTTGGGTCTGCTGCCATGCTATTGTGGGGCAAGGAGTAACTTTTCCCCTTTCCCAGATAGAGCTAATTAATTAAAAATTAAATAAAAGCCACATTTCGTTTTACATCTAAAGACTAAATAAATGAGAATTTATCCTAGGAATTATCTCATCCTTTGGAAATATTTTGTATTGTGATTTATCTTTATTTTTCTTTATAAAGAATAAAATAAGAATTTAATAATTTAAATTATTTTTAACAAATAAGAATTATTCAATATAAAGAATTTAATAAACAAGTAATTAAATTCTTGGCATAATAAATAAATTCTATTTAATAAATAAGAATGTAAGAGTTTTTAAAAGTAAGAGTTTATGGCAGGTAAAGCATAACATTTTTAACATTCTTCTAAGCAGCATAAATGGCCAGACCAGTGCAGAATTGCTCTTCCAAGGCCTCTTTCATGCTGTATGAAACATATAGGAAGTTGCAAAGTAAAGAATGAATGAATGAATGAATAAGATGGGGTTAGATAGAGAATAATCTGTGTAGTTATGGAGTTATGAACTTTTTAGGACTCTATCAAGACATGTTTCGGTCAGTGTCTTGATTGGGTGAGATTGCAAAGCAGCCATCATGGATGGGTCAATCCATTCATTTGATGTGTCTTTGGTGTCATCAACAAATATTGTGTGATTATTTTGGTTTGTTTGTTTTTGTTTCCCACTTTTGACCTCATGAGCGGCACATAACTATTAGATGGCGGTGGGTGGAGGAAGAGTGGGAGTTACAGGTAGGAGAGGCTGGAATAATTTTGTCTTTAATTTAGGAAGGTTCATGATGACAAATTTGTTGAATCACCATGTGATACTTTTAGGAAATTGCACAAAAGATATACTCACTGAAAACACTCATCTTCATTTTTGCTCATGGTTTTCCAGGTGTTTACTGGTTACACCATGAAATATAGCCAAATTCAGTGCAGACGTGCTTTGTCATATAAAATTATCATTTAGCTTATACTCCCATGATCCTGGGTGCACACATCATGGTTTTCTTAAGGGGAAGACTAACCAGGCAAGACAAACAAATGCAATCATTTCTTCACTGTACTGATTTTATCCCTAGTTGTAGGATAGGCCCATTTTTGGCTTTCCACCGCCCCCCCCCCCACCCGTCTGTACTTCACTCAGCAGAGGGAGAGGTTCACCTCGCCTTACATTCCTTAAACTTGGCAGCAAGCAGGCAGGAAAGAACAAACCCATCAGTTGTTGCAGTTAGAGATAGATCAGAGGCAAACAAAAGTGTGAGTTGGCAGCCCTGTTTGTTATAGTAGAAGTGTTGCCTGTAGAAGGTGGAACATAAGTTGGCATACAGTAAAGTGGGGTTGGTGATGTCACTGTGATTATAGAGTATCAATAACTGAAACCCTGAGACGGAAATAGAGAGAGAGAGAGAGTATGAAAGATCTGGACATTCCACATTTAGGCACCGGATATTCTCCCCTCCTTTCTCAAATATGAGTGATACAATCTGTGTATATTTTATAGGTTCTTTGACTCAATCACTGGTTGTGGGCTGATCAACCCAGAGAGGATGACAATATACTAATAGTGCAGTCCAGGATGTGACTCAGATTGATGTACCCCAGAACAGAAGTCAGCTGATCCAACTTCTCAACAACCCATTGATTTAAGAGAGTGGCTCCACTGTCATGTGTATTCCCCTGCAAATCAGATCTCAGAGTGGATATGATCAGGAGCAGCAAGGCTGAGGTAAGCTTACTTGCTCAGCCTACTCATCACCCTGCCCATCACCTGACTAGGGAGGAGTCAGGAGCTAGTCCAGACAAGAAAAGGGCAGCTCAAGTTTGGTTTGTGATTGGGTTTAGCAGCCGAAATAGAGTTACTGGTAGTCCAGATCCAATATCCTGGATCTTGAGACCCATGAGAAAGGCGGGATATAATATACATATCTCCTAATGGATTCCATATATATATATATAAATAAAGAAGGTGAGATATTGATCAAAGAATGGAGAGCAAAACTCTTTCCAAAACAGAGTACTGATGTGGAACAATAACTTCTAGAACATTCACTTCTAGACTTCTAGAACAATCACTAAATTAAGCTGAACAGATATATAAGGAAGAGCTGACATTCTATATAGTGGAATACCTATTTGACAAGCAGAAAGTTTTAGATTCAATTGCTGACATCTCCGGAAAAAACTAGAAAAACTGTGCCTGAAAAAGAGTAAAACCACAGTCAGCCCTTGTTGACAAAACTGATTTAGATAGATGGACTACAGTCTTATATACATTTGATGCTAAATCCCACTGAATTCAATAGGGCTCACTTCTATACTGCAGCAAAAGAAAAAAAAATTGATTTGCAAAACTACAAGGGATCCTGGAGAGTAGGGAGTTGCCTTACTCATGTTTGCCAGGTGATTAAAAAAATGTAAATAGTTTGAGTAATTGTTCTTTTTGTAATGGTAGAACAATGATTCAGCTTTTCAGAAAGAAAAATAAATTACATTTTTTTTAAAAACTCTTTTTAAAGTTCTAAAAAAACCCAATTTTTTTTAAAAAACATTTTTTAAAGTTCTAAAGAACCAGTGAAGACCCAAGGTTGAGGTAGAGTGCTACTTATAGCAGGGCTTTTTTCCTGGGGCTACTCACCAGTACCCAGTACTGGCACCTTTTTGCCCACTAGACTACTCCTGAGTAGACATGCCTAGGAGTCTTCATGGTGAGTACCAACACCTTTTTCCCCAGGGGAAAAAACATTGCCTGTAAACAATGATACTTGTAGGACCCTTGACTCCTAGCAATCACATAACATATACCATCACCACCGTTTGTGCTCTAAAGGGAATCTATATTCCTAGAATCCAAATATTGGTGTTTGTGTGTCTACAAAAATGAGATCTTCTTGCAACAGAAGCTATATGGAGAAAAGATATTTGGATCCATAACAAAAACAGAGTAACAACAGCTGTACAGTTATTAAACATTGGAACAAAAGCATTTCTTTCCCAAACCTCACTTCTGCAAAATATCACATTCAATATTCACCACATGCTCTCTGAATATTCACCAGAGATTTATGGCCCAGTCCTTGCCAGCACCACTGCAGCTGTATTCTAGACCTGATGTAAGGGAACAAGCACTCTCTTATCTTGAGGAGGCCTCTGTAATTTCCTCATTCCACCATAGGCCATGTTGGCACAGCTGTATTACTGCATGGAAAGTTGGATAGAATTGGGCCCGCAATCTCTGTAAATGAATGATTTCAATATTTGGTATTTGATTCTAGTATTTGACATTTGATGTTTGCAGTCTGTGATAGCTGACATCTAAAAATGCTCTCATTTCATCATGTCACGCGATGTTATATAGAATGTCACGCGATGTTATCAAGTATCTAACAGTGTTTGATAGATAACATGCAAAATTGTCGTCATAAGCTAAGTTTTATGCAGTTTCGTAGTTAATGATTGCCAAAGCCAAAATAATCGGATATGAGCAAAGCAAAAGCTTTGGCCAGCTTTAAAAAAAAAAGTATCTGCTTTTCCTTTAATTTTAAAATTCATTCAAACTTGAATATGCAACTTCACATTCAAAATCTGAATGGCAATATCAGAGATTTAGGAAACCTTTTATTTCCTTTTAAAACAAATATATATGATATTTTTTACATTTACCGGTATTTAAACAGTTGCATGGAAAGGTTCCTACTCTTCTCAGGGAGTGCCTGAACTGTGAAAGTGTGGTTCAGGTACAACCTAAGTTTATCTCAGCACAAATGAAATTGGCCCATTAAATTACAAGTTAAAAGTTACTTTTGGTTTTAAAATAGCCCACCTCTGTGGAAACATAGCAGGCAATAAATCAACCTCCTTCTCTCTGCTTAGAAAAGCTTATTTCAGCTGGGAGGCAGACTCCCTCCCTTCCCCTACCTGGAGAGGCACAACAAAATGCAAAGCAATAAGCAAATATTACTTTGAATTTAGTTGCATAGCTCTAATTTATTTGCAGGAGCTTCTAAGCCCTTAAGAGGGTGATTGCCTGCCTGCCATGTTACCATAGCAAGCAGGCTGTTTTTAAAGGGTTCCCCAACCTTTTAATTAATTTCGTTTAACATGAAAATCTTTATCCACAGAGAGTAATAGCATGCAAGCCTCACAAATGCTGAGATTCAACCTGTATCTTAATGGGAAGAAATACTCGTATGGTATTAAAATCTGAGATCAGTGCCCAAGATGGGAAAAGTAAACAGATCAACATGGATCAAATGCTACACGAATAGCATCATGAACTTTGTAGGGAGGTAAATCATTATGGTATTATGTGTATGTGGTATGTATGTTTACTAGAGCAGTAGTTCTTATTTTTAAGGGTTTTGTGGTGTTTAGCCATGTTGTAGAATTAGGCATCGCTGGTCAATGGATTGGGGAAGGACTATAGAGATGCCTAGTAGAGTGGCTCCTAAACAGAAGGTAAACAAACTCATTTTTGGTGGTATGTGATGTTGGCAAGCTGATAGCTGACAAGGAAAATTTTATCTAGTCCTATGGAAACCTAGAGGAGCACCACATGTGTGTTTATTAATTAGTAGCAAACTGTGCCTCAATCCACTTTGAAGGACAGGCTGCAGAGAACACAGTGCTACCCACATAGCGTCACCAGAATGGCCCTGTTTGGATGAATGCAGGTCCCAACAAACTCTTGAGAAAGAAGTTCCCCTATAGCTGAAAAGCAAAACAAATAGAGCCCTATGGAAAATGAAAGTGAGTAATACATACAGGTCTACTCATGAGTAGGTAGAAAGGCCAGACAAAGAGGAATATAAGTCCACTAAAATAGTTCCAATCTGAAACATGGTGCTCAACAAATGTTTCTGAAGTTCCTTCCCCTTTTGTTTGCTTCAGAGTAGTTGTATTGGGTGTGTAGTGTCAGGGCTTTTATTTTACACTTTGCTGTGTGTAAAATGCTCAAAGCAAGCTTGCGTGATGAAGAACTTTAGTAGGCCTACCACTCACTTATATGCCTGATAGAATTTATATGCCAGTAGGCAAGAACTGCTTATGGCAAGAATCAGACTGGGGAGACTTTGGGGAGAATCAGACATAAAGTTTACTGTAAGCAGCTTATGGCATCTCTTATGGGAATGGGAAGCTTATGGGAATGAACTCACGTGCTGGCAAATTCCTTCTCCGAATAAGCAAGGTACCCATCCTTTGTGGTACTACCTGAGACTGTATCTTTACGAAGATTCCTTATTTCATCTTGCTGGGACCAAAACTGAGAACTGAGCAGTGATGTTCTCATTTACTTAATAGAGGACCAGCTTCCATTGTGCCTAGTTGAGTGGAAATATGGAACACTGGTTGCTTGCTGAGCATAAGAAGTAGTTGGCCTACCACTCACTTATATGCCTTTTAGGTTGTGACAGATTCTTGAGATAGGAAGAACAGGACACCAGAAAGAGAGGATTTTGACCCAGCCTTCTCTCTCCCCCCCAAAAGATTCAGAAAGAAGAGGTGGCCCTCCTACCAAAAAGTTTAGAGTCCCCTGCATTAGCGCAATGCCTGGGCTGCTGGTGTGGCAGCCACTGCAATAACACATGTCCTTTTAGAACATTCAGCTGTGGGCATGTGTCACTGACCTCCAGAGAACAGGTAGGTTGGCAGAGGAAACATTCTGGGCACTCCAGGGGATGATCAGGGCAGGGATTAGGGGACATGCTGAGGGTGGTATTGGTGGTTCTGATATCGTATGCCTTTGACCCAGGTTCAACACCCCCTTGGAGCCATTTGGATTTACATTTGTCAATGAGCTGGTACAGATTTGAATATGCCCATTGGGAACAAGGCAGTGATTGAGTAGGTGTTTTACTTAGATCCTACATGTTTTATTTATCTCTCTTGGTCCCACACCAGCCCATAGCATGGAGTGGAAGCTGTACCAGCTACATAAGGCTGGCTCAGGATCAGATTGGGCTAGGAGTCTCCTGGGCTATTAGCCAAGAATCTGTCTAATTAAAGAATAGTTGACCATGTTTCTTCTCCCCTCAGCTGGTGTAGCAGAGCCAGGGGAAACTCCTAATTACAGCATAAGAAAATTCCCGGGGCCAAAGTCAGGATTGCCAGGAAGAAATTCAGCTACTTTCTTTCAAACTTTCATTTTCATCTGGACTAGAGTATGGGGAGCAGGGGTGAGAACTCTCTGTAGTATGAAAGGATGTAGAGAGAGCAGCTGGCTTTGTTCAGAGATTGTTTGGCCCTGACTCTCAGTGCTCACAGTCATGGTTAGTGTGACCTGCTGCCTGCGGCATTGTGATCCGGACCCCAGACGAGGCTTATTCTCATTTGCTTTTGAAAGGGTCTCCTGTGGCCATCATACATGGTTTGAACAGGCTCCAAGTGTTTCTTTTTTATCAACATTATTATTTTTTAATAAAGTACCCTCATTAGCTTGTAAGGTTTTGCGTAGTCTGGGAATTCATTTCCTCTTCTCTGTCATTCTGAGTGAATGCCAAGCCAACTCAGATCCGCAACCGGACAGAGGGGATCTCAAAGCCACATCTCAGGAGAGAGGGTTAGGGTCAGGACACTAGCCAAGTCTGGATTAAGAATGGGGCCCCTCTGCTTAGGTGGATTCTGGGGTCCTGACATTCTGTATATTGATTCAGAATATGGGTGCAATCCAGAGTAACTACGGGGAGTCCTTGCTCCGGTGTCAGAACAATTTGCTCTGGATTGCAAAATGAATTTCCCATAGGTTTTCACTTGGTGGTGCAGTAACTATGGGTGCACGTAATGTCTCTTATGTGCTCCCGCAGTTACTCTGGATTGTAGGGCAAGCCTCAGAATTGGCCCCAACACAGGACATGGAGATGACCTCCCTTCCATGTCAGGGTTTGGTACTGGCAGATGAAAGTGAAAGCTTCAAAGATTTTAGCCAAGTTCCTTCCCAGCAGTTCTAACCCAGTTCAGGGAATTACTTCATGTGATTCTAAGGGGTTTTACATCCCCCTCTGATACCTTGGTCACAGAGATTGTTTTCAAAAGCTTGGAAATTAGAACTTCCGCATGCATAAAGGTATCTCCGGCAGGTAGCCCTGTTAGTGTTTACCAACTATAAGGAGTGGTGCTCAGTGGTGGGCTTCAAACAAATTAACAACCGGTTCTATGCCCATCTGGCAGCCACTTTTAAATGGCTATTTTTAAACTTTATATGTCCTATCTCTCATTAACAACCGGTTCTATAGAGTAGGTGCGGACCTGCTGGAGCCCACCACTGGTGGTGCTCATCCCAGTTTCTGGAGCCATAATCTGTTCAAAGAAGCCTCCATGTACATGTGGCCTGCATGTGCACAGAGTGCTGTAACCTACCCACTGAGATGATACCTATTTATCTGTTGCATTTGCATGCTTTTGAATTGCTAGATTGTCAGGAGCTGGGCTAAGGATCAGAGCTCACTCCATCTTGCAATACTTGGATCTTAAACCACTGACCTTCCAATCTAAATTTTGCAAAAATCTTTAGCTTCAGCCTTTTCCCTCCATCCTACACCAATTCTGTCATACGATAATGTCATGAAAGGTCTTTGGTTAGTATGAGTTTAGTTTAGATTAGACACAGCCTAACTGCAACCCGTCTATCATCCTCAGGATATGGCACAACTACAACAGCTCACCAACCTCAGGATATAACAGACCACTCCAACAATCCCATTGCCTCCACCCTTCATTAGAAGAACTGCTGTACTGCATGCTGCAGATACTTCTGGTAGTCAGGGACTCCTAGACTTCCTTATAAGGCAGGCACCATAGCTGTTCCTTGTTCAGTGTGATCTGAGGCAGGTCTCCTTGGGAGCAACCTCTCCCCATGTGCCACTTACTTGGTGCTCAGGAACCTCAGCAGCCTGTAGATTTGGCACAACTTTCTGCTCTGGCTATAGCCTACTTGGGGTGGCCCAGCTGGGCTATTCTCATTGCCCTAACTCTGGATTGCACTCACTGTTGAATTTCTTGCTCCACACGTTCATCTGTACTATATAAGCCTCAGTATACCTCATCACTCTTTCTGTTTCTGCACATAGTATCAACACATCTGATTCTAATATGGTAGGGTGTTTTTCTTGGCGCTTGGTGTTTTTTTACATATATGGCTTCAGCTATCTGAAACAGGACTTCAGTTGGGTTTCTAATGCATATACAAAAGTTACTTTGGCCAGAAAGCTAATTCACATTACAAAACTGTCTCCTCTTCTGCGTGGATAGTGGTTGAAAAAAACATAAAGGTAATTGAAGTCTCATATGCAAAAAAAGAGAGGCCCCGAATAAGAGTTTTGCAGTGTCCTGGTGTACTTCATATAGACACTATAGCCTTTCTCAAAAATTGCCTCCCAATCGATAAATAAGGAGTACAGGAAAACAAGCTGGATAGAAAAGCAACTTCTAGTAGTGTATAATTTTGAACCCATCAAGCTTTGAGGGGAAAAAATACAATGCCGTTTTGTTATTGAAATTTGTTTTGTTGTTCCTGGATTAGTCTCTACAACTGAGTTACTGGATATAAACTGCTTTAAAATAAGATGTGGGTCTTGCCAAGGCGAAGTAGATCAGAAGAAGACTTAACTGATAGACCACAGAATTCATCCTCCTGGGATGCAATTCTTAAATATGTCCTTGCTGTTGCCAGCGAGACAGTGAAATGAGGACAGACATTGGGAAGGAAAATCACTGGAGGAGAATGTCCCAGGATACTAGTGCATAGATATCTCATTTTCTTTCAGTTTCTTAGAAGGGACATGGCAAGAATAGAAACTTTTTAGTCTAAAAGTAGACTCAAGAGAGCTAGGGTTGTTTTGCTTCACATACAATAATAATGGTGGTAGTTCAGAAAGTTATTTAAAATAACTGGTTTTCAGTTCATAGTACAATGACAGGTTGTCTTCCTCAACAAGAAGGTTGCTTGGAACTGAGGCTTGGCACAATAAGTCATGGGGGAAATAACAAAGGTGGTTTGTCTTATGGCTTTCCTACCTTGACTTTAGTTTAATTAAGCTATACAGTGCATTCTTATTCTTTTTACCAACAACTTAAGCAAAGCTGTTTAAGCAACATTTATTTTCAGCTCCATGAATTATATATTGTAAAGAATGCCAAGATTCTAATACCCAAGTAATACCCATGTTCTTTCTTGGGGCACAATGCAGGGAAAGGATGACCACAGTTAAGTGTTGTCTCTGGTGTACTGTCTGGCATTTAAGGAACAAATTGCAGAACATTTGATCTTTAAATCATATTTTCATTTACCATAGTCATTCCTTTCTGACTAAAGTCTACATTTCCCAATTTTATGGAAATTCTAGGGAAAAACCTCAGTAATTGAAAGTGCAAGAAGAGAACGGGATATTTAGCCATCCATTAGGATCCAAAATGTTCTCTGACACAAACCTTGTACATGTCATTTTTAAAAATGAAAGGGAAAGAAAAAGATGAAGCTCAGTTCTAAAATTTCACTGCCATGATTATGAAGACCTTGACCAGCATTACCTACCACCTGTTGCATATCCCACCTATTGTATATTCAATGGACGGGATTGCAGAACAGAGCTTCTGTATATTAATTAAGAGCATAGGTAGATTATTATGGAAGGAAGCATTTCATAATGTATGCCAATCTCATACCTTTAAGGGTTAGCATATAATACCAACACATTAGAGCAAAATACCAATGGGCACACTTCCCCTTCCTGTGCTTCCATACGTGTTGGTTAAGAACAGGGAACTAAATACCCATGGGTATTTAGTTCCCCCTCTTTCCTTGAAACCAGATCTGATTCCATCAGTTATTAAAAACAGTTTTCTGTTTGTCTGAAGTCAGTAAGAATTCAGATTACTTTAACCTCCATACCCTACGACCTATAGTAACTTACTCTGGATTGCTGTATGCATTTCCTATAGGTTTCACATAGGTGGCACTGTAACTACGTCTGTGTAAAAGGTCCTATAGTTGCTTTGGATTGAAGCAAAAATCATTTACATTAAAAATTGCAGGAATGGTAGTTTGGTTTGATGTTCCCTTTGACATGGCCAAGTAAAAATATGAGCTAACTAGTCCCAAGTGTATAAAGGCAAGCTAATCAGTGAGGGAGGATGGAGTTGGTCACAATCATTGAGTGAAGATCCCATGAATTGAAAATGCTGAATTGTGTTGCTGAACTAGCTGCAATCCTAACCACATTTTCCTGATGGAAAATCTGACTGAACACAATTAACCTAGACAATTTTGGTGCAAAACTGCCCTTTACAAATAAACCTAATTTCGGGCACAATCCAGAGTAACTACGGGGAGTCCTTGCTCCGGTGTAAGAACAATTTGCTCTGGATTGCAATATGAATTTCCCATAGGTTTTCACTAGGTGGTGCAGTAACTACGGGTGCACGTAATGTCTCTTACATGCTTCCGTAGTTACTCTGGATTGTAGGGATAGTTTGTAGAGTGTGCTGTCTCTTGTTCAATCCTGCCCTAAATTCTGACAGAATGCAAAGTGACTAGAAGGTAAATAGGCTGAGAACCTGGAAATCCTCAAGGACTTGTGGAGAGTGAAGGCCTTGACAAGCATGAGACTGATGGTATCAAAGAACCTACTGGATGGTCTTGGGTCAGGATGGGGGTGTTGGGTCAGGAACTTTGAGACCACTTCAGTGTGACAGAATATTTTGGGACAAGCCTAAAGGAGCCATTATATTGCATGAAGACTGAGCAATAATCCTGAAATTTCTTTATTTAAAACAGTCAGATGATGTTTTATCAAGCCTAATTGGATGTCTGTGTATTTGCCAGACAGGCTGTGCATATTGCGCTACTAAAAAATGAAAAAGCATCTGCTGTCCTTAATGCAGGGGCTGCTAAACTGCAGCTCATGGTGCACCTAAGAATTCCATACACACTGATAGCAAACACTTACTGATCGGCTATGCTATCAGCAGTTTCCATATCCAAATGTTGCTATCCTTGTGCCTCCCTGTGAAATAGCCATAGAACGATCTGTGCCCTGATTTTCTGATGAAGCAGCTCTCTGGCACTAGGATCAGCAGTGTTTGGGTGTAAAAAACTGCTGGGAATATGGTTGAATGGTAATGTTTGTCATAATCACACTGTACCCAGAATCATCATTCTGAAGTTCTGGAACTAGCCTGTGGTTTTGTAACCCAAACACAAGTTTGCAAGAGCTGGCAAACATTTTGGCAGGAGGGCCATATCCTCTCTCTGGCACTGTGTTGGGGCTGGAAAAAAAGAATCAATATATATTTCAAATTTGAATGAATTTACATAAATTTGCACACATGAATACATTGGAAGTAGAACTTATATAATACATAGAAGAACTATAATACAGACATGTGGAACCATATGAGAATAAGAACTTGTTGCCACAAACCCCTGCACACCGAAAAGATGCAGTCCAAGCACCGTACACATGGAGACATAAGTTATGTTGAGGCAATGGGGAAGTGTTCAAAATAATACCCCAGTAATGTCTGCTATAGTGGTTTCTGCTGGTGTTCTTTTGCATTTTAGACTGTGAGCCCTTTTGGGACAGGGATCCATTAGCCATTAATTTTTTCATTTTCTCTGTAAACCACTTTGTGAACTTCTTAGTTGTAAAGTGGTATACAAATGCTGTAGACAGACAGAAAATAATATCCAGGGAAAAACAGAAAACACATGGAGACTTGAACACATGGAGACATACTTGCAGATAGTTATGGTTTTGCAATTGGCATTCACAGGTCAGCATGGGCTCCAAGGCTTCAACAGGCTAGAGCAGTGATTTTCAATCTTTTTAATCTCATGGCACACTAACAAGGCATTGAAATTGTCAAGGCACACCATCAGTTCAAATCCTCCACACCAAACTGTTCAAATCCTCCAGTTTATGATTAATTAATGACTCTCCCCAAATTCCCATGGCACACCTGAGAACTATCCACGGCACACCAGTGTGCCATGGCATACTGGTTGAAAATCACTGAGCTAGAGATTCATTGGAGAATAGGGCTGCCAAGTGAACTAAATGGGGGGTCCCCCAGGGCCACATAAAGCCACCCTTACTCTAATGGAAACAGTTGTACTTAAAAGTGAAAGAAGTATTGCTGCTTCTGTTATTGCACAGTAACAAAGTTAATCCATTTGCTGTCTGAATATTTATTTTCTTCTCTACCTGAGCTTCTCAGGTGGTTAGATCACTGGAGAACGTGAAACAGCATATTCTGTGAACGTAGCCTTTGTCAACTACTTCATGTCAAGCACGCAGAGTCAGCCATCTTGGCTGAGAGCCTAACCACAAATTATAGAGCTGGTTGCCAAGCAGTGCAATTTCCCCCCTCCTCTCGAAAGTTTGGGAAATAATGCTGTTGGCTGTATATATCAGTATGGGGTCTGCTTCTTCACCATACTGAAAGGTCAAGTTGGCCCAGCAGTAGAAGATAGTCGGGAGCAGAAGCAAACATTCCTGCCCTAAATCTCTGGTCTCAGTAGGAAGGTGGATACTTATGGAAATAAAGCTTTTCTGCTAGCCTGTATTGGGCCTCAATGGGCTGCTTGAAGAATGCAGAATTGAGTAGTCCCACTGTAGGGCCTCTTCCCTGATCCAGGTTAAGGGATGAATATCCTCTTCTTTTGAGGAGCTGCCAACGGCTGCCCAATGTCTACTGGATGCAGTGGTAGCCATTTTGGCCACACTGCACCTCTGTGCACTAGATGGAGTACTTTGGTACTTTTCCCTTATGGGAATTCTACAGCTTGTATCTGAGGTGAAACGTTCAGCACAAAACCATTAGTCTCACAAAACATGACACTACACAGGCAGATTGAAAAAAAAAATTGCTGAAAAAAATGCTATTGAAAAGACTTTTTTCTCTAAAGGAAGTTCTGGGTAGGACTTCTTATATGGAAAAAAGAGTTCAAATGTTTGATTTCAAAAGCATTTATTGTTTTGGTCAGCTATAATTACAGTACAGTGTCTTCTTTTGTTAGCATTAGAGTACTGAGTTTTCAGCAAAGTACTTTTACAGTAATGTAGTAGGGAACGACTCCTGCCTCACCACATGCCTGTATGGATGCTCTTAGGAAAGTGGATGAGGGCAACTGACTCAGCCTGCAGCAAACTCATCTGTTTTCCAGTCACACCAAGCAGAGAACAGTGCCAGCTCTTATGCAGACATCAGGGTATCAGACTTGATAGGAGCCACTGGATTCTGCCACTGATTGTGAAGCTGCCACTTCAGCCTGAGTGGCTGGACACCTGCATAGTGTCAGGTGTATATCAGTCACAGCTTTCAGAAAGGGGTCAATTCCAATTTCCAATTTCCAAAACCTTTAATGGCCTTTATCAAAAGATACATACATAAATAAAGAAGGCAACATAAACATTTTAAAATAGTAAGGCATCAAAAAGGATCATTAAGGCAACTTACAGTCAAGATATAGATAGGACCTCCTGCAAAAAACTCGCTACAAGATCCGTTGTAGTACTGGAGGAGTCCTCGAGGAGGAAACTTACAAGATTTTGGGAAGGTCCGATAAAACTAGATAAAATAGGCTCAAGGGCAAGAGTACGAATCGTATTATGAGCCAGGCAGGAACAAAGAAAGGGGTCTAGCTCCTCTTAGCCCAAGTCAGTTGGTGGGGACGTTTCGGTCTCTTGCATCCTCCAATCTGTACAAGGAGCAAGACCCATGATGGAACCAGAGTGACAGAACCTGTCTAACCATCTTAGACAGATGTCTAAGGCTGCTATCCTATCCACACTTACCTCATGGATGATAATTGGATTTAACATCTGACTAGACTAAGTAAGATCAGGCTCTTGAGGTCTCCTTGGGACCTCACTAGATCTTTATCTAGTACTAGCCTGAAGAGAAAAAGGAGGCGTGTCTGCTATTATTCAAGGGGATAGTGAGGCAGGTGCTACCCCTCCCTGCCCTCAGTGGGGGCTTCATCAGTGGGGGCTCTGTGTTCTGCCAGCATACATGGGGTCCAGTCTTGCCACCAGCATTCTGGAAGTATGATAATAAAGATGGCCACAATGTACCTCTCTGTCACTGGAACACTAGTTGTGGCAGCAGGGAAGATGTATAGGGAATAAAAATACTGAGTCTGTAAATATACTAAATAGTGCATTGTATAACTTGAAACTTTATTAGGATTCAAACAAAGTAAACAAAGCAAGCAAGACAAATCTCATTCAGTGGTGACTGGTTGTGCTGGGCATCCCCCTAGAATGATTTTAAATGTTTAAAATAAAGAATTTCCACCACACAGTAGCATTTTCTACAATTAAGCCTCCCGTAGATAATATGTTTGGATTACAGGTCTCAAAAATTAGTTAGTTCATTCCCATACAAGTTGAAAAAATTGAAGGTGGGACTTTGCCCTTGTGAACAACCAGTTCTGAAGACACCTCAAGTACCCTGTTGGCGTCTGGCAAGGGTCTGGAGCAGGTCATAACAAATGGGAAAAAAACATCTGGAAGAACTGAACGGGAAATAGCTCATTTCTGATGCATTTTGAAACCAGTCTTTCTCAAGGGAAACATTGGCAAGAAGAATAGCTTTTAGGTTTTGTGTGGTGAAGTTCTTTTGAACTCTTTTTTGATGTTTCTTTTGAAGTTTATTTATTCTGTTGATTAATTCCCTGGATTTCATATAATATGTCAGGAATAAAGCTGCTTCCAGTTCTACCAACTGATTTTTCCCATTTATAGTGGATTAGATAAACCAAAATGATGGTTGATTTTGGATTTAGAATATTTTGAATGAATCATGTGAACCTGTGCTATGGTTGCAGGAAAAGGAACATAATTCTAATTTAAGAAATGTAAATAAGCAACAGATTCTCCTCCCCTGATTCGACATCATTAAGGAGATGCAAGCCTTCCTGCAGTTGATACCGGCTCAAATCTTTCACTATCTAACTTGCAGATATTTCCATGTCCCAGCTTTTTCATGATCAAACCATAAACTCTCATACCATACCGTTATAGATGAATCTATATCCTCAAAATATTAGGAGGTCAGGAATGTCCACAAGATAATAGCTAGATTCTAAATCCATCCTAATATTTATCATTCACCAATGGCTACACTTTGTTTGGCGCTTTAAAATAACAATTTCTGGCTTACTTCCTGCTTTCAAAGCCCATATGTTTAGCACTAACTTGGATGCAAAAGCTACCTTAGATTGCTTTTCTAGGAAAAATGAGATATGAATGCTAATAATAAAATAAACATTGCCTAGTCTCTGACCCTCTTTCTATTAATTTAAACTTATTTTGTCCACAATTTCTACAGGATTGTGAAATCAGGTTTCCAAGGTGGACAGAAAATGCTTCAGTTGTTGATACAAACTGATACAAAGGAGGCTTCCATATTGGGAACTGAACCCATAGGATACCCATCTTTTAGGGATAAACTACACCCGACAATGTTAAACTCAACAAAAGAGCACGATGTCTACTCAAAAGTAAGCTCCATTATGTTCAATTGGTCTTACTCCCATGAAAATGTCTTTAGGATTGCAGCCTAAACTAAATGACAACATGTTTATTATTAGGGTGAATGGGCCTGTTTTTAACAAGGTTAACTACTGGATTAGGTACCTGCAGTGCTTTTTTTTCTAGAAATAAAGGTGGGGTACTCATTGGTGAGTACCCTCTCAAAAAGATTCCAGGGTGAGTCCAGGTTGGAAAGTTGGAACAACACTTGTTGGAAAGTTGGAACAACACATTAGGAGGCAATATAGTTTGCAGGAAACAAATGTCTCCGATACCAATTCTGAGCTTTCCAGCACCAGTGCGACAAATGTGCCATAACAGGGTGACTTTATAGAATGGAGGACAGAATCCCTTTACCTTTAAGCATTGCATATAAAAGGGAATTTAAGCATTCTGCTTTTTAAATCATTCTATGTTGAGCTAAACCTGTCTCCTTGGGACCTCACTAGATCTTCTTCTGATCTAGTGATCAGAAGATCTTCTAGTGATCTCACTAGAGGGACCTCACTAGTTCCCTCTTCTTTGCCATGCTTAAAGGTAGAAGCACTTTGTCTTCCATTCTGTATTGTCACCCTGTTGTCATAAGTGCTGGAGTATCTGGATAAGAGGGGCTGCTGGAGCTGAGGATTCCTCACCCTCCAACCTTTCTGTGGAGGCCTGGCTGAAGTGAATATGCACATGGAAGCTGAATGCGAATATTGTTTCTGGATGAACTAATGGAAGGGTGGAAGGATATGATCGTATCCATGAAGAGAAAAATTTATTGCCTTAAGTAGCCAGGTTTGATACTGCCTGTTTCTTTGAGACCAGAAATATAAGGTCAGGAATGACATAAAAACTTTTTGTCTGGTGGATGCAAAGCACTACCAGTCACCATGGAAAGAGGTAGCCTTGTTTTGTTTACTTGCTGCTCCCTAATAAAGGTTCATGCAGATAAGGTGGAACAATTATACCTATTTTCTTCTATCAGGCTTGGGAGAGTATAGATTAGCATTGACCATATGGCATTCCTCAGCTTTGTCAGCCGTCTGCCCTCAGCAATCAGCCATGTCCCTGGGAGAAAGCAAAGTTGCAACGTTCCCCTCCTCCCCACCCTAACAGAGGTAGGCGACAAAGTCTGTTACACAACAGAGGGTCTGTGTGGCATACTCACTCCCAACAGGGTTGCTATAGGAAAGAGCAGAAGCTGGGGGGAATGCAGGGGGCCTATTCAGACCCCAGCCCTCATTCAAAAGTGTTCCTGAGGTAATGTTTGCCTGGCTTGCCGTGATGGCTCCCCGATAAAAAGCGTGGGGGTTGGGAAGGGCCTAATAAGGAATAAGAGAAATATTTGCTTTGTATAAAAGTGACTTAGAGATGGTGAGAACAAAGACAGTTTTCTGAAATAGTGCAAGCGACAGACAGGGATGCAAGGATGAGACTGGTCAGGCGAATATACAACACCTTCCATAAAGAACCTTCTCATCAGAGAAGAGTCCTGGCTGGGTTATCAGTTCAGCTTTTAAGCAAGAGAAGACCGATGATAATCTTTCATGCACTTTAAGTGGTCCCTGCTCTGAAGTGGGAAAATAATGCAGGAGCTTGAAACTAAAGACAGCACATGGTACAGGGTGATTATCAGGCTACAGAGCTGGTCTTAGAGCTTGGTTGGTAGTATGAACCTGGGCAACCTGGCCATTCATTTCATGCCAAGGCCTTTTCCCTTGGTACAGAGCAGTGAATTACTCAGATGAAGTGGCCATTCACTTCATACCCAGACGGCTCCTCTGAGGAGGAGGGGAAGGTTTTGTAATAAACATACACCATTGCTTGAGGCAGTCTAAAACAGTTTTATTTTTTCATGGATAGTGGTGTTATCCTAAAAAGGAGGGGGTGAATAGTGGTGTTATACTGTATAGTGGTGTTAATTTGAATTCCAAATTAATATTCTAATCAGTTCATCTTTATTGAGTATAATCACTGTAATACGTATATGTATATATATTTACGTATAAGTATACGTATATATATTTACGTATATAAATATGCTAACTGAGCAAGAGGCACTCTTTCAAGTGGGTGTTCCTCTTTTATTTAGCAGGGGGAGAGTAACTGGCCCTACACACCCCAGCAGTGTCTGTTTAAGTGGCTTCTGCTGGTTTTCTTTTTTGCATTTTAGATTGTGAGCCCTTTTGGGACAGGGACCCATTAGCTTTTATTTAGCTATTATTATTTTTCCATTTTCTTTGTAAACCACTTTGTGAACTTGTTAGTTGAAAAGCGGTATATAAATACTGTAGGTGTAGGTAGATATATTTATATGTTTTTATGCCTTTAGCCATCAGCAAGCATAGCCACACAGGCATAAAACATATCTCTCTCTCATACACACTCACACACACACACAAAGAGAGAGAGAGAGAGAGAGAGAGAGAGAGAGAGAGAGAGAGAGAGACCATGTATCAAGGCATAATCTCTGTGACTAAAGATAGCCATGGAACACATTCTATAACTTATGCCACTATAAATAATCCTGTGGTCTTTTTCTCCAGTGTGGTATCTTTAGTTAGTATGGTGCTATAGTACATATTCGTATACTTCACATGGCCTAAAACCAAACAACATCTTTCTCTTCCTCCTTCCAGGGTGACAGTTTTGCATCAAAGGGATTTGTCTAGGTCCTAGGACATGATTTTCAACCTTTTAAAAAAATCTCACAGCACACTGACAAGGTGTTAAAATTGTCAGTGCACACCAATAGTTTTTATCATTGACAAGGTACACTATGCTGCTGGTAGAGGGCTCAAATCCCTCAACTGCCCTCCTAATAAATAGCCTCCAAAGTCTCATAGCAGACCTGCACATTATCCATGGCATATCAGTGTGCCATGGCCCAATAGTTGAAAATCACTGATCTTGGCCATCCCCTCTTCTCCTTCAATTTCTCCCTTTTGGTCCTTATCTTGTAGCTCACTCCTGATTCTTGTTCTAGTGGAGCCTCCTTGTTCTTAGGCTCTACTATTCTCCTGCTGGCCTTCCTCTGCTTGCTTCAGCCCCACTCCTCTCTACTCCTGTACTTTCACCCTCCCCACCCAGGATAGGCTGCAGCCTTTCAGAAGGCCCCATGCCTAGTCCCAGTTGACTATCAGCTTTACCTCCCCAACTTTAGGTACCCCACATCAGCTATGCAGTTTTCACCAATTGCATCAGCAGGTCTTCCAAGGTTGATGGCATTCAGTGAAAACATCATTTAGTGGTGCTTTACTCTGCTGCCTGCTGTGCCAGTGCCTTGTTCTTGCACTGCTGTAGCAAGCTCCACACAGGGTACATGCACAACCAAAGGAAAAAAAAACACCTTCTAAGGCAACATCCAGTTGTAACAACCCTAATGTCCTCTTTGGGTCTTATGAACCAGCCCTAGTGGGAGTAAAAAAAGACTGATGAGATTATGAAGTGTTCACAGCAAGACGAAACAGTGCTTCTGAGTACTGAATTCATTGTCAGGAGACTTTTATTTCCCACTGCTTGAATGATGCATTGGCTTTTTTGTACATGTAATATTTTATCATGACTAAAACAACTTTCCCAAACAGTTTTGGCTGTTCCTTGCATGAGGCCTAAGTTTACTATGTAGGCATGTCAAAGGGGATACAACTCCCATTCATCTGCATGAGAAAGTTGCATAATTTAATCATGGTTTAAAAAGTTTTCCTTCCTACAAAAGTGCTTTCTTTAAGCCGCTGCTTTAGGTGTCCTGCCAGCATCTTACACAAACTTCAGTCCTTTTGAGAACTCCTCAGGGTGCTACAGATTAAGGTAATGATCGTGTTCCTAGAATGCTACATACAGTTCTTTGGCTCCAGCTGGAACATGTGTAAAAGCCAGGCAGAAATGAGGAGAGAAACATTTGGAGAGCTGGGAAAAGGTTTAGTCAAATACCCTCTTCTTATAACTAAGAAGAAAATCAATTCTGTTATTCAGACAGCAGTGGATATGTTTGAAAAATCCTTCCACAAACATATCCAAAAAAATAAATCTAAAGGGACAGAAGGAACTTGCTTTAAGGACATAGCAATAATTAACAATGACTGAAACCTATTGGCTTGTGCTCTGTAAGAGATAAGACTCTGAAAACTGACCATTCTGGCATTAAAATCTAGGATTTATGAGTTGTCATTATTACTGCTGTGTAGTATCAGTTCCAAGAACTTTATTCAGAATGAAAATTTAACACTGGTTGTCGTCATTAACTATTCCATCTTACCTAAAGGGCTGCTAGTGCAGTTGGAAAAATAATGATGCTGGGCTGATTCACACAGAATATTACAACTAAACAGGGTTTGGCAGTGGTCCAAGTGGTGAAATTCTCTGATTTCCTCCATTTGTTTTCTGTTCATCCACTTCAGACCTTCAAATCACTCCAGTTTCTTTTAGCACCCTGTTTTGTTTTATATTTTGCATGCTGTTTAATTTCCATACCATCTTTTGCATACTCATAAATGTAAACCTTTCTTTTCTGCAATATCTCATTAGCATTATTCTTTTTTTTTGTTTTTTATTTTCCTCCAATTGTTTTGGAATTTAAAACTTTTAATAAAAACAAAACATTTTTAGTGTTAATATTTTACATTACTGGGTCTCAGTTCATTTGGGAGGAAGTTGGTGCCTCCATCTTCCCACAGAGCAAATGGAAGTACCTGATTTTCTAAGCACACCACCAAGGTTTGGAGAGCTTCACAAATTTCTTGAGAGAGAAGCTACCAAGACAGCTGTCATCTATCTGAATTTCTCTGGTCTGAGGTGGCAGTAAGGACAGCCATCCCAGTTTAAGCCCAGTGACAGCTCAAGATGGGTCTGTTGTTTGGACCTGTGTCTGTCCATTTTTACATTCAGTGACATATTTTGGAGGAGACTAAAGGCGCAATCCAGAGCGACTGTGGGGAGTCCTTGCTCTGGTGTAAGAACAATTTGCTCTGGATTGCAATATGAATTTCCTATAGGTTTTCATTAGGTGGTGCAGTAACTATGGGTGTTCATAATGTCTCTTATGTGCCCCCATAGTTACTCTGGATTGTAGAGAAAGGTCCATATCCTAAAGTCAAATTAAGCCCTTTGCTCCGGAGCAGTTAAGGTGACTTTCCATAAAATAACACTAGAGGGTGACATAACTGCGTGGACCTGTAACTGCTCTGGATTTTGCCCTAATTTGGGGTTCTGTTTCATTTGCAGAACAATACTTATTGCACAATATTCTGCTGGGGATTTAAATTTTAAACTTAAATTACATTTAAATTAAATTAAAACAAATTAAATTTAAACTTAAATTACAGGTGTGGAGGATTTCCTCCTTCAAGTATTCCATTGTTTTGGCTATACTTGGAGCTGTGTATCAATGTGTAGACTATTTTTGAACCCTCCGTGCCTCAAATTCAGTTCTTGTGTTTGAATGGAACCAGAGCATTTGTGGAACCTCTTTTCTACGACACTGCTCCCCAAATGCTAAAATGCCCCCAATATTGCCACATGTAAAAAATGATAGTAGTTCAGGACTGCATTTCTGATCAGCCCCAAAATAACTTTAAAAAATGAGGTAAAATTTGACACCACTCAAAACAATTGTTATTTTATCTAATGTGGTTCCTCCCTCCCCATCCATTGACTGCTGCAGGAGTCATGGTGATTTCAAAGTTTGTATAATCTTGACAAAGTTTCCCATTCTCTCACGCTTCTTTGTTCATCCTATAACCTTAACATCTTGAATGGCATCCCCCAGTCACCTCATTCTGGTAATTTTACCTTTCTTTCACCACATGGATCTAGTGTAGTAGACTGTATTTTAGTCTCCCCTGAACTTCTTACTTCCTGCCATGGTTTCACTATAGATGATCAGCTGGAAAGTGATCATTTCCCCCTAACAGTGAAGTTCAGACACCCCTTCTCCTGGCTACCAAATGTGGAATCCACTCAGCAATCCCATCTTTGGCCCAAATGGTCCTCCAGGATTAAGCTTGTTTTCAGTCAATGGTCATCCAACTCGATAATGGTTTCGCTTAGAAAATCCATTTGCTCCACCACATCCCCAACTGTGGCCGACAAGTCATACCAACAGTTTACCCACTTGCTAGATGATTTACTTGAGTCTGTAACCACCCCTAAAAACAGGGCTGTTATTCCTTCCTGGTTTGATTCTGAGTGCTGGGGCAAAGATCTTCAGTCTAAATGTTTTCTATGCTACTTCCACAAAACAGTCTTCAAAATAAAAAAGTGAAAAGCAATCCAAATGATAAAGATTGTTCCATGTGAACGTATCCAGAGGCTGGGATTCATAACTGGGTTCAACCACAGAGAAGGCCCTGTCTCCAGTAGCCATTGACTTTGAGGCTGGAAAAGGGCTTTGATGAAGCTTCTCAGCTGATATGCAGGAGAGTTTTTCACAGACTTTACAGAACAGCAAAGCAGACTTGGTGTGGGAAACTTCAACTGTCTCAGTTTATATAAACCACACTTTCATTATCCAAGGCTAAATATATTGTGAGTTGAAAAGTACAGATTCAAAAATAGGTTCCCAAAATATTTATCAGGACTCCAAAGGGTCGTTTCCAGCCATAAATGCCAGCCCTGGGGAATCTATCCTACAGGCCACTCTAAAGGCATTAGCTATTTTTCTTATTCTGTTTCTTCTCTTTTGTCCTTGAGCCTTCTAGATCAGCATATCGTTGGCTCTCTAACTTTTTTGGTCTCCCAAAGCTTTATGTTTATAACATGTTTATGTTTATTATTGATTTTTCCCCAGTGTGTTCATAATCAATCATTGTCACAATCTCTACCCATAGACATTTTCCTAAGGTTCACCCTAGAATCTCATCTCGGTCCACATTTTTATATCAGAACCACACAATCCAAGAGCATGTCCAGACAGCTCTTATTTAGGGAACAGGTCTGCCAGCTCAGCACTTCTGATAAATGTGCAGAGAAATGCTATGGGAACAGACAGATCTTACATCAGTTGATCTTACTTCACATCTCCTTGTGTTTGTTTGATAATTTGTTTGTTTGGATATGTTTTTTTTGGGAGGGGGTATTACATGGAAGAAATATTACCAGGGATACTGCCAAAAACAGACTCACAAAGTGGGTAAGGCTTAGAAGTGTTTATCATGGGGATCTCTCTCATCGTATTGAGCTTTTCCATGCTCCTACCATCAGCCATCAGGAATATCCAGCAGGGTCATGGAGATTCTCAACATGGTGAGAATGATTCCTGAGATAAGGCATCTAAATGTTACACCTACTGCAGCACTTACTGAGGTATTGAATGACCATACGAAGGAAAGACAGCAGATTTCTTGTCAACATTGCTGCAGGCCAGCTTGCAAATACCTACATTCTTGACATCCTCTTCCAAGAATCCCTTTGAAATGTTCGGTGAAGACTTTTAATCAGGCTTGTCCAACAAGAGGCCACGAGGGCCGCATCTATGGGCTTTCTAAGCCAAATGTGGCCCTTTAGCCTCATGTTGGACAAACCTGCTTTTAATGATCATAATCATAATAGTATTTTTAAAATTTTACAATAAATTCAGTGGATTTCAAAATAACAGAAAAGCAGTACTTAGGTTTACAAAGACTGTTGGATTCACATGCCCTTTGTGTTGATAGAATTATTGATCTCAAATCATTTCCCACAGAAAGCCAGCCAGCTTTAGATGTCTCCTATCCAAATTCCATCGCTTCCTGGGATATCTTATTTTAATGTTAGTTTAATCCACAATGATTAACAAGCTGCATTAAGCCATATCCTGGACCTAAACAAAGGTCTTTGTCATTCCCGATGGGTGGAAAATTTGACCTTTTTTTTGCATTGTCACATTATTTTATGGGGCTGTAGTGGCAGAAGTGGTTAAGACACTGTGCCTATTAATCAGCAGGCCAGGGTTTAAGACCTGGGACCTACAAGATGGCATGAGCTCCCTTCCTTAGCCCAACTCCTGCCAACCCAGCAGTTTGAAACCATGCAAATGCAAGTAGATAAATAGGTACCACTTAGGTGGGAACAGAGGCATACCTAGGCAAAATTTCACCGGTGACAAGGACTGAAATTTCGCCTCATCAAAACAGTTAGAAGGGATCCCAGCAGGTCATCTAGTCCAGCCCCTGCTTGTAGCAGGAGAGATGGGGCCCTGTCACCCGTGGCAGATCGCATCCTGTGCTATACCCTTGTTACACCTCTGGGTGGGAAGGTAACAGCGTTCCATGTGTATGTGGGCCACATGTCAGTCAACACAGGCTCAATGGCTCTAGAAATGGGGATGAGCACTGCATCCTACAGGCAGTCATGACTAGCTGTATAACCTGCGTGGGACACCTTTATTATTTTAAATGAAAATGAAACCTATCTTTATGGTAGTATTATTTTTGTGCATACATGATCCAATACACAGACAAGTAACTATTTTCCATGAAGAGTTGCTCCAAAAGATTGGCTGCTATTCTGAAATGCCTCCCCCATTTTCTTCACTACATTGCAGCAATGTTGAAGAATGGGATTGATAAATTCAGAAAAATGTCTCAGACCACTGGCAGCTTAAAATGGCACAATGGGCACAATCCTAACCAGTTTTCCATCTCCAAAGAACAACGTAACGCTTAGGTTAGGGAACAACCATTTCCTTACTTTCAAGAGGGCTTCATGACTGCCCGCCAACCTCAGGGTGCAGCCCATGCCCACTGGCACAGCTATGTCAATGCTGGAAAGTCAGTTAGGTTTGTGCTGTATATCTTGTTGCAATATCATGTGACATCTCCCTTGAGACCAAACTTCTGAGAAGAGTCGCACATCAGCATTGCTGCACTCATATGTTAAAAAAATTGGAACAAAAAAAGGACAATCATCTGCTCTCAACCAACAGTAAGATGCCTCCAAACCTTTTCTTCAGAATTTATCTGGGTTGCCTTTTAAAGTTACACCACTTTGTGCCTCTAACCTCCCATTGGAGGCTAAAAATTCTTCAGGAAGAACATTTAATTCAACTGTTATCAGCTCACACCACTATTTCAGACCAAGCCAGTAGGGGTCATTCTATCTCCAAAAAATCCTGATGCCATCCTTGTTGGCTCCTCTCACACAATATTTTGCCACTGTCTGCCATCCAAATCACTTCCTAGTTTGTCAACATAAATCAATTGAACTCTTGCTCTTCTTGGGTTTCTTTCTCTTCGCAAAAGAGGAAAAAAGTTGTGGATGCTTTAGGGCAGCTGATTTAGGGCCTGGTTACAGTGATGGGCTCCTGTTAAGTATCTGCTCTGCAGCTAGACAGAGGGACTCCAGGAAATCATACCATTAGAGGCCAGAAGTCCTTTTTCCAAAGTCAGAATAAATTACGTAAACTGCACACAGACACAGTTGTAATATTTTCATAATTTGATCTGATTACAAGGTTTATTAGGAATTTTTTAAAACTGGATTTTCTGAGGGTCTGAAAGAACATAAGGGTAGGGCTGCATGTATTTTGATTTTTGTGACTATTTCATGCAAGGCAGGAGTTTGGCTTAGATACTGAATTCTGTAAATCTAGGCTTGATTAAAAAAAATTATGCACGCTTCTAGCCCTTTAAACTGTAAAGTTCACAAATGTCAAAGTGTGTAGGCAAACATGGTGAAATTAAAACAACTTGTCAAGGAATGGGCAGTGTTCTGTATTGCTATTTTTTGCCCATTTCATTACAGGTAACATCTGAGTAAATTTTGGAAAATAGCAAACATACAGCACAATCCTATGTCTACTGAGAAGTAAGCCCCATTGTGTTCAGTGGGTCTTACTCCCAGGAAAGTGTGTTTAGGATTGCAGCCACAGGCAAGTTTGCACCAGTTGTGCAATTTATAGAGACTCACTATTCTCTGGAATTAAGTCTGGGTTTCCTAGATAATTAAAATTAGTATAAGATTTATACAACTTCTTTTTCTTTTGTAGACAGGTGTGGAGAAGCAGAAAAATTGGAGACAGTGGTGTGTATTCAGGAGAACATACAAGAAACATTACCAATTATGGCAGTCACTTTCTCCAATTTCACCTAGAATATTTATTAGTTTAGTATCTATTTTAAAAATTTATTCCTATATCAATTGGCCTCCAATCCTTAGCCAGTCCTTGTCATCCCTGGCCCACCCCTTGTATTCTCCTTATCTTGGCTGTCCCTCTCCCCCTTCCATGGTTGACATAGGTGCAATGTTTTGTACCTGCACCTAATTCCTGGTAATATGCCACACTGATACAATAGGGCCAGTGGTGGGCCCAGCCTGCCCCAACAACCGGTTCTCCAGAAGTGGGCATGGCCAGGCTGGGTCAGGGGGAGGGGCCAGGGTCAGGGGCGGGGCGGGGGAGGGCACACCACTTTAACCTTTAGTTTACCAAAAAAATTGTATCACTTGTGATGGCATCAATCAGTACTAAGCCCCTGAGTTCAGTGTAATTTATTCCTATGCATTACACTTTGTTGTGCTCTCGGGGGGAATGTGTGCCACAAATAAGAACATAAAAGCATAAGAAAAGCCTCCACTGGATCACACCAAAGACCCATCTAGTCCAGCTTCCTGAATCACACAGCAGCCCACCAGCTGCCTCAGGGAGCACATATGACACTTGCATCAAGGTGCCTAAGTACCAGCAGACACACCATAAGTTCCACAGGTGGTGCTCATACCACTGGTTGAGAAACACTGATCTACAGTTTAGGACCAGAGTCTGTGGTGTCCCCTCTGCAGGCTGAGGTTTGTCTCTAAGCCACTACTTAAGGCTACAATCCTGTCCACACTTTCCTGTAAGTAAGCTTCATTGAATATAATAGGACTGCAATCCTATTGGCTGCAATCCTATTCACTTTCCTGAGAGTAAGCTCCACAGACTCTAATGGGACTTACTTCTGAGTAGCCAAGAATAGGATTGGGCTCTAAAGCTGCACTCCTCTGCACACTTTCCTGGGAGTAAGCTTTATAGATTGAAATGGGATTAACTTTTGAATAGTCAGGCATAGGATTACAAGCTCTTAGAAACCAGCTTCTTTCTAGGGAGTAAGCTTCACTATTATAATGGAACTTACTTCACTATTATAATGGAACTTACTTAGATGATTGGGCTTTGAGGCTACACTCCTCACAGGGGAGTAAAACCTACTGACTTTAATAGGATTTACTTCAGGCAGTGGACTGGCAGTGGAATAGGCAGTGGACTGGGCTCCTGGGGGGCAGGATGGGAACTGGGACTCTTTCTTCAGGTGCCCCCCATAATCTCAGGTGGAGAGATTTCTCAGAGGGGCAGGATGAGGTGGGGAGATCTCTTGTGGGGGTCGAAAGGACTACAGTGTGGATAGGATTGCAGTCTCAGAGCCCAGTCCTAACCATGCCTACTCAGAAGAAAGTCCAATTATAGTCAGTGGGCTTACTCTCAGGAAATTGTGGATGGGAAAGTAGCCTCAAATCCTATGCTACTCAGAAGGAAATTCCATGATAGTCAATGGGAATTGCTCCCAGGAAAGTGTGGCTAGGATTGTGGCCACAGGCTGCAGTCCTCTACTATACAGTGTAGCTTACCTCTGAGTAGTACTGGGTAGTACTGAGTAGTTCTCCATGCCTAGTACTGGGCTGCAAAGGCACCCAGGGAGGCAGGCAGGCAGGCATGGCTCCCACCAAAACCCCTGGAGGATCTCATTTTCACAACACTCAGATGCTCAGCTACACTCCTACTCACCTTCAGACCTTTCTCAATAGCTCTGGCTTCTGTATAGCACTGCCTGTTGTGGAATGGTGGCAATGCCCTGTCTGAATGATGGTCATGGGAACAGACTGTTTGTATTTTAAAATTAAAAAATACCCTTAGGGAGGGGAAGGAGGGGGAGAGAGAGCCCCCCTCAGAAGGGGAGGGAGGTTCAGAAGGGGAGGAGGGAGTGGAGCTGAACCTCTGGGAAGACAGACCCAAAGGCCCTTTAAGAGAAATTTAAACACAGTTGCATGCAATTCAAAGATGACGGCCCCCTCTTAACAACCGGTTCGCTAATGTCACCCCAAATTAACAACCGGTTCTACAGAGCCGGTGAGAACCGGCTTCAGCCCAGCTGTGAATAGGGCTTACTTCTGAGTGTCTGTATAGGTTAATGCATAGGATTATGTTCTTAGCCTGGTGCCAAAAATTAATGAGGCACATGTACATGTTTGGGGAGAGGGAAGTTTCAAAATATTAGCAACATACTTCAGAAGCCATCTCACCTTTGAAGTCAGGGTTATTTGAAGAAGGTCTTCACACAATGACTTCAATTGCATTTGCATTTTCTAGATCTTCTCAATCATAGTGTTGAGAGCAGTGGTTCCCAAACTTTTTTGACATTGAGATCCACCTTAAAAAGTTTTACAAATCATTCTAGCCTCCATTGCTATAATGGTTATTTGGCTCTAGTGCTTCCAACAAGTTATTTGGCTCTAGTGCTTCCAACAAGTGGCAGGTTGTTAACCTTGATGCACATTTGAATCACATCTAACTGTCTAGTCTAACTGTCAGTTTCATAACCCACCAAAAACTTGGGTGGGGAACCCCTGGACTAAACTGGATTAGATGGGCCTTTGGTCTGATCCAGTAGGACTCTTCTTTTGTTCTTATATGTGCAGTTTCCTGATTTTAAATCAATTCTGTGGGAATTCTGTGGGAATTGTGGGAATTCTGTGGGAACAGGTACAAACATCATTCCAGCACCTACTACCGACAGTGCTTTAACAGATAGTACCAATAGCCAACCACTTCTACTGCAGACTTCTGATGTGAGACATGCTTTCTAGGCTGTTAATATCCGTAAAGCAGCTGGACCGGACGGCATTTCAGGGTGTGTTATAAGGGACTGCGCTGCAGAGTTAGCTGGAGTTTTCACGGATATTTTCAATCTATCCTTGCTGCAGTGCTCTGTCCCCACATGCCTCAAGACATCTATTATTGTGCCAGACCCTAAGCAGCCTGCAGTGGTATCTCTCAATGATTATAGACCTGTGGCCTTAACATCTGTTGTCATGAAATGTTTTGAGAGATTGGTGTTGAATCATATTAGGGCTGGTCTTCCAACTACATTGGACCCCTATCAATTTGCTTACAGAAATAATAGATCGACTGATGATGCTGTGGCTGTCATTATCCATATGGTACTGAGTCATTTGGAACAGCAGGGAACATACGTAAGGCTGTTGTTTGTGGACTACAGCTCTGCTTTTAACACCATTTTACCCAGCAGGTTGTTTTCTAAAATGTGCAATTTGGGTATTGACCAGAAGATCTGTCTGTGGGTAAAAGATTTTCTGACAGGTAGGCCACAGTCAGTGAGGATGGGATCTCACTACTCTTCTACTTTGACACTAAGTGCAGGAGCTCTTCAAGGTTGTGTGCTAAGCCCTTTTCTTTATTCTTTGTATACACATGACTGCACCCCACTGTATAACAACAATGCAATTCTCAAATTTGCGGATGATACGACAGTGGTGGGGCTCATCAATAAGAACGATGAATCTGGATACAGGAGTGAGGTACAAAGGCTGACATTGTGGTGTAAAGATAACAATCTTACGCTCAATGCTAAAAAAACTAAAGAACTTATAATTGACTTTAGGAGGAAAAGAGAAGAACACCTACCATTGCATATAAATGGCGAGGAGGTGGAGAGGGTTGGTAGTTTCAAATTTTTGGGCACCTTCATTTCAGCGGACCTCACATGGAATATAAGTACGAACATGCTGGTACAGAAGGCACAAAAGAGGCTCTTCGTCCTGAGAATGCATAGGAAGATGAACTTCTCTCAGCGTCTACTTCTGTCTTATTACCGCAGCACCATTGAGAGTGTCCTTACATACGGGATTTTGGTATGGTATAGGAGCAGCTCTGTTGCTGACAAAAAAACTCTACTGAGAGTCATCAAAACCGCACAGAACATTATTGGGCTCCAGCCACCAACCCTGGATGACATTTTTGAATCCTGTTGTTTGAAGAAGCTACAAAACATTCTCCGCGATTCTTCCCATCCTGCTCACAATTTTTTTGAACTGTTGCCTTCTGGGAGAAGATATAGAACATTTAAATCTCAGACTACATGTTTTTTGAATAGCTTTTACCCTAAAGCCATATCTGCACTCAATAGTAAATTTAAGGACTATCATGAGTGAACAGTTGAATACTATTACTTGGTGTGCTATGCAGCTGTTGTGTGTTTAAAGAGGGTCTGGGTGGGGGTGTTGTTAGGGGGGTTGTCGGGGCTGGTCTCTGGATGTCTTATGAATTTCGTTGTATGTCTATACAATGACAATAAATTATTATTATTATTATTATTATTATTATTATTATTATTATTATTATTATTATTATTATTATTATTATTATTATTTAGAAGCTGACTACCTCAGAAGGGCATATACAAAGGAGATCCCCAGGATGTGGACATCTTGTTGTCTTATGTGGCTTCTGGTGGGATAAAATACAGATGGTTGAACTAGATGGGACTCTGGCCTGATCCAGCAGGGCCTTTTATGTTCTTTGGTGGGTCACAGACCCACAGTTTGGGAACCACTGTTCTAGAGGCACATTTTAAAATGATCAGATTCTTAGGATTTTCTCAAAGGCAATCAAGACTCCATGCAGCATAATATAATTATAATGGTATGTCATGATATGATATATGATATGGTATAATCATATATTTTTAGTGCTGCAGATTTTTTGTTTTCATATATTAATGATAATGTAAGATGTCTACGAGCCGTCTAAAAAATAAACACCAGCAACCAACCTCCAATCTGTAGGAAAGGGTTTTAACCATTTGCCCCATTGTTTTCATGATTTGGATTGAGACTGTAAGGCAGTCAAAGGAGCACATTTCTCTCCATCCATCCTATGTTCTAATTTGGACTGGGGAACCCATAGCCACTTATAGTATTTAGTAACAAAACTTGCAAGTTCAAATGATATGTTTAAAGTTATGCCTAACTGGATCTTAGTAAGTTAGGAAAATTTTTAGTGGTTTGCTCAAAGCAGAACTCATTATAGGTCTATGCCAGTTACTTTCCAAGTTTGGTTAAGATAAACTTTGCTACATCTGAGTTGTTATAATAGCTCAGAGGGAAGGTCTTGCAAGTCAGTCTTTCAGGAGGTTGTGCTTAGCTCAGAATTACAACTGAGAAAAGAATAACTAGTGAACTTATTCAGACTTGCAGTATCACAACATGAAAAAAGCAGGCCTCCGTCAGTCTTGAAAGACTATGGTATCATGCTCGGCGCTGCATACACTGCATACGAAGCACAAAAGCCTGGGTTGGATTGTTATGGAGGATAGGCTGTTACCCAAGCAGCAAATCCCCCCTCTCCACACCACTGAATTAGTCCAATGGAAAGGCAGAGCCGATACGATTGGATCCAGCTGGCGTCGCAGAGCTGGGCTAAGGACAGGAGCTCACCCTGTCTTGTGGGGCCGACCCAGGTCTCGAACCCTGGCCTGCTGGTTAACAGGCACAGCCTCTTAACTGCTTGCACCACCCACCCCTATATATGGGTGGCGCAAGCAGTTAAGACGCTATATATTCCTTTTAGCAAATATACCTGGAACTGTCAGGATCAAAAAATCAATACAGTTTTTTTTGGCTTATGTATCAAGTAGGGGATGATGAGTGACTTTATCAAGGATGGGGGAATATACCTAATCTCCAGCAACCAGGAATGATGAAGGGCTTTGTAGATTTGTTACAAGTAAGGGATCAAAGGAGCCTACACTGGAATAAAAAAAATTCTTAACAGAAGAGACAGTGAAGGCAGAATTGCTCAATGTCTACTATGCCACATTCCTTAAGAAATAAATGGTGCCCAGCTCATTATCATAATTAACATAAACAAAATCCCCAAAAAGGATATGATGTAAATTGGACAAAGAAAAGAAGAATGAAAACAATATTTAGTTAATATGGATGAACAAAGAGTCATAGGAAGCAGACGAGACACACCCCAAGGAGCTAAAAGAATTGGCTGATGAAATTTCCACATTCGTTTACACAGAGACCCAAGAAGAAAATATGGAGAACAAGTGAACTGGAGAACAGAATTAAACACTATTTCAAAATGACTTGGGTACCAGGCATTGTAGAGTTCTGTGACTGTTATTGGAATATGGCTCCTGTAGTTAATTAGTACCTTCTAGTAAAAAGAAAGAAGCAATTCTAACATCTAGGCAGAACATATTACTCAACATTGCTAAAGGTGAAACTACACATGGATTTAAAATGTCTTTACACAGAAAACTGCTACAAAGATCCTGTAATCTGTCTTGGGTTATGCCTCTGACAAGCAGTGTTGACTCCCTCCCCCCGCCCAAGAATATCTCCTCTAACCCTATTTACATTAAACTGCAAGATGTATTTGCAGATCACATGTAATAATAGATCCCTCCCATTAATATAAGCAGAGAAGAGATGCTACTGGGCTCAAGGCTTCATCACATTTGGATCTAGGCACCATTTGCATGCATTCTTTCTGTACATCCCAATTCCATAATTTCTCTGATGTCAAGGATAGTGTTTGGACTGTTTGCAGTCAAAAATGGCTATGTGTGTGGCAGCAGCACTTCCTCAAATGAACTGCATCTAACTCTCAGAAGGTGTTTGATATGGTCCTTTATCAAAGACTTCTGAAGAAACTCCAGAGTCAGGGAATTAGGGGTCAGGTCCACTCATAGATTGGTTACTGTTTGAGGGGCAGGACACCTAGGGTAGAGCTGTCAGTGGGAAATTTTCAGTGGAGAGAGGTGAAGAGTGGTGTGCCCCAAGGATCTGTACTGGGACTGGTGCTTTTCAACCTGTTCATAAATGACCTAGAGGCAGGGTTAAGCAGTGATATAGCCAAGTTTGCGGATGATACCAAACTATTCCAAGTGGTGAAGAGACTGTGAAGAACTTCAGAGGGATCTCTCTAGTGGTTGGCTTCAGGGCGTTCTCACAGGTTCTATAGAACCCTTTGCTAATGTGCGCCTGTTTCTGAGAACTGGTTACTAATGGGACATAGAACCTGTTGTTAATTTAGATTATTAGGACATAGAACCTGTTGTTAATTTATTTGAATCCCACCACTGGATCTCTCCCTATTGGAAGAACGGGCAACAATGTGGCAGACGCGTTTTAATGTAAAGAAGGCTGCACTCCTAAAGACACTTTCCTAAAAGTAAGAGCCATTGAACACAATGTAGCTTATTTTTGAGTAGATATGGTTAGGATTGTGCTCTAAGTGTAAAGTTATGCACATTGGGGCAAAGAATCCCAACTTTACTTATAGGTTAATGGGCTCTGAGCAATCTGTGACAGATAGGAGAGAGATCTGGGAGTGCTGGTGGATAGTTCGATGAAGGTGTTGGCCCAAAGTGCAGCGGCAGTGAAGAAGGCAAATTCCATGCTTGAGGTTAGAAAAGGGATTGAGAATAAAACGGCAAAAATTATGATGCCATTATACAAATCGATGGTAAGGTCACATTTGGAGTACTGTGTCCAGTTCTGGTTGCCACATTTCAAAAAGGATATAGAGGAAATGGAGAAAGTTCAGAGGAGAGCAATCAAAATAATTAATGGTCTGGAACACCTTCCATATGAGGAAAGGCTGCAGCGATTGGGGCTCTTCAGTCTTAAAAGAGAAGAGGCGCTTGAGGGAAGACATGATTGAGACATACAAAATTGTGCAAGGGATGGACAGAGTAGATAGTGAGATGCTCTTTTCCCTTTCACATAACACCAGAACTTGGGGACATGCACTAAAGTTGTATGTTGGGAGGGTTAGGACAGACAAGAGAAAATATTTCTTTATGCAAGTGTACTTGGTCTGTGGAACTCCCTGCCACAGGATGTGGTGATGTCATCTAGACTTAGGGCACAATCCAGAGCAAGTTCAGCCTGCTCTGCCCTAACTGCTCTCTCCTAACTATTCTGTATCCAGAGCAGAAAGTTATGCTGCATCCAGAGAGTCAGGAAGCCTGGGGTGCCCTAACTGTTCCATAGCCTGCTAAGTAATTGACACATGGGGAGGACTTGCTCCTAAGGAGACACCCCTCAGATCACAGTGAACAAGGAACAGCTGTGGTGCCTACAGTGGTGACATGACTCTGCACATCACCTGGTGTGGAAGTCTGTGTGTCACCTTTGGGATGCGGTGCCCCCCCTACCTGGACTGTGCAGTCGCCAAAATTGGTGCCTGCACAGTTGTTTCTGAAGCCAACTGGCTTCAGAAAGAGTACCACACAGGCACCATCTCTGACTCAGGCACAGTACTTTTATGAAGCCTTTCGACTTCAGAGGAGTCTTTGCCCGCGTCAGAGTTGGTGCCTGTGCAGTACCCTTTCTGAAGCCATTCGGTTTCCGCTCTGCCTGGCTGAATGGCGAGCGAGGCTGAATGGCCGTGCAGAGGCGTGGACTTCTTCCGCTCTAAGGAAGTCTCCTCTGAAGCTGTTCAGCATGCTCAGTGTGTTTCTGTGCAGTGGACCTCAGCTGGTCATTCGAGCCAGCTCCGAGGACAAGTGGCAGCTTCTGGCTGCTGTTCCGCCTCAGAGCAGGCCTGAATGGGCGCGCTGATGCCCAGGGCCTGCCAAAGGACAGTAAAATTCCTCCGGTGCATCACCCCATATGGAGTGCGTCACCCAACGCGATCCTCACCAGCTGCACCAGTCTGGTGACGCCACTGGGTGCCTGCCTTATAAGGAGTCCCTGATGAGATGCCAGTACATTCTACAGTGAATATAAGGGCCTTCTTGGAGTGGCCTGCTGTATCCTGAGGTTTGTGGGCAGCCATAGTTGTTTCATATTCTGAGGTTGAGAAGCAAGGGTTGCAGCTAGGCTGGCCAAGAACTCAGACCTATGGGTCTACTCAGTACTATACCTGCTCCTGAGGTGGTATATCTCTGAGGAACTGGAAGAGGGCATTTCTGCCTTGGAAACAGGCTTTGGATACAGAGTAACTGCTCTGCCCTAGGCAATGCTCAACATGCCCTCCACATGCCTCTCCTGAACTGCCTAGGGCAGAGCAGTTAGGGCAGAGCAGGTCCACCTCTCTTAGGGCACCCTATGTTGCCTTGCTCTGCCCTAAGCCTTTTCCAGAGTAACTGGGGTGGAGCATCTTGCAGTTGCTCCACCCTAGTGATAGATAGGGCAATCCAAGGGCTTTATGTGGACAGATTAGTTGCTCTGGATTGTGCTGCTAATGCCTTTAATTAGGGATTGGACAAAGTCCTAGAGGAGAAGACCATCATAGGTTACAAGCCAAGAGGGGTGTGTGTAGATGTGGACAACCTCAAAACACCAGTTGCAAGGGGGGCACCTGAATGCAGGTGTCATATGTGCTCCCTGAGGCATCTAGTGGGCCCTTTGTGGTACAAGAGACTGGACTAGATAGACCTTTGGCCTGATGCAGTTAGAGGTTTTTCTTATGTTCCTAGAAGGAAGCATAGCTACTCTAGCTCCAACCTCAAGGATTCCTGAAGCTATTGTGTTCAGGTCACCATCATAGCCTTTGACTAGCAGTTCAGTACTACATGTGCCCCATAATTTTCATCAGTAGTATGGAAGCAATCTTATGAAAAACTGTAGGAAATGGATGGCCTTTTTAAGGGGCATGATAATGCCTTCAAGTGCTGAAAAAGCTTTAGTATGTGGAATGATACCAATAATTCCATAATTATAATGGAAAGACAATATACAAGAAGCTGCAATGGCAATGAGACAAATTTTGAGCCAAATAAGTGGATGAACTTCTTTATCAAATAAGCAGATGAATGTCATCTTCTGCAAATAACTAGATGAACCATTCTTTTGGAAGGACAGTGGTGGATAGATTTTGGACCCAATCCTGTCCAACTTCCCAGCATCTGTGCAGCAGCAATACATCCCCTAGATAAGGGAACAAATATTCCCGTACCTGGAGGAGGCCTCTGTGACTGCCCCATCACCACAGGATGCGGTGCATGCCTCATTGGCACAGTTAGTGGAAACTATAATTTGAGAAATGGTAGGGAGATGTTGGATAACTTTCCCAATGCTGCTGCACCAACAAATTTGAAACACCCTGTACCTCTATATCCAGTAATGGAAGGAACATTTCTAAACTCAAAAGGAGAGAACGCCACAGGCCAGGCACCACAAAAGAAAAACCACTTTCACAGGTTGCTGCCAACCATGTATCTAATAATGATGGCTGTTTACCTGACATAAATCTGAGGTGACTCCTGGGGCAGGTCTAAGGCCAGAAGGGGGAATAGAATTTTGGCATGTGTGGCTGCCACCAAGATCTACTTCTTTTCACCTTTAGGAGTCTCATCCAACTTATACCAGCCAACTTCCCACCCCAAACTGTCAACAACCCTACTGCAAACGAGACACTAACTTACTGGCAATAGTGGGGGATGGAGGAGAGTAGATGGTCTGCTATCATTCACATTGAGCTCCTTGCTGCAGTCTGCCAAATGGCAGTGATTTATTGATCTGGAACTCATGGGATCCATTAGCATAAGAGCCTGACAGGATTGGGTTGTCAGCCCAATGCATAGACATGTGCCGGCCTCTTCATGCTACTGTGAGAATGGGAAGACAGGTGAGTTATGTTGGTGTAAGGCCCATATCCTAATATCAAATTAAGCTCTTTGCTCCACAGCAGTTATCCATAAGATAACACTAGAGGGTGATGTAACTGTGTGAACCTATAACTCTCTGGATTTTGCCCTAAATTGGTTAGGATATGTGTGTGAACTAGTGATTTGTTGACAATCCATTGAATGTAATAGTTGAGTATGGTTTTTTTCTGTTCATACCCAGCATTCCTACTATTACATTATGCATCTCACAAATGCATTATGATGCAGTATTTTAAATGAAAAGCATTGATACATATATCCGCACAGTTGCTCCTGATCATGGCTAGATCAACATTGGAGTCTTTAAACTTTTTGTTCCAAACAATAATCTCCCTATATCACACATTGGAAGCTGCTTCTGAAATTCATGGAGGGTTATAAACGGAGGTTCTTGTTTCCAGTGAGTAGGATAGGATTACAGCCCAATCCTGTACAGCCCAATCCTATCCAACTTTCTAGTCTGATGCAGCTGCAATGCAGTACTGAGGCAAAGTAACAAATGTCCTCTTACCTCAAGAAGGTCTCCATGACTGCCCCCCCACTGCAGCTGCAGCAACTTTACTGCCACACTTGCATCAGCATTGGAAGGGTGGATAGGACTGAACTGTACTGAACACAATGGGTTACCTCTAAGTAAAAGAAATATGTATCTCAGTTTTCAAGTTATAAATAATTTACTTAGAAGAGGTGCACCAGGGAAATCTCAGGGATTTCCCCACATGTACTTTTCTTAGCCAGAAGGGGCATCTGGCAGCACCTCACACATTACTGTCGTCCTGTGATTTTGGATAAAATCACAGAAGCATAAAGATAGAATGGAGCCAATAGACACATTGGTGACCTATACCTAGGATACCTGTGACAGATGTCTAGTAGAACGTTCAGCACATTTGTGTATACAAATAAACTTAAGGACACTGTGAAGGTCACTGTCCTTAAGATTTTCTTAGATGCATTATTGGGCTCTCTGTTTATGTGGCACATCTTCAGGCATCATAATTCACCCTTTATGGAGGCTTTATGGATGAATGCATATTTTAGCACTTGGGATAAAATTGTGCAATTGTTATAAAGTAGGTGATGCAACTGAACTTTGCATAACCTGATGCAACATGTCCAGAAAGATTAATGTTGTATATCCTGAATCCTTGCAAAGCACATGTATACACATGAAGGAAGCCAGTGTGGTTGGACTCCAATACTGCCCAAGGCATCACAGTTTCCTTATAATTAGTCTTGAGTTTTGAGTGATTAAATGAATCTTCTACTCACTAAGACTAAAGGCTAAGTTCACAGACACAAGGCAGGCAAAACACTAGTCCACACTGGGAGAATTCCTCTGAATCACACAACTATTAACTGTTACTGGCACGTAATTCAGACCTGCACATCTCTTTCCTATTCAGTATGCCTCTCAGTCAGTGTGAAAAAGCAGACCATTCTTTCTTGGGAGCCTCCTAGAAGAACTTCTTGCAATGAAATCAGCCATGGGAGAAGCTGCTGTCCAGACAAGCCTAAATTCCTTTAAAAATATCAAACACTATGGTGTCATATGCATGGCACCAACTCATTGGTTAGATGGATTTCATACACAGCTCAATCCTATCCTCAGCTGTCCCAATCAATGCCAGTGTGGCCTCTGTTGCCTGCTACGAACAGGCTGGGGACTATGATGTGGCAGAGAGGTACCTACTCTGCCATGCCATTATTGATAGCTTATATATATATATATTTCAATGAAAGTTCACAAAGTGGTTTACAGAGCAAATCAAATAACTAATGGCTCCATGTCCCAAAAGGAGTCACAGTCTATAAAGATGCAAAATAATACCGGTAGAAGCTACTAGAAACACACTGCTGGGGAAAGGAGGGCCAATTTCTTCCTGCTAACTAAAAGATCCCACTTGAAAACAGTGCCTCTCACCAGGGGTTTCCCAAGTCCATACCATGTTCATGGTATCTAATGTTGTATACACTCAGAGTCTTTGTGAGAACTACCTGAAAGCCCTACCTGCCCTAAGCTGAGTGTCTGGGTATTTGGAGTCTACATACAATCCTACTACTCATACTACCCACTTGTGCACATGAGTGAGGGGACTGCAGGGGTGGATAGGAGTGGGCACAGACACAAACAGAATTGCTACCATGGAAGTCTAAGGAAGATTTTGATCAAGGGAGATATCGATTAAGTGTGTCTTTGGTTGTGGGTGGCACAAGTAGTTAAGACATTGTGCCTGTTAACCAGTATGCCAGGGTTCGAGACCTGGGTCTCCACAAGACAGGGTGAGCTCATGTCCTTAGCCCAGCTCTGCGACGCAGCTGTAACATTAATTGGGTGTTTTCCACCCAGGGAAGCTATCCTGAAATCCCTGGTGGCGTAGGGAGGCAGAAAGCGAGCTAGACTAAGGGCGCAATCCAGAGTAAATACAGGGAGTCCTTGCTCAGGTGTAAGAACAATTTACTCTGGATTGCAGTATGAATTTCCCATAGGTTTTCACTAGGTGGTGCAGCAACTACAGGTGCACGTAATGTCTCATATGTGCTCCTGTAGTAACTCTGGATTGTAGAGCTACTCAGTTTGGCATCCAGCCCCCAACCTCTCCGCAGCAGTAGATAGATTTATTTGAAAAAATCTTGAAAGAACAGAGTGTTCCCATTCATCATCATCATCATCATCTCCTCTTTGTAATCCTCTACAGGAATTTTGGTTGTGTTATTATCATGAACACAGCAGCCTGGGGTGAATCCGAGCCTGGGCACCGCCAATGCTACCATGCTAAATTTCCATAGAAAATGCTGTAGGCCGGAGCCAGGTATCTGTGACTTCTCAAAAAAGGGTGGGAGGGAAAGATGATGAAAGCTCAGGTCTTTAGCTTGACACAGTTTTTGAACTTATGACTCACCCCATAGCAGCTTATGAAAAGAAAAAAGGGCAGCCCGACCACAAAGGATGGTTGGGCGCAAGGCAAAATGCATGAATACATTTCCTTTCATGTTCACCAATATGATGCAAGAACTTTGGAGTATTTCTATACCTCCAGGAAGTTACTTAGACACATTCTTTCTGTTGTCTCTGTTCATTATTTTGGTTTCCTCTCATATGCTGAAATTTACTATTTCTATGCTCTTCTCTTTCTTTTAGCCCAATGGTAACTTGTGCTTGAATAGGCCGGCCATGGAGGTCCATGGAGGTATAGAAATACTTTACTATAAAAAATTTACTATTTCTATGCTCTTCTCTTTCTTTTAGCCCAATGGTAACTTGTGCTTGAATAGGCCGGCCAGGTGGCCTACACCATATCCAGTGCAGATCAGGAGACGACTGTTGTGCAGCTCAGAGCAAGAGGTGACAGTGGCGCCTCACATATGGAGCTTAATTCATTCTGGAGGTATGCTCTTTAAGTGAAAGGCTCTTTAAGTGAAGCAGATTTTCCCATAGGAAATAATGGAAACTCAGACGATTGGTTCCACAACCCCCAAAATATTCATATAAAAATATTAACTGTATGTAAAAATGATGACAAAACACTTGAATTGAATTCAAAACATGCATTCAGTGTGCATGATCCTATGAAGTTTACTTAGGCTGCAATCCTAAAGACACTTTCCTGGGAGTTTAACACAATGGGGCTTACTTCTGGGTAGACATGGTTAGGAGGCTGCAATCAAAGACACTTACCTGGGCTACTGCTGGAGGTTCAAGGTGGCCCGTGGGGGCACTTGGGGGCAAGTTGGGGGCAGTTAGAGGCAGCAGTGGCAGCTCTTTTAAACAGCCTCTGCATGGAGCATCAGGGCTGCATAGCACGCGTGACCATAGCACGCTTGCTTGTTAAGTGAAGCGGAACTTGTTATGTGAAGCAAGATTTCTTGAAAATTTTTACTTGTTAAGTGAAACACTTGTTATGTGAGGCGCTTGTTATGAGAGGTGCCACTGTATTCCGTACCCTGTTTTGTGTGCCATTTATCGCTCTGGGACTTCTTGAGCTGCGACTGCAAAATTGTGCAGACCAGACTATACAGAAAAGTGGCTAGAGGAGAAGTTAGGATATGGCCTTGGCTCTGGTCCCTTCCCAGGCATGACCTGATCATCTGCCCATCCCTTCCCCCAAACAGCCCTGATTCACCTCCCACAAAACCCTCCAACCTCCCCACCACAAACACATTTTGGACATTTCAGAAATTTGGTATAGAGAGGGCACACACATACACACACACACATGCACACACATAAACACACGCACACACACACACACACACACACACACACGCATGCACACACTCCCTTGTGGAGTGTGTGCTTTATGGCTTTATGGCACATTTGAGTAGAATATTTGCACTATACATAATCAGCAAATTTATTTATTCCATGAGTTACAGATAGTAAAAGGCCACAGTAAGCCCTAATTCATATGAATATGGCAGTCTCCTCCTCTTTCTTAGTTTCATGTTTTCCTTTCTAAGGCTTTTATCTAGGTTTTTTTGATCCTTAAGTTCTAGTTTTCAAGTTCTCTTTCCCTACAATCCGGAGTAACTATGTGAGCACGTAAGAGACATTACGTGTACCTGTAGTTACTGAACCACCTAGTGAAAACCTATGGGAAATTCATATTGCAATCCAGAGTAAATTGTTCTTACACTGGAGAAAGGACTCCCTGTAGTGGATTGTGCTCTAACTCTCTCAGTCTCTCTCTTTCTCTTCCTCTCTCACACACACATGTGCACAAAACACACACAAAGGGTTTTATAGGCCATATATTACAAGGACAACATGCAGAGATAGTAGAAGTAACCCAGAAAGAATGAGCATATGTCTGGATAGCCAACTATAGTAGCTTTGTCTGTTACTATAAGTGAAACACCACCTTCTCTGATAAAAGGTGGTTTTGCAAGACAGCTTAGTTTGTAGGTTTGCCAAGAAAACTAACAGATGGTTGAATAAAGAAGGAACTTGCTAGTAATACAAAACAAAGAATGAACTGTAATTCCTGGCATGCCCCAGAAAAGATAGAACTTGATTAAACTATGACCTTTGGTGATATTTCTGACACTCATCCAGCTGGTAAGACCATTCAGAGGCAAATTCAGGAAGGATCAATGTTCCTTCCACTGACTTGTACTGAATAAGGGTGCAATCATAACCTAGGCTGGCACAACTTATTGGTCTTCCTGTTCCTATGATTATGTAGAGAGGCAAGTGCATGTCTGTGCACTTGCCTAACCAACCCCAGGAATGGCACAGGAGCAACAACTTAACTGACCTAAATGAATTCAATGGGTCTTGATCCCATGAAAGTGTCTTTAGGATTGTAGCCATAGGCTGCAAGCCTAAAATCACTTTCCTGGGAGTAAGATTCATTGAACACTATGGGGCTTACTTTTGAGTAGACATGGTTAGGATTGTACTTAAAATGGAATACTGGACTGAAATGAATAAGATGAAATTTGACAGAGAAAAATGTAAGATTTTATGCTTAGGCAAAAATAACCAAAAGATATGGCTATAAAATGGGATATACCTGGCTTGGCAGCAAATATGTGAGGGGGATCTTGGAGATGCAGTTGATCACTAAGCAGGACAAGAGACTGCAAAGAAGGTGAATGCCTTTTTAGCTTGTATTAGTAGAACTGTAGCTTCCAGTTCATGAGATGTTGTGGTTCCACTTTCTCTGCATTGGTACTCACCTGGAGTACTGTGTCCAAATCTGGGCACCACACTTTAAAAAGATGTAGCCAAACTGGTGCAGGCTCAGAGGAAAGTGACTAGGGCGGTCAGAGGGCTGGAAAATTGGAACAAGTCCAGAGGAAAGCGACAAGAATGATCAGTGGGATGGAAGGGAAGCCCTACGTAGAAAGGTTGGGGGAACTTGGGATGTTCAGCCTGGAGAAGAGATGGCTGAGAGGAGACCTGATCGCACTCTTCAGAAACCTGAAGGGCTGTCATATGGAGGATGGGGCTCATTTGTTCTTAGCTGCTTCTGAAAGCAGAACTAGAACCAATAGGTAAAAACTGCAAGAAAGGAGATTCCAGTTGGATATCCGGAAAAAATTCCTGATGGTGAGTGGAACAGTTTGCCAAGGCGGGTGGTGGACTCTCCCTGACTGGGGATCTTCAAGCAGACCGAGGATTCTATTATTTTAAAACTCTAGGATTCTATTACTTTAAAATAAGCTCTATAATAAAAAGATTAGAGAACATGGGCTGTTCAACCTGGAGAAGAGAAGACTAAGAGGAGATCTGATTGCACTCTTCAAATACCTGAAGGGCTGTTGTGTGGAAGAAAGGACAAATTTGTTCTCTGAAACTAGAACCAATGGGTCTAAAATGCAAGAAAAGAGATTCCAACTGGATATGAGGAAAAAATTCCTGATGGTAAAGACAGTTATTGGCATGCACTGTTGTCCCTGCTCCTGTGTGCAGCACAATTTGAAATAACCATAAAGCAGCTACTTCGGCTGGAACATAATGACTTTAATTCCAGTTAGAACCATGTCAGTTTTAATCATAGTTTTAATCATAGTTAGTTCTAACCATGCTAGTTCTGGCAGCAGTAGAGTGCTGTCAACTCTTCAGCTGCGATCCTAGGCCGGCCTAAGCCCCAACATAAGTCATGTGCTGACCTGGGGATGGCACAAAAGTGCCATAGGGAGGTTGAAACCAGTACACAGACAGGGGCTTGCAGTCTTACCTCACCACATGAATGGGAAGACTGATGAATCGCACTGGCCCAGGTTAGGATTGCACCCTTCATCTTTTAAAACACCCCATTTCCCTCAATCCTGTGTTATTACTCTGAAGCTTCTAGGGTGAGGGGATTTTGAAGAGAGGGCTTGCAAGTTTGCAAAGGCCCCCCCCCCCCAAATGTGAATTACCTTCTTCAGTTTTCCAGCAGCATCTCTTTTTGCATGTGTCAACAAAATGGATAAGAAGGTGTGGGTCATTCTTACATAAGTTTCTTAATAGTCTGAATTTCTATGGGCAGATAATTTTGAGTGATAAGAGAATTGTTGAAATAAATACGCATGTGTAATGTCCCCTGGGCCTATGCAGACGTTTGAGTTACTGATTTCAAGGGACATCAAGGATAATGTAGCCCAGTCTCTTGCAGTGACTAATGTAATATTTGCTGTTGCTGTAAATAATACAAATGATGCACTTAGGAGATTAATACCATGAAATCATGTTACTTTTAAACAATGTGCTGACTTTATATAAGAAGATGTGGCTATCAGTGGCATAGCAAACCAGTGTGCCCCCCCCCCTTAGACACACCAGTCATCCCGCTAACCCTTTCACCCCAGGAGTAATTCTGGTGACATGGTGCTTTAACTGCAATTCCTTACAGATTACAGCGTGGACCCATAACTGCTCTGGATTTTGCCCCTAATCAACTTTCTAGCAGATACTTGCTGCATCCTTCAGTTGGGGGGCAGTCATGGAGGCCTCCTCAAGGAAAGGCAATACAGTATTTGTTCCATTATGTTTGAGTTGCATTGCACTCACCTCAGTTCTGGAAAGGTTGGTTAGGATCGTGCCCTTTATGAATTGGGTCACAATGAATAGCTCCAGCCCTAATTCATTATCATTATAAATGAGGTTATACTACTCTTTTGCACACATTTGTTTTGAAAATATAATTAAAAGTATCAGCTGTGTTCTATCTGATGTTATCAGTGACTGAAATTCAGATTGTGATCAATTCAAAACTTCAGCTCTTTTAGCGGTCGTGGCACAATTCAAGAGGATGCAACTTTTATGACATAATTAGCCTGGGAATATTTTTTTCTTCTTCTGTAAGTACCTGGTATCTGTACGAAATCTAATTTAGGAGATAGGGGTATAATGCTCCCCCCACTGTGGTCCTGATCTAGACAGCCACCACATATTAATAACTAGCGAAAAGCGTACCCGCGTTGTGGGAGTAACATTTCCCCATATGCCATCCTCCCATGGCGCATCAACACCCCATGTGCAACTTCCCACATGCGCAACTTCCCGCATGCGCAACTTCCCCCATGCGCATCATCCCCATGCATAACTTTCCCCCATGCGCAACTTTCCCCCATGCGCATCATCCCCCATGCGCAACTTCCCCATGCGCAACTTTCCTCCTGGTGCATCAGTCCCCCCATGTGCAACTTCCCCCATGTGCAACTTTCCACCTCTTTCTCCGAACAACATCCCCCCCACTGCACCAGGCACCAAGCACCAAATTGGCTGGATGTTATTCAGTCTCCCATGTTAAGTTTAGGACAAAAAGACATTGCCCCCTTTTCAGCCCCTCAGGGGTTAAATTCCTCCAGATGGTTCTTGGTGGGTGTTCAGGTGACAGAAGGAACTCCCAGAATTCCATGCTTCAGGCCAGCAGTTGGGGTGGAATGTTGATGAGTCAGCAATTCTCAATGCAAAGTATAGGGAGGAAAACGTGTTGCGCCCAAACGCGTTGCGCCCCCTTCCGGTTGGAATTTCCATAAATCAGTTCTTAGTGCACCCCTCAGTCACAAAAGGAACACCCAGCCCAAATTTCATGCTTCTCGGGCCGGCGGTTTTGGCAGGGCGTTGATGAGTCAGTGAGTCAGTGAGTGAGTCAGTGAATGAGTGAGTGACTTTTCTCTTATATATATATATATATATATGTGTGTGTGTGTGTGTGTGTGTGTGTGTGTGTGTGTGTGTGTGTGTGTGTGTGTGTGTAGATAGATAGATAGATAGATATACTCAACAACAAACAAGTTCATAACAAAGAAATTCAACAAACAAATTCACAAATTTGTTTTACATAGCAAAATCAATCAATCAATGGTTTTGATGTTGCAAAAAGGCTCACAATCTGTAAAAATGCAGGGAAAAAACACCACAACATGGCCATTGGGAAAGATACTATTTTGAGATGAGTGTGAACTGTTGCTCTTTCTCTGATAAATGTAAATGCTTCTTTTTCAGTTATCAGGTATCACAAATTTACAATTTTTCACTTATGCTAGGAAAAATACTTCAGCTGAAGTCAATGAAAAACTACTGATAGAGTAAATAGGTATGTATGCATAAATAGATGTAGATGTGAACAACCTCAAAATGCCAGATGCAAGGGAGGCCACCTGGATATAGGTGTCTTTAGTGTTCCCTGAGGCATCTGGCGGGCTGCTGTGAGATATAGGAAGCTAGATGAACCTTTCTCCTGATCCGGTGGAGGCATTTCTTATGTTCTTATGTAATACTGGCAATCTAAATCATAAACATAGTGGGATGAATAGAGTTAAATCTGACTCTTCCTCCAGTGTGTCCCAATCCATATTGGCACTCCCATGTGCTATTTTGCAGATTAAAATGAAGGCACACTGTCTTTAAAATGTCAGTTTCCGACTTCAGATCTGTTTTATTTTTTTAAATATGAGAAATAAGGTCAAGCCCATGCACTCTGTGTTCTGTTGAGTTCAGATAATTATCTTTTCTCTCTCTCAGTGTCAATGATCAGGTCGCCTGAGATATAATTTCAGAGTTGGGTAATATGCTAACTTTGGAGAAGGTCAGGGTGAGTGCTGCTGTTAGGACCAGTAAGGAAGAGCTTAAAGCAACATCAGGATGATTTAGTGACCTTGCCCCATTGAAAAAAACTCTTGTCATTGATGAAGAAAAAAAGACAGCAGTCTTTCAAGGTCTAGTCTACAGAAAGGTGGAGGGCCTCTGGGCAACCCATCTGAAACTATTTGCCCCAGCAAAGGAACTAATCACTTAAATTTAGGCTCTTGTCTGAAACAAGACACCTTCAAGGAATTGCTCTGGCTTGTGAGCTGAACACAGGCTGGGCTTTATAAACCACTAACGGTGCAATCCTGGCTGGATAGGTAAGAAAATTGGCAAGAGGAAGTGCAATTGGGCACTTGCTAAGAAAACCCAGATGTAGGCATGAATTCGGCAAGGGTACTGTAATCTATGCATTTGACTGGAATGCTCTCCATGAAATCATCAGAACACATGGATAGTGGCAGCAAGGGCAATATGTGGGCACCCACTGTCTGACCTTCCCCCCCTCAAAAATTCTTTTTATAGTATTAGTGTTTACATGTCTATATTTATGAATTTGAACTATTGAGGGGAAAATACCTGATACTGTGGGTTGGCAAGATAATGAGACTTGGTATCATCATTCTTCTGTAACTTTCTGTGCATCCCAATTTAGGCCATGACAACCCACTGTTCTCAGTAAAGTGCTAGACTCAGCTTCCCCCATTCATGATGCTGCAAGAAAATAGCAACAATGAAGCCAGCCTCTACCTACAGCAGTTTTCTTTCATTGATAATTTGTACTAAAACTCATCTCACACAAAGGGTGAAGCTTTAATTTTATAGTAGAAGAGCCTCTCCAACTTCTCAAGGCCAGAGAAGTCTATTGCATGTACCATGTTATTGTTGCATCATTCTGAATTTATTCAGCTCTGTTTGATTTGAAGCCCACTAGTATTACATAACGAAGATGACAAAATGTTGTTCAGGTGTTGTTGTTCAGGTATGTTGTTCAGGTATGTGCTCAGAAAATGAAGGATGTTGTTCAGGTATGTGCTCAGAAAATGAAGCCCTTGTATTTCAACACAGGTGTGTTGCACATAAGTGCAACACCTATGTGCATTTGCCAATCTACTGTATTACTAGGTGCCTTGCAGTTTTGTTTTGTTCTACTTTTAACAAATGTTTTAATTTTGAAGTAACAAATATTTTAATTTTGTAACATTGTAACAAATGTTTTAATTTTGAAGTGAGGTGGTTGCCATATAGGAGAAGCTTGCAAAGATTGAGATGCTCAAACCAACAGATAACTGCAATGTTGCAATATGTTATATGTGTAAAGCCAAACCAGTTTGAACATTAGTTCCAAAGAAAGCCTTTAAGCTACTGACAGAGACAAGTCACTAGAAACATGTCTTGCCAATGGTCTAACAGATACTCAGTCCATCTCCATTCAAAAGTCAAAGTTATTATGCTTATCATTAAATCCCTGTATGGCATGGGACATGGCCACCTAAACAAACATCTTCTCTATCAAGCTAACTATGTACTGTGATTATTGTTTTTAGGAAATTCTACCATCTGAGGTGAGGCAGGTGAAAACCGTGGAACAGGGTTCCCTTGGTTGTGGCACTCCATTTGTGGGATTCTTTTTAGTGTCAAGAGAAACCCATTTTATTTTCCTCAGCCTTTCATTTTGTGAAAATTTGTTTAGATGCAATTAGTTCTTACATGCTGCTTTATCTTTTCTCGTGATGAAAAAGATGAAAATATCTAATGTTCAGTTAATGTTTATTAGCTTTGTTAACCATCCTGGAAATAGTGTATGAAGGGAAGAATATCAATTTCTAAAATCAAATAGAATGGTGATTACCAGAGCTTCCTGCCAGGATTTATTTTACAACGAAGGCAAGGTTTTCAAAAAGTTGTCTTTATAAATGGAGTAGAAAAGAAAATATTTACAATGGAAAGAAGAAATGATTTTTTTCTTTTAACAAATACTTGAAAATAAAATTTGAGTAAACACAAATATTAAAATTACTATCTTTCAATATTTATATACTAACACCTGACCCTTGGGCTGGCTGAGAGTAGCCAGTGCAACTCACCACATTGTCACAGAGAACTTTGTAACACCTCTCAAGTCACATGCCAGTGATGTGCACTGGCCCAAATGAGCAGCTAGGATTCCATCACCATCCATTCTGCCACCTTACTCTACAGTGTAGAGTGTAGATCAGGGCTTACAGACCTAGAGGAGGTCGAGTGGAGCAAATGCCCGATACGCTGTCCTTGAGGAGTGGCATTGTGACTCACCCCCAAGCATAGTTGAGGATCATTTCAACAGTGGCCGTAGGTGAACATCCAGTGTCAGTGTGGTTCTTTGATGCTCAGAGTGCTGCCCAAGCTATGTTGTTATTCATAGAGACAATCCTTAATTAAGCAAATGGACCCCAAGCGCTCTTTATGCTTTATGTGTGTGTCTCTTCTCCCTTTTGACTCTCTAATTTGTTTTTCAATTCCTTTATTTACTGACTTCCCTCTTTTCACTGGTTTTTTCAGTTTCTATTGTTTTATTGCTGTCTTGTTTTCCTATCCAAACACTTAGTCCTCCCATCTCCTGAAGGCTGGGGCTGGCATAGAGGTTAAAGAGAACCTGCCAGATTTCACCCCCCTCCTCTTCTGCTGACAGAAGGAAGGAGAGTCACTGACCTCCCATCAGGGAGTGACACAGGAAACTGTAATTACATGCTTGTGACAGCAACCTTCTATCATCTTAATCATGCTGTTGCTGCCATGGTAGAGATGCTGCCTGGTGGGGATTAAGCAAAGCAAGCACATACAGTGACTCAGCAATAGCAGTTGTGTCAGGGAATCTCTCGACTTTGATTGGAGTGACACTTCTGGAAGTGACACTTCAGGACCTGCTCCTGAACCCGTAAAACCCTGAATCATATGTATTCAGCAAGAAACGGCTCCTCCTATCTGATCAGATGATGTGCTTTGATTTCCCTTTAATCACGGGATTCTAAGAAGAGGGTCACACCCAATCAGTATGATGCAAAAAACACACACACTCAGTAATGAGTTCAAAGGCTAGTGCATTACAAAAAAAATAGTGTCATTGATCATACTTTGTTGGATTTCCCCTGAAGAATGGCAAAGTAACAGCCAGAAACACCTGTTGTTTCTTTACATCTTATTTTCTAATCAATATGCCCTTCCATTTTTTACTGCTTATGCTTTTTTTATCATACAAGTTAATAGTGTCATGAAAATGTAACTGCATCCAAATGAACAGAGTCAGTTTTCACTTTCCCCTTTGTATATAATAGAAAAGTGAAACACAGTTGATTTGCTTGACACTAAACAATGAGTCACAGAATTACAGAGCCCCAGAATTAGTTTTAGAGACATGGGCTGACCAATGCTGCACTTTGGAAAAGCCATTCTGAATAATATAAGATGCAGTAGAATCCTTGTTGCTGTTATAACTAAACCTTGGCATCCATCAGTCTTGAAAGACTATGGTATCATGCTTGTTGCTGCATGAGTAGCACAAAGGCTTGGGTAGATTAATATGTAGGATAGGCTGTTACCCAAGCAACAAATCCCCCCTCTCCACGCCACTGAAATAATCCAGTGGAAGGGCAGAACTGATATGATTGGTTCCAGCTGCATCACAGAGCTGGGCTAAGGACAGGAGCTCACCCTGTCTTGTGGGGACCTGGGTCTTGAACCCTGGCCTTCTGATTAACAGACACAGTGTCTTAACCACTTGTGCCACCCACAGCCCATTGGTATCACTAAGGAGGCCAACTTGGGTGGCAATAAAATCCTACAATCACAACTCCAGTTCTGTTAAAAAATGTGCCACAGGTATCAAGGCTATGCTGATGTATTGTTTCCACTGGCACAACTGCAGCTGGTATAAAGCCCCAACTAGAATGAAAATATGGGCAGAAGTTCTGCATAAGTACATAAGAAAAGCCCTGCTGAATAAGGCCAAAAGCTCATCTAGTCCAGCTTCCTGAATCTCACAGTGGCCCACCAGATATCTCAGGGTCTGGGAGTTCTGTTGTCATGCATGCCTATGAACAGACTGATCATTATTTTATCTACTACCAGGATAAACCCTTGATATTCTGCTCCAGAAGGAGTCACAATCAGATGAAGCCAAAGAGACAGTGAGGGAGACAGCCAGAGTCAGCTGGCCAACTTTCAGCTCAAGCCCTCTGCAGTTCCTCACCCTAAGAGACAAGCTCTGCAAGCTCTGATCTTACACAAACAGTCCGTTTCCCTTGCCTTTCCCCTTAATGAATTCCTCCTCTCTCGGCTGTTGTTTTTGGCCGATGGAAGCCTTGTGGTTTTCCTCCCGAGAGTCACATGATGCAAACATTGCCTGGCTGAAAGAAATGGCTCCCCTGCTGCCTTTGCTAGGTGACAGGCAAGACACCTGCAGTGATTACCCCCCTTCCACTCCTCAGTTTTCCAGACGGGTTCATTCTAGTTATTAGAGTCATGTTAAAGCCAGACCACTCCACACGCCAGCTGTTGTGCCCTCTGGTCTCTGTGCCAAGAACAAAAGAGAATACGAGGACACCTGCAGAGCTTATTTTCTCTCTGGATGCTGTTGCTTGGAAAGGTTCTGTTATTAATATGCAACAATTTGAATGGCAGACTAGTGCAGATATAGTCAAAAGGGTCAATGAAGTCAAACACAAATGGTGTTTTACATTAAGGGGCAACATGTCCCCAAAAAACCAAAAGCAGACAACTACTTTGAAAAAATCTGGAAGGTTAGATGTAACTTAGAGAATGTTTCAGACATTAGGGTCAGTAGGGCAGGAAGGCCCAGATATGGCCATATAGAACAAGGAGGCCAAAAGCAGATGAGCTTGTGCAGAACGTATTTGTGTGTGGGTGGGAGAAGATGTAATTCATCCCTTATCCCGCAGTGTGAAACCCGCTTTGGCGTGGTTGGATTTCATGTTGCCTTGGTAGTAGTATCTGTAAAGAGATGCTGCGTAGGCTGGGTGAATGACATGGTTCCTTCTCAGCCACATATCATTATAAATGCTTAATTTATTAATTATATTATGATTATTGATTTCAGAGACTATTACAGAACTGGTGACACAACCTGTTGTCTATGATAGGGATGGCCAACTTCATATTCTTGGAGGCAAGTTTATTCTCCAAATGGTGGACTGGGGTCCATATCTGTCAGACAATCTATTACCAGTGTCTAGGCAATACAATAATAGGATATCTTAGCAACACAGGCTTCACAACTATGGAATATATGATTGCCCGTTTCAGTGCATACAACATCCAAACAGAGATGTAAAATTCAAGAAACTTTGAGTTCATGTTTTTAAATATACCTAAACAATTAATACATTAGGAAATAAATATATGGAATCTCTCTCTCTCCCCCAATGCATATATTGTTTTATTCATGACTGAAACTTAGAGCAAATCTTAAAAAAAATCTTAATTAAAATGTTGATGAGTCATTGGGGCTACATAAAATGTCTATAGAATACTGTATATGTCATACCCCCAAATCCAGAGTAACTACGGGAGCACATACGAGACTTTAGGTGCACCCGTAATTACTGTACCACCTAGTGAAAACCTATAGGAAATTCATATTGGAATCCAGAGTAAATTGTTCTTATGCTGGAGCAAGGACTCCCCGTAGTTACTCTGGATTGCACCCTTAATTGTTCTTACACCAGACCAAGGACTCCCCTTAGTTACTCTGGATTTTGCCCATAAGCTACTAGCTGGTCAGCTTGATCCCTGTGAACTGTGGGTATATATTTTGATGGCTTATTCAGGAGCATGACCATAATTCACTGGTGCAATTTGTATACTATGGGCTTTCAAAAAGGAAGAGTGCTAGCTCTTGTTTTGGCACAACAAAGTACTGGTGGTAGGATGGGGGAAGTCGATTTGTTAACAAAGGACATTCTCCTTTTTGCATCATTAATTTCTGACTGAGAAAATGTCTTTGATGTGACTAAAAAGAACCAAATCCAAATAATAGACTCTTGTAAATTATTTCACTTTGAATATTCTTAGATGTTTTGATATTTTTCAGCTGTGACAAACAGATATTTTCAAATTATTGCATCTGTCCACTGAGCCACACAAGCTCTTCTCCATTCAAGATTATAGAACCGATCACACCATTTCCATTAGTATTTGCTACTTATCAATTCAAAAATCCCTATCTTGGATCCATTCAACTCCCTTGACCTATTGTCAGTGCCACCATTTGTGGTTATTAACAGCCAATCTTAACCAACTTTCTAGCACTGATGCAGCTACAATGCAGCCCCAAGGTGAACAAATGTTCCCTTGCGTTGAAGAGGCCTCTGTGAGCAACCCAACTCGCACAAAATGTGGCATATGTCCAATAGGCAAGGCTGCATCAGTGCTGGAAAGTTGAGTACTCCTTCAGTATACCTTTTCTAATTTAGCCTATGTGCATCCACATTCACACAAAGCCTCTTTGAAGTAAAGGAAAAGGTGTCGGGATATCTAATCATGTGTTTCCTGCATCTTGCATGCTTTGGGCTTTAGAAATGCCTGAATTAGCCCATGAGTTAAAAGTTTCCATCACAGCTTGCATTAGGCACAAACAATGAGACCACACCTGCGGTTTCTCTAACAACTCACCTGATCTAGCCTTGGTGGTTATAGAGTGACGTTTATAAATTCCAGACCCACAAATCCTACAAGGAATTTCTGCTTGCGCATACCATAAGTGCAGCTTGATCTGACTTAGGCTGGAGTAGTTTCCCACAAGCAGAGCTTTCATCATGCTGAGCAAAGTCTGTCTTGGTGTAAGAGGACAATATTCAGTTGGTAGCCAGCTTACTAGCTCTCCTAGGTCAGCAAATCTGTCTTTTCTCTATTCCAAGGTGGCCAAACTGTAGTTTGTGAGCCACCTGCGGGTCTTTGACGTATAATGTGTAGCTCTTGGAAATATGTTGGCTGAATTTCCTTTTTGCATCACAATTACTATAAAAGATAATTAAGAAAAGGTCAAGATTCAGAATTCTCTTCTGGGTATAAACTGAGAGTCCACTGGATTAAAACATAAATTGAATGTTCATGGTAAAATATTTAAGAATTTTAATGCTTCTTAAGTATTGTGACTCAAAAATCTGAAGTTTATTGTACATGGCCCTTATATTAAGCAGGTTTGGTCACCCTACTCTATATTCAGCAGCCGCCCTACTCTATAATCAGCAGCCACATTCAGATGTTCAGGCTTTTCTAATATATTGCTATATACCTAGTACGTAGTGACTGGTTGTAGAGGATAAAAGAGATTCCCCTGCTATCTACCAATTGAGAAAACAGAAAACATTTTGACTCTTGCAGTTATCTAGATTGTAAGTAGGAGCAACTATTTTTCTTCTGAATTGAAAGCTGGCTCGTATCACCACAATAGCAATGTCTTCCTAATGGTCATTCTTGGGTTTCCTTCTAATACTCACCAACCCACCTTGGTTACTAACCCATGGTTAGTGGTGGAGAATTTGCTCTGAGAGTTTGAAAAGACTCATATCCTTTGACATGTCAGAATTAGCCTGTTGCACTTAGTATTGTTCAGGACAAACAGTGAATCTGTGTCAGTATTACATGCTGTATGGGGAAATTTTACTGCAGAATCTTAATCTGATAATTGACCTTGACTAATTTGTTTTGAAAATACCGTTTAACCAACCAACAAACAAATGAAGGAGGATTAAACTACTGGTAATGTTAGTTGGACCATGGCTTTAAATATAGTTTTACTCCGTTTATGTTATGTGGCGGGGGGACTGGAAGTATGGATCTATTTTAATGATAAGAAGGGCATTTTGGTGGAGTGACATTGGTAAAATCTTGTTTGCATAGTCTTTGTTATTTTTGTATGGCTTCAACCTAAACCATGGCTACAATCCAGAATAACTATGGGAGCACATAAGATACATTATGTGCACCCGTAATTACTGCACCACCTAGTGAAAACCTATGGGAAATTCATACTGCAATCCAGAGTAACTTGTTCTTACTCCGGAGCAAGGACTCCCTGTAGTTACTCTGGATTGCGCCCTATACAAAATAAGTTGATGCAATGCAATATTGAATACGTATTCTCAAGCTTGCAGAAGGACCTTCAGTACAATCCCAATTGGGTTTACTTCTGGAAGAACACATGTTCTGGCGGCACAAGTTTTGCATTGGCAGTATGCACAATGAGTATGCCAACACACATGGATGGCAGCCCTATGCACAGACCACCGGATAGTTGGTATTGTGGCTAGGTGGTGGGAGAGGGAAGTGCAGGGGAATGAGAAGGGATGGTCAGTAAGCCAAACTGGGGAGAGATGGATGGTTACCAATGGCATCCTTGGGTGTCAGTATCCTAGCCCCATTCCTCTTGTTGCCTTCCTCCTGTTCCTCTCCTTGGTTCAGCACCAGCAAAATAGCTGGCACAGATCTGTGGAGATTCATTGGGATACTGGAGGCTTACCTTGATGACACCACCTGACTGTCCCCCTGCTGGACGCAGCATATGCTCTGCTAGTATGATTGAATTGGGAAGGATTTAATCAGATCTAGACAGCTAGTCATGATTTCTAACATAATCTTAATGAACCTGATATTTCATTACACGAAATCATACAAGTAGGGTTAGTTTCTCAGTGACTAATAATTGCCTGATTGGGAGCGGAAAGGAACAGTTTGTGATGTTTGAACCTAGTTAGAGAAATAAAAGAATATGTTTAATGTCTGAAGAGTGGAGTTGCTGCTGAGGTAGATGCTGCAATGAGTCCAGTGCTGTCTTTCTGTGTGCCTTATGGATTACTACTTGCGTAAGTTGATATATTTGTAAATAGAAATTATGAAACACTGTATGTGTCATATATTATGAAACCTGAATACTCTCTTGTTAAAAGAAAACTCATGCTATAAAACTCTCTTGGAACTCCCTCCCATTTGGCAAAGAGTTTCAAAGTATATGAAACAATACTGTTGTTACGTCACTGTAATACTACTGAATGAGGCAAAGGTTAACTTGTCTTGAACCGTGACTGTATAGGTTTATTTAAAAAAACATATTTAGATAAGGGAACATTTAATGTCCCGTGTAATATGGGAATAATCACAGTACCTGTATCTTGCCTATATATTATTTAAATGCCTGAAGCATAGTGGTTGCTTTGATCTACTTCTCAGCTTCACTGGCTGTTGGGAGATTTCACTGGTTTTCACAGACTTTTAAAGAGCTATTCACACAATTGGGAACAGGGAGATTGGCAAGTGATATATTCAGTTTCATTGCTATCGTCTAGTACTTCAGTAATTCATGATTCCTTGTATTATTTGCATTGTGCCTTCAGGTAGGACCCCTTTATTGCTATTGAACAGTTTCCTTTTTGCAAAACCACATACTTTAGATACAGCAAAAATGGTGTGACTGTTTGAAGCATAGTACAATTATTACCTCCAATCAACCTCCAATCATCTTTTCTGTCTTTTTGTTTGTAGAATACAGACATTGCTGCATCATAAACTGCACAATTACTTCATCATTACAGCACATCGTAAACTGCGTTCCTATTTTAAACAATCTTTAACTTAATCCTTTGCAGAAAGCTTTTCTTATGTCTCATGTATCCTTTGCATTATCCTAAGGACAAGGATAATGTAAAGCTATAGCACATAGGGCACAATCCAGAGTGACTATGGGAGCACATAAGAGACATTATGTGCACCCGTAGTTACTGCACCATCTAGTGAAAACCTATGGGAATTCATATTGCAATTGAGAGTAACTTGTTCTTACTCCGGAGCAAGGACTCCCCATAGTTACTCTGGATTTCACCCATAATCTCCCTTCAACCTGGCATGTTCTTGCACCTGGGATATGAAAGAGTTAAGGACGAGGTTTGTAACAAGTGGTCTGCTGCATATTGTATTGTGTGTCTGTCAAGTCATAGTTCTCCCTCTGCCAGTAGTGTTTCTCTCCTATCTCAGGCAGCTGGGGAAATATGAATAGTGCAAATTAAAAATCAATGGTACAAATGGTGCAGCTCAATTCCTTCTCAACATTTTCTAATGAAACTAAACTGGAAGGGACAACTGGGGATGGGAAAGACAAGGACTCTGCTCTGAGAAGCATAGATTGTAACACCAAGTGTAGGTCAGTTATGACGTAAGATATCCAATGAAGCTGAACTTTTTTATACCTTCACTATCTTTTGCTTTGGAAACTTCCCCCTGGAGCTAGAATGCTCAAGATTTTGGCAAGCACTCTGGTAGGAGATGTTATCACTAATGTTATAAATCTTGTTCCATTAAGTATTAAACAAAGGGGAAAGACACTAAGGGAAGATGCTAGTGCCTCAGTCTTGAGTCTTGGCTACATTTCAGTCATCCATCAGCGTACAGGGTGAATTCAGGTGAAGACAGACAATAGTGTATTCTCTAAATGTAGCACGTATTCATGGATTCAAATTTTCCTTCACCATTTTCAGCTACTTGTCAAATCAGCCTGTTGAGGAAGAAAAAGAATTTCCTTCAGGTGAGTGAGAGCCAAAGGAGTAGAAAGGAGAGGAAAGGAGGGACATAACTGGGCACTGAAATGGGAGAATATCCAAACCAATAGGAGAAAAAAAGCAGGGCTCCGTCAGTCTTGAAAGACTATGCTTGGCGCTGCATACGCTGCATGCGAAGCACAAAAGCCTGGGTTGGATTGTTATGGAGGATAGGCTGTTACCCAAGCAGCAGATCCCCCCTCTCCATGTCACTGAATTAGTCCAGTGGAAAGGCAGAGCTGATACGATTGGATCCAGCTGGCGTCGCAGAGCTGGGCTAAGGACAGGAGCTCACCCTGTCTTGTGGGGCCGAGGAGAAAGTGAAACAATATTTCAGTGAATCAATCAGATTGGAATGAATAAAATGACAGTGGGTATGTACAGCAATCAGTAGAGGACCATTTCACTGGGTAGATGTCCAGTGGTGCCTGATAGGGGTTCTCAAGGCCTTGGTGGTGACCGGTGGTGCTCACTGCCCACTCATGCCTGCTGCCTGCTGGTGCCCGCTACCCACTGCTCAGTAGTGCCTACTGATGCCCACTGGTGCACAGCAGTGCCCACTGGTGCCCACAAATATTTTCCTCCCACAATGACAGGTAAATTCAGTTAGTTTTAAATAGTTCTCATTCTGAATCCCAGAATCTAAAGAAATACTTATGCAGAATTAAACAGAATTCTTATGCAGAATTCTTATGCAGTAATAAGAAATACTTATGCAGAATCTAAAGAAATACTTATGCAGAATAAAATTTATTTTTTATTTTATTTTTAAAAATTTATATCCCGCCTTTCTCGGGTCATTAGCCTGACTTAAGGTGGCTGACATAAAACATAATTAAAAACTTAAATAGTACAATTCAATAAAAACAATTAAAACATACAGGCTAAAACATATATGTTAAAAACAATAAAACAACAGCCCCCCCCCAACCTCTGCCCCATTAAAAAGCTTTTTAAAAACAAAAGGTTTTAAGGCTCCACCTGAAGCTCTGTACTGAGGGAACTTTCCTCACTTCTAAGGGGAGGGAGTTCCAAAGCCAGGATGCCACCACCGAGAAGGCCCTATCTCTGACTGCCACACCTCTCACATCTTTTAGTGGCGGCACAGTCACTAGGGCCCCCTCAGATGACCTTAGGTGATGGGTCAGATTGTACAGAAGAAGATGGTCCCTCAGGTACCCTGGACCCGAGCCATTTAGGGCTTTAAAGGTCAGGACCAGCACTTTGAATTCAGCCCAGAAACGAATGGGCAGCCAGTGTAGTCACTGAATGGGCAGCCAGTGTAGTCACAGTGGCCTGACAGAGTCGAACTGACGAGCCCCAGCAACCACATGGGCCACCGCATTCTGGACTAGTTGAAGCTTCTGGACCATCTTCAGAGGCAGCCCCACGTAGAGCGCATTACAATAATCCAGCCTCGATGTCACTAGGGCATGGGTCACCGTGGCCAGATCCGAGCGACTCAGGTATGGTTGCAGTTGGCGGATCAGCCGAAGCTGAGCAAAGGTGAGCTGAGCAAAAAAACAAATTGACTTTATACTTGTCAAATATTAAGAGTGACTTTGGCATGTTACCCATTATTTTAATTATGGTAAATTACTTCTGAAGTACAACAAAACATTCCGCTTTTGCAGCTTTGAATAGCTCTGAAGGCAAGGGGGAAGAGGCTGCACAGGCGTTCAGGCACCTGAAAAAGGTTGCATTCCCTTCTTTACAGAAACACCTGTGCAAAGAAATTTTTTGTTAAAGCGATGAAAGCATTCATAGTTGTGGTCTCTGTATATCATTTTCCCTCCAATTTCCTATAAAAGCTGAGGGGCTTCAGATTCAAAAGGGGTGACACCTATAGAAGAGTTTGAGAGCTGGAGCCTGAGGAGAAAAGTTTCCTGACCTGGAGGACTTCCTTTTCATCTGCTGTAGGCTCTAAGCTGAGCAGGACAGGGAGAGCCTCTCTGGTCAGCAGAGGGAAAATGACTGGGGGAGAGCCCCAGGAAAAGGACCAAAGTGAGATAGATGAATTAGGGTTTGTTTTTGTTTATCCTTCTCAAACCAGAACTGGAAGCTCTGAGAGGCCAAGGTTCAGTTTAGGCTGAATGTGGATCCAGACTCAGCCTAGTCTTGGCCTGCAGAGTCAGCTCCGTACAGGAAACATTTATTTGTTGCAAAAATGCAAGCCTGTTTAATTTTTTTAAATGAAACTTTTTGTTCAGATTTTCTGTCTCTTTTGGATCAGTGGATTGTCAGTCTGCCAGTCTGCAGGTAATCCTGAATAGCCTTCTTGGGGAGGAGTTTTGCCCCAGGATTCCTCTGCGAACTGAATCTCTTGGGTCGGTAGCTGCAGATTGAGCATGATCATATGTCTTCTTATTCCAGGACATGTCCTCTTTTTTAGCCTTATGTCCTGGAAAAACTTCAGTGTCCTCCTTTTTCTTGTGAGCAGGAAACATGTAGCCTTCTTGTAATTAATAAATTGCATGCAATAAATTATATGTTAAATTTTAACATGCTCCTTGGCATATAATCATGCTGGCCACGTGATCATGGAGACATCTTCGGACAGTGCTGGCTCTTCGGCTTAGATATGGAGATGAGCACCACGCTCTACAGTTGGTCATGACTAGCAGTACAACCTGCGAGGGACCTTTAATATACAACCTGTGATGGACCTTTGCCTTTAATATAGCATTTAAATTAACCACATAAAACCAATATATATGGCTGCAACCCTAAAGTCACTTTCCTGGGAGTAAGGCCCACTGAACATAATAGGGTTTGATTTTGAGTAGACGTGGTTAGGATTGTGCTTTATGATTGTTTTTTAGCTTATGTGTCATGGCCTAAATTTTTCTTGGATGTCCTATTTTTTCCTGGGGAGTGCTTGGCCTCTTTTTCAGTTATGACATATGGTCTAGTAGAAGATCTACTTGAACTGGTCCCATCAAGCTTCAGGGTAAACCAACTGAAAGAGTTGGGAATGGGAAGGGAACGAATACTTGGCACTAGGCATTACTGCCTTGGAGTGGTGGGTAGTTGCTGAAATTTGTAGTTGCCTCCATCCCTTTCATGACAGATGGTGTTGCCTCCATGACAGGTAGTTGCCTCCATCCCTTTCATGACAGATGGTGACTGACAATAGTGCAGTAATACAAGAACGTTAAATAGCACTTTTCTTGTCTGGAGCAGTCATTTGTCAGGGACTCAAGTGCTCGTACCAGAAATTCCATGTGAATAATCCAGGAGTCTAAACCAGTGATTTTCAATCTTTTTCATCTCATAGCACACTAACAAGGCACTGAAATTGTCAAGGCTCACTATCATTGACAAGGCACACCAGGCTTTTCAAATCCCCTAATTTTCCTATTAATAAATGACTTTTCCCAAAATTCCATGGCCCACCTGAAGACATCCACGGCACACCAGTGTGCCATGGCACACTGGTTGAAAATCACTGGTCTAAACACTCGAAAAAATGCAAAAGAGCAGGATTGTGCAATGTCAGCTGCAGCAATTGGTTTGAATAATGAAGCCTCAGGATGGTCCAGTCCCAGTTTTTGCCCTTTTTCTGGCCAGCAGACCAGTAGATCTATGTGCTGTTCTTCAGGCTCCATCTCAAGCTGTGTCAACTTACCTCAGGAATTCTAGTTTGGGGCAATATACATTCCTGATCTACAGTTGGGTATGGCTGCCCATGGACTCATGGTGACCCTGAGGGCTCATTTTTTGATTGCTATTTCAATCCTTACAACAGTGCTATTGAGTAAGGCAATATTATTCCCGGGCACAGAACTGAGGCTGAGGGATAACAGCATGCATAAAAAGCTACCCTCGGCTTCATTTCGAGGTACTATTCAAAGTAATTCTCCTCACTGCTACACTTGCTGAGTAGTGCAGGTCAAGGTGAAGCTGAAGTACAGCCTCACTCACAGAGAAGTTGGGCTAATGGACTGCATCTTCCCTCTGAGAGTACAGCAATTTCAAAGACCCCCTAAAGCTGAATTTCTTGGAGTAGGTCTGGAGCCCCGGGTTATTAGCTGAAATTCTCTGCAATGCAATCCCAAGTGCATGGCCTTTTTATGCTTTACATTGTCTGATAGCTCAGATAAAAGCTCAGTTCCCCTTTAAACTCTTAAGCGCTTTATAAATTATCAGAAGGCTTTAATCCCCTTTTTCATGAGATAACCGGTAGTCTAAGCCTCAGTTTCTTAATTGACTGGCCTTGGTTGTTTTTCAGATTTTTCTGAAGGAAAGCAGACCCTTCTCCCTGAGAAAGACTTCCTGCTATGCTCTCTCCAGGACTTTTATTGTATTGTATCTTCGTGTATTTCTTTTATTCATTTGTAGATTTCTATTTCTCTTTGCAACCTTGACCCCAGAGCCTCTTACTATATTGAAAAAAAGTAAACTTCCAATTTAGAGAAATCAAAATTAAATCAGACAACCACCTCACAGAAAGTTGATGTTGTCACTGTGAACCAGGGGGGTGAGGCTTTTTGGTAGGAGGAAAGAGAAAAGTATACTATTTGATCACTGCTAACCATGCCCTGACCCCTAAGGCACCCTCTTGTTGTCTATAGTGTGTCAAGCAGCAGGCCTCTGTCAGTCTTGGAGGACTATGGTATCATGCTCAGCGCTGCATACGCTGCTGCGAAGCACAAAACCCTGGGTTAGATTGTTATGGAGGATAGGCTGTTACCCTAGCAGCAAATCCCCCCTCTCCACGCCACTGAATTAGTCCAATGGAAAGGCAGAGCCAATACGATTGGATCCAGATGGCGTCGCAGAGCGGGGCTAAGGACAGGAGCTCACCCTGTCTTGTGGGGCTGACCTGGGTCTTGAACCCTGGCCTGCTGGTTAACAGGCACAGTGTCTTAGCGACTTGCGCCACCCACTGCATTAGGGACCTGGGACTAATTTTCAAACCCTGACCTGCTTAAACTGTGGAAAAATAGACAGATAAGTCCTAGGTGCAAATCCTAACCAACTTTTCCACACTGACAGAGCAGTGCCAACAGGGCACATGCTATATCATGCAGTTGGGTGGCAGTCATAGAGGTAATGGGGGGAAGGGATGTGTGATAGTGCCAGAAGTCCATTAAACCCAAATGCACGTAAGTCAATGGAGACATGCATATGAAAAACATGTATTGCTATTTTTTCCATGAAACAGAAACATCCATTGTTTCTGAAGCCTGTTGAACTGGGGTCTGTTAAATTGAAGGCTCACTGTACTATGAACATGAGAACAATATTGGGTTGTTGTTAACTAAACAGGGATATGCAAAAGGTGAGGTTATTTTTCCTGACAAAGGATAACACCTCCTGTCAGGAAAAATAATCTTGCCTTTTGCAGGTCCCTTGCTATAAGTTAACCAAGACTGAACAGTAGCCTTTTACGTATCTGCCACAGGTTGCCTTGCTAGTCATGACTGACTCTAGGGTGTGGTGCTCATCCCATTTCTAGAGCCGTAGAGGCAGTGTTGTCTGAAGATGCCTGTGTGGACATGTGGCCTGCATGTGCATAGAATGCTGTTACCTTCCCACCAAGATGGTACCAATTTACTACTTGCATCTGCATGCTTTGGAACTCCTAAGTTGACAGGAGCTGGGATAAGGATGGGAGCTTACTCCGTCTTGCACATCTCGAATAGCTGACCTGCCAGTCATCAGATTGACAGACACAGCATCTTCAACCACTAAACCAACTGCAGCCATTTCCCCTGGTACAAATACAGAAAATAGAGAAAATGGTGAAAGAAGAGGTGATGTAGAAAAGAGGGCACCCACAGCACTATCTTGTTCTCTAGGAGGAGAATATGGATGAAAACGAGGATAAAATATAGAAAGGCAATAATGGTAATGGATAATTAGGGGCTGGTCCACATGACAGCAAGTACATGATATAGAGAATAAAAAGATTGTTCATTGTGCAAGTTTGTTCAGGACAAAGTGTGCATTCCAGAAACATCTGGCAAAGAACAGAAATATCTTCTCTAAAAAGAAAGGGCAGCAAATGATAAATGCCAATAGCTGGAGACTATCAAGACTGAGTTACAGTTTTGTGGATGGAATTGAATATCTCCTGACTTATGAGATGACTGAAAGATGTGCTGAACCATAGGAAAAATATAGTAAATAAGAAAGACAGAAAAAATAAGCATGATTACTGGCAAGCATAATGTCTCCAGCTCCAACTAATAGCCTTCTTTGGTTCCCTGCCAGTAATGGCTCCTCCTGGGTAATGCTACTCAATTTATTTCAAGGATATACCCTGCCTTTCCCATGCCAAAGTGGCTTATAAAGCTTTTATCCTTTTGTCCTCACAACAACCCTGTGAGATAGGTAAGGTTGAGAGTGAGTGACTGGCCAGTTCTACTCACCATATTGTCCTGTAAGATCAGTAAATTAATTCTTCTCTTTAATGTTGCATTAGAGGAGCCACTTTCCCAATGACTCAGTAGTTACAGTTGTCCATAAAGATCCATGTAATTTGTCTCTCTTTTAATCTTTTAGCCAAATTTGGGGTCCATGGCTCCTGACTCTTTGTGTAAGCATTAATGATGGCTTTGAATAGGAAGCCCAGAATTCTGAACATAAAATAGGAAGGTAGGGAATTCCTCATACATAAGGAAAATGGAGACCATTTTGTAGTGTCAAGGAACTGCTTGGGAATCCTTCTCTTTAAACTTGTTTCAACAGGCTCCTCACTTCTGTTACCAAAGGTTTGGCATTTCTAACCATTGTAAAATTATGTTGCATTGTCATTTGTATAACTACAGTTATCATTTTTAAAAAATCTAGGGCAGTGGTGTCCAAACATTTTGGCATGTTCACACAGCTCATGTACAAATAAGTGAGATAAAGTCTTTTGGGAACAGCCATATATATTTTTATCCAACACATATTCCAGAAACTTAAAACCCATGTCCTCTTTTCTGACATGTTTATGAAAAAGGAAATATTACTATCTCAACATTATAATCTACACTGGGGTATCTAAACATTCTGGCAGAAGGACCACATCTCTCTGACATTGTGTTGGGAGCTGGAAAAAAAGAACCAAATTACATTTCAAATTTTCATAAATTTTCATAAATTGATATATTAGAGACAGAGCATATGAATGAATGAAAGAATGAATGAATGAATTCAAATAAGTTCATACTTTCTAACACAGAGAGTTGGGGTGCTCTTCAAACCATTCATTCCATAAGCACTTTCATACACAAAAAGAACTACATGAAGCCTCCCCAGCCCTCATAATACTGTCTAGAGGTGTGGAGAGCAGAGCAACCTTCCTTCTGGAGTAATACAGGGCTTGCCTTGCAGACTGGATGGAAGGAGCTTGCTATTGGCTGCGTGAAGGCTTGCCGTGTCTGGGTGCCGGATTGGAGTGTGGGCACCTGTGGTCTACTCCAAGCATGTCAAATTAATTTCATACAGTAGGCCAAATAGTATTTATAGCACTTGCTAAGAGCAGGAAGTGACACCATTAAGAAGAAAGTAATATCGTTAAGCAGATGATGGCGCTCAAAAAGAAACCTTAGCAGAAGTGGTGTTGAAAGGGATAATATCCACATGATACATAACGGGGCTCTTCTAGCACTTTGGAAGCATCTTCCATTCTCAGTCTTTGGGATCTGCATCTTCCTGGGTAGCTTTCCTTGTCTTCTGAGTCTCCTTTCCATCTTTCTGTCCCAGAGTCTTGCTGGAAGCTGTGCAGCTGAAAAGCTGGAGCTGGGAGAGCCCAGTTATCTCATAGACCACATAAAGAGCTTCTGTGGGCTCTGTTTGGCCAATGGGTCTTATGTTTGACACTCCAGCCTCCAGTCTTCTTCATATATAAGAATATAGTACTGTACATAATCTGTGACAGAATATCAGTATCGGGTAATCTCTCCAAAAGCTCCAGTTTGTAACAAGAACACAATCCACCCACAGCACTAAGACATTCAGTCCAAGGATGTAGAAGAATCCTGAAGCAATTAATAATACTTTTAACGTGTGCCAACTCAAAAAAACAAAAAACAAAACTTGTATTTTCTCCTTTCATTTTCTCCTTACTGAGCCATTCAGGGATTTAAAATACAGGTAGACTATTTATTCTGTATCTGCAGTTTCAGTTATCCACAGACGCAGGGAGGTTTTACCACCCCCCCCCATCCATTAAAAGGTTGTTAAAAAACGGTGGGTGAAGTGTATCTTGCACTAACAGATTGCTATAGGCATTTAAGCTTACAGTGCAACAAAATTAGATTGCTGGCAACTTAAATACAGATTGAACCTACTTAGCCTTAGATTTTCTAGCCATAGATCTCACTCAAAGTGGGCCTCCTGGAACTAGACTTGGCCCAACCAGAATCCCCTGAAGAATTCAGAAAGAAAGCTTTCTGAAGCCTGCAAAGGCCAGTTGTGCCAGTCTGGAGCTTCTGCAGGCTGCAGAATGCAATAAAGTGAAAGTCAGTTTTAGGAAGAAAATAGGGAGTGACATTTTTATGCCTTTAAAAGGCATTCTGAGCCCCACTTTCCCAGCACTCCTAATGTCTTTTAAAGGGCTTAAGGGGTTGAAAACTGAGGATTTGCTTGTCAGCGGTATTAGGAATCCATGGGGGGCTGTCCCAGAATGGACCCCCCATAGATACCAAGGCCCGTCTGTACTTGATTAAACTAGCTGTAAGGAGAAGCAGTTAACTTTTTAGGGGCAGCATGCAGGGACCACCGTTGAGACAGGCATCCTCCTTACTGTGTTTTTTGTATTGTTAGGGTGTCTGTGGAATGGATTGTGTATGTACTTTCTTACAAGAAAACAGTCCCTTCAGAAGGCATTTGATACGGTCCCTCACCAAATACTTCTGAGGAAACTCCACAGTCAGGGAATTAGAGGGCAGGTTCACTCTTGGATTGGGAACCAGTTGAGGGGCAGGACACAGAGAGTGGGTGTCAATGGGCAGTTTTCACAATGGAGAGAGGAGAAAAGTGGAGTGCCCCAGGGGTATGTTCTGGGACCAGTGCTTTTCAACCTGTTCATAAATGACATGGTTAAGCAGTGAGGTAGCCAAGTTTGCTGATGACACCCAACTATTCCAAGTGATTAAGACCGAAAGAGACTGTGAAGAGCTCCAGAGGGACCTCTCTGTACTGGAAAAATGGCAGAAAAATAGCAGATGTGTTTCAATGCAGGTAAATATTAGGTTATGCACATTGGGGCAAAGAATCCTAACTTTTTGTATAGACTAGCAAAAATGTACCTGCGTTGCAGGAGTAAACTTCCCTCTGTATCCCATCCCCCCACTGTGCAACAACCCTATGCACAATATCCCCCAGGCATCAACCCCCATGCACATCAACCCACATGCGCAACATCCCCCATGCACATCTATCCTCCATGCACACCACCCCATGCACAACATCCTCTATGCGCATCTATCCTCCATGCACATCACCCCCATGCACAGTGTCCCCCATGCACATCATCCCCATGCACACTGTGCATCATTCCCCTTGCTAACACCAACCCCATGTGCATCAACCCCATGTGCATCAACCCTCATGTGCAACATCCCCCATGCGAATCAACCCCCCATGTGCAACATCTCCCATGCACTTCAAATCTCCATGCACATCAACCCTCCATGCGCATCAACATCCCATGTGCAACATCCCCTATGCACATCAACATCCCATACACATTGTCCCCATGTGCATCGTTCCCTATGCTAACATCCCCATATGCATCAACCCCCCATGCGCATCAACATCCCATGTGCAACCACCTCCCACATGCAACATCTCCAATGAGCATCGTCCCCCATGTGCATCCCCCATGTGCATCGTGCCCCATGAAAGCACGTATTTCATCCTCCATGCACATCAACCCCCTATGCACAACATCCGCCCATGCACATCAAATCCTCTTGTGCAATGCCCCCCCCCCCCATGAGCCAATTCTCCCCATGGGATGGAGTGGAGATTAAAATAGGAAACAACCCCCACATTACTCTGCTATCAGCCTCAGGAGGACAGACGTCAGCTGCATGGAAATGGGAATATTTCTGCATGGGGGAGTAAGCAAGGAGGAATCTAGAATATACAGACTCAGCACACCTCTTCATGCTGAGCTTAGCTGGATTTTATAATGGTGTACTTAGCTTTCAAGAGCACTGTGGTGTAATAGTAAATTGACATCATCATGACTTGTCCCCATAGCCTCACTTCAATTAGGCAGTACAAAACACACACACACACACACAAATACAACTGTAAACATTTCTTTAAAGTGTTTTCTTCTTGTCACTTATTCTTACTTGGAAACCATTCCCAATTTATTTTAATAACTAGCCCATTTTATCACCATTTCTTGGACTGTAATGTTAAATCCAATTAAAAATGGATTCTTAAAATATCCCAGAAAAATAAAGGTGTCAGCCTTTGCATGATTTCTCAGAAGTCCTACTATATTCAGTAGGACCCATTTTAAGGTAAGTCTGTATAGGATTGTTGCTTTCATGCAGAGGATAGCAAAGCACAGCTCAGGGGTTGGTTCTGGCATCCACATGGGTGAGTGGACCTTTAGATTCGGAGCAGCTGCCTTATGATGTCCTCCTCACAGCATGTTCTCACCTTCTCTAGTGGTTTGTGGGAGAGTGCTTGCTTGGGAGATACTTTTTATCTGAGATCTCACATAACACTTCCCAGTGTCTTATGAATTACCTGTGGTCCATTGACAACAGGGTGAGAAGCAATGATCTAGACATTAACAAAATTTCTCAGTTCATCTCCTTTATGCTCCTGATGTTAAGGATTTCAGCTAAGATGCTTTGAAAAATGTGTCACAGAGCGCTTGAGCACTTCTGATGATATGAACTGCTGCAGTGAGGTCTTGGAACACCCCTCAGCTTCCCCCCCCCCAATTCTGTGTTGACTATGTCTTAATGTGCATTAATCCTCGGCCAGGTGTAACAGAGCTAAAATGGGAGACAGGCTCTCCTGTTAGCACAGGAAAACAAGTTCTTCACTGATTCCTCCCAAACCAGTTTTCATATGCCATGACTGGAAAGCTAATGTTGATGGTTCCCTACCCAATAAGTGGCTCAAGATGCTCTGTTGGTTGCACTGCATTCTCTCGTCTTTATGATGTTAATTGATGTTTATGCAGTGAGCCAAAATAACAACTCCCTTCTCTTCTTTATTTTGTGCACAGCCTTCCCCAATATTTTAAATCACAATTTAGGCCTAATTCACTTTTTCAGTTTCTGATTTGTTTATAGTCCCAGGCTAAAACATGTAGTCAGTGTATTGCTCTGTCTTTTTGGAACCTCTTTTCCTCCAACTTCTTTTTTCTTTAAAAGGTTTTATGCTCTGCGCTCCCACTTCCTACCCAACACAACTACAGTGTGCAGATGGAACGCAATTGCATGCATTCTAATTTCTTTGATTACCTAATTTATTCCAATAAAAATATTTTGCTGAGATAAGAATGGAATTCATTGTCACTGGCTTGCTTTACAAGATGAACCAGTTCTGCCAAAGACAGTTGTAAATAGCATGATTGCACTGATACTATGAATTGCATTGAATAAAGTGTGTCAATAACATTATTTCTTTTCTTTTTTCAATAGAAAAGAACACACAACATGGATTATAATACTGCTATCAGAATGAATCAGTACAGATGTGTTCACTTCCTGGATATAACTGCTGAGTTATCCCCGTGGCACCACCCAAGATGAAGCAGCTAACTGGAGTGCCTGATGTATGTGTGTAAATTGCAGTTGACATTTGCCGACACTTTTCTTGCTCCACAGTCAACAGGGCAGAGACTCAACACTCTTTTAGGAGAGAAGTGTTGCATTCATGTCTCAGGCCACCCAGCTCACTAACAGATCAATGCTGAATTTTTTAGTGATAGATTTAGAGCTATTGAAGGTAGGTGGGATTAGTAGGTCTGGACCTTTTCGTCACTTATCTCTTCCTACGAACAATGCTTTGCGTCCTTGATGCTGCCCTAATCATCATCTTCTCTGCTATAATAGCTTCACTATTCAGCATCCACCGAGCACTAAAGAACTATTTCTCCACTAAAGAACTATAGGCTAGTCTTCATTTAGATACTTTAGCTTTGGGTAATCAACTAGATGCTTTCATCCTTAGGGTATCTCTTCACCTAGACAGCTGGACATGCTATGCCTGCTGGCTCTTCCCGGCTGAAGTGCTGACTGATGAAGAGGATGATTATATCAAATTTCATCTCCCAGTTCATAGATGCTGATGCTGGATGTGGCTACTCCAACCTGCAGCAATGAATTCCACAGGCCAAGTGGACATCCTTCCAATAATTTGCCTTGAGCCAAATGTTTAAACTTTCACTGCACTTTCAGATGTAGCATTTTCTACTCATCAGGATATGGGAGAGCAGCTTCTAAGTTATCTGAAATCTCTTTAAACAAAAATAATTTCTGGAAAGGACAAGAACAAGAGCATTTATACTTAGGCTTTTTAATCAGCTATTGCTGAACTAATCCTGCCTCCCATCACAACTATTCACATCTATTCCATCACCTTGTTCAGTTTCCCTTTACATAAAGACATATTTTTAGATCTGCTTTTATTAATTTCAGAATGCTGGTGTTGTCCAAGCATGGCTGAGACTTTGAGTCTCCTCTTTTCTATTAATTTTGTGCAGCTTATGAATTTCAGCGCCACTCTATAGATTGTGCCCAGGTATTGCTGTTCTCTTACTAATACTAATAACACTAATGCACCTGATAAATTTGATCTAATGTCCAGTTCTACAGTTATATTAAGTTTCTGCTGACCCGTCAGCCTACCCCAGTCTGCAATACCTTTGGTATTATTTTATTCTGGTGTTAATCAACACATCACTGTTTAGACACCCGGCATAATTAATAATCTTTAATTAGATTATTAAAGTTAGAACAGGGCTGTCCAAACTTTCAACTGTAGGACTTCTGGACATTTAACAATTGTAGAGAATTGGGGTTTTCAGCAGGTGTAGCTTGTGATCTGTGAGATGAGAAGTTGCACCTTCTGAAATCCCTTCACTACACAATCGTTAAAGGTCCAAGAACCCTGAAGTTGAAAGTTTGGACAACCTTGGGTTAGAATAGTGGTTCTCAATCTTCCTAATGCTGTGACCCCTTTATAAGTTCCTCATGCTGTGGGGACCCCAACCATAAAATTATTTTCATTGCTACTTTATAATTGTAATTTTGCTACTGTTATGAATATCCGATAATAATAAAAAAGATGCAATATACCTTGTAAGGCTGCAATTCTATGCACATAATGGGATTTATTTCTGAGTAGGCATGCATAGGATTGGGCCCCGAGGCTGCAATCCTATCCACATTTACATGGGAGTAAAGGCCCCACTGGCTATAATGGGATTTATTTCAGAGTAGGCATGTATAGGATTGGGCCCTGAGGCTGTCAGTCAGCCCCAGTGCGCGCGCAGCTACAGTCGGAGGTCTGGCAAGCCTGACCTGCCCCCCTGCAGCAAGGGTCTTTAGGCGACCCCCAGGAAAGCTCCAAGCGACCCCCAAAGGGGTCCCAACCCCCACTTTGAGAAACGCTGGGTTAGAATATCAATAATATCATTGTATTGTCAAATTTGATAAAAAGGTTTAAGCTTTGATTGTAGAGGGAAAGGTGATGGAAATGAAGGGGAAATTGTGGTTGTGGAACATTAAATTAGTAAAATAGTAAAGACTAGATGTGGAATAGTAAACTAACTCTCGGCCTTACGCTCACAGGATTGTTGTGAGAATAAATGGATGTAAAAAACCCTAAGTAATGTTTAGGAAGGGTAGCATAAATATATGAAAAATAAATATGTAAATATTAAACAAAACTTGATTGGTGTGACACTTTTAAAAAATTCAAAATTTTTGCTTAATACACATATTCTTCCATTTAGCATATGTGTGTCTGTGTGTAGATGCCATCTGATGAGATATGTCTATAGAAAGTTTACTATATTACTAGTTGAGAAACTATGGGTGAAATCCAGAGTAATTACGGAAAGTCCTTACTCCAGAGTAAGAACAAGTTACTCTAGATTGCAGTATGAATTTCCCATAGATTTTCACTAGGTGGTGCAGTAACTACGGGTGCACGTAATGTCTCTTACATGCTCCCGTAGTTAACTCTGGATTGTGCCCTATGGCTCTGTCTCAGCATGTTAATCCTTATGTACTAATATACTTTGCATATTTTTAGCACCTCTTGCCTGAAATCACCAGATTACAAGAGACAGATATCTGTGATTTATTATTTTAGGAGTCGTTAAGATGGATTTGCCATTGGTGAGTAGTTTTGATCTTCTGTTTTTCCCTAGTGGTTGTTGTATTTTATATAGCAGTATTCATTTTATTGTTTGCAATGCATGAATTAAGTTGTATATTTTGACAAATGTTTTGGAAAGTTTATCAGTCAGTTGGTAATGCAGTGTGTATCTAAATTAAAATGGCAGTGTAGTGTGAACTTCTGAAATGCTTCTACACTCTTCTTCCTGTAGAGTTAGTGATGGGTGGACTCACCCAATTTAAATTGGTAATTGGGCCATGTATGGCAGACTAATTCTCCAGATGTTTGTAAGCAGTCCAGTTGGTAATTCCGGAGTCTGCTTCTTGTCTGGAATGTTGATGCTTGCAGGAGGATGGTGGCTGATGCTTCTTGCATGCTTATTCTTGGATTGTACTTTGGGAATTTTATGATAGCTGGTCTTGCACAAGCACTGTATGCTGAGATGGCATGCTTTTTCAATGTAACATTCAGAGCCACTAGAATCTGTACACTGCACAGTGTGGAATTTAATAGGACATCTATGGAAACCAGCTGTCTGAGATTATCATGGCTCTCTTAATTAAACAAAATCTGTTTTGCCTCTTGATGATTGGATTTGTTTTTTCCTTTGTGGTTTGTACATGGAATTTATTTTTAAGACACATGCAGCCCACTCTTATTTCCCATGACACTGCTTGGTGCAGCAGTGCGAAATAACCTGTAGCTATTACTACATACAGTGGCATCACCAGGGCTGCCAGAATTCTCTTTAGGGGGAAGAGGACTTTTGTATACTTCTCCCTTGAAAAGACTGAGGCCCAGCAGTGGGACTTCTGCACCACCTATTTGGCTGGCACAGGCTTGAGAGTCTCCATGTTGGGCTTTAGGATATAGTAGAGTTCCTCAGGTCCCACGCTCTGCTAGATCTGGTCCTTCCCCTGCCTACCCTCCCCATGTGTTACAGCCACTCCCTGCCTCTCCCCACCCCAGAAATTCTCATTGCCAACTGGCACTGTCTCAGTGCTGGTGGCATTTCCTCTCCAGGTGCCACAGACATGACTTAGATGTTTGCAACACCCAATGTTATATTAAGGTGCTGACCCAATGCTAAGGGTCAGTAGGACTGGGTCCTGAGAGACTTAGGCTTCAATCCATAGTAACTATGGGACCTTTTACACCTACATAGTTACAGTGCCACCTATGGGAAACCTATGGGAAATGCATAGAGCAATCCAGAGTAAGTGCCTCTTATGTTTTCCCGTAGTTACTCTGGATTGTGGGATACTCCTGTCCATCACAATGGGTCATGATACATCCAGTGTTGAGGAGGGGTGATCAGGAGTTCTGGGAAAAGTAAGGAATCTTTACCTCTGTAGGCTAATGCAATGTTATTTTTGGTTTTGAGAGGATCATATATTAACTTCTACTTGATCTTTGAGGAAAGGTAGAGAGGGATTTGGAAGCAGAACTGAGTAATGTGAAAAACATGTATTTTGATCCCATTTGTGAATGCTTTTGCAGCAAATGAAAAAAAAAATGTTTTTCATTAGTCCTCCGCTATTGCTCTGTGGATAAAGGAGAGATGAGGATAGCTTATGGGGAACTGAATAGGAGTCCGATCTGACTAATGCTGCAATCCTAACCCCACCTATCTGGGAGTAAGCCCCATAAGTATGAGTATGCAGACATAGGATATGCTGTCTAAGGGTGCAATCCTAACCCTATCTACTCAGAAGTTAGTCCCATTATATTCAATGGAGCTTACTCCCAGGAAAGTGTGTTTAGGATTGCAGCCTAAGTCAATAGGCCTTTTGACTCAGTAATAGAAAGAAGGGTAAAGACATGGAAGCTTTTATCTAGTCTTGCTTTGTGTGAACCCACGACATATACAGTGGTTCTCAAACTTTTAGGGAGATTTACTCTTTAAGTAAGTTTTACTTAGGGGCAAGGGCAGTGATATGATCCCCAAGATAGCGTCATTAAAGGGGGGAGGAAGTGTTTCAACACCACAGTTTGCATACTTCTAGCCTAGATAATTAAACCTTAATGATTTCAGATGGCATTGGTTGCACCAGCTATCTTTACAACAGACTGGACAGTTAAGCACTCTGTAGTGATAAATGTTCCAAGATCCACTTTCTTGTGAGATAAACTGGGCCAACTGTTAGCAAGGAGTCCTCTTATCCAATCAGTGCTCCTGATGTGTTCTGCATCTATGCTGTTAACTTCTGGAACAATACTGGATGGAGAAATTTATGGTTTCTTATTTAACATTTGTTCCATATCTTCCTTTCTCCTTTCCCATTAGAAAGTCAGAAACATAATTTTACAGCCCAACCTGACATCATCCTGATGGAGTGTATGCTGCATACTGTCAGGAGAACAAGAAGACAGCCTTGTGGATATAAATTAAAATTGTTTTACTTACTGTTCTGTAGGCTGCCTGGCAATGAATGTATTTCTTTGTACCTATGTCAATATGTTTGCTGGCTGAGAGGTCATGTTGGGCTGAGAAAATGGGGATAGGTTCTGGTGTGTGCTACTGCTGCTGATACCTTCCCCCTCTCACTTCTCCCTCTGATGGGCTGGTACTGTCTGTGATGGGAGCGCAGAGCATCTCCAGTATGCATAACAGTTGCACAACATTTATGATGCCATAAGTGGACTTACAAGAGCAGTTTAGAAGATTAGCTGCTATATGATCTCCATAAGATTGGCCAACATTATTTTTCACAGCATTTCAGAATATAGAGACATTTGCAGCATCCTCTAGCCTGTGTTTAGATGCCAGTCTTTACAAATAGCAATTGTAGGAATGGAGATGGAAGTTTGATCCTTAACGTGCTCTTGCGCACTCAGTGGTCCTTGGGCTTCTCTGGTAACCATGTTGAGATTGGGAATGTACCAAGGGAATCTGGCATTGATGTGCAACATTTTACTCTCTTTGTGGCAGCTTGTTTGGTATTTCCAAATGCTTTATTACCATAAATAATTTGTAACATGGAAAATGCTTTTGAAGCAGAAGCCATCTGTAGAGATCTTCCTCCATGATCAGATCTGAATGATCATTGAGAGGCATGGGTGAGAAGGTAAACTTAAAGACTCTGAAGATCTTCTGTAGAACCAGAGGGTTTTTGCCCTTTTATAGATGGAAACCTTTTGGCAGAGCACGCTGGCCTCATCTTCTTTCACAGGGGGTGATGTAAAATTGCTCTAATTTGGGTAGATGGAAAACAACCACAAAAATTGTCAGCCACAGGCCTGATTTACAGACTAATGAACAGAATTGTGTTCTCCTGACACAACCTTCCCAAGCAGATGGCTGGTTGTCTGCAGTGAAAAGAGCTGAGGTGATCCCTTTTAGCTCAGAGCTGAGGAACATGTAGCAATACCAGTGTTTAGATTGCTGGGGGTTGCCTATGCCCTTGGCAGAGGTTGCATTGCTGCTTAATTTCTTCAGAAGAACTGTCTATAGAAACCTCACCCAATTACTAGATGAGATACTCCCTCGGAATGCCAGGGGAGAATTTACAAGCTCCTTATATCCCTTCCTGCTTGGGGGATGCTGAATCCAATTAAAAGAACAGAGGGAGTATGAAATCCAGTCTCTATCTCCAAAATATGCTGGGAATCAGATACTGCAAGATGGTGACCAGAGGACAGCCAAAAGGCACCAGAGTCTGAAAGGTGAAGCAGTAACTTTGCAGCACCATTGCTACACATAAGGATGCTGAATTTCAATTTAAAATAGAAAAGTTAGAAAACTTGGATTTAAAGCAGCGTCACACATTCACTTGCAGCTCATTGGCAGTGGCTCAGTCAACCCAAATACATTTTGGCACATGCTTTCATTGCTTGAACATGACTCTATAGAATGAATTAACAGCAGGCCTGGGCTGAGTGGTTGAGTGAGATTCTAATTGGGGGGAAAAATCACATTGCAAATCCATATGGCAAATTCACCTCTGACTGACTGAGCTGAAAATGCATCTCTGAGATCATCAGGTCTTAATAAAAATAGATTCCAATGCTCCAGATAATCTGTAGACACCACATAATTTAATAAAGTCAGCAAGTCCTTATAGCTCTTATCCTTAAAGTTGCCAATTCAGCAACTACATTACATAGAAACCAATCTTAAACTTACTGGCCATCCTTGGATCCAACACTGCATTGGTACGCAACTCAGATGTCTTCTGTTTGTCTGAGTGCTGCTTAGTGCACCTTCTGAAGGTGTGAGTCATGATGTGAACATGGGTGTTGTTGCTGGGGTTCCTAAGGAACAGATAGTTTTTCTTCACTGCTGCACCCACTTGAATAGTAAAGCTTGGAAATACATGAAATAATAATTGTGGTTGGGGTGAAGGACTTCAACACATCACTAAGTGTGCATGGAATGGGAACATCAGGACAGGGTTAATTGAGAACTCTTTCTCTGCTTTCTCTACACCTCTGGTTTTTCCCCCTGTGTAGTCACACCTGACTCACTTCTTGAAAAGACTTAGACTTGAATCAAGATGAATCTAAAAAGGCTCAGGATGAATTGCAACAACCAACAGCTGCAACAGTTGCAATAGCCACGCAAGCAAGTCAACTCAAGGGGCAGAAACTCACAGCTTATCTGGTGACTTGGGCAAAGTGACTCTGGCACTTCCATGCTCAATACCAGTTTTATTCATTCACCAGTATATTCATTCACTGAATATAGGCAAACTTTACACTTTTAGGCTTTCCAAGAAAAACATAACTGAGTCTGCTGCCAACTGTTATTTGTTTTGGCAGTCCCTGTTGCCATCAAAGGAGTAATACAGATCACTTATAGAGGAGGAATCAATGATGGAAGGGGATACCTTTGAGTCTGTTTGACTTTATATAGACATTTGATCAGTGTTTGTGTGAAAGAAAAAGCAGAAGATTGGCATTTTTATTGTGAAATGAGCATTTTGGCCAAGAATTTTAAATTTGTGCTATAAACCATTAATGCAGTGGTTCTCAAACTTCCTAATGCTGTGACCCCTTAATACAGTTAAATTGTGGGGACCCCCAACCATAAAATTATTTTCGTTGCTACTTTATAACTGTAATTTTGCTACTGTTATGAATAGTAATGCAAATACCTGATATGCAGGGTGTATTTTCATTGTTACAAATTGAACATAATTAAAGCGTAGCGAGTAATCATAAAAACAATACGTAATGAGAGAGAGAGAGAGAGAGAGAGAGAGAGAGAGAGAGAGAGAGAGAGAGAGAGATGTGGCATAGCTAAGAGGGGTGACTGGGAAAGAAAGAAAGAGAGAAAGGGAGGAATGGAGGAATGGGAAGGTAAGTACCTGGGTGAGAGGAGATCTCCATAGGATTGGGATCTCAAGCAGCAGAGCCAGCGCCAGCAACTGTTTCCTGGGTGTAAGTCCCATTCACTATCATGGGACTGACTTCTGAGTAGACATGCCTAGAACTGGGCTCTAAGGCTACAATCCTCCCCACCCCCAAGGCTCCACATTGTCTCACAGCTGCTCAGAGGCTCCTTCTGAGCTGCTTCTCAGTGGCTTCTTCCAGCTGCAGCGGCTCCAGCATTTCTGCCAGGTCTTCCCACCTAGCCCCCTGCACCAGGAGTCTTTAGGCGACCCCCAGGAAAGCTCCAGATGACCCCCAAAGGGGTCCCAACCCCCACTTTGAGAAACGCTGCATTAATGCATGAGACACTTCAAATCTCATGTGAAGATCTGTAGCTTTTCCCCATTTTGCAACTGCATGACATTTGCAGTTCATAATTATATGGTGCTTGACCAAAGCTTTCTGATCTTTTCCTCTGTAGTTGTTCCCATCCAGTAAACTTCTAGTAAAGTTAATTCTTTAGCTCTTCTCCCATATGGTGGCAAGGTCAATTATTCTGGATCAAAATAAGCCAATCCATGTTTTTCATATGATGTTGAGAAATACTGGCTGTTACAGAGGCCTGTTGTCAGAATGTTACCTTCCCACTAAGTGGTACCTATATATCTGTATGCGTTTGCATGCTTTCAAACTGCTAGGTTGGCAGGACCTGGGACAAGTGAAGGGAGCTTACTTGTCATGTGGCACTTGGGTCTTGAACTTCCAACCTGATGACCTTCATATCTACAAGAACTTTAACCACTGAGCCATCACAGCCCCCCTCAAGTAAACTTCCACTCAATGACAATAACCCTTATTGGTGTTCCCAAATGTGTAATCTTGGTACTATTGAATTTCATTCAATTTTAATTTGCTGTTACATCAATGGATGAGGTCATTCTATTCAGTCTCCTTAATTTCCTGACTCTTCTCTGCATTACTTCCTAGATTCATGTTAACTACAGATTTTAATGCCCCCAAATAATTTATAAAAATATTAAACAACATAGACCTTAAAACATATCCCCATGGATCTATCTCAGGTAGAATATTGAACTCTCAGGAAGACCTTTCTCTCCTTTCCTTTACGTTTTATACATTTTTCAATATGTGATAAATGGGAAAAGATGTGTTTATTATCACAATACTGTTTTATATGCCTATTGAATAAGTACTGTTTTATATACCTATGAACGTGTTTGAGATTTGGTGTAAGTTTCTTTAGATGAAACATTCAAATTGTGTTACAGTTAAGGTATTTGAAAAAAAAAATCAGAAACCACCTGCCATTATGCTCATAGTACAAGGAAAAGGACCAGAAATGCTGTCCTCTCATAGCAGCAAGAACAGAAGCAGAAAAGGAAGGGTGTAATGGCTGAAAAAAATAATTGATGGGATGATACCCATGAAGAAGTAGTTAATAAATATTGTCAGGCATGTATCATCCTCAAGTCACCAGAAACATTGAAAAATATTGTTTATTGAAATGTAATTAATCACTCATCTTCAATTCTGGTTCCCAGCTTGTTAATGAAATTGTGACAGAGTTCCTATGGTTAGAGGCAAATCTGATAACGTGCTTTGAACAGGATCAAGAATCTAGAACATGGTTGATAATCAATGGGGGCGGCAATAAATTCCAGATAAGTTTGTGGGCCACATCATCTCATGATTGTTGATTGGAGTTCAAATTAAATTGCAATTTCTTCCCTCCTCCTCCTTCTTGTGTGGCCAGGAATAGTACAGTCTTACCAACCATCTTTGCATTTATTGCCAAGCAGGCTCTGACATTCTTTTGCAAGCATTTAGCCATTCTCTCACGCACCAAATTAGATCACAGAAGAACTGTGCTTTTTGAACACATGCCCATATTCAGTGAGCCATCAGGCTTCCCCTTTACTGGCATGCTGGTGTGAGAGAAGGTACGTGTATGCAGTAATTGAAGAGATCAAGGCTGGGTGCACTCAACAGACCGACAAAGCCAATTACCTTCCAGGAATTCCTACTTTTCAGACTCACACAGTGATTACAAAATCGTTGCCATTTAAAAATTAGCCAAGGGAGGGACTTGCCGTTAGAATCCAACATGAGGTTCCCAGGCCCATCTGATACAAAAGGACACACTATAAACCCACCCTTGCATATGACATAACACTCTCACCCACACCACACCCTCCTGAAAAGAGCTAACTATATTACTGAGCAGGCTTTGTGAGGTGTAATAAGAGCACTGATCTGATACTCCAAGCATTCTTTCTTAATAGTTTTTATCAAATTGCCTCACTTGATAAACACACCCTTGATTCCTACCCTGTCAGCTAAAACATACAGCAGCCGCAAAAATATGAGCTATAGAAGAAGGAAATATTTTTGTAAGGATAAAAAAAATTACAATGAAATGGAGCCTATCAAGCTTGCCAAAAACTATGCTTTCAGACTTCATAATGGGATTCTCAACACCAGGCTGATGTCTATCAACAAGAATATATTCAGGCGGAAGATCAAAGTTTCAGATTTCCAAGAATTAATGTATGATCCTTTTGCACCAAGTCTTGGTCATTGCCTTTTTAAAAAACACACATTTATTTGCAAGTTGGGCAAACATTCCGCACTGAATCCAACTGGTTTTATAGCAGACTTTCAAAGACAATAGTAGAGTCATAGAGCATGACAGTAACTGTTTCCTCAGGAAAAGAAGATGACACCTACCTGGAAGTGGAATTACAAAAGCTAAACTAAACATGCAGTCAAGGAACGATGCAAGAAAAGTCATGCACTTGATTGGTTATTTAAATGGTTACATCCTCCTTTTTCTTGTAGATAATTCATGACAACCAAAAATAAAAAGCAATCACCATGTTCCACCTTTCCCTGGATCAGTGGTTCTCCAAGACAGAGTCAGCTCCTCCTTTGGGAGGGTTGTGACTTCACAGGGGGGTCATGAATTGATGGTGCTGCCATCTTGGAATCTAGCACTGGGTGCCACAGTCTTGCAATGGGGCATTTATGATGTTTCCTGGGAGTAAGTTTCATTGAACACAATGCGACTTACTTCTGAGTAGACATTGAGGAGCTCTGGCATTACAAAGGTGTCACTTTCTGGCCATGGACATCACTGTCTAGGGGGATCCTGGACAGATAGTCATTCTCAGAAGGGGGTCCTGGGCTGAAATGCTCAAGAACCACTGCCCTATATACCCCTTCCAAGGAAAGATACTGACACAAAAGGATACTGACAAAATATTGACAACAAAATCATCCCTGATTTTGTCTCCTCCTGGCTTTATCTTGTACCCCTGTTCTCCCTGTGCCATTCTGCATTTGAAAACCAGCTGCAAGATACATCATTGTCTCATGACTTGTCTTGCGAAACAAGACTTCTGCTATTGCCAAAGGATCTCAGAGTGCACACCTTTAACCACAATAAAAGCAAAATACACAGTAGCATGTCATCTTACAAGATTCATTTCAGCAGACTCTCAAAAGCAGCAACAACAGAGGAAGAGGAATACAAAGAGACAGGGAATCAGCCAAAAACAAAGTCAGTTTTGGTCTTAAATCTGAAGGCATATTAAATTAATATGAATTAAGATCTTTGAATTAAGATCAGTCTCCTCTCCTTTAAACTTCTGGCAGGGCCTAAAGACCTTCTTATTTAAAAAAGCATTTGAGGCCACATAATGTTTTTAATCTATCTTCATCCATCCCTGATCTGTTTGGGTTTTTATATTGTTTTTAATTGTATTTTATTATTTTAGCTGTATTTTGTTTTATTGATTGTTAGCAGCTTTGAGGGGAAAGGCAGAATACAAATCTAATATTAAATAAAAAAAATAAATATGTGAGGGGTACCACTTTGGTGGGAAAAAAAGCAATGTCCTGGCGACAGGCTGACCAGGTTTCCCCGTATCACGTCAATCATTTAAGAGGACCCCACCATGAAGCAGGAACAACACTAAGAAAATGATTCCTACACTAATTAAATGAAATTAACTAACTAACTAACTAATTAACTAATTAACTAATTAATGAAATGATACCCTTTACAGAGGGTTGGAATCATGGCTGGAATCACTACTAAGAAGACCCTGAATCTATTAGCCATTCACCAAAGTTCAGCTGGAAAGAGCACAGAAGCCATTCAGGGTGCAATCCTAACCAACTTTCCAGCACCGATATTGCTGCATCCTGCAGTTGGAAGGCAGTCACAGAGGCCTCCTCACAGCCTCCTCCTTCCCTTACCTCTGAGTTCCATAGCTCTTACCCTAGAGCTGGAATATTAGTTAATATGATATTCAGGTTCCATGCCACTTATGAGCTTTACATGCTTTAAACATAAGGGATAGCAGTTTGAATTGTGTCTATCAATGAGCAAATGACCAGTATAGATAAAATAATATATGATGATATGCATGTGTTGCCAAGTCTCTGCCAGCAACCTAATGATAGCTTTGTGCACCAGTTTCACTATAGGAGAACTTCTAGGAAAAAAGTCAGTACTGCAAACGATATGTATGTATTGGCAATGCAAAGTGGGGAGGGAGGGAGAATTATATGACTCAGTAGATTTTCAGAATCTTCCATGTGTGTAACTCACAATTTGCCGAGTCAGTGAAAAGCACTTTTTTGCAACTCAGGTCCAAATCACCCAAGTCAATTTCCCAAAGCTGTTCCTCAGTTATATCTAATTTGGTGCCACTGATAGGTTACTGGAAGTCCTTGGGCAAAGCCTTTGCCTCAGTAAATACTAGTGGATACAATCTATGGCAACTGACTGGTATTGTGGGGTTCCCGAGGACCAGGGATGTAGCCAGAAGTGGGGGCAAAACACTAAATTTTGCAGAGAGTCTCACTGCAGCATGCAAAGGATCTGCTCCCCTCTGGAATGGCTCCAGCATCCTGGAATCACTAAAAGCATCCTGAGTCTGGAATGGTTCAGAGGTGGAGCAGATCCCTTGCACTGAACCATTCCAGGATGCTTCCTCCTCCTGGAATGGCTCAGAAGGCAGGCGGTCCCTTGCACACTGCAGGAAGGATCCCTGAAAGACTTAGTTTTTTGCCTCCCCTCTGGCTACAGCCCTGACCATGCTGAATTTACTATGCACCACAGTACTTTTTGGGGACAGGATCAGTGGTGGGCCCGGCTTGGCCCAACAACTGGATCGCCAGAAGTGGGCGGGCCAGGTCAGGGGGCAGGGCCTGGGTCAGGAAGCAGGGTCGGGGTCAGGGGCGGGGAGGGTCAGGGGGCGGGGCCGGGGAGGGCCAGGGCCAGGGCTGGGGAGGGCATGCCACCCACCCTAGCACGCTGCGGGTGCAGGTGGGCAGGGCAAGGGGTGGGGCGAGGGGCGGGCTCCAACCCCAGCACACTGCGCGTGCGCTAAGGTTGGCGCACGTGCAGTGCTGTCCTGAAGCTGGTCGACGAGCTTCAGGACAGCACTGCGCGTGTGCCAACCTTAGCGCACCAGAAGCTGTGCTTACCTTACCTTACCTGTGTGCGCCAACCTTAGCAACCTTAGCACGCATGTGCAATGCAGGGCTTCCCCGGGCGCACTGAACTGGTGTGCCTGGTTTTCTGGCCCTCCCAGCTACCGGATAGGTAGCGGAAGGTCAGAAATAAGAAGCGGTTTGGGAGATCCGGCCCGAACCGGCTTCAGCCCACCACTGGGCAGGATGGTTGTATTTCTTGCACTTCTATGGCAGATTCCTGATCCAGGCTTACAGGCCATTCTTGCAGAGAGTTTCAGAGCCTCAAACATCACAGGCTTACTAACAACATTTTCAGTGCCTGAATGCTTTTTTTGAGTAATATCTACATCTGGTAATATTAAAGAACTCTGACTGGGTATGACTGAGCCCCTTTTCATCCCTCATGCCCCACAATATACACTGCAAGAGTAAAGTGAATGCAACAAGATGCTTGTGGAAGCAGAATCACACCCCTGTGATTTAAGGCTGTTTCCTTAGGTTATCGTCCACAATCAAAAGGAGCAAATTAAAAAATTGGTTTTCAGGAATTTTTCAAAGCTGCTCTCCAGCTCCCTCTATGGATCATCACACTTTGGGCTTGGAAACAACTTGCAGTTTAATGAGAGTACTGTATTTGTAATCTCTGATTTGTATTAAAGATGCAGCATGTGTCCATGTAGTAATTTTTCAGTCTGAAGTTATATGTAAAAATAACATAAGCGTTGCAATACATGCAGTGATCTCCACGAGAAAACACACGACTGAGAAAAGATTTAGAACTTTTTGGACAGAGCCGTTTACATTGTAAGGCTTACAACATTTATATTATCTCTGGACATGGGAATAACAGTAATGCCATAAATCATGAGAAAGTCCCCGTGATTCTCAAATATAATATGCAAAGCACATCTAACAACTAGAGAAAAGGGAAAAATATTGGTAAGAATTGAACTCAAACCTGAACCCTCCAAACAACTAAGAGAGTTCCCCCTCCCCGCAATGAACTAGAAGTGAACCTGAACGTAAAACCTTTTAGCTGCCTTGAATGGAAACGGGAATGGAACCTCTAAATAAAAAAGGATAACTTTTAAAACACAGTACTGTAAGTGGTTCAGTGATCAGGTACTTGACTGACAACTCTATGAATAATATTTCTGTTTTAAATCCTGTTCTTTTTCTTTATACTTTGTAAGTATGGATGGATGCATATTTGTTACAATGTTCTAAAAAGCAACAATTAAAAATTATAAATCTTCCCTTCAAGTTAAAAATTATTACATTAAAAAAAAAGACAGCATGTCAAGCACCAAGTGTTTGCTATTATTCTGCATGAGATGTATCCAAATGAGTTTAGTGGAACCAGTTCAGAGGCTGAAATGATAAAATGCTAACCAGGAATAAACCCCATTGAACTCAGTGCAATTTAGTTCTGTGTAGACATGCACAAGATTGTGATGCCATTATCTGAACTAGTGACTGACCCACTTTAAAAGATAGTTCTGAACTAAAACTGAACCAGGGAGTTTAAAACACACACACACACACACACACACACACACACACACTCACACACACACACACACACACACGGATGAACCGGAGGTAGAATTTTTAATGATTTGACTTCCTGATTGAACTGGGAACTATAGTTGTCAGCTAGCTGCATATCTCTTGGTAGGATTCCAAAGTCCCCTTAATCCAGTACGGTAATACACATCCTGTGATGACACAGAAAGAACACTAAGCCTATGGATCTCTTACAGCACCTACACAGAGAGGCCAGCAGCACTAATGGGGGTGGCATTTTCTCTGTGCATAACGAATGGGACATAAAGGCTGTCCAGGCAACAGCAGCATTACTGAATCCAATCAATTGTAGATAGGAAAGGCAAAGCTTAGTGCTGCTGCGCTTAATGCTCATCTTTTACTCACACTGCCTTGAAGTTCAATGCAAAGTAGACTGTAATGTTGTTGAAATGGGAGCAGTTCCCCAGCGGGATGTGGATGAGTCCTGCTCTGTAGCTGGAGGCACAACACAATGATGCTGAGAGAACCCTATTATGTCATATTCTGGGTTGTTTCTTTGATTTATGACTCCAGAGAGGCAATGCTGAGTCCTGAACACAAGCCAGCTATGAGGATGTGATGTTTTGGACCATGCTCAGGGTTGGGATGTCAGCATATTTGTAAACACGGCTGAGGTCTTCCCACCAGGGAGAAAAGGGTGCTAACAAAACTTAACAAGACTAGTTCAGTTTCCAGTTGCCCTGTGCACTGTACCTTCCATTCCCCACCCCGTTTCCTAAAGAGACGAGAAGCTTAATCCCTTTCATATTTTAATGGGAGAGGAGCCTGCTTGTTCCTCCATTCTTGTGCTTGGGTTTGTATTCAAGAGCTCATTTCTAAAGTCTGCAGTGTTCACAGAGTCACAAGAAAGATTGAGGTGTGGAGGAAATTTCAGTTTCTATTTAGTGTTTAGGTCCTACAGCCTGCAAAGGAAAAAAGAAAATAAAAATACTTAGCATTTACATAGCTCAAAAGTGCTGTGTGTGTCACATGAATTATCTTGACATCCCTGTCAGGCAGGCTAGTGTGATTCCCATATTGTAAATGAGAAAGTTGAGAGTGAAAAAATGGTGGCATGCCTAAGGTGCTGGTGGCTGAGGTAAAAGTTGAATGAGGTGCTTTCAGTTTAATGGTGAGTTAATGCCCATGAAAACCAGTCACTGCATGTAAGTGTGTGTGGCAAACAGGAGAGGTCTGGATTTTGAAGAAGCCGAGAGGCTCCTTGGAAACTGGAAGCTGCGTTAGATGAACCCTTATTTGACCTGCCACTGCTTTTCTTAGAGTGCTGTAATTTTCTGGCCCTTGCTGTGGGCACTGCTGTCACGAAATAAGCTTTCCCTACCACAAATTTCAGAAGATATGAGAGATATTAAACTTTTCTGGTGTGGATATAGGCTGTGGGTGGTGCAAGTGGCTAAGACATTGTGCCTGTTAACCAGCAGGCCAGGGTTCGAGACCCGGGTCGGCCCCACAAGACAGGGTGAGCTCCTGTCCTTAGCCCAGCTCTGCAACGCCAGCTGGATCCAATCGTATTGGCTCTGCCTTTCCATTGGACTAATTCAGTGGCGTGGAGAGGGGGATTTGCTGCTTGGGTAACAGCCTATCCTCCATAACAATCCAACCCAGGCTTTCGTGCTTCGCATGCAGCGTATGCAGCGCTGAGCACGATACCATAGTCTTTCAAGACTGACGGAGGCCTGCTTTTTTTATAGCAAACAACAGAGGGTGCAATCCTAAACAATTTAGGCCGGCGCAGCTCACTCATCTCCTCATTCCTGTGGTGGTGTGGGGAGCCCAGCACATATCTGTGCACAGACTTAACCCCTCCAGGAGTGGCATACAAGTGCTGTATGGCATTTTTGAGAAACATCCAGGCCAGCATGGGACTTGTGCCAGCCTAACTGTGGGTTAAGATTGTACCCTGAATATGTCAGAAAATACTAAGGATTTAAGAACAGAGAATATTAATGTTAGACATATATAAGTGACATCACTTAGTGATATATGACATGTGACATAGGTATTTATTTATTTATTTATTTATTTATTTATTTATTTATTTATTTATTTATTTATACCCTGCCTAAAAAGGATAACCAAGATGAACATAAGAAGACCCACTGCATGATCAGGCCAATGGCCCATCTAGTCCAACTTCCTGTATGTCATAGCGGGTCACCAAATGCCTCAAGTAGCACACAAAACAACAGGGAGCTGCATCCAGGTTCCCTTTTCTACATTAACACACACACACACACAAACACATACACAAACACCATACCCATCATGGCTTTTTTTCATCTTGGAATTTATCAAATACCTTCTTCCTATAACAGATGAATGTACTTGATAGTCCATGAGGAAGGCCCTTCTGGCTACAACATGATGCTTAGTAAAGGCCTTTGGATGGCCTTTGAAGGATGAGCTAAAAGGGGAAAACTCAGTAGGCTTGTGTAAAATGGCAAGAAAATGAAAGAACAAAATGGATTACTATCTCTTAGGGCCACAAATTCTCATCGGATCAAATCAGTGTGATACTGAAAGATGAGACGAAGGGCGCAATCCAGAGTAACTACGGGGAGTCCTTGCTCCGGTGTAAGAACAATTTGCTCTGGATTGCAATATGAATTTTCCATAGGTTTTCACTAAGTGGTGCAGTAACTATGGGTACACATATTGTCTCTTACGTGCTCCCGTAGTTACTCTGGATTGTAGGGATAGTCAGAATCAGGGAGAATAAGTGGAAAGCTAGATGGAAAGAGGAGTTAACACACATGCCCCTTTGGCCAAAACCCATTCTGGTGTTAGCAGGTTCAACGCAATTGGTCTCGACTGGTGAAAGATTTGACATGTCATCATGTGGGCTTTTGTCTTCTAGGGAAAAAGTGAATTTCAATGAACGGGATCTAGGCTGGAGGAATTAACTCTGAAGAGGAGGAAAGGATCACCGGGAAAGAGGGCAGGCTGAAACCATGGAAACCATCATCCTTTCTGACCCACATTCCATCCCCACCTCTTCCTCTCCCTCTGTATTTCCCAGAATAGACACTGAACTCCAATTTCTTTTGATGAGGCAGACACTCCGGTCAGTGTAGCTGTGATGAAAGTGGTCAGTGAGGTAGCCTAACAAGGGATGACCAGCCAAGGATCCTTCCTGCCCTTCCCCCAGATAAGCTGGTCTTATTATTGGCTGGTAGGAATGCTCAAAATCTCCCTCAAGGTCACCTCAAAACTGGAGGTAAAGGAATGGGGGGGGGACCCACTTCAAAAGCTTCAGCTTAGCACTGTTCATGCCAAAAGGTCACTTACAATGAGGGATGAAATAGGCCTTTTGATTCAAACCCCAAAGCTTTTATCAGCAAAATGAGATTTGTTGTGTTGTTTCCTTGGTGCTCCCCGCAACTTTTGGCAGTGGTGTTCAAAAACCCGCAGAAAAATTTAGCAAATCTGAGTAAAACTTTTCAAAACATCCTTCCAAATTTCCACAGATGTTTTACCTCAGCAGGACCCTCTACATTTTCCTCAGATTTCAGTGTAGTTGAAACAGCCCACTTTCATCTGCGCAGCAGCCCATGGATATAATATAATCACACTGTGAATGGTTCTTCTATGCTTTTTAAATAGCACTTTGTGTGCATCTTGCACGTTAAACACATATGTGCAACCAATCCTGAAGGTCGTGGGCTAGTGGTAAACAGGTGGCTAAGGATTTGTGCAGTGTGACGATACCCATGTTTACTTAGAAGTAAGTTGCATTTATGTCTGTTGGGAACACATCCTCTTCCTACCCACTGTTAACAGTCAAATACAGTATTTATGTGAAGCCACTGTGCCATTGAATCTAATGTGCACCCTGATTTTGGAGACTGAATTTGACTGAAAAGGTGGGCATTCGATTTAGTAAATACAGTATGATGTGTGAAAAGTTTTGAGATAGATCTAAGATCTGTGGTTGTCTTGGAGAGAGCCTTCTCAGGGTTGTGTCCCTACTCAGGAATACTCTTCTTAGGGAAGTGTAGCTAGCAGTGTTGAGGAAATCCCCATGGGGCTTGACCTCCGCTGAGTCTGTTCACCATCCCCACTGAAACTAGAGTTAAAAAAATCATCTTTGTTTTCTTCTTTAGTCCTTATTTAGCGATTAGGGAGAGGGTCGTCCTCCCAACTAATAGGCTGCTGTAGGTGGTGCTGGATTTTGTGCATCATTCCTGATACACTTCCATTCTTTGCAATTGATGGTGATGTTTTTAGCCTTGTTGGTGGTCTGCTGCTGGTTGCTTAGATTAAAAAAAATCATAATACGGGACTTTATGAGTACTCATGTCACCCCTTCACAACTCTATAGGACTCGAGTCACGAGTCCCACCCCCTTTAAAAAACCCAGCATAGAAAAGATGGGGAGACTGCTGAGCTCTGCATATGTTGGAGCTCTATAAATGTGCCCCTGCTGTCTATGCCCAACTATAAAAAGGACAGAAGGGGTGAGAGGGTCTGGAAGAGAGAAGGGAAGGAAGTCATGAACAGCAGATGTGAGGCTTACTAGGACAAGCCCAAGCCTTGGCTGCCCGACTCAGAAGTATTCCCACTGCAACCAGTCATTCAATGAGGGTTCCTTCTCCCACAGCTATGTGGGTGAAAAATGTGATCTCTCTGAACTGCCTCTCCCTTCTCCTGCTTCATCCCTTCCCTGGGCTTCTCAAATCAATTATAAGGCAAGAAACCCCAATGCACTGAATAGCACAGGGTGCTGTTAGAATGCCTTTTACAAATGGCCTTCTCCATCAACAGAGAAGAAGAACCTATCTTGAAAATATGGGATTAGGCTCAGAGAAAGGGATTTTAGTTTTTAATCTGAAGGATGGGATATAATCATATGGAAAATGTTTGTGTTAGATTGAGAATGTTCATTATGCTTTGAGTAAATCAAAATAAATATCACAATATGCTATACGTACCACACAGAAGAGAAAATTCAATAGGTATGGCAGAGGAAGACTGGGGGAGGAATGGTTAGTGCCAAAAAGGAAGGGCTAGTGTCTGGATACAGAGGAGTTTGATCATTCATATATGAAAGCTGAAGATGTAACTAGAGATTCTTGGTCCAGTGCTTCATTTTTGGGGCTTTCAAGCAATGCACTCATTCTTCATTCCTGAGAATGATTTTTTATGCTTACATCATGTTCTGAGAAGGAGGGGACTCTTACTCATAAAAATGCTACAGGAACATTGGGCTCAAGGGAAAGCTACTGGATGGGTGTGTTTCTTCAGGATTTTATGATTATGTAATTGAACAGATGCAGACCTTTTATTCTGAATAAAATGTGAAACACATTTCAGGGTACACGCAGGTGTCTTACTTGAAGGAGCTAAACTGCTTTCTCTGGTTTTTTAGATAGACATTGGTTTTGCCAAGCATATTAGTGTACTGTACAACTTGAGCAAGCAAGAAGGTAGTTTTAACAATTCTGTTTTTATTGGCATTTTTCCAAACATTTAAAGGATTAATTAACTGCTTCTTTGGAAGGTACAACAAAGCAATTGTAAGGGAGGAAGACATGGCACCATTAATGTTGACAGAAAAGCAAAAAAGTCCACAGGAGGCAATGATGCAACAGGGTTAGAAGATGGAGCTACCACACTTAAGAGCTAACACATTACCACATTCCCCATTAATTGGTCTTCTTACCAATTAATTTTCTTGTATTTTTTGCTTTTCTTGTATTTTTTAACAATACAATGGAGTTTGTTTTCATGCAAGTGTGTACAGCATTGTAGTCTAAGTGAAATTTTAAAACACAGGAAAAGAAATGCCAAAGGATCATAGAATCATAGAGTTGGAAGAGACCCAGTAGGTCATCTAGTCCAACCTCCTGCCTGTAGCAGGAAATCCTCCTAGAGCATCTCAAACAGCCATATCCCAGCCATGCATAAATTTATTTTATTATAGTGCTATTATCTTATTTTTTTCCTCCCCCTCAGTACATATTTAACTTTTTCATTGAGCAGTTTGTTGAGCAGAAAAATGTGTATTTCTTCTTTTGTTGCTCAGCATCCAGATCCTCCTAGGAAGTGCTTCTGTTTCAGCTTTTCAACTATATTCACTGCTCAATATTCACAGTATATTGTCACTGGAAAAATACATTTACCCTACAATCCTGAGTAACTACGGGTGCACGTAAGAGACTTTATGTGCACCCGTAGTTACTGCACCACCTAGTGAAAACCTATGGGAAATTCATATTGCAGCCCAGAGCAAATTGTTCTTACACCGGAGCAAGGACTCCCTGTAGTTACTCAGGATTGCACCCTTAGAGTGCAATCCAGAGTAACTATGGGGTGTCCTTGCTCCGGTGTAAGAACAATTTGCTCCGGATTGCAATATGAATTTCTCATAGGTTTTCACTAGGTGGTGCAGTAACTACGGGTAATCTCTCTTATGTGCTCCCGTAGTTACTCTGGATTCTAGGGTTACTTTTTCTTCTAAGTGAACCATTGAAAGTCAGGGCCAGCCCATCCACAAAGCCATCTCAACTGCAGTATTTTTTAATGAATCTGATTTTATTTGGTGTTCCATTGGGGGTCTGATTTGTTTTACTGTTTTAATTGTTTTCGTTTTTAATTTTTATTGTATGTGGGGTTCCATTTTATGGCGAGCTGCCTTTGGTGTACCATTGGGTTGTTGAATAGCAGAGTAAAAATTCATTAAATGATATTCATAACATTTGCACCAAGCAATGAGTGAACTGAAATGGAGAGGTCTAAATCTGCCCACCTCGCTCCTCCAGTTCACTGTTCTTGAGAGCAAGTGAGAAGAAGATGAAGCCTGGAGCAGCTCTCTTCTGCAGTAATACTGGAGAAAGTAGCAGGAGGGAGCCATGAGCTGGCAAAATACAGCAATTTCCCTTGTCTGCAGCTCTGGTGCAGCCTAGAACTTCTCCTGAATCTGGAAGGGAGGCTGCACAAGAGCTGTGTGTAAGGGTTTGGATCACCATGCACCCCACTGTTGGAGTGGGCCCCAAAATTTCTACTGTGCCTACACTATTTGGAGCACTATGAACAATGCAGTTGTGCATGTCAGAGACATCAGAGACACTGACAGATTCACTTGCCCATCCCACTGCTATTTAATGACTCTTTGATTTTATTTTAATATTTTAGTATGTTCAAGTGTAGGGGTGATCATGGAGCCTTTAAGAGTGATTGAGCATGTGTCTGAGTGAGCACATGTGTGTGTGTGTGTGTGTGTGTGTGTGTGTGTGTGTGTGTGTGTGAGAGAGAGAGAGAGAGAGAGAGAGAGAGAGAGAGAGAGAGAGAGAGAACTTTAAGGGCTACTGAGCATCTTCCATTTTATTAGCGAAGAGAAGGAATCCGGTAAGAAGGAATTCTTACCAGAGATGGAATTGGGTCTTTGTGATCAGCCATCTCATGGAGATGTACGAAGGGTAGTGCCAAAAGAATGGAGGAAGGATGAATGGAGGACTCCTGGGAAGGAATGATTAATGAGCTTTCTTTCTTCAAGACATCCAGTATAGAGAAAGGACTCCTTATTCCCAAGACTATCACTTGGCTTCCTAAGGTTGCGATCTTGTGTTCGCTATCCTGAGAGTAAACTCTTTGAATACAATTGAATGTACTTCTCTGAGTACTCATACATAAGATTGCTCTGTAACAGTACAAACATAACTAAAGACTGCCTGTAGGGCACAGGATCTGCTACTCTTTGCACAATCCATCATGCCCCCAAGAAACCACAGTCCCTACTTTATTCTTAAGCTCTACCTTAGAGCTCAATCCTGATCAGCCAGATGCACAGGACTACATGAAGCCAAAATGGCTGTAATGGCATCCAACACATTCTCGGCATTCATCCAATAAAAGGGACTTTGTCTTCTTCCACACATAAAGAAAGTAGCCTCATCCTCAATTCTTTGGTAGATGTAGGCAGGAGGAAGGTATTGGGGTGTGTAGGTGGGTAGGTGGGTGCAAGTATGCCTGTAGGAGCTGCTGCTACATTACCTGGGCTAAAGGGAAAAGTTTTCCCTTGTACTGCCTGCTATAGCACAAGACGGGATTGAGCTGTAATTTTTATAGGTATCATATTGCTCATAGTTTAATTGCTATAGGTATCATATTGCTTGGATTTAATTACTGTAGTCAAATAATGTTACCTTTTTTAGACTAAAGAATTCAAGGAACTCTTGGCACAACAATTAACTTCTGGAAGATCCAGTTTATATCCTGGATGTTTTTAACTGTAGCATTCAAAAGCATTAACCCGTATAAATTCAGCACTCCTGATTGGAAATGAGTAGCTACTATCATCCAATGAAGAGTTGAGGCAGAATTTAAAAAAAGAAGTAATTTGCCTGATTATATACAGGAAGCTGGCAACATGGTGCATCCTAGCCAGTGGTCCAACAGACATGGCTAAACATTGAGAGTGTTGGAGTATGCAAACACACTTCATTCCTTGCTGGAAATAGTGCCAAATGGCACACACGTTTCCTTTATCAGTTCACACAGACCGAAGGAGCCATGGGCTGTTATCCCAGAAGAGGTTTGGTTTTCTTACATACTTGCTGAGTACTTGAAAAGTTTTTCATTCCTCTCTTCTCTGCAGCCTCCCTTTTCCTCTGCCCTCCCATCAAACTAATAGAGATACCAGGGCTGCCCTCCACTCAACAACTTCACTCTTGAGTGTCTAGGATTTCATAGTTGTGTCACTTTCAACAAAATGTGGAAAAGGATCTGCCCAAGTGAGTTAGAGGCATCCAATGCATATATAAGTACTTACAATTTGGAATCTCTGTTCTCAAAGCTACAAAAGGAAGAAGCCCAACTGTGTCTGATAAGTCAGAGCCTGTGTGAAGAAAAATTAAAATGCATATTTTAATACATGGCACTAAATTTGAAAACATTTGGATATTTTTCTTTGCTGTTTTACCATTTTGCATAGTATAGTCTTAATTTTGCAAGTAATGGGGTTGGGAAAAGTGATAAGAATATGGAAGTCACACCCCCACTTTCTGGAAATCTAATGCAGCAACTCCTCTGGCTTTTGAGATTCTGCCAAACACTTTCAAGCATCTACTTACAAGGTCTAGAAATGAGTTTAAAAAAGAAAGTTGAGTTACTTGGGGAAATGTTATGCCTGGTAGCGCATTTGGTGCCGTTTTTGCACTCAGGAGGATTCATGACCTACAAACACCCTGGGTTTTAAGTGTCAGTGCTGCAAAACAGTCTTTGACACAATCCTAACCATGTCTACTCAGAAGTAAGCCCCATTGTATCTTATTTCCAGGAAAGTATCTTTTGGATTGCAGCCTTAATTACATTTTGCATAACGGAGAGGAAAAAAATGTAATGCAACAGCAGCATTAATGTGTGTCATTTGCAGAAGGGTGTACAGCAGGCATGTATTGCATGTTGTTGTTTTCCCTGTGAGGCAATGACACCTAAAGTAATTACTTCCAAAACAGTTTATTATTGTCTCTATTTACGAGGTGCTGTACGATGTCATCAAGCTATTGTCAGGCTAGTTATAAAGGGTGGACAAATAAATAGCAGTGGAAGTGAAGTTCTCCAATGATCCACCCTTCCTATGACTCTGCTTCTGAAACTGGGGTTACAGTATATTTTGTATTTCTTTCAGCTTCCAGTAACAGACAACAAAGAACGACTTTGAATTGCTGCTTTTGCCCAGAAATATTGAGTGTGTCTGGAAATGTTCAGAGCTGAACTATCTATTCAAAGGTCTACAAAACAACAAGGTAGAGAAGTTCAAAGGCATTTCTGTCAGAGACAGATGACCAGTTAACTAAAGAAAATACCTCACACTACTAAAACAACATCAATTCTTTCTCTTCGTCACCGGTAACTGCTCTAAGGGACATGCTAGATAGAAAATCACATCAACACTGGGATACCTTTGCATGCTGGTTTGGCAAGCAAGCCTCCATCGCATGGAACTGATTCCCAGTCTTCAAACTGATATGGAAGACATGAGGATCCTTTTTGACTTTGGAAGGAAGACTTGGAACTTAGGAAGCATTTATCATGCAATGTATATGGAAAAATACCCCTATATAGTTAATCTTTTATGGTTTCAAACCCATGGAAATAATTAGGTAGGTCTTCACTCACTTCCTTACAGACAATGGCACTTAACATTGAAATGTAGATGCTATTCATGATATTGGTCTGTAGATTTAGGAAAATGATGAACTATATGATGCTTTAATATGACACAGGAAAGTCTGTCCAAGTCTACTAGCTGGATAAAGTGATAGGAGGCAAATCTGAGACGGACCACTGCAGCAAATACTTTTGGGGGATTTCTTACTGTCTTTAGTGGGGAAAAGAATCAGTCTCTGGTAGTAGTTATTTCTGTTGGCTAAGATCTCTGGTGTGGTGTGGGTTTCACGGGAGAATTGCACAACAGCTGTCGCAAAGAGGTACAAGTACTTGGACAAGTTTTTCCTTATAAAAAACTTTCCTTATCTGAAAGACAGGAATTTTGATCCCAAACCAGCAGTCCAGAAAATTGATGCTTTTCGTGCTTATGGCATAGGCTTTGTATGAAATGAATTATTTATCAACATCTTTATCTGAAAAATTTCTTTTGTTTCCTATTTTTCCATTTCTTTTTCAAAGGGCCTGAGTTTTGCTTGAATTATTTAACTGTTTCCCTAGATGATGTCAAAACTGGCTTCCTTTTAATTCAAAATTTGCAATGGCTATCTTCATGGGAACAAGAGGTTGCTGAAGAGGCCAGGGACAACCATTCAGGAGGGGAATTATTAACGATCCTTATCTTCTGGAATTTGAGTAAATTTTGGTTGATGATCTTTACTGAACAGCATTTACCTTCCTTCCCCCTGCTGTATTTGCCCTCCATCTCCTCCTGCTTTCTGTGTCATATGTTGGTTCTGCTTGAGTCATCTTGAGAGTGGGAGCTCAGGGGCCAGAATGGAAAGTCAAGAGAATACAGTTATGGTCAGTAATATGTGAAAAAGTGCTTTATTTTGTTTTAAGAGATGGACAGTAATCACGATTTTTTTTTAGTAATTACCAGTGGCATTTCTTTCTGGTTCTCTCCTGAATTCCTGAGGGGAGGTCTTCTGAAATAGCTGAGAGAAAAATTTTGGACATGGATTTAAATTTTAATTCAATGTGTATGTTTTGAACAATTTCTTTTTGGGAAAAAGCTCTTCAATTATCTTCACAAATATTTTTTTTCAGACAGGCATAAAGCTTTATTTTGAAAGCCCATTGTTAGATTTTTAAAAAACAAACAAAAAACAAAAAGAGAGAGATGTTAAGAACACATGTAGGACACAATCCTGCCCTAAAGTTTGTAAAAGCAAATCTTAGAGTACAATCCAGAGTAACTATGGGGAGTCCTTGCTCTGATGTAAGAACAATTTACTCTGGCTTGCAATATGAATTTCCCATAGGTTTTCATGAGGTGGTACCATAACTACATCAATATAAATCTCTCTTACATGCTCCTGTGGTTATTCTGGATTGTAAGGCCTATGACTTATGCATGAAGAGCAGCAGATCAGCCTTTAGATTGGAATGTGTCACTTTGGAAAGCTGTTAATGTGGTACAGAAAGCAGAAGTGTGCCCATTCAAACAAATAAGCTTCCTAAATAAGGCAACTTTTCATGTAATTTGCAGACAAAGAAAATGCAAAAATCAGAAACATCATTTTTAAAAACATTCTTAGTTGCTTATTTCAAAACAATCAGTGATATTCATTCTGGTTTTCTATGATCTTTTTTCTTCAGTGCTTATATGTCTTTGATTGGCATTTTCCACTTGATGATTATACTAGTGCAGCTCCTGTTAACAGTGTTGCAATGACAGGGTAAACATTAGTCTGCTTGAAAGCCTTTGAGGTAGTGGTGGGCAACCTAGGACATGTAGGTCACATGAATGCACTCTTTTTTATGAATGCACTCTTTCACTGAAATTCAGGCCTGTGTGCTACGCGAATCCAGGAATACTGGTTTGAAGATCACCCTCAACTTCTGGGTGAGAAAGTGTTTATGAACTGCTTTGAATTCATCTATGAGGCTGCAATCCTAATCTCCAGTGACGCCAGCATAAACCCTAGTACAAGTCCCAAACTGGTGTGAGAGTGTCACAAAAGTGCTGTAAGACACTTCTGCCCCGCTTTTGTGGGAAAGGTTAGGTCAGTGTACAGACATGAACTTGCCTCCCTACATTACCACAGGAACGAGAAGACTAATGGATTGTGCCAGCCTAGGTTAGGATTGTACCTTCACTTATGTAAGTTCCATCTCAAATATATTCATTTATGTAAATTTGTGTAAATTTTTTTGACTCAAACACAATTTTAGAGAGATGTTGTAGCCCTCCTGCCAAAATGTTTGGACACTGATTTAGAGGAAAAGCCGGGATAGTGATAATTTAAATAAATCCAGCATAGGATTCAAAGGGCAGCACAAGAATGGATGAAGTATGTAGATTACTATTGTGTTTGTACCATTTACTATTGTGTTTTGCTGTTGAACAAGTGTCCCAATGACACAGTCTGCACACCTATGCTAGCAATATCAGAGGTGCACGTCCAAGCGGACTTGCAGAGGCTGTTTCCTTACCCAAAGAGGCTTAAAGTCTCCAAAGAAATCCGGCTGTTACCACTTAGGCACCACTGTGGTGGCATAGCTAGAGGTGGAAAAGCAGAGGGAGCCTTACCCCTTCTGAGCCATTCCAGGCAGGGGGAACAAAACAGAGTTGTATGGCTCTGTTTTGCTTGCTGCTGCCTGGAATAGCTCCAAAAGGATGAAGCATCCTGCAAGACTGACTGCTCTTCTCCCCTAGTCATGCCACTGAACCACTGTGTAGAGCTTGAGACGTCAGGGTTTATAGAAAAAGCACATTAAGAGGGGAAGCACAAGTGTTTCTGGACATTCCATTTACAGGACACTCTATTTTCTGTTCCATAATTGATAGTATGCATTTGCTACCCAGCATTTGAAACCCAAAATGGCCCTGGCTGTTGGGGAAACACTGGTTAAAATGCTAACCTGGTAACGTACTCTAATGGGTGCCTATATTCCCCGCTCAAGTTCTGCTCAATTAACAATGACTACAATTGACTGGTCTTTAATCTGAAACAGCTGCTTGCCACCAAGAGCAGACCACCCAACTCAGCAAAACATCAAGGAGCCGATCTCTACAACTAGGTCTGGCACCAGCTGTTTTCCTTAAAATACTCTATATTGTACAGCAGGACCCACCCAGAAATATCAGCTGTACTGTCCAAGGTCCAGACGCCTGTTCATCACTAATGCTTTTTTAATATTTCCCTATCTGACATCACTGATCAGCCATGCACTTGAATATTATTAACCACTGGCCTCCCTCTGCCCCCAACTAAGCATGTGTATGTGGATGAGTAAATAGGCCTTGCATAACAATCTTACTATCTGGACACGTGAACTTTGAACGTATGGTTTTTGGACTTTTTCAAACAATTTCAAGGGACATATTGCAGAAAGGATGCAAGACAGTTACAAACAAATTGGGTCTACACATGTGCTATATATGGTTTCTTGACGACAAAAAGTAGTTTTCCTCTCATTTGGATGCATATAACACAGTCATACTATGACAAGTGTCGAAGCTATCAGGATATATTTTGTTTTTCGGGTTTTTTTTTGGGATGTCTCAGTGCAGGTATATCTGCCACCTTTTCCACTTATTTAATACACCTGAAATTTATTAAACATTTGCTTAACAGGAGCTCATGCTACAATACACAGGTCACTTCAAACATTACAGGTTTGCTACATGGAGAGCACTTTCATACAGGAAGATCAAATGGAAAATTGATTTTCATGTGCAGTTATTGTACCTGCATTATTCGCATTATTCTCAACACTATTAAATACAATAAAACAGTAAAATATCAATACCTAATATCTAATTATCAATACCTAATAAAAATGCAAAAGCCAATTTCAGAAAGTTTCTTATAGTAGCAGAAACAAATAATACAGCAAGAATAAATTCCAAAGAGCAGGGACAAAACAGTAAAACATCTCAAAAAAGCAAAGCAAAAAAGGAACATTTTGAGGTCTTGCCAGAAAGTTAGCAGAAAGGGCATAGTTCTAGCGTCATAATATTGAAACCACCACAGAGAAGGTCTTGCTCCTTATCATCACCAACCTGGTTTCCACCAAGGACAGCACACACACAAGGACAGCACACACAACCCAGCTGTCTTCAGGAGATGGGCCAGTTAATATGGGAGGAAAGGTTTCTGCAAATACCCTGGTCTCAAGTCATGCAGGGCTTTAAAGGTTAAAACCAGCATCTTGGGCTTGGTTTGGTTCAGAAATAAACTAGCATGTTAGTTGCAGGAGCAGTGGACAGACTGAGTCAAACCACCAATGTCCCAAGACACTCTTTTCTCAAAAAATGGTAAATGGAAAAATCCTTTAATTTTCATAATTTATTCCAGTTACAGAATTTGCATTTCTCATGGCATAGAAGCTGGACTTTTCAGCCCAATTGCTCCAGACTAATTTATTCAAGCAGCAGAACTGGCCGCAGCAGCCCCTTTATAATCTTCTCTGATTTTGCTAGATCATTAGTATAATATACAAGAGCAGAAAGAACGAAGTTTTTGCAGGCTCCCAAGTAGTTGCACGCTACCATGTAATCACAATCCTTGAAGGACGCATAACTTTAACAGATGACACACGTTTCAACCCAGAAGGGGCTATTAGAGAGAATGGCCTGGCTGTGTGCTAATTAATAAATGAACTGAGGAAGTGCAAAATAAACCTGTCACTTGCTGCAGGATGTTAGATGTCAACGCCACAAAAGACAGACTGGCTTGAAACCTGCTTTTAAAAAAAACAGTGGAACAAACAGGAACTTCAGGCGAGAGGTGCTTAATAAACAAAGCCCCCTTTGAAAAGCAATGAATGCACAAAAAAGCCCAACAATCCATATGGCGACATGTGCCCAAGATATGAGGGGAGGGAAATCTAAAAAAAGCGGGTAAAATATGTTTGCAAGTACCTAAGGGAAAGTGCAGGTGGCAGGACTCAATAATGTGGGTTTGGAAACCACCTCAAGAGGCAAATCAAGGGAATTTGCCAATATGCAGAAAGATGAGATGGTTGGTGAGAAAACCTCATAATTATACGACCACACAATATGGTTCTTTTAAAAAGAATAGAAAACATTTGCATGCCTTAACTATCAGGCATGTGAATGTCCAGAGGGGGCTGTGCTTTGGGTTTAATCCTAACCTGGGCCAGCACAATTCATTGGTCCTATTTCAGTAGTGATGTAGGGAGGTAAGCGTATGTCTGTGCAATGGCCTAACCCTCTTCCAGGAGTGATGCAGAAGTGTCCGACAGCACTTTTGTGACACCCCCATGACAGCACAGAGTTTATACCTGGCTTAGGCTGGCCTAAGTGGAGATTAGGATTGCAGCCAGTGATGGGCTTCAAAGAAATTAAGAACCAGTTCTCTGTCCATCTGGCAGCCACTTTTAAATGGCTATTTTTAAACTTTATATGTACTATCTCTTGTTAAGAACCGGTTCTATAGAGTAGGTGCGAACCTGCTGGTGCCCACCACTGATTGCAGCCCAAATCTGTGAAGTCCCTGGCTACCTTCCTCTGGCCTTTTTCTTTTTCCATGTTATCATGCTGTACGTTTATGCTGCTTTAATATTTTTAGCTTGCTGAGAATTGTTTTGTCTTTAACGACATGCTTTTTAATTGAACTGCTGTTATAATATACTGTCATGGTTTTAATGTGTGCTTTGGATTTTTTATTATTTTTAAAAAATTCTATGTTTATATGTAAAATTCTTTGTTTCTGTTTATAATCTGTACCTTATATCAGTATTCTTAAAATTGGTAAGCATTGAAAGCTGCTTTGAGCTCCTGGAAAGACAGGGTAAAAATAAGTGATTCCCAAACATTTTTGACTGGTGTCTGCCTTGACCTACTGAGCTAATGGCCATGTTTCCCAGTTAGGGCTACAATTCTATACATTGTAATGGATAGTGAGTGTTTTCTAAAACTTCCTTGGCTGTTTTCTATGGATCCCCAGGGAGCCACAGCATACAGTTTAGGAACCACTGATAAATGTTTCATTCATTCATTCATTCATTCACTCACTCACTCACTCACTCACTCATTCATTGCATTTTTATCCTGCCTTTCTCCCCAGAGATCCAAAGTGGCTTTTTAATGTTATAAAATAAATATTAAACACATCCTTATCACACAGTGTATAAGACTGGTCAATTTCAATTTCATGCCTGTCCAGGGTGACCATATAGAATTAGGGACAAAACACCTTTACCTTTATCCATTGCACAGAAGAAGGCATTTAGGCAAGTTTAGCTCAACATAGAAAGGTTTAAAAAGCAGCACCTGCCTTAATTTCCACTTCAATGCAGTGGTTAAAGGTACAGGCATTTTGTCCTTCATTCTGTATGGTCACCCTGTGCCTGCCCCCCTCTGTTTAGCTAGACATCCAGATGAGGAGAAAGAGATGGACACCCACTTCATATTACCAGCAGTTCTAGCACTGCCTCTGTCCACTTGCTCTGCCTAGTCCTGTTTGAAATGAGTGAGAGGAGGCTGTTCCAAAGTTGCAGGTATGAGATGGGGGTTCAGATCACCTTGCCTCACCCTCTGCTTTCCTAAGCACCCATGTAGGCAAGGAGGAGGCAGCAGCACCAACAGGAATCCTTTAAAGGGGGAAGATACTAGCAGGTATGGTGGATGTGGATCTGCCAAAGTTCAAACAGTAGTTCTGCTCAGACGGTCTTGTACTTTCCTACCCTCAATATCCACTGATTTAACAACAACCACAACCACCGCTACCACCACAACCAACCACCAAAAATAACGTATTTCATCAGGAAAAATGGTGCTACCTCCACTGGCTCCCTCTGCTGTTTATTTTCTATTTTGGAAGCAGAGGAAAAAAATTGAGAAATGAACTTTCTGAAGAAGAGAATTACCCTGGATTGTTCTGGTCTCTGTGCAGAGGCCATTTTCAAACGTTATGCTTGAATCACATTCGGAATTTGACATCATGGTAAACTAAATGATGAAGCTGGCTGGACCAAACAGTAAATTTGATTTTAAAATAATTTTGCTCTGCATGAGCAGAATGCATAAGCACCACGTTTGGGACGAAAACGTTAATCCACTGATCATTCAGGTTGCAAATATTCAAAAAGAGGTCAATCCTCTTCTGTGATATGGTTTCTGAAAAGTACTTGCGCGTTCTGCAACCTGTGTACAATAAATCACAAAAGCAAATCCCACTATGTTCAATGGTACAAAGGATTGCATTCTGAGACAAATAAAGCTACCTGGTGGTATAGGGGTACCTCTTAGCAGCAACTGCTAACTGTGTAAATTCTGCCAGCAAGAGCCGGGTGTATTCTGCTTGTATCACACCAGAGGGAGTATTGGTAAAGCAGTGCAGAGGAGAACCCTGCTATATTGAAAACTGCTGTTGCTGCTGCTTTTCCTTCAAGTGCAAAAAGTGCAAAGGAGTCCTGAAAATTCCTTTTTGACATCATTCCAATGTTTCTAAATATACCTGTTAGCATTGCACAATTGCACCTTTTCCTTCTTTAGCTGGGTTCGGTGAGTGACCTGCAGGGCCTCTGAACTACTGAACTCTGAAACAGGCAAAAGGCAGCCTGTCCTAAGCAATGGCTGTTTTCTGGCTCTTTCTCCAGGCCTGCTGGGAACCCTAACTGATTCACTGCTTTTTCTAATGCTGAGCTGTGGACTTTGTCCGGAGAGATTTTCTATGAAATCAGAGAGTGATTTGTGTGTTAAGAAGCGGCACTGGTTCAAAAATGTGTCTCATTACTCCTCTGTTTCCCTGACTTCTCCCCCAGAGTATCCAAATTCAGATACCCTCACAAGATGAAATTCGAAGAAAAGACTGCAGTTCATTTGGTTTTGTCTCATGCCTGCATGTCTCAAATAACCATTTATGTTTGAACTTGTGCTTTAACGCCCCCCTCTAAATGCTCCGATTCTTCTTTACAGTGCACAGATTTGGCCGTTTAAAAAGAAAACAAGAAAAATGTAGTTCATGGGATGAGATCCACAAATTAGTAATATTGTGCATTACCTTAGGATCCTGAGTCTTTTGGACACACTATGCTATTCCTGTATCCCAAAATATATATCTTTCTTTTAAGACTGTCTCAGAATCAGGCTTGCACTCTGCAAAGCCTAAGGGTGTAAAAAAATAAATCATTTCATGGAATTTTGGATTATACATTTGATATGGGCATCATTCAGTTAATATTAAAAAGATTTCTAGTGCCCAGAATTTGCAAACTTTGAAAAGGGGAGGTTTGATCTGCTCCCACACTGAAGGATGTTCTGTCACCAGTTGTAGATATCTTTGGGGCATGTCTACTCAGATGTAAGTCCTATTCTGTTGAATGGGGCATACCCCCAGGAAAGCATGGATAGGATTGTAGCCTTATTCTGGCAAGATCTTTGAGTTTTGTGATATACAGCCCAATCCAGAGCAACTAATCTGTCCACATAAGAGCCCTTAGGTTGCCCTATCTAACACTAGGTTGGAGCAACTGCAAGATGCTCCAGCCCAGTTACTCTGAAGGAGGCTTAGGGCAGAGCAAGGCAAGATAGGGTGCCCTAAGAGAGGTGGACCTGCTCTGCCCTAACTGGGGCAGCCTAAGCAGCTCAGGAGAGGCAAGTTGAGGGCATGTTGAGCATTGCCTAGGGCAGAGCAGTTACTCTGTATCCAGAGCCTGTTTCCAAGGCAGAAATACCCTCTTCCAGCCCCCAGAGTTATACCACCTCGGGAGCAGGTATAGTAATGAGTAGACCCATAGGGGTCCATGATAAGGCCCGAGTAAGAATGGCAGTGCTGACCAAAAATCTGAGTTCTTGGCCATCCTAGCGGCAACCCTTCCTCTCAACCTCAGGATATGGAACAATCTACGGCTGCCCACAAACCTCAGGATACAGCAGGCCACTCCAAGAAGCCCCTTGTATTCACTGTAGAATGTACTGGCATCTCATCAGGGACTCCTTATAAGGCAGGCACCCAGTGGCGTCACCAGACTGGTGCGGCTGGTGTGGGCTGCATTGGGGATGCGCTCCGTATGGGGTGATGTGCCGGAGGAGTTTGACTGTCCTTTGGCAGGCCCCGGGCGTCAGCACCCCCATTCAGGCCTGCTCCAAGGCGGAGCAGCAGCCAGAAGCTGACACTTGTCTGAGGAGCTGGCCTGAACGGCCATCTGAGATGCACTGCGCAGAAACACACTGAGCATGCCGAACAGCTTCAGAGGAGACTTCCTTAGAGCAGAGAAAGTCCGCGCCTCTGCACAGCCATTCGGCCTCACTCAGGAGGCGGAGCGGCAGCCGAATGGCTTCAGAAAGAGTACTGCACAGGCACCAACTCTGACGCCTGCACAGTCTCCCCCGAAGCCAAAAGTCTTCAGAAAAGTACTGCGCAGGTGTCAGAGATGGTGCCTGCGCAGTACTCTTTCTGAAGCCGGTTGGCTTCAGAAACAACTGCGCATGCGCCAACTTTGGTGACTGTGCAGTCCAGGTGGGGGGGGCGCATCCCAGGGATGACGCACAGACTTCCGCACCAGGTGATGTGCAGAGTCATGTCACCATTGTAGGCACCACAGCTGTTCCTTGTTCAGTGTGATCTGAGGGGTGTCTCCTCAGGAGCAAGTCTTCCCCTTGTGTCAATTACTTAGCATGCTCTGGAGCAGTTAGGGCAGCCCAGGCTTCCTGACTCTCTGGATTCAGCATAACTTTCTGCTCTGGATACAGAATAGTTAGGAGAGTGCAGTTAGGTCAGAGCAGGCTGAATTTGCTCTGGACTGCAGCCTTAGTGTGTGTATGGGAGAAGGCTCTTCTGAATAGTTTCTGTGCTGCCTTTGTGATAGTTTGTTTGTAATATTTATTTTAATATTGTTTTGCTGTTATGTGGTTTTCTTCACTGTCTTGAATACCTCCAAATTCAAGTGAAAAAGCCAGAAATAATTTTAAAGGAAGAAATGGATCTGGATGTATGATGGCAGGCAGAATGGCACTGCGTATCCAGAAAATGTGTTCTGATGGTGCAAACATTTTCATGGTGGATGCTGGATCTGGTAAGTTAGTAACCATCTAGCACTGGTTAGTTAGCATGGAGAGTGGGTAGGAGAAAAGCAGGAAGGGGGCAGGCTTACATCAGGGCAAGCAAACCAATTTTTCCTTATCGCAAAGATACCTCCAGAGGTCAAAACAGCTTTTCAGGATTCAGCAGACACCACATTGGTTAATGTTCAGATCAGTAATTTTGTGGCAAAGACTTATTTTTTGCTTGTGTGGTTTCATTTTATATGACAAATCTTTCTTCTGATTATTATTATTATTAAATACTTCCAACAACCACTGAATACAGTAATAATTATCTCCTAGCTTCTATATGCTACTTATGAGTACTTGGGGATTTTTTTTTTTTTTTTTTTGGGGGGGGGGGGGGGCTCATAAGCCACACTTCTGGGCTCCCCAGCACACTCATTTGGAAATCAACTGAACTTATTTTTGATTAAACATGGACTAGGCTACCCACTAATGTGATATACCAGATCTTTGTTAATTATTTAACTGAGAAATTATTACGGAGAAGAGTATAGAAATAATGCATGCCATATAAAAGATGGACATTAGTTACTTACTTTCTAATGGATGATGTCAGCATCTTAAGATTCCTGGAAAAGATTGCAATGTCTTTTCAGAGCTTTAAAACTGGTGTTTGGAATTTTCATTACTTTAATCTGAATTCATACAAATACATGAACGCGTTCAGTACAGGATGTTGTGGCGGGTGTCTGGACTTTTCATATCCAGATGAAATAGAGAACAAGCCAAGGATAGCCATAGTGGTAACTTTAGAAGAGAGGTTCGAGCGCACTGCGCCAAAGCTCAACAGAGACATCACCTCTTCGTGGACAAAAAGCTATTATGATGGATGACTTGGCTGGAATTTCCCCGCTGTTGCATGCAGCTCTGAACAAGAACCATGCACCACCATGTTGATTTCTCTCTCTTCTTTCTTGCCACTTTCATGGACAGTTTGACATAAGGAATTTATTTGAGAAATCTGACCCACTATTCAGTTCTTGAAAATTGCTCATGGACAATTTGTGGTTTACTGGGAATTTGTCTAAAATTATGTGTTGAATATCCTCTAGGTCTAATTCTTTGGTTTTTACATTTTGCTTATTGCCAGCTCTTTTTTTTTAATTATAAGTCCCAGAATGAGTTGAAAAAAGTCCTCATAAGAGCCTCCAAATCAGAAAAGCCTAATTTGGAGATCCTTTGATTCTCTTGTTGGAAGAGAACTTCCAAGATCAATGTTTAATTTCTGCTGGTCGGCTTCAGCTTCATTGACTTTATATGACAGATCAATTGACAGACAGCCCAATCCTAAGCTTTCTAGAACATCGGGGCTGCTGCAGTGCCAAAATGGCCTGCCAGGGTATCTTAAGTACAACGGGCAGCCACCAGCAGCACTTTTACCCTACAATCCAGAGTAACTGTGGTAACTATAGGAAAATGTAAGAGGCACTGACTCTGGACTGCTCTATGCATTTCCCATAGGTTTCCCATAGGTGGTACAGTAACTACATCGGTGTAAAAGGTCCCGTCGATGTAAAATGTCCTGTAGGATTGTAGCCTAAGAGATGTTCATCATCTTCCATTGGATAGCTCCACAATGGGCTTCTTGATTCTGCAGCAGCCTTTGGGCTCCTCTCCACCTTCTCCTCTCCCTCCATCACCTCCTTCTGCTCCTGAATGCCTCCTCCCCCAATACCCCCACTCACCATTCCACTATCTGCCAGTCTGGGCAACTTTCAAATGGCGGAGCACTGGCTTATTATGATGTGTTAGTGACAGTGTGCACTGGAGGTAAGCTGGTGCACTGAGCTCAGGATTGGGCTCTTTGAACCACTACTGCTTCGAGAATCCATCCACACTGAAAACAAAATCTGCAGTCTTCTCAGAATTGAGCTGGTGTACTCACCTCTTAATAATGTTCCCAAAATCAGAGAATTGTTGGGAGGAGAGCAAACCAAATTTTCAGAGAGGAATGCCATGATAATGGAAAGATCCAAAGGGATCAGCAACAATTTCACTATAAATGATGGCTAGACATGAATGCCAGCTCGTCTCATTTTAGAAAATGAAACAGCTGCTTGTACAAGCAGATTCTAGATTGCTATTAAAGTTGGGATCCTGTAAGCACAAAAGTGAATCTGAGAGAAAGCTGTTGAAATAGCTGCTTCCCATGGACTAACATTTGGAGGGCAGTCTCTTTGGAATAGCTGAAAACAAGATAAATAAGGTGGCAAACAGAAGAAGGGACCATGAGAGGAGATTCTCACTCCATTCATTTGTAACCACCCAAGTAATCCTTACATAGCGGCTCTGCCTGCTTATTTGGCCATAGTGCTGATCCTTTCTGTAACAATGAACATAGAATTTAATCCATACTTGACCCTTCCTCCTTTCTTGGAATCTGTTAAAGATGTTATAATTCCTTGACAGTAATGGATGTAGGATTGCCTTATAACTTCAGAAATAGCTTTCCAAAGGGGAAAAATAGACATCTAGGAATAAATAGTTGGGAGTTGTATTTGCAAAACAACTGATAGGTAAATTTGCTAGTGGTTGAGGAATAGTAGAACTGACTCTTCCTTCTTTTGGCATTTATGCATTGTCCAAAAATTGACCTTTTGTTGAATTCAACCAGTTGTTCTTGAGTTCCGCTATCAGTAAAGGAGGATTGAGCTAGTGGACAGATTCAATGTGAATATGGAACTACTAGTCCCAAAGGCTGTTCGTCAACTGTGTAACCTGATCCCATACACCTTCACTTGGCAATAGTTCCCCTGAGCTCCATCAACCTTACTCCCCAGTGGCGATTCCTTTATTTTACGCATTACACATATTTTAATTGCACCATTCAAATAAAAAAAAAAAAACATGTCCAAGGCACTTATAGTATAAAAACATACAACATTAATCTTAAAAACAAGCAGGGAAATGAAATTCATTAATCAAGATAGGTCAAAAGAGGCCGGAATGAAAAAGAAAGATGTTCTCTTTCTGTAGCTTTCTTTGGCAGAAAGCTAATAAAGAGATTGCTTGGCAAAGCTCCCTTGCCAGGGAGTCCCATAATATAATAAAGAAGAGAAGATTCTCTTCTACCTCCCAGTTTGATGCAATTCAGATGCTGAAGGAGTGTGAAGAACCTCCATAGTAGACCTTAGCATGCCCTGTATTTTCTGGCTCAGAAATATGAATGTTGGCAGCCTTGAAAGTTTGCTTCCCTATCGATTAGGAGAGCATTACAACTCTTTGGTGACCACATTTTGAGTTAATCTTGAAAAGAAATTTCCCATTCTCCAACCCCCTTTCACCTACCTATCACTAAGCTTTGAATCATCCAGTGCAAGTATTCATTGTATTACCCCCCACAATGGACCTTCTCCTGCACCAGGCATTGCAAAAGAGAGCACAATCCTCAAAAGTACGCATGTCAACTCAAAAGTACGCATCATTGTGTTCAATGAGTCTTACTCCCAGGAAAGTGTCTTTAGGATTGCCATCTAAATTACAGTATCATATGCACAGTGTGATTGCAGTGGCATCACTAGGTTTGATGCCAGCCCTGTTCACTTTAAGGTCATCCAACAAAGCAACAGAAAACCAGTGTCCAACTTGATGACCTTCACCCAACTGAATAAAAATTGTAGTACAGTGGCGCCTCACGTAACAAGCACCTCACGTAAAGTATGTTCCACGTAACAAAAATTTCTCTAGGATCCTGCTTCACGTAACAAACTGTGCTTCACGTAACAAGCACACACTTTGGCAGTTGGGGGAGACATGCTGGCCGGCAACCCTTTTCAAAAGCATCAGGGCTGCCTATCGTGCCTGCCCATATCTATCTATCTATCTATCTATCTATCTATCTATCTATCTATCTATCTATCTATCTATCTATCTATCTATCTATCTATCTATCTAGCTAGCTAGCTAGCTAGCTAGCTAGCTAGCTAGCTAGCTGTGCATGGGGGAAGTTGCCCATGGGGGAAGATGTGCATGGGGGAAGATGTGCCCTGGGAGAATGGCATATAGGGAAATGTTACTCCCACAACGAGGGTACACTTTTCGCTAGTTGATCATAAATGGGAACAGGAGGTCTCTGTATATCCACCCATGGATCACACTGACAACAGCCATGGAGCACCCCATTAACTATAATGAGACTTACTGCATCATGTCAGGCTGTAAATGGGAACAGGAGTTCCCTGCAACCTCCACAGGCCTACATTAAGTTGGAGTAAGCCCCATTAACCATAAATGGGAACAGGAGGCTAGCTGCTAGCTAGCTAGCTAGCTGCTCATGGGGGAAGTTGCTCATGGGGAAGTTGCGCATGGGATGTTGATGTGCCCTGGGGGAATGGCATATAGGGAAATGTTACTCCCACAACGAGGGTACACTTTTCGCTAGTTGATCATAAATGGGAACAGGAGGTCTCTGTATATCCACCCATGGATCAGCTGCACATGGGGGAAGTTGCGCATGTTACTCCCACAACAAGGGTACACTTTTCGCTAGTTGATCATAAATGGGAACAGGAGGTCTCTGTATATCCACCCATGGATCACACTGACAACAGCCATGGAGCACCCCATTAACTATAATGAGAATTACTGCATCATGTCAGGCAGTAAATGGGAACAGGAGTTCCCTGCAACCTCCACAGGCCTACATTAAGTTGGAGTAAGCCCCATTGACCATAAATGGGAACAGGAGGTCTCTGTATATCCACCCATGGATCAGCTGCACATGGGGGAAGTTGCGCATGTTACTCCCACAACAAGGGTACACTTTTCGCTAGTTGATCATAAATGGGAACAGGAGGTCTCTGTATATCCACCCATGGATCACACTGACAACAGCCACGGAGCACCCCATTAACTATAATGAGACTTACTGCAATGTGTCAGGCTGTAAATGGGAACAGGATGTTCCTGCAACCAGAGGGCCATATTAAGCTAGGGCATGAACGGAACCTAACTTTAAAAAATACACATAAATATTAAAATATAAATTATTTACTTGTATACATATAATCCTTGTTAAATTACGTAGCCAACAGGGAGTGCAAAGCACCATGGAGTGTTTTCATAGAATCATAGAGTTGGAAGGGACCCAGTGGATCATCTAGTCCAATCCCCTGCCTGTAGTAGGAGATCTTTATCTTGTGGGGACCCGGGTCTCGAACCCTGGCCTGCTGGTTAACAGGCACAGTGTCTTAACCACTTGCACCTAAATGCACTCAATTTTTTATTTGCTAAAATGCTTACTAGACTTCTCAGTAGGCATAAATAGGATTTCTGTGAATCTGCCCCATCTTATGGGCAAAGCACATAAAAACCAAGTAAAAAGAGTGTATCTTGTTTATGTGGACAGAGTTTGGACATTTTGTGGGTGCTATTATCAGTGCAAATATTCCCCGCTCCTGGGATAAAATGTGCAAAGATAGAAATTCCACATTTACTGATCAACTAATATGACCATTATGATGGCTCCAAATGATCCACCTTCCTGGCCCACATTCCACCATCAGATGTGGAATGATGGAAGCTCTCTCTCTCTTCTACTTTTGGCACCAGACAAATTAAATTTGTCCATTGTATTGGGAAGCTGACGTCCATAAGGTTTTCTTGTCAAGATACTGGAGTGAGTTGCCATTTCCTTCTCCTGTGGCTCACATTTAGTCTGAACTCTCCACTGTGACATGTCCGTCTATGTAGCATAACTCATAGACTCATTGGAGGCTACTTTAGAAAATAACCCGAAGCTGGGAAAAACTGAAGGGAAAAGGAGAAAGGGACAGCAGATGATGAAGTGGTTAGATAGTGTCACCAAAGCAATGAATGAATTTGGACAAACTTTGGAAGCTTATGGAGGATAGGGGCCTTGGAGTGCTGCAGTCCATAGGGTCATGAAGAGTCGGACACAACTTAATGACGAAACAACATTGAGAAAACTACAATTCCCACCATTCATGGCATCTGGCTCAAAGCTGTAGGTCAAGTTTTAGGTAAAGAAACTTCCCTCCAACTTGCTTCTTCCATCAGAACAGTAAGCCAACAGTAAATAAATTAAGTAAATTCTGCAAGTGTGCTGTTTGTTGCATATACACGCAGTGGGAGTAATGGCTTGCAGTTGTCCCATGCACATTTAACCCACGTAAATGCAGAGAAATATACATGTGTGAGGGCCACACATGTCAAACTACAAGTCTGTTTCATGCTTTTTTCCTACCTAGAAGCACTTGCCATGAAGGGTAGGTACAACATTGAAAAGAGCCGGTGAAAAATAATTTTTCAAAATTGTAAATGTTTCACGTTTCTTCAAATTGCCACCACCAGGTGACTCTAGAGCTCTTCCTGTTTCATTCACATTTATTGCCTGTGCGTCAGTTCTGTATCTAAGAGAGGCTGGGGGGATGTAAGTAGGGGAATCAACCCAGGGCAAAAGGTTTAAATATCTATCCCTATGTTGTGGCCTCAATCCAAATCCCCTTCCTCTTCATAACTGCTTTCTGAAGGGAAAAAAATTTAACGCTTATAGCCATTAAACTTCCATAAGACAGCTCATTCATCTTTGAGGATGTGTCCTCAATAAGACATCGCCCCCCCCCCCCAAAAAACAAACAACCCAAAACAACCCAAAAAACTGAAAACACACTCCCCCGAACTGTGACCAATCCAGAAATTTCCCCATGGCGCTGAAGTTCTGTGTCGCACAGCGTGAAACTTTGGACGAGAACAGATTTTCATTCAACTGTTTGCCAGTGAGGAAAACAGAACAATAGTGAAATGCAGTGGGTGATTTTGCAAGGTCAAGAGTGGTCTTGAAGAACTTGGATTGGGAATGTTCTGTGCAGCAACACATGCTAGCTGCTAATGTGCTAACATATGCATCGAGAGAGACCAATGTACATTTCATGGACTGTGCAGTTTCCCCAGGAAGCCTGCTGAAAATTCCATCTACTAATGATCTCCATAGAAAAAGCCTCCCAGGAGGAGACATACATGTATCTATGTATGTGCAATAATGGCTGCAATCCTAAGTATGTTTTCCTGGGAGTAGGGCATGGACAGGATTGTGCCCAATGCCAGATAAACATATATGAAAAGCAAAAAAAGATGGGAAAGGGTGGCTTTGAAATATAGCTTTCCAAAATAATAAAATGGGGGGGGGGGGGGGACAGCCAGGTAGGCTAGAAAACTGACCTCTCACCTCTTCCCTCCATTCATTCATCACATCTGCCTTTGGAAAGGAACCATTATGAACAGGTGCCACTTTACAATGTGTCTATGAATGTTAGTCACTGCAGGGACTTCTGTGCACTCCGCACTCTGCAAATGAATGAATGGGTCAGCATGCCTCCTACCCAGAGAGGTGGTTGCACATGAGAAGAACCGCATGTCCTCTTTTTCCAGGAGATGGAAAGAGTGGGAGGCAGGGAGACCATATGTCCTCTTTTTCCAGATGTCATCATGTCCTGGAAAAAAAATCTTCATTGTCCTCCTTTTCCTTGTGAGCAGGCAGCATGTAGCCTCTTCGTAATTCAGAAATTACATGTAATCAATTACATAGAATAGTTTTAAATTTCATATGTTTAAATGAAGCACATGAAAGCAATATCTCTGACTGCTTTTAGCTTTTATTTTTGCCATGTCCTACATTTTTCTTGGGTGTCCTACATTTGGGTGGGACTTTTTTACTTTTGTCCTTTTTAATCGTGACATCTTTTCACACTGCTCAGAGAGGTCTGCACTTCATTAATTGGTTACAAGGCTACCCACTTGGTTTCAGTAGAGCAGAAGTGTCTTGATGATGCTGCTGCTGCTGATGGTGCTGATGACGATGTATAATAATAATAATAATAATAATAATAATAATAATAATAATAATAATGTTGCTGTTGTTGTTTTTGGGGGGACAGTTTTTCCAAAGTGGAGGAATGGGGTCAGAGCAGAAACAGGCGGGTTTTGGGGAGACGATGATGATGATGGTGATGATCAATTATTATTATCATCTTTAGTGCTAGTGATTTTTGGGAGGGGGGCAGGTTTTTCAGCATAGAGAGTCAGATATGGTGCCAGAGCAGAGTTAGGCGGCTTTGGGGTGGCAAAGATGATAATGCTGCTGCTGCTACTGATGATGATGGTGACGATGATGCTGATGGTGGTGATGATCAATGATTACTATCATTAATGATTTTGGGGGTCAGATAGTCTGGTGACTTTGGGGAGGCGATGATGCTGATGATGGTTTTTGGGGAGAGCGTGGAGGGTGCGGGGCGAGCCCGAGGAGAGCCAGGGAGGCGAGGCGAGGCGAGGCGAGGAGGGCGGAGGGGAGGAGCAGAGCAGGGGAGGCGGGGAGGGACTTCGTGCGCTGCCGAGCCTGAAAAAGCGACCCTTCAAAAGAGAGACGGGCTAGAGAGAGCCGGAGTGCTGCGCTGCGCTTCTGTGCCTGGCCTTGGAGCGGGGACCGGGAGCAGCACCGCACAGCACACAGCAGCAGAGCAAGAGCAAGAGCCCCAGGAGGAGGAAGGAAGGAAGGCAGGCAGGCAGGCAGGCAGGCAGGCTGCAGAGCTCGGGCTCGGAGGGAGCAGACCCTCCTCCTTCCCTCCATTCGCACCAGGATCTCTTCCACTCGCCTCTTAATTTATTTCCACCCCGCCTGCGGAGGAGCCTCTGGATCCTTTGGCTCCCCTTTTCCAAGTGGAAAGAAAGAAAGAAAACTCTCCGCTCTCTCCCTTTCCGCTCTTGGACTCCTGGCAGAAGGATCTCCCTTCAAGGTGATCCCCCCAAAAGGATCTCCCTTGAAGTTCCTCCAAAAGGATCTCTCCTAAAGGTGATCCCAAAAAGGATCTCCCTTGAAGAATCCCCCCAAGGATCTCTCCTTAAAGTGATTCCCCCAAAAGGATTTCCCTTGAAGGTGGTCCCTAAAAAGGATCTCTCCTGAGGGTGATCCCCCAAAAGGATCTTTCCTAAAAGTGATCCCCAAAAGATCTCCATTGAAGGTGGTCCCTAAAAAGGGTCCTTCCTGAAGGTGATCTCCAAAAAGGATCTGAAGGTGATCCCAAAAAGGGTCAATCCTGAAGTTGATCCCCACCCAAAAAAGGTGATCCCCAAAAGGATCTCAATCGAAGGTGATCCCAAAAAAGGAGCTACCCTGAAGGTGGTCCCCCAAAAGGATATCTCCCTGAAGGTGATCTCCAAAAGGGATCTCTCCCGGAGGTGATCCCCAGAAAGGATCTCTCCTGAAGGTGATCTTCAACAATCCCCCTCCCCCAACACCAACCAGCCTGCGAGCCTCAGGATCGGATCCCAAGGGGGGAAAATGCATTGAAACTTTTGGGCAAACTTTTCTTCCCTTCCTGCTGCCCTGGTGGGAGGTGCTTTCCTTGTGCCCTGCCAGTGCCAGTGATCGATTGCTGGGGTGCCACCTGGAGCCTACTGGGGAGCTGCTCCGGAGGGGCACCTGGACAAGCAGAGCTAGAGAAAGAGAGATCAGAGGGGGGTGTGTGTGCGCGGAGGAGGAGGAAGAGGAGGACCTGCGTCTTTGGCGCCCAGGGAGCCGGGCTTATGGACGTGTGAAATCAGAGACTGAAACCTCTGCGCCCCCAATCCTTGATCGCCCAGGAGGAGCGGCTCCAGGAGCAGGAGGGAGCCAGCAGGAGTCAGCCAGCCAGCCAGCCAGCCAGCTCTCACCTTCTCCTGCCTCCCCCTCGCCTTGCTGGAGGAATCATGAACTTTCTGCTCACTTGGATCCACTGGGGGTTGGCTGCGTTGCTCTACTTCCACCACGCCAAGGTAAATTTCAGAGGGGGGTTGGTTGCCCTTCCCCTTGATCTGCCTCCCTCTGTTACCCTTGATCCCGCATGGTCTGCCTGCTGCTTTCTGAACATGCTGTCTGGCTGGCCACATGGCAGGGCAGAGCCAAGGTGGAGACAGCCGGGCTGGGTGGCTGCCCTTGGGAGGAGATCTCCAGCATGTCGCGACATATCCCAGGGGAATCGCGACATAACCGGGGAAATCGCGATATGCTGGATTTTTAAAAAGCCCTGGAGAAGGAGAGGGAGATCTACCCCCCACTGCTGCCCAGAATTGGGAACCTGCCTGAGCATGGAGATCCTCATTGATCCCCGGGTATGGAGGCAGCTCAGCGCCTTCTTGCATCAGCTTCTCACTCCTGACATTGCAAAAGGGGGTTGTTGGCCTGTTTGCTTTTCAGCCCAGACCATTTGCTGTCCGGAGTTCAAAATCGCAGAGCCTGCAAAAGCAAACAGAGATCAAAGATCTGCCTTCCTTCCAGATTCATTTGCAGAATGAAAGCCCAGTTTACTCAGAAGTTAGCTCCATTATGCTCTATGGGGCTTACTCCCAGGAAAGTATGGATAGGATTGTAGCCTTACAGCCTCCTACTCAGAAGTAAGTCCCAATGGGGCTTACTCTCAGGAAAGTGTGGATAGGATTGTAGCCTCAGAGCCCCAGCCTACGCCTGCCTACTCGGAAGTAAGTCCCATTAAACTCAATGAGGCTTACTCCCAGGAAACTGTGGCTAGGATTGTAGCCTTACAGCACAATCCTAACCATGTCTACTCAAAAGGAAGCCCCATTGTGTTCAGTGGGTCTTACTCCTAGTGTCTTTAGGATCGCAGCCTTAGAGCCCTAGTCTATGCCTGCCTACTCAATGGGCCTTATTCCCAGGAAAGTTGGATAGGATTGCACCAGCCTTAGTGACCTGCTGAGTTACCATAAATAGGAGTTTCTTCTCCTGCATTCAACTTCCAAACCCCTTTTCCTCTCTTAACCTTCAAGTATTGCTGACAGTGGAAGTCTGTTGCTAGCCCTGTAAAATATATGAGGGTGCAATCCTAACCAACTTTCCACCACTGTGCTAGGGGGGGGGGGGGGAACACAAACACTGTGTTTGTTCCTTTATCTGGGAGTTGCATTGCCCTTACCTTGATGCAAGAAAGTTGGTTAGGATTGTGCCCTGAGAGTTTCACTCGGCTTCTCCCCATTTTTAAAAAAGTACAAATCATTGTGTCTAAGAGTTTGAACAGAGCGCCAGGTTGAAATGGCTCAAGTTTGCTGCCAGGTAGATCTACCAAGGTTGGTTTTCTTCTGCCATCTGTCTGGAGAGGAGGGACATGGACTAGCTAGACTATCTCCATAACAAGTGGGAAAATGAATGCTTTGTGAAAACTAACCTGTTACCTAAGGAAGGTCCATAAAGGAAGACCTTGGATAGGCACGATTTCGGATGTAGATTTAGGCTGCAATCCTATCCACACTGTCCTAGAAGCCCCATTGACTTATAACGTGGCTCACTTCTGAGTAGATACGCATAGGATTGGGCTCTCTGGGCAAACGTGACAGCTCTCTTGCTAACCTGTTAGGCTGCTACTTTTTGCCAGTTGACAGCAGCCCATGAGGCTGTGCTGGATAGGAAATGAGGCTGCAGTTCCCTGGGGAAACAGGTACATACTGGGTCAATGTGATATCATGGTCATACTTGTGTTTTAAAGCACACTTCAGAGTTTGAATATTATAAACTACAAACTGCGGACTTTAGTAAAAGAGGTACAAAAAGAACCAATAGTTGCAGGAGGAAAAAAGTGGGATAATTATAGGAGAACCTGGATTTGGGGGAAAATCCTTCTTTTCATCCAAGGAAATGTTCTGTTATTAAGACCATAGACTCCCTTATGGAAGATTTTGTGGAATTATGGTCATGGTAGTATTTGCAGTGCCAGTCCAAGCATTCCTAGTGATGTTGGCTGTAATTCTGGCATTAGGTGTGATTCTTTGTTGGGAGAGAGAGAGAGATGGAGGAGGATATTTATTTATGATTTTGGTAGTACCAGAGACATAAGATAGGTCTTTTTGAGGTTGGGAGGAAGATCAAGGAGGCATGTAGGTAGTACATTGTGTTGGTTTGAATGAAAATGTTGGGGAGATGCAGTGCTAAGCCATGGCTCTTTTGGGTGAATGCAAAGATACAGTTACTAATCATGGAGGCTTTAAGTGTTCTGAAGTGAGGCAGGGACAGTGGGAAATTGTGCGTCAGTGACCTGGCACAGGAAGCACAGGTGTTGGTTTCCACTCACAAGGTATGTAGCTGGCTGTAACAATTATTCAGTCATAGTGTCCCTCTACCCCCCTCTTATGATTAGCCATTTTTGAAAGTGCTTCTCTCTGAACCAAGCTACTCTTGCTCTACTCAGAGGTTGAGGCAATTGGTGCCAAACTTTGTCAAGTTACACGTCTGCATTTCTGCACTTTTTTCCTGCCTTGACCCAAAGGCTTTGAGCAGGATTTGGATCTAGGAAGCAAGACCTTGGACAGGGCTATTCTGTCCTTGGTTTTCAACTAAAGTGGCAGCCTGTGGTTCCCTTCCATTATTATTTTGCTTAATGGATTTCTTGTTAGTTAGGTGTAGTGAGCATATGCTGGAGCTCCCCCCAAGATGTATTGCCAGTGGGATCAAGCAAAGATCAAACAGGGAGGGAAAGAGGGGAGGGAGGGAACAAGAGCCTGTGACCAGACTGCTAATGATCTGGCAGCCACTAGCCTCTAACCATTGATCAGCCCACACTGGGGACATGCCTCCCGCCCAGCTCCTTATGCTAACTTGCTGAGAATGGAGTGGGTCACCTTTCACCAGAGCGTCCCTATTCTCAGTTCTGGATATGCAGCAGGAAAATGGATATTCCTTGCAAAAAGAAAAAAAAACTCAAAGATAGATCCCCATCCAATAACAGTATCCTGTCATTTCTGGACAGCTCAGGCTTCTCTTTTTCTCTCTCTTTTGTCCTATGTCAAAGATCCCTCTGGCTAATGCGGGATTACTGACCCTTCTCTCTTGTATGGACAATGGGGAAAGATGGCAGCAAAGCCCCTTTCTGAAGCTGAAACCTCAGAGAAGACTTTCTCGCGCCTATGACGGCAAGGGCTTTAACTCCTGTCCTGGGGGCCCTCCCAAAGTGGCTGGATTGTTTGTTCCAGTCCTAAACAGTTACAAAGCTCTTTTAATGAGGCTGCGGAGATTAGGGGGAGGGGAAGAGAGAGAAAGGGTGGTAGTGTTGGGAAGGAGTCAGGAGAGTGAGTGTGTGCAAGGAAATTATTGGATTAACCTTTTCTCTTCCTTGTTTCAATTTAAAATTGGGCCCCTTGTTGTCAAGCAGGAGGTGGCGTTCATCTTGATTTCAAGAACAGTCTTTCACAGCAACCTGCAGAGAGCCCAAGGCCTCAAGGAAGCTTTCCTCCTGCCGTCCGAGAATCGAGCTTGCTCTCCTTTTTTTCCCCTGAGGCACATGTCACAGGAAAATATGAAATGAGATGGAAAGCCAACATGCTATAGAAACAATGAGTAAATCCCAGAGCCAGCAGAGGATACAAGCAGTGGCAGTGTGACCTTCAGAAGGACACTAGTTTCCTGGAAATAGGTTTTTGCTACTGGCTTGTCCTGCTGGCATGGAGAACAAACCTGTATAGTCCATCTGAGGATGTCTCAGACATCTATCCCACCTGAGAACTGTCAATATAGGGAAGACTCTGTAGGCTTCAGCAGTTTAAGTGAGGGAGGTACTTTTATTTTCTGAGGATGGACTCAAGGTGACACTGTTGTATAAATAGCTTCTGGAGACTTTTTAGATCCAAAGACAAATGACATGAGCAATACATGAAAATGTTTCATGTGATGGCTCATGGTAGCTTGTCACTTCTGAGCAGTGGAAGAATACAGCAGTCCTGTTTAGAAGAATACCTGGGTAAAACATTGCTGACTAGCAAAACTTTCAGAAATCTTCACCCTGGTCTTGACACGCACTTGTAAATCTTGTAAAAATGCCATTGTAAATCTTGTTTTCTGTCTGGAATGGCTTCCAAGTGATTTTTCAGATGGCTTTGAGAGTAGACTAGAGGTTTTACAGAGCAAAGTGTTACAAAGCTGTGGTGTGTGGCTATTTGTAGATATGTAGGGTCTCTTCCTCCTTTTGGTTTTAAATGATGGGGGTGGGTGAGAAAAACTTTGTCAGAAGCCTAGAAATCCTCCAAAAGTTCCTCACAGACAAGTCTTGAAAGAAAACTACTGAGCAGGCTGTAGTTGATCCCAAACTATCCAAAAGGACTTTGTGGTAAATAAGGAAATAATGGAAGACATGATTAGAACCCTCTTTTTTCACTGGAGCCCTAAACATGTTATAGCTGTGTTATATTACATGTTGTTCATCAGGGCTACAGGTGTGGTATTCATCAAGTCTTAAACTGGACCACATCCCAGGACGACTTGCCACTTGCTCATAAAGGCTACGTGCATTACGCGATGCTAGCAAGGTGGGTGGACACCTGCCTTACGAAAAGCTATGGCATGGTGCCACCTCAGGAGAGAGCGCGGTGCGGCTGAGGCCTCAGACACAACTCAGGGTTTTCTCGGTGCTTGTTGCGGCTGCCTCCTGGCCCTTGGCAGTTCTAGAGGCCAGGTGTGGCTTCCATCTCCCCCATCTTGTTTGTGCTGCTTCTGTGACCTTCGTGTGAGGGAGAAGAAGGGGGGAAACACTATTCTTGGCTTTTAAAAGTAACACTGTAGCCAGTGGTTTCCAAAGTCTTTTATTAAAAGGAGTGCCAGCTGGTTTGAATTTTTCTTCTGTTCTGGGATTCTACCTTCTTGGCTTGGAACCAAAATGCTCTTAGTGTGAAATCCTGCACACAGGTTGTTTATATTCCACACACACTGATAACATTTAAGCTGTCAATAATGATAAACTGATAAAGTTAAACATCGATAATGTTAAACCATCTAACTCTACAGGATCACTCTTCTAGTTCTTGGCTACTTTGCTTGCTTTAGTGCAGAGCCTGGTGTGCATAGTTGCTTGCGTTGCTTGCTTGCATAGCCTGGTTGTCACTTGCACACCATTTGAAAAGGGCTGTGGATTCTGACCCACCGTTTTCAATCCACTGCGAAATAAGTAGTGTGAAAATGGTCAGATAGCCTTTTTCCTGACTAAAACTGTATAATTGACCGGGACTGGGTAATTCAGAGATCTGAAAGCATTTTGATAGCAGTCAGAGAGGGGAGGATATATGTGGAGAGCATAAAAGTGACATCTTCCTGTCATCTTCCCCACTCCTTAGTTCAGCCCCCATGATAGAAATGAGTATAAACTGAAATGGCAACCAGCAAACTGTACACTGACACTGTACACTGTTTTAGCCAGAGAAAGGGGAGCAGCTAAGATTAGGTGATAATTTAAAACTTTCATTGCTCAAGCACTCTGGAAAAGAGTTAGGTTTTAAGAATCTCATCTAAACAGTTCTCTGATAACCAGATTAAAAACTTTCCTCAGGCAGATTAGTGCCTCTATCACACCTAAACTACTGGAAAGGTTTATTTGCAGGGAAGGTGTGACTGAGAGAGATGAGAAGTTCTTTCGGGATGGGACGTCAAGGAGTAAAACCTCCTCTGTTCAATGGTACATTTTATGACAGAACATTTGACAAGTGTATGACAGAGGAAAGCAACATTTGGAGGGCTAGCCAAAAAGAGGAGTTGCGTCCCAGTCCAACTCGCTAGGGGTCACTTCTAGTTTGCAGACACAGCAAAACTGGGGGGGGGGGGGAGGATTTTTCCTCCTCTTCCACCCCCACCATCACAGGGAATGTGTTTGTCTCTGTAACCCCTGAGGACGCTTGCCAAAGAATTGGCTTGTGGTCACTTTAATGCCTCCCCCAGCTCCCTCTGCACTCTGCTGGAGTGCTTTGTAAGAGGCAGGCCCCTTTTTTGAAATACCTTTGACTAACTTTCCTTGGAACAGGGACGTGTACAAATCCCGTGGCATATTTGTCATGTCAGCGCTAGAAGGTCACCAATGTTGTTTTCTCCTCGGCCACCTCCCCTCCTCACTTCAGATTTGCTCTCTGCGTTTTGACCTTAATAATTTGAAATGCCTTTGAGCGGCTAGTTTCTGTTCTGTTCTCTATTAAAGTGACAGTGCTAATTGCTTTCTGAGAACGGGCTTCCCAAGCCTCTCTTTTCCTCAGGCACACAGACGCAGGGCCATATTGCCTTTGCCTTCTTGCTGTGCCTGCAAAGGGGCTCTCTCCCCTCTTCACCCCCTACATTTTTCTAGCCTGGGCTATGGAGTTGTTTTAATTTCATTTTTCTTATGCTCTGAGGAAGAGGAAACAAAGGTCTCTCTGTGGCAAGGACAGAAATTCACTTCACAACTGCAAGAGCTGCTACCCATTTCCCTACAATGACCCTCTGCCAAATTATGCTGTTGAAAATTCAGACATGCTCCTTTTGTGGGTGTTTTGCTTTCCAGTGGTGGTTGGGGGGGGGGGGGGAAGAGAGAAAAAACCAATCTGAGGAATAATTCAGCTGGTGACATTAAACGTTGTTATATTGTGCTCCAAATTACTCCAGTTCCTAGCTTTTGCCATGCTGCCGTCTCCTGGAAAGCTCAGATCCCTCACTGGCAGCTCTGCTTCTGGGAACAAGATAATGATTTTGTGTTTTGACTAATTTTCTGTTGTCTTTGCAGTTATCGCAAGCTGCTCCTGCCCAAGAGTCAGATGATGGTAAGTGACTTGTCTTCCTGCTTCCCTCTTGAGAGTCACAATCTGGGAGGTGGGCTATGATGATCATTTGTCCTTGGTCCATTAAAACTAAATAGCAGTCACTGCTCAGGATCTTGTTTGAGGATGTGCTTTCCTCTTTACCCCCTGCCATGCTCCTGATGATATGTGACAGGAGAGCTGCTATGAGTACCAGTGGCAACTTTTACCTGTAGAAGCAACAGTAGCAGAAGAGAATTTCTTTCATTGAGACCATGATGCCAGGGGAAAGCGTTAAATACGGCCTTCATATGTGCTGTTGTCCCAGTCCTGAACACCCTCTGCCCAGCACCTGATTTTTGCAGTAAAGACTTGTCTAATGATGTTCTTGTAACATCTAGCTTACCCTAGCTGGGGAAGCATCTCATTAATATTGCCACCACATGGGAAGTAGGTGTAAATTATGTGAGGCTATATATATGTATATATTATACAGAAGTAATGCGAGAGGGAAATTGGAATGTTAGGTGCTAGATTTAACCCTGTCTTGACTTCAGGCTTTTCTAGTTTACTTTTTCATTCAGAAAAACCTCAATTAACCTAAATACTAATTTATTTTGGAGGAGGAGCAGGAAGTAACGTAGTCGGAACACCAAATAACATAGTGTACGAGAATCTTATTTTCACTTTCTTTTTAATTTGCATTTTATTTTGAGGTGAATTTTAAAATGTTATAGCCAAGTGAATATCTGCTGGAGGAATTTGCCACAATTTCAAAGGAAGGTTTGGCATCTTTTATTGCCTGTCTCCCTAGTCTCTTTCCTGTTGGCAGACCTTTGACCCCAGCTGTACTGCTCAGACTGAAAAGCAAGGCATTGAACTATCAGTCAGTGTTTGAATCTTCCAAAGATCATGCTGTTGTAAATCCTGAATAAGGAAATAAGGGGATTTTTTTCCCATGCATCTGCTTTTCTTTTTGTAAGAGCAGTAGAGTCCTCAGAAGACGTTTCCCTTTTTTAAGTGCCTGGGGCAAAGAAATTCCCAATTGCAAATGCTTAATTTCAGACCAGCAGGTTAGTCCAAGGAAAGATGTGATTTTATCTTGCGTGCTGCTAGACATCTGAGTCTCGGGCACCTGGGAATAGGAGATAAGAATTAATTGAAGCACTTGGGTGCTTCTGTTTGTTATAGTTTCTGTAGGTAATTCCTCTTCATCTGTGGCCAGAGTGTTGTGACAGTCCTAAATATGATGGAAGAAGGTCTGAATGCATTTGAGTATAGGTTAAACTTCTGTAATTGCTTCAGTGTTACTGATTTTGGATCTCTAGTAGCAGATTGCAGATTTCCTCATAATGAGGTTACAAAGAATAGTCTGGTTCAGCCGTTACAACAAATCATTATATCAAAGATATTCTGATTTGTTAACAAACTGTGGTTTATGCAAACCATAGTTTAATGTAATTGAAAATGGGATTGTTCTAAAATGCAGTCAGAGGCTTTTGATATCCTGTAGGCAAAGTTGAGGGAATTGATCATTCCTACAGACAGCAAAGCTAAGTTTTTTTAAAATTGTTACTGCAAACACGGAAGAACTGTAGCTGTATTCTTACATATGCAGGACAATTAATTATAAAAAAGGAAACTAAGGAGAAGCCTAGTCAAGGTAGGAGAGAGCAACCCACAAGCCTGAGGTAGGTTATAGTTCCCCACAACCGACTAACCCACTATCCTATATACAGGATAACTCTGGTCACATGCTGTCACTTTTAAAACCTCCCAATAGCCCATAGACACATTTTGTGTACTGAAAATTATGTATGTTGCAAGAACCTGTAAAGTGAAGGACAAAGGATTCACAGAATGGAGGAATGGGCTGAGCAGGGAGGTTCAGTAGGCAAAGGTATTTTTGCTATGTGGCTGATTCTCCCCAGGGAGACTTGTTCTGTATTCTGAGGACCTTTTATAATGCCTTATGTACATATGCCTCAATTCAGTCTTGGAATTAGGCCTGGCAAACTTTGAACCTTTTGGCTGTGTAGTCTCCACTCACACATGAGCTATCTAGGTTATGGCTTGTTTTCCAGCATCATCATGTGAAAATTTCCTTTTGAAGTGTTAATGTCTCTTGTGTCACCTGCTTACTTTGGGACACTCAGGGAGTGGCATTTGCTGCTGTTCTTAGTGCAGGGCACCAGGGGGCTGTAGAAGTGCAGCCAGGGACTGGACACCAGCAGGTTTGAACTGCAACAGAGTTTTTGGCTTGGCAAACTAGAGGAACTTTGCCATAGGTTGACAAGGGACAGAAACATACATACAATATATGTAAACAATATGTATATATACATACATATATATTGTCGACTTGTTTCAGATTATTGTTGGGATTAAGGCATGTTTGTTAAGGTATAGATTAAAAAATTACTATTAATTTTAGCACTAAATGAAAGGATGGAGAATCAGAAACACATTGTAGAGTAGGACAATGAATCAAGCTCTCTTCAAGTTTTAAAGTACTATTGGATATAAAAACATACTCATTAGTATTCATCAAATAGTGAGTTTGTGATAGAAAGTTACTGTTATACTGTATATTTAATAGCCCTAAGCATATACCCATTCCAGGTTTTAATCATAAATACAGTATTTGCTTCATTCATGAATAATTCCATCTTTCCATGCTTGTATGTATGTAAGTAATATTGTCAAGTTTATTGACAGGTACTGAGAAGTTCAAAACGTCAATTTTCATTTTGTTCTGTTGCAAGACAGTGGTTTGGACTCCTTCGTTTGTTAGATCTGAAGTGATATAAATTCTACAGAATGGTATAGACTGGAATTGTCCTCCAAAGTCAGCGCTATTGGCACAAGCATGCTCTTTGCCTGCTGTCCAAATGACATTTTGACTTCTAGTTAAAAGATCGCAGATGTTTGTGAGCAATGTGTCTTCTGTATAGATGGCTCAAATGGTTAAACGTTTAAGCACTAGAATATTCAAAGATCTGGCATCTTTTATTAAGAGATCCAGATGCAACGGCAACTTTTATTGCTAATTGTTTAAGGACCTGTGCGAGAGTATATTAAGAAACTGGCTGCTGGGCAAATGTGGCTCAGTGAATAGTTTTCCAAACTCAATTTGAAACAGCTGTATTTAAATCCGTGTTCCTCAACCAGTTTAGGGCCACAGAAATAGCTTGATAATACTGATAATGAATGCAGATTATCACTATGCACCATTTATATGTATTGTCATCATATATGATGCTTTAAAAGAGAGCAGGTGTGTTAACTCTTTTTCATTGTGTGTTGAGATTTTCTTTTTAGAATCAATGATGTCTTAGAATTTCAAGGTACCAATTCATGTTTTCACACTTCTCCCCTTTTGTTGCTTATCAAATCTAACTCACTTTAGGTGTTGGAAACAAGCCAGTTTCTTAGAAGTTATCTTAATGAGAAAACACCATGTATACTGCAGGTGCATTTGTATTCTGATAGTCAAAAGATACATAATGAGATACAGTATACAAAATTTGCCCCCTTAGCCATATGTTTATTTGTTTGGTTGTTTAATTAAATAATGGACTACATAAACCCAGCTTTCCCATGCTAAAGCAAATGCCCACAGTAGCTGAGAACATAATTTTTTCCTGAGGCTTTTTTATTTGGCCCACAGCTTCATGTAAGGATTTGTAGAACTCCAGTTTTAAAACAAGTATGCAGTATATCTAAACCTCATTATACAGATTTCATTGAAATAGATTGGGGGGAAACATTAAAAATGGAAGGCACCCAAATTCCTTTATTTTTCTGTTCTTGTAATTTCTGAGCATTTTTGTCAATATTTTTGAAGATTGCCTTATTTCCCTTCCAGCCACCCACCATATTTGAAGGCAAAAGCATAACAACATATAACAAATATGCTGTGGAATAAGTTCAAGCTGGCCACTAGTAGGGGTGGGCATCTAGTATGTTCCTTTGAGTGATATGTAGGTTAAAGGCAGAACAATAAGTGAGGATGCCCAGATTGTGATATATTCTGGTACAGGTTTGTGTTTGTGGCACTGAAATTAGGGAACTTGAGTTGCTCCATCTCTCTGTGTGTAGTTGCTTGGCAGTGGTGTTATCTTTAAACATACATAGAGTCCTATGCTGAGCAACAGGAATAGTCAGGATGGTAAAGTTTTGATCTAAGAATTATTTTTGCCATGACAGGTTTCTTGCTTCTTCATGCTAGGAAAGGTGAGAATAATCAGCAATGTGGTTACGTGTCTGGCTGCATGCCTACGACTTTCCCAGGCGCTAAATTGTTTAATTCTCCAGTTTATAGATAGCTGTATTTTAAGGTTAAGGTCACCCTGAAGGGGAACAAGGAGGAGGTGGCAGAGACCAGGCAAGAAAAGATATGAGAGGCTGATATACAACTTTGGACTGGACATAGGGTGAGTGAGTGAGTGAGCGAGCAAGCAAGGTGGAATAAGTGAAGGGGAGGATGGGGACTCTCTTTTAAACGAGGACTGTCAGGCATTACCCCTTGCCTCCTACATCACATTTTCCTCCCCTGAGTCTTTTGAAATAGGCGCTTATGCTGCCTGTACGAATCCCGGACCCCAGCCTCCTTCTCTGTTGTACATGCTGCCTGCAGCACTATAACACTGTCAGCGCCACATGACCGAGAATTAACTTTCAACAATTAACCAAGAGCTCTGAGCTTAAAGCTCTGCGGCTTTTGTACATGTGCCTTTCCCCCCCTCCTATCGAAGCAACCTTTATGCCAGTTTGTCACAGGTTCTGGCCTCTTCAGAAACACTTAGTGCTTACCATTTTTTCCATGATGCAAGCAGTTTGTGTTTATCAGACAGACTTATCAATCCCACTACTATAGAACTCTGAATATGGCACTGGCATATGATCAGAGGGCAACAAAACTCAGGTCAGGTACTATTTCCTGCATATCCTAGCTGTGCCTCTGATGGGGGAAGGATGGGAAGAACAGAAACCAACTAGATCCCATGGGGTAGGCAGTGTGCTGAAAGTATACAGAGTATATTTGGAGATATAATTTTATTTATTTACTGCACTTCTATCCTGCCTTTTTCTCTAGAGACCCAAGGTAAATCACAATAAACAAAATCAATATTAATATCAATAACTTCGATATTATCACACAGACTTATCAAAAGATCCAAAGATAATTTTGTAGATTTCCATTTAGCTGTTCCATAGCCTGTCCACTTTTGCAGCCTGTCTGCATCGTGACTAAGTTGTGACAAGCCTTTAGTATTAGATTGGAAACATTATCTGTATGGAAATCTATTGAAGATTCAGCATTTCGGGTGCAGCCAATAGGCCCCAAGAATAGATGGTTCTTCAGACTGTTTTCTTGTGTTCTCTTGATATACAAAGAACAAAGAGATTTAAGTGAAAGGACTGAGTTTTACTTGTTAGATATTTGTTACCCTGTTCATGTCTTCTGTATTATGGAATATAACATACATTTTTAATGTATGCCAGATATTCTAGTTTCTGAAGCTATAGCCTATCGTAGACATTGAATGGCAAAGTTGAAAAGGCTTTCTAAGTGATAAAGCCATTTGTTGTTGACATTGCTATTAGTTTAATATTTAGCAATGTTGTGCTGTTATATAATAGAAGCAAAATATGGGGGTCTGCCTTCAAGCATTTAAAAGACAAAAACGTGAGAAAGAAGCAACAAGAAAGAACAAAAGGGAAAGTGTATTGCTATGCCTGGCCTTGTTTCAATGAAATAATATCATGTAGATGTGTAATGTACGCAATGGTAGTAGCTAAAATGTAGAAAAAGTATGAAAGGCATACAAAATAATTGGGTATTTCTTCAGGGATGAGGCATAGCAGCGGCCTTGATTGCAAAGATTGTTGTTAGCCACCTAATACCTAAACAACCTAAATAAACTGCCTTTTAGGAAGAAAGGCAGGCTATAAATAAAATAAATAAAATATTAACATAATTACTGATTTGTTTTAATTTGTTCTAAGGGTTACATGAGAAATGCACAAATTCTATCCTATGGACATCCAAAATACATGCTCTGCCACTTTTCCACTGCCCTGGCATTCATAGCAGTTTCACTGGCTAAATGCAGAAGCACATTTTCTCGCCTGCAAACATTGGAAAAGTGTCCTGTGCTCATGATAAAAGCAGCACATTTTTTATGAAGTGAAGAAATGATTGTCCAGAAAGAACTTAATATGGAAATTGCATTGTTTGTGCAAGGTGCGGTATTGGATTGGGAGGTCAGTCTATTGACAGACTGATTGGTCAATAGTGGATTTACAAACACTTCATTGCACTTCCTTTAACTGCAGGGAAATCCTTCTCTTAAAAAGATCTGATCTAGTACTCTGTGGCTGCAGTCCTCTGCACATTTCCCAGGGAGTAAGTACCACTGAACTTAGTGTATCTTCCTTCCAAACATGCATAAGCTTGTGCTGTATAAAACCAGACTGCTGGTTTCTGTTCACTGTTCTTCTGCCTGGCAAATGAACAGTTGGTTAAAATTCAGAGAGAGCTAAACCTGGCAGTGACTCCTATTTTGCCTCTGCCCACCCCTGAACTCTTACTGTCATAGGTTTTAAGTGCCTTTTCAACTGAGCTAATGCATTTATTGACAGTATGAGTGAGCCCGTAAGATGACTGGGGGAGGTATTCAGGTGGAAGGAGCAGTAAGTGAACAGACATTAGTCCACCTTCCTACAGTTGTGCATAATCTTGAAAGATTTTAAAGAAGATGCTGTTAGATTACAGAGCAAGAAAAAACCCAGAATTTATTAATTCATATTCTCTCTTCATTTATTTTTAGTTATTCCGTTTTTGGAGGTCTTTGCACGAAGTAGATGCAAGCCAATTGAAACCATGGTGGATATTTTCCAGGAGTATCCTGATGAGGTGGAGTACATCTTCAAGCCATCCTGTGTGCCCCTCATGCGATGTGCAGGGTGCTGTAATGATGAGGCACTGGAGTGCGTGCCCTTAGAGGTGGAGAATGTCACCATGGAGGTGAGTCTGTGGCAAAGAAATAAAAGGCAGAAGAGTCTTCACCTGAAGGAACTCCCTGCTTCTGGGACGGAAGGAGTCTTACGGCGCAATCCAGAGTAACTACGGGGAGTCCTTGCTCCGGTGCAAGAACAATTTACTCTGGATTGCAATATGAATTTCCCATAGGTTTTCACTAGGTGGTGCAATAACTATGGGTGCACGTAATGTCTGTTACGTGCTCCCGTAGTTACTCTGGATTGTAGGGTTAGTGAGCTGTGGTTGGTTTGTCCATCTCAAAAAATGACCAACAGGGCCTGGGCTGCATCCAGCCTCCTTCATCCCAGCCTGCTGGCCACAGAAAGATCAGGATATAATTTTCTTGCCCTCTGTTGGCTTGGCCAGTGTCACTATCTGAATGATTTCTGTATTTGTGAGGATATGCAGGAGTGTCTCCCAAACTGGGAGCTTTCCCCACTGGGAAATGGAAAATTTCCACAGTGACACCTGCGTCATTGCAGGAGTCTGTGCAGACCTCTCCCATTCTCCAGGTTAAAGGGCAGCATGTGAGAGGCAGTGCTAGCACAATTCCCATAAACTTGGGAAACCAGCCTGATGGTTCTAGAAGCAGTGCATGAAATGCTGGTTCTCGTTCAGTCGCTAAATACCCCTTCTCATTGGGTAAAGATAATGATTTCAGTTAAAATGAGCAGTTTGACCAGAGGAGAATCCTACTTCCTGGTTTCAAGACGTTTGTCTTCCCTTATCTATTTTTAGTGTTATCTAATGTTCAGAAACAGCTACACAAATAATGTGTCTCTCTAGGGATCTTCTTCTGTTATAGTTGGAAGGGAAAGGTTTGGCCATACTTTCCCACATTCATCTACCTTATTTGCATTTTTTGGAGGGGGGCTCACTTTTCGATATCCCAATTCAGTAGACTGTGGCATGAAATAGAAAGCCCTTTGGAAACTGCCTTTGCCTCAAGAGCTGACCAGGTCAGACTTCACTGGTGAAGCCAAAGTTTTGACTCATTAATTGCAATGGCACTGCAGGAGTTGGAAGAACAGTGATGAAGAGGCAAATGGACAAGCTTCCTCTCTCTTTATTTTGAATGCAGTCATCCAGAAAGGAAGTGGATGGAAGTAATAGCTAAGGCCAAGAACACTGTGTGGATGCACATTTTCCACACAGAGCACTGCCAGTATATTTATGCTCAATGCACTTCCTGTCTACTTCTCTTGGCTTTGGAAATGTTCCTTAATACTGACCAATAGCAGTCCAGTTTCCTGATTGCATCTCCTCTGTCATTATTTTCATCTGGCCGTTCCAGATTTGAGCCTCTCAAAACCAAGAGTGTAAATATTGTGGTAGTTTTGTGGTGCAGATCTAAGACCGCAAGCAGCGGCCTTGATTGCAAAGAAACCAATTTTACTAATGACCTCAGTAAAGCCTGTAGTCATGTGTTTAATTTACATTCCTGTTTTTATCACATCTGCAGTGCCATCTTGGTGTAGTGTTTAACAGATCAAATCAACAGGTTGCTGGGCAAAAATATGTATAATCTAAGGTTCCTATCTACCACACACTTCATGCTGAAGTTGGTTATGGGTGCAATCCAGAGTAACTATGGGGAGTCCTTGCTCCGGTGTAAGAACAATTTGCTCTGGATTGCAATATGAATTTCCCATAGGTTTTCACTAGATGGTGCAGTAACTACGGGTACACGTAATGTCTCTTACGTGCTCCCGTAGTTACTCTGGATTGTAGGGTTAATCTCCTTGTCTGAATAAGCCTAGATTAGTTTAACTTCTAGTGGGTCTGCTCCTGGTACACAATCTGTATTTGCATTGGTTTTGCAATCCATCACTTTTCAATAGCAGATGTGGAAATGACTTGCATATCGGGTTCTATTATATTATAAGATGTATACATGCATCTGAAAGCATAGTCTCTGCCACCCATCTGAGTTTGTATTTTCTCAATAAAATGGTATCTTTGGGTTGGCATCCAGCTTCTAGAATAAAACACACCAGTTAGCCTCCAAAAATGGTCCCCTACCTATTTATGAAGAATCTCAGCTTGGTGAATGGCTTGGTTGCTAAAATCCAACACAAACGTATTTGGGGATAAGTAGGAGAAGTTGTATCCTTTTGAACAGGTGAACTAAAAAGGTAATAACCAAATAGCTTATTCTGGTAGATGTTTCAAGATAATGTTTGGGCTTCTTATCCAGCACAGGTTTTGCTCTTTGTTGCATTTCTCTGCCACTTTAGCATCATGTGTTTTGCCACTGAATAGTTGTGCTACTTGATTTTTTTAAAGAAATGTTGATCAAACTCTACCATTCTGTGAATGTGACTCATCCTCTTCCATTTTTTCCCTCCTGTCATTTTTAGGTCATGAGAATTAAATTTCATCAGAGCCAGCATGTAAGCCTCATGAGCTTCCAGCAGCACAAAACATGTGAATGCAGGTGAGGATGGACAGGGTGATCATATGACTGGAAATTTCCAGATTTGTTCTCTTTTAGTCTCCTGTCTGGGTAACCTCCAAAAAGGCTTCATTGTCCTCCATTTTGGCTTCATTTTGGAACTTTGCAATGGTGTGCAGTACCCCATCATGTCATATGTCGTTGGATTCATATTAAAGAGCAGAATCCAATGCAAAAATTGGTTTTCAAATATCTCCTTCCTATCAAAGGTTATGGCCAAAAATCTAAAAATAAAAAATATGCTTTGAGCTATATGGGAAAGTGAAAGTGCCCAAAATTGCAGCTGAATTTTGGGCACTTTCTAGGCAAACAAACCATTATCCACCAGAAAGGCCAGGCTGAGAGGAATCAGACCTTGTCCTCTTTTTGAGGTTTGGGCAACAAGTCACCCTGGGATGGAGAACCTTCCCAGCTGTCTTTGAAGTATAGCTTGATAACTGTACCCTGGAGTATCTAGCATTCCAAAAAAATACATAAAATCTCTAGGTGAGGCCAGAGAAATCATATTCATAGGCTCTTGGATATGTTTCCTTAGTGTGATGGTCCTCACTGAGAAAACATAAGATATAATTATGTACAACTACTGTAGTTGAAAATCTCTGAAATTTCAAAGAAGACGACAGTGCTGGCTATTATTTTGTTCTTGGTTGGCAGGACAGAGCAAGGTGACAGGTTTGTGTTGTTTGATGAGAGTGGAGCTAACACAGTGAAAAGGCAGGATGCTGCCTTGTACTGAGTGAAGCTTCTCTCCCACCTTGATCAGCTTTGTCAACCCTGAGTCGCAGTGGTTCTCCAGGGTTTTAAATAAGGGTCTTATCCAGCACCATATAGTGATACCAGAGATTGAAGCTGAGTTAAAAAACCTGATGGTGGTGTGGGTGTGTTTATAATGTCTGTACTTTCCTGAATGTTTGCCTTTTTTCCTTGCAGACCAAAGAAAGAAACCAGAGCTATAAAAGAAAAGTAAGTGACCTGTGTATTTTTTCCCTTTGGTGATGGTGGTTTTCCTTTCATTCATTCTTTCTTTTCTATCTTTGATCATTGGAAATGAGCAGATTATGAAAAGAAAGGGATGTTCATCTTAAGAACTGTACCTTGAATCCATTCGTTGTGGACATACACAGACAAATATGTACTTCTGATGGCAATTCTTCATAATACATGACATCATGTTGAAATTGCTTACTAATGCTGATTTATAAAGAGCAGCAAGGAAATAACATAATTCCCCCCCACCCCCCCGGAATGGATTCTAGGTGTAAGTTTTCACACATGCGGTTGTTGCTGTGATAATTGGAAATGATTCCCTTTCTTTTTCTTGCTGCTTGGGAGAAATGTTGCGGACTTACAGTGGCTTGCATAGAATCCTAACATCAAAATGACACGTGAGCATTGTCACCTCTCTCTGAGCAAGGGAGTTCCAGCCATCGGAAAAGCTAAAAATAGAAGCCCACTAAGGGCATTTCTGTATGAATGAAGTTTGCAGATTGATTGTGAAGGGTGGAATAAGCAGAAAAAATCATCTTAATTTTCCTGACAGTAGGTTTGTTGCCTATTGGGATTGAGTCTTGCCAATAATGTAATGAAAAATGGGAAATTTTGCTTTCAGTTTTGTGCATTCTAAACCAATGGCGACAGAAAACATAGACTCTTTGCTCATTTCCTTGAAAATACCAAATTTGGGCAAATTAATGGTTTTCCATTAAAAAAATTTCACCATATTTACCCATCCCTATATACATTAGCAATGCAATCCATTTTCTCTAATTTACTACAGAAGCTAGGCATAATGAGAGAGAGAGAGAGAGAGAGAGAGAGAGAGAGAGAGAGAGAGAGAGAGAGAGAGAGAGAGATTCGCCATTCAGCAGAATGGCAAAATGGCTTAAAAGGATGAGAGTGTGCTGTGTCTCAGTAAGGATTGGTGCTAAAAAGGTCTGGCCAAAGCCCCTCTCTGTTCACTGACACCCTTGCTCTTCATCTTTGAATGACACTTAGGTGGCTTGCATTGCTGTGCGCATTTTCCAGCACACGGGGCACTCTGGTTTGGATTGCACTGAAATCCTTCTTGAGCTTAATGCCTTCTGTGCCTGCCTCTGGATGCGTGCTTGTGTATCCTTAACAGAAGTTACAAGTTGTGGACAGGTTCCCCGCATTAAATGTCATTCCTCTGCCCTCTTTCCTGCTTGTAGTCCTAGCTAGGATGCTTACTCTGCTTACAGACTGTAGAGAGAAACTGGTGCCAACAAACAGGCTTGAACAAGGCCCAGGAAGCATCCTGTCAGTTCCCCTTAGGGCCTCCTTCTTATTAAAGTCTCCCCTTTCCACCGAATCAAGGTGGACTGCTTTTTGGAGAGAAAACAGAACTGGGAGTGAATGAGAAAAGCCTCTTTTGTCACAAGAGCTTCCTACCCTGAGCTTTCTCTTCTTTCTAGTGATTTACCACTTGCCTGGACCCTAGATTTCCCGATATCCCCTTGTCTATTGGGTTGGAGCCTACCGTCATAGGTCTATTCACATGCAAGAAATGACATATGAATATTTAGGGATGAAAAATATCCATGTATAGTGTCTTATCTTTGACCTGGGAGATGGGTCCAAAATTCATTGGGAAAAGAGTTTTCTGCCTCTCAAGTAACAATATATAGGAAAGGCTTTCTCTTCTCTTAATGGCTCATCATCAAGAAATTCACAATTTGGCAATTTTTGTTTCCAAAAGAGGGATTGAGAGGTAAGAGATTTGAAGCGCATGTTAAGAATCATCTTCCTGCATCTTCCCCTGCCTGCATGGATTACATCTCCAGTTTGTCACTACAGCCTTGGCAGCAAAAGAGGGTTCACCTGGCTGCTGGGCAGTTGGTGGTTTCTGCAGATACCCACAGTTTTTGGCAGGAGGGCTACATCATCTCTCTAACATTGCATTAGGGGACGGGGAAAAAGAATTAAATTGCACTTCAAATTTGAATAAATTCATATAATGTTACTTAAATAAATACATTACAGCCGGATTTATATGAATGAAGGAATTCAAACCAATTCATTAGCACATTCTAACAAATGGAAAGAGGTGATCTCAGCCAATTCATATGTCTCCCTATATGCCAACACTAATCAAATCCATAGCACCCCCATCCATCAGAGAAAGGGGTGATTCTCAGCCAATTCCTAAGCCATCCCAGTCAGAGAAAGGGGTGGGCCTCAGCCATTCTAATAGCCCCCTCCCTGTTAAAGAAAAGGATAATCTTCAGCCAACCCATAATCCCCCCTAGTCAGAGAAGGGGGTGATCTTACAAGTTTTTTTTGGGGGGGGGGGGAGTTCTTGTCTCTTTTTCCATTATGACATCTGGTCACTTTGCCCCAGCCTGTACATAACCTGCCCTCACCCCATCAGAGAAGAGGTTGATCCTTAGCCAATCCATAAGTGCCTACCACCTCAGTCAGAGAAAGGGGTGAATCTCAACCATTCCATAAGCACCCATCTCAGAAAGGGGTGATCTTCAGCCAGTCCATAAGCCCTCCCCCCAGTCAGAGAAAGGGTGATCCTCTGCCAATCCATAAGCCCTCCAGTTAGAGAAAGGGGTGATCCCATCTAGGGTGACCATGTGTCTATTTTTTCCTCCCAGGATGTGTCCCCTTTTTTAGCATTGTGTCCTGGAAAAAAAATCTTCATTGTCCTGCTTTTTCTTTTGAGCAGGCAGCATATCACCATCTTATATTTAATAAATTATATGTATTGTAATGTGTAATACACATTTTTTAAAAATTATATGTAGTGTTTAACTGAACTACATGAAAGCAATCTGAATGAGTGATTTCAGATTTTTATATTGTCATGTCTTACATTTTTCTTGGGTGTCATACTTTTGTTTTGGTGGTGGGGATGTGGGGGGATTCTTGTCCTCTTCTGCCATAATGACCTAGTCGCCCTGTCCCAGTCAGAGAGAGGAGTGATCCTCAGTCTGACTATAATCTGAGAAGAGGGTGAACCTTAGCCAATCCATAAACCACGCCAATCACAGAAAGTGGTGATCCTCAGCCAATCCATAAGCCCCCTCCAATGAGAGAAATGGGTGATTCATTACTTTAATACTATAAAATACCCTGTGCATATATATGTCAATTGATTTCCTTCACAACCATTTCACTTCAAGTTAGTGAAGGGAAATTATAAATGGAGCATGTGCATTGGGCCACTGTGGGCTCCAGTGGGTCAAGTGACCATAGAAGATGAGAGGCCATGTTAGGGGCTGGGTTGGGACCCACAGGCTGCGGTTTGAACATATCTTTTTGAAGGCAACCTTCTTCTGCATAGAATCTACAAACATAGTAAGGGACTTGATGAATCAGACCAAAGGTTCACCCTTTGGTGAACTGGTTCACCCTTTGGTGAACTGGTTCACCCAGAAAGATATGAATCAGAATCCTGGTTCACCCAGAAAGATGTTTCCTGGAAATTCACAAGCAGTCCATGCAGATGATATCCGTGTCCCATTCTTGCCTCCTGGCAACTAGTATTCTGCAGCACAGTGCCTCTGAACATGGAGGTTCCATTTAGACACCATGAGTAATAGCCACTAATTGAATTATGAATTTAGAGATCTCCTCTCTTTCCACTTACTAGCCACCTGCAGCTGAACAGCCACTGTCTGTTGCCAGAGTTCTTAGAAGTGGATATTTGAGGTCAGAAATTCTGCATGCCGAAATGCAGAGCATATGGGGCAAGGCATATGTGGCTTCTCACATGTAAAGAAAGGGGCCTCTCCAGGAGGAGAATTATCCATCAGATGCCTCAGGGAACACACAAGACACTTGCATCCAGGTTCCCTACATCTAGAGACACTCCCATACCCATCATGGCTTGTAATCTGTAATCATGACTTGTAACATGATTTGGCTCTGCAGCAAATGTGATGGAAATTGTGCAGACTGCATGCAAAGGCTAGTGTACCAGAATGTCAACACACAGACCTAAAGACTTTCCAGCCTTCCATTCTTTAACACTTCCCCTTCTGCCAAGGGCACTGTATCTTTCTCCATATTTTCCTCTCTCTCTTTCTCTCTCTCTCTTTTTCTTTCTTCCTGCTTTTTTTGGTTTTGTTTTTCTTCCAGAAAATCAAAGCGAGGAAAGGGGAAGGGTCAAAAGAGAAAGCGCAAGAGAGGCCGGTATAAACCACAAACCTTGTACGTTTGCATCATGTGCTTGTAGACTCTGCCCTTTCCCCATTTCCTCCCATCACACCTTCCCAACCCCAAAATCAAATCACCTGCTTGCAATACACTTAATAAAGACAATAAAATTCCACCACTTCTCCAGATCACTCATTGACTTCACTGGGATGGTGTTGTTGGTGATGGTATAGCTTTGGCACACTGGGAGCAGTATCATAAAGGAGCACTTATTTTTTTTTGCTGCTTGGAATTATTCTTTCTGTTCTGAAGGCACAACATAAAGGGACAGTCAGGCTTATTTCTTGCGCTGCTACTGCTGCATCCTGCAATGCTTCTGTATGATTTCCCTGCTCTTTTCTTCCCTCCATTTATCCTGGGCTTTTATTTTAAGCCATTCACATTTAGGATGTTGGCAAAGAGGCCTTGTGCTTGTCGTTTGTGCATGTTTGTATATATGTGTGTGTGTGGGGTATCTGATGGGATCTCAGCAGAGAGGAGCTAGAGGCAGCTGGGAAGCAAATGAGGAGTGCTCTCTCTGCAAGATTTTGGTGGCTGTTCTATTCCTCCTTTCTCTGCCTCTCCCACACAATAATTCACACAATCCTGCATTGCCAATCTCTCAAGTGACAGGTCAGGAGAGAAAGGGGATTTGAAGAGCAGCTGTTTGGATTCAATCCTTAAAGGGGGGATCTGAGCAGCTGGGTACAGGCACCCCAATCAAAAACATCAACAGGAGTTTTTTCTGTAAGAGGAACTGCCTCTGGACATTGTAATATTTTTTACTGTAGTCTTGGAGTCCCATTACACGCTGAGGATCTTGCAACTTCTCCCTCTAACAATTGAATGAATGCAGGATTTGTGGATTTTGCAGAGATTCCATCTCTCTCTCTCTCTCTCTCTCCTCTCTCTCTCTCAAAGCTATTGCAAGTATTGAAACACCTTTTGGGAGTGTCCTCCAGCCAGCAGTGTTCTGAATGGGCACTGCTGGGTGTGTGTGGGGTGGGAGCTGGGTTGCTTCAATGTTTAGGGTGTTGCATGTGTAAATTTCTTTCTGCTAAAGCGCTGTAGCTTAGACCTCTTTCCTTTTGCCTTTTTGCAGTCACTGTGAGCCTTGCTCAGAAAAGAGAAAGCACTTGTTTGTACAAGATGCCCAGACCTGTAAATGTTCCTGCAAATACACAGACGCGCGTTGCAAGTTGAGGCAGCTTGAGTTAAACGAGCGCACTTGCAGGTTTGTGTCCTGGAGAATGAAAGAGAAACTCATTCATGCACATACAGTGAGAGAGAGCAAGAGAAAGTTTGTTGCTTGCTGGTGTCTGGCCCAAGTGTTCCTTTCCTCTGCTTGACATGGATGAGCAAGAGAGAGAAGGCAAAGGACGGTGCTGTGTGTCTACGATTGGGAGCTTTCTGTGCTCCCATAGGGTTGGGCTGGGATGACTGCAGGTGGTGTGGTGAGTTAGCATGGAATGTACTTTCAGGAGAAAAAGATGGCTCATTCTCTGATATAAGGAGTTAGGAAGAAGGGCTCAAGGCCTCTTATGCAATTCCCCTATACAGTACACACCTAATCGACTGTTTAGTGATACTAGTCACTTTTGAGGTGTTCTTAGAGCGAATCTACTTTTCACTAAGCCATTGGATCAGGGCATACACAATCTCTTGCTCTCTGTCTCTAGCAGTGAATTTCTAGGGAGTCTGTAACAAATCTTCCCCCCACACTGCATGAATGTAATCGGAAGAATGAAGTGGAGTGGCTAAGTATGAGGGCACGTCTATTTGCACCATCTGTGGAGCTGGCTGTGTGCATACAAGGTAGTGTCATCTCTGATCCTGCCTTATGACTTCAAATCTCAGCCAGCCATTCACAATTATTCCAGAGCCTGCTGTCACTGAGAGATTTCATACATGCAGTTTATACTTGTAAGACATGTGCTTAAGCTGGTGAAAAGAGGATACTCAGTAGCTAGAGCGAGGAGGTCAGGAAGCTGTCCAAATCTCTGTGAATAGTGGTTGTGATCAGACTAGTGCAATGGAGAGTGCTCACCTCTACTAGGCTTGATGGCATTGATTTTTTTTGCGGTCAGTGTCGAGGAAGCCTAATCCTCCGACACTGGAAGAGTTTGTGTGCAGAGGAATCCTGTGAGATTTTGTAACCCGAGTGTGCATGCCTCGGGCTGCAGAAAGAGGAGAGCCGGTTCTTCTCCAGTTACAATTTACCCTGCAAGAAGTAGTTCCTGGAGAGAAACCAGACGGCTCCCTGCCTTTGACCTTGATAGTTTCCCCTCCAACGATCCAAAGAGCAGCTTGAACTTACCCTTGCAGAAAACTTGAAGGCTTGGAAGTAGTTCCAAGTGAGGGGAGAATTCTCTTGACTTGAGACACCCTCCACTCCCACTATTGGTTTCCTTGCCAATAATGGAAACTTTCCTGATTCTTTGCTATGGGTGGGAGGGCAGGTTGGAGTCGGACTCTGGGGCTGGCAATGGCATAGCTGTCTGTCTCAGTTTTGAATGCTGCTTCAGATGAACTTTCTCCCTGTCCCTCCTCCAGAATTTTGAAATCTGGATCAGAAAAGAATCCAGCCAGTTCTTCTTTCTCCTGCTTCTGCCACACACTCTTGCTGCTACTTCTGCTGCTGCTGCACTCAGGCACTAACCCCTGCCTCTTGGCAACCAGTGGAATTAGACACTCTCCTTCACAGTTGTTTTTCTTGCCTTGCCTTCACAAGACACTCACAGCTTTGTTTGGCTGGATCTCCACAAAAACAAAAAAGATGAGGCTTTGGGATGCTGGTGAAAGGGCTGTTTCTGCGCATGTGTCAACTTTATGTGTGCATGAATGGAGGTGTGCAAGAATTTGAAAGAACATGTCAAAGGGAAGATGGTTTTCTGTCATGATTATTTTTCTAATGGGGGAATATGTAAAGGAAATATGGTTCTTTATTCCTTGAAATTAATCTGGGATCCCTTACCACTTCAACTAAATGGTATGGATTATGCGAAAAATCACCTCCCTTCTATTTGGTTGGCCAGCCTTGTCTGTCTTTAGTCCTTTCTTTGAATTATTGCTGTTTTTGCCTCATCAGAGAATTCCAATTAATTTTTTTCAGAAAAGTGTGGCCTGGCCCAGACTTGGTCTGAGGGCATATGCTGCAGTAACCTTCCTAAAGTTTAGCAGCACTATGGCAATCCAAAACTGGATGGGAAACTGTTTGAGAGCAGCAGAACTGCCACTCTCAGTGCCATGATCAAAGAAGAGGTGGGGTATAAATGTTTGTAATAACTAAAGCTTTTTTAATTTTAATAGATGTGAAAAACCAAGACGGTGAGCAGCAGAGAAGAAGGGGTGGGGGAACAGCCTTGGTTGTGGAGCCTGATTTCTCGCCTGGACAAAAAACACTAATCCAAATGAACACTAAAATGAAGAATCATTAGAGCACAGCACTTTGAGTACGGACGATGGACTCCGGAAGGAACATTCCCCAAGACCCGCACAGGATTCACCTTTTTTGGCTTTGAACTGGTCTTATGTAGAGACTTTCCTTCTCATGCTGCTAAATAATAGAGCCAGGGAGAGTAGAGTGGTGTATGTTTTGGGACTCCCATATTTACATGAATAATATATACGTGTATATATAGATATACATATATATTTTGACTTTTAAAAACATTGCTAACTTTATTGGTGTCTTCACTGGATATATTCAACTGCTGTGGACACAAGTGGGCTATTTGGGGCATAAGAAAGTAAACAACGACTGAACTTCAGCCAAAGTGCTCAGTGTAATCTTCATAGTCTTGCTGAATCTCTCAAACACACTGCTCTACCAACTTTAGTTTTCCCCGCATTTTGGATGGATAGAGGAAGGGGCAAGGGATTCCAAAGATGGCATTTTGGAATATGATGGGTCAAAAGGTCAAGGAGATGACCGACGTGCTGAGGATTCTGTCAAGTTCCTTCCCCCTCCTTCCCTACATTCTTTGCCCCGACCTGCTGCTTTGCTGGGACATGGGACATTGGTGTATGTTGGTGTATTGGTGTATTGACTTGCTGCAGGAATTCTGCCATGGATATAAATTCAGGCCTTAATGATCGAAAGTGGATGATCAAGGACTTGTCATCTTGAGAAAACATCACTGGAGTCTGCAATCTTCCACTCCGTCAACTACTTACATATACAGCTTACATGGAAGCAAGAATGGGGACCGGTGCATTTGCCAGCCAGTTAAAGAGCGCTGTCTGAAATCATTATGCACAGAGCTACCACTGACGATGCTTATGAAACATCTCTGGAAAGGGATATTAATCTCAAGTATATATGTACAATAAGGGGTGTGTGTGAGTGATTGTATGGGTTATAACCACAAAACTAAAAAGATGTTTTTGTGTCTCAAGCTTCAAAGTTAGTGATACTTTGAATTCTCTGATTCCCTTCAGATGACAGATTACATCTGCTTTTGTGAAGTCATTAACCTCCAGGTTTTGTAATATGAATGTGTTAAAACATTATGTGCTCCATTGGAGTAACATAACCATAATCATTTCCATTATGTCTTTTGACTATCCTACCACTGTAGTTATGGGATTGTGTTGCCTCTCTCTGTGGTGCACCATCTTATTTCTGTGTTTAAGATGCTAGCTTAGCAAAACCTTAAGAAATACTGATCCTTTGAACAGAAGTAGCAACCTATTTTTGCTTTCTGTTAACTTTTTTAGGTCTTTGCTAAACATTAGAGTTCACAGTTAACTGATTTACCTGAAGTAAACTCAGCTGGCCAAGGCTTTCCTTTTTTGGATTCCCATATTAATATGTGCCTAATTTTCCTTGACACTGAATATGTGCCATTGGGAAGTCTTGGTGTTTGATTTAGGTATTTCAGTTTAATTGTTAAGAACAGTGTTATAATATGCTTAGGATAACTGGCCACATGTTGTAAACCTCATTGATCTGGACAAAGCTGCTTTTGCTCAAGTTGGTGAAGGCTAAAATTCTTTACAAACCTAGAAGTAATCCCACTGAATGCAGTAGGACTTACCTTCTGAGTAAATATGTATCAAGTTGCACAGTTAAAACCTACAGTACATCATGTCTATATATGCAGAGCCTGATTAAGGTTAATTCTGGCTAATATTTTAAGGTTCTTCAGTTTGACAACATTGCCCAATTTCCTTTACATAACAGTAATTTAACATGAACCTGAATCATTTAAAAAAAAACTATTGTAAAATTAAACCCAAATAAAAGTCATTATGAAATATCATCACTAATCTGTGATATACACTGCCTGTGATTCTGAGAACCATACACAGATTTGCTGGAAAAGCAAGCATGCATGTCCTTGGGATAGCAAAAACAACAACAAAACAAAAAACAAACAAACCTTACAGCATTATAGGCCTGATCCTATTTAACTTTCCAGGACTGATTCAGCCCTGAGAGGAGGTAAAAACATTCCCTTATTTTGAGGAGGTCTTCATAACTGTCCCTCAATACAGGATTCAGCACATGCCTTGTTGGCACAGCTGCATCAGTGCTAAAGTTGGATAGGATAAACCCTAAATTTAGTAAGAGCTTCATATTAACACTTGTATAGGGATCTCCTTAAAATATGATGGAGGTCAACTTTGCTAGCCATCTTCTTATATATCAAATACTTTTAATGTGCACATCATGTGGGATCAGGCTATGTAATACTCAGTGCCTTGCAAGATAAAGCACTTTCAATACTGAAGCACCCCAAACCACTAAGCATTTAGTAACAATTTGAGCTGGAATGGAAATGGTAGGATCAAAATTTAAAGGCATCAGTGTCCTTTAAGTGCCTAAAACTTGTTAGCATTCAAGGACTCTGTGGCCTGATATTGCTTTGCCAACAAATGTGTGGTTTTAATGGGGCTATACTGATTGCTTAGGGGGCTCAGCAATTATACACTGGGGGTACAATCCCAACTCCGGACTAACATTTCTGCTGTTGTAGCTGGGATGCAGTTAGGAACTGTGATCTTGCACAATCCATGATTGGATTGGTCTTGTGAGGTCAGAATTTCCATTTCCAGTAGAATTGTAACCAGCATCTGTGGTACTGCAGGTAGCTTCTACTGTGTTTTCAGCAGATATTTGCAGTGTGGGGATATTTAAGACTAGATGTGGCATTGTTTGTGAAGATTTGTTCCTATAATATCATTTATGTTTGATATACTGATATTCAGTGTATGCAGTTTCGCTTGTATTTTTGTGGCCCCAGACCAATTATGCATGCACAGCAGGGATCTGCCCCACATGCTGCTGCATGCTAGTATCTGTGGTGGTCTGGTTGCTCAAAAGATGATCAAAAATGACAGCTTTGAAAATGTTCAACTCTTGTACTAGGGATGAGTGAGACGGAATCCAAGCTTCATCTGTAATGTGGTAGGAGGAGGCTGTGAATTCTTATTGGCACCATTAAAGCTGACAACTGACCATCTGTTTGGCATTGCAAACCCTCTTCTCAATCAGTATCCAGTACTATGTTTGCAGTCATTAGACCTGGATATAGAACTACAGTGCTGGGAGTTATATTCTCAGTGTCCTTTTGCCGTATATAGAAGCCTGTGTCCATGTGCCAATTCCCCAGGCTGGACAGGGGTGCATGTCTGGTTCAAAGTTTCCAAAACATGCAGCAAGTGTCTCTTCAGAGTGCTGCCAAACTACCTGACTGTATACTGACAAGGAAAACCAGTCTAAACTCTGCTGCAACAAGCGTGACTTTTAACCACTATGACATCCCTTTCCAGCCAGTGGCAAATGTGGTGTGCATTGTGGGTGCGTGTATGTGTGTGTGGGTGTATAAAATGGAAATGTATATATTCATGCTGTGAGAGGTGACACATTGTTCTATATACTTGTTTAATATCCCTTTAAAAAGTAGAAATTAAAAAGATAATTTAATTAAAAGTAGGGATTTTTCAGTATTCTTTGGTAATATTTAATTTCACTATTTATAAGCCAAACCTCCTTTTTTGTACTGTTTTATGTATAAATTTTAACTCTTTTGTTCCATCCCATCTCTCAGCAATTGTTGGCAGTCAGTAGCATATTATGATCAGTTATTTAATATCGCTAAGACCCACCCCTACACATTCCTTTTAAGACAAGAGTTATACATTTACATACTATATATATATTTGGTTATATGTGTGTGTATATAATATATATATATATGTTTATGTATATGTGTGATTCGGATTAAAGACACTACGATTTTTATATATGTAAAAAAACCACAAGGAATATAGAAAACTTTACCCCTGAATCTTTTTTAAAATTTTAATATTATCATTTTATTTATTGGTGCTACTGTTTATCTGTAATAATTGCGGGGGGAAAATATTAACATTTGTCTAGTGAATTTTTTCAAGATATTCCGTAGTAAATATTTATTTTTAAACGAAAAAACATATATCTTTTAAAAAACACCATCTATGACCGGCAAACTTTTTTGTATTAAAGAATTTAATTCTGATGTTTGTTTTCTTTTTTCCTTTAAATTTTTTTGCCTTTCATTTGCAATCAATTTTTCTGTTGGGTTATGAACTGCTTTTGCTAATCAGTTCTGTGTGGGGAAAGAAAAAACATCTGCAAGCCAGCCAGGAGAATATATTATGGAAAGGAACAATGGCCAGAAGTAATACTTGGAGGTTTTCTAACATAGTTCACCCAGGGTGTCTCTATCCCAGGGGTGTCCACCTTAAACTTTAGGGCTCTTGGACCTTTAACAAGTATGTAGAAGAGTGAATTTCAGCAGATACAGCTTGTGATCTGTGAGATGAAAAGTTGCACCTTTACAAACTTGTTAAATATCCAGGAGCCCTGAAGTTAAAAGTTTGGACACCCATGCTCTATCCGATTAAAATCCAGATTTTGTAAGAGTGCAGCTTTGTGAGTATAAGTACTAACATGTCAAATATTATGAGTTCAAAGAAGCTTAGGGCCAAATCCTCTGGAGCCCAGCACCACAAACATGCCATAAAGCTTGTTTACAGTACTGGGAGAATAAGGGGCGCCAGCACCAGGCCACTATCAGCTGGCACTCGGCCCAGTGCCAGGTGGATGTTGGCTGGCAGTAAATAGTAGTGCCAAGCAGTGGTGTAGCTTTATGGGGGAGGGCAGGTGGGGAAGGGGGGCAGCATCTAGGGAGAGAGCTAACCTCTCTGTTGGCCTAAAAAAATCCATCATGGCGCTTCTTTAGTCCCTCTGGGGGTATTTATAAACCCACACCTGCTCCCTTACTCAATGGAAGGGAATGAAAATCCCCCTCCCCAGGGAGATGCATCTGAGGCCTGCAGCATATAGCAGTAGCCATTTTGGCACTGCTGTTCTTCCAGATGCTGGGAAGCCTAGGACTTGGCTGTTAAATGACTTTTCAAAAGCAACCTCTAATGAGTTCAGTTGGAAGTAAGCGCATACAGGATTGCAGCCTTAGGCAATCCTTTTCACACTTGCCCTAAGAAAGCTCCATTGAATCCACTGACTTCTGAATAGACATGCATAGGATTGCACTGTTAGATATGTGGTAGATTTTAAAAAAAAGGTGAATGGAACATGCTGTCTTTGAGGACATTAGCCATTCTGCCCCTTCAGAGGAAGTACCATTTCTAAAATGGTGTAACTGTGAAAGAGATGATTAGCATCATTGAGGTAGAAAATTTTATTCTTCAAAACCATTCATTTGCAAATTTAATTGATCAATTGTTTAAAACTCACATGGGAAATGAATTAAGATTGAAACAGGTGACAAACCTTAGTATCAAGCAAATCCTAAACTCTGTTCAGCATGAATTCTATTGCCAGTAAAATAGATGCACATTTGTAACCTTATTCCATTATTAGGTTTCATTCTGAATCTGATACTTGATTTATTTCCAGAATTTGGATTTTTTTAAATCAAGAAATGGGAGTGGAAGGTATAACAAGCAGAGTTTGTTCCCCAAGATTAAGATTCTCCATGATTAATTACAGCCAAGTCCTATTTGACACAGTGGGCTTACTTCAGGTAACATAAATTACATTTTTCCCAAAAATCTATGGTTATAAGCAAGTGAGGGCTAATAGGGGTTCATGGATTAGAAGACTTCACGTCCTAAAAGCATGATGGAAGCTACTCATGTAGAAACCCTGCTCAAGAATCCTGTAAGCACTGATGTCTCCAGGGGATGTGGCCTGCACTGGGTGATGCACCAGGGGGTGACGGGCACTGAGGGGTTGTGGGACCCCAAAAAAGGAACTTTACGATGGTGCGCTCTACCCTACTGTGCTATGTGACATTGGGTTCATCTTGAGGAGCAGAGTCCAAAGCAACAATCTGTTTTGAGAGAGCACCTTCTTTGCCAAAAGTATAGACAAAAAAACGAAAAGTCCCCAAATCTGCATATTGGGCTTTACCCGGAAGGTTCCTGATCCAAGGAACACAGTCCCTAAAATCACAGCAGAACTCTGCATTGAAGGTGATGGAAAGTTGTTTTTCCCCTTTTATTATTATGTAAATTAAACAACACCAACAAAAAAAACAAAAACAAAAACAAAATACAAGGCTACATAGGTATGCACAATTGACCATTGCATTGATTAAAACAAACAAACGAACAAACAAAAAAGAATTATACATGACTACCTTATCTTAATCCCTATATCTCTTATAGTATTATATTGAAAAATTTAATCTTAACTGCTGTTGATATGCCATTCTTTCAAAAACTGATAAATGCAAAATGTCATCTTTCCATTGTACGAATGTGGGTAGGCACCTTTCTTTCCAATTTTGTAATATTAGTCTCTTTGCTACTGTGAGGGCACAGAATCCATTTTTGTTGTTCGGATGTAACCCTTCAATCCAGAGTAACTACGGGAGCACGTAAGTGACATTACATGTACCCGTAATTACTGCACCACCTAGTGAAAACCTATGGGAAATTCATATTGCAATCCAGAGCAAATTGTTCTTACACCGGAGCAAGGACTCCCTGTAGTTACTCTGGATTGCACCCTTAGTTTCCAAATAGCAGGTAAATAATTGAAAATAACATACAGAAACAAAAATTGCTGTAAAACAATATAATATTGATTATTTCCTGCCAAAACATAACTGGACAAGCCCACAACATATGTGTAGGTGAAGCAATCATACTTGAACATCGCCAGCATCTAGAACTATCACTAATTCCTTTTAGATATAATCTCTGCAGTGACCAATATACTCTAAAAATATTTTTATTGTATTAAGCATAACCTAAGATCCATGGCTGTTACTGATATACTTTTTAAGTGCCACTTCCCATTGATCCTGTAAGACAGAACATTCTAATTCAGAATTCCATTTATTTTTAAGTACGGTATATGTGAAAAAGCCAGTAACCTGTGTTTATAAATATTTAACCTGTGTAAATAAATATTAATCATACTTAATACGTCATTAAATATTTATAAACACAGGTTACTGGCTTTTTCTTATCCAATGATTGTATAAGAATCTCAAGGAACTGAGATTGAGATGCAGAAAACATCGTAGGACCAAATTTAGAAAATGATAAATGACACAATTATAAATATTGCCAACCAACCTCTTTTGGAAGATCATATTTACTCCTAAATTCCTCAGATACGAAAATTCCTGGTCCTGATCGATAAGTTGATCCAATGTAAAAACTGCTCTATCAGTCCACCTCCACCATAAAAAAGATTCCCTATTGATCTTTAAAATAGAATTAATCCATAATGTTAGTTTAGAACAGTGATTTTCAACTAATGTGCCATGGCACACTGGTGTGCTGCAGATCATTCTCAGGTGTGCCACAGGAATTTGGGGATTGACATTCATTATTAGGAAAATTGGGGGATTAGAACAGTCTGGTGTGCCTTGTCAATGGTTAAAACAATTGATGGTGTGCCTTGACAATTTCAGTGCCTTGTTAAGTGAGCCGTGGGATGAAAAAGGTTGAAAATCACTGCTCTAGAATATGAATCAGGGTCAAACTTAAATTTCTGAGCCATCATATTCCAAGTACATCTCACGGAAATTATTACCACAGGTATTTGCTGGTTACTTACATACTTAGACCCTAATAATAATTAGACCCAATTTATTCAAAGGGTATAACACAGACATTTCAAGTTTGACCCATGATAATAGTTTAGACCCATGAAATAGACATTTCTAGTTTGACCCTTTGCAAATAGTATCCATTAATAGACACTAATAAATATGCATGAAGGTATAGGCCAGTGGTCGGCAAACTCATTGGTCAACAGAGCCAAATATCAACAGTACAACGATTGAAATATCAACAGTACAACTACTGAAATTTCTTTTGAGAGCCAAATTTTGTAAACTTAAACTACTTTAACAGAAAAAACTAAAACAATTTCCTATGTTGTAATATATAATATTACCAGTTTCTACCAATATCTATCTATCTATCTATCTATCTATCTATCTATCTATCTATCTATCTATCTATCTATCTATCTATCTATCTATCTATCTATCTATCTATCTGTCTGTCTGTCTGTCTGTCTGTCTGTCTGTCTGTCTGTCTGTCTACTGCTTTTCAGCTTAAAAGTTCCCAAAGTGGTTCATGGGTCCCCATCGCAATGGCTAATGGGTCTCTGTAGCAAAAGGGCTCAGTCTAAAAAGCAAAAGAACACAAGCAGAAGCCACTATGAATTCTGCTGGGGTGAGGAGGGCCAGTTACTGTTCCCCATTTGAATAAAAGAGGAACACCCTTGGGATTGAGTGGTTATTTTTGCTGAACCAGAGTTGTGAGTCCTAAAAAAGAGCACTAATAGAGAAAAAGAGATAATACTGCAACATGCAGTCTCTTTATTTTGGTTCTCAAACATTTTTGGTTCTTCCTGCATTTTTATTGGAATTTTCTAGATACAGTGGTGCCTCAAGTAACATAATCAATTCGTTCCGGAGGCAGTTTCTTTATGTGAAACTTTCTTTACATGAAGCGGATTTTCCCATAGGAAATAATGGAAACTCAGATGATTGGTTCCACAACCCCCAAAATATTCATATAAAAATATTAACTGGATGTAAAAATGATGACAAAACACTGGAATTGAATTCAAAACATGCATTCAATGTGCATGATCTTATGAAGTCTACTTAGGCTGCAGTCCTAAAGACACTTTCCTGGGAGTAAGACCCATTTAATACAATGGGGCTTACTTCTGGATGGACATAGTTAGGAGGCTGCTATCCAAGACACCTTCAAAGTGTCTCCCACTTTCTCCTTCTCTCCATCTTGAGCCTCTCTCTCCCCTGCTCCCTTCTGGCTAGCCCTGAGCTGCTTCCCTCTTCTCCACTGCTCTTCTCTTCCTCTGCCCAGCGGACACCCGGCCACAGGAGGAACAGCGCAGAAGTGTTGCTTTCACTATGGGCTGGTGCGCTAGGCAGCCCTGACGCTTTTTAAACAGGCTGCTGGCCAGTGCGTCTGCCCCAACTGCCAACAAATGTTTTTTTTTTTTTACGTGAAGCACTTTCTTTACGTGAAGCAGAATCCTGGAGAAATTTTTGTTTGTTAAGTGAAACATACTTTACGTGAGGCGTTCTTTACGTGAGGCGCCACTGTATCTAGAACCAGTGGCAGGCTATTTTATGCTCTAGTCTAGGGAAAGATTAGTCTACTACAAAGATTACCCAATTTTGTATTAGATTATGATTAATTATATTCCATAGTACCGTGGTAGCTTTTATCATAAAATATAAATTGTCCGCTCCATTTTGGCGATGGTTTTTTAAAAACTATAATCTGTGTAAGCTGTTTGCCCAGTTGGCCTGATGATAGTGCCAGCCCTGACTAGAGCAGATGACATTCAGCAAGACAGTAGACAATTGCCTTCTTATGCATGTTATGTATGTACCATGAAAAGTGTCAATGCACCACTAACACAATAAGTAGATCATGTCAGGAGGACTGACAATAGGCTCTCAAGAAGAGTCTGCACTGTTTCTAGGTTTTGATAGTTTGATTTAGAATATGGTATGGCGTATAGTGGGGCTGCCTTTGAAGATAGTCCAGAAACAAGTTGTATCAGAATGCAAGTAGGCAGATCATTACGGACTTGGTCACCATGTTCCTAATGATCTGCCCACATTCAGATTATTTGCTGATACCTTTTGATTTGTTGATCTCTCTTATCATCTATGACTGTTGAGCTCAACATTTCTCAGTGTGTTCTCCTGAGAGCTAGAGGACCCTTCAGGGTCCAATGTGTTCTCCTAAGAGTCTGAGAACCCTTCAGGGACTCCATGAACTCACCATAAGTGCTCACCATCTTCTTAGCACTACTCTGTACATGTGCTATTGCTCTGGAGCTCCCAAAGACTTTGTGCAAACACCAGCAGGGCTCCTTGAATCTTTATTCAAGAATATACAGCGCTCCAGAGACCAAAACATTTGAGAACCCCTGATTTAGCATCTCTTCAGAGTCACTATTTGCCAATAAACTGCCAAATTTCCTTTTTCCTCAGACCTTCCAGTTATTGCCTTGTTCTGCTGGGAACCTTACTTTCAGTTACAGCACGTGTATAGTTTCAATGTGTTGTCTTTTACCACAATCTTTCCTAACTGTGGTTAGACCAGAACCATAGAACAGTTGTTTCATAATGACTTCAATAATTTTCTGTAGATATGAGAGAAAAGAAAAAAATCTTATATTCTTTCCGGCAGCTTCAAGGCTAATATATTTATGATATACTTTTTACCAAACTTATATTGAGTAACACCCCTGCCAGACCAAGAACTTTCTGTTAATATATTACATAACATCACACAATGTACATTGCAACACACATCAGGGCAAACCACAACATAATCAGTACAACAGTCAGATTCAACTTTCACTTTTCCAAAAAAGCCTATTTGCAGTCAGTGATCTTGAAAATGATAAGATGGCCATAGGCATTCAAGAAATGAATGATAAAACAAACACATTGCATTTTTTAGTTTTCACGAACATCAATAGGCGTGTTTCTTCAGTTGTGCCCCCATTTTTTAAATTGCTCATTCATTCAAAATATGTACAGTATACGTTATTGTGTTCTGTTGTTAGGTTGTATCCACCTTCTCATGACCACATAGACTGCAACATGTCAAGCCCTCTTATCTTCCCCAGCATACATATATACATACCCACACATACATGTACATAGTAGATAGGATCCTGGGGGAATAATGGTGAGGTCCCCTCATATCTTTTTCTCTCTGTACACACATGCTCTCACTCATACACTCAAGACTGAGGACTCCAATGTCAATTCTGCCCCTCCCAAGAACCTCTACCTACCACATTCCCATTACCACCCACTCCCCACCCCTGTTCACTGTAACCAGATACTAGAAAGAGTAGAGAAAGATACTACGAAGGCAGACACAAGGGAAATTTATTTTAGTACAGTTTTTAAGAAACAGAGAATGACTGGGACACAATTTTACAGTACCTAAAGTTTCTTTTGGTGCACTGGATGCCTCCTTCTTTATTTGGTGGTGCTGTAGCCAAGTCGTCTTCCACTGTCTTTTTCATTCCCCTATGTTCCTGCAACATGATAGAGATGTACATTATGCAAGGGATGGAGAGAGTTGCTAGCACATAACTCCAGAACTTAAGGGCATCCACTAAAATGGAATATTGGGAGGGTTAGGACAGACAAAAGAAAATATTTCCTTACCACGTGTGTAAAGAAGCTTACCCGATGTGTGTAGTTAGTTTGTGGAACTCTCTGCCACAGGATGTGGTGATGGCATCTAGCCTTAATGCCTTAAAGTAGGGATTGGACAAATTTCTAGAGGAAAGGACCATCACAGATGCCATGAGGGGTGCATTTAGATGTGAACATCCTCAAAATGCCAGGTGCAAGGTGGGCACATAGATGCAAATGTCATATATGCTCCCTGATGTATCTGGTGGGCTGCTCTGTGATATAGGAAGCTGGATTAGATAGGTCTTTGGCCTGATCCAGTATAGGCTCTTCTTATGTTCTTAAACCCACATTTGAGGCTTCATGATCTGAGATCTCAGCCCCAAAGTTGAAGAACATTGATCTAGAACAGGGGCCTGTGGTGGAGCTCCCGAGACACAGGAGGACTTTGTAGCCGAGCCAGTACGAAGAAAGGATGTGTGGGCAGAAGTGCTGGCTTCAACTGAGAGCAACAGAGTGACGTGGTCTGAGGATTATTGGGACCTACTCAGACTGTATATGGATAAGAAGATCTACCCAGGGCTGCCCATTACAGCCCGGTCCAATCCAGGCCTCTCCTGCACAGTGGGGAGGAGGCGAAGTGATGATACTCCCCAGATGGGGAGGGGAGGAGGCAGGGATATATAAGGGGACGCGGGCAGCAGAAGGGCAGTTCGGGAGGAGGTAGAGGTTGTCTGCTGGCGCTGTCCAAGGTAAAGGCTTCAGATCTGGGGATCCAGGTCTGAGGCGGGCTCCCGTTGGGCCTAAGAGAGAAACAAAAGGAAGAGTTAAAAGAGATTGTTGAAGTTGCATACTTACCTGGGTACTTACCTGGGGTTATATGGGGGGAAGTTAATCAGCTCCTGAAGTTGGATGGTTGTTTATTGTTGAACCTGGAAATAAGAAAAGAAAGAACTGTAACCGTTACGCATATGTACCTCTGAAAGAGTAAAAGAAAACCAATTGTGTTACCACGACTTACCTGTCTGTTGTGCGTTCATGGGAGAGTCCGAAAGCCCAGTAGAAACGTAAAGATGACCAGTCATGAGAGAGATGAGATAGAAGTCGAGCTAGTCAGTGAGACCGATAGTGGCAGGCATGACAGGGCCTCTAAATGTTTTTGCAGGAGGTCTACACCATCTTTCTGATACTGTGTAGGGGAGAAAAAAAAAGAATTGATTTACATTTCAAATTTGAATAAATTTACATAAATGAATATATTAGTGATGGAACTTTTCAGTGAATGAATGAATTCATATCAGTTCATGAACACTGTCCAACACACACATCTTCAGCCCAGTTTGTAAGTACTTTCATACACAGAGAAAGGAGGGTGTAAAGCCTCCCCAGCCCTCAAAATACCCTTCTGTGGTATGAAGAGCAAAGCTCCCCTCACTTCTGGAGGATTACAGAACTTGCCTAAGGGCCAGATATGCCACAACTGGCCCCAGGGCTGAAGTTTGGAGACCCTATCCTGGCGTTGCCTCATGTCCCGTAAAACAGGGACAATCTTGATTTTGGGGGGATTGTGTTCACATACTGGCAAATGGGACAGAGGGTCCTGTCCTGATTTTGTGGAAGAGAATTATGGCAACCCTACCTTGATGTAGAAAAAAGCATTTCTTAATGATGGAATGAATATTTGAATTGAAGCATTTTTTCCTAAAAATTAAGCCCCACTGAGTCTAATAGGGCTTGCTTCCAAGTTAAGTGCCTGAGACAGAAGACTTTAATGTGTGTGTGTGTGTGTGTGTGTGTGTGTGTGTGTGAGAGAGAGAGAGAGAGAGAGAGATGTGATCATAATTATCACTGTGAACCTGATAGTTCAAAATTGCACTCTGGTTTCTGGTTAAGGCCCCTGGGAGGAGGAGAGGGTATCTGGAAGTGGCTGAATGGTGAGGGAACGGGTAACAGGAGAGAGATGTCTTCCGTGTGAAACAAACTGGGGCAGACTCTATTCAATTGCAAATAGAAAAAAGGGTGGGTGGAATGGGGAGGAAGGAAGGCTTGGAATGAACATAGGAAACAGGCAGTGATGAGTGGAAGCAAAGGGGTGGCCTATGAAGCTGACAGGACCTGTGCCTCAGAAATGGGGTGTGGTGCTTGTAAAATAACCTCTTCAGCCTGGAGCGTGCATAGGGAGTGCCACCCTTGTGCAGTTGTGAAATATTTTCCAGTCTCATGTGGAGGACTATCATTTGACTAAATTACCCTGAGAGCCGGAAACTGCCAGTTTGGGTTTACAGGAATGCTTCATTTTGTTAGTGGAAACAACAATGCATTTGCCAGTCTGAGAGCAGCAGCCCACCGCTCGCTCGGCCTTGACGGCCATAACCCCACAGCCCTCGTTTTATTGGAGTTTCCCAGAGCATTTCAGCCTCACTGTTGAAGCCCTCATTGAGGTTAATGGCATTGAATGACCATAGTGGTGTGAGTGGACGAAAGAGGCACCAAAAAGTTCCTTTCCAGCCATAAATCTTGTTCAACTCTTTCTTATGGTTTCCAGGGCACAGAAATCCGGACGTTTCTTACTTCTTATCACAGGTGAATTTCCTCCTCACTTTTAACATAGATCTCCTTTGTCAATTTCTCTCTTTTGCTATCTTGAGATTTTCTTCAGGGCAAATTCTCTGAAAACCTGTTGAATCATTTGTGTAAGGATAATGATGAATTCTGTACTTTCAGGGCACTGGGCTTGCAAATGGTCAGGAAAAGTGTCATTCATATTAGAATCGCACTGTACTTGTCTCTGCTTGTGCCTACTTGACTTCTGTTTTAGAAATGCAGAACACAACGCAAGAATCCTTGGAAAGGCTGCCTTTATACAGCAGAGGCTGCTAAACACATGGAACACTCTCTCTTTCCACTAAAGCACTTATAGCGCCACTCTTTGCCGGCATGATTATTTTGCCTTTAATAGATGCCAGAAACTTCCGCAAACTCTGTGAAAATCTGTTGAATATCATAAAGCTGAACAGCGATAACGTATTTTTACAATGACTTGCATTTTTATCTAGCTGGCTGTTGCCAAAATCATTTCCCATTCTCCTCGCTTTAATCACACGACTCAACTCCTTAAATTCCTGCCCACTCCCAGACATGGTACAGATTTCTGAACTCCAAAATCTTCCAAGACTTTATCCCTTTATCTTTCCTTATATCCTGATACATGCCTGGCCATGACCTTTGATCCTCTAACCCCACCATTTTCAGCTGTCCAAATGTCTACTGCTCCCTGAAATGTCTCTGCCCTTTCTCTCTAGCTGCTTCTGATATCTGGAATTGCTTTCCACAAACCCAGGATGGGATCACCATTCTTACCTCTTTCAAATCCTTCCTCAAACCCAACTTTTTTGTGTGATCTTCACAGTGTCTCAGTTTTCACCAGTACCTATGACAATTAAACCTAAGTAGGCACAATTGAAACAAATATGTAGACTTTCCTCACTTCTTGCCTCTATTTCTTTAATCTGTTCTATGTCAAATATTAAATTAAATTATATTTCAGTTTTCAACAAACTGAATATATAACAATAGATATACATTGTTTACATAGATATACAACAATAGATATACATTAGATATACAACAATAGATATACAACAATAGATATACATTGTTTACATAGATATACAACAATAAATGGTTTCCTGTTCCTAAAGTGCTGACAATCTGAAAAAAATACAGACGAGCCACAACAACAGCCACAGGAAGACTCCATGTTTGGGTGAAGAGGCAGGCATACTTGTCCCTCCACCACCACTGCGCTAAATGTCATATCTACTTGAATCTAATGTGCCATCAAATCTAATGCACATCCCTATTGACATCTTTTTTTTAAAAAAAATGTTTACTGGCAATTGGAATGTGCAGCTGTAAAGCAGGAAAAAATTTAATTTTACAGCATATAATAATGAGTTGTATGTTAATAATAAAATGGCAATAGTTTTATGTTATGATTTTTATCTAATTGCACTTTATACAAAATGGGTTTATGTTACATTTTAATGACAAGATAGTAAACTGTTAGACTAAATACATACCTATACTTATAACTGAAATACCTGTACTTACTCGAATTTAATGCACCATCGAATCTAATGCGCACTTCAATTCTGGAGATTAAATTCAGCTGAAAAAGGAGAGCATTATATTTGAGTAAATAGAGTATAAGAGGATACAATTTTAAAAGGTGCTTCTTTTTCCAAGGCCAAAAAAGTATGCAAGGTTGTAACTGTAAACATTCTAGGGCTGGAAAAGCAGTAGTACATTGCTGTCCTAACCCATATGACTTTGATGCTGAGGAAGAGGGGCCACTTACATGACACATTGTGGAGCATTAACGTGCTGCCTCCCCATCCTCACCTCCGAAAAAGAAACACTGGACAACTATTTTGTCAAAGAATCCTTATTTTCTCAAATATTTTCATATTATTGGTTTTAATGTGGTCTGGTTTATTATTGTAATTCATTTTCTATTTGCTTCTGCATTTACTACTTTTTACCTAGAAGCTATTTATTTTCTTCAATAATTATCTTGGAAAATCTTTCTGACTGTTGGGTTACAGTTTTATTTACTGACATTCTATGCAATCCTATGCTCTGCAAGTCCTACAAAATGTAATGGGACTTGAAAAAAATGTGCATGATTGCATCCTTACCCATTTTTATCCATGTTGCAGACTTGAGAAAATAAAAAAAATCCATAGTCTCTTCATAGAGCTGTCTTTTACACATTTTTAAATGATGAAGTGTATGGAAAGTCTAATAAAATGCACTTATCTCCTTGCCCCATGTTTGATTAGGGGTTATTTGGCATGGGCTTTGGTGCCCACAAAAATTGAACAATGCTGAAATTCTATAGGGGTGTCCAAACTTTCAACTTTAGGGCTTCTGAACAAGGGCTTCTTAACTTTAGGGCTTCTTAACAAGCTTGCAGAAGAGGGAATTTCAACATCTACAGCTTGTGATCTGTAAGATGAGAAGGTGCACATGCTGAAATTCCCTCCTTTACACACTTGTTAAAGGTCCAGGAGCCCTGAATTTAAAGTTTTGGACACCCAAGATGGCAGCACCCATTTTTCCTGAAATGAAGTCACCATCCCCCAATAGTGTCCCAACCACCGCTTAGAGAATCTCTGTTCTATACCAATAGGTCCAGGCAAACATAGGGAGATTTGATGGTCATTCCATATTTGTTGCACCACTGGCTCTGACCGCCTTCATTTTCTTTCAGTCAAAAGACATTACCAGAACGTGACATATATTAGGACTGTGAAGTGTAACGAAGAAGCCTTAAATAAATAAGAAAATAAATTTCCTCATAAAAATGTTCAATTAAATAATCTTTGGGAATAGTTCCTCAGTTCTGATTTTCAGGACTGGTTTTAGACCACATGGAAGTTAGTTTACACATTCTCTCTGGAGGCTGTCAAATCATGGAAAGCTATTTAAGCATGTAGTATTGTAGTTCTGATGTGCCAAAGTGTTGGAGGAAAGTTCAGGCCTGTACAGTGGAATTAATGGATGGAGAGTCAATGAACAATGTGGTCTTCTTGGACCACAGCTTCATCCCACCTAGGATGTGGGGGAAGGATTGGATTTTTACTTTGTGTTATAACAGCTTCAATTTAAGAACAAGGGTTTGTTTTCAGAATGGGGACAATTGTAGTGATTGTGGTTGTAGTAATGACTTCTCATTAGTGTATCTGAAACTCCACCTAGAAATGTGGTCATCTCATCTAAGTCCTGGGAAAAGCTGAGAACTTGAAATAGATCCTGTGTTCCTTACATTAAAAAATGGAATGGTACAAAATGACCTACAGAGCCAGCCCAGCCAAAAAGTAAGGTAAGATGAGATGAACTGTCTCAGGTAATGTATGAGTATAGGTGGCACCCTTGATCATCTCACCTAGCTCCTATTTTCCCCTTAACCCTTCTTGTTTTCCCATAGATCATGGGTGTCCAAACTCTGGCCCTGGGATCAGATGTGGCCCTTGGAGAGCCTCCATGTAGACAGCAGCAAGCCCCCTCTATCTTGCCCCTGAGCAAGCCATGTAATAAGGGTTGAAATATGCCCCAGAAAACCAGGACAATCTGGTGAATGCAATCAGAATGCAATCTGATTGCATTCACATACTGTCAGCTTAGACAGGGGTTCCTGTCCTGGTTTTGTGGAAGAGAATTATGACAACCCTACATGTAATCCTCTAATGGTGAGGGAAGCCCCAACCCTCCAGAGGGTTTTTTGAGGGCTGGGCAGGCTGCACAAGTATCCCTTCTCTGTTTATGAAAGTGCTTATGAACTGGTTTGAAGGTCACTCCCTCTATGTTAGAATGTGTTTATCAACCTATTTTATTTCATCCATTCATTTATGGATTAGTTCCGTCTAATATATTCATTTATGTAAATTTATTCAAATTTGAATGACAAGTTCTTTTTTAAAATTTGGCTCTCAACATAGAGTCAGAAAGATGAGGTGGCCTTCCTGCCAAAGACTTTGGACATCCCTGATATAAATCACCAGAGAAAGGCAAAACAAGAAAAAAAGACCCTTGCCCAGCCTGGCTAATCAGATTGGCCCGGGATGGACTGGCCGAATGGACAGGGAGGGTGGTGAACTCCTCCCTGAGGGAGGGAGTGTTGCCTTCTGCAATAAAGCAGGCGGTGGTTTGCCCCCTCGTGAAGAAACCCTCTCTGTACCCTAAAAACCTAAACAACTATCGGCCAGTCTCAAATATCCCATTTCTGGGCAAAGAGGTCAAGCGGGTGGTGGCGTCCCAGCTTCCGAGGGTCCTGGATGAAGCTGATTATCTGGATCCCTTCCAATCTGGTTTCAGGCTGGGGTTTGGGACAGAGACTGCCTTGGTCGCCTTGGTGGATGACCTAGGCTGGGGAATGGACAGGGGGAGTGCGTCCCTGTTGGTCCTGCTGAACCTCTCAGCGGCCTTCGACACCATCGACCATGGTGTCCTTCTGGGTTGGTTGGCTGAGTTGGGGATTGGAGGGACTGATTTGCAGTGGTTCCGCTCCTTCCTGGCTGACCGGTCTCAGAAGGTGGTGCTGGGGGATGCTTGCTCGGCACCCTGGCCTCTTTGGTGCGAGGTGCCACAAGGTTCCATTCTATCCAGGGGTGGTACCAGCCAACCCCAAGATCCAGTATGCCGGAAATTGGGGGGCGGGCCAGGGTCAGGGGGTGGGCCAGGGTCAGGGGTGGGTCGGGGGCGGGGCCCCAACCCTGCCACACTGCACATGCGCCAGGCTTGGCACATGCGCAGTGCATCTCCTGAAGCTCGGCTTCAGGAGACTTAGTGCGCATGCGCCACGCTTGGCGCATGCATGCTGAGTCTCCTGAAGCCGAGCTTCAGGAGATTCAGCGCGCATGTGTCCAGCTGGATGCAAGCACGCTGGGTCTCCTGAGGCGGAGCTTCAGGAGACATGGTGGCCGCTAGCGAACCGGTCCCAGCGGTTCTGCCAGCCGCAGCTCTTTCCGGTTCGCCAGCATCCACCACGTGGGAAGATCTGGTTCGGGCGAATAAGCCCAAACCTGCATCTGCCCACCTATGATTCTATCCCCCTTGCTATTTAACATCTACATGAAGCCACTGGGAGAGGTCATCCGGAGGTTTGGAGTGAGGTGTCATCAATACGCCGATGACACCCAGCTCTATCTCTCCTTTCCTCCTGAGTCCAAGGAGGTGGTGGAAGTCCTGAATTGTTGTCTGGAGGCAGTGGGGGAATGGATGAGGGTGAACAAGCTAAGATTAAATCCTGATAAGACAGAGGTTCTCCTGGTCTGGAAGTCCTCGACTCGGGTATTGGAATAAAATCCTGTTCTGGAAGGGGTTGCACTCCCTCTGAAGGAGCAGGTTCGCAGCTTGGGGGTTCTCCTGGATTCGCAGCTGCTCCTGGAGTCCCAGGTGGCGGCTGTGGCCAGGGGAGCCTTTGCTCAGCTTCAGTTGATCCGCCAGCTGCAACCATACCTGAGTCACTCGGATCTGGCCACAGTGACCCATGCCCTAGTGACATCAAGACTAGATTATTGTAACACGCTCTACGTGGGGCTGCCTCTGAAGGCGGTCCGGAAGCTGCAATTAGTCCAGAATGCGGCGGCCCATGTGATTGCTGGGGCTTGTCGGTTCGACTCTGTCGGGCCACTGCTTCACTGTGACTACACTGGCTGTCCATTCATTTCCGGGCTGAATTCAAAGTGCTGGTCCTGACCTTTAAAGCCCTAAACGGCTCAGGTCCAGGGTATCTGAGGGACCGCCTTCTGTACAATCCGACCCGTCACCTAAGGTCATCTGAGGGGGCCCTACTGACTGTGCCGCCACTTAGAGATGTGAGAGATGTCGCGGCCAGAGATAGGGCCTTCTCGGTGGTGGCACCCCAGCTTTGGAACTCCCTCCCCTTTGAACTGAGAAAAGCTCCCTCAATACAGAGCTTCAGGCGGAGCCTTAAAACCTTCTATTTTAAAAAAGCATTTTAAATGGGGCAGAGATGGGGGGACAGTTGTTTTTATTGCTTTTACTGTTTTTAACAAATATTTTTAGTCTGCATGTTTTTATTGAATTTAATTGTATTTTAATTATATTTTAATGGTGTTTTAATCTTTATTTATGATCTACTTTAATGATGATTTATTCCCTGATGTCAGCCGCCTTGAGCTCCCCCTTGCAGGGGAGGAAAGACGGGATATAAATTAATTAAATAAAATAAATAAAAATAAAAGAACTGCCCCCACTTTCTTGTCCCCTTACTTCCCCCTTCTGCTCTGCCCTCTCCTGTGATACTATTTCAAAATAGATGGACAAGGAGCAAATGGGCAAACTGCCGATAAGTCAGCAGAGGATAGCAGTGATGGTGATAGCTCAGAGATGGTCCCAAGTTCAATTCCTAGCACAATTTAAGAAACCAGGAGTTATCTCCACCATCCCAATCCTGAGCAGGTTGCCAACTTTACATCCAGCTCCTGCTCCTCTGCTTTGACAATAGCTGGATGAAAGGCCCGAAACCTGAGCAACTCAAGCCCTTGTTGTGAGTTACATGGTCTTTTTGTGCAAAGTATATACAGTGGCGCCTCACGTAAAGAATGCCTCACGTAAAGTATGTTTCATGTAACAAACAAAAATTTCTCTAGGATTCTGCTTCACGTAAAGAACATGCTTCGCGTAAAGAACACATTTGTTGGCAGTTGGGGCAGACGCGCTGGCTGGCAGTCTGTTTAAAAAGCGTCAGGGCTGCCTAGAGCTCCTGCCCATAGTGAAAGCAACACTTCCATGCTGTTCCTCCTGTGGCTGGGCGTCTGCTGGGCAGAGGGAGAGAAGAGCAGTGGAGAAGAGGGAAGCAGCTCAGGGCTAGCCAGAAGGGAGCAGGGGAGAGAGAGGCTCAGGATGGAGAGAAGGAGAAAGTGGGAGACACTTTGAAGGTGTCTTGGATAGCAGCCTCCTAACTATGTCCACCCAGAAGTAAGCCCCATTGTGTTAAATGGGTCTTACTCCCAGGAAAGTGTCTTTAGGACTGCAGCCTAAGTAGACTTCATAAGATCATGCACATTGAATGCATGTTTTGAATTCAATCCCAGTGTTCTGTCATCATTTTTATATCCTGTTAATATTTTAATATGAATATTTTTGGGGTTGTGGAACCAATCGTCTGAGTTTCCGTTATTTGCTATGGGAAAAACCGCTTCATGTAAAGAATGTTTCACGTAAAGAACATGCCTCTGGAACAAATTAAATTTGTTATGTGAGGTGCCACTGTATTGGTGGATAAATCTAAAAAGGCAGAGGAGCAGGGGAGGCTGGGGTTTCTCTGGTCAATTGGCAACCCTGCTTAAAAAAATTAAAAGGTTTAAAAATTAGGCTTTGCACCCTTCCACGGAAGGGAGAGGAACAGCAAATGCTACTCTGTGCATTCAAATAATAAAAAATGTTGTACTTGTTCATTGTCTGACATTAAAAGAGAAGGGGGAGATGGGAAACAGGATGATTCCCATGCAATATTTTTGAAACCCTCCACTGAATCTGTACCATCAACATGTAGACTGTTATGAAACTTTGCTCTTGGGATAGTATACTCAGTTTTGAGGTGCTCTGATTTGCCAAACAACTGCTTGGATCCATTTTCAATTGTGTGCTAGATCTGTTACTAATTACGCTATTATATTTTTGTTGTTAATGCTATATTTTCTTTCTTTTTAAAGGAACATCACAATTTAATCCTAACACTCCACTCTGCAATGCAGTGCTGCATGTGAAGACAGGCTGCAGAGGTCTTCGCAAGGTTAAGAAGCCATTCACCTCTTTCCCTGAGGTAAGCTTCAGCAGCTGCTGTGGGACTACTTTGGTTTGTACCAGCAAAACTGAGCAGCTCCATGTCAGAAAACCAAGCCCAGAAAGGGGGGCTAGGATATGGTGGTAACTCCAGCTGCTGTCTCCACTTCCTCCCAGGCACTTCCAGATCCCATCACTTCTGGCTTCATGATAAAAACAGACTGCTCTAGTCCCACGGACCATTTGGACACCCCCCCCCCCCCAAGGGCTTCAGCACTGACTGGAAACACTCTGAGATGAAAACTTTAACAACATATGGTAGAAATAAAAGTGCTCCTTATTATTTTGCAAAATGTTTCCTGGAAAGGAAGGGTTTTCCCCCGGTTCATAAATACATGTGCCAGTTATTGGATTGCACGGTAACTTCTAGGGAAACATCAGGATGCTGTAATGTGAATCAGGCAGGTTGGAATGTAGCCTTTTACTTCCAGAAAGGTAGGCTTCATTCATGGCTTTGGTTTAAAGTGGCCCCATGATTACTATTATTTTTTTCTGGAAAATATATGATGCAGCCAGAAATTATGATGAAGTTCCCTCATCATCCCAACTTGGGGCAGAGTAAGTACAGTGAGGAGAGCCAAAGCTATGCTGCCCCAACTATTCTGTATCCAGAGCAGAGAGTTATGCTGCTTCTAGAGAAGCAGGAACCTAGCTTTGCCCATAGCTGCTCCAGAGCAGTGACAAGCACAAGGCTGCTCCTCTAGGCATGCTCAGTAGGCACCCAGTAAGTTGTAGCTGGGCTGGAATTGCTGATGAGGTGACCCTTCCTCACATCACCCTGAACCACAAGCACCTGCACTACCCCCACCCTCCTGCTCATATGGGCAACCAGCTGTCAGGGAGGGAGGAGTGGTTGTCAAGCTGTTGGGAGGGGGGAGTGGCTCCTCAGCATGATGGACAGGGCAGGGCTGTCAGGGATGGAAATGGGAACAAGCTGCCCCCCTGTCCCCCAGGAATGCAATGTGGTCTCGGAAAAGCCCAGACACTAGCAGAGACAAAGAATGCAAAGGTAGATATATGTGTATTGTCAATAAAAACTGTATAAAAAGATATACATGAGTGTCCTGTACTCTTTGGCAACATGGCAGCAGTCAGAAGAGAACCCCAGAATTAAAGGGACATCACTTCAGACCACACTCAGAAGAGCCGGGAGGAGAACAAAAACCTCATCCAGGGGGTATTGAGCCAAGGCAAGAGCGCCCGTTATGAAAAGAGGGGCAATGGTCCCTCAAGCAGCTGGCAAAGCAGGGAGAAGATGGAGGTGAGGGGGCTTCCAGGGGCGTCTCCAGGGAGGGAAGCCTGGAAGAGAGGACAGGAGCAAAAGTACTTCCTGTGGCAGAGGGGACCTGAGGCTTCCACACTGAAGCACTAAAGCACTTCCACACTAAAGCTCCATCATCCACTCCCAGGCAGGGGGCTCTGTGTGGCTTCGTGACTTGCTGCTGGATGGAAGTTCCCCTTGGATCCTGCCCTGGTTGGCATGGCGGGATTGCCTTAGGGTCCTGGCTGTCTCCCGCGTCTTTCAGCAAGGTGATCCTTCTCTGTAGGCATGTGTTGTGCAGCATTGCACATGCCACAATGATCCTTGAGGCCTGTCCACAGGGTTCTGGGGTGATGTACAGGGCAACTGGGGTGGGCAGCTGGCCTTATCAGAATGCCCTCCCCAGGGGTCCAGATGCAGCTATTGGGGTCAGGGGTGCCCTAGGAAGGTTGGAGGGACAAAGGGGGAGCCCCAATGCAACAGTAATACAGCTGTTCCCTTATAATTGTTCCCTTACCTTGGGGCAGTGTGGATAGGACAGGACAAATGTTTCCTTACCCAGAGGAGGTGTACATGGCTGCCCCTCCAGCAGATAATGCAACTTATGTCCTAATGCAACATATGTCCCTTTGGCATGGCTGTTCCAGCTCTGCAAGATTGAATAGAATTGGGCCCTTCATTTCTGATCCCATCTTGGGAAATGAAACATTTATACTTTGCAAAATTAACCCACAGTGGATTTGCAGCCATTTGAATCCTTGTTATGAGTTTATTAAAAATATTTGTATTAGAATATATAGTATGTTGCCCAAATTAACACTGGGAGAGCCTCCTTATTTACTACTTCGCTAACTCTCTTATGATTATCTGGTAACTGGAAGCTCTTTTTTCAGATGGCTAAAAACAGAGTACCAACTTAGAGCATCCCAGATTCACCCTTGACTCCCAAAAGAAGGCCAGGTTGCTACTGAGAGCTGAAAACGTCCTGCAGTGAGTAAGCTGCCTCCATAACAACAAAGATCTCAGGCCTTGACATGTCATATCCATAACCTCCAAGCTAGTTGCTGTTGCTGAGCAATAAACACCTCTCACACTATTAATATAACCCTATCTGTCAACCTTGGTATTTATAATATTAGGACACACTGCCCTAGTGAGTAGAGTGAAGGCTAAATTCAGATGGGAGTTTTGAAGCTAGTGTAACATATACCTTGCTGTTCTCCTGCTCTGTGTACATGTAACCATGTGACAGTCTCACTTTCTAAATATAGAGTGCATATAGCAGCTAACTGCACCAAATTTATTCTTTTTCTTCCATTTTCTTTATGGCTAGCTGTATCAGCTCAGTGATGCTTGACAGTTGCCAAGATTTACCTAGACAGGAAATTCTCCTTGCAATGTATTTTGCCTCCAAGGGACATGAACACTTAAGCTCTCAGCCTACTAGATTGATGTTGTTAAACTCCACTGGCTAGTGTGAATCAGCAGAATCACTTCAGCATCTTCACACTTGCTCTTGCCTCCTGTTGACAGGATGACTTTACTGGAAGTCTGATATTTTGACGGTCCACACACGGTGATGCAATACAGCCTGTCAAGTGTGTTTTACACGAATAAATCAAACAGTAGTTATTCACAATGGCAGAAACCTTACTGGTTCTTGTGATTAGATGCTTTGTTTTCTCGTCTTGGTTTTACATTTGGTTTGGCTCTGTGTGCTGAGCCAAGTTCATTCTCAAGTTTTCTTTGTACACATTGGCTCATGTAGAGGAGCAGCTTGTGTGGAGCGTTCCCCATCCCAACTCCAGAATGTGGTTTTAAATTATGCAGGTTTTAAAGATTCTCTCATAATCAGCATTGATGATGAGTGTAAAAATCTACCCCTTGGGGCATGGGAAGAAAACCCAAAATGGTGTGGCCACTATAATAGACACTACTAGACAACTCTGTCTAATCTAATGACACTGGAGAATGTGTTCATGATTGAGTTTATGCATGCTGGACCATGTTTCCCCCATGACCTCTTGCACAGCAACAAAAACAATGATTCTACTTCTCTGGCTGCTGTACCATTGAAATGCACCAACGCAACTTTTTATTCACTTCTGGCTCCTCTCCTAGTGCTGTAATGCAAATCAGGTTGCTTAGGAGTGCTCAGTGCTCTTCTTTTGTCTCCTCTAGCATGAAATGAATGAGTCTCAGCCACTAGAGGTGTGGGTACTTTTGAGGTGTGGTTGCTTTTGTTTATTTTAATGATCAGAAACCATACTGTGGGTCATTCCTCCATTAGTCATGGTTTGACACAAAGAAATTCTCTGGGAGTGGCCTTCTCAATACTGTGCATCTTGAGACAGATCTTTGTGTTCAGTTGGTAGAGAAAGGTTTTTCTTAAATATCTCTCATAGGAAAAAAGGATTTGATCTATTAGAATACTGAACATCATCCAATTGTTTGTTGCTATTGCAATCTCGGTATAATTAGCTGTTTAAGGAAGGAACATAATCCTGGACCACCCCAAGCTGAGAGAAATGAATAGACACCCAAGATTCAACATCCCATAGTTTTGTCAAGTCCCAATTTCTGAAAAGGTGTGACCAGTTAAAAGTAAGCCTTTTTGATGAAAGGTAGGCAACTCAATAAGGGACCAGCCCAAATCATTTTGTTATCCCAAACTAGCGCTGGACCATGTGAGTCAAGTGACACGTTGCTGTATAATTTGTGGTAGTAGAAAGGTTCCTGTATAGTGTAGTATAGTGCATACCCTACTACCACAACTGCACATGCACTGGAAAATTGGATAGAATTGTGCTCCTAGTTAGCAAATTGATGGAGGGCACAATCCTAATCTATTTAGGCCACCTTAACTCATATCTCAGCCTAGCATATCTTCCCATGGTGAAGTAGGGAGGTTGGTATATTCCTGTGCACCAGCCTAACCCCCCTCCCCAGGAATGGGGCACAAGTGCCCTATGGCACTTTTGTGACACCCCCAAGTCAGCACAGGATTTATGCCGGGGCATATGCCAGCCTAACTGGAGATGGGATTGCAGCCAAAGTCACAGAGCACATCCTTGGAGCTGTGAATTAGAAATTTAGAAAGTGAAAAACTGCCTGTAATAAGTTAAGCAAATGATTCACTATAAAAGAGATTGGTAATGTTGTAGGGATAAGATTATTGTAGACATAACAGTTCCTCTGGCATCCAAAAAGAATGAAGGGGAAATAGGAGGGAGGATATTTTCTATTGAGAAAATCTTACAGTGTAATATATTAACTCAGAAGTAAGGATCACTTTAGGGCCCAGTCCTAGCCAACTTCCAAGCCCCAGTGCAACCACAGTGCTGCCCTGAAGTAAGGGAACAAACATCTTACTTTGAGGAGGCCATCATGATGATCCCCCCCTTCATGCAAGATTCAGCACAAGCTGAGCTGACACAGATACACCGCACTGAAAAATTAGATAGGACAGGGCCCTATGTGTGCATTAGTATATTTTTCTTACCAGGTAAATTTATATTAAAAACTTTAAAAGATGAAATAAAATACTTTATTTTTAAGTTACATTAACATATTCCATTGCAACCTTGGAAAAGATAAAACATTAGCAAAGTGTAAATAATTGTTTGATGTGTGAGAAAAATAATCATAGAGTGAATTTTCATAAATTGCGAAAGCGTAAAGAGGAAGGTGGAATGGGATTGAAGCTTCTTGTTTGTATCTACACGTTGATTGTCAAAAAGTGCAGTTCTAATCCTTGCTGGTACAGCAAGTCTATACTTTTTCCCTTACCCAAGCTTCCCATAAAGCTGGAATTGGCCAGACATGTCTGGCTTTTTCCTATCGTACCATACTGTCCAGTCCAGTAGGCCCATGTCGGGCCAATTGTGGGGGGGGGGGGGAGTGGGAGGCCAGTGGGGGCATGTGGGGACACTGGCCACCGCAGCATGGTGCGGCTAAGTTCTGCCAGCTGTGGCAGCCATTTTAATCTGAATGCACAAACAGCGCATAGTGCACATGCATACCGGAAGCAACGCTACCTATTCCTATTCTGACTGCGTGTGCCTCCATCACAAGGTCTGGCAAAGTCATCATTCTGCCTCCTGATGCTTTTTAAAGTCTGGATTTTTTGGGGACCCTGTCCTACTTTTTGTGTGCCAGCATATGGTCACCCTGCACTTACCTTATGTAATACTCAGCTTGCCCTAAGTGGACAGTGGACTGCTGAGTTTAGTTAGTGAAAAGCACAGTAATGCTATTATACTGTAATTATACTGTAATTCTAATGTTTATGAATGGGGAACTTTCCATAGTGTCCTGTTTGTTCCTACAATAACTTTGATAAATTGATATCTTCACAGTGACGCAGGGAAGTGGCCATAACCTCTTGTTTTAAGTATGTCAGGGTCACAATCTGTCTGGTGTTCTTGTGTCACCACCTGAGTGTGGGCATGGTCCCAGAGGCTTTCTCTACAACTTTCGGGAACTTCCAAGGTCTGGAACAATGGAAAAATTCCCCAGACTTACTTGAAAAATTATATACTAGAAAAAAGTCTGTAACCAGAAGAACTGCTTATTCATAACATTAAGCAGCTAAGATATAAGCAGCCACCTTTTATCATCAAAACTTCTAAAAGTTATTTTTGTTTCAGACAAAAGATAACTTTTTGTGGGAGGGCTGGGATACAATCATGAGATGGTGAATAAGGAAATAATTGTACATCTCACTCACAGACTCCCATATCGGATAATAAAATTGATAGATTTGCTGTATCATAAATTATGTATGGTACAGCAATTTTGGACAGTCTGGCCTAGAGGGTAGAATGCTGTTATGCTCAAGGACTGTAAGTCGCTGGTGTAAGATAACTAGAAGTCTCCACGAATGCTATTACTCTACTACACAAGCTGAACTCTTGTGTGAGAGCCAAAGAAGCTGGGCTTTGAAGCTCTTTGTCTACTTGGGAGCTGATGGCATCCAGAATGTGAAAAGATTCACTTGCAATGTAGTTCCGGAAAGATGGAACTTTCGCTGTTGGGTTTAAAGAAGATCTGGTTGTGTGAACCGCCTTGAATAAAGTCAATGGAGCAATCCAGAGACTAGGAAGATGGTATATATGGTAAATACCAGTTATTATGAGATTTTTACACAGGTAGATTTGTTACTGACTGGTTGTTTTATCCAGAGATCATGTCCTTTCCAAGGACCTGGGATTCCTGGTTTTATCCTATTTTTCTCTAATACATATGATCACAAGATTTAAGCTGTTCTGATTTTTGTAGTTGGTGGATGATAATTTATGTGCACTGATGCTGTCCAGTTGTTTTTCAGTGTGTTTTGGAATCACCCTGAGGGCTTCAATCACCATTGGAATCACTTTGGTCTTCTGCAACAGCCTTTAAATTTCTATCTGTAAATCTTTGTACAGTAATTTGTTGTTTTTTCAGTTCTTTTTCTCTGACTCTGCTAACACATGGGGTTGCTATATCAATAATTTTTACTTGTTTTTCTTCTAGACAACAAACAAAAATAACAAATTGCTGCTGTTACTGCTATCATTACTGCTGTTATTATTTATGTTACTACTGTATCTATATATATAAAACTGAAGAGTCACTGAGGCACTGACTGATTCATTCACTGACTGACACATCAACGCCCAGCCAAAACTGCTCGACATAGAAGCGTGAAATTTTGGAAGGTGTTCATTCAATGACGGAGGCACCCCTTAAGAACTGGTTTTTGGAAATTCCAACAGGAAGGGGGTGAAAAGGGGTGAAATTCGTTTTCTTCCTTATACTTCCCATTGAAAAAGTGAATCCACTGAAGAATCCCTGACTGAGGGACACTCTGTCCCAACCCCCGGACCTAGAAGCATGAAATTTGGGGAGGGAGTACCTTCTGTGACATCAATACCCACCAATAATCAATGCTGAGAAATTTAACCCTTACGAGGCTGAAATGGGGTGCAACGTGTTTTTCTCCTATATTTAACATTGGAGACTGACTGATCAACATCTAGCCAATTTGGTGCCCAGTGCCTGATGCACAGGGAGGGAAGGTGCACAGCGGGCGATGGTGCTCATGGAGGTCTGGTGCACATGGAGGTGTTGCGCATGGGGGGGGGGTTGATGCACATGGGGGAATGTTGCGCATGGGAGGTTGATGTGCATGGCGGGTGTTGCACATGGGGGAATGATGCACATAGGAGCTATGTTGCGCATCGGGGGATGTGTTGCCTATAGGGCGTGATATGCAATGGGGGTTTGAGTAATGGGGGTGTTGCGGAATGGGGGATAGTGTAAGGGGGGGTATTTTGCTCCCAAAACATGGGTACATTTTGCTGATATATAATAAATGGACAATGGTAGCTTTTGCCAGATCCAACGGGTTAAGACATTGAGGTCCCAAAAGTCTCTTTAAACCTGCCCTCTCCCCCAACTCACCTTTCCTCCCCCTGCCCACTCATGACAGATATCCAGTACCAATTTAACTGTGCCTGAGAAGGGACGGTAGTGTCACTAGTAGGTAACTGGGATAGATGGCTCCAGACACTCCATGCTGCGGTGTGATGGGAATGATAAGGATAAATGTTCTGCCCAAGCTCCTACTGAACAGAGATTCCTGCTGTTTGGGAGGGTCCTCCTGTCCATCCTTGCATTAGAACAGCCATAAATTGTGCTCCTTTGGAAGCAGTTGGCAGTGGTGCAGTGATGTGCCAATGACATTGGGAAATACCACTTCTAAACAGGGAGTCTCCTTCTAACGTTTCAAGGGACAAAAGCCAGATTCTTCAACTTGATGACCTAAACCTTTCCTAATCAAGCTTCTGGAAATCATAACATCTTAACAGGGCAGGTTCTGGGCTGCCTGTGGAGTGTGTCTGGGCCGAGCCTTTTTCCACATTGCTATGTTAGCTCTTATAATGCCACATGGTTATGTAATGTTTCTGTACCTTAAACTGTACAGAATTCAGTTGTTTACAACATGCACACAGAGTGAGCATCCACACGTAAACACACACAAGTTATGTTGTATTGATTGCAAACATATGGATACTGGATATCCAATGTATCCATTTCAAGCTCTGTATATGAAAGGCCTAGACATCAGACCTTTGAAAGTAGGAACTTTCCCAAATAACATACTGTTTTCTCCTTTGCCCCATTTTTTTATACATTGAGTTCTCTCTTCTCACACACACATGAGCAAAACAGTTTACATGTTGTTGAGATTTCAAGTTATTTAAATCAGGAGCCAAGGTCTTGGAAGGGGTGGGAAGAACCAGAAACATATCCTGACCTTTGAGACGAAAGGAAGAGATGAATTACAAGACTCATAATTTCACCACTTCAGGAAATTGTATCTTTCTTTCCCCTGAGAAATGGGGACAATAAATTAGGAACTGACTATATTTTAGGGTTTTCTCCTTCACATGATGGTTTGTCATTTGTTTCTCTATTTCAGTGACATATTCTTAAAAAGTATTCCAAACATTTTTAGATGGATAGATAGTTGCAGGCATAGATTTCGTGGAAGGAAGAAGAAACATATAGTATATGGGAAAAAAGCACACCTGATTCCCCCCAAATAAGCTGTGCAAATATGTTGGAGGATGAATTGCTTATGGACTAGATTGTATTACCAGACTGAAAAGCAGATAGATAGTGCAATCCTAAGCATGTCTACTCAGAAGTAAATTCCATTGTAAGTTCAATATAACTTACTCTTAGGAAAATGTGGTTAGGGTTGCAGCCAGTGTGTCTTAGCATATTTATTTATTTCCCATATTTATTATTGACCAGAATACTCAAGGCAGTTTTCAAGGTTAACAATAGACAAGTTTTAATTGGGAAAAGAGGCAGGGAAGGGCTGAGGTGGCTCAGAGCCACCACAGAGAAGGGCTGTGGTGGCTCAGAGGCTATGAGCACAATCCTAACCATGTTACTCAAAAATAAGTCCCATTGTGTTAAATGGGTCTTATTCTCAGGAAAGTATCCTTAGGATTAGAGCCACAGTGTGTTTATCAACCTGAAGGTCTGCAGATTGGCATGTGCTGCATGAGGGACTGACAGTGCTGCATGACCAAGTGCTGCATGAGGGACTGACAGTGACTTCATCACTTGCTCCAGCTCTTGCCAACCTAGCAGTTCAAAAGTATGCAATTGCAAGTAGGTAAATAGGTACCACTTTGGTAGGAAGGTAACATCCTCGTGCCAGGTCTCTGCAACACACCAACTGGTTCCCTCAACATTGCATCAAAATGTGGATTGGAGGACTCCAATTCAATATAGTGTTCCCTTTCCCCATATGGAACAAATGCTGAAGAAATTGCTTTTGGAGCAGAGAAGCAAGAGGGAAATGAGCACATACAGATCCCATTGTCATTGCAGCACAGAGGTCTGGGAAAGGAAGAGCCAAAATAGCAGCACTGTGCCAACAGAGGGGTGGCATGGTCTGACACCTCCATCTGAATTAGCCAGGTGAAAAGACTGCATCTGGCAGGCCACTCTGAGATCTAGGAAACGGGACGAGTTGGGCCTTTGGCCTGATCCAGCTCTTCTTGTGTTCTTCCAGGCTGATCAGTGGAGACTTGCCACTTGAGGGAAAAGAGGTGATGAAAGTGAGTGGATCTTATACTTCTTACATGTTGTTGTTAAATGCTCTGTAGAAAAGTTATGTTGCTTGAATGGAAATATTGGAGATCCAAGCCATGCCTAGCCACTCTGGATCGGCAGTGCCACACTGGATGTTGCTTTGGCACCACAGACATACCCTACAATCCAGAGTAACTACGGGAGCACGTAAGAGACATTACCCGTAGTTACTGCACCATCTAATGAAAACCTATGGGAAATTCATACTGCAATCCACAGCAAATTGTTCTTACACCGGAGCAAGGACTCCCCGTAGTTACTCTGGATTGTGCCCATACATATTCTCTCCTTGATCCTCACAGCAACACTTACACATGAGAGTCAAATAGATTTGATGATCTTTTTATGCCTCTTGTTCTCATGTGTGCTTTCTAAAGATAGGTCTAAAAGTCAGAGAGAGAACCATGAGAATTATGGGTTTCTCTAGCCTATTGTACTTTATAATAATTATAATTATTGTAAATACTGACCCAGACACTGTAATTTTCTGTGCTGCATTGGGTCTTTCTTTGCATTTTCTTTTTTATGAGGGTTTTCTAAGAAAATTTCTACATGTTATCTTATACATGTTTAAAATAAGAGCATATTTCAAAATAAAGGGGTGGTGAAGTGTTACTGGAGGTAAAGGGACATATCGGTTTGTGTGGTACCATAAGGATCATAGAACATGTTCCAGTGGGGGTTGCTAGTTTGCCTCAAATGACCCTATTTCTCTAGCTTTTAACATTTTGTTTCTCCTTAGGTGGTTGAGTGGTAGAGGTTAATCTGTAGTTTTGGACTGCTGTTAGGCCACACCTCTTTACTATTCAGCTCTGACCCCTTACTAGTTATTTTCAAAGAGGTTTGCAACATCATCAGGACTCACACTTAGAGCACAATCCTAACAATGTCAACTCAAAAGTAAGCCCCATTTTGTTCAGTGGATCTGACTCTCAGGAAAGTATTTTTAGGATTGTAGCCATAGGGAGGCATCTGCCCTGACAACCTTAGTTTTTCTAACCCTCCTCTTAGAAAAGGGTTTTCAGTGTAGTGCTTCACCATTGAATACCCTCCCTGGACAGATTTATGAAGCATCTTCATTATTTTCATTTAGGCATCAGACGAAGATCTTTTTAGAGGCCACTCCTGCGATCAGCAGCTGCTGGTCCTAAACTCTAGTGCTATCACTGTAAAAGTGCCTTAATAAATCCGTGGGAATATCTCAGTGTAGCATTTTTAGATTTCACTTTGCTTTAGTGAAATGGCAACAAAGTAGCCGGTGGTGCTTTGGGGATGGCACTGTGTCTTTGTGGGTTTTTTTAAAAGGTAGATATTCAGAAGTCCTTGACTGAAATTGTAATGGTTTGGTTACCAAAGATTTATCTTCTCATACACAGGATGGATCACCCTGAAACCTGTTCAACTTATAGCCTCTCTTAAAGAAAATTGGGAATTGTAGTTTGGGAAAGAGGTGGACTGTTTCTTATTGGAGACCCTTTTCACCCTCTCAATACTATGGTTCCCAAGGTTAAGACCATAAGAAAGGCATGCTGGATCAGACCAAATGCTAGTCAAGCATTCTGTTTCCAAAGTGGCTCACTAACTGCCTCTGTGTCGCATCGCACACAAGCAGAAGGACTTCTCTCCCCTCAACGCTACCCTGCAGCAACTGGTGTTCAGAGACCTACTGGCTGTGAGCCTGGAGGTAGTACATAGTCATCAGGATTAGCAATCCTTAAAATATTTATCTAATAATGTGGCTAGGAGCTGTAATATTTAAGCAAGTCTTCATCTGGTATACATTCACAATGCTGAATGACAAAATTGAAATACACAAAATTTTGCACTGAGAGTTTTTGGTCGAGGAACAGTGTGAAGGAAAGTAGGACTGCAGAGACGTGGGCAGAGTTGATGGAGCCCAGTTCAGAGCCAGCTTGAGCTTTTGTTTGTCCATAACAGAGTTAGGTGAAGGTTTGTCAGAACAAGGGTACAAAGTAAGAGCTCATTTGAAAGATGTGGAATCTGTAATAATAACAACCATTATATGATTTTAGGTTTCTGACTAAACCCCTGAAAATAAGAATAGGGACATTCAAACACAATAGTTAAATAACAAGCAATCTGGATGGCTCAACAGGTCACAGAGTTTAAAAAAAAACTTGCTTTTTGGAAATCACTGAAATCCTCAGTTATCTACATTTAAAAAAACCAAATACCATAGATTCTTTAGGATTATGGATTCACCATTAGGAGCCAGTGTCCAGGAACTGATAGTGTGTCTTCTGTTGTAAATACATGTGCAGTTCTTTGTCTGAGATGTTGTATCCCATAAAGAAAGAGAAAAAGTGGTTGTAGCTGATGATAGCAGAAGTCTAAGAAAGTGTGACCAAAATACTTGATCAGGTTAATTGTGTAAAGGTTCCAGCAAGCCTTTGGACTGCTGTTTGCTGGTTTCTCTAACCACCTGAGTTCACCTTTCAGGTCCATTGTACCCTTTTTTTAAAGGTTTTTAAATTGTTGCTTGTTTTGTAGGATTATTTCATGATTGCTGGAATGTGTTATTGAAGTGTTTTAAAAATAAAGCAGATTGGCATGATAAAAATGTTTTTTTAAAAAGATGAGAAATTACCATTTTAGAATCTGGGACATTGTCATTGTAGTACAAGCAGGATTCTTCAAGGAAGAAAATCAGCCAACTGACCCAACTGCATCTCACCAGAATTCTGTAGCTAGCTAATGAAAGTATCAACCCAGAAATTTATTGAAATATACAGGAAAAAAGCACATGGTTTGTTCTTTCCTGGTCACTAGTGCAGATTGGCTACTCCCATAAGACCCAAGAGTAATTCTTTTAAAAAAATGAGGGGAGCAAACTTCATTTATATAATGATATCACTTTGTATTTTAAGACTTAAGAGATCATACTACATGACTATGTGCCATAATTTGTTCACGCTGCCCGTTTATGTTATCTCATGAATCCTCAGTAAGATTATAGCTTGCTTGTAACTTCTGTACACAGAGATACATTCAAAGAGGCAATAAAAGGAAACAAAGCACTTTTCAATACGCTCTTTAAGGTAGTGTGACCATTTTGACGAGAAATTGACCTCTTGCCTGTATAATTTTTACTGGATAAAAGGAGTGCATGCCACAGCTCTTAAAGAAGTGGGGGAAGGAGGACTACTAGTGTTCATAAATGTTAGCAGAGCAGAGAGTAAAGTTCAGCTCTCTACTTACCCAGTATAAAGAGAATGTGCAATAGATAGTGGAAATCTTGATTTTCCTACCATACAATGCAATTAGAAATATCAGCGTTGGACAAAGTCAGCTTAAGAAAAAATTTGTGCTCTTCCAAATGGGCAGTAAACAGATTACAATCCAGCACCTATTAACTTCGTGAGTTAACTGAGCTTTAGTATGTAAGGATGAGTTCATTTCATATATTGCCTGCTTTGTTCTATGCTGAGTATCTCACTCAAGAATAACAATCATCCCCAAACATCATAGTAAAATAGAGAGATGAGCAGTGCAATCCTAAATTGCTCTGGAACAGGTTGGTCTAAATTGCTCTGGTACTGCACTGTATCCAGTGAACTTTTTGGGATTGCTACTACACCAACATATGGAAGGGTAGGCTAAATCCCTTCCCCACGGAAGGGCTATAGCAGCTCAATAGGTTTGCCTATCAACTTAGGCACTTCTAGAGGTGGTTTAAGTCTTAGAAAAGAGATTCAGAAGAAGATTGCCTGGGAACTGAGGTTTAGATCTGTGTTGGCTGAGCTCAGCCAGTGCATCTTACCAATTGCCCTGGTCCTGTGGAGATTTGGGATGGCAACGGCAGTGAAATACCTTGTGGCACTTTTCTATAACCCAGGCCAGTGCAAAGGACTTGCACCAACCTAAGAGCACATTTGTATTGCATTCTCAGTCTTATTGTGTGCACTTACAGTTGAGCACGCACTTAGAAGAGTGTGCACTTCATTGAAGAGGTACTCAGGGAAAAATCCTGAACCCTGCTGGGGTTGAAACAAGTCCCTTGCATTGACCAAAGGGTGTTATTTCGGGTCTGTGATCACAAATAAAATTGATGGATTGACCAAAGAGTGTCGCAAAATTGCCGAAAAGCATTTTTGCACCACTGGAGTATAAGTTAGGCTGTGGGTTGCCAGTGAGCAGGCAGAAGGCAGGCAGAGGCTGGAGGGAGAAGAGTGGGGGGGGGGGGCGTGGAGCTAGGAACTGACAGTTATGGCACATGTCTGAGTAGACCCATAGAGGTTGCTGCAGCCTTACACTGGGAAAGGGGATGAACCTCCCCTTTCAAGAGTAGTACATTAGCATCCTCTAAGCTTGCACTCTAAACTTGCATGTCAGTCACCCTGTTAAAAAATGTAGGACACCCCAAAAAATGTAGGGCAAATGTAGGACATGTTACAATAAAGTTAAAAACACTTGTATTGCATTCCAGTACACAATTTTTGCACAAATCTCATTGCAATAGACCAGACACCAACCAAAAAGGCACATGTTTAAGTGATCCAAGCAGCCAGCCTTTCTCAGGGAGGCATGCAGAGGCTTGGCCTTTCAGCCTCCTTTCCTTTGTCCCCTTACACAATACAAACTCCATTGTCTATAACACTTTTGAGCAGACACAACTGGGCTTGGAGGCTTAAAACCTAAGAGGCCAGGAGTTATCCCCACCATCCCTACTCTGAGCAGATTGCCAGCTTTACACCCAGCCCCTGTTCTCTGCTTTGACAACAGCTGGATGAAATGTCCCAAACCTGAACAACTCAAGACCTTGTTGTGTATTACATGCTTTTTGTGTGCAAAGTATATATTGGTGGATCCCTCTACAAAGACATAGGAACAGAGGAGTCTGGGGTTTCTCTGGTCAGTTGGCGACCCTGCTTTAAAAAAATTAATTCTTTCTCCTCCCTTTTTCTCCAAAGCCAAACTCACTGCAAGGTTTCAGAGCAGCTCACCTGCAAGTTTCCCTCCTTCCTCTGCTCTCTAGTAGCCTCAGCTCCCTCCTTCACTTCTTTGCAGCAAACAGCAAGCAGAGTCTCTCTCTCTCTCTCTCTCTCTCTCTCTGGCAAGTGCAGGCACTGGAGCTGCATGCCGGCCACAGCCATTCTGGAGCATGACCAGAGCACAGCCATGTCTGGAGCACTTTAGTCCCTGGAAAACAGGATGCAAAGCCTGCCATGATGCATGCTGGTAGATGTCATGCTTCCACTGGTTGCTTGGAAAGGGGCTTTAGCATGGGAAAGAGGGAGAAAGACTATCTCTTCCCCCACCCCCCTCCTTTAACCATCACTGGTGGGCAGATGCCGGTTCAGGCCTACTCGCCTGAACCGGATCTTCCCATTTCCCCGCCGCTGGCAAACTGGCAGCGGCGGGGAAACGCAAAAACATAGCGGACAGGTTTGGGCTGGCCGTCATGTTTTTGCGCACACTGTGCAAGCACCAACATTGGCACTTACCCAGTGCCTGCTCTGAAGCAGGCCAGCCCGCTTCAGGGCAGGCACCACGCAGGCGCCAATGTTGGCACAAGTGCAGTGCCTGCTCTGAAGTAGGCCAGCCCGCTTCAGTACAGGCACTGCGCAGGCACCAACCTTGCCCGTCCCTTGCCCCGCCCCTGACCTACCCCAGCCCCACCCCTGACCCACCCCGCCCCTCCCATTTCCAGCGAACCGGATCTTGGGCCAGGCCGGGCCCATCTCTGTTAACCATCCTCTGAATCTCAGTGGGCTCTGCAGCAGCCACAGGGAGCTGCAAAGAGGCCTCAAAGGCCTAAAATCCCAGGAAATGGTTGGGAAAGATCCCTGGCTTCTACCCAGACTTCCAATCCCAGGGCCTCATTTCCAGTTCTGTCAGGGAAATGACTGTCATCTGGTCACCCTGTTCTGTTCTGGATGGGGAAGACGGATGCTTTCAGTTGGAAGTCCTTTCGTTGCTGCTTTTAAATGAGAAGGGGGTATGAAAATCCATATCCACCTGGAGCTTTGAACTATTATAAACGTTTACCACCAAAAGCAAACTAGACAGAATATCGAAAGTCCACTTTGACTAGAACATTTCATGGTAGGCTTGATCGAAGAACTAGCAAATAGTTAGATTGGAAGCACCAGCAAACGGCGTGTGCTTTTAAAATTGTGCAGGTCTCCAGCATGTGTTCACCTTTACCCCTCGGCAAATCCTTACACAGCTCTATATATATGTATATGCAACTCTTGCTTGAACAGTTGAACTGTAAACAGAGGCGGTGATCAAAGGTGAGACAAACAGAACCAAGAAGCTCTCAAATGAACTGTGGAGACTAAGCTGAAGTCCAAGAATCAGCCCAAACGCTGGTGTTTGTTTGCCCTTAAGAGCATACAGCTCTGTTTGTTTTCCAGATTCCCTGTTAGGAATTTTGCTGACTAATGCTGGCAAAACAACAGGGGGTATTACAACTATACTACTATAATTAAGTTAAATTAAATTCCTTATCAAGACACAGCAAGCCAATAAACCAGCACTATGCTCTTGGTCTGTTAATATATTTATTTTTGACAACCACGTAGACAGTGGTTGTGTATTTGCAAAGCTGGCACAAGACCTCTTTGCAGTTGAGGCAGCTTGCCAAATGCTACCCCTCTTACATGAGATGTACCAGCCTCCCACTCTTCAGTGTTCTAGTTCAACACTCTCTCTCCTGCATGTTTTCTCTTCCTCTATCCGTCCAGAGAGATGAGGAGGAAGAATAAAGGCAAATAGATAGAGCGAGATGGGTGCTCCCCACAAATTTTCTGCCTGAGGCAACTGTTTTCAGTTGGCCGCACAGGAGGGCCGGCCCTAAACATATCCATCTGCCACTCTACACAATGCATGCACTTTAGGCCCACTATAATATTAGAATGCACATCACAGTCAATGAAATAGTGTGGCAAACTGACAATCAAGGCTGATTTGGATACAAATCAAATGAGGCCAGAGCCTAATATTAAATTCATGTGGGACGTAGACCCTGCTCCCAGGATTTTCCCTATCCAATCAGTTTCTAATATGTAACAGCATTGAAGAAGGAAAGGTGGAAGAGGTGATGGATGTGCATGAGTATGCACTGGTGGTAATGGTGGGGGAATTTAGCAGCACTTTGGGCTCTGAACTGACTTGGGACAGACCTGCCTGAGTACAAGGGATCTCTGGATTATAGTCTTGGTCCTGCAAAATAATGGAAGAACATCAGCAAGGATGTGGCTGCCCAGAGCTCTCATCCAATCAATTGACTCTGATGTGAGTTTCACATGGCTTTCTGCTGGTTGTGGCTGGGAGAATCTTTGCTGAGCATTTTACATTCCACAGCAAGGCTATAAATTTCTGTTCTTTCTAATCTCCCAGTGCATGTGTAGCAATTATAAAACCACACAAATTAATGTCTAACTGTTCTGACATACTGCCAGCACACAGTGCAGGGAATTCCCTGAGTCATGAACGGCACTCTGAGCTAGTCAAGCTTCCTTGTACTTATCTACACATGCACACACATATACAAACATGCACATACAAATATGCACACACATACCACCTGAATGCTTAAATCCTATGCATACATTCCTGGGAATAAATCCCACTATAGTCAATGGAACTACTTTTGAGTATACGTGCAAAGGCTTGGGCTCAAAGTGAAGCAGCAGGCCTTGCAATATGTTTTGTGGTTGTTTTCTCAATTGGGAGATCTAAAAACCATGCTAACAAATTTGTTGTATGACTAATATAGGCTATTTAAGGTAAGGAATATATTCCAGCTGTGTAGTCACATTCAAAATGATTATACAGGTGTCCCTTGTTATCCACTAGGGTTCTGTTCTGGAATCTCCTGTGGATAAAAAAATATGTGTATAAATAAATCAGATTTAAAGACCCGCTTCCAGGTTTTTTGCTCCTCTATTGTGCTTAATGGAATAAGGTAATGCCTCAGTATCTGCAGAGGTTTGATTCTGGGACTGAAAAAATGGAATGACTGCCTCTCTACAACAGTAGAAAAGCAATTTCTTAAACTGTGGTCTGCTGTGGCCATTCATGTTGAGTCAAATCCAGGTATAATTCATTTATAATCCATGTATAAATCAGTTTATATCAAGGTTGGACCTGTACTCCTATCTGTCACTTAACCCCATCTGAGTGGTGCCATCCTGGCACATTTACCAAATGGTTCCACCTGTCCAGATGGAAAATCTAGCCAAGCTTTTGGGATCAGTCAAGACTGAAATCCAAAGCGTCGTATGTTGGAATGTGGCTCATTTGTATCACCTTTTGCTCAGACTGGATCCTGCTTGGACTGCACAGTAGCTGATGTTGCATTTTGTACACAAAAGGATTTACTTCTGAGCAGACATAAATAGGATTATGCTGAAACTTTAGAGCAGAGATTATCAACCGTTGTGCTGTGGCACATGGATGTGTTGCAGATGGTCTGCAGGTGTGCTGTGGGACTTTGGGACGATCATTAATTATTAGGGCAATTGGGGGATTTGAGCTCCCTACAAACAGCATGGTGTGCCTTGTCACTAGTTAAAAAACTGAGGTGTGCCTTGACAATTTTAGTGTCTTGTCACTAAAGATGAAATGAAATGAGATGAAAAAGGTGAAAAATCACTGATCTACTGGAATGGCTAATGTGGGTGGCTTTGCCTACTGCAAAAAGAATAAAAATGCATTTCATTCCTTGTATGCCCCCGTAGGCATTCTCATGTTGCTAGTGTAAGTTACAGGCCCATGAGTTTTATTCCCCTAGGACTCATGTTAGTGCATGCAACTCCACTCAAAACATCTGAAACATTGTTTTGCAAATAAGCTTTACTCTCATCTGGGAATGACAAGTATTCATTTCCGATTTTACTAGTGCCCTGTAGCACTGCTCAGATTTGTTCCTGTATTTGGCATGTTACGGAAATGCTGTCCCTGGATATCGGAGAGAGATTTATTAGGTCATCACATCACATTAGACAAGCTGCTGCTGTGATAAGGAAGTCTGAGTGGGACAGGTTGACTTTTTCAAGCCGGTGTGATTGCATTTGGCAGTCACTGCTCCACCACAATGTGTTTAGGAAAGGTGTGGTCCCTCCAGGGGAAACCTCTGCCAACATTGGAGGAACACACATGTAGGAAGCAATTTTCTTTCTGAATATAAGTATGGGGAAATTCCCCCTCAACTGACACAGCATCTAGTACCACTCATCAAATAAGCAAGTTTTCCTTTCTGCTGCCATCAACAAGCATTTATGGACTGAGATGAAAACGGAGAAACTGGACTTGGTGGCCATTGCTATGCAGAGCATTAGAATAGTGATGCACTGGGGGATTTAGAAATGCACAGTTATGCTCATATTACGTGGCTGAGATGCTCCATTTATTTTTACATGATGACTCTTGGAGTTGAGGATGGCAGCCATTCCTGGATACATTAATTCAGGATAAGAAATTGGAATAAGAGAAATGGTGGTTACTCATAATATTTGCCATTTCCATTCTTACTCAGACATTCTATTCATAGCATTCACCCCCCCAGCAGGGGATTGCAGTGGCTCAGTGGTTAAAGGCACTGTGCATGTTGACCTGACAATCAGCAAGTCAATGATTCGAGACCTGAGATCTGCACAACGGATTAAGCTACCATCACTAGTCGCAGCTTCTGCCAACTTAGCAGTTTGAAAGCATGCAAATGCAAAGAGATAAACAGGTACTTTTGATGGAAAGTCAACATCCTGGCAACAGACCCCTGCAACAGGCTGGTCAGGTTTTCCCATTGTCACATCAGCCATGGTTTGGATGATTCCAATCCAGAACAAGTGGATCCTGCCACTATATGGGATAAACAGTGAAGATGTTGCCACAGCATTCACCCCATTGGGTTGCCATAATTCTCTTCCACAAAATTGGGACAGGACCCTCTGTTACACTTGCCAGTCTGTGAATGCAATCCCCAAAATTGGGACTGCCCTTGTTTTTCAGGACATATGGCAATCCTACCATCAGAGCCCCCAACACTGCACAGAAATCTAAAGCACATTCACCTCATTCACAGAATAAATGACTTATTACAGTTATTCATTTCTCCTTTGTGCTTGTATTTTTTAAAGAAATGCACAATTAAGGTAGGCTGGACACTTCATATTGCAGTACTGAAACTGGCATAAGGAAGGTTTTCAATACAACTGCTGGCCAGTAACAGTAAGATTACGCTGCAGAATCATGACTTTTAACAATAGGGAACAACTATATCTAATATTTGACTTTGCACTGTAATTCATCACCGACTGCTCCCAGTAAACAGGAGAGATTTTATACGTGTACAAAGGGAAAAGCGTAGATAAACTTTGTGCCCTTTAAGTGAGTTCCACAAATATCAAAGTGCTGCATAAAATGTGTATGAATATATGTACTGCATGAAATGTCACACAATCCCGGCCAAAAATATTTCTTGAAGCAACAGAATGCAGTCAGATGAAGTGGGAAAAGGAACAGGATTAAGTTCCCCACTGTGTTCCTAACTTCATCAAAACAAATAACTTTCCCCCATTCTTTATATTTGGTGATAGTTAATGGAATATTTAGTTTTACTGTAGATTTGATTATATATCTTGTATAATAGCTGCAACACCAATGTATCCAACAGCTTTCACTGTCTGGATAATACTATCAGGACAGGTTGGTACAAGAGATAGTGTTTGGGGTAGGAAACCTAGTGCAGTTTGTACACACTAAAATGAAGGAATCGCCCAACATCTCCCCAAAGCAAAATAGGGTCAGTGATTTATGAGAGTCAAAGGCTGCAGTTCTATACACACTTTCCTGAGAATAAATCCTATGCAAGACAATTGGACATTTCTGAGTAGACATGCTTAGGATTGCACCCTCTGGCACATATCAGAAAATAGGGATGGTTGGAGCATATGAAATTATAAAATCATAAAAATACAGAACTTCCATAACTGGACGTTTTAATGGGTGTGTGAATTTATTTATACATACACGCACTAGGAAGGAGACACATATAGAAGTGTCTCTGGGTATCACAGGGAGTGCCTGCATTTATACATACTACTCTTGTCTCCAGATTCTTCGTAATAATCTGTTTATTTACCAATATATGCATTGAGCAATCGGTGTCCACCAAGGCTCAGCGCTGTCTCCACTGCTGTTCATTATGTTGATGGACGTCATCACCTGTGAGCTGCAAAATGCAGATGACGTCCTCCTTGCATTAGAAAACAAGGAAGATCTTGAGCAGCAAGTTCAAGCTTGGAGCGATCGTCTTGCAATGTTTGGCCTCCACCTCAACACCAAGAAGACTGAGTAAATTATGATGGACCACAGCGAGTCTGGAACAATCCATGGAAATGGTGCTAACCTGCCACATGCTGAGACGTTCTGATACCTTGGCTCAGCAATTGCAGCTGACAGCAGCCTGACTCGTGCAGAACACTGCACGAGTAAATGCAGCATGGGCAAAGTGGCGCACAATGACTGGTGACCTCTATGACAAGAAGATCAATGACCATCTTAAATCTAAGATCTACTGGATGTGGGCTGTGGGTGGCGCAAGCGGCTAAGACACTGTGCCTGTTAACCAGCAGGCCAGGGTTTGAGACCCGGGTTGGCCCCACAAGACAGGGTGAGTTCCTGTCCTTAGCCCAGCTCTGAGAAGCCAGCTGGAGCCAATTATATTGCCTCTGCTTTTCCATTGGACTAATTCAGTGGCGTGGAGAGGGGTGATTTGCTTCTTGGGTAACAGCCTATCGTTCATAACAATCCAACCCAGGCTTTCATGCTTCGCATGCAGTGTATGCAGCGCCGAGCACAATACCATAGTCTTTCAAGACTGACGAGGCCTGCTTTTTTTTACTTGATGATCATCTGGCCAGTTCTGCTTTATGGAGCTGAATACTGGCCAGCAGCAAAAGAAACTGAATGTCAACTTAGTACCATGGAGACAAAGATCCTGCGGTGGATCAGTGGTGTCACTTGCTTTGACCACATCCAGAGCAATGACATCTGGCAGCGATATGGCATTGCTTCTATCATCCCTAAGATGAGAGAAAGTCACCTCCAGTGGTATGGCCACGTTCTGCGTGCCAACAGCAACACCATAGCACAGTTAGGCCTGCAGTTGGAAGTTAGCGGCAAATGACTGAAGCGTTGACCAAAACGGTGCTGGCCTGACACACTGCATGGCGACCTGAAAACCACTCACCTGTACCCAGACCAAGCCCACAACCGGGAAAAATGGCACCAGAGATCCAGAGCAGCAGACCCCGTCACTGTGTGGGATAAATGCTAAACAAAAGGAAGATATGCATTGAGCAATCAGGCCCTGTTCATTCACACAGACAGTCAACGAGGCATTTTGTCCTCAGACCTAGGGCTGGCCCAAGACAGGGTGACCATATGTCCTCTTTTTCCAGGACATGCCCTTTTTGAAAGGCTTGTGTCCTGGAAAAAAAATCTGAATTGGAGCCCCATGCGATTATCTAAAGGTTATTTGCACCTGTTATTGGAATATGCTCAAAATTAGTTTGAAACCAAAGACAGCTCAACTCCCCAGAATTACTCTGGCAGAATCCAACTCCCTAACCTGGTGACAGACACCATATTTAGAAGAATGTTTTAAAAGCAAAGATATGTGTTGATAAGGTTGCTTGATCATTATGTTAGGCACCACACTCTCCAAGCATGCAGACCACTAATTGGGTTGTGTCATTAATAAAGCACTAGCAGGCCTCCGTCAGTCTTGGAAGACTATGGTATCGTGCTCGGCGCTGCATACGCTGCATGTGAAGCACGAAAGCCTGGGTTAGATTGGCATGGAGGATAGGCTGTTACCCAAGCAGCAAATCCCCCTCTCCACACCACTGAATTAGTCCAATGGAAAGGCAGAGCCAATACGATTGGATCCAGCTGGCGTCGCAGAGCTGAGCTAAGGACAGGAGCTCACCCTATCTTGTGGGGCCGACCCGGGTCTCGAACCCTGGCCTGCTGGGTTAACAAGCACAGTGTCTTAGCCACTTGCGCCACCCACAGCCCACAATAAAGCACTAGGGAGCATGAAAAGATATGGTACAGTAGTTTCTTTTCCCCCAGCGATGAGCAAGAATCTTTTTCTATATATATAAAAGATGCCCGTTGATGGGTGTCACTCATCAACGCCCTGCCAAAACCGCCAGGCCTAGAAGCATGAAATTGGGGGTGCATGTTCCTTCCATGATGGAGGGAGTCACCAAGAACTGGTTTTTGGAAATTCCAACCAGAAGGGGGTGAAATGGGGTGAAAAAGGTATTCCACCCTATACTCTGAATTGAAGAATCAGTGACTGAAGGATGCTCTGCCCCAACCCCAGACCTAGAAGCATGAAATTCGAGGAGGGTGTTCCTTCTGTCACATGAACACCCACTAAGAACTGATGTGGGGAAATTTCGCTAGTATTTATGCTTTTGCTAGTATTGTAATAATTAGCAATTTTAAAATTCAACTTGCTCCAAACCTTTGGCACAATTTTATCTTCAAAATTCAGAAACATTTCTCAATATAACAAATTTTGCATTATAAGCTCATGAAAAAATATTTCTTAAAACATTTGTTCAGTAATCTGCATTTAAGAAAAGCCTCCTAGGCAATCTGTTTATGTATCCACATTTTTAGAGGATGAAAACCTTTGGGGGAACGGGTGTGTGAGCATCGTATAAATATTATTTTGCTTTATCACTTTTTCTGTCGCTTGTTGGCCTTCTTCTCTGCTCCACTTATTTCTGTAGAGATTTTCTTATTTGTTTTCTTTATTTCCCCCCTTGCTTTCCTTTGTTGACTTATTTGTTCTGCTTTCTTTTAATCTGATTTATGTAATTGGTCCAGTCCATTAGGGCACAATTCTTTAAGGCAGTTTTCACAGGACTGAAATCCCTCCTTTTAGTTGTAAAGGATATTCTAATGAATTTAGGATATTTTGGGGTGTTGTATATTTAATAAATGCATTGGTTTTTGCCCAGTCAAGCTTTGCTCTGCTAGATCTTGAATGTTCTGGTGGACCAGAAGTTCAACATAGAGTCTCTAAGGTCTTTGCTGGCAAAATAGCCAACATAGACTTGAGAACCCCATTGTGGGTCATCTTCCCCAATGAAATCTCCATCAGCTGCTGCAGGGATTTAGGATGCAGCAGTAGCTGGCTTTGGTGCTGCTTTTAGGATTGGACTGCCTAATTGTTATATATGGATTTAATTTCACGTTGATGGGTAGAGTGGTGCTATTGGGTGCATCCAGCTGGAAAGATGTATACCTAGATCTTCCACTTAGAAAAAATTAACAGCTGTAGTATGTGTGTTGGGGAGGGGACACCTACATGGCACTGAGGGATTTTTATCCTTTTCCTAACAACACTTATGGTATGTGATTAAAATTATCCCATGAAACTGCTATTTGCTTCTTAGGGAATAAAACCTAAAGGTAGCATTGAATCTCATGGTTGACAAATCATGTTTAAACATAATTATAAATGATAATTGAATAATTTGTAGACTTTTTTCGGGACATTCTGGTGATGCTTCATGCAACAAATATCTGTTTAAAGTGTCTGTGGGAGAATAAACACAAATCATGACTCCTGGTCTTGGTACAGTATTTTGATTGTGTGTGTAATTTTCCTTTTTTTCTTTTTCAGTTAATATTGTTTTAAAGGGATGTGTGATGTTGAAATAAGTAGAGCAGAGGTCTCGTGTAATATTTTAGGTCTTTGCATGTGATAGGGATGAGCTCATGCACTGAGTGTGCATTATAAACAAGGGTCAAAGAATAGAATGAACCTTGAAATGGAAGGAAAGCAAACTTCCTGAGGGTTACTTTCTGGAAAGCAGGCATTCATATGAGCTCCTTGTCAAATCAAGGGAAAATTGAGAAAGGATTGTGCTTTGAGATGCATTTTTCCACACATTTTCAACATCCCATATTCAAAATAGGACCTCTGTTGCTCTTGTGGGTTTAAATTAAGGCTCCAACATTCAGATTTGACATTAATCAGATTAACCATTTTCTAAAAACTTTCAGTCAGTTGAATTTTTTAAAAGAAATTTTTTCCCCACTTAATTTTCCCACTTTTTTCCCCACTCAAGGAGCACCTTCATTTTTGAGAAAGTATTCCTTCTGAATTAATTTTTATGATTATTTGTTTGCATATATCACACCATCCATGTTCATGGTACATAACAACAGGTGAGAGGCAGACAGATCTCATACCCAGAGTCGGGGGGTCACTAGGGTTCACATCACCTGGTGCAGGAGGCCAGTGAGTCACCCCCATACATTGGGCAGGGCAACAATATGAATGGTGGGCGTGGTAATGTGCCATTTCCCCTCCTCCACTGGTTTTTATAGCCATAAATTTTAATAGAATAAAGCTATTTCAAAGTGGTTTGTTTCACTGCATTCTGCTGTAAATTACACATTCAAAGGTGTATAACATGATGGGATTATTTCTACAAACCATGATTTTAGCCATTTAGGTCACAAGGGCTTCCATCCCCTTCAAGGGTGCCCACTTTCTAATGTCCTAGTAACATCCCTGATTGGGACCATTTTGGAAGTCTTGTACTCTCTTGGACTGACCTTCCACTCCAACCAAGGCATGCCTGCTTACTCACCAGTAAACTCAGTTATTCAGTTCACTTTCATTTTCAATGAATTTCAATACAATCATCACAGACTTCATTCTGGGTGATTTATGGGGGCTGTGTTTATTGGATCAAGACAATTCTGGTGTCCTTAGATTCCTTTCAGCCTATTCTTGCCATTGAATTATGGCACATTTGCCTACTCATGAGTAAAGCCATGTTATGGGTCACTAGATATGATATGGGTCATAGAGTTCAATGCATATTTTAATTTTTTGGCCATATCTTTTGATAGGAAAGTGTTATTTCAAAAAGGATTTTTGCATTGGATTCTGCTCTTCAATACAAATCCAACGGTATATGACATGATGGGGTTTGATGGACTGTCACAAAGCTATAATTTTTAGGTCCCCCAGTGCGCATCACCCCCCTTGGATGCATCACCCAGTACAGACCACACCACCTGCACCACCAAAGTGATGCCACTGTCCAGAGTCAAACCACAAGGCACAGACCAAAGGAGTGGATGGGGAGTGAAGACCATGTGGATGCACTTTAATTTCTAATTTTAATAAATGTTATCAGTAAAGTGTAACAAGAACAAACATTTAATGTAGATGAATGCCAGGGATTTCCATGAGGTAGGGATATTTTTAAAGCCCACTTCCTTCCTTTCTGCCCACAGATATTCTTACTGATGACCAAATAAAAAAATAAACAGTTGAAAACAGCAGCAGCCCTGGAGGAAAAAAAACAACAACTATTAACTATTACATTTTATGGCTACCATGGCATGCATATATATAATTGTATCCACCCTTCAAGTAAAACTTCCCACTTTCATACAAGATATCCTCTGTTCTTTCTTAAAGTTGGATACAGTACTGTCAAGAGTTCAGTATCTAGGAGGCAGGTGGACTAAAGGGAGATTATAAGCAAACAGAGAGAAAACAAGTTGGAAGCTGTAAGTAGGGGAAAGGATAACATGTTTCTCAGACCAATAGAATTCATCAAGTTGTTCAATCACATTTGACATCCCAGATCTGGAAGATAATGGACTGGGACAGTCTGTCCTCTGGCTGAGACAGTTATGGTTCCTGCTATAAGCAAGGTGACCATATAAAATGCAGGACAGAGTGCTTGTATCTCCATTGCATAGAAGATGGAATTTAGGCAGGTGCTGCTTTTTAAACACTTCTATATTGATCTAAACCTGCCTAAATTCCTTCTTCCATACAGTGCTTAAAGGTACAGGCACTCTGTCCTCCATTCTTTATGGTCACCCTGTCTATAATCATAGTATGATCAGAGCTATAGTATGATCAGAGCTTCAGGCAAGTATGTATATCTATGCACATGCTGATGGAAATGATATGTTTTAAAAAGCCTGGCGCGATATGCAGTGTGTAATAATGTTACCTTGTTCCTGCTCTTCTAATGTTTGCTCCCATCACTTGACAAAATTTAAAAGGAACAAACTCCAGCTATTAAAATAGCTCCTGTCAGCCTTGCATGATCTATTTCAGGAATCTTGAGGGATAGTTCATCTGACACGTATGGGATACAGTGTCCTTGTGGAAACCACAGTCACTAGAAGCCATCATTCACAGCAAAACCACCTCCCACTGAGCCTAGAGGGATTCCTCTTCAACCACGTTCCCTCACACTCCTTAAAATAAAGTTGCAGCTATTGTTGTTTTCCTTTGCCTTCTACTGTCAAGTTTTGTGTGGCAGTATTTAGTGGTAACTGTGTATCTGATAATACAGGGATCATAGCCCCCTGATTCACTGGAGTGGTATCTAGGACTACCAGAATAAGGGTCGATCTGTCCAAATGATGCAGCATGTGTTCAGCAGCACATTGTGGAGAGTTGTGAAGAGTGGCCTTTCACCCCAAGTTGGCCACAATCTCCCTCCAGCCTGCTGCAGATGGAGCCACTCTGATCCGCTTCCTATTCTCTGGGAAGCTGATTGAAAGGCAGTAATCTGCCCCCATCTCCTTTGCTCACTTCTTCCTCATCTGGCCCCTTCAAACCAAATAGAAAGTGTGGGAGTACTCCTAGATTACATAATATGATGTATGGTGGGAGTACTCCTAGATTCCATAATGCCAATTCATTTAAAGGGGCCACACAAAGAACGAAAGAGGTGAGAAGATAGGTGGCTTGAGTGTTGTCTTCTATGGCTGCAATCATAATGACATTTTCCTGGGATTAAGACCCATTGAACACAATGGGACTTACTTTTGAGTAGACATGGTTAGGATTGTGCTGTTTGTGTCTTTTATTGATGGCCATATATCCTCTTTTGAAGATGAAGTGGGGGGAGGAAGAAGATCAAGTAATATTGTGGTATAGTTCAGGCTCACCCATTTTCTTGAGGAGGAAGCAGTAACAACAACAGGAGGAGGAGACAGTAACAACAATAGTAGGAAAGAGGGAAAGACTTTTGTGTGGCTCAGTTACAACTTGCCTTTGGGCTGTGCTTATCTGCAGTAACCATTAGGATGGTTTTTTAGAGGGCTACATAAGCTTGGGCTGAAGGTGAAACAAATGGGTCTACATAAACTTAATACTGCTGAATCTATTGAAGACCTCTTTGCCCATGGAATACCACAGGAGTGTTAATCATTGTGATAGTGCATGGCTTGGAATGGAAGCCAATACAGGAAGGAATACAGGATGTGAACAATTGGAAACAACTCATAAATGATATCTTTCTTATGTGTCAGGCTCATAATTTATCATTTTGGATCTGATACTACTCCTGAGTTTTTTAGCTGCGCAAAGATGTTTTTTAGTGGTGCAAAGTGGTGCAAAGGAGTTTTTCCTTTGCAAAGATGAAGAAATTGTAATATAAGTGCATTGTGGCCCAATCCTTTGAACTGTTTTAAATCAAATCAAGTGTTTATTGAAAATTGCTAAGTAAGTGCAACCCTGGGCAGGATGGGGTAATATATCTGTTCCAAGCTACTATAGGCATTGAGGTTTGTGGTGATGGTGAGACAGGTGTAAAAGTGTTGCTGAATAAGTGACATGAGATTTCATCATTCTTTCACTATTGTTCCATGTGCGAAGGACTTATCACTACCATAAATCATCTTGGCACACACCAATACAGATTATCTCCTGCAATTTCTTAGCCACAGTTTTCAAGGCTTTTTGCAAAAAAATGGATGAGATTATCCTCCTTTCCGATTATCCTCCTTTCTTGACTATCCCTACAATCCTGAAGAACTATGGGAAGAAGTAAGATGCACTTACTCTGGATTGCTCTATGCATTTCCCATAGGTGGCACTGTAACTATGTCTGTGTAATGTCCCGTAGTTACTCTGGATTGTAGCTTTGAGGTAAGAATTGATTCTCTTTCCTCATGAAAGGTACTATTGAAGAACTGAGAACCTGATCACAAGTGATCATAAGCAGCAGCAGCAACCAGTTCTGTGCACCATCAGGCATTGAGCCAAGAATGTTATTCAGTCCAAAGTTATTGGGAAGGGTGAAGGACAAAACTAATATTGACCAATAGGCACAACAAGGTTCCGAAGAGCCATGGGAATGGTACTTTATACAGTTGAGGCCTTGGTCTGCACTGTAGTTGCTGTTGTAATTGACAGAAGATAGAAAGAGTAAGAGGAAGTATGATAGTGATGGTGATGGTGATGGTGATGATGATGATGATGATGATGATGATGATGATGATGACAAGAGATCTACAAGAAGTCTGGAAAGAGAGTTGGACTGTTCCATGTTGACCTGTCTGCTGAAAGAGACTTTGAAGAACCGCGCAACCTAGCCTACGGGCTACTGGACAGAAAATGGAGTAATTTCAGTAACTACTGGGGATAATCATGACAGGAGACAACTGTTGACCTACATGCAGAATGGAGCCAAGCCTTCACTAAGTTTGTAATCCTATGCACATTTACATGGGAGTCAGTCTAATTGAACTCAGAGCACAATCCTAACCATGTCTCCTCAAAAAGTAAGCACCATTGTGTTCAATGGGTCTTACTCTCAGAAAGGTGCCTTCAGGATTGCAGGCTATGTGGGATTTACTTCTGACCAGACATTTACAGGGTTGAGCTTTGAAAGAGATTCTTCTTGGGTAGGACAATCACAAAGTCTATACTTACAGAGATATATTAATACAGAATTAAGCAAACAAACAAACTTATTATAATTCATATTGTTAGTCAACTGCAAGTCCAGTGTATATTGTCAGCACCTTAACTTTTTTTTTTAATAAATCTGTTGTTATACTAGTTTGTGCCAGTAGGAAAAACAAACCAACAAGCGTCTATCCAGGACTGTTGATGCAAAATGAAGCTCTCTGCAGTGCTTGCTTCTGCTGTTCAAGAATGTACCAACATCCACAGTGGTATTGTGAGCTGCCATACACCATGCATCGACTGCCGACACATCGTTCACACACAGCACTGTGCTCATCTGTGCCTGCCGATAAAATCTTACTGTTGCTTATGCAGAACCTTTGCAATACTTCCTGCTGTACCCTCAATGCTCTTTGCAGTGCTCCAGCATCTGTCAAGACTTGGGGAAATATCTATCTACAGTAGGGAGGCTATCACTGCTTTGGGATGAAATGATGAAAATTTAGATTGTTTAACCATGTGAAAACTCTGAAGATTCAAGGTCCTCAGTAAAGGTTACACTCTGTGAGTAAAAGCTCCTTCCCTACACTGGAGTAGCTCACTCACAGAAGCCACCCTACTCATTGAAATGGTTTGAACAAGGAAATGTTCTACCTAAATAGATGTTTGTTCTAAAATTCAGCAGGCTAAGAAATGGGTCACTTACCCACCATTATTCCTTAGTAATTGGAGCACAGTGTGTTCCCCAGTTTGGCTGGGGCCATACGCTGTCCACATCCAGGACAATAGTTGCTCCAGCTCCTATCTGATCGCCATGTCAGGTTAAGGAGTCCCCAATTCTGGAAATTCCAGGGATAACCTACCTCCCTGTAATTGCCAGTTTGGCTTATTTAAGGGCAGGACAATGCACTAGATCAGGATGAGATAAATTTATCCAGCCCCTCTGTGGAATGCCCATTTCCAAGGCCAAAAAAGAACCATGACAAAATCTTGTTCATACATAATATGATATTATCTGCTGGACTTTCTCACCTTCTCTGTACTGACCTTTGATTACCCCCACAGAGTTCAGAACTCTGAAGTTTTGCTTCTGGCTCAAATCTTTCTGTACTATTGAAACTAGAGTTGCCACCTTTCTTGATAGTCTTGTGTAGTTATGCTTGGAACAGCACTCTTGAGCAGCAAGAATCTGCAAATGAAGCTTTTCATGGCATGGAGAATGTATCATCTGTTGAAAAACAGGAACCCATACCATACTATTTCCAGACCTTCAAGAAGGTGGTGATTGAAGTAGATCGGGAAGAGAAAATCCTGAAGATCGCGATAGGTTGGGCCATAACTTGAACACCTGTCCTGGACTGGACATGTCTCTACAGCAGGCTTCTCAGGGCTATCTCAGCAAATGAAAAGGCATAGATCTGAGGAGTCCTATCAGGGACCATGTTAAGTTTACCTGTTAAGACAGTATACAGGACGGTATGCCTGTTAAGTATTTAGGGCTGTCAGAATATCTATATATATACTGTATGTGACTTGAGTGTTTATTATGTGACGTGAGTGTTTTCTTTAAGGAAGAGGAAGGATAGAAACCAATCAATCAAATTATTTTGATCTGATATCTGAAAACAATCTGAACGTCTAAATCAAGAAAATAATTTAGGCTGCAATCCTAACTTGCACTTAGGCTGGCCTAAACTCCAGCATAAGTCCTGTGCTGACTTGGGGGTGCCATAAAAGTGCAGTAACTTAAGATATTTATGCTCTACTCCTGGGGACTGTTAAACCAATACACAGGCATATGCCTTCCTCCCCACACCATCATGGAAAGACAGACCAGGTGAGTAGGCTTGTCTAAATTTCTTAGAATTGTGCCCTTAATCTGTTGCAAAATATTTCTTTTTGTTTTTGTCTAATGACTTCTGTCATTAGAAATCTCCACAATGCAGAGAAGATCCTGATAGGAATTTCATGGAGATGTAAGCGGTAAATGTCTGGCAAAACGTTGCCATATGTACCATCTTTGTTTCTTAGCAACACACACAATGTTTCTGCATGGACAACAAAATAAAGAAATGAGTATACAAGTGCATAGAATGCATAGAATGGCCTGTCAGGTCGCAAAGGGCATGCAACTCGAGTGGTGAAAGTTAACTTCACAATTTATGATGTAATTGAGCATTTATGTAAGTTATGATGTAATTTATCAGTTAATTGAGCATTTAACTTCTGTAAGGAAAAGTAGGAAGAGGCCTCTGATTTATCAAGCATGACTGGAAGCGGTGGCGTAGCTAGTGGAGTGCAGGGGTGCAGTTGCATTAGGCGACAAGGTTTAGGGGGGCTCCAAGCAGAGCTTGACATTAGTGGCTAAAATTGTGAAAAACGGGGTCTGATAATACCATCATGTTTGATATTGTTGGAAAGGTAATTTAATGCAGAATGCAATGAAACAAATTGCCTTAGAATAGCTATATTCTATCAAATGTTATGGCCAATTAACCAGAAAATTAAAACACAATAGCTGATGGAACAAAAAGTGGATTTTCTTAACTCGACTTTCCCATGATACCGATTGCTCGGAGAGCCAATGAGATGTAATTCTGAAACTGTATGGCACTAATAAGGTGTTAATATGAATCAGCTCTCTGTACATATATCATATATAGTACATATATCATAGTTACCCAAGCTACTGGGTATACACAGGCACTTCTAAGTGGTGCTCCTCTTATATTTAGCAGGGAAAGAATACTCATTCATCTTTGCCACAGCATAGTTTCCCTAACCAACAAGGGACACATCTTTTTTTTACTTAATTAAATTTGATTTTGTTGTTATGGGAGAAGGGGCAACACAATGTTCTTTGAATCCAGATAGCAAATAGGTGCGTTCGCTATGCCACTAGCAGATCATATGGGTGGTGAACTGCTGAGGAGGAGGTGGCAGGTTTTTCCCCAATAAAAAAACCTGGGATGACATCACTTCCGGTTGTGACATCACTTCTGGAGCAACAGTTCTGGAGCACTTCTGGAGCACCAGACTACATAATCATTAGCTACACCTGGAAGACAGGTGGAAAACACAAACATTTGTTATGTCATCATCTTATGGGACATTTCCACACAGCTCAGCAGAATTTAAAGACTGACAATTCAAGGATAGGTGGGGTCAGCCCAAAACCTCTTTCATGTTGAATTTCTGCCCCTTACCTGGTGAATTGCCACCATCAGCTTCTCTGAATCCCAGGGTGAGGGTCTTCCACACTCCTCATTCCTGAATTTCACCAGGAGCCTTCCCATCTACCTTTTCCAATGCCAGATTTGGAAGAGAAGTGGGATGTAGGTAGTGAACAGATTAAGTGCTCTCCACCAATCTACTGCCTACGGTGACAGCCTCAGTGACCAATCCTAAGCTTTAGATGCTGGCTTACCAAAGTGCACACTGTTGCAAAATAAGGTACATATGTGTGGAGTAACACTGGCTGGCTTACTAAAGTGTACACTGTTGCCATAAGGTACATTTGTGTGGAGTAACACTGGCCCAGTACCAGAGCTAGTCCACTGTGAGTGGGTGTGCCGAACTACATCCCTTACTCAAAGGAAGGGAACAAAAGTTACCTTCTCCCAAGATGATGGCAGCTGCCTGGGGGGGGCTGGATGCCACAGTGGACATTTTGGCACAGTTGCAGTTCTGTGATCTGGCCCATAAAGTTTGCCTGGCATTCAGTGTATGTATGATCAAAAACAGACTTGGTCCAATCATACTATGTTGTGATATACCCTTGTAATCCTGTGATTCTTGGATTGCCATAATTCTCTTTCAGAAAACCAGGACAAGACCCCCTGTCTATCTTGCCGGTATGTGAATGCAATCCACCCCCAAACCAGGACAGTCCTGGTTTTCTGGGACATATGGCAATCTATATGTGTGTCATAGAAATCAATATGCACAGATACAAATTTTCTGAATGTGGATCTGCTGGAGCGTGCAGAAATGTGGGTTGGGGCCAAGAGTAGACAATAGTACAGCCTACCACAGTTGCTGGAGATATTTCTTTACTGCATCTATTTATGGTCTGGCCATGTTTCCCAGAGAAACTTACAAACAGTCCAATCTTACTATGTACATATGTGAGTTGTGCTTATGCAGAAAACTTCATTTTCTGAGAAGCAGCCATAAAGGGAAGAACCTTTAGAATAAAACGTGTGACTCTGAACATGGCATGTTTCGATTCAGTATATCTCAGAATGTGGACACTGGAAAGGCATCGCCACCGCTTTGTGGAGCAGCTATGCATCTAGGGTTGTTTTTTGATTCCAAGGAATTTACAAATGGATGTCATCTCATTATTGCATCCGGTTTTCTGCCAGGATTCACTTAGTGGGGCCAAGGCAGCTGACTGATGAGAACGTCATAAATAGCCTATAGCCTTAATCAATCTATGCCTATTAAGAAGTGGGAACAATATAATTCTTTTAATCTGTGTCAGGGTCACTCCCACTCATGAGAGGCCCAATTTACTACTATTGTACTAATGCACCCTCTGGAAGAAGAAATTGCATACATTTACCTCACTATTGTACCTATTTGGTTAAATTGTTCCAAAGACATGCAAGCAGAACACTGACTTCTGGTGTGTACTGGGCCGGTCCATCCAAGATACAGGCTGAGGTGGTTGCATCAGGCAACAGGTAGCAACAGGCAATACCCACCTCCATCCATCCACTTGCGTCCTCTGCTTTTCTGTTTCCAGACCTGGATTGGGAAAGGAAGAGGGGGATGAAGCTGATGAGGAAATGTGAAAGGGAGTGGAATGACAGACTTTAGCTCTAGCCCCCCATGCTCTGGTCCTTCACAAGTCCTCTTCTGCTTCATCTCCTTCTTCCTCTCCCAATCCAGGGAAGGGGAGAGAGCAGAGCCTGGTTTTCTAGCATGTTGAATGCAGCTTTTGGACTGCTGCCTCAGGCACCATGCAAACCTGAGCTCAGTATGGGTGTTCATCCTTGTTCTCATGCCTTGTGCCCACGGAGACTAGACAGAGGGCACAATCCAGAATTAGGGCAGTGAGGAGTGCCCTAGCTGGGCTGCCCAAACTATTCTGAATCCAGAGCAGAAAGTTATGCTCCATCCAGAGAGTCAGGAAGCCTGGGCTGCCCTAATTGCTCCAGAGCATGCTCACTAGGCACCTGGGGAGGACTTACTCCTGAGGAGACCCCCTCTCAGATCACGCTGAACAAGGAACAGCTGTGGTGCCTGCCTTTTAGGGAGTCCCTGATGAGACTGCCAGTACAGTCTAGACTAGAGTGAATACAAGGGGCCTCTTGGAGTGGCCTGCTGTATCCCCAGGTTGTGCCATAACTGAGGAGCTGGAAGAGGGCATTTCTATCCTGGAAACAGGCTCTGCATACAGAGTAACTGGTCTGCCCTAGGCAATGCTAAACATGCCTTCAACATGCCTCTCCTGAACTGCCTAGGCTGTCCTAGCTAAGGCAGCCCAGGTCCACCTGTCTTGGGGCAGCCTGTCTTGGGAGCCATTATACAAATGCTGAGGCCACATTTGGAGGACTGTATCCAGTTCTGGTTGCCACATCTCAAAAAGTATACAGAGGAAATGGAGACGGTTCAAAGGAGAGCAACCAGATGACCGTCAATTAGATGCCCGAGTAGAAGAAAAACAAAACAAACGAACAGCCATAGAGTGTGTGTCTGGAAACTCCAACTATAGCAGGGTTGTTAACCATGGTTAGAAAAAACATGGTTTTGCAATATGGCTAACCCTGCCTTGGTAAAAATGTCATTTATTGGTTGTAGTGGAAAATAATGATTAAAGTTCCCATTTTTGAACCTTGGGCATAATCAACCATACATTCTCCTATGCAAATCCAATTAAAATGAGCAGGCGCTGTTCCCATTCCTTGCAGCTGGGTTTGCTCTGTTGAATTCTCTGGTTGATTGTACCCCTTCTTGGGCTACACTTGCCATCTGCGGATGTGGTCCATTCATTTGGATTGCTCTCTCTTTTGTTTGAGCTCTTTGAGAATTATTGTCTCTTTTGAACCTTAAACCTTAAATTTTTATAAACTTACAAGCTTAGTACTTTGAAATGCAAAAAGGACGGCAGCATATAAATGATAAGCCCTAAACTTGGCAATGTGCAGCTCTCAGATATATAAACCCTTTGTTAGCTGAATGCAGAACAATTGTATCTATTTTCTTCAGTCAAATGCCGGCAAGCGTGCCAGAATGATCCCATTCAAAGGCTCTTTGGTATCTTAAAAATGCATTGTAGATGCCCTGTTCAACCAGGTGGGACACACACAGCCAAAACATGTAAATTATTTCTGGCATCTTTGATCCCAGTCTATAGTGTTATTGTTGAACGTGGTCTGTATTTACTGGACAATGTGGTGCTTGGATTGTCAAAGACAATGAGCCCAGCCCAGGGTGAAGGCACTCATAAAACAACTATAACTCTCCATCACAAAAAGCCAGAGAAAATGAAGGCGAACAATAAAGTATAATAGTTGTGGAATGTTATACAAGTCAAAGCAAAAAAGATGGAAAATCTGGGTGGGGCTAGACCGCATCATCAATACACAGGAGCATAATAGTTCTCTGGAAGCCAGTCTCCTAGGGCATATATTTTCATTTCAGGCATCACCCTAGAAGGTATGAGTTCCTTTTTACTGTTTTCCCAGGATGGTTTCTCCATGAAGAAAGTTGACTGCAATGTGTGGTAGAAGCTTGACTGTTAAGTAGGTTTAGGGTTTCTGCTTGGCCAGTTTTTAGCCAACCTGGCCTTTGCGGTTTGTTTTTACTCCCATTCCTCTGTGTAATTGCACTATGGGCAATTTCCCTGTGTAGTTGAACATGGATTTTAAGTACTCACAGTTTTCAGTTACAGTTGTAACAGCTCCATTACCCTGGGCTGAATTAAAAAACGAGAACCTTTAATACAGACACAACCTTCACAGTACAAATGTGGTGCTATGCTTGTGCCCCTCTTTCCTGAGCAGTGAGAAGTTCCATGGGCACAGTGTTCCTTAGGTTTAGGCTTAGGAGAAGGATGAATCACAGGAGGCTCACAGCAGCCTGGTATTATTTCCATTTAATAATGCATAGAGTTATAGGTTTATTAATGCACAGATTTATTGGATAGAGTGGATAGTATTTTCCAGCAAGCAACATCAGCTACATGGGTGTTCTAAGCATGTGAACTTACAGTGTTTCTCTTGGTTCCATTACAATTTCTCTGCTATCATATCCCACGTCAGTCTCTTTCTCCACCAGAATCTACAGCTCATGCTGTCTTTGTCTTTTCAGTGAGCACACAAGGAAGATGTTAGACACCTGGAACTTACACCTCCCTTTTCTTAGATAGATATACAGGATCTCGAGGGTCCCAAAGGAGTCAGGACCATCAGGAAGTGGGCAGGTGACCAGATGTAATAACCATAAAAGAGGACAAGGGACCCCAATTGTAGGACATCCAAAAAATGTAGGGTATGACAAAATAAAAGCTAAAAACATTAATATATTGATTTCATGTGGTTTCTATATTACAAATTATTACCCTTAAACGATATTACATATAATTTATTACATATTAACTAATATTATACCCCACCTTTCCCATGCTAATGCAAATGCCCAAGTTGGCTTCCATAGCTTTTTATCCTTTTTGTCCTCACAACTGTGAGGTAGATAATTGTTTTACAGACAGTACAGAAAACTCTTTCAGATCTTTCATGATATGGTCATCACATCGACCATCAGGAAATGCCTTCCAAGCTTACAGCAGGAGCAGTTTTCAAGTCGGCCCAGTTGTTAAGACTGACATCTCTGGCTCTGTTGTCTCTTGGCAGCTTTATCAGCTTCAGCCTCCCATCCAATATTTATGCAGGTCTTTTCCTCTTTAACTTTCTTTGGCAGCCCTTCCACCACCACCAGACCATGTCTGCTGCCTAAATTTATTAATACACGAAGGCTATGAACTGCCTGCAGGGCCTATTCACAGAGAAAAGGAGGACATTAAGGGCACAATCCAAAATAACTACATGCACCCGTAGTTACTGCACCACCTAATGAAAACCTATGGGAAATTCATATTGCAATCCAGAGTAACGTGTTCTTACTCCGGAGCAAGGACTCCCCATAGTTACTCTGGATTTCACCCTAAGTCATTTTTTCAAGAAACAAGACTAAAAAAAGATTACATGTCCTGGATAAAAAGGACACCTGGGCAAGGAATCATTAACTGCCCTCCCCCTGATATAAATTTAATAAATGCCTGGGCCCCATCTTTCACCTAAATTCTAACCTACTGGGTTTTTAGCTTAACAGGAGGTGCTAACTCGCTACAATTATGCATTTCAGAACTGCGTATTATTTATTAAGAAAGTTTATGTTCCATTTCCTCCAAATCTCAAGTCAGCTTACAAGACCAAATAAAATTAATCTAAAAGCACAGAATTACATAAAACAAAGTTAAAAGCATGCATATTAAAAATAAAAAATAAAAACACAGGAATTTAATGAATACATAGTGCTAAAAGTTAAAAGCACAAAAATTTAAAATCCTTAAAGATAAACAGCCCAATCTTATATTGTACCTTTGCAGTCCTCTGCTTCCACTGGTGCTGACTACAGTAAGGTGCTACATACATGCTGTATTTCATATTATTTTTAAATAGTGATATTGATCCCTGTTGAAAATGCACTTCTCTTTCCTAGTGCGTTGCTGTACATTTCCTCATTCTATGGCCAAGATGTGAAGACACTGCAGTAACAGCTGTCTCCATGCTGCCAGAGGTAACATTTTAATCTTGCAGTTAATATCATCTATATGTCTTTTGTTTCTTATAAAAAGTAAATATTGTCCTTGGACTCAAGTCAGCTCAGTAAAAGGCTTCTCGTTGTCTCAGAGTGTTTCAGAGGAAGCATTTCTCCTCTGCCACAGCAATACACTCTGCACTTACAATTGGCTCGTCTTCTGACAACTTCCTCCATCTATGAATTTGCCTTCTCCTTCCTTCTGTCCTTTCATATTTGTTTTGATTTACCATTGCTTGGCAGCCATCGAATTCATGTATATTAATGCACCTTTTCTACCCAGGTGTGAATTAATCCTGCAACAAATTCCTATGCAATATGACACTAGACTGTTATATTCTATGCTGGGTCACCCATGCTCACTTTACAGGGTTGTAGCCGTATCAGCTACATTTGGCATTTCATCTGTGTTCCAGGTTTTCTGGTTTTGGATCTGGAAGTGGAGAATTAGAAACTGTTCATAGCTAAGCACAGTTAAGAATGGGTTGCAATCTTATCTAGTGCCTCCCTTCTGTTGGTGTGTTACATACTGTTGTGATAACACTGTTACAGTAAATCTATTAGAGCACTATGAATGTATTCTTAGAGAAACAGAATTATTGACCCAATCCTATGCAACTGCTGGGCTTACAGCACGGGGCTTCAGTTATGATGGCTGCCAAACCCAACCTGCCATCCCATCAGAAAGACTTGACTAGAGGAGTAAAAGGAATGAGCTGTGTCCCAGTTGCCTCTTATGAGGTCTCGAGAGTCAAACCAGCCAGGTGAGACCTCTGTGTGGGCTCTCAGCAGTGTCTGAACTGATCTGGCTAATCCTTGAAGCCGCCCTATACTTATCTCTCTATATAATGTTCAGAAAGTTGTCAGTCTACCGACTCCCCCTGAATCATTGCAGGAAGTATCAAAAAATGGATTTCACTCCAATCCCATGTACATCCTCATGCAGCAAGGCAGTTGCACCAGTGTGGTGGATTCTGTCACATTATGCTGGAAATTATCAGCTGCTGGTAGTCTCCTTGGGGTAAGGAAACAATTTCTAGGAAAAGGGCTTGGTATATGGCATGTGTCACCACCATTCATCCCACCCTACTCATGCTAGAGCTGCCATCCTCCCCATCCCGTCATGTCCTGATTCCACTCACCCATTCACCCCATTCTGCCCCCCTCCCCTGGTTCTAATATCCCCAATTTCCTCTAACCCCCTGAATAGGTTTACTTGTTCTTTGCAGGTGTTTGTGGGCCCACTAGCTTGCAAGGACCTGCTGTAGCCTCCCTTCTGGTGGACACACAGTGCTCATCAGTAGAGGCCATAAAGCAACCTCAGCCAAACAATGCTAGTTACGCTGGTGGGTGGGGGTAGATTGGGGCATTTGCTTACTGTCGCAAAGTAGAGAAACAGGATAGTAAAACTGGCTGTTTGGGATAGAAAAGCTTCCCTGTGTCCTTTCCTGTTAAGAGCAGCAGGAGTCACAACAAAGCTACCTGATGACATAATCCTGAGCACAATTGAGACATAGCTGCCAGTAATGTCATTTTATCTACAACCGCCCCCCTTGTACCTAGTGCTGAACACCTAGTGCTGAATTTTGCAAATCTGGCAAGTCTTTGTTGAGTGGCAGTGGTATTTAATTTAATACTTAATATTTAATATTTAAATCTGGCAGTGGTATTTAATTTTTGTCTTTTGCCGGCACTGATGCCTGCTGCAGTCTAGTTGCCCAAGTGCTCTCTTTATTTTCAGCTGAGTGAATAATACAAACGCTTATGTCAAGTTTGATTATATAACTTGCCATCCATGTCATCACCTCCACTCAATGGGATCATTGTTAAGTCATGAGGAATCACAGCGTGAAACAGACCAATAATGCAATAATAGTTATAGACTGACTGATTGTGTACTCTGCACGAAAAAAATTAATATTTTATGACCAGGCAATGCAAATTCTACACCCAGAAAAGCATCATTCTGTACAAAGCCTGCAGCACTTAAAAGTAGCTTTCCACTGTTTCTCTTAGTTGGCATCATTTGTTCTGATTCTTCTAGGGAGGGGAAGGTAGACCTATGAAAGGCACTGTTCTCCCTTCCTGTTAAAAATTTTTATTGCCATGCTTGTGGCTTCTGAGGTTACAGCACTCTTTGCCCGCTATGCTAATCAGGTCCATTCCTAACTAAATCCCCCAACACCAATGCGGCCACACCAATGAGACACATGATGCATCCCACCAGGAGGGCAGGCCATCTCATGAAGACATTGCAGTATACTGTATTTACTCAAAACTAATGTGTAATCAAAACTTATAATCAAAACACCACATTTACTCAAATCTAATTAACCATTGAAACTAATGCGCACCCTGATATTGGAGACTGAATTCAGCTGAAAAAGGTGAGTGTTTAATTTGAGTAATTACAGTAAATAACAGATAAAAGCTCTTTAAACATTTTGTGCCATTCCACATTTCTACTCATTTTCTGGTGTCTGTCAGGAAATTGTAAGTCTCTTAGGATTCATTAATAGATTATAAACATTATAAACAGCTCCAGGGAAAAATGAGAGATCGGAGGTGGTGATGGTCAATTGCTGTTTCTGGTGATTTTGGGGGGTTGCCCTTGTGCCATCTTAGAAGTAACAAAGTTAAACAAAAACAAAACCAAAAACCCAACTGTTGTTTAAATATGATTTCATGGTCTCAGGGGTCATAACATAGAATCCAAAGTTCACCAGCTTTTCAGCAATGGGATTGTGATTCAGTGCCAGAACTCTTTTTTTTTTTTTTGCTTATGGGATGCGTGCAGGTCATTTTCAGTTAATTTTCTTAGAAAGCTGGGAAAAAATACTCTAGTTGCACAAGAAGTGAGGCTGTAGTTCAATGGTAGTGAGCAGGGCTCAGGTCCAATCCCTGACAGCGTCTCCTGTTAGAGTTGGGGAAGACCCTTGTCTTACACTGGGTGGAAGTGACTCACATAGAAGGATTAATTGAGATAAAAGGATTAATTAATTAATTAATTAATTAATTGAGGTTGAGTCAGACAACCTCATGCATTTACCTGGAAGCTGCAGTGCCCAAAATATGTATTTTTCATCCATTATCCTTTATTAGGCATTTTGCTTACTTTTATTGATTTTAAAAAACTTCATGATCAAATTTTGTACAATTATAGTAACAATGACATCTGAAAGATTTAAAAGATCTAAAAATGCATTGCTAAACAGAAATCTTAAATATTTTTCACCATCTCTAGAAAACATAACACATTTTTTCATTTATTTAATCCATGCTGAATTCTTGCTTGACCCTTGTAATCAAGCATATATTTTCATTTGTCATGTATATGTGTTTAAGTGTTTCCTCCTTTCTAAGTTTCCCTCTTTCTAAGTCCTTGGGACTAGTAACAAAACTTTGAAACAAAACACGTGAAACCTGCTGATGAAAATCATCTTCAGGTAAAAATAGGTACATTAACAACACACTGAGATTTCAAAGTAGCTGCTCACAATGTACTACCTGTTGACTGAGAGGACTGGGCTCAAGATTCATCACTAGGACAGCTGGGGAATGAAGCTGTGACACTGAATGGTGTTTCCATTAGAGGCATTGGTTAGGCATGCGTAATTGTGTGTCACATAATCCGGAGATGTGTTTTGATTGCTCAGTTTTATTCAGTGGCTGACAACGTATCACTTGCTACACAGTCATATGAGTGATCCTTGGACAGGCAGTTGCCAACGACTAATCCAGGCCAAGCATATATTGCTTGAATTGACTTCCTTAAATCATGTGCTTTCGTATTCACTGCTGTGGCTCCTGGTTGCTAAAGAACAACAGTGCTGTCAAATGGCAAGGCCTGCTATAACATGCTTTCTCTTATTTGTACTGGAACCTCCTGAGGTCACACGCCAAAGTTATTACTCTTTTTTTAACTTTCTTGCTATGCTTAGGCTCAGGCCCAAATTCTGTCATTGGCCGAGACAGATGATCTTGTTTGAGATGCAAATATGATGTGTACCTTGAGCCTTGTTTCCAGGAGCTGCTGCTTAAGCAGTGCCAGGGCAACTGGAAGCTTTTTTTCTGAGCTGTGTCACTTACTGTGTCACCTGCACATGGCTCCATTCTGAAGAAAGGCAAATTTCAGTCTCTTGGCTAGATTTGGATCAGGAAATCTGAGTTCAACCTCCCATTTGGTCAAGAACTTCACTGGCAATGCAACCCTAACTCCTAGTTAGGCAGGCACAAGTCCCTGGTATCAGATGACGGATGCCACAAAAGTACCGTAAGGCACTTCCCAAGCCACTGCATGAATCGGAAAATGACTGAGTTGCTCTGACCTAAATTGGTTAGGATTGCACTCTGGGTGTCCTTGGTGACATTTGTCTGTCCTGGCAGATTTTGTGGGGAGCAGTGAACAGACTTCCTTCAATTTGCTACCAAGAAAGCTGTAGCTCCTAACACCACATGGGCTCTTAAAGAAAGAAATCAATCAATCAACAATATTTATATACCACTTTTCAACAAAAAGTTCACAAAGAAAATGTGAACTTACCTAGAAAGTTTACAAAGAAAATGAAATTGCCAGATTGTCAAGGGAAGTGGTGGACTCTCCCTCACTGGGGATCTTCAAGCAGAGGCTCGACGATCACCTATCGGAGATGCTCTAGGAGAATTTCCCACTACAGGCAGGGGGTTGGACTAGATGACCTACTGGGTCCCTTTCAACTCTGATTTTTTTGATTCTATGAAATCATGTCCCAAAAGGGGTCTCAATCTAAAAAGATGCAGAAGAACACCAGAAGAAGCAACTATAAAAGATTTTGCTGGGGTGAAGAGGGCCAATTTCTCTTCCTCTTCTAAATAAAAGAGGAGAAGCCACCTCTTGCCCAGTCAGTAGGTGTTAGGATAGCAGGAAACACAGTGTGCATTTCCAACATGCTCTGCATATTTCCTTCCTTGACTCTGCCTGAAGGAAAGAGCTTGACTCGGGTTGCCAATATGTGAATGCAATCCCTGAAAACCAGGACAGTCCTGGTTTTCTGGGACATATGGCACCCTATACACATCTCATGTAACAAAATTACCACAGGTCTATCCTGATTGGCATAAAAATTGAGCCAATATATAAGGCAGAAGAAGATGATGCTGGCATTTCAGACCCCTGCTGTTTATACTGCTACTACTACTCTCTCCAAGCTACAGGTAGCATAGTTATGGGGGCAGAAGGAGCTGAGAATGGAGGTTATTTCAAGGAACACAGCTAGATTCTCAGCCATCTGAACTTGGAAGGTATTAAGGCAACAAGAAGTTCTTGTTGGACCAGAAATTGTCCTGTCTGCAAATCCTGCATAATATAGGATTTCCTCTTCATGTTTAAAAGAAAGCAAATTCTAAATCATTTCCTTAGGAAGAAAGGCCCCATGGACTGCAAAAGTCTCAGAAGACAAGCTTTAGTATCATACAGTGTAATCCCAAGCGTGCTTACTCCGAAGTAAATCCCACCGAGTTCAATATTCACATGACTGTGAATTCCTGAATTTGTCCCCTCTGTCTGGGTGTCCTCTAAAAGGGCTTCATTGTCCTCCATTTTGGAACTTTTCGATGATGTACAGCACCTCATCATGTCATATGTGGTTGGATTCATACTGAAGAGCAGAATCCAATGCAAAAGCATGCTCCTTCCTATCAAAAGTTATGACCAAAAAACTAAAATCAAAAATATGTATTGAGCACTATTTAAAGTGAAAGTGCCCCATATTGTTGCTTTACTCATGAGTAAGTGAACATGCCATAGTCTCCCAGAAATGCCAGGCTGAGAGGAAACCAAGGACACCAGAATGGTCTTGGCCCAGTGGATGCAGCCTCCAATGTCACCTCAGAAGGAAGCCCCTGATAATAGCATTGATCTCTATGAGAACTGAAAGGGAGACATATTGCGCCTTTACGTGTGTGTAGGTAGATATTGCTTTAGATATTTGGAAAGGGCAGGCAAAGAGGAATCTGGTCCTGATCCAATGAATGCAGCCCACAAGAAAGCCCTCCTCCAAGCTCCACTGCATAAACCCTTTTGAAAGTGAAACTGCATAGTAAGCAGTATGCCTTGGCTGGTGTGGAAGGTCATTCCAGAAAATGCAAGGCTTCCAGAACGGTCCTGATCCTGTGCACATGGAGCTCAGCAAATGCTCCACAAGGCAGCGTTTGTGTGTTTTCAGCTTTTTTGGGTCATGTCCTACATTTTGCTTGGAAGTCCTATATTTGAAGGGGCCATCTCCTCTTTTTTGTTATGGCTTATGGTCACCCTGTCAGGAAGGTGTAATTGGGATTGCAGCCATAATCTGGGCCTACCAAACCTCATCCAGTCTCCTATATTTTTTAAAAAAATAAACATTTTTCACTTACAGGGTGCTTATAAGATAGATAATAATGGCCCATTCATCGCATTCTGTAGAGCACAGGTGTCAAAACTCAAAGCCCATGGGTGAATCTGGCCCACCTACCATTTTATATATTTTTTTCAAATTTAGTTCATTAATAGACAGTATTAAAGCATTGTCAGTTTAAAGCTGTTAATAAATGTTAAATCTGAATAAAACAATTTGGCCCATAACTAAGACTGTATTTGAGATTTTGGCCCCTTGTACTGATTGAGTTTGACACTCCTGCACAGCATGTCTGAGGTGGTTGCATCCTTGGTAAGTTAGTTTGGCATGAGGGAAACCTGATGTAGGGGCGTGAGAAAACTTTGAGGTCTGTGCATGTGTGTGTAAAGGTAGTTGTTTTTACACACTACCATGGTTAAATTGCAACTCTGTGTGTTTTCCTTCAAACTTGGGGTTTGTAGTGTTATATTTTAATATAACATATATTTTAATATATTTTCCAACCCCTCTCAAGTAGGAGGTTTGGCAAGGGTTGTTGTGAGTTTTTTTCTTCTTTTTTTCCTTTTTTTTGTATTCCTGGGTAGTATTCAGAGTCCCCCACTTTCTCAGTAGGTTGCCTCTAGTTTGCTCCACCTTACTGGTTGGCACAGCCTGGTTTGAAAGAGTGCACAGGGCAGTGTTGATGGAGAGGTTTTGATGCCCTCAAACATTCCACTGTGAAATGATATGCTCTTATATAGGAGATGAAACATAAATGCCCATAAGCTGCTTTCAGAAGATAGCCAAGATACTCTATTGTCTTTTTAAAAAATGAAATGAGAACTCCAGAGAGAGCAATTATGTCATTCCACAAAAAAATTTCAGCATAAAAGCAATAGAAACTATAGCCAAGTGATTATGTGGCTTTGTGGCTCCTCAGTCACCAAATTTTGACTATGATTATAAATCAGTCATCTTATTTTGGGGAAGCATGCAATGCATGGAGAACCATGGAGATCTTCTGGGTGGCCTCGCAGGACAGACTGGAGCCATTGTTTGCCACTGGCAATGCAGGATTCCATAAGATCCAGTGAAACACATTTTAAAAAACATCTATGCATGACAGTCCTTCATCAGTTTTCTTGAAAGGCTTCCAAGCAAAATAAGGCAGGAGGTTGCCACTTAGCCATGGGTGCTATGCAACATTTCCCCCAGTTTTGCAAATTCACAGGGTTTTGACCCAAGTCACATTTTTATCTTCCATAAAGGTTTGTGAAATACTAACATTTCTAATCATGAACAATTCAAGCAGAAAAAAATATATGACAGTATTTGGGGTAAAAGGTCATTGGATGATGTACACAATCCTAGCTGGTGTCAAGGTAAGGCTAAGGATGCATCAGTTTCTAATGAAATCACCAGTAAAGTATTTCACTCACTGACATCACGCAATAGAGTCAAACCCAGATCTGGGATCCAGAGTTCTATTATCTCATAATTTAAGCCAAAGGTTAGGTCTCTTAACTTCTCAATGTTATTATTTATGAATTATTGTTCTGGGAAAGATTTGTTCATCAGTGCCAATCTTTTTGAAAACTGGAAATATTAATGGTCTGAGGATTTGTTCAGCTTTTACAGAGATGTTTCTTTTGCATGAACCTGTACAAATATTCCAAATATGTATCATTGTGCCTAGGTAAGATATTAAGGTCATGATGTGCACCTTTAATTGTGATAGAGAATTCACAGTCAGTGAAGTTGGATCAAAAGTGAAAGGAATGAACTTCACCGATTTCCAGTTCATTCTTTGACTCAATTAAAGGTGCAGATCATGACCTTAAATGCCTTACACAACAAGCCCTACAATCCAGAGTAACTACGGGAGCACGTAAGAGACATTATGTGCATCCATAATTACTGCATCACCTCGTGAAAATCTATGGGAAATTCATATTGCAATTCAGAGCAAATTGTTCTTACTCTGGAGCAAGAACACCCCGTAGTTACTCTGGATTGCACCCATAGAGCCAGAATATCTCAAGGACATCTGAGATAACTGATGCACCAGTTGCAGCTATACCTAAGTTGTTCATGACTGATGATCCATGTTTTGGTGACTTCAGGATCAGGTAATTGCAACATAAAATAGTTTTAAATTTTTTTAAGTCACACAGAGCTCAATCTTAACCATGTCAACTCAAAAGTAGGCCCTGTTGTGTTCAATGGGTCTTTCTTCCAGGAAAGTGTCTTTAGGATTGCAGCCATAGACTGCAGTCCTAAAGATACTTTCCTGGGAGTAAGATCCTTTGAAGTTTGTGGGGCTTAATTTTGAGTAGACAAGGTTAGAATTCAACTAATCATGCTTAAATTTACCACATGAAACTATTTCATGTGTTACATGAGTACATGTGTTTACGAATAAACTAGTGTTTTTAGCTTTAATTCTGTAATGTCCTATATTTTTCTTGGGTATCTTATATTTTGGGGTGTCCTTGTCCTCTTTTTTGGTTATGACATTTTTTGGTCTTGACGTAAGAGACATTACATGCACCCGTAGTTACTGCACCACCTAATGAAAACCTATGGGAAACCTACTTAAAAATTCATATTTCAATCCAGAGTTACTTGTTCTTACTCTGGAGCAAGGGCTCTCCATAGTTACTCTGGATTGTGCCCAAAGTCATGTTGGGAGTTCCATTTTTCTTTTTCTGTATATCAGTTGCTTCAAAGGTCAGACCTAATTTTTTATTTTCTACGTAATTTAAATCTTTTCTTCTGATATGTGTTTCTTGCAAACAAATAATATCTGCATTTAACTTTTCCAATTGGTGGAAAATTCTTTTTCTCTTTTGTGGTGAATTTAAACCGTTTACATTCACCGACAAAACTTTAAGTTGCATTGAGTTGCACTGAGTCCATCATTTCTGTTTCTTTTTCTTCTTAAGAAAAATGGAACTGCTACGTATGTTCAATCTGAAATGTTCAATGTATGCTAAATCCTAAATTACCTGTAACATGGGCTTCTGAGAAAGGCAGAACCTTGATTGTAGAAATACAATTGGAAGGGGAAAAGATGCAGATTATGAATGTTTATGTTCCAAATACAAGTCAGGAGCTATTTTATAATGGATTGCATGAAAGATTAACTACGGGCGCAATCCAGAGTAACTACGTGGAGTCTTTGCTCCGGTGTAAGAACAATTTGCTCTGGATTGCAATATGAATTTCCCATAAGTTTTCAGTAGGTAGTGCAGTAACTACGGGTACACGTAATGTCTCTTATGTGCTCCCGTAGTTACTCTGGATTGTAGGGTACGTGGAGTAATTGTAAATTTATTATCTTAGGGGATTTTAATGGGACCTTTGATGCAAAATTAGATAGATCACGGAGCCGAAGAAAGGGTAACAGAGAAAATTTATCATGGTCCTTCCTACAAATTGATGAATTTAATTTGATTGATAAATGGAGAACACAAGTCATGCTGGGAAAGTATGGACAAGACTGGAGGCACAGATCCCAAGCCCCTGCCAGTCTCCTCAGCTGTAAACTCACAAGGAAAAGGAAGAGAATGATGATTTTTTTAATGACACAAGGCTAAAAAAGAGGACATGTCTTGGAAAAAGAGGACAGATTGACACCCTGAATTCACCCCACTCCTCCTTGTGACTTTCAAAGGGATTAGTGGGAGAGAAGGGAGCAATTTCTATTGTGACCATAGGATTACTCCCAGGAAAGCATATGCGTAGCATTGAACATCCAAAGAGCCTGTTCCTGTGCATGCCTACTTAGGAGGTAGCATCTTCCCAGGAGAGGGTGCAGGGCTTTCAAAGCCAGAAGGCTTGATCCTGTGCATGCCTTCTCAGGAGGAAGCCTCTGTCTCCCAGGCTGCTTCATCCACGCCTGCCATGCTCTCCTCCTGCCTGTGCCTGCCTGCTTTCATGGACTGCAAAGTACCTGTCTGGAAAGGTGCTTAGGGGGGAGCCTTTGGAGAAGCCTCTCCCCCCCCCCACTTGCCCTCTCCCACCAGGTGGCTGCTTGCCCAGTGCAGGGGACCCAGAGGATAGCCGTCCCAGGAGAAGCAGCCACAGCGCTGGCAAGTGCCTCTTGGGGTGGGGGAAGGGAGAGAGGCTCATGATGAAATAGCCCCATGGTCCGTATTTGGCCCGCGGCCCTTGTGTCTGATACATGTGCTCTAGACTCTCCTTGAGTCAAACCCCTTGTTGGGTCTCTTCCCAACACTAACTCAAAGTAAAGGCGAGTCCTAGTCTGATGCTTGTGACAAATTGTACAATGAAAGGAAAGATATTTTTATAGTTTCCTTGCTTTCTACACTTGACTAAAGATAGAAATGTCTGCTTATGGAACTGAAAAGCCAAGGTGCCTGCACCTGATATCACCACCTAACACTTCACATTTTCCAACATCAAATAGTTATCATGATTTGGGCAGAAACAGCTCTTAAGGACCTTGTTGGCTCTTGGCATCTATTAGCAGAAACTTCAAATATGTATTCATTAAAAAACAAAACATGCCCCTCAAAAGGCTAATGTTTAAACCAGTGGTAAGAAGTCATTTGACCCTAAAAGCAAGTTTCACAGTATAAGAAAGGCTTTGATGTGCATATGTAGATAAATCTTAAAGTAGCAACAAGAGGTCTTAAAGGACCACTATAGCTAAGCAGCAATCAGAAAATACTGGCAGGAGCATATTCCTTGAACAAAAATCAGTGCCAATGTAAACAGCCACACATCTTAAAGGATGGTGGTAGCCTACACAAAAGTGCAGGACACTGACTTGCTGTTCGAAGAATTTGTTACTATGTGAAAGGAGTTGTGAGTTGTCCATATCAGATGCAGATAATTTAAAATATTTATATCCTACATTCCACCCCTCCAATGGAAGCACTCTAGATGGCTCACAACATATTAAAAGAACACGATAAAATACAAACAAATGCAACAGCAGGTTGTATGTTGGAAACTTTAGCAGGGGAAAATTTTTTTGACATAGATTGTGTACACTTTCCTAGGAAAGCTCCATTGAAGACAATGGGACTTCTGAGTAGCCAAGCTTAGGATAGCATTTATCTTTGCTTTTCTGTATACCATAATACTAACTTTGATTTTAGCTAGCTGATTTAACATAATTCCTATTATTACATTGAGGACTGTTTGATACAGATCTAACCATGCTTGCTGTGAACTGGCAGATTACCTGCAAGTTAGTGCCCAAATGTAATGAAATCTTTTAGGCATGTGAAACTGTTATTCAGCTCTAACACCTTGTCTGACTTCACTGAGCTGCATTTTAGTTCAAAGCTTATGCAGGGCACTCTGAGCATCAACGAATGCATTCACAGCATTTAATCCACTAACCTCTTCTCCCTAATCGCATTATATATGAACATGATGAAATGTAACTTAAGCTGGCACCTGGAACACTCATGGTTTTGTTGTTTTAGTTCAGCAGACTGCAAGGACAAAATTGATTTTGGTTGTCGATTATAGAATTTACTTTGCCGTTGTTTTATTTCTTTTAAAACAAATCTGAAGAGACCATCACATATTTGCAGAGACTTCTAGGTACTCAGTCTAGACTAAGGATGCAGTTCTAATCACCTTTCCAGCAGTGGTATAGCTGTGCCAGTGGGGCATGTGTTGTATCTGCAGTTGCAGGGGGCAGTCATGGAGGTCTCCTCAAGCTAAGGCAATATGTAAGCACTTATAAGTGATATCTTCATAATATCTATATGTTCAAATGTTGACAAAATAAAGAAGCTGAGAATGGTAGGGGAGCACTTATCCAAGTAGGAGATTACTTGGACCTGTGCTAGTGAAATTACTAACCTGGGATCTTGGATCAGGTGCAGAAATGGGATTGGGATTCGTCTGACACTGCTGCCCTCCAACCCCACCCCTGAATGTACCTATTCTGACCCCATTGCCACACCATTATATCTTCATTCCACCCTCCCCCTGCCATCCTTTCACTCCATCTGGCCTCCCCCAACACCCTACCCAAGTTAGCAAGTCCGCAATTATTCTCTGGCGCACTGGGGAAGGCTCCAGTTGTGAATACTGTAATCAAATCCTCAATCTTGAGTCTATTAAGGGATCAGGAGCTGTGCTCTGATCCTCTCTAGAGGGTTTTCCTGGGCCTCAAAATACCTTATGGCATAAAATGTCACTTCTGGTTTCCCTTAAGAAACTAGAAGTAGCTTGATTGATTGATTGATTGATTGATTGATTGATTCATTCATTCATTCATTCATTCATTATGGCCATTCTGAAGCCCAGAGGGGCAGTGAATGAATGTTTTCTGCCAGAAGTGGTTGTAGTGCAGGTTCAGTCACTTTTGGACAGCTCAGGCAGAGCCAAATGTGCCCCAACATGCAGCCAGCGGACCCACATTGAGTCAGATCTATGCACAATATGGATGCATAATATGCAGATACAGAGGACCCACCTGTATATGCTGGAAATTCATTATTTGCTCCAGTTCACCCACTGGCTGAATTATCTGTTTCACAGTTCCCAAATCTTCTTGGCCATTTTTATTTTGCAATCTTGTCTTGAGTGATGTAATACAGATATTAGAGCTCAATCCTATCCCTGTCTCCTCAGAAGTTAGTCCCATTAGTGCTGCATTTTACTCCCAGGGAAGTGTGGATAGGATTGCAGCATCAATCTAATGGGCCAGCCTACAAGTATCCTGCTAGTTAGCCCAGAGTATATAACTCCACAATCAGGAGTCACGGTTCTGGGACCAACGAGAAAGGGTGTGTTTGCATTCTCTCATCCTCTTTTGTTGAAGCAGTTGTCTACACAGGTTATCTCACCATAATGCTTCTGAACAACTTTAATTGTTTATCATTAATAGTATGTGATTTATGAATTCAGCACTCCCCTTTATGTCCTCTTCATTCCTGTGCAAGGGCAAGATTGAGCAAGAATAAACCCATAATCATCCTTTTAGAATAGCAGCCAAAAGAAGAAATGAGGATCTGGATGACTGAAGGAAAACTGACTGCAGCTTAAATCCTGCTAGGAAGGAATCCATAATTGCTGGCAAAGAAACAGCTCAGAAGGGTGACAATGGCTGGTGCCAAGATTTTTGGCTGAAGATACGTACTTCCCATCTAGGTGAACTTATTCATTTCCATGAGGCAGTAGACCTGGATCTAAGGCAGACCCAGTGATGAATCATTAAGGGTGGAGAAAGGTAGAGTAGAAAGATACTGATCAAAGAGTGCTGAAGAGTATTGAAACTATTATGAAGTAGCTAAATATCAAAGATTGGCGTCACCCAAAACAAAACTATGTTTTAAAACTATATCTATGTTTTAATCAAGTACTGTATTTATACCGTGATGCTAAGTAGTTGTTGTTGTTGACGATGGTAAAAGGAAGCAATACATAATCTTTTGCATGCTGAAATACAAAGCAAGATATTGTGTTGGGTTTGGAGTGTGGAAAAAGATTAGCCTGGAGGAATGAGGTCAGCAGAGAAGAAAGAAACAGAGTGACAATAAAGTCTATTGTGTGGGGAGGGTATTTATGACTACTGTAGGCCACCATCAGCTCTCAATTGAGTTATGTGAAATTATAACACTGGCAGCTACATCACACACCTTTAATTTACATTTTCTATGCAACTATCCATCCCTAACTTATGTGAAATGTGATGTTTATGGGTATAGCAGGTCATCCATTGGCTCAGCATCCAGATTTAAGCATCTGTGGATGACAAGCCCTGACATTGGAGGCTTCACGGATGTAGATACATATAGATGAGCTTTTAATCACAACTGTGATTGTTCTTCAAAAAGTAGAAGTGCAACATCATCGTCTTCTCATCCAAGTTTTCAAGGTGCCTCCAATGGTTTTAGATGATTGGTAGAAATTGTGAGCTGATTTCTGTTCCCTAATTGGACTAGGAAAATTCTGGGCACGTCTAGGGAGCATGTTAACATATTGGACTGGATTGGATAGTATTCAAGGCAGATAATGGACTGAGGAAAGGGAGGAGTGAATAAAAGGGTCAGGGCAACATAGAGCAAGGAATGGAGAAGAGACGATAAAACAAATACTGTAGATGGGTATTTCAGGGAGCTATTGGACTATATTCAAGTCCAAACATGTGTTTTTGATTAGCTTTCCAGGAATAGCCTCCCCAAAATCCTAGAGTTAGTGACAATGGGTTGGTTGGCCCCCTCCTAAACACACACACACACAAACACAAACTCAGGGGACCAGTTTATCACAAATATGTGTAACTGAAAGCTGGTAGCTCAAGAATAGTAATTATTACCAGCCCTCTGTGGATATCTGAAAGTCAACCAGGCACAATTCAAAACAAATCTGGATGTCAGACTGCAGCAGAGAAGTTTTATGGATGCATATTGGGCAGAATCCTAACCAATTTAGGCCAGCCTAGCTCACCGGACATATCTTCCTGTGGTGGTGTGGGGAGGTCTACATATGCATATGCACTGGACTAGCTCCCCCAGGGCTGGAGCAGAAGTGTCTTATGGCACTTTTGTGCCACCCTAGATCAGCATAGGTTTAAGCCAGCGCTTAGGCAGGCCTAACTGGAGATTAGGATTGCAGCCATAATGTCACTAGTATCTTGTTTTAGAGCTTATACAGTTTTGCTCTTTGTTGCTTTCATCTGTCTTGGAAGATGAAGCACGTGGTATTTATATAATGTTTGCATGAATTGAAAGCTATTGTCAATTCCACATCACTGCGCTAAATACTGACAAGTGTAGTATGTGCTTCTGACAGCATGTCTGCCATTACTAAATCATGCCCTGGCTGGGATTCAAATTGCTTGCACCAAATGCTCTCCTGGAGTGAGAGGCAGATTTCACATATATTCACTGGAGCACTTTTGTGCCACCCTTCATCGCTGGTGCAATTTCAGGAAAGAGAAGTACAGTTTGCAGTATGCTTGTAGTACAGGTTGACCATATGTCAAACACAAAAAGAGGACAACTTCAAAAAATGTCAGACACCTAAGAAAAATGTCGGAAATAACATAATTAAAAACAATAATATATATGTACTAGCGAAAAGTATCCGTGTTAGGGGAGTAAAATTCCCCCTGTGTTCCATCCCCATTACGCATCATCCCCCATTACGCCTCATCCCCTCATGCGCATCAACATCCCATGTGCAACATCGACCCATGCGTATCAACATCCTCCCATGCACATCAGCATCCACCCATGTGCATCAAAACCCCATGCACATTGTACTCTATGTGCATTGTCCCTCCATGCACATAATCCCTCATGGGCATCAACCCTCCTTGGGCATCAACCCCCATGTGTATCAACCTCCCATGTGCATCAACCTCCCATGAGCACCAACCCCAATGAGCACCACGCTCCCATGAGAACCAACCCCCATGCACATCCCTCTCCCATGCGCATCACTTTCTCAAGTGTATCAACCACTCCAAAGGGCACCAACCCCCCATGCACACCATCCTACCAGGAGCATCACCTTCCCATGCACACCAACCCCCCCCATTCACACCAACCCCCATGTGCACCAACTCCTATGCACAATCCCCCCAATGCGCACCATCTCCCCCAGTGCAACATCCCCCATGTGCACCTTCCCTCCTAGTGCATCAGCTGGAACTTGATCAGTCAGTCTTCAATGTTAAATATAGAACAAAAGCACGTTGCACCCCTTTTCAGCCCCTTAAGGGTTAAATTTATCAATGTCCTTTCTTGCTGGGTGTTGATGTCACAAAAGAAACCCCCTCCCCAAATTTCATGCTTCCAGATCCCGGGACTTGGATCAGTCAGGACTTAGATCAGTCAGGGTTTCTTCAATAGAAAGTATCAGGAGGAAAATGCATTGCGCCCCTTTTCAACCTGTTCCAGTTGGAATTCCAAAAAACAGTTCTTAGTGTGTGCCTCTGTCATGGAAGGAACACCATCCCCAAATTTCACGCTTTAGATCCAGCGGTTTTGACTGGGTGTTGGTGAGTGAGCGAGTGAGTTTGTGAATCAATCAATCAATCAATCAATCAATCAATCAATCAATCAATCAATCAATCAATCAATCAATCAATCAGTGACTTCAATTTTTGAAAATAGCAGGGTTGATGCACATAGGGGTTAATGGGCATAGGGGGTTGATCCACATTGGGGGGGGGGTTGATGCACATGGGGGAGGTTGCACATGGGTGGTTAATACTCATAGGGTAAGTTGCACATGAAGGTTTGATGCACATGGGGTGGTTGATGTGCATGGGGGATGTTGAGCATGGGGGATGTTGCGCATGGGAGATTGATGCTCATGGGGGGTGTTGCGCATGGGAAAATGTTGTGCATGGGGATAATGCGCTTGGGGATGTTGCGCATGGTGGAGTTGATGTGCATGAAGGTGTTGATGTGCATGGGGAGATATTGTGCTTGGGGGGGTTGATGTGCATGGGAGGTTGATGCGTATGGGGTTTTGATGCACATGGGGTGGTTGATGCTCATGGGCAGATGATGCACATTGTGGTTGATGCACATGGGGTTGTTGCGCATGTGGGTGATGTGCATAGGGGTGTTATATGCAATCAGGGGATGGTGTATTTTACTCCTGCAACGTGGGCACATTTAGCTAGTTTAATAATAAGTAAGTTAGGGTGCATTCCTAATCTAGGATGGGACAACTCATTGGTCTTCCCATTTTGATGGTGATGTAGGAAGGCACATTCATGTCTGTGCACTGACCTGCACCAGGAATGGTGCAAAAGTGTCTTACGGCATTTTTATGACATCCCCAGCACAGGACCTGGGCTCAGCTGGGGCTGAGGCTGGCCTACATGGAGGTTAGGTTTGCAGCCATAATGTTTAACCACATTAAAGCAATATATATGATTTTTTTTAGCTTTCATTTTGTCATGACCTTCGTTTTCTTCTGTGTCCTACATTTTGGTGGGGGCCTCTCTTCTTTCATGGTTATCACATATGGTCACCTTGGAGTGAGCATTTCTGCTTACATTGCCTTGACCATAGAATGTGCTATAGGGGGGCTTGTATAGTGTCTACTCTAAGGTCATTTTGAGCACTTTTTTACTTCCTCAGTTTAGAGATTCTGGTGTTTTTTTCTGATCTGGAGTTATGTTTATTTTGCTGCTGTTTGAAATTTATTGTTAACCTTTTGAGGAACTATCTATTTCAGAAAACAGGATATAACTTATATAAACAGATATATTTAAAATTGGAAAAATGTTACCTTGGTGGTTAGACATGTTAACAGAGTGATGATTATTAAAGCATTTTTAAATGCACATGTGATATTGGCCAGACTGTATCACAGAGTGCAATTAGTTCCATAAGAAAGATACAGTGAATCTGTTTATTTGTGACTATATTTTGGGCACAATACACTAGGATTCAAATGAATGGGAATTGTGTTAAAGCATGATTGTGCATTTATGGCCTTCATTGCTCTTGACAGATATGCCACAGGCACCTATTCAGTGATGTGTTACTTTTAGAGCAAAACGTTTTAATGGGTCAAAGAGCTGCCACATTGGAGTTGATGTCAAATTCACTGGACTAAATCTTTGATCATTTATTTGGCCACTTTACCCATTCGAGTTTTGCTAAACCCTACTCATACATCCAGACTTTTACAGAATTGGAACTGTGAATTTTTAAAAATCAGTTAAACTAAACCAAGCATTTGAACAGGAATTCTAAAATTTTGATAGCTTGGCCACTATATGATAAGATACTGTATAACAGAAGAATTAACATTATATCTTGATGCCACCTGTTTAACCTTCCTGTGAGTCAACGTACATCATACAAATGGGATTTGTATGGGAATTTGCAAGAGCTGATTTAAATGGGAATTTTTAAGAGCTGTTTATACGCAGCACCATTAAAGAAATAGTGGGGGAAAATAAGTGTCTTGTCTATTCTTCAAAAGACCAAAGTAAACACTGGGTGACCTATTCCCTGTTCTTTGCCTAACCTGGCTGAACTCTGGAAGACGGTAATAAATAGCAATGGTAATTGATGCCATTTCTAAGTATAACATTCCCCACTTCCTCACACCAGGTTTGCCCAGAATTCAAAGGTTTGTGAGTAAAACAGATAAAAACAACATATTGAGCAGTTGTAAACAGAAGAGACACTGGAGATCTGTGGTCTATGCCTCTGGTTTAGCAAGTACAGCACAGGAATGCTGCCAAAAAGTTTTCCAGGCCAACTTATCTAGGTCTGGCCCATAATACTGAGAAACAATGCAGAACACAATATATTTTTTGGGGGGGTGGGAAGCCTACAGAAATTCAAAAAAGCTGCAATCCTATATGTACTTACTTGGGTGTAAACCCATAAATTAAATGGAGCTTTAATCCAAGTTAGTGATTTTCAACCAATGTGAAATGGCACATTGGTGTGCCACTGATAGTCCTCAGGTGTGCTTTGAGAATTTGGGGATTGATATTCATTAATAGGAAAATTGGGGGATTTGAACAGTCTGGTGTGCTTTGTCAATGGTACAAACAATTGATGGTGTGCCTTGACAATTTCGGTGTCTTATTAAGTGTGCTGTGAGATGAAAATGGTTGAAAATCACTGATCTAAGTAATATGTGCTAATCAGAGTTTAACATTGCCTTTTTTGTTTCATAGTGGACAAAAATATTTCCCATATCTACAAAGATTTACTTAGAAGTTGCTGAAGTGAGTTCAACAAAAACCAGAAGTGCTTTTTGGAAATCTCCAGGAGGCTTTCTAAGACATTCTGAGCGTGGAGAGTCCATGCATAACCTCAGTGCACCTCAGAACTCCTCCCTAATGTCCATCCAAGTGCCTGTCTGCCTCAGCATCCACTGTCAGAGGTTTGTGTCTTCTCAAGGTTTGGTACCCAAGGCAATGTACCCCCTGCCCAATTTAGCTATGCCACTGCATGCCTTCTCTGCCACAAATCTCATCAAGTTCAGTGGGGCTTTCTTCAAGTAATATATATCAGATAGACGCTTTCTTCTCAGCAAAGTGTGTTGAAGATTGCTGTTGAAGAAGATTGGCTTCACTTGTCATAGAATAGAATTTGATGGTGTTCTCAGGATAGACAATGTGCAATACAACTTTATTTTGCATCTTACTAAGATGAGAATGCTGCACAGTGGTGTAGCTAGTTGGGTGCAGGGAGGGCAGTCTGCTGTGTGTTCCTCGGGGTGGGGGGGAAAGAGACATGAATAATAATATATTCAGATAGATGTGTAATTTTCAATATTAATTAATATTAATTAGTATTTTGAATTAATATTTACTTAATAATACACCTTTTTCACTTTTTTAATTAATTAAATTTGATTTTGTTGTTGTAGGGGGAGGGGCAACAAAATCTTCTTAAACAACTAATAGCAAATAGGTGCTTTAGCTATGCTATTAGCAGAGCAAATGAGTGGTGACTTGCTAAGGAGTAGGAGACAGGTTTTTCCCCAAATTTTCTTTTTAAAAATACCTGGGGATGACATCATTTATAGTTATGATATCACTTCTAGGGTAACATTTTGAGCAGGATACATGATCATTAACTATGCACTGGCCTGACTATGCACTATGCACTAACTATACACTAACTATGCACTAACTATGGCTATTAAATATTAGTTTCAGTTACTGATATATTAAAACTGTGACCTTTAAGCTTGCTGTGTATAGTTTGTTTTAAATGGTTTTAACTGGAAAATTTTATTTGATATCCCATGCTGAAAGGCATTGGGATCAATCGTCGTATGGGATGTCAAAAAAATATGGGTTCAGGAGGAAGAGCCCATAGCTATGCCACTAGTTTTGCTAGATTATGTGGGACAAAAGCAATGCATTATGCTCTTACTACTTGTTGTCTAGACAGTTTTTTGTGTGCCTTTTGCTTCATCACAGATGCAACACATGGCAGACCAGGCAAAGGAAGCCTAACTTTAGAAATACTTTTATTGATCAAATACACACTCAGCTTGAGAGAATACACATCTTGATACCTTTGGTTGAATTGTAGCTTTAACAAAAGCCCATAAATCTTTCGGCCATCTGTCAGGTAATGCTTTCAACTATCTTCCAGAAGATTGGAAGAGAATCTTCCAGGAGCAAGTACAGTATTGTAGCCCACTTCCCCAAGGAAATTTGTGAGTTATTCTGTATATAAAACTGCCTGACTGACTTGCTAAGCTATACAAAAGAAGTAACATTTATAAGTTTCCCATGAATTTATCAAATCCTTAGGGAGAGCTGTAAATTACATACTCCAACCAGCATATTTTTCAAAATAGATTTTGAATTTAGTAATAGGAACTGGGAAATCTGATCTGGTTAAATTTAAAGATCTCCCCTCCCCAACTCGCATCTCAAAGACTGGTCATTACAATATTTGTATATGACAGGTTTGAAATGGAACCCGACAAAGTAATTCTCTTTTAGATATACTGTGCGATCGAGATGGAAAGCTCAAAACATTTATCTGCACATATCAACCTATACCAGGTGTCTAGATGACCGGAAATGCCTGGACTCCTCCAGAAAAGGTGGGCTCCCGGGAAAAGGGGGAAAAAGACCTGCCTTTCTGGGATTCTAGGCATTCCCGCTGGCCTCTCATGCAAACTGGCTTCAAATGTGTGTGTGTGTGTGTGTGTGTGTGTGTGTGTGCTTGTGCTTGTGCTTGTGTATGTGTGTTTGTCTGTGTCTGAACCACATAACTTGGAGACATGGACTTGTGTTATGCCACTACAAACTCTCAAATGTCTGAGTCTGAATCATGCATTTTACAAGGTTCTCAATTTTAAAAGTGTTGAAATTATGCACAGGAAAGCAATGTATTTTTGCTTTTTTCTAACATGTCCTACATGTGTCCTACTTTTTTGGGGTGTCCTACAATTTTTTTAAGTGGGTAGAAATTTTGGCTTGGGAGGGGTAGTAATTTTGGCCTGGATGCATTTGCATAATGTACTCATAGGATGTGACCCAATCAACACACAGGTACAGCCACGGCTATTTAGAAGCCACCCATGAGCACACTGGCTGAAATTCATACTACAGTCTTAGTGGAAATTACTGCTGGGGCATTGCAACTGTGTCTCTAGATGACCCAGGTCACGCCCTATGTTCTCTGGGCAGGTGTAGATTAGGGCGACCAGTTGCCAAACCCAAAATTCCTGAACCCCAAGTCCAGAATTCAGTCTTATTGGCCCACTGGGTGTTGCTCCGCCCAATGGATTGCAGAGATATACTGTGCATGTTGGATATGCGCAGTGTGGCTCTGAGCGTCATCCGGTCATTTCAGCTGGCTCTGAGCCAGAGAGCGGCAGCTTCTGACTGCCGCTATGCCTTGGAGTCGGCCGAAGTGGGTGCGCTGACTCTGGGGTCGGCCACAGGAGTGTCAAACTCCTCCAGTGTGTCACCCCCAGAGAGCGCATCACCCGGTGCGGCCTGCACCAGCCGCACCACCCTGGTGACAGGGCTGGTTGTAATGCCTCTGGAGTAATTTGGAGAGTCCATACTCTGGCACCTCATGGCAGAAGTAGGTGAATTGGATTCAGGGGAGGAGAATCAGTTGGGTAGCAGTTGTCTTAGTGTAAAGTTGTCTTAGTGTAAAGAAATGAAAGTTTCATTACCATGACGAGACCTCTGTGATTGCCAACCTCCTCCGTAGGATGCTCCTACGTAGCATGCTCCATTGGTGCAGTCCTATTGGTGGTAGTGGTGGTGGAGAGGCTACGATTGGGCTGTTATAACTTTAATGTGCAAGTAAACAGAAATGATTCTCTGTATGTAGCCTAAACAAAAATGTCACCCCCAGAAAAGTCTAAGTGTGCCTTCATTCTGCATGTTTGTTTTGGCCTTACTGAAATCCTCATGTTTAAAAATATAATTAGGGTATCAGGCACACAAACTGGGTTTGTAAATTGTTTGAGGTCAAATAACAGGATGAGTATGACTGCAATCACTTGACACTTCCATGAAGATGATTAATTGTACAGTAGCAGATTGTGTCTCACTGTGAGACAGGGTGACCATATGGCATAAACATGAGAGAGGACCAAGTCCCCCCAAATGTAGGACATCCAACAAAAGTTTAGGATATGAGAAAGCAAAAGCTAAAAATACTAATATATATTGCTTTTATTTGGTAAATTTAACATGATATTATTTACTAGATTTAAAGCCGCACGCCAAGTGGACTTTTAAACCAGTTCCAGTGGAGGACAGTTTGGATTTCCGTCCCAAAACAAAATACATTGTCTCTTGAATTCAAATGGCATGTCTGTTGAAGAACCAGATGACGGGCAGATTTTCAATCCTGGGATCATCCTGATTCCAAAAAGATATAATCTGTCTATGTAGAGCAAGTGTGGCCCAAGTTAGAAGGAATATGGATTAGATTTGTGTGTCTCTGTGTATGGAGTGTTGGGGTTGGGTTGTTTGTGGGGGTTGAGATAAGTTATGTGTGTGTGTGTGTGTGTGTGTGTGTGTGTGTGTGTGTGTGTGTGAGAGAGAGAGAGAGAGAGAGAGAGAGAGAGAGAGAGAGAGAGAGAGGATTAAGATTTGTGTGTGTGTGTGGAGTTGGGTTCTGAGTGTGCAGAGTGTGGGGTTGGGTTGTGTGTGGTGGTTGGAATATGTTGTGTCACTCCCGGGATCATCCTGATTCCCAAAAGGTATAATATGTCTATGTAAAGCAATTGTGATCCAAGTTAGAGAGATTTCTGACGGAAGGACAGACCAAATTTTCTGCTTATTTATAAGATTATTAAGTTTAAAAAGATTATATATACTTTATTACTTATAGAGCAAGCCTAAACATGTCTATTTAAAAGTAAGCCCCTTTGTGTTCAATGGGTCTTACTCCCAGGAAAGTTTGTTTAGAATTATAGCCAAGGTGTATCCTGCATGCTCACAAAGAAAAGGAGGCCATAGAAGTTTTTGTTGTTTTCCTCAGGACACAAGGCTAAAATCCGGGATATATCCTGGAAAAGAGGACAAATGGTCAGCCTGCCTGGAGATGACACTTATTTCCTATAAGAAGCTAAAAATGTGTTCACGTTTTGCAAGAAGTAGCCCAGAAGAGAAGGAGAACTGTGTGGAGACGGCAGAATGACGTGTGGAAAATTAGCAGACGTCAACATGTAACAGTCAAGTCATTTATGGTGCAAAACAAGGGCTGTGTTTCACACACAAAAAGTACAATTTATGATTCTGTCAGGTGTACGTCTGGGCTCCTGATGAAAATTTGTGAGGTAATGTCTCTGAAGTGGGAGTGGAGATTGCAGGGAACTGGTCCCCATCAGCTTGAAATGAAAGTAGAGCTAAGCCAATTAGAATCTGAAGACATTCTCCAGCCATTCGCTGAATTCATGCAGAGTGAACTATTTTAAAGCCTGTAATTAATATTTTTGCAAGATCTGTTTGAAAGATAGACGTTTAAAAAGCACATGATGCTTTTGTCTGTGAGATATGAGCACAAGGAGTTCCGTTTCAAAGAAACACAATTTTTTCTTTAAACTAAAGTATCGTGAGGATTTACAGCACTCATCTGAACCAAGGAAATCATTGTGAATGGCCAGGTAACAAATGGAAGGTGGAAGAGGGTGGATGAATATGGGCCAATAAGATGCACACTCACGAGGAAAATTCCTTCTATTACTAAGCAAAAGCAGGTTAGAAGAGTCACAAGATGGTGCGATCTGCCATCTTAGAATCTGGCGCTGGGCTTTCCTGGGAATTAGTCTCATTGAACAGAATGGGACAATCTTCTGAGTAGATGTGCAGGAGTTCTGGCATCACAGTGATGTCACATCATGGTAAAAATATGTCCTGAAAAGATTTTTAAGTTTGAAAGAGGCATGAAATGCCTGAATACCACAACTATAGAAAACTTGAGTCATGTTGCCCTGCCCTATGGTTGCTATCTGTCCTGGAAAACTAGGACAGTCCCAGTTTCCAGGGTTTGTATTCAGATACTAGCAAGTTGAATAGGGGGTCCTGTCGCGGTTTTGTGGAAGAGAATTTTGGCAACTCTACCCTGCCCGCTTTAAAAAGCCCAAAGCAGCTCCACAGAAAAAAATGGGGCAACTACCAGGCTCTGTGATTGAATACAGGTGTCTTTCATTATTCACTAGGATTCTGTTCCGGAAACTCTCATGGATTAAAAAAAAGGAAAAATAAAGAGACCCACGTCTAGATTTATTGCTCTTCCATTCCTCCCAATGGAATAAGATTGTGCCTCAATATTTGCAGGGTTTGATTCTGGTACTCCCTGTTGATACCAAAAATGTGTGAAAAAAGCAGTTTTAAAAGATTATTGTGTGCCCCTTTACAGTTGCTTAAAAACAGCTTTCTTTACTGTTGCAGGGAGGCAGTCAGCAATTAGAAATGCAAAGGACTTTCTCCCAGCCTTTGCTTGGCTCAGATGAACATTGGAAATACTGCTTGAGTGTCTGTCTCTTGACAACAGTCGAAAAGCAGTTTTAAAAACTGATTTGCAGTGATCTTTCGTGTTCAGTCAAATATGTATATTAATAATCCATGTATAACAATAGGGCAGCTGCCGTATGTGTGTGTGTGTGAGCTCTCTTTAACCATTCCCTTTCTGCTTTACCCATATTGAAACAGGGTTTTAGGGGAACTGCGAGAAACAGAGTTTTAGCAGGAACTGCGAGAGATTGGAACAGAAGCAGCAAGAGGAAGGTCACATGCAGCAGTTGCGAAGCTTACCAGGACGACCCAATCTTTGGCAGTTCTACTCAGAAGCAGCCCCGTAGCAGCTTGTCATTCAGTTAGAGTTCCTTTCTCAAATAACACCAGTTCTTATAGTAGCCATGATTGCTATGAACCTCCCTACTTTCCCCAATATATATATATATTCAAATATATAATCAAATACCCATCCTTCCTGCAACAATTATCTGTTCCTATCAGAATCGGGCAAAAAAGTTTTCTCATTCTCCTGCCATTCTCTTACTGCTCTTTCAGTTTGGTTCTCCCTTAACTCCAAATCCTTTCAACCCTAATCCAAAGCACATTTTCAGGAGTATCAAGACAGGATGAGGGAAAACTCTAGCAGGAGTGAAAATAATGGTGTCGTCATGATTCCTTGAAAGCTTCCTGTTTCTTTAATAGTTCTGTATGAGGCAGACGTTCAACAGGTGGTTTAACTTTGGGTGCTCCTTTCCAGAGTTGGTGCTAGAGCAAAACTTTTTAAAGAAATAGACAGTATTTCTTGTCCTTTCCCCTTCCCTGTGATAAATACAGAATTTATTTCAATGTTTGAAAATTGCCTGAGTAATTTCACTAGTCTGACAAAATTCTTTTATGTTCTCTTTAAAATTACTATAATAATATAACTTTTTATTACTGTAAACAAAATGAAACTACTCAGAAATTCTGGTCATGCAAGCTTCCTACTTTTACTATTGGAAATGTGCAATAAACAATGTACACAGAATTAATTCTCTGGCTTGCATTGGCAAACATTACTTTTAAGCAATTGTCAATGCATGCAAAAATATGTATGTGGCAAGAGATTGTGCTTGGCTTCAAACAGCCTACTCTGGCACATACACCTATTTGTAACAGCCAAATCCTAACCAACTTTCCAGTGCCAACTGAACCCATTCCAACAGGGCAAGCAGTGCATTATAAGCTAGAGGGGGGCTGTCATGGAAGACTCCTTGTTTCCTTTTCCTGAAGCTGCATTTCATCAGTATTGGTTCTGGAAAGTTGGTCAGGCTGTAAGTGATCACCACACTCCATGAATTGGCTCTGTGTTGACTGAAGTCAATGGAAATGATTCTTCAACTTGACAGGGTGCCATTCCAAATACATGTATGCGCTCACATCAGTCTCTCCGAAATCAACTCATGGCCCACAGTGGTGTGCACTTTCAAACAAATGTGTGGAAGACGGAGGTGCCAGATGATCGCTTTCTGATCCAAGAAAGGTGTCAGTTTTGACCGATTCACTTTTAAGCAAATTAGTCAAACTAATTAAACACATTGAGACTGACGTTTAACTTAATTAAAATGCAAACAAAAACAAATTAATCTATGTCAAAATTTGCCTGGGCTTTCAAAGAAGTGCAAATTTGAATGTGAGCATTCATCAAAGAAAAAGGGATACTGTTTATCCTATTTTATTCAGACCTCCCATAGCCTGGCTTCTACATTGCAAGTCCTGCTTGATGACCCCTTCTATTCTAGACCTAAACTTTTCACATACACCCCAAAGTATCTTTACAAAAGAGCCTGAACTGTACTTTAACTGGATTCATTAACTCCCAGACCCCTTCTGGAATTGAATCTGCCAGACACAGTCCCTGTATTTTGCAGTTTACCATTTAACAAAGTTGTGATACATTATCCTCTATTCTCATTCCTCAAAACCCTTGTGATCCTTTCATTCCCTTCAAACCTTTTTTTTTCCTGAACTCTTTTTGTCTGTTTCTCTTTTAAGGCCAAATTGGCTCTACTCCTACTACTTCCCTTTTTATACATCTCTCGTAGTGATGAAACAGAGCTCCATGTTGATGTCACTTTGTGTGACACATCAAGAATTTTGTACACAGACATCCTATTGTGGAGGAAGCTGTGCACATCTCCACATGTTCTATCTCATGCATAAGTGGTGAAAGGTCATGACCCTTGGTGACTTCTTGATGCAAAGACCTGTGGCACAATAGTCACAAATTCATTCACTGCATGCATTTCCATTTGTGTAGAAAATTCCGCAACCTTACTAGTTATTTTAAAGGACAACTGATATTGGCTGCCATGTTGACCAAAGGCCTATTTTGAAGTTCAGAAAGACCTTAAGGAGAGCCTTACTTCTTTTGATTCCAATCCAAATGCTTCCAGGAACCCCACAAGCAACATATGAAGACAAGAGTCCTCTGCTATAGGTATATTAAGTGGTCTGTTGCCTTTTGCAACTGCAATAAAGCACTCTTTACCTCCAGAAAATTAGTCCAGGCAGCATATAGGGTTCATATGTTTGGGGCATTGGAGCAACCTTTTGTAGCTCATCTTGGGATTGAGAATTCAAGCAGCAGCACATGCACACATTTAGAAATTGCATCTTCTTTCAAATATCTTGTTCACGCACACTTTTGGTCCTTTTAAACAGTTGCCATTTCACTCTGCCTTCATACTGACAATCCCCATTATGATGAACTGAACCATGTACACCATAATCTCTATTGCTGAGTTGTCCTAAATCAAATGCTTCCCAGCTCCTGGTTAACTTTTCCTTTGAAAATCGGTTTTAAGGCAGCTCTCCATTTTTCATGTATCTTGGCACCTTAGTTTCTACTCACTACAATTAGAGACAAATGGATTTTGCCACACTTGAAACTGAAAACTTCAACTTCCCAGGAGCTGGAATTGTTGTATACGAACACTGTGTGTGTTTGGACCATTTGTTGTGAAAGTGTCAAAGGGAGACCGTGGGAATCTCTTGTACTGACAACCCCTACAAATCCAGATATTAATTAAGGGGTGAGGGTACTATCTTTACTAAACCATTGGCAGCAAGTGCAGAACATGGAAGAATTTGAGAGTGTTTTTTAAACCTCATAATTTCTCATGCTAAAGTATTATGAATGAAATCCTACCCACACCATGCCATCGAGGTGAAAAGCATTTCCTATTGGGGTGGTGATGTTTTCTTCTTCAATTTGAAGAGACACTCATTCAGCAGGCTGAGACAAAGAGGCAGTTCCGGAAACAGCAAAATCTGGGGACTGACTGTATTTGCCCTCGGTGTGGAAGGGACTGTCACTCTCAAATTGGCCTGTTTAGTCATAAAAGATACTGTTTTAGGACCTCCACTTCTGAGCATGATACCATAGTCTTTCGAGACTGAAGGATGCCAATGAAGGGTGATGTTTTATTCCAAGACCCACCTATTTCATCTCTTGGGGTGCTGCTCTGGAGAACATAGGGGGATGAAAAGTTCCTGCAATGTCAAACATGGTTTGGTGTGTCTGGGATCCTGGCAATAAATCTTCTGCGTCACCAGGTTTTTTTTTCAAATATATGAATTGCCTGTGTTCTTTTGGCTAACAGAGCTCATCTTGCATATTGTAAACTCTTTAAGAGCTTATGAATTTTCATAGTTGTCTTTATTCCTGCACAGATATTTGGTTTGAGATTGCATAATGACATGGAAATAAGTCACGCTTGTCATGGCTTGAGAGAACATAAGCTGAGTTTTATTACATGCTCATGTTGAAGGCTAGTCTTGCCAAGTCATGGCAAAAAGAGTACTAGTTGAAGATGAGCGAAGGGTTGGATGGTGCTAAGGAACAAATATTCAGTGATTTCAGGTTTAACAAGCCATGTCCACAATCTATACCTGTGCTATTCACCAGCTATAAGGCCCTCCTATAAAAATGTTGGGTGGGAGTGGGAGTAAGCACAGGAGTTACAGACCATATGGGGCAGGAGCCTACTTCTAGAGGGCCAGGTTCTATCTGTAAGGAAACCCCATGTTAAACAAACATAGCAGGACATCTGTAGGGAATTAACTGAACATCCTGAAATAAAGTTGCTTGTATTTGGTGGGTCTTTCTGCATATAGAGGAAAGGTTATGCAAGGCAGTAATTATGTCAATCAACATTTTAAAATATCTAGAGTTCTTTGGAAAATTGCTTCAAACTTGGTATCCCTTTGCAAGGGTGACTCTGCAGGCTTTCAGCCAGCTGGGTTTCCATCAGGTAGCCAGATTGGCCCATCCTTGACCGCTGGCAGAGAAGCAGAGTACAGTGGTGCCTCACATAACAAGTTTAATTCGTTCTGGAAGCATGCTTCTTATGTGAAATACTCTTTATGTGAAGCAGATTTTCCCATAGGAAATAATGGAAACTCAGACAATTGGTTCCAGAACCCAAAAAATATTCATATAAAAATATTAACTGTATGTAAAAATGATGCCAAAACACTGGAATTGAATTCAAAACATGCATTCAATGTTCATCTTGTTATGAAGTCTACTTAGGCTACAATCCAAGACACTTTCCTGGAAGTAAGACCTATTTAACATAATGGGGCTTGCTTCTGGGTATAGACATGATTAGGAGGCTACAATCAAAGACACATTCCAAGTGTCTCCCCACTTTCTCCTCTTCATCCTGAGCCTCTCTCTACCCTGCTTCCTTCTGGCTAGCCCTGAGCTGCTTCCCTCTTCTCCGCTGGTGTTCTCTCCCTCTGCCCAGCAGACACCCAGCCACAGGAGGAACAGTGCAGAAGTGTTGCTTTCGCTATGGGAGGCGCCAGTGGTGGGCCCCGCCTCACCCAACAACCGGTTCGCCGGAAGTTGGGGGCAGAGCCTGGGTCAGGGGTGGGGCCGGGGTTAGGGGTGGGGCTAGGGATGGACCTCAACCCCGGCGCACTGCGCATGCGCCAACCCCCAGCACACGCGGAAGGAGACCACAGCACACGTGCTGAGGTCGGCGCTGCGCAGAAGGAGACGCAGTGTGCATGCGCATTGCATCTCCTCCCAGCGTACCGAACTGGTACGCTGGGTTTTGTGGCCACCCCGCAGCTACCAGTTCGGTAGCAGCGGGCTGGTGGGAACAACCAGTTCGCGCGATCCGGCCCGAACCGGCTTGGGCCCACCTGTGGGAGGCGCGCTAGGTAGCCCTGATGCTTTTTAAAAGGGCTGCCGGCCAGCGCGTCTGCCCCAACTGCCAACGAGTGTGTTTGTTATGTGAAGCAACACTTGTTATGTGAGGCAGAATCCTAGATAAATTTTTGCTTGTTATGTGGATCACTTGTTAAGTGAGGCACTTGTTAAGTGAGGTACTACTGTACATCCATCATTGAGTTCTTTCCTTTTGAGCAACAGTCCCCAAGTTAGCAATAAAGGGGAGTTTTGCCATCTTTGGACTTGCTGAGGGAGAAACACACACGACAAAATGTTCTTCTGAAAAGATTTCCAAGGTTCTTTGAGTCACAAAAATAATGGCAATATTATGAGTCATGAGGCCATCTTGAGAATAAGGTTTCCTAATAGAATTTTTATTGTTGCCTTTGTAGTAATTTTCCCAACCAATTATAAAAGAGAACTTTGAAATGAGAACAAACATTAGTAGGATTTTTTGTCTGTGTGTATGTGCTTTTTCTAATATTCACTAGCATATTCAAACTGCTCTTAGAACATACCTGTTATGGTTTGCTCACAGTAATGGATTATACAGGCACAAATGTCCTTAATTATGAGTGGAGTTCTTAATGAAAGGCATGTGTATGAGTGGGTAGTGGTTGCACATATTATCTTCAGTCCCTTTTCAGAACAACAGCCTCAGTTGGACTGCATCTGTTTCTTTCTTTCTTTTTTGTTAGTGCAACTTCAACATTCAGGTCAAACAAGCTTCTCTTCCAGATCTGATAGTGACATAGGCTCTGGGGCCAAATCATTTTCATGATTGACTGAAATTGGGATAGAGAGCTTTCTTCTTTCAGCAAATGCTTTGCTTAGGCTGCCACACTGACATGAGGCTAAACTGTTCTGATTATCTGCTTGTTGCGATCCTGTTATTAGTAGCCAGGTTATTATCCTGTCTTGGGTAAGTAAAAAAAAAAAAAAAGCAGGCCTCCATTAGTCTTGAAAGACTATGGTATCATGCTTGGCGCTGCATACGAAGCATAAAAGCCTGGGTTAGATTGTTATGGAGGATAGGCTGTTACCCCTTCTCCACGCCACTGAATTAGTCCAATGGAAAGGCAGAGCCAATACAATTGGATCCAGCTGGCATCGCAGAGCTGGGCTAAAGACAGGAGCTCACCCTGTCTTGTGGGGTCGACCCGGGTCTCGAACCCTGGCCTGCTGGTTAACAGGCACAGTGACTTAACCACTTGCGCCAACCACACAGCCAAGTACTTGGGTAAGTACATTTCTGCTAATTTGACTGGCTCTGGGAAACCTGGAGTTGGCTCTGATATGTTCATAATATTATTAGCCTAGATGAGAAATTAATAAAATCATTCCATACAATGCTCCACATTACATTGCTGAGTCTAACTTCTCCTCCTGATTATTTACCATCAAGAAGTGTGCGGTGTAGGGAGGTTCCTAACCTGCGTTTTGTCTGCCTATGACTTTTCACCCATGAGGAAGCTTTTCACAGGCTTCTCGCCTTTAGAAAAGATAGCAAAGATTGCCACAGCATTGTTGCTTACCTTTTAACTACCTTGATGGCATGGCACAATCCCTTTCTTCTAACTCCTATTGTGTGATTATAACCCTGATAAACAGCAGCTATTCATTTCATGCTGAGAATTAAAAGTATTTCCTAGAAAATGATGAGTTCTGTCATTGATGAGTCCTGTCATCAGGCTAAGAGACTGATCCTATTCATCTGTTCAACAATGACTGTGCCAACAGGATATGTACTGCATTCAGTGGTGAGCATGCAGTCACAGAGTCCTCCTCAAGGTAAGGGAACAAATGTTCTCTTATCACAGGGTTACCCGGTGGCTGCATCACCTCTGGAATGTTGGATTGGATTGGACCCTAAACTATATAAATACAGGTTGAACATCCCCATTCAAGACATTTGGTTCCAGAAAGTTCCATGATAAACTATTTTCTTGTTATACAAAGGCAATTAGTTACCACGCTAACAAGGGAGGCAATGAATCAAGACGAATCAACTTCCCCTTCAAGTGGAAGTGAATGGCTTAGTTTCAGCTCAAAGGCAGCAATTCAGAAGTGAGAGATGCCAGTACTGAGTACCGGCAAGTAACCCCTCAAAAAGATCCAAGTTACACCTATATTATGTGGCTCTTGGTCATTTTCTGCAATAATTGTGAAATTGTTGCACAACTTTCACCACTGACATCCTGGGTGCACATTTACTGCAGCAGCCAGTATCAGTGAAGCTGGTATACATTAAAGATAGTGACAGCCCCACTGAATTCACAAGGCTATTGAACTCAGTATTGTCACTGCAGAATGGTTTCAAGGTTTTGCTATTGTTGGGGGTGGCCCCCCTCCTTACCCTATCCAATGTGATCCAGGGCCCAAGACGCCCTGCAGGGGTGGAGGGGGAACCAAGGAAGGCCCCCAGGAGGTGGATGGAATGTGTGCAAGACCACCCCGCTCACTGGTGTGGCACCCCTGAGAGGCGCAGAGAGCTCCAGCCCCCGCCAGGTGCCAGAGCGGCTGAGCAAGTGGCAGCCAGCAGCCAGCCCGGCCTGCGGGTGCGCACTGGGAGGCGCACCTGCTACCAACGCAGAGGATGCCCCCTCAGTGGGAGCAGATGGGGGGGGCAAGGGACAGGACCCAGGGAGAGGGGACTGAGAAAACTGGAGGGGGCACAGGACAACCCAGGGGGAGCACAGGACACCAGAAAGGGGAAGGACATAGGACTGGATGGGGAAAGGGAAGCAGGAGAAGACACATGGCATGGAAAGGGTTAAGGGAGGTGAGGCTGATCAGGGAAGTCCACCCAGGATGGGGGAAAGCAATAAAAGGGGGAGAAAACACCGAGGATGGGCATGCGAGACCAAACATCCAGGTAGTGACTTGGTGAGAGCTGCTCTGGGAGAGGGGGCCAGAGTGACACAACCCCCTCCCTCCCACGGCTACTGAGGCATCTTCAACCCCTGGTTGCTGGCCCTTCCTAGGTGGACCCCATGTTACGTTTCCCAATAGGGGAAGGAAGAAAGGAGAGGTGGCATGGCACCGCTGCCCTATAAACCCCACAGCTGTATTTGGAGATGCCAGGGATTGACCCTGCAATCTCTGTCTAGAAAGCACAAGTCAGGGGCCCCTTTCTCAGTTACCCTAATGCCCACTTCTGCTCAACTGGATGGGGTGTCAGTGGCTTCGACTTCTCTCCAGGAATTAATTACAAAATAGTTCCTCCACAAAATTCAGGAAAAATGAGTGGAAATAATTAGTCTTCCTACCAGTGGTAAATTTAACTACATACAAGTTTTTGAGAATGAGTTTGAGAATTTATATTTATAGTTTGTAAAGTTCATCTACTCCCTTTATAGTTTGATTCAAAACACATGCCAGTTTTGAAATTTTTCCCATCAATGTTCAGGATGAAAGTCATGGAAAGTCTACAAAAGTTAAGACAATAAGATGCATCTGCACTGAAATGCACATACAAAATGTGCTGTAATCATGTGAGTTTCTAGGGGCAGCTTGCTTCTAAGCCTCCTTCAGTGGTCTTTTGGGAATCCTCCAGTCCAGTTTACTGGAGATGGCATGACTGTCTTCAGTAGTTCTCAGGTGCAACAACTCAGTTACCTCTTCTCTACAAAGGATGTTCACTGGAGGAATGGACAGGAAATACGCACCACACCTCAAGGGCCCCCTCCCATACTCATGTTCCTATCCAGATCTTGTGGCAATCCATAGAGAGCAAGCACTGAGAATACATACTAAAAGCACATGCAATGGTCACTCAGACCATTGGACAACACTCAGGCTAGAACAGTGACTGGCCTAACTGTCCCCTAGGAGTGACGCAGAAGTACCTTACAGCACTTTTGTGACACCCCCAGGCCAGGACTTGTCCTGGGGCTTATGCTGATCTAACTGGGAACTAGGTTTGCAGCCTTCCTCCAAGCTAGCCTTTCATCAGTGGGTCTCAAATTAGGAAAAATTCAATAAAAAAAGATAGAGGTGTTTGGAAAAATATGACATGGAGTTTACTAATAACATTGCTTGAAGCTCTCATTGCTTGGCACAGCAAGAGCCTTTTAACTGTACATACGAGTACATAGGAAATTCTCCTGGAGGTTTGCTCAGAACACGATTTGCTCATTTTCTTAGAATTCAATTTGCATTCATGTGTGTGGGAAGGAGTGTACTTATGTTGTTGTGAGAAGAAAATCAGAAGCTGACGGAGACTGCTTTCTCAAATCTGGCATTCCTGGCACAGTTATCAGCTAGCAAAATGTATTTGCATGATAGAAAATATTTGGAATGTAAATATTTTCTTTTTGTCAAGAATCCTGTTTACAACATCCTACTTTGATTCTTGTGCTCCAGTATTCTTTACATCAAATGTCAATGACAGTCAGAAGTTGGAAGGGTTAAAAACAGGTATGGAGTTAAGCAACTGAAGGCCCTTTTAAAAAAAAGAAGTCACCATGGCTGCAATCCAGAAGTGCACTTGAGCTACCCTATCTGTCACTGGGGTGGCCCAATTCCAAGATGGGTCACCCCAGTTATCCCAGAAAGGCATGGGGCAGCATGAGTGAACATAGACTGCCCAAAGAGAGATGAAACTGGACTACCCTAACTAAGCCAGCCCTAGTTGTGCCAGCCTTACCAACATGTTGATGGCATGTTCAGCATGACCTAGAACTGTGCAGTTATGCTGTATCCAGAGCCAGTTTCCAGAGTAGACATGCCCCTTACAGCTCTTCAGAGAAACACCACCTCAGGAACAGGTATAAATCTGAGGAGACCCATAGGAGTCCATGATAAGTCAGAGTAAGAATGGCAGCGTAGACAAAAAATTTAAATTCTTGGCCAGCATATCTACAACCCCTGCCTCTCAATCTCAGGATACAGCACAGTTATAACAGCCCACTAACCTCTGGATACGGAACAACTCCAAGCAATCCTCTTGCATCCTCCATGCACTACAGGGACTGCTGTACTGCAGTCTCATGCTGCAGCTGTTACTGGTTGTCAGGGATTAATGGGCTTCCTTAAAGGCAGGCACCACAGCTATTCCTTGTTTAGTGTGGTCTGAGGCAGGTCTCCTTGGGAGCAAGCACTCAACAGGTGCCATTGACTTGGTGCCTACTGAGCATGCCTGGAGCAGCTAGGGCAGCCCAGGCTTCCTGACTCTCTAGATTCAGCCCAGTTTGGGGCAGCCCAGCTGAGCCATTCTCATTGCCCTAACTATGGATTGCACCCTAAGTCCAAAAGGGAATGTTAATTTTAACCAGCAGGCCAGGGTTCGAGACCCGGGTTGGCCCCACAAGACAAGTCGGTCCTTAGCCCAGCTCTGGGTTCGAGACCCGGGTTGGTCCTTAGCCCAGCTCTGCGACGCCAGCTGGATCAAATCGTATTGGCTCTGCCTTTCCATTGGACTAATTCAGTGGCATGGAGAGGAGGGATTTGCTGCTTGGGTAACAGCCTATCCTCCATAACAATCCAACCCAGGCTTTCGTGCTTCGTATGAAGCGCCGAGCACAATACCATAGTCTTCCAAGACTGACGGAGGCCTGCTATCTGGATCATGATAAAACCTTCCAGAAGCAAACTCCAGTGATGTCACTAGGGTTTGCATTACCCAGGATGGGAGGCCACCGTGTCACCTTCATGCAGTGGGTGGGGTAACAACCTGGGTGGTGGGCATGGTTATGTGCCATTGGCCTGCTTTTGCTTGTTTTTTGGTCATACACAGCAAATCGGCAAGCAGGAAGCAGTCCCTGTGGCTCCACTGAAGGAAACTGATAGGGATGTGCTGGGCCAAATGTGAAAAAGCTTGTTCTGTCCCCCTTGTCCCCTCCCTTTCCCAGAGACATGCCCTTTAGCCAATGGATGGAGTGGGTGAGCATCCTCTGGCCGATGGCTACATCAAGGACCTGTGGAGGTGCCTCATTATCTGGATTTTATGCAAAATGGAGGTAAAAATGATAATTTTTCAGAATCTGGAACAGGTGTAGCAACATAAAACCTGGCCAATTTTTCAGAGAATAAACAGAAAAATTAACCCTTTTGCTGATCCCCCAGCCCATATCTGGACCTGCTGCTGCCCTGCTACCCAGGTGAGGCTACCCTGTTGGGATAAAACTCTCCAAAAAAGCAATGATCCAAATCCAGCAAGTCTAAAGTCTTCCAAAGAAAAGACTTTTGACAAATAATAATGATTTGCTCCAGAAAAGCAACAAATGGAGGGAAAATCTTCACACAAAGTCAGTGGGAACAAAGATGCTGGAGAAAAGTTCATGCAAACCCTCAAAAGCAGGAAAACCACAGTCTAAGTAAACTTTGGAAAAACCAGTTATGCAAAAAGATGCAGAAAGATGGAGGTCTTAGCTTAAGCCAAATAAGTTGTTTATAAAGCTGTGTCTCAAAAATAAAATCTAGGTATCTCTACAGAAATAATGCAGATAGACCCCTGGATAGGGTTGCCATATTGTCCACATTTTGGGGGACTGGCCAAGTGTCCCATCTGGCTATGCCCAAATCCCAGATTTGGACCCAGCCGGAGACAGGGTATGTCAGGTATTATAGAAATTGTAATGTATTCCATGTAAAGACTATTTCACGTTGTTTAGTAAACCTGACTTCTTGTTCTGCTTTTACTCATATTAATACAGAACCGATTCAAAACAGCTTCTATTTTTTGGTGTTTTTAATTCACTGCAATTTTCCCACCCCACTGCCCCCAACCTCCGCATTTGCTCTCAAACACACATGCACACACCTTTCATCCCATGCACTCATTCACACACCTACAACACACACACATTCCTACCCCATGCACTCAAACACACATACCTACTCCATGCATTCACACACATGGATATGCACACAACCCATGCACTCTCTCTCACACACATGCATACACACAGACACATACATCCCATACTCCTGAGAGAAGGTGGAGGCACTTTCTTGGGAGTAAGTTCCATTGAATACAGTGGGCTTACATTAGAGTAGACATGATTAGGATTGCACTGTCAGAAGGCACTTGTTCAGGACTCAGGAAGCACCTGCAGCAAGAATCCCTTAAAGAGCGACAGGAAGGTTGACTTGCATTCCCTGCCCTCCCCAAGCCTGGCTTGCCCCCTTCTTCCTGAGAGCAGCCCCCCTCAAAATAAAAGCTCAAATCCCTTCTGTATATTGCTTTCATGTGCTTAATTTAAACACTATTACTGAATCTTATATTTAAAATTATTACATATACAATTAATACATATAATTTATTTATAGGCTGCCTGCTCACAAGGAAAAGAAGAACAATGATTTTTTTCAGGATACCTAGATAAAAAGAGGATGTGACCAGGAGAAAGAGGACATCCGATTAAAATAAGTAACTAAAAACAGCCTTAAATTCCCACTCCCCCCACCCACCCCCGAAAACCATTGAAACCCCAGAGGAATAAGGACAGGAAATTAGGCTTAGGGAGAGGGGGAAGAGGAATTTGGACTTTTGTGACAAATAAATTTTAAAAAAATTCACCTTACCTGTAGAGCAAGTTTCTCTAATTTTTAGTGTTTGAAGGGCTGCCTTCTGGAGCACTTGTAAGCTCTAGCTGCCTGGGATCAGGGCTATGCTGGAAGCCTTGCACCCCCTGGACTGACCTTTCACACCAGCCAAAGTGTTTGCTTACTCACTAGTAAACGCAGCTGTGCAGTGAGGAAGGAACTTTCTTCTGGGGTGATTTTGGGGGCTGTACTCTTTAGATCAGGACCCTTCTGGTGTCCTTGGATTGCTTCCAGCATGCCCCTTCCACTGGGCTATGGCACGTTTAGCAAGTAAAGCCGTATAGCAAGTAAAGCTGTGATATAAATTACTTTCATTTTCCCATGAATTTTCTATGCACATATTTGCTTTTCAGTTTTTTGGCCATAACCTTTGATAGGAAGGAGCTATTTCAAAACAGATTGTTGCACTGGATTCAGCTCTTCAAGACGAAACCAACGACATATGAGACGATGGGGTAGTGTGGGGCAGTGTGCACCATCACAAAGTTGATATTTTAGGGTCTCCAGGTCCAAGATGCTGGTTCCTCAGCCTTAGCAACCCCCCTGTTGGAGTTTTGCAATCCCCACTTTGAAGACCACTGCTCTAGGGCATAGTCTTTTATATTTTTCATATCTATAGACAAAATGGGGCTAGTATTTTGCTCAGGGGTCATTTGAGGGCCTGGAGTTGGCCCTAACATTTTTTTCCAAAATCTAAAAGCCCAAAAGCTTGGATCAACAGCTCCACATCGACCCTGTGGACTAAATTAAAATCCAAACATGGTGAAATGTTCCACCTTTCATCATGCATGCTCAGGTTTACATACCTACATGCAACAAATAAGACACACGATTAATAAATGCACATTTATAAGGAGAGTTACTTTTCCAGGCCCACCTCAGTTGAGTGAAAAATGTTTTCTAGGCTTTGGAGTTGCCAGATTCTTTTACATCAACTCTGTTCCTCCATCTTTAACAGAACTTTGATGTGTAAAAATTAAGTAGGTAAAGCAACTAGGTGTTGAATATTCAAAAGCAGGACCCTGGGGAAGAGTAGAAACATACGTTTTGTCATTTTTTTATACACCACTGGTTCACAACCTGTGGTCTTCTGACAAGTTGTCCATGAGGCCCTGAGAAGTGGTCCATGAAGCCTCACAGGGAAAAAGAAAGGTTGCAGTTGATCCCTCCTAGCATGCTCTCCCATGGATTACTAGAGGGGATGGAGAATTGATTCTCCAGGTCTCAGACCGAACACTACACTATCCTATCTCTCAAGGAGAAACTACTGTATATACCGTTCTTTCTTTGATTCCCCCATTACTTGTTTATTCTTTCATTCACAGATTGGGTTGAAAACTCTGTCTTCTTTATTCTGCATGCTATAAAGCATCTCCCCCATCCGCTTGATGAACTTGGACAGTCAGGGCTATGTTCACAACTGTATGTAGCCAAATGTACCATGGACACAGTCGCCTGGAGAAATTGAGCAATTTGATTCATCCCAAGCAGTGATGGGCTTCAAAAAAATTAAGAACCGATTCTCTGCCCATCTGGCAGCCACTTTTAAATGGCTATTTTTAAACTTTATATGTCCTATCTCTTGTTAAGAACCGGTTCTATAGAGTAGGTGCGAACCTGCTGGAGCCCACCACTGATCCCAAGGTACTGTTTAAAGCCGGAGTCAGACAAACAGTTGAGACGCTAGAATTGTCCTTCCCAAACGGTGTATAGGAGACTGGATCGATATTTGTAATGTCCATTAAGCACATTGACAGGTTTCCTGCTTTTCAAGATCTAATCAACCTTTCATTGGTCATGTCAAGGTATTGGTTGGGCTGTCTTGTCAATCAATGCAGACATTAACAGAAATCTAAAGAACATGTCCCCAGGGAGGGAAATCCATAGTAACATGGCACATTTATGCAGGAAAGGGCAAAGGGTGAGTCTGTGTTTCCTCTCCCCAAAGTGCAAGTAGATGAAATATGAACAAATGGAATGGTGAAACAACACTGGTGGTTTCAAGCCAGTACATCATGACATAGTGATTTATGCAGTAAAGCTTGCTCCAGAGTCAGAAGTTCAACTGTTGACCACCACAAGGGATGAGATTTCATATCCAACCACACACTTTTCTGTTTATACTCTATTCTTTTGTGTTGCTCAAGAACATGCATACATTCCTTTTTTTTTTGGCCAGATCCACCAATAGGTCAATACTAAAACCAAAGTAGAAAATGACAGCACTTGACATGGATTTTTTAAAAAGAAAAAAATTATAATTTCTCAGATATATACCAATACTCAGCTGGCTTGTAAAAAAAAAGAGTTGTTTAAAAACCTATTTGTTCTATCTTTGCTTGAATTTAATGCAATCCTCTGTGTTCCAAAGAGGTTGAGAATTTGTTTTGGGTTAGGTTAAGCTTGTTCCCAACAAAGGGATAAATGTTATAAAGCAGCCCCACCAATATACTGGATAGAAATAAATACAGGCTAAATATGATAGAGTTATATGGATGGGATTTAATCAGAGGCAAAGGTTCACGGTGGTTCACGGTGGGCGTATGGAAGAAAACTGGTTCACGGTGAGCGTATGGAAGTGAGGCAGCACAGGGTTGAGGTGGGCTGATTGGGTCCTGGAGGAAAGAGGGATTGGCAGTGGCAATGTCTGCCATATTCAAGTCCCCAAGCCTGATTTGCCTGCATGGATCATTATGGACTTGTGCCAATGATATTGGTGTTCAGGTCCATAGTGACCCATTACATTCTGAGGCTTATCCCAGGGCAAGGAGGAATATGCATGATGCCTGCCAGCATCAGAACCTAGCCAGTGTGGAACCATTGGTTGCAGTGGTCCCCCCCAGCCACCAGCCATGAGCAAAAAGGAGAGGAGAGAGGTTTGTGTTTGCCCTCACCTCCATTCCAGTGTGCCATTTCCAGAGGGTTGTCCTCCTTCACTTACTGGTGACCCCAACATGCTCCTCTTCTTGCAAGGGAGTATTCCCTGGAATGCCTCCTAAGGCCCAATGTGCTTTGTAAGGAATCATCTGTCGCCCCAACGAGGAACTTCTTGCTGGCAATTGGAGCAGCGGTGGTGTGCCAGTGAACACCATGGTGTGTGCCACTTTTGGCACGCATGCTGGGGGTTGCCAACCCCTGCCTTAGAGTAATCCTCTCTCTACAAAGTTCTCAACTGCAGAAGGAAGGAGTTCTGCTTTAATGGTTCCTCATTTCAGAAATTTAGATAAAAGTAGTTTTGATCAATAGAGCTGAGGGGAAGTTCTATTCCATAAAAGCATTCTCTTTCAATGGATATTTCTCAATCTTAGCCAAGACTTTTATATTCTTTTCTGAAAAATAAATACTGTACAATGACTTTGATATGTACAGTGGTGCTTCACATAAAGAGCTTAATTTGTTCCAGAGGCATGCTCTTTAAGTGAAATGCTCTTTAAGTGAAGCAGATTTCCCCATAGGAAACAATGGAAACTCAGACGATTGGTTCCACAACCCAAAAAATTATTGGCATCCTTCAGTCTCGAAAGACTATGGTATCGTGCTCTGATTGGAGGTCCTGAAACAACATCTAGTGTGACTAAAGAGGCCAATTTGAGAGTGGGAATCTCTTCCACACGGAGGACAAATAAATTCCGTCCCCTGCCCAGGTCCCAGGTTTCACTGCTTTCGGGTCTGTCTCTTTGCTTCAGCCTGCCGAACAAGTGTCTCTTCCAGTTGGAGAAGGCCATGCTGGGTCTTTTGCCTCCACGCTGAACGATCGGAGGTCAAGGTTTCCCAGCTGTTGATGTCCATTCCCAAGGCCTTTAGATCCCTCTTGCAGATGTCCTTGTATCGCAGCTGTGGTCTCCTTCTTGGGCGCTTTCCCTGCACTAATTCTCCATATAAGAGATCTTTTGGAATCCGACCACCAGCCATTCTCACGACATGCCCAAGCCAGCGTAGACGCTGCTGTTTCAGAAGTGTGAACATGCTAGAGATTCCAGCACGTTCCAATACTGTGTCATTTGAGACTTTGTCATGCCAGGTGATTCCAAGAATACGTCGGAGACAGCGCATATGGAAGGTGTTCAGCTTCCTCTCCTGCCATGCATAAAGGGTCCAAGACTCACTGCAGTACAAGAGTGTGCTCAGGACGCAAGCTCTATAGACCTGGATCTTTGTATGTTCCGTCAGCTTCTTATTAAGCCATACTCTCTTTGTAAGCCTGGAGAATGTAGTAGCCGCTTTACCAATGCGTTTATTCAGCTCAGAGTCTAAGGAGAGAGTGTCAGAGATAGTTGAGCCAAGGTACACAAAGTCATGGACAACCTCCAGTTCATGTTCAGAGACTGTGATACAGGGAGGTGGATCCACACCCTGACCCATGACTTGTGTTTTCTTCAGGCTGATTGTTAGTCCAAAATCTTGGCAGGCTTTGCTAAAACGGTCCATAAGTCGTTGAAGGTCTTCAGCAGAGTGAGCAGTAACAGCAGCGTCATCGGCGAAGAGGAACTCATGCAATAGTCATATGAAAATATTAACTGTATGTTAAAATGATGACAAAACACTGTAGTTGAATTCAAAACATGCATTCAGTGTGCATGATCCTATGAAGTCTATTTAGGCTGCAATCCTAAAGACACTTTCCTGGGAGTAAGCCCCACTTAACACAATGGGGCTTACTTCTGGGTAGACATGGTTAAGAGGCTGCAATCAAAGACAGTTTCCTGGGAGTAAGCCCCATTTAACACAATGGGGCTTACTTCTGAGTAGACATGGTTAGGAGGCTGCAATCAAAGACACTTTCCTGGGAGGCTTACTTGGGCTGCTGCTGCTGGAGGTTCAAGGTGGCTGGTAGGTGCACTTAGGGGCAGTTAGGGGCAGCTGCATCTGGCACCCCCAGGCAATTGCCTCCAAGTTGGGGACAGTTAGAGGCAGCAGCGCTGGCCGGCAGCCCTTTTAAAGAGCCTCCACGCGGAGCATGAGGGCTGCATAGCACAAGTGCCCATAGCTCGCTTGCTTGTTAAGTAAAGTGGAACTTGTTGTGTGAAGTAGGATTCCTTGTTATGGAATCACTCATTATGTGAAACATTTGTTATGTGAGGCACTTGTTATGAGAGGTACCACTGTACTTTGAAGCATAACTGCACACATTTTATGGACCTAAGAAACTGCTCCGTGACCTCTCCTAAAGTGCTTTATCTGTAATTTTAATTTAATCTAGTCATAGCCATGTTGACCAAGCAGGTGAAAAGCCTGCTTCCATCCATAGCTTATGTTAGTTCCTCCTAAATAATACAATAAATTAGTGACCAAAGTTGGCTAGGGCATGCTTCCACTTTAGATACAATAAAGATGTTGTTATCTCAGTTTATGTTTTCTCCTTGATTTCTTGGCTATTTTCACCAGCTAGACTTCATGTCAAAAGTGTCAAGGGTGTCCTCTGTTTTCATCCTTCTTTACCCTCCCATAGTTGCCTTGCTCTCCCTGCTGTTACAGACTTGCAAAAGTATGTGCTCTAAAGTGGTGCCGAGCTTTTCCCCATGTTTTTCTGTCAAATGTTGTCTGTTACACCCAGGATCTGGCTGGTGTTCACTACTGTGGCCTGCCAGCTGGCAGGTACTATCAGATGTCAACTGCTAGGGACTCAGAAGAGTGATGTTATCTCACATCACATGCCATGAGTTTTGGATAAGAAACACTTCCACTGCTTCTCTTCTTAATGAAAATGGAAGCTTAAGCAAAAAAATGTCCAAAAGGACAACAGGTGGTCTTGTGTGAGCTCTGATATCAACCTATGAGTTTTGAAATTTTGGCTGCAGTTCCACACACCTGTTGGTTCATTAACTGATACTGGCAAGGTAAGACACACTTCCCTTGCAGAACCGTTAAACCAGGCCTGCGTCAAGGAGAAGGAGGAAATCCTGAGGCTGGGTTGGGGACACTACACTATCATTAAATAATTGTGGAATCAATACTAAACCCACTCTCATTTTAGGTTTATTTTTATGGAATTTTATGCCACTGTACCACAACTACAGTAAAACTTTATAGCACTGGAATGGACTCCATCCAAAGATATTTGGAATTGTACTTTGACTGGAGTGCTCCTAATTTCTGACTAGTATTCATGAGCTGTTCCTCCAAAACATCAGCTCCTATGTTTCCTGAGAAGATGGACAGTTTGTTTCGTTTTGATATGCACATTTTATAGATCTACTACTAATTCTGTGACCTGAGGTGCCTATGAGTGAAATAAACATCTATTTGCCTAATGGTGCAGGATCCATTTACAAACCATTTTTCAAAACAAAATCTGATTACAAATGCAGCAGGCTTCAGAACTGAAGTCCCTTCTCAAAACCAAACATCGCACAGCTTTGTTAAAAAGTGGTTTACCTCCTTTCCCAAATCTTCTGAATGGCTTTGTCTATGAGGGAAAGGAAATACTTTCAGATAATTAATGGGTACTTTTGGATAGGAGGATTTTAAGCCACTGCTGTCAAGGGTTGGCGCCATTAAAATGGTGGCTCAGAACCAGAATACACCAGGACAAATGGAATGACTCCAAGGAGGCAAATGAAACCTAACACCGGGGGTTTAGGACCCCATCCTCAGTGTGAGACATATGTGCACAATGACCCTGAATAGACCCAGCTCCCAGCTGTTGATAAATGATGATTTTCTGTTTATTTGTTTTTCCTGCCTGTTGCAATATTGGCTAGGGAAACCTGCCCCACCAGTGTTGTGATTCCAGTGTCTCATTTATCCTTGGTTTCCAGCCTCTTAAGAAAGTCAACAGCAGTCGCGGGAACAATAATGGGAGAGGAGGACCAGGATTAGTGGCAGAGCTTGTCTCTCACCAAGAGGCATGTGACTGGAGAGCCCAGTGCTGGCTCTTCATGATTATTAACAAAAGCAACCTGGAGGGTGGAGGAAATGTGATCTTCCTGTAGTGTGGTTTGCAAACACTCTTCTTGAATACGCATACCGAACATAACCCTTTAAAGGAAGGAGAAGAATGGTGTGCCTGACTGCGTACCATTTTCGCTGCTTGTTCTATGAGATTACAGCTTGTTTCAGGAAAGCACTTTTGTTCGGAGATGGTTCTCAGGTCCACAATCACATGCTGTTGTCATGTGCTTGTGACAATAGCCATGAGGTAGAAAATCCACAAGGTGGATTTTTAAATTTAATGTATTGCAATTGTGTCCATCAGGTTTCTCGCTACCCAATCAGAGTGCACTACAAGCACATGCTATGGTGATGCTATTGTATAAGTCAACATACGGGAGTTTTTAATTTTATCTACCTGAAGTAGGTTGCTATACTGCGTAAGAGTCTCCTTGTACCTAGACTAGTCATTTTGCGGGTGTCTCTTAAAAGAATTGGGTTGGCCTAATAAGAAGGGGATAAGCTCTGATGCATGTTGGTGCTACCAAGATCCACCTTGGATTTCACAGGACTATGGACAGTGAACAACTGCAGGGACAACTGCTTTCCTCCAAACGTTGGAGGAAATCTTGTGATGGTATGGGCTAGAGCTGATTTTAGAGCCTACCAGACATTTTAGTGATAACCAATGATAGTGACAAAGAACTAGAGTAATGAGTCTCTGACAAGGACACACATTGTATTCTGCAGAAAATATGCAGCAGTGATTTTCCACCTTTTTCATCTCATGGCACATTGACAAGGTGCTAAAATTGTCAAGGCACACCACCAGTTTTTCGACCGTTGACAAGGCGCACAATGCTGCTGGTAGGGGCTCAAACCCCCCCAGTTTCTCTTCTTATAAATGCCTATTTCCAAAGTCCCAAGGCATACCTCCAGACCATCCATAGCACACTATTGTGCTAGGGCACAGTAGTTGAAAAATCACAGCTCTAGAGACTATTTTCATGTGTATCCTTAAGGAGGGCCCGCCTGAGGAGATTTGATAATGAACTGAACCCCCTAAAATATTTGGTACTCAAAAGAGCTAGCAATAAGAAGAGTTAAAAATAAGAATGAAACACCAATACAAAATAAAATAAAATGATGCCAAAAATTTAAAACATACAGACTGCTGAAAGTAAGTATGCAAAGAAATATAATTATACAGTATTCAAAATACAAACAGTGGAGATAAAAAAATCCAGACACTGAAATACTGTATTCAAGATTCAGCATAAAAGCAAGATGAAAAAAGAAACTTTTGAGACCTAGCCAGGAGGCTAGCAGGGAAGGCATAGTTTTACTGAGAATCACAGGCGGCACCCAGTAAATGGATGTGGACAGTTGGCAAATCCAGATGGGAGGGAAGAAAGATATGTGAGGGAACTCAGGTGCCAGGATGTCTCTGTGACGTTTAAGGATGCTTCTTTAATGGTCACACAAAGAAGAGAGAAGGACACAATGGAGCTACTGCTATAGTGCATTGCACTATCTATCTATCTATCTATCTATCTATCTATCTATCTATCTATCTATCTATCTATCTATCTATCTATCTATATAACCCTTACTTTGTCTTCATTTCCCCTATGATTTATGCAATTTTATATACGCTATATTTTGTGGTGAGGTGAATAGTCATATGGGAAATGTAAATGAAGAGAAGGAGGTTGTGAAAGGTATTGAAAGACAGTTGACAGCAGAAAGGGAAAGACAAAGGGAAAGGTGGGAGCTGGAATTGAACAAGCTTGGAAATTTAAATGCATTAGAAGGAAGGCTCTCAAGATCTACATTTGTCATCTAGATTTGTGCAATAAGGGGCAAACAAAAATGCATTGATGTCTATATAAACCATTGTTGTCTCCTATTTTTATCTACTGTTTAAAATGGGACATTGTAAAAATAAAATGAAAATCATGATATTTGTTTGCCAAAATCAATACAGTTAGAGATTGGCTGAACTATTTTTAGAACAATAAATAAATAGCCATCTTTGCTGAAGTCTTCCCAGTGCTTCATTCCAAGGCCTTTTGTCCTTACTGGTTTGAGTTTTTGCTCCACAAATATACAAGGATCTGCCAAACCACTAACTGCAAGCAACATAAAGTTGAATGGAAGCGGATCCAAGCAGGCTGATGTGCGCGAGTGGTTGGACTTGGTGTTTGCTTAATTCACATCTCAGCTTCTTCAGTATGGCTTGTCAGTATTTTTTAGTTAAAATGCTGTTTTTCTAGGCTGACCACACAGGTCACCAATGGAACTGTTTGTTTTACAAGGGTAAGAAGAAAACATTGAGATGCCACAGTCGCATTCTCGTATTGGTGTGTGGGAGGTTATCCCAATTAATCCTAACAGCCATGTGAGGTTGTGACTCTGTTTAATGCCCCCAGGGGGCTTCATGGCAGAACATAGATTTGAATCCAAGCCTTCTGATGCCAAATAAAAGTTAAAGGCACAATCCTAGCACTCCGTGTAGGCCTTCACCTTTCTCCTTGTTCCACGGTAGCATGGCAGCAGTCCCAAATTTGTGCGGGATACAGTGCTGGCCAACTGAGTTCCTGCAAATGTTAGGATTGTGCTGCCCTGTGGAAAACTTTCCTATGGAAAACATAATTTTAAATTACACATTTCTGAGTTACTAGCAGGCTCTTCATGTTGCCATCTAATCCAGTGCATCCATTACTTCTGGGCCCTTGCCAGTCAAGAGCACAAATGAGTTTTCAGTCAAGATGATCTCCAACGCAACCATATCTGAATGATGATTGATTGAAGATGGAAGAGCAAAAATAGCCTACATCTCTTTTGCAGAATCAGTTGGTGTGGGATGCTTTTAGAAAGCATCCTATCTGTTGTGAATTGAGTTCCACCAGAAAAGCCTCCTCCCCTAACTGAACCTTTAAAGCTGCAATCCTAATCTCCATTTAGGCTGGCATAGGCCCCAGCCTGAATCAGTCCTGTACTGATCTGGGAGTGTCACAAAGGTGTTGTAAGACATTTCTGCCCCACTCCTGCCGACCTCCTCATGCCAGTCAAACAGATGGCTACCTATCTAGGTTTAATGATGCAATACACCAGGAGTGGCCAAAGTATGGCTCCTGAGCCACATGCAATTCTTTGATATATAATGTGCAGCGCTTGGAAATATTTTGGCTAAAATTAAAATAATTTTATACAATTAATATAAAAATAAATAAGAAATTTTCATTCTTATGGCTCTTCTTATGTTAGCCTCCGCTATCAGGCCAAAGGCCCATCTATTCCATCTTCCTGTATCTCACAGCAGCCCACCTGATGCCTCAAGGAGCACACAAAACAACATGACATCTGCATCCAGGTGCCCTCTCCTGCATCTGGCATTTTGAGCTTGCCCACATCCCTCCCTCCCTCTATACTCACACACACCCATCATGGCTTGTAGCCTGGGATGGTCCTTTCCTCTAGGAATTTGTCCAATCCCTTCTTAAAGGCATTGAAGCTAGGTGCCAGCACCACATCCTGTGGCAAGGAGTTCCACAAACTAACCACACCGTGAGTAAAGAAATATTTTCTTTGGTCTGCCCTAACTCCCCCTATTCAGTTTTAGTGGATGTCTGTTTAATGTTCATGATATTGAAGAATTCAAAGGCTTCTTAAATATTCTCAAATATTTCAGCTTTCAAACCTCTGAAATGTATCATATGTGGCTCTCACATTATATTTGTCACCCCATAATATGCATTAACATGTAGCACAAACTTTAGAATCTCCTGAAAGGCATGTAGGATCTCAGGATTTTGAAGTTATTTTTATCCCACTTTTTAGTAACGTACCCTCATGTTTTGATTCAACATAAACATGATGCATTGATTCATGTATTTATTAAGGAAAAAAATTCAGTTTTTGCCCTAAGGGCCCATTTTCCCATAAGTTAAATCACAGCGAAGGGTGTGGTGTGAATCTTTCAAGAATGTTCAGAGATGACATTAACATTCCAGACTAATGTTTTCAATGAATCAGATATTGAATTCACTTTAACTGGCCTTGAAGCTGATCATTCTTTCTTTATTGCACTTTAGGCCAGGGATGCAGTGCTCTCTAGTGATGGGCAAACTCTGTGCAGCTCACTTCCAAACTGGATCAGTATTTATAAGTTTTCTGAATGGATTGTTGAAAAAGGTTCATGTGCCTGAAAAATGAAAAAATCTCATATTCCCAACAGGTAATTGAGAACCTTGTCAACATTACTAGTATTTCGCTGACTATCTATCTACAGTATTTATATACCGCTTTTCAACTGAAAAGTTCACAAAGTGGTTTACAAGAAAATGAAAAAAATTAATAGCTAATTAATAGCTAATGGGTGCCTGTCCCAAAAGGGCTCACAACCTAAAATGCAATAAGAACACCAGCAGAAGCCACTAGAGCAGACATTGCTGGGGTGTGTAGGGCCAGTTACTCTTCCCCTGCTAAATAAAAGAGGAATACCCACTTGAAAGAGTGTCTCTTGCCCAGTTAGCAGGGGTTAACTACTTCCTGTCATTGTTGTAACAACACAGACCCACACATACAGAGAAAAGTATCACTAAGTTCAAAGGACCTCCAGGTAAAGTATGTAAATTATTCATGACAGACCATGCAGCCAACAGAACAGGTTGCTGGTAGGAGATAGTAACAGATAATAGACTGGTAGGAGATGTTCTCCCCACCACTCCCTGGAATGAAAAAAAGAGGGGGATGAAACAGAAGATAGGAAAATGATAATAATGATTATTATGATGATGATGACATCAGTGGCAGGTTTTAGTGTTGGCAGAAGCTGGCATGTCATCAGGTAACAGTGTCAGTGTTTGACATGCTACTTTGGTCATCAGTAGGTCTTGGGTTGGCCCTCATACAATTGCAGATTAAGCTCCATTTCTCCAACTGGACACAACTGCATAATCTTGGGTGCCCCACAGGGAGAAAGGTGGAGTACAAATCTAATGAATAAATGAATGAATGCTGTGCAGAAGGCAGCAACAAAACTGTCAATGACTTGTGCTCACAATGGGAGAGAAGCAAGCACCACAGGTGGTATGAAATACTCTACCACACTTTGCTGGTGGCTGACTCAATGCATCAAACGTGTCATCCACCTACCTAAAAAAGATGAATTCTAGTGTTGCTGCTCCCATTAGGTGAGGGAACCCAGAGGGAAAGGATTAGGAATAGAAAAAGTCTGGTTGCCAATGACAGTCATGCATCATGGATTCTGGATGTGGTGCCTCCTCCCACCTGTCACAGTGAGCCTTAATGTACATTCAGAGGGCATCCACTAGTGTATGTTCACTATATTCTGGTAGCAGATGTCTGCTCTCCTCATTTGCCCTTGCATTTCTGCAGCTTCAGCCAGTTCCATTTCAATGTTCTGCAGGGTAGAGAAGAAATCTGGGTCTCGTGATTTTTGTTTTCTTAGACTAGACTCTACTGAATGATTTTTGATCATTGAATGATAAGCACCCTGGAACAGCTGACTACACGGCCGGCTGCTTTTCATATATGTTTGTTTGTCAGGCTGCAGTTTCCTCATGGAAAATGAGGGCTCTACTAAGAACATGGCTTGGAGCTCCACAGAAGTCTTGCAATGTCCAAGAAAGATGTCCTCTTAGGACCTGTTTGACAAAAGAAAACTATAGTTTGCTTTCTTCATATCCTCAGATTACTTCTCTACTGACTTGCTTGTGATGCTCAGGGAAAACCCAGCTCCATTCCACCATTTTGTAGCCAAATGCAGAGCAGTGTCTCTACACCAGGGGTCTTCAATCCCTGGCCTGGGGCCTGATGCAGCCCATGGCAAACCTCTATCTGGCTCTCAGCCAGGCTCTGGTCCACTGAAAGCTTCTGGTCTACTCAATGTGCTATATATTTGATGTGGCCCTTCGGCCAAATTGCTTGGAGACCCCTGCTCTACACACTGGCAACAGCGTGAGAGAATTTCCCTCTTTCAAAGCCCCACAAGAGTCTCGTGGTTAAGATATTAAGAGGTAACAGAAAGCCTTCCAATTTAATATTTAGCTGCCTGTCCAGGAATTGATTTAATAAAATGTTTTGGAACAAGAGCTGATTGACAGTTCAACGCAAACTAAAACCTCTGCTGACAGAATGCTTGGATTCATCTAGAACAGAAAGGAAAGGTTCTCAAAGTGAGGGTCAGGACCCCTTGGGTGTTCATGACTTCATTTTATGGGGGTGGTGAAAGGCTGGATGCTGCCATCTTGGAATCTGGCATCGGGCACCACTATCTTAGCACAGACCACTCAAGCTGCAATCCATACTTTCCTATGAATAAGTCTCATTGAACACAAGTAGACATGGAGGAGTGCTGGCATCACAGTGATGTCACATCCAATCATGTCATGACATCACTTTCAGTCACTTCCAGTCATGACATCACTTTCATGTTGATGACATCACTTCTGGGGATCCCAGACAGATTGTCATTCTAAGAAGGGGTCCTGGGCTGAAATGCTTGAGAACCACTGATCTAAAAGTTGCACCTACTCCCTCCCAAAGATCATAAATATTTTTAAAGCAGTTGAGAAATTACTCCACTATTTTTAATGTGTGGGTATCGTCATTAGTTCTGGCACTTCTAGCCAGCTCAGCCCGCCACCAGCACAATCAATGGCCAACACCCAGGCCACCATCTACCAGTGCAAGGTAAGATGGTGGTGGAGGCAGGTGTTGGATAAAAACAGGGCAAGAAGGGAGAGATAGGGAGGAGTTTCTAGGTGAAGTAGGGCAGGGGTAGAAGGTGGAATGAGGGAGGTAGGGGCAGGTTGAAGGGCACTAGTTGCATCAAAATCTTCTCCCTTTCCATTGCTGTTTCACACTGCTCTGCAGGACTGAGGGATCCCATAGAGATAGTGAATACTTTCCTGAGGGTAAGTAAACAAAATTCCACTTATCCTGAGGAGACTGAATGCCCCCCATAACAGAATGCAGTGTGCACCTCCATGGTGTGGTTGTAATGCTGGGGGCATTAAGGTGGGTTTGTGCTGTGAGTCTTTTAGGCTTTGGAAGGATGTTACTCGGCAGCAAAAGACAGCAATGGATGTGCATCTTTGTGGGAGGAATTCACACTGGAAAAAGATATCTGGAAAAAGATAATACAGGATCCTTTTCTGTGGCATCTACCCCTCTTTGTAATTTCCCATATAGCCCTTTCAGAGTGATTTGGTGTACTGCTCTCTCATCATCCTTACATCGACATTTGTTTGGTGGATACTAAAGACAGGCAGCCACTTTCTTTATTGAAGTGCCACAATTTTAGAACACTGTCCTCAGAGAAATATGGCCTGTTCTCTCTGCCTGTTTTTTATGGGCTATTAAAAATATTTTTATTCTGCAAGCATTTTTGCTCATTGTTTTAGTTTTATTCATTGGAATGTAATTTGTCTAAAATGATGCTGTTTTAATCTGTCTCAGTGTATTTAGGCCTGTGCACATCTGTCTTGTGATGATTATCTTGTTTTATTTGTTTTTAATTTAAGATTGCCTTGAGCTGTTCCCCCCCCCCCCCCCCAGAAAAGTAGAGTATAATATGAGCCCTTGCAGTAAATCAGCAGACAAAGTTGTGCATACTGGTGATTCAACTGGTAGTTTAGGAAGTTGCTTGTCATGCTTTAGACATAGCTCACCTCTCATGCACCAGCAGGTGGTCTGCTCTCCCCACAGCACATATATGTTTGTTTATATTTGAAACATATACACTTTTCATTTACTCCCTTCCCATGATCAGAAATATTTTTAAAGCAGTTGAAAAATTACTCCACTAATGTTATGTGTGTGTGAAGGATCCCAAAGCTATTTTCGACTGCTGGTGCACCCCCTTTTCAAACTGAGTCATACTCCAAATCATTATAGTAATTTCACAGGCAGCAGCTTGCTCCTAAACAGAAAATGTACATATGTTTTCAGAAAAGCAACATTTTTTGAGCTCTCCCCATGCCTACTGCCACCTCCTACCATACCCTCCTTGCTGCCCACTGGTCCGGGCAACTACTGGGCCATGGAATGCAGGCCTAGCGCCAGAGCTGTCCTAGTGCAGGCTTGTGCTGGGTAAGCTCCATCACTGTGCTCACAAATGTGTCTCACAACACAAATGTTGTGTTGGGCTCACAAATGTGTCTCACAACATATTTGTGACAGCGTATACTGGCAGTAAGCTGGTACACAGGGCTCAAGATTAGGCCATAAGACCTCCAGACCAAACATGCTTCTTGGAGCCTCTGCTGCTTGGTCTTCTTATGGAACAGTCAGGATATTTGTGATCCAGTGCCACTGTTTTGGTTAGTGCACTTCCAGACAAAATTCATTTTAAAAGGGACATGAGGAAGGAAGATGAGAGACATGTGCGCGGCACTAAAGCAAACAAAGGGAGCTGGTTGGTTTGCCAAGAATATTCTCAGAGCAGGACAGCTCCCAATCCCCCGCCAAGGCATCTGACTCAACCATTAATTTCCCTTGTATTGAGGGCACTGGAATGTGTTAAGAGGCCTCCGGTGCCCACACAGCCCTACACTCCTAGCCAGCACACTGTGTGGCGCCAGCAGTGGCTCAGAGCTGGGATCTCTTGGTCTCCTGGGAGGTGCCGCCCTCAGAGCCTCCAACTTGCTGCTATTCCTACAAATGCCAGGGACAGTGCTTTGACATATCTGTCATTGTGCTGGCTGCAATTATACACCTTGTGAATATCTTTTTGGTGACAGATTAAGGAGCAAGCTGCAAGGGGCAAGCCACTGTCCCAAGATTTATAGTGTGGGATATATAATTACCCTATATGAAAAACCTCAGAGAGGCTTAGGAATGCAGGCAGCAGCATTCACTCATCTCATTGCCACATCAAGGAGGGAAGGTTCTAACAGTAAACTCGGCTGCATTTAGGAATGGAAGGGGCAGGTCTCAGTCCTTCTCAACTGTTTTTCAGACCACACTTAACTACTTCTCTGGAGCATCTATATCTAAAGCAGGCCTCCATCAGTCTTGAAAGACTATAGTATTGTGCTCTGCGCTGCATACGCTGCATGCAAAGCATGAAAGCCTGGGTTGGATTGTTATGGAGGACAGGCTGTTACCCAAGCAGCAAATCCCCCCTCTCCACGCCACTGAATTAGTCCAATGGAAAGGCAGAGCCAATATGATTGGATCCAGCTGGCGTCGCAGAGCTGGGCTAAGGACAGGAGCTCACCCTGTCTTGTGGGGCCGACCGGGGTCTTGAACCCTGGCCTGCTGGTTAACAGGCACAGCGTCTTAACTGCTTGCGCCAACCACACCCACACCTATATCTATAGATCCTCATTCTACACACTGGATGAAGTTTATTGCAAATGAATTGATCCTCAAACCAGTATAGAAGCCAAAGGTACACCTTTATTTGCTTCCTAAAGGTCTTTGTCTAACCTGTGATAACCAGTGATGGGGTTGCAAGGACATTCTGGAAGTTTGGGAAATGGTTAGTCTGCGAGCCTCCTGCATGTGTGTGCCACCACATGCCATCCCAGCTGCTGCCTCCATTTCCCTATCCTGTTCTAGGAAAAGAATGGGGTGGCGGTAAGGATGTGGGTCAAGTGGGGGGTTTGCTCATTCACCCATTAAGTACCTTATGTCATTTGCCATCTTTCTTGCTTACCTGGGCTGGGCAACTGGGGCAGTGACAATCCAGCTGGCAGGTGAGTAGGCAGATGTTTCCCACCTTACTCTTTTCATCAGGCCCAGTGATTGGTGGCTCAATCACATTTGCCTGTGGCAAAGAGGAAAAGGAGAAAGAAGCAATGATTCCTCTCTGCCCAGAGACCAAAGGGATGCTTCCAAGCACATTTGCTTCAGGCTAAGACAGCACTTCCTCTTCTCTCTCTTACTACCAGCAGCCAAAATTTCCAGATGCATTTTAACTCTAGAATTTGTAACGCTAGAGACAAAATTTGACTTTAGGTTTTCAGTTTTGAGAACATCAGGAAATGACTATGGGTCCATGGAAGAACATGGAATCCTGCCTAACTCTACCTATGGGTGAAAGAGCTATAATTATTCTGAATTATAAAAAAGTCACCACAACAAAGGTTCTTAATATATACTTTAATCCTGATTAGAAAGTAAGAGTGTAAAACTTCCTGAGAAACCCTGAACAGGAATATATCCTGTGCACCCCCATCTTGCCAGCACACTAGAATCTGACATCATGCTTTTACAGTAAACATATCCGTATGGGCTGTGGGTGGCGCAAGTGTTTAAGACACTGTGCCTGTTAACCAGAAGGTCAGGGTTCAAGACCTGGGTCCCCACAAGACAGGGTGAGCTCCTGTCCTTAGTCCAGCTCTGCGATGCAGCTGGAACCAATTGTATCGGCTCTGCCATTCCATTGGACTATTTTAGTGGTGTGGAGAGGGGGGGATTTGCTGCTTGGGTAACAGCCTATCCTCCATATTAATCTACCCAGGCCTTTGTGCTTCGCATACAGCGTCAAGCACGATACCATAGTCTTTCGAGACTGATAGATGCCATTACTATTCAGAAATAAAATCAGCTTACCCTCCTATTTCACAATGTTGATTTCAAAACATTCAGATCAATTTGCATGACTGCTCTTAAAAGAAATACAGGGATGGAGATGGACCAACTCATTGCCACTGCAAAATAGGCATTTACTTATAACGTTCTAAGGAAGCAAAACTTGTGTTGTGTTTAGGAAGAGTCTTCTCAACTGACCCAGAAGAGAGAGAGACCTGTGTTCTGCTTTAACCTACCACGTATTTTAATAACAAAATTAACATGATATCGTTAATTATAAACAAGTTAACAAAACCCAGAATTTTTGGAGCACGTCTAAATAGGAACTTGTCCTGAAGCACGTGACTCACTGCAACCAACAACACAGCATTGCTCAGCTCCAGCTGTAAATGCAAGTGGTGGGAGGTAGGCGAGATTCACATCTCTGTTCACATCTGCACTGGCAATGCGTTTCGCTTTCCCTTCTGAACTTGGTGACTGGATTTACATCCTGCCCTACCAAACAGATGGCACGGTTTGCACTAGTCAGAATCACTCATTACATCTCAGGTTAATAATATTAATTCACTGCCAAAGAATATTAATACAAAAATAACTTTGCATCTTTTCGTATCTATTGAGAAGAAAATGTGCTTTTCCCCAAACATGAAGAAGTAGCTAATGAAAACAATATGAGGGATATCAAGAGTACAATCCTAAGCATGACTACTCAGAAGTAAGTCCCACTGTATTCAATAGTACTTCCAGGAATGTGTGGTTAGGATTGCAGCCCAAAGGTGAGTGATACGAGTGAACAAAATGGAGATCAGGGTTTGTTTTCCTCAACTGAGGCACAAAGGTCAGTGATATTAGGTAAGGTATGTGGCTGTTCTGTCCTCAGGAACAACAGGACAGTAGGTCAAGGCTAGATTATGTATTATATTTTTACATTCATTACATCATTGCTCTTTTTCTATCATACATCCTCCCTGCCCCCTTAAGAGTAGCAGACATACCTAAATTTAGAGCTATGTATGGGCACTTTTAAAAATCCAGCCCACATGAGCCCAATGTGATCCTGCTAGATTTCCTTTGTGCCTTTTTTAAAAAGTTAGTCTTGGGTGAAAATAGAGTAGATGAATTTTGAACTTCTGTATTCCTGTAGAACCTGAAGCCTTTTATAGAAATGCCCATCTACAAACTGCCATGTCTGACTCTAGTTCCCCGCATTTGAACATCCTGACTTTTGCACTGTCATCCTTCTATTTTTGTATCTATTCAAATACACAGTCCTGTTATAGTGGCCAAATCAAAGTAATGTCATATATTTTTCCACTTTTACCACCTCATTCATATTGACTATTCTTGACTGGTGCTGCTGGGTTTTTATAAGGCCAGCAAACTTCGGGGGTGTAGATTTGATCACTGCCTTAGAGAAAACAAACCTTTCTGCCTAATAGGCTTAGAATCATCCAAAATGTCCTTCCATTTTTTGGATGATTTTTACAGCAATACTCTGGTTGTGGTGCCCTCCTGGCCCATTCACTGACCCCACCTTCGCCCTGCTGAGTGATAACTCACCAGAAATCACTATTGCTGTTGCCAGTTTTTTAAATCAAATCATTAAATTATATATTTTTTCCTTAGTCCCCTTCCCCCTTCCTCTATGCTTCTTCCCAACCAATTTCTTTATTTCTATTTTCTTTCTCTTTACTCCCTCCGTCCACACCCCAATTCCTTTCACATGATTTTTTTTTTGGTCTTTGTTTTTGTTTGGTTGTAACTTTTAATGCCAGTAAAGGTATTCGTAATCGCAATACTCTGGTAGAAAAAAAGGAGAATCAATTTCTGCAATTTTTTTTCAGAGGGGCTGATAAGCTGTGATTAATTTTTCAGCACTCTAACCATTTTATCCTAGAAGACACACTGAAATATCACTATGGACTGGTTCAGACCACCTGTCCAAATGGTGGACCAGAAGACATGGAGAAGTAAAACGGTGATCCTCAGTATCTTTGGGGGTTTCTGCATAATGAAATAGCAGTGATACATCCAAATGGACTCCATGTTTCCCATTTCCTGATATGAAACACTGGAACCAGTTTTCCTTCAACGCTGAGTTAAATGGGCCATATTCTGAGGTGGCTACGTGTAGGGGGAAGACCAGTTGCTGCTTTCAATGGCTTGGAGGAAATTTACCACTGGTTTTGGTGGTGAACATGTGTCTTGTTCTTTTTGTAAAAGAACAGTTTTATCATAACTGTATGTCTTTATTTTTGCTCATTTCTTATGTGCCTTTGCAATTGGAGGCAGATGCAGTTTTGGAAGTAATAGCTCTCTTCCTGGCAGTCAGCAACTCGTCTCACTGTTATGTGAAGTCAAGTTAACCTCAGCAAGAAGAGAGAAAAGCATACGGATATTTGGATGCACACACAGAGATGTAGGATGTCCTATTTTGGCAGGAAGGTTAAATATTTAAAATACATGAATCTTAAAGAAAAAGGAGACAGCCTGCCCAATCCTACTTATCTACTCGTGCAGCAAAGCAGGGCCACCAACATGATATCTGACAGATCCTGCAAGGGAGTTTTGACCACATCAGATTTCACAAATATACCCTGGCCCCAACATAAGCCATTGCCAGTCTGCCATGTATACTCTTACCTGTGCCAATACTTTTGCTGGTGCAAGTCAGTGTGGACCTACAAAGGTGTGTCAGATCCAGGAATGGGATGAGGAATTGGCAGATGCTTCTGTGTATACTAACTCCCTACTTGGACCCGCCTTCCACGATGCCTCCTCACCTCTTATTTGCCACTAAAAAGAGAAGCACCCATTTCCAAAAGCTGTCTCAGTTCCTTCTAACCAACGATGCAATAAAACCAATTTTGTTCAAGATTATTTTGGTGTTTACAAATATAAACCTCTATTTTCAGAATGACTACTCTTAGTTCAAAAGAAAGACTCAACCTTGAGACAATTGAGAGCGTTCCTTTTCTATATTTTTAACTGTTTAAGCTATTTTTATATTATATATTTTAAAAAATAAGCTTGCTGGTTTCAGGTCTATTTTTTACATGATCAAAATAAGCATTCTATAAAAAGGAACCAGAACACTAAACTGTTGTTTTCTATTAAAATCATGTTCCACAATTTTTCCTGCCTTTAAAATATCTCATGAGATGATTGTCCTGTTCCCCCTATTTTTATCTATTTTTCTTTATTTTTGGAATTTTTGAACTCCCCAGAATCTCCTGGGCAGGCTCAGTTATCAATAAGCTTCTGAGACATCCTCCAATAAATAGCTTTTGTCTTTTATAATGTCATTTTCAGCTAGCCATGTGCTTGGATCCTTCTTCCTAACTCTTATTGATTGGCACTTTCTAATCAATTAAGCAATTAAGATTGGAGGAGTGGACTCCATCCTTCAATCAGGTAACTTTGTTTCATCATCAAACCTAGATTAAATATAAGCATAACCCCTTGAACTGCTCCCCTTGTGTGTATCCTTTATATTCTTAACAACTCTGACCTATTGCTATTTCAAAAAGCCCAGAAGATTTTTTTTCAGCATTTTATCTTGGTTTTTTGTGCCTTTTTCTGTTGTTGTTGTAACACCAAAGCTCCTTTCCCATAGATAGTAATTCAAAAAGCAATGGGAATTTGGTAGTTCATTATTCAAGGCATGATTCCAATGGGTAGAGAGAAATGTGGAAAGTGATATGAAATACACTGGCCTCAATATTCCTTTTAAAAGGTATAGAGATTGTGCTCGCCATTTTTCACAGTTTACACTAGGCCAATATTAGTTGATTAATATGGCTTGGAGGAGATCTGTTGAAAATGTTTGTCAATTGTTGGGTAATCACCAACTGCAACATTTTCAATAGACACATCCAGTATCTCAAAGGTCTCACAGAAAAATCTGGGATTCTGTCTGGGAACTTCTGCATGACAGAGAGATGACACATTTCAATGAGGAACACATGTAGATATCAATCTATAAATGTCCATCAACAAAGTATCTAGTACCCGAGCCCACCTGCTTTGCATTACGCATTTAAAGCAATGTTACTCCCCCTTAGGAATACAGCCTTAAAAGAAAATATTTCTCAGAACAAAAAAGAAAGCAATACGTGAACAAGTGTTTTAATTCCAAATGTTGGTTATTAATGATTATCCAGGTTATTTGTATATCCCGCCAGTAGCCTGTGTCAAAGATTTTCCACAGGATCATTTTTTCATGCTGCAAATGTGTCATTCATTGGGGACATTGAGATCCCTGCCAATAACTCCCCTGAAGATAATGCTTCTGAAGAGAAGGTGTTGCAATTTTTTTGCAGAAAAGAAAAGCAGTTCTTTTTGCAGTTTAAGAACTGCAGATCTTCCTATGACTAGGACATCAGCTATGATAATGAGAACAAGGAGACATCCACAAAAAATGAATGTCAGGAGAGTTAGAACAGACAAAGGAAAATACCAAGTGGATTACCAAGAAATACCAAGTCTGTGAAACACCTTGCCTCAGGATGTGTGGTGATGATGTCTGGCCTAAATTCCTAAAGATCTGGGGATTGGACTAGGGTTGCCATAATTCTCTTCCACAAAACTGGGACAGGACCCCCTGTCCAGTTTGCTAGTATGTGAATGCAATCCCTGAAAACCGGGACTGTCCTGGTTTTTCAGGACATATGGCAACCTTAGATTGGACAGATTTTTGGAGGTTACAGGTCATGGTGGGTATATGCAACCTTCTGGTTTTAGTAGCCTGCCTCTTGCCAGAAGCAAGGGAATGCCAGCTGCAAGGGAATGTCAACAAGATGCTGGTATCTTGTTATTGTGTGTGGTCCCTGAAGCATCTGGTGAATCACTGTGAGATATAGGAAGCTGAACTAGTTAGTTGGACTGTAGGAAGCCCTTAGCCTGATCTAGTGGGGCTGATATTCTTAAGTGCGCAGGGAATTTAGTTAGGATTGGGCTGCCAGTCCTTGTTGCAGTCACCAGAACTTAAAGTATGGGGAAGACAAAGGGGTGCATTTGGTTGGCTGCCATTCAGCTGAAATGGCTGCATGCCCTATGATTTTGTTCCCTTGTTGACACCAGCTCCCTTCCATCCAGGTTTAACTGAACATTGGGAAGAATAATCTTCTCTGTGAAATCGAAGTGTCAAATCACATTATCTGCCTGGTCCAAAAAGGTTTATACCCTTACTGGAAAAGTTCCACCCTTTGTCGTGGGCAAGTGTTGTTGAGATGCCGTCAAAGAAAGTCAGCTATAAGATGATGGCAGTTCAAGAGGAGCAGGAACTTGTGCAACTTTGGCTTTGAGGAAAGCCCAGATTGCTATGGATTTATGACTGTCAATCTTGTGGGGATTTACATGTGTGGATGATGTTCATGTATAAATTTTGCCATAGCAAAACTACATTTGTTGGACAGCCCTAGAACTTCAAACTCAGAAAATGGAAGAAACACTTGTAGACTAAACACTGTCCAGGAAACAATCAGAAACACTTATGATTGTGCATCAGACCAAGAGAAATATGATTCTCAATCTCTGGGCTTGATCAATGAGTTAAACTATAACACTGCAGCAGAACAGGCACGCAGCAAATGATGGTATATTAAAGATTTGCCTCCTACTTTTCTTTTATAGGGTATGTAATATATGTAATGTATATAATGTAATATAATTACATTTCCATAGGGTTTTAAAAGATACATTGAGCCATTTACACTTCCAGTGACAAGCACTTCCACAGTTTAGCTGGTGAACCTCTGCTTCATGCAGATTGTGCCAAATACCTTTTAGGCAATTGTTTCATATCTTCCACATTTTATATACTTTTAAATTAGTTTATCCATTTCAGTCATTCTTTTCTTCTCCAAACTCAAGAAAGCTAATCTGAAGAAACCTCAAAAGGGATTTAGCCTCAAGATGAACTTTCCAACTATACACGTCATTGGAAACATTCTCATTAAGCTCCCTAATTACCTCCTTGAAGCCGAGGTCCACTGCCTGGATTCCATTGCAGACCCAACTGTCTTTCATTTTAATTCTACTCTGCATCCCCCACATATTAGAGCAAAAGGCCTCCCTCATCTTCTAAAGTCATTAAAAAGTTCTAACTGATGGACACAGTATGAAGAGGAACCTTAAAATGGCTTTGGCTGCAGAAACAACTTCCTCGATGCACAAGAAAATGCCAAAGCAAAAACCAAGGCTTTCATAATCCTTGGAACATGGAAAAGAGGGAAAGATGGGCAGGTAGCACGGTCTGCCAAGAGGACAGAATCACTGTCTGATTTGTTTAGTTATGTTGGCAGCGGCCAAGTTGTTCTCTGACGTGCCAGGACCACTATGTCCTAGACAATGGTGTCCTGCTCAAATATGTCCCAGTATTGGATATTGGAGTATATTATTTTTTGTCTTGGACATTTGTGTCCCAAAACATGTTTACTTATATTAGATGTACGGTACTTGATTTTTAAAATGGAAAGGTAGCTGTAAGGTTAGGGTTGGGATAAAAGTCTTAGGATTTTGGATCCATGGATTTTTTTTTGAATACATGGATTTGACTCAGCATGGCTGCTGGAAATCACAGCTTTGATTTGCAATTAAATTAAACTTTGAATTAAGTGCAGTTCAGTTTGCAATAGGAGAAAAGCAGTTTATCTTGTCTACTGTTGTAGAGAGGCAGTCATGTAAGCAATCATTCCAGTCTTCAAATAAGCCAAGCAAAGGCGGGGTCCTTTGCACTTCTAATTGCTGACTATCTCTCTATAACAGGAAGTTGTTTTTAAACCGTTGTAAAGGAACACACATTTTATATTCTTAAACTGATTTTATTTAACATCTTTGAATCAGCAGAGAGTCCCAGGGCACAATCCAGAGTAACTACGGGGAGTCCTTGCTTTGTTGTACGAACAGTTTACTCTGGATTCCAATATGAATTTCCCATAGGTTTTCACTAAAAAAAAAAGCAGGCCTCTGTCAGTCTTGGAAGACTATGAGCACAATCTTAACCATGTCTACTCAAAAGTAAGTCCCATTATGTTCAATGGATCTTACTCTCAGGAAAGTGTCTTTAGGATTGCAGCCTATGGTATCGTGCTCAGCGCTGCATACGCTGCATACGAAGCACGAAAGCCTGGGTTAGATTGTTATGGAGGATAGGCTGTTACCCAAGCAGCAAATCCCCCCTTCTCCACACCACTGAATTAGTCCAATGGAAAGGCAGAGGCAATACAATTGGATCCAGCTGGCATCGCAGAGCTGGGCTAAGGACAGGAGCTCACCCTGTCTTTTGGGGCCGACCCGGGTCTTGAACCCTGGCCTGCTGGTTAACAAGCACAGTGTCTTAGCCACTTGCACCACCCACAGCCCTTCCAGGTTTTCGCTAGGTGGTGCAGTAACTATGGGTGCACGTAATGTCTCTTATGTGCTCCCATAGTTACTCTGGATTGTAGGGCTAGAATCAAACCTCTGCAGCTATTTAAGGACAATCTTTTTGTGTTGCCTGTTTTTCGCTTGTTGCACAGTTTACCGGGATTAAAAAGGGGGGAATGAAACAGACATGAATGTCCAGGGTGCCAATGATTGGGAGGCATTTGACCAGGACCCAGTTATCCAAGATGCAAATACCCTAGAACCATTCCTGCTCTTGAGCTTCTCTCTGGAGGTGTAAAAGAAAGCAAGAAACTGAACAGAGATAATAACTCATATTCCCTGGAACCTGCTCCTCAGACAAAAATGTGTGACAATCTCACTCTTTCATTTTCTTCCTCAGCACACATCCATTCTGACTTTGGTTAAAGTGAGCCTTAAACCAAAGACTTGTATCAGTTAGGGAGTGAGTCGTCACTCAGTGGAAACAACACCTGATTCTAATTATTTGCAATCAAATATGGTTCTCTTTTATTACCTCTGCATACCTTCCTTGCTTCTCTTTCCTTCCTTTCTTTAAAGAAGACAACATATTCTTTCTTGACTTGTAGGGTTACTGAGTGTTATTCCTGCAGATTTTTGGGACATGAAATTACTAGAATTCTGACCTTAATGCATCCCCAGTAAACTACAAATTTAAAGGGTGGGCAAGGTAGTGGTTCTACCTAGAAATGCATGAAGATGCATGAAGAGAAGGGAGATGATTACTCCTTTTAGTCCACTCACTTCATTGCTTTGGTGTTTGGTATCCTCCCTTTGCCTATTTTGTTTAGCTCTCTGAACAACCAAGGCCTCTTCCTACATAAACTTAATTAGTCCCTGCTTTAGTGCCTTCCACAGTGGAGGTCCGATTGTGCTGGTGGTCTGCAAGCACTGCTGCAATAAGAATGATTTATCCTCTTATCAGTCATGAATGGACTTTCAGACATGGTGTGCCTTGTAACTTGATTAATTTCCCCGTGTTTATTCCTGGTCCAGTGATACATTTCCAGATGCTTCCTTGCATTCCTACCTGGTTTTGCTCCAGTGCACAGGAATGTGTCTAAGTGGTCTGTATTTTGTTTGTTGCCATCCAGGTGGGATGCAGATGCAAACACAGGACACCTTTGTACACATCCTTCTGCTTCCCAGATGACTGATTAATCGCTTTCTCCCTTATCAGCCTTTGTTTCTTGTCAGAGAGGTTTGGCTTACACGGACCAACACCTCTGGTATCACAATTTCCTACACATCAGCTTCATTGACTTCCTATTATCTCAACCTGACCTGAACCTTTGTACAATTCAAGAGGTAATTAAATTCAAAGCCAAAACAAATGTCAGAGTGATAATGAGAGCGATAAGCTGTCTTCGGTGAGAGGAAGACAGAGAGAAAAGGAACACACATACACATACACATACACACACACGTGAAATCTCTGCTGGCCAAGTGCCCGTGGAAACTTAAAAAATGACCATGTATCAATGGTAGTTCTTATGCCATGTGCCTGCTACTCATAAATGCACACAATCTGAGGAGGAGCTGCAGCTCAGTGGTACAGCACATGTTTTGCATGTAGAGGATAAATCTCAAGCATCCCAGGTAAGGAAGAGAAAATTTACAGAACTTTCACATTAGTGGTGTTTCTGGCCACAGCCCTTCATGGGGTACACCTCAACAGTGGTGTCCCTCCCCCACCAAGCAGTGTCACTGCCTTCTACCTTCACCAACCATTCTGACAGCCAGGAAGCCCACACGTGGCCTCCTTGGTCCTCAGAAAACCTTAGAAGGCTTTCTTCTAAATTGCTGCATCCAATAGCCCAAAACCACGAATGACATTTTTCAACCCTAAAGGCCTTACATGGCCTTTTGAGGGCATAACTTCCCTCAGAAAACCTCAGAGGGGGGTAACACCCTTATCTAAGCATGAAATATTGGTAAGCCAACTGGCCATTGGGGTGTTGCTGGGGGAGTAGATGGTGACAAAGTACTGCCCTTCCCGACGTTGGGCACCTGGGATATTTTCATCCTTCACAGGCACTTCCACCAGTCAATGCAGAGAACCCAAGGGCAAAATAGACTGATTCCATTTCAAGCAGGTTCCTCTGGAATTCCACAGCAGTAAACTGTGGAGGTGACAACTGGCTCACACAACATGATTCAGAAGCGGTGCTTAAAAACCTTTTCTGGAACAAAACCTAAGTAAAACAACTGTATCGGCTGTGAAATAGCAGCCTTCATTTTGATTAATTCCATTTTTCACCATGGTGATCTAGTAAGTCAGTACCAATTTGTTCTATCTAGCTATAATTGTCATAGCACAACCCTTGGTCTTCTTCTTTGAAACAGGCAAGTGTACAACAAAGAGTCTTCTAATTGACACACCTGTGACTGCCACCTGTGGTGTCCAGTTAATGGATTTCTTGGTTTGGATGTGTTGAATTCTGCTCTAGATTGAATCTGACAAATTGGGATGCAAAAGTAGATAAGTTTGTAAATTAAAAGAAAAAGGAAAACAGCTTGAGGTGGACCACATGTGCTCAGTGGTCCCCAGAAGGTGTCTATGGACCAACAGCAAAGCACGCACTTCGCCACACTTGAGCAAACTAAGCATTAAGGTTGGGGAGAGAAGGATGTTGTGTTGCATATCCCTCGTTAGTATCTCAAAGTAAGAACAATTTGTGCCACACTACACAGAATAATCAAATATATTAGGCTATGTGGTTGAGTTAAGATATGAGCTATGAGCTATATAACTATGAGCTAAGATATCGAGCTATATGAGCTATGTGGTTCTGATTGCTATGCAACTTTGGTTGTTTTGCAAGACAATCCCAGAAGATCTCAGGAAAACATGGACCATCGAATAAACTGGAGGTTCCTGTGATATTTTTGCACTAAGTTGCACAGACTGTGTATTTTGGAATATGCATACACCATCTGATATGGCTGCCCTCTGCTGCTCCTACTTGTCTGCACCCCCATGCATCTTCCCATAGAGGGGGTGGTGGTGAACAAGGAGACATACTTCCATCTTCTGTTTGCCTTACAGTGACAAGGCTGTGTAGTCCCTTCTATCTGTGCCTCTTCCATTCAATTGAATGGATCCAGGAGATACTGGGAATCGCCCCTCATGGTCACTGTAAACAATACAGGAGCAGAGTGGAGTGGCTTCATAAAGCGATCTTAAAAAGAACCAAGAAGGGGTGAGCGTTCACCTGTCCCTGCCTACTTGTGGGTTGTAAACACCTCCATTTGCCACATATCTCTAAGTATCCAAGGGTGCCAATCCAGGTGGATATTTGGTGGCTTCACAGGTAGGCCACCCTTCCCTGAACAGTCAGTGATTGACAGTATAATCCTATGCATATCTATTCAGAAGCAAATCCAATAGGGCTTACTCCCATGGAAGTGTATTTAGGATTTTAGGTTAAACCAACAATCAGAAATTGCCCTCAGATATGTTCTATGTGTAACAGTGCAATCCTATTTAGGTCTACTCAGAAGTAAGTTTCATTGAGTTCAATGAAACTAAGGCTGCAACCCTAAAGACACTTTCCTAGGAGTAAGACCCATAGAACACAATGGCGCTTACATTTGAGTAGACATGGTTAGGATTGTGCTATAAGGCTAGAAAACTCATACAGTTTCCTAGGAGCAAGCCCAATTGACACAAGGGAACTTACTTCTGGGTAGGCATGCATTAGGATTGTTCTCCAAATTTTTCTATACAATTCCTTCCCAGTGGGTTGTAAAGACTGAATAGCTGAGTATTACAAGAACTCCTCAGTGAAGCTGCTGTTTTCTCATATCTGTGCTCATTCTTTATTGCTGGTGGTTCAACAGACTTGGTATTTACAACTTCCTGAGTTATATGCTATTTCTGAGCTGATGCCTATTGTAGCAATTCACCTCCAGCATGAGTTAACGCTACCAGTTATATTACCATTGTTGTTATTTTTTTGAGCTGTGTAGATGATGCCTAAGGGTGAAATTAGGATTCCTGAGTAGCATTATTTTCCACTATGTTTACACACCATTGATTCTCCCCTTTGCTTCTTTCTGGGGTGAAATTGGCCAGGTATTTAAGTGGGATTGTATGGCAATTTGCACAAGAAGAATTCCATTCTCAAATGGCATTGTGTGATTCACTCCTGATGCAAGTCAGTGCATGATGGAAGGGTAGTGTAGACATTTGCCAAGATGCAGACTGGGCACAACCCTCCTTTATTTGCTAATGGAATGAATTTATAATCTGAAGACTACCAGGTCTGGGGGGGGGGGGAGGAAGGAAAGGGAACAGTCTGCTACTTTGTAAAAGAGTGGCACTGACGGTGCAGTGGATGTGGACTCCTGGAAAGGACCGCAGCATGTGAAGGAGACACATGTTCTTAGTGTCCCACTCCACCCTAGTTAATGTTTTACTTATGCCTGTGCATTTTTTCCCCTCTGGATATTTTTATCTCATGAGGTCTCCTGTGCTGAGCTGTTTATTGTAAATATGTTTCCATTTCATTCATGTGCCTGCTGACTGATTTGAAAAACCTGGGTTTAGTACTGACAACTAGACGTGACATTAGCATTGCAATCCTAACCCATTGTTAGGCCAGCACAAGTCCTGGCATAAGTCCGGTGCTGGCCTGGGTCATAAAAGAGTCATAAGGCACTTCTGTGCTTCTGTTTGGGGAGGTAGGCCAGTGCACAGACATGCACTGGCTTCCCCACGCAGGAACTGGGAGATGAGTTATGCTGACCTAAATTGGTTAGTGTTGCATACTAGGCAGAATACAGATGTAATATAATGGTCAAATAAGGCCTTTTTAAAACTTTAAAATAGCAATTCTGTGTAAGAGTCCCTTCCCAATTTGGGTTGGAACAACACTGTGAAAGTATGAGGTGTTTAACCCAGAAGGAATGGTTTGCATGTAATTTCACTAGCAAAATGCTGCTTAAGGGCATGATTTTCAGATTGAATACAGTGCTAGGGGATCTGGGGATGGGATGTGAACCTCCTCCTTTCTGTTTTCCGTAGTCCTGCTTAGTTTATTGTTTTAAAAACAGGAGTTTCTGTTTGGAAGCATGCTTGGGATGCCTTCGTGTGCAAATCTTCTTTGACCTCAAGATGCATGATGGATGCTGGATGTTCATACACGGGCATCCCGATACATGTTTTCAAGCTATTCAGAGCTAGGTATTTGAATTGCAATCCAGGTATTTGAACTGCAATCGGAAATGTTCTGAAATCAAGAACTGGTAGGAACCATTCCTAGCATTGTAATACTCTAACAGCTGGTGTTTGGACTAATGGCCATTTTCAAACAATCTACAATCTGTGTCTGCTCCTAAATGTATGTGAAAGCAATTGCAAAATTTTTTGTAGTAGATAGTATAAGAAAAGCAAAGCAAAACCGATCGGCATCTTCTCTGCAACACATCCTTGGCACATGTTTCATGTGGCATGAAAAGAAAGCGAAATCTCCAAAACAAAGAGTTATCTGTAAATTCACAGAAGTGTTGATGTATTTGGACACTTGAATCCAAAGATTTACTGGCCATCTCTGGTGCCGTTGATATGCAGCATGTTGTAAATAGTCTTCCGGCCTATCTGTTGCATTTGCCTAACAATAACATGTGTGTTACCTCCTCAAGCACGCGCATTCCACAGCACAAGGCTACCCCTGATTTACTGCTTGTTAAAGAACTCCCACTGTGCTCCAGAAGATGTGGTGAACCTTTCTACCCTGTGCAAGTCGCTTTGCCCACATTTCCCTTTCTTTGTATCTTTCTGTATCACACTTCTGGGATTATCATTGCTGATTGCAGCCACCCTTCCAAGGTGGTCCTTAAAAAAAGACCAGCTATGTGGTTCCTCCAAACTAGCAGGCTGTAGTTTGATTGAATGTCATCAGATATTCTGGGGATCTTCTTTCTGAGTTTAATTACAGTGTTATACTTTCTTATTTTGAAAAATGGTACCAGATTAGAGATCACCAAAGGCAGTTATCTTCAACCAGTGTGGCACAGTTCATTGGTATGCTGCAAATGATCTATAAGTGTGCAATGGGAGTTTGAGGAAGGTCATTAGTCGGGACATTGGGGGATAGGAGTCTCTTGGCAGGTGTGTGGTGTGCCTTGGTATGTCTTCCCCACAAAAAAACCGATGTTGTTCCTCAACTATTTGAGCATCTTGCCAATGGTGCCTTGAGATGAGATGAAAAATATTGAAAAACTCTGACCAATGATCTATCAAACATTAGGAAGCTAAGGAAGTAATTATGGCCCTAGATCTATATTAGAGTTAAAACAGCTTATAATTGAATGCTTTAGACTGCTTTTTCTGTTAAGCTACACTTGCCCAAATTCCCTTTTCTATGCAATTGTTAAAGTTATCTATGCAAATGGTAAATGGTTAAAGGTTCTATGCAATGGTTAAAGGTTAAAGGACCATTCTATATGGTCACACTGCCCTTCAGTTTCATCTATCTGCAGGTGAGTTGGGGAGTGGGTTTCAGAGCAGAACCACCCTTGATAATGGGTACACATGTATGGTTTTTGCTACTTTCATTGCTGTTGAGAATTTTTTTGTCACTGAATAAACTTCTTTAAAAATTTGGTGGGATATACAGGGAACAGGCGGGATATACAGTAATTTTGTTTGTTTTAGGAGAGAATATGCCACTCAGGATCATATACTCTTTTGCACCTGCTCCTCATAGGTGCAGGTGCAATATACTCCCTTAAAAGGAGTATCTCCAAACTCCCTTTCAGACTTTATTAAATATATTTTAATACCCTGGTTATTTTTAATATAGATATAACTGGGGAAAGGAAGCAATTACTGTGTTAGTGAGAAACCCGCCATTCTGGAGCATGGTGTTTAGTACCTTAGAGCTGACACAGAATAAAACCATTTGTGAGTTTAGTTTTTACATGAGAATGCCCACGATTTCCCTAGCTAATGATTTCCCAACTGAAAAGTTACGAGATGAGGAGAGACAATAAATCTCATTACACCTTTGTGTTCTAAGAGTTCAGAATTTTTTAAAGGTTTTTTAAGGCATCAGGTGCATGCACTAAAGCTATAAAGTTGGGTGAAACTGTTTCATCAAGATGGTCATAGGTACATTTTAAAAGGTGGTCTCACTTGCGGTGGGAGGAGCTTTGAAGTTCAGATTTTGTAGGAAAATGAAAAATCAGATCAGGCACATCAAGCAGGTTAGAAGAGAATCTTCTGTACTGGTCTGTCCTGTATTGACTCGACATCTTTGTCTGTCACCGTGGTTAGTCAGAGAATAAGCACAGGGCTCAAACTAACAGTATGACTGAGGCAGGAACTCAGTAATAAGAACTAAATATTAGCCACCAAACCATTCTGCCAGGAAACAATACAAGATACATATTGCTCTAAGCATAGGAGTTTGGGGGAAATTATGTGGAGGTACATGGCAGAAAACCCACTGACTCAAGACTTGAGTCCCACTGACTCAAGGTCTCTACATCAAGTTGCCAGGTCAAGGCAGCAAGGAGTTCCAGCCATGAGACAGGAAAGGGCTAATGTGACCTTTCACAATCAAAAGAGAAAGCTCCTAAGGGAAGAGGGAAGCACTTTAGAGAAGAGGCAGGGAAGGGAGGAGACAGTTCATAGTGATTATGCTTTTCAATGCATGGCTGGTGGGAGCAGGAAGCCTCATTGAACGATAAGCTACAGGGGGATGATTTCTAAATAGGGCCACAAAGGCTTAGGTTGCCCTGGTAAGCCTTACAGCTGCTGCTGGTGACCCTCCTGGGCAGGAACAATGGGAGTGTGTTTAAAGAGAGCTCTGACACACACACACACACACACACACACACACAGAGAGAGAGAGAGAGAGAGAGAGAGAGAGAGAGAGAGAGAGCCAGGCAGAAGCCCTGTATTTTCAGCTGTAGGTAATTTAAAGGGGGTAGGGTGACTCCGATTCTACAGAGTTGTGAAGGAATGACTTGGGGACTCGTAAAGTGCCTTGTTTTCGACTTGAGTCACAGGAGGCAGTGATTCTAGACTTGACTTGAGTCCAGCCTCAAGGATTCTTCCCAACAATGATATTAACTGAGAACTCATGTTTTTAGATCTGCAACGGAAGCTCAAAAAACATAATTTCAGAATTGACATTCCTCCCAATGTCTGAGGACCTGTGCTTTTGACAAATACATAACCACTAGAGTCCTGTCCCCTCATTTGCAGCTAAGTCTCTTGTAGCAAGGCTGCTGGCCTTTTTTGAGCAGCAAAATCTGCACCAAGAATAACTGCGGACTCATGCAGTCATTCTGGGTACAGTTTCTCCGTGCCAGGCAGCCCATTTCAGAAGAAGTGGATGACCAGGCCTTGAGTATTCCCAAAATAGTTGCTATGATTTCATCAAATCAGTGTAATTACTTCTGGGTCAGAGGAGATGGGTTGGAGTGGGGGTGATCAGAATGACCAGCAGGGCAAGATGACCAGTTGGCAGAATGACCCGCATGCTCTGAGGTGGTCATCCTTGTTGTCCTCCCATTCATAAGAGAGGCAAGTAGAATATCTATATTCTTTTCATGTATCTGCTCTGTTAAAAGCTTGGGAGTTGGTGGTTGATAAGTGGTTAAGTCCAGAAACATAAGACAGTGATACATTATTTGGAGCAAACTGATGTTGACAATAAAGAGTATATTTCCCATTGATAGGAAATTAGTGTATCTGCTTTGCGGATGGGGTGGATTTGTGTAGCAATAATTACAGTATTTTGACATACCAATACCTAACAAAATGAATTGCTACAATGAACCACCACTGTTGTGAGTTTTGATAAGGCACTCTTAAAAGGGGGTAATTCAAAGCATGGTATCTCAGAAAAACTTGTTTTGAAAAAATTGATTTTAAGAGACAGTAATAACTGTTGTGGAATTTGTCTGTGATAGACAAATTGATAGCAAAACTGATAGACACCTTGATAGACAGCAAAACAGGGCAATATGTCAGCACTGTCTGTGATAGAAGATGGATAAGTGAGGAGGAAGCATTTGTCATCTGGACCTATCTTATCCTGAAACTAGGTTGGCAATACTTGCTATCTCCACCCAAATCTAGAGAAAACCAGAGAGAAGGATGATGTCTTGGAGAAACCTTTTCAGACATGTGGTCTGAATGAAAATAAAACAGCCATTTTTTCTGGTTGGTGGGCAACCCTAAATTTCTTGGAGAAATCCCCAAGAAGAATTGAGAACATCCAACTCCCTGGGGATCCCCTTAAAAAATCATGCTCTGGAGTAATAAATCCAGAGTATTAGGAAGTTATAGCCCAGTCCCAAACTTCCCTAGCATCTAGGACTCCAGCAGTGTAAAATGGCTACAGCCAACATGAGGAATTTATAAAGGGGTCACAGCATTAGAAAGATTGAGAACCACTGACCTATATAAATAAAAGAGAAAAGTCACTGACTGACTGACTCACTCACTCATTCACTCACTGACTCATCACCGCCCTGCCAAAACCGCCGGCCTGAGAAGCATGAAATTTGGGCTGGGTGTTCCTTCCATGACTGAGGGGTGCACTAAGAACCGGTTTTCGGAAATTCCAACGGGAAGGGGGTGAAAAGGGGCACAACGCATTTTCCTCCCTATACTTTGCATTGGAGAATTGCTGACTCATCAACATTCCACCCCAACTGCTGGGCCTGAAGCATGGAATTCTGGGAGTTCCTTCTGTCACCTGAACACCCACCAAGAACCCATCTGGAGAAATTTAACCCCTGAGGGGCTGAAAAGGGGGCAATGTGTTTTTGTCCTAAACTTAACATGGGGGACTGAATAACATCCAGCCAATTTGGTGCTTGGTGCCTGGTGCAGTGGGGGGGATGTTGTTCGGAGAAAGAGGTGGAAAGTTGCACATGGGGGAAGTTGCACATGGGGGGACTGATGCACCAGGAGGAAAGTTGCGCATGGGGAAGTTGCGCATGGGGGATGATGCGCATGGGGAAAGTTGTGCATGGGGGGATGTTGCGCAGGGGGGAAGTTGCGCATAGGAAAGTTGTGCATGGGGGATGATGTGCAAGGGAGGATGATGCGCATGGGGAACTTGCGCATGGGGGGAACTTGCGCCTGGGGGTAACTTGCGCCTGGGGGTAACTTGCGCCTGGGGGTAACTTGCGCCTGGGGGAAGTTGCGCATGGGGGAAGTTGTGCATGGGGGAAGTTGCGCACGGGGAAAGTTGTACATGGGGAAAGTTGTACATGGGGGACAGGGTTGCCATACCTCCTGTATTTTCCGGAGGTCTCCTCCAGAATGCCGCTTTGTCCGGGAGGAATGAGAGCCCCTCCGGACTCCGGTATTTGGGCAGCTTGGGCTGGCCCTTTAAATTTTTTTAAACTGTGGGCAGCTCAGAGACTTCTGGCTGGCTCGCACCGCCCACCCACAACCCAGAGGGGCTTTCCCGGCACTCGCGCCACTCCGAGGGCGCAGGGGGGCTTCCCTCAGGGGCGTGCGCCACTTCAAGGGCGCGGGGGGGCTTCCCTCAGGCCAATCCTATGCATGCCTACTCAAAAGTGAGCCCCATTAGAGAGAAAGGGACTTACTCCCAGGTAAACTGAGGGGCCAATCTTATGCATACCTACTCAAAAGTAAGCCCCATTAGAGAGAAAGGGGCTTACTCCCAGGTAAACTGAGGGGCCAATCCTATGCATGCCTACTCAAAAGTGAGCCCCATTAGAGAGAAAGGGACTTACTCCCAGGTAAACTGAGGGGCCAATCCTATGCATGCCTACTCAAAAGTAAGCCAATTAGAGACAAAGGGACTTACACCCAGGTAAACTGTGGTAGGATTGCCATCTGAGGGGCCAATCCTATGCATGCTGCACCTCTGCAGAACAGGTGAGCTTGTATTTGTGTGCGTCTGTGTAGAACAATGCATGCGGTGTTTGTGTGTGTGAGAGAGAGTGCATGGTGAATGTCAGTGCATATCACTGACATGCCTTGTATTGCTGCAAATTGCTCTGGGGGAGGGGGCTTTAGGATTTCTCTGGGGGAAATGGGCTTTACAGGAATTTTCTCAGGAATTTTGGCTTGGACTGGGAGGAAATTTGGCCTTAAATCAGGAATTTTGGGGTTGCTGTGCAGGAATTTCCAGTTTGGCGTCTGGTAACCCTGATGGGGGAAGTTGTGCATGGGGTGTTGTTGCACCGTGGTGGGATGGCATATGGGGAAATGTTACTTCCGCAACGCGGGTACTCTTTTCGCTAGTTGCAAATAAAGGACACCCAAGAAAAATGTAGGACATGACAAAATAAAAGCTAAAAACACTCAATCTACATTGCTTTCATTGGCTTAATTTAAACACTATGGGTGCAATCCTAATCCAGGCTGGCACAACCTAAAGGTTTTCCTGTTCCTGTGGTGATGTAGGGAGGCTGGTGCACATCTGTGCACTGTCCTAACCCTCCCCAAGAAGTGGGGCAGAAGTGTCTTACTGCACTTTTGTGACACTATTAGGCAGTTTATTTTGATTAGTCAATTCAACCATATCACTACACAAACAAACACCCCCACACCCCCACCGTGCAATACTCCCCCCCTAACCATGGACACACTTCCTACTGGGCAAGTGCAGGATTTGGGTGTGAGAGTTGATCAGTCTTCAGTGTTAATATAGGTTGAAAATAAGTTGCACCCAGTGGTGGGCCCAGCCTGCCCCAGCAACCGGTTCTCCAGAAGTGGGTGGGGCCAGGCTGGGTCAGGGGGTGGGGGAGGGCACGCCACCTTAACCCTTAGTTTACAAAAAAAATTGTATCACTTGTGATTGCATCAATCAGTATTAAGCCCCTGAGTTCAGTGTAATTTATTCCTATGCATTATGCCTAGTTGTGCTCTCTGGGGGAATGTGTTCAGGGATGCCACAAATACGAACATAAAAACATAAGAAAAGCCTCCACTGGATCACACCAAAGACCCATCTTGTCCAGCTTCCTGAATCACACAGAGGCCCACCAGCTGCCTCAGGGAGCACATATGACACTTGCATCCAGGTGCCTAAGTACCAGGAGACACTACCACAAGTTCCACAGGTGGTGCTCATACCACTGGTTGAGAAACACTGATCTACAGTTTAGGACCAGAGTTTGTGTCCATCTGCAGGCTGTTTGCCTCTAAGCCACTACTTGAGGCTACAGTCCTGTCCACACTTTCCTGTAAGTAGGCTCCATGAACTGTGATGGGACTTACCAGTACTTCTGAATGGTCATACATAAGATTTGGGCTCTTAGAATCCCAGCCTCTTGCTGCAATTTAACACTTGCATCCAGGTGCCTAAGACCCAGCAGACACTACCACAAGTTCCACAGGTGGTGCTCATACCACTAGTTGAGAAACACTGATCCACAGTTTAGGACCAGAGTCTGTGGTGTCCATCTGCAAGTTGAGGTTTGCCTCTAAGCCACTACTTAAGGCTACAGTCCTGTCCACACTTTCCTGTAAGTAAGCTTCATTGAATATAATAGGACTTCTGAGTAGTCAAGCAAAGGACTGAGCTCTTCACAACCAGCCTCTGGGTACAATCCTATTCATTTTCCTGGGAGTAAGCTCCACAGACTCTAATGGGACTTACTTCTGAGTAGCCAAGAATAGGATTGGGCTCGAATGCTGCACTCCTCTGCACACTTTCCTGGGAGTAAGATTCATAGATTGAAATGGGATTAACTTCTGGGTAGTCAGGCATAAGATTACAAGCTCTTAGAAACCGGCTTCTTTCCAGGGAGTAAGCTTCACTATTATATTGGAACTTACTTCTGAGTAGACAATGATTGGGCTTTGAGGCTACACTCCTATCCTCACAGGGGAGTAAAACCTGCTGACTTTAATAGAATTTACTTCAGAGTATGGGGCTATTTCTTCAGGTGCCCCCCCCCATACTTCCCACAATCTCAGGTGGAGAGATTTCTCAGAGGGGCAGGATGAGGTGGGGAGATCTCGGGGGGGGGGACACAAAAGGACTACAGTGTGGATAGGATTGCAGCCTGAGCCCAATCCTAACCGTGTCTACTCAGAAGTAAGTACCATTCAAGTCAATGGGGCTTACTCCCAGGAGTGTGTGGTCAGGATTTTAACCTTACAGTCCAATCCTATGCAGGCTTACTTAGAAGTAAGTCTCATTCTAGTCAGTGGGGCTTACTCCCAGATAAGTGTGGATAGGATTGTAGCCTCAGAGCCCAGTCCTAACCATATCTACTCAGAAGAAAGTCCCATTATAGACAGTGGGCTTACTCTCAGGAAAGTAGACAGGGCTGGAGAAACAGGGCCAGAGGGAGAGATCCAAGCCTCTGCCAATCTCCTCAGAAGTAAGTCCCATTGTAGTCAGTGGGCTTACTCTCAGGAAAGTAGACAGGGCTGGAGGAATGGGACAAAAGCCCTGGAGAATCTCATCCTCACAACACTCAGATGCTGCACCTACTTTAAGTGGAATGATTGCAATGCCTTGTCTGAATGATGGTAGTGGGAACAGTCTTTTGTATTTTAAAAAATAACCTAAGGGAGGGGAAGGAGGGGGGAGAGAGAGCCCCCCTCAGAAGGGGAGGGAGGTTCAGAAGGGGAGAAAGGAGGGGGAGTGGAGCTTCATCTCTGGGAAGACACACCCAGAGACCCTTTAAGAGAAATTCAAACATAATTGCATGCAATTCAAAGATGACGGCCCCCTCTTAACAACCGGTTTGCTAACGTCCTCCGCAAATTAACAACCAGTTCTACAGAACCGGTGAGAATCGGCTTCAGCCCACCTGTTGTTGCACCCCTTTTCAGCCCCTTAGGGGTTAAATTTCTAGAAATCAGTTCTTGGTGGTGCTCCCTTCATGAAAGGAATGAACTCCCCAAATTTCGTGCTTCTAGGTCCAGGGATTGGGGGCAGAGCATCCCTCAGTCAGCAATTCTTCAATGTAAATTTTAAAGTATACAGAGGAAAACACTTTGTGCCCATCTTCACCCCCTTTCAAAAACCCCATTCTTAGTGGGCGCCTCCATCACGGAAGGAACACCCTCCCCAAATTTCACGCTTCTAGGTCCAGGGGTTCTGACTGGGTGTTGATCAGTCAGTCAGTGACATTTCAGTTACTGTATATACTATTACATTTAATATATTATGTATAACTTAATATCAAGAAGGCTACATGCTGCTGCTCACAGGGCAAAGGAGAATAATGAAGATTTTCTTCCAGGACTCAAGGCTAAAAAAAGAGGACATATCCTGGAAAAAGAGTCCTGGAAAAAGAGGACATGGTCACCCTTTCTAGTGGCAGCATAGAGCACTTTACAGTATTTTTTCTTTGGGTAGTGAATAAGGTTTCTGTATGAAGTTTAAGTTTGTATTTTGTATTGTCTTGTAAAAATAAAGGGATTTGTGGAACACTTGAAAGTATAAAGGATTTTGCTGCTCATTCCGTGGTTACTGAAAGATGTTTAAAGAAACACAAAACAAAGCTGTTTAAAAAGCAGATACTAGAAGATAAGCAGTTTTTATCTTCATTCTTTGCAATTAGCTTTCCATTTCCTTGGTTTGTACAGCTGCTCCAGAGACAACCTCTACCCCTCAGGTGTCAGAGAGGGAAATTACTGCTTGAGGGATGTGTCAAGAACATAGAAATGTTGCATTATTTACTCACTTAGATTTATGCATCACTGTGGTGTGTGTGTTTGACAAAAGGGTCAAATACTTGCAATGCTGGATTTTATACAGACAAGCATTGAGCTGTTGCAGCGTATCCTGAACAATAAACTCACTTGATAGCCTGATGGATTCAAAGCCCGTTGTTTGGCAAGCTGCAGAGCTGTGCAATTTAGTTGTCCATACTTGTTGTTTCTCTCTCCATTCCTTGAGTTATTGGAGGACCTTCAGAAAGATCACGGAGAACAGACACAATGTCCTTGCTGAGAACCTGCCATGTACTTCCTAACAATTACCATCTAGTGCTGTGGGTGGCACATGTGGTTAAGACACTGTGCCTGTTAATCAGCAGGCCAGGGTCTGAGACCCGGGTCAGTCCCTACAAGACAGGATGAGCTCCTGTCCTTATCCCAGCTCTGCGACGCAGCTGGATCCAATCGTATTGGCTCTGCCTTTCCATTGGACTATTTCAGTGGTGTGGAGAGGGGAGATTTGCTGCTTGGGAAACAGCCTGTCCTCCATATCAATCTAACCCAGGCCTTTGTGCTTCGCATGCAGCGTATGCAGTGCCAAGCACGGTACCATAGTCTCTCAAGACTGATGGATGCCTGCTGGTTAAGTTGGATGAGGTCTTGTGAACACACATTTACGTGAAGCGGATTTTCCCATAGGAAATAATGGAAACTCAGACAATTGGTTCCACATTTCTGGAAAGCTTCCTTATACATGTCTTTTCATGTATTCATATAAAAATATTAACTGGATATTCAATATTCAAAATATTCATATAAAAATATTAACTGGATGTAAAAATGATGACAAAACACTGGGATTGAATTCAAAACATGCATTCAATGTGCATGATCTTATGAAGTCTACTTAGGCTGCAGTCCTAAAGACACTTTCCTGGGAGTAAGACCCATTTAACACAATGGGGCTTACTTCTGGGTAGACATGGTTAGGAGGCTGCAATCCAAGACACCTTCCAAGTGTCTTCCCACTTTCCCCTTCTCTCCATCCTGAGCCTCTCTCTCCCCTGCTCCCTTCTGGCTATCCCTGAGCTGCTTCCCTCTTCTCCACTGCTCTTCTCTCCCTCTGCCCAGCGGATACCCGGCCACAGCAGGAACAGAATGGAAATGTTGCTTTCGCTATGGGCAGGTGCGCTAGGCAGCCCTGATGTTTTTTAAACAGGCTGCCACCCAGCATGGCCAGCGTGTCTGCCCCAACTGCCAAGGAATTTGTTCTTTACGTGAAGCACAGTTTGTTACGTGAAGCAGAATCCTAGAGAAATTTTTGTCTGTTACGTGAAACATACTTTACGTGAGGCATTCTTTACGTGAGGCGCCACTGTATTCCGATGCTTCACCTGGGACCTGCACTGGCCAATGTTAGTATCATTTTGGAACTGCTGGAACTGCTGTAGGACTTCTGTGAAGACTCCGAAAACTGGATCTTTATTAGTTGTTGCCCTGTTCTAGTTGGTTGTAATGAGCTACAACGTCAGCACTTTGCAAGCATTTCAGCTTGGAACCCCTTCTGAGAATGACAATCTATCTGGGACGTTCCCCCCCCCCCCCCGGGAGTGATGTTGTGGCTGGAAGATATATCAAACAGGAAGTGACACCACTTTAATGCAATAACTTCACCATGCCTACTCAGAAGTAAGTTCCATTGTGTTCAATGAGACGTACTCCAAAGACAGCAGCCTGAGTGCCCCCTTCCAAGATGGAAGCTCCCAGTCCCGGATTCCAAGATGGCAGCATCCATCCCCCTGAAATGAAGTTGCAACACAAACACCCCCCCCCCAAGATACCTCACTTTGAGAATCACTGTTCTACATGTGGTATAGATATACAGTAACTGTTCCTGCATATAGTTCTGATTTAATCCTAAGGAATTGTATGAGGAATCAAGAAAGATTTCAGGCAGGTGCACCCTCTGAAAATTACTCCCAGGAAATGATATACGTTCCAATTTTTTTTGTTCCATTTCATATCACTCACCTCTGCAGGCATTTTTCTTTTAATAGTGTTTATTGTTCCACTGTACTGTACTGTTTCACTGATGCAATGTCTATTTTTAGTTCTTTTCACACTCCAGATTTAATTGTACGGAAGCCTCTTTTATTTATTTTTTCTCAGACAAGTTTTACAATGAACGTTTTAAAACTTCCGGCTGTGTAAATGAGCTGCAGTGTTGCTTTTTCCATGATAAACTGAGTGGAATGCAATGTGGTGCAGGGTACCATTTCCCTGTTTATCTGGAGTTTATGCCAATGTGTCTCATGTTTTCCTATTCGGGGGGCAACATAACACATTTCAACACACAGGGATGCACTGCTATGGCAGAATTCCTGTTCAGCTGAAATTATTACTTTATACTGCAGGCAGTTCTGTCTGATCTCTTAAGTGTTTGACTCGTCATTTAAAATTAAACTGCCGATCCTCATAAAGACAAGAAATGGCCACTAGTCAAATCAATGGGAAATATTGCCTTATTATGTTAACACTACAATGCTAATTTGTGCTGGAATTTGTGGAGGCTGCATTAAGAGGACTGTAGCTTCCAAGTCATGAGAAGTTCTAGTTCCTCTTTTTTCTGCGTTGGTCAGACCACACCTTGAGTTCTGTGTTCAGTTCTGGGCACCTCACTTTAAGAAAGATGCAGCCAAACTCGAGCAAGTCCAGAGGAGAGCGACAAGTATGATCAGTGGGATGGAAGGGAAGCCCTACGAGGAAAGGTTGGGGGAACTTGGGATGTTCAGCCTGGAGAAGAGGAGGCTGAGGGGAGACATGATTGCCCTTTTCAGATACCTGAAGGGCTGTCATATGGAGGAAGGGGCTCATTTGTTCATAGCTGCTTCTGAAAGCAGAACTAGAACCAATGGGTACAAACTGCAAGAAAGGAGATTCTGGTTGGATATCCGGAAAAAATTCCTTACGGTTCGGGTGATTCGGCAGTGGAACAGACTGCCAAGGGAGGTGGTGGACACTCCCTCACTGGGGGTCTTCAAGCATAGGCTTGACAAGTACCTGTTGGGGATGATCTAGGAGGATTTCCTGCTGCAGGCAGGGGGTTGGACTAGATGACCTACTAGGTCCCTTTCAACTCCAGGATTCTATGATTGTGCTGTATTCTGTTTGAGCTTGGGGCTGACTATGACTCAGCTCGGGGCAAGGAGAACTGCTTCCCTTTACACCTGGTAGAACCACAGCAGCCCCAATGGGTCTACGATCCGCACCACTTAGAGGTGGCGTAAATCTGAGCAGCACAGATTGCCCAGGGATGGGGCCAGAATCTGGCATAAGATCCTGACACTTGCCCACAGAACTGAACACTGCCTTCCATTTCCAGAATGCCTCACTTCCATCTTCCCCATGCCCCCCCCCCCCCCCCAATACCACATTAGTCACCTAAACACTTTCAACTAATGTACAACAGAATGACTGAGATGGAGGATAGGAACGTCAGGGAAAGAGATTTTCCCCAATCCAGATGCCATTATTGGCACTTTTTGTAAGTTGTTCCTCTATGGGAAATGTGTGACCTTGGATGCCTATATATACTTTTGGCAAGAAAATGGTGTGGAACTAAAAGGCCTCCATGTATGCACTACAACCCTGATATGGATTGGATCTCCACACAATTGCTATTTGGGAATTAAAGTAGCTTTTTAATTAAAAATAGAAAAAATGAGCATCACATCTATTTGGCTCTGATTCAATGTTGTAGGAGACCAAAAGGAAAATATTATGGGAATGGAAATATCTAAGATTATCAAAGCAGAAAGTGCCAGCAGCTTTTCATATAGTGCGGAATCAAAATCCCAGACCCAAGAGAAATACTGATCTGGTATAAAAAGCTAAGAGGTTAGTTTAAAAGTAATACCTATCATAGCTAGAGGTGGGCTATTCTGAATTCCCTGCTGCTTCTAAAGTCAGTACTTAACTGAAAGTACAAAGTCTTGATGCCAAAATCTCCTTATAATGTTAATTGATAACGTCTCCAGACACTTTTGAAAATCCCAGTGATATTTCTGCCAGTTCAACAGATAGCCTCCTTGGAGCTCCAGCTCTGTTTTTCATCTTGAGAGACGAACAAGTTTGACAATTTACGTCTATTGACCATCTCAGGTATGACCAGGAGCCATATGTCAGCTGTTTTACTTCAGAATGAACTCTATTTTACCATTTTTTTTTCATTCATTGTTGACTGTAAGTTAACAGTAATCATAGCAAAAAAAGAGTAGAACAAAATTTCTTGGGGCAGTTGTTATTTGGTCTTTAATTGGTCTTACATATTTTCTGTCCTGCTAAACAGCTCTGAAACAAATCTTAACTAACATTCCCAGACTGACATAGCTGTACCAATAGGATATATGCTGCATCCTGCAGTTGCGTGACAGTCAGGGAGTCCTCCATAAAATAAGGGATTGTTTGTTTCTTTACCTTGGAGCCATATTGCCCTTACCTTGCTCATGGAAAGTTGGTAGGATTTCACCCTCTATTTCATACAGCTTGAGCCAGAATGAGGATTGTCAGCCTAGCAGCAGATGTGGTCTGGCCTGCCACTGGAGTAAAGACCTGCCAGGAGATAACTAAGCAGGAACAGACTGGGTTGCATTTGGTATGGGAAACCAAAAGCTAATAAGGCTGTCATGAGACAATAGAGCCAAACAGAGTTGCGGTTTTCAGCTTAGCTGACTTGAAATTGCTCCTGCTGGAAGCTTGGAAGCTTGGCATGCCGGATGTGATGAACATGCCATGAGGGATTTCATTTGGAAGAGTTCTATGAGCTGCCCATAGAACAATTACCTACCTCTCAGGTTTGTTGTGAGGACAAAAGGTTAAAAGCTATGCACATCTAGACAAGTACTCGGTGATCAAAACAACCCAGCATGGATTTACCAAGAATAAATCTTGCCAGACAAATCTGATCTCCTTTTTTGATCAGGTTACGAGCTTACTGGACAGTGGCAATGCTGTGGATGTCATTTATCTTGACTTCAGCAAAGTATTTGACAAGATCCCACATGACTTTTTAATTGGGAAGTTGGAAAAATATGAGCTAGATGGGGCAATCGTTAGGTGGATCCGCAACTGGCTCGATGGCCGCACTCAAAGGGTTTTAGTAAATGGTTCTGTGTCAACCTGGAGGTCAGTTTCAAGTGGAGTACCCCAAGGCTCTGTCTTCGGCCCGGTTCTCTTTAACATTTTCATTAATGACTTAGAGGAAGGGATACAGGGGAGCCTGATCAAATTTGCGGATGACACCAAGCTGGGAGGAGTAGCAAACACAACAGAAGACAGGAGAAACCTCCAGGAGGATCTGGATAAACTAGAATCCTGGGCTGTAACAAATAGAATGAATTTCAACAGGGAGAAGTGCAAAGTTCTGCACTTGGGCAATAAAAATCAAAAATACAGGTATAAAATGGGGGATACTTGGCTTGGCAGCACAACATGTGAGCGGGATCTAGGAGTCGCCGTGGATCACAAGCTGAACATGAGTCAGCAGTGTGATGTGTCTGCAAAGAAGGCAAATGCCATTTTAGGCTGCATTAAGAGGTCTGTAGCTTCCAAGTCACGAGAAGTTCTAGTTCCTCTTTATTCAGCATTGGTCAGACCTAATCTTGAGTACTGTGTTCAGTTCTGGGCACCTCACTTTAAGAAAGATGCAGCCCAACTGGAGCAAGTCCAGAGGAGAGCAACAAGAATGATCAGTGGGATGGAAGGGAAACCCTACAAGGAAAGGTTGGGGGAACTTGGGATGTTCAGCCTGGAGAAGAGGAGGCTGAGAGGAGACATGATTGCCCTCTTCAGATACCTGAAGGGCTGTCATAGGGAGGAAGGGGCTCATTTGTTCATAGCTGCTTCTGAAAGCAGAACTAGAACCAATGGGTACAAACTGCAAGAAAGGAGATTCCGGTTGGATATCTGGAAAAAATTCCTGATGGTTCGGGCAGTTCGGCAGTGGAACAGATTGCCAAGGGAGGTGGTGGACTCTCCCTCACTGGGGATCTTCAAGCCGAGGCTCGACAAGCACCTGTCAGGGATGTCTAGGGGGATTTCCTGCTGCAGGCAGGGGGTTGGACTAGATGACCTACTAGGTCCCTTCCAACTCTATGATTCTATGATTGTATGATTCTATGTAAGCCTCTGAGGATATGTACTTTGGAATGAGTACGATAGGTATAAGAGCACAATCCTAACCATGTCTACTCAAAAGTAAGCGCCATTGTGTTCAGTGAATCTTACTCCCAGGACTGGAGCCTTGATCTCTTCAATAAAATAAATAAATAAATAAATAAAATTAAATTAAAGAGTCACTGACTGACTGACTCTCAAACGCTCACTCAACCATCAACACCCAGCCAAAACCGCCAGACCTAGAAGCTTGAAATTTAGGGAGGATATTCTTTCCATGATAGAGCAGGCCTCCGTCAGTCTTGAAAGACTATGGTATCATGCTCGGCACTGCATACGGTGCATGCGAAGCATGAAAGCCTGGGTTGGATTGTTATGGAGGATAGACTGTTACCCAAGCAGCAAATCCCCCCTCTCCACGCCACTGAATTAGTCCAATGGAAAGGCAGAGCCCATACAATTGGATCCAGCTGGTGTCGCAGAGCTGGGCTAAGGACAGAAGCTCACCCTGTCTTGTGGGGCTGACCCGGGTCTCGAACCCTGGCCTGCTGGTTAACAGGCACAGCGTCTTAACCACTTGCACCACCCACAGCCCTTATGACTCCATGATAGAGGAAACCGCTAAAAACCAATTTTTGGAAATTAAAACTGTAAGGGAGTGAAAAGCAGTTAAAAGTATTTTTTTCCAGTTGTCCTGGAGCAACTCTCTTCAGTGTTTTGGCTACTGGGACCACTCACTCCGGAAACTCCTTCAAGCAAGTTCTTACCTCTGTTTCTTTTCTGGGGTGAGGTCACTTTTGCACTGGTTACTAATATAATCTATGTTGTTTCTCCAAATCTTTCTATGTGAATCATAGCTTAAAACTGGTTCCCTGACTAATGTTGCCTACAGTGAAAAACTCTTGGAAGCTCATCTTTAAATGCTGGCAATGATGACCTATCTTTTAATGTATAAGACAGGACTAAAATATTTTAAGATAACCCACAAAGTAAAAAAAAACGTGTTAAAGGTTCAGATCTGGTAACAGCGGAAAGTGAAGCAACTGGAGAAAGCCTTTTCTCCAGAATGAATGAATGAATGAATACCAATCAACATTGATTGGTATCTATTAACTGAAATAATTATAATCTTTATGTCCATTTTACTGTATTTTCAAACTATCTACAGTATTTATATACCACTTTTCAACTAAAAAGTTCACAAAGTGGTTTACGAAGAAAATGAAAAAATTAATAGCTAATGGGTTCCTGTCCCCAAAAGGGCTCACAGTCTAAAAAGCAAAAAGAACACCAGCAGAAGCCACTTGAACAGATATTGCTGGAGTGTGTAGGGCCAGTTACTCACCCCCTGCTAACTAAAGGAGGAAAATGCATTTGAAAGAGTGCCTCTTACCCAGTTAGCAGGGGTTTCTCTGCTGGTGGGCCACTGGCTTTACCCAGTTAGCAGGGTAAAATTGACCTACAATATGACAGCATTGCGCAGTCATATAATAATAAACAATAAAATAAACATACACACAAGATACACAGCAAGTGTAATAAATTTACAAACACCCCAATACAAAAGAGGTTGGACATTTTATCATAAACAGAACAAGGCATCTCTGGGGGGACATAGCTAGTAACAACTATACACAGTAATAAGATCCCTCTAAATCACCTGCTTTGCCCTAAAGGGCAAAAGATCTACGATAAAATAAAGAGTTTATGGCTATCTAAGAGTGTAAGGCTAACTAAGAGTTTAAGGTGCAAGGATATCTCCAGGGGCAAGGAATTGTGCATCATGGGCTTGGCCATGGATAGTTTTTTTCCCCCTTTTTTTAACTAAAGCAATAAATACATTAATCTCTGCAGTTATAGTGGAAATTTATCTGGCCCTCCTCATCCCAGCAGTACATATCTTATCTGGTTGCTTCTGCTGGTGTTTCATTTGCATCTTTTTGGATTGTGAGCCATTTTGGGACACGGAGCCATTAGTTATTTGATTTTATCTATAAATCGCTTTGTGAACTTTTTGTTGAAAATTAGTATATATATACTGTTGATTGATGGCTGGATTGATATGTTGTGATATTACTGTTGCTGGATTGACCATCCTTCTCAATGACAATTATGAAAACCAGCTGGAAGCTTTTAACAGTCCTAGACACTTTCCTGGGAGTAAGACCCATTGAACATAATGGGGATTACTTTTAGTAAACATGATTAGGTTTGTGCTCCTTGCAATTGCAGCCTAATTGCAGCCCTTTTTACTCAGCACTAAACCCCATTAGAGTTACTTCCAGGAAAGTGATCCTGTACAATTCCATGGGAGTAATTCCTATTGTACGCCAAGGAACTTACTTCTGAGTAATACATAGGATTGTGCTGTAAGTATTAAAAAAACATTCACAGCATATAAACCTGCATGTCTTGTGTAACAGTACATTCAAACTACATGAAACCTCCATATCCTGCGATAGTGGAGGCAAAAAGGATCTTTCTGGAAGCCAGCTGCTTCCAGTTTTTGGTTTGATCCAGGAAAATTCTTATTTTCATCCTCATTTTCAGAATTGTTTCTAACAACCAAGTAGACATTTGCAATTTCACCTTTTTAATGTATGTCGGGTTCAGACAGGAAACACTCCTGTGATGCCCTCAGGTATAGGGGGCCAGACTTTCTCACTAATCATCAGCATGGTACCATATCTCAAAGCCATGCCAAGGAACATTAGCAGGGGATTGAAGTGGCAGCCTTAGGTTTCTTGCATGCCCTTTCATCATATTCACACGCAGTCTAGCATTTCACCCTGTTGTCTCTCCCCTGTGAATGTAGATAAGGGGGAAAGAAAGTGATGAAAGGGGCTAATGGAAGAGAGCAGAGGATTATCAGACAATAATTGAGAATGAAAGCATGGGAGGCGGTGAAAATCAAGCAGTCAGACAAAGGAAAAAGAGTCAATACAAATGTTGTACTCCGTTCTACAATTCTTTTATAGTATGTCAATTTTTTAATGGAATATTGTTTAAAACTGTTTTGAACCTCCTTGGAGTCAAAAGGTACAGGAGGGAAAGTATTTTAAATCAATCAATGACTCACCAGCTTCCTTGAATTTCATTGGCTGTTGAATTCTGGGCGACATCATAGCCCAGAATTAAAATATCATTTAATGTCCTAGGAACTTGTTTAGTGTTTTAGGTCAGCCGAAAGTAGAGGGCATGGAATATCATGATGAAGGTATTTCAATGTTCTCCCTAGCTGAGTTATACCTCTGAGCAGTGGCATAGCTAAGGATCATGTAGCCTGGTGCCAAACTCAAAGTGATGTAACAACCTGAAGTGATGTCATGCCCAAGTTTTAAAAGAAAAGTAAGAAAACTGGTTTCCTCCTCTCTAGCAGCTCGCTTCCCACTTGCCCTGCTGCTTCCCTGTACTATATCTGTCTCTATTTAATACATGGAATAAAGATGGAGTACAGGTGGCAACAGCAGGTGGCTAATGAGAGCTTCTCTGGACTTTGTGTTTTTAAAGTTTCTTAAACAACTGATAGAAAAAAAACTGATCATGGTTGTAAAGAAACATGGTTCAAAGATGACAATAATTATGAACTAACTTGGTTGAACTCAACCACCACTAGAAATGGCTGCTGCATATGTTCTGATATGACACAGAGAGAATCAGAAAGGGGGATATGCATTTTGGAATCAAGTAGAGCTGACATTTAGCCATATATTGGACATAATTACTACAGAGCAAAACTACTCAAGCTGCTATGAAAAATCCTCTTCCTGCATTCAGTGAAAACATTCTTTCCTCACTTGAATTATTTACACCCATTAGCTACCAAAAATTATTCTTATCTAAATGTTTATCTTTTGAAACATTTGATAGCTGAAATCCTCTAAAAATGTGTCCTTTTGATGTTACTGTTAAACATTCACCTTATGAATGCTAAAGAATATTTAGTTAAGGCTGCTTGTTTACCCTTGGAAGTTCCTAAGGATGAGTTCTTGGCTTTTCTGACGTCAGTAATAATATTTCCATTAACTTATGGGAGCCAGGATTTTCTAGATACGCAACAAAGGCATTCCTTAGGAAGAAAACCTTGAGCCTAGGAATCTGAAAGTTTTGTAGAATCATATTAGAGGATGAAAGCCACTTCTAAACCTTGCGTCCTGCACCATAGTTAATCTAGGGAACAAAGTCAGACCACAAGGGCAGCAGACAGAAAGAATGCGTCCCAGTAAAAATGGTGTTAGGCCTTGGTACAAAAACCTCTCGCAAAGGAATTTTCTTGCAACATGCCTACTTTTATTTTAGTCTAGCTCCCATAAAGAGATAGAGACCTAAATAAATTTAGGCTGCAATCCTAAATACACTTTCATTGAAAACAATGGGGCTTCCTTCTGTGTATGCATGGTTAGGACTGTGCTAAGACATGTTGACACATGAATGCTGATGTGAGTGACACTGAGCTAGGAAGCTGCCTTTGCAAATCTCAGCTTATTCATCATGTCCCTGGATGGTTAGATCTTTACCAAGAATTTGCCCCTTTTATGGAGTGAAAATAGTACAGTCATTATGGCGCTCCTCAAACTTTCTCCAAATACCTTAATTCTACCATCTTTCATGGGTATGTTTGAAGCCACTACTTACTCCTCTGTTGCACAGTGCTCTTCTTCCTGCCATTTCTCTTCCTGAATAATCTGAGCCATTTGGAGATCTCATGGTGGGATAGGTTGTGAAGATTTAAGCACTTTTTCTTTAATAAAAAAGTACATCTTAAAAAATAACTATGGTAGCACATTTTTGTTCCTGTTTTCCTTGGAATGCTGTTTCATAATAAAAAGCACATACTTTTGATTATGAAAAGCACACACAATTTTTGGGGCATCGTCTTAGGAATAACATACTGCTGTTTTGGATCTAGACCCTCTACGTTATTCACATGCCAAAGTGGGGTAGGAATATTTCAGTACTTTTATTTTCAATATATTAGACCTGGTGCTACCATGATATGGGGCTGCACTTGCAGATCTGTACTTATACAGCTACTCTCAATGAGAGTGAATAGGGCTTACTTCTAACAATGAGAGAGAATAGGGCTTACTTCTGGTTAAGTATGGATAGGATTGCAGCCTAGTATTGTTAAAAATCTTCTGGCTATGACATTACTCCTAGGGCACAGGTATCAAACACAAGGCCCATGGGCTGAATGTGCCCACCTTCCCATTTCAAGTGCCCCCAAAGAACTTCTCTTGGGAGTTAGCCCCACTGACTATAATGGGACTTACTTTCAAGTAGACATGCAGAAGACTGGACTCTAGCACTTGGGAAACACCATTAATGCTGACTTTGGCCCTCTGTATGAAATGCATCGGACACCCCATCCTAGGGTAATGAAATCATCTGCGATCCTAATCTCTAGGTAGGCTGGCATAAGCCCTGGCATAAGTCCTATGCTGACCTGGGAGTATCATAAAAGTGCTGTGATGCACTTCGGTCTAATTTGGGGGAGGGAGTTCGACCACTGCACAAGCATATGCCAACCTCCTCACACCACGGGAAGATATGCCAGCTGAGTTAGGCTGGCCTAAATTGGTTAGGATTGTGCCCATCACTTCTGGTAGGACCCAGCAGATTGTCATTCTAAAAAGTGGGTCTTGGTGCTAAAACGTTTGAGGACTATTGACTGTATGTGCAGAATTATCAGATATTGGAGAAAAGTTGATATGTGTGTTCTAAAAACAGGGGCGTCACTAGGGTTCACGTCACCAGGTGTGGGAGGCCAGTGCGTCACCCTCATGCAGTGGGCGGGGCAACAACCTGGATGGCGGGCATGGTTATGTGCCATTACTCCACTTCTGTTTGTTTTATGGCCACACATTTTGATAGATAAATATATTTCAAAGTGGTTTGTTTCACTGCATTTTGCTGCAAATTATGCATGCAACAGTATATAACATGATGGGATTATTCCTATAAACCATTATTTTTAGCCATTTTGGTCACTTGTGGTGTCACCCCCTCAAGAGTGCCACCTTTCAAACAACTTATTGCAGTGGTTCTCGAACCGTCTAGCTTGGGACCCACCTTGTAGAGGAACAACCTGTCCAAGACCCACTAAAAGTATTGTCATGTCTGGAAGTGACATGATCAAGCAAATTAAAACAAATAAATAATTGTAAATACATTAAAGTTAATTAAGTAAATAACCTCAAACCCCTGCACTCCCCCCAAAAAATTCAGTAAGATTTTCAACACCCAATTAAATTTTTAAGTTCCTATATTTAAACAGATTCAGTATAATTTGGGATTAAATAAGTTTTAAACCCAGCAAGTTTTTATTTTTCCTAGACTAGAGTGACCATGTGTCATAATTGGACAGAGGAGAAATCCCCCCATGTAGGACACCCCCAAAAAGTGTAGAACATAAAAGCTCAAAGCACTTGTGTACATTGCTACCATGTGCTTACTGAATATTGCATTTAAAATTATTACATATAATTTAATGCATACAGTGTTTAAATTAACTACTTTAAATATATATTTCAAGTGGTTAATTTAAACACTATGGCTGCAATCCTAAAGACACTTTCCTGGCAGTAAGACTCACTGAACTCAATGGGGCTTATGCTTGAGGAGACATGGTTAGGATTGCACTGTATATTGATTATTATTACTATTATTAAATTTATAATTATTAAATATAATTTATTACATATAATTTATGAATTACAAGCACATTACATGCTGCCTGCTCACAAGGAAATGGAGGTCAAAGAAGGTACTTCCAGGACAACAAGGCTAAAAAAGAAGACATGTCCTGTAAAAAGAGGACATCTGGTTAAAAATATTTAAAAAGTCAAAACTACCTTATTACTCCCCCTCCCAGAAAAGGCATTAAAACCTCAGAGGAAAGATCGCTGAAGAGCCAGATGAGGCTTGAGTAGAGGGAGAAGAGAAGTTTGGACTTTACAAAGGCTTTACAAATAAATTTTTTTGAAAAATTTCCTTGATCTGCTGAGCCAGTGTCAGTGTTTTTTTTTTTTGGGGGGGGGGGGGGGGTGCTGCCTTCTGGAGCCCTTTCAAGCTCAAGGAGCCTGGGATCAGAACCATTCTGGAAGCCTTGCACCCACCCCCCCCGGACTGCATTGCACCCCCTTGGACCTTCCACACCAGCCAAAGCACGTCTGGTTACTCGTGAGGAAACAATGCAAATGGGAGCTTTTAAAGAGGGAACTTCCTCCTGGAGTGATTGGGGGGCGTCAGTGATTCAGGATCATTCTGGTGTCCTTGGTTTCCTCTCAGCCTGCCCTTTCTGGCAGACTAAGGCTGCAATCCAGAGCAAATTCAGCCTGCTCTGACCTAACTGCACTCTCCTAACTCTTCTGTATCCAGAGCAGAAAGTTATGCTGAATCCAGAGAGTCAGGAAGCCTGGGCCGCCCTAACTGCTCCAGAGCATGCTAAGTAATTGACACAAGGGGAAGACTTGCTCCTGAGGAGACACCCCTCAGATCACACTGAACAAGGAACAGCTGTGGTGCCTACAGTGACTCTGCACATCACCTGGTGCGGAAGTCTGTGCGTCATCCCTGGGATGCGCGCCCCCCCCCACCTGGACTGCGCAGTCACCAAAGTTGGCGCCTGCGCAGTTGTTTCTGAAGCCAACTGGCTTCAGAAAGAGTACTGCGCAGGCACCATCTCTGACACCTGCGCAGTACTTTTCTGAAGCCTTTTGGCTGCCGCTCCGCCTCCTGAGTGAGGCCGAATGGCTGTGCAGAGGCGCGGACTTTCTCTGCTCTAAGGAAGTCTCCTCTGAAGCTGTTCGGCATGCTCAGTGTGTTTCTGTGCAGTGCACCTCAGATGGCCGTTTAGGCCATCTCCTCAGACAAGTGGCAGCTTCTGGCTGCTGCTCCGCCTTGGAGCAGGCCTGAATGGGGTGCTGACGCCCGGGGCCTGCCAAAGGACAGTCAAACTCCTCCGGCACATCACCCCATACGGAGCGCATCACCCAATGCAGCCCACACCAGCCGCACCAGTCTGGTGACGCCACTGGGTGCCTGCCTTATAAGGAGTCCCTGATGAGATGCCAGTACATTCTACAGTGAATACAAGGGGCTTCTTGGAGTGGCCTGCTGTATCCTGAGGTTTGTGGGCAGCTGTAGTTTGTTCCATATCCTGAGGTTGAGAGGCAGGGGTTGCACCTAGGATGGCCAAGAACTCAGATTTTTGGTCAACACTGCCATTCTTACTCGGGCCTTATCATGGACCCCTATGGGTCTACTCATTACTATACCTGCTCCTGAGGTGGTATAACTCTGAGGGCTGGAAGAGGGCATTTCTGCCTTGGAAACAGGCTTTGGATACAGAGTAACTGCTCTGCCCTAGGCAATGCTAAACATGCCCTCAACTTGCCTCTCCTGAGCTGCTTAGGCTGCCCCAGTTAGGGCAGAGCAGGTCCACCTCTCTTAGGGCACCCTATCTTGCCTTGCTCTGCCCTAAGCCTCCTTCAGAGTAACTGGGCTGGAGCATCTTGCAGTTGCTCCAAGCTAGTGTTAGATAGGGCAACCTAAGGGCTCTTATGTGGACAGATTAGTTGCTCTGGATTGTCCTGTAAGCTGTGGATATATGGGTCACTGTAAATTGTAGCAGTGTCTCCTTATCACAACAGAGTTGACGTGCAAGTCAGTGGAGTTTGAAAGTAATGTAGATTGGGGGGCATGAAAAGAAGGAAAATGGGGGGCTATCCAGCAGGAAGGAAATGGGAGAGAATGGCACAAAAACCCAACACTGATCACATCAGCAAATTCTACCTTCATATTTACAAGGATTATCTTCAAACTTGATATACAGATCCTGAATGAAAAAGTGAGAAATATATTTCAAATGAGGGAACTATTGTGTGAGAGTCCACATTATGTACCACACAGATCTGGAAGATGCACATTGTTCCCTGTGTGTGTACCCTTGTTTTGTACATAGTTTTCTTATCATGTTTTTAAACTTGTCTACAGTCCTGTTTTTACAATGTTTTGTAACTGAACAACACTGGGTAGAAGCCAGACAATCACCAGTTTCTGGTACTGTTATCTCAGTCCTGCATCCATATTTTTTTTTTTGGGGGGGGGGGGATTTTGGCCAGCTCAAAAATTGGCTGTTTATCTTCTAAATCATTTGATCTAAAGGTATTGGCTTTTGTGATGTGTGAATTCCTTTTATCAACTTAACTGCATTCATATGCTTAAACTGTGGGAAATTCGGAAAAGAAAATTCTCTGGGGAAATAATATGTTTGTTTTGAACTCGGTCTGTCTTTTTGTTTTCTCTTCTTTTGTTCTTCTTCTTTTGTTGTCCAGTGTCTAGTTTTTGATTGCCGAGTTCTTCAGGAGCAAGCACCCATCTTTTTCCATGTATAATTGCTGTAACCCTTGGAAGAGGATAAAACGAAGGTAATGAAGGTTGGTGAATCCTGTGACCTGGAGGTTGTGGGAACATTTGTCATTCTGAGGATTGTTCCTTGTATTGCAAACTGCAAAGTTTTCAACCTTGGATGTGCTTGGATCCATTACGACCCCTGAATGGTAATAGCTACACTCCATCTGCTGAGAAGGCTATGACCTTGTCTTGCAGATCGAGTCCTAGCAACTATTATTTGTGTCTGCCATATTAAGCTTTACTCAAGTAGACTGTTTCAGTGCCACACATCGGTATGGTTTACCTGGAAATCACTACACAAATTCTCCGAGATCTATTCTGGTCTTTTGTATCTTACAAACACATCTCTTGTGTTTGTTGATTTATTTTATTGTGTTTTATTGTGTTTGTTGATTTATTTATATTTTATTGATTTATTTGTGTCCCACCCTTGGTGACTTTGTCGATGGTCTACTTGACACAAAACTGAAGATGATGTCTGCCTATGAGGACTAATCCACATTTCCCATTGCCTCGTCTAATTAACGTGGCACCATAGCCCAGTAACAGAGCAAGTGCCTGCAGATTCAATCTTTAGCATTTCTAGCTGAACGGTCAAACGGGGACAAGCAGCTTTGGTACATTTATGCCAATATTCTTTGCCAGAAACATACAAAGCAGGAAGAGATTACTCTCAAAACACACAGTAGACATATGCAAAAGAACTACAGCAAACTCCACTTGACTTTCATCACTTTGCTTTTTCAGCCGTTTTCGGTTATAACCACATTTCAAATGTCATCTTGTAGGTTTTTCATGTATTCACATGTGTTATGTAGTTATTTACATTTTTTTAAGCAGCCAAAATAAATCTGCAAAGTAAATAAGGCTATGCTTTGAAATTCATTCATCCATTTTATTTTCATCCATGTTTCAGTCTAACCAGATGAAAGTGCAAGCTATTACTGTACAGACTTTGATGTGCTGTCACTTAGCAAGTATCATGTCCCTTTCATATCTTCACATTCCATGCAGGGAAAACAGCATCGCCATGACACAAACATCTATCATCAGGGGGTATGAATTGACGTTCAGTTAACTGAAGATGTCCAATTCATGAACATATGCTTTGTTAAGCATACATGAATAGCAGGGAGGTTCAGCCCCTTCCCTATTCCACTTCATTGATCAGGGACTTTGTATGCTGGATATAATTAACCACAGAAATGGATATGTACGTTTTGAGATTCTCTGTGGACGCAATACTAACTAGCTCTCCAGCCCCAAGGTAAAGGCAATGTAACTCTGAAGTAAAGGAAAAACATTGCCTTACTTTGAGGAGTCTTCTGTGACTGTCCTCCAACTGCAGGATGCAGCACATGCCCTACTGGCACAGCTATGTCAGTGCTGGAAAGCTGGTAGGAGTGCATCCTGATTTGTTATTTTGGGTAGTGTTCACACTGTAGTTCAGACCTGGAGCTGGACATACCACTTTTAAAAAAAAAAATGTTTGAGAAGAGTTTGCATGCGCAAATGTAGATATCTACTCTCTTGTGAAAACTGGTTTGGTTCAGTTATTTTAACCAAGATCATGGTGTCAGGATGTGTGATGGCCTGCTGAATTTAATCTGGGTGCTACCTAGATGGGTGGTCAACATGGAATTTTTAGGTACAACTTATTTTGTTATTGAAGTTATTGAAGAAAAATGGAATATAAATGAAACACAGCTTTAACTTAATTAACAGTATTTTATTTATCAGCTATTTTGTCTCAATGTGAATGAGGTTGGCTCTTTAAATTAAAATATAAATGTCCAATGAGTAGCAGCTTGCTTACCATGATAACCTGGCAGGCAGTTAATCTTCCACTCTGGGGCTGACAGTGGCTTCAGTAAGGTTCAGGTTTCAGCTTTCAGCGGCCTTCCCAGACTGCCTTCCCTGCCTTCCCAGGGATTGGGTACATAGTGATAATTGCTTCCCATTTGCAACTGAATGCAGAAGAGGAGAATTGTCTGCCTGAAATGACATTATTTATTTTATCTTATTTATCTTATTTTATCAGGGCTGTGGGTGGCGCAAGTGGTTAAGACGCTGTGCCTGTTAACCAGCAGGCCAGGTTCAAGACCCAGGTCGGCCCCACAAGACAGGGTGAGCTCCTGTTCTTAGCCCAGCTCTGTGACGCAGCTGGATCCAATCGTATTGGCTCTGCCTTTCCATTGGAATAATTCAGTGGCGTGGAGAGGGGAGATTTGCTGCTTAACAAATCCAACCCAGGCTTTTGTGCTTCGCATGCAGCGCTGAGCATGATACCATAGTCTTTCAAGACTGACGGAGGCCTGCATATTTTAAGCCAGGGAAAATTTTATTTTCCCTGCACCTGCATCTTATTTTCCTTTCCCTGCACTTATTTTAAGCACCTGTCGGGGATGCTCTAGGAGGATTTCCTGCTGCAGGCAGGGGGTTGGACTAGATGACCTACTAGGTCCCTTCCAACTCTAGGATTCTATGATTCTATGAAAAGGAAAGTGATTCATTGCTTCCCTGACTAATGAATCCTGACTAATTGATTTGTTAGTTACCATGGTAAATATTTGTTTTTGTATAACAAGAAAATGGGTATCCATTGAGATTCCTGGAACCAAACTTCACGGATAATGCGGTAAATGCATTTGCATTTGAAGTATTTGCATTTGCATTTGCAATTTGCAGAATGAGGTGCATTTGCGCAACCTGTAAATGCATTTGCTGTTTGCTATTTCACAGCATGTTAGTATTATCATTAGCATTTGTCTATTGCAGTTGCAATGCTAACTGACTTACTATTTTGCCTGAAAACCAGAAGTGGATCGTAGTTGTGTCAGGGAGATGCTCTGAGGACCAGGGAGGCCTAGAGAGAGAGGCATCTTCTCACAGGCCAGTTGCTACCTCAGATATGTTTTTACCGCCATTACTGCTATCCTCCCTGCAGATATGGATAGTGGTCACAATTTTGTGTAAAGGTTGGGAATGACTCTTTTATAAGCTTACAGAGGTGGATATTAAGATTACGGAGCAGGTTCCGTTTGTATAAACAATAAAGCTTACAACATGAAATAGGACTCTCCAAGGCCTTGTGAACAAGATGGCTGCCTCAACATTTCTGTACTCCAAAAATAATACAATACATTAATCAAATCATTAATATTAGTTTACAGCCCTATTATGTTTTCTTTGCCACGTTGTCATGCCCCTGACTGCCTCAAATACTTAGGTGACTTTTCTCAGTGACAAACATTCTGCCTGCACCCGGTATTTGAGAAGCATCTCCTTCTTCCAGGTCAGACATCCTCCAAGAAGACACAGAGACAAGGTAAGTATCAACCAAGGTTACTTTACTTCAGTGAGGCACACAAGCGTAGTGGTTTCTTATATCTCTCATTCCTTCACAGATGCAACCTTCAAAACTCCAGGACTTGCAGGTCCCTCAACAGGTGAGATAAACAATGTCCCTCAACACCCCCGTCCAACAACCCTGCAATCCAGAGTAACTACGGGAGCACATAAGAGATATTACGTGTACCTGTAGTTACTGCACCCCCTAGTGAAAACCTATGGGAAATTCATATTGCAATCCAGAGTAAATTGTTCTTACACTGGAGCAAGGACTCCCCATAGTTACTCTGGATTGTGCCCCAAGTCTCTCTTTTTTTTCCTCTCAGGTATCTCCAGGAGCCCCTTCCTCTCACCTCCAGGGTCGCTCCTCCAACTGAGTTGTTTCTTGCGCAGCCTCCTCCTTTGAATCTCCCGCCAGGTCTGCCCTCTCCCAGCTGCCTCTCATACTCCTCGGCAGGAATCTTGCACCTCCCTGTGCATACCAGTGGGGAGAAGGTCCCATGGTTATCCCCCTCCGGGGTCTGAAGTTTCCCCTCCCTCTGTTTCTCAGTTCAACCAAGTCTTTCTTTGACCACACTTCGACGGTGTCTGGAAATTGGTCAATGTCTTGAGGGGAGGGGGGGTACAACGGGTGGCAGTGGACGTACAACTCTCGCCCATGTGAACCCCTTTCGGCTCCATGTTGTACTTTGTGTACCCCTCCCAATCCACTTTGCCACACACATGAATAAATTCAAAAACAAATACAGCTTCTTTTTCAGTTAAAAGCATTCAAACACACCACAAGACTCCTGCCTTAACAGGAGTTAAGAACCCTAAAGTGGACCATTTGATTATTTTTTTAAAATTTTGTTATTGGTGATTGAACCCAATTAATGAGAAAACACTTTATTTGCCAATTTTCTCCATAATAGTGTTCAGTGTTCAGTGTTCTCCATGTTCTCCATGTTCAGTGTTCACACATAGAGTGATTGATTAAGCAGCTCATGCCAGTTGAATTGGGCATTTATCTGGGATAAAGGTTCTAGATTTTTACAAATGGTTTGCTGTGGATAATAAAGAATGCACCTAGCTCTTTTCTAGAAATAGAATAATAATCTGAATTGTCAGTTAGGATGATATAAAATAAAGAATGCCTACTTAGATATTTAATTAACAATTCCTGTCCTTCAAAAATTAAGTTCATGCAGAAATCATGAGCCTCCTTTGTTTATGGAATCAGGGTAAACCAACAGTTTACTCTGGCTCCTATAAAGTACAGGCCTCCCTTATAATTAGCTGGGTCAATTCTATGAATGTGTAAATGTCAAGTAAAGTTTATTACTAAGTATTTTATCAAGAAAAACATTTAATCACAGTGAAGGGAAAGATACTTATATGCCTCTGGAATGAAAGAAAGACTGCCAGAATGAGAATTAAATGTTAAAGAAAGCAAAGCATCTCAAGCCAAAGGTTTCAAGCAAGCAGATGCTCATTTATCATGAGTTTTTCTCTATGTGCCGTCCTGGGATCATGCCCTGAGCAGGTCTTTTGCAACAAAAAGCAATGAGCATGTGACTAATAACTTGAGAATGAGTTCAATGTGTGCTGCAACCTTGTTGGCCAAACCTGTATCCCTTAAAAGTCATTTACAGAAATAAACAATGGCAGAAGAAAAAGAAGAATGGGTAAGAATGTGATTAATTGAAAACAAAATCCAGGCGATAGTTTATATTATGCTCACTGAGCTCTACTTCCCATGGAAGTACTTGGTCTCATCCAATAATATCAGGCGCTTGTATGTCTTTGCTTTCCTAGCATCTTTGGGATATAGTCAAAAACCCGCAATCAGTCATGGAATGGTTTAACACCCTGAGCTTTGGGGGATCCATTTTGAACTTTGTGCTCACAAACCAGATGCTAAACAGTTGTGAAGAGGGGGGACAGGCAGGGTTTGGATGCAGCGATTGGCTCGATATTTGCCAGGAGACTGCCTGGCAACTCCCACCCAATCTGGATTGCAAAACAAATACAGCCATACAGTTAGCAGATCTACCAACAACATGAAATCAGCCATGCAGATGTGGGCTGACTAAATGTTAGGTCAATTTGGGCCAAGTCACAATACCCTTAAAATCCAGCATCTCTAAACTCTTGTGAGATCATACAAACAAAGTTTTCACATGTGATGCTTTGTTTTTCAGTCCTAAATCCTGGGTTGGCCAGAATGGCCATTCCCAGGACAAACGCTTCTCCTCTCATTTCTACTCTGGTTTACTCTGGACTGGAGATCAACATAGTACCGAGAAGGAGACGCCCAACGCAGAGTGAAATTTCATAGAGTGAAAATAGACTCCATTCTGTCATTTTAAAAGTCAAGGTGCAAAAGGCAAGGCAATGGGAGAAATGATCTGTTTCTTTATCAGAGTAGAAGAAAATTTATATGCTCTGATGCAGATGAATGTTAAATACAGTGGTCAGAAAAAAGGATACGAAACTCCCTAAAAATAGCTGCATGACAAAATTAAAGAAAAAAAAGATCGTGGTCCTTCAAGACCTAATACAACTACCTTCTATCCAACTGTAGTCAGGAAGTTGTCTTTGTTCTCATGTGCTCCTGCTTCTAGATTGAGCATGTCAGTCAAAATCTTCACACAGGTGGCAGGAGACAACCACACTCTCTATCAGCATGAATTCAACACAAGGAAGAAGGGCCTGATGTAATTTAAACAACTGGCATGCATTTTTAACTCATCAGTGAAGGATTCCTTGTTGCCAGTTCATGTTTTAAAAAGATTCCTGGAATCTATCTATGCATCTATTGCTCCAGTATAAGTTGGCAACACTGTCGGTGTAGGCACAAGCATCCCAGTTTGGATCAACTAACCAGTTAAGAATATAAGAAGGCCAAAGGCCCATCTAGTCCTGCTGCCTGTATTACACAGCAGCCCACCAGATGCTTCAGGGAGCACATAAGACACCTGTTTCCAGGTGACCCCTTGCATCTGCCAGTTTAAGGTTGTCCACCTCTACAGACACTGCTCATAGCTTGTTGCACGTCCAGTGCTACATTTAAGCTTCCTTTTATCTGTAAAAATAGGTGTACAATGCTTCAGAAAATACCAAACTTAGCCAGAATCCATGTTGGTACCTTTTTGATTTGGTAAATTATGGGCTGTCCTGCCATTTCAGTTGGGTATCTGTTGATAAGGATCTGTTGGTGAAGGACCTCTTTGTTTCCTACAATTTAGACATGTACAGAAGCAATTTTCAACCTTTCTTATTTCATGGCACACTGACATGGTGACAGAATTATCAAGACACACCATCTGTTTTGGCATTTGAGTAGGCAAACTGTGCTGCCAACGGGAAGCTCACATCCCCCAATGACCCAACTATAAATGACGCTTCCCAAACTCCCCTGGCACATCTGCAGACCATTTGTGGTGCAGCAATACACTGTTTGAAAAATCACTGATCTAAGGTGTAAATTTTAAAAATGTAATTGGTTCAGTGAATCCCACAATGAGAAACATTAGTCATCCTGATGAAATTAATCTGTGTACAAACCATTGTTGGAAGTGGTCCTCAGTCATTCCATTGAGAAAAGTTGGTGAACAAAATTTCATATCAGCTGCTAATGTGTACTAACCAAAGTGATTCTTATCATTTGGATTGGCCTGGTTGAGTACTACCATGTCTCCCCTTGTGTTCCTGATGGCAAATGAAGAGCAATTGCTGCCACTGGTACCAAAGCCTCTAACAGACCCATTTGGTCAAGCCAACCCCTAACCCTTCACTACCATTGGCAGCAATTACTCTCAGTTTGCTTTTCGGAACCTAAGAGAAGGCATGCTATGGATAGCCCTGTGCAGGATGTTACTTTAGGGTCTTGAGCAACCTGATCCCAATCCTGTTACTAGCCCAAGGATAATTCTCTCCCTTGTATTGCAGAGGAAGTGACAACTACTCAGTTTCATACAATTTCTCAGACTAGTTGAATTAGTTAAGCAAGTTTTTCTTTAAGGCTTCCAGTTTCATAACAAGCTAGTGGGCATTTTAAATGCATGTTTAACATTTGATTGCTGTTATAACTTTGTAATATAATTCGTTTAGGTACTGCAGCATGTCAAGTCTTGTGAAATATCTTTTGAACTACTACTTTGTCCTGCTAACATGTCTCTGCTTTGTTGACTTTTGCACAAATCATTTCCAGATGTTGCTGCTTTTTATTTCTGGCAATTTCCTTTTGGTATCAGCATTTGGGAAGGTTCGATCAAGCAGGAATGGAAAGTGAAGGACTTTGTTAAAACCGCAAGAGGCATTTAATACCGACAGCTAGAGTGAAAATTTTCCTAATGACTTGTCTGGAGTCCCTCAGCCTCATACAAGTCTAGCCCTCTATCCATTAGCTCACTTTGCTTTGCTCTCAGAAATTCTTACTTTACCCCAAGTGTCAAAAGCCCTCACAGCACCACAGGAAATCTACCACAGAGACATGAGCTGCAACTCTACAAGTAGCTCTAACCCAGAAGATTTTGAAATGCTTGTGGGAAATCTCAGAAATCAGAAATTCAAGAGTCCAATTTGTTGGTGTAAATAAGCCAGGCCCATTTTCCTTTATGAAAGGAAACAATGATAAACATAGGCTGCAATCCAGAGCAAATTCAGCCTGCTCTGACCTAACTGCACTCTCCTAACTATTCTGTATCCAGAGCAGAAAGTTATGCTGAATCCAGAGAGTCAGGAAGCCTGGGCTGCCCTAACTGCTCCAGAGCATGCTAAGTAATTGACACAAGGGGAAGACTTGCTCCTGAGGAGACACCCCTCAGATCACACTGAACAAGGAACAGCTGTGGTGCCTACAGTGGTGACATGACTCTGCACATCACCTGGTGCGGAAGTCTGTGCATCATCCCTGGGAAGCGCGCCCCCCCCCCCACCTGACTGCACAGTTACCAAAGTTGGCGCCTGCGCAGTTGTTTCTGAAGCCAACTGGCTTCAGAAAGAGTACTGCGCAGGCACCATCTCTGACACCTGCGCAGTACTTTTCTGAAGCCTTTTGGCTTCGGGGGAGACTGTGCAGGCGTCAGAGTTGGTGCCTGTGCAGTACTCTTTCTGAAACCATTCGGCTGCCGCTCCGCCTCCTGAGTGAGGCCGAATGGCTGTGCAGAGGTGCGGACTTTCTCTGCTCTAAGGAAGTCTCCTCTGAAGCTGTTCGGCATTCTCAGTGTGTTTCTGCGCAGTGCACCTCAGATGGCCATTCAGGCCATCTCCTCAGACAAGTGTCAGCTTCTGGCTGATTCTCCGCCTTGGAGCAGGCCTGAATGGGGGTGCTGATGCCCGGGGCCTGCCAAAGGATAGTCAAACTCCTCCGGCACATCACCCCATACGGAGCGCATCCCCAATGCAGCCCACACCAGCCGCACCAGTCTGGTGATGCCACTGGGTGCCTGCCTTATAAGGAGTCCCTGATGAGATGCCAGTACATTCTACAGTGAATAGAAGGGGCTTCTTGGAGTGGCCTGCTGTATCCTGAGGTTTGTGGGCAGCCGTAGTTTGTTCCATATCCTGAGGTTGAGAGGCAGGGATTGCAGCTAGGCTGGCCAAGAACTCAGATTTTTGGTCAGCACTGCCATTCTTACTCAGGCCTTATCATGGACCCCTATGGGTCTACTCATTACTATACCTGCTCCTGAGGTGGTATAACTCTGAGGGCTGGAAGAGGGCATTTCTGCCTTGGAAACAGGCTCTGGATTCAGAGTAACTGCTCTGCCCTAGGCAATGCTCAACATGCCCTCAACTTGCCTCTCCTGAGCTGCTTAGGCTGCCCCAGTTAGGGCAGAGCAGGTCCACCTCTCTTAGGGCACCCTATCTTGCCTTGCTCTGCCCTAAGCCTCCTTCAGAGTAACTGGGCTGGAGCATCTTGCAGTTGCTCCAACCTAGTGTTAGATAGGGCAACCTAAGGGGTCTTATGTGGACAGATTAGTTGCTCTAGATTGGGCTGTAAGTGTTGAATTATTTGCACTGCCTATAAACTAGAATGGATCAACTCTTCATTACCCATAGCATTTCTGTTATATTTCCCAGATCCACAAATTATCTAGATGTTCCAAGATGGTGATATTACAAATTGGCACGCAATATCTATAGCAGAAATGAGGCCCTAGGAACAAGTTTTAAATATTGGTCAAGGCCAGCCCACAGGCGAGCCTGTGACTTTGATTTAAAAAGTCCCCCCTGTGGCTTTCTAGGACACTCAATCCTTCTCCTTTCATCATCATCATCATCATGTAATAAACATAGAATATTTTCAGCTCATTGATTCCAGCTCCAGTAATTTCCAACTCATGCCCAGAGCACCTGATGTAGAGAAATCCTGTGCAAGATAAAAACATGTCCTTATGGTGCCACAGTAGAGGAATGGAGCTCTCTGACCCAATCGGTAGTTGAATTTGCTCTTCCTTACTATAGACAAACACCTAAACCCTATTTGTTATGCAAGGAAACAACCAAGCAAGCCCAACCTTCAGGCAATAAGCTTTAAACAACAATAAGAGCCTGGCTGGAGCAAGCTATGTATATGAGGACTACATGATGGGAGAAAACCCCAATAATACTTGTAGATCTGGTCAGAGAGCCACATTTGAAATTCCATCTTGCAATTCTCACTTGGAGGTCACCAACATTTTACTTACATCACCCTACTTTCTTGGTCAAAAGATAGCACTCACAATAAGCCTGAAAGATAACTCCTGTTCTGCTTCTTTATCTGTTCCTCCCCTGTCCTTCCACACTTCATTTATCAAATCAAAAAAGGTACAAACATGGATTCTGGCTAAGCTGGGCATTTTCTGAAGCATTGTATGCCTCTTGATGTCCTTTTCTCTGGTCAGGGCTGGTTTTATGAGTTGGAGGGTCCCATTGGAAATAATCTTTTTTATTTAGCCTCTTTCTCTGCAACTCCTCTCTTCCCTAGATATATCTGATCATTGAATTGAAGCCTTCCTCAGCTGTATCAGCCTAAGCAATACAACTGGGGTAGGCAGTTGACTGGGCAGGTAAGATCGTTGGCAGTGGAAGCTTCCTAAATCACCATACCCTTCCCATGTGCCTCTTCTCTTCCATTTCCTCTTTCCTGCACCCATTCTTCCCTGGTCTGCACCCCCATTGGGACATCCTGCAGCCCTGTTAACATTTTGCCTCCTCACCTGTCCTGTAAATTTGACCTCTCGGACAGTTGGAGCCTGCACGTGTATTGCAACCACTCTTTCCTTTCCTTACCTACCTTCCCAGCAACCAGTTATATCAATGCAGCTGGCTATTTTGCTATGCCAAGGTACAAAAGGTGGCTAGCCACAACCTGAATAGCCTGAAAGGATATGTTGTGACTCAGAAGTGCATCTCAAGCTGCTCGTTCAAATGATGGAATATATGGAGGGCCATATACTGTAAAGTGATGCATAGGTAACCTTATGGAGCACTGATTCCAGTCATGCATAGGGAAGATCATGTAAAGAATGAGGTTTTCCTTCCATGCAATACTATGATGACATTTTGGGTAGATAAAATTCCAGGCCCCAGCTTATGAAATTGTAGGTTTTTCTGACTGTAAGACAGTGGAATACATCCAACAGATCATATCCTCTTCCTCCAACTGCCCTCTCTGCCTTCTGTCTTTGGTTGTTTTGTTGGTTTTTACACTCCATTCAATTATTTTTGACATGAGTGAGTCTTGTCCCTTGTCAGCTAATTCAACAAAGCCCTTCTCTGTATGATGACCACAAATTGGAACAATGTGTTTCAATGACAGCAAATACTCCTGCTGCTCTCGTCTCCGATTTCAGCAGCCTTTGCCACGGACCTCAGGTTTGTGCATGGATTGTCCTGAATCACATCCTGACTGGTCAGTTGGGCATATCAGGTGGCAGAAGCTGTCATGTGCAGACTCCTGGCATCTCATGGCTACTATGTCCATGCCAAAACGGAATTAAAGCCACCTTCCTGCTCTTTGTGCTAAGCGAGAAACACAACAGGGAGAAACATTTATTATTTTTTTAATGGCTCCATTTCCACCTGACTGATGCTTAATTTCATTCTTTGAACAACGATTTTACACCACATATTTCTGGTAACTCAAACAACACAAGCTGCAGCTCTTTGGTGCAACAAAGGCTTTGGAGTGCATTGCTCCATATTCAGTTTATTGTAAACATTTTGGTGGAATGTGTTCGGCCCCACAAATTGTTCGTTATTTCAAAACACTAGCTGAGGAACAAAAACGAAAAGGAAAGGAGTCCATGTGGCAGGTCCTGATTATGGCTTTTGGGAAACCTCAATAATTTTGCTTAGCTTGGAGACAGATGATGAACACTGTGTTAACAAAGACCATCTGTCACTCACAGAACTCTGGAAAGGGGGGGAGAATGAGGGTATTTAATCCATCCATCAGCTGTTCCGAGGCTGTCCACAGAGCAATGAGAAGCTGTGGGCTAATCTGAAATATCTGATCATCGCCTGCTAGCTGTACGTGCTTTTAGGCAAACTATTCTATGCTGAAGTCTGTATTGCATAGAGGCAATTGTGATGCAAAGATAGCCTGTGATGGGTACTGTGCCATATCTTCAAATATCTGATATTTCCTAGTACAACAGGGAGTTTGGTTTATTTTAATCCCAGAGGAAATGAGGGTTTATTTCTTGCTTGCTTGCTTGAAAAGTTAACCCAAGATTAGTCTAACTAAACTTAGATGCAAAACATACTGCAAGATTGGGACTGCATGTTCGCTTAAAAAAATAAAACAGTTGCATGGGGTCCTGATCTGGACTGGGACGACAGTGAGGATGAGAAGGCTTTAAGCCTTTTCCTTGCTGCACTCCCAAAGTGAATCAGTTGTTGTTTTCTCCAGGAAGGAAGCTCCCATTGGCACATACTGTCTTGATCCCACATTTTGAACCAAGATGTTGTCCCTCTATTAGCTTTTTGTCCACTCGGATCATTGTCAGAGACCCTTGCCAATGCTTCCCCCCCCCAATCTGAAGTTCACTAAAGCAAGCATTCTGCCCTCACGGCTGAAAAGGAAACAAATTACCATTTCATTCGTGGTTTTGTAAACCCATTACTCTTACAAGAGCATCAAGAAGCCAAGAAAGAAAAGCAAACTCTTTGCCCTGAAAACAGTGGAATATCTGATTGCTGTTCTCAGAAGAACTGAAAGCTCCAACTGCTTTTGGGAAGACAATTTCTTTTCTAATCTTATCCTCTTTGGATGTCAAATGCAGGCAGTTTGGGTGTTGGACTTCTGGCTCCGTCTCTCCCTCTGTACACCATATGTTGTAGAATTTGGCCTTTTTTAAACCATGCCAGCCAAAGTTGGCCATCTGGCTTGACAGATTCCGTGACTGTGCATTTCACAGGCAAGGAGGGAAACATCTTTTTACAGCTTTCTAAATACCAATTTGCATGTAATGATCAGCACTTGGCTTCCGGCTATCCCTCACTTGGTGCTACTTTTGCTTTTTTTTAAAAAATTATTGCAACCTTGTGGATAAAAGGGCAATACTTCACATTTTCAGTCTTTGTTTTTGCTTCCCATGTAGTCTAGCTGTTACAGTAGCCCTGCATAGGTTCTCTTCTCTGCTATCTAAAACGGCTCAGGAAATGGAAACGCAGTGATGGGATTCAAAGAAATTAACAACCGGTTCTATGCCCATCCGGCAGCCACTTTTAAACTGCTATTTTTAAACTTTATATGTCCTATCTCTTGTTATCTACCGGTTCTATAGAGTAGGTGCAAACCTGCTGGAGCCCACCACTGGAAACAGGGGAGCACGAAGTATAGCAGTGATTCCCAACTTTTAGGAGCCTGTGGACCACTGAGATGAAAAATTGGGATTGGTGTGGATCATGTGCTACTAGAGCAGGGGTTGGGGAACTTTTTTACCTCTTACCCCAAAATATATTTAGATATGTGGACGTTACCCCTTTGATTTGAAAGGAAGGAAAAAATATATTTTTAATTTTTTGAATTTAAATATGTGGCTTCTGGGGAGGTGGAAGAAAAGTTTGAAGCAGGTGATAAAATAGTGTTGGATTGGACAGGATGACTGTATGGTCTGTTTTCCCAGGACATTTCCTCTGTTTTAGCCTTGTGTCCTGGAAAAAAATCTTCATTGTCCTCTTTTTCCTTGTGAGCAGGCAGCATGTAGCTTTCTTGGAATTCATAAATTATATGTAATATGTAATAGTTTTAAACATACAGTACTAATACATAATATGGTGCTTAAGTTAACCACATGAAAACAATATATATGAGTGTTTTTAGCTTTTAAAAATGTCCTCCATTTTTCTTGGATGTCTTATATTTTGGGGGGCATGTTCTCTTTTTGTGGTTATGACATATGGTCACTGCATATTAGAGAAAGGTGGGGGTCAGGGTGACCATAATTAAAAAAGAGGACAAGATCCTGCAAATGATTGAAAAAAATGCAGGATTCAACTGGAGTGGGGAAGAGAGCCCAATCTATTCAAGTTTACTCAGAAGTAAGACTCATTGTAGTTATTGGGCTTCCCAGGAAAATGTGAACAAGATTGCAGCCTCGGAGCCCTATTCTGTGCCTTACTATTGAGCAGCAGACCATTACAGTCAGTGGAGTTTCCTTACAGGAAACTGTGGAGAAGATGCAGCCACAGATCCCATTAATTCTCCTCAGAATTAATGCCCATTACAGTAAGGGGGGGTTCCTTCCAGGAAAGTGTGGTGGCATGTAGCCTTCTTGTAGTTAATAAATCATATGTAATAGTTGTAAATGTTATAAGTAAATATAGGCTGCAATCCTAAAGACACTTTCCTCAGAATAAGACCCATTTAATACAATGGGGCTTACTTTTGAGTAGTCATGGTTAGGACTGTGCTCATAGTGTTTTAATTATTCACATGAAAGCAACATAGGTCAGTGTTTTTAGCTTTAATTTTGTCTTGTCCTACATTTTTCTTGAGTGTCCTACATTTGGGATTCTCTTTTATGATTATGACATATGATCACCCTGATACAGGAGCAATGAAATGGTCTTACCAGAGGGAGCTGGATGGAAGGGGGCTGTTTAGAATACAGGCAGATAATGCTTTTCCTTTTCATTTCTGTCTGCATGGCTCCGAATCCTGCTTTGTCCCCCTGCTTACCTGCTTCTTTGCTCTGGACAGCTGAATAAGATGGAAATTTTGTGCACCTACACAAGGCAGATGGCTGCAGGTCTCACTCCTGTCCTGACTGCTGATTTAGCAGTAGTTTCTCTCTCTCTCTCTCTCTCTCTCTCTCTCTCTCTCTCTCTCTGCTGACTTAGAAGCAATTTGGATCATGACTGCAAGAAGCAACTCTGCTCTCAGGCTCAGGAGTCTCTTTGCAGCAGGAGCTGAAACACAGCAGCAGTTATTACCGGGCAGATCAAGTTGTTTCTAGCATTTAGGTCCATAACTTGGGGTGCAATGCAATGCACACTTTCCTAAGAGTAAGCCCCAAGGAAAATAATGATGCTTCTGAGTAAGCAAGCAGAAGCCTGAGCTCTGAGAGACCACAGCCTGCAGCTGAGACACTGTTGATCCCGGAAACCCCCCCCCCCCAAATAGCCTGAACTTCTTATGACCCTTCAGGGATTCACACCTTTTGTTTGTTTGTTTTCATCTTTTGAAGCTGGAGCTGATTAGGTGCTAAGAGTAATCCATCAAGGCTGCAGAGTGGCAGGCACAGTGATTGAAATGCCTGCCCTGCTCTGTGCTGGTCATGCATGCCTGGCTGTGTCATTCATATGCAAACCCAGGTGGTCCATTACCCCCAGGAATTCCATTATTACCAATGATGGGCTTCAAAGAAATTAAGAACCGGTTCTCTGCCCATCTGGCAGCCACTTTTAAATGGCTATTTTTAAACTTTATATGTCCTATCTCTTGTTAAGAACCGGTTCTATAGAGTAGGTGCGAACCTGCTAGAGCCCACCACTGATTATTACCCAAATTGGGGTAATTTGCCCCTGTACTAGAGCCTCCAAGAGGAATTTTATCAGGGGCATAGGCCCCTTCTCAAAGGGGGAGGGGAGGGTGAAACGGTGGGAAAGGGTGGTAATAGAGATGGGTACAACTGGAGTGGGGAGGGAGTGAAAAAAGGGTTGCAACTGCAGAACAAGTCTTTGGAGACAGGTTTACTGTTCTTCTCAATGTGGCGCCAGGTCTACCTACAGACACAGTGTCATTTTCACTCTCATCCAACTCACTTCTCTTCTCTCTTTTCTATTCTATTAGCTACTTCTCAGTACCAAAGAGGTTTCTACGTCCTTGGGTTGTTGTGTGAAAGGTGGGTTACATATCTGACTAAGGGCAAAATCCAGAGCAGTTACAGGTCCACAGCACCCTCTAGTCACAGCACCCTCTAGTGTTATTTTATGAAAAGTCACCTTAACTGCTCCAATGCAAAGGGCTTATTTTGACTTTAGGAAACAGGCCTAAGGGTGCAATCCTCACCCAGGCTGGCACAACTCATTGGTCTTCCTGTTCCCGTGGTGATGTAGGGAGGCAGGTGTATGTCTAGGTCAGGGGTCCTCAAACTTTTTAAACAGGGCCAGTTCACTGTCCCTCAGGCACTGTCGGGGGACAGACTTTTGGAGGACCTTGTCCTAAATTTTTCAAAAATGTAGGACAAAATGTAGGATGGGGTCTGTTGGAGCCTCTGGTGTCACTAAACCCCCCTCCCCAAAGCCAGCTGGGGGGAGGCTGCAGAGGTGCGGAGGACCAGCACGGGTGGCTTTAAACCCCCTGGCCATCTGGGGAGAGGCTGCTGCTGCGAGGTGGTGCCGCATGAGCCCCCCTGAGCCTCCCCCACACACAACCCATGCATTCTTATACACACACAATCCATACACACACACACATACAAATACATACATACAAACACACACACACACACAAGCATACACACCAGCTCACTTGCAGAGGCGCTGGTATGCACGCTGGCCAGGGAGACCCTGGCACCGCGGACAAGCAGCTGGAGGTGCACGTGCCAGCCAGAGCTCCCCTGAGCCCCCTGCCCGGCCAGAGAGAGAGGCTGCTGCCTCCCCGGTCTTTGTGGGGGCACTGGGGGGGGGCAATTGAAGGCTGCAGCGGCGAAGATCTGCCAGCTGCAGGCAGTCATTTCTGAAGGGAAGACTGTGCACAGTCTCCCTTATCCTTTGAGCTCCACCGGACAGCTGCAGGTCTTCTCCGTGGGCAGAGTGACTTCCTGGGGTCAGCCGGAGTGAAAGTGATTTCCTGGGGTGAGCCGAAGATAGTCAGCTCCGCCCATGGAGAAGCCCTGCGGCTCTCCGGAGGAGCTCAAATAGGGAGGAGGAGCTCAAATAGGGAGACTGTGCACGCATGCTGGGGAAATTTCCTTCGGAAATGGCTGCCGCGGCTGGGGGATCTTCACCGCTGCAGCCTTCAACTGCCCCCCAGTGCCCACAAAGCACCTCCCAAAACCTCCAAAAGGCCGGCAGGCCGGATTAAGGCCCCTGGCAGGCCGGATCCAGCTCGCAGGCTGTAGTTTGAGGACCCCTGGTCTATGTACTGGCCTAAGCCTCCCCTAGAAAGGACTCAGGCCTGCCTAGCTGGATGTTAGGATTGCAGCCTTGAGCCCAATTTTTAAAAATCTGCAACAAAACCCATTTTATTTGGGTTTTTAATTCATAATTTAATAAGGTGCTGCATAGATAGTAACTGTGGCTTCATCTGCTGACTTTATACCATGTATGTCACCATCCAGAACACTTTTAAGCTATTATAATTTATCATTGTAATGTAAATTTTGCTTAGAAACACATAAAACTGCTTCTACCCTTGGAAAACACCAAAATACACTAGCGTTTTCTCTCACCTATAGTGCAGGGATAATCCTAATGCTGCATCTTGATTGTGTCCTCAGCTTGCTAATAAGGAGACAAAACTTCAAGACTTAGAGATAATGACTGTGTTGTGCCAACCGAGATAAGAAACTATCTTGGTTTGAGCTTCCAGGCATGCAAGAAGCTAATCATATTTACTGCTCCTTTTCTACTTTTGTTTTCCATCTGCTTCAGGACTCCTCTTCTTAAGTTCATTCCGTCTCATGGTTAAGCAGCCTTTTGAGACAGACTATGTCCCTTACTGTGACTTGTTGGTGTTGTGAAATAGCACTTAATGGGAAATCACACATAGCAAATGCTGTTGTTTCAGATCCCCGCTTACTGACACCCCGTTTGTGGTGAGGTTTGGTTTCAGATATAATATGAAATCATAGTTTAGCTAAATGAATCATGGTTCCCACTCTTCTTACTTCGAAGAATTTGTTTCCAACTTTGACTCATTAGTTCTACCTATAATTTTGTCTAATTCTCTGGTACATCTCTTTGAAGATGATTCCAAAACGTTATTAAATTTCCTCAGCATTCTTTACAAAATGTTGCCTTTAAGGTGGTTATTATAGTTTTAGTTTGTGTTTCTAATGAATTACTTAAATAAAACTCAGGAGATGGAATGAATAAGAAGAATCCAAAAATAATAAAGACCATATTGAAGGTGTCAGGTGGTCTTGATTATTTTCTCATTAATTATTTTGTAATGGAAGAGATTTCTACTTGGTTGCAATTCCGTTATGTTTTAATAATATGGCCAAAAATTACCATGGTACTTCTTAAAAGAAATTTGAACAAGTGGGAATGTTTCAAAGCATATCAGTGTTAGTATCAGATGTACTGTTCCAACTGCTAATATCTCACAATCGATAATCTCAAAGTTTCTTCTTTGAAAAACAGAAAGATACATGTGGGTCCAATTTGCCCCAATATAATTTATTTATTTGGAATATTAATAATGCTAATAAGAGTATCATCTCTTGGATTGCACCCCTTCCTAGCGTCTTCATTCAGTCCTCCCTGGTTAGAAGCTGCTAGACAAAAAGAGGACAGCAGTAAGGCCAGTAGTTACAGTGGCGCCTCACGTAACAGAATTAATTCGTTCCGGAGGCTGTTTCTTTATGTGAAACTTTCTTTTCATGAAGCAGATTTTCCCATAGGAAATAATGGAAACTCAGATGATTGGTTCCACAACCCCCAAAATATTCATATAAAAATATTAACTGGATGTAAAAATGATGACAAAACACTGGAATTGAATTCAAAACATGCATTCAGTGTGCATGATCTTATAAAGTCTACTTAGGCTGCAGTCCTAAAGACACTTTCCTGGGAGTAAGACCCATTTAACTCAATGGGGCTTACTTCTGGGTAGACATGGTTAGGAGGCTGCAATCCAAGACACCTTCAAAGTGTCTCCCCCACTTTCTCCTTCTCTCCATCCTGAGCCTCTCTCTCCCCTGCTCCCTTCTGCCTGGCCCTGAGCTGCTTCCCTCTTCTCCACTGCTCTTCTCTCCCTCTGCCCAGCAGACACCCGGCCACAGGAGGAACAGCGCGGAAGTGTTGCTTTCACTATGGGCAGGTGCCCTAGGCAGCCCTGACGCTTTTTATACAGGCTGCCAGCCAGTGGGTCTGCCCCAACTGCCAACAAATGTTTTCTTTACGTGAAGCACTTTCTTTACGTGAAGCAGAATCCTGGAGAAATTTTTGTTTGTTACGTGAAACATACTTTACGTGAGGTGTTCTTTATTTGAGGTGCCACTGTACTTGGATCTGTCTTCAGCAACTAGGAGTTTGATCCTTTAGGCAAACTGTGCATTCAAAACTTTCATTTGATAGCATAGTGTCCTTTATGGCTGTACAAGAGATGACACATCATAAAACACAGCCAGGCAGCCACTACAAGTGGCTGCAGCCTTGCGCCAGTGGCCACAGGAAAATCCCTGGGGGAACTTTCTGTATTTGTTTCAGAAGTAGATACATAGGTAAAAATTTACTAGCCCCCAAATCCAGGGTAACTATGGGAGCACATAAGAGACTTTTCGTGCACCTGTAGTTACTGTACCACCTAGTGAAAACCTATGGGAAATTCATATTGCAATCGAGAGTAAGTTGTTCTTACCCTGGAGCAAGGACTCCCCATAGTTACTCTGGATTTTGCCCATGGACCATTTAAATTTAATTAGCTGTCATGTGCCCAAAACAGGCTACTTCAACAGCATTTTCCCTTGCCAACATAAGATCTTCTTCTGTGCATTTAGAAGGGAATCATATGCACCGCAGCATATGTAGGGTGGTTTGTTCTTCATATATGTAAGGCCCATCTTTCATGGTTTATCTCCATTTTGTCAGGTTGTCCTTAGATCTTCCTACCCCAGCACCCAGTCTATTTAAGGATTTCCATACAGACCATGGTTGTTCTTGGCCATGCGTTTGATTGGACCCATTCACTCGGCATCTCCCCACTCTCTTTCCATCCATTGCAGACTGTGGCAACTGACAGAATCATAGAAACCTAGAGTTGGAAGGGACACAGTAGGTCATCTAGTCCAATCCTCTGTCTGTAGCAGGAAATCCTCCTAAACCATCTCCAACGGGTGCTTGTCAAGCCTCTGCTTGAAGATCCCCAGTGAGGGAGAGTCCACCACCTCCCTTGGCAATCTGTTCCACTGCCAAACTGCCCTCACTGTCAGGAATTTTTTTCTGGCTATCCACCTGGAATCTCCTTTCTTGCAGTTGTACCCATTGGTTCTAGTTCTGCTTTCAGAGGCAGCTAAGACCAAATGAGCCCCTTCCTTCCTATGACAGCCCTTCAGGTATCTGAAGAGGGCAATCATGTCTCCTCTCAGCTGAACATCCCAAGTTCCCCCAACCTTTCCTTGTAGGGCTTCCCTTCCATCCCACTGATTATTCTCTCCTCTGGAGTCATCTGCAAGAAGGGCTTGCAGTTCTAAGGAAGCTATTCCTTGATTTCAATTTCAACTGTGGAAGTTGATAGCCATATAGTGGGTGGATTTGTAGAGATGTTGCTTTATCCCACTCTTTCTGTGCTGTGCTTTCCTGTACAGAATTTAGGGATAGGGTGATCAGCTAGACAGTCTCCCTTTTGTATTGGCATCTGTTTTAAATATCCTGTGACCAGTTTTGCTGTTTCACTTAAGGCCACTTCTACCCAGGGTGACCATATAGAATGGAGAACAGAGTGCCTCAACATTTAACCATTGCATAGAGGAGGGAATATAGGCAGGTTGAGCTCATCATAGATCAATTTAAAAAGCAGCATCTGCCTAAATTCTGTCTTCTATGCAATGCTTAAAGGTAGAGGCACTCTGTCCTCCATTGTATATGTCACCCTGCATCTACCTGCTACCTGGGAGGTGATGTCTGCTTAGGAGTGGATGGAATGGATGGACTGAGACCAAAGAGGAGGATGTGAATGTTGTTGGTGAAAATGGTTCAGAATCACTGACACAGGTCCAAATAGACCCATTCAGGCAAGGGAATGAACAAATGATCAAACATACAAACCCTCTGAGCAAGGGAATAAATGTTCCCTTATCCATAAGAGTCTTCTGGAACAGTAACCTCCACCACCAAATGCAGCATGTCCTCTGATGGTGCATCAGTGAAGAGTAGGTTAAGATAGGATTAGGATGTAAATGGGGCAGAGAGGCACCCTGCAAGTTACAGAGCAGAAGGAAAGAAAACATCATTGACTTTATATCTACAAATCTGGAAATTAAACTCAGTCATTGCATTAGATAAGGTCAAATGGTGGAATATGTTCTCAGCTTTTCTCCTCTGTTTCTATGCCCCAAATCCCTGTAGCATCAGCACATCTTATGGCAAGTTCAGGTAATGTTTCTAAGGGACTCTTTGCTTTGCTGCTTTTAAAGGCTTGATCCATTTTTCCCTGCTCAGAATTTGTACAGAATTTGTGTTGCACGTGGAAATGTCAATGAACTGTATCATCCTGCCATCCCAACCACAGGAGGAATAATGATCTCATGATGGAAAGTTCATGAGGGTATATTATTCTTGGAACACACCGTGTAAGAACAAAGATGTCAGCCATTAATAGAGTCTATAATGGATATATGTTGCTATAAGTTCCTTCACCACTCCTTCCAGAAAGGTCAGTGACACAGAGGCTAGATGCTGGAAATGATTTATACCCCAACTACTGTGATAACGGAGGCTTTCATCTAGCTTTGGCTACAGCTGTAAACAAGTTCAGTTATTCCAGCCTGGTAGTGTTAAGGTCATAAAGTGTCTCAAGATTCATGCAGACTCCATGCCAGCTTGGCCTCAGCCCAGCTGCATCTGTTTTAGGAATCTCTTGAAAACAGTAGGGGAAAGCGATGGCAGCAGGTGGTCCTTGGCATCGGAGAGGGACAAGTCTCCGTATGAAATGCAGTACGCTCCATTTCATCACCTCTCTTCCAAACTCGTTCTTGAAAGACAAACATTAAAATGGAACAAAGAGTTTTGACTCATCTGTCCATATACTTCCAACATATTGCTGATTATTTAGGTTTTAATTATTTTTCATCTCATGCACAGCAAGGCTATGAAATTCAGCTGTGGAGCAAATTTGGTGAGCTTTGGACAGCCAGATTGGTTTCATGCTCTATGAAAAATTAGTACAGAAAACAATTGGCTCTTAACTGTTAAGGTGATATGAATTGGGGATTTAAATTAGGAAACCATACATATAAGGCTAGGAGACCATACTTATAAGGCATTTAAAACGTTACTTCCTGATTCATGGAGAAACCAGAAGTTGCTTTGGCTTGATGGGAATGGAGCTCTCATTGCCTCTGGAGGGAGTACATGTGGGGCTGCAGGCAGGGGCCCTGCAGGCCTGATCCACACATAGGTAAATCCTCAGATACAGTATGTAGGGTTGCCATATGTCCAGGAAAACTAGGACTGTCCAGTTTTCAGGGATTTCACAAGTTTGACATGTGGTCCTGTCCAGTTTAGTGGAAGAGAATTATGGCAACCCTACTTCTATGGGATCTGCAGCTATATGATTCCCACTGTATTTCATTTAACATCCTACTGCTTCTATTTTGGCTCATAATCAGCTTTCAGCACTATATGCCAAAGCAGTCATGAAATGTGAAAGATATTTTTGACCAATTAAAACTCAGTTTTCAAAAGAAAGGATTTCAAGTTTTAAAAAGAGAGATCATCCAGCATTCCTTCTGTCTTAAACAATCTGTTATATTATTGAAGAGCTGAAGCAACCATTGTGAAATCCAATGTATACATAGTCAGCATCAAGACTACATTTTTATTAGGTTCCCTATTCAGTGCTAATCCAAAGAGGGGGGAAATTACCTAACGATGCCTGGCTAAAATGCACAAAACTCCTTCCTCAGATTTCTCTCAAGATAATGCCTTGTGCGAACACATCCTCAGAGACATATTTTGGAAGGAGATTAATTATACGATGCACAAAAAAGCTTTGTGTGTGTAAGGGAAGATATCCTTTTAATGAAGCTAATCCTATTGCATGCTCACATTGTCACATGTTTGGTAGCTCACAATTAAATATGAGTCATCTACAGAATTGTATTCTATGGAAGAAGTTGAATGCAGCCCTTGGAGACCTACAAGTGCAGGCAGCTGCAGTCTGCATTGGGTGAAAGGCACCCTAATGTATCCCTTCCAACATTTTGACCATGAAAATAAGGGCATGATTGTGATGCCATTATTCTCAGACCAAGAATCAAAGCCTGAGTGCTTCTTCTCCCAGCCCATTACACATTGCAGAGAATTCCACTCCATTTGTTGCTTGCATGTTGTATTTATTTTGTATACTCTGCACTATTTTAAAAACCCAGAAGATGCCTTTTCTCCTGGTTAATATGCTAGAGCAGCTATTTTTAACCACTGTCCTGTGGTCCACAAGCATGCCATGAAACTTTGAGGAAGGATATTTGGGGGATTTTTAGCCTTGCACTAGCAACCTGGCGTATGTTATCAATGATCCTAAAAATGTTTCTGTGCTGTGATCTTTTTCATGCCTTGATGACTTTTTGAAAATCAGTGTACTAAACTATAGCTATCTTACAACTTGTTCCCTACCACTGAGCACAAGGATGAATAAGAGGAAAATTGATCCAGACTAGATGGAACTGCTTTTGGTGATGGGTGCTGATGATTCTGGTTTGTTTTCAGCTTTTTATGAATGGAGTCACTCTCTTTCAAAAGCAGCAGCTTCACAATTGATAACCCAATTGACAAGTTACTTTCTCTTCCCAGTATGCTGTACTTACCTGCTCTGAAGAATAGCCAAGTGGGCAATGAGGAGGAAGCAGTGGAGTTTGTGTGTAGGGGGGAAAAGGGAAACCAGGCACATGTGTGCTGAAGTAAGCACAATTTTTAAAAAGAGAGACAAAAATATGAGCACTGCTTCCAGGGCTAATCTCATTTTGAGCTGATTTGCAAATCTCTCACAGCCTTTTAAAATGGCATCCCAAAAGGAAAAAAAAAAGCAGGAGAGTAAACTAGTTTCTCAGATGGGTGCATGATAATAGGGGCTATCCACAGGTCAGGCTTAGGTTTTAAGCAAGGGATGTCCAAACCCCGGCTCAGAAGCCAGATGCGGCCTGCCCTAAGTCTTAATGCTGCCTACAGCAAGACTGCCTCATCTGGTCTGTGGGCAAGCCTCGTAATACTCTAGAACTGTCTCAATATGGTTGGATATGTAAATTTATATAAATTTATTCAAAATTTGAAATGTTAATAATTTTTTCCGGCCCCCAACACAGTGTCAGAGAGATGATGAGCACAATCCTAATCATGTCTACTCAAAAGTGAGCCCCATTGTTTTCAATGGGGCTTACTCCCACAAAAAGTGTGTTTAGGATTGCAGTCTATGTGGCCCTTACTTGTTGACATACATATATGCAATTTTGCATCAAAAAGTTCTGGACTCCATTTGGTCCATCAATTTATGTGTACTTATAAACTGACATTTTAATTGCTTTCTACTCTACCACAGAGATTGACAGAGCAATCCTAACTCCCAATTAGGCCAGCACAAATCTCTTACTGGCTTGGGGTATTGCAATAAAACACTTCTGTACCACTCCTGGGAGGGTTAGGCCAGTGCAACGACATGCACCAGCCTCCCCACACCACCACTGGAAGGGGGAGAGGTGAGTTTCATTGCCCTAAATTGGTTAGGATTGTGCTCCTGTCTATAATAAATATCTTTCCTGCATGTCCTAAGGCAGTTGGATAAATAGGGTCAGTTGGAACACTGAGGGTGCAATCCTAGCCCATTTAGGTTATTCCTTCACTCTTTGCCATATTCTTTCTTGTTCATGAGGGAGGATACGACAACCATGACAAACAAACACTGGGTCTGGAAGGGCTTGAATCATCAAAACTTGGAGATTTCACCAAAAATTGATTCCTGCAGCATGACTGGGAGACAATGCTTGGCTCCAACATGCATTATTTCCCATCAATAAACAGTGTAGTGTAGTTCCATGGGCAGACTGCAAACCTATACCCACTTTCCTGAAAGTCCCATAGAATTCAATGGGATTTACTTCTGAGTAGTCACGCTTAGGTTTGCATACTATGGCTGCAATCCTAAAGACACTTTCCTGGGAGTAAGACCCATTGAACACAGTGGAGTTTGCTTTTGAATAGACATGGTTAGGATTGTGCTCTATGTCCTTGTATGCATATAGAGGAGCATTTTTCTACTAAACAGTTGTATAGCCTGTAATTATCAACTTTCTTTTCCTTCAAAGTTTCTTAGTTCAGTTCCTAGGATGGTGGTCTGATGATATGTATTTCGGTGTGGGAGGTTATCTGAAATTAATATGGCTAGTCAGTCCTCTGAAGTTTGGAATGTGGAGTAGCTTTTTTTTGGCTGTCAGAAAAGTGCAACAAAAACAATTCTCCACCAACATATGGACTTATATTTAAAGAACTACAGTACAGAGTATCTCAAGAAAATGTACACACATGTGATAGTGTGAAATGTATTATGTTATAATTCACATACACATGGTGAACATTGAAGAAACTGCATGACCCCATTAATGAATTAGACCAAAGGTTCTCCAATTTTTTAATATCAGGACCCACCTAAAAGTTTTCCACTTTACCAGCCACTCAAGGCTCTGTGACTATAATGGTGAGTGGGCAGAACTACTCCCCCCAGATAGCAGGTTGTTTAATGTCTGATGCCCTAGTCTAATCTACCCTGTCAGCAGGTATGGGAACTTGAGTCAATTTGATTCAAGTCCGACTCACTAAAACACTTTTGCATAACTTGTGTATGGCTCGAGTCATAAGTTTCTATGGCTGCAATCCTAAGAGCACTTTCCTGGGAGTAAGACCCATTGAATACAATGGAGCTTGCTTTTGGGTAGACATGGTCGGGATTGTGCTCTTTACTTGAGTTTCAGGCCACTGATTCTATCAAGAGATGGAATACACAGGAACTGCTATAGGACCCTACTGGCATCATTGTATATTTTCTTTTCACATTTATAACCAGTAAGTCCTTTATCACCCAGTCCTATCCTGGACTGCATGTACAATTCAGGACCCTTGTCACAGTATATGTTGCATACTGCATATTGATCAGGGACCAGGTAACCCAGCAGAGGAGAGAAATGTAAAACCTTTCTGACCTTGTACAGTCTCCAATAGTACTTCTTAGATCATTTGCTGGTGTAGCTCTGAGGAATGCTGTAGATATACTGGAAATGTCTGGACCAAGGCTCCAGGATATGACTGATGTGTGGAGTTTTCTGGGTATCATATTGGAGGCTGAACAGACCAGTGTATGTTAGACTACTGTGAGAATAAGATTAGAGGGCTTTTAATGTATATAGTTGGGGGGGGGGGTCTATCCCAGTTTATCCTAACTTCACAACTGTCTTGTAAGGTGGACTAACCTGAAGGACAGAGACTGGTTTAGGGGCAATCATTCAGCTTTATGCTAGATGTTCAAACACCATCCATATGCAACATCACTGAGTTCCACAGCTTTGAACTGGAGGTTTTTCCTACTCATTCATCTATTCTTTTTACCTAGATTTAGAATTTTCTATGCATTCTATACATTTTCTATACATTAAAAACATGCATTTTATTAAAATTGTGCTCTTGATTTCCTTCAGTCTGAGTTGCTGCATGGAGAGGGGCAACAGGCTTAATCATTCAGCTGCATAGAAGGTCATTCTATTTTATTTCAGGAGCTCCTAAATTGTGATTGGCTCTGGCCGGATTTCAGTCTGGCTTTATAATTGACCGTAAGCCTTAAATAAACACTTCCTAGTCAGATCGGTCTTAGTTCTTGACTTTTTGTTGGCAACTGTTGCTGATAAAGAACAGAAGAGACTCCTCAGAAACCAATCTCTGCTTTCACTCACCTAACTATGAAGCAGGACTCTCTCCAGATCAGCTACTGATATCCGAACTATCGCTGGCATGGCCATGCATCTCAAAACCAAGTTATATGCACCTTTCTTAGAAGTTGGTGACAGCATATCTTGCACATACAAATGTCTTCAGGCCAGAGATGGGCTGGCCCCATCCCAAGATCCGGTACGCCAGAAATGGGCCAGCCGGGGTCAGGGGGCGTGGGCGGGGCGAGGGGCGGGCGACGTCTGCGCATGCGCAGTGCCTGCCCTGGAGTGGGCGAGCCTGCTTCAAGGCAGGCACTGCGCAAGCGCCGACATCGGCGCTTGCATAGTGCCTGCCCTGGAGTGGGCGAGCCTGCCTCTAGGCAGGCACTGCGCAAGCGCCGACATCGGCGCTTGCGCTGTGCCTGCTGTGGAGCGGGCGGTGGGTGCAAAAACATGGCGGACTGTACCGGTCCGCTATGTTTTTGCATTTCCCTGTCACTGGCGGTTCGCTAGTGGCAGGGAAACTGGAAGATCCGGTACGGGCGCGTAGGCCTGTACCGGTAAGTGCCCACCACTGCTTCAGGCCCCACTGAAAGTACCATAAGGAGGTATCAGTTTCCAGTTCCAAGGGAAGGGAGTTCAGAACTGAGGTGCAACCACCGAGAAGGCCCTATTCCTAGCCGCTGCACTCCTCACCTCTCTTAGGTCAATAGAGCTCCACCAGATGACCTTAGGTGACAGGTAGGATTGTATGGATGAAGCTGGTTATCCATTAGTCCCTTAGTTTTATGGGGGTTTATGGAGGTTTATGGGGGTTTATGGAGGTTTATGGGGGTTTATGGAGGTTTATGGGGGTTTCTACATTCCAGATTGGAAGGAGAGGGGATTGTATAGCACTTTTGCCACAGCACAGCTTCCTTCAGTTGCTGCCACTATCTGATTGTCAAAACAGAGTGCTCAGCTATGCATTCACTACAACGAGAAACTGCAGAACTATAAATTTGAAAGTGTGCCATGCCTATGGTGGAAGTGCACTGCAAAAATGGATTGATTGACTGACTGACTGATTGATGTACTTACTGATGTACTTATTTTGTTCACCAAATTTATGCCCCACCATATCTCTCAAAGCACTGTTTGAAGAATTCAGAGAGTTCAGGCTTCCTGAAGACATCACCCACAATTCCTCTGCCAAGTGCATCGAAAGCATTTGTTGCTCGCTCACAGAAGTTGGATATGCTGTATTTATTCTGAAACAATTTTCAAAAGTCAAGAGATCAATAGGGACCAAACTGCTGTGTGTTGACTGGCTGTGATGTTCAGTGTATCCAGAAAACCTGACTGACTGCAGTGTCAATATGGAGAAGGGTTCATGGAAAAATATCATATTATTATCGCCAAATGTAGGTATGATGACATGTAGTTTGTGCAATTGTCTGATCTCCCTGTGGCAAAATCTTTTCCAAAGTGACATCAATACATCTTTATAACCAAATTAGGGCTTTACAAAGGAACAATCACACCAGCTCCTTCATGCTTTCTGACTATGAGTTGCTTGTGGTGAATTGGACTGTTGTGCTGCCGCCAAGGGTTCTGAAACCAGCACATTTTATTACTTTTTTTTTGTGCAAATAGAAAGATCTTTCACATTAGCAGAGGGTTAAAGTAATGACATTTAGCTAACGGGTGTTATTTTAACTGATTGCAGCCATTATCTTGGCCTTTTTGTCCAGATTTGGACTGAAATAATGTTGGTTTTGTTTCAGCTGTTGATTGCCAGTAATGGAGCGTAGCCTCCTCCACAACATTAGCGGGTCAATGCCCAAGCAATACCCTGTGCTTGCCAGTTCCACATAGTTTAGATGCGTGCTTTTAACAGTTCAGAAATACAATCTGACTTCTTTAAAAATAAGTCAAATTGCCCTATGGAAAGCCCAGGACCAACCCTCAAGCCTGCACTAGACATACAGTCATTCTGGGGCAAAATGTATCCATATGACACATTTGTGAGTGTCAACCCATGTGGAATTTGTAACCACATGTACACTTCAATCCAGGGTTTAATAAATGGCAAAAGCCATGCTAGGACTCCCCTCTGGTGCTGCCAATTATTTTTCAGCTGACTTCTTGTGTCTGCCTGTATCTCAGTAGCACTTGTGTACTGAAAGGCATTATCTGCCCTCAAGATTGCCCTTCTGAAGGCAGAAAACTTCCTGATTCAGGTTTGTCAAGTGATCCACTACAACTTCCATAGGAAGGTTTTTTTATTCTCCACTTGTCCAGTTCTGTGTTTGTTTTTTTAAATCCAAGAAATTTATTGCCAGCATGGCAATAGAATCAAATGGCCGGTGGCATAATTTGAATGAGCCTGCATAATTTGAATGGGGGTTGATCAAGCAAACCTTATGTTATCTTATTCTGAGTTATGGGATTGCAACAAGATAAAAGGCCTTTAAATAGGGTGGAAAGGTAAATGGAGGATATGGGCAAAGTGGGGATAAAAAATACACAATCCAGAAATTTGGGATTTTTAAAAATTAATGTATCTGTTTTGGCACCCATCTGGTTGGAGGCATCCCAGGCTGGCTGGAACTCTAATTCCCATCCTGGCTGGTGGCTCCTCCAACTAGTCTGCAGACCACAGCAACAGGCTCCACAATCTGGAGAACATGGCATGGCAAAACAGTCACAAGTGGGACGGAGGCTTTGGAAGACAGAGGAAACATGGGCAGATTAGGAATAGAGGCATCAAGGGTGGGAAGGGGGACAGGAGCCTGTCCTTATCATACCTGGGATGGAAGAAAGGGTGGGTCCAGAGGGGACAAACAAACCCTTTATAAGGGTGTAATCCTAACCTAGGCCAGCACAACTCATAGGTCTTCCAATTCCTGTGGTGATGTAGGGAGGCAAGCACATGTCTGTGCACCAGCCTAATCCACCCCCAGAAGTGGTACAGAAGTGACACTCCCAGAACTGGCACTTTGGTGACACCTTCGGGTCAGCACAGAACTTATGCCAGGGCTCAGGCCAGTCTTAAGTGGAGCTTAGGATGGCAGCCTTAGGCAGGAACAGGCTATGACTGAAGGTTGAGGAAGCTGGTGAGGATGCTAGCTTGTCTGTGAGCCTAAAAAGAACAACAGAGGGGCACAAATAAGGATGAAGCAACCCCCATCCTCCATAACCCATCTAAGGCCTCTAGCTCTAGTTCAGGGGTCTCCAAACATTTTGGCAGGAAGGCCACATCATCTTTCTTACACTGTGTCAGGCGCCAAAAGAACCTAATTTACATTTCAAATTTGAATAAATTTAAATATAAAAATATATTGCAGTGGATTACAGGGCTTGCCCAGGGGCTGGATAGAGTGATCTGGAGGCTTGCCAAGGGCCGCTTCTGGCCCCAGAGCCAGGATTTGGAGACCCCTGCTCTAGACTTGCAAAGGGGGAGTCACGCCATTTGTCTGACAGTCATCAACTCCCATGGAATCCATTGAGCCAGACACCCCAGCGGTGGTAGGCGTAGTGCCCAGAGATAGATTGTATCTAAGGAAAACCTATGACTCAAGATACTTTCATCCAAAAATACATGAAATATATTACATTTTGTGTTACATAATGTGTTATACATTATGTGTTACATAAAATGACATAAAAGAACTCCTTGGGTAACTGATTAACTCCCGGATGTGTTCTGTTTGCGCCAGTAACTGCTGTTCCAGTGGTTGGAAAATTACTACTATTGTCTGGCTTCACTGTGGCAAATCCAACTAACAACGGATGTACCAGCCACAGGCATAGTCTGAGATTGGCCGGTCTTGACTTTAATAGGTAACTTCTTGTCCCACATTCTGTGCTGTGGCCAAGTAGGAGGGGTTCTCTCCAACCCAATTGATTGCGGGTCACCCAGGATGACTTACCCAAACGGACCCATGGAAAGGAGCCAGTCGGCTGTCAGGCAGGGTAGGAATTGCTGCTTGGTCAGTGCAATTTCTACCAAAAGTTCAGAGACACACTCTGCAGCTACTGCATCAGTGAGGTGCTGGATTAATCAGTTGCTCAATAAAGAAATGAGACGGGTTTTTATTTTTCAAACAATTCACTACCACATTATCTCTTAATAGGCATTCCTATTAATTTTACAAATTAACTGGAATGTTGGTATTTCTTTTCCTCAGTCCTCTCTGCCCCCAGCCTTCTTGATTGACACAGAATGTGTGGATACCTGCACAGGTCAAGGCTTTTCATGAAGATAGATTACCTGGTTCTGAAGACATCTAATGAGATAGTTCAGTGGGTTATCTATTATGGCTCTGGGTGACTTGTTGGATGCAGAAGATCCTGGCTTGGAGGGTGGGGACTTGCCTGAGTTAAATATAAAAATATATTGGAGGCACCAGACTCAAGACCACTTCTTCCTTGCCATCGACTTCCTTTTATTCCTTGGTGCAACAGTGCACCTCCTCTATTGAACTACCTTTGAGTCACTCATGCAGATTATGAACCCTATTCAGAACCAGTCAAGGATGTTGAAGACATGCTTATTCTGGAGTTCTCAGACTGGTCATAGCCTTCTATCACCAGTCTGTAGCCCTGCCTCTGCATGCCATATGATCCCTCTATTAGCCGTGTTTTTGAGCTTCTCCAAAATGTACTGGAACTGCTCCACATTTAGTAATTTTTGGCAAGAACCATGTGGACTGCCTCTTCCACCCAAATGTCTATGAAAGTTCTCAACTTTTCCACACACACTGCGGAATTCCTGAGATAGCAGGAATGCCCCTTGTAGTTGTGAAGAGTAGCTATACAAGTCAGTATACTGGTTCACTCTGTTATTAGTAGATGCAAAGATGATTCACCAACATTCAAGGAAGATTCACTTTTGGACTTTTCTTTCCTACTTGCCATAAGATCGAGGAGGAGGAGGGAGCTGCTGACTTTTAAGCCTTAAAACAAGAAGGTGATGATCTGGGATTTTGGTTTGAGTAACTTAAAACTGCTTTGTCTGAGAATCTCTGGTATAATATTGCTAAACTGAGAGCAGATACAATGGATTGACAGAGATGTGATTTCATCTGAAGGCTGGATCTGAGTAAAATGGTCATGGAGTAAGAAGCTTAGTACTGTAATTAAATATCTAAAGGCTATTTGACTGCAAGAACAGTTCTTTCTAAGAAAAGAAAATTAATCTTGTGGTTAAGGATAGGGTTGCTGATTCCATTCCAGATTGTGGGCACAATCATAGATTTGGACTCCATCCATTCCATATGGAGTTGTCTCTGTGTGAAGAGATTCCCATGATGAGTTATGCTGACTGGGCAATATTTTGACATATGGTGGCAAAAAAATTGCATGCTTTTTGATTGAGGCAATGTGGGATATACTGAGGGTCAGTTGAGTGCTCATCAACTGTAATGTAGTTAAACTTCATATAGCCATTATGACAGCTTAGTTGAGGTCAGACTTCTCAGAAACAACACCAGAAACCAAAAAAACCCACAATAATCCATGTCCTGGTTGGCACTTGTTTTGGTTGTGCAATGGATTGTCCATGGGGCTGGATATTTCTCTGAAACTTCAGTTATGCAAAACAGCTACAGAGAAGGAAGATATCTTGTCAGTTCTGAAACAATACTACTGGTTTCTGATCCATTTCCATGCACTACTCAAAGTGCTCAAAGGTTATTTATGCAGCCGTAAAGAGATTATATCTTGACTACATGGAGCAACATCTTCCACATGCGCTTACCCTTTGTTCTTCATTTGAGACCCTTCCCTGCTATCTGAGGTTAGGGAAGTGGTGATTGGAGAGAGGGTCTTTATGGTTGTGGTGCAGTGGATATGGAATGACTTCAGAGGCCTGGGTCTAACTTTAATGGGTTTTTCTCCCCTCAAGGAAATATGTATTTGTTTGCATATAGTAGGCCATAGTGAGTTAGAGGAAGAAGACATGATACAGAGGTCTCTTCTTCTGTACTTATATTGTTTATCTAGGCATTCCAGTATGTGATGTAGGTTGGTTTTCATTTTAAATTGTGGTTTGCTGGATTTTAGTATTTTGGAGTTTCTTCTATAATTGTGGTTTCATTGGTTTTCTATGTTATTGTATCTGTTTTTCAGCTTAGTGGTGAACTCCAATTTTTCATTTTTCTCCCTGTCCCTTCCAGGGAATAACTAAGTAGGCTATAGTGGGGATTCCCACTACAGCCTCATATTGTACTGCCTAAACCAGGTGACACCTGCTGGATGTCAGAGTCGTCCTTCTCCATCGGAGTGCCTGCTGAATGCTTCTGGATAACCTTCCCCTATTTCCTCTGTGCTGCTTTGAAGAGGGTGATATATAACCATCACCTGATACAACTCTGACGTATAACTTCAGAGCACATGAAAGAGCACCTGGGGTAATTTGTACCAGGACCCAGGGTTGAAAAGGGGCCCAGGAGCCAAAGGACAGAGAATCCCCAAGACCTTCCATGAAATTTTCTGGTATTTTTCAATTTCACCCAGATTTACTGCCCATGTGGGATTGTGGAGGAACTATTGTGGGCATATGATGAAGAATACATACACAACATTCCTCAACACAGTGTCAAATCTAGGAGGAAAATGACCTGCTTCACTATCTCTTTTGCTGGTGGATCCATTTACAAGAAAGGAATGAACAGGAGATCTTGGACACAGCTGTAGGACTATTGTTGCTGCAGAACTACATTTTGGTACACACAAGACACTTCCCATTTCAGTTTTAACCAAAATATGATGGCACCAATTTTCTGCAATGATTTTTTATATTTAAAAGATTTTAGAGAAGCCTAGGCATGTGTTTATTTTTTGGTATTACAAACTGAAATGTTCAGTGTTTTCTCCTGTGTATGCATGTTACATGTGTTTTAAGAAGCATTGTTAGGCAGTAAGGCAGTAACACACTCCAGTGTTCTTCTGTCTCCTATTTCTGTTAACTGTTAGAAACAAGCTACGCATCATGCGGAACACATACACATTATGTGGAAGTTCCATAATTAGAACTTACCATAATTAGAACTTAGATAGATAATGAGATAGATAATGATATAGCTAGCAAAATTTACCCTCTGTTGCGAAAATAAACCCCCCCCCCCCCATGCACCATTCCTTCCCAGGCATCATATAGGTTCTTAGTGGGTGCTTACATCACAGAAGAATTATGCTGCCCAAATTTAATGCTTCTAGGTTCCCTTTTAACCCCTGTCTGGTTTGAATTTCCAAAAACCGGTTCTCAGTGGGTGCCTCCATCATGGAAGGAATGCCCCCCCCCCAAAAAAAAATCACTCTTCTAGGCCTGACAGTTTTGGCTGGGCATTGATGAATCAAGTGAGTAATCAGTCAGTGACTTATCAGTTTTATATATATTATATAGATTAGAACTTAGAAAAACTCATAAAACAGCCACAAGTTCTCCCAAATGGGAGCACAGTGCTCGGGAGGGGTTTAACCTTTGCTGCTGCAATACAGGGAGCTACAGTCCAAATCTTTCTCTCACCCCCCCCCCCCCACTTTTAAACATGTATGGAAAAACATATGGCCATAACTGTAAGTTTGCATAGTGCCAGCGTGACTGCCGCACGACATATTCTATAGATCAAAGGAAGTGTTTTCATATCTTAAAGTGTGAGCTTTTATAGCTGGAAATGAAAGCTGAGATGTTGCAGCTGAGCTGTCCCATCAAGAAATCTTGGTATCTGCATCAAAAATAAAGCAGATTATATAAACCTTTCTCTTATTTATCATTATTATTATCATCATAATTATGATCATCATCATCTTGCCCAGCTCCTGCCAACCTAGCAGTTCAAAAGCATGTAAATGCAAGTTGATAAATAGGTACTACTTCAATGGGAAGGTAACAGTGTTCTGTGCGCTTTGGTGTCCAGTCATGCCAACCACATGCCCACAGAGAGACATCTTTGGACAATGATAGTGGATGAACACCACACGCTACAGTTGGTTACAGCTAGTAGGGCTCCCTGTGAAGGACACCTCTTATCCAGGGTGACCATGTAGGACAGAGGATAGAGAGCTTCTACCTTTAATCATTGCGTAGAAGAGGGAATTGAGGCAGGTGTTGCTCTTTAAACCCTTCTAAGATTATTATTAACCTGCCTCAATTCCCTTTTCTATGCAATGGTTAAAGGTAGAGACACTCTGTCCTCCATTCTATATGGTCACCCTGCCTTTACCACTATCAACATCACCACCACCATCATCATCATCATCATCATCATCATCATCATCATCATCATCATCATAATCAACAACAACAACAACAACAACAACAACAAACTATCTTGAAATTACAAATATGAAAACAAATTATCTGGTCAACATTCCAGCTAAAGTTCATGTGAAATAAGAACAATTGTATCCCACTAGGGAAGGATACAAGTAAAATAACAAAACTCCTTTTTGTGTATGAGCATCTCTGGATTGGTACTAAAAAAAGCCAAATTAAGATAGTTGCATAGTCATATACTACAGCAACTTTGTTCCAAGTGACCTTAGGTAATGAGAGCAATCAAGGATTTTGACCTTGTGATTTAGTTTTATGCAATGATGCTCATTAATATATAACAAATCACGAGCAAGAACAATGGTTAATGGATAGTATTTGGATCCGTTTGACATAGAAAGAGGTGCTGGAAGGATTCATAAGTTCTGATTAAACAACTGGCTATTCAAGAAAGGTATTGAATTGTCTGATTTATCTGCAGTGGTGGGCTGAAGCCGGTTTGGGCCGGATCGCCCGAACCGCTTCCTGTTTCTCACCCCCGCCACCGATCCGGTGGCTGGGGGTGCAGAAAACCAGGTGCACCGGTTCGGCGCCCAGCCCCACCACTGAACTGCGCTTGCGTCAACCTTCCAACGACCTTCCCGTCCCGCCAACCCACACCCGTAGCACGCTGGGTTGGGTGGTATGCCCTCCCCGCCCCCGCCCCTGACCCTCCCTCCCCCTGCCCTGCCCCTGACCCTGGCCTGGCCCCATCCACTTCCGGCGAACTGGATGTTTAGCCAGGCCGGGCCCACCCCTGATCTGTAGGGTACAGAAGACCCTGTTTTCTTTGACAATTAGACTTGGTGGATGTAACAGCTAAGAAGGAAAATGAAACTTGCATGCTTTTCAAAACACAAATGTAATAACAAATATAATATCTGGAATTGGTGGGATGGCTGATTACAAATGACCAAAATGTGTGTAAATCATAACTGGTTGGACTGTGCACTGTGCAACTAGAGTATTAATGCTACAGGAAGTTAAATGACTGACTGTACCTCAAAATGAAGCCATGTATACTTTTCAGTGGCAGATCCACAGTCCAGTCTTCTGTTATGAAGTCACACTGACACAGTATGAGCTGCATGCAAACCAGGGTTGGAGGGGATAACATGCAGCAGCATGCAACTTATAACTGAATCCTTTACAAAAGCAGAAAGAACTGCTATCATAAAAGTCCCATAAAATCTGGCCCTAGGAGCACTGATGTACAGTGTTGCATTGTAAGGCCAACATAATTCATTCCAGAAGCATTTTTTGTCTTACAAAGCATTATTTATTCAAAGCAGATTTTCCCATAGGAAATAATGGAAACTCAAGACGATTGGTTCCACAACCCAAAAATATTCCTAAAAAAATATTAACTGGATGTAAAAATGATGACAAAACACTGTAATCGGATTCAAAACACTGTGAAATAATGTACAACACAATTACTGTAATATTAATAAAAAACACGGTAATATACTGTACATTAAAACAGAAAAAAAACCTTTATGGAGAAGGATGACTTAGGCAGCAATCCTAAAGACACTTTTCTGGGAGTAAGTCCACTGAACACGATGGAGCTTACTTTCAAGTAGACATGGTTAGGATTGTGCTCTTAGGCTACAATCCAGAGTTACTACGGGAGCTTTTACCCCAACATAGCTATCGTGCCACCTATGGGAAACCTATGGGAAATGCATAGAGCAGTCCAGAGTAAGAGCCTCTTACGTCATCCTGTAGTTACTCTGGATTGTAGGGTAATTTTCACTAAAAGAGTCACTGGTGTCTTTTTGAACCACTTTAACTAGGAACCTCTCCAATGACACTTGCTTTTGTCTCCTTTTGAGCATTTTATGGAGATGTGACATTGCATTAAACAGATTCATCGCTCACACTGTTACAGCATTATTTGGGTGGTGCTTTTCTACAAATTTTTGCCCAATTTCCCAACGTTTACCACTGTCTTTAAACTCATTTGATGTGAGGGAAATCATTATTCTTATAATCCTCCTTATTCTCCTCCTCCTCCTCTGCAGTTGAGAGATATCTCCTACATAACCTCTTGCTTTTGCTCACGATGCAGATCCATCAATTTGTTCATTTTATAATGAATATTTGTGTGAAACTCTTTTACAAGACACTGTTTGTTTTACAAGGCAAAATTCCTTAGAAATTTTAGTTTGTCTTATAAAGCTTATAAAGACAATAAAGCTTTATAAAGCTTATAAAGCTAATAAAGACAAATGTCTTACAAGTTATTTGTCTTACAAGGTACCGCTGTACATTGGAATTTACTGTAGTATTTGTGGCTGATACACATAGAAATCTGAGTTACAAATGATAGTCCCTACATTTATTATTTTTATAATAATAGTCCCTACGTTTCATATTTATTACATTTATTATTTTTTAAGATTGTGCACTGTGGTTTGGCCACCCCTGCTATACAGGATCTGTCAGTTAGACATTGACTTCATCAGCTATCAAAGGAAAAGCCATTCAGTTTGCTATCAATTATTCAAACAAATGCCACATACATACAGAATGCTTCGTCATACATAGAAAGCTGATTGACATGTAATTTCTTTTTTCTTGAATTAATTGGATTATGAATAAGAAAGAATTTGATAGAGGAAGAAAGACATCTTATGTTTCCTGCAGAGAAAGGTGGGTCAAAAGGTCACTAATGAATAAATGAATGAATGAATGAATGAATGAATGAAATAGATTTTCCAAGTCAGCATGTAGTTCAATTAGGATTCAGGAGTGACAAAGGAGTGACAAAGAAGTGTATAATGCTACCCATTGCTTCTTGTTTGACCCAGCGTTTAGCATTTGAAAGTACAGTATACAGTCCTCAAGTTTTTGTTTTTTTGTTTGTTTGTGTGTTTGTTTTTTCAAAGAGAAAGTTTGAAATATCCAGCTTGCCTGCTGTGGACAAACTATCATATTCTGCAGAATGTAGCAATCAGTGCAGTTGATTCACAGCTGTAGATTCAGCATAACCCTATTACAAGATATAACAGATGAGATAAGAGGAGGCTGGAAAATGGCTAGAGCAGTAGTTCTTGCCTTTATCAGCTAAAGCTCTTATTATCAGTTTGGTGTAAACAATTATTGCTGGATCAGCTCCAGAGTCTGAAGACACAAAACTTGTCAAGATTATGTCTGTTTTATTGAAACCGTATTTGCTCGTGTAAGAGTTTGCATGTTCTTACACAAAACGGGAGCTGGCCCAATAAAAGATATCACCTTACCTATTTTGTAGCAATTACGGGGATAGCCCCTAGCAAGAGACAGAGCTGCCTTTTTATAAGGTACATGTTCAAGTGAATAATTAAGACCAGATGCTCATCTGGCATCAATCAGTCCAGCTCCCTAATAGGGATAACTGTGCCCACTGACACCATTTCAGCATCTGGACTTCAATTTCAGAGTCCAATGCGTGTACATGTTTTGTACAGGGGTGTGTGTGTGTTCAAATGAAGATCAGTTGCAAAAATCATCACTTTGGACTTCTAAAAACGCAAACAGCAGGAACAAGGGACTGGGCTTAGAACATGTCTTTTCCAGATGAAAGTTATAGTGTTCTCATTGTGCATGATGTTAGCCATGTGCCATTATATTCCCATTGCCAGGTAATAAAAGAAGAGAATGGGGAATATGATTTCCTTGAAGGAGATGTGCCTATGAAGTCTGGAGAGGGAAACACATAACTTCTGGGAGGGGGGAAATGATGAACCCAAGGGAACATTAGCTTTCGTATATGCACTGGTGTGGGGCTTATGTCTTGTTCTGCAATGATATCAATTACAGGCACCATTTCAGATGCCTGTGACTTGAGCAAAAAAGCCATCTTCATAGCCGATCACCTGCAATAGCTGTGTCTTTGGAATCATAGTATATTTGCACTGTTGGTCAGCATGTTATTAAACAGCAATCAAAGTGCTTGTCAGATCAACACCAGTAGGGTGGTTAATTAGTTGTTGCCACCTAGTCCCCCTCTCTGTCCTCAGTAAACAAGAGTGTTTGGAAAAATCTCAAATTATCAAAATGAGGCAAAATTATGGGCAACGCAATCCTTAACTTGCACTGGAACAGGCAGGTTTGCCTGCATTGCATCCAGAGCAAGTATTGGGACTGCTACTGTTCCACTGCAGGGAAGGCAAAACCTAAATGCCAGACAGTGGTGAAGAAGGGACTTGTGCCAACCTTGTGTAGGAGACTCCGAATTGTGTTAACCTCGGGGACGCTTGGGACTGCACCCTAAGGTATTCTTAGTGATTGGGGTAAGAATGGTCTTTGTCATTAATCTGTGGAACTCCTTACCACCGGATGTGATGATGCGTCTAGCCTCAATACCTTGAATTGAATTGGACAAATTTCTAGAGGAAAAGTCCATCATGGGCTACAAGCCATGACAGGCATGGACAAGCCATGTAGGTATGTGATGTCTATTTTAATGGAAGCTACCTTTGAATGTCACATGTTCTAAGACAGTGCAGGAGAAGGGGAGGTGCAAGGCATTAAAGACAAATGTAATTCTTATGTTCATACAACCAAGAATATTGTTCTTTTCAAAATTTTGAACAGAACAAACTGAAGATTCAGGAAGAATCTGAGAGGGGGAAAATTGAAGCCTCAGCCAAAAAAGTCTGGCCTTAAAGTATACCAGGTGAGGAGCAGGGAATGGATTGTAACATAAAGTTTCTTGGAAAAGGACCTATTGGTGCAGGCTGCTACTAGTTAATCCAAGAATTTTTTTCTCTCTCCATCAAAGAATGTCAAGATGCTTACCTTAATCTCTTCAACGAGGCTGAGCAGCTAAAATTCTATAGTCTGGGTGGTGCCCTGAAAACCACCGCTCCACTACTACCCCCGTCAAATAATATTGGCCCTCTGGTAGGGCCAAGAATGAAACTAGTCTCAACATTGCACAGATTAAGAAGAGAGAAAAGGTTAAGGGCACACTGCCATTGTGTATATTAGAGCTGCATAAAAATGCAGAGCGTGTGCCAGCCAGGGTGTAAACACAGTAGCTGGAGAGAGGGCGATGGCAGTGGACTTGTCTTCTCGGCTCCTGTATTGTATTTATATCTTCTTTCCTTATATAATGTTGCCACACACAATTAGATGACATTATGCTACTGGTATCTGCAACGCAAAGTACAAGGAAGAGATGAGTGTACAAAAGAGCATGGGGATGCTTGAGACACGGCAAGATTTGAATCCAGCATATCGGATTCAGAAATGATCAGAAACAATGGCCTCTGGTACGGTATGAGGTCAAAAAGGTGAGAGCTGCCAGGTGAAGAGAAACAGCGCAAAGCATCCTACCATTTGACTGAACGTAAAAGGCGCAAGAAAGACAGTTTCCTCATCATTAGCTTCTGTTCTTTTTGTTTTGTTCCTTCACCCACTTTCCATGATCATGCCATGTGATGGTTCATTTTGAAATGTTAGAAGGTTATTTCTCCATTTGTAAGATTACTTCGGCAAAAGAAAAATCTGTTTAATTAACAAGTGTGAAGCAATAATTAAGATAGCAATTAAAAATTGACCATCTTGCTATGCGTGGTACACTACATCAACACATATTAAAAACAGCAGATCCCCAAACATCATTAAGAAATGGATTGAAGTTGTATCATGTTTGTTGAGCTAGCCGGCTGGAGCACTGATAGCCCTTTTCAAAGGACATTTTGTTCCAAGATTTTGTTAGAACCTTGCTGGACTCAAGGAAGGCCCTTCTACCTCCCACAATAACCATGGGGGTTGATGCGCATGGGGGAATGATGCGCATGGGGAGAATTTGCGCATGGGGGATGTTGCGATTGGGGATTAATGTGCTTGGGGGAATGATGTGCATGGGGGTTTGATGTGCATGGGTAATGCTGCGCATGGGAGTTGATGCATATGGGGGTTGATACGCATGGGGGAATGATGCACATGGGGGTTGATGCGCATGGTGGTTTGACGCACATGGGAGTTTGATGCACATAGGGGGATGTTGCGCATGGGGGTGTTGCACATGAGGAAATGATGCGCATGGGGAGATGATGCGCATGGGGACTAATGCGCATGGGGGTTGATGCACATGGAGGGATATTACGCATGGGGAGATAAGCATGGGGAATGTTGCACATGGGGGTTGTGCATGGTGGGATTTGTGCATGGGATGTTGATGAGCATGGGGGGTTGATGTGCATAGGGGGGACGATGCGCATGAGGTGGATGAACACGGGGGATATTGCACATGGGTGTGGATGCACGTGGGGGTGGATGCATGTGGGGAATTGAGGCGCAGTGGGGGGATGGCGTACAGAGAATTTTACTCCCACAACACAGGTACGCTTTTCTCTAGTATAATCATAAAAGATAAATACAAAGCCAAAAATTATGGGGTTAACCCTTCATTGGGATATTATATGTTTGCCACATGTGAGCAGAGCTGGACTATTCCAGGGCTTGCTTTCTTGCAGACCTTTCACACTGCATCTGTATTCATGCATCCCATGCAAAAAGTGACCATACTATGGTTTTCCGGGTTGCAACCTGGAAATCATTCCTATCTTTTTTCTTTTTAAAGGATGATACAGCGGTGGCTTTTCCCAGTCTGACCCTTCCCCATCTCCCTGTTCCCCCTTTTCCTATTGCTGGAATATGTTAGGACTCTGATCTTTGGCATCTTTCCCTCTAATAACTGCCAGGGGAGCTCACAGTCAGAAGTGGAGGATATGTGAATGATCTTGTAGGAGAAACCGCCTGTAACAGCCACTTACCTTAATTGCTGCAGAGTTATTAGAGGTTGACAACCTGATGCACCGTTTACCCAGGTGAGCCTCTCTCCTGTGTGATTTACAGGAAAAGAGACATCACTTTGCTATTTTCCTTGAACTTTGCATTCTCTCAACAGGAACATATACCTTTGTGCCAGGTCAGTATGGTGGGAATTTACAACACATTGGGGACTTTAAAAAAAACACATTTATTTATCAAAATTATTTCCATTGTTAAAGAACCACATTGCTAACTCAAATGTTTATACATCCTGAGTGTGTCAAGGGTAGACAGGACAGAACTGTTTTGTTTACACATCCCAGTTCTGTAGGCAAGTACATTCTTTTGCCCTATTCATTTTACACTTTTGTTTTTCAAATAAATAGACTATCCATGGTTCATTACACTTGGGAAGAAGTGAGAGATCATTTTTCTGTGAGATATTTTGAAAAGAAGGTAGGCGAACAGGGCAAACCCCCACCCCAACAATATCCCAGGAGAGATTTTTGGCATTGGCAAACTATGTTTTAGCAGGAATCTATCCATCTGTGCCGGAGTAGAAAGACCTGGAGAAGAGAGTGCAGGACATATGCAGGACAGGTAATGTCATGTACTGATTTCCAAACGTATGGGAAGTGTGTTAGTGCAGGAGCTGTAAGTTCTTGAACCTTATATATTGAACCCTTTACAAATTGTTTAAAAACAGCTTTTTTACTGTAATAGAGAGGCAATTAGAAATGCAAAGGACTCCTTGCTTTGACTGCTCAGCTGAAGAACGGAATGATTGCTTGCATGACTGCCACTCTGCAACAGGAAGAAAAGCAGTTTTTTTAAATTGTGATTTTAAAGAGAGAGAATTTTTTTCCTCAAGAGATTGGCACTTTCCTTCTCATTTGCAGTGGCCATTCATGCTGAATCAATCAAATGAGTGAATACCAAGGTTGGACCTGTACTCCTTAAGCGCTCCTTAGAGCTTAATAAAATGTGGTCTGAAGTATGAGAGAGAGAGAGATAACCTCCAAAACTGCATTCCTGCAGCATGTTGCCCATCCTTCTGGATGAAACCCCAGAGACCGGGTGTTTGGTACTTATTTCAGGGGCCTGGAATGATTACTTTTTATCTGGTCAAACTTCCTGCCCTTCTTAGGGCCAATCCAGTCTGTGGTGAAGAGAAGAGGGGAAAATGTTGAATTTGGTTCAGTTCCTTCCTTATAGGCACGACATGAACAACCTATAAAAATGCTGTTAGAGTTTTCTGGATGAAAGGTGCCTTATGAATAACGAACATTAAGCCTTTTACAGAACTACAAGTATTTACTTTGGTTCTAAACACCCATTCCTAGTTATTGGAGCGAATAATCTCGCAGTGCTTGTTACCACATGAACAGCAACTAGAATTACATTGCTACCCACACATGGCTTTCAGGAACCCACCACCCATTTAAAATCAGAAAACTTTAAACTGCCTGGACAATGTGGAAGCCTCTTCTCTTCTAACATCATTTATTGTGTTTGCGTTAGGATTGCACCCCACCCATCCTCCAGGGAGCTGAGTGGAGCATACATGAGCAAAACCCATTTTATCTTTACAACCCTGTGAGGTAGGTTAGGCTAAGAAATGCTGATTTTTTTTCCCTGAGGCCACCTAGTGAGCTTAACAGCTGTGTGGGGAGTTGAACCAGGGTTCTTGTTTTCCCCATGCCGAACACTATATGTTATGCCACACTGACTATGCAATAATCACTTTCAGGAGACCCACCCCTGTGAGAAACTATAATGGATTCTGAGCAACAGATCTGGACAGGAAAGACAGGTCCAGTCATGAGGTAAACTACTCAATATTCATTTGATGGTTGCTGCTGTCTTAGAAGAACTGATAGGTATTTCACAAAATGGTATTTGTGAAATAACACCACCAAACCGCGAAATTGGGCTTATAAAACACAATAACATTGCCATCAACCTCGTATTAACGTAGAGGCAGTGCATCTGTGAATCATCCTGATTATTTCTGCCCTTGGACTGTTTTACAGGATATCTGGGGGGAAGAAAAGGGCAAAAGCCTTACACCTCAAATAGAGTGACCCTATACGTCGAGGAAACCAGCAAACAACACACTGCTTGGAGTCTATTTGTACATAGACTCCATTTCATGCCTTCATCTATGAGGGAATAGTCCTGTGTGAACCAGAAGTACAAGTGCACATCTGGTCATTGATTGTCCAGGTGTGTGGTAGCTGAGGCCCCACAGCAATGGGCCTCTTACTTGATAACACAGCATCCAGAGCACAGTGGAAGTGCAAAGGCATGATCAGAGCACAGATGGTGTTGTCCTCAGGTGCCCAGCACAGGGCTTTTCTCCAAGGATCCCTCCCAGCAATCTGGCATCAGCATCTGTTGTGCAAACCCAGAACGTGGCATTGAAGGAGTTTTGTGGCATTGCAACACATGCAAACCAGCCCTCAGTTATTTTGGCAAAGGGGACCAACCCAGAGTGATCATGAAACCAGTTGAAGACTTTCTAATGGGGACCTCTGGGAAAGATCGTTTGCATTAAAACAGTTCATCTTTTGCCTAACAGCTCATCAAGGGTGAGCCCTCTTCATGCACATCTCCAAGGCTTGTGATGAATACACTGTGTGCGTTGGTGATTAGAATGACCCTCCGCCCGCCCAGCTGATAAAGGGAACTCAAACAAGCGTTCGCATCTCAGCACAATGTACTGTGAAGGTCTCAAAGCTTCATTTAACTGGGAATGTCTGATCTCATTTCAAGACCAGTTTTTTAAACATTTGAAAGCTGCTTCTTAAAACAACACACAGGAAAAGATTTCCAGAAGGACGCACAGAAATAAAACACACATTTTGCGAAAACAGCCTTGTGCTCACAAATCTAATTTGTACATTTATAGGGATAATCTATCCTTACACCAGGTTTGCAACACTTCTCCTGATGTCTCTCCCAAATGACAACCAAACTGGAGATTAATTGTTAGAGTTAACAGCCTGAGGTGGGAGATGAATGATGTGGGAGATGAATGAGGTTCTGATGGTGGGAGGATTTAACCACTGGTGAAGTTTCCAGTTTTGCTCAGCGTACGCCCAACTGCTGGGAACGTCATTTCCATAGTAGTCTATGAGACTCCTTTCATGTACCAACTTTTTTGCTCCTCACAACAACCCTGTAAGGTAGGCAGCTTGTAGAACTCTTCTCTTCCAGGTGGAATCCTTCTCAGCACGGTCATTATCACATCTGTCATCAGAGAACCAGATGAGAATCTGGCATCAGAGTCTTTCAAGCTTCCAGTAGGGGTTTACAGATCAGCCAAGCTGTAGACAGTGAGCCCCTATAGCTCTATTGTCTCATGGCAGCTTTTATTGGCTTTTCAGGTCTCCCATCCAAAAGTTGACCAGGTCTTTTCCTGCATAGTTGGAGAGTTGGCGACCCTAGACATAACACAAGTCAAACACCGTGGAACTCTTTCCTACACTGTTTAGGATTTCCTGAGGGTTTTATTTTATTATTTATGTTTATTTTTTATCAGCAGCTCTGTGGGTCTGCTTTGAAGACTGAGACAAAACAGGCAACTTCTTCAGTATTTGTCCCACTTGGATGGTCCATTTGTTCGACCACTCAAATCATGGTTGATGTGACACTGGGGAAATCTGGCCAACCTGTTTCAGAGACCTTTTAGCAGGATGTTGCCTTCCCACTGAAGTGGTACCTATTTATCTGTGCATATAGATAAATTTATATATTTATCTGCAGTGGCTCAGTGGTTAAAGGCTTTGAAGGCTAAGAAAAAAAATCTAATAAGTAATTTGGACATATTCTTACATAGAGAATTTGTCTGCCCTATGTAAGAAGATTTTTTTTTAGACAATGGCATATGTCATGCTGGAGTATGGTACCTATCAAGCATCTTCTTTGGACTGGGAAATAAAGTCATAGCCTGGTCTTACCAATTCTGACATCATGGAAATAGTTAAATCAAAAAGAAAAATATCCCACCCATCCCCTTTCCTGTCTCCAGGGAGTTGAAATGTAGCCTCTGGCAAAACTATCCCTTTTTATGTATTCTTTGTTATAGCGTCCATCTCATCTTGTTTCTGTGATGGATGAGGATGAAAAGATCTCAGTTCAATTCACAGGCCTCAATGAAAACATCATTAACATCAGTCACCTTATAGAGAGTGGTTGCAGCTGCTCCACAATCTCTTTATTAGATGCTTTAATAAATAATAATAGCTAAGGTTGCAGAAGCTAAAATTACTACATATAAAGGGTGCTAGTTGACCCACTTACTTGAAGACTGGCATGGGCTGGTGTGGCTTTTGTATGAAGGACTCAAAACCATAACATCATGCTATAATGCTCTAACCTAGTCAGAGCTACCATGAACTGCACCCGCAGGGACACAATCCTAACCAATATTCCAGCACTGGCATAACTGTGCCAGTGGGGCTTATGCTGCATCCTATATTTAGAGGACATCCTCAAGGTAAGGCAATGTTTGCACCCTTATCTCAGAGTTGCACTGCCCTTAACCTGGAGCTGGAAAATTGGTTAGGATTGCAACCCTAGACTTTCAGTTCACAGTCATGTCACCATATTTGTCACATGCTATACTGTAATCCATGTGTCATTCATACTATCAAGGGCTGCTACACACGCACACACACACACACACACACACACACACACACACACACACACAAAATACCCCTCACTTTAAAAAAAACCATATCAACAAGTGATTATTTGCATGTGTGGATTACCTCTCACTTCCTGATCAGTTTTCACATTACCTACTGTTCACTCAAACGCTGCCCCTTTTAATTGTGCTGATGAGAGTGCCCAAGCGTTACGTAAATATCCAGTTACACATGTGCGAGCCAATCCCAACTGGAATGTTTTGCTATGGTATGGAGGCAAGCCACATGTCAGAGTGCCAAGGAGAAGCTGCCACACAGATGCAATTTCAAGTGGCCTCCATGCCAGTCGTTGTTTGTGTGAAGGAAACCTCAGTTGCCAGAAACAAGAAGAAAGCCTTCCAGCAGGCATTATCCATCAAGATTCTTGTGTTTAACACTTTTAACAACCTACAATGGTTGCCAGTAGGACATTGTGTTCATCAGTAAGTTTTCCATCAATCTCAGAGGCCACAAATTGGTTATTGGCAATTAACACAGTGTTCGTGCTTACACATACAAAATTTGATAGTGTCCTTTATCTTTGTGTCCATTCATTTGTGTACATATACCGTACAAAATTTCATAGTGTCTATTGCCTTCCATTAGTGTGGATGGGCCCAGAAACTTTGAACAGAAGAAGCTGTTTTATTTGGACTCAGGCCATTGAATTCAGAACTGTCTTGATTCTATGCTATCAAAGCCCGCTGCCCTACGTGGAGATGGCCAGAGATTAAACAGGGGAGGTTCTGCATGCAAAGCATCTCTCTACTATTGAACCACAGGTCTTCCCAAACACAACCCACTTAAAAGTTATACTGATCCAAGGGATGAGTTGCATATGACATTTTTAAAAAGTTTTTCAGTAATGCCTAGCTAAGAGGAGAGTGGTTAGGGAGTTTCAGTGGAAGATTTTTTGTTTATTTTTTTCCCCAGAGTAGCCAGATCAGGATGTCTTTATGAGGATAAAAGTAATGTTGAAGAACCAATTTTGAAGAACTTATTGACAGCTTTGACAACTTTATTGACAACCTATTGACAACTTTAAGTGAGGACTTGCTATATATGATACTAACCCTACAATCCAGAGTAACTACGGGAGCACGTAAGAGACATTACGTGTACCCGTAGTTACTACACCACCTAGTGAAAACCTATGGGAAATTCATATTGCTATCCAGAGCAAATTGTTCTTACACCGGAGCAAGGACTCCCCGTAGTTACTCTGGACTGCGCCCATAATCTAATACAGAAAGACTAAGGGAGGAGGGAGCTTCATCCCAGGTCCCAAATATTTAGATCCATGCCGGAGGCACTGCTGTCTTATTAGCATAGCATTATACACTTTCTTATTTCAATTATTAACAAGCAGGGCCTCCCAGTCTTTTGACAGTGAAGATCAGGCAACGATTCTTCTTCTCTCCTCAGTGTCCAGCCAGCATCCATTCATTGCTTTCAACATGGTCTTGTGAGGAAGGTGATCAAAGTGAGCTGACAGCCTGGGCTCTGAAAAAGATTTCTTTCTGTCTGAGATACATCTGTGTGTACTTGTAGCTTACGTAAATTATCATTGCCAGTTGGAAGTGATGTTTGAAACTGGGAGGGTGTTTTTGCATATATTTGGTAAATTCAATAAATTGAAAATAGCAAAAGGTGGTGTAAATCTGTTTTTATTCCAATTTATCATGCTATTTTATTTGCTGTTAAAGTGTTCAAATAGATAATGCGTGCATTAAAACCACAGTATAACTGTGACTTTTTTCCTTTGCTTTTTTGAAATGCAGAATTGCACAATATTTGTGTTTGTTCCCACATATTGCTGCATTTGCATCTGACAAAAGAACAGATGAAAATTCAGATGAATTTGAATTTGCCAATTCAGATGAAAAGTGATCCAGAATTTGAAAGGAAACTACAAGCCAGGGATGTAGATAGCTGCCTAATACTGAGCCACACCATTGGTTTCACATGGTTATAGCTAGATGACTGTGTTTTGCTGGGACGTACAGTCTTCTCCCACCCCTTACCTGGGGATGCCAAGGACTCAAACACAGACAGTGTATGCATCCACTGTGCCATAGCCCTGGCCAATGTCCTCATTTTCCACAAACTATCTCATTGCGTTTCCATACCTTCTTGCTTTGAGGATGATGAACATTCAGTTCCTGAGCAGTTTGCCTGCTTGTTCTGCCAGCATTAAGAGGGTTAAAACCCATTCCTTTCCCAGGTTCATTCTCTCTTTCCTGGTCCAGCCTAACTTACTTTGCAGGGATAGTATTAAAATAAAATGAGATAATCCTCTGCATATCCATGGAGGACAAATGGATACAAGCAAACTAAATATCACTGTACCAGAGGTGTAACAAGGGTATAGCATGGGATGCGATCTGCCACAGGTGCCAGGGCACCAGGAGGCACCACTTACAATCCTCTGGTGGAATCGTGTGTAGAACTCACTGGCATTATGATATATATCATAATCTTGTCCTTTGCAGAGATCTGTCTTGCTACAAGCAGGCAGTTGGACTAGATGACCTTCTGGGATCCCTTCTAGCTGTTTTGATAGGGGCAAAATTTCAGTCCTTGCCATGGGTAAATTTTTGCCTAGGTATGCCTCTGCACTGTACATGTGCTTGCTAAGAACATTTTATTTTCAGAATATCTCAATAATGGAGTGCTGAGACTGTGCAATTTCCCTACAACATTAGTTCAAATATACCTGGAGCCTCAGAATGACAGTATATTTGCTGCATTAAAAAGTGCCATTGCCTGGATAAGCTCTGATAGCTAATGTTTTACATAACTAAGTGAAAGGACAGAGAGGAAGCATTCATCAGCCTTCATGACTATCATGTACTCGGAAAGAAAATAGATGTCGTTTATAGCATTTCACCTAGCATATTTATTCTTACTGACTAGACAGGATGGGGAATAGGTGGAAGTGGATGATATATGTGGGTGTGGAAGGTGGACAACATCCAGACATAACAAAATGATGGGCCAGATGAAGACATGAACATTGGATATACCCAGTGGTGGGAATCAAATAAAGTAACAGCAGGTTCTATTTCCTAATATCCTAAATTAAAATGTTTTATGTCCCATTAGTAACTGGTTCTCAGAACCAGGCGCTCATTAGCAAAGGGTTCTATAGAACCTGTGAGAACCCCCTGAAGCCCACCACTGGATATACCCCGCATATCTAAAGGAAGGGCAGAAATGGTGGTGCACTTGGGTTTCCACTGGTATGTGTAAGCTATCTGGCCTGTGTCTTTAATGGACAACAGAGAGGAAACCCAATTAGAGTCCTTAACAAGGAGCTCAATCCATACTTGCCTGCAAGGTCTATCCACACCTCAAATGAAGAAAGCATTTCCCTTTGACAGGTGGCAGAGTTTGGAGGTCAGAACTTTCCAGACAAGTGACATCTAGGAACTGTAGCATATTTCAAAGTAAAGGACATGTTTCATGACCCCAATTACAAGGGGCAGGACTTTAGATATTAGATGAAGTGTTCCTTTTTTTAAAAAATGGGGGAAAAGTACAGCAACCATTTGTAGGATGTTATACAAGCAACTCTCAGCTTGAGGTTTACAGATCAGAGATACAGAAAAACTAGGCAGCCTTTTCAAGGCCATTTGAAGGCAGAGCACCAAACAAAAGATATCTATCTCTCTGTTACTGTGACCGTCTGAAATTTGGTGACTGTTGATGTTCAAATGAATTTATGTATTTCCTGATACATTTGGTGAATATCATCCTAGGAGAAATATTGATGATGATTGTTGACAGTTGCCTAAATACATGTGATTGACAGTTTACTTGTATAAGTCCCTGACATTGAGAAACATATATCTCAATATATCTGCAGTATTTTCAGGAATTTGTAAACTTTATCTGAAATCATTAGCATTCATACATAAATGCCGGCTCTCACCAAAGTTTGGACATATCAACAACTGAGGCATTGGAATAGACAACATAAAGTATTTATTGAATAAAGCTGAATACCGTACAGCTGATGGCAGCCCAATCCTGAGCTGCTCAGCACCCAGGAGAGCAGTGGTGCCAAAATGGCACCCAGTGCCCACCAGGCAGCTGCCAGTGGCTCTTCAGGGGAAGGAATCATTTGCCCCCTCCCCCCCCTTCAAGGAAGGAGGCGACTCTGCACTAGTATTTAGCTGGTGCCAAGTAAAGCACTCTTTGTCAGGCCAGTAGGATATCACCACAGGAACAGGAAGACTGATGAGTTGTGCCGGCCTAGTTTAGGATTGCATCCCAACGCAGTATCTATGATTACTTGAATTCATGGTTTTGCCCACAAGCCAAGATTCTACTCTAAGATTTGCTCTTCACCAACTGTGCCTTATGCTTGCTTGACTCCTTTACAAACTGAATAGGCCCAGCCCAAAGTCTCCAAATTTCCCCAAATTTCTCTACAACTCCAGTCTCCGCTGCACCCTTTCATAGAATCATAGAATCACCACTCCAAATTCCTCGGCACACACTCAAGACATTCTCCCATCTCTGTTCCTTTACCTCCCTTCCCATGTCTCCCCATCCTGATATTACATCCCAGAATACAATATAGGGCGCAATCCAGAGCAAGTTCAGCCTGCTCTGCCCTAACTGCTCTCTCCTAACCATTCTGTATCCAGAGCAGAAAGTTATGCTGCATCCAGAGAGTCAGGAAGCCTGGGCTGCCCTAACTGCTCCAGAGCATGCTAAGTCAGTGACAGCTGGGGAGGGCTTGCTCCTGAGTAGACCCCCCTCAGATCACACTGAAGAAGGAACAGCTGTGGTGCCTACATTATAAGGAAGCCCAGCAGTTCCTGACAACCAGTTACAGCTGCAGTTCTTCTAGTGCAAGATGGATGCTTGGAGTGGCCTGCTGTATCCTGACGTTAGTGGGCTGCCATAGTTGTGCCATATCCTGAGGTTGAGAGGCAGGGGTTGCAGCTAGGCTGGCCAAGAACTCAAATTTTTGGTCAACACTACCATTCTTACTCAGGCCTTATCATGGACTCCTATGGGTCTACTCATTACTATACCTGCTCCTGAGGTGGTATATCTCTGAGGAACTGGAAGAGGGCATTTCTGCCTTGAAACAGGCTTTGGATACAGAGTAACTGCTCTGCCCTAGGCAATGCTAAACATGCCCTCAACTTGCCTCTCCTGAGCTGCTTAGGCTGCCCCAGTTAGGGCAGAGCAGGTCCACCTCTCTTAAGGCACCCTATCTTGCCTTGCTCTGCCCTAAGCCTCTTCCAGATTAACTGGGCTGGAGCATCTTGCAGTTGCTCCACCCTAGTGATAGATAGGGCACCCTAAGGCCTCTTATGTGCAAGGAATAGTTGCTCTGGATTGGATTGCTCTATTGATAGTGTCTTGTGTACTTGCTTAGTTTGGTCCAGCACTGGGTCATCACCTAAGACAGCCCAAAACTTAGAACCAACCCTGCAGTCATGGGCAACGATCCTTACAATCCAGAGTAACTATTGGAGCACGTAAGAGACATTATGTGCACCCGTAGTTACTGCATCACCTAGTGAAAACCAATGGGAAATTCATATTGCAATCCAGAGCAAATTGTTCTTACACCAGAGCAAGGACTCCCCATAGTTACTCTAGATTGCGCCCTTTAAAACTTTGCACTTCACAATGGCTTGTTTTTGCAAAGTAAAGGTTACCGAGATCTTTCACTGCCTCTTGCAATTGCTCTAAAATAACACATAATTTGTTTATACGGAGGCCATATGCGTCTAAACTGAGTCATCCACAGGTCATGGAAGTTTCCTAAAGAGTAAATATTCCAAATATTTTTTAAAAAAATCTCTGAACTCTTAAAAGAGTTGAAATCTTAAAATTTTCATTTAACTATATTTCTGCATGTGCTGCAGATTGATGCCCAGGATGGGATATAATTGTACATATCAATAAACATGAACTTGATATCCAGGATTACATAGTGGAATTGAGCACTGATGACTCATCTGTGGCCTAGGTAACCTATCTGGAAACGTCAAACTAAGGTTACCTGCATTTTCCGAACCAAATCAACCTGAATCTTAATTACAAAAAACATTCAATTACGAAACAGAACAAACCGGGAAAGTCCCATACAAGGAATGCTGATCTGGTGATCATCCCACACTCCCTACTGCAGTTTGTGCAGGCATGTCCAGGTGGCCATTCCTTGTCCTTCCAATTTATTTGTTTAATACATTAATGTATTAATTTTATTTTAGAATGGTATATGAACACATTTATAGAAAAACTGTAAATTCAAAAACTTATGCTTTTGGATCTGTAACTGTTTCATTAGCAGTAAAAAAGTGAAAAAAGTAAATAAGTGAGTAGGCAATGAACCGGGTAACCCATGTGTTATGGAACTACAGATGTTACCAAGGAGAAATGCAACGTTTGATGACCCCTTGTTTCCACATTTTGCAAAACACATCCAGGCACTTGTTGCTGGGAAAGCTCTGGCCTTTGAGAATTGCTTTAGAAATACTTCCAAGGTCAAATGGTGTAGAAAGGATTGCAGATGGCGGTGGTGGGAGAGGCAGCAGGTCTTCAAAACATCTCAGAACCTGTTTACCAGCATAAAGTGATCTCCTAAAACTTTGGCCAAAGGCAACACAAATATAGCTTCTGTATGCTTGGCATGTTGAAAACTCACCCAAATTTTCAACATATGCTGGAAACAACTGCATTCTTGCTTGGGAGTCAGCCCCACTGAATGCAATGGGACTTGCTTCTGAGTAAACACATATAAACATGAGTAGTAAATAGGGCATTTAACTACCATCATATCCCTTTATCTCCTCCATAGCCCTAAATTTAAAATTTTCATTTCTCTGTATGTTTGCACCTTATAATTGGAATAACCTGTCTCTTGCCAGCAAAATGTTGCCATATATGCAACAATGGTAAATCAGAGTTTGTAAGAGACAAAGCAGGGAAACACAAGGCTCTAGAACGAAAGGGAAATCCTGGAGTGGACACTGAACCCATCGGGATCAGAGGATGCTTTGTTGAAGGGACTGGACAAATTCATAGAGGAAAGAACCATCACAGGATACAAGCCATGAGGGGTGTGCGTAGGTGTGGACAACCTCAAAATACCAGATGCAGGGGAGGGCACCTGGATGAAGGTGTCATATCTGCTCCCTGAGGCATCAGATGGGCTGCTGTGTGATACAGGATGCTGGATTAAATGGGCCTTTGGCCTGGTCCAATGGAGGCTCTTCTTGTGTTCTTAATGCTCTGAGCTTCCATCCTCCCCCATTCTTTCCTTCCCTCTTATCCAAGTATCACTCGCATACCCCAGAATAAGCAGGGAAGCACCAGACTGCAGAGCAAACAGAATCCTGATCCAGAGTAGATGCTGTGCTCATTTGTCCAGGTGAGGTCAGACGAATCCTTGGGGTTTCACTGCCCACACTTTGCCTTCTTGTTCCTTTCCTCCCCACACCTCACTGCAACTACCCACAGACACAGAGGACCAGCGAAGCAATTGATCTGAAAAGTGGTCTGTGTGTACAGCCAAAAATGGCTGCTCCATCCACATGGGTGCAGGTAAAATTTGCTCATCCATACCCATTGTCCTTGCTTTCTGATCTGGTAAGATCATCAAGTCACATGAACTGGGAAATATGCAAAGGTAGGGATAAAGATTCCCAGATTGCAGTCATGGGATGCCCAAACTCTGGCCCATCATATATCTTAACATAGTATCAAGGCCACAAAACAGCTGTCAACACAATGTTAAGATCTATGATATAGCCCTGGGGTTAAAATGTTTGGCGACTCCTGAATAACAAAAGAATCAAGACATCTGAGTAATTCCTACAGGCTTTCCTATAGGTGATTGCCTCTAGGAATGCCCACTGTAGTATACACGCAACATTATTTTCAACAACTGATTATAGGTGTTTGCTTTTCGTGAAAACTTTTCAAATAATATGAAGTGCAAAGCAGAGATCCAGACCAAAATAAAATGCAAATTTTATTATTAAAATTTATTAAAACTCAATTTAATGGTTCCTGATTAATGTTGCAGTTGAAAATGCAAAATAAACTTTGACATGACTTTAGCTTCAATTTTTTATTCAAAAGAATGGTTACAATAATTTAAAAAATTATGTGAAAAGATCCTTTAAATTGTTCACAAGCAAAAAAATCTGATCAAAAACTCATTTTTGCAATCTGAAAGAAAATATAAGATTACTGTTGAATATATGCATCACTATGAACAGATGGGTTAACCAGCATAGCTTCAAATAGGCTGGGACAGACTTGAAAAGAAAAATGTTTGTTTTTATTATCTAGAATGGCTGCAATTAATTTGAACATCTGTAGAGTATAGCTTTGGAGAGGCTAGGTTAGTCTTTCAGCTGTTAATTGAAGCTCTCTATCGATAGAAAGGAAAATTTAAGGAATGGTCTGCATGTCACTAGTCTAATCCCAGGGTGACCAGATGCTGAACCCAAATTCCGCCCCCCCAACCGCCCCAAAATTCCTGTCTCCCAAGCCAAAATTCCTACCAGTTTAAAAAAATGTAGGGCACCCCCAAAAATGTAGGACAAATATAGGACATGTTAAAATAAAGCAAAAATTCTCGTATTGCTTTCCTGCACTTAATTACAACACTTTTTAATTTGAAAACCTTTTAACATGCATGAGTCTGACCCAGACATGTAAGAGGCCCTCAAAGCAATTTGAAGCAACACAAGCCATGCAAATAAGAGAAAAGGAAGGTTGGAGAGGTAAGTAGGGAAGGACTGGACTGTTTAGGCAAGGACCCCCTCCCTGACTCAGGAGTAAGCTCCATTGACTTAATGGGCTTATTTCTGAGTAGACATGGATAGCATTGGGCTGATCTGGGGAGGCTGCTGGTGCCTGGTGGAAGGGCACACTGGGGGCAGGGTTTAGGGCTTGCCTGGGTCAGCAAGGCTTAGTATTGGCTGACTGGGCAGCTGCTTGCTACAATAGTCTGGCTGCACAGGTGTGCGCAGCTCTAATCCAGAAGCAGCGCTTACTTAGCTCCACTCCTGGGAGCTGGCTGTGTGCACCCCTCCATTTTCACTCTCCCCAGAGGCCTCCACAGGTCCTGGCTGCACAGACATCTGGGGAGAGTGAAAGTGGAGCAGGAAATCCCCCTAGAGCATCCCCGATAGGTGCTCGTTGAGGTTCTGCTTGAAGATCCCCAGTGAGGGAGAGTCCACCACCTCCCTTGGCAATCTGTTCCACTGCCGAACCGCCCTCACCGTCAGGAATTTTTTCTGGATATCCAACCGGAATCTCCTCTCTTGCGGTTTGTACCCATTGGTTCTAGTTCTGCTTTCAGAAGCAGCTATGAACAAATGAGCCCCTTCCTCCCTATGACAGCCCTTCAGGTATCTGAAGAGGGCAATCATGTCTCCCCTCAGCCTCCTCTTCTCCAGGCTGAACATCCCAAGTTCCCCCAACCTTTCCTCGTAGGGTTTCCCTTCCATCCCACTGATCATTCTTGTTGCTCTCCTCTGGACTTGCTCCAGTTTGGCTGCATCTTTCTTAAAGTGAGGTGCCCAGAACTGAACACCTGCCTGTCACGTTTTGGCTCTTGTTGCTCCTTAAAAATCAAAATATACTGTGACAGTAGAACCTATAACTGGAAGGGATCCTCCTCTATACAACATGCATCTTACCTTATTTCCTATTTGGTTCTCAACTCACTCTTCCAATCACTCAAAGGGCACAATCCAGAATAACTACAGGGAGTCCTTGGTCTAAAGTAAGAACAATTTACTGGATTGCAATATGAATTTCCCATAGGCTTTCACTAGGTGGAGCCTAGTTATGTAAGTGTCTTTTACGTGCTCCCGTAGTTACTCAGGATTGTAGGGTAAACCTCCCTTGCATGTCCTCTTACATCCTGCAGTCCCTCTTGTCCCTAGGCCTTATGCCTGGTTTTCTGTCTGCCCTACTACTTCCTGAGTTCCTCCTTTCTTCCACACTGTGTCTTCACTATTCACTATTTCCTCATGCTGCTGCTGCTGATTTTCAGATCATGTTAATTTTGTCCGAATTTCTTTAGTAATTCTATTACTTAACTAGCCTCTCTAGAACCGTTCTCATTTCCTTCATAGCAGTCAGCTACTCCTGATCGTAAATATTTTGATATTTCTTCAGATCCCCCTCTGTGATTAGATCCCATGGTCTATTTTTTCTAGCTCCCTTTTAATCCACCCCTTCTACCTTCAGCTTCCTGTTTTTTCAATGCATCACTTTGTGTGTGTTCTCCCTTCAATTATGTGCCTCTAGTTTTATCTTCCAAGCTTCCTTCCTAGACCATATTTTGTTCTATAAACCTACACCTGTCCCTAGGTCCTTAGTTAAAGTTATAGGTATTGCCCCTAAGTTTAAGTCAAACTTTCCCTTGCCTTGCCAGCATTTTGACATCTTTGATCTCTGAGCAGCTGGAATATAAATGACTATTCTATGTCATCACATGCCCAACCAATAGGTGCCAAAATTTCACTGCCACAAGCATAAAAATAAAATCCCAAATCCCTTGGAAAAATTCCAAAGTGGTATAAAAAGTCAATATGCATTATCTGTGCATGAAACTCATCATTTTGGACTGGTCTGGATGTTACAGTTGGTCCAGAACTAGCTCTATGTGATAATGGATAGGTCTACTCATGCTGTGTGTGCACATCCCTTTGAACGTGGGGTCAGTTCCAAACTGAACTGACCCTTGAAGTATTGTATAGTGAGAAAAAATAAATTAATACTTGAATCCTTAAAAAAAAGATTCAAACTCAGCTCTTCCAAATCTCATACTCAAGGATTCTTAGACTATAATCAGGGGTGGGCCCAAGCCGGTTCGGGCCAGATTGCCTGAACCGGTTGTTCCCGGGACCCTGCTGCTACCGAACCGGTAGCGGCGGGGTGGCAAGAAACCTCAGCATACTGGTTCGGTACACGGGAGGAGACGCAATGCGCATGCGCCGACCTAGGCGCACACGCACTGTGTCTCCTGCATCTCCTCCGGCTGGAGATGTACAGCACATGCGCCAACCCCCGGCGCGCATGCGCAGGAGACACACTGCATGTGTGCCGGGGATTGGCGCATGTGCAGTGCGCTGGGTGGGGGTCTGCCGCTAGCCCTGCCCTGACCCAGGCCCTTGACCCAGGCCCCGCCCCTTGACCCCAGCCCCTCCCCCCAACTTCCGGCGAACCTGTTGTTGGGTGAGGCGGGGCCCACCACTGACCATAATGGCAATCTGGCAGTTCTGATTTTGTGCTCTTATAAAGCTAAATCAATATTCCCTATTTTTTCTTTTCTTTTCTCATTTCAGATTACTGAACCCCTCCGCACCACCACCACCACCACCACTGGCCCAAAAACCCCTTCTTTGAGGATCACACTCAAACACAGTGATAAAGAATAATTTTAAACAAACATCTTTATTCAGGCTGGGGGGGAGCCCCAATGAATAAGAAGAGCTAATATAGGTGCATGGATAAGACATTGTAATTAAAGTCAGTGAAATGTGTGTCAGCGCAGAAAGCTGAACAAATAAAGATGGGTCCAGGTGGAGATGTTTGCTATCAATCAAGTAACAAGAATAACAATCATGGTAAAAAGGAAAGGGGAAACAGAGAGTGACTGTGCAAGAAGAGAAAGCCATCAAGCTTCTGGACATAGCCAGTTATCTCTGTATTGTATTGTCCTCAGAAATCAATGGCTCTATTAATCCCAATTTTTCTACAATACCATAAAAAAGAAAGAGATCATCCTGAGTTCAAATTCCCATTGAGTGTTTTACGTAATGTGAATTTTTGCATAGAAAAAACTTACCAGCTAAGAAGAGGCAGTGAGCCAATGGAATTCCCCATAACAGCCTACAAATAATTATTATCTGGAATACTATGTGGAGTATTATGTGGAATTATTAGACATTAATACTGTAACAAGTAATTACATTCATTACAAAATTACTGTAATATTGTACATAAGATGTTTCAAAATAAAATTTGTAATACACAAAGCAGTAATAGGCAAACACTAAAAAGTTATGAAAGGACAAATAAGAAAAAGCTATGCAGTCAGCCCACATCTTATGCAAGGGTTCTCTTCTGAAGTCAGTACGTGAAGCCAAAATCACAAAATCAAACCTTAAAGCTGACAAATACATACTGTCTCTTTAACGCAGTGATTTTCAAGTAGAAAATGTGGCCCCAAGTGGTTCAAAAGTGTACAGGGGGGTTCTGGTAAAATTTATTTGATTAAATAAATAGGATTAATTAATTAATAATAGGGTCATAAATTAAATAATTAGTAGTGTCATTTAGAAATCTGACCCCTCCCCAACAGCAACATGGTATGCCTTGTCACATGTCCAAAGACTGGTGGTGTGGCATGACAATTTCAGCACCTAATCAGTGTGCCATGAGATGAAAAAGGTTAAAAGTTACTGTTTCAAAATCTAAAAGCACAAGTACAAGAGACATGCAACAAATAGCAGCTTCATTCTCCCATTTTAGGCCTACTCCAGGGTTTAAACAGTGGAGTGGTGGCACTAATATTCCAGGGTGTCCAAACCCTGGCCCTGGGGCCAAATGCGGCCTCAGCAAGCCTCAATGTGGCCCTTAGCAATACCCCTCTATCCGGCTACAGGAAAGCCTTGTAATTTTTTAAAAAATACAATCTTATATGTAAATTTATGTAAATTCGTTCAAATATGAAATATCATTTTGCCATCCCCCAACACACAGGGCAAAATCCAGAGTAACTAGGGGGAGTCCTTGCTCCGGTGTAAGAACAATTTACTCTGGATTCCAATATGAATTTCCCATAGGTTTTCACTAGGAGGTGCAGTAACTATGGGTGCACGTAATGTCTCTTACATGCTCCTGAAGTTACTCTGGATTTGGGGGGTAGTCAGAGAGACGATGAGGCCCTCCTGCCAAAAAGGTTTGGACACTCCTGGTATATACTGTTGTCTTTCTCTGTCTTTTCTCACAGGGGAAAAAATATATACTAGAATTCACACAAATCAATCACAAATAAAACACCAGCTGACTACAATTGTCTCAACAAACAGGTGATTGATAATGCAAATACATGCACACATATGTACAAATAGTCGAACAAACAACATAACATAACGAGAGAATAAATAAATCATAAGGTACACAACTAGTTAATGGCACTCAGCAACCTCATAGGGTCTTATTTTAGAAACTCCTTCAGAACACATCACAAAAATATTCCTAATTATGATTAGTTATAAGCTCTGTTGCATTTTACAAAGGGAAAAAATTATTTGTAATTTTTTTTAACAAAAAAATATTGTAAAGTTTTTTTTACAGTATTAATTTTTGTGGGTGAGGAGCTCTTCTTTTAGTGTTTGCTTTGATTCACAGTTCAATCAAAGGCACCATATATAGCAGTGATACCCAAGCATTTCAACCCAGGATCCCCTTCTGACAATGACAATCTGTCCGGAATCCCCTGGAAGTGATGTCACAGCTGGAAATAACATTTAAACGTGTCCAGTGGCAGATTCCAAGATGGCTGCACCCATCTTTTCGCGACCCTCCTGAAATGAAGTTGTGACCCCCACTTTTAACACCATTGAAATACAGGATGCATGAAATTTCACTAATGATATAGAAGCTTGTGACTGTCCTGGAAGCTCTTCAAACAAACCTCCTTCCAAATTAACCTTAAATTTTTGCAGGAGGAGATGAATCTACTTCCTGGCCTTATTTATTTTGCCCACAGTATGAGGTTTTTATTCCACATTGATGGATTCCCAGCAGATCATATTATGTAGAAGAGAGCAGATGATACCCAGATTGTGTAGCATTAGAGGTTGTTTAGGATTTCTGTAGCCTGAGATCTGTAGAATCTACTCAAAGACATTACAATTCACAAATTAAATCGGCTAAATTGGACATGCTAATAGAAATTATTCTCATCATTTGATACTGTTTTATCTGACACTATTTCCTACTCCTGCAAACAATGGGCCTGATGAGTACCACAGTGCAGGGCCTGTAGATAGCAAAATCAACAGAACATTTGTCCCTGAAATCAGGGTTGCAACACTGGTCACATCCACAACAAACCTCCAGATTATACTTTACAAATTCCCAAATAAAGGAACAATGCCAAGGAGGTTGGCTTGGCCATGGCCGCAGAGACAATCTGTACTGTCTGGTTCTGAATGATAGTCAGGGGAGCTGTTTTTAAAACGGTTATATTTCCACACAACTGTGGTTTCATTTTGACAGAGAAAGGCCAGCTCACAGCCCTGGAATGCCTGAGATGGAAAATCTAAATGACACCCCATCCTACCAATTAATTTATGCACAATCTATCTGAAAATTCAAATTTATCTACAGTATTTATATACCACTTTTCAACGAAAAGTTCACAAAGCGGTTTACATAAAAAATGAAAAAAAGAAAAATAATCTCAATGAATTGTAAGGAACTGTGCTTCATAAACAGGTCCTGTTTGTTTCACTAGTACTTGTGCAAGAGAACTTCACAGAGACTTGTGCCCCAAGTGGGTCCAGATTCCTACAGTGGCATTTTTAATGGCACCCAAAATTGGCCAATATGGCCAACACAGACAGACAATTGTTTATTGTATTAGCTAAAAGCCATCACAATCATTCAGAATAAAAGCACAGTTAAAAGTTCATTCTAAATACAAAATACAGTTAAAATACTATACAAACACCTGTGCCCCTTCATGTTAAGGAACCTCCTTTACAGTATCGCAATGGCTCCCAAAATATTAGCATGAATCGTTCTAGCAGCAAACAGCGCTGTTCTATAGGTGGCAAATGGATCACTCTCTCGAGGGGCTCTCTCCCTGTACAGCAGCCAAGATATGTTTCAGAAGTCTTTCCCTGGTGTTTTGATAAAGCTGGCAATAAATCAGGTAGTGTACAATATCCTCTGTCTCACCTGCCCCACAAATAGAGAGCTTTAAGTGCCTAGAAATGGACATATATCTGCCATCTAAGACAACAGTTGACATAGTTTGGAAGTGCAGTTCAGTGAACGCCTTTCTCAGGGTGGCAAAAGTGAATGTATGTAAATATTGCGCTCTTGAATGTCTTATTTTCAATAGATAATAACATTGAGATGTTTGAAGATTTTATTGAGGCTAAATCTGGATCATTATCTAGTTTATAAATCCAATCCTTCAGCATTTGTTTGACTCCAGAAAAGACAGAGGGGGTTTAGATTTTAATAGAATTTGCACTGATTTAGCCCAACCACCTCTCCTCCACTGCTCTACCAGACACAGGCTGCAATCCTATGCATGTCTACTCTGAAGTAAGTTCCAATTTGTTCAGTGGTGCTTACTCCCAAGAAAGTGTTCTTAGGATTGCTGCCAAAGTTTGGGAAGACAATTATCAGGCATGTCCCTCACCCTTTTATAAGTATTGCTAAGGCTGTCCTGGCCTTTTTTTATTACCATGCCTGTTTCTGTTCTAAGAAATGCTACTGGAGTAATCATGGGAACTGCCAGAATATGCCTCAAAAACTTATTCTGGGCAACTTCAAGTTTGTGTAAATTATTCCAATTTGTACCCCAGAGATCAATAAATTTGGTTACACCAATATATGACTATTTTAGACAGGCACCAACACAGGCATTCTAGGGTCAAAATAATGTTTCAAGTTACTTCATCATATTCCTGGATCACTTTCTCAGAAGGAAAGATATCCAGCTCACTTCCGCTTGGCCTGCCCTCATATTGCCTCCCCGTTTCATATGAGCATGACTTTACTAAAATTGCCTTTTATGTTAATGACATTTTCAAACTATCTCATTAATATGTATACATAAAGTTGGAAAGCACCATCCATTTCACTCAGCTAATGCTAACATCTGTTTCTTTTTGTTTATAATGCTTCCAGAGAGCGCATTGCTAGTATACAATATACATAAACATTTGCACAAGGATAAATTACAGTGAAAACTGTGATTCTATCTCTCTACCGCTCAAAAACAAGCCCTTGCATATGTGTTCAAAAATGCCAATTGTTGCAACCATGCCAGAATGGGAGAAGGGGGGAAACCAGCATTAGTGAAAACCCTCCCCTGCAAAGTTTCTAAAAGTTTTATAGACCTTAACCTTCCCACACCAAATTTCAATTCATGCATAAGATGGCTGGTGACTTTTATCAGTGTTAGGAAGAATCTTGTAAGGCCTGACTCAGATCAAGTCTACAGTCACTTCCCCCATGACTTGAGTCAAAAACAAGTCATGATAAGCAGTGGCGTAGCTAATGATCATGTAGCCCGGTGCAAAGCTCAAAATGTAGCCCCAGAAGTGATGTCACAACCGGCAATGATATCATTCCAAGGTATTTTTATAAAGAAAATTGGGGAAAGGCCTGCCGCCTCCTCCTTACCAGTTCACCACCGTTTGCTCTGCTAGTGACATAGATAAAGCATCAATTTGCTATCTGGAGTTGAAGATTTTGTTTCCCCCCAGCCCCATAGCAACAAAATCAAATTTAATTAAGTTAAAAAAAAGAAAATTGTGTCCCTTATTATTAATATTAGGGAAATTAATCAATTATTAGGGAAATTAATATTAGGGAAATTAGGGAATTAATATTAGGGAAACTGTGCTGGGACAAAGAGAAATAGCTGCTAAATATAAGAGGAACACTACTTAGTAGTGCCTGTATACAGTGCCTTTATACAGTGCCTGTATAGCATGGGTACTGTATTATGATAGATGTACTGTATATGATATAAGTACTAAGAGCTGATTCATATTAACAGCTTATTAGTTCCATACAGTATCAGAATTACATCTCATTGGCTCTCAGAGCCACCAGTAACATGTTTGAGATAAGAAAGTTTGAGATAAGAAAGTTTGAGATAAGAAAATTCATTTTGTTCCATTGGCTTTTGTGTTTTCATTTTCTGGTTAATTGGCCGTAACTTTTGATAGAATATAGATATTTCAGTGTTTTTGTTTCATTGCATTTTGCATTAAATTACCTTTCCAATGATATATAACATGATGGTATTATCATTCATACTGAATCTGTTTTTCACAATTTTATTCACTAGTGCCAAGCTCAGCTTGTAGCCCCCCTAAAGCTTGTAGCCCGGAACAACTGCACCCCCCACACTCCCTAGCTACACCACTGATAATGAGGAAACTTTGAGACTGGTCACCCCTTTGTGACTTTATAGCAGTGGTACTCAAAGTGAGGGTCAGGACTTCCTTGGGTGGTTGCAACCTTGGTCTCAGGAGGGTTGCTGCTGCTGTTGCTTATATGAAGCCCTTCTTCAGTGCCAAGCAATAGTACTACTATGACTACTCTTCCATATTTCTTAGCAACAACCACACATTTGGCCAGGAAAAGAAATAACCGTCACGTGGCAGAAAAATAAGGTGGTAAAGCCGAAGCGAGTAGGAAGTTCAGTTTTTACTAAAGTGTTAGGTAAGTTGTGAGAGTGAAGTACAGGGTGTTCATGCTTGTTTTCAATCTCCAAGTCCCAGAAGGTTTAAAATAAAGTTATTAATTTTATTCAAGACCAGCTTATATAGAGAACTTCCATTTAGACCATTATAGCTCTGCATTAACTGACCTAATTCTGAAGGTGCGGCCTGAATTTGTTTCCAAGGGCTCCAGTATCAAATTTCAATTGCTGCAGAGGACTCACCAACATAGAAGCATGCAGATTTTATAGAATAATAGACCAGAGTTGAAAGGGACCCAGTAGGTCATCTAGTCCAACCTCCTGCCTGTTGCAAAAAAATCCTCCTAGAGCAGAGGTCCTCAAACTTTTTAAACAAGGGGCCGGTTCACTGTCCCTCAGACACTGTCGGGGGCCGGAATATAGCTTCCTCCTGGCAAGCCACGCCCCGTGCCTGTGACGCATTCCTACACTGAAGTGAATTCCATGATAGTCAATGGGCTTACTCCCAGGAAAGTGTGACAGGATTGCAGCATCAGAGCCCCATCCTAAGAATCAGAGCCCCATCCATCCATCATCCATCCATCCATTCCTATACAGAAGTAATGGGCTTACTCCTAGGAAAGTGTGGCAGGCTTGCAGCATCAGAGCCCCATCCATCCATCCATCATCCATCCATTCCTACACAGAAGTAATGGGCTTACTCCTAGGAAAGTGTGGCAGGCTTGCAGCATCAGAGCCCCATCCATCCTAGGAAAGTGTGACTTACAAGCTGGCAACTGAGCAGGAAGGACACAGGAGTTTCCTGCTTCCTGAGCAGGAAGCAGCGATTGAGCGGGAAGGGCGCGTGTGCCAGCCAGGGAACCCCTGGTGCTGCGGAGAAGTGGCAACAGGTGTGCGTGCTTCCCGCTCAGTCCCTCCTGCACTCGTGCACCTGGCATCAAGGCCCCTGGGGTTCCCCCAACCCCCGGCCAGGGGGAAGCGGGGGGGTTCTGAAAGTGCCCGTGGGCCAGATTGAGGACTCTGGCGGGCCGTATCTGGCCCCCAGGCCATAGTTTGAGGACCCCTGTCCTAGAGCATCTCCAACAGGTGCTGTTCGAGCCTCTGCTTGGAGATCCCCAGTGAGTCCATTTTATTTCAGCTGGAATGCTTTGCATTTCCCAAATCATCTTCCCATTATATATGGACTATGCATAAATTTACAAGATTCAGAGATGTTAGACAGAGACAGCATCAGCAAGCAGGCTTTCTGGGCCACAGTTTAATGCCCCAGCCAGAGGAGAGCAGAATGCATCTCCTAACCCTGTTGGTTGATAGAGAAAGGGGGAAAGAGAGGAAGTTCAGTTCTGTGCAATGTACGGTATATATTTCTTACAAGAGCAGCCCAAACACAGAGGTCTTTCTACAACATTGCCCCAGGACCTGGTAAATCTGGCATTAGTAATAGTAGTAATTTTCAGTGAGATGTCAGAGCAGCCACTTTTGCCTATCACCCAAAATCCTTTATTATAATACACCCACATTAAACTTTCAAAAACTGAATGTATCTCCCAACAAATTTGTGCATTAGCATTAGAGCCACAGCTTGGGTCTGTGAATAATACATGTTTTGCTGCTGAAGGGTCTGGAGTGCTGTGTAAATATAGCACTGTATTGAATGCTATTATTAAAAATTGCAATTTCCTGCAACATTTTTGGGGACAAAATCACAAATTAAGGATGGTTATGCTAATATGGGGGAAAGTTCAGAATTGAAGCAGATGTTCTCATTCATAAAGCTACAGATGGCGGCATGATTTGGCCTCTCCGCACGTGCAGCCCTCAAAGTCCCTATTGTCGACATCAAGTAGCCAAACCAGCTACTAGCTAGTGGACAAATCCTGGAGGTGGTTTGCATAAGATGATGGTTATGAAAGGAACTTTCATTAAACTCATCTCCCCATAGCTCACAAGGTAAGTCATGGTGGTTGATCTTTGAGACTTACAGGAACGGGCCACAAATGGACAAGTTCTGCCTCTTCATTTAGCCAGTGTCTGCATTACCACGCATGCATTGATCTTCTTCCTTGAATTCTGTTCTTGTAAAAAAAGAACAAGGAATTAGGGTAGAATAAATTGTGCAAAATAAATGTATGCGCTACTCCTTCATTTGCCTAACTGATCCTGAGAACAGAGTGGTGCGACAGGGTAGAACATGCTGTGCCGTGTTTCATTATGTAACCATAATAGAATGGAGAAGGAGAGCAGCGCAGTTTTCCTCTGCTGCATAGACCTGCCAAGTTCCTCTGTTACCTGTGTATATTTATTTGCCTCAACCTTGACTCAGCAAAATTATTTCAAGAAAAGAGGGAGAGAATGGCCTTCACAAGCTGATTCAGTCTTAAACTGGTCTCTGATAAGCTTGCCAGAAAGGGTTCTAAATAATGCCAAGTGCAACTGAAAGATTTCAACATCAATGCCTGAAACCATCAATCATGGCCTGCAGGGTTCCAGCACAATGAGCTTGCCAGAAGGGGAAGCAGAGGATCCTGGAACAGAAAATTTGCCCGCATTTCATTTTTGCTGATCATGCTGGTGTGCAGTTTGGCACTTCCCTGGTAAATCAAGCTCCCGCTTCCAGCCCTGTTTACATGTGAGTGATTCATGCATTCATGTTCATAATTCAGCACCTGTAACCTTAATGATGACTTGCATATGTGAATGGGCTTTAATAAAAAGAATTTTCATTTCACTCACGTTTTCTAAAACAGAATGACTTTCAATAAAGTTTCACATATGATTTCAACTGATATCTGAATTCAACTGATTTCTGAAATCAGCTGAAGTGTGTAGATGCATGAACCAGAAATTAGCATGTGCACTGCAGCCTAGCTTCTGCACAACAAAAAAACCACTTCCAGACTTGCCCAAGTTGGACAGTGCTCGATTCAGACATTGTGAAAGTTTATGTAAAACACTAGGGACAAATAGAAAGGAGATCTGGATCTACTGGTAGGCATCTGGGTAACTTGCCATAGTTTGCCAAGCATTTCTTATTCCTACTTATCAAAGACATAGCAAGTTCAGTCGCAAGATAAAAAAGTCTCTGCCATAACTGTCCTTGCGCTGATCTTTCCTCTCTCAGCTTCAAACTTTTGAAATAGGAGTGTTGTATATGAAGTGAGTGCATTTTGAGAAGCTTCTAGTGTAACTCTGCTGGCTTGTTTTAGAGGAGGGGTATCCAAACCTTTTGGTAGGAGGACCATATCATCTCTCTGACACTGTCAGGGGCCAGAAAAATGATTTACATTTCAAAATGAATAAATTTAAAAATAAGAGTATATTAGATACATTACATCTGTGAGCCTGATGGAGGGGTCTTGCCACGGGTCACATCTGGCCCAGGGGCCAGGGTTTGGACATCCCTGTTTTAGAATTTTTTGTTACAACCTTCTTCTGTAAACTGGATGAAAGTTTCTTGTACTTGGATGTCACTCCAATCTGTGGCTTGGAATCATAGAATGAAGTCAGTAATGGACTTCTTTGCCACATCTGAAACTTATTTTATGGATCTCTTGTTAGTGGGCCTCAGGATTACAACAAAATAAACTGATCCTGCAAGCCCAGAGTTTGTCTATGTCTGCTCTATTATGTGCCAAACAACTTGGAGCTGGGCCAATAATGGAAGCTGAACATGACCAACTTTGATTGACATGGTGCCTGCCAAGCCTGCTCAAACCTCTTTTCTAATTGCATGATCAAATCTAAAGGATATTCATGAATGGGGTTTTCCTCCCCTAGCAGGCCCTGCTCATGTTTCTTTAGTGCTCTATCACTTGCTGGCCGTACCTTAGCAGACCAAATTCCTGGCTCACCTCTTCTACCACTGCAGTGCTTTGTCTTTAGGCTGGTCCTGTCTCATTTCATGTTTACTGAAACTTTTCTCAATCTCATTCTCATCACCAAACCAGCCAGTTGCTTCCTGGACTCTTGAATCCCTTCCGAACTCTTTGACAAATGACCCATTTCTGACAAACAACCTCTTTCCTTACTGATACTTAAACAGCAGCAACAACATGCATGCCCCATCACAAAAAGACTTTGAAACCAATTGCATTTTTGTTTTATGATCATCTGCTGCAGCAAAATCCTGTGAGAGGGGATTACATGTAAGAAGTTTCCTTTTTTCCATTCAGGGTGTCCATTATCAAGACCTAAATGGTGACCTAAAGGATTGCTAGATTAAACAATATTCTGAATAAGTTTGTATACGGTTAACACCATAGTATGCCTTATCAAAGAAACCTTGGAAGTTATTTGCTTTATTTCACAATGTGGAAATCCCACGCCTGCTTTTCCTACCTGCCAAGGTTGTAGGATTACATCAGTTTGATTCCTATCTTACAAAGAGGGCAGTAACCCTTTGAAATACCTGCACTAGTTTCTTGGGGGAATTTTTTTGAGATTGTATGACAGACTCAGATGCCGGGGGGCAACTATGTATTTGTTAAACACATTCTTGACTTGTTACCTATACCATAGAGTGGCAGGGTCTGCTTTTTATAGGATCACATAGGAGAGGACAGTGAAGGACCTTCCACCAATACCTTTCCTTGCCATATCTTGCTCTTAATAGCAGTTTTCTCCAGTGATCTGGGAAGGAAGAAATCTATGGAAAGCATCTCAGAGCCACGAAAATGGGAGGAACAGATTTTGCTCCCCTTTTGGTATAATAAGTAGGCCTCCTGCAGAATAAATACTCTGTTTTTGGGTGTCTCTGTAATTACTTCACTGAATACCTGCAAGGATGGATTATAATCTAGATCAGGGTGGGCAGACATTTTGGCAGGATCTTAATTGATATCATCTTTCTGACAGTTATGTTGGGGGCCAGAGGAAAAAAAATTATATTTCAAATTTAAATAAATTCAGATAAATGAATACATTAGAGACAGAACTTACACGAATGAATGATTTTTTACTAAGCCTATTTCTAATATAAATGAGAATTATATAGTACAGGCATGTTGAACCACACAAGAACTACAAACTGTTTGCCACACACAGTGATTATCTGTAAATTGGATAATAGGATTGGGGCCAAAAGGCTTCAATCCTTTATATGCCTTCCTGGAAGGAAGCCTCATTGAACATAATGGGACTTACTTCTGTGTAGACAGGTAAAAGATTGTGTAGTATGAAGTACAAAGAAAGAAGAGGTACTCATCTGCGATCGTTTTGCATGTACCTGGCAAAAGCCTGCTGGCACTGGAAGCAGGTTGTAGGGTTAAGCTCTGATGAGGTCAGGCTATAATTAAACATGGTATGTCACACAAAATAAGTTTTTTTATTATTGTGTCACAATTCCCAGACCAGACTCTAAGCCCTGAAGTGAAAACAAGCTCAAATTAAACCTGTCTATCAATGGATAAAAGTAGAGGCACTTTGTCCTCCATTCTTTGGTATATAGTCACCCTGCATATGCTCATACACTGTATTATATTTATGTGAATTCACACATGTAAATATATATGTACTATATATGTGTGAATTCCATGTTATGTTGCTGCATTGTGCCATACAATTAATTAATTAATTAATAATTAATTAAATAATTAATTGAGAAAGAGAGAGAGAGAGAGAGACTAATTCAACTTAGGGCAAAATCCAGAGCAGTTATAGGTCCACGCAGTTACATCACCCTCTAGTGTTATCTTATGGAAAGTCATCTTAACTGCTCTGGAGCAAGGAGCATAATTTCACTTTAGGATATAGGCCATAGTAAGAGTTTCTCACAAATGTGTTCAGTTTGCAGCCATAGAGGTGAAAAACCTTCACCATTTCCTGACTCCAATGGAAGATTTCATTCCTTTTCCACTTGGGACTTCTTTCTTTTCTCTTTTTCCCTTTCTCATTAATCTCCAGTCTTGTCTCTCAATTTTTTTTTTGTCATTTCAATACCCCCCATACACACACCTTTGTATCTGCCCTGCTTCCTAGGAACTGCCTGCACATCCTGAGGGAGGCATGTCAGACACATTGCAAGCCGTGGTTTTACTGTAATTAATGGGATAAATAATGGATCACGATTTTTTGTTGTTGTTTTATTCGTAACATCTGGGAGAAACATGAGGGATTGTTCTGCATCCATTTATTTTATTTACTCTGTTTTATGAGGCCTGTTAGCCAGAACACTATTCATTAACATATCTCCCTCATTGTTTCTTTTACCAGCTCCATTTTTTGGTCACAATTCCCCAAAAAATATTTCCGAATTTTTCTTTTGTTCTCCAAGAAAGCAGCTGTGAGTCGTTAACAAAGACAAATTTGAACAAAAATGGTTTAGAACCTGTTAATGAGTTGTTAGTCAAAATTGTTGGAAAGACATTTTTCTATTGAAACTGGAAAGAACTCAGTGGCAAGAAAATCGATTAACTGCAAAGTTACATGGTTTAGTGTACATGTGAAACAAAAGCAAACAGGGTATTCAAAACTGAATTAAAATTCAGAATTACCTGCCAACAGTTGAGAAAAAGAAAACATTTTGGCAATATTTTTTGAAAATCTGACCAAAACAATCACATGACATTTGGTGCTTGCATACCCGTGCACGTAGACTTCACATTCACATATTAGAGGTGGCGCCAACCAAGTATTAAAAGATGTTTCTCCTCACATAACTGCATCGTTTCTTTGCTGGACATTTGTTCTCTTACCCTACAATCCAGAGTAACTACGGGAGCACGTAAGAGACATTACGTGTACCCGTAGTTACTGCACCACCTAGTATGGGAAATTCATATTGCAATCCAGAGCAAATTGTTCTTACACCGGAGCAAGGACTCCCCGTAGTTACTCTGGATTGTGCCCTTAGCTGCTACACCTTGCTCTCAAATTCTAGAACATAAGTCTACAATGGATTTGAAATAGGGCTCATCTAGAATTTTTTTTAAAGTTGGTTTCAAAAAAAAATCTAGTGGGTATTTCATACATACTTTTTTGGGGGTAGCTACTACATAGGCCATTCTCTCTGGAATGGACATCAGTTTATAAGATGAATCATATAAACTGAACCAACATCATTCAGTTTATGGGCGCAATCCAGAGTAACTCTGGGGAGTCCTTGCTCCGGTGTAAGAACAATTTGCTCTGGATAGCAATATGAATTTCCCATAGGTTTTCATTAGGAGGTGCAGTAACTACGGGTGCACGTAATGTCTCTTACGTGCTCCCGTAGTTACTCTGGATTGTAGGGCCTGTGGTGAATCCAAATTACATCTCTGCACACTTGTTGTATTTTCAGTATTGTCCTCCTGTCTTTTTTTTCAGACCTGATTTGTGCCATAGTTATTTTTGTATTACTTTAAACCAGTTTGTCCTTTCTGCATGAGCAAAATCAAATTAATTCTTCCCAGAGCTACTGTACTTACCTATTAATTGCCCCTTTGAAAATAACTTCTGCTTCTTGGATTCTGCCATTTTAAGAAGTTATTGTCTGTTCAGGCATGTCACTAGACACCACTACTCCTAATACCATCTAAAAATACATTAATGTAAAAATACCATCTAACTTGCATACATTATAAATGCGGGTCTAATGGACCCGGTTGATATTCTAAGGGTTACTTAGTACATTTCTGTTTAGCATTGGAAACTAGATTTTTGCAACCCTAGTGTACATCATCAACTGAATCCGAACTGGAAATGGCAAAACCTGCTTACCAATGGTGAGAGTGGGATTGGTATATACATTTAAGCTCTTTGAAACCACAAAGGATCTGAAGCTAGAGTGATCGAAGTTTGAAGTCATACAGCTATCATGCCATCCACTATACAGCAAGGAGGATGGGAGATGAGCAAAGTGTAAGGTGCAGGAGAATGAAGAATGCCAATCCTATATAGTATGTCTTGATAATGGGAGTTCACTGTGGAGAATGGAGGGAGTTGTGGAGCCAAGCATGTGCCAAGGGTAGGCTGATGAGCATGGCAGTAGTTTGCATATGTAAATAATGATGTGAATGATATTCTTCTTGAGCAATTTGGGATTAAATTAGGGTTGGCACCAAAAGTTTTGAAAAAGTGAAATTTGACATGAATGTAAAGTTTCCTTCCAAGAAGAAACACCTGAGAATTTCTGACGGAACATGTCTAAATGCTTACACTGGATGCAAACACAGTTACAAACATTTTGTAGCCAGGAACAACATGTAGGTGTTTGCTCTCCTGATGCCCCACTTTACTTGTTACTGAGCAACAGAGCAAAATCTTGACAGCTGTTATTGCATGGAAAGCGACACGCGAGAGAAGCAGCACAGATGTGCATAGCATCCACCAAACTTTTGCTTTGAAAGGCAAATATTTGCAAAGCAAAATGATCTCATTTCGCCCTTCCCACCAAGTCCATTTTCTTGTGTGTTTAATGTAAGTGCAGCCACTGATGCATGGCCATGGCTTTCCTACTTGTCATCTGGCACTTCTGCCTTTACTTGCGTTTCATGTTGTTACTGCTATTTGTATCAAGCATGGTGGCACCAAGATCCTCCGAACAAGATTAGATCTCTGCTGTACAGTCCCTGCACAAACATCACTGAAATTTTCTTTGTGTCAGGGTTGGAATAGGGCTCCGTTGTCCTTGGGCTACCCACGTTTGGCTCTTGTTCATAGATTTATTACAGTATGCTCTTTGCAAGCAGCATGAAAATGTGTATTTAGGAATTGTAAATGGGTCAACCAAGAGCTTATCCCACTAAGAAAATCCCATTAACAAAATTTCATCCAATGGATTCCTTGTTCAGGCATCACAACGAGCATGATCTCTAACACATTTTGCTAACCAAAGGACAAAACCCAAGCCAGATCAGTAGATGAAATTCTGTTCCCTTGATCTTTGGACAGATTTACTTTAAAAGAATGGTGATTCATAGAAATTTTGAGATGTCTTTGATAAAAAGCAGCAACTTTAAGAAATGATGTAATCTCTTGGTGAAAAGCAGATCTCTCTTGTAGCTTGAGAAGAGCCCATGGAGATAAATTAGGAAGACACAATTCCCCCCCCCCCCTCCCCATGATAGAAGTTAAATCCCAAATGCATCAGGGTAAAGATGTACAAGTTCTTCTGGAAAAAAGACAAATCAAATGGGCTTCCTGAAGCTCACAGGCACATGGAATAAGAGGTGAAGCATATCCTTAGCACGTGCTTCATTTTGAGAACAAACTACTCCCTCCCAAGCATTCATATCCCTGGATATTGTTGCAGGACATTAGCTGCAGGGATGAAAATGATTTCAAACAAGTCCAGCGTGTGCATTTGATTTGGAACAAATTGCACTCCAAACCAAATCACTCCACTTTGGAGAGAGTTTTACACAGAACCAAAGCAAAGCCATCCAAGAAGACAGATGAATGTGTTGTTTGGCTTTTCTCTTCTTAATCTGTCTTCAGTTGCTCAAAGCCTTTTCTTCTATACAGGGATGGAGGCCACCAAATACTTAGGAAGAAGAGAGAGAGGTTGGATTGACAGATCTGAATTTCAGTAATAAATATTTATTTCAGTAATAAATATTTATTTAAATATTTATTTGTTTGTTTGTTTGTTTGTTTGATTCCTATCCCGCCTTTCTCTGCAACAAACATTAACAGCAATATGTCCCAAACTATGGGTTGGGACTTGGTGGGTCATGATGCCATTTTGAGTGGGTCCCACAGAACCTCCAGTGAAAACACAAGTGATCAGATAACTATTTTTCTCAAGCCCAGAAGCTACTCAGGACTCAGAAGCTGAGCTCCTGCAGTTTGCAAGCTTGTGCAAATTATAGAGGGTGACTGAAAAGTAACTCTTTTAAAATATAAATTACAATATGGGCGCAATCCAGAGTAACTACGGGAGCACGTAAGAGACATTACGTGTACACGTAGTTACTGCACAATATAGTGAAAACCTATGGGAAATTCATATTGCAATCCAGAGCAAATTGTTCTTACACCGGAGCAAGGACTCCCCGTAGTTACTCTGGATTGCGCCCTATAGGGAGTTATCACCCTGTAGATATACGTAAATACAGATATGTAAATAAAAATGTTTGGTGTCACTTTTCTGGTATTTTTTTTCCCAAGTCAGTCAATGACAAGTAGTAGGGGCAGATGAGAGCTGAGTCAAATAACTAAACTTGTCAAGCTTTAAGGCCACAAGGGCTGTTCTTTTATGGATCAATAGGGGGGAAACAAACAAAATTTCTTTCTAGGTTACCTTTTTTTATCTCATTAAGTTAGGTGAGTCCCAAACAAATGTCGTTTTTGAAAAAGTGGACCCTATGCTGAAATGATTGAGAACCACTATTTTAAATCAAGAAATTCTTTCCCATGCCATTGTTATCCCTTCCTCTTCCCAAAACAGTCTTGCATGTTGCAGGTGTGATTCATGATTTTCCCCCTCTGTTAGTTTATTCTGAGACACTATTCTCTATTCTCGCAATAGCTATTTCACCCTGACAATTTCACAGCATTTCTCACCTCTATAACCGCTTTTGTTTTTGCCTTGATTCAGCATTAAAACTACAGCAAACAGAAGAGAAATACTTCCTCGAGAACTGCAGCTCTTTTCCTGAATGTTTTCATGAGATGTTCTGAAGAATAGCTCTGTACTTCTTGTGTCTTTGGTGCAAACAAATCCTTTAACAGTCCCATAGCGTCCAGTCTTGTTTAATGAACTTCTTAACCCCCCACACCTGTCATTTTGAAGTTTAGCATTCCTTTCCTAGAGGCATGTCCATGTAATTTGTGAGTTTCTTGCAAATTAGCATATGGCACAACCACTAGAAGCCATTCAAAATTATCCCACGCTGAAAAGCCGAGCAACTGTTTGGCTGAACCTTAGCTGCCATATTCCTCTTATCAACGGCATCTATTCCTGTAAATTTCATTCAGTTCTGAAAAGTAGTTTTGGAAATGTGCAGTGATTTGAATTTTGCTACTTGAAATCAATGGGGAAACAGTTAAAAAACTAAATCAAGATTGAAACTATGCAACCATCTTCATCAGGCACTAAGTAAAATAAATCACGGAAATGAGCCAGCAAAACAAATCGTTCTCTTAATGGAGGAAACTTGAAATAAAAATTTATTTGCACAGCTTTTAATAGCTTTACAGCCCAATCCTAACCCATTTCCCTTACCCCAGATGACATGGCAGAAGTCCCAATGGGACTACTCGGATCCATACCACCTAAAGAGGAGGCAAGCATACAAGCAGCCTGGAGCGGCACCCTTTCTCTTGGCAATGGGGAAAGAATGCAGTGTTATCTTTTTATTTATATATCTCCATACCAGTTAGGGGTTGCAAGCAGGCACTCTGATCTAGCGTATGAAGTAGCAGAATTACATTAAGGACTGCAATGATCCCACCGTGTTCCTGTTTGGAGGAAGTTGAGAGACAAGGAGACCTTGTCCAGTTTGGTGCTTCCTCTGCTCCAACTGCAAACAGAGATCAGAAAATGTCTAAGAATCCTGTTCTAAGCAGCGCAGCTTGTGGAGGTTTCTTGCTGCCTAAAGAGATTGGATGCAAGTCAAGCCAGCTCTGATAGGCATGATTCAGATAGCTTGACCTTCTCCAGCCTGGTTGTTTTGGCTGTGGTGCTTCTGTTTATATTTCGTCTTTCTTGGTTATTGTTTTACAAATTGCATGGCAAAACTTTGCATTTTTTTATTAGACAATTCAGGATTTTTCTTTCTCTCACCTGTGGCTTCTCATGCAGGGCCAAGCTAATTGGTGTGAGATCCTGGCAGTGTGTTAGGAAGTAGTAAACACATAGCTTTATGCATTCTGATTGTTGTGTGTTTCCTTTCTGTAAAGCCTCTGATGCTGGTGATGTTCTGGCCCATTCTAAAGGACGAAATCATACTAAAAATTGACGATCCTGCTTTCCCAGAAGATGTGCTGACTATTCTGATACATATCAAGTTTTAAACGTTTTATTTCAAAACCACACCTATCTGCAGCACAATAGTTACCAACTATTTAGATTTTTACAAAACTATTAATTTTTAGATTGTGAGACCTTTTGGGACAGGGAGTCGTTACTTATTTGATTTTCTCTGTGAACTATTCTGTGAATGTTTTGTTGAAACACAGTATGTTAATAATAATAATAAAAAAGCAGGCCTCCATCAGTCTCCATCTTCGACTATGGTATCATGCTCAGCGCTGCATACGCTGCCCGCGAAGCATGAAAGCCTGGGTTGGATTGTTAGGGAGTATAGGCTGTTACCCAAGCTGCAGATCCCCCTCTCCACGCCACTGAATTAGTCCAATGGAAAGGCAGAGCCAATACGATTGGATCCAGCTGGCGTCGCAGAGCTGGGCTAAGGACAGGAGTTCACCCTGTCTTGTGGGGCCAACCTGGGTCTCGAACCCTGGCCTGCTGGTTAACAGGCACAGTGCCTTACCACTTGTGCCACCCACAGCCACAATAATAATAATAATAATAATAATAATAAGAAGAAGAAGAAGAAGAAGAAGAAGAAGAAGAAGAACTAGCAGCTATGACATGAGAAAACAATGATAATAAATTGCATCTAATCATCCTGTGAATAGGCCCACTGCAAGCTAAAATGGTCTTAACTTTCTTGATCAGCCTGTTACCTCACAGGATCAGGCCCTTACTCTGTTTCCCTTTGCATGTTTTCTGGTTTGAATTCTTCCCTAATGCACACCATTTCGTAGTGTATTTAAAAGACTTTACCTGTGCTATCTTGTTGAAATCATGGACCTAACCTTAGGTTATGAAATATTATTCCCTTCCTACACCTGGAGAATTCAGCTGAGAGTGGGTGGCTTGCTTTGTGACTTCACAGTCCCTTAACCATTTCATCAGCTACCATGGATGGGGCATTATAAAGGAGATTTCCGCAACCCCTTGTATAATAGCATTCCAAGTTTGCTTGATATATCCCTTGCTACTTATGGCAGATCCAAGAATTACTGGTACATGTCCATCTCAGTTGTGGCTTTTAGTCTTGCTATAATGCACCAGGTTCCTGGATCTCATTGTGTTTTCTTTCTCCAGTCTCCACAGTCATTAAAGAATGCTTATTATAGCCCCCAAAGGAATGACCCTAGACTTTGGACTATTGAATTCCATTCTTTACTGCTTTTCCAGTTCATGAAGTCATCCAGTTCATTCCTTCATTTAGTTCATCCAGTTCAAGTAACTAGCAGCCTCCCTGAGCCAAAAGTCCATGCAGGTCTTTTACAGATGACTTTGACAGACCTTCAGAAATATTTCACATGGGTCTTTTCCCCTACTTGTCTTGTTGTAAGCTATGTATTATAGTTGTTTTCAAGAATAAATTTCAGTTTTAGATTATTTCAATTTTAGATTATCAATAGCACAGGAAAGAGGTTTGAATCTGCCAGGACTTTTAGAGAATCCTTTTTCAGAGAACTAGGAACATAAGCTTTTGAGAGTGTTCTCATAAAGTTTAGAGCATTTCCAGTTTAGAAGCAGGTGCTCTGAACTGGGTTCCTCTTTCCCAGCGAGCTGACACCTAAACCGTTCTATTAAGACCACATCTCACCCCCGAACAACCTTGTGAAATTCTTCCCAGGACAGAAGATTAACCATTTGATCAATTGAATTCACGCAGAATCCTCTTACTGATGGTGTTGCGTAAGTGTGACTGACGCTGCGGCTGTTATCCCCACTGGCAGAAGGGCAAGCAGGCTTTGGCGCTCAACGTTTGAAAAACAATGACAGAGGTAAAGAAACTGGATTGTGCAGTTCATTCCATTCCATACAAGATACAAAACAGATAAGCCAATAACCTTTGTACCTTTACAGCCTCTGCCAGGGAAGCGGATCACTTCACATGTAAATTTTTACACAGCTGTTTACAGTAAATACAGGAACGCACTCCAGCTGTCCATCTAGCTTGGCCACCACCGTCCATCTAGTATCACCACCGTCTGGCAGCAGAAGCCCAGAGTGTCAAAAAGGGGGTTTCTGCCAGACCTAAAATGCCTGCTCTTGAACCTGAGACTCTCTTCATACAAAGCTGAAGCCCATCGTATTTTTGTGCATACTTACTCAGGAATACCGCTTTTACTCAAATCTAATGTGCCATCAAACTAATGCGCACCCTATACAGTTAATCCAAATGCCGCATTTACTCAAATTTACCCTACAATCAAGAATAACTACAGGAGCAGTAAGAGACATTACATGCACCTGTAGTTACTGCACCACTTAGTGAAAATCAATGGGAAATTCATATTGCAATCCAGAGTAAATTGTTCTTCTACCAGAGCAAGAACTCCCCATAGTTACTCTGGATTTTGCCCTGAATTAACCATCAAATATAATGTGCACCCAGATTTTGGAGACTGAATTCGTCTGAAAAAGGTGAGCATTACATTCAAGTAAATACAGTAACTTAATGCTTTCCAAAACTGCTTGGGGCCACAGGGTTTGTATGTCTCAAAAATATGATTGCATTGGATTGTTTATTGTAGAGTGTTATAAAAGACAAAAGCATTCTTTAAAAGAAATGGGGCATCTGTTATATAGTACAAAGCCCTGAAATTCTAGACAAAAGAACAAGCTTTGAAAAGCAGAGAGACCCTTTGAAGTACAGGATATTTGGATATCCTAATGCAGATTGTTACATCTTCCAGAACTATCCTAAGCTGTTCTTTGCTCAGTCCACAACAAGATTTTGGAAAAAGAAGATCCTTTTTACGACTAGGAAATGACAAGAGTGTCCGAAAGAAGGGAACGGCTTTGAAACAAAAAAAAAAATGAGTGCATGTGAGTGTGAAAGAATTTGCATCTATACATTGCTACATTTGCATCATTGTGGTTTGCATTTTTCCAAAAGTAAAGGGCAGACAGATTTTCATCTGGCTTTCCCTGATTTAACAGACATCTTTTAAAGCATAGCTGGCTTAGTATTTACAGTGATGGAAAAGATGCAGAAGGAGGAAAAAAATGGTTCTCGGCCTATGGGTTCAGATGACGAACATGTCAGTGTACCAATTATGAGGTCTCCAGAGCCTGTCTGTGGATTATGCCTTTGCATCACATGGCTCCTTATCTAATATTCATTTTACATTTGCATGAGAGATACAATACGAACACCCTGTCTCTACATGATACCTGCTGTGTAACTGAGCCAGCCCCAAAAGCGTATGACAACTGGGAAAACAAAGATTCTGACATCAGCATGCCGAAAAATTAAAACATTTCAGAGAAAACACACCACTTGGGGCTGCTGCATGTCCCGCTTCTCAAAGGAGGCGGCATCAAGCAATGAATTAACCATCTAGAAAGCAGCATGTGGTCCATCAATCTGGATCTTAGCAACATTCTTCCTACCCCCTTCCTTCTCAAGGGCCAGGCAGGTCGTGTTGAATTAATAAGCCCAGCAGCTTTTCTTAATTGGTCAATCAGTAAGTGCCAGTCCAGGCACAGTCACATTAAGGCTTATCTTATTTTAGTTCAGGGTGTTTGTGCTGCTTGTTGCAGTAACTGATCACAAATGTCAGCACCAAAGCAGCATTGAACCAGAAGGTATGTTGCTAGTTGATCAAATTAACAAAAACAGAATCCCCCCCCCATTTATTTCTGATAGGCTGCAAAACTAACCTCCAGTTAGGCTGGCTGAAGCCCCCGCATAAATACTGTGCTGACTGGGGGTGTCATAAGACAATTCTGTGCCACTCCTGGGACAGGGTTAAGCCAGTAAACAGGTATGCACTGGCCTCCCTACATCAACACAGGAATGGAAGGACCAATGAGTTGTGGCGGCCTACATTAGGATTGAACGTGTACATTTCTGTTCTGGGCTTAGATTTTGAGTAATCTGTGTACATAAGTACCTCTAGAAATCAGAGAATGGTACAGAAGCATAGGATTTGTTCCCCTTCCCACACCCCAATTCCTGTTATCTGTCTGCCTCTTCACATCCATTAATCCAACAAACCTCAATCTACATTACACATTTCATGTCCAATCCCAATTCTGCAGGGAAAAGATTCAAAAACAAACCAATGTTGGGTACATTTGAGTAAGCTGCACAGTTAATCTCAGTTGCAGTATTTGAGGTTTCTGGTTGCAGATTTTAGAGCAAAATGCAAAGATACTTGAAGAAACCCCTTGCTTATCTATTCTATATTTTGGTGGCAGCTTCCTGTCAAAAAGGAACCTGAGACATATATATGGATTATATGGATTTTTAAATGGTTTTATATGGATTTTTTTTCTTTCTTGTTTCACCAGAAGACAAGTGTGTGAAATGAAGTCACTGGCATATGTCTTCTTTGTGGAAATATATGGAATAATATATTTCCACAATCTGAATGTCAGCCACACTCCATTTTCTATTCACTCTTTCCCTTTTATTCCATTGCCTCAACACTGGGCCTCTTCCACTCCACTGAGCCTCAGCATTGCCATTACCCCATGAGTAAACAGAGAGCTCCAATCTTATATATTTTCCATCTCAACACCTCACCTTTCACCAGGGACTGTGTTTCATGTATTGTCCCTGCCTGGTGGATAAACATTCGAATGCAGTCTCCAGCATTATCAGTTCCACACCTTTGAATTGTGCTTAAGTTAGAGTTTAAAAGTCTAGGGTTTCTTAAATTTAGTCATAATAGTTGTGCATGTGGAACAGAGCACATGGAGGAGGGGCCAAAAAACGATTGCACTCTTTTAATCATCACATTGGTATAGCCAGATTTGAAAAAAGTTCTATCTTAAACATCCAATGCATGCATGATACCATAAGCCAAGACCCATATAGCATTTATACAGGAAAGAAAATGTTTGTACTTACTGTCAAGCTAGCTTGGGTTTCATAAACATTTCTTTATGTAAAAGCCTCTGAGAAGCTGAGCAAGGGGAGTACAGGCATTCCCCACTTTCTGACAGTTTGTTATCTGATAGTTCTGCACTTTCAACACCTTTCAATTATACCCAGAACTCATTCATTCAACACATGCTCCTCTCTTTCAACCTCTCTATGCTGGCCTAATGGCTAAAATTGTCCTCCCTGATGTTGATTTCCATGTACATGGTGATCAAACTGTTTTGGCAGTAAATTGCCATCGTTCAAATGCACAAGATATTCACAGCCCACACCTGCCTTTGTTCATTCTACAGTAATTTGTTGTGTATTTTGGCTATGTGTTAATAAATTTTGATTATTTAGACTTTTTCAAGTGATATTTATGACGTGTTTGGTGACCATTTTGCATTTACGACCTGAAAAAGACTGGGTTCCACTTTTCAATGGTTTTCACTTTTGGTCAGTTCTCTCATCCCTAACCCAACTAATAAATGGGGGATGTCTATATTCTAATTCCAGATTCATAGGCCAATCAATTCACAGGCAGTTCCCATTCCAGATTCACAGGCTACAGCCTGCACCTCATTGGCAGAACGGGACGGGCAGCCTCACAATGGTACCCCACTTTTGAGCTAGTGCAGAAAAAAACCTTCTTGTGTAAGGGTGAAAAGTTCTTGATGGAGTTCATGGATTCAGCAGAGTGGAGGTCCACCTCTCCCACCTCCCACCCTCCCTCTCCCATCCCAGAATAACTACTCTCTGTGTCCCCCATGGCCCTTCAGCTCTCCACTACTATGCAATCTGTGTGGAGTGACAAGAATGAGCACTTCCCCAGCACTAGGGCACTGGGGACTAGCTCCTGATGTGGCTCGGCAGTGGGGTTTGCAAACATGCCTTATGGCAGATCCCTGCATGTTTGTTACATGGCTAGAAGAATGATGAGAAAATTAAAAAATGAATCACACAAGGGCTCTTTAAAGACTTTAAAGAGTTAACATTTTAATGTACTCAAGACATTGCTAAATTTTGTTATTTGGACATGGCTAAACCTTGTTATCCATCCCCCTCCTCCCGAAATTTTTCCTCCCAATGAAATGTGAACCAAAGCCCCTGCATGGGAATACTCAAAGATGTAATAGATGACTCTTCAAATAGTTTTTGGATATTCATTAGCATGTAAATTTCTCTGTATTAGGTATAAAGTTGTCTGGTAATGTCATTTGTGCACTATAAACTACCCTCCTCACTTAATCTCGGCATTTGCTACATTTAACCGAAACCCAGGAATAGTTTTTGATTACAAATTTTATAGTTCTCCAGTAGAAGTGGCTAACTGTTGCTGCATGTTATGGTAACATAACATTCTATGCAGTTGACTGCTGAAATAGGTAATGCCGGCTTTCCTGTACATCCCGTTACTTGGTTTTCACTGTGACATGGAAAAGCAATTATATGTTGGCAGGATTGAGAGGTGTTTGGTTACATTGCTAAAACAATCAGCTCTTTGAGAAGTTTTAGTTCTGAACTTAGATCTCAGGGCCAAAGTAGTCCATGAAAATCCAAAATTGTAAAAAGCAGTTGGGTGGCAAGGGAAAGATCTGGCTTGGTTAATTACCCCTATGATATTTTTCCAATGAAAGTGACCTACACACCAAACCCAATTTTACCCCATCAGATTAGATTTGTGGGTTATATAATGAGATGAGTAGCAACTGTGGGGCGGGGGGGAGAGAGAGAAATATGGTGAGAGAGTTAAATGCTTTCATCTCAGTCCAAATGTGATTCCCCGTGGCTGAAAATGTAATAAGACTGGATTACAGATTTCTGTTGGTTTCTCAGGTTTGGTCCTCCTCAGCGGGTAAGCCTCTCTTTGGGCAACACCATTGAAGATTGCAAGGCAGCAGCTCACATAAGTAAATGTTGCTTCCTCCAAAAAAATTGCCTGAACATAGAAAACAAGAAGTGTGGGAGAATTTACTAGACTGGGCTGCAATCCTAAAGAGTAGGATTTTAGGGAGCAAGATCCACTGAACACAATGGGGCTTACTTTTGAGTAGAAATGGATTGTTCCCTTGGTCTTCTTCCTGCCATACTAGTTTTCAGTGTTTTTTGTTTGTTCTGTTTTTTTATGAAAGTGTATTTTCAGTCACATGAGTTCTTCTCCCCTGCAGTCAGAAGTGGTATGTATAGCTGAGAGAGAGGACTACATCTTTAGTAAGAACTAGGCTAAAGAAAAATTGTGAAGGACCTTGACCTACAATGAACAACTGGTTAGAATGAAGTTCACATGGCAATAGACAGAAACAATTTTAACAAGTAAGTTGTACGTAATTAATATTAGGTAATATTAGGTGCAACAAATTGTATGCTAATCCCTCCACTGCAAATGGTTTGCACAGTATCTAATTCTTTACGACATTTAATGTCATCACAATAGCATCTGACTGCCCTGATAAGGATTGGGTCTGATTATGTTTTATGTCGTTAATTAAAAATTCCTGACTACATTACATTTAGATGACATATAAAATGTGGCATCATAAATGTTGTATAAACATGCAATATATACACAGTAATATATTTCCTGAAAGGGGCAGGTCTCTGGCAGACTCTATGTGGAGCTCACTGATCTGCAGGTGGCCACAGTGATGATTCTGGGCTTCCATGTTTGTGGTGGGTATGATAAGCAGCTGCAAAATGGCCCACGGCATCCTGATTCTGTAGATATAGTGGTGGTGCAGACTGGCTTGTGCCAACACAACTACCTCTGTAGCATGATGTCCTTGGCCATTTACCAAGCACTGCTTAGGTAATCTTTCTCAGGAATTGCTCTCAGGTTGTGGCAATGGCTCATGGTGATTTTCACCAGTCCCAGCAACTGAGCTGACAGAGATTTGGCCCCAACCATCCAAGGTTTGGTAATACATATTGACTCTTGCAGAGTGCTTGATGTTGGGTTGCATTTGAAGATAATTTGCAAGCTACAGCTAGTGAAGAATGCTGCAGCGCACCTCCTCTTTTGGCTACCTTCATGCTTTCAGCCAATTCAAATGCCTCTGAAGTCTTACTGAAGACAAGCGGATTTAAGGATGCTACTTGGTTGTTCTGTCCTTAGCTTTCCGTGTCATACTCCATCACGCTCTCTCCACAGGGTACCATTATTTACTGTGTAAGTGGGATAACACGTAATTATTTTTTGGCAATGTTAGTGTGTTTTGCTGTAATTTCAACAAATGCTGTAAATGGCAGCAAAAATTGGGAATTGGCTTTGAAAGCATGACTACATAGAAAGTGTGACACGGAGCACATGCAGCATGAATTGCTCTTTATAGACTGAAAATCAAATCAGGCGACAATCCTATACACACAATCCTGGAAATAAGTCCCACTTTTGAGGAAAACACAATTTTCCTCATGTGTTTCCTCATACCTCTTTATTAATCGTTGAAAAGCTTCTCCGAGTTGCCTCATGGAGTCATTTATGGTATAGTAAGCCAAATGATTTTGCAGTGAGAACTACTAAACTGGACCTTGCCAGGACACTAAGGGCCTCCTCAGGAGAAAAGAAGCTGCTCCAACTACCTCCAGAGTGCAGTCCATCATCCTGCAGGGACAAAGCGTTTTACTATGTCCCTCCTGTGGACACAATTATCAAAGAAAATGGGATTTCCTCAGTATTTCCCACCTGGACCACAGTCCCCTCTCTGTTCCCCTGAAGCACCTCAGTAGAATCAACAACACTCGGTTGGGATGGAGGTTTGTGACTACCGAAGATGTCCTCACCTGACTTCATTTGCAACGGTCCTATTCAGGAAGCCTCACATCATGACCCAGTTAAGCCAGGAAGCAGGGACCATCCCTGGCCTTTATGGTTCCTTTTATAAACTGTCAGCCCAACTTGAGAACCAAACCATAGTGTTGGCTCCCAGTCCTGCTTCATTCCTAATACCTATGGTCCAGGTCCTTGGCTTCAGTCTCCTGGCCCAGTTCTTCACAACAATTTTGCAGTTTTAGCTTCCTCTTCTGATTTTGGCTTCCAGCCCAACTTTTGATTCATGTCCCAAGCCTTGTGCAACTGAGGACGCAATCCTAATCAATTTAGGCCAGCATAACTCACCTGGTATATCTTCCTGTGATGATGTGAGGATATCAGCAAATGCCTGAGGGATCTAACTCCTGGCATATGCATAAGAGAGGCAGAAGTGCTTTATGGCATTTTTGTGACATCCCCAGGTCAGCACAGGACTTACTCGGGGGCTTATGCCAGCCTGAGCTTAGGATATCAGCCTGATTCCCCTTCTTCTGCCTGCCAGAACGGATACACACCTCTGGTTCTCTATTAAGGCAAAATAAAGCATGACACTTCTGTGATCAAAAAGGAAATTAGTACAAGTGATAATGCAACAGGTACTGAAAATCTCAGTACATATGAAAACGACATCAAATTATGTTATGTCAAATTAAGCTATGGTGCATTTTCCTAACCCAGTTACTAGCACTGGCAAAAGGGCAATGCTTCTCCAAAGTAAATGGGAAGAATCATTGGCTTTCTTTGAGGAGGCCTCCGTGACTGACCCCCAACTGCAGAATACAGCACATGCCCCACTTTCACAGCTGTGCCAGTGCTTGAACATTGGTCAGGATTGTACACATATGCGTACAGAAAGATTTTTAAACCTGTTGATATCCCTTTTGGGCAGAATACATAGAAATTCAGCTTGCCTTCCCTTAACAGTGTTTGCATTTCTTCTCTCCAACTTTGTTTCCTGTATCTTTGTGTGTGAACCCTTGATAGGTCAAATGTTTTAAAAAGAATGTTCCCAGCTGTGGTTTTGTTACTTCTGCTGTTTTTCTATTACTCTGTTCCTTTTTCCTCTTATGCCACAAGAATCTTGGCGCTCAAATTCACACCCAGCTGTGGGATGTAACTACATGAAACAAATGGCATGTCAGTTGGAGAAAATAATGTGCCCTTTGCCACATTATAATAGTAAGTAATATTTATAGGGGACAAAAAGAATTGGCCAAGTGTTCAAGCTATCAAGACAAGGGGACATTGGCCATCTGCTGCATTTCACAGAAACCATCTATAGCCTCATCTATGCCAAATGCTGTAAATACAATTAAAAGACAAGGTGGAGTTAGTTGCCTTTGGCTACAATCCTAAAGACACTTTCCTGGGAGTAAGACCCGTTGAACACAATGGGGCTTACATTTGAGTAACCATGGTTAGGATTGTGCTAAGTCAGTTGTCAGTAAAGTCCACAACACTTCCATGTACAATCATCATCCTTTCCTGGTCAACAAGGAAAACTATTCACAGGTTGGATGGTAGTAATAGTGTTTAAATTTCAAAATTTCAAAATGCCATATGCAGGGGATCAGGACTAACAAGGAGCTTCAAGTGACACATTATAAACTTAGGGACTTTCTCTGCTGCCCTATTGTTAAGGGGGGTTGAAAATTATTTTCTTTTTTTGCAGATTTCATTATTTTTAAAAATCAAGACAGAAAGCTGTGATTCCTTTTAAAATTTTAAGGGTGTAATCCTGAATTTTAGGCCAAAGAGAATGGCCCAGCTAAACTGGCCTAAGTCAGCCACATCCTAAGCTGACACTTGGGCTGAATCTACAAGGCTAAGGGCATAATCCTAAACATGTCTCCTCAAAAGTAAACACCATTGTGTTCAGTGGGTCTTACTCCCAGGAAAGTATGTTTAGAATTGTAGCCTAAGAGGCCTCTAAGGCTGGTGTAACTGCTGCTAAGGACAAAGTGGCACCTGGGAAGGGCTTGCTCCTGAAGAGACTTGCCTCAGATTACACTGAACAAGGAACAGCTGTGGTGCCTGCCATATAAAGAAGCCCAGGGGACTCTGGCAGCTGGTAACAGCTGTAGTCTGAGACTGCAGTACCTGTAGTGTAGGGTGGGTGCAAGGGGAATAGCTGGTGGAGGTGGCTGTAGGAGTTGTGCCATATCCTGAGGTGGGCTGTTGTCATACTGTATCCAAAGGTTGAGAGACAGGAGTGGTGCTTACACCGGCTTAAGGCTAAGAATTTATTCTTTTGCTTCCATTTTTATTTTGGCTTTTCATGGGTCCTAATAAGTCTACTCAGATTTACCCATCCTCCTGAAGTGGCCTAAATCAAAAGTGCTGGGAGGGGGCGTATCTGCCCTGGAAACAGGTTCTGGATACAGCCCAACTGCACAGTTCTAGGCTGTGCCCCACATATCTCAACACATCCCTGCTGAGTTGCCTAGGTTAGCTATACTAGGCCAGTGCAGCTAACTGTCTTAGGCCAGCCTAAGTGGACTTACACTGCCCCAGGCCTTTCCAGGTGCAGCTAGGCTGGTATATCTGGCATTAGGCCAGCCCAAGTGCAGATAGGTTGAGGTAAGTGCACTCCAAGATTGTGTCCAAAGTTTTCTTTTCAAATTCTCAGTTTAATTTAAAATTAAAATTGTACTCTAAAAGTGTATTAAGCATGTGATACAATGTCAGCATGTGCAGCCATTGTATTATTTCAAACTGAAAAGGAATCTATTTTAATTTCTGGATAAAATCTTAAACACCAAAATATGGTGTTTTGTGTTTTTAACAAAAACAAACTTCCACCTATTTGTAAAATGAAATAGAGTGTTATCTTAATTTCATCTATGCCAATTTTTGACAGCAAGCATGCAGCAATGTAGTGGTACCTCCAAGACAGGTTTTTTTTTGTTGTTTTTTTAAAGTACTGAAGTAACTGATGTAGGATGAATAGCTGTTATCCATGATAGCAGTATAAAATCCCAATGTACACAGATAGATACTTCTGAATACTATATCAAATTCTAGGGGAAGAACATGAGAAGGTCATTCCTTCCATGCTCTGCTAATGAGCTTCTTGAAACATTGCCCACTGTTGAAAACAGGCAGGAAAATCATTCTAATGATCTTTCTTTTTGATGCTGAGATCTAGAACAGTGATGCCAGGTAGTTGCCAATGGACCACATCTGGTCATCAAGATCAATTAGCTGTCAGCACCAGGTTTCATCCTTCATCCTGATTCCAATCTAATCAAATGGGCAGCAAAATCCTAACTTGGAATGGAGCAGGAAGGCCAGCAGGCTTATGTTGTATCCAGCATAAGTTTGGGGCTTGCTGTGACTCAGCCCAAGGAAAGGGAAAAAGTTCTCCTCACCCTGGATAGAAACACAGCAACTTAGATTTGTGCTACCAGATGAGGTTGCACACATCTGAGCAGGTTGGAATTGTCCCAGGCTGCCTAGAAACTGGGTTATCATCCAACATAAGCACCATATTCTGGTACTGCTCCCTGAGCTCGGTCAGCGGAGACTCACCCTACTCAGGTATTGCAGAGACTGGATCTGGCTACTGCTTGCCCACACACCTCCATAGCCCAGCATAACTGACTCCAACAGATGTGCAAATACATTTTACAGCACATTTGCAACCTCCCTAGGAAGCACGGTAAGGCATCCCTAATCTAATCCAGTCTAATTATCCTGACCTCCATCTTAGGAAGAACATAAGTGACAGTTATTTTAATACAGTGACGCCTCACGTAACAAACGCCTCACGTAAAGTATGTTTCACATAACAAACAAAAATTTCTCCAGGATTCTGCTTCATGTTACAAACTGTGCTTCACATAAAGAACATATTCGTTGGCAGTTGGGGGAGATGTGCTGGCCGGCAGCCCCTTTAAAATGCGTCAGGGCTGCCTAGCATGCCTGTCTATAGCGTAAGCAACACTTCCGCGCTGTTCCTCCTGTGGCCGGGCGTCCGCTGGGCAGAGGGAGAGAAGAGCAGTGAAGAAGAGGGAAGCAACGCAGGGACCAGAAGGGAGCAGGGGAAAGAGGGGCTCAGGATGAAGAGAAGGAGAAAGTGGGGAGACACTTTGAAAGTGTCTTGGATTGTGTCTCCTAACCATGTCTACCCAGAAGTAAGACACATTGTGTTCATTGGGTCTTACTCCCAGGAAAGTGTCTTTGATTGCAGCCTCCTAATCACATGTACCCAGATGTAAGCCCCATTGTGTTCAATGGGGCTTACGCCAAGGAAAGTGTCTATAGGATTGCAGCCTAAGGGCGCAATCCAGAGTAACTATGGGGAGTCCTTGCTCCGGTGTAAGAAAAATTTGCTCTGGATTGCAATATGAATTTCCCATTGGTTTTCACTAGGTGGTGCCATAACTACGGGTACGCGTAGTGTCTCTTATGTGCTCCCATAGTTACTCTGGATTGTAGGGTATGTAGACTTCATAGGATCATGCACACTGAATGCAAGCTTTGAATTCAATTCCAGTGTTTTGTTATCATTTTTATAAACAGTTAATATTTTTCTATGAATATTTTTGGGGTGTGGAACCAATTGTCTGAATTTCCATTATTTCCTATGGGAAAATCCGCTTCATGTAAAGAACGTTTCACATAACAAACATGCCTCTGAAACGAATTAAATTTGTTACACGAAGTGCCACTGTATCTCTTTAGTGGGGGAGGGGAGTGTTACAGTGGACTTGAAGTGTCACTGGCTCAGCCCATTGGGTGTCATTGCAAGGTGACCAGATAACATAACCGCAAAAGAGGACAAGGCCTTTTAAAATGTAGGATACCCAAAAAATAAAGGTCATGATAAAATGAAAGCTAAACACACACACGTACGTGTATGTGTGTGTGTGTGTGTGTGTGTGTGTGTGTGTGTGTGTGTGTGTATATATATATATATATATATATATATATATATATATATATATATATTGCATTCACATGGTTAATTTAAACACTATATTACATTTTATTAAATTTAAAACTATTGCATATAATTTATTAATTATGAGAAGGATGCATGGTGCCTGCTCACAAGAGAAAGAAGAACAATGAAGATTTTTTTTTTCCCGGGACACAAGAGAACATGTCCTGGAAAAAGGGAACATATGGTTACCATGTACTCTCATTGGCTCAGATGCCCTAAAGTCAGAGAGAAATACCATCATCTCTTTGGCCAGATGGCTGTCTGCTTCGTGGCAATGACAAGCCTTTGACACCAAGTTCATACAGTCCCTTTGTGACACCAAGTTTTGAATTCCTGTGGCAGCTTTGAACTGAATCAACAATACTAGTGAATGTATGTGGTGTGTGCTTTGCAGGTGATTTTAGAGCATTTCACTGGAAATGGAAAGAAGAGATCTCTTACAAAATTTAATAAGATTCTGCTGGAGAGGAGACAACTGTGATCAGGACATTAATGGCGAGGGAAGGAAAGCAGTAGAGTCAAATATTAGCTCCAGCCACTGTAAGAAGAATTCTGCTTGTGGGTTGTGATTCTTATAAAGTCAGTTTTTTTAAAAAAAAGAAATCTTCAGTGCTTCTGTTATACATTTTAAATGTGTATGTTCAACAAATTATATCATGTAGGAAGCAAATGTTGTAGGAATAATATACTGTGTACATCTCCGGCTTGGTTAAAAAACCACAGCATGGAAACACCCAGCCTCAACTCTCTAAACACAGTAAACAGATAGGGAAAGAAAAGCAGAGAGGGAAATCCTCCCTGACTTTGTTATGGAAATGTGATACAGCTTGACATTTTAATTGTGATTCTCCCTCTTATTATCTGGCACACGTTCATAGCGCCCAAGACACTGTTTAGTGGATCCAGCTGCCTCCTGCTCGGTGTTTGAAGTCCAGTGACTCAACGAGATAGTAGAGTGTGAGAGTCAATGTGATTTGTGTATGTGGAAACATAAATATGTCACAGGAGTTTAGTCTTATAGGTTTGGGGAGTTTATACTCACAAATTTGTTGTGCCCTTGTTTACGCACATGGATGGAAAGGCCTGACACACCCTTTCTGTGGACAGAGACCTTCTGATGTTGTGGGTTTGCTTCTAGTGAGTACATTTCAAGCCATGTGGATGATGTTTGACCACAGCTTAATGTATACAGGAAAAATAGGCTTTCAGATGTTCAAGGAAAGATTTAATCCAATTTGTTCTATTGCACACACATGCAGGGCTGTCTGGCATCACACTGACAAAGCCACTATATGTAGTCAATTCAAATTATATATGGCAAGATTTGAAATCTGTACTCTCTTATACCTAAGCTGAGATTCATGCAGATCTTTGAATTATAGTGGTAGATGTTCACTGACAGAATTAAGGAGCTGATAGAGATTATCCAATCTGTTAATCCAATAACGCTACCACACAATATATAAGATATTATCTTAGATGGGTTACCTAAGCACTAGCTTAGATGGGTTTAAATGTGGATTTGACAATTATTACGGGATGTGTTTGTTACCGGCTTCTAATCATAACAGCCATCTGTTTCTTCCAGGATCAGAGGCAGCTTGCTTCTGAATGTTGTTTGCCACAGAGCTACAGAGGGAGATAGGGATGCCTTTCTGTCTTGCTTGGGTGCAAGCTGGAGGCTACTGGTAGACCACGGTGGAAAAAAGATAAAGGACTTGAAGTTTCTTTGGCTTGATCTAGGTGGTTCTTCTTATGTACGTTAGCTATTCTTTCTCTGAACCAGGATTCCTTCTTAGGCCTGACATCTAACAAACCTGACATGGAGTTCCAAAAGGTCCTGGATCCTGGGGTGGCAACATGATGTCATGGGGTGTCACATCTGGGCATGTGTGCACTTTTCTTACTGCTGCATTCTTTTCTCTTTGTAAGATTAGCCATCATCATGCTTTGGCTAGTTTATTCTCTTCCTGCTCACAGTTCCTGTCTCATTTTTCCTTATATTACTGTAATAATTCTCAGAAATATTCAAAAATGCTTTGACTGCAAATTAGAAAAAATAATATAAATTTGTTGTCATTAGTATTATTTGCCATCATTTGATGTTAGAATCTCTGCTTGAAGGCTGTGGCATCTGTGGTTTTCTTGTGAAAAATCATAGCCACCATTGGGATGTCTGACAACTTGTTTCACTGTTTCTCTGTACAATCGAAAAGGCACACCAAATTATTCAGAATTTTGATATCTATATAAGGCTTATAATCTATATATAATCTATATATAATCTATTCTTCTGCAATCCACAAAAAGAAGGACCCCTCTGATCTCATTGCTTCTGACCAGAGAGAAAATCCCATGGACTGATGCCATCCAGATCACAAATATTTCCATAGCAGAGCATGAAAGAAAAAACTTTTTCCCATGAAAACCTTTCATCATAGCTTAATATGTCACTGCTGTAAGAAACAGATTCATATATTACTTGAATAATCCCCCCCCCATTTTGGTCAAGCTCCCAACCACATAGAAACTCAAATATAAACAATCGCCATTTCAATGTGTGCTTCAAAAGATTAAATATCTGCTATGTTTATGTGAAAAACTGGAAACACATAAATGTTGTCGGTGATTAGGATCAAGGGCTGGGAATACAGGGGTGATTCAAAAGCTAGAAGGGCATTTTTCTCCAGAAATCTGTTGATGAGGAATTTGGTGCCAACTCTCTGATAACCAATTTCAATAGAAATAAATCTTTATTTTCCGTAGAAATGTCTGTAAAAGTCCACGCCTGAATTGACATTTGCTTGCATCACTTTGCGCTCTTATTGTTAAAACACTTTATGGTGGTCCTAATGTTGCTGCATGTGTTTTCATTCAAGGGTGTGCCATGGCGTGAGATTAAATTTTAAATTAATACCATCTAAGCAATGAGCACGAAGGTTCTGACAGGAAGCAGTGGAAAATACTTGGGAGCTTGACTTGTGGATTACTCCCTAAACCTCACCAATCCTTTGCATGACTATTCCCTTAACTGGAGTGGGAAGCACATTATTGGGGAAGAAGTGACCAGTTGAAAGCCTTTTCCAAGGCGTATTTATAGTGAGAGATCAAACTGGCAACTCTTGCCTTGTACCTTTGAAAGCTTGATCAAATGAAAGGGCTGCACACCTATACTCACTTTCCTTGGAGTAAGCCATATTGAACTCAATGGGACTTAGTTCTGAGTAGAAATGCATAGGATTGTGCCCTCACTTTATTAACTAGTATTAGCAAATATCTTAAAACCAACTCTATATCAGTTGTCCATAACAGACTCACAAGGGAACGTCTGTCATGATTTCCCTTGCATCACACCTTCTTGGGGTTGCCATAATTCTCCTCCTCAAAAACTGGGACAGGATATTCTGGCCAAATTGCCTGTAGGTGAATACAATCCCCCCAAACCAGTACTGTCCCGGTTTTCCGGGACATATGGCAATCCTACACCTTTTCAACTGTATTTGCTTACTTCTACAGCTAGTCCTACTTACATGGACTGTTAAGTTACAATGTGATGGCCACATTATTTACCTTTGTTGATGCGTTTGTTAAACCTTCTTGATTTCTTTGGCAGGTCTATTTGATTGATTTGGGGAGGGAGGGATTGTTTTTGGTATGAAAGGAATTGATATGTGAATATTTCTTGGTATTTACATTATACATGTTGAGGCCACAAGCTGAGCATCTGCTTTGGTTCCCATTAGAAGGCTGCAATCCTAACTCCAGTTAGGCTGGTTGAAGTTCCTGCATAAGTCCTGTGCTGACCTGGGGGTGTCACAAAAGTGCAACAAGATACTTCTGCCCCGCTCTTGGAGGTGGGGGGGGGGTTAGACCAGTGCGCAGAAATGCACTGGCCTCTCTACACCACCACAGGAAACTATGCCTAGTGAGTTATGCTGGTCTAAATTGGTTAGGATTGTACCTACAGCCTGCAATCCTAATGCACACTGTCCTGGAACTAAGCCCTGTTGAAAAGAACAGACTCACATCTGAAGAAACATGCGCTATAAATGTAATAGTCCTGTGTATAAACGAATCCCCCTTTAACGTTTCTCCAGTTTCCCCACCTTCTCCTCTAGCCTGCCTACCCTTTAAAATTAGCAGCACTATGTTTAGCTGCCCTCGGGCCACATGGTCATTCCCATGGGCTCTGACTTGGGGCAGAGAGGTCTGCAGTTTTCCATCAGAAAGGTACGCTGTCTGATACCAGATCCTTGAAAAATTGAACAACACCAGAAGGCCAGAGCCTGTGCAATGTTCTTAATATAGTCAGGGTGACCAGCTCCCGTCTTGTGTTACTGAAGCCTCTCTATCATGTGAGCAGGCCGCTTATTGCCTCTCTATGAAAACGGCAGGCCTGATGGATGAGGTCACTACAACTCCCTGACGACATAGGATAGCCTCAGGTCAATGCCTGATTTAGGCCTGGGAAGTCTCAGGGGCCACAGAAGGCAGGCAGCCTCTGCATTTTGGCTTTCCTTTCCCTTTCTTAATGAGCCAAGGCTATCCCTAGAGGTCGCGCAAGGCCATTGTCCTGTTAAAAGCTGGTTTGAAGTCCGCTTTAAAAGGTTCTGTATTAGGTTGCCCATTTTCTTTACGTCCCTCAGGGGAGAATGAGCACTCTTGACACCAGTGAGCAGTCTCCTCTCCTATGCTTTGTCAAGGACAGGAGGATATATTTAAACACAGAATCAACATACAGTAGGAGTGCATTATGTTGACACCATTTCTACTGATCTACAATGCACCTGCTAAGTGTGTCTCTGTCTTTAGTGCAGGACGGGCCAAAGATTCTGCATCACAACACATCCAGAGTCCATTTGACTTCTAAATCAATGATTGGTCTAATGCCCTCTAATACTCTCTGAAGTGCCAGGGCTGTGGGTGGCGCAAGTGGTTAAGACACTGTGCCTGTTAACCACCAGGTCAGGGTTCGAGACCCAGGTCGGTCCCCACAAGACAGGGTGAGCTCCTGTCCTTAGTCCAGCTCTGCGATGCAGCTGGAACCCAATCTTATTGGCTCTGCCTTTCCATTGGACTATTTCAGTGGCGTGGAGAGGGGGGGAATTGCTGCTTGGGTAACAGCTTATCCTCCATATCAATCTAACCCAGGCCTTCATGCTTCGCATGCTGCGTATGCAGCGCCGAGCACGATACCATAGTCTTTCAAGACTGATGGATGCCTGCCTTTTTTTTTTGCCTGCCAGTTGCAAGTGATCAGAGCCAAAGCATCGAAGAAGCTCTTTATTCTGATTCTACTATTTATTTATGTAATTTTCATCCCACATTTCTTCCTTGGCTAAGGAAATCCAAAGCAACTAACAACATTTAAAAACAACAATAAAGCACAATTAAAACTGAATAAATGAATACAATAAATACAATTAAGATGCAACTAAAACACAATTAAGCTATGTAAAGACATTAAAAAACAAGGTTAAAAGCAACAGCAGACAGCAATAAAAAACAGGCAGATAGCAATAAAATAATTTTAGTTACAAAGAATTGTCATAGGCCTGCCAAATAATAGTTAGGCCTCACCAAAAGGACAGTACCAAGGGAGCTTTCCTTAGATCAGTGGGGAGGGAGTTCCACAAGGTGGCACACAAGGTGCCATTACTGAGAAGACCCTGTTTCTGGCCACCATCCCTCTTACCTCTTTCACTGGTGGCACTGATGACCTCAGAGAGCGGAGTGGATTGTATGGAAGGAGGTGTATCTCAAATATGGTCCCAGGCCATTAAGGGCTTTATAAGTCACCTTGAATTGGACCCGGAAATGAATGGGTAGCCAGTGTAATCATCAGAGCAGCAGTGTGACAGAGTCAAACCACCAACCTCACCAACCACACAAGCCGCCACATTCTGCAAAATTGTATTTCCTTTGAAAACATGCCTTTCTTTTGCACCAGAAAATAAGAGCATGCTTACTTTGTCCATTTGTATGTTGACTTTAAAACTTCACTTTTCCTTTCATGCATTGCACTTACAAGCATAAGGTGTTTGGCTGAAATCCTAATCCCCAGATAGGCCAGCAGAAGTTCTGACACAAGAAGGCAGGCAGCCTCTGCATTTTGCTGGCCTGGGGGTGTTACAAAACTGCCGCAAGGCATTTCTCTGCCACTCCTAGAGGAGTGAGCCAGTGCACAGAAATGCACCGGCCTCCCCACACCACCATGGTAATGGGGTAACAGGTGAGTAGTGCTTGCCTTAATTTATTCGGATTGCACCTCCAGTTAATTAATTACACCAACTCATTATTTAATAGTTGAGGCCTTCCGCAATGTCCTCCATGAGAGGTGTGTATTAAAATGGCATAGCGATTAGCCACATACATATCTAATTTTCTTTTGATATGCACATTCGCATTTAGACAGGCACTTGCTTGGCCATGCAGACGTGATATTTTAGATGCTTTTGCCAGTCAAGACATTCATCCCGATGTTGGAAAAAGTAACTGGAGAAGCAACCCTTAGAGACATCCAGGGAAGGGATTCCATGACTTCCAAGGGAAATCTGCCATGGGAAATTCTTACAGTCAAGAGCGGTCTGATGATACCCAACCCAAATCCAGTGCTACTTGTTTCCGTGCCTAGATGGCCCTTGTCCACAGCTGTTTTCCATCTTTCTTATGTCAGCCTTTTAGAAATGTGAAGGCTGCTATCAAGAAAAGAGGGAGACAGCAGGATCTTGCAAAAAGTATTTGCTTATGAGAAATAGTTGTTAATCTACTGAGTTCCACTCTGCACTATCAATCAACATATCATCCGAGGTGGAGGCACACAGCCAAAGCAGGCTCACTTTGCAGCACTTACTGAGGAGGTGCAAAAGATAAATTCTTCCTCGTGGTCCTATCTGAGGGTCTAATGCAAATGTTGCGGGGGGGGGGGAGTGTCTCACACTCATCGTTACAACTGCTCATGCCTCCTGTTAGAGAGGTCTGCTTTGCACTTTTAAGATTTGTTCCTTTGCCAGATTTATTCTTTGCAGAACCCGCACATCAGTGTTCCTTGAAGATATGCCATACCTTGCATGGCAATCCAGTGACTCAAATGTGTTGCTGGGCAGAAGGGTAGACCTGTGTCATGCCATGAGTCAACTGCACATTCTATCTTTATGCTGAAGGTGTATAAATAATCATGCAATTTTATTACAACCATTCTTGAAAACGTACCAGAAATATTTGGCCTTCTGCAGGATCAGTGACTTAGATTTATTGGCTAGGAGGAATATCCTGTCTTACACGCTGAACGCATTGCTTGCCCCTCTCTGGAGAAAAGCTCTAAAACCACAAGATATATCTCCACATGTTATTTCATAACCATATTATCTTTATCTTTATCTGTATGTATAAAAGATAAAAGTCACTGACTGACTCACTCATTCATTAACGCCCTGCCAAAACTGCTGGGCCTAGAAGCATGAAATTTGGGGTGGGCGTTCCTTTTGTGACTGAGGGGTGCACTAAGAACCGGTTTTTGGAAATTCCAAACGGAAGGGGTGAAAAGGGGCTCAATGCGTTTTTCTCCCTATACTTTGCATATGACTGAGGGATGCTCTGACCCAACCCCCAGACCTAGAAGCATGAAATTCAGGGAGGGTGTTCCTTCTGTGACATGTACACCCACCAAGAAACGATGTGGAGAAATTTAATCCTTAAGGGGCTGAAAAGGAGTGCAACATGTTTTTGTCCTATACTTAACATGGAAGACTGACCAACATCCAGGCAATTTGGTGCTCGGTGCCTGGTGCGCCGGTGGGGATGTTGTTCAGAGGGAGTTGCACAGGGGAGGATGCTGTGCATGGGGGTTGTTGCACAATGGGGAGCTGTTGTGCAGAGGAATGGTTGCGTATGGGGAAATGATGCACATGGGGGAATGATGTGCAGGGGGGATGATGCACATGGGGGTTGATGTGTATGGGTGATGTTTCACATGGGGGTTGATGCACATAGAGGCTGATGAGCATGGGTATGATGCACATGGCGATGTTTCACATGGGATTGATGTGCATAGGGGGATGATGCGCATAGGGGGATGATGCTCATGGGGAGGATGAACATGGGGATGTTGCGTATGGGGTGGATGTGCATGGGGGTTGACGTGCATGGGCAGTTGATGTGCAGTGGGGGGATGTCATATGGGGAATTTTACTCCCACAACGCGGGTATGCTTTCGCTAGTTTTTTCATATGTAGATGGAAAGAATCCTCATGGATTACAAAATTCAGACTCTACAATGTCATTGTGACTTCCTAAGGGTCAATTCAGGCCAGCTACTCTGTAACTCCCTTAGGAACTGAGACAACAGTCAGGAGGGTCAAGAGAGTCCACATTACTGTGAAATTGCACAGTAGATCTATTAACATAAAGATATGCAGGGCTAGGATTGAGGACAACAACAGAAGAGAGTAAAGCAAAAGTGAGGAACGCTGACGAGATGGAGGAGAATCAGGAAGGAGGTTCAGTGATGCTCAAGTCTTCTTGTACTAATGGACTATGGGTGCAATCCAGAGTAACTACGGGGAGATCTTGCTCCGGTGTAAGAACAATTTGCTCTGGATTGCAATAACAATTTCCCATAAGTTTTCACTAGGTAGTGCAGTAACTACGGGTGCACGTAATGTCTCTTACGTGCTCCCGTAGTTACTCTGGATTGTGCCCTAATACTAATAAAGGTTTTAAATGCTGTTAATTTTAGGAATAGAAGACAGGTTGATTCTAGGCCATCAAGTAACATTCCTTTAAATGCAACACTGCCAATTATTGTTCTTCATGTTGTGCTTCAGTTTGTTCCAGAGCAAATTGTCCTCTCAAGCTGATATTTCCCCAAAGGGCACTCAAAGAGGCTTAGTGGACATAATGGAAACCTGGTAGAACTGTAAGAACCAGTAGGATCCAGTTATTCCAGGATCCAACGTTTCTATAAATCCTTTACCACATGTTCTTGTCTCAATTTAATTGTCATGGAGCACAAGGATAGGACTGTTTACTCGTACATATGGTAATTGATTAAAGAGCAGGAAGCGGAAAGTAAGAATAAATGGACAATTTTCACAGTGAAAGGAATTAATGAGGGATCTCCCAAGCAGTGTTGTCACCCCAAATGGTACAACTGTGCTAACTGCAAAGCCACCCACTTTGCAGGTAAAAGTGGAGTGAGATGGTACAGGAGAGGCACCAGAATGCAAGTCTCTTGTTGTCTTGTGTGCTCCCTGAAGCATAGGGTAGGCTGTATTACATGGGCCTTTGGCCAGATCCAGTGGGACTCTCTATTATGTTCTTATATTTGCATTGCAGCACAAATTCAAGGACAGAGAAGAGGAAGTGATACTGCAAGAAGTATGATATGATCTGGTGCTAACCATTGCTGCTAGATCCACCCCTCTCTTCTTCCTCCTCCTCCTCCTCCTTACCCCATTTTGCCCCTCCCTGCTGCCTTACATGCTCCAATAGATACAGGCAGGTGCAGCAACAACAGAGTGCAGTGCCACTTTTTGCAAAAGCACGCCCAAAATGGCCACTGATGGAGTTCTCTGAGCTCCATCCATAGCCATTTTCCAACACAGTACTTGTGTCATAAACGGTTGCATATGACAATCCAATCCTGGATAGAATTGGGCTGTTAAAAGATCTTGTTCCTTTCATCCCAAACACTTAGTATGGGTTGCAACAGTTTTAGAATAAATGTATAAAAACGGAATTAAACGTGGAATTAAACAATCCCAGATGCCTTTACAAAAGATGATGCTTAAGAAACCTATTTGTTCTTGGGCTCCATTGCAGCTGCATTGGCTCTGGAAAGTTGGATAAGCCACACACAAAATCAGTACAAATGAAACAGTTTAAAGGACTGAATAAGGAGGAATATAAAAGTTACTGGGAAAGTTGCAGAGGATCAGAAGCATAAACAAAATAGAAACAGAAGATCAGAGCTGGCAAGAATGGGTACAAAGCTTAAAAGATAAATGAAAAAGGAAAATTTCTATCATGAGTTACTCCAACTGCCCTGAAGGAGGGGAAGACCAGTTCCCTAGAAATTGTATTCTTACAAGAAGATGTGGAAACTTTCATTAATATATGGACACTGGGCATCAGATGGTGAAGTACAACAGGCAACAAACAACAGCATCCCTGTTCATGAATTTAAAAAAAAATTGTAGAAATTTTTTTCTACACTACTGCTACTCAGTAGTTGCCCCAATTGCCAAATGGCTGAGCATTGAATGGGGCTTGGAGGTGTTCTGGGGCAAGGATGGGTGGGGACAGGAATGGGAGGAAGTGTGGCAGGGAAGAAGTAGGTGGGCCTGTCTTGAGCTTGGGTAAGTACACCCTTGCTATTCAGGTGGCATTGTGGGTCACACAACGACTGGGATGATGTCTCAGCCATCTTAAGATGCTGAACATCATATAGCAAACTTGGAGGCATTAGAACATTCTGAAAACAGCCAAAAATTACTGTAGTAAGCAATTAGCAGGAAAAATTAAGCATTTTCGTCATATTTCCACCCCAAATTATTTAGATAGGAAACCATTTAGGGCTGATGTCTCATAACTAGATTTCACTTCTTAAATGGGTGGAAAGCAAACATGGACATATCCAGATTGTCATATAACAATCAACCGTTTTTGACACTGCATTAGAATCAGAACAGCAGTTTGCCACATTTGGAAGGTGAGCTACCTCTCTGGAAGGAGATCCACCTCCTTTCATCCTTCATCTAAAATCTTATTTGTATCACGCTAGATTGGAATAGACCCAAGTTCTAAATGTTAAAATAACTTTCAGAATTTGCAGAAGATATTATCAGTGAAGAATGTTGTTGGTGATAAAAACGAAACCACAAAATGTAAGGAAATAACATTTTTAATCTGAGAAAATTTTAAATAAAGGAAAAGGAGAAGGTGGTTGAGAAGTGTGAGAGTCCACCATGCATGAATCCTTTTTGCCATCCTTTTTTATGCTTTTGATTTTCTGATATGGCTGCATGCCATGGGCTGAGCATCACACCAGCAGGAAAGAAGAGTGCACTGTCCTGGTGCATATGCAGGTGAACTGGCATTTGTCTCTATGTAGGTGCAGTGGTTGGATTAAAATAAATTAATAACAGGTTCTATGACCCATTAGTAACTGGTTCTGAGAACCAGACACTCATTAGCAAACCAGACACTCATTAGCTACCTGTGAGAACCCCCTGAATCCCACCATTGTGTAGGTGCCTTGACAAACAGGAGTTTGCAATACAGTCAGTCTGACTCAGGGGCCTGTTGCTGGGTCAGTACCTACCAGCCAGAGTGGTATCTATATAACTACTTGCATTTGCATGTTTTGGAATTGCTAGGTTGGCACAAGCTGGGACATGTGACAGGAGCTCACTCCATCATGCAGTTCTTCAGACTCAAACTGCAACCTGCCTGCCTTCCAGTTGACAAATACAGTGTCTTTAAGCATTGAAAAACTAAACTTTAATCTTTTTTTAAGATTAAGTTTAATTTAGTGGCTTCTGCAGGGGTTCTTTTTTGCATTTTAGATTGTGAGCCCTTTTGGTCCAGGGATCCATTAGCTGTTAATTAGCTGTTAACTTTTTCATTATCTTTGTAAACCACTTTGTGAACTTTTTAGTTGAAAAGCAATATATAAATACAGTAGATAGATGTATTTACTGTAATTCAGAGCCTCATGCATGTGCAATATTCTTATCTGACGCTATGTCAGGTGAAGCTTCACAATCACATCCATTAATGGGCAGAGCAATCCTAACTTGCTCTGGAACAAACAGGCTGGAACACCTTCACTGTATCCAGCACATGTTTAGGGGCTGCTATTGTGCAACCATATGGAAGGGGAAGACTATAGAGGTGGAAACATCTATAGAGACACCAAAGAAGTGGCTTAAGTCTGAGCAGAAGGGAGCAGCCAGAGGTGGGGTTACTTGTTTTTGTGTGGTAGCTCTAAAGGTGGTTCAGAATCGAGTATGTACCTGTAGTGCCAGAAGGTGCCACAAGGACATACAAGACCCAGCGGAGCTAAGCTCCGCCAGACCCACCTACTCCTTCCCTGCCACACTTCCTCCCATTCCTGTCCCCACCCATCCTTGCCCCAGAACACCTCCAAGCCCCATTCAATGCTCAGCCATTTGGCAATTGGGGCAACTACTGAGTAGCAGAGCATCCATACAGATCTGGCGCTACCACAGCACACACTTGTGCTGATGCACCACCGGCACTGGATTGGAGTTGGGACAATCCCAATTTTTGGAGATTATGTTCACATACTGACAAATGGGACAGAAAGTCCTGTCCCAATTTTGTGGAAGAGAATTATGGCAACCCTACACCAGCGGCAGAACACCAGCAGTTGTGCCCATAGGATTGGGCTCTGCCACTCAGTGGGTAACGATGGCACAGCAAGTGGGTGATGATCTGCTGGGGGACTGACGCAGGTTCCCCCTCCCCATTTCCACTTAAAAAAAACTTCTGAGGCAACATCACTTCTGAGGCAACATTTTGTGCTCAGCACCATACTACACAAACATTAGCTATGCCGCTGCATTAACCCATTTCCCCCATCCATAAGCAATAATAAAGCAATTGCTTGCATGTAGCAGCTTATCTGCTAGACTATGTCATGTCTTCAACCACTGAGTGAAACAATGTCAACAAAATACCCCATGATTGTGGCAAATCTTTCATTCACACATTGCATTGGAATCTGATCAGAAACTTTTAAAGTTGATTCACAGCCTTGTAATTTATAGTCTAATTAACTGGAAAGATGAATATTGTATTTTTGATGCAGCCAAGTTAGAATATTTAACAGATACAACTTCTCTCACCAAAATATAATGAATAATCAATTTGTCCTTTGGCAAACTGACATATTGCTTATGAGCCACGATCCCCTGAGGCATGTGCAAGTCCTGAGTGATCGTATAAGAGCTTCTCCTTGTTTTCACCTAATGGCAATTTTTTTCTCATACTGCACCAGCAATTCTTTCTTTGAAACTCAACTGTTGAAGTGCACGAGACTGACATTTCTACAAAATATTCTACTGCAAATGACCAGGATCTAGAGAAGCAGGCATGCACTGGGTTCATATAGACGTTCTGAGTTATTTGTGAAGTTTCCCTTTTGGCAGCCCTGCTGAAGCTTCAAATGGCTTTTTTAATTTCTCCAAGAAAAATGTTTAAAGAAAAACTATGGGAAGAGACTGCTGTTGTCAGGGGCCTGGATGGTACACTGCTGGATTATAGCCACCGTCCAAGTTAACAAATGACATGCCTAGTACATTTTGAAACCCTTTACTGTTTCCGCACAAAAAACTGCTGTAGATGAGATCTGATTAAAAACTTGCTCATTTAGACTACAGTCCTGTTTGCATACTTACCTGAGAGTAAGACCTATTGACTTGCTTCTGGGTAGAGATTTATTCATGGAATTGGGCTATACTTAAAAAAAAAACAGGCAAGGGAAGGCATTTCTATGTTCCCCCATCTCTAAATAAATAATTCACCTGAATAAAGTTATGTCAACCATTTCCCTGATATTACAGTGACAAAAACTTCAGTCTGCACCTATTTTGGATCAAAGCCCTATTAGCTATAATCAGTGGTGGGCTTCAGGAGGTTCTCACGGGTTCTATAGAACCCTTTGCTAATGAGCGCCTGGTTCTGAGAACTGGTTACTAATGGGACATAGAAACTGTTGTTCTATGGGCATAGAACCTATTGTTAATTTAGGTCAGCCTTGTCCAGCAAGGGGCCCCGAAGGTCACATCTATGGGCTTTCTAAGCCAAATGCAGCCCTCTAGCCTCATGTTGGACAAGCCTGATTTAGGTTATTAGGACACAAAACCTGTTGTTAATTTATTTGAATCCCACCACTGGCTATAATGGGACTTCCTTCTGAGTAGACATGTATAGGATTGGGCTCTGCGATCAAATTCTGAAGTACTCAATGAAATGTAATTGAGTCTGAATTGCTTCTTGCATGATGTCAACTTGCAGTCTGACATATAAGATCCACGTGCAAGGACAGAATTCTGGTTTTGTGCTTCTGAATTGCATACTGCAAAATTCTGCATAACATGAAAATATATTTTATAGAACTCAAAGTTGCTGAAAGCTAAATAGAAAGTATCACATTACCTGTTTTGTGCTTCGTATTTTCTGAAACCAACGTAGCATCTAATGTTTATACTACAGAACAAAAGCTGTTTGTACAACACCCTGTACTGTGCAGCCCAGCTCCTGACAGGGAGTTCTGATGAATGCAACTGGGAACTAATCAAGCAGGAGTTCTTTGTGTGTCTGGCTACTCTAACAAGATGCCAAGTGTGTTGCAGGAAAAGTCTGTATCCAGGGAAATTTCAACCAGGAATAGTGGATGACTGAAGACAAAGCAGCCGCCACCTCAATGCTGTAGATCAGGATGTGTTATCCAGCCACTCATTCTACCGCACAGTCTACAGAGACAACCTGTCCACAAAGAACTAGTTTTATTTATTGGACAGATTAGGAGGCATTAATTGGTCGCTCTCCTGGTTTCTGCTGGAAAGGTACAGTAATCACAGGGGCATTTTTAGCATTTCTGACATAGTTTTTCCAGCCCTCCTGCTGAGAAACAGGGACCCTTGCATGCTTCAAAAGGGCTTAAAAGCTTGGGCTGTGCCACCACAGTAGCAGAGCTGGGCTAGGACAAGGGTGTGGGGAATTTGCATTAGAAGGATTAAATACCAGGGCTATTGTGGAATTTTAAACTGTGGTTTTTTTCCGGCTGACCACAGGCCCAGAGCTCATGTGTGGCATGTTTGAGCCTCCAAAGTGCTTGCAGCCCTCTGATCTTTCATTTCATAACATTGCTTTCTTCCCCTCCCTCAAATGTGTGTGTTTTGGTTTGGCTCCTTTGGTTTGGCTCCTAATTCCCACATTAGCAGAAGGGAAACATGAATGAGTTGAGCACTGCCAGGTTGATGGCAGGGAGAGCTATGCAGTTCATTCAGGCAGATCTATCCTCTGTGAGTGCCTTGAAGTTCTTTGCCACTCTCATTCCTACTGTAGTGATCTCAGCCATCCGTCAGGCCACCAGGTAATGGGGGAGGTGCTGTGTGAACTACCTAAAGCAGCCATTTTCAATTCTTTTCATCTCGTGGCACACTGACAGGATACTTAAATTGACAAGGAACACTATTAATTTTGGGCAGTTGACAAGGCAGATGTGGGGGGCTCATATTCTTCAGTGGCCCTATTACAGGATTGCCATAATTCACTTCCACAAAACTGGGACAGGACCAGTGGTGGGCCCCGCCTCACCCAACAACTGGTTTGCCGGAAGAGGGCGGGGTCAGGGGCTAGGGGCGGACCCCAACCCCGGCGCACTGCGCATGCGCCAACCCCCTCCCGAGGTCATCTCCTGCGCAGAAGGAGATGCAGTGGAGGACGCTGCGCAGAAGGAGATGCAGAGGTCAGCGCTTGCATTGTGGACTCCTCCAGCGGGAGGAGACCACAGCGCACGAGCCAAGGTCATCTCCTGCACAGAAGGAGACGCAGTGGAGGACGCTGCGCAGAAGGAGACGCAGAGGTTGGCGCTTGCGCTGCAGACTCCTCCAGCGGGAGGAGACCACAGCGCACGCACCGTGGTCAGCACTGTGCAGAAGGAGATGCAGTGCATGTGCACCAAGGTTTTGTGGCCACCCTGCAGCTACTGGTTCAGTAGCGGTAGGCTGGTGGGAACAACCGGTTCAGGTGATCAGGCCCGAACCGGCTTGGGCCCACCTGTGGACAGGACTCCTGGTCAAACTTGCCAGTATGTGAATGCATATGTGTTTGCACACAGGTCAGTGCATAAGTGTTTGCACATGATGTGCTCCACCACCTGCTGCTGTGGTTGAGAATTTCAATGAATTTTGGTGACCCCCCATCTAATTATGAGTGACCCACAATAATTAGGGTGTGATTAAGGAATATGGGTGGGTCTCTTTTAAGCGTAATTTAAGGGCAGCCATTTTATGGCTTGCTTGCTACTGAGGAAAATAGTGAATGGGTTCCCCTACAGAACACCAGCCTCCTGACTGCCCTCCCCAGCTATGTCCATAAACCATGCATTCTGTTCTTGGACTCAAGTCAGAGATGCACACAGGTGAAGCCGCAGGTAAACTCCTAGTACAGCATATCAGCGAAAACAAAATAATGTTTATTAAGGGAATAATAGTCCAATCCTAAGCTGCCCATGACTTCAGCACTACTGCAACAACAGAATGGCTGCCATGGTATCATGTGGGCCAAAAGACTGCCATAGTGAGTTGGTACAGAAAAAGAGCCTCTATGTAAGGATGAAAAGACAGTCCTGTCTCCCTCCCCTGGCAGGCCTCCTGCCCACCCTTCTCCCACCCCAGAATGCCTCCTTCCCCAAGTAGCCATGGATGGCTGAACTGCTAGTCATGGCTTTATGCCTTCTCTGTAGATGCTGTGATTGTATCTGGGGAATATGGCAGGAGCAGCAATCATGAATGTGTGGAGCAGAGATTTAGTGGGCTCCCAGTTCAGCAGGTTTCAGGCCAAGGAAGGCAAGTCAACAACAGAGGGTTTGTTAAACAAACCCAGTGCTAGATCAGCTAATGGAGGGGAGAACACCCTCAGGTTACTGACATTTTGTGTTACTAGTGTTACTGCATTTTGCAATGCAGTAATCATTTACGCACATCAGGAATTTACACTTTAAACAGCAGTGGACCTGACTTGCTAATGAAATCTTCTGTTCATGTGCCTGAATAGGAGCAACAAGACTTATCTAAGCCGGGCTGGAAAAGCTGTGGAAAATGTGGCCAAAAACACCATCTTGGTTTTTTAAAAACATGGCCTAACAAAAGACGCTTAGAGCCTATGAATTTAAGCTGTGGTTGGCAACAATGGCAAGCCAAACAGAAATGTAATAATGTTATTTTTTAGAAAATCATCTTTGGCTTTTTATTTTCTTTTAATTTTATAACAATATATGATATATGATTTGAGATATATATGTGGAACAGAAATGTATTAAGACTGGACATTTCATGAAAGTGGCTGCCTAGATTGCTTTGGAAAGGTAACATGCTTACAAAATTCACAGAGAAGAAATCCAGAACTGCTGCAATCCTAAACAGCTGTCCTACACCCTAGTGGTGGCGGCATCATGTTGCTAAAACATAGACGTACATCCAATCCTTCCTTTGTTCCCTGGTTTGTAAAAGCACAAAGTTAGCCACTTGTTGCAGGATGGAAAACCTCTCCTCTCCATAGGAAAATGTGATGTTGGCCCTATAGCCACGGGACTGGGCCGGATAAAGCCAAAGGAGGGTAAGAAATAGCCCAGGAAAAGAGGGCTCTGTGTCTTTATAAGACACTCAGGGCTGATGATGAGACAGTCTCTGGAAAACTATTTGAAGGTTGCTGATGTTGTTGCATGTGATGCATGTGGGGCTGAGCCAAGTCTGGCAAGGAAGGCAGGTGGAGGAGGGAAGTGGATGAAAAAGCTCTCGAACTCTGGAGCCTTGCTGGGATCCAAGCACCTTGGCCAGGAGCCTCCTTCTTCGACCTTCATCACTACTCATGCCCCCCATGTGTAATACACGTTTTTATACTGTATAATTTGTTTGGAGTAACCCTAGCCCCCTAAGCCTGGGCCCTGATGATTCCCTCTCCATCTTGTACTCCCTCTCTCTTTATCCCTGAATCTGAGATACCAAAGAAGTATCTCTCCTGAACTGGAAACCAAATTAATTTGACAATAGTCTTGGATAAATTTCATTCAACAGTTCTGATAGCAATCTGTTTTCCCACTGATGATTTTGGCCAAAACTGGCTCTTTTTTAAAAAAAAAAAAAGTTCAAGAGAGGAGAAGGAGAGTAGCCTAAAAGGAAAATGCAGGCTGGGCAGTGGCTGTGACTGTTGAACTTTCTCCTCCTCCTCCTTTTTCCTCCATTTCTTCATCTAACAACAAGAAGGAGGAGCTGCAAATGCAACCAGTGCCTGGGCAACTCAACATGCCTTGCAAAGAGCACCCCCAATCCTGAAGCCAGCACAGCTTCCATTTATTTAGAGATGATGTGCTTATGTAAATCAAGATGACCATGCCTTTGCAGAGTTTTTTTCTACTTAATTATCCAAGCCAAATATGAAACATCCAGTGTAGTATGGAAAAGCTCTGCAGTGATCCCTACTATCACCTTTTGGCAGAGGAGACACACACATTAGAGCAAGACCTTTATGTGGGAGATGTGACCTGACACAGCAGCATTTTCTTAGGAGTGGTTTTTGTGTCAAGCTTTGATGTTTCTTCCGCAGGTCCTAAGATAAGAATCTGTTCTACCGGGAATGTGTTGTACTAAATGAACATCATATGAAAGGAACACACTTGCTGCCAACTGAAGCTGGAGCCATTTTTCTGTTGCACAAATGTAATTCTATACAACTTGCATTTAACCCATCTTGTTATAGGATGTGCATTGTTCTAAATGGGACATCTAATTTAGTTCTTCTTGATGGAAATTACAAGTTTCTGGGGTAGGAAAGGATTGAGTGGTTCCATCATGCAGTCCGAGTGGTTTGATTGATAACCCAGTGGGTGCAAAGGGTGCAATGAACAGGATACAGAGGAGAAGCTTGTTGCATGGTTCTGTACCCACCCTTGGTTGCACCATGTGTGTGGCCTGCCCACAACTGGAGGAGCAGGTGCAAGAGAGGTAGATATATTCATGTAATGCATCTACCTCCCAGTCCCATTCTTTTTCTTTGTGAGCAAATTTGGATGCCAACCTTAGAAGCTATCTGGCACAGGATCGATGGAACAATTCAGTTTCCTCATACCATTTTCAGGAGTTGGCGGTGATGAAGCTGGACTGCCACAAAGTAATACTGGGTTAAAAACCAGAATGGTTTCACCCAAAGGGGGACTTTAGCAGGATAGCTGTCTCCTCCAAGATAGGATCCTGCACTTGGGAGTGGAGTGTTTGAGACAGAGCCTGCTTCATTGATTGTTATCTGACATTGTGGCCCTAATTTTAATTAAAATTAGGCCCTAATTTTTTAGTAATTGTGGCCCTAATTTTAATTAAAATCCAGTGTCACACGTGTTTGTGTACAGAGATTTGTGGGCTGGTGATTCCATTAACACTGACTCTGGGTCTAGAACCCTCCATTATTGCTAATGTTCTCTCAATTCCTATGCAGTAAATTCTCCAAACATGGGAGTGGCACATTATAGTCCTACATAGTCATTATATATATTATGTTCACATTTTCAGTCTAGCATGGGGTTTGTAGATTTTTCTGGCGATCAAAGGTTCAGAAGCAGGGCTAAAAAGTATGTTCATATATTTAACTTTGTATACATAATTACATTACATTTATATGTGTGTAAAAGAAAATGCATGTAAAAGAAAATATTTTATTTTGTAGCTGAATACTTGTAATAAACTTTTCAATATTGCTGCTGTTTCTGAGCACAGATAATTTTCAAAGTGCATCCCACTGTCATTCCTTCCAGTCAACGTGTTGATGTGGCAAACATGACATTTGAGGATGACTTCAGAAGTTCCCTTGCCATAGGAATGTTCATATTTGTTGTGCAAATTATTCATCACTCTGCACACAAGTGCATGTCTGACATGTTTGTTGCTGGTACAAAGTAATTAATAAGGTATTTCCTTCTTCCTTAAAAGAACAGCAAAGAGCTGTGTGTTACAATTACCAGATGCATTACAAAAACAACAGACAGCTTGGACATGAATTTGGATGCATCAGGAACATGGGAATGCATCTCATGCTGCCAGTATTGTTGTACAGTTACCAGCAGTACTCTATCTTAAAAGGTCTATAAAAGGACACTTTCAGCTGCTGCATAGGAGCCCTGGGGCATTTCTGGATGCATCACAATGATGCCATTTGTCATCACCAGACTTCTGGGAACACCAGAGCTTTGAGTTACATGCCCACAGAGCTTAAAGTGAATACCAATTACCAGTGAAAAAGAACATGTTTGATTGGTTTGGTGCACGCACCACCAAATAATAGTTGTGGCCAGTAACATTCTGTGCTTGCACAATTCTCATGAATTGCACTGCTGGTTGAATGCATGTGTGCGCATGCATGCATGTGCACAGAACCTGCCAGATCTTCCACCATGCACAGATAATTTGATAAACAGAGTTAACCATCTGCTAAAGTACGAAATGCATTGTGTAATGCCAGAAATCCCTGCACAGTCGCTGGAGAACACCCTGCAGACTTCCATAAAGTTAATGCACATCAATGTGGAACAGATTGCCAAGGGAGGTGGTGGACTCTCCCTCACTGGGGATCTTCAAGCAGAGGCTCGACAAGCACCTGTTGGGGATGCTCTAAGGGGATTTCCTGCTACAGGCAGGGGGTTGGACTAGATGACCTACTAGGTCCCTTCCAACTCTATGATTCTATGATTCTAATCAATGCTTTTTTATTGTTAAATTGGAGTAGGTAAATGTACATCTGGCCTGTCTTGTGTTACCACAAATTTTTATTTGTGTCTACACAAAAATTCCTATTGATTATTGGTGAAGACAGGACAAGTCAACATCATAATCAACTTAATTTCAATGTCCGTCGAAAGGACAATATTCAGTGTCATCGTAGATATTATCATTATCTTATAGTGTCTGGAAAGTAGAAATTCTGGAGAAATAGAGGGAGACGAGTCAAAAACAAGTCATGCACTTAGAATGGAGAGTCAAAATAGCAATCCATCAGATGGCACCAAGACTGGTTTCCTCTAATACTGGTTTTCTCCTTGTCATTATACATATACCAGGAGGGCTATGGGGATAAACTTGGAGAATACCTTCCTGGGAGACCAAAAGGCTGGAAAACAAATACACAGAGTATGCTTTAACAGAAAGGTATTATTTCAACAGAAATCAATGGACAACTCTCACTATATCCTACCTCAAAAGACCAAACAGGCAGCCAATAATATTCTTAACTGGAGAACTTTTGAAATTGATCCAATTGAAGAAATGCTGCTTCTCTGCCAGGATTTGCTGTTTATGTGGCTGAGGTGGCATTTTCAGGCTCTGTTTTTATTGGCTTAAAACCTTTGTGAGAGCAGGAAGCTAAGCATCTGCCTTTCTGTGCTGTTTAGCCTAGAGTAAAAACCTTTTCTGGATGGACTCTAACAAATTCATACATTTGATTGTAGAGATTCAAGAGGTAGATTAACATGAGTTATTCTGAAATTAGATGCACTTGAATTCCTCCTTGGATAAAGGTTTGGCTCATTGTTAAAGGCAAGAAAACATGGTTAGAAAAAAAAGATATTATGAAGAGAAAATGGTTGTGTTTGCTTCTCAAGTTCCAAGCTAGATACCTACTTTGTATATTGACTCTGTTTGTCTTTCTGGCCCTCTTAACATTCAACATTTTGACAATAAGATCTCAAAGATACAAGTGCCTCAAGATTTCCTTGCACACAACTGGGATTCACCATGGGTTAGTCTAGTATGTGGACACAGTGCCGCAAGATTGTTGCAGTTGTTACAGTCTTTGCTACCTCTTACCCTGAAACAAAGGAGCACTTGAGTTCTTCAGCCAGGGCATAGGAAGCTGGAAAGAACATCTATATGAGTTACAATGGGCAGCTAAAGAAAGTGAGAGCCCAATTCTATGCACATCTACTCAGAAGAAAGCCTCATTGTAGTCAATTGGGCTTATAGGAAAGTGTGAATAGGATTGCCCCCTGAGAGAGAAATGTCAATGGGATAAACATGTCAAGATATGAGCCATCTTCATTTGTGCAATGTAGGTGTCTCATACTGCAATCCTAACCATACTTACCTGGAAGGAAGGCCCATTGACCGTAGTGGGACTTGTGGGTAGACATGCTTAGGATTGGGCTGTCAGAAGGACAATCCATGTGAACAGAAATCAGCCCGGTCCTTTTCCATTTCTATATTTCTTTTGTTGAAAGATTTATAACCATTCTCCAAATGGTGCCCACCACTGCACCTGGTACCTTCCAGTACCTTCCAGTACCCAGCTGCCCATGCCTTCCAGTCAGTGCCAGCGCCCACTGTGCCAGGGCCCACAAATATTCTTGAAATTTTACTCTGGCAACAGCAGGTAAATTCCACTAGTTATGCATAAAAGCTAAACAAGCTCTTGGTGGCTTTCAATATCTTTGACTGTGGTAGCCATTGGAATTACATGGCAGGAATGAATATTGGTACTGTATAAGTGGCTGGTCTCATTTTTTGAAGAGAAGATCCAGAGCCTAGAATAGCAAGGGCATCTGTTTCACCTCCTGGTCTTTAGCTGGGGTGGTTCTGCTGAGTTCCATCGTGTCCCCTTTGTTGTTTAATTTCTACAAGAAACCACAGAAGAACACCAAAAACCAAAAAACATCAAAAACCAAAGAAGTGGCATTGCCATCAGTGTAAATAACATTAGATCCCAACCTACTAGTTAAATATGAATACAATCAAAGACACCATGCTCCTCTATAGCCTTCTGTAATATACAGAAAATCAGACTCAATATCTGATTACATGAAAGATGCTGAAAGTCTCCAAAATATCAATAGATGCCCCATATGAATCTCTCTAAAGCAATAAAATCCTCCCCCTGCAGCCAGCGTCACAATCCCAGAGCAGTTCCTGTTTGCTGTGCCCCTTTCATGGGACTACCCAAGGGGCCGTTATCTGAGCTCACATTCTCCTTATATGGTCCCTGTCTCCAATGAAGCTGTAGGCTGGAGGACTCACTGAAAGGTAACATGAGCAGTCAGCTGATGCTTTTCATCATCTCCGTGGTGTTGGTTTTTAACCTTTAAGGCAGCTGCATCCTTTTTAAATCCCAGCTTGGAAGGCATTGAACATATAATGTTTATTATCTTCATGTTCAAACACAAGGGGGGGAATGGGAATGGAAAGAGAGAGCAATAAAGAGTATCAAATCTCCACAAAAGAGAAAGTACTGTGTTCATCCAGCTCTATGGAGCCCACAGTTTGTTCCTTTATCTCAGGAGTGTCCAAACGTTTTGGCAGGAGGGCCAAATCATCTCTCTAATACTGTGTTCGGGGCCAGAAAAATTATTTAAATTTCAAATTTGAAAAAAATTTACATAAATTTACATGTAAGAGTATATTAGAGACCGATAAGGAAGATTACAAGGCTTGCCCATGGACCAGATGTGGTCTTGCTGTGGACTGCATTGAGGCTCGCCCTGGTCTGCATCTGGCTCCTGGGCCAGGGTTTGGACACCCCTGCTTTATCTCAGGGCTGCATGGAGGCTGCATTGATTCTGGATTGTTGGATAGGATTGGGCCCTTTCGCTAAAGTAAGCCCTCAGTCTCTCATTTTTTGCTGCTGCCACCTGTGGTGCCTATCCAGAGAGCTGCTGGGAAGCTTACAAAGGTCACTCTATTCTTAACCGAGAAGCCAAGGACTCATAGGAACAGGTTGAGAGGGAAGGCAGGCAAAGGCCAGAGACTATCTTCTGCTGAGCTGTTGAAACCTGCCAAGGCTGTGTAAAGGGAACAGGGGACAAATTATCTCTGTTACCCAGAGCTGCATACTATGGTTGTTTTTTATGGAACCCCTTGTGGACAGGAAGAGGAGACATTGGTAGATGAGGTGAACTCGGAAGGACAGACTGGAGGGAGAAAGCTTCAGGCTTGTGAAGTCAATAGTAATTTAATACACTGCTGACATTTCTAGTCTGGCAGAGAAATTGACTTTATTTAAATCATACCACTTCCCATGTCTCTCACTCTGACACACATACACAAAGACAGGCCCGGTTCTGGCCGACTAAGAATGCCAGGCATTTGCTGCCTGTTCCTCATGTGGCTAAAGTGGCAGCCAGCTGAGTGACTTTCCTTCAGATCACAGGTGCTCTTGCTGCCTTCTTGCTGCTTTTAGGTCCCAGCAAGTAACTTGGCAGATGTTGACGACCTAGTCATGTGCTTCCAGGTTGTTGTACAACTGAAGACCAAAGGTTTGGTGTGACAGTGGTTACGCGCTGGTCTCCTCGTGTGCTGGCCACCATGTGCTTGTTCTTGTTTTACTGTTCTGAGGCTCCAGGAAAGCTCTCTTTCCTATGGTAATGGTTGCCTGCCAGTCGTTACTGGCTGCCACCTATTGGCACCCACCATGGCTGTAGGATGTGCTGCTCATCTCCCTGTCTTTGGCTGAAGAGCCAGCACTGTCCAAAGACACCTCCATGGTCATGCAGTCAGCATGACTAAATCCCACAGTGCAGAGAACATTGTTACTTTCCCGCTGAGGAGGTATCTATTTATCTACATGCACTTCCATGCTTTCGAACTTCTAGGTTGGCAGGAACTGGGCAAGGGAGAGGAGCTCATCTTGTCTTGCAGTACATACTTGGGTTTCAAACTGCCAGTATGCAGGCCTTCAGGACAACAAGCCCAGCATCTTTAACCACTGAGCCATGCAACAGGCAAAGGACAGATATTAAAAAGATGAAATAAAGAAGACCACAATCTCGGCTCTTAAAAGTGATTTCACTTAAAACACATTCCAGCAATGATGTTTGGCCTGGATTCCCCACAGAAATCTATGCCTGGAAAAGTCCTGGCTGTGATTTCCAACACTTCCCAGAACTCAATATATCATAGTTCTTCTCAGGAGTAGTTTGATTCTCATATGGAGTTTTAGACACAGTCCTCTGGCAAGGCATTTTGATTCTCTAAGCTGTCTCGGAGTCCTTGGTATCCATTGATGCTTGCCTTATGTGCTGCTTCTGCAATGGGCAGAATCGTAAAATTTAAAATGAATTTCAGGGTTCCTTCCAACTTGCAAGGAGAAACATCTGAGAATTTTCAGGAAAGCAAAACACATTTCTATCAGTCTAGGGTAATTTCTTAGGGGGTTGCTGTGTGTCCCAACATCTGGACTGCAGTCTTCCTCATCTCCAAATGCCGTCCCCATTTATAGATGTTAATCCTGGGAGGTGCTGTTTATCCAGCTACCGTTTGTGTTGTTATTTACTATCTATCTAATACCAGCAATGTGTTCTGTACTGGTCCAAGCAGATAAGAGAGATTTCCTCAGAAGGCAACAGACAAGAAATTTTCTAACATTACAGGGATAAATCAAATACATTGTTCAAGGTTTCCCTGAGCTTAAAGTACTCACTAGTAAACAGGGACTCCAGTCCTATGGGCCAATGGTGCTGGGTGTCTTCTGGTGCTGCTGATCTGGGCTATACTTAATTGCTGGAAGGCATTTTTGTACCAGTCCTAACAATGCTCCATTAGTGATAGACCATAGCACCTGAAGATGGATGACAAGAACTCCCAGTAGTAATTAAAGCAGCTAGCTAGTAGTAGGGGTTTAGGGACAGGGAAGGGCAAGAGGGGGCAAAACTGAGCAAAGGAAGGGCACAGCAAGGAGAAGAGTGGAGGCAGTGTCTGGGTCTGCTAATGTATCCTAATCCCCCTCTTGGACCAGGAAACCCAACATGGGTCTCCTCAGTTTTGTACCTGCTCAATATAGGCTACAGAATCAATGAGACCCATTGGAGCTGCCAGAGTGTTTCATAGGGGAAGGGAATGTACCATACCTCCTACCCTTTGGAGACTTGATGCTTCTTCCTGGGCACCATAGAATATAGTGCAATCCTGTGCACTTTTTTGGGATGGTGCATATAACTTGTGCCAGTCCAGGGTATTGCAAAAGGGCTGTACAGCACCGCTGTGCAACTCCCTGGGGGTTGAAGCAGGTGCATGGACATGTGCTGCTCTTCCAGTGCTATGCTGTGCTGTGCCATTGTTGGAACAGAGTACAGTTGCACTGGTTGTTCCCAGTCAGTGCAGGGGCTTGGAGATGGTAGGGGAATATGGGTGGGATGGGGCATTTTGAAGCAGAAACATTCTCTGGTGGCACAGAGTTCACTGGTGTCATTGAGTCTACCATATAAAGACAATAAACTCAAGCAGGTGTCACAATTATCATTGCCTGCAATCAGCTGGAGTGGGGATCAGTACTACTTTGCAACACACAGACCTTTTTGGAAAATTGTTGTGTGGGTTTAACTAGCTGATAGAATCCCTCTTAACTCTGCTTCCTTGTTGCCCTACTTAAACCTTCCTTAAAACTTTATTTCTATGATATTCAGAGTTTTCTTCTGTTTTCAGAGTTTTTTCTATTGAGTCCGAGTTCACTTCCTTACCATGCCTGCTAAACTGCTTGAGACCTGTGTGGCACTACTACGAGGGTCTGCTAGCTGGAGTATGCTCTTTTGTGTAGCAAGGTGATTGTTATGTTCTGAACTGTTGGAATGGCTAGTGTGGTATAACATTAAAATTTATTAAAACATTAAAATTTATCCATTTTTAATTTAAAACATTAAAATTTATCAATTTTAGAGTTGCCTCTGAGTGTTTGCAGAGTGCACCTCTACCTAGTGACTGCTACACTCTTTTAGGCACATCATGTGTGGCAGTGTCCTGCTTAAAGTCACCCAGGCTGCCTGTACTCAATTAGATGATTGTGACACCCACTATAATGGAACTTACTTCTGAGTAGAAAGACATAGGATTGGGCTCTAAGGACCAAATTTCTTTTGGCCCAATCCTATCCAACTTTCCAGATTTCCATACCTCAAGGATTCCCCTAGTGACTGTCCCTTCATCACAAAAGGCAGTGTAGGACTGCCGTTTGGATAGGGACTGGGCCAGTGGTGGGATTCAAATAAATTAACATGTCCTAATAACTAAATTAACAATAGGTTCTATGTCCCATTAGTAACCAGTTCTCAGAACCAGGCGCTCATTAGCAACGGGTTCTATAGAACTTGTGATAGAGATTAGATTAGATTAGATTAGATTAGATTAGGACAGACAGACAGACAGACAGACAGACAGAGAGAGAGAGAGAGAGAGAGAGAGAGAGAGAGAGATAGATAGATAGATAGATAGATAGATAGATAGATAGATAGATAGATAGATAGATAGATAGATAGATAGATAGATAGATAGATAGATAGATAGAACCCCTGAAGCCCACCACTGGACTGGGCCCTTAATAAAAAAAGTGAAGATAACTAGACTAAATTATGAGGTCAGAACATGCTGAATTTCACACAGCAAGAGACTGATAAGGTACGGATCCATCTTAATGATTTATTTAAATTAATTAATTCAGTCAATTATGATTTCATGATCAGGGAGTTTATGGTTCTGAGTGCCAAATGACCTGGCTATGCCACTGCTCACCCTCAAAACAAAGAATTGCTAAAGTCTCAGACTCGGTCCTGCAGTCAAAGGAATACCAATTTTTATCATTTTCTATACATTAGGCCATTATTTTATGTGCAATCTTGGCTGAGGTTTTAACCCAAGGCTTTTATATATGATTTAATATATGACCTTTATATGACCTTTGCACTTTATATTGATAATTTCTACGTTTTTATTGTGCTCTTTTCCTTTTGGATATTTGTAATTAAGCTGTTTTTTTACTGTTTTGTGCTGGTCTAAGACCGTAATAAAGGTTTATTATTATTAGTCAAAGGAATAAGGATTCATTTGTGGTCAAGGAGCTGAACAGAATTCACATCCGTCCACTTGAACCAGACTTACATAAATTGAGCTTCTCAAGTATCCTTTTAATTGAACTTATAATTAAGACACTAGAAACAAGTTTTAAAGAACATCTGTCAGTCATTCACCTGACACCAGTTCACCAGGCTACACTATCAAGAACTTTGCATCCTCTTGTAGTCGTTCTATCTCACGCATTTTGAACATCTGCCTTATAAGGCTTGAAGAAGCAAACCTAATCCATACTGTGCATTGACCTTTATCTCTAGGACTGTGGCTGTCCAATCTGGGAGAACTTTTGCATGCCTTCTTGCCAATACAGTAGCATTGGGACCCAGCTATCCTTCTTTGCTAAAGTTTCAGTTCACAATAGGAAATCTATCTGAGTGAACCAATATGGAGCAAAATCCATGATCCCAAGCAGAAATAGTTGTCCAACATCCATGCCACTATGGAATCTGAGCAAAACTAGAGCACTGTCCCACGGATAAAAGTTCTGCAGCAGTTAAAATGAATTATTTTAACTATTTAAAATCATTCTCATTCTCTGAGCTTCATTTCTCTTGGTCAATGATCTCAATTATTATACAACAGGAGGATTAGACGGTGCCTGCTGGTTGGCACACTCTAGGCCTTACTACATGCTGGCTTGCATTTGACCATCTGCCAGGACTCTTCCATGTTAATTTGCAGTGCCATCTCAGCACGTGCTGTTGTCCTTGACAGCCAGAATGGAGCACTGCATGCCGCAAAACTGGTGAGTCACAAGCAGGGACACAACAGATTCCCTTTTAGCTGACTCCTGCCTGTACAAAATATGAGCAAAGCAAAAAGGGGGCTATTATTCACAGCTACAGAGGAGATTCCAAGCTGTCTCTGAGTAATGTTTGTAGGGAGCATCACACGGATTTGGGGTTCCTGTAGGAACATTCAGAAAGGATGGTCCCAGAAGAAATGAAATGAATACAGTGGAACAATACCAGAGCCAACAATAGAATTAAATACCTGTATTTACTCAAATCTAACACACCATCAAATCTATTGCCACACCTATTTTAAAAGTCTTGAGATTTAAAAAGTGTTTACTGGCAATTGTAATGTGCAGCTGCAAAGCAGATGCAAAATTTAATTTAACTGCATACAAAAATAATAATTTGATATAATATGACAAAGGTGTGATTTTTATGTAATTGCACTACGCTGTACAACAATGGATTTATGTTACATTTTTATCACAATATATAAACTGTTAAACACTGATTATATTTATAATCAAAATAACATATTTACTCAAAACTAATGTGCCATCGGATCTAATGCACAATCTGTTTTTGGAAACTAAATTCAGCAGAAAAACATGAGCATTAGATTTGAGTAAATATGGTATTTAATTAACCATGTCTACCCAGAAGTAAGCCCAATTGTGTTAAATGGGGCTTACTCCCAGGAAAGTGTCTTTAGGATTGCAGCCTAAGTAGACTTCACAGGATCATGCACATTGAATGCATGTTTTGAATTCAATTCCAGTGTTTTGTCATAATTTTTACATCCAGTTAATATTTTTATATGAATATTTTGGGGGTTGTGGAACCAATCGTCTGAGTTTCCATTATTTCCTGTGGAAAAATCCGCTTCACTTTAAAGAGCATGCCTCCGGAACAAATTAAGCTCTTTATGTGAGGCATCACTGTAGTTCAATAATTAGTTCAATCAGCTTACAACTGCATGATGAGTGTTTTATTTTCCCTTCTAAAAAGCCTTTTATTCATTTTGTATTCCTTTCTTACACATGTAAGAAATTTACTTTTAAAATAAACTGTGTGCATCTTCAACAGCAATATCAAAACCATATAGCCCAGCCTATGCTCTCCAAACATCCAGAAATAAAAAAATAGTCTTCCAAAAGCGTATTTGTTTTAATTATTTATTTTGATGTCCAATGTTAATTTCTCCATTATATATACCAGAGTTGCAGTAACAAATATTTTATTTCTGGAACCAAGAGTCCCATGCAAATGTGCACAATTCCCCTGGCAGCATATCTTCCTTTTTCCCCAAAAGAAAATGTTTGATTTGGAAAAAAAATGACTACCCCATGTTTTAATTCTGTTGCATTCATGTATTCATAGTGCTGTATATTGTCTGTATCATTATTTTCAGTATGCTGAATATACTGTGACGAGCTTTTTGTGGGGTTTTTTTGTTTGGGGTAGTCTGATGAAATCCCAACCTCTTTTCTTTCTAGAAGCACACCAACTGCAGTAAAACTGCCCTACCACGTGCTGAAATTCCATTCAGATTGTTGCTAAGACTATGTGACAAAGGGTGCAATCCTGAGTAACTACGGGGAGTCCTTGCTCCGGTGTAAGAACAATTTGCTCTGGATTGCAAAATGAATTTCCCATAGGTTTTCACTAGGTGGTGCAGCAACTACGGGTACACATAAAGTCTCTTACGTGCTCACGTAGTTACTCTGGATTGTAGGGTAAGTCTCCCCTATTTCCAGCAAGCACTATCCTTTGCAAACACTGTGTGGATAGTGTTTACAACATGCTCCTTATTGCTTTTCTGTATGTATCTTTTTAACTGCACAATCCTAACTTGCTCTGGAGAGGCAGGCCTAGTATGTCTGGGGCTATGCTGGCCAGTGTGCCAGTCCCTCTGTTGCCCCAGGGCAAGGAGAAACATTTCCCCTGTAGTCCAGGTAATACAGCAGCAGCAGCAGCCCCAGTAGGTCTACTTGGATCTGGGCCACCAATTTTGGTTGAACAGATCTGAGCAGCTCAAGTCCCTTGTACCGCCTATCTCCTCAGACAGGTACTTGGGCTAGCTTTGCGCCCACAGTGTTTCTTAGTCCCCCAAATCCAGAGTAACTACAGGAGCACATAAGAGACTTTACATGCACCTATAATTACTGCACCACCTAGTGAAAACCTATGGGAAATTCATAATGGAATCCAGAGTAAGGGTGCAATCCAGAGTAACTATGGGGAGTCCTTGCTCCGGTGTAAGAACAATTTGCTCTGGATTGCAATATGAATTTCCGATAGGTTTTCACTAGGTGGTGCAGTAACTACGGGTACATGTAATGTATCTTACATGCTCCCGTAGTTACTCTGGATTGTAGGGTAAGTTGTTCTTACACCGGAGCAAGGACTCCCTCTAGTTACTCCAGATTTTGCCCAGTGTTGATCCACCAACTTGCCATCATGCTGTCCTTGGATGTATCATCTAAAGTAAGTAAATATAGTGTGATTAACCCTATGGAGCCATTCCAGGAAGCTTAAAATGTGGCAGATGAACACTTGGATGAATTGCGCAGGTAACCCCTAAAACTGGAACATGAATATATGTGCCAAAGAGCCAAAAACAAAAAAAGCACATCTTTACAAGAGCCAAAAACCCTAAAGCACATCTTTCCAAAAGACAAACTGAAAGAGAATCTCTTCTCACTGTCAAGAGGCATGCTAACATGTTTTACTACTGGGGGAATCATATCAATCCCAGATATTTGACTTTTTCCCCACTAAGGAACAGAGGTAGCTGAGGGACTTTCCAGCAAGAACTTGTTTTTGTTTATTTCACTGGCATCTATTCACTACTCCGAAAGTTTAGCCTGCATGTGTATGCGCTTGTGTGCGTGCTTCTCATGCAACATAAGAGGATTGCAGACCCAATTCATTTGAGATTTAGTGGTCAGCATAATGGGTTAGAGGAGCTTTAGGTAGTCCTTTACTACGCCAAACAATGAACAGCAGGCTCTCTGTTCCTCTCACCAATTTACTCTGCTCCTGCTTGACTGTTATGTTTGAACATTAGGTGCCAATCATTTACAGTCAGTGCATAGAGGAAAGAACGCTAGTTATGTCCATGTGTAAATCCTGTTTGATAAGAGAATTGTCGTCATTAAACAGAGAAAAGATCTCGGGCAAGGGCAAAGGAGCTACTGAAAGAAATTTTTAAAACCTTCATCTAAATAAAGAAAAAAATCTAAAATGAAATTAGGTGAATAGGCTGAAATGCGCTTGACCAGAACTTAATTTTTATCTGAAGGGTTATTAATAAAAAATAACAAATATGTGGTTTTTTAAAAAAACAATATAAGAGGGACACACTTTGTAAGAAGAGCCCTCTGGTTGGGCCAGAGGGATCCTGGAGTTAAGTGAGAAAGAAAATTTTAAATTAAATTAATAAAAAAATTTAAATTAATAAAAATTTTAAGATACCAGAATATCGAGGATTAATTTGATTCCCCCAGTATTAAAAGGTGTCAGCATGAATTCGTTGACTTCTCTTTATAGTAAGGAGAGGTTCTGAAAACCAGAAGATATAAAGTACCAGGATACCAATGGAGAGGTAAGTGAAAAGTATTTTTCCTTACCTCTCCCAGGTTTCCTGATCATTCCACAACCACCCCTAGATAGCATGTGCTCCATTGCCTTGGCTGCACTGTTGCCAATGTTGGAGGATAGGACTTACCTGACAGTGTCAGGACTTACCTGACAGTGTCACTATACATTTTACTGAGATAACTTACATGAAGCATTATATTGATGCTGGGTAATAATAGCAAAAAAGGCACCTTTTTCAGCTGAAATGCCAACTGCTAGGTTGGCAGAAGCTGGTACCAGTGGTGGGAGCTCACTCTGTTGTGCAGCACTTGGGTCTTGAACTGCTGACTTGCAGATTTTCAGGTTGATAGGCACAGTACCTTCAACCACTGAGCCACTGCTATTATTACTGGGTAATAATAGCAATATCATAGGATTCAAAAACATAATTGTTTAAAGAAATGATGGCTTGGATGGATCGAAGACTGATCCAAAATCCGAGTGCTTGGAAACATTCACAGTCAATTTCTTTTCCTTTTTTCTTTTCTTCATGTACATTTAATCTCCACGTACAAAATATTGGCTTATTTAGACTTGAGGCCTTTGGCCTGTGGGATTAGGTGTGAGTGGTCATTCATCTTGGAACTGGTGCTGAACAGAAAATAGAAATAAACAAATAAAAATGTCAAGAAATTGAGATGGTGAAAATATACAGAGTCTAACTTGGTTATTTCTCTGTCTGGCTATTACCTTTGAGAAGGAAAGGCTGTAATTAAATATTTCTTTCCAACGGTTCATCCATCTTCATTCTCCTGGCTTGCTTGTCAATAGCTGCCATGTAGCACAGATGATTAGGCCATCCAAATAGAATTAAGTTACTGAAATTTCCAAATCACCATCAACAACTGCCTTAGGAGTGCTGGAGAGAAAATCAGATTATCCAGGTACATATTACCTTGATAAAGGTTTAAAGAAAGTGAATTGCTCACTGCAGGTTGACTTAACCTTGTTAATTATGATGGTGACTATAAGCCCAGTCTAGTCTCTCCAGTCGGGTATCCAGTCTGTTACTGGTAAGAAGAATGAAAGGCTGTGAGCAGGCCTTAACTTAGAAGTTCTTGTTACTCTTGTGGTGATGAACATAATCAAAGTACAAATGACTAACCCCCAAATCCAGAGTAACTACGGGAGCACATAAGAGCACATAACCCGTGGTTACTGCACCCGGGAGCACGTAACCCGTAGTTACTGCACCACCTAGTGAAATGGGAAATTCATACTGGAATCCAGAGTAAGTTGTTCTTACTCCAGAGCAAGGACTCCCTGTAGTTACTCTGGATTTTGCCCATAGGCACAAAATAAATAGGTAAGAGCTAGAATAATCCAAAAAATGGCATTGGTGCATCAGGCAGGCAAAATGAACAGTTTAATTAGATATGCTAAGAAGTGGCTTCATAATCAAGCCACCTTAGAGGAACGTTAGAGCTCTGAGATAGAGCACATATTTTGCAAAAAGAGAGTCCTATACTAAGTACCCAGCATGATGATACCACAATAATACCATGTTGCTGGTGACCTTAGGAAGCTCCCTCCTAACTGTGGGGTGTAGGCCTGCAGGGAGTGCCTCCCTCCTGACCCTAAAACTATGGCAAAATATGATCATCACAGTAAGAGAGAGAGAGAGAGAGACCATCCCCAGAAGAAGTGTTGAGGAAGACTAGGACAAGGCTCTGACCAGTTTCATCCCATTTAAGGCAGGCAAATAGTTAAAACATAAAAAGCAATTAGAATATTAATTAGCATCTAAATAAAACAAGCAGTCTTAGAAAGCTAATTGGGCATCAGCTGAGTTCATGTGCAGATCTGAGAAAAAATACAAAAACTTACAGACAAACTAAAGCAAAATTATTCCTTAACACATCTAAAGTGAATTGTTTCCTAACTCAGTGGTTCTCAAAGTGGGGACTGAAAGCCCCTTGGGGTGTCCAACTTCATTCCAGGGGGTAGTGTATAGCTGGGTGCCTCTATCTTGGAATCTGGCGCTGGACACCACCATCTTGGAATGGGACACATAATAGGACTTACTTCCAAGTAGACATGGATGAGCTCTGGCATCATGGTAGATGAGCTCTGGCATCATGGTAATGTCACTTCCTATTTGATGTTGCTTCCATAACTTCTGGGGTGGAGGGTTCTACCTAACTTGTCATTCTCAGAAGGTCATCCTAGGCTGAAATGCTCCAAATCTGCTTCCCAAATCTCCTCCACAGCTGCTCTTTATGCACTCATAATAGGATGGTGCCCTGTACAGTTGTCATGGAGTAAGTGAACCCAATTCTGCAAGCCTGCAGTGAGCACGCCATCAAGTCTCACTCTTGGTGGGTATATGCTTGGATTCATTAGATCTAACGGTCCATAACAAAACAGGAGCTCATTACAGTGTTTATTCTTCAGGGATATTGTTCCTTCTCTGCAGCTGCACCTGAACAAAACTGCTCCAAAAGAGTCTTTTTAAACTGCTCTTGTACAAGGATTAACTCCCAGAGAGCAGTTACACATTTTAAATCCCTGGCTGTCATAAACCCTCTTCACACTTTCCCACCCTGCATTGTCCCATAAGCCCATCATGTACTTAAGGGTAAGTCCCTTGGCATAGACTGTTCTCTTTCCCCCACTCTTTGAGTACATTTAGTAATAGATCCCATCAGGCCTGGTGCTTTTGAATTATGGTGTTGCTCATATACCAGGGCCCTGGTTTTCTAGATAAAGTAAGGCTGGATCTCTGCAGAATTGCATGAAGTACAATTTCTTTTCTGGGCCATTAAGACCACAGACCAACAAACCTTCATGAGTGGGACTTGAGTGAGTCCTTGTCAGGATGACCATATAGAATGGAGAGAGGTGCTCTTTTTTAACCCTTCTATGTTGAGCTAAACCTGCCTAAATTCCCTCTTCTATCCAAGCTTAATGCTAGAGGCACTTTGTCCTCCATTCTATATGGTCACCTTGGTCCTTGTGCCACCACCACCCTATGAACATGTCTCCTGAGGGCTTCAAGCTCTTATCAGCTGTCCAGTCATGCTCTCAGTGCACATCCTTTCTGACCTACAAGTCCTTTCCTCCAGCCACAGAATCTGGAGAATAGCTTTACAGGACAATCCAGAGCAACTAATCTGTCCACATAAAAGCCCTTAGGTTGCCCTATTTAACACTAGGTTGGAGCAACTGCAAGATGCTCCAGCCCAGTTACTCTGAAGGAGGCTTAGGGCAGAGCAAGGCAAGATAGGGTGCCCTAAGAGAGGTGGACCTGCTCTGCCCTAACTGGGGCAGCCTAAGCAGCTCAGGAGAGGCAAGTTGAGGGCATGTTTAGCATTGCCTAGGGCAGAGCAGTTACTCTGAATCCAGAGCCTGTTTCCAAGGCAGAAATGCCCTCTTCCAGCCCTCAGAGTTATACCACCTCAGGAGCAGGTATAGTAATGAGTAGACCCATAGAGGTCCATGATAAGGCCCAAGTAAGAATGGCAGTGTTGACCAAAAACCTGAGTTCTTGGCCATCCTATGTGCAACCCCTGCCTCTCAACCTCAGGATATGGAACAAACTACGGCTGCCCACAAACCTCAGGATACAGCAGGCCACTCCAAGAAGCCCCTTGTATTCACTGTAGAATATACTGGCATCTCATCAGGGACTCCTTATAAGGCAGGCACCCAGTGGCGTCACCAGACTGGTGCGGCTGGTGTGGGCTGCATTGGGTGATGCGCTCCGTATGGGGTGATGTGCCGGAGGAGTTTGACTGTCCTTTGGCAGGCCCCGGGCGTCAGCACCCCCATTCAGGCCTGCTCCAAGGCGGAGCAGCAGCCAGAAGCTGACACTTGTCTGAGGAGCTGGCCTGAACGGCCATCTGAGATGCACTGCGCAGAAACACACTGAGCATGCCGAACAGCTTCAGAGGAGACTTCCTTAGAGCAGAGAAAGTCCGCGCCTCTGCACAGCCATTCGGCCTCACTCAGGAGGCAGAGTGGCAGCCGAATGGCTTCAGAAAGAGTACTGCACAGGCACCAACTCTGACGCCTGCACAGTCTCCCCTGAAGCCAAAAGGCTTCAGAAAAGTACTGTGCAGGTGTCAGAGATGGTGCCTGCGCAGTACTCTTTCTGAAGCCAGTTGGCTTCAGAAACAACTGCACAGGCGCCAACTTTGGTGACTGCACAGTCTAGGTAGGGGGGGGGGGCGCGCATCCCAGGGATGACGCACAGACTTCCGCACCATGTGATGTGCAGAGTCATGTCACCACTGTAGGCACCACATTTGTTTGATTTGTTTATTGGCCAAGTATGATCTCCATACCCGGAATTTGGCTTCAGCAACGGCTGCATACATACAAACACCAATTCATAAATAACAAACAATACATACAAAACATACACTCAGATAAGAACACTGCTTCAGTATTCTCCAGAATTCTCCACAATTTTTCGTTGTGATCACTATATACGATTTTTGAACCCCATCAAAAAGAGGTTGACATGCTGAGTCATGGAGAGCTTCACTTGCATCCCAACCAAATTCACAGAAATCAGCTCAGATGCTATTAGGGTTGTTTTAAGGGCTGGTGCAGAGGAACAAGGACTCAAACAAGCTTGCTGCTTTTTGAGAAACATTTGCTTGAGAGAATCGGTCATTTAATGACATGCCATCATGTTCACAGGGAATCCTACAAAGAAAGCTCAGAATTGGTAGTAGCTGCTGCTCAGTTGCTCTTAAACATTGTATTTTATTCCAGAACGTGGTCCTTCTTGACTGTATTTATCAACTTGCAGATTTTTACTGCAAACCATCTGTGTGCTACATTGTACTACCAGGATGTGGCCAAAATATAAAAAGATCAAAAGCTAATAATTTAAGTAGAAGAGGAGCAAAGTAAGCAGAAAAGGAGCACACTGCTCTAGTCATGGAAAACACATGTACACACATGGTTCAGTTCAGATATTAACTCAGTTAAACTATTACTGAAGTGGGGAAAATTCAGAAAAAATGTGGCTATTACCAGAGTCAAACCTGAGCCCCAGTTCAGACCTCTTGATGACACAAACGGGAGCAAGATGGGATCAGAGGCTACAATGCAAGCCACATTCACCTGGAAGTAAGCCTAGTGGGATTTACTTCAGTGTAGATATGGATAGGATTGCAGATTCTTCTAGACTCTTTTTCCAGAGTAGGTGCTGATAGGATTGCAGACTCCTCTGCCGACTCTTACAGGCTCTTCTGCAGGACCTCAAATGCTCTTATATGGCTGCGAAGGCAGACAGTCAAGGAGGAAAAAGGAGGTCTCTGTCCTTCCCCTTTCTCTCCCCCACCCCAGTGCTAGGAGGGCAAACTGAAATGGTGTTCAAGATGCCAGGGACACTCAGGAATGGCATGTTACCAGGATGCTTGACACATTTGTTTTTTCCCCACTTGGGGAAATCCGGAGAAAATTGGGTCCCACAGAAATTTTTCATATGGAACAGGAATGCTGAAATTGATGTTAATATAGGCCAACAACTGTGTGGTCCACTGACAGCACAATGTGATTGTCCCCGTCCTTGTTATTCCTTCATTCCCCAGTAAACACTGCAAGAAGAATATAGCCCTTGTCAAGCTGAGATAACCTGGGAATGAATAGGAGAGGCCAAAAACACCTCCTTGAACAATCAGAACCAAAGTCAACAGAGCTAAACTGGGGAAATACATATTTCAAACATTTCTTTCTTTGTTTCTTTTGTTGTTGTTTTAATTTTGATCCCCCCGCCTCCCTTCTCCATAGACATATTTCTCTGCAGTCCACCAAGTTAGTGGCGGCAACGAGGAGCTCAAGTGATGTCCTCGTTTTGCAGAGGAAGATTAAAAACCAACCAAGTCAAAGGTCCTTACATAGGTGCAAACATACCAGCCTAGGTAAATTTACACCAGCACTCCAAAATGGGAGGAAACCTGTTCTCTAGTTGAGATAAGGAGCTGTCTCACAAGGGTTCCCAGCAATCCCAAGCAATTTCGGTCGGCCACTTTCTTATCTAAGGTCACAGAAGAAATCAGAGGGGAAAAATACCAAAACAAACACAAACATGGAGATTGTGAAGGTTTACTTATTTTGTTAACATTCCTAATGCTGCAACACTTTCTGTTTGCTGAGCAGCAAAATGGAGGCTGTTCCACAGCAGTCCTGAGAAATTGGGTGTTTGCTGAACAGAAAGGTAACACACGTCTTGTTTGGGAACTTGGTACTGTAGTTTGAGTGTAATGGGAAAAAGCTAGCTGTAATCAGCAGACGGACTATTTGCCATCTTGTCAAATAGAGCTGCCAGTGGTTCCAGGCAGCATCTGAATGGCCACCACTATATTCTGTCAGTGAATGGGACATTCCTACCCTGTGTAAGTGAGCAGCCCCACAACTCGTTTCTGAATCGGCTCTTGAGCTGTTGCAAAAATAAAAAATAAAAAAATCCCCAACATGTAAGGGTAAAATGGCCTCCACAAAGGCTCTGGATCTGGAATAGTTGAACTGCTCCAGTCCTATGTCCTTCCATTCCCCAGCAATCCTGACAACTATCCCTGAGCCCTCAGAGTTGGGCTCTAAGGGTGCAATCCTATGCCTTTCTACGCAGAAGTAAGACCCATTATATTAAATGGGGCTTACTCCCAGGAAAGTGTGTTTAGGACTGCAGCCTGAGTCTGATGGCTCAATTATGGGTGCAATTCTAATCTTGATTGGCACAATTTATAGGTCTTCCATGAGCAAGTGCATATCTGCAAACTGGCCTAACCTTCCCCCAGGAGTAACACAGAAGTGGCTTCTGGCACTTTTGTGACACCCCTGCCCCCAGGTCAGCATAGGATTTCTGCCAGGGCTTAGGCCAGCCTACCTGGAGGTTAGGATTGCAGCCTTTGTCTTTGATAAATTCTTTGAATAAAACAGAACATAGCACAGCTGAAGGTGCATTTGGAAGAAAATGAAATAACTCTCTAGCAATCAATGTGTATTTCTTAATAATCATATCAAAGCAGGCCTATTTCCTTCTTTGACATGGAAATTGGTTTAGTGGATGACACATTTCCACGGAAAGGGGGGAGAGCTGATTATGGAGTTATATCCATCATTTTAAAAACATTTAATCCTGGAGGACCTACACCTCCTCATTTTGGCTACAGAGGAATTGGCAGAAGAAAGTGGAGCTCTTGGCTTGAAACATAATATGAGAAAAGATTGCTGAAAATGACATGGAAGAAGTTAAACTGAATCACGGTCTTAACATGAGCCAACACCATACTATTCCTGAAAAGTGCAAAAGTCATTTGGACTTACTAGAAATGAAGTATTGCTGTCTATAGTCAAATTAAGTTGGCTGCAAAATTTAGGAATAATTCAGAATACTAGCGAAAAGCATACCCGCGTTGCGGGAGTAAAATTCCTCCATGCACCATCCCCCCATGGTGCAATATCCCCCCATGCATATCAACCCCCCATGTGCATCAACCCCCCATGAGCAACAGTCCCCCATGCACAATAGTCCCCCATGCACAACAGTCCCCCCATGCGCATCAACCCCGCATGCGCAACTTCCCCCATGTGCAACAATCCCTGTGTGCAACATTCCCCATGCTCATCAGTCCCCCATGCACATCAGTCCACCCATGCGCAACATCCCCCATGCGCAACATCCCCCCATGTGGAACATCCCTCCATGCGCATCTTCTCATGTGCAGCATCCTCCCCAGCGCAACCTCTTCCTCCGAACAACGTCCCCCCAGTGCGCCAGACACCGAGCACCAAATTGGCTGGATGTTACTCAGTCTCCCATGTTAAGTATAGGACAAAAACATGTTGCACCCCTTTTCAGCCCCTGAAGGGTTAAATTTCTCTACATGGGTTCTTGGTGGGTGTTCAGGTGACAGAAGGAACTCCCTCTCCGAATTTCATGCTTCTAGGTCTGGGGGTTGGGGCAGAATGTTGATGAGTCATCAATTCTCCAATGGAAAGTATAGGGAGGAAAACGCGTTGCACCCCTTTTTACCCCCTTCCAGTTGGAATTTCCAAAAACCGGTTTAGTTATCTATCTATTTTTTTGCACCCCTCCATCATGGAAGGAACACCCACCCCAAATTTCACGCTTCTAGGCCCATTGGTTTTGGCAGGGCGGTGATGAGTCAGTCAGTCAGCCAGTGACTTTTCTCTTTTATATATATAGATCAATGGAACAATACTATTAGGTATTTACAATGGCAGATCTTGCAATCCAGCTCCATAAGAAATGCTGCAGCACTGAAATAGTTATGCCGCTGTTGTGCATAGGGGATCTGCCATCACAAATGGCCATCTATGTGGACCAACCCTTCCACATAGATAGAAGGTGGACCAACCCTTCACAGAAGGCCGCGGCAGGGACAGGCCATGGGCAGTTCAAGGAATGATCAGAGAGGGGAGAAAGGAAGGCAAACAGCAGGAAGAGTTAAATCTCAGCAGCAATACACATCAGATCCTATTCTTGCTATGCCTGCTGGACACACATTCATCTGCCCTCCCATCCCTCGCAGTGCACACTCAGAAACGGAGACATGGCATTTTTGCTGGCATCAAAAAGGCAGGACACACCAGTGCCTGAGACTTTTCACCCGTCTATCGAAGAAGGAAAGCAATGATGGCTAAGCGCTACTAGATTTGGCACTTAGGGTTAACTTAGGTTGTTTAAAGTTCCAAAGCATCTGGAAGATAGTTACATTTCTCCTTTCTAATGATGTTATAGTCTGGCTTCCTCAATCTCCTGCTGTTCCTCTTATTTAATATTAACATAAGAAGAATGAGATTTCCTTTGCTGTGACTCTGCTGTTCATTTCATTCATTGATTCAATTCTCCTGGTGTTGCTATTGATGCCTTCCCCAGATAACTGCCTGCTGAGGAGGTGGTTTAAAACAATGGTGCTGCTTACTGTGAGCCATTATGTAGAAGACTTTCCTAGCTGTAGTAACACCAAGTAACAATAATACAGATTAAAATGATGAGAGATAGCTGTAAAAATTGTTCCATATTGCATCATGATGCACCAAAATGTCATATTTATGTGGTCCAGTGTGCTAGATACGTGAGAGGGATAGAGTTGATGAATTACCCAATTACCAGTTGGAACAACTGATATGAACAGCTAAATACTATCAGTCAAGTCCCCATTTTCCAGTTTCACAGCACTGCAAAATCCAACAGAAAAGCAAACCTCAGCAACAGTACCAGGTATGCAAGCAGTGAGTGTGTAAATATTTATATGTGTGGCACAAACAACAAGTAACCGTCTGCCCCCAATATTGTACCATGCCACCTCAGTATGAATTGGCATGATTGGTGGCCATTTTGGTCCCCCCCTAACTTGCTGTGACCCAAACACTGGCTCCTTGATAATCCCAACACTGGCTCACAAAGCTGGATCCAGAAACACTTGACTCTTGTTGCTGTTCCACCTTCTGTTCTTTTGTATTATTCATATTATTCAGTCCCCTACTAGAGGCACTTAAGCTGAAGAATGTCCTGTTGGCTAATGTAGAACTAGGGAGTGCAAATCTGTGTGTGAGAACAGCACATACCACTGGCGTGAGAAAACAAGCAGGGGACAGAAAGAGACCTTTAACTGTTAGGCGTATGGCTACTAAGTACTACTTTATATTGCTTATGATAGGGTTATGCCCTCAGGTTGCATGAGAAAATGGATCCAGGTCTAACAAGAGTAAACAAAAAGGTTTCCTTTTATTGACTGTTAGACATGGATACTCCTTAAGGTTTATAATTCATTTATATCCAGCACATCGCATGTCTTTTTTGTGAGTGATACTAAGAAAGAAATCAAGGTTTTTCTTGATTTCTTCCTCGTGTGTTGCTGAAGTGGCATGTAACATGCTGGGTATAGCCATTCTTACTGTGATTGCTAGGCCACCAAAACATGGCTATGTAATATAAGAAAATCCTTGCTGGAACAGACCAAAGTTCTGGGATCATGTTTCCCACAGAGGACCAAAAGTTGCCTCTGGCAAGTCCCACAAGTAAGAAAGGGATGGCCCTCCTTACAGCGGCCCCTTCCTTATGTGCAGGCTCAGTGTCCACAGATTTGAACATCCACAGATGCCAAACCCATGGCTGATCTCAGAAGTTCTCCTGGATGTGACAAGAAGTTACATCTGGTCCATGCCAGCATCTTCTGGTCATGTGCAAAGGTGTTTTGAGGGGTAGGAAGGTCCTGGAAACATCTCTTGGAAACAACATAAAACATCTCTTAAACATCACTTACAGTTCATGTTGGCAACTTCTGAAGAACGTATCTAGATAACTCTTCCTGGTCATGACCAGAAGTCACCAGTGTGAACCAGGGGTTACTTCAGGTTGTGTCCAGGAGGTTTCTGAGGAGGCCAAGAGGCAGAGCACAGCCATTGGAGCATCCAATGCAGGATAGGCATAATTTATTACCGTGCCATGCTGATGCCCCCAGAGATTTAATCATCTGCAGATTTTGCTATGTGTGGGGGGATGTGCTTCTAGCACGTAACCATCATGACTAATAGCCATTAATAAACCTGTCCCCCTGAATTTTTTAATCCACTTTTAAAGTCATCCTAGGTTGTTGCTTTCTCCATATCATGTTGCAACAAATGAAATGTGTGAAGAAGTGTCTCCTTTTGTCTGTGCTAAATTTACCACCGATTAGGAAGGATCCCTGACAAGGTTCTGTGACTGCTGGTTGTAATAGTGAGAGAGGGAGAAAAACTTCTTTCTTTCAATCCACCTGCTCCTCACCATGCACCATTTTAAAAGTTTCAATCATGTTCCCCCTAAATCTTTTTCTAAACATATGCCTCCTAACCATAGTAGCCTAAGTAGGTCTTTTTCTAAACATAGAGTAGGTCTTTTTCTAAATATAGAAAAAGTAGGTCTTTTTCTAAACATATGCCTCCTAACCATAGTAGCCTAACCTTCCAAAGAATATGTTCTCACCTTCTTGTTGTTTCAGTTACCATAATTCTGAAACTAGCACTAGCAAGGAGGAACGAGGGTCATCTGCAGCCAACTTTTCTGAATCCACTGCTGTACTTTCATTCCCTGGTTTTCTGGCCATGTGGAAAACTGATGTTGGGAGCCTAACATTTCTCCATACATGTTCAGTGGCATCCTCAGAGGCAAAAGGCATGGCCAACTTTCCACTTAGCCAAGGAATGAGTACGCAGCAGTGGATTATAGCTGGCCAGAAAAATCTCAGATCTTACTTTTCTGAATGTTGGTAAATTTCCACATCCATGTCTATGCGGTTGTATGAAATGTAGATATTGATCCAACCACTTTAGTCTCAAAATGGTCCAAGATACAACACTATACGCTGAGATACCTTACTAAGCATGCGCTTATAGAGATGGGAAATAGCACAGTCATGGTCACTGTCGTACTTTCTTTGAGCTAACATATTTCTTTGATGCAAAGAGGGCCCCAGGCAGCTATTCTAAGGAGGCTGCCAGATGACCTCCATTTTCAAAAAGGAGCGCTTACCAAGCAAGGATGCCAACCAACATACCTGGCTGTGTAAATTTGCATTCACACTTGAAGTTATAATAGATGGTCCTTCTGCCTGATAAGGCGCCTGACAGGAGTCTGGCACTGGGACAAAGGGAATCAAAGGTCATGCCTCAAATTCCAGTTTTGTTGATAGGCAATGAGCCAGATAATATCTCCCACCCCCAAGAAAAGAAATCCAGAACTCAGAACATAAACTGAGTTTAAAGGGCTGGCAAGTAGAAGATGCCAAATCTTCAGGAATGGAGATTGATAACTTTGCTGGCCTTTTCATTCACCTGGATATGGTAGTAAATACTGCCTTGTGGGCAGTAATCCATTCCTGGCTGTCACTGGATATTCTTTCTACCCCACTCCAAAAAGTATTAAGTCACACACACCACAATTCTGTCAAGATATCATATCTAAATTCCCATTTTAGACTGATTCATACAGTTCTCAGTATCTGATAGGGTTAGGTTCCTGGAAACCTTAGTACAGCCATTTTCAGCTACTGTGGCATGGCACATTGGTGCGCCATGAATAGTCCACAGGTGTGCCACAGGAATTTGGAATAAGATCATTTATTTATTTATGGCCTTATTTATTAGGCAGAAGGTGTGGGCTGGTGATTAAATGAAGGACTGCCAAAGAAAGTTAAGCAGTGAAAGAAAAGGACAACTATTGGATGGGGAGACTGCAAGCTGATAAGCTGTCATCAGAGCCAGAAGGTGTCTCCATTTATAGCTTGGATGATCTGAAAACTCCTGCTGGAAGCTTGAAGGCATGCCATGATGCCAGATCTGATGATGACCATGCTATGAAAGATTCTACCTGTTGAGTTTTACAAGCTGCCCATAGAAGAATGAAGACTAGACTGCACTCTGGGCACAAATAGTCAGCACTTACAATACCAGCTGCTGGGCCTCACAAAGGATCTCTCAAAAATTGTAATTGCCATATGTTAAATTAATAAAACCTTATTTATTATTTATTTAGGGATTTAATCTCCACCTTTCCCATGCCAGTGCAAATGCCCAATGCAGCTCACAAAGCTTCAGTTCCTCTGCTCCCACCAGGGATGTCACTAGGGTTCACGTCACCCAGTACAGGAGGTCAGTGCGTCACTCCCATGCAGTGGGCTGGGCAACAACCTGGGTGGTAGGCATGATTATGTATGTTTTGCCTCTGTTTTTGGCCACATATTTTAATAGAATATATATTTCAAAGTGGTTTGTTCTATTATATTCTGCTGTAAATTATGCATCCAATGGTACGTAACAAAAAATGGTATTCCTAAAAACCATAATTTTTAGCCATTTTGGTCACTAGTGGTGTCACCCCCTCAAGGGTGCCACCTTTCTTACAACTTATTGAAGGGTCTCAAACCTTCTAGCATGGGACCCACTTTTTACAGGGACAATCTCTCCACGATCCACCCGTATTGATGCTATGGCTGGAAGTGAAATCATCAAGCAAATTAAAACAAATAAATGTAAATACATTAAAGTAAATGTAGGACACCCAAGAAAAATGTAGAGCATAACAAAATAAAAGCTCAGAACCCTCATGTATATTGCTTCCATGTGCTTAAAGACTAACAGTGCAATCCTAAGCATGTCTACTCGAAACTAAGTCCGATTGAGTTCAATAGTATTTACGGTACTCCCAGGATTGTGTGGTTAGGATTTCAGTCTAAATTACTGAATATTACATTTAAATATATTTCATATAATTTAACATATAATTTATGTATTCCAAGCAGGCTATAGGCAGATGACCATTTGTCATAACCAAAAAAGAGGACATGTCACACCCAAAATATCAGGGGCGTCACAAGGGTTCACTTTGTAAGTTAAAAACTCTCAAACATACATACATACATACATACATACATACATACATACATACATACATACATCCAGCTTTCAAGAGGTTAATTTAAATATTATATTGATTATTGTTAAATTTAAAAATATTAAATATAATTGATTACCTAAATTTATAATTTTTGAATTACAAGCACACTCCATGGTGCCTGCTTCCAAGGAAAAGGAGGAAAATGAAAACATTTTTCCCCCAGGACATAAAGCTGAAAAAGAATAAAGGTCCTGGAAAAAGAGGGTATTGATTAAAAAAATAAAGACTTAAAACCCCCAGAGGGTGGAGGACAAGACAAGAAGTCTTGGCTAGAGGGGAAGAGAAGTTACGACTTACTATCACTCAGCTTTACACATAATTATTTTTTATTCCCTGCACAGCAGGAAAACCTGCTGTGCCTGTGTTGGGATCTGCCTTCTGGACCACTTTTCAGGTCCAGGTTCCTGGGATCAGGGCCATTTTGGAAGCCTTGCACCTCATGGAGTGACCTTCCACACCAGCCAAATCACACTGGCTTACTTCTGAGTAAACACAGCTGTGCATTTTCATTTCCATGCAGAGGGTAAAGTTGGGGAAGGAACTTCTTCCTGGGGGGATTTGTGGGGGCTGTAGTTCTTGGATCAGGACAGTTCAGGTTTCCTTGGCTTCCTCTCAGCCTGGCCTTTCAGGCAGATTAAGGCATGATATGAAAATTAGTTGCGCTATACGAATTTGGGGGTTTCTGGGGCTTTTTCATTTTTTGGACATAAATTTGGCTAGGAAAGTGCTATCTCCAAACAGATTTTTGCATTGGACTCTGCTCTCCATGACAAATCCAACAACATATGACCCAAGGGGTAGTATGCACTTGGTTTTGGGGGGTCCCACAACCTCCAGGGTGCTTCACCTCCCTAAGGCATGTCACCCAGAGCAGGCCACACACCCTGCACCCCCTGGTGACACCACTGGCTCCTACTACTCTCATGACAACACTGTGAGTTAGGTGAGGCTGAGAGTGAATGACTTGCTGAAGGTCATGCAGGAAGTTTCTTGGCCAAGTAGGGACTTGAACCTGGATTTCCTAGATCTTTATCCAAATCACTAACTACTATACCATAAGAACATAAGAAGAGCCTCCACTGGATCAGGCCAAAGGCCCATCTAATCCAGCTTCCTATATCTCACAGCAGCCCAACTTGGCTTTCTACACCATCCAAACCTTGCATTGCTTCTGAACATCAATGGTAAGAGAGAAGTATACTTTCCCTCCTGCTTATGGGGGAAAAAAACTTTCCAGAGACAATTGGTAGGCCACTGTAGGTATCAGTCCTGCTGTTCTGATCCAGCAGGGCTGTTCTTAAATAAGATCTAATACAGTGTTCCAGTTGTAGCAGATGTGCCCTTGAATTGTTTCAATGTCTCCTTTACAAGGTCGTATCTTGCTTTATAATTTGGTTTCCCCAAAGTTGCCAACTTCTGTTGAAGGGAAAAGACTCCCTAAGATTAGAATGACTTACCTCTAACATTAAAAATGCAAATCCTGGCTTATATTGTGGGAGATTTTAGTTCAAGTCTATAATATCAGAACAGGGAATTTATCTTTCTTGAAACAATAAATAACATTCTTGCTCATATATTTGCACCCCATCATTGTTTTCAGGCTCCTCAAATGGTTTGCACCCTAAACCATTTTTTCTGGCTTCATGTGCACGGTGAGAATAAAACATTAACCAGACCTGACCTCGATAGAAAAGAGGAAATTCACTGAAAAAGATTATGATCAAATCTCTGAACACAAAAGGAAATAGCAGGCCGAAGAATGAAAAGTGGAATGACATATTTCATGAACAATGTTGATAAAATATTTTACAGTATTAGCTAAGTTAATTGCCCCCCTTTTACAGTGCAATCTGTATGACCTTAAGAAGAGTCTGATAAGGCAGTTAGTCAAAATGTCTGTGAGGAGCTCTCTGTATTTTCTTCATGTACCTGATTCCTGGTCACCAAATCAGGAAGACAGTCAACATGGAAGGTTGGCTATTGGGTTTCACATTGAAACTTGGAATTTGCTGTATTTATTTAACTTTCCCTCAGCTATCAACTATGCAGACTTGTAAAACCTGGCAAGAAAGGAAGCCCTGTTGAGAGAGTGAGGCATCTGAGGGGGCATAACTCAAACTCCTCAAACCTGCAAGACAAACTAGGTCAGTGGAGTTGCTGAGAAACTTACGTAAGATGAAAAGCAGTAATCCACCAGAAAGAAGAAAAAGTTGGCTTGTTAAAAAAGCAAAGCAACTCCAGCTGGTATATATGAATGAAGAGAACTTACTTGGGTGGTGTGCCACTTCTAATGACGTTTGGGCTGGACCTTTGTAAAACTAAATTAAATTGTATTTGAAACCATTGTTTCTGACTTTTTGCTTTTGCAAATCAGTTTCATAGAAAGGAATTCAGGCTGCAATCCTATAAACACTTACCTGGGAGTAAGTCCCACTGACTATAATGGGAATTATTTCTGAGAAGATATGCATAGGGCTCTTCATTGCTTGCTGAGGTTTAACTGAAGCCCTGAAGTGACCCCTAGATGGGATGAGAACGAAGCCATTTGCAAGTAGTAGAAGAGGCTAGGTTTGTACTTAGGAGAAATGTGGTTTCTTCACGTATTCCTGCTGAATGGAATGAACATCTGCAGCTGCTAGAATCCCTTCTCCAGGGAGATGAGTGCAGGGATGAAAAAAAGATTTTCCACACAAACATGGAACATTTTTTGTATGTGTGATTTTGCAGAGCAGGGTGAACTGTGATGGTGGGTGAAATATTGTCCTAGTCAGTAGGTGCAGCTGATTTGTGACCATTCCTGCACATCTGGAGTTACATTCAAAAGACTCCAATATGCAAACCTAAAAGCCCAGGTGGATTAGGCCGAAGATTCATTTAGCTACTACTCCATTTTCTACAATGAGCAATCAAGTGTTTCTAGGACACTCACAAGCCAAATTCAACCCCCTTATACAGCTGCACAGGAGCTGCTACCAAGGCCATTCCTCCTAGGGGCTTCCTGCCCTGTAGATTCAAAAACCACTGCACATCCATCAAGTCAGTGAACCCCAAAATCCAGGGGATCCCTTTGGAGAAAATCCCAGTGACAGAACATGATAGTCTGAGAGACATGACAAACCCACGTCATATACCGGGCAGGTAAAACAGTAAATAAAATAAAGAGTTTATTAAAAGGCTGATGGAACAAAGCAAGAGGCAGGATGGAAAGGATCAAAACAAGGTACATCTCAAAAAGCAAACAGGCACAACAAAGAGGGGGTTTGTTAGCAAAGGTTGGCAAGGAGATTAAAATGCAAGAGGCATATAAAACACATTCCCTGATGCTACTAATACTGTCTTTATTGTTTTTTGTGATTCTGGTCTCTTCACTCATGAGGTAAGTTGATGTGCCTTTACAAATCAGTGGCTGTATTCAACAAAGGATGAGTGCAACACACCCAAGCATTCTTGGGAATAACCTTAAAAAGAAAGAGTTCATCATGTCATAGATCCATCCGATTAGATGGTTTATGAGTATCTGATATTCCTGATTGCCCTTTAAGCTGCTCAGGTGGGTTGGTTGCACAAATCAGTGGTTGAGTACAGTGACAGTGAGCACAACCCTAACCAGGTCTACTCAAAAGGAAGCCCCATTGTGTTCAATGAGTCTTACTCCCAGGAAAGTGTCTTTAGGATTGCACCCATAGCTAGAGTGGTGCAGGGGGTGCAGTTGCACCAAGCTACAAGCTTTGGGGGGGCTGCTGAGCGTGACACTAAATTGTGGAAAACGGGCTATGAGTGAATGATAATACCATCATGTTATACATATCACTGGAAAGGTAATTTAATGCAAAATGCAAGGAAACAAACTGCATTAGAATATCTATATTCTTTCAAAGGTTATGGCCAATTAACCAGAAAATGAAAACACAAAAGCCGATGGAACAAAACTTGGATTTTCTTAACTCATGATGCTGATTGCTCTGAGAGCCAATGAGATCAATGTAATTCTGATACTATATGGAACAAATAAGATGTTAATATGAATCAGCTCTCATTTCCATATACATATATAATACTGGTAATACAGTTAACCCATGCTAACTGGGCATACAGGCACTTCTGAGTGGTGCTCCTATTCTAAACAGCAGGGAAAGATAAAACATTCCTCTTTGCCCCTGCACAGTTTCCCCAACCAATAAAGAGCACAATTTTCATATTTTTACTTACTGTAATTAACTTTGATTTTGTTGTTGCAGGGGAAAATTAATTTTAAAAAAAAACCCCTAGGATGACATCACTTCCACTTGTGACATCACTTCTTGGGCAACATTGCTTTGCACCTGGCTACATGATCATTAGCTTTGCATCTGGCTACATGATCATTAGCTATGCCACTGGTTGCATGCAATCCCAGTATTTGGAGAGATAAAGGTTTTTCTCCTTTGAACTGCACCCAGATGAAGAGAACAAGCAATCCACAAAATGATCTGTTGGCTGTACTGTCCAGTCATTCAGCAATGGCACCAGGGAAAGATTATTAGGGAAGCATCTGAGGACAATGTCATTAGAAGTGAGGAGTGGGCAGAGGTGAGAAGAGTCCCAAAATATTGGGGAAAATCAGAAAATTTTCAGTACATGACCCCTTGTCTACAGTGACTTGCCACTATGGAAGCACTTTTCAATATCACAACAAATGCCATGAAATTACTTTTTTTCCAATCCTATCCCTTGCCACCTGCATCGACACATCCATGTCCAATAGGATGTTTGCCACATCCTCAGGTGGAGGAAGTGGCATATACTGCAGGAGAGAAGTGAAAAGATTTTCACTTATTTCCTCATAGGCTGATCAGTGAATCTATTTTTGTAGCGTATATCTGAGAAAAAATGGACAGCAGTGGCATTCCCAGAGAGGGAGAACAGCACTAGGTTTTGCAGGATGCACCTCCCCTTGATTGTTGGAGCCATTCCTGGCAGTGAAAACATCCCCGATTGTCCTATCTATCTATCTATCTATCTATCTATCTATCTATCTATCTATCTATCTATCTATCTACAGTATTTATATACCGCTTTTCAACTAAAAAGTTCACAAAGCGGTTTACAAAGAAAATGGAAAAATAATAATAGCTAATTAAAAGCTAATGGGTCCCTGTCCCAAAAGGGCTCACAATCTAAAATGCAAAAAAGAACACCAGCAGAAGCCACTTGAACAGACATTGCTGGGGTGAGTAGGGGAAATTGGTTGGGGAAACTGTGCAGGGGCAAAGAGGAATGTTTTATCTTTCCCTGCTGTTTAGAATAGGAGCACCACTCAGAAGTGCCTGTATGCCCATTGCTGGGGTCCAGTGGTGGGCTCCAGCAGGTTCGCACCTACTCTGTAGAACCGGTTGTTAACAAGAGATAGGACATATAAAGTTTAAAAATAGCCATTTAAAAGTGGCTGCCAAATGGGCAGAGAACCGGTTGTTAATTTCTTTGAAGCCCATCACTGCTGGGGTCCTATAAGCTGGTCAAGTGGGCTTGGTTGCATATAATATAGTTGTTGCATATAATCAGATGGACAGATAAAAGTCTATCATCAGAACTGCACCCAGATGATCAAGACAAGCAGTGCCCCCTCCCTGTTCATTTGCCATACTGGTGACATACCTAGTGACAAGAACCATACCTGGTGACAAGAACAACTTGGAGGGGGCACCTCCACGTTGCTCTTGACGTAGGCTGCAAAACCTACTGCTGTGCCCCATCCCAGGGAATGTGATTGACGGTGAGCTGGTTTCGAAAACAGTGGATAAGATCTGGTCTGCACCACTGTTGCCAATCCCCTTTTCACCCCCAATTTTCTCTTACCTGTCCCAAAACACTCCCAGTCCCCCCACTCTCCTTCCCTACCTCATAGATCACCCCACAGCTGCCTTACAGACACCATAGCTCTCCAGTGCAGTGATTTTTAATCTTTTTCATCTCATGGCACACCAACAAGGCAAAAGCAAGCCACAATTATCAAGGCACACCATCAGTTTTTAAAGAGCCTCCAGAATGCACATTTCAGCAGCATGGTGCTTCATTAGGATTGGGCTGTAAAACTACAGTATCTATGTACATTTATTTGGGGATAATCCCACTCAATCCAGTGCAACCTACTTCTAAGTGTGCATGTTTAGGGTTACTAATGCTGTGTTAATTTGCTGTGTCACTATTGCTGTTTTAATTTTGCTGTTAAATTGACAGCACTATTCCTAACCCCTTATTAGGCCATCACAAGTCCTGACACAAGTCCTTTGCTGGCCTGGGGATGTTGCATATGCCACTTCTAGGGGTTAGGCCGGTGCACTGACGTGTACCAGCCTCCCCATATCAGTGTGGGTATGGGGAGATGGGTGAATAGTGCTGGTTTAAATTGGTTAGGATTGCACCCTGAGGCACTCTGATGTTCCTGGAAACAATACAACCAGTGGTGGGCTCCAGCAGGTTCGCACCCATTCTATAGAACCGGTTATTAATGAGAGATAGGGCATATAAAGTTTTAAAACAGCCATTTAAAAATGTCTGCCAGATGGGCATAGAACCGGTTGTTAATTTCTTTGAATCCCATCACAGCATACAGCATATTCAGTTTAAGCCAGACCCAACTTTTAAACCCTTATATTCTGAATGTGTGTGTGTGTGCCCATATTCAAAGGTAGGATGGTGTAGTGCAGGTGTCCAATCCTTTTGGCAGGAAGGCCACATCATCTCTCTGACACTGAGTTGGGGCAGAAATGAATTACATCTCAAATTTGAATAAATTTACATGAATATACAGTATGAGTGTATTAGCAGGCCAGAGGGCTGTTGCTTTGGGTCGCATTGTGGCTTCCAGGGGGGCCTATCTGGTCCCCGTGCCAGGGTTTGGATACCCCTGGTGGAGGGGTTAAAGGTTGAACTTAGACCTGGAAGCTTCAAACCCCTCCTTGATCATGAAGCCTCCTTCATCGTCATGATGATTTTGGGTCAGTCATTCAAACTTGACCTCAACTACCTTACAGGGTTGTTGTGAAAACAGCAGGAGGGGAGGAACTAAAGCTTTGAAAGCCCCATTGGACATTTGTATTGGCAGGTTATAAATCCCTTAAATAAATGAAATGTTTTCTTTGGACAGCCATCGGTTCCTGAAATAGCCAAGTCCTTTGCTATACCCTATGACTGGGTACCTCACCCATCAAAAGGGGAAAATGCCATTTGAATCACATTCCCTGCATGGAAAGACTGCCTTGAAGCCTCGGCAAGACAGACAGCCTTTTTGGTCCTTGGAGTCAGCCAGATTCTCTCTGGCCAAAACATAAAGCAGGACTGTACTCTAGTGAGTAAATGATGCAATTACGCCCACTGGTTACAAGGCAAAGTGTTCACAGGCAAGAATGGAGGGGGAGGGGTGGTGGCCGCTGTCCAGGAGGTGTGTCATGATGACAAGCTGCTAGGCCAATCACAGAGTGGAAAGATCATGATAGTTGTACCATAAAGAAAAAAAAACTGCCTCTGGGTATTTATATATTGAGAGAGAGAGAGAGAGAAATAATTGGCTGGCAAGGAGAGGTTCTGATCTTGCAGCTTTTAAGGCGGAAGGGAATGGGGAAGTAGATCTCGCTGTGACTTTAATTAGACAGGCCAAGCCCTTCCCGTTGGAAATACTGTTGCTTTCTCTCTTTTTCTTTCTATTCCATCAATGGCTTTTGTTTTTTGAACTGAAAGTCCTTGATTCTTGAGCATTGCTTGAGATTTTTGAAAAGTGTTTGCTGATCATACCTGGGCTGTTGTTTAAGGAAAGCTGAAGAAACCTAGGTAGGGTTCCCTCTTGCCCCTCAGCCCCTAGCAAATTTCAAGCCAGTTCAAGTAAGATTTTTTAAAAATATCTCTCTCTCTCTCTCTCTCTCTCTCTCTCACACACACACACACACACACACACACACACACACACACACACACAATTTTTTTCTGAATTGCGCTATGAAGCTGTCTGGCAGTAATTTTGAACTTTGAATTCATTTAAAGGAATTAAATTAGCCCAGTTTAAATTTGACAGATCAATGCCTCCATGCCCCTCTCCAAACACCAAAAAAGGGCTGACAGCTCTCATCTTACAGGAAGATGTTACTTCCATCCTGGATCAATCCCGCTCCCATGACTTGCGCACTATTTCAGAGTTACAGGAACCTCCTAAATTAAATATTTACCCACACCGTCCACCACCTGCTCCTGTCAGGGTAAGATCTCTGCTAGTTTGCTGTGTTACAGAGGAGGAGGGAAAACAGGTTTAGTTTTAGTTTAGCCAGGGGGCAAATGGTCAGATTTTTTTAATGCTGAGGCAACAAGTAGAAGCAGGATGATCTTTTCTTTCCTGGGTGGAGGAAAGAGGGGAGACAGCAATAGAAATAGGTAGGATTCCTGAACCTCACCTTTCTCACACCTCCACCACAGCCAGTCTTCACCTTGAGTTTTGTGAAACTCAGCACGACACAAGTTCTGTGACAACGATCTCTCCATTCCAAGCTGCTGCTTTATTGTCCGAGGGATGCAATTGTAACCAATTTAGGCCAGCACAACTCACCCTTTTCCCCATTCCCAAAGTGGCATAGGGTGGCCAGTGCATGCCTGTGCACTGGCCTAATCCATCCAAGAGTGGCACAGAAGTTGTGACACTCTAGGCAAGCCTAATCAGGGGTTAAGATTGCACTACTAGTCTCTACACTGTGACTTAAACATGTCATGCTTAGTTTACAGCAAATAAAAGTCTTGAAAAGTGAGCCAAATCTGAGCTGTTCAGGTTCAGCAGAAGTCATCTAAGTCTGGAACCAAGCTTAGTCTAGAACCATGCATGGTTCCTTTTTAGAGCTCCTACCAAGCAGATGATTGTCGCCTTGCAAAGGAGGTGTTAGTGTGCTTTCTGCAGATCTAGGAAGCAAATTATATTACTTGCTGATCACTCTGTTCAAAAATTTAATTAAAATGAAAGTGGAAAGTGCAAAAATGCAAATATCAGGAGGAAGAAAGATGGGGGAACTGCAAAGGGAATTTCCCCAGGCGCCATGTCCCTTTCTGAGGTCTGAGACCCTTTCTGAGGTCCCTTTCTGAGTCTTGAAAGGCCTTAAGAGGCCTGGGATTGTCTCTATTTCTAGAGATGGGTGGGTACGGAGTGAGAGGCAGGGCTGAGATCCAGCAGATATGCTGAATCCCAACCTGCTTTCCTGATCCTTGCAAAACTGCCAGAAACTGCTTTCATCAGCTTGAATTTGTAAGTTTCCAAGTAAATCCAAGTAGAAGCATTGGGGTTGCTGCATCCCTATTACAGGAGAGAGGAAAAGGTTCCTTTTACCTATGGTAATGCAGCAGCAACCTTGAACGTTGTGCTGGATCCAGTGCAAGTTGAGCCAGCCTGAATCCTCTAGTGTAAGGATTGTACTGTGAGTTGATTAAACTGTAAACTAGTTAAGAATTTAACTGTAGGGTTTAGTTGTAAGGTAACTGCTTGAGTTGAAATTACTGTAACTCATGAGATTTAACACAAAGGTAACTGTCTTCTCAGTTTCCAAGTTGCAGATGTCTACTCAGGAGCAATTAATCTAAAAGAAACTCAAAATCCACAGCCATTATCCATCCATGATATCCAGAACAGGCTGAGCTGAAAGAACTATCCACCAGATACACTCTCTCAATTCCTCTCATGCCTTTGTGCTGTCAAGGATTAAAGGATATGAGGGTTACATAAAACCCAGAGTCCATTTCAGGCTAGCGAGAGTCATTTGTCATTCGACGGACAAGCAGGGAAGGACATGCCATAAATGAAAGCTCCCACTTAGCAGAAAGAACGCTGTTGACAGGTACCTGCAGATCTCACTACCTTCCACTGAATGTAAGCAAGAAGATGTTTAGATCTTGGATTTAGAAAGGGGCTTCTGACATCACATGCAGGTGGATACCCGCATTGATACTATGGCATATCAGCACTTTGTGGTACCCAGAGTGTGAAGGGTGGAACAGGATATTCCTGCACATCATGCTTCTTTCTTTCATTTACTGGTGGTCATGATGGTTTTCCATTGCTTTCCTCCATGAAGAAGAGGAGAGTTATTACTCTGGAAAATCTGAGACAATACCAAGATAAAGAAATATGTCAAGGCCTGCAGTTCAGATAAAAGCTTCTTTTTTTATTCCTGGCATCTGCTGATATTAGTCTGTGGAGTTAGAAGTGGAGTCTGAGCAAGATTATGTGTGGCCTTCCATTATTGCCCTATCTGACACATGTTCTCACACTCCAAAGCCTCACTCTGGGGCACGAGTATCTCTCTCACTCCAGCCTAGCAGCACAGGATTTGTTCTATTTAGATTGTGGGAATTCTAGCCTTTTACAAGAATGTAGGATGGGATTGCTTCTGGTTGCATGTGGCTAGCACTCATTCATTAATCCTTGAACCATCCTTTTTTGCAGGAACCAGTGGCATTGTGGTGGGGCAGTCCATGCTGGTGTTTCTGATGGTCTAGTTCAGTAACGTCACAGTGCCTTTTCATGACCTGATTTGGAATAATGCGTTCAGTGTGCTCGTATATACACCTGAGTTCCTGACTGGAGCCTATCCATCCCAGTCTCTGGTTCAGATTGCATCCCATGGGGGAGAAGAATTTGGGGGTGATCACTTGCTCCTCCCATCCACAGCCACTCTCTCTGCTCACCTCTCCTTTCCCTATTTCCTCCTTTCTTCTCCTTATCTGCTACTTAGAACCCTGCAGCAGCACCACCAGACAGGGAGAGGAGGGACCTGCCAGAATCATCCCCCCTACGCTGCTGTTTCTGCCAGATATCACAAGGCTAGTGATGGAGGCCAGCTGCTGCAACCACCAGGGTTTTTGTGGGTTTTTTAGTTTTTTTAAAACATTTATATCCTGACTCTTCTCAAAAAGACCTCTAAGGCAGCTAAAGAGGGGAATTTAAATATATAAAAGATATAATACAGTAAAAATACCAAAGCAATAAAACAAGATTAAGAGGGAGAGGAGCGAGCAGAATGTAGCGTATACCAGAGTAGATGTATATGTGGGAAGCTGGGGGTTCACTGGGAAATTTGAAGGTTGCAGGGGTTGGCAAATGACAAATAAAAATTCAGAGCATTTTTCCTGTTTATTAATGCTGTTGGCAATTGCAGGCCTCAATCCACGTTGAGCCCAGGCTCAGGGTGTGTTGCCAATAGCCAATTAAGATGGGCTGTCAGAGCATCCCGGCAAAGTTTGGTGTTCATGGTGATAAAACTGTTAGCAGCTTCAATAGAAATCTGGAACGTGTTAAATAAAACTGGGTTCATGGGATTGTGCCTGGAAAGTTAAACAAATAATCTAGTTCCACGCAGCTTCCCTGCAAGAAACCATTTAGAGAGTTCAAAGTTGGTGTATAAGTCTTTACTGAGTCATTAGGAGTCCTTTATAAATATTCATACATATTGATGGATCTGAGAAATCCACCTTCCCATTGCTTTCTGCGTTTGTACTTTATAAGCGTATATGTTCCAGATCCCAGGGGATCCATGACCCTATCACAGTTACTACACTTAGGACACAATCCAGAGTAACTACGGGGAGTCCTTCCTCCGATGTAAGAACAATTTACTCTGGACTGCAACATGAATTTCCCATAGGTTTTCACTAGGTGGTGCAGTAACTACATAAATGTAAATGTCTCTTTCGTGCTCCCGTAGTTACTCTGGATTGTAGAGTAAGACTGCAATCCTAAAGACTCTTTAAGGAGTAAGACCCATTGAACACAATGGGGCTCACATTTGAGTAGACATGGTTAGGATTGTGCTCTAAGTGCCGCATCACTCAATCAGCTGTCCACTAAGCTAGACATCAATTCTCAAAATGCCAACATCATAGTATCATAGGAGGTCATACTTCCACCTTCAAACTGTCTACACCTAATTTGGGTTTACAATATGCAGCAATATAAGGGCTCTAACTCCACAGGCAGAAAACTAACTGTTTCAGGTGGTCTGGCTTCTCTGCAATCACCACCATATCTTTTCAGCATTCCACGGCAAGTGTAAACTACTCTTGTAATTCCTACATATTTTTTAGTTACAAGAATGCTTTACTGAACCAAGGACATAAAGAAAGAAGAAACCCAAAATCTCTCATTTTTGAACAAAATCCTATATATCACATACACAACTTTTGGCAGTTCATCCAAAATGCTGAGGATTTTCCTTTGTTCCATATGGATTTCATAGCCAGCTGATGATGTGATGTCTGGCTGTATGTGTGAGAAAAGAAAAGAGGGAACTTTTATTTCCCTCAGACTGAAACAGTTGCACCCAAACTCTTGCCAGCCAAAGCCTTAATCTGTCGGTGTGACTTCCAGCAGCGAAAACCCAAAGAGTTCAGAGTTCAAGCATCAGGCTCAGCAGTGCCTATCTCTTGCAAGTCAGTGTATTTTCAGCCATCGTTCTTTATATAAACATCTCAAATGAACGGGTATGTCAGGCCAGCCACTGCTTTTGGAGAGGCTCTGGAGCATAACTGAAAACTAAAGATTTGAGGACCAAAGCTGGTGAATGTGATGTGAGAAACACAGGAGCATGTCAAGTACTAAGGATTTGGACTTTGTAGCACATCACAGGCATTCAGAGGACTGGGTAAGTGGTTGGTAGTGGTGATAAGGTAGAAGACATGGTAGGTGGTGATAAGGTAAATGAAAGAACTGAAGACTAACTATGGCTATAGCTTTGAACATAAATGGGAAATCAAATTTTTGTTCCTTGTTCCCATCTCATTTATTGTCCATAGAATGCACTGGTCCAATGGATGTGCTGTGCTACAATGATGCGTCCAGTTTTAGTTTGGTTTATTGCTAGTGTAGCCTGGAGCTCTTCTACAGGCAAGACCAAGATGTTCTCAAAAACAGATCCCTGTGGGGAGCCAAGCAGAGTTCAATTCAAGAAGGATTTTCCAACTATCATCAGGTGCATTCCATGTGTGTGACATCTGAGGGATTCTTTCTATCTGTAGGGAATATATCAAAGTCATTTGCAATGAAAGATGCTTCTCTTCAAATGAGGTTGATATTCGAAAAGCACTTTGGATTCCAATAACACCACAGAGAACAATAAAACACAAATGACTACACAAAATAGAAAGGTGTCTGGATTTCACAGTGTTTGCTTGGAGAGTCTAAGTAACAAATACTCATGCAAAAAGATATGCCATGGCTCTTTGAAGGAAACAATCTGTTGATAGTTTTCACATTGCATGTACTGCAGTGTGACAAGGCACAAGGTGACAATGTAACTGTATAAGTGCTTTGCCTTTATCCTATAGTTTCATGTTTGTAGAAATAAACACAGGTTTAAAAGGTACCGTGGATATCCAAGGCTTTGATAGTGCAGCATCTACTCTATAGTGCTTGGGTTCTGGTGGAGCAGGATCAGTTTAAACCAGCTGGAGTTCTGCGTGGCTTGAAGCAAGATAGGCATCAGAAGACAGGGCAGTTTCTGTGCAGTTTTTCCTTTCCAAGCTTCATTGCTTTTTCATGCTTACTCGGCAGGCAAACGTGTCTGGTCCTCATATCCAGCAGAGCTGAATAAAACAAAGTTAAGAAGAGGGGGCATTATCAACTGTATGCTTTAATTTATTATTGTTGGGTTTCATTAATGAATCATAGAGGAAGTCATTAATTGACCAAGTGGAAATGCTTGTTCCATATCCCTGGCTGAACGGCTTTTTTTGCTGCCTGAGCACTTTCACATGGTTCCCCCAGCAGAGCTGCTGTTGACCTCCATGAAGTTGGAGCAATGGGGGATCTCACTCAAAGTGCTGCCCTGCCACCTACCGTCAGAAAAACTCAACAGGACATGTCACCTTTAATTAGTGACTTCCTCTGAAAAGAGGGGTGTCAGGAGGCCCTTTCATGGCCAACGTGCAGAAGTGCATATCACCACTTGGTTGCTGTTTTTTTGTTTTTAATGTGGCTTTCTCCTGGAGCATTTCATAAATATTTGTGAAGGGTGGGAAGATAAAGTTAATTTCAGCAGAGATCTGATTACACACATGAGAGATGTTCAGACAACAGAAAAAAAGAGGAGACGGTCCTTCGTAAGGCAACTCATAGTAGAAAAGAGACCTGAGAATATGAGGAGAAGGATTGGAAAGATGTGGCCCCATTTCCTCAAGAACGTATATGTACTTATATTTGAATCATTGTGAGCTATCTATGTAACTTCTGACCCTCCAAATGGCTATCAGTGGAGAACATTAAAAATCAATTCCAGTTAAAATCAGAGCATCCTACAAAAGTACTCTTGACCAAAAAGAGTGACTATGAGGTTGACAATAGAGGGAGAAGGTTGAGACAATCAATTGTGGCTGTGCATGGATTCAATAAATCTATGGTAATAAATCCATAGATGGTAATAAAAGGAGAAAAACTTTCCTTGACCTTTTGTGCTTTCTTTTTTTCTCCAGGGGTGAGTATTAGGAGCAGAAAGCTGGGTGCAATCCTATCCTAGGCTGGCACAGCTCTTCGGTCCTCCCATTCCCATTGTGATGTAGGAAGGCAACTGCATATCTGTGCACTGACCTACCCCTTCCCCAGGAATGGTGCAGGAATGTCTCTGAGGCACTTTTACGCCACCCCCAGGCCAGCATGGGACTTGCGCTGGGGCTTATGTTGGCCTAACTGGGAATTTGGATTGCCATCTTTGAGACTAGGATAGAGTTGCCATAATTCTCTTCCACAAAATCAGGACAGGATCACCTGTCTAATCTCCAGTATGTGAACACAATCCCCCAAAATCAGGATTGTCCTTGTTTTTTGGGATTTGAGCTGCCAGAATTGAACACTAACTGGAAAGCCTATTTTATAGCCTATTTCTACCTAAATCCCTGTTTGGCCATGCAATCATGTCAATGGGAAGTACACTGCAATGCTATGGGGGAGCTTGCCTTTTAAAGTAAAGAAACATTAGATCCCTTGCCCAGGAGTTAGCTCTCACACCACACTGAGTCTACTCAGATGTGCACCAGCTACATACCTTACAAAACACCAAGAGGACCCAGGAAAGCAGATTGAAGTTGGAAAGGATCGAATACTAGTGACACCACTGCTACCTAAACCGTCCCCTTCCTATCCTCACTCCATTCTCCTCTCTGCCCCAATTTCCACTTTGTTCCTCTCTCTTGCAACCTGTTACATTCACCCTTCCTCTTTTCCCCCACCTGACTTACCAGCACCAAGGCTCCTTCCTAATCTGCTGGTGCACAGACCCAGCCACTCATTATTTCCAGGCCACACTTTGTGATAGATACCCATACTTGAACTTACATTTTCAGAACATCAAGTCCAGCAGAGTAAAACATTGTAAGGATTGGGCTGTAAGTTGCTCAGGGTTCTTAAAAAAGGATAGGTGTACAAGTTTGTTAACATGTAAAAACAAAGTCAGTGATGCTCTCTGGGACATTGGTGAAGACAAGCTTCTGTTGACAGTAGCAGGGTGGCACTCTGAACTATGCCCACTGGTGACTGGAGAAACCTCATTTGAAGGGTTACTTCTAACAAATTATCCACACAGCTGGTCATCATAACATATCCTGAACTTTCTGCAGTCCCCACTGTACCATGTATGACACAGGCCTTATAACCTCTATAATTTTAGATGGAAACCACTGTGCCCCATAGCATCCAACTCCATAGTATTAAACCAACACTAATTTTTGTTGGCAAGAGGTAGGTAGAGTCTGGGTAACCAAAGAAAAGTCCATCCCCTCCTTTCTTGAACTGTGGGACTCTCACAAAAGCAAAGTTGAGATGATCTTCTTGACATGTCCTGAGGTGACATCTCAAAAGCAGCTTGGCTGGGCTAGATCCAGCTGTGAGGCAAGGAGGAACATGTTGTGCAAACAGGAATTGTGTCAGTCTTATTTATTTCTTTCTTTGTTTAATGTATTTATATTCTACTCTGTTGCTCTTAGAAAATCCAAACAGCTTCAAATTATTTTTTCTACCTTAAGTAATGACCGACGCTAGTCAAATTGACCTCACCTAGCCTCTGGGATCCATCCACGGTGTCCAAAAATCTAACATTGGCATTATTATAGCAATAGAATTAGGGGACTTATGGCAGTTGACAACTTGTTCCCTCTAAAGCGCTCACCCAGAAATAATCTCCTTTTTCAGCAACTAGCCTGCCTCCTTCCCCCAGCCAACAAATTCCAGTTCAATTTAGCAAGCAGTTTAACAAAGGAGAGAGATTGCATCAAATAAGAAACACATCCAAGTGCTTGGCACCTGGGTATCTTTTGTCTTGCCAAACCAGTTAGCTCCAACACCAGTGTCCACAATAAAAGAAGCCTAGTTCCACATGCATTTCAAGAGAGCCTTCCAAATCAAAGGCTGAACTTTGTTCATCAGTTAGTGTCTAAAAATCCCAAGAAGCAAGACAGATCCAAGAGCTCCTGTCAGCCAAGGCTGACAGTGTTGGGCTAGAAACAGCACTGTCTTGACACCGCAGAAGGCAGCATCATTTAACAGTCAAAATCCAAATACATGCATTTTCATAAACATGCAAGTTTAGACTTGAAAATTCTGAAATTTCATAAATTGTCAGTTATAGGTATTCAGATGCTCATATTAACCTTGAGGCGTATGAAAATCATGAAAATGAGTTAATGAGTTGAAAAAATTTTTCAAGCACGAAATATTTTCCTTTAGTCTTCATTTAAGACATTGCACACAGTTGTGTTTTTTTAAATGTGTTCTATATATTTAAAAATATTGCAACTCATATGAGGGGTTATGCAATTCTTATGGTTTCACACAAGCTTTACACCTAAGTAACATGATTGCCAAATCTGGACATCTTTCACACAAGCTATACACCTCAGCATCATGAGCGCCAAATCTAGACATTCATCATACAAGATATACACCTTAGTAATATTATATTCCTCCAGTGCAATCCTAAGAATGTCTACTCAGAAATAGTAGCTTAGAAATGCATATCAATCCTAAGCTTAGAAATGGTTAAAATACTTTAAAATGCATAGAAATACAAAATTAGATATGCTTAGGAATGCTTGGACATGCTTAGAAATCCAAAATTACACATGGTTAGACATGGTTAGACATGGTTAGGAATGCTGGGACATGCATAGAAACCCCAAGCTGAAAAATGCTTAAAAAACCTTAAATCTGCTTATAAGTCCAGAGCATATGTACTTGTGTTCAGTAGTGCCCCCAGGAACATGTGTACAGCATTTGAGCCCTCTGCAGTTTCTAGAGCCAGCAATATATCCAAGAAAAATCCTCTGGCCATGAGGATTTTCAGGGGAAAACTCCATTGATTAAGAGCACAATCCTAACCAGGTCTACTCAAAGATAAGCTCCACTGTGTTCAATGGGTCTTACTCCCAGGAAAGTGTCTTTAGGACTGGCCCCCTAACCACAACACTGGGAAATTTTTTTATTTTCTTATAATGCACCTCATATGTGGCTTAATGTAAATGCTGGGAAAGGTTAAAACAGTGCATTTGCAAATTCTGTCAGAAACCGACCAATACTGAAAACTGCTGCATATCACCTGTTAAATATTAGACTGGCCAGCCTATCTATGATGCCAATGGATGTGGGTTGCAACAGCAATGGTTTGTAAGGGGTTGCAAAGGTTGTAATGGTCCAAAGGGGTTGCAGTTTGGGAGAGGGTGACATTTGTAGTGATTGTGCCTCCATCAACACAGTTGCTGCCATGATGTCCTGCCATCTCAGTGCCAATCTAAGCTCAAGGATCTGCTTCTCATTTGTTCAAGCTCTGCCCCTGAACAACACCATGGTCTTCCTCTCAAAGAAAACATTGGGCTCCAGGAAGAATGAATGAGCAACAAGAAGAATTTAGGTCTGCTGAAATCAATCTGACCTGCATATCGTCATGGAATGATCGTTACCAAAGAAGGACCAGGAGAATGCCCAGCCTGGGCTGCAAAGAAAATGGTCCAGTCCCATCGATGATCTCATTAGCTGAAGAATGTTTCAAAGTGCAGCAACATTGGGACAACCTGGGAAGTCAAATCCAAAACCAAACATAAGCCTTGTTTGCTGAAAGTCAGGATCATGCCCTAAATCCTTCCAGTCTTCAGACATTGTTTTCCAGTCTGAGAATTCCAAATGTTTACCATTTTCCTATACGCACAGCCACTTTTTTGCAGTAGGCCTTGAAGGACACAATCCTGGGAGGCAAGTGTGCCTGCGCAATATGTATCCAGCATGAGTTTTGGGTAGCCAGTAGCTCACCACAAAACAAGAGGAAACTTTTTTCCCTTACCCTGGGGAGAATTGGGTTAGGGTCATGTAGAAGTGCCAGATCATGGCCCTACATCCTGCTCCCTGCCTGCCTTAGGAATGTCTGCCACCTGTCCTTCCCTACACCAAAATGCCTCCCACCTGCCTCCTAACCCCCTTCCCACACTTCCCTGCATTGAATGAGCTTGGCTTTCACATACCTATCTCACAGGGGCTGGATCCAGTACCTGGTGGTCGGTGCAAAGACTGACCTTCCTGATTCCCAAGTCAGCAAAGTTGATTCCCAAGTTGCACCTTCCTGATTCCCAAGTCAGCAAAAACATGCCTTTTATCACATTTGCGATAGTACTGGGCTGGCGCAAGAAGGGGTTAGACTAGTGCCTTTAGTCTTTTTATTCATTTTGATCTTACATTAGATTTTTCTAGTTATTTTGACCATATCCATAACTTCTTGCTCAGCAAAACACTAGATAACTTCACAATTATTTTGATTCCTTGACTGCATCATTGAGTGATGGTTCTTCCCCTTTGGCTCTGCCTTGGCAAGTGGCGTCAGTGGGAAAGAACATTCTGATGAAGTTCTGGCAACCTGGGCATCCAATTCCAGCTGAGTGTAAAGATATATAACCAAGCTACTCAATTTTTCATTATGATTTGGGCCTCAAAGCAAGGTGATTGTGACCTAGTCTTTCTAATGCTCCGTTGCTAAATTGCTTTGGATGAAAAGTATCTCACTACAAATCTAGTTGTAACCATTGTAACCTCTCACAATGTCCTTTGTTTACAAGGTTGAATTGTCCATGAGACCGTCAGTTTCCTAAGATGACATATAGGTGGGGGAAAGTCCACTTCCATCTTCCAGCTGCCACTCCTATGCTTCATCTTGCTTGATTAGGAAGAGGAAAAGGAGAGAATGTGTGGAGGATTGTGGTGGGCTCTGGTAGTCAATAAAGGGGATGGATAAAGAGTCTGTCCTAACCACCTTCGACATCTTTTCTTTTAAAACATTTAGAGCCCAATCTATGCATGACTACTCAGATGCAAATCCTTTTATAGCCAGTGGGGTTTACTTCTGGTTAGTTTGGATAGGATTGCAGCCTTAGAGCACAATCCTAACCATATCTACTCAGAAGTAAGCTCCATTGTGCTCAATGGGTCCTACTCCCAGGAAAGTTCCTTAGGATTGCAGCCTCCATTGATTTGCACACATTTCATTTATCCATTTGGTCCAAACTCTTGTTAATCTCTTTGGAACTTGGGTAGGAGAGTCAGCAAGGTGCAGCAGATAAAGACCTGGACAAAGTCTAGACAAGCCTGGTTTCAAGTCCTTGTTGCGGATGGCTTTGTGGATGGCCTTGCCTTGGGCAAGTTTCTGTTCTTCAAGTTATCGAACAGGTTTATTGCAAGGTCAAAAAGGAATAATCCATATACTGATCCATATACAGCATCTTTGTAAGAACAGTTGAAACAAATGTGAGTGATTGGTTTTGTCCTTGAAATTTGGCCATTTTCCAATCCCAGGGAGACATCTCAAATTCTTTACAAATACACAGAGTTTCTTTTACAATGTGTGAAAGTTATTAGTTGTGGTAGACTGCAAAGTTGTCTGGCCACATATTTAGCATTTTTTTAAAACAACAATAAGCTGAACTTACCAAGAGGAGGGAGCTCAAGTAACTGCAGATGTACATGAATCAAGCAAACATCTAAACCCCTGATTTTCAACCTTTTTCATCTCATGGAACACTAAAGGCACTGAAATTGACAAGGCACACAATCAGTTGTTTTTACCATGGACAAATCCACCAGTTTTCCTTTTAATAAATGATATTCCCCAAACTCCCACAGCACACCTAAGGACTATTTGTGGCACACCAGTGTGCCATGGCACACTGGTTGAAAATCACTGATCTGTACAATAAATGGCAAAACCACACACAAAAATTGCCACCTAGAAACTCTGACTTTGACATATACATAATATTGCACACTTCCACCCCTGATGATGATTGCTATAGTATAAGCATATTTTTTCCACCCCCTTCCTTGCCTCCTTTGATGGGTGTAGCTAAGACATAGGCTTCGGACATGTTTTCTCTCTACAATCAATGTTAAATTCCTAGCAACTGGATTCCAGCACAGGATACCTATCCAGAATGACCACTTTAAACTCCAAAGGCAAAGCATCACATAATTTTGGTTGGCAATGACTGTAAATATTTTCCTAAACATTACTGAGACATTTTGAATTTGAAACAAGGTAAGAAAACAGTGTATCACCAGGGGGATGCGGGAGGTGCAGGCCACACTCAGTGACTCACATGGTGACACCACTTTCAGCCAGAAGTTTTTTAAATTGTATTTTTTAATAATAACATAATATTATATATTACAGTGGTATCTTGATTTACAAGCATAATTCGTTCTGGAAGCATGCTTGTAATCCAAAACGCTTGTATATCAAAGTAAATTTTCTCATAAGAAATAATAGAAACTCAGATGATTCATTCCACAACCTAAAAATATTCATATAAAAATGATTACAATACTGGAATATAATATAAAAATGATAAAAAATACAAAATAGAAAAGAAAAATAAACAAATTAACCTGCACTTTGTCTCTCAGGTCCCTCAGGCTGCAATCTGCCCCTTACACAGGAGCAAGCCCCACAGGGCTTGCTTTGCAAAGCTTGGTCTCTCAGGCTCCCCTCCATTGCTCCCCTTACATAGGACTTAAGCCCCATTGACAGGAAGTGCTGGAGAGGCACCAAAACTGGCTGTATCCTGGCTGGGACAATTTTTCACTTGTTTATCAAGACATTGCTTATACATCAAGTTAAAATTTATTAGAAATTTTTGTCTTGCAAAACACTCTCAATCCAACATTTTACTATATTTGATGCATAATTTCATGCAGAACCCAATGAAAATCCATACAGGAATATTTCTATTCTACTAAAATTATAGCCAAAACCCAGTGGGTTAGCGCAATAGTGCATCACCACACCCACCCACCCACTGAATGGGAAGGTGTCCATCAATGGGGTGGCATACTGTCCTTTCATACTGGGTGACACAAATCGTAGTGATACCACTGACAGGAGGGTTTGTTTACAAAATATGATATGCTTATTCAACTAGAAGCTGTTAATACCATGTACATCTAACCGTGCAATCCTTTGCATGACCATTCAAAAATAAATCATTCCGAGTTCAGTCAGACTTAATCTCGGGTATGTGAAATAAGCTTGAGTGTTGATTATTTACTGAAGAAAGTCATAAGAAAATGCCAAAAACAGTTTGCTCACCATGTCAAATGGAAATCAACACCAGGGAAGACAACTTTAGCCTTTAGACCAGCAGAAAGAGGTTCAAAGGGTGAAGCATGAGTTGAATGAATGAGTCCTGAGTATAACTGAAAGATGTTGAAAGAGTGGAACCATCAGAAAATGAACTGTGAGAAATTGGGGGACGCCTGTTCTGCAGTTTCTCCAGTTGATATCACTGGTTTTTCAATGTCATGTCTGCCCCAAGAGGCCCCAAATCCCAATGCATTCCCACTCGCATGTTTGATATACAGTTGAATTCAGTCATCTTATAAATAAGCCCCTCAGTTCACTGCCCTGCCATTCAAATACCGCTTTCCTGTGTAATACAATTTCTGGGCTACATGTCAGTTTTGTTGGGTTTTTTCCTCAGCTCCAGTATCACTTTTAGAATCAGTGTAATCATTATTGGCTAAACAATGTAGTTCTCCCAGACTATTTAACTTTTGTACCAGTTTTTGGCAAACTGACAACAAGCCCACAATGTGACTGGTCCTTCTTTCATTTAAAAAACTCTGTAATGTTAAGAGGCAGAGGATATTACTAGCCTAACCATTCACATTTACTAGCCATCCACATTTCTCTGTGCATTCTTCATTGTTTAGCAAACATCACTTTGCTTTGAGATGCTTTTGTATTTCCAAAGCCAGGTAGGACACATTGCCAAGAGCTCCTTAGACTATTTACAGCAGTCCTGGGAACCAACAAGTCTTCAACATTGTGTAATCAAAGGTGTGAATGTCTATGCTGGCCAGACATTTTTTTAAAAGAGAAATGAAAATACGTACCATAATCCTTTAGATTGCTGTGTTCTGGAACAGTGATATTGTTTAGTGTGTATATAACATGCATGCACCAGCAGCCTTCTAGCATGCAGGGCCTTTAAAGGCCATGAAGTTTATTCAGCATGGAATGGCTTGTTCAGACCAGCCATGTTCATAATTCAATAACAAGATTCTTGCCCCTACGGTATGCTCATTGGTTTCTATATGATCCCAGTGGGAGACATCTTGATATTTTTCACAGCAATCACTTGGATGCTCAGGTATGAATAGGATACAAATGATAAAGGAACTTTATCTCTGTATTAACCCAGAGGTTGGTTGACAAAGAGCGCAATCCTAAGCGTGTCTACTCAGAATTAAGTCCCATTGTGTTTTGTGGGATTTACTCTCAGAAAAGTATGTATAGCACTGAAGCCAAAGAGAGGGAGAAAGAAATTAATTTTAGAAAGACCTGTTTCAGTGGTTTAAAAATAAGAAAACATACTGAAATAGCTGCCAGCTTCTTTTTAGGTACAAGTGCAGATTTTCACAATTCTATAGTTGCACAAATAGGATGAGTTCCATATGATGAAATATACAGTGTTCTACAAATTATAGCAATGCATGGAACATTTGGTGACTTTGTTCCGATGTGTCAAAAGCTAGATGCTGTGATTAACAGGGATTTAAATGAGCATGTTTGCTGCATAAAGGAGAAAATCCCAAATTCATTATCAGGGCAAAAGTGAAAAGCAAGCAGGTGAGGCAGGGATGAACAACTTGCCAAGAGGAACAAAAATTGCTGCCAGCTTGAGATGTCTGCTGGCGGAGGTGCTGATGCGCCAACAAGATTAATCTACAATTGCAGGGTCAAAAGAACTGAACCATTCTGAATGTTAACACCAATGTCCTTTTCACATGGTTGAAAAGTATGTGTAAGGAAGGGGGCAGGATTGTTTCTATTCCCAACATCCAGTTGTTCATTGTTCGTTTTCCAACAGAAAAGGAACATTCAGTGTACTGTATATCTCAACGAAGCACATGAGGAGGCAACATAGTAATAGCAGTCTCTGATTCTGGTTGCGTGTATTCATTTGAATCCCTGTGAGGGGCCATAGATGTGGGAGGCTCTCTGCAGATATTGTAAGGAATATGTGTAGGCCAAGGCAGAGGAAGTTCACTGATTTGTCTAGAAAGGACAAGAAACTACAGCCATGCCGGTTATACACCTGTAGGCTCTCTGGATACAAGCAGGAACACTGCCTTTTTCAGCACGTGAAGTTCACAAAATGAATATTAACACATACTGTACAGGTCAGGAGAGGGGAGAACCAAATCAGTTAGGCAGAAGAGCATCCATCTCAGGACACCCCTCTAATTAGCATTGAATATTGAATAGGTCATGTCACCAGGAAAGGAATGACAGCAATCAGACAGCAATCAAGGTTCTGTACATCTTAACATCTCTTCATGAAGGTCCATCTCGCACTTTGAGGAACATGGATGTAGACATGACAGAGGTGGAAAGTAGAAAAAGCTGACTTCCTGCATAAAGTTTTCATAGCAAGCCATACATACCTTGCAGAGAAAATAGAAATGAGAACTTTTATCATGATAAAACCAAGAGGAAATTACATTTGTGTATCCTCTGCAAAACATGCAGCGCCTTAGAAGAAGAAGAAGAAAATCAATAAATTCCTGCCTAATCTCATATCACTAAGAGCAGGTCCGGGAGGATTTTAATTATACTCCCCACATATCTGTCAGGAAACGCACATTGCTAAATTCTGGCCAGTGTTCACTTTCCTCCCCCATTTCTCCCTCCCTTCCCTTGGAAGGATTCAATCCCATTTTCTAATTCAAAGCTGTGAGGAGACCAAGAATGACATTTGTATGAGGGAAACAGTAATGGGATATGGAGCCTTTCACCTCAGGGGTCGTTTTGGAGTGACCGCCAGCTATTACCATCTGATTGCTGTTCACAACTCGCTTGTAATGAGGTGAAGGGGATTTGGACCAGTTGCTTGTGCCCACACACCTAAATATATCACACAAATACACCACCACAGTTGGCACTAATTAGCCGACAACCCCCAGCTTGACAGATGTTCTCAAAAGAGAAGCCAAGGACTTAATGAACCATGGAGAATGAACTTCTCTCTCCCGCTGTCCCTTGTGGGGCTCTCTCTTTAGGTCAGCAGTGTATGACACTTGGTAATGGTTCAGCTTGTTCTGCTGCTTTGGAAGCTGAACAAGGAACAGGGCAACAGGATAACCTGATGACTGAGGTGGCCCACCTTATGCAGGACCATGTTCCTGCTGAAAGACAGGGAAGCTTCTGAATATCTTTTTCTTAATAGGGCTGCTGATCAACCAGGAGAAAAAAATGGCCACCAGTTTTTTATTGTTGGTATCTTTTTGCGTTAAAAGCCATAATTTGGGTTTTTTTTACACACACACACACAAAGAAGCAAGAATTTTACACACACATATAAAGAAGCAAGAATTTAAAGGAAGAATTGTTGAAAGGAGGAAAAACCATTCACCAAGTGCTTTCTGTAGGGATTCATAACAGAATTCCACCTCTGCCTCTCACAGAAATGTTAATCAGGTTTAGGGAAGTCAGCAAACAAGACTTCATCTTGCCCTTTCAGTCAGTTCTCTGCCAAAGGCCCAATGGAAATGGTTAACCCTTTCCATTCCTTCCTGGGAATAAAACACTGCAAACAAACAGGAGATTAATACAGTGATGCCTCAGGTAACAAATTTAATTTGTTCTGGAGGCATGTTTGTTACGTGAAACATTCTTCACATCAAGCGGATTTTCCCATAGGAAATAATGGAAACTCAGACAATTGGTTCCACAATCCCAAAAATATTCATATAGAAATATTAACTGGATGTAAAAATGATGACAGAACACTGGGACTGAATTCAAAACATGCATTCAGTGTGCATGATCTTATGAAGTCTACTTAGGCTGCAGTCCTAAAGACACTTTCCTGGGAGTAAGACCCATTTAACACAATGGGGCTTACTTCTGGGTACACATGGTTAGGAGGCTGCAATCCAAGACACCTTCAAAGTGTCTCCTCACTTTCTCCTTCTCTCCATCCTGAGCCTCTCTCTCCCCTGCTCCCTTCTGGCTAGCCCTGAGCTGCTTCCCTCTTCTCCACTGCTCTTCTCTCCCTCTGCCCAGTGGACATCCAGCCATAGGAGGAACAGCATGGAAGTGTTGCTTTCACTATGGGCAGGTGCACTAGGCAGCCCTGACGCTTTTTAAACAGGCTGCCGGCCAGCACATCTGCCCCAACTGCCAACGAATGTGTTCTTTATGTGAAACACAGTTTGTAACGTGAAGCAGAATTCTAGAGAAATTTTTGTTTGTTATGTGAAACATACTTTACGTGAGGTGTTCTTTACGTGAGGCGCCACTGTAATTAGTTTTGTTGTCATCTAGAATTCATCTTCCTTTTCCAATCCAATGAATAGAAGGAGGAAGAGTAGTAGAAGCAAATAGGGATGGGAACTTGAGTTAGGTGACTCAGACGTAAATCACAAAATGCTTGTTTTTTATGATTCAGACACGTGATTTGTGATTCAGACTCAGACTCAGAATCATAAAATTGATTCACTTGTGAGTAGTACACATGGAAGACTGAAAACCACTTGTGTCACAGGCTCCCTGGCCCCTTGAGTCTCATCCCCACACCTGCAGACTCAAGTCTGCCTGTGTCTGCATGTGCTTGCTTACAGTTTTTGTGGCATGGAAAACATCATGGGGTCATCATTCATGAAAAACCTCATGGGGTCATCAGCAGCAAAGAAGCAGAGGAGTGGGTAAAGAAAACTCATACCGAGCAGCAGCCTCCCTTTTTCCACAGTTGGGTTTTAAGAGGAAGGGGGAGTCTCAACTCAAACCTTTTAGAGTCACAAAGGGATGACTTGACAACTTGGAATGTCATGTGCGCCTGGTATGATTCTTATTTGAGTTGCATCACAGGGGAATGTTGACTCACTCGACTTGAGTCAAATCCCACTGGACTTTTCCATCCCTGGAAGCAAGTAGGTAGACAGAGGAGCATCACTCATCTGCTACCTGAAACAACTGGTTCAGTTGGCCTGGCTCAGTGTGACAGCTATGCACAAACCCAAAGAACAAAAGAGTATGATTTTTGTGCAATGATGAATTATTTTATTTAGACACAAGAGAAAAGTACCCATGTTGTAGGAGGAAAATACCCAAGTACTCCATCACCCCCATGTGCAATACCCCCCATGCGCAACATCCTCCCATACGCATCACCCCAGATGAGCAGCACCCCCATGCAAAACACACCCCATGTGCATCAACCCCCATGCTCAACATCCCTCTGATGAGCAGCACCCCTATGCACATTTTTCCCATGCGCAACACTCCCCATGCGCAAGACCCAGATGCGCATCAATCCCACATGCACATCAACCCCCCATGAGCATCACCCCATGTGCAACACACACCCCATGCACATCAACAGCCCATGCACAACACCTGCCCCATGCACAACACCTGCCCCCATGCACAACAGCCCATGCGCAACACCCCCATGTGCAACACCCCCTATGCACATCAACCCCCCATGTGCATCATCATCCCCATGTGCAACACCCCTCTCTAATGTACCCTCCCTCCCAGTGCATCAGGCCCCAGGCACCAATTTGGCTGGATGTTGATCAGCCAGTCTTCAATGTTAAGTATAGGACAGAAACCCATGCCCCTTTTCAGCCACTTAAGGGTTAAATTTCTCAACATCAGTTCTTGGTGGGTGTTGATATCACAGAAGGAATACCCTTTCCAAATTTCATGCTTTTAGGTCCTGGGGTTGGAGCAGAACATCCATCAATTATGGATACTTCAATGTAAAGAATAAGAAGGAAAATGTGGTGCACCTGTTTTCACCCCCTTCTAGTTGGAATTTCTGAAACTGGTTGTTATTGGGTGCCTCCATCATGGAAGGAACACCCTCCCCAAATTTTACACTTCTAGGTCTGGAGATTTTGGCTGGGCATTGGTGAGTGGGTGAGTTGAGTCCGGCAGGTAGGCAGGCAGGCAGGCAGTGACATTTCAGTTATATATACATATAGATTCTTGTAAAATTCTCCTCTGTTTCTTCCTACTTCTGAATAAGCTGCCATATCATTCTGCAGCCCACACAATCACATTGAGAAGGGATGACATATGCTGTCTGCAGTGCATATATGTCACACTTTTCCAATATTGGTTTTAGAGAGACCAGTTGCAGCCTAGCCTACCGCAATGTCATGAGTCCTCGGTTTTGTGTTTATTTTTAATCAAAATGAATATTGCCATGAAGAATCTACTCAGTGATTGTGGCTAGACCGTTTCTTAAATTCATATCCTTTTTCAATTACCTTGTATGTTGTGTCTTTTGGACCTATTGCTTCCCCCAGTCCACTAAAAACTGGATTAGTGCCAGATTAATTTATAGTGGTATCCTACTGATGTAAAATTGCTGACTCTTTACCAAAGTCAATGGAAAATTTTGAGTATTAAAGAAGTCCTACTTTTTCCTTATGGTAAATTGTCATTCTCTGTTTTGGATTCTAGAGACAACACAATAAGTGCAACCAAAAAGTCATCAAATATTTTTGCTGGCTGTGCTTGTGCTGAGATATCTCCAATAACTATAGTAACCAAGTCCCGTATGCATATGTTCTCATTTTTTTGCAATGTGTCATGGATTAGTATCAATGAAATGAAATGTTGAGTAGCAGGATTCCACCCCATCCTTCTATCATTTAGGAAAAATGCTAGTCACCAAGGCTGCAATCCTAAAGACACTTTGCTGGGGGTAACACAATGGGAACACAATGGGGCTTACTTTTGAGTTGACATGGTTAGGCTGGTGCTTTTTTACAACAGTAGGGTGTCCTGTGAGACAGTTATCTAACAAACATCTCCTCAATATGTTTTGTGAAGGTGTTGAGATTTGAACCTGACTTTGCACAGCCCAACCCCATGTTCTCACTACTCTACAGTGCTGGTTCTCTTTGCATGATCTGCAAAGCATAGATGGCAGCATAAATTGTGGGACTGTAGGACTGATTGCTTTCTGAGTAATAAATTCTTATGGGTGAAGCAATTTCATTAATTATTCTTTCCTCGTGGTTGCTTGCTTTCTTTTGTTGTGTAATTACTTTATTAATTTACTTGGTTCAAATCTTGAGCAATGAACACTTTGTTCCTGGCTTCCAATGACGCGTGGTATACAATAATCAGGATGAGATCAACTCATTTGTAGAATGTTAATATGTGTGGATGTGACTTACTGCACCATTCTAAGCTATGTTCATGCTCCTAGGCTACATGGCCTGCACTGCATCCAAGGCAGCTTAGGAGGAAACAGTTCATGGAGGACATAGTGTTTTGGGTGGGGGAAGGCAGAACAGGCCGTGGTGGAATTCAAATAAATTAACAACAGGTTCTATGTCCTGTTGTTATTTCAAACCTATTTCAAAGTGGTTTGTTTCACTGCATTCTGCTGCAAATTACACATCCAACAGTATATAACATGATGGGACTATTCCTAAAAACCATATTTTTAGCCATTTTGTTCATTAGTGGTGTCACCCCCTCAAGGAGCCACCTTTCGAACTACTTGTTGCAGTGGTTCTCGAACCGTCTAGCATGGGACCAACTTTATGGAGGGACAACCTGTCCAGGACCCACTAAAAGCGTTGTCATGGCTGGAAGTGACATTATCAAGCAAATTAAAACAAATAAATAATTATAAGTACTTTAAGTTAATCAAATAAATAACTTTAAACTAAAAAATTCAGTAAGATTTTCAGCACCCAGTTCAATTTTTAAGTTCACTTTATTACTGAATATTACATTTAAATTATTACATATCTATCTATCTATCTATCTATCTATCTATCTATCTATCTATCTATCTATCTATCTATCTATCTATCTATCTATCTATCTATATAAAAGAGAAAAGTCACTGACTGACTCACTCATCAACGCCAAGCCGAAACCACATTTTTGTCTTCTTTGCCATGATCTTGCCCTGCAGGATCAATAAAAATAAAACTCAAGACACTCAGATTACTTTTATTAAAACACAGAAATGGAGTTTCCTGTTTTTTGTCTTCCTGGTAATAACCCTTCACAATGGCACACATTGAAAGAAAGTCATGCTGAAAGATGCCAATTGCAGCACATTTGCTGGCAATCCTGAGGATGGGTGAAAAAGTGTGGCCAGTATTCTGAATGAGTTGTGGCTGACCCCAGAAACTGGCAGAAAGCAGCCGGTGCCAAGTCTGTATTTGGATTATTTTGGAACCTGTGCTGGTTTGTTAACATTCTTTCTCAACCTTTGAATCTTTAAACAAACATATTTACACCGTAAGTCTCCCGCATCCTCTCCTCCAAAGCAAACTCGCGCTACAAAGTCAGCGGACTTTCTGCTGCTTAGGGAAGTGCGTCCATGAATCCCGTTCCATATTTCTCCAGAAAGATAACAGAGCATAGAAATGTGTCATCTGGGTTGAATGTAATTACGATAGCCTGGGATTTTCAACAGCCATGGTAGGAACTGTTCATCACTTTATTTCAAAATTCTATTAGTGTATATCGGGGGATTTCCCAAAAATATGAATCACCAGTATAATCTGGGCATTTCTCCCCCTCCAAAAAAAAAAAAAATGAATTACCAGCATACACATGTTGACTCAGAAATACTGGGCTGTGGGTGGTGCAAGCGGTTAAGGTGCTGTGCCTGTTAACCAGAAGGCCAGGGTTTGAGACCCGGGTCGGCCCCTCAAGACAGGGTGAGCTCCTGTCCTTAGCCCAGCTCTGCGACGCCAGCTGGATCCAATCGTATTGGCTCTGCCTATCCGTTGGACTAATTCAATGGCATGGAGAGGGGGGATTTGCTGCTTGGGTAACAGCCTATCCTCCATAACAATCCAACCCAGGCTTTTGTGCTTCACATGCAGTGTATGCAGTGCAGAGCATGATACCATAGTCTTTCAAAACTGATGGAGGCCTGCTTTGACTCAGAAATAGGTCTCACTGCACAATGGGGCTTGTAGTCCAACCCAAGCTAAAGGCTGCCAACAGGGTGCAGTGACTCCAGCACAGGTTCTGCTGTATCCTGCAGACAGCAAGAAACCATGGAGAGGTAATTAAATGAGTATATATTTGCTTCATTTATTTATCTTATTCTGTGCCAATAGGGACCCCTACGGTTGTACAGACATCCTCATTTTCTGATGGCTTGTTTTCTGATGGTTCCACTCCTTCAATACCTTTCAGTTAGACCCAGAACTCATTCATTCAACAGATGCATCACACTTTCAACCTCTCTCTGCTGGTCTAAAGGCTAAAATTGCCTTCCCTGATGTTGATTTGCAAGTGACATGGTGATCAAACTTTTTTTGGCACTTACTTATGACTTTCTTCAGTAAATAACCATCATTCAAATACATAAGATGTTCATTGCTCACACATGCCTTTGTTCATTTTACTATAGTTTGTTATGTATTTTGGCTATGTGTTATTTAGGCTTTTGCAAGTGATGTTTATGTCTTTTTGGTGACCATTTTGCATTTGCAAGCTGAAAAAGTCTATGGGCAAAATCCAGAGTAACTATGGGGATTCCTTGCTCTGGTGTAAGAACAATTTACTCTGGATTGCAATATGAATTTCCCATAGGTTTTCACTAGGTGGTGCAGTAACAACAGGTGCACGTAATGTCTCTTATGTGCTCATATAGTTACTCTGGATTTGGCTGTATGGCTGCAATCCTAAGGACACTTTCCTGGGAGTAAGACCAATTGAACACAATCGGGTTTACTTTTGAGTAGTCATGGTTAAGATTATGCTCTAGGTTTCACTTTTCAACAGTTTTCACCTTTGGACAGTGCTCTAGTCCTTAATATAATAAGTGGGGGATGTAGTCAGATCTGAGCTGGCAAGAGTCAGGATGGGGCCAAAATAGAGCATAGGATAGTGGCAGAGATGTTGCCCGCCTCTACTCTGAATTTTGCTCCATACTGCCCAGCCCCATCATTGGCACCTTGCCTTCAGCAGCAGAGGTTGCTGGTACCAGCGGTGAGCCTCTGGCACTGGCACCAATTATGCAGCACTTCAAATGTGGCCACCGGCAGTGTATTTTGCATTCTGGCATATTGCCCAATGGGGAACTTGTTTTTCTAGGATTCCCCATCACTTTGAACTAATCCAACACTAACTTCTAGCTTTCTATGGCTAAATAGCTAATGCTTTGCTCAACTGCTGTTTAGCTTTTGTTGCTGTTGTTGCACACAAACCCCAAAAGGAGAGGGTGTCAAAAGCCCAGAAATTTGGGGAGAATCGCGTCACTCAGTAAAATGTGGGTTGATCAAATACACCCCATTGGTAACTGCTAGCCCTCTTATATGTCTGTTTTTTTAAGGATGGTAATGTTTGTACTTTATGAAATAAAGGTCTTATAGGAAAGAGAAAGCACAATTCTCCCTACCCCTCAGGCTGCCATTAAGTTTGTTTGCCTGTGATTCCTTCCAGCTGACAGAGCCAGTCTGTTAGCAGTTAAGTTAAACAGAGCTTGTCCTGTAATAACCCCTGTTTCAGGCTGCTAATTAGTACCAGCACCTAGTCCATATCTCGGCCTGCCCTCCTGCTGGAAGTTGGCGAGAGAAGTTCTAGGCAGGAGTTTGCTCCAGTTGCTTAGCTGAAGCCCATTATCTCCCTGTTGTCACTTCTTAACTCAGAATTTTTGAGGTCTGGGAACTAATAGCCAACAAGACTATGGGTAAGGGGTTAATTTTCAGCAGACAGAAGTGGTGGGCAGACTCCATTAAATAATCCACACAGTTATTGCCAATAGAACCAGAGCTACCATTCAGTGGATGGTGCAAATACCCCCTTTCGGACACATCTCTAGGGCCACATCGGAAGACTTACTCATGCTTCCAACACAGTTGGAAACTGTGCTTCCAGTTTGCCAGAAGCACAGTTTAAGACTTCGGAGAAGCCTGAGAAAGCTTTCCCAGTCGGTCCTGAAGCCATGTGAGGCTCCATTGTGCTGCAGATGAGTGAGGGCAGTGGCTTCATATGGGGACGCAATCATGGACCTTTGCCCCAAGATGTCTCAAGATTAGGTCTGCCACTGGTTGCCAATGACATTTGACCACACACATTCATGAGTTGGTTCTACAAGCCTGGTGATATTGTTACTTGCTTTTATAAACAGTTGTGAGATGATCACCTAGCATTCAGAGAAATTGGAGAGCATGTTTTCCAACTGCAGTTCCCAGCCACTAACCTTCTTTGACAACCACAGGAAAGAAAATTACTTAATCCCAGACATGAAGAAGTTGATGCAAAACAGGTCCTTATTGGGTTGTTTTATCTCCAAATTGTTATAAAGCATAGAAGGCGGGAGTGGAAATCTATAAACAAATACACATAATAAATCTATAAAGAAATCACTGGAATTATTCTCTGCAAACTATTTGGCAAATTTAGTCCCTTTTAAAAATCAAATTGTTTGCGGTTAGATCACGTTTTTCTGCATGGTCTTCCAAAAAATAAAAAACATGTTCCAGGAATAGCCAGAATGAAAGAGAATGAACTTGCTAAACTGCACACATGGTGGGTATATACATTAAGTATTCGGTCTATTTGTGGTCTAAAATTCCCTGTGACAGGACACACGGTGGGGTGTGAAATGCATCAGCTTTGTGTGGATCATTCAGGTACAAATCATGCAGAACACAGCTGGTCCAGACATAATCTCACTTATTGTTTTGATGGATGGCTTCCTCAAAGTCCTTTGCAAGAACCCCTGGGAAGCATTTTCTGCTTAGAACAGCATAGCCCACCAAGAACTACAGAGTCTGTGAAAGGTCTGTTTAAATGAATGAGATGTGCGCCTGAGTAATGTTTGGAGACGCGTCTTAGGGCTTTTTCCATTCTTGAACATCAACTTTCAAAAGTTTTGAAAAGTCCACTTTTCACCATGATTTATCAAGGCAGAAAAAGCAGAGGAAAAAGTTGGGGGTTTTCTGGTATTTTTGTAGCCAACAACCTTGAGAATATAAATCTGATAAAATGAAAAGCATTTAAAAGAAGAGTTTGGAAAAAATAGGAGGCATGAGTGAGAAGAAAGTCGTAATTTCACAGGGCCTTTCTAGAAGGAACTGTACATGTTGACACTGATGAACTAGAGATAACAACTGGTCTGCAAGCACACACCTGTGCCTTTTGTTCCTTTGCTGATGTACCCTTTATTTTTCTTGAGTTAAAATGTTATCAACCATCTTATTTTTCACTGTTTACAGTGACAAAAAGAAATTAAGGAAAAAGAATTATAACGACTATTGGCCTGAAAATACAAGGTTTCAAAACACTGATTGTCCTATGGGGTGGTACATAAACTATTGGGAAGAAAAGAGGTATTTAATAAGTAAAAGTTGTCCTCATTGGTACAACCCCAGGCCACTTTGGAATTGCTACATGATCTTCAAAAGAAAACGTTCCACGACTACTGTATGAAAGGGAATATGGTTGATGGAAAATGTATTTTTAAAAGATGTTCAGAAGTTCCAAAATATGGGGTATTGTGTATAAAAAATACAAAAAGTCCACAATTACTTGCATTTATATAATGCATTTCAAATGTTTAGAGTGCTTCATGAACATAGCCTAAGGAACCCTTAAAACAGTCCAGTAACATAGACCAGTTTCACTTTGTATAAGGAATTCCATCTTTCCCATACAGACGCAAATGCCCAAAGTGGCTTACAAAGGTTTGTTCCTCAACACCTCATGTCTTCCCAACACCCCAGTGAGGTCTGTGAAACTGAGAGTGAGTGACTGGCCCCAACGCCACCCAAGGTCACCAAAAAGCTTCATGGTCAAGAAGGAATTTGAACCAAGACCTTCCAGGTCTCAGTACAACTTCCTAACCTACACTATTTTTGCTCTTTATTTCCTCACTCCCCAGTTTTATCTCCCCATAACAGGTGGTAGATCAAAGCTGGTAAATAAATTGAATAAAACCATCCAACGAGTCCATGGCTTGGATTCTAACCAGAGAGGACCCAGCTCAATCGTTCCCAGCATAATCTCTATATTACAGCAGTGTTCATATCAAGTTTGATATGTTGTATAAATGCTAAATGCTGCTTAAAATCTTGGCATTACTACAATTAAACATAAGGTAGTCAATGTAAAACTCAGACGTAAAAGCACGTACCATGAACGGATGCATTAACAAAAAATGTCAAAGTCAAAACATAAAATCTGTATGGGTTATATAGTAAACCAAATGTATCTAGCCCTCCTATAATGATCATGCATCATGCTTTGCACACCCTGATATGCTTCTGTGCTTCATGGCCAGCTGGTTTTCACAACATCCCCCATTTGTTCTGAACAAATGCTCCTCCAAAGACTAAACCACACGAATTCAACTGTTTCATCTCATGCTTTTTAGCAGCGCTCAGATCTTAGCTGGAGTGCTTTGTTGAGGTTTGTGTTACACTTCAAGCACAATCCTAACCAAGTCTACTCAAAAGTAAGTTCCATTATATTAAATGGGTCTTATTCCCAGGAAAGAGTCTTTAGGATTGCAGCCAAGAAACATGGAGGCAAACTGGCAAGACTTCAAGGAAAAGCAGTGAAGATGACAGTTTTGAACACAAAATCTATGAGAACACCTTAATAGAATTTGGCATAATTTCTTCAAAGAAACAAGACCATAGAGAGAAATGCAATCAGGGTTTTCAAAAAAGAAAAAAGTTTCGTTGTCACCTGAATAGCACCAATTCTGTACCAATGATTAGGACAGTAGTACTAAAAGATATCTTTTATAGGTAAAAAAAAACCTACCATAAGAAGCAAGCTTTGCCTGTATATCCTCTCCCCTCAATAATACACAAGATGAGGGGGGTTGAATTAGAAAAGGGCCACAATTTTTTGAGTTGGTATCCATAATAGTGCAGGAAATTCAACACTCCTATTACCTATTTTTGTGCAGTCTTCTTTCTTGGAGGAGACAACAAGCTACTACCTGTTCCTCTTTTGTGCATTTTCAAACAGATTTAAGTTAGACAATTCTCCAAATCCAGAGTAACTATGGGAGCACGTAAGAGACATTGCGTGTACCCACAGTTACTGCACCACCTAGTGAAAACCTATGGGAAATTCATATTGCCATCCAGAGTAACTTGTTCTTACTCCAGAGCAAGGACACCCTGTAGTTACTCTGGATTGCGCCCAATGTCTGCTGACAGTCCAAACTTCCAAAAAGGATCAAGGCTGCTCCATATTGCATCGTTATCCCCTCCCAAAGTAGACGTCTTTGATACATACCTTACAGTCCTCGCCCAAGAATTTCACCACAAGCATGCCTACGCCAAGCAACACTGAAGAATAGCTCTGGGGCTTCTTTGACCAGTCATTTATTTCAGGGTAGACACAGGTCCTATTCTTAATCCTGCCTGGTTGTGACCATCCTAACTAAAGGACCACATCCCAAACAGTCTGGAGCAGGCAAACACTCAATCCTCAAAACCAAGACAGTGAGATGAAGACTAAAATAGACTCTAGAAGCAACCAGTTTACCGTAGATGGTGAAGAGATGTCATTTGTAAGCCAAACTTCTACTGAAGGTCAATGCAACATTGCAGCATGATGACTGTCTTCACATCTAAGCTGCTTCCCTCCAGAAATGTAGTGTGTTTTTTTCCAGCCAACTTGCCTTGTGTAAGGGGTAAGGGGCAAAAATGGCCACCCACCGATTCCTTGAAAGCTGATCAGCTTTGCGTTTTTGCCACTGACAAAAGGCCCTGAAGTGGATTTGTCTTGTGATTTGAATATGAAGCCACTTTTTCTAATACACTATAGCAGGATTTGATTGATTGATTGATTGATTGATTGATTGATTGATTGATTGATTGATTGATTGATTGATTCACTGCCTTTCTACCTTAAAAGGATACTCAAGATAGCTGATTTTGCTCAAAGTTGCCTACAGACCCTCTCCAGAGGAGACAACTTATCACTTGGACTGTGCAACACACACACAAAACCAAATTCTACAATTAAAAGAACAAGACTAGCCCTATAATCCAGAGTACCTACGGGAGCATGTAAGAGACATTACGTGTACCCGTAGTTACTGCGCCATCTAATGAAAACCTATGGGAAATTCATACTGCCATCCACAGCAAATTGTTCTTACACCGGAGCAAGAACTCCCCGTAGTTACTCTGGATTGTGCCCTTAGAGCACAATCCTAACCATGTCAACTCCAAGGTAAGCCCCACTGTGTTCAATGGGTCTTACTCCTAGGAAAGTGTCTTTAGGATTGCAGCCATAGTTTGTATCGTCAAGACTACATGATGACTTGAGTCCATGGAAGCCAATTGATGCCTTTATGTTTCCAATATTGTGAATCTGCAGCACTGAGTATTTGATAAGATTGCCATTTATCAGCTTTCCTACATTTACCATCTGACCAAGATCTGACCAAGCTACAAGATATTCATGCTCTTGTCTCCTCCAGGGTGGGCTATTACTTTACATGGAGATGCCCATGACATATGTTACAGCATCCATCCCAGGTGCTAGTCATGACCTTGAAAGCCTCAAATACATTGGGATCTGGACATTTACATTCTGACCTCAAACCACAATTTGAGTTGAGTACTTAGCTTTCTGAGGCAGACCTATACTTTGATAGGGAAAGCTGAACTAATGCCACTACCAGGTGCAGCATCTCCCCCCAACTGAAGTATTTCTGAAAGGGACAACAAGACAATGCTTTTCTGGATACTTACAGGAGTAAGGACTTACAAGCAGTAAGATGATACTTGTCTTGTGAGATATTTTTTCCTATATCTCACTTTTTCTGGATTCATATATGGTATCTCACACAGTAATCCACTGGGTGTCTTGAAACCAAAAGCTGACCTCTCTCAAATTGGTTTTATTCTCTGATAGCGGCATGCAATGTCACATGAGAGCCATCCACCTTATTATCAGACTTCAAAGGCAGCGTCCTTGGGAATTTGAGTCACATGCTATCAACTGCATTCCTCAACAGCACCTTGCAAGGAAGTAAAACTATGTGCACGGGAGGGGGGTGGAGGAGGCTTGGCTCTTATCCCATTCAAAGAATTCTAGCGCAAACAAGCCATTGGTTCAGTTTGTCCTTGAGAGTCACCAAATGCCTTTCCTTACTCTTCAAATTCCCTTTGCTTTCTCTGGCATCTTGGTGAAATGTCAGAATAACTGTACACATTTTTGAAAAAAACTTACCTTCTTTCTGATTTCCAGAATCAAACACATGAATCATTAGGAAAAATGCATGTGTTTAAATACAGAGTCTAGCATACAAATTGTAATTCTAGATCAGACCAGTGGTCCAGCTAGTTTACAGCCCAATCCTAAACTAATCCAATCCCAGTCCTGTCCAATCCAGCACTCAGTAGTACAGTGGTGCCAAAATGTAACTAATGGGGCCAGGGCAGATGCTAGCGTCTCCTCATGGTAAGGAAATGACCTTACCCTGCGGTAAGCCTTGGCCACTCCAGTGGGTTTCCTCAGGTCAATGGAAAATGGGGAAATGGGTTTTTTTCTGGGCTGTGCCAACTATTTCATTGGTGCAAAATGAAGAAGGCCTACATAGGGCTCCACGGTTCAAGGGGCATAGGATTCTGCAGCAACCTCTGCATAACCAAGGGCTTTGGTATTTTGAATTTTTGAATTTTTTTCCACTTTTTAATCTCTCCATACTACTCATGATCTTTAGCTCCAATCCTATGTACATTTTCGTGTGAATAAACCACATTGGACTTGGAACAATAGCACAAAGAAGTTGAGAAGACATGCATATGATCAGGCTTTCATAAACCCTACCATGTGCCATTTTGCTAACCTTTTTGGTAATATAATATGTCCTAATATAAGTCTTTCTTTCAAAGAAAGATGGGTAGATATGGGGGTTTTCACCAAACATTTATGGGGAGGAGGGAGATGCTAGACCAGTGTTTCCCAAACTGTGAGTTAGGACCCACCAATGAGTAATGTGTCATTAAAAGTTTCTGAAATATTGTATTAAAAAATCATTGCAAGCACACTTGCCCAGTTTGCAGGAGAAGATTACAGCAGTGGAAAATCCTGAAGGAGACAACACTCTTGTGACTAACCTGTAGTATGAGGTAAGCTTCATACCCCCAAATAAAAATGTAATATTTTCTGATTTTCTCTAGTAATTGGCATGCTGATGATCACCTCTGAACCTAGTTTCAGCCTTTTGTCTGGCCTGGTAGTCCCCAACTACACATCCTGATTTCCACTTCAACCATCTGAGTACTCTGTAATGACTAAAGGTTTTGGGGAAACCGTCCTTTAACTCCACGTCTAAAGGAAGTCTAGAAAATATCTACAACACATGCTAAGTGTAAGGTCTCTAGCAGCCTTTGGAGTACAAGACCCCAATTGTTATTAATTAATTATAGGTTATTATTAATAAAAAGTATTAATTCTTCTTTAACTTTTTGTCTTCTAAAGCGATATGGGTCATAACTATCATTTTTTAAAATGGTCCTGGTCCTAAAAAGTTTGGGAAGCACTGCCCTGATAGGCAAAAATGATATGCAAAAATAATCCTTCATAGTGATTATGGATACTTAATGCAGAACTCAATGCAGAAATCAAAATTCTTTCCAGCTTGTGGGTGGCAGAGAAAAGAAAAATAGATCCCTAATTTCAGATTTCTAAGGAGTCGAACGTAAGATTATCTAGCTGCATGATGCTCTGTCTGGCTGAGAATTATGATCCAGCCTAAGAATTGTGGTATAAATGCCAGCCAATGTTTTTCAACCAACTTTGTTTCTTCGGGGCATTCTTTTGGTTGCAGTAATACCCCAGCTAGACGTCAGCAATGCAAAGCATCATTGCACCAACAGGTAGGAAAAATATTCTTCATCACTCACTGGAGTCACAATGTACTTGTGTCTCTTTAGCTCGTCAGACCTTTTTGTTAAGTGCAAACAGATGCAATTATGATTTTTTTCCCCTTGTCATTGGTTTCTCAGTGCAGATCTTGGTTTTCTTTTCCTGTTCAAACTGTGCCATACTCAGCCTGCACAAAAGATGGTTATGGTCCAACAAACTATTTCCCATGAGAGAGGAGAGCTTGAAGTAAACTAACTCAAAAACATACAAAACAACAGGATTACAAGGCTGAAATCTCAGATGAGCAGTCTGTGAAGAATCCAGTCTGTGGACTATGGCGGCTGGCAGCTTTCCTGTATGCTGTTTTCCTATAAAGGGACCTCCCCTGAACAGAAAGCATCTTTCCCAAGCTCTTATGCTAACTTTTTACAAGTGTGCCATCCAAAGTCTAGATACATTTCTATAAGATAGTGAAAAATATACTGCATTGGATTTATTTATTTGTTTGTTTGTTTGTTTGAAGGATTTATACCCCACCTTCCCATGCCAACGCAAATGCCCAAGTATCTTGCATAGCATTTATCTTTTTGTCTTCACAACCAGAAGTTGTGTGAGGTTGACCACTGTAAACAGGCAGCTCCTATAATTCTTGCAGATGGAATGCTTCATGGCGTGGTCATCACATCCGGCATCATGGCTGCAAAAGATCTGGCTGTGAAGGCAAGATGGAGAGCGCTTTACACAGGTGACACTGATCCTGCAAAATCTTAGTGTAGTGTTTCGTCCCTTCTCCAGGCACGCCACTGACTCATGCCAAATACTTTGCTTGTGCAAGTCCATAGAAAGCAATGTGGCAGGACATGGTGGAAAATTCAAGACAGCATCTGGCATGCTTATTTGTTGTCAAGATCCAGTCCGATCCCTACCTTTCCTGTTCCTTATCCATCCCAAGATTCCCCCATATCCTCACCTGCCCTGGTACATCTCTCTCTCTCTCTCTCTCTCTCTCTCTCTCTCTCTCTCTCTCTCTCTCTCTCTCTCTCGGCAGCAACATGCCATTTCTGGTAATACCACACACAGTTTATGACTGCAGAATGCAAGTTCCATCATATCTCGTTGATAGGTAGTCCTGCTGTTTTGGACAACATGCTGTTTTTGGGCAAAACAGAGCAGTAAAAAGATAGTTATAATTTGAAATGTCATTATCCCCTAATCTAAAACATTCTTTTAAGAAGCTCCTTCTGGAATCTCCTGTTTTTCAACTAAACTATTATAATGAACATCATCAAAATCAGGGATTACAATGTCCAGAACTAGAAGAGTAGAATTTTGGCATATGATGTGACACGCATAGAAATTGTGATACAAATAAACTCTACAGAGCTTGAGGCTACCCATAGATTGTCCACATCCTCTTGTGTCATCTAATAGTGGGGAGAGGAGAGAGAAGCTTAAAAATACACTGTGCTCTAGAATAAACAACTAGTTTAGTCCAATCTCATGAGAAGATAATACAATAAAAATAATCACCAGTCATTAGCATATGTAAAAAATTTCCATATCTCCCAAATCTGAGCAGTCTATTTTGCATACAGTATAAATTATTCCCTAATTATACACATCAATCATATTTATTTGTTCATTTTTATACCCGTTACTTTATGTCTCTGTTCCCTGCATGTACTATAAAAGGCTATAAAACAATTAGCATAAAGTACTTTCCTGACATTTGCTCTTTTCGGAAAAGAATAAGATGGGGATTTCATTTCCAAATGCCCAGAAATGGAAACAAATCGGACACATTCAATTTGAAATGAGAACAAATAGACTTCCCTACTATTCTGTCCAGGGGTCTTCTTGATATAGTACACACCCATACGAAGTACTGGCACCTCTGCGTAAGTTAACACACTTATGTGGGTGAATAATGGCACACAGACACATGGAGACACATACAGGCGAGTCCCTGTGAGTACTGACAGGTGAGTACCAGCACCTATTTTTTCCAGAAAAATAGCATTGGTTCTGTTTAAAAGAAACCAGCAATAACTGGAGCTGCAATGCACAGTTCCCTTCTCTCTGACACCTTGCTGAATATCCATTATTCTGCCCTGGAATACAACATCTATTTACTCATAGCAGTGGCGACTTTTTCAGCCACACTGCCTTGGTACAACTCTATGTTCTATAGTGCAATCCTAAGCATGTCTACTCAGAAGTAAAACCAATTGTGTTCAATAATACTCCCAGGAAAGTGTGGGAATACTATAGCACCATGCAGGAGGAACCATATTAGCTGCTGCCGATAGTGGCAGATTTAGAAGTTGGAGGTGAAATGGTTTTTAAAATAGATTGGTCAAACTTTTTTAACTTCCAGCTGTGGCCTTTATCTACAACTGGGAGAAGAAGAGAAGTGGTAGAGCAAGTGTGACGTAGACGAGAGTGGTAGATTAGTTTACCTCTGTCACTCCAAAGTTCCTCTTTTGATCCGTCTCCACCTCCTTTTCCAATCCAGATAAAGGATGTTGCATTGCCATGGATGATGGAGTCAGCATTTAACATGCCATCTCAGATACCAAAAGATTTTGGGGCACTCAAGTTTCAAAAACAGAGTTCCAAAAAGAAAAAGGCTTTCTGTCTTTCTGTCCATCTATACATCCTCCTCCCCTCAGACACCAAAAAATATGTGGGAAGGGAGCCTTCACCACAGGATCAGAAAACAGGGGAAGCTACACCTGAGATATGCCCCTGCTGTTACTTCACCATATCCAACAATATAAGATTCAGGGCACAATCCTAACCAATTTAGAGCAGCACAACTCACCCATCTCCAGGCCTTCTCCTGGTTTCTGTGGTGGTGTGGACATGCTGGTGCAAGTCTGTGCACTAGCCTAACCTCTGTCCCCAGGGACTAGTGTTGGCTCAACTGGGGATTAGGATTGCAGCTACTTTATAGTAAAATACACTTCCACCAGAATTTTTTTACTCACATGAACACAAGAGCCCAAGATACAGCAACATTTAAGCAATATACACTTAACTGAAGGCTGGTCACAATTTGGGATACAGATAATTGATCTGTTCATGGATACAGTTAATTGGCTATTGTGCTACAATCCTAAAGACACTTCCCTGTGTGTAAGACCTATTGAACACAATGGGGCTTACTTCTCAGTAGACATGGTTAGGATTGTGTTACATGTATATGATGTCAGTATGCAGTCATATACTCTGCATCTAATTGGTCCAGTATTGCAGTTTGATATTTAGAATAAACCCAGACACAGTTATTCACCCCAAAGCATGTGCATCATGAAGACTCATAATGAAGCTACTAAGCCTCTTGATGTGTTGCAACCAAAGACATACATGTGCAAAAACACTGCCAATCCTGAAATGTTGGTAGCAATAAATGGAACAAGACCAAAACCAAAACAGATGGCTGGTTTGCAGACACCCACTGCTTAGAGCTTGGAAAACTGAACTGGAAACAGAATGCTTCATATGGGTTTTGTGAACCACTACATACCTTTGAAACGGAAACAAAATTTATGCCCCTATACAATTCTGTGCACTGTTGGGATTATTTATTTTATTGCCTGCTTTTCATCCTAAAAAATCATCATTTTTCCCCCCTCTTCTAAATCCAGGTAGAATTGTGCTCTTGGGAAATAATGACTATTATCTCCAACCTAGGCTTTACCACCTCAAGCAGTTTGTGGCTCTGACAGCTGTGCACACTGATGCCCCGTTGACTTCAACGGGAACTCAACATGCATAACTGTGGCCTGGGCTGCAGCCGCAAGCTGAGTCTGGTGCCCTCAGAGAATGGCTGGTGTCTGAGACGACACCAGCCATTTTCTAAGGTACCGCAGCCTATTTTCTAAGGTTGTATTTTGTATTAACCTCCTGACATTGAACGCATTCAGTGCCACCAAGACACAAAGGCTCCTCCATGAAGATTTGACTGACTATAAATAGCCAGCAGGATAAATAGACAACTGACAATTACAGGCTGCAATTCCAGCCTTAGCATGTAGACAACACCTGTTAATAGGCAACGGTTACCCATTTATTTGTTTGTTTTAAAACATGAAGTGTTTACAAAGATCAACCTCAAAATGACCGACTTACTGTTTTCAGTGAAAATGCAACCTCCTAATGATCACTTGCAGGTATTTTCATAGCCTGCCATACTGTACTTAATGTTATTGCTTTCATTCCAGTGGCAGTCTTGAAAACATCGCTACATGCATGGCAATGTCATTTAAATTTTTAGAAACAACCATGATATCAGCACATTTTAACCAACTGTTCTCTTAGGCTTCCAAAGATTGGGATGCTTTGAAATAATCTTCCAAAGGATCATAAATAATTATGTTGCCCTGGAATTTAATTTTTAACAGCAGCCAAAAGTATACACTTAGAGAAAATAATTCCCCTTTCCGAGCATGTTTATAGTATTACCCTTGATAACTGGCAAAGAGGCACTTTCCCAAGGGGTGTTCATCTGATGTTTACAAGGCGGAGATTAATAACTGTCCCTGTTCACGTTGGCACAGGACATCAGCACATTTTTTCTAGTGGTTGTCTGCTGGTGTTCCTTCTGTATCTTGTTAGATTGTAAACCCTTCTGGGACAGCAACCGTTTAGTTAGCTGATTTTTCTCTATAATCCATATTGTGAACATGTTTTGTTGAAAAGGGATATTTATGAGATTTTTACAGAGTCGGTGTGTATTATTGAATGTTTTGTTTCATCCAGTCACCAAGTCCTTCCCACGGGCCTGGGATGCCTGACTCTTATCCCATTTTGCTGTTATTAATATCATTGCAAAATATAAACTGTTCCAAGTAAAGAGCTTAGGTGCTCTTCAAAGTGTTTTCAAATAGCATCGAGGACACCAATCACTACAGGGATCACTTTGGCCTTTTTCTGCTACAGCCTTTCAATTTCTATTTGTAAATTTTTGTTATTTTGTAATATCAGCCTCTTTAATGTGAATAATGTGCTACTAGGATAATTATGCCTTGAATTAAAACCTTTATAGGTTCACGTCCATTTTATTGCTTCTCCTTCAACATGATTAGGAGGCAGGTAATGAAGTACTCCTTAATTACCATCAGTTCTAATCAGCTCTTACAAGTCCGCTGGGAAGGTTTTAATGACTGCCTTCCTTTCCTTATTATTTACAGCCTTTCGTAATTCCTTTCCTTATTATTTTGCTTGTTTATTTTATAGCAAAAATATAATATTTTGCTATAAAAGTAATGGAAGGAACCCAATTATTAAATCTCTCGCTCCAGGGAACAAAAGGTGACTGGGGGTCAATTAAGTAGTAATTCATTACTTCCACAGCCATAATGAAGCAATAAATTGGATAGGAGCTACAAAAAGGCACTACTACAAAAAGGCACCAGAGTAACTACGGGAGCATGTAAGGGACATTTACATTGACGTAGTTACAGCACCACTTAGTGAAAACCTATGGGAAATTCATATTGCAATCCAGAGTAAATTGTTCTTACACCAGAGCAATGACTGCCCATAGTTACTCTGGATTGCACCCTATAGCCCTATGTGCACTATATCAACTAGCCTCAACATAGGCTATATGGAGCTCCACTTTAATTCCACTTCCAGATAAGAAAAAAGCAATGCTTCAGCTGTTGTAGAGGACACTGGTTATAGAAGTATCATTTATCTTAAAATGGGAAGGTGCTCAATCCTTTGTGAACTCTGTGCTTGTTCTCATCCATATGCTTATTGGGCCCAAATGAAACTTGAATATATCCCCATGAAATCACTGAGAAACAAATTCTTCTTAGTATGCTCACAGATGAATTCACACATGCTTGAACCACAACAAAGTCTGGTTTCTGCTGTTTTTTTCAATGGCATCTCACTCTCCACCTTGCACACTGCCACAGGAGGGAATGATTTACAACCTTTTCCATTTCTGGTAGAATAAAGAGCTACCTCACTGCTGAAACACAGCCTGCTTCAAGAGAAAAAATGCAACAGGCAAACAGGTGCAAAAGCTCCTGTATGATCCACACTATACACACAGTGGAGATAAGTGCACACCTACCCACTATGTCTGTCTTCCCTTCATTGTCCCTTAGATCAATTTGGGGCATAATGCTCTCACACTGAGTCTGGGTGTACAATATTCAGTGTTCATAGTTCCAGATCATGTGGTTGAGTGTCACACCATTGTCATGGAAAACCTGGTTTTACACATTTGAGCTCTGAATGATATATCCCCATCGGTGGTGAGATTCAAATAAATTAACAACAGGTTCTATGTCCATAGAAAAACAGGTTCTATGTCCCAATAGTAACCGGTTCTCAGAATCAGGCACTCATTAGCAAAGGGTTCTATAGAACCTGTGAGAACCCCCTGAAGCCCGCCACTGAAAAACACCATCAGGGATGGGATTGATTCACTGGATGGGAAAGGAATACAAAGCAATTTTCACTCCTTTCCACCAGGCACATCCAGTCAGACCCAACGATGCATTTCCTTCCAGCATTCCATTCCAAGAGGGAGAATACAACTGCATTTACTGAACAATTTTCCAAAGAATATAATCCAAAACATGTCAAAACCATTTACTTAGAATACGACTGCATTTCACTGGTTTGGCTTGTTGCACCTTATCTGCTACTAGTAGGGCCATTTTCTTATTGCTTGCATTATATTCCACAGTATGTATTCTCAGAGAGAAGATATGTACCATTAGTTGGTTGAATAAATGCTTGTGCATTCATCCCCTATGATAATGTACTGTACATGTGGATAACATGTAGATTTCTTACACACGAATGCTACATGGGAAGAATATTGTCTCATAAGTCCTGATCTTTTGTGAGAATTTTGATTAACAGCTGCTCCACCTGCAGACCACTCAGAACTCCCCTTCTGCTCTAGTATAATTATTCTATCCACTGCCACTATCTTGCCAATTCTCAAACTCCACTGATATTTTTTCACTCCTTATCTAGATCTCCTGTTTAGTCTGTCACCCAACTCACTTGATATCCTTTGACGGTGCCTTGATCGTCTGTATGATTCTTCTCAATTGCCATCCTACAGTTGTCCTTCTCCCATTCTGTAGCACCACCTGCTGTTCCAGATCCAGTCCTCTTTATTTCTTGAGTCCTCTCTCTCTCTTTCTTTTTTTTCTTTCTTTCTTTCTCTCTCCCTACTTCCATTTGTCCATCTTTACTAGTCCCTTTACATTCATCACATTAAAGTGAACATTTCATGGCCATCTCTTTTATCTCCTTCAATGAACACTTAATCAGAAAAAAATGCTTTCATGTTGCTAAATCAGGGCCGGTGGACAAAACTGGGCTGACAAGAGACATTGCCCTCTATCATTAGCCTGGCCTAAATATATTAATTACACAGGCTGCCCTTTGATTGTTGAAGTGTGGAGAGCGTTGGGGCTAGTGGCAAAGTAGTAAGAACCGCAATTCTTCTCCTCCCCTCCCATGTCCGTTCTCTTCCATTCCAGCCCTGAGTTGTCTGCTTCCAACACTTTTGGGTTTTGGGATCTACTTTCTCATCGCCACACATCCCTTTGCACCTTGGTTTCTGAAGTGCTTTGTAAGGGGAAAGAAGGACTAAGAATGGCAGTGTCTCCATTAAAGATATCAGTTTGACCTAGTTCTCAATGAAGGGGTAAACCTCTAGCTATATTGCCAAGTTGACTGAATGGTCCTCTGTCCAAAACAGAACAAAAAACGTCTCTGCCCATGTGTGGTAGAAAGGTTCTAGCTTTGCCTTTTTCTTCCCATGCAAGTTGGTGGCAGCGGTGTCTTCTTCTGTAAAAAAAAAAAAAATTGCAATATTCTACCTGTAGACCCCACCAGAACTCTGAAATGGGCAGCCACTGAAACCTCCTAGGAAGTTCTAGGTATGGAAGACACACACTCAGAAAATGCATTTACATACATTTGTACAGTACATACATATTAAACACAAACTTAAAATTCAGGTATGCCCCTGAAGAATTTCCTATTATTTGAAAACTCATTCTCCTTTTGAATGAATGTATGGACAAACATTGTATCATACCTTCGTCATAATTTGGTAAGGTAGGTCAGGACCAGATGAAAAAGTCTTCAGCCGATGGGACACCATTGGGGTAATCATTGTCCATAAGCATTTCACAGATATTTACAGTATTTTCATGTTTAGTTCAGTACAGACAGTGCCTAGATCTAAATGGAAAGAAGAAAATTTTCATCAGTGAACTACCTGCTGCAAATGGAGTGGATCTGGCAGCAGTCCACAAAGTCCCAATGTCATTTGCAGCAGCACAAACCTGGGGTTTGCTTTCCCAACCCCACAAAGGCTTATGCTTGGCACATTTCATGCCAAACAACCTGCCCTTCTCTGAGGTCATGTCTGTCTCCCAATCAGGCCACGGTCCAGGGCAATAAGTTCAGGCCCCAAAGGCAACATGAGCAATTACCTGGTTAGGAATGTGCAGAAATGTCTTTCCACAAAGTGACAGAACAACAACAAAACCAGCCAGCCCTCAGAGCAGTGAATTATCCCACTGTCTATGAGCTGTGTGGGTGTAGGATGGACACTGTTTTGACTTCGAGTGGCACCTCAAGGCTTCTATGCACCAGTTGAGGCTGAGCTGAACCACAAGTGAAACATAAATAGCAACCATTCTCCATTTTCAAGACAATTCACTGGGGTCACAACTGAGTTGAGGACTGGAGATTCAGAAACTGCAGTCTCTGAAGGCCAAGTCAGGCTCCAGGTCTCTGTGGACCTCACACAAAAACCCTGTTTCTTTCCAAAAGACAGCAGAGATATGTAAGCTGCACATTCCAAGTGTATAGAATTGCCATAATTCTTGTCCACAAAATCAGGGCAGGACTATCTGTCCCATTTGCCAGTTTGTGGACACAGTCCCCCCAAATTGGGATTGTCCCTGTTTTTCAGGACATATGGCAACCCTACAAGTTTCATAGGGCGCAATCCAGAGTAACTACGGGGAGTCCTTGCTCCGGAGTAAGAACAATTTGCTCTGGATTGCAATATGAATTTCCCATAGGTTTTCACTAAGTGATGCAGTAACTACAGGTGCACGTAATGTCTCTTACGTGCTCCCGTAATTACTCTGGATTGTAGGGTAAGTCAGACTCTTGGTCCTTCTAGCATAGCCCAGTCCTGTCTATTATGGCTTGCAGAAGAATTTGGAGATTTCAAAGTTCTGTCTCGGCTCTGCTTCTTGTTCCTTTCATGGTCATGCCAGCACATCAGCCAGAGACCTTCTGCATACCAGGAACATGCTCTACCATTCAGACTGCAATCCTATAAAGTACACACTTTCCTGGGAGTAAGCCCAGTTGAACAAAACTGGATTTATGAACTGACATGCATAGGATTGTGCTGTAGGTTATTGAACTCTTTTGTGGTTTCACAAGTTCCAAGCAGGGACTGCAGTAGCAATTGTGGTGAATATGGGACCTTTCATTATGACCTTGCCATAAACCAAGCAGCTTTTGAGGGCCTTGTTGGGGGAGGGGGGAGGCCACACTGAGATTACAGTCTCAACAAACACATACAAACCAGTGATTCTCTAACTGGTGGCTCATAATCCACTAGCCTCAAAACTACTGCCATTGCCCCCTTAAGGGGTCGGGAATGACAGTGACATGGTCCCCAAGATCACACCATGGTGGAGGACATAGGGGCTTCTTGGCAGCTCATGCTAGACCTTTCCTTTACTCCATAAGGTGTTAGGAGCCCATGGAACCCTCCACAGGGCTCCCTACACCTCTGAATACTGGAAAAAAGTGTTTGTGACCAACTTCTGGTTTCATGATCACAACCAGAAAAAGGGTTGCAATAATCGTTTTCCAGTGTTTAGAGGTGTGGAGAACCCTGCAGAACACTCCAGGGATTCCCTGCACCTTTAGGATGCTATCAGGGACTAGAGTGAATTTTTTAAAAGTCCTTGTGTTACTTGCAGAAATCATATATGCATCGAATTATAAATCCTGAGTTTTATTCATCAACTAGAAAAAACGTACCTGCATTGCAGGAGTAAAATTCCCCCTGTACACCATTCCCCGACTGCACAACAACCCCATGCGCATTAACCCCCCATGTGCAACATCTCCCACATGCAACATCCCCCATGTGCAACACCACCCTTGCTCGTCAACTCCCCATGCACACCATCCCCCCTGTGCACTGCCCCCCATGCACACCATGTGCAAGACAACCCATGAGCTCCATTCCCCCATGTGCATCAATCCCTCCATACACATCGTCCCCTCATGCACACCGTCCCCTCATGCGCACCATCCCCCCATCCACACCATGTGTAACACGCCCATGCGCATCATCCTCATGCACATCATCCCTCATGTGCATAAACACCCCATGTACATCAACATCCCTTGCGCATCAACACCCCATGTGCACCATCCCTCACGCACAAACCCCCATGCACACAATCCCCCCATGCTTACCATCACCCTCTGTGCACCCTCCCTGCATCAGCTGGATGTTGATCCAGTCAGTCTTCAATGTTAAGTATAGGAGAAAAACATTTTGCTCCCCTTTTTACCCCCTAAGGATTGTATGTCTCAACATCGGTTCTTGGGGGTGTCCATGTCACAGAAGGAAGACCCTCCTCTAATTTCATGCTTCTGGGTCCATGGATTGGGGAGTAAGCCCTATTGACCATATTGGGATTTACCCATAGCAGCCACAAATCCTCTTCAGGATGTTGGATAGCCCATGTTGGCACTATTGCATCACTTGGTATGGTGATTTAGGTTGGAATGCATGGCCTGCCACATTAAATTCAATGAGACTAGCCCTACAATCCAGAGTAACTACAGGAGCGTGTAAGAGACATTACGTGTACCTGTAGTTACTGCACCACCTAGTAAAAACCTATGGGAAATTCATATTGCAATCCAGAGCAAATTGTTCTTACACCAGAGCAAGGATTCCCCATAGTTACTCTGGATTGTGCCCTTACCTGAGGAGAACTGCAGAGGTTTGGTATGCTCTCCTTTGGTCTGAAAGCATACTGAAAAAACTTTCTGCCCAATCTTAAGTTCAGGCATGGACACACAGCAATGTGCACAGAAGTTGTTGGTGGCTATTCCAGAACCATCACCCCTGCAAATGGTGTAAGTATCAGAGGTCAGTTACCACCAGAGAAAGAGCAGGTAAGCCAGTGCAGAGGGTGGGCATTAGAGGGACGGGGCTGAGGAATGAAGGAGTTTCTGGTTAGGGAGAGGGAGAGCTGGAGAACGGAAGAGTAGATACTGATGGCACCTGCATGTAGCAGAATCCTAAGCCTGTTCCTTCCCTGGTTTCCACTCCATTTCCCTCAGTGCAGATCTCACTACTGCAGATCCAAAGAGACCCATTAGAGCAGCAGAGGCCCAGGGTTAGGAAACAAAAATTTCCTTACCCCAAGGAATCCTCCAAGATCCCCCCCCCCCCGAAATGAAGCATGCACTTTATTTGCTCAACTGCATCCGTGAATTACCGCTAGTTATTTCTTGACAACCTGCAAACAGAGCATAGCTGAAACAAATGGGAATTTCCATAAGAAACCAATGGTTGGAATATTGAAGGACTAAAAATATAATGTAACTCATGCCGTTTCATCTCCAGCTTTCCAACTCACTCAGTTGCAAATGTCTTCTTCCTCTCAATCCAAACTTTCAAACTGCTGTGGACATACACAAATACACACATGTGGAAGAATACTTGCATGTATCCCTGTTCTTTTTGTGGTCTACAACATAACAGATTGTGGAAGATTGTCTGTCTCAAGGCAGACATTTGGTGTGAAGAATGAAAAATGCATTGAGCAAAGCACAGTCAGCTTTGATTCAGATATTACCAGCTCCATGTGAACCCAGAAGAAAACCTCTCTTCCTTGATTGTCCTTCATGCTAAAGTAGTGGTGTCTACAAGCTGCTTCCCACATGCACACAAGCGTGTGCATAACCTGCAAGCCGGTAGCACCCTTCTCCAGGGGTTTCTGAGCTGGTGTGCGGGGTGCTTCAGTGGACACACGGACACACATATGAGGAATGTTTGGGCTGGCCTTCTGGAATCATTGATGACCAGATGCCCAAACCTCAAAAGGAGGACAAGGTCTTGGATTCCTCTCAGCCTGGCCTTTCTAGCAGACAATAGCACATTTTCCTTCTCATGAGTAAAGCCACGACATTGGGCACTTTCACTTTCCCATAGAACTCAATGCATATTTTTGATTTTTAGTTTTTTTGATAGGAAGGAGATATTTCAAAACCAATTTTTGCATTAGATTCTGTCTTCAATATGACATGATGGGGTACTGCACACCATTGCAAAATTTCAAAATGAAGCCAAAATAGAGGACAGTGAAGCCCTTTTGGAGGACACCTGAACAGAAGGCTAAAAAAGAGGACAAATCTGGAAAAATCCAGTCATATGGTCACCCGGGGTAGTTATGCGGTGCGGTAATAGCATCTGAATGAGACTTAACTGACCATTGTTCATGGGAAGAGAAGACAGATTGTCACAGCCTCTTATACTATTTTCAGCAACAGGTTGCAGAAGAAACTGCCACAGATATGTCCAGTGAATCAATAATGTCACAAGTTTGCTGAAGGATAAAAAATCCAATATGTTTCAGCTTATGTAGTGCTTTCTCCTTTCCAAAGATGCTGTATCCAGACTTGCTCACCTCACCTGCACCATCAGTTCTTCTCCTCTCTTCTGTGTAACTTCTTGCACACAGAGGTGCCCATTCTCTCCTTTTCCATTTGCAAGGCTCCATCCCTTGCCGCACTGCCCGCAGAGTGTTTGAAAACTATAAAGAACCCTTTTCTGAGTTACGCTACAAGATTCCCAAGCATGACCCACTTCTGAGCTTCTAGGAGTTCTTCCAAGAACATTTTCCGGTTGGGAGCCACACAAAAGCAGCAAACTTAAAAGATTACTGGCTCACTCTCAAAAACCCATCATCAGGTACTTGAAGATATGTGAACAGGTTTTCAAAGGAAAGGGCCTTCATAGGCCTTTTATATAACATCTAAATTCAATTGTAAGATCCCCAATATTTCAGTGAGATATTTCATTTCTGAAAATGAACAATCTCTCAAAACTAGTAGGCAAAAATATTGATTTTTTTTAGAATCCATGTTCAATAAAAGAAATGCAAAATCACATGAGTCCTGTGTGACTGTCCCCAGTCCTGACTGGCGATACTACCTATGATGTTAGTAAGTGACATTCAGTGCAATCCTAAGCATGTCTACTCAGATGTAAGTCCCATTGTGTTCAACAGTACTTACTCCAGGAAAGTGTGGTTAGGATTGCAGCCATAGGGCACAATCCTATCCAATTTATGTCAGCATAACTTACCTGGCATATCTTCCTGTGGTGGTATAATGTCAGTGTGTGCCTGTGCCCTGGCCTAACAACCCAGGAGTGGGGCAGAATTGCCTTACAGCACTTTTGTAACATCCCCAGGTCAGCACAGGACTTATGCAGGTCTCATGCCAGCCTAACTGGAGCTTAGGATTGCAGCCTCAGCTCCTATCCTATGCGCCAATACCATCATATGCACAACCCCCACTGTCAGATACAAATGTATCAGCCAATTCATATCGGAAAAAATAATCACTAGCAAGGCATTAAAGAGGATGAAGATGATGTTGATGATGAACTGAGGGTAGTATAAAAGAAAAGAAAATTCCCTGTTAAGAGTTGTTAGAAAAGGAACTAATGTATTTATTTTTCTTGAGAGTCATGGTATTATTATATCTCTATACATATGGCCACATTTGGAATACTGTATACAGGTCTCATTGCATGAGCTCAAAGAGGGTATCATATAGCTGGACAAGCTGCACAAAAGGGCAGCCAAAATTAACTACCGAGTGGATCACCTTTCGTGTGAGGAAAGGCTAAAGTGTTTGGGGCAAAGCTAAAAACAAAAGAGTAAGAAAATACATTTAGGCTGCAATCCTAAACACACTTTCCTGGGAGAAAGACACACTGAACACAATAGGGCTTTCTTTTGAGTACACATGCTTAAAATTGCACCCATATAAAATCAATAATGTGGATAAAGAGAACATTTTCTCAACTTATAATAGGCTGAAATCCTATAATACCTTAAAGATGTAGTCTTAACCCAGGCTGGCACAACTCATCAGGCTTCCCATTTCCATTGTGATGTAGGTGTACTGGCCTAACCTTCCCGCAGGAGTGACATAAAAGTGTCTTATGACACTTTTGTGTCACCCCAGGTCAGCACAGGACTTATGCTGGAGCTTAGGCCAGTCTAACTGTGAGGTAGGATTGCAGCCATAGTCCCACTGAACACACTGGGACTAACTTCTGAGTAGGGAAGTGTAGGATTATGCTGTAAATCATCCAATTAATTTGACTGGGAATATAGCCAGGACAAAATAATATTCATTTTTCTAAGCATAATTTCACTTACCCAGAGCACGAAATTGGCTGGATGTTGGTCAGTCTTCCAATTATGAATTTTGTTGTATTATGAATTTTGTTGTATGTTTATACAATGACAATAAATTACTATTACTATTACTGTTAAGTACAGGACAAAAACACGTCACACCCCTTTTCAGCCCCTTAAGGGTTAAATTTCTCCACATCATTTCTTGGTGGGTGTTCATGTCACAGAAGGAACACCCTCCCCGAATTTCATGCTTCTAGGTCCAGGGGTTGGGGCAAAGCATCCTTCAGTCACTGATTCTTCAATGCAAAGTAAAGCGAGGAAAATGCATTGCACCCCTTTTCACCCCCTTCCAGTTGGAATATCTGAAAACTGGTTCTTGGTGCACCCCTCAATCATGGAAGGAATACCCACCCCAAATTTCACGCTTCTAGGTCCAGCAGTTTTGGCTGGGCGTTGATGAGTGAGTCAGTGACTTTTCTCTTTTACGGTATATATATATATATAGAAGATTAGCCATGATAGATGAGTGAGATCTTTATATTCAAGTGCTTGTGATTCTGGGGTCAAACAATAAGGAAAAAGAAAGGGTGGCTGAGAAGTAACAAGAAGGAGGGTTGTCATCACGATGGAGACAGATAAATTTTCCAGAGGCATCAGATTGACCTGTTTTAAAGAGAATTCTGGGCTGATCTTGATCAATTTCTGAACTGATTTATTTTATCATCTGGAAAAGCTCCAGGAGGCCACCTGCTGAGACAGCCCCCAACGCAGTACTGCATGGAACACTGCAGGTGGCAGCATTGAAGAGTTGACATTCTCTCAGGTAGCAGGAGATGCTGGTCCAGCAAAGGAAGAAGGTGAGCATCCTGGAGAGCATCCTCATAAGACGTCTTGGACTTGGAAGTGTGAAAGAGCCCCCTTACTTTGCAGTAGGCACCCCATAGAGCTTTCATTCCAAATGGATCACACAAGTTGTGCATGTCCTTCACATGCTGACTGCAAATTTTAGATTCTGTTAAAATAAATCTCACCTGGAATGGTAGTCAGTCTGGGAAAATTCAAATTTTGAATTGCATAAGCAACTGATAGGAGACGGGGAAGAAAAAATGAAGCAAAATTCTACTCTCAACAAAATTAGATCTATTTTAGGCAATGGAAATTCATTCATTCCAAATGCACAGTCCCATGTCATGAAGGTCATCAAAGCATGGTCATCACCAAAAACTTTCTCTTTTCCACATAGCAAGAGTAAACAATCCTAACCATGTCTACTCAAAAGAAAGCCCCATTGTGTTCAATGAATCTTATTCCCAAGAAATTATCTTTAGGATTGCATCCTATTAGAATCATAGAATCCTGGAGTTGAAAGGGACCTAGTAGGTCATCTAGTCCAACCCCCTGCCTGCAGCAGGAAATCCTCCTAGATCATCCCCGACAGGTACTTGTCAAGCCTATGCTTGAAGACCCCCAGTGAGGGAGCGTCCACCACCTCCCTTGGCAATCTGTTCCACTGCCGAACCACCCAGAATTTGTTCCGGATATCCAACCGGAATCTCCTTTCTTGCAGTTTGTACCCATTGATTCTAGTTCTGCTTTCAGAAGCAGCTAATCCAACACAATCCAAACCAATTTTCCAGCACTGGCATAGCTATGCATGTGCTGCATCCTGCAGTTGGGGACAGTCACAGGTCTCCTCAAAGTATGGCAATGTTTATTCTCCTGCCTTGGAATTGCATTGCCTTTAGTGCTGGAAATCTGGTTAGGGTTGTGCCATCTAGCTATTTATATCCTACACTGTAAGCTCTCACACAAGCTCCAAAGGTAGCCCATATCAATTAAAATAATTCATAAAATACTCATAGGAACTCAAGCTCAAACTACCTGTTATACCACATATAGTATAGTGTATATGTATCCGAGTGCAGTTTCACTGTGGTTTTACACCCACTTGTGAAAAACACGCACTGCACCATGTTATGTATTTAAGAGAATGTATAATTTGGCTCTTAGAACGAACACATCTCATTGTGTTGGTTTAGCTGAATATCATTATAATCTAATTTTCCAGAGTTTCTGGACCCTGTGGAAATTAAAATAGACGCTTGGAGAGACACATGGGAACTATTGGAGATGCAGTCACATTAAATGAATTTTTTCCCATATGTGGACGATTTTTGTAAGATTTACAGCCCAATCCTATCCCCCATCACCAGTACCAATGCAGCAATGCCAAAAAAAGTGCATATCTCATCTTATGTGGGGATGACTGGACAGCCTACAGGAGACAAGTAAAAACATTTTGCACTTCCCTCCTGGTTGACAGCCAGGCAATGGGTCTTCTCAAATTTATACCACTGCACCTATTTTGGTGGTATATGTCTGAGGAACGGGACAGGAAGATTTTTTTTAAACTGTTACCATCAGTTCTACTCCCTCCTGCCTTCTCCTTGCTCTTGGTTCCTCCATGCTCCCTACCCAAAATGCACCCAGTACTCCCACTTCCCCCTTTCCACCCACAGCCTAACGGACTTACTAGCACCAGGGATTCCCAGCAGGTTGATGCCAAGCGGCCTGCAACCCTTGCTGCTTCCAGCAGTGGCAGCACTGAAATGTTGTATTTTGTTGTATGTCGTTAAGTTGGGCTGCGCTGATGAGATATTAATTACAACAGTGAAGCTCAACAATTTATAAGACTTTCTAGAAGGAGGTGCTGAAATTTTAAACTGCAAGATTAAAATTTTTTATTTATTTATTTTGGCTGAATGAAATGAAGACGACAGTGGCTTAGAAAGACATTATTCACAGTTAGCACAGCAAAGATTCCACCACAAATTTTGATGAATGAGGTAATAGATTATAGAATGACAATCATAACTGACTAATAGTTTCAATGTGTTTTGGTGTATTATTGAGCTGAATTCTTTGGATTTGCTTGGATTTTTAAAAATTTATTTTAAAGCCAACTATATGTATTGTTCTTCTGTGCATTCATTAATATTGTTAATAGAAAACATTATATTGATATCCCTGTGCAATTGTTTTGCTTCTTTATTTGATTAAACTAGATGAAGATATGGATTTCAAATATGTGGCCATACCATAAAACAATTTCGGTTCATTTTCATATCCTTGAGGACTGGAAGAGCCGATAAAGAGTTGGTTCAAGGTGCTCTAGCACAAGGAGACTTAGCACTTGTCAGGGCCATTGATTGGAAAACCATGCAGTCATCTGGGCACAGGTTCTGAGATGTCGAGCATTACCTGCTGCTTGCCAAGAATGACAGCTATGATTCTTTGTTGTTGTCATCAGAGGCTGACGTGGCCGACAGGGTTTGGTTCATCCACAACGGGTGCAGTATGGTCTCTGCGGTGATGATTTGGCTCCTTGTGGTGTATGCAGATTTTGCGCTGACCTTTGTCATGCTGCTGCCTTCCAAAGACTTTTGGTACTCGCTCGTCAACGGAATTCTCTTCAATTGCTTGGCAGTGCTTGCGCTGTCTTCTCACCTGAGAACAATGCTGACCGATCCTGTTAGTAGGACGCTCCTTTCAGTTTGGCTTGCCGTCCCATGTCTGTTGAAAACAGGGGCAGGCTGAGCATTCTTCTAGGCAGAAATATTTCTCGGGCTGCAGTCCTAACCTTCAGTTAGGCTGGCATAAGCCCCAGCATAAGTCCTGTGCTGACCTGGGGTGTCACAAAAGTGCCGTAAGGCATCTCTGCCCCACTCCTGGGGGGTGGTTAAGCCAGTGCACAGGCATATGCCGACCTTGCCACACCACCACAGGAAGATATGTCAGATGAGTTATGCTGGCCTAAACTGGTTTGGATTGCACCCTCAATTGTTTAAACTGGGCCATCCATGCACAAAGGATTTGGCAATAGATTGGAGGACAGGTCCTTGCTTTGAGAGGCTCTTGATTCAGAAAAGGATAAGGGAACAGAGGGAGGGAAGTGGGATGAAGGTGGGGCAAACAGAGGAAGTGGAACTTAAGCTTAGTTCCAATCTGTATTCATTTTTATCTTCTCCAGCTGGAAGTGCTACAGCAGTGTTTCTCAATGTTTGTCGTCCACCAAATACTTCTGGGCTGGATGGCCAGATATGTGTGACAAACAACAGTAAGAGCCTCACGGTCAAGAGGCAAGCTCTTTTGAGCATGGAAAAACATGCTTTGGTGCTGTGCCCATACAGCCAAGCCATCTACCACTTTTTGTTGTGTTGTGTCCCTGGTCTCACTTCACAGGTTCTCTAAGTACCATCAGACACCATGTGAAGTACCACTGGTGCTACCTGTTGAGAAACAGTGCATTCAAGAGCCATTGTTTTTGCATTTTTCCAGCACGTTTGAGCCGCATTCTTTTACACATTTTGGCATGTTTGCAGTGCTGGGAATCTGAATTGCAAGCTTGGAGCTAGAAAAGAAGCCTGCCTCCTTTCTTTCATTTCTACTGGCAGGAACATGGCAGTCCATACATTATGGTTACAACCTGCTGGCTTCCATGCATTTGCTATAGTAAGTGGTTAAGACAATGTGCCTGTTAACCAGCAGGCCAGGGTTCAAGACTCGGGTCCCCACAAGACAAGGATTTCCTGCTACAGGCAGGGAGTTAGACTAGATGATCCACTGGGTCCCTTCCAACTCTATGATTTTATGATTTCACAAGGAGACTACAGACACCTGCTGATCAACAAGATGTATGGTATGTACCTGCATGTGGTGAGAAAGCCACATATCACTAAGCATTAGTACAGTTTTATCTTCACTTTACAAAGTAAAAATGGCCTTTCAAAACCTCACCAGCCACAAAATGAAGCAGTGGGGTGAAGCGGGAAATCCAAAACTTTTAGCTAAAACTGTTCATCCTGCTTAGAGGAGGTTTTACTCTTCAGTTTATCTAGGGTTTTTTTTCTTCTCCACCTGCTGAAATTGACTTATGATGCAGAAGTTCAGATAAATGGAGGAGTAAAAACTTTGCCAATCAGAATGGATTTCAGTAAAGATCTGCAGCATGCCAGGGTGACCAGATGACCAGAAAAACCCGGAATTTTCCGGATTTTTAGCCTCCTGTCCGGGTGTCCTACATTTTGGCTTCATTTTGAAACTTTGTGATAGTGCACACTACCCCATCATGCCATATGTTGTTGGATTCATATTGAAGAGCAGAATCCAATGCAAAAATAAGTTTTGAGACATCTCCTTCCTATCAAAATTTATGGTCAAAAAACAGAAAAACAAAAACAAAAAATACATTTTTGGCAATTTTTTTCAGCAGGTAGGAATTTTGGCCTGGGATTAGGAATTTTGACCTTGGGGTTCAGGAATTTTGGGTTTGGCAGCTGGTCACCCTGATCTCACCCCATCACTGAGTACTTGTCTAGATGTGCACAAATTGTGTGTTTTATGATTTGCTCTAATATCTTGCCCGGGATTGAAGTCAAACTGACTGGTCTATAATTTCCCGGGTCTTCTTTTTTCCCCTTCTTAAAAATTGGGACTACATTTGCCCTTTTCCAGTCCAGTGGCACTTCTCCACTCCTCAAGGATTTCTCAAAGATGATCGACAGAGGCTCTGCAAGGACATCTGCCAGTTCCTTCAGAACTCTAGGATGCAGCTCATCCGGTCCAAATGACTTGAATTCATTTAGGCCAGTTAAGTGGTTTCGAACCAGTTCTCTGTCAATCTTAATCTGCTGTTCTGCACCATCCATGTTTTCATTACCTCTTTGGGGATGTAAACACATCCCCGAATCAGTCAATGATCCCGCACCCCCATTTGCACAGCCCTCCTTCTGTGAATAGACGGATGCAAAGTAGGAGTTGAGCAGCTCCGCCTTCTGCTGGTTTCCAGACACCTGTTGTCCATCCTTGTCCAAGAGCAGCCCCAGCCCCTCGTCTCTCCTCCTGTTCCTCTGGGCATATCTAAAGAAGCTCTTTTTGTTATCTTTGACTCCCCTGGCCAGCCTCAGCTCATACTGAGCTTTAGCATCCCTGACCCCCTCCCTACAGGACCGGGCTACCTGCCTGTACTCCTCTCTGGTGATCTTTCCAGTCTTCCACTCCCTATACTTCTCTTTCTTTAACTTCAGCTGATCCCCAAGTTGCCTGTGGAGCCAACCTGGTTTTTTCAGCATTTTCCCCCCTTTCTTTTTTATTGGAATTGTTTCTGACTGTGCTTGTAGAAGCTGCCTCTTAAGGAGCTCCCACCCATCTTGGGCCCCTTTCCCCATTAGATCATCAACCATGGGATCTTACCTATGACTCCTCTAAGCCTGTTGAAATCAGCTTTCCTGAAATCCAACATATAAGTTTCACTCTGCACTCTTTTTATTTCCCACATTATTCTAAATTCCAGCAGCTCATGATCGCTTTCCCCTAAAGTTCCCACTATGTTGATCTGATCAACCAGTTCTTCATGATTTGTTAAAATCAGGTCAAGGATGGCCCCTCCCCTTGTCGTTTCCTCCACTTTCTGGACCATGAAGTTATCTTCCAGGCCCATCAGGAATCTACTGGAGCTTCCATGTTTGGCTGAGTTTGTCTCCCTGCAAATGTCTGGGTAGTTAAAGTCCCCCATTACTACTACCTCATATTTCCTTGCAATGCCTGCCAGTTGCTCCAAGAAGACATCGTCTACACCTTCTCCTTGGCCTGGCGGTCTATAGTAGACGCCCACCACAATATTTTGTTTCTTATTTTCCCCCCTTACTTTTACCCAAACACACTCCACAGGGATATCTGGACCACTCTCCTGGATTTCAGAGCAAGTATATATGTTCTTGACATATAATGCTACTCCACCTCCCCTTTTGCCACTTCTGTTCCTCCGGAACAGCTGATAGCCTTCCAATTGTGTGTTCCAGTCATGGGAGTCGTCCCACCAAGTTTCAGTTATTCCTATCAAATCAAATTTCCCTTGAAGTTATCTTCCAGGCCCATCAGGAATCTACTGGAGCTTCCATGTTTGGCTGAGTTTGTCTCCCAGCAAATGTCTGGGTAGTTAAAGTCCCCCATTACTATTACCTTCTGTGTCTAGCTTCCCCCACACTAACTGGTTGTGGCTGCTGTCTATGAGGGGGATCTGTAGGCATGCCAGTATGGGCAATGCCAGGATCCGGTGTAGGTGTGCTAGCAAGAGGAACTTCTGCCAGCATGGTGGAATCTGAGAGACTCTGGAAACGGTTGTATAGCTCCAGTGGTTCTCGACTGCTCCTGCCCCTTTTTCTCCTGACTGTCACATGTCTCCATGAAGAGACATCATTGCTGGGGTCCCCACTGGTGTCATCCCTCTGGAGAAGTTCCTTGTTAGTTGCATCAAGGAACTCCTCAGATGCCTTAATTTGACGAAGGGTGGAAACCCTCCAATGCTGCCACCTTCTCCTCCAACAATGCAACCAGTTTGCACTTGCAGCATCGATAATCCCCGGGGTCCTTGGGCAAGAAGACAAACATGGCACACGTGGTGCATGTCACGACAACTGCGCCCTTCCCTTCCATCTCCTGTCAACTTCACAAGTCCTCCTTACTCACAGGCTCCGGTCCACAGGATCGCGCCTCAGGCCCTAATAAAGCCCTTGAAAGCTCCTCCCACCAGGCAACCAGCCAATGAACACCTAGCAGCAATTAAGCACTCAGCTAAGCAGCCCCCCCTCCACTCACCTGAGACTCTGTGTTCCATCTCACCTCTCCTCAGAAAAGGAGGCTGAACCAGGAACAGGCCCTAATAAAGCCCTACAAAGCTCCTCCCACAGGCAACCAGCCAATGAACACCTAGCAGCAATTAAGCACTCAGCTAAGCAGCCCCCCCCTCCACTCACCTGAGACTCTGTGTTCCTTCTCACCTCTCCTCAGAAAAGGAGGCTGAACCAGGAACAGGCCCTAATAAAGCCCTACAAAGCACCTCCCACAGGCAACCAGCCAATGAACACCTAGCAGCAATTAAGCACTCAACTAAGCAGCCCCCCCCTCCACTCACCTGAGACTCTGTGTTCCTTCTCACCTCTCCTCTCCTCCTCTCCATTTACATAAATCATAAATTTACATAAAGAAGGAATTTATATGAATGAATTTTACTGAGCTTATGTATAATACACATGAGAACTATAACACAGGCATTTAGACAAAAATTAACAAGATTTGAGTGGGAATGATATGGTCAAATGAAGGCTGCAGTCCGAAGCAAATTGCTTTAGGAATAAGTTCCATTGTGGCAAATGGGTTCTGAGTAAACAAAGCCTTTATTTCTGAGTACAGTATACAAAGTTATATTGTCGTGCATGAGGATGGATGCTGTGGGATTATTAGGGGGAAAATAGCACCATAACAATGGCCACATCCAATACAGACAGCATTCCAACATGTAATCATTGCCCTGGCATATGACAAGAAACGATAAATGTGATCTAATCAAGGTAATTATTGATAGTGTCAATGATAGAGTGGCATCAGAAACACCAGAACTACATCTGAGCTAGTGTTATCCAGCATCGTACAATGGTGTATCTGTTGGTAGAGTCTTGTTCTAACAATGCTGTCCTGGCATACATAAAGAGACACTGGTATGCTCAGGGCACAGGATTCATTTATGTGACAGATTTGTACCCCGCCTTTCTCCCACACAAGGGGACCTAAGGTGGCTAACAACAATGTTAAAAACAATAAATCACAGTTAAAAACATTTGAAAACCATTCCACACCCTGAAATCACAATAAAAGCAATTAAAACATTGATAACAGCCTGGGATCAATTGAAGGCTCTTCCAAATAAAAACATTTTAAGGCCCCACCAAAAGCTCTGTAGGAAACAGTTCTGAGTTCCAGGGGAAGATCATTCCACAGCTGGGGTGCAGCCATCGAAAAGATCGTACTCCTAGCCACCAGACTCCTCACTTCTTTTATTGACAGCATGGTCAGCAGGGCCCCCCCCCCCCCCCATGACCTTAGGTGACAGGCAGTGATGGGCTTCAAAAAAATTAACAACCGTTTCGATGCCCATCTGGCAGCCACTTTTAAATGGCTATTTTTAAACTTTATATGTCCTATCTCTTGTTAACAACCGGTTCTATAGAGTAGGTGCGAACCTGCTGGAGCCCACCACTGGTGACAGGTTTGATGAGCTGTAAAGGGCTTTAAAAGTCAAGACCAGCAGTTTGAAATTATAGACCAGTAAGTTTGACTTCAATCCCGGGCAAGATATTAGAGCAAATCATAAAACACACAATTTGTGCACATCTAGACAAGTACTCCGTGATCAAAACAACCCAGCATGGATTTACCAAGAATAAATCTTGCCAGACAAATCTGATCTCCTTTTTTGATCGGGTTACGAGCTTACTGGACAGTGGCAATGCTGTGGATGTCATTTATCTTGACTTCAGCAAAGCATTTGACAAAGTCCCACATGACATTTTAATTAGGAAGTTGGAAAAATATGGGCTAGACAGGGCAATTGTTAGCTGGATCTGCAACTGGCTCGATGGCCGCACTCAAAGGGTTTTAGTAAATGGTTCTGTGTCAACCTGGAGGTCCGTTTCTAGTGGGGTACCCCAAGGCTCTGTCTTGGGACCGGTTCTCTTTAACATTTTCATCAATGACTTGGAGGAAGGGATACGGGGGAGCCTGATCAAATTTGCAGATGACACCAAACTGGGAGGAGTAGCAAACACAACAGAAGATAGGAGAAACCTCCAGGAGGATCTGGATAAACTGGAATCCTGGGCTGTAACAAACAGAATGAATTTCAACAGGGAGAAGTGCAAGGTTCTGCACTTAGGCAATAAAAACCAAAAACATAGGTATAAAATGGGGGATACTTGGCTTGGCAGCACAACATGTGAGCGGGATCTTGGAGTCGCCGTGGATCACAAGCTGAACATGAGTCAGCAGTGTGATGTGTCTGCAAAGAAGGCAAATTCCATTTTAGGTTACATTAAGAGGACTGTAGCTTCCAAGTCACGAGAAGTTCTAGTTCCTCTTTATTCTGCATTGGTGAGACCTCACCTTGAGTACTGTGTTCAGTTCTGGGCACCTCACTTTAAGAAGGATGCAGCCAAACTGGAGCAAGTCCAGAGGAGAGCGACAAGAATGATCAGTGGGATGGAAGGGAAGCCCTACGAGGAAAGGTTGGGGGAACTTGGGATGTTCAGCCTGGAGAAGAGGAGGCTGAGGGGAGACATGATTGCCCTCTTCAGATACCTGAAGGGCTGTCATAGGGAGGAAGGGGCCAATTTGTTCATAGCTGCTTCTGAAAGCAGAACTAGAACCAATGGGTACAAACTGCAAGAGAGGAGATTCCGGCTGGAAATCCGGAAAAAATTCCTGACTGTGAGGGCGGTTCGGCAGTGGAACAGATTGCCAAGGGAGGTGGTGGACTCTCCCTCACTGGGGATCTTCAAGCAGAGGCTCGATGAGCACCTGTTGGAGATGTTCTAGGGGGAATTCCTGCTGCAGGCAGGGGGTTGGACTAGATGACCTACTAGGTCCCTTCCAACTCTATGATTCTATGATTCTATGAATTCAGTCCGGAAGCGAATGGGCAGCCAGTCTAGCCACCAAAGCAGTGACCCAAACAAGTCGAAACAACACGTCCCAGCAACCGCATGAGTTGCCACATTCTGCACTAGTTGGAGTTTCCAGACCATCTTCAGAGGCAGCCCCACCTAGAGCGCATTACAACAGTCTAATCTAGGTATCACTGGGGCATTGGTCCCCGTGGTCAGATCTCAGTAAACCAGGAATGGTTGCAGCTGGCAGATGAGGTGAAGCTGAGCAAAGGCTCCCCCTGCCACAACCAACACCTGGGACTCCAGGAGCAATAGTATTGTGCTATAAGTGCTGTCTGGAATCCCAGTCATAATTCTGCTTTCTGTTAGTGAGAGTGATGCTAACTGAAGTAAGGAACCATAGTACTATAAGCAATGGTAGTCAGCCTGATTCTATAGTGAACATGATAGGTGTGGTGTTTTCCATAACTGGATGTTTGTCAGACCACGACAGTACTGAAAAGACATCTGCATCTTCCCCATCTATCTGTGATGGAAAGGGAATGTCCCTGTCTCCAAGATGCAGTCTCCAAGAGCATCTGGGTATACCATCAGCAAAAAAACCAAGATGCCTCCAAATAATTAGAAGCACTGCAAAAGTGTTTTGAACTACATACAAGAAATATCATATATGAATGCTATCTCTTTAACAAATGTGAGCAAACATCTGCTGAAATTATGTATCCTTTGGAGCTTAAAAATAAAGCATTGGAAATAAATCAATACTGCCCTGTACCAAATGTGCAGACACTGCAAAACGGCAGTCAGATAAGCAAGACATTTTTAAACAACAGATCAGAAATAAAGGTGGGTGTTTATAAATAAGGTATTTATTTAATTAAATAAAAATTTAAAACAAAGGATCTCACATTTATACAGACACTGATATACAGATATTCTCCTTCAAATTCTTCTTTAATGACCTCACCCTGTTTGTTCTCATACCATCCCTGTAGGCTTGCAGTCCATTTTATGGAGGAGAAACTGAGGCTGACAAAAATGTTCCAAGTGGGTCTGTGACTCCCAAGCTTGAAACCCAAATCCAGTGTAATTGGATGCTCCGTGCTCTTGCCTCCACCAATTCCTTGGCCTCTTTCCTGATTTTGCCTCATTTTGTCTCATGCTCACTTCTTGCATTCAGTTTTCAATAAGATAATAGCCTCTTTTGTGCTTGTGCAGGACTCGGTTAGAGCCTCATTAGGGTCTCAATGACACTTGTAGTTTTGGTATTGCATTAATTAATAGGAGCAGGAGGCACTAGCAAAGTGCAGCCATTACTAGATCCTCCACAGCCGAGGCTTTTTACAAATCAGATCAAAGAGTTCCTCCTGGGCTCAGCACAGATGGCTTTAAAGAATCCGTTCCAAGGACAATAGAAATAAGAACTTTAATAACCTTCTCCTATGGAGGCCTGCCAGCTCGGAGAGCAGTCAGTCTGGTGACCATTAAAGGGGATGCCTCCTTGGTTTCCTTTCCACTCTAATTACCCTTAACTGGCTGCTGCACCTGGAAGCAGAACATCAAGTGCTCTCCAAGGATCACTGTGTCAGAGCGGCTCGCGCTCAAAGAAGGATTGCCGCCTCGGTCTTTTCCCATTTCCCAGCACAGAAATACAATAGCTTTTTTGATTGAGAGATACAGTACAATTGCGGGCCCTGAGGCCTCACCTAGAACCTTCTGCCAGTTCTCCAGCCAGCAGTCATCAAATTCCCCCATCTTCTAAGTACAGCATACAGCAGTCTTACAAGCCTTCCATTGGCTTTCTCCAGCGAAGGCACTCTTATAATGTGGCAACATCAAGCAGCGATTACAAGCAAAACATTCCAGAAGTACTATTTCTTTTCCTCCCACTGCACCATGAAACAAAACATAGAGGAGTGTATCTTATGTACTTTTTATGTCAGGCCAACATCACTCTTCTAAACTTTCCCAGCATTTCTCATTCCCACCATTTCGGCATGCTTCAGACTGCTTTATTGTGCGCATGACAGTTGTTAAATTTTGGCCAAAGCAGTTCTTGGTTTGCTTCACCACAAACACTGATTTGGGATCAACAGAATGTCATCCATCTTCCAAATGTGGGTTGACTGTTGACAAAGGAATCGTGGTCTGTCCTCACGGTGAAGAAAGCAGATTGCGTCCTCCATTTATGTTCAGCTACCACAATGAGCAGATGAGTGGGGTGCACTCCATGACATGACAGATTGGCTATGAAACTTGGCCCTCAGACAGTTCAGATCTTCTGAAGAAGTTCTGCAACAAGTTCTCCATGGTGCGGAGCAGCAGGATCAGCCTCTTTTGAAAGTGGGCCCTTCTTCATAGCAGTGGCAGTACTCTGGAATTTTCTTCCAGGAGCTGCCTCTTTCCTATTTTCTTTCTGAAGAACTTTTTATTTCAGATTGCCTTTCCTAACCGTTGAATGAGATGAGTTGACCGGCAACTGTTATCTCTTAATGTGCCATGATTTTGCTATGTTTTAATGTTGTTGTTTTTAATTTGCTATTTTTTTGTTGAACTAGTTCTTGTTTTGTAGTCTTAATTCTTTTTCATGAATCTTACTTTATTTTTAGTTGTGGAGTTGAATGGAGTTGAATGGAGGACATGAAAATACTTTCACTAAATAAATGCATAAGCTCACCTAGAAGAATTTCTCCACACACATATTCTGCCAGTAGTACCTGCCAGCAGGCTGATGATACTCCAAGTGGCCCAATGGTCCTCATCACATGCACCAGGAGTGTAGATGTGTAGTGTGCACATCTCTTTACCCCTCTCCCCACCTGCCCTGCTTCTCTGTAAGTACAGGGGTGTGTGTATCTAAAATGCAGTGAATGCTTTTGCACATTGTAGTGGACTCATTGTTAAAGTTATGTTCATCAGCTTGTGTGCAAACACTTTGACTAGGATATGACATTTTCCTTTGAAAGATAGTGGGTCATAGGTGTCAGGAAAGAAGATAGGCTTCAGTCCATCTGGTCATAAAGGGTCAGACACAACAAATGTAAAACATTTTCATGCTCTGCTGATCCACCTCCTGCGCATCCCAAAATCTTACTTTGCTAGGATTTGCAAAAATTAACTGGGTCTACCTCTTCCTTTCCTGGAGGGTGGCTTTCCCTCTCTACCCTGTTCCACAATGGAATAGAGCAGGGGTCCTCAAACTACGGCCCGTGGGCCGGACACGGCCCGCCAGGGCCCTCAATCTGGCCCGCGGGCACTTTCAGAACCCCACCACCACCCCCGCCAGGGGTTGGGGGAAACCCCAGGGGCCTCGACGCCAGGCGCATGAGCGCAGGGGCGCACATGTCTGTAGCCGTTTCTCCGCAGCACCAGGGGTTTCCTGGCCGGCACGCATCCCGTTCCAGCTAAGTTGCTGATTCTCGTTTAGTCGCTGCGCGCGCGCCAACCAAAGAACCACTGGTGCTGCGGAGAAGCGGCAACAAGCGTGCGCACTTCCCGCTCAGTCCCTCCTGCACCCTTCCCGCTGAGTTGCCGGCTTGTAAGTCACACTTTCCTAGGATGGATGGGGCTCTGATGCTGCAAGCCTGCCACACTTTCCTAGGAATAAGCCCATTACTTCTGTGTAGGAATGCTTTGGATGGGGATCTGATGCTGCAATCCTGCCACACTTCCCTAGGATGGCTGGGGCTCTGATGCTTAGGAAGGGGCTCTGATGCTGCAATGCTAGCCACACTCTCCTGGGAGTAAGCCCATTGACTATCATGGGACTTACTTCTGTGTAGAAATGCTTAAGATGGGGCTCTGATGCTGCAATCCTGCCACACGTTCCTGGGAGTAAGCCCATTGACTATCATGAGATTTACTTCAGTGTAGGGATGTGTCACAGGCATGGAGTGTGGCTCGCCGGGAGGAAGCTATAGTCTGGCCCCTGACAATGTCTGAAGGACAGTGAACCGGCCCCCTGCTTAAAAAGTTTGAGGACCCCTGGAATAGAGAATCACATGAGCAATAGGATGAGCTGGAAATTTGGCAGAGGTCCTGGGCAACAAACAGAAGATATTGGCAACAAAATTCAGATTGTCAAGGAGAGAGAGATGATGTCTTTCATGTCGAGTTATTTTTAGTCTGTTTATCAAAAACTTGTTACACTTGGCAGAGGATGCTGGAGGCCTGGGGTCAGTGGTGGGCTCCAGCAAGTTCGCACCTACTCTATAGAACTGGTTGTTAACGAGAGATAGGACATATAAAGTTTAAAAATAGCCATTTAAAAGTGGCTGCCAGATGGGCAGAGAACCGGTTCTTAATTTCTTTGAATCCCATCACTGCTTGGGGTGCTTCAGCCACTGTGGAGGGGCTCTGGTATCAGCTTGCTCCTTTTGGTCTTCTTGACCAATGACCAGTCAGTCTTACGTGTCTGCCATGATTGTCCTGTTACTGTACTTATTTTTGTATTTTCACACACAGAGACAAAGGCTGCAATCCTAAACACACTTTCCTGGGAGAAAGACCCATTGAACACAATAGGGCTTACTTTTGAGTAGACGTGTTTAGGATTGTGCTAAAAGAGAGGGACAGCTTGTATTGAAAAAATGTCTTAGGGTGCATTCCAGAGTAACTGCGGGGAGTCCTAGCTCCGGTGTAAGAACAATTTGCTCTGGATTGCAATATGAATTTCCCATAGGTTTTCACTAGGTGGTGCAGTAACTACGGGTACATGTAATGTCTCTTATGTGCTCCCATAGTTACTCTGGATTGTAGGGTATCTCGCTGGGCTTACTCACCAGTAACACAGCTATGTAATTCACATACATTTACAATGAATTTCAAAGCAACCATCAGGACCTCCAGTATGATTTGTGGAGGCTGTTTGCATTGGAACAGGACCACTTTGCTGTCCTTGGATTCCTCTCAGCCTGCTCTTTCCAATGGACTATGGCATATTTGCCTACTCACGCGTAAAGCTGCGATATGGGTCACTTTCACTTTCCATAGAGTTCAATACATATTTTAATTTTTTTTTAGTTTTTTGGCCATAACCTTTGGTAGGAACGTGATATTTCAAAATGGATTCTGCTCTGCAATACAAATCCAACGGTATATAACACGATGGGGTCTGACACACTATTGTGAAGTTGCATTTTGGGGGTCCTCCAGTGCACGTCACCCCCCTAGGCTCTACACATGGTGTAGATCACACACCCCACACTCTTTTAGTGACACCCCTGAGGAGTTCATAAGAAGCTCCTGCACTGACATCAGTGTAACTACCATTGTGAACATGCATGCACTCCAGCTGCTTCTCTGACTCCGGAGAATCCAGAAGGGCCCTTGGAGACCACGCTGTGACTGGGTCAGTACTGCCTTCGTTATGTGCCCAAGCATATTTTTTTTGTGGGCCAGTTCAACTTGTAACATCCTTTACCTTACCCACTTCTGCCTTATTTTGGTTCCTTTATTTTACCTCCATGTTTCCAGCTGCATAATTTGAATGTATTAATCAGAAAAGGTAATGGAGTGTGTGTGTATAGGCTGACAAAAGCTCTGTAGATAATTGTTCCCTGCCACTGGGATAACATATCAGTTCTACTTTGTATGCCAGAGTCTAAAAGCATAAACATTTACTCACATATGTTTTGAAGTCTAAAGGAAGTCAGTTTGCATAAACATCCTCAAGAATGATCTACAATTTAGTTTCACTTTTTTTCTTTGTGGTCTTTGACTTACACACCAGACCAGGCCCCTTTGGGTGAAGATTTATATTGGTTTCATTCATTCATTCATTCATTCATTCATTCATTCATTCATTCATTCATTCATTCATTCAAGTATATGTTACTCTGAGCCTTTTGTGGTATTTTGTGGTATAAAAGTAAAGCTTTTCTTTAACGAAAATTGCAAATGTAGGCACTGCCAACCTGGGCTGTAGCACTAGCACAGGGAAAGTGGCTTCAACTCTGTCTCTACTGTAGTCCCACTCAGACCTCCTATGGTTGGTCTCAACAAATGTATTCTTTCAATTGAGTTGCACAATTGGTTTGGTTGAGCACTGGCTGACAGCCAATCTCCAAGGTTTTTGAGAGAGGTCTTTCTACAGGGATTGAACCTGACACTCTCAGTAAATAAAGCAGAGGATCTGCCACTGAGCTAAGGCCCCATAGCCATCTTTTATAGGGTTATTATTCTTATTATTATATACTAGCAAAATGTGCCCATGTTACAGGAGTAAAATACCCCCTGTGCACCATCCACCCTGTGTCCCATCCGCACATTGCACATCGTCCCCCATACACATCATCCCCCATGTGCAACATTTCCCCATGCACATCAACCCCGAACATCCTTCTAAGCACAACATTCCCCCATTGCACATCAAGCCCCAATTGAGCATGACCTGCCCCACTGTGCAACATCCAACCATGTGCAACAAACTCCATGCGAATCATCTCCTATGGGCACCACCCACCCATGTGCAACATGCATCAATTCCCATGCGCACCAATCCCCCATGCACATCACCCTCCCATACACAACTCCCATGCTTAACACCGCCATGCTTAACACCCACCATGCACACCATCTCTCATGTACAACATCCTCTCATGCGCATCAATCCCCTTTGTGCACCACCCTCCCACATGCACCAAACTCCCATGTGCATTAACCCCCTATGCACACCAACCCCCATGCGCAACACTCCTACTGTGCATCAACCCCCATGTGCATCATCTGCCCCTGTGCATCAACCTCCCAAGTGCATCATTCCCCCAGCACAACACCTCCATGCGCAACACCACCTTGCTCATCAACCCCTCATGCATACTTCCCCCATGTGCAACACCCACGTGAGCCTCATCCCCATGCACATCAACACCCCATGCACAGCAACATCCCATGCACATCAACCACCCCTTGTGCACCATCCCCCCATATGTACACCACCACCCCCCATGTACCTTTCCTCCCAGTGCATCAAGCTGGATTTTGATGTCAGTATACAACGTTAAGTATAGGAAAAAAACACATTGCATCCAATGAGGGGCTTCAAAAAAATTAAGAACCGGTTCTCTGCCCATCTGGCAGCCACTTTTAAATGGCTATTTTTAAACTTTATATGTCCTATCTCTTGTTAAGAACCGGTTCTATAGAGTAGGTGCGAACCTGCTGGAGCCCACCACTGATTGCATCCCTTTTCACCCCCTTAAGGGTTAAATTTCTCAACATAGCTTCTTGGTGGGTGTTGATGTCACAGAAGGAACACCCTCCCCAAATTTCACACTTCTAGGTCCAGGGGTTGGGGCAGGAGTTGGATCAGTCAGGGATTCTCCATGGAAAGTACAGGGAGGAAAACGGATCGCTCCACTTTTTACCCACTTCCGGATGGAATTTCCGAAAACTGGTTCTTAGTGGATCCCTCCAGAAATTTCACACTTCTAGGCCTAGCAGTTTTGGCTGGGCATTGATGAGTCAGTGAGTCAGTCAGTGACTTTTCAATTTTATATATACAGTGGTACCTTGTATGACAAACGCTTTGTAAGACAAACTAAAATATCTAAAGATTTCTGCCTTCTAAGACAAACAGTTTTGGCAGAGTTTGGCAAACAGTTTTACAAGAAAAATTTGTTATAAAACGAATTAATTGCATCTGCATCATGAGCAACAGCAAGAGGTTATGGAGATTTCATCTGCAGAGGAGGGGGAGAATAAGGAGGAGGAATCCCTCACATCAAATGCGATGAAGGACCTTTGTAAACATTGGGAAATTGTGCAAAATTTTGTCAAAAAGCAGCACCCAAATAAGGCTGTAGCAGTGCAAGCGATGAATCTGTTGAATGACAATGAAATGTCACATTTCCGTGAAATGTTCAAAAGGAGACAAAAGCAAGAGTCATTAGATAGGTTCCCTGTTAAAGTTACTCAAAAAGACACCAGTGACTCTTTTCGTGAAAATTAGTCATCTTTGGCCATGATGGTTTTTCTTTTCTCTTTTACTGTACAGTATATTACAGTGTTTTTTATTACTATTACAGTAATTGTGTTCTGTATTTTATTACAGTGTTTTGAATTTGATTACAGTGTTTTGTTATCATTTTTACATACAGTTAATAATTTTATATGAATATTTTTGGGTTGTGGAACCAATTGACTGGGACAACTCACCTGTTATCATGATGGTGTGGGGAGGCCAGTGTATGTGTGCACTGACCTAACCCTCCACACTCCGAGGAATGGCAGACCTTTGTGACACCTTGAAGCCAGAACAGGACTTCAGCTGGGAATTTTGCTAGAGTAACTGTGGGTTAGGATTGCAAGAGATTTTTAATTGCTGAAACCATGGGCTGGCACTTTATATTTATGTATTATGTTATAATCTTTTACTTGTGTGTTTTTTTATATTGTAAGCCACTTTGGGAGTCCCAGTGCATGGTAAAATTTAACTAACCAACTAAATAAATAAATAAACAGCAAGAAGATGGGTTCAGGTTGAAAACACTGCCGGAATGGCTACATGGACATAGCAACACATTGTAGGAGAGTTCTTTGTAGGATAAGTGAGGGCTGGTCTTGGACATGCGGACCCGCGTGGCTGGGGTCGGCACAGCTGTTTCCTGGTGAAGGCTCTTGCTTTTTGGCTGAAAAGCATGTCTCCTTCTCATCTCTTCCACAGTGTCAGACAAAGGCCAAGGCAGTAGGAGAGCATCCACTTGGCAATGGTTCCAGAGTCGTGATGGCCTGATCATCCCTCTCTAGACAGACAGCTGCCTCCCTTCATTGCATCCCCTTTATGTCTCACTCTTGGCAATCCCAGGAAGTCAGGGGGCAGGAGGGAGAGGGAAGAGAGGAAAGCTGCATGCTGACTGCCAGTCAGATAAGAAGAGGAAGAGCTGTGGGCCATGATGCAAACCCCTGCCAAGGCTTTCCTGGGGTATGAGGCTTCTACGTGCAGCCAGCGGTGTGCACTAGTGCTGAGTGACACGCACCTCTTTCTCAAAATGGCCTTGCTGGCAAGCCAAGGGAAAGTCAGCTGAGGCGTCTCTATGCTGGCCAGATCAGCTGCCAGGGAATGAAACGGATGATGGCATGCATGTGCTACTGAGCCCTGCCATCATGCCTGCACCTGGCCTTGATGCCTTTGTCCTCTGAGACCAAGCGTGCGTGCCTCCCGGCACATTAGCCCTCTCTTCATCCTCTCCTCCCAGGGCTTCTGTATCGATGCCTCCCAACAAGTATCATTTTCAAGGGGAAAGCAAAGTCTTTCCCAATCCCAGGCATACTAATTTGTTCCAACGTAGCAATTCGAAACTGGGGCTGAATATTCCCCACCAGTGTCCATTCACTACTGGAAGGAAACCTTTTGAGTAACACGTAGGAATTAAGGAAAGACATTCTATTTGTCTATCCCCTGAATGAATAACAGTGTTCAGAGAACACTATCAGCTAAAGAGAACAGTTGGGCTTATATCTCCAGCTGGCCTTCTTAGACCAGGTAGAAAAAGATTCTCTGCATTATGAATCTTGACTATATTACTGAATTCAATTTAATCCCATATTTATCATTTAGAGGACCTTGTTGTTCTTCAGAACTACAAATGGATGATTGATGGTTGCTTCCGGATTGCCTAAGAGTACAATCCTAACTATGTCTACTCAAAAGTAATCCCCATTGTTTTCAGTGAGTCTTACTCCCAGGAAAGTGTCTTTAAGATAGCAGCCTTAGTTTTTTAATTATTTTCAAATAATAGTTTTCAAATTACTTTTTTCTAATGGTTTTATATTGAGCCCTTTTGGGCATGAAAGTGAATTGCTATTTTAAACTGAATTTAATACAATTTAGATACAATTTTTAAAAGAAAAGCAATACAAAATCAGGAGTGTTTAGGTGTACAGAATGAAAAGCATCTGCTGTTAGCTAGGTAGTGCAAATGTGTATGTTGATATTTTGCACAGTACTCACAGCTTAACATGTGTTACAGCTGCGTGTTACAGCTTACTTACCCATAAATAAGCAGCACTGATCACAAGGGGACATCAGTCCCACTGCAAACATATAGGATTGCACTGTTAAAGGCCTCAAGATTGTGTCCAAAATAGAAACTGCTCCCCACAATCTATTTACCATATCACAGTTAGGAGAGAAAATATGGAATATTATAGTACTGTACTGACAGCAGGGGATAACACAGGAGATAGAAGAGGACAGCTGCATTTACTGGCATTGAAACCAAGCACTAGCTCTGTTGCAAGTCACACAGCATCAGCACTACCATGGCAAAGCATGACATACTGAACAAGGTTATTTTCAGAATAAAGATGGAGAGCAGAGAGGCTTCATTCAACAGGAAAGAACAGACTTTACTTTTCCAAGCTCCAGGTTCAAGCAGTGCCAATCAAAGATTTCAGGTAGCAGGACTGGGAAGACCCAAAGGTGGGCTACATGGAGCCATGGTCTGAGTTATTGTAGGATAGTTCTTTATGATGGATAAGGGAGGCCACCTTACAGGGAAAAAGATCAAGGTCTTGAGATCAAGTCATAAAGGGCCAGACTAACATTACAATAAAAGAATAGCTTGGGCTAGCCTATGTGTTATGGTGTTTTTTTAGTCAATAGGAATCATCGTGACACAATGGTCATGACAGTGGATAGAAGGGTTGAGTTTTTTGTACCCATCATAGTTAAAATCCTGATCACCCTCCCATAACAGAAAAAAACTTCCATTAAAGATTTTTTTCCCATCAAAATAGGGCATGGAAAGCCACCACAAATGGATCAGAACTGCAGTGACTGGAAAGATGCAAACGCCTCGAAACCCCATTTCACAGTACCGTGTACTATTCTGAAAACACACAGCAGGTCATATTACACATTTATCTTAACATGTAGCTTAGACCTGAGAGCCACCACACACACATGGATGCACCCCTCCACTGTGTTGTAATGCATTGCAGGGAAGGCAAAATCAGTTTGTTCAGCAGTTTTTAATCACAGATCTAAATGGCTCTGCTCCATCTGCTTCTCATTTTGGATGCTGCTTTAGCTGCAGTGATGCTCCAAGTATCTAAATTCTTCAGATGTAAACTTCCCTATGAATACTCAGTTCAATACTCACACATTGTTCCTAAATTACAGTTCTCCAGTTACTTTCAGACCTAAATTTCCTTTAGCCCTAAACAGTGCAGCCAATACCTTGAAAGTGACTTAAAGCAACCTCATCTACTCCAAGATCTTTCCTGGGCAATGTATTTTAGAAACACAGGCAAGATCAAATAAAACTCATTTTATTTCAGAATGTCAAATTTTAATCAAGATGATGCCAAAAATAGGGATCATAACTTTGGCAATCACTTAAGCAATCACCCAAGCACAACAGCGCATCATAATACATTGATATTTAATTCAAATGGCACAACCCAATATGCCATCTGATACTGCTTCAGGCCCACCTGCATTATTTAACTTTTTTAAAGCAACTATTTTCCATGGTCCTTAAGCAGTTTCTTCAGCTACAAAAATGCAGGACTTCCAGTCTGATTTAAAAGAACTGTATAAATGAAGGCGATCCATCATTTGCATGATCCCTGTAAATCAAACCAGAAGCCCTGGACTTCTGAGTTTGTAGAAACTGTATCTGGAACAAGGTAAGGAGGCAGGTAATTCTATTTAGTTTGACATCTCAGCAGGCTTTACAGTGGTAGCAGCAGACACAGGCTGAAGGACACCCCAAATCCACAGCCTTTTCACTACCCTTTACAACCAGTATTACATCACCTAATGGATGAGCCACCCCTTGGCTGAGGTGGATATCAAAGCACTTTCCCAGCTTTTTGTCCCAGGCAGTGATCACCAGCCCTGCCTCTTTTTCTTCAGGTCAAGGAGCAAAGAAACTCTAATCCCTCACCCTTTGACTATCAGAAATACAATATTTATGACTGATTACCCACTTTGAGCCAAGTCACTCAGAGCAACTATTTTATCCACATGATCAACATGGAATCCACATGACATTTTCCCCAGGTTATTATGTAGGGAAGAGAGCTTAGCTAATTGGTGCCAAGGCTCAGCCTGGCATCTGTTTTCCATGTCATGATTCAACCCTGGAATGCAAAGTCCTCCTAAGCAGGTGGGCTCTCTTAACCTATTACAGTTGTAACCTTTTAGAGTCTGCCTGCATCGAGGTTTAGAGGAATAGCTTCCACAGCAGTCAATATTTCTGAACCCTGGCCTCTTTTTTGTAGACCTTTTTTGTTGCACACTGTCCACAGGTCTCCAGGGTTGTGCTCTTATAATTCTTCACTATCTTGCAACACCCATAAAATTTTGACTGTACCAAAAGTTAGAGAGGAGAGAGTGCTGTGCGTCTTCCTCTCCTGTTTTTGGATTATATAATCCTTTGACTATCTGTTGTATAGGCATGTGTGGTTATAGGTCTTGTGTCATATAGGCTCATGTGGTTGCTGGGGCTCGTCAGTTCAACTCCGTCAGGCCACTACTGCAGCAGCTACACTGGCTGCCCATTAGCTTCCGAGCTGAATTCAAAGTGCAGGTCCTGACCTTTAAAGCCCTAAGCAGCTCAGGTCCAAGGAGGGACTGCCTTCTTCTGTACCCTCCAACCCGTCACCTAAGGTCATCTGAGTGGGCCCTCCTGACTGTGCCACCACCAAGGGAGGTGAATGACTAGGTGACAGGTGTGGTGGCCAGGAATACGGCCTTCTTAATGGTGGCACCCTCCCCCTAGAACTTAGAATTCCCTCCCCCTAGAATTTAGGAAAGCTCCCTCTATACAGAGCTTCAGGCAGAGCCTAAAAACTTTCTATTTCAAAAAAGCTTTTTATTGAGGCGGTGGGGGTTGTTATTGTTTTTAATTTATGTAAGTTTTTCATGTTTTTTAATGTTTTTTATGGAATGTTTTATTTGTTAGCTGCTTTGAGTCAACTGCAGCCCAAGAAAGGCGGGCTACAAATGTACTAAATGAATAAATAAAATAAATAAAATATCCTCCACTGACATTTTTGAGGACTGCCTGCCTTGCGTCCATGTTTTCTATTCTCCATATTCCAGTCTGATTTTTCTGACAAATCTCAGAGGAAGGATGCTACTGCAAGGGTCATAATTCAGTGGTGAAATACCTGCACTGTAGACATTCTATCTGCACTATAAACGTTCAAGCTGGTGAAGACCTCTATCTGAAATCCTGGAGACCCATTGCCAGGCAGAGGAGCCAAAACTGAGTTAGGTGAGCTGATTCAATACAAAGAAACTTCAAAGGCACTAACGACCACCACTAGCATACATTGGTCCAAATACTCTGAACTGTGTTTGTCTGTCTCCTTGTTCCACTCTCCTCCCACCCCTATTGCCACCTTCCCCCAACCCATCTAGCATCCCCCACCAACCTACCTGTCTCAGCAGGTCCCAGCAGTACCACTACCATGCACAGTGCAGAGTGTGGCTGTGGCCTTCCTGCCAGCACTCTGGCAATGCATGCTTCCATATGCCATTGGACAGCATCATGTAATTCCATGGATGGAACATGCCAGTTTTATAGCCCATAGGATTGGTGTGAATGTCACATATTTGGGGGAGGATACAAACATGTTAAAGCTCCCAGAACATTGAAAGTTACACTTACTGTTTTTGTTTATTTTGCTAGACATGCATCAGACACTACAGAATAAGCCCCATCCACGTATCCTTCTATTCCAGAACAGAGCAGTGATTTTCAACCTTTTTCATCTCATGGGATGCTTAACAAGGCACTGAAATTGTCAAGGAACACCATCAGTTGTTTTTACCATTGACAAGGCATACCAGACAGTTCAAATCCCCCAAATCTCCTGTTAACAAATGTCAATCTCCAAATTCCCATGGCACACCTATCTGTGGCAGACCAGTGTGCCATGGTTGAAAATCACTGGTCTGGAGTCTGGACTGTTCATCCTTGTCTAGATATGATGAAGGGAAAACATTAATCAGAGGTTCAAAGATTGTGATTCATCACACTCAGAGAACCTCTGCACAACTAACACGTCACCCCACAGATCTTAATATCACTCCCGTGCATCAACCTTTTCACTACAAGTGCTCATGACAGCCATGACAAAACTGTCTCCAGGAATAGCAACTTTTATTGGGTCGAGGCAAAGGATAGAGTTATTTGCTTGGCTTCTCTGTGAGCAGGGAATTCCCCTCCTTCTTATCCTTGTCGCCAACTCGCTCAAACCTGTGCTAGAACTGCTCTGACCCAAGCCGCGCTGCTTGTCACTGTGCAGATTGTGCCACTGCCCCAAAGAAAACCGTGCCTTGCTTAATACATAAAGAGCTACTGAGATCATGAAAGAGAATCCACCCCACAAAGTCTACAATTTAAGGGATTCAGACAGCCAACAACATATAACGGGCTCATCTTCCCATGCATGAGCAACCTTTGTAAACAACACTAAGAACAAAGCTGTTTTGGTCAAGACTGGAATCATTCATTCAAACTGAGAACATAAGTCTTGACTAAATACTGTTGTTTTTAAAAAAATATGGTATTTTATAGCTGTTCTCTTTGTGGGAGAGCACAGAGTACATTTAGAGGTCCAATTTCATAAAGTCCCCAAAGCAGCTCAACCCTCATCCCACCTTTGCAACCATTCATAGAAGACAAAGAAGAGAAGGGTGTACAGACCTTATTTTGATTCTGATGACACAAAAGCCTAACGCCTTGCTAATGAGGAATGCTAGTTTAAAACATGTACTCCTGAACATAATGGATTTCCCTATTCTGTGTAAATATCATTAGAGTAATGGGTGCATTCTACAGAAATGCATCAGGCTTAGGGGAAAAAAAAAAAAACAACTGGACAACATATTACCATGAGCCTGACTTCTGTGAATTTTCTTGTCTCTCAATCTCTGATTAGTCATCTAGTGTTTCTTGCTCCAGTTAGTCACGAAGGGCAAAATCCAGAGTAACGACGGGGAGTCCTTGCTCTGCTGTAAGAACAATTTACTCTGGATTCCAATATGAATTTCCCATAGGTTTTCACTAGATGTTGCAGTAACTACAGGTGCACATAAAGTCTCTTATGTGCTCCTGTAGTTCTCTGGATTTGGAGGCTAGTGTTTCCAAACCTCTACTTGGTAGTCATACGGTAAGAAATGGTAAATAAGATGCCAGTGAAGAGACTGTCAATTGTCTTTGTGATTGGAAGTTCAATTTGATAACAACTGGATTGCCAGGAAAGGGTTCTTCCCATTCACCCTTCTACACATATAGCATTGTTACTATGACTGTGCCTGTGGTGTCACTATGATGTACTCCTTCTCCTCCTCATCACAGGAGTTGGAGCATATTCCCTTCTACTACACCCCCCTCCCCAAAAAACCCAGTAAAATGGCAAATTCACCTGAGACAGCCCACTCAGATCCCCAGTAGTTTTGGTGGACAGACAGCAAAGTCAGTTTAAGATGAGGTCCTGCGGGTGACAAGTATTGAATGCCATTCTCTAGGTCATACATTCCCTCAATGCTGTAGTAAGCTCCACCACGCAGAGCTCTTGTCCTCATTAGATGGACTGTGTCCTGAGGGCAGGCAATGCTTAATGAAATACCCTTGCCCTGAAGGGGTACTCTCAGGAAAACATACTTCCAGGAGACTAGGTGTGCCTGTTATTAGAAGTAGGTGTGAGACATCAGGTGGATTTCACACTTCTCACAGGCAATGTGCGTGAAGAGTGTCTTGGAGTTCATGGAGTGGAGAGAGCGGGGAGAATGAGACACAGTAATCTTGAGGGGACACCTGAGGGGAGCTGGGAAATCCATATTTTATATACATGAACAACTGTGTACACATGAACAATCTAAAAATGAGAGGTGCTATGAAATCCTGGAAAGCTCAGGTGGCCCGTCAGAGCAGCACAGAGATTATTTATTATCAATGGAGGCCTGACTCATTTGTTCATTCTTCAAAGTCATTTTACCAAAACAAATAAGAGGTGTCACACGCAAGGGATTCGGGATGCTGACGGCAACATCACATTGCGTTGGTGGGAGTTTCCCCGGCAAGGCCCTTCCACTGCAATTTGCATCAAGCAGCTGAGGAAACCAGGGCATCTGCATCAGGTTCCTGCAAGAGTTGTGCCTGGAATCACGTATGCCCAGACAGCAATGTTGGTGCAAGGCTGAAATAATAGATACTGAGGCATCACTGAAGGTGTCACCCTCTGGATCCTCCCTCCCCAGCTGTGCGTGAGTGTATCGGGGTGGGGGGGTATGTGAAATTGCAACATCTATAGGACACATGCGGGCTAGCAAAGGTATGTTATATTTACACACCTACTGTACTATTGATGGTTTTGCAAGCATGTTTATGGTATGAATCACTTGAATGAATCTTTCATGGGCTTAATTTTTTAAAAAATCATGTCAATATTGAAAGCTTGAAGACTTAAGGCATATTGTCAGTTGTATGTTAAGGTATATGGCCAGTCAGGTGTTGACCATTCTCATACTCAGGCATTGAGGCAGCTCAATGGAAAGGGAATCTGGTCTTCAGAAGCTCAGACATGTTCTTTCTCTCTTAGGCTGCGATCCTAAACCCCATGCAGGCTTGCACAAGGCCCATGCTGGCCTGGAGGTGTCGTAAAAATGCCATAAAACACTTCTGTGCCACTCCTGGGGGTAAGGCCAGTTCACAGACATGCGCCAGCCTCCCCTTCACCACAGGAAAGGGAAGATGGGTGAGTTGTTGTGGCCTAAATTGGTTAGGATTCAGCCCTTAGTATATCTAAAACTTTTATGGGTGCAGAACTAACCAGTGGTGTTACAACCCCTGAAGGGTGTTACAAGCCATGAAAGGTGTGTGTAGAAGTGGACAACCTCAAAATGGCAGATGTCAGGGAGGGCACCTGGATGCAGGTGTCATATGTTCTCCCTAAGGCATCTGGTGGGCCACTGTGTAATGCAGGAAGCTGGACTAGATGGGTCTTTGGCCTGATCCAGTGGAGGCTCTTCTTATGTTCTTAACAGGCTGGCCTAACTCACTTGTGGTTGTGTTGAGAGATTGGTGTATGCCTGTGGAGTGGCCTAACCTCCTATAGTACTTTTGTGAGACCTTCAGGCCAGTATGAGACTTATGCCAGGGCTTATGCCAGCCTAGTTGGAAGTTAGGATTGCAGTCTACATTTCCTAAGTTTTTCAAATGTTACACCGCTGTGAGAATCAAAAAGTAGCAGTCCTGTGATAAACAGGATGACAGCAGTTTGGTGAGTTAAAAAGTTAAAAGACTATCTTGAGATGAACATAGAAAGCAGCCCCACTTCATTCAGTTGCCAGGCCCCGAAGGGAGTGGTGAGGTCTTCAGCTGTAGCTTATTAAGGAGCAGCCTGCCCACCCCAAGGAGAGTGGATGCATTTTCTCCCACACTGATCAGAAGAGTCGCAACTCTGTGCCCTGAAGTCAAGGGACCAGGTTGCAATGTTTTGTTTACTCGCTTTGTGAGAAAGAAGAGATTTCACAAGGCTGTTTCCTCGACCAAGGAAAAGGAGGTCTGGTGACCAGATCTTGGCAATGTGGGGCTTGTTTATTTATTCCTTGGAGGCAAGGAAAACATCTGATTACCTCCCTGAGACTTTGGTTTGTCTTGTCTGATGAAGACAAAGGGGGACCCTCAGCTCATGATGTTTCCAATCCCTGGAGATGAGTGGGAACAGTTAGCTTTGTGGATCCTCCAGCGGGGGGAGGATACAGTTTTTCAAGTTCTTTCCACCTCAAGAGGCTAACTTTTCTTCCACTGTTGGCTCAGTGTCTGCAGAAAAGCAAACTCCAAAGTGCACTTTGGGCTGAATGCACTTTACTGGATGAACAGTGTCCAACAGAAAAAAAGCCTGACCCTTTTTTTTGATGGTGTTGTTGATTGATTGAAAAAGGGATGACTTGACTCCCGCTAACTTGATTCCCATATTGGAGTCACCAAGTCTAGGCACATGAAAAAAAAGAACTCATTCCGCACCACCTCCATCGCTAAAATGTTTTCAAATGATCTTTTTGGCATATGCGGACCAGTTGCAAGAGCAGGGCAGAGATGGACAGAGAGGAGTGAAAGGATTAATTTTTGTTTGGGCTTCAAATTTTGGCAAGATCTTGTAAAGCTGCACTGTTGCAGATTTTGCAAAATGTATCAATGTTACCTGCGTTTTGCACACAACTCAGACAGCGAGGTATCTCCCACTGGTCCTCATTACATCCATTGGCTGAAGGGCACATCTCTGGGCAAGGGAAAGGGTGGGGGGACAGAGCAAGCTTTCTCCACATTCAGAAAAGTGGGCACTGTGTTTGCAGATGACATTTCAGTATCCCACCTGCGTGACAGGTGGGATAGAGGTGGTCACTCACTGTCACTACCTCTGTCAATCCAGCCTGGCAGGCAGCAGCATGCATAACACTGAGCAATAACAAGAGAGGCATTTCTCTTGGCACATTCCTATTTGTTTTCTTTTGCAGAGCAGCAGTATGCTTCTTCTTGCTGGGCTGCTGCTCCAACTCCACAGCCTCCAGCCTGGAACAAATTCTCACCCTACCATGCCCATGCAATGAAGGGGGGGGAATTCATCACTGCCAGGGAGAGATCAGGTCAGGAAGAAGGAAAGGAAGGGTTCAGGTTAGCTCAGAGTGACCATACATCATAACCGGAAGAGAGGAAAAGGACCTCTCAAAATGTAGGACACTCAAGAAAAATGTTGGACATGACCAAATAAAAGCTAAAACCACTCATCATTGCATTAATGTGGTTAATTTAAACAATATAGTACTTATTATTAAATTTTGAACTATTATATATAATTTATTACAGATAATTTATAAATTACAAGAAGCTACAAGGAAAAGGAGAATACTGAAGTTTCCTTCCAGGACACAAGGCTAAAATCCAAAGTACGTCCTGTAAAATAGGAAATATAGTCACCTTGGGTCAGCAACACAGTCTATACTGCTGACTAAAAGGTGAGATGGAGGGAGTATGGCAGGGAGGAAAGAGAACCTCAGAACTTCTGCACATGGAGCTGTGGTGTGGTTTTTATTACGGGGGAGACTTGACGAGTCACAAAGGGGTGACTTGAGGCTTCTTAGAGTCCCTGTTTTGACTCATTGCTGATTTGCAGGGAGGTAGCAACTCGACCCACAGGACTCTTTGCAACAAGGTTAATTTACTATTTTCAGAGAACCCAAATGTTGTTAGCAAATCATTGCAGTACCTTTCCCTATCTATTGACCTTCTGGATTCTTTCAGATGTAATGAATGTCCAGTGATTTTTCTGGCCGTTTTTACTACAATAATTGTAGTGTGAGCCTGAATAGAGCCTGCCATGTGGATAGGTAAAACACCAGGGTGACCAGATGACTGGAAAAACCCGGATTTGTCCGGATTTTTAGCCTCCTGTCCGGGTGTCCTGCATTTTGGCATCATTGTCCTACATTTTGGCTTCTTTTTGAAACTTTGTGATCGTGCACAGTACCCCATCATGCCATATGTCGTTGGATTTGTATTGAAGAGCAGAATCCAATGCAAAAATCAGTTTGGAGATATCTCCTTCCTTTCAAAAGTTATGGTCAAAAACAGAAAAACAAAAACAAAAAATACATTTTTGGGCAATTTTTTTCAGCGGGTAGGAATTTTGGCCTGTGATTAGGAATTTTGGCCTTGGGGTTCAGGAATTTTGGGTTTGGCATCTGGTCACCCTGGTAAAACACTATTTAGGTTTCCAGGACTCCTGTCCATTTAATTAAGTGTATCCTGTTTGCAAGTCCTTCCCGTATTTTACTTCATGTTGATTATAGCTGGGGAGTGACAAATAGAAGTGCTTCACTGTTAATTTTTTTTAGGGGATGGGTATTGGTTTAATATTTTATTTCTGTATTATTAATATTAGTATTATTAGATTTAGAGTAACCTACTCAGCCAATACCCAGAATTTCCAATTGGTATATGGATTGGTATATTGATTCAGCTAGGAAGCAGAATAGGCTATGTAGACACTGTCAGCACAATCCTGACTGATGGTAAGGCTGGCACTAATCCCATGCTGGCCTGGTGTGTCAAAAAAGTGCTATAGAGCACTTCTGTGCTGGTTCTATGGGGTGAGGGGGTTAGACCAGTGCACAGACATGCACCAGCTTCTCCATGCCACTGTGGGAATGGGGACATTGATTAGTTGTGCTGGTCTAAATTGGTTAGGATTGTGCCTTGTGTGTTTACAAATCTGGGGTGTACAGAATGAGTGCATCTCAGGGGAAGCTTCCACATGGCGATGACTTTACTGGCTACCAATAGTCAATAAATCTCACCTTGCTGTTCCCTTCTAATACCAATTTGACACAGTAATTTCAAAACCTTTAAGAGCAAAATTTTCAAAGAAATGAAAATTGACTCAGGTTGCAAAATATTTTCATCCCATTAGTTAGATTTTCCCATTGCATAATGGAGTTTAGGGAAGGTTAATACAAAACTAGATCATTGCTGTAATTGTTTTCTTCTTATAGTGAGGGGCAATGTAAATAGTGCTTATCATTTATTTCCTCTCTGTGTAGACTGGTATCACTCTTCCCAATGGCACACTCCTTAATTATCATTCTTGATTGGTAATGGGTTGAGCAAGAAGAGCAAGACATCTGTAGCAGAAACACTAGATGACTAGTTAGTGATGACTGTTCGTTCCTGAGAGACAAGATGATGCACAAAAGTAATGATTATGGTAATAGGTTGTCCAGTTGTTTCCTAAGCGTGTGGCATTTCTGCAGGATACACCCAGTACCCTAAGGATATTTGCACATAAAAATGAAATCCATTGTGTCCCACAGCACACATTTTAAGCAGATGTTCTTCATCTGAAGTACCTGTATACTTCAGAGACTCATCAAGGAGAGGGACGCAATGTATCTACGTGTGCTCTTCAAACACATGTATCATGCAGGTACATGCACTACTGAGTGCCACGGAAGTAAGTACATTTGTTGCTGCACGAAGCAGCCCCTATGCAGGTGGCCAATCACTCTTGACTCTGGGTAGCACCTGGAGTGGGCTTAAAATGGTGCCTCATCACTCAGATAGGGCTCTCTACACATAAGAGTTTGATTGATCGGCCTGTATCATCTAGCAAGGTACACTCAAGGTGCTTGTAGGACAAGGAATCAATTTACAAAAACAAACCTACATGGCTGAGACAAATGAGCCATGCCACGTATTTCAAGACAAGGGGAAAAAGAAAATAGGCAGGTTACAAGCCAAGGTCACAAGGTCTTTGACCTAGGGGAAAAATGCCCTACTGACTCTAAATAGTTAGGTGCAGAACTTGAGCAGAAAATGTATCTATCCTGCTTCTCCTACCAAAAAATGTCTGGGCTTGATATACCCATTCTGCCTCAAAGAAAGTGGGGGGGGGGGTCTTATACTGACAGGGGACAACTGTGTTAGTCTTGATAGTAACTCTGTTTTAATTTTTAAAGCAGAACTGGGAGTCTTTCTAATATTAGCTTCTCTATGCAATAATGTGTATAAGTGTGATGTTTAATAAAATACCAACCATCTGCTGCTGAATAACATTCAGTTCAACTATTTATTCTTTTCAATAAACGTGAAATATTCTGAAATTTATATCCACGTGCATATTACAAATTCAGATTAAGAATATGAGAGGGAAAATTTAAAAAAGAGGTCAATGAAATTTAGACCAAGGGGTTTTGCTGAGTGTTGTCCTTCTCAACTATATCTTAAATCAGATCTGCATAATCCAAGGCCATCGGTGGTAATGAAAAATAGCTGGCATTTCATTTCTTTAACTGGTATGTATGCAGTTCCCAGATGAGTAGAGGAAGGGAATTGTAAGTTGTAAGTTTCCTATGGTAAGGGACGTGCAATCCTAAGAAATATAGGCTGGACTAACTCACCTGGCCTATCTTTCCATTGTGGTGTGGGGAGGTTGGCATATGACTGTGCATTGGTCTAAATCCCCCCACCTCTCAGGAGTGGGGCAGACATGACTTACTGCTGTTTTGTAACAGTTCCAATATCAGCACAGGATGTAAGCTGGGACTAACTAGAAGTTAGTGTTGCAGCCTAAGACACTTGTTGTACACTCTTACCCAGTACCAGCTGCTCTTATGCTTAATAACTTCATTGTATCAGTTATTCCTTAGCACCATTCCATTACAGTAAATACTGCTAATAACTATTGCCATGCTTGGTCTCAGATAAAGAACCAGCCCATGCATGTTTGGACTGATGTGGTTTGCATCAAGCAGTGGGCTGTAGGGAGCAGAAAACAGACTTGGGATAACTGTCTTTGGGATGACTGTCATGGTGAGTCTACCATTGCCTCCCTCCTGCATGTTCACTAAAAACGAACAACAAATCTATCAGAAGGTGGTGGTTCTCTTTCTGATACACCCACACAAAAGTGTATTGGAAAACGTGATTTATCTGCACAATATCACAGTCCTCGTTATGGAGATCAGAAAAGTCCTTGTCGACCAGAGATTGGATTTGAGTGGGAGTGATGATTGCAACCCTTGCTTGGGTGCGGTGTGGAGTTTCAGTAATGGCATCATATATAGTTCTTGGCAGTCCAAGGATGCCTTCCTTTGAACACACCCCCTTTATCTTTTTACTTTCTCATTTCAGGGGACAGTACCACAGGTTGTATCTTTGTTCTGACTAAAACCTGAATAGGGGGGAAGTCAGGAGGAGTGAAGGGCACAGACCACGCAAGCAGAGCATTGCAGAAATCTCTGTCCAGCTGACTCATTTAAGCAAGCCAAGCTACAGGCCAGATACATTGAGTCACTTTCCAACTGTCCATGGTTTAATTAGAGAAGAATTTTATGACAGTCCATACCTAGGTCCCCACTGTGCTGGCCTGGTTCCTCCAGTGTGTTGGCTAGGATTGACAAATTAGCCTCTTATCCAGTGGTGGGAACTTACCGGTACGGGCCTACGCGCCCGTACCGGTTCTTCCCGTTTCCCTGCCACTAGCGTACCGCCAGCGACAGGGAAATGCAAAACATGGCGGACCAGTACAGTCCGCCATGTTTTGCGCCCACCTCCGCCTGCCTAGAAGCAGGCAGGCCGCTTCTAGGCAGGCTCTGCGTGAGTGCCGGTGTCGGCGCTTGCGCAGAGCCTGCCTAGAAGCGGCCTGCCAGGCCAGTTTCCAGGCAGGCTCTGCGTGAGTGCCGGTGTCGGCGCTTGCGCAGAGCCTGCCTGGAAGCCCGCCTGCCAGGCCAGCTTCCAGGCAGGCTCTGCGTGAGCGCCGGTGTTGGCGCTTGCGCAGAGCCTGCTTAGAAGCCGGCCTGCCAGGCCAGCCTGGCAGGCCGGCTTCTAAGCAGGCACTGCGCAGGCGCCAACGTCGCCCCGCCCGTTGCCCCTCCCCAGTCCCGCCCCTTGCCCCGCCCACACCCCTTGACCCCGGCTGGCCCCTCCCACTTCCAGCATACCGGATCTTGGGATGGGGCCAGCCCATCTCTGCTCTTATCCCAGCCCAAGCAGCCATGTGCCTGAACCACTTCTTCACCACAGCAACTCAGCAACCTGACCTGTCAGGAAAGTATGAGTCTAGGGGTGCAATCCTAACCTAGGCTGGCACAACTCCTTGGTCTTCCTGTTCCTGTTGTGATGTAGGGAGGCAAGTGCACATCTGTGCACTGATGTAACCCTCCCCAGAAGTGATGCACAAGTGTCTTACAGCACTTTTGTGACACCCCCACGCCAGCACAGGACTCGTGCTAAGGCTTAGGCCAGCCTAACTGAGGCTTAGGATTGGTACCTAAGTGTTCTTTTTCAGCCATGCTGTGCTCATAGGTTCCTCAAGATTGCTTACTGGAACCTTTGGGATTATCTGTGGTTGCCTGACTAAGAGCTTCCCCGCGCACACCGTCACCACCAAATAGCTCTCCGTGCAGTTATTTTTCCCCAAATGAGCATGGAAAATTTTTCCACAGCTAATTTGGCCCTTGGGTGTTGTTCCAGCACGCAGCCCAGACCTTTCATTGGGAGTGAGGGGAGAGCAGAAAAAATGAGCTACATGCACAGGCAGCTTCTATTGATTAGCATATGGTCTGCACACATCCCAGTGACCTTTATTAACCCTTGAGGTTGCTCAGTGAGGGTGAATTCACAATTGCTTCACTCAGTTCAGCCAAACGGAAAAGCAAAGCAAATCGTGCAGTCAGTCACTCCAGCTAGCCACACAATGAAACTTTTTATTGGGACATTCTTGAAATCTGAGCTAATGAATACAGATAATGAAACAGAAGAGAGTCCATCTCATTATTGAGGTGACAGTAGGTGGGAGAAAAATAATCACAAAAATATGTGTCAGAGGGTCCGCTTTGCACTTACTGTATTTTACTCATATCTACTATTCCCCACTTCCTAAGTTCAGCAGAACTTGTTCTCCTGGTTTGAAGCTGAATGTGCTGATTGGATGACTCAGGTGACAATCAGGAAGCCATCTAATCATCACCTCCTTCACAGTAGATTTTCAAAAATATTTTTTTTTAAAAGTGGTGTTTCCATCACGAGCATCACCCAGTCACTAATCCATCTCTTTGCACACTCCTGAAACACTTGCTTGTGGTCTGCTATTAAGTGCAAAGTAGACCATACTTAGGCTGCAATCCTATCCACACTTACAGGAGAAAGGGCGCAATCCAGAGTAACTATGGGAAGTCCTTGCTCCAACGTAAGAACAATTTACTCTGGATTGCAATATGAATTTCCCATAGGTTTTCACTAAGTGGTGCTGTAACTACGTCAACGTAAATGTCTCTTACGTGCTCCCATAGATACTCTGGATTGTACGGCAAGGCCCATTAGATACACTAGTAGACCTGTATAGGATAGAACTCAACTTATTTTGAAAAACCTTCCTGGAGACAATACTCCAATCAATGAGAAAGAATAAACAAGGTAGCTTCTTTCTTCCTAGCATTTGTAGGAAATGGCAAAAAGTGACAAACTATAATAAAATGAGATTCCTACGTATGAGAGATGAGATTGTCCTCTATGTCCAGTGAGGACAATTCTATGAGATTGTCCTCATTGGACAAATGTGCCAAACCATACCAGAACACCCACACTTCTTTGACACATGATCAGTAGTCGAATGTCAGTTCTGAACACCTGACCCTTCCTTTTAATTTATTATTTCCCACTACCCTGTTTGTTTTATGGTCCTGTTCTTCCAGATCTCCTAGGTATGGGCTCTTCTGTATTAAACCATCTTTGTGTTTCCTGTTAACGATTTTAGCCTTCTATTTGCTTTAGGGAAAGGCTTTGGCTCCACCAAGTGTACAGGTCTTGGCTGGGAGTAAAGAATAATCTAAAGATCCCAGAATGTGAAGAAGACAAGGCTTCTGAATTTCACCATAATATTCATAAGAACATAAGAACGTAAGAAGAGCCTCTGCTGGATCAGGCCAAAGGCCCAACTAGTCCAGCTTCCTGTTTCTCACAGCAGCCCATCACAACCTTTATGACCAGTCACAAACATAGGTAAGTGCAAGGCTGGCCCATCCTTCAGGCCAGTTAAGGTAGTCATCTCAAATAGCCAATTTGAGGGTTCCCTCCACCATCCACCCCCTTGCCTTCTGACTCTGGGATTAGAAAAGGAGGAAGGAGGTTAGAAAAAGAAGAAGCCCTAGAGTGGTTCTAGCCCCCAGTCTTCTCCACACATCTTCCTGTTCCAGTCTAGGAAAAATGCATCGTAGCATTTAGCATGCTGCATTAGCTGCACTGGGTACATACTCAGGGCGCAATCCTAACCAATTTAGGCCAGCACAACTCACAACTAGTGTGAGGAGGTCAGCGCATGTCTGTGCATTGGCCTAATGCAGACTCAGACTCCTTCTGCTTTATGTCAGACTCCTTCTGCTTTATGTCACGTTTGAGACATACCTAGGCAGGCATGGGACTTGTGCTGGCATAACCGGGGGTTAGCAACCTCAAACTCTCATTGCACTGATAATAAAGTCCAGCCTTCAACCAACTGAAATTAGGTTGCTGCTATGAGCCATTAATTTTTCATTTTCTTTGTAAACCACTTTGTGAACATTTAAGTTGAAAAGCATTAGACAGACAGATATTAAAATGGGAGGAATATGTGGTAGTCCCAGCTGATTGTCTCCTAATTATATCCTTGTTCACTCCGTAGAAGTGATGATGTCTCCTTTGTTTACATCTGAGCAACTTAATGGGTCCCCAAAGCATTATACCTGCATACAACAAGGCTCATGAAAGGCACAATGAAAGGTCACAAATAAGAATATGTTTTCTTTTCCGTTGTCATCACCTTGTTGATAACAAAAAACTTCTTTTTTGCCCATATTGCCTTCACCATAAACTTCCCCACTGTAAAAAAAAAAAATCACCGGATGAAAAAGCATTTTACGTTTGTATAAAATAATGCATAAAACACCTTGCTCCAAGTGCCTACTTCTAATGGTAAAAGTCAACCACACAACTGCAATACTGATTTTTCTCTTTCAAAATGTCTCCTGATACAGCTAGGAGCAACAGGTAAAAATACCTTGTGCTCAGCAAAGGAAAGTAGTTTTGGATTAATGTTTCAGTCGGCTGCATTCTGCAGTCAGCTGAACTTGGATTGCTTGTGCATTTGCATGTAACAACAGGTCCCAATCGCTCAATTCTCAAGTACAATGTTTTCATACCACTCGCTTCCTTCCGCAACATTGTGAGGTTCTTTTTATAAACCTGGCATTGAGACAAAGAGCCAATTCACACTTTGCTTTTTGTCGTCTATGGATATCGAAGAATGTAAATCCTAGATTTCTGGAAGTGGTGCTTCATATTATTGCACCCCAGTGTTAATCCCATTTTGTTTAGCATCGCTCAGGGCTGCTAGCAAGAACCACTGTCTGAAGAAATCACGGAGAGAACTGGGGGTGACTTCACCTTGAATAACACGTTCACAGTTTGCATTGTGATTTGGTGTGGCTTTCTTTCCATTTTGGTCATTTAGGAACACAGTTTGCACAGAACTACAAGGCTGTGGCTGCAAAAAAAACCCTTAAGATCCTGCTTCTGTGCTGCACTGATTGTAAGCTACTTATCTTAATGTTTAGGGGGCTTGGAGACTAATCCATTTGCCGAAAAATCTCCGCAAACTGATCAAAGAATCCCCCAATGTCAGATTGGACAAAATCTTTAAAAAAAAAAACCTTGATGATTTCTTCAAATCTGTTGATTTACTGGCAATAAGAGCACTTTTTAAGATACTCAAAATGTGTCATGAAAGGAAGTGGCTGGTGAGCTGTGAAATATAGGCTTAATCCACCTTGTCACACAGTGAAGGAATGTTCTCCAACTTTAACTCCTGTCTAGTGGCTAGCTTGCTTGATTGCTACTAGTTTCTATGATTGCTAACTAGCCATACCCCCAAATCCAGAGTAACTACGGGAGCATGTAGGAGACTTTACATGCACTCATAGTAACTACACCACCTAGTGAAAACCTATGGGAAATTCATATTGGAATCCAGAGTAAGTTGTTCTTACACCGGAGCAAGGACTCCCCGTAGTTATTCTGGATTTTGCCCATGGTTAGCTAACCAGCCTAACAAGGATTCTGCATTCCCAGAGCCCATTTTGCCGAATACTTCCTGTCTGTGGAGTTGGGCCCTCTCATCTTCCACTTTGTATATGTTCAAAGTACTGTAATAATCATGTTCAGTTCCAAAATAGCAGCCTACGGCTATTCCCACAGTTACAGGCAAGTTGTAGTGGCACTGGCATGTTGAATCTAACTACAATGGGGAGATTACAGGTTACAGTGTAATCATGTATAAGATCACTGAGTTGGCTGGCACCTTCATGGTGTGAGGAATGGTATGATGCAACGTCATCCAACATCATATCATCATACTTGATTAGGGAGAAGCAGTTATAGTTTGTTTATAGGTAATTATGGAAGAACTTGGAATTTTAATTACTGTGGGGAGCCATTGCTCTCTCTCCACTCTGATTTTTTAGCACACGTTTCCTCTTCAACCACCATGATCACCAAAATTTCACCTCAGGTTCCAATCCAAATCTGAAGCCAGATTTTTTGTTTCCTGGAAGTCAGGGTATATTCTCCAATTTAGAATGACAATCACTTTCTCATAGATTTTCACCAGATGTAAATGGGAAATCAACTTTGAGACTGAACTGCAGAAGATATTGCTTTTATTTTTCCAAAAACAAGGTGCTTTTTCTAAGATTTTTATCCCAATTCTTTTCTTTTCTTCTTTTAAGAAAGAGATTTTTATCAAGGCTTGCAAAGAATTAAAAACAAAAATAAGAAACAGTTATGAAAGCATACAAGCCGCAGGAAACCAATAACAGTGCACCCAATAAAGCCAATTAATACCGCTAAAAGCATTTCAAGTTGTTTATGGTATAAACCCATCAGTTGGAAAGAGACAGTTGCTTTTTAATGGATTTGTAATTGGGGGAAAGAATTAAAAGGATCAAATTTAAATCTTCAAAATGTCTAACATTTTTCCTAAATGGGGAATGATACTTCTGCTTCAAAAATCCCAAATTTAAAAAAGTCTTTTATTGTTTAAGGAAAAGGAAGGCTGGACATCTGAACATCTTAAGGAACTGAACATCTGAGGGACCTGGTCCGCACCTGTCACTGGAGTCATGACCCCAACGCCTAAGCAGTGACCTGGCCACTAACAAGTAGGGCAAAGGGCCAGCTGAGTCAAGATTGTCTGGGGTTCAGGCTAAAGAGGCTGGGGTCGTAGAACCAAATCCAAGCCTCAAACCACTACTGATGGTTGTAGTCACCTTAACTGTTAATTATGATGCAAAGGTGGAGTATTAAAAGTATTATTTGTAATAAATACATCCTGGAACATCAAAGCTACCTGAGGCTGCAATCCTAACAGCACTTTCCTGGGAGCAAGCCTGGCAAGAAATAGTGCCCAAGCAATACAGTATTGCTGCCAGGGGGCTGTGGTGTTCAGGGACCTCTCTTCCAAGCAAGGGAGTTATGATTTAAAAAAATTCCTGATTTTCCCCTGCTTCTAGTTGCAATCTACCAAAGGTTTCTGTGATGCTTCAGCACTCCAGAGGAGCTGATGTATGGCCACTGTTTCTTTGCTATTGCTGAACGCCCTCCCCAATGGACTGGTAAATTAAGATCCTGTCTCTGATCCAGCTCATTGGACTATGAAATCCACCTGATTTCCAGGAGTGGAAAATATAGGGCCTCAGATTACCCCTTCCCAGTATACAGTGTCACTGGTGAAACCCACAGATAAGTAGTGATACATACCCACTGCACATTTGCTCAAGTCCAACATCAGAAGCCCCTGAAGTTTGATGGCTGCTCAACCACCTGCTTTCCAAGAATTGTATAACAACCCAATCACTGTCATCATAATGTGTTCTGCTGGTAACAACTGCTGCAAAGTGCCAAGAAGGTGCACTGTGATCAAGCACAAAGTAACACACTGCCCAAGAACGAAGGGAAGGTCAGAGCTTTCCCACATGCATTGGGGAATTGCTGGTCACCCACTGAACAGGAAAGCCAGCAGGAGAGGCAGGAAAGGTGGGGAGGGCAGAATAGGCAGATAAGGGATCTCAAGAACTATGTCAGGACAGTACATTCCCCCCAAATCCAATATGGAGCATTGGACCCAAATTTCAACAATCTTAAGCCTTTTCTCCCCTATGTTGCATATGCGCAAAAAGGGAACAAATGTGTGCACCTGCGGGCTGGGAAGAAAAGGATTAACCAGGTTTAATTATGCCTGTATGCTGGGACTTTTTTTAATGCTTTTATTAAGAGGGTGCAGGGGGCGACACACACACACACTGTGATACACTGGTGAGAGTGTGACACCACTAGTTGCCAAAATTGCTAAAATTGCAATATGTTGGAACAATAACATGTTATATATATATATATATATATATATATATATATATATATATATATATATATATACACACACACACACACACACACACACACACACACACACACACACACACACAATGTGAAATTTACAGCAGAGTGCAATGAAAAACCCAGAGTGAAATATCACAATTCTATCAAATGCTATGGCCAAAAATACCAAACACAAAAATGGAACTGACTTATCTAACAAAAAATATATTTTCTCAATTCAAAACATATTAGTGAGACCGAGTGCTTGAAGAACTAATGAAATGCTGTTATGACAGAGCATGCATCCAATAAGATATTAGTAAGGTGACCCCTCTATAATTGGGGAGAGGAAGTGATACCACTAGTGACAAAAATCACTAAAAATCACTGTTTGTAGGAATAATATTGTCATATTATATACCATTTGGTGCATAATTTATAGCAGAATATAGTGATAAACTGCTTTGAAATATGTCTATTCTCCCTAAAGGGTGGCAAAAAATCAGTGGGGCAGTGCAATGGTACAACACCCACTACCCAGGTAGTTGCGCTGCCCACTGTCCAAAGGAGGAAGTCCATCATGGGGTGATACACTGGCCACTCCTGCTAATGACACCACTGGCTTTTTCAGTGGCACAGTTACCCAGCTGCTGGATGACAAATAGTGGAGGAAGTGTCTGCCTGTCCAAGGCTCCCCAGAACTCCTAAAGCTAAGTGTATAATCATTTTCCAAATGGAATATGTGCAAAGTCAAACTGAACTTATTAATTAATGGGCTGTGTAAATGTGGGGCTGGGGCAATTCCAAGAACCATCACAGACGAGGATCATGATATCAAGTACAAAGCAGAGTATTGCAATTAGAAAGATGAACGAGCTTTTCTGCTTATGTATTAAAGTACTTCCTCTTGCACTGGCAAGCTGCACATACAATAAAGTGAAATGTGATGAAGAAGTGCTGCTGATCCATCTTGCTGATAAAGCAAAGAGCAGTTACTTCCTGCCACCCAGGCCTGCTCCACACCTCTTGGCTCCAGATCGGGTATATAAGGACCTCCACCTGCCACATGTATATGGAAAACATTGTGTGACGCCAGGTTTAACATCAAATGAATAATCTCCGGTTGCGGTTAATTGATATACTGCTATAATTTCAGCCTCCCCAAGGTGATTTTTGAAGAGTGCAGACACGAAATGTTAAGATGGTCAACATCCTGTCATCAAACCTCATATCAAGGTGTCCCCCACAGGTTGTACTGCTAGTTTACCTTCCCACTAAAGTGGTACCTATTTATCTACTTAAATGCTTTCAAACTGCTAGGTTGGCAAGAGCTGGATTAAGGTCAGGAGCTCACTCTTGTAGGATCTGGGTCTCAAACTGCAGCCTGCCGGTTAATAGGCACAGTGTCTTGACCACTTATATATACTTTCAAAATTCTGGTCTCCCAAAGCAGATTGGCAGGCTGAAGGGAGGCAAGAGGTGATTGGGAAAGGGTCAAGCAATCTCTGCCTTTTCCGACTGCTCTGAAGAATCCAGGCTGATGGGACGCAAAAGGCAGTTGGACCTTAATGTGTGTGTGTCCACACTCTGCCATCAAGCTTCAAGCAGTCTCCATCTATTCCAATTGCCATTTTGAGGGGAAGCTACTTTTATAACTTTGACCTACCAATATTTATATGGACTAGCTAGGGTAGGCAATGCAAAATGTTGCTCTGTGTCTTCCTCAAAAAGGCAGTGCACACTGAGAGGTTTTTGTAGCCTCCTTGGGTAATTCTAACTTATTACAACGAATTACAACTAATTACAGCTAATTAAAACAGATCTACCCATTTCATGGAAAAAGATTTTTTAAACTGATAAGTGTTGCACCTCCGCAAGCGACAGCTGTGGCCTTTTTCTAGTTGACAGTTAGATCAACTCTAGGGATAAACTACAGGAAGTAGACATCTATTCTGTCCTATTTAGAGACTTCTTGGGGTCATCTTTCCACCCATTACTAGAGACAGAACATTGGACTATATGAAATTTGAATGTACTCAAGGCTTGCATCAGAGACTGCCAATGCTGATTCCTTTGACAAGGGAGTCCAAACCCTGGCCTGGAGACCAGATGTGGCCGGCACTGAGTCTCCATGTGGCCTGTAGGGCAAGCCCTGTAATCCTTAGAAGGAGGAGAAGCACTATTCCTCTCACCTCCAGAGAGTATTCTACGGGATGGGGATGCTGTACACACCTCCTCTCTGTATGTATGAAAGTGCTTATGAACTGATTTGAAAATAATCCCTTTCAAAAGCATTAATGAACTCATTCATTCATAAATTCTGCCTCTGATATATTCATTTATGTAAATTTATTCAAGTTTGAAATTAAATCAATTTTTTTTCTTCAAACTCCCAGCATAGTATCAGAAAGAAAATGTGACTCTCCTACAAAATGTTTGGATACCCCTGATACTTGACCATCTCTGTTTCCACAGCCTATATCTGGTGGCAGCAGAAAGAGTTTGTCAGGATCTACTCAAGCAGCAGCGTCCTTTCAGGAGACAGTTGGTCAAAGCCACCCTAGAGAAATCCCTGATGTGATCCAGCAAAGAGAACATATTTGTGCATTGTGGAAAGGACCTTTACTTTTCACCAACAGAATGGTGACCAGGAGTATCACTAGGGTTCTGCGACTGGTACATAGCACAGCAGTTGACACACCTCAGGGGTGTGATGAGTTTGACACCTCCACTGAAAGTGAAAATGAACCCATGTTGACCTGCCCTTTAAACTGATGCTTTTTCTAGATCTAAAGAGACTCTGGTACATGTTAAATGTACCTTTGCCTCTAAAGGTAAAGGTGTCTCCCACAGGTTGCCATGCTAGTCATGGCCAACCCTAGGGAGCAATACTCATCCCTGTTTCTTAAGTCATAAAACCAGTGTTATCCAAAGACGCCTCCGTGATCAAGTGGCCCACATGCACATAGAACAGTGACATTCCATAAAGTAATCATGGGAACTCAGTAAAGAGAGGGTGTTTTAGGAGGTAAGATACTTATGAGTGGTTGATGCCCACCCACCCTTTCCCCCTCTATCCCTGAAAGTAGTGTAATAAAATTGTAGTCAGGATAGGGAGTCTTAATGGTACTGAGCATAGCACAGAGTGAGGCTTTGTTAAGATTGCAGCTCTTCTTCTAGGCATGGATTGATTCAGTTATTCTAGGGCTGCAATCCCTGATGCCCTTACCTTAGAGTAAGTTTCACATTACTCGATAGGACTTACTTTTATGTAGACATGCATATAATTGTGCTGTGTTGCCTCCATCTCAGATCAGCACAATACTGTGCTGCCTGATGCAATCAGGATCCTGACAAGTCAGCAAATTCTCAGGGTCAAAAAATAGTTTAGAGAGAGAAATTAGTCAAATGAGCCACTTATGGGATATCTTATGGGATATTATGTAGCCAAGTTGCTTGCCCGTTCTGAGCACCTCCCACAGCCTACCAAGTGTGTGGGGCTGCCAGAATAGGGTCAGGGCTTTGAGGCACTCCTCCTTCTTCTCATGGCTTTGTTTGCGATCACTCCACATTTCTCTGGTTCGCCATTGGCCACAGAGAGCTGATCCCATTGCAGTGTCATTCAGATCATTCCCTTGCAGGTTGTTAGAGTGTAATGTATAATGCTATGCCCAAGTGCCTGGCCTGCTCATAATATATGCTCCTTTTTGTTTTTTCTTCTCTTTTCATCTGTTGTCCAAGCTTGCCGGAAGATCTTAGAACAGACAGCCAAGTACACTGCCTTCAGAGCAAACTTTGAAAAACTAAAATCAATGAATAAAAGGGCAATAATGCACATAAGAGCCTTTCCTGATGTTGAAAACGTGGAAAAATAATATTACAGTGCCAGTAGACTGTAGTTTTAATACTGCAGTATCAAACTAGAAGAGATCTGAGTTCACTCATGTCTCCCTTATGCAGCTACTTATTGATCTTCAGCCACTCTCTTATCTACTAGTCTCTCTCACAGGGTTGTTGTGAGGTTAAAATTTGAACTCTGAAAGCTGCTTTTTACTGAATCAGACCATTGATTCAAGTACTGTAGTTCAGTTTTGACAATGACTCTACAAGGTTTCACACAGGAATTTTCCTACTGAAGAAACCAGGGGTTGAACCTGAGGCCTTCTCCCAGTGGGGAGAGAACCATCGTGAGCCACCCTGTGCTTCTTGTAAGGTGAAATATAATATAGGTAATAAATAATATCCAAGTTCAATGCAATGAATTGGATTGGGTAGTGCTGCAGAAGGCAGGAATAACCCATCCGTGACGGCTGCCTTTTCACCACCAATACTGTAATTCTTCTAGAGATTCATGCTAGTGCAAGGAAATACCATGGAGCTACTACATGAATGAATGGTAGTGGTTGGATCCTTCTCTGAACAGTCATGCTCCAGATTAATAAATTGCTTTAAAGGACATTCTAATTTGTTACTGAACTGGTGTCAATTGATAGTGTGGCCCATTGCCATTTGAGAAAGGAGGATGAAGTTTCCCCAGGGAAGACCTGGGCTTTCTCTCTTTGAAACACATGATACGTGCTGTGATCCAATCTGTTCCAAAAGGGGAAATGTTTCCTCTCTAACAAATCTTTATGAGCTCATGAATGTGTCCTTACCATGTGTCCTTATCAGTTTTTATCCAAGAAATGCAAGGCACAGAGGACCCTACTGGAGTTAAGGGGATAACCACAAACTCCGCATTCAATAAGACAATGGAATGAAACCCATGACAATACTTTGCATCTGTAGTATTTTACACTGCACGTCCCTGAAATCAGAAACATGCAGTTTGGGAGATCCAACAACAGATCATTGTGGTCAGATGTTCTCGGGCTAGATATACAATAGTTTACACAAAGACATAAACATTTGTGTACTTTGTGGTGATAGGACAGCAGAGCTGTTGTACCTGATTTTAGGGCAAGCTGCCTGCGCTGTTTGTAAAGCATACAGATATTTGATCATATATATTTCCTTTTTTGCAGATGGGTCCTCATACTTGTTTTAGAAAAAAAACAAAAATATCAGAATTCTGCTACATTTCCTTCTTGGTGACAGCAAGATTGAATGCTTAGTTTATATTATAGTTCATAAAGCAGTTCACGACTTCCACTCTAATTTATTGATTTTATAGAGCTTACTTCCAAAGTATAGAATTTAGGGTTTCACCCCCTTGATCTTTGATCACTGTACAGTTAACACTGTACAGAATATACTTAGGTCACAGCTGAATCCTGGCACCCAATTTATGGCATTCGGTTATTGTCCTGGTGATGAACGTGATGCATGGAGCCACAGACCATTTTAAAGCAGCTGCTACAAAGAGGTAACAGCATCAGCATCCTTCAGCTATGGCTTGTGATGTACTCCTTCAGCTATGGCTTGTGATTATCCACAAACTGGTGAAAGGTGTGATTTGTGGTAGGGAGGGAAAGTGATGGGTATGTCAGGGGAGGAAATGGGGCACATCAGGAGATGAAGGGTGTTGTTCTTTGTGTCCTTTACAACATACATGTATGTTTTTAAGCAGGTATCATATCTAGACTGCAAATGGAGCATTGACACTGGGAGAAAAAGTGGTTTGCCAAATCTTACCTTGTGAATTTATGGCTGCAGAAGGATGAACTGAGAATTTTTTGGTTCACATCTCATCTAAGCCATGTTGAGCCCAATCCTACGCAAGTGTACTTAAAACTAAGCCCCATTATAATTTCCAGCAGTCTGCACTGGCAGAATACACATCCCACCAGTGTTTGCTTCAAATAGGATTGGACCAAACTACCCCTTGCCTGGAGGACTGTGACAGATCCCCACCCCCAGAATGCAGCACACACCACAGTGGACACCACTGCACCAGCACAGGAAAGTGGGATAGGATTGGCCCTTCTGCTGCAATCCTACGAACAGTACACTGACCTGGGATAAAGTCCTACTGAACTCACGGGGGCTTACTTCTGAGAAGTTCTGTGCATAGTATTGCCTTGAAGCAAGGCTAGAAAATATGCCATAACAATCTTCTACACTTTGAAATTTACAAAAATTCTAACAGCATCTTTTAGATTAGGTTTTTTTAACCTTTAAGGACTTTTGTGTTTTGGAAAGGAATGTTTTATAAGCATAGATTTTGAATATTTTTATTGGTTTGATGTACACCTGCTTATAGGATTGTATAGAGAACTGGGACTTTAAATCAGGGGTCCCCAAACTTTTCAGACAGAGGGACATATCAAATATCTGGCCTTGTGTTGAGGGACAGGGAAAAAAATTTTAATATAAAAATTAAGTAAATACAGTAGAAAATGGAACCTGAATGAATGAACGAACAAATGAATGAATAGGCTCAAATTTCCAGGATTTCTCCAAGGATCAACACACCCCACAGATATAAAGTAAACACTAAAATGGGCCCCCATTCCTCTGCTTCCCAAGCAGCTAACCTAAATATATAGGAGTAAATAACAGAGAACCAACATATCACAGAAAATACCCAGAGCACGTTCTAAGGTCCCAAACCCTCAGATGCCCTCTGGATGCAACAGGAGCACAGCTCCTGTTGAGTTTGATTGAGTGGATCAGAGACTTGCAAGGGACCAGAGGCTGACCACAGGCCAAATAAAGACTCATTGCAAACTGCATTTGGCCGTAGGCTAAGGTTTGGAAACATCTGCTTTAGGCATAGGTTTAGCAGAGTTTAGGAAACCTATGCTTTAGGCATCATAGGCAGAGACTGTGTGCCATAGCTCAGCACGCTCTTATTTTAGCTCAGCTACATACTGGTTAAGGAAACCAGTGCTTTTGAACATGTGCAGAATGTTTTCCACTACTTAATGAATCTAAATCAAGTAATTCTCTCTGCAGGGAGATGAATCAGACTTTTTTCTTCTGAAGATACGAGTGTATCCGGGTTATGGACAGACAGAACAGTTGATCAAATAGGAACAGGAAGCATGAACTTATGGGGATCAAGTCTCTCCCCATTTGTGACGTACCCAGCTTCTCCATGGGAGGAGTGCTGCAGTTCATTCCTTCCAATGTTCTGTTAGGCTTTGAAGTAGAGTCATTATGGGAAGGAAAAAATATCCAGAAAAAATTCCTGACGGTTCGGGCGGTTCGGCAGTGGAACAGATTGCCAAGGGAGGTGGTGGACTCTCCCTCACTGGGGATCTTCAAGCAGAGACTCGACAAGCACCTGTCGGGGATGCTCTAGGGGGATTTCCTGCTGCAGGCAGGGGGTTGGACTAGATGACCTACTAGGTCCCTTCCAACTCTATGATTCTATGATTCTATGATTCTATGAAATGTAGTGCACAGATCTGATGGTGATGTGATGCCACACAGAGGTCACATTGCTGTGTCACTGCATTGCCCCACCACAGGCGCCATTAGACTTTGACTTTCTTCTTGCCAGTTCTTTACATAAAGCTATTAAAACAGTGAAGCTAACTATGAATTGTTGTATTAATGATTTTATTCCTTTGTAATTTTAAAATGGGAAGCTTCCTGAAGCATATACACACTTTTGTATTGTGTATAACACCACAAGCCTATACATGTTTACTCAGAAGTACCGGTAAGTCTTACTGTGTTCAATGGAGTTTATACCCACATTACAGTACATTTGTTTGCACAGCAAGGCCTTCAAAATGTACCTTTTGTTAAAATGTTAGTTTATGACTAAGCAGTCAGCATTCATGCTAAAAATGTATATAGGAATTGGAAGTGGTCCAAAACCTAGTTTGAATGCCATGACTCAGCACTAGAATGTGTGAATATTGAAGAGTGTTTCTGCCTCTTATGACTGCTCTGCGTTCACGCTAAAATATATATATTGGACTTGAACAGGTTCCAAAACCTGATTTGAGTGCCACTTCTTAACAATAGAATATGTTAATATTAAAGAATGGCTTGGACTTTAAGAAGGGGATGTCTTTGCTGAATAACCAGAAATGATCCCTTCATGCATTGGCAGTGTTGAAGGTAGATCTTCTGGGTGGATTATACCCCAGCACCACACTTTTAAAACCAGATACAGAAGATTTTACCCCTTGGGGAATACAGAAGATCTTATCATTTACCTTCACCTTCATAAAAAACCCTTTTCTGTATGACACTGTTCTGGCTGGGACTGCTCATCTCTGCCATTCTGATCGTTTTCACCTGCACGTCCCCAGAAGTAGCTTGGCCAAGGTGTGGCTAAAAGCACCAGTGTGCCTCTGTCACTTTCTATTGCTCTATCTTGTTTAATTCATGTTTTATTATCATGTTACCAATCCACAGCACACTGTGTTCTTTGAAAAGGATTTGGCTGAAACATGTCCAGTGAAAAGCTTTTTGTAATCTATGGTTCATTTTTATTTCCAAGATTTCTGCTTTGTTGTAGGCACGCTGCTCGTAACTTGTATGTCAGCTGACCATGTCTGATACCCCATTAAAATGGAGTTGTGCTTTGATTGTTCTTGCACTTTGATAACCTATGGAACTCATGTACACATGCAGGCTTACCATTTCGTTTTTATTTGGTTTTCTGTTTTTTAGCTATCTGTGTACTGTACCTATACTGCACTGTGACCTTGTGTAATCAGTATACAGTGCTCCTTTCATTTTAACATAGGCTTTCGCTTTAATATTAGTCTTCTAGAGCCATTCTAACCTCAACAGAAACTCAGCACCAAGCTTGGCAATGTGGTTTGAAAGCACCAGTGAATGACACTGAAGAAAAGGGCCAGGAGATTTAAAATAAAAAAGAATTTTGTCCACCTTGTAGCATCCACTTTGCTGCAGTAGCATCCAACTAACTTTTGCAGAGAGGAGGCACAACAGGACCCAGTCAAGGGTTTCCCATAGTACAGGCTAAACTAACCGGAGCTCCCCAAAAGAGCCAAACTCATTTGAATTGAAGCACATCATCCTTCCAGTCAGAACAAAGTTTACCTGAGCACTGCTGACAGCTCCTTCAGCTCCCCCTAGAGATAAATGAAGAAATTACATCTAAGTGTACATTAAACGTATACACCTATCCAGGCAGAGCTACAAATACAGTAGTTAGTTGCTTACATTGTTGGTTGGTTTGTTTTACATTTTGCCACTATTTTTACTTGTTTCCAGTGCCTGTTTTTACCATCACCCCTTTGCCTTCTCTATTTTTATTTCTTTTAAGTAAACCCTATTTATTAATGGAAGTTAATTACTCGGTCTTTTTGGTCAGAGCAAAGAGCTTTTTTCCCCATGGTGTTACCCCCTTTAGCTTTAACACTCTTTAGCACATTTTTAGAACTCTGCTTGAGTATAGATACTAGAACATGGGTTCTTAATCTTTTTATGATTACAAAGCCCCACTTTGTAATTCTCAGACTTCCACGAGACTGATGAAATCATCATCAGTCCTATTAGTTGACTTCAAAATATGTCAAAAGTTTGGTTTTATTTTACTTAAGGATAGCAGGAATAGAACACCTCCATCTATATTAATAATAGTGATAATAATCCAAGAACAATTTTTAATTATTCAGAGATGAAGGCTACAATCCAGAGTAACTACAGGACCTTTTACACCAACCTAGTTACAGTGCCACCTAAGGGAAACCTATGGGAAATGCATAGAATAATCCAGAGTAAGTGCCTCTTACATCTTCCCGTAGTTACTCTCTGGAGTGTAAGGCAAATCTCATACACACATCATTTGGTTCTCATACATCCAAGAGGTATAGTTACCACAGGTTAAGAATCTCTGCTAAAAAACTGAAGTGGACCAAGTCAATTTGCTTTCTGGATCACTCCAATATAAACTGACTTCTATGCAGTTTTCAGAATGCTGGTCCTTCAGGTGTAGCCAAGAGGAAAGAAAGGTGGTGTGAGAATGGAAACCTCAGCACATCCCTGATTTGGGTGTGCAAATTTCGCTTCCTCATAGCAGCAAACCTACCAAAGGTTTTGTATCAAAAGTTACTCCCTGGTCAGCAGGTGCACTGTGTTGCCACACCTTTCAACCTGCATCAGTGTAAGAAAATGAAAAGGAGTGTTTATGGGGAAGGGAATCCAAACTTTACATATACACCAACAGAATCTTAACTAGCTGAGGAGAACTTGGATAGCTCAAAGGAAACATTAATGCGTGTGGTCAATCTTAAAAGGGTAAATTCCATGCTGGAGTTTATCATGAAAGAGATAGAAAACAAAATGTCAGCCCCATAATTTCATATACAAGAGAAGCACTTCAAAACATTCTGTGAAGAGGTGACATAAAATATGGGGTAGTGATTGTGATTATAAGTAAGGCCTCCATGACAGTCCTCCCCTCCACTGCAGGATGCAACATACACCCCAATGGCGTGGCTGCATTAGCGCCGGAAAGTTAGATAAGATTGGGGCCCCCACATAGCCGTTCACTACTGGCCTGTATAACACAATGCTCAGGGTTGCCGGCTTGGCCAACCCTGAGTACAATCTGTGGTCACAGCCAAGAGGTTTGATGGCTCCACAAGGGGATTAGACCAGCTATTTTCAACTATTGTGTCACAGCACATCGGTGTGTCACAAATAGTCTGTGGGCATGCCACAAGAGCTCGTATGATGGTAATTTCTGAGTAGGATCACTATCCTTGCAATCCTAAGCATGTCTACTCAGAAGTAAGTCCCTTTGTGTTCAACAATACTTACTCCTGGGAAAATGTGGTTAGGATTGCAGGCTGTGTCTGTGGGAATGTGAGACCCCAAAGGCAGTATGAAGTGCCCCACCAATGGTTCAAAAACTGAGGGTGTGCCTTGACCATCTTAGCACCTTCTCAGAAGTAATTCCTATTGTGTTCAATGCAGCTTACTCACAGAAAAGTGGGAATAGAATTGCAGCCTCAGAGCCCAATGCTATGCATGTCTACTCAGTAGTAAGTACCATTAGAGTCTGTTAAGGTTACTCCCAGGAATGGGGGAATAGATTGCACCCTCAGAGCCCAGCAGTACGTGTGTTTACTTAGAAGCAAGTCCCACTGGAGTCAATGGAGCTTACCCCCAGGAAAATGGAGACAGGAGAGCACCTCAGTTTCTCAGTGGCTAGAAGCCAGCATAGCCTAATCATAGCCTAATCATGCTATGCCAGTCTGGGAGGCAACACTGTGTCTTTGTTTGCACCCCATAGCAGGGAAAGGAGACAGCAAAGACAGTCAGGGTGACCATATATCCTGTTTTCCAGGACATGTCCTCTTTTATAGCCTTGGAGGAAAAAAACTCTTTTGTCCTCCTTTTCCTTGTGAGCAGGCAGCATATATCCTTCTTATAATGTATACATTACATGTAATACATTATTTAAAAAAAGCAGGCCTCCGTCAGTCTTGAAAGACTATGGTATCATGCTCAGCGCTGCATACGCTGCATGCGAAGCACGAAATTATATCTAATAGTAATAATATCTAATTACAAGTGCAATACATATGTATTACAGATTACATGTGCAATGTGGATTACACGTACAGTGATGTCTCACGTAACAAATTAAATTTGTTCTGGAGGCAAGTTTGTTACGTGAAACATTCTTTACGTGAAGTGGATTTTCCCATAGGAAATAATGGAAACTCAGACAATTGGTTCCACAACCCCAAAAATATTCATATAAAAATATTAGCTGAATGTAAAAATGATGACAGAACACTGGGATTGAATTCAAAACATGCATTCAATGTGCATGATCTTATGAAGTCTACTTAGGCTGCAGTCCTAAAGACACTTTCCTGGGAGTAAGCCTCATTTAACACAATGGGGCTTACTTCTGGGTACACATGGTTAGGAGGCTGCAATCCAAGACACCTTCAGAGTGTCTCCCCACATTCTCCTTCTCTCCATCCTGAGCCTCTCTCTCCCCTGCTCCCTTCTGGCTAGCCCTGGGCTGCTTCCCTCTTCTCCACTGCTCTTCTCTCCCTCCAGCCACAGGAGGAACAGCGCAGAGGTATTGCTTTCATTATGGGCAGGTGCACTAGGCAGCCCTGACACTTTTTAAACAGCCTGCCGGCCAGCGTGTCTGCCCCAACTGCCAACGAATGTAATGTGTATTACATGTCTAATACCCATGTATTACATATCGCATGTATAATACTCATGTACTGCATGTGTAATACCCATGTATTACATATCACATGTCTAATACTCATGTACTGCATGTGTAATACCCATGTATTACATATCACATGTCTAATACTCATGTACTGCATGTGTAATACGCATGTAGTACATTCTACATGCCTAATACCCATGTACTGCATACACATGTGCAATATGCAAAGTGTAATAATGTAACAAAATGTATTACTATGTAATAGTTGTATATTTAATAAGTGTTTAAATTAACCACTTGAAAGCACTATATGAGTGTTTTTAGCTTTTATTCTGTCGTGTCCCACATGTTTCTTGGGTGTCCTACATTTTGGGGTCCTTGTCCTCTTTTTTGGTGGACATGAAGCGCCCCCTGAGGAGAAGCGGGTTCCCAAAGGCGCCCTCTGAGGCGAGGGTGCTGGTTAAGGCAGCGCTGAGGGGAAGGGCGGGGAGCGAGGGCAGCGCGTGTGGCGGGGGGTGGAGGGGAGGAGGCTGCGGAGGAGCGTCTGAAGGGCCTTTCCAATAGGGCGGGCGTGGAGAGGAGGCGGGAGGAGGAGGAGGCGCCTCCATTCGCTACGTGCAGACTGGAGAGTCCGCAGCAGCCGCAGCCGGCTGAGGGGAGCGACGGAGCCCGTCTGCCTCCCAGCTGGGCGGGGAGGAGGCAGGCAATGGCTGCTCTCCCTGCGCTCTCCCTCCTGGGGCTGCACACGGGTGTCCTTCTCAGGGTGACCAGACCTCTTTTTTTTCCAGGACATGTCCTCTTTTTTTAGCCTTGGGTCCTGGAAAAAAACCTTCATTGCCCTCCTTTTCCACATGAGCAGGCAGCCTTCTTGCAGTCAAGAAATCAAGTGTTGTTGTTTCTTATAATGTATAGAGTGCACATCTACTCAGAAGTAAACACCAATATAATCAATGGGACTTACTCCCAGGAAAGAATGGTTAGGATTGCAGCTGTTCTTTATTAATTACAAGCTACACACTGCCTGTTCACAAAGAAAAGGACAATGAAGTCCCCCCCCCAAAAAAAAAACAACCTTAGGGTGCAGTCCTATCCATGTCTACTCAGAAGTAAGCCCCATTGTGTTCAGTGGATCTTTCTCCCAGGACAGTACACTTAATGCACAAAAAGAGGACATGTACTGGGAAAAGAAGACATGTGGTCACACATGAAAGCAATACACATGAGTGATTTTAGGTTTTTGTTGGTTCCTACATTTTTGTGTGTGTGTCCTACATTTTGGAGGATCCTTGTTCTCTTTTGTGGTTATGGTATCTGGTCACGCTGGGCCTTTTGGCTCTTCAATGCTTCTCAGCACACAAGCTCTCGGAGCTACTTTGGGTCCTGCTCCCCTCTGCGTTCCTTCCCACCCTCCTATGGTGCTTGGGGGGTGAGTGAGAACAGATGACTGTCACCCCACCCTGTGCCCCACAAGCACCACTGATCTCACAAGGCTATCTTGTAGCAGGGTCTGAAAACAGGTTTAAGGAAAGTGTAGTCAGGGCCAGAGCTACAGGGGTGGGCACTGCCCACCCTGAGTCAATGCTTTGCCCAACCTTGCATTCTCTCCATTCACCTTACTTAATTTTCCTCAATTTAGTTAATTAATGAATTAATCAATCTTTAATTTTGCACACCAGTATATATACCTAACACAATTTATTTAAGGGATACATATCCAGCTTTTCCCATGGCAACGCCTAAGGCATCTTTTAAAGCTTTAGTTACTCCCCTCCTACTGTCATCCCAACAACCCTGCGAGGCTGGCGAGGCTGAGAGTGACTGTCCCAAGGTCACCCAGGAAGCTTCATGGTCAAGAAAGGATTTGAACCTGGATCTTCAAAATTTAATTCAGTTCCCTCATCACTACACCATTCTGGCTCTCAATTGCTGGCCAGTGGTGGGCTTCAGGGGGTTCTCACAGGTTCTATAGAATCCATTGGTAATGACTGCCTGGTTCTGAAAACCATAGAACCTGTTGTTAATTTAGGTTATTAGGACATAGAACCTGTTCTTAATTTATTTGAATCCCACCACTGACTTGCTCGCACTGAAAATGTAGTCACCCATCCACCTCTAGAATCCTATGGTTCATAGTTATTGTTGTGAAAAGTGTCTCTATATCATTGCTTTAAAATGTTGACAGTGGTTCACAGAGCCAAAATAACGATAGACAAGTTTCCTGTCCCAAAAAAGACTCGGCACCATGAAGGAAAAGAGACAAAAGATAGGAGCAAACAGTCCCTGGAAAAGATGCTGTGCCAGGCAAAGAGAGACAGGCGCTCGCCCCCTGCTGCATTTCAAGTGAAAGGTGCCCAGGCAGCAGGCAGGCACCAGATAGGACTGAAGATTGGACAACTCTGCCAGTGTGGTCCTGAGTCCAGTGGCTGGATTTTAGAAGTGACAACACAGATGCTGCTACTAGAAGAGGAATACCAGAGATTTGTGAATAGGGCATTCCACTCAATATCATATTTTGAGCAATAATGGGATTAGAACTGAGATCAGCATGGAGGGGCCATTTCCCCCAATTTCAGGGCTCCCCAACTGTATTCCCTCGAAGGGGTCTGCATCACTTTGGAGATCCCTGCATGCATGTGGTGTTTTGATTCATTTATGACACTATTCCCAAGTGCTTAGAAATGTCATATATATTGTCAAACTTCTGGATAGTCAAACTTCATGAAGCACAGAACTCAGCTCAGAGCTGCATGGCTATAGAGCTTACAGGGAGCATTACCCTCCAGGCTACATTCTGCCATATGGGGCAAAACATACATATAAGTACAGTAAAGATAATGTGAGGTAAAACATATGAAACCTGTGTTGTTAAAATGTCTTATGGAAATGTCCCTTGTTTCAGGATATGCCAACACAGAATTTCATAGGGGAAACATACTATAGATTAGGTTCTGTCCACTGCAGATGTTGCTGGTTCAGAGCTACTTCACATAGGAGTATGCCTTTTTCCAAATCAAATCATTGGATCATCCATTTCTGTACTATCAACAGTGACTGGCAGTGACTGTCTAGAATTCAGTCAAGAATTTTCTCCTCTTCCCTTGGAGATAGTAGGGATTGCACTGGGACCTTTGGCAGACACTCACTTTGGCTTTTTTATTTGACATACTAATTGTGTTTGCTGCTAATTGCTTCCTACAATAAACACATTAAATGAAATGCAATGCTGATAAGTGATGACAAGTTCCTGAAAATTCAGAGCTAAATTGTGTTTGGATAAATTTCCCATGTATTGTGTAATTACATGTTGCACAATATGTTATTCAGCATGAGAAGAAAGAGCTCGATATCCTTTTTCTGCATGCCATGATGGTCCTGCGTTCAACTCATGTTCAATGTAACATCTTAAAAAAGTATACTCTACCTTTCTTAATTCTAGGCAACTCAACTGATAAAAATACAATGGAAGAGCAAAAAATATATATATATAAGCAAAATAGCAATATGCACAGAATACCAACACCAAAACTAATCAAAACATAATTAAAAACATAACCAAAGAATTATGATTCTGTAAAAGATACATCTTCATCTCTCTCCAGACTGTGAAAAAATGAACGTCCCATGAAATGAGGCCACCACAGAAACTGGTCTGCTACAGTAGCTCTTCCCCTGCTTACTGGGCAAGAGACACTCTTTCAAGTGGGTGTTCCTCTTTTCTTTAGCAGGGGGAGAGTAACTGGCCCTCCACACCCCAGCAATGTCTGTTCTAGTGGCTTCTGCTGGTGTTCTTTTTGCACTTTAGATAGTGAGCCCTTTGGGACAGGGACCCATTAGCTATTAATTAGCTATTAATTTTTTCATTTTCTTGTAAACCGCTTTGTGAACTTTTCAGTTGAAAAGGGGCGGGTGGGTGGGTGGATGGATGGATGGATGGATAGGTAGGTAGATAGGTAGATAGGTAGATAGGTACCCAAAAGAAACACTGTATCCTCTGATAAAATTCCTCTTGGAGGCCCTGTTTGCATGTGGTTCACATCAATTTCAGTTTTTGACAGTGGTCTGCAAGCTCCTGAGGGTTGGGAATCACTGGCCTAGAAAATGCGTACAGTGCGAAGTGGTCTTTTAGACATATCTCTATCATGGTACCTTCATTCTATCCATTTTTTTTAAATAATCATCTATAACGGCAGTTATGTGATAGCTACATATCAGATACTACCATATTTCCTGAGATCTCCCAATTTTATTCATATAGTGGGACAACAATGGGATCAAGTCATTGGAAGAAAGGACACAAGGTCGTGACATGGCTTTCTTCTTTCTGCATGCAAAATGTGTCTTGGCTTAAAAAAAGGAATAAATGAGGTCTCCATTTGGAGGGAGATATGTACAAATTTCCCCATGAGTTTGTGGCTGTAAAAGGTCCAGGATCTAAAATCTCTCCTAGAGTCATAAATGCTTCTACAGCTGCAAGCTTGGACAGCCAGAGAGACAAGCAGACAAGGAAAACATCTCTTTAGAACCATATAGCTTTTGCCTGGCTTGCAAAACCTAAGGGAATCTGCAAGGCCATGCGTGGGCAGATATTTGAGGTGCCATTAAAGGAGAGAATATTTGAGGTGACCTTATATTTTTTCCAGAGCATAAGGAATTTCATTTAGTTTTTATGTTAGGGGCCAAAAACTCCTGGTCTTGTCAAAAAATCTGGCGGTTCTCAGTTCTAGTCTGTTGAAATATAGCACCAGACCCCAACATCCCCCTTTCTCATTGTATCCTGAAATCACAGCTGCTAAGGTACTGATCCCTTTACCACTCAGTCCCTGAACTGTCCTGGTATAACCCAGATCTTCGGGATAAAATCCTTATCTCACTCTCACCAGTTTAATTTTTCTTGCTGTTACCAGACATATACACTACCAGTCAACAAAGACAAAACCAGATACTTGAATCATCATAATGCTCATTCTAATTAATCCTTCTTGATTTTCATTATTTGTTCTGACAATCTACATTCATAAGAGATCCTTAAATAAATAAAAGATCACTTCTAGAAAACAGCCTATGGTAGATGGTTTAAACATCACAGGAAGAACAAGCATAATGTAAGAATAAGAAAAAATGCACAAGTCAGATTTAACAGTCTCCTCTTACAGTCCTGCATGTCCAAACAGTGACCTGGTCCACAAGCCTCAGTAATTTTTTAAGAGTACAAACTAGACTCAGCAGGAGTCAGTTTCTTGCTGTTCATTCATTCACATTCTCTGAATTACTAGCATATTCATGATAAGCAGTAAAAAAGATCTTTTTAATATCCTACCTCATTATCTTATATCTTGAGCTGTTACAGAGGCATGTGCGGTTTCTTAAAAGGTGGCTAGATGTTTGATAACGTTATTGAAAAGGGAAAGTCCAAATTATGCTTGTATACAAAGTGGTTATACATTTAGCTGGGAAGATTGTTTATTTTTCTTCTTTTTTCTCCCTCACATCTTCGTTTTTCTCTCTCACATACATTTAGTTATACAAGGCTATCTTTTTTTGGTCCACATTCTGTTGGCACAGAGAAGCAGTCAGACTTTTGGACTCTTTTGATCTCAGAGAAGATGTCTTTGGCATAAAGAATGAAAAAAAGTTTTACATTTAGAACACTGCTTCCTTTCTAGAGAGTCAAATACAGCATTCCCTACACCTGCGAATACAGTATTCATATCAGAAATTGACTCAGTAGATATCTGCCTGTATTCTGCTATCATGTAACAAGTAAGGTTGGTATAATAAGGTAGATCGTCCTGTAAATTGCAGGTATATTGTAGATTAGTTACAACCTTTTCCTATTAAAAAAATCTTACCTAACTTCCTTTCCATTTTGCCAAGTCTCTTGATATTATATAGGATGAATATGGTAACACAAGCTTGCTCTGTTTCTGTCAAACAAACACAGATTATTGGACACTACAAAGATCCATGGACATACAATATACCGTAGTTCATGACTAGCAGTTTGTCCATTTCTTTTTCAATTACCAGATAAGAACTTACCTCTTCAGATCATTTCCTGCTGCCTCTGTCTCTTCCTGAAGTCAAGGTATTGTTTGCCAGCAACTTGATGGAGATGTGAAGCATTCCTTGCACCATAGTAGAGGGACTTTCTGACTGGATGAAGGACTACACAAAGATCTGTGTGGATTTCTATCATAACCTGATCTAGGTAGCACCTATCAGCTTTCTCTTTGCTACAACCAAGAAGTTTACTGAATTGAATGGAATGGGCTGCATATTCATAATAGCAATTGTAATTGAAATAACTAATGACTCAAGACATATATAATGTCTTGGTACCCCTGCATCTTTTAAAAATAGCACTATGGGTATCCGTCTTCATCAAGTCTTTAGTTTGCCTCTTTAGTTTGCTCAGTTTCTCACTGAAATTTTCACCAGCTTTCCATAAGGTAATTCTAAATTTCTGGAGCATCAAGATCTGATTCACTGGAGTTTCCATTGCAAGAAAGTAGCTCTGCATGTTCTATAGAAGCGGGTTTATAAAGGGCTTCATGCTGTACACAGTGTCTGTTGAAAATTATCTCTCACCAGGTCATGTCTTGGCATAAAACCAGAAATGATGCAGGAATTTGAAGACATATCTACCATGCTCCTAGGCCTAGAAGCAATCTGCTATTTTGAAGAAAAATATATTATTCAGTTGTCACTACTATACTACAATGTTCTTCAAGACAACTGCCTAATGCCTGGGTGGGCAAAGAATGGTATGAAGGAAGGTTTCCAGCAGAGTTCTTTGTCTTCAGCTAGTGGTTGACAAGATGACATGCAGAAATGTGCATCTGCAAAAGGAAACAACTGTGTTTAGTCACTTCTCCCACTAGGCATCACTGCCTTTAAAGGCTTTTTTATCTTCCCATTCTCCCCTTTTCCTCTTCAACCCCAGAACAAGAGTCTAATGCAAGAAGAGTGAACCACAGCTGCAAATTTAATCAGCCCCATCCTGGCAGGCAGGCATGCACAGCTGGGAGCTGGAAATTCTCTTTTCCAGGCACAAATTGACACCAAATGGAGCAGATGGAAGAAGGCCAGATAGGGCAGATGACTCATGCACCCAAGTCTCGGAGAGGAGCATAAAGAGCTAGAAGCATCCCTGGATGACTGAGCACTGCGGGGAAATTGTGTGTGCGCACATGCAAGTTGGTCCACATAAGATGTCCTTGGTTTTGTTTTCAAACTGGGCTGAAGGAAGATGCAAACTCTGAATTTGCAGGTGGTGGTGATTTAGTCATCCAAGAATTTCAGTGTGGAGCTTCAAAGTCAGACAGACTGCAAGGAACTATTTGAACTTTAAAAAAGTTCATTGGTATAGCATCAAACTGGTTGACTTTCTTCATTGACTCACTTTGAAATTGATCCTGGGTATAAGGTAGCTGCAAAAGCTAACCAGCCTTCATCTGTTTAAGGAGGCTGTGGAGGCACAAATTTGAGTGGGTGTGTTAACTGGTATAATAAAGAATCATTCATTCAGAACTGAGCAGGAACACAGCATGAGACCAGAAGAGGTTTAACTCTTTCTCTTTATGCTGTTTTCATGCCCAAAATCACCCATCTGTAGAAGCCATTTGCTACTAGGAATATCCACATGCAGATAATTGTATTGGAAGTGATTTCTGGTGAGAAAATGGTCAAAATACACTGACTGTGCATTTCGTTGGATATCTACCTGAAGTAAATCCTATTGATTTGAATGGAATTTATTCCTATGTAAGAAAACATAATTGCAGCCTTCATGTTTAATTTGGCTGAAATCATATTTTTTTTTACTGTACAGTGTTTTGGTAATTTGGTGGACTCGTTTCTGTCATTCCAATGCGTACCGTAAGCCTGGATCCTGGTGTCTTCCTAGTAAAGTTGTCTCCGTGCTCAGTCACAGGTATAAACAACAGTTGTTAATCTGCCACAACACCCACTGTGGGATTTTTGCAGCAGTGTGCTAAATAATCATAATTGTGCCCATACTTGACCAATTATCACCAGAAAACACCAGTCTGCAAATAAAACAAGTGAGCAACCACATGCCTATGAGCCTAGTATTTCTAGTATTTCATGTGCAATTTGGGAATATCAGTGTGTGCTCCACCATTCAACCTCCTCATTTTCAGAATCCTGCAAGCTGGTGAATGCCTATTGCTTATAACAATGCCAAAGGGAAAGGGAGGGCAACAGGATGCAGAACTCTTGTTGTCTTGTGCGCTTGCTGATGCATTTGGTGGGCCACTATCCAAGGCAGCTGGAATAGATGGGCCTTTGGCCTAAATTAGCAGGGCTCTTATAGAAGGAGATCACACAGACCTCTTTGCATTTTGGCCAGTCCAATGTCAGATGGATCTGGTGCTTCAAGGGGCTTCCCTACTCATGTTCACAAAAGTGGTTGGAAGGACAAAGACCCTGAAATAGCATGAGTAAGCAGGGAGGGGAGAATACCCAGGGAAGTGGTTTCTTTTTTATTTACCACTTGTGTTTCATATCCTTCCAGATCCTTGCAATTCTGTACATGTCTATTCAGATGTCCCTTTGATCGGACTTACTCCCATATGAATAAATACTGAAAGGCATTCTAAGACACTTGTGGGCTTATCCAAAATCACACTAAGTGCATGTTGGTAAATCTGGTGGCTTCTGGTGCAAACAAGATTAGTTTCCAAAGAACCAGTTTCTCTTTTCAATCAGATTCTTTGTGAACCCTCATCAAGAGGGTTTCTTCTTGTCCAGACATCCTTTCGCCTTGTATTTCTTACTATCTGGGTTTCAGAATTTTTGTAATTACTGTGGTGCAGTAAATTCTTCAATATGACCCAATCCAAATTCCCATCCCAAAATAAAAGAGAAACATTGGTTTCTTTGTGAATGGAGAACAGTTAAATGCTACTGTAAAATTCCAAACTTTGTCACAGGACCTCCATGGTGGAGGCAAGATCCCTTTTGAGATCTAAGGAAAGAATCAAATGAAGGGAGGATGTCACAAAGAATCCTTCTTCTCCTTGCCTCTTTGGCCTTTAAAAGAACAGGGATATTCATTTGGCACTCAAAGTAGCACAGAAGGAAAATGGCTAATAGTGAACTATGTGAAATAAACTCAAGTGTCCAAATTATGGTGCAAAATTTTGAGAAATAGTTTCCTGCTATACTTCCTGCTATGCAGATCTGTTGACATGTTTCAAGATAAGTTTGAAAAATTTGAAAAATTTACCATAGATGTCTCAAGATTTGGAACCAGATCAGTGCTGCTTCGCTGACTTCAGGTCCAAAGAGAACAGCATTTCATGTTCTGAATACCCTATAAATAACTTGTTAAGAGATCAAACGGCAACAGAAAATGTCATGGCCAAATGAGGAAGAAGCAAATCTTTCTGATGCAGTCAAAAAAACAAAAATCCCAGAAAATTTCTGAGAGTCTCAAAGTCGTGGCTAATTATGGGGAGACTACAGCTTCATAATCTCCAAAATGTCACAAAGAAGTCTTATTCCTATAGAGCACTGATTATCACTGGCAATGAAGTCTCTAGTTTATCCAGACCACCAGACAATTTGGAGCAAATCCAGCTAAACATCTTCAGTTCATGAGCCTTGCTCCTTACAAACAAGAAGCACTCATTTTGCAATTATGCTCCATTAACTGTAAGAAGCAACCCAAGTGCAAAAGAATTATGATGGTTTCCTTTTCAGAAGATTCCCATTTTGTATGGAAGAGCAAAAAATTCATCATGAGCCGTGCTGTATAGTTGTCTTCCTAGGTATTTCTCTTATATTTTTTATCATTGATCAGCAAGACACAAGACAAATTTTCATCTTTGTGAGAAAATCAAATGTCCTGAGAAGCCTTGCAAAAATTTAAGTGCCAAGCTCCCCTACTCGCAAAATATACAAACCATGTATAGCAACCTGTCTTTCAGACCATGCAAGAGGAATTTCAAAAGGAATGAAAACTCTGCATGCATTGATTTGCAACATATTGTTGTTTCAGAAAGCACTGCTGTGTACACAGTGTTAGCCAGAGCAATAATAGCAATGTAAGATTTTATTACTGGGTGTATAAAAATTCATATTCTTTTCTATGGTCCCATAAAAGGCATGAATATGGGAAAGGAGGACTGTAAAGAGCAGGTGGTCTTTGCAGGAAATGATAAATCTTTCCCTGCTCATTCCAGCTTCCTTGGAATTACGGCTCTTCTAATCACCAGCCACCTTCACATCCTCTGACCAAGTTTTTACATTTTATCTGTTTGTTTTTAATTAATAATTTACTTATTGTTTGTATACTTTGTAAAATAGTGGTCTTCTTTCTTTGTGCCATGATCCCAATACATGAGTTAGCAGACACTACTAGTGATATCCCCAACCAGGACTCCCTTCATTCACCCAACCCTGGTGTTGTCCACACTTTTCTCCCATAATGCACTCTTAGAATTGTTCATGGTATCCAAATATTCTTATTAGAGAAGCTATTTTAGCATAATTGCTAAGAACCTGAGCAGGACTGGGACATGATCTCCTGGTACCTGAAAGGATAAAACAGATTCCTCCCCCTTTACCTGGTGATGCTCTAGATCCACCATTCCCAGAAATTGCTGGACCCCCATAACTGAGGATTTCTGACCCCATTATCCTGAAGAACACTGCATTAGAAAATAGTCTGAAAGAGACTGACACAGATGTGAAAAGGGTAATCCAGTCATCCTAGATTTTTTTCTCCCGCTAACCAGGATCCATTTGAGGTGAGGTATAGAAGGTATCCCACCAGCCAGTGCTGATGTGATGGGACCAGAATCACTGCCTATGGGACTCATGGAATGACAAAGCTAAACTCCACTGCATTTTACATTTGAGACTGGGAAAAGAGACACTTCTTATTCTCTGGCAAAGGAGACACATTTGTTAGCGGTGAAACCACAGCAGCTGCTCTGCCATACTCAGAGAATAAATTCCAAAAATCTGAATCTATTCTTAAAAAAACACAGAATTGCATGATGGTATGAAAGTGGACACAGTCAGCCACAGAAGAAACTAGGTGGGAACTTTTCCCATCCTTTTTTCTTTTAATGCAAATATCACTGGAATATTTATACTTTGGGCCTATTTGCGCCACTTGTGTGGATTTAGCAGTGGTGGCATCTGCCAAAACTAAATCCCCATCCCAAATTTCATCCTGTGGACCTGGTTTACATGGACTTGCTCCAGGGATTTTGCTAGTGCCATCTGAGTATAGGTCAGGGCTGTGAGGACACAATCCTAACCAATTTTCCAGCTCCAGGTTAAGGACAATGCAACTTTGAGGAAAGGGAGCAAACATTGCCTTATCATAAAAAAGCCTCTCTTGACTGTCACCCAACTGAATCGAAGGAGGAAAGTGTGGTTTGTCCAGGATGCCCAATTAGTGCCAGCTCTGCATTTGATCCCATCTTCCTGTTAAATTCAACACATTAAGTTGTAATTAGATGTTCATGACCTTATTCTTATTTCTGGGGGAGCCAGCTATGATGTCATCAAATAGGATTTAAATGGAAAAACCAGTGCTGAAAAGGGGATCAATGAAAACCTAATCTTTTATAATCATAGACTTCCTGGATTAAAGAATGTGGTACTGCTTGGCTGAAGGCAAGGAAATTGTTGAAGTCAATTCTTTGCTTCTATGAATGTAAATTAAAATTACAGTACATGTGACTTAGGGGTGAATCTCCCTTCTTCTTCAAGCAGCCCATTTGTCCTGTCTGTGTTTTGCTGGTTCACACACAATCTTGCCTGAGCCTTGTGTCAGATGTTTGTTGTCTTCAGTAAGAAAAAAGCAGGACTTGGCTTCTGGCTGGAAATAACAGCAAATCCTGATTTGCAGGTCAAGGTAAATATGCCAAGGGCTTGGATTTGGCAGGCTCTGGTTTTGTTGAAAGTTGCAGCACTGAGTTTTACGCTATACTGTAAGTCCATGGTTTCTTTAGGTTTCAATAAATGTGTCTTGTTTGACTTTAACACTCTTTGTCGAGGGACTCGTATGACTGCACTTTAATAGAGATGGCTGGACCTGCTCAGTTTCATGCTTAAGAAGGGCCTCCTGTTCAAGTCTAATTGCATTAGCGGCATCACAAGAACAGTAATGCTTCATCAATCTCTTTAATGAGGCATGAACTTATGGAGTGCTAATCAGGAACAGGACTTGGAACGCTTGGTAGGCTCCACCAGCAAGCTAAGGTGCATTCAACAGCACATCACACACAGAGCACATACAGGCAGAAGGAACAGAACTGATGTATCAAGATACACTGAAAGTTTGGTTCATCAGAGATGGCATTCCTATACGCCTGTTTGCATTCAGAGGATGACAAAAAAGAGAGGATAGCAATGCAAAAAGAATGGGCACTCCAGCAACTAGATTGTTTGGTAAAGTGCATTCAGTACCGACATATTGCCACATATATACATTTTAATCACATTTTAAACATGCCCATGTGGATTATTCTCTGCCTGAAACAGAAGCAGTGTGTTCATAAACTGAATTCTTTTAACCAGAAGCCAGAGAAAGGAAAGGCTTTGCCCTGTGATGTGGGAACTTCAGTGATGAAAGTCCCAAGGCTGTGAATGCTAAATTCTCTGCTTTCAGCTAAACTGAAGGGTAATATGCTGAATAGAGCTATGTATAAGTTCATATGCCATATGAAAAAGACTTCTTGTTCTGGGCACACACTGCTTGTTCAATTTAGTACTGTTTAAATGCCCATTCTTTTGCACTGGCATCACCTCGCCCCTTTTCTCTGAATGGAAAGGGAGATGAAATAATGACATAATTATTATTTAAGAGATGCAGCTGCATCATGGAAAAGCCCAAAGAGAAATGTGAGTGCACACGGTGCTTTGTTAAGGTTGCCTTGGCTATAGAATATGGGTGATGAAACATTTTGCTACGGTCATATGGGCTGCTGGAAGCTCTTTTAAGGTGGCTCCCCATTCATTCACTTCTTCCATGAAGCAAAGTTTCCATCCGATGGGACCTCCCCTCGCTTCCTAATCCTGTCCCTGCTAATGCGGTCACAGCATGCGAGCTGTATCAGGCTGCTGGCGGAGGGACAGGCAAGGGAGATTTTGCCTTTGACAATCCTTTTGGAAGATGGCTTCCATTTGCATGGGAAAATTTCATTTTGCAAGTTCAATTCAATTCAAAATTCAATTTGAAAGTTCAATGCTGCAAACATTTTCATAGAACCCGTCTCCTCCTCCTCTCATTTCAAAACTAGACTAAGGCTGCAATCCTAAAAGCACTTTCCTGGGAGTAAGCTCCATTGACCACAATGGGGCTTACTTTTGAGTAGACATGGTTAGGATTGTGCTCAAAGAGTACAATCCTGACCATGTCGACTCAAAAGTAAGCCCTGTTGTGTTCAGTGGGTCTTACTCCCAGGAAAGTGTCTTTAGGATTGCAGCCAGCTGAACTCCCTGCCCTCTTGGAAATGGAGGGAGCAGAGACGTTTCATGGTTCAGTGAACTGCCTTAAAGCCAGGTTTTTTGTTCACCAGTCTGAAAATGTTGACAACAACCAGGGGAAAGTGGCAACCACATCCAAGTTATTCCACAGCATTACCAGTGCTACTGCATCACCATTTGGGATTTAGGCAGTGGTGGGCACCAGCAGGTTCGCACCTACTCTATAGAACCGGTTCTTAACAAGAGATAGTACATATAAAGTTTAAAAATAGCCATTTAAAAGTGGCTGCCAGATGGACAGAGAACCGGTTCTTAATTTCTTTGAAGCCCATCACTGGATTTAGGTAGGTTTGGGCTGTAAATAAACAGGGCAGGGCTGTAAGTCTTTCTATAGCACAAAATACTGGAGATATGAGAGAGAAAGCTTGAGTGACCGAGCACAGAAAGATTCTTTTGTTCCCTGCACACCATGGGCAGAGCGATTGGTTTAGAGGTGGAAGATTGAGGTTCAAAGCCCTGTTTAGCCACAGTGCTGACACAGTGATGTTGGGCAGATGATTTCCCAGTCGAACTGATTTCACAGGGTTGTTGCAAACCTGAACGTCATTCAGCTGAAGAAGTAGTAGTTAAGAACTTGTGGTGGGGTTGTTAATGAATCAATCAATCTGGTCTGCCTACAACTGCATACAAGGGCAAAAATTCATTCTAAAGAAATAAGTATGATTCAAATCAAAACCACTGCTATGAGGAAAGGGGGTTTCCACCCTTTCCCAAAACCCTTTCCACCCCCTCAGAAGTGGGGTTTATTTTCATCAGGAAAATAGCACAGGGAGAAGAGCAAAACCACCAACCCCAAGTACTGCAAACCTGATCTGAACACCCCCTTTCCAGCTGCTGTAGTCATGAATCTCCTGCTGTCTTGTTTAGCTGCATCCTCAGTGTGGTGGATGTGGCTTGAGAACTGGCTTTTTCTACACAAATGTACATAATTTACTGGAACATGGCCAGGATGGACCAGAATCAGGTCCAGCAAGGTTTTGAATATCTGCCTGCCTTGTTTACTCTGGAAGATCAGGCCCAGCCTACTCATGAGGCAAAGTAAAATCAAAAGGCTGCTTTGGATGGTGAGTGAAGGAGTTGCCACTACACTTGCAATGAAGGTTCATGCACATGTGCACTTGCCCCAGAAAGTGAAGATGGCAACAAGCATCGCTCCTCAGGCATAGTGGTGACTTGGGCTAGGAATAAGGAAAACTCCCCATTCCCCATAGGCATGAAAGGTCCCAGAAAGTGGATGAGAGCTCTCCTCTGCCACAATCGCAGCACAAATTGGACGGTTTGACTGCAACACACAACCTAGAAATTGTTCCACAATGATACAAGCAGCCACAAGTGCTTCAGGAGCTCTGGGGAATCTTCTGGCCTGTGGACCACCCACCAGACAAGGAAAAACAAACCTTCACTGCAAACTGCCAAGTCAGCCAGATGTCTTCTGTGTGAGTTTTATCGCTCCTGAATGATCCAGTGGATCTGAATTAGAGGGAACCCCCAGCCAAACTACACATTATGTCAATCACGTCATTACAGAGGACATGCTGAGTTTCTCCCCCCCCCCACTTCTAAACAGAAGCAGTGGATTAACCCAATCTGACTGGGGTCATAGTGAGCCCCCCCAAATAATATTGAGCCTCGTTTGACTTTGAGGTATCCTTGATTTGGTTCTATGAGAAAACAAACTGACCTTCAATCATTGTAACCTCCACATCTCTAGAGAAGCTCTACCAGTTGCATTTCTGCCTGGCACATAGAGCTAGAATGGTTCTTTCATTGATTCTCATCCTCCACAGACAGATCTGCTGCCTTGACTGAGAACATTCCACAACTTCTGCAAGGCTGGCTGGGGTACGGAACAGGGTGAACATATGTCCTCTTATTCCAGGACATGTCCTCTTTTTTACCTTTGTGTCCTGGAAATAAAATCGTCATTGTCCTCCTCTTTCTTGTGAGCAGGCCACATGTAGCCTTCTTGTAATTAATAAATTATACATAATAAATCACATGTAATAGTTATAAATTTAATAATAAGTCATATAGTGTTAAAATAAACCACATGAAAGCAATATATATGAGTGTTTTGGGCTTTTATTTGGTCATGTCCTACATTTTTCTTGGATGTCCTCCATTTTGGGAGGGCCTTTATCCCAGGGTGACCATATATCCTCTTTTTCCAGGGTATCATCTCTTTTTAAGTCTTGTTTCCTGGAACAATTCAATTCAATTTCAAAAACCTTTAATGGCATTAAACCTGGAACAAAATCTTCCTTGTCCTTCGTTTCCTTGTGAGTGGGCAGCATGTGACCTTCTTGAAATTACTGAATTCTATGTAATAAACTACCGGTACGTGTAATAGTTTTAAATTTAATAATAAGTCATTCATTGGCATCCTTCAGTCTCGAAAGACTATGGTATCGTGCTCTGATTGGAGGTCCTGAAACAACATCTAGTGTGGCTAAAAAGGCCAATTTGAGAGTGGGAATCCCTTCCACACCGAGGACAAATAAATTCTGTCCCCTGCCCAGGCCCCAGGTTTCGCTGCTTTTGGGTCTGTCTCTTTGCTTTAGCCTGCCGAACAAGTGTCTCTTCCAGTTGGAGAAGGCCATATTGTGCTTAAATTAACCACATGAACACATATATGTGTGTGTGTTTTGTTTTTATTTTGTCAGTCCTACATTTTTCTTGGGTGTCTTCCATTTTGGGAAGGCATCGTCCTCTTTTGCAGTTATGCCATCTGGTCACCCTGACCTTGTCCTCTTATGTGGTTCGGACATCTGGTGTGCAGAAATGTTTGCAGGTATGGGTGCCAAAGGGTAGGTCTATGCATAGGATTGCAGGAGGGAAGCCTGCAGGGAGAGAAACTCGGCAGGAAGACCTTAAAACCGGCTCTGCCTGCGCCCAGCCTCCTTCCTTCGCCTTGAGAAGCAGCTGACTTGCTGGGCTCCTGCCAAGGCCGGTCACTGCCTGGATCATTGCGAGGCAACGTGCAGAATGACATGTAAACCTCTACCGCCCCAATGCTGCCTGCCAGGGGAGGCAGGGAAGGAGGAGAAAGCCTTCCCCCTCCTCCTGCTGCAGTTCCATTCATAAACTCAGGCAGCCACTGCCATCTAGTTTAAGGTAGGCGAACTGGGGAGGCCTGAGCAGCTCCAGGCTGGAGAAAAGAAGGTGCATCATAGCATCTCATGTTCTTCCTCTGATCTTCCAAAATGGCATCCCCTCACCTTAAGCTAGGGTGACCAGATGTCCTCTTTTTCCTTCTTGGAATTCATAAATTACATATATTTCATCCATCCATGATTGACACAACATGAGGAAAACTGGCCGGCCTGTCACAGGGGCCTGTCACCAGGATGTTGCTTTTTTCCCCCACCTATTTCTGATTCCTATTTATCTACAGTACTTTCATGCTTTCAAAATGCTAGGTTGGCAGGAGCTGGGACGAGTGACGGGAGCTCACATCACAGTGCAGCACTCGGGTCTCGAACCACTGAACTACTGATCTTCAAATCTACAGACACAGCATCATTGAACAACTGCAGTTCCTTTCATAAACTACACAATTAATAAATTAATATAATAAATTATATGTAATAGTTTTAAATTTAATAGGAAGGAATATAGTGTTTGAATTAACCATGTGAAAGCTATGAATAGTTTTGAATTAACCATGTTTGAATAAACCAAGTGAACATAAATAGACTGCCAAGCCTTCAGTTTACAGAAATTGCTGGGCTTTAGGGCCACTTCACACCTAACACAGTGGCCTCTGTGTGTGTGTGTTTGTGTGTGTGTGTGTGCGTGCGTGCGTGCGCATGTATGCAGTTGCACACGCATGTCACCCAGGTGTACATATAGTGAGGTGTCACAGCTGTTCCAGGGGCACATGTACCTATACAAAAGACACAACTGAAATGAGAGGCACAGCTTGTTTTCACTGGATACACACAAGGTGTTTTATGACTATGCAACCTGCATCCCTTTTGTTACACTTTGTCCCGTTGCTGTTATTTTTAAACCAAATCCTCTTTTGTCACAACTTTTGCTGCATGTAGCAATAAACCTTTTTCTGGGTGACAGGCTTTCTTGACAGTCCCCAGGCAGGCCTGGATCCCGACAGCACCTGTGCACTTGGAAACTTCACCAATGGCACACCGCATGGGCTTTTTTATTGGGAAGTGGCATCTGGCTACTGCAGCCGGAGGTGATAATATTCCCAAGCCTGGAGAAAGTGTGACTCACTGCTCTCCCTCTCCAGTTCTTTTTTCCCAGACCAGCCTTCCTCCTCCTGTCTCCCCCTACTTCATGCCGTCCCTCCCACCCCTCTCTCCCTTTACATCCTTTCCCTTTAAATGTGCCTCTCACTGGCCCACTGCCAAGTTTTCTTTTTCAGAAGTTTCTGATCAGAAATTCTGCTTCTCAGCTTTCCTGGGCAGATCTCTCAAATGTCCACTTCTTTGCTTCTCCAGCTTCCTTGTCGTGCGTTGTGACTCCATTACACTGAGGAAATACCATATTTACCTGAATCTAATGCAGACTTTTAAAAATCTCCAAAACCAGGCTGTGCATTAGATTCCACGGTGCATTAGATTTGAGTAAATACAGTATTTTGATTATAGGTAAAGGTCAGTATTTAGTTTAACAGTTTATTATATTGTAATAAAAATATAACATAAACCCACTGTTGTATAAATTAGTGCGATTAGGTAAAAATCATAACATTGTCATATTATTGTCATATAGCTCATTGTTTGTACACAAAATTAAATTTTGCACCTATGCATTACAATCACCAGTGTACTTTCTTTTTAATTTCAAGCCTTTTAAAATCAGAGTGTGCATTATATTCAATGCAGCATTAGATTCGAGTAAATACGGGTGTTTGCCCAGTACAATTCCCAAAAGAATAATAATATGCCCTGATTGAATGTGGCATCAGGGACCTTGGCTGCTCCCAACTCTAGGGAGGAAGGGATTGTTATTTAATATAAAGATCTGCTCAGTGAATTATGTCTGACTATAATTCTGATCCTATGCTCCTAAGTGAACTCTTATCTCTAATGCTACATTTACATGTTGCAGGTTACATCGGCTTTGGAAGGGAGTGCTTCAGCAAACATGAATTTTTCTGCTTGACTCTACCCTTGACACTGAAGGTGGATAGTGCATTTTCCAGATTACAGATGAAGGAACTGAGCTGAGGGATTATGAGTGGTCCAACAACAACAATAGCGCAATCCTAACCATGTCTACTCAAAAGTAAGCCCCATTGTATTCAATGAGTCTTACTCCCAGGAAAGTGTCTTTAGGATTGCAGCCCAAGTCTGCTATCCACAGACTTCCTGCAAATCCTAGTTAATGAGATCCTGGTTGCTAACATATCATACAGTTTGTTCAACAAGTGGATGGGAGATCACGCAGGCAGAGACATATGTGACTACAATGCTACCTATGCATCCCTGGGTTCAAGTCTCAATGAACACAGTAAGACTTATGTCTGAGTAAATATGCAAAGGATTCTGCTGTGAGAAACAAAACAGTTAAGTCAACATTTACGTTCTTCCTAAGCAACATACACAAACATGTGGGATTTTGCCCGCTTCTCCAGAATCCTTTTTCATAGGGGTCAAGAGAGTTGGTTATTACACAAAGAAACAGATAAATTCAGGTGCAATTGCTTTTTTCCTGACAAGTGAGTAATTCCCAAAGCCTCAGGGAGTCATCACTCAAATCCTCCCAGCCCTCCCATGGTGAAGACGCCAAGGCCTTCTTCCTTCAGATTTCCCAATATTTATATGTGATGAGTGAGGGGGAAAGGATAATATTGGCGGGCTCCTGAGATTTTCTATTTGGAGATCTGTTTATGAATTCTGCTCAGCTATTCACCTGGAGCAAAACACCAACAGTTCAGTCTCTGTGGGCACAATCCTAGACTATTTAGGCCAGCACAACTCACCTATCTTCCCATTCCCGCAATGGCATAGGCAGGGTGACCAGATGCCCAAACCTCAAAAGGAGGAGTCTTGAATTCATCTCAGCCTGGCCTTTCCCATGGACAATGGCAAGTTTGCCTACTCACTACTCCGTAAAGCTGCAATATGGGGCACTTTCACTTTCCCATAGAGCTCAAGGCATATTTTTGATTTTTAGTTTTTTTGGCCATAACTTTTGATAGGAAGGAGATATTTCAAAACCAATTTTTGCATTGGCGTCTGTTCTTCAATACGAATCTAACGACGTATAACATGATGGGGTACTGCACACCATTGCAAAGTTCCAAAATGAAACCAAAATGGAGGACATCTGGACAGGAGGCTAAAAAAAAGGACAAATCCAGAAATTTCAGTCATATGATCACCCTGGACATAGGGAAGCCAGCGCATGTGTGTGCACTGGCCTAACACCCCCATAGGAGAGGTGCAGAAGTGCCTTACAGCATTTTTGTAACATCCCTAGACCAGAATGGGACTTGTGACGACTCATCCAGGGATTAGAATTGTAGTGTGACTCAACAAAGGCTATAGCAAGATCATGGCCAACATCTGTATGCGACTCATAGAAATTTGTGAATCTCAGAGAATGGCCTGAAGCCTCCTAGTTATTATATTCTCAGACACAAAATGGCTTGACTAATATGTGCATTGGAGACTAAACTGGCCAAGTTATGTAACTGTAGTGATAAGTTGCAACATTAGGTTCAAGATTCATTGAACACAGTGGGACTTACATCTGAGTAAATATATGAGAAACAAAATTGTCAAGACCAGGATTGCTTTTCTTCCTCAGCAATATATACAAGGTTGTAGGATTTTGCCTGGTTCCTCCTAATCCTGTTTCACAGGGGTCAAGAGAGTTGGTTCCTATAGGCAAAAACTGAGAGATAAATTCAGGTTGCTATTGCTTTATTCTGACAAGTGAGTAATCCCCAAAGCCTCAGAGTGTCATCACTTGAATCCTCCCAGCCCTTTCACAGCGAACACACACAAGTCCTGTATTGCTTCAGATTTGCCAGTATTTATACCTGATGAGTGAGGGAATGAGGATAATATTGGCAGGGACCCAAGCATTGCTATTTGGAGCCCAGCTTGGGAGATGTGCTCAGTGACTCACCTGGAGCAAGTTACCAGCCTCCCTTGCACCTCAGTTATGGCTCTCTATCTTTGCAACGGAGGCCGGTAGCAAGAGCATGCCTGCCCACAAAAAAGTGGGTTGGCGCCGAAACAAAAAGCAGCCTCCAATGCAGGTGCAGGATCTGCCAGTTGGTTAATCTGAATGGAACACACTGTCTGTCTCCTCCACAGAGAAAGAAACAACTCCTTCTGTGAGTGCAGCGTGTGCAGAATGAGCTGGCAGGAAACAGAATCGCTGGGGGAAAGGCAGCATCTCTGTACGTGAGGGAGAGCACGCAGGGCTGCACCTGATGTCGATAGCTCACTTCTGCATCACAAGTAGAGATGCCATTGGCTGAGGCTGCCTGCCTACCCGGACGGGGGAAATGGAGTCCCCACACCTAGAGCTATATATAAAGAGAAGGGAGGTTGGGTGGAAGGTGGTAGCATTTGCTTCCAAGTCTAGCTTCTATCAGGTTCACTGCAAACAGACAATATCACTCCAACACAACAATCCTGTTCATGCTTACCAAGAAGCAAGTGTTCACTGGATCTTACTTCCAGGGAAGTGCATAAGGTCGCAGCCTCAGGCACCATAAAGTTTCCATCCTTGGTTGTCAATTAACCGAAAAATGAAAACATTAAAGGCTATGGAAGACAAAGTGGATTTTCTTAACTCAAAACTAAGGGTGGCAGCAGAGCAAATGGGTAGTGCGCTGTTGGGGAGGAGGACACAGATCTCCCACCCAAAATTTTCATTTTTTAAAAAGTCCAGGTATGAGGTCACTTCCAGTTGTGACAACACTTCTGGGGCAACATTTTGAGCTTTGCAGGCAACATGATCGTTAGCTATGCCACTGCCTACAACCTGTCCCAGGATCGACAGCAACCTGAAACCAGTACTGATCCTAATCAGTGCCAGGCCCTGATCCCTATCCACAGCATTTGCTGTAGATGCTTTTAAACTCCTTTAACTCCATGAGTTTAGGCCTGCCTTGCTCTGAATCAGGCTGCAAGTACTGTGGTGCTGCACTTGGGAGATCCTCTTCCAGAAAGTGCAGAAGCAAATTGTATGTTTTAAAGCCCCTTGTGTTTCATGTTCCCTGACCTTCAGGGTGTTGTCTTCTTATGATTTTAAAACATCTTTCTTTGCACTGGGCCTTGACCGAGTGCAGAATGGCTTGGTGCCAAAGTACGAGTTGGGAATTTGACAGAGAGCATGATCAAAAAACACACTTTGGCTAAACGCTAACAGCAAGTGGTTTGTTAAAAAGTTTAAGGCTCCACAGCATGAAAGATCATCAGAAAGATCATAGTGTTGGGCAGCTCCTTGAAGGTGTGAGACACATACATAATGTGAAAGGGGGCTGACTCCTTGCTGGTTACAACATATAAACTGCAACAGGCTGCAAGAAGATGCCGAAAAAATAATAAGAAACATGGCTATGGTACTGTGAGCGAAATGTCTTCCCAAAGCGGATCCAACGGAGAAGAAATGGCTGTGTAACCTCTTCGGACCCTTTGTTCACATCTGCTTCTCTGCGGCTTCCCCCTTCCATTCACCTTTATTATCTTCCATCTCTGATCCATCCTATCTTTTCCTCTTCTCCTTCACATGGCTTGCCCTTTTGACCAATGATTAAATGCAACTTTAGGCAGAAACTTGGCACGTTGGTGACATCTAGTGGCAATTTTGTGTGCTGCCATAGTCTATCCTTAACCATGACTTTGACCACTGTTTCCACTGTATCAGGAGCTTCCCTTTTGCACCTGTAACCAAAGGTATTTGTAAGCAAATGATAAAAGATGCATGGCACAATCCTAACCAGTTTTCCAGCTCCAGGATAAAGATAATTCATCTTTGAGGTAAGGGAAAAAACTTTGCCTAATCTCGAGAAGGCCTCCATGACTGCCCTCCTACCACAGGACGCAGCAAATGCTCCACTGGCACAACTATGTCACTGCTGGAAAGTGGGTTAGGATTGTGCCCTAGGTTTAATAACGCATATTACTGACAGAGACAAGAATTTCTAATTTAATACTTAGGTTAACATATACAGTATAAGAAACCTGGAAAGAAAATTATTTTAATATGGATGACCAATTTATTTTTCATATGTAATCCAGCAGTAATGCTCCATAAGCAGATGCCTCAGCATTGTCCTCCACTGCAGACTTGCCAGTTCCCCAAATTTAAAAGCCATCTTTATTTACTCCTGGGCTGCCCCTTTTCTCTCCCCCATATAGAGTGGTAAGAAGTTGGTCAGTGGCGGTCCAAGTCATTTGGGTACCTGAGATCAAACAAAATGTGCCAGCCAGATTGTAGAAAAGCAGTTTTTAAAACTATGTTTTGCAGTATGATTTGTTGAGTCAAATCCATGTATAAACAAATGTGTATAACAAGGTTGGACCTCTATAGCAAGCAGGGTCAGAGGAGCAGGTGGTGTCAGCCGCTCCTGTATCCCACTAAGGGGATCACCTCGGTCTGCATGATGGATGGTTGACCTTTGAGTACAGAATTGACCTAAGTTAGCTTTAGCACTGGAGGTGCATTATGCCCATATCCTAAAGTCAAATTAAGCCCTTTGCTCCGGAGCAGTGAAGGTGACTTTCCATAAGATAACACTAGAGGGTGACATAACTGCGTGGACCTGTAACTGCTCTGGATTTTGCCCTTAATCTATTTCTACCTGGCCCACAATTTGGTTCCCTTCTGTGTACATGCAGCATGGCTTTAGCACCAGCGGAGGTTAAAATGACCAATACACAAGAAACCTCATTGTGGGTTCATGGTACCTCTTCCCAATCTCATTAGCAAATACCACAAGTTTAATGGAGTTAAGAATTCTTTTCAAATGGAATGCTTAAGGGTGTACAAGTATGAAAAGGCCAGCAGTTGCCATGCAGTTGAGCAGAGTTCCAATCAGCTGAGATTGCCACCACTTACTCTAGTGTTGAGTAGCATTCAGATAAAATTCCTCCAGCAAGCGCTGCTGTGGCAGGAGAATCCTAGATTACTAGCACTTGAAATGCTAAATGGAGTGGTTGGGGAAAATGTGATCTTTATGCCAGCAAGCAAATCAGCTCAGAGCACTGCACGAGAGGATTTCAGTGCCAAGGAAACTGTGGCCTTCACAAAAGGCATCCAGAGACCCTGCATGGATCCTAAGGCTGAGATAGAGAAATGCAAAATTTACACATTTTCCTGTAGCTCATCATAGCTGTCAATCACCCATACTTTGTTCTCAGATGCCTCCAGTATCTAATCCTGGCACTGGCTCCAAAATCAGGGGCTCCAGGGTTAAAAAACATGGAAGCATCCTTGGAGTTGATGCAAACTCAGAAAAACAGATGGCAGGGCTCTTCAAGAATGATCTGCCTGGAAAGGAGAGCCTTCTCACTCTCCCATGGAATCACCTTTCATTATTGGTGCAGATCCCTTGAACATTCCTGACCTCTCCCTTCACTAGTGTTCTCTGTACCCTTTGGAGTGTTACTCTTTCTTGTCCCTGGGCAGCTTTAAATTCACCCATGTACATTTCCTCAAAATCTGTACTATGTTCTGAATGACTGTGTGCATCCAATGGCAGAGGTAATGATCATGTAGCCCGGTGCAAAGCTCAAAATGTTGCCAAAAAAGTTGTTTCGAAAAAGAAAATTGAGAAAAACCTGCCTCCTTCTCCTCCTCCTCCTCAGCAGTTCACTACCCATTTGCCCGGCTAGTGGCATAGCTAAAGCACCTATTTGCTATCTGGAGTTGAAGACAATTTTGTTGCCTCCCCCCCCCCCCCCCCCGCCACCCTGCAACAACAAAATCAAATTTAAGTAAAAATATGAAAATTGCGTCCCTTATTGGTTAGGGAAATTGTACTGGTGCAAAGAGGAATGGTTATTCTTTCCCTGCTAAATAGAAGAGGAGCACAACTTAGAAGTGCCTGTAAACCCACTTAGCAAAGGTAACTGTATATATGTAACTGTATATACACTGAGAGCTGATTTAAATCAACACCTTATTAGCTCCATACAGTATCAGAATTATATCTCATTGTCTCTCAAAGCAATCAGTATCATAGGAAAGTTTGAGTTAAGAATATCCACTTTTAGTTCCATGAGCTTTTGTGTTTTCATTTTCAGGTTAATTGGCCATAACTTTTGATAAGATACAGATATTCCAATGCAGTTTGTTTCATTGCATTCTGCATATAATTACCTTTCCAATGTTATATAAAATGATAGAATTATCTTTCATATCTTTCCCGTTTTTCACAGTTTTAGTCACTAGTGTCAAGCTCAGCTTGTAGCCCCCCTAAAGATCGTAGCCTAGTGCAACTGCCCCCCTGCACCACCCTTAGCAACTCCAATACTCCCAGTCTCTTCAGTTTCCTTACCTTTCACTGTCAAACCTGTCACTGTCAAATCTTTGCATTCCTTCCAAGGGATGAGCACTGAGCATCACTGTGATATCAACCTCACACTTTGCCTCCCATTCAGTGGGGGGCCACTGGCATAGCAGCTGAGCCAGGATTGCTGAAATGCCTCCTGGTTAAGGTTGATTTTTCTGTTCCATGAAGCAATTATCCCACCCACCAAAACAACCCAGTGCTAATAGATACCTGACCCCATGCAGTGAAATATACTGCCTGTTACATATATCCGATACTTTACATATATCCAATACTTTACATATCCAATATCCTAAGCAGCAGTTTTATTTTTACAAGGGGTCAGTGGGGTTTGTAAGCCCAGCTAGCAACCCTTCTGCTTAACTTGTAAGCACTGCACCTTCCTCCAATTCCCAGCGTTTTGTCGACAGCAGTGTCCTCTGCAAGACATTGGGTGCAATCCTAACCTAGGCTGCCACCACTTATCAATCTTCCCATTCTCATGGTGATGTAGGGGGGAAGTGCATGTCTGGCCTAACCCTCTCCCAAGAGTGGCACAGAAGTGTCTTATGGCACTTTGGAGACATTCACAGGTCAGCATAGGACTTATGTTGGGCTTAGGCCAGCCTAAGTGGAGGTTTAAAATTGCCGCCCTAGCCAACGTAGCAGGCAGAGGAAACAGACCTGCTTTGGTGACCATTTTCATTCCACCCCAGTAAGACTAACATGAAAGCAACAAAGCAGCAGACTGATCCTTGAGCACAAGGCATGTGGCTGGCTGGCTGGCTGCCTTGCCACTCACCAGCCAAGGGGAAACTGTAACTGTTTTAATAAGGCAGCCTGCCTGTGTCCAGGCCATGGCTGCGGGGGCCGTCAGGGTGTGGCTCAGCAAATCTGGAAAGGCTAGATAGAATTCCACTTTCATGTTAACTGAGGCACACTGGCTTAGGCACGCACACCGCGGCAGCTGTGGCATGTGTGGGCGCACAAGGACCCTCGTGAGTAAACAAGCAAGGATGATGTGAGGCCGCTGCAAGACTCAGCATGAGGGAATGAACGCGAGCTGCACAGGAAGACAGGCTTGCACCATGAGCTCAGGTGCAGCCTGTCTTTTGGAAAGATGTGGAAAGATGTGCAGAGCTCACAGAGTGGGAAATGCTGCAAAGGAGAAAGCCCATTCAGGCGGCAATCCTATGACCATTACCTCTGAGAAAGCCCACTGAAGAAATTGGGATGTCATTCTGAGGACATACTGTATGTGTAGAATTGAGCTGACAAAGGAATAGGGCAGCAGCTCTGTAGAACTGCTGACAAAGACCCCACTATGAGGCCTTCTGGGCTCCAAATCCTTCCTCCTCCATAACATGAAATACAAATGGCCCCATGCTCAATGTATTGCCCTTCTGTCAGCAGCCCTGAATGAGGAGCAGTACCAGGGAAATGGGCATCATAACCGGCTTTGGGACATAGAAAAAACATTGCAGGGCAGAGAACTCCACATGAGGCGGCCATTTTCAGTGACATTTTCAGCCCATGTTACTTGTAACATTTACACCTAGTTCTGTGAAAGGGTTTGGGGAAGATGAACAGTATTGGTATGAGGGTGGCTATGACAAAAAATAAGTTGTGTTGTTATGGTTGTACTTGAAGCCATTATTGCAGGGAGCTGTCCATTTCAGGCACACAAGCACAAGGAGGAATGAAAACAGGGATTCCACTATGGTTGTGGTACTCAAGTGGGGGTCAGGACCCCGGGTCAGGGAGGTTGCGAGACGGTGAAATCCACCTTCTTGGAATCTGGCACTGGGCTTTCTTGCAAGTAAATCTCATTTAACATAATGGTACTTACTTCTGAATAGACATGGATGAGCTCTGGGATCACAACCCAGTAACACTGACAGAAGGTCCTGGACAGATTTTTAAGTTTGAAAAGGGGTCCCAGGCTGAGATGCCCAAGTATCACTGAACTATAGAGATGTGAGTAGAGATCTCTATAGAGATAAACAAATATCTCCCAATCAGCCTGTGCCAGGTCTGTCTGGAATCAGTTCAGCAGGATTTTATTCTTGATTCTTCAATACCCCCATCCTTTTTTCACTCCAAATAGATAGGTTGCCCCAGGGCCAGCTGGACTACAGTCAAACAGGTGCCGCAGAAGTGAATGGAGTTTGCTCTGCATTCCATTGCCCAGAGAGCAAGGCCTTTCTGATCCAGCCCGCCCCCCATTAATAGGAGTCTGACTCAGTTAAATTGCTGCAATTTCTCTGTCGAGCATTCTGTCAAGCTGCCTTGGAATGTTGGCAGCCAGCGATTATTGAGGTGTGCAGCCAATTATTGAGATGCACAGCCAACCCAAGGCAAGCAAGGGTTGCAGACGGAGAAATGAGACCAAATCTGCCTTGAAAGAATCAGAAGAATGTAGAATGAACATGGCTTCTGGGACACTGTACTTCATGGGGGAGAGCACTGTACCATCTCAGATGATCAGAAAGTATTTCAGAAGAAAAGTTTGGAAGCGTAGAGAGTTTTAATATGGGCATCAAAGGCAAAGAAAGACTGGAGGGCTTTCTTAAAAGGTCTTCCCAGATTTGGTAACAGAAACAGGATAAGCACAGGACATGTTACATTGAGATGGCTTAAGACTAAGTGGTTAATCTCATTCACTGTGCTTGTTTCTGACTGGCAGGAACTTTCCCCAGTCCTTCCTGGTGGTGCCTATGTTTGAGTCATTCTGTGATCCATGCCTGAATGTGGAGAGGTCTGGGTTTGTCTCAGATGGGCAATCCATTCCAGGACTTACCATAAATTGGGCCAAAGGAACGGGGATGATTCTAACCAGGAATGGGGAGAGAAATGGCAGAGAAAAAACCTGGCAGAGAAAGAGTCATCAGCAATTAACTTTGCAATTTGTTAAATTTAGCTAGTCTCATTTTCAAGCAGGGTCTGCCTGCTTATGAGGCAGATGGAGTCAAGTGTTATTTGGCCAGCCTTGATTTTAAGAGTTCCTGGCACTCTGCTGCAATTCTAAGGACCGGATCTGGGGCTTAATTATCTGGCAAACCCCAGTATGGGTCACAATCAGTGAAAGAGAAAATGAAGGACAGTTTGTCTGCAGTGTATACAGTTTACCATTCAGTGAAGATTACTTTCCAAGCAAGCAGGCCCCAAAAAGGGAGACTGTACAGTGGTACCCCTGCTGATTTTAAAGGATGGGGGATACTAGGTAGTTTACCCTTGAGTTCAGCTGGTTCTGCCACCACCACTTCTGTTTCACAAAAATGTTCCTGAAACTAAATGCTTTCAACATCCAACTGAAGCGGGTCTTAAAAGATATAGTTTCACCTATTTTGTGTCTTCTAAGGACCTGGCAAGATAGACAAACATGATAAGTGAGATATGGATTGCTCCAAAAGTCACAGGAGTGCCCAGTGTTCTAGGGGAGCTTTGATACAGCCTCCTGAAAAGGGAACAAAAGCCTTCCTGAGACAAGAATGCAAGGCAGAAACCACATCAAGGAACCGGCCACTGGAGCTGCCAGATTCATTTGATTTAACTGACTAATAGTAGATTACATTTTCCCCTGGATTGCCTTTGGTAAGGTTGCGATGGAAGGGCTTATTGCCCAGCAAACCCCACCCTGGGCTACAATAAATGAAAGAGAAAACGAAGGATTCTTTTTTCTTCCAGTTTATATGCAGGATGAAGTTACAGTAGCTTTTCTCCTGGCAGTGAGAATGACAGGAAATTGAAGCTGTTGTATTGACATGCAGATTGTCCAGAATGTTGAAAGGATCTGCTCGTCCTTGGACCTGTTTTGGCTTCAGCAAGAAAGCATCTACACTAAGCTCTCAAAGTGATGAGGGGAAAAAACTATTAAGCATTAACCTGCTATCTCTCCATATAAGTAATAAGTGATACGTTCCTTACTTGTATAATTTGGGTTTGTGGGGAATAGTTCAATGAAAACTTCTACCCAGTGTTTTCATTGTTCTGTACCCAAGAAGAAGGCAGTCTTGGTTAGAGGTGATCAGGAAAGGGATAAAAATAAGACTGCTGACATTGTATTTCCTTTATAGAGATGTATGGTGCAAGCATGTTTGGAATATTGGGTCCAATTCTAGTTGCCACGTCCCCACGAAGTTCTTAAAGAGATGGAAAAAGTAGTAGACAATCAAAATGTCCTGAGGGCTGGAGTGTCTATCTACCTAGTTGACTACAGCACTTGAAGGTTTTTAAGTTGTGACAGGACATTGGTGATAGGAAGTTGGTAGGAGATTTTGGACAGTGCATAATTCATCTACCACAAGAATTCACTGCCACAAGACATGGGAAATGACACCGCTTGGCTTTAAAAGGAGATAGGATAAAATTCACAAAGACCATTTCTATCAATGGCTAATTCGAAAGCAAGTAAATTCAAGTTGATAAATAGGTACCTCTTTGGCAGGAAGGTAAGCAGCGTTCCATGCACCATAAGCGTTCGATGCACCACATGACCAAGAGACATCTTCAGAGAACGCTGGCTCTTCGGTCAAAAGAAACAGGGATAAGTGCCGCATCCTATGGCTGATCATGGCTAGCAGGGCATGCTGCAAGGAGTTACTTAACATTACTTGTCACATGATATATATGGACTACCTTTGGGTTCAGCAGTAATATGTCTCTCACTATTTGAAGAGCAATAGCAGGAGAGATGTATGTAGCCAATGACTACTGTGGAAAATAGGATACTATGATAGATGGGCCTTTGGCCTGATCAAGCAGAGCTTTTTGATTGTTCCTGTCCAAAGAAGACACCTCTATTTTCAGTCCTTGGAACTATGGTCTGTGCTTAAAAAGGCCCACTGGTTCCTGTTACACTTCAGAGCACAATTAAAAGTGCTTTAAAGATCTTAAGTAGTTTGGAAGCTGGGCGCATTAAGGATCGCCTATGACTACATCCACATCAGCCTTCCATTATTCCAGTCTTTATCAGAGGCTCTCCCTCATCTTTTTCAGCTAAGTAGTTGGTGACTGAGGAAGGACCTCTTCTACTGTGGCTCCTCATTTGCAGAATGTTCTTCCCAGGGGTTCACTTGATCCCTACTCTGCTGTAACCCCAGTGTAAGCAAATACTTTTTGTTCTAGGTTTTTAAACTCCTAGGTTTTTTCATCAAGACAGCCTTGCTGATTTTTTAAAAAAAGTTTTTAATGTTTTAAACATAATCTTGTTCTCTTCCCTGGAAGATGTGCTATAAGGGTGAGATACAAATTCATTAATTTTTTTTACATTATGTAAAGTTATTTTGAGTTGATGAAATTAAAAGTAGGGTTGCCAACTAACCAATCAGTTCCTGTGCCTTTAACAGCAGAATACCACAGGGAAAGTTTCTCAGTGCCTAAAAAAAAGGTTGTAATAATCAGAACATCTGCACAACATGGCACTGTTGAAGACGTAGCTACAGAAGCTGACTGCTATGTTGGTAAACTCAAATAAAAGTCTGATTTTATTAATTGGATCCCATTAAAGGGCATAATTATTCCTAATGCAGATACCTGTTTGCAGGATGTTCCTTGGTTTGTCCTTCATAGCTGAAGTAGTCAGGCCAGGAAAAACTAGGTGCATTTGTTGCTGCCTCAGTGCTTGGGCTGATGCAGGAAAATGCAGTCAGTACAGAGCATTACAGGCACCTGCCCAGACAGTCCAACTCCAGACCAGAGCCTGGATTCTAACTGAGCCCAAAGGACAATCAAAGCCAGTCAGAGCAGCCAGGAAAGGGTGGAAAGGAGCTACGTGATCTTTCTCAGGGAGACCCAATCTTATTAATAAAAGCTGCTTCTTCCCAAGGCCTTGATAATCTCTCCTGCTGCAGATTATTTACAGCTGTGGAATTTAATACTCCAATGAAAAAAAGCTTCCCAAGGCATGCCAGAAACAGCAAGTGAGAAGGGGTCTGAGTGTTAACCCTTCTGAAAGTGTGTAGCTGACTCAGAAGGGCCTTTCAGATCAGTGTGAGCTGTTTTGTTGCTGGATCCCATAGCATAGGGGGCCCCTGGGTCGTTCAGACTGCCAGCAGGTGTCACTTCATAGGGGAAAAGCATTTCCATTGATTCTTCCTTCTAGAGATGCACTTCCTGCATCCCATGTGGGCCTCAGATCTTCACCTGATGTTTTTCATGGAGCATGAATAAAGTACCATAATAGAACAGTCAGGGCTGCACAGGATGCCAATTTTTGGATGCTCCTACGGAGATAGTTCCCTACAAGTTTAAAACAAAAACTGCACATTGGGAAGAAAGGTTCTAGATCACCCTTCCTACTCTGCACGTTTTCTTTCTTACAAAGAGCTTTTGACACATAAAGAAACATTGGAATATGTGGTTCCTTCATGCCATTCACTCCTTTACATACATAGAGCAGCAGCAGCAGCAAGGGAATAAACCACTTCATGTCCTCTAAACAGAAAGACTCAAGCATTTTCATTTTAAGAGACACTCTACTAAAACAAGGAGAAAGTTCACAAGATTAAATCATGCTGTGTCTATTTTCCTTAAGGCATATCAGCAGGGCCAAGCCAAGATCTCCTGAGATGTGCCTACCATCACCCACACTTCTCAGCCAGCAATGCACCATCTGCCTATCTTAAGTGGTGCATCTCCACTGCTTACTGGAAGGGAGAAATAGAACAGGAGAGCTATGTAGGACTAAGGAGATGCTCTAGCCCACCATTCTTCTCTCCTCCACACTTCCTGTCTCTATCCAAGGACCAGTAGCAATAAAGGCAGGTGGTTCTGACCAGTCTGCTATCTGAAGCAATCACTTGGATCAGCTTACATTGCTCCATAAGCTAACCCTGTATTTCAGTCAGTCCTTCATTTACTTAACAAGTAAAGGTGTTTAAAAACCCTTATTTACCTCCCTCAGAAGTAAACCCATTTTGCTCAGTATATCTTAGGCTGTGATCCTACCTTAACTCACCAGAAACACACACCTCTGATAACAAGGGTCAGTGCCACTACCCCCTAGGTTTTCAGCAGTTGCATGAAGGGCAGCAACTCAACATGTAAAGCAGGGCTGTCCAGCCTTTCATCTTGAGGGCTCCTGGACCTTTAACATTTCTGTAGAAGAGGAAATTTCTGTAGATGTAGCTTGTGATCTGTGAGATGAGAAGCTTCACCTGCTGAAATTCCCTCCTCTATACAATTGTTAAAGGTCCTGGAGCCCACAAGTTGAAAGGTTGGACAGCCTTGATGTAAAGTCTTCCACACTGACCCACTTCCATTCTTAGAAAAGAATTGTAGGTTTTAGCAGGGATTGTCAGAGACAAATTAGTTCTCAGTGTTAAAAGCACAGAAATGCTGGTTGCATGGGAGAAATACTCTGAAAGATGGGGTGGTTGTGTTCCACTCTCAGTGTGATGGATTGAAATGCATTGCACTGAACTTGAAGCAAACTTAAATCCCTGAAGGTGGGAATTCATTCTGTTCAGGGAGTGATGAAGAAATAGTTTGGCTCTGATACACTAGAGTCCATGACTAGCAATATGTGACACTCCAGTCTACTGAGTCAAAACATTGTCCCCTGCTAGATCGGTCCTGTCTACACTGACTAGCAGCAGCTATTCACAGATCTTTCCCTAATCTGGAGAAAGTGGGGTTTGAATCTGGGACCTTCCTTGTGCAAAGCATGTTCTCTACCCTCCCAATGGTCCTTGCTAAACCTAATTCTTTTGCTCCACTGCTGACCGCAGTCCTCTGCCCCACTCCATTCAATTTCCTATTCTTCTGGCAATGACTTTTATAATAGCAATAGATTAAAATTCAGCTTTCTTCCACAGGATGGGATGGTTCTGAACACAAAATGAGAACCAGGTGTCTTCTGAGAACTATGAGCTCTTCTGCAGGCTAGACATCAGCCAGGGTTTCCAAGCCTCAGGTGACTGAAGAGGGGGGGACTGCCATGATGCCTGCATACCCTTGCTTGGTCCCTTGTTTACAACACCCATTTGCTTTTAAGAAAGAAGGGAAAGAATGATGCAGAAATATCCTATGCTGAATTTCAGCAGGGCAGGTTTTTCCTATACCTGCATGACAGACAGTGCTGGCCAAGATCCCTCATCTCTCCCTCATATTGCAACTATTAAAAGTATGGGAACTCAGTCTTCCTCTGCTGATTGTCCCTCTACAAGGAAGGGAACTGCAGCATCCCAGCTCACTGTAAGTAGTAGGGCAAGCATCAGTCATCACCAACAGAAGAGAGTAAGCCTGCAATACTAAAGACACTTCCTTGGGAGTAAGATCCATTGAACACAATGGGCGTACTTTTGAGTACACAAGGTTAGGATTGTGCTCTAAGGGAGGCATGTCTCCAAAGCAAAGTCACAAAGGCACATGATGCAAAGGTTTCCCAGGGTTGGCACCATTATGTTCAGGATGTCCTCAAAAACAATAACTTTAAGACACCTAAAGCAAAGATTCTTTGACTTTTGAGCAGAAATAATATACCCAAGGCAACTTTGCTACCCCCACCCTGTAGTGCTTAGTGAAGGAAACTTAGCCTGCTAGCTCTGCCGGATGTTGGCTTTAACTAGAGGCACCAATGTTCTCCTCAGAATACAAACCAGTTGATTCACACAAAAGCCCCTCAGCACATCATCTACAGTTGGACCCATCTTGAATGATTAAACTTAACTTTCAAGCAGTACAGTTGGACATCTCAGTCCCTATGCCTCCATGAAGTAGCCCCACTTTTCTTACAGACTTTAGAGACTAACAATATTGTATTTTACTTTTGGTTAATATGCATAGGGTGAACCTGAGTACAAGAAGTTGATGCAGCTCAAGATGCCTGAAAATTCCTCCTTCACTTTTCTAGGACATCCATCTATATCTGAATTCAGGGTGATTACTAAGGTTAGGGACATAAGCTACCTTGCATATATTCAGAGACCTTCCTGCCCAAATCTTATTACTTCACAAATTTTAGAATTAGTCCTCATGGTGATTTTCTCCCATTCACCACATTCTCCATGTGGATCCCTGCCTTGTAAATTGTTGAGCTTAAAACATTGTTGAGCATCTCCCAAACATAGGTTTCCCAGTGAGATAAAAACACATTTTCAGTCATTCCTAATTATAGATCCTATATGTGGCCATCATTCACAGTTGATCTATCATGCAGCAAACCTGCAAGGGGGCACCTCACATTGTACTGCCCTTTCAAAATGCTGCTGAAAGGCTGCAGATAAGGGCTGAGGCTGAAAGAATACAGCTTGCTAAAGGCTGCTGAATGAGTTCTTGACAGGGATTAGATCTGAACCTGGTACTTATAGAGTTGTGATGTAAGTTTTTAATTGCTGTTGGTCACTTGCTCTCAACTACCATCATACCAGCTGCTGAAAATGCTGCTGAAAATGGGGGTATGACTTGGAGAACCCTCTCAAATCATGAGATACACTTTCACCCACCCAGCACCATTGACTGCAATGGATAGTTGTATTAATGTTGCTCTTGAACCCCCAAAGTCCAGGCATACCCACTTCTGATTGCACACACAAAGTTTAGCAGAATACAGCTTACTTACTGCCTGTACCAAAGCAAGGCAGCAAGGAGGCCAACTGCCTCAGATCATGTGCAAAGTTCAGCTGTGCAATACAATTCAGCAGGCAGAAGGATCAGTAAATTCCCTTCTCCACCTCACCAACTCTTACTTCATCCCTCTTTCTGGACATACAGTATTTTGCTGCTCTTGCTAAATAACAGTGTTTATGAAGACTGGCTTTCAAGGACTAAGGCACGGGGTGAGGGTATGAGGACACTATTTTGCTTACAAGCATTTGGCCACTTTTAGTGTTCCTCTTGCCGCTAGGCATGGAAGCACTGCTCTTAAAACATACAGCTCTCTCTATTCTCAGGGCATTTTATGTCCTGATCTGGACTGACTGGGGAGTTCATGGCATCACTTGCAATAAGATGATCCTGATGATCCAGCTGTTGCTGTCAGGTTTGTCACACTGAAGTCGCCATTTTTGCCAGAACACACCATCATGAAAAATCAAATGCGTGAGCAAATGTTTTGTGCAACCCCACTAAACATTGCTAAAAGAAGCAGCAACTTTGCTACTAACAGACTTTTGAACTATCAAACAGCTAGAAAGTTGACAGCGTGATCCGACATCCTGTACTTATAGGAAATTCTGCTATCTTCCACAGGAATCACGCCACGAGTTTCATGGACTTGATACTGATTAGCTTGAACTGATGTCAGATATACACAGCTTTCGCAATAGAAGAAACAACATTCAACAACATGATGTCCTTACAGATTCAGATGATTCTCAGGCAGAAGGAAGTTAAGATGGGCTTTTAGAATTTGGAAGTCTTCAAAACTTTGGCATTACATGAATTATTGTCATTACTCGGCAAGGCAATATGCAGATCAAGTGATGAGTGGACTTTCTGGTCAGTTCCAAGGTCTTCTAGCAAGATCTTCTGTCATCCCAAAGATAAGAATCAGACACGGATGCAAAGTTTTCAGCAGGTTTGATTTGTCTCTTGGCCAGTTTACCAATCAACCGCTACACTTTGCATGCAATCCCCAAGCTCAAGAGGCCTCCCAGGAGGAAGCCAAGATCTCTCCCCATAGACTGTGGCGGCTTTGTCTTGCCATCCTTGCCTGTGGCTTGGAAACGTGCTGACGGAGGTAGATTTTGGCGATTTACTGTCAGTCAGGCTTAGTACAATCTTTAAGAAGCTGCCCAGCCAGTTTCTATTCCCACAGCCACATTGCCCTCTAGTGGATAGCAGTTGCCTTTGCTACACCTGTAAGAAACATCAGCATTCAAGCTTTCATTCTGGACATTAAAAAAAATAAGTTGTGAAAAGTTGAGATTTTTTGGAACAATAAGCACATCAGATGCAACCGAGGGCCAACAGCGTACAGGTATCTTGTTGTCTTGTATGGTCCTTGAGGCATCTGGTGGGCCATCTCGATACAGGAAGCTAAATCAGATGGACTCTTGACAAGGCTCTTCTTATATTCTGGCTTCTTACTATGACTGTGAAACTATCTTCAGTTCAGTGCAGGTAGATTGAACTGCGTAAACTGTAGTGGAATATTGTAGAGTGGTAAAAATGCCTCTTAGAATGCAATCCTAAACTAGGCCAGCCTAATTCGTCATACTTCCCATTCCCATGTGATGTAGGGAGGGAAGCGCATGTCTGTGCAATGGCTGAACCCTCCCTCAGGAGTAGCACAGAAGTGTCTTATGACACTTTTGTGACACACCTTGGTCAGCACAGGACTTATGCCAGGACTTAGGCTGGCCTAACTTTGGATTAGGATTGCAGCCTTAGATGGGAGACCTTTTCTTTTCGTGTTCTTATTGCAATTGCTTTCTTCAATATCTCAGAATACAAAAGAAGACAGGGAAGTGTACAGAATTGAGAACAAATTACACAGGCTACTCCCTGCAGTGCATCACCAATTGTAAAGAATTCACCCTTCATGATCAAGGATGCTAGGGAAGCACTGAGCCTAAAAGCTTGACCGGCAAGCCACAATCCCTGGCTTGAGCCTCACGTCTGCCATTAATTCAGCAAGAGCCCCTATGCAAGCCACTGTCCTACCTACTATATCTCATAGGGGTGTTGGAAAGATTACAAAATAATACACATGCAACAGTTTGACACCTCAAAAGTACTATAAACCTTCTTATTAGCACTAAGCCAAAAGCACTTTTCTCATTTCACGCAAAGAACCCTCGCATAAAGGTTGCTAGCAACATTTTCTCCTGCTGCCTCTCACCAGTGATGTCTACAGCATATAGAAAAGCAAGTTAACAGTTCTGGGTCCTTGTGTCAACTGAGGCATTCAGCAAATTTGGGGGGCCCTGTTTTTGGGAATATGTAAAGTGCTTATTATAGTTGTTAGCACTTGGATGAGGTGGAAGCAATATTTAGACTTTTTGCTTTCAGCAACAATATGTCACAGGTCATCTTTTGGGGGTAAGGGAGCTGCTGTGGTTCACACAAAGAAGAGTTTGGGGGGGCACTCTTTGTGCGTTGATGCTACCTGAACCAGTGCTAGTTCAAAAGCCCAAGGAAGGCCCCTAAAATCAGTCCCTCTTAAAGCATAGTTTGGAAAGAGATGCACCAACAAGCTAAATCTACCCATCCTAAACTATTAGGTGAAAATATCACACTACTAAAATAGGTTTGGGCTATTGGGAGACAATAGATAAAACAATAAATAAAATAGAAGTTTTTAAGATAAAAAGAGCTTCAGGAAAAAATAGCACTGCAAGAGTCTGAAGACATCCCCAATTCAATACAAGTATTTATTTCAATGTGCAATATTTAATAAGTCTCACTATGAACAAACCAGATTCATATACCAGACCATGGTTCAAAATCATTACCAGCCCAGTGAGGAGAATCTGCAATTTCTGTTCCTCTTAGGAGGTGGGTATATTTATTTTCAAATATTCCCCCAGTATTAGGCTCCCATTTTCAAGCAACACTGATAAAAACTGTAGGTGGCCCCCCAATAGAAAAAAATTTGCTGAGCTGTCTAGCATACCTACTTATACTAAGCTCTTATATTAAAGATTTATTCAAAATATTACAGATCAAATATCTTTGTAAGCTAAGATTAAAGTATGTTGCATTGTCTTGTCGCAGTTCCCATACTTACCAGCTCAATAGGGGAGATATAAGATTTCAGCATACTATTTAATATATCATCAGCAGGAGCTATTCCATTCCAGAGAAATGCAGGAATCAAATGCTTAGGGGAAAAAGGAACATTGAAAAGTTTTATTCATATCAATGTTTTTCTAGTGTAGAAAGAGAAAAAAATGGGATTTTGATGAACACACAAATATTGGATTCTGAACAGCCAAAACTGGATTGTATACACGTGTACCGTTATATCACTTAACAGTTTCTTTACACAAAACCCATTGCTCAGTGACTTGGTCGCTAAACAAAACTTGCCTTACTGGGTAGTGGGATGCTTCATAGAAAGCCCTGGAGATCTCCTCTTCAACATACAAGGCGTCTTACATTCAAGGCGTTAACATACAAGGATTCAAAAGGGCCAGCAGAAGCCTCTGGAAAGCCCTTCCAATTTGCTTTCAAAAACAGTGTCTAACAGTGCAATCCAAAGCATGTTTTCTGAGAACTCACATTGTGTTCAATGGGATTTACTCCCAGAAAAGTGTGTATAGGGTTATTGAGTTACAGCTGAACCCTAAGCATATCCACTCAGAAATAAGACTCACTCAATTCAAAGGAACTTACTCTCAGGTTAATGTGTACTGTATAGGATTTTAGCCGATGGCTGCAATCCTAAAGACACTTTCCTGGAAGTAAGACCCATTGAACACAATGTGGCTTACTTTTGAGTAGATATGGTTAGGATTGTGCTTTCAGTCTCACTAAGCTCAATATCAAGTGATATGAAAAAAATAGCAAATAAAGTTTCAAAACAAGTAATAGTGAACTGAAATGCATAAATATAAAATTAATGGAAGCTTTTTTCCATAATACTTTCATCATTTTAATTACTATACAATAAAATAAAGGTACCTAACAAATTCAAAATACAATTTGAGACTAAAATTGGTGATATCCTTGTGCTTTGTGCCAGCTACAGAGGGATTCTATATTAGGCAACAGTTTAGGCAGCTTAAGCCTGCAATCCTGAAGTGCACATGGGCTACGACATCTGTCACTAGGCAGGCCCAATTCCAAGATGGGCCAGCACGGTTACACCAGAAAGGCTTGGGCTGGCATAAGTCAACATAGTCTGGCTCAAGACAGATGGACAGTTCAGGAGAGGCATGTTGAGGGCATGTTCAGCATGGCCTTGAAGAGTGCAGTTAGGCCATTTTCAGAGCCTATTTTCAGGCTGATATGCCCCCTCACAGCTCTTCAGTGTTAGGCCACCTGAGAGCAGGAATAAAACTGAGTAAAACCATAGGACTCCATGATAGGCCAGAGTAAGAGAAAGAGAGAGTCAGTCTTGTCTCCTCAATTAGTGATATCCAGTCAATTTCTCTGCCTCTTCAGTGAGGCAAAAAATTCACTGTTAATAACTCATTCTCAAAAGAGATCAAAGGAAATATATATATATATATATAATAACATCAGCAACAATGCCATACATATTTATGCAGCAGTAAGTCCCATTTTATTCAATGTTCAATAAGCATGTTTATGACTGCAGCCTCTAGACCAGTGATTAACAGCCCAATCCAGAGCAACTAATCTGTCCACATAAGAGCCCTTAGGTTGCCCTATCTAACACTAGGTTGGAGCAACTGCAAGATGCTCCAGCCCAGTTACTCTGAAGGAGGCTTAGGGCAGAGCAAGGCAAGATAGGGTGCCCTAAGAGAGGTGGACCTGCTCTGCCCTAACTGGGGCAGCCTAAGCAGCTCAGGAGAGGCAAGTTGAGGGCATGTTTAGCATTGCCTAGGGCAGAGCAGTTACTCTGTATTCAGAGCCTGTTTCCAAGGCAGAAATGCCCTCTTCCAGCCCTCAGAGTTATACCACCTCAGGAGCAGGTATAGTAATGAGTAGACCCATAGGGGTCCATAATAAGAACCGAGTAAGAATGGCAGTGCTGACCAAAAATCTGAGTTCTTGGCCAGCCTAGCTGCAACCCCTTCCTCTCAACCTCAGGATATGGAACAAACTACGGCTGCCCACAAACCTCAGGATACAGCAGGCCACTCCAAGAAGCCCCTTGTATTCACTGTAGAATGTACTGGCATCTCATCAGGGACTCCTTATAAGGCAGGCACCCAGTGGCGTCACCAGACTGGTGTGGCTGGTGTGGGCTGCATTGGGGATGCGCTCCGTATGGGGTGATGTGCCGGAGGAGTTTGACTGTCCTTTGGCAGGCCCCGGGCGTCAGCACCCCCATTCAGGCCTGCTCCAAGGCGGAGCAGCAGCCAGAAGCTGACACTTGTCTGAGGAGCTGGCCTGAACGGCCATCTGAGGTGCACTGCGCAGAAACACACTGAGCATGCCAAACAGCTTCAGAGGAGACTTCCTTAGAGCAGAGAAAGTCCGCTCCTCTGCACAGCCATTCTGCCTCACTCAGGAGGCGGAGCGGCAGCCGAATGGCTTCAGAAAGAGTACTGCACAGGCACCAACTCTGACGCCTGCACAGTCTCCCCCGAAGCCAAAAGGCTTCAGAAAAGTACTGCGCAGGTGTCGGAGATGGTGCCTGCGCAGTACTCTTTCTGAAGCCAGTTGGCTTCAGAAACAACTGCGCAGGCACCAACTTTGGTGACTGTGCAGTCCAGGTGGGGGGGGGCACGCATTCCAGGGATGACGCACAGACTTCCGCACCAGGTGATGTGCAGAGTCATGTCACCACTGTAGGCACCACAGCTGTTCCTTGTTCAGTGTGATCTGAGGGGTGTCTCCTCAGGAGCAAGTCTTCCCCTTGTGTCAATTACTTAGCATGCTCTGGAGCAGTTAGGGCAGCCCAGGCTTCCTGACTCTCTGGATTCAGCATAACTTTCTGCTCTGGATACAGAATAGTTAGGAGAGTGCAGTTAGGTCAGAGCAAGCTGAATTTGCTCTGGATTGCAGCCTTTGTCACTAATGTGCCACAAATGGACTGCTGGTATGCGATGGGAGTTTGTGTAGGATCTTTACTCATAAGGCAGTTTGCGGATTTGAGCATTTGTAAATGATAAAAAAAATTGATGATGTATCTTGACAATTTTAGCAACCTGTCAGTGTGTCCTGAGATGAAAAAAGTTGAAAATCCCTGCTCTAGACTAACCCTACAATCCAGGAAGATGTAAGAGGCACTTACTCTGGGTTGCTCTATGCATTTCCCATAGTTTTCCCATTGGTGGCACCGTAACAACGTTGGTGTAAAAGGTCCTGTAGTTACTCTGGATTGTAGCCTTAGGCCTCTAAAGACATTGCTATTCAAGCAGGCCTTCTGAGCTCCTGAACTTTTAATATCTGATTCAATGTCCTGGTTTTTATAGACTCAGGTAATGTGATGCCACTCTTTTATTTGGTATTTCATTGTAATATTTTATTATTGTAAAATATTGTTTTATTGTGTTTTTATCATTGGATTTTATGAAGTGTATTTTACTGTACTTTTAATGGATTCTATGTCATTGTGTTGTCAGCCACCTTGGGTCTTCAAGAGTAAGGTGGGATACAAATAATGGAGATAGATAGATAGATAGATAGATAGATAGATAGATAGATAGATAGATAGATAGATAGATAGATAGATAGATAGATAGACAGACAGACAGACAGACAGACAGACAGACAGACAGACAGACAGATAGTAGCCCCCTTTAATACTGACATCCAAGAAATTGCCAACCTTGCATTTTCTTGTAACCCTCAGATGACCAACCGAATCCATTGACTGGCAATTATAATTTATGCAAATTAGGCTTTTTTAGATGGTCATCTTAGTTACAGAAACAAGCATAGCTATGAATGGCATTACTTTTAGTGATTCATAATTAAATAAAAGGGAAATGTTATCATCATTACTTTGAAGACTCTCCTTTGCCTTAGTAAAATGGTTCACTGCATGAAGGAGGATAGAATAAAATGCCTCTTCACTCCAGAGAGGTGTTATTGATACATGCTTCAATGATTTGATACAGAGATCAAAGGAACAATAGATGAGCGTATATCTCACTGACTACCAGTAGATGGCACAATGAAGGAAGAAAGCCTTAATATTTGCCATATCACCACCAGAAATGTAGGTTTTTAATGCTCAGTTCTCATACAGTGGCATTACACCTCTTGCTAGCATTGTTCCAACTTTCAAACTATTTCTTATTCTTCAAAGAACTAGCTGGACACTATTTTGACTATTTTGTGCTGCTTAAGTAATTATTTGGTTTATAAATGTTATCCATCCAGGACCACGGGTGACAGAATATGTTGAATTATTGTTGTTACATGTAAAGCTGAAATTGGAAAGCAAACTTATATGCCACTCAAATCAAAGCACAGATTACCAGTATGTACTCTGGGGCATCCCCACTGAAAATGAATGGCACCTGCCCCTGTTTTGTTTTTTTTTTTTACATCTATGTGTTCCAAAAATGTCTCAGTCCTTTACAGACAAAAGTCTGCAGATTTGCATGTTTTATTGTTCTAAATTTATTCTCTTCCACTATTTCATAGAAACTGGTATAACTGGGCAAGCAACAAAACTGGAAAAGGAAAGAAGATAAGCAACAGGAAATAACATTTCAGAATGAGTCAAGAACTGGGAAGACTTCATGTGACCAAAATTACGCCCAAAACCTCTTGGGATGTAGAAACTTTATTAAATATACCAAGATTTCTCTATTTACCTAGATAAACCTACTGTATGCACTACAGTACTAGTATATAGTATATACACACACATATAAGCAGCTGACTTTCCGTTGTGTCCTGCATGGTGAGAGGCTTGGATCAGGAGGTCACAGATAGTAGGTATTATACTTCCCTCTATACTTTTTCCATGATTTGTGCATGTTTGCTTGTTTCTTTTCTTTTTTGTCACATGGAATGTATATATTTTGTAGGACTTGTATAAGTGGGACTTCAGGATCCTTCAGAATTTTAGAAGGCCTCTAATATTTTCATCTTCTAATATTTTCATCTTTATTCAATATTTTTAAATTGTTTTCTCACCCTCCATGGGTGGTATATGTATGTTATCCTCAATCTCGGGTCCTGAAAAAGCTGGCTTCAAAGATAGCACTGAAGCCCTCATCATGGCAGCACATGGCAGGCACTAAGTACCAGATCCACAGAAGCGGGGATTTACCATACAAGAGAAGACCCAAAGTGCAGGCTGTGCAAAGAAACCTCAGAAACAATCCAACACATCATGGCAGGGTGTAAGATGCAGGCAGGAACAGCATACATTGAACGGCACAACCAAGTAGCCGGCATTGTGTATAGGAACATCTGCTCAGCCTTTAGGAAATGACATAAAACTACTTTACACTTAAAATTTTCTATCTACTGATTTAACATATCTTTAGCATACTGTTCAAAAGATGGAAATTTTAGCTGAACTTAAAACCATATTGTGGTTAGAACAACATGGAATAAAGGCATAAGCCTGTCCATGTCTATTCTGAAGTAAGCCCCTTTGTGTTCAATGGAACTTACTCCTCGGAAAGTGTGCTTAGGATGTCAGCCTAAAGCATGCAAAAAGGAAAAAAATTCACATTAACTATCTTAAAAGCTGCAATCCATGTGGACTTTTAAACCAGCTCCTGTGGAGGGTGTTTTGGGCCTTTGGCCTTTATTTTAAATTGTGGGGCCAACCCTGGTCTCGAACCCTGTCCTGCTTATTAACAGGCACAGTGTCTGTGTCAATGTTTTTACATTGTGTTGTGGGGGGTTGGGATTAGGTTGTGTTTGTGGGAAAGAGTGTGGGTTAGGTTGTGTGTGTGTGTGTGTGTGTAGAGTTGGGTATTGTATGTGTTTGTGAAGTGTGGGAGTTCGGTTATGTGTGGGGGTTGGCTTACATTGTGTGTATATGAGAGTGTAGTTGTGTGTAGTTGGGTTGTGTGGGGGGTTCGGCTATGTTGTGTATTGTGAAAGACTGGGTTAAGTTGGGTGTGTAGAGTGTGGGATTGGGTTGTGGGGGGTGTTGCGCTACATTGTGTGTGTGTGAAAGAGTAGGTTAGCGTGTCTGTGTGGAGTGTGGGGGTGGGTATGTGTGGGGGTTGGGCTACGCTGTGTCTGTGTAAGAGTGGGCTAGTGTGTGTGTGTGTATGCAGTTGTGTTGTGTGTGAGTGGAGTATGGGGTTGTGAGTGTGGAGCTCTGGTGTGTGTGTGTGTGTGTGAAGTGTGAGGCTTGATTGTGTGAGAGGGTAAGGCTACATTGTGTGTGTAAGAGTGGGTTACCCCCAAATCCAGAGTAACTACGAGAGCACGCAAGAGACATTATGTGCACCCATAGTTACTGCACCACCTAGTGAAAACCTATGGGAAATTCATATTGGAATCCAGAGTAAGTTGTTCTTACACTGGAGCAAGGACTTCCGGTACTCTGGATTTTGCCCTGTGTATATGTGTGTGTGTGTGTGTGAGAGAGTGTGTGTTTGTGTGTGTGGAGTGTGGGGTTGTGTGTGTAGAGTGTGGGATTGGATAGTATGTGGGGGTTGGCCCATATTGTGTGAGTGTGAAAGCGTGGGTTAGTGTGTGGTGTATGTGTGCAAAGTGTGGTGTTGTGTGTGTGGAGTTGTTTTGTATTGAGTGTGGTTAGAGTGTGGAGTGTTGGTTGTGTGTGGAGACTGGGCTACACTGTGTGAGTGTGAAAAGAGTGGGTTAGCATGTCAGTATTTAAGTGTGTGGAGTTGTGTGTGTGGAGTATGAGGTTGGGTGTGAAGTGTGTGGGGGTTGGCCTACATTGTGTGTATGTGTGTGTGAAAGAGTGGGTTAGTGTATGTGTATGGAGTTTTGTTGTGTGTGAAAGAATGGGTTAGTGTATGTGTACGGAGTTGTGTTGTGTGTGGAGTTAGGTTGGTCTATGTTGTGTGTGTGAAAGAGTGGGTTAGATTGTGTTGTGTGTGTGTGGAGTGTGGAGTTAGGTATGTGTGGAGGTTTGGCTACATTGTGTGTGTGTGTGTGTGTGTGTGTGTGTGTGTGTGTGTGTGTGTGTGTGTGTGTGTGTGTGTGTGTGTAAGAGTGGGTTAGCATGTCTGTGTGTGTGGAGTTGTGTTGTGTGTGTGTGGAGTGTAGGGTTGTGTGTGTGGAGTGTGGGGTTGGGTTGTATGTGGCGGTCAATCCTAGGATCATCCCAATTCCAAAAATGTATAATATGTCTATGTAGAGCAAATGTGGGTGGAGCTAGATGGGTACCTGACGGACGGACGGACAGAATTAGCATTTTATTAGTATACATGACCTAATCTATGACAATGATTTAAGTATGTTAACATGATGAATAATCTTCCCTTCTGTTGTTGTATGACAGAGTTTCAAAAGACTCATTTACATGTACCAAAATTCTAATGAATTAAGACTTTTTCAAAGAGAGCAAAAAACCAGTTCACCACAAGATCACCACGAGCACCGATTCCCTCTTTACCCTATAGCATATTCTCCCCCAGACCCTTCCAAAAAACATCAATACGAACCAAAATAATTAATATAATGATCTTTAATTGAACTATGTCACAACTGTCACAAAAAGGATGACAGAAAGTGTCTCCATAAATCTCAGTAACAGGCTTGATTTCAAAAGCAGATGCAAAGATTTTTCCTGATAATTTTTTAAATTTTTCTTCAAGTCTAGGAGGGTGCCAAGGTAGAAAACAAACAATTTTCTATTTTTCACACAAAGTTTTGGGCAATGGCCAAGACTTTGGAAAATTCTCCATGCCGCTTCCTCAGTAAAGAGGGGATTGGGGTCCTGATCCTTGTCCCAACCGGATTTCCATTATCTTCAATGAGCACCACGTTGTTGGAATCAAACTTGGGGGTCATGCAAGGGCCAGGCATCCTATGGCCGACAATTAAGGCCTTCTTCTTTTCTCCTTTGATGGCCAGAAGGATTTTGTCCCCTACTTTACCTACTCCAGTTTTATTGTACACGTGGATGCATTTTGGTGGCCGGTGATATGGTGTGTTTCCCAAGGCACTGTTATCTACCACTCGTACTCGGGTCATCTTCTGGATTGCGCTGCAAAAACCACTGAGGCTGGAAAAGAAGACCAAGAATGCTAGATAGAGACATGGTGACCAGGCAATAAATACAAATTGCTTGTATGAAACAAAGAAGACAGCTTTAACAGATTCTTTCTAAAAGCTGGGAGACAGACAGACATGTTTAAAACTACTGCTTCCTGTGCATCCTACAATTGTAAATATTTTAAATACTTGGGAAAACCTCCTGGGAAGACTAAGGGCACAAGTTCTGTTCAAGACCACCAATCTACTTGGCAGATAGTATTACAATGATCATACATTCAACACATTTAAAACTAAAAAAATACTGTACACAAAGGCATTTCAGTACACTGTAGTGTAGACAAACTGTACATGGTATGAGGGGTTAAAAGTAGTTCTAAAATGATAGATCTAAAATAATATAGTGACTTCCTTTCTCCAGGAAATATTTTCCAAACCAGCCTCTGGTTGAGGAAATTGCATGCATTACAGAGGATTTGAGGAAATGTTAGGAGGACAACCTTATGATTAGAAACCAGCCTAACAATGCTGTTGTCCACTCTTTCCCTATTGACTGTGATCCTGTACAGGGACAGTGGCTTATTACCCAGATACAGTATGACATAAGACTATATAAAGGATTGTCAAACAATGAGATAAAAAGGCAAATTTGGAGCACATTATTCAAATAATATCTGGAACGCTTATGGCAGACAGGGTTGCCAGATGACCAGACTTTCCTGGAGAAACGCGGAAAAAGGAGGAAAAACCGCACCTTTCTCCGGGATTCCCACCAGCTATTTAAATTCATGGCGCATGTACCCAGAGCGGGAAAGAGAAGAGGGGTGGGACCAGGAGGAAGGTCCTCCACCGCCTCAGGTGCAGTAGCAGCAGTGCGCCTTGGCTGCAGCTTCTGAAGGGGCTCCGTGGTCCCTGCAGCACCCTCTGCATCATCCCCCCACAGGCTCACAGGCCAGCCCCACCCAGCCCTGACTCTCCAGCAGCGCCGACAGCTTCTGCTGCCTCTCCAGCCATGCCACACCACCTAGGATGCTTCTCTGGCCAGCCCAGGTCTCCTGCGGTTGGCCGCACTGCCTCTGGTGCACCTCCGGCCAGGTCTCCCACCTGCTCCAGAAAAGTGAGACGCTTGCAACCTGTTTCTGTGTGTGCGTGTGCGTGTGTGTGTGTGTGTGTGTGTGTGTGTGTGCGTGTGTGTGTGTGTGTGTGTGTGTGTGTGAGTGAGGGAGAGAGAGAGAGAGAGAGAGAGAGAGAGAGAGAGAGCATGCATGAAGTGTGGTGTGAGTGTGAGTGAGGGAGTGCATGCATGGAGCATGAATAAGTGAGTGCATGTATGAAGTGTGTGTGCGAGTAAGACCATGCATGGAGTGTGTGTGTGTGTGTGTGTGTGTGTGTGTGTGTGTGTGTGTGTGTGTGTGTGTGAATAAGTTCATGCATGGAGTGTGTGGGAGCAGGTATTTTGTGTCTGGGTCTCTGGGACAAGATTGTGTCTGCTTTGAGCCACTTCACATGTACATTGTAGGTGAAAACAGCTCTAACAATTGAACAGTTGAAAACAATTTCAACAATTGTTGAAATTAAGTACAGGAAAGCAATACAAGTATTTTTGCTTTATTTTAACATGTCCTACATTTGTCCTACATTTTTGGGGGTGTCCTATACTCTTTAAAAAAACAGAGGAGGAATATTGGCTTGGATGTCAGGAATTTTGTGGTAGTTGGGTGGGAATTTTTGGTTCACCCATCTGGTCACCCTGATGGCAGATGACTATTAGTGAGTTCTATAGAAAAAGTTGCCAAAGTCAGTGACAAAATATTGTTGAAAAGTGAAGAAATATGGACTCTAAAGCTCAAGTGCATAGTGGACTGAATGAGGATTGGGAATTGGCTTTTCTACTAGAAAGCTAAACATTGTGCTACTTCATTATTTTTTATTTCATTGCTTTTAGGGCATGTTATATCATTTTTTATATATGTATGTTTTTGCACATTCTAGGTCACCTTGACACCTAATTTATAAAAGAGAGAAGAGGGATATACGAGGTGTTATCAATAAGTATCTGTATTAGCGCTATAAAAAGAAAAACTTCCAACACATAACAATTTGGCATTTAATCTTCTTCAAAGTACTCCTTTCGGAAGCCACACAATCCAGTGCTGTTTCTACTGATGGAAGCATTCCTGGAACTCATTTTCTGGGATAATCAGCAGGTGCCTCATTGCATTCATTTGGATTTCCTTGACATCCCAAAATATTCGTCCTTTCAAATGGGATTTGATTTTTGGAAAGAGGAAAAAGTTGCAAGGGGCGAGATCTGGGAAAAATGGTGGCTGTTGGACCTGGGGGATGTTGTGCTTGGCCAAAAACTGCTGCACAAGATGCACTGAATGGGCATGTATGTTATGGTACAATTGTCACCATAACAATTGTTCAATCTGTGCCAAGTGGCTTAACTCTGTGTATTTTACAATGGCACCAGTCCTGATACTTATTGATCACACCTAAATCTTTTAAATAAATTCCACACACTGCTGGCTAAGATTCTGTGTTGACATGTTTACTGGGGAAGGGTGAACAGCTTGATCTTTCTCAAAGAACAGAGTCTCTTGCCAGTCTGAGTCTCAGAGTGACTTTTGAATATTTACAAAGTGCCCTTGCATTATGGCTTACTACCAAGTCCATTAAATATGATCAAATGTATAGCAATAAAAAAAACACTGGGACAGAACCAAAGACCAGTGGAAATTTTTTCACAATGGAAAAATAAGAATTATTACCCAATAACAGTGAACCAAACACATCAAGGTGAGATGTCATGTTTGTTGAACAAATAACTCAAATTTTTATATATTGTTATTTGTTCAACCGGAAGGGGGTAAAAGGGGTGCAACACGTTTTCCACCCTATACTTTCCATTAAAGAATCCCTGATTGTGAGATGCTCTGCCCCAACCCCTGGACCTAGATGCAAGAAATTTGGGGAGGGTGTTCTTTCTGTTATATCAACAAGCACCAAGAACTGATGTTGAGAAATTTAACCCTTAAGTGGCTAAAAAGGGATGCAACATGTTTTTGTCCTATACTTAACATTGAAGACTGATCAACATCCAGCTGATGCACTGAGAGGGTGCACAGGGGGTGATGGTGCACACGGGGAGATGTTGCGCACGAGGGAGTGATGCGCATGGGGGAGGTGGTGTGCATGGAAAGATGTTGTATGGAGGTGCTGTGCATGGGGGATGATGCACATGGGGGATGATGCGCAAGGGGGGACAATGCGCAAGGGGGGACAATGCGCAAGGGGGGACGATGTACGGGTATATTGCGCATGGCAGGAGCAGGATGATGCACATGGGGTGTTGCACAATGGGGGATTATGCCCATGGGAGTGTTGCATATGGTGCACATGGGGGATGGTGCACATGGGGGGACAGTGCGCATGGGGGGATGTTGTACAGGGGTATTGCGCATGGGGGGACAATGCACAAGAGGGTTGATGTGCAGTACAGGGATGGCATACAGGGGGAATTTCACTCCCGCAACACACCTTTTCACTAGTATAAAATATTTTTTTTTAATTCTGGTACTCAATATAATAACTGCCACTGATAGCATGTGCATTCATTGTTCTGTAATTAATGTATTAACCAAATTTATAAAGTAGGCATGTAAAAATATTTTATTGAAAGAACTATAATTCCAAGATTTCAATGGTTTTAGGAATCTATAAACACACAAACCTTCACATATTTCATATTCTAGTATTATAACTTTTAAAAATATTCCTCGTATTATTGTTTAGTAAGATACAAAATATGTGTGAATGTTTTTCTGAATAGCCATGTATCCCATACACATCCCATGTATGAAGTAGTCATCACAACACGCCCTGAAAAGTAAGCATTAGCTCCATGTTGTAGGAGAGTCTAAGTGGGAGTGATTAACCTAAGGCACCCACTGAGTCATGGTAGAGGGAAGGAAATCTCAATTCCCAACTCTGTTTCTTAGCCATCGCCCAGTATTAACATAGTCATGTGTTTTTAAGAATCTCCAATGTTTTCAGTGTAACCTACCCATACATTAAAATATTTTTTTTTCTCTAGAATGTACCACAGAATTAACACTTCCCTGTAGCTACAAGTGGGAGGAATTTTTTTAGGGTGGTTGTGGTGGTGGTGGTGGTAGTGGATTTGGGCTGTACATCAAACGTTAATGCAGAAAGTGTACATTGTCTTTATTCAAAGTTTACATTATAATAATAAATTTTAATACTTTAAAACTATACTAGGTAGTTGAAATAGGCTGCATTCCTAAGCACACTTTCCTGGGAGTAAGACCCACTGAAAACAATGGGGCTTGCATTTAAGTAGTCCTGGTTATAATTGTGCTTATAGTGTCAGTAGATACAGCCATAAACATTGTCCATGCCTGCCACATTAATTAAATGCTGATCTTTCAAAAACAAAAATGAGAACTGCCAAAAGAAAAATTATGTGCATTTTGTATTTCATTATCATTGCTGTCTCTCATCTCTACCTGTAGCTATGTGATGCAAGAGCAATTCCATAGCATTGTGCAAGCTGTCAGAGAACCGTATCTGTGATTACTGATCTTCCCATTGAGGATCTACAATAAGTTTCAAGGAACCCCAGGAATAGACCTAAAAATTACTATTGCGAGGAAAGGGATAAAATAGAGCCTCTGTTCTTCATATACTCCAGACAAAATACTGTATATTCTCTGCTTCACTTTACAAAAACTTGCACCTCAAAATTAAATGTATTCTTTTACAAGGTTTTGTCTTTGCAAAAGCAAAAGGAAGCCTCACCAGGATGTGCCAAGAATGAAGCGTCCCCATCCCTATCCAAAAATGTATCTTGCCTAGGGTGGGAATCCAAATGCTGACACATGCCCAGCCTGTGGAGGAATTCTCTCTTAGCTCAAACATGGCAGAAGGAAACACTTGGGTAACTTCTAATTGTTAGTAAAGCTCCCTCTCCAGTACTCGTAGCATAAGCACACATGACCTTATTCATGTGGGAAATACCCAATGATTCCGTTTTTCAGCAGTTGTGGACTTTTCCAACACCTCAGAAGCTTCTTTCAGCTGTTTTATTGTTGTTTTTAATTATCGTTAGCTGCCTTGGGTTCCCTTTCATTAGCAAAGGCATATATGAAAATTCTGCCATGTCTCAGCAATAGAAGGGAGCTGCTGCCTCATTCAAGATAAATTGGGCAAAGCACCCATTCTGCCCTCCATCTTCTCTTATACTTAAACTCTCTCCCCTTTTCTAAAGTGTTTTCTCCAAAGATGAGTGACAATACATAATTCATACTGGACCCTCAGTTTGTTTCTCACATATGGGGATGCCTGGACAATTATGTTCTTGCTCTGAGGAAAATGACTAAGAAAACATGTTCAGGAAACCAATTTGATGACACACCTCTTGGCCATTTCAAACCATGTTCACTCAATGGAACCTAATAAATTACGGACATTGTAATTCAGATAGAAACATAGAGAAAATTATTTGGTTTTGGGAGGAACAGCTTGCATTCTTCATGCCCATTCAAAGAGTCCAAGGGCCTCCATTCCACAGCAGAATTTGAAAAGCAAAGTGAAGCCCAAGTGCAAGCTGAAATTGCTGGCCTTCTGCCTTCACAGTAAAAAATGGAAGATAAGCAAACCAGGAACATTTTTAAGGTCACACAGCCATAGATTTAAAATCTCTCTGCAAATCAGTTATATTAATGAAGAATAACCTTCTTAAAGATGATTACAGACTAATAGATTGTTTCTGGAAAACCACTTAATGTATAGCAAACCTCAAAAAGTGTTGCCACTTACTAAGATCTGCAACAGCAGCCAGTTTGACCTCAGTGTCTAAAACTCCAATTGCCAAACTGTGGCCTATGGGTGGTAACCCTTTTGGTTCACACTACTCAATAATGTTTCTGTGGAAGAGCCAGCTATTTTTCTCTGAAGAACTCACAGTCCACAAAGTATTCATTATACGGCCAAACCACAAGTGTCAGAAGTCAAGGGTCTTTGTACCCGCTCAAGTATTTGGCATGCAACATGTTCCTCTCACAAGGAACAGTACACACCACACTTGTATCCTTTTGAACTTAAGGGCATCTTTATGTACAGATGAAGCTGACATACTCAGCCTAGTTTGCCAAAATGGCAATGGCTTTTATAAGTCCAAGGCCGAAATACTTTACCAGCCCTGATCTCTTTTCACTGGAAATGCCAGTAATTGGCCCTGCTTCCTTTTAAAAGAGCAGGATGAAAAAGGGTGGAGAAAGAAATAGACCTGACCCTTGTCCCTGCAGATAGACATGAACAGGGCAAATCTTCAAATCCATTTCAAGCAATATTGGCAACTTAAAATTTATGAAAGGTTGCAGTTCTCACATGATACTTTACATGCACCCAAATTTGACTCATTTCAAATAACTTTCGTTTGTATTTGACTGAACCAGCACATTTTCATGCAAAAAGTAGATCTCGATGTACCTTTCACTCCATCACACCCAAAAGAGCCTTAAAACAATTTTCCAAGAAAAGATACGACATGTTCCTATTTCCTAGCAGCCATCCCAACCACTTTGTCCCATATCCAGCTCATGCTTACTGAGTGTTCATATGTAACCACGCCCAGCAGGCCTCTGTCAGTCTTGAAAGACTATGGTATCGTACTCAGCGCTGCATACGCTGCATGCGAAGCACGAAAGCCTGGGCTGGATTGTTATGGAGGATAGGCTGTTACCCAAGCAGCAAATCCCACCTCTCCACGCCACTGAATTAGTCCAGTGGAAAGGCAGAGCCAATACAATTGGATCCAGCTGTCGTTGCAGAGCTGGGCTAAGGACAGGAGCACACCCTGTCTTGTGGGGCCAACCCAGGAATCTAACCCTGGCCTGCTGGTTAATAGGCACAGTGTCTTAGCCACTTGCACCACCCACAGCCCTTTAACCACACCCAATCCATGGTTAAATAGGAGACAGTGATGCAACATCATATTTACCACAGAAGAACTCCATATTTTGTTTCAATGCTGGTAAAAAATGGGAGAGGATTTATTTTATTTGTCTCTAGCCAAAAATAAGGGGTTTTATTTATGTACTGGAGGATTTAGGTGGTCATTTATCTTTGGTTTATGATAGCTTTTAGCTATGAACAAGTTTCTACATTGGAACTAATTTTGGATCTTGTACTACAAGAAGGTCTTCACCATCACATGTGTGGACATTTTTTCCCTATTGATTCCACGGAACTTGAGTCCTCTATATACTGACCAACGGTATGTTTACTGAACTTCCTCTGACACAACCCTGTAAATAAACTGTAGAAGAATTTAAGATAAATGCCAACAATATTTCCTAGCCTCTGTCCTCCAAGAACTGTCTTTGCTTAGAAAAAGAGACAACAGGTGAGCAACCAGGAACATACACATTCCTCTAAATTCACTGACATATATATTTATACAACTGCTTTTGCTGGTTCTGCTTCAGTGTTCTTAGCACCAGCTGGACATGCAGATCCATTTCCATAATATGATTTTCTGTCATTTACTCTAAATGCTATGAAAAGCTTCACCTACAAATTTTCTGCCTGTCAAACTGCTTTTCAAAGGACACAACCAAGGTCAATTTTTGTTACAAAAGTAAATTTTGGTGGCTGGCAATATATTATGATAGGTATCAAATCAGAAATCGTATTAGCTGCTGAGATTGTTTGCTGCAGGCCTTTTTGCTTAGTAAGACTTTAGCAACACCTTCCAATCACTGCAACAATGCTCCTTCTATGGGCCAGACAGAGCAAGGAGACATGACAGTTGCTTTTTCCAGTAGAACAACACTGTGACAGTGCCATAGTGAACTTGTGAAAAAGTGATACAGAAGCTTGGGGAGAAGGGTATTTAGAAAGGTTTTACCAGGGAATAGCAAATTAAAGTTTGTGTAATTTTTGATCTTCTATAATTACTACTTCACATTTCCCAGTCATTAGTATATATCTCACGAGGAAAACTCATCTTAATAAAAGCCATCTAACTGAACATCAAAAGTGTGTTGCTGTCAAGCATCAGGTATCACAGGGACGTTTTGAATGTGCCAGTCGATAATTGCGTATCTGTTACATCCTGATCTTGACAGACTGTCAATGGTATACAGTTGAAGCAGCAGGTCTGGAATTACCGGTATTATGGATTTTTGCAAATAGAATTAGCTGCTAAACTGAAACTGAGGGCACAACTGGAATCCAACATAATAAAATGGCATGAGAATAGTTAAGGAAGGACTGAAGGCAGAAAATACATGTGACATGTATTCTTGCAATTTTGCTTTTGAAGAGAATAAGAGGGGAAGACTTACAACGAAGCACCAGATTTTCTCCACAGAGCTGATTTGTGTTCCAGTAAGATACTGTATAACGCACAAGCTTTACAGCACTTTCTATGATTTTATCCTATTCCACTGGGAGGATTAGAACAAATTACCTGAAATTTCGCTGATTGGTTGCTCGTCTTAGATGGGTCAGGAATAATCCTGGATACCTTCTCAAAAGAGCCATTGGGATTTTGGAAACAAAGCCTGGGCAGAGAAACAAGATAAGATTATTGACAGTTGTGGGATTGTTATAGGTGCATCCATTCATCGAGATACTGCAGACTCAATCTTAGGGACACATTCAGGCAAGAGGGGGGGATTACACTGCTTCAGAAAGACCTCAAAGCACACACTGTATTCCTGATGAAGCACAGCAAGAATTCCTTACATCAGAATCAGTGCAAGTCAGTTACATACAACACAGTGGAACTGCATTTTAAATAACACTGCAGTGCAGATCTCCTCTTCAAGGGCATAGATCCTTTTGCACAAGCATCTTCCTAACCGACCAACTGACAGTTACTAATGGTGAGTACTTTGAGAATACCTGCACATACAGAGAACAGAGTCCCCAGCTATAAGTACACTATGCTAGACAATTTAACAGTTTTACAAGAAGTTCCCTTTAGGACTATTAAAATGACCAGGTTCAAACTGGATACTGCCTGATAGTATTTCTGGAATAGGGAACAGACATTCTCAGTAATTCTCTCATATGCATTACTTTCAAAAACATACCGAATACGTCTTCAGCGAAAACTGTTACAAGACCAAATTTTTGGTTTCAGATTAACTTTTTTCACAGCTACATAAAGTATTATGTAACAAAGATTCTATTCTTGGATATGTTAACAAATGCTACAATCCTAAACACACTTCCCTGGGAGTAAGACCCATTGAACACACTAGGGCTTACTTCTGAGTAGAGACGGTTAGGATTGTGCTCAAAGTTTTCTGAATTTTTCTTAAAATAGGGTTACAAAACACAATGCTGCATTGGGAACGAATAAGGAAAACATGAGAAATGTTGATACATAAACATTGTAATTTGGCTGCCCAATTGTGCTTCAGACAATAAAAGGTCTAAGATATTGAAGATTTAAATTTTGTGGAGTAAAATCTTAAGGCTTAAAAATTACCACAAGGAAAGAGAAAGCTTTTGGCGCACCCAGTAACCACAAAAGTAACCACTTTGCTCAAGCAGTAACTTCCTAAAGGAGGAGGTAAATAAGTTTGTAACTTTAAGTACCACCAGTATCTGCATTCCAAATGTGTGTTTGGAAAATGTTCTCTTCCTTTTGCCCTGCTCTGTTCCAGAGATCATTTTGCAGTTCTAAGAATGGCTCCCCATGAGGTTCCTAAAACACTTTTCCAACTGGAACAAAGGAATAAATGGGGAATGACCAAGACAGCAGGGAAAGGGGCATTCTTCTTTGATGTTTATCCTTTTTAAATAGTTCCATCTCTCATGATATATCAATTTCAGGCAGATGCTGACATACATCTTCCTCCTTTTCATCCTAAACATTAAACTAAGAACTAATTTGTATCAACATAAAGGCAACATGCTAAAAAGTGGTTTCTGATACAGTGATAGTCACAATAACACAGAGTTGTTATCTGTAGCTTTGCAGCAAGGCTCTTCCTTCTTCCTCTCCATGACTTGAGAATCATCTGGGTCTTCTGAATGGATATGCTATTGAGGATCTTTGTTTGAGTCAGGAAATGTCCCTGTTGCCTTCTGCACATAACCACAAGTTCTCCTTTTGAGTTACACTTTTTATTTAACTAAACACACAACTATCAGCTAAAGTAAACAGTCCACACTTAAGCAATCAAACCGCTACCCTCTGTAAACTTTATTATTTCTGGCTGCATATCACATGACTGAATGTTCTTCCATATGAAAACAAAGAAAACTAAATATCAGGGAGAAGAATTCTAGTCACCTCCATTCATTCTCAACCTTTTTAAAGAGAAGGAGCTCTTCTTAGTGACTAGAGCAGTGGTTCTCAATCTTTCTAATGCTGTGACCCCTTTATAAGTTCCTCATGTTGTGGGGACCACCAACCATAAAATTATTTTTGTTGCTACTTTATAACTGTAAGTTTGCTACTGTTATGAATTGTAATGTAAATATCCGATCTGCAGGATGTATTTTCATTGTTACAAATGAAATATGTGTTCTGTGCACACACTGATTTATTTCAGAGTAGGCATGCATAGGATTGGGCCCTGAGGCTGCAATCCTATCCACATTTACATGGGAATAAAGGCCCTCCTGACTATAATGGGATTTATTTCAGAGTAGGCATGCATAGGATTGGGCCCTGAGGCTGTCAGTCAGCCCCAGTGTGTGTGCAGCTACAGCAGGAGATCTGGCAAGCCTGACCTGGCCCCCTGCACCAGGGGTCTTTAGGCGACCCCCAGGAAACCTCTAGGCGACCCCAAAGGGGTCCCGACCCCCACTTTGAGAAACGCTGGTCTAGAGCCCCCAGCCCCATTCATCAAACAACACAAATATTAAATTATTTATTATTTCAATCTGTGGACCCCTTCAAATGTGCCCAGGCTCCCCAGGAGGCCATATGGCTCCTATGGGAGAGGCTAGTCACAGTAATTTTTTACATGCAAGAAAAATGTTTGTATGGAGGAACATTACAAAGATTTACTATCTCAGTGAGAACTAGCCCATTCTTAAGGAACAACCAGGGATCTTTTACCAACTGGAAACCAGCACTGCAACATTTCAAGTGCCATGTGGCACATTTCCACAATGCCCTTCCACACTTTAAAGTGCCAGTCTTGTGAAATCTAAGTTGAATTCCACCCCCTACCACCAAAGAAACCTAGAACAATTCTTGAAAGTTGAATTCCAGCTTTTGTAACAGGCAGCTCCCTATGGCCACTCAAAACACAACCACTTAACACACCTGCAACACCATTTTTCACTCCTTGCCTCTTCCTCAGAGGGCAGGCTGAAATGTATTTCAGGCTGGTTGGAAAAAATGCAAGCATTTGGTTGCCTAATTCAAAACAGTGTGTAGCCCTGGAAACTAAATGCTGCTTGACTTGCCCCAAGATACTGGCACAAAGAATGGCAAGTATTTTCCACCCCTGCTTTTATACAGTAGATTTTTTTTTAAAGAAGCACTTTATTATTCAAGTAGCTCAAAGTTTTAGCACCTCTATGAGTAACCAGGTTCAACTAGTTGAAATCAACTAGGGCAGTGTTTCTCAACCAGTGGTACTTGTATCACTGGTGGCAACTGAAGTGGTGTCATGTAGTGCATGCGGGATCGCCAGACCCCCATTGCCTGACAATGAGACCAGCAATATAACAGGACAAACAGCACCAAGAGGCTTGGCTTTGTGGGCAGAGAGTTTCAGCATATTCTTTTTGCCAGCTCAAAAAACCATCTCATCTTCCAAGTGCCTCTTATCAGTGTTTGCTACATTCTACAATCAACCTCCAAATCTTGAAGTAACTGGCAATGTGTCATCACCAGTTATTTCTGGTGGTATTTCATAGACATGCAAAGTGGAGGACAAGCACTGGGAAACGCTGAACTAGGGGTATAATTAGTTTCTGACAGGGTGTCACTTAAATCTCCAAAGAAATTTGGGACACCAAGAAAACCCTAAACAATCGAAATTGGCCCAATCTGGTGGTCCCGATCCAGTAAATGTGTAGTTCAATAAGTGTTCCAGAATGCAATTCTCTCCCGCCACCCACTACAGTAAAAGAGATTAAAAAACACTTGAGCTGATAAAGTGAAAACACTTTTTTAAAAGGGTCTTTGCAGAGTGCCATTTTAAAAACCGAGTTCTTGTGTTAAAAAATTTTTGGGAATCACTGTTCTATTCACATGGACTATCCAGTTTGGGAGGAGAAAAGAGTTTGCAACTCTACTTCCATGCTCAGGAAAACAACTTATCCTGTTCCTGGAAATGCAGTCTGAACCTTGCTCCCACATTACATGGTAAGTTAAGTAATATGGTAGGCTATTTTCACAGGTTATAATAGCAGGCTGGTTTCACAGGCTGCATGAACGACTCCAAAAGTTTTTCATTTCCTTTAGCACATAGTTGAATCTTACCTATCATATGTAACATTATCTTGGGGGGGGGGGGGGAACAACACATAGAAAAGCAACAAGAGCCCAGAAGCAAAAAAACCTAATGAACAGAATGAAGTAACAAATGTGACATGGGTATTTAGACACACTGTTTCAATCTTCTTGCCTCTACTTTCAGGAAACAACCCTTTTGGTTCATCATGGCAGCTATTTAGGAGATGAAACATCCCTGTTGGGAGCTACATAGGTCTGTAATACTGATTACAGCTGATAGAACTTCAGTGTTTAGAACATCCTGACCCTGTACAATTTTCCTTATGTCCCACTGGGTCAGTGAGACTTACAGGATAATCCTAACCCCTGGAAAAGCTAGCACAAATCCAACGCTGGCCTGCGGGTGTCGCAAAAGTGCCTAATTCACTTCTGCACCACTCCTTGGTTAGGTTAGTGCACAGACATGCGCCGGCATCCCTGTGCCACTGCAGAATGGTGATATGGGTGCACTGTGCAATCCTAAATTGGTTAGGATTGCATCCTCAGTTTCCAATTTACTGCAGCAAATTAGTGGGCTTGTAAAATCAAAATTCCAGGTCTATCCAAAACAGTTTGTTGAACCAATCCTTCTGTGTATTTTCTCTTAGGCTATATTTATAATGTTGAGCTGTCACTTAATTAAAGAAAATCCTTGCAGATAAATCACACATTTTAATAGATGACTTCTGCATGAATTTACAGTCATGCTGAATAAAAAAACCCAGTTTTTTTAAATAATGCACTCTTTCACAGCAGGAACCATCTCAAAAAAAGCACTCAATCGACTCAGGTGGCTTCCTAACAAAAGATTCCCCCTTTTCACACAGTGAATTCTTGCCTAAAAAGCCATCTTTCACCCAGACATCTGTAAATACCGTATTTCAGCTTTTAAAAAGTTAATTGCCTTTTTAAAGCAATAATCAGCTTCAATTCAATATAAGCATCCTAATGAATCTAATCAATCATTTATCATGTTACCTAAAAAATAAGTCCAGGATTTAGTCTCAGGTAAGTGAGTATAGGATTATTGTTTAAGGTTCCAATCCTATCTTGAGAGTAAACCCTATTGATTATAATGAGAGTAACCCTATTGATTATAGGGTTACTTTCTTGAGAGTAAACCCTATTGATTATAATGGGCCTTCTGAGTAGACAGGCATCGGATTGGACTCTAAATGTTGAAACTCAAAATTTGTATCAGCACAACAATGTGAAAAATTCAGAGAGGTCTGTACAGTATTTGTGAAACCATGCCCATTGATCCCAAGAGCCAAATCAGAACCCAGTAGTGGCAGGGGATTCAGAGAAGTTCCTGCATGCTGTAAGTTGTATGCTGCAGTCTTATATACACTTACCTGACCCAATAGCCCTAATAGGCCCCACTGAATTCAATGAATAGACATATATAGGATTAAGCTTTTGGCTCCATATTTGATAAGTGATTATAATTAGCTACTTCACAAAGTTAAATATTGGCTATACTGCAAGGTTAAGCACAAAAAAGGGTAAAGCTACTAAGTTAAAGGGGCTGTACAAACAATTACAAATACACACATTCAAGTTCAAGATCAAATTCAAGTTGATGCGTGGTCCAATCCTATATCTTTCATAAATCAGTGCGTGAATTCAGTGGGTATCCCATTCCCCCAAAGCATACATCTGAGTGACGTTTACACATGAGTAACCTTAAACAACCTTACTACAAAATCTCAGCGTATGAATGCAATTATAATTCATTTGAGGTTCAGATTGTCTCTAATTGCTTCATGTCCACAATGCAGAACCACAGCAGCCCTCTCAAATATGATTACAGGGCCAACTAACAAGAAATAAGTTGCCACATCAAATGCTCAACAAATAAAGGCAATTTGTTGAGCATTTACATCAAATGCTCAACAAATAAAGGTGCTATTTATTAGGAAGACTTCTGAATTTTTTCTTTAACCAATCATTTTCTTCAAAAATACATTTGCTATACAGCCAACCTTTATGCCTAAATAAAGATTTGTAATGTAAAAAGAAATGTATGCAGGCAGGCTGTCTCTGTGACCACCCAATAATGACCTACTACTTTCTTGAGAAATAAAGAAAACAGTAACCTTTCTTTACTACATCTTGTTTAGTACCTTTCCTTCCTTACATCTTGTCCCCACTTGCCTTGTCCTGAACTTTTCACTATGTTTCACTGCGTTGTAGGAAGGCTAAGCCTTTAGTATACATTTCCCCCACCCCTGTCCCTCTATCTGGAGGCCCTGAATATGGGGATTCAAAGTGTTCTGAAATACAAGCCACATGATGTCCTCCTGTGCAGCTGCAATATCAGATATGAGCCACGGGACCATTTCAGTTACACCTTATCTTAAGTGCATGAACTTGTGTGTACGCCTTACAAAAGTCAATAAGGCATCCCAGCCTAGCACTGTGCAAGAAACCCTTTCAAGGCAGTTTGCTTCCTACTAGGAATCCAATCCTGTCTACTCAGAAGTAAGTTCCATTATAGTCAAATAGGGCTTATTTGTGGAAAAGATTACTCCATTCTGTTCAACTTAACTGCTCCACAATGCAGCTCCATGTTAAGGACACATGTTCCCATATTATAAGGTCAGTTTATCGCTGTCTGCCTGTTTTTTAACCTGGGTTTTAACTGTCTTTAAATAGTTTAATTGTATTTTAATATTTGGTTTTATTGCTTTTATCTAGTTTTAACTGTATTTTGTTGATTTTATGTGATGGTGACCACACTGTGAAGGATTCCACCAGGAAAGAGAAGAGTTCTATGAGATGTCCATAGAACAATATACACTAGCCTGCACCCCAGGCATAAACAGTCTACACTTACCGGCTGCTACACCTCAGAAAGGTGTAGCAATAATTCCCAGCAATTATAATTGCAATCTTCTATATATAATAAAGAGAAAAGTCACTGACTGACTGACTCACTCACTCACTCATCACCGCCCTGCCAAAACCGCTGGGCCTAGAAGTGTGAAATTTGGGGTGGGTGTTCCTTCCGTGACGGAGGGGTGCACTAAGAACCGGTTTTTGGAAATTCCAACAGAAAGGGGGTGAAAAGGGGCGCAACACGTTTTCCTCCCTATACTTTGCATTGAGAATTGCTGACTCATCAACATTCCACCCCAATTGCTGGGCCTAGAAGCATGGAATTCTGGGAGGGAGTTCCTTTTGTCACCTGAACACCCACCAAGAACCCATGTTGAGAAATTTATCCCTTCAGGGGCTGAAAAGGGGGAAACAGGGTTTTGTCCTATACTTAATATGGGAGACTGACCAACATCCAGCCAATTTGGTGCTCTCTGCCTGGTGCACTGGGAATGTTGTTCGGAGGAAGAGGTTGCACTGGCAAGGATGCTGCGCATGGGGGACTGATGCTCATGGGGGGATGATGCTCATGGGGGGATGATGCGCATAGGAAAAGTTGCGCATGGGGGGAAAAGTTGCGCATGGGGAGATAGTTGCGCATGGGGAGATAGTTGCGCATGGGGTGTTGATGTGCCGTGGGGAAAATGTTGTATGTTGTATGGGGAAATGTTACTCCCGCAACGCAGGTATGCTTTTTGCTAGTACTCGAAATAAATAAATGTTATTTTAAAACGTTGATAACCGCCTTCAAGTTTCCTTTTTCAAGGAAGAAAGACAGGATATAAATAAATACAATATAATACAATACTTTAAGGCATTGGTTTTTGGGCATTTCAGCCCGGGACTTGCTTCTGAGAATGACAGTCTGCCCTGGAAGTGATGTCATAGCCAGAAGGGACTTGATATTTTACTTGATATTTTATTGCTGATTAAATGACATTACGTACTATTTTATTTGTATTCTATGGTTTAAATTGAATCTTACTGTTTTTAAGTGCATTTTACTATACCTTTTATCGATTGTTAGCTGCCTTGGGTGCTCTTTGGGGAAAAAGACAAGAGTACAAAACTAATAAGTAAATACATAAATAAAAAGTGACATCAAACAGGAAGTCACATTACTGTGATGCGAGTGTTCCCCCATGTCTAGTCACTGGGTTCAGTGAAACTTACTCCCAGGAAAACAGCCTTCGTGTCCCATTCCAAGGTGGCAGTGCCAGATTCCAAGATGGCAACAACCCTGAAATGAAGTTGTGACCCCTGTCCTGACCCAAACTTTGAAAACAACCATTTTAAGGTCTCAGTGACTGCCCTTCATCACTATACTTTCCTGGGAGGAAGCCCCATTGATTCTCATGGGACTGACTTCTGAATAGACCTGCATTGGATGGGGCTCTGAGGCTGCCACCCTCTCCACACTTTCCTGGGAGGAAGCCCCATTGATTCTCATGGGACTGACTTCTGAGTAGACCTGCATTGGATGGGGCTCTGAGACTGCCACCCTCTCCACACTTTCCTGGGAGGAAGCTCCATTGACACTAATGGGACTGACCTCTGAGTAGACCTGCATAGGATGGGACTGTGAGGCTGCCACCCTCTCCACACTTTCCTGGAAGGAAGCCCCATTGACTCTAATGGGACCTACTTCTGAGTAGACCTGCATAGGATGGGGCTCTGAGGCTGCCACCCTCTCCACACTTTCCTGGAAGGAAGCCCCATTGACTCTAATGGGACTGACTTCTGAGTAGACCTGCATAGGACGGGGCTCTTTGGGAACCCGCAGGACTTACTCGCGAGTAAGCAAGGGGAGAGGCGAGGAGACCCAATACTAGCTTAGGCTGCAACAACCCTGGGGTTCTTCTCCCTCCCTGCAGTGACCCCCACCCCCCGCATTTAGAACGTTGCGGACCCGAACCGCACGTGCCCTCCCCAGCCCACCTGTCAATCAAAGGCTCCCGGCTGGGCCTGGCGTTCCTCTTCCCAGCACGCAGGCGCGCGCTAAAGAACCTTCACCGGGGATGCGAACCCTTCTCCCTGGAGGATGCGCGTGCGCAGAAGACGCAGGAGAGAAGCCAGCTGGTAGCCAGGCTTGGCCCCGCCCTTTTTCCCGGGCTCCTGCCTCCTCCTCCTCCGGCTGCCCCCCCCCCCTTCTCTCCTTAGCCCTTCAGCCTGCGAGCTTCAGGAGCTGGGCGGCGCGAGCCAAGGAGGACAGGAGAGTCAGGGGGGCTCCAGGGGAGCACCTTCCCCCCCAACCAGACCCCCCCTCTTGGAAGGGGAGCCTGCCCAGCCCCAGCGGGGGAGAGAGCCTGGGAGAGCCGGTCTGCGCTTGGCACTGCGGTGAGTAGGCAGTGGCTGGGGCTGCATATTGGGAGCCCTTCCCTCCTCCCAGGTCACCTCCTGCCCTCTTTTCCCAGGACTCTACTCTTTTTTTAAGCCTTGTGTCCTGGAAAAAATCTTCATGGTCACCACCTGTCCTCCTTTTCCAGGACACGTCCTCCTTTTTTAGCCTTGTGTCCTGGAAAAAAATCTTCTTTGTGAGCAGGCAGCATTTTCCCTTCTTTGGAATGAATAAAATAAATGCAATAATTTTAAATTTAATTATTTAAATTTAAAATTATTGCATCTAGTTCATTAATTCCAGGGTGATATGTGAGTGATATATATAATGTGAGTGTTTTTAGCTTTTGTTTGGTGGTGTCCTACATTTTTCTTGGGTTTCCTGCATTTTGGGGTACTGACATCTGCTTCCCCTGCTGCCTCCTCTCCCTTCCTCCTTGCAACAGTAGCAGTTCCAAGAACCTGTTTCCAAGGGAGCCTCGGATGGAAACTCTCCCGGGTATTCCTCTGGGAAGGGCTCTGGCTGCCTTCCCACCTCCACCTTCCTCCTTTCCAATGCGGTGTCTGTTTACTCCCAGGGCATCTCCCAGGTGGAGAACAATGGCAGGAGAGGCAGCCACCAGTCCTGCCTCTGCCCCTCCCCTGCATGCCCCCCTTGCTTAGAGCCCTGCGGCTCTGCGCTGTCTCCACCACCCCCAAGGGCTGCCCTTGCTGCTGGTGCTGGGAAAGGCTCTTGATCTCCCCCCTGGAGCCAAGCACAATGACATTCATTCACCATTTCCCTCCACCCCCACCCACCCCCCATCCACCATCCAGTGGTCCAGCTGCGCTGCATCTCCTTGCAGTTTCCTGGCTTCTCCTGCACAATGTCAAGGGAGGAGGGAGAGATGCTTCCATCGCCATCAGTGCTGGTGGATGGTGCTGAGATCAGGATAGATGGATTAGATAGATATGTGATGTATACGTGTGTATGTGTATGCACACACAGATATATACACTGTATGTCTCTCTGTGTGTATATATATATATTTGTGTGTGTCCAGATATGTGATGTATGTGTATATATATAAATGTGTGTGCCCAGATGTGTGATGTATGTGTGTATATATAAATGTGTGTGTGTGTGATGTGTCCAGATATGTGATGTGTATGTGTGTATATACATATGTGATAGGTATAGATGTATGTGTTTGTGTATATATATATGTATATATGTATATATATGTGTGTGTATATATATATATACGTGTGTGTGTGTGTGTGTGTGATGTGTATAGATATGCATGTAGATATATTTGATGTATATGTATGTGTATATGTATGTGTGTTTATATATGTATACACACACACATTTGGGTATATGCATACATATACGTGAGGCAGAATGGCAAAGGGAATGGTTGAAGAGGAGGCTGGGTGTTTCTTCCTTTGTTGCTTTCTCTGAGTGGTGTCATCATGATGATGGTGGTGGTGGTGATGGTGGTCTGCGAAGCTGCTGCAGCAGTCAGGCTGTGCCCATCTTTTTTCTTGTGCAATTAAAATTCAATGGGAGGGGGTGAAACAGTGAGATCCTTTCCGGGGACCAAGTTTTTCCCCCATCAGCTTTTGCTGGGAAGATTTCTCTGCAGCCTTTAGAAAAATGCACCAAATGATTCTGGGAAGCAGGCCCAAAAGAGGCGGGCACAGAGGATAAGCAACCAAATCTGTACTCTCCTCTCTGCCCCTCTTCCTTCCTTACAAGGAAACTTCAGGGATTTTCCTTTTGATCCTGTTCAGGAGATGATTGACATGATGGTGAGCTGTCAATCAAGTTAGCTTTTTGCCAACTGTGCTGGGGCTAACTGAAGCACTAAGATTGGCTCTTGTAAGATATGTAAGATATGATATCATCTCACATCTTATATACTTACAGTACTGTACATGTATGATACTATACATGTAGGTACATGTACAATACTGATTCATACAAGTACAGAATTATACATATATATGTACGGTACTTATATGGCACACAATCCTTTTGCCAGCATACAAACCATTCTGAGCCTCAACTACAGCATAAGAGCACAATCCTAACCATGTCTACTCAGAAGTAAGCTCCATTGTGTTCAATGGGCCTTGCTCCTAGGAAAGTGTCTTTAGGATTGCAGCCTAAATGAGGGTCGCCAACTTAGACCTGCTAAAGTATTATTAACAGGATATAATATTATTATTAACAGGATTTATATACCACTTTTCAACCAAAAGTTCCCAACGCAGTTCATAGAGAAAATGAGGGGACTTATGGCTTCCTGTCCCAAAAAGGCTCACAATCTAAAAAGACAGCAGCAGAAGGCACTAGAAAAGACACTGCTGGGTGAGCAGAGCCAGTTACTCTTCCCCTGCTAAACAAAAGAGGAGCACCCACTTGAAATAGTGTCCCTTCCCCAGTTAGTAGGGATTATTTGGGTTTAACCTGCTGCTTTACTGACCTGCTGCTATTTATTGCTTCATTCTCAGTTCCCCTCCAACCTTTCACTGCTCCTTTTCTCCTCCACCTCCTTCCTGCATTCCCTCCAGGGTGCTCCTCCTTCTGCCCTGATTATAAATAAAAAGTTGGCTTGAATGCCAAGGGAGGCAGGTTGATGAAAGGAAGATGATGGGAATCCTCCAATATTCCAGTTTGTCTGCGCCGCGCCTTTTTCGTTGTGTTTTTTTAAAACCCCAATGAGATTGGCATGTTCTAAGTCAGGGTCTGCTAATGTGGGTGTGACCGGATTTCAGTGTGTCAACATCTAATGCTAAAGGCTGGAGGTGTCTTGGTTAGTGCTGGTGCGGCAGACTGAACATTTGGAATGCCGAATGAATGCGGAATATTTCTTTTGTTGCTAGATAGCATAAAGCCTCACTCCAGCCATGTTTGACTCAGGCAGTTGCTTTACAGAGCAACAAATATTAATATTGAGTAAAAAAGACTTAGAGGTGTGGTATGACTCTTGTATCAGCACCATAAATACATTTTATTTTACGGAGCATTTTATTCAGCGATGCACTGTTGGAGGTGCAAATGTTTATGGGAATTCTTGGGAATGCAAAGATGGATGACCATGAATTGTTGTTCATCACTAAGTTTTTTTGTCATATATAATAATACTTGTGATTGATGGTTTCGGTATGTTTACACTCGAGCAGTCTTTAATGAAGGCTACTGTTATTCCAGCATTACAGAATGGAGCATGAAGGCTGAGAAATACTGATTTACCCCAAGGTCATCAAATTGGGTCAAGCTGATTATGGGATTTGAATACAGACCTCTCAGATCAATGTTTCAGCTATTACTGAACTATTATATACTTAACTAGCTCAAGTATAGGTTTGAGCACAATCCTAACCATGTCTACTCAAAAGGAAGCCCCATTGTGTTCAATGGATCTTACTCCCAGGAAAGTGTGTTTAGGATTGTAGCTTTAGCCTTGACAGCAATTTCTCCTGTGGTTGATTTTTCATGGCAAACTAGAATTATATTGGGGTAAAGAACCACAGAAGAAGCGTTAGTATTAACTTAGACTTCATGCCATTGTCACTAGCATCCTGTTCATTAGTGGTTTTCATTCAGGACTTGTGATTTATCTGCCTTTCCATTGGACTCATTCAGTGGCGTGGAGAGGAGGGATTTGCTGCTTGGGTAATAGCCTATCCTCCATAACAATCTAACCCAGGCTTTCATATGCAGCGCCGAGCACAATACCATAGTCTTTCAAGACTGACAGGAGGCCTGCTTTTTGTGATTTATCACAGCAATCAGCGTAGTCCCCTATGGCTCATAGTTTTCTGTTCCATGTAAATTGAGTGAACTATACTACTGTGTAACTATACTACTGTATACAAGTGTCCCTTGTTATAGAGTATGATTCTGGTATGTCTTGTGGATAAAAAAAATCCGTTGATAAAAATACAGTGGAAAAGTATATTTAAACACCAACTTCTAGGTTTCTTACTTCTCCATTGCCCCTAATGGAATATTTTTGTGCCTCACTATTTGCAGAGGTTTAATTCAGGGACTCTCTCCTGATATAAAAATGTGTTAAATAAAAGCAATTAAAAAATAAAGTATGTCCCATTTCAATTATTTAAAAGCAGCTTTTCTTACTAATGTAGAGAAGCAGTCAGCAATTAGAAATGCAAAGGACTCCTGCCTTTGCCTGGCTCAGCTGAAGAATGAAACAACTGATCGCATGACTGCCTCTCTACAACAGTAGTAAAACAGTTTTTAAAACTGTAATTTGCAGTGAACATTCATGCTGAGTCAAATCTGTGTGCACAAAATCAATATATAACAATGTTGGACCTGTACATATCTATTTAATACAATGTCTCAGGTTTGGCATCTTTTTGTACTTCGGATCAATTTCCCAGGCTGGCAGCATGTACCCAGGAAGAGGCATTGCTGTTGTTTAGTCGTTGTTGTTGTTGTTTAGTCGTTAAGTCATTCTTGTTTAGGTGTTGTTGTTGTTGTTGTTGTTGTTTAGTCATTAAGTCCTTCTGCCCTGATTATAGATCAACTCTTCATGACTCTATGGATACCAGGTTACCCTATCCTCCACTAGCTTCTGAAGTTTAACCAAATTTGTGTTCATTCCTGTATCCAAATAACCAGGGCTTGTGTCTAATTCCACTCTTTACAGCTCCCTCTATCCTCTTCCATTGACCAAAGCTGCAAAGCCAAGGACATTATAGTTGTTCTTGGTGTACCAAAACAGTTCATGTTATGAAGAAATGTCTTGTCCATACTGTTTCCTAAAGATATTTGTGCCTTGTAACCAATAACTGTAATTGATCATTGCTTGCCCACGTATGATATGTGTCCTGTCGTAAAACTGTTATAGACAGTCTGTTTTAATATCTGGTTAGGTCCAAAAGACCCAGGCCCAATTCCCTTAGTCTAATCTGGCCCCCATAGCAAGGCCAGCCTCCTAAGCCAGAAAAAACAACAACAGAAGGCCAGTCACAGAACATTCAAGCCAAAATGATAAAGGCCAAGCAGCTCTGACAGTGTGCAGTCTCAAAAAATGTTGAGGATCAAAGATCTGCCTAGTCCAGCTTCCTTTATCCCACAGTGGCCCACTAAATGCTTCAGGGAGCATACAATGCAAAAAGAGACCTGCATCCTGGTGCCTTTCATTTGGCATTCTGAGGTAGCCTACATTTAAAATATGGAGGTTGGACTGGTCCATCATGGCTTGTAACTGTGATTGACTTTTTCCTCCAGGCATTTGTCCAAATGACATCACCACATCCTGTGGTAAGGAGTTCCATGGATCAGTTCCATAGATAGGGAAAGAAATATTTTCCTTTGTTTGTCCTAACTCTCTCAACACTTAAATTTAGTGCATGTTCCCTCGTTCTGGTGTTGTGTGAAAGGGAGAAACATCTCCCTATCCAATCCATCCTCTGAATAATTTTGTATTTCTCAGACAGCTCTTTTCTAGATTGAAGAACCCTCAACACTATACCTTTTCCTTATAAGGAATGTGCCACATTACTTATAGCAAACTTCTTGTCACTCTCTTCTGCAATTTTTCATTTCCACTATATCCTTTTTTATATGTGATGATCAGAACTAGACACAATACTCTAGATGTGACCTTACCATCAATTTGTATAATGGCATTGTACTATTTTTCCCTTTTTTCTCAATTCATTTTCTAATGATCCTAAGCATGCAATTGGCCTTCTTCACAACTGCTGCACCCAGGGTTGACATTTTCATCAAACTGCCGACTAGCACTCCAGAATCCCTCTCCTATCACAGAACCCATTAGCCTATAAATATAGTTCTGATTCTTTGCCCCAACATGCATGACTTTACATTTATGTATATTGATGAGATGTATCTACCATTTTGTTAGCCATTCTCCCAGTTTGGAGAGATCCTCTGGAGCTGTTCTCAGTGTCTTCTGGTCTCCACCACTCTGAAAAGTTTGATGTCATCATGGACTGCTCATGACTCCAGGTCATTTATAGCAACTTTGTCAATATTTGTCCTGTGTAGTGGTAGGGTCCACTATTCTGGATCGAAGCAGGTTTGCCATAATTCTCTTCCACAAAATTGGGACAGGACCCTGTGTCCCTTTGCCAGTATGTGAACACATCCCCCCAAAATCAGGATTGTCCCTGTTTTGGGGGACACACAGCAACCCTAGATTAGAGTCATCCAATCCATGTTTTGATGCAGCGTTGAGGAAATCAGCCAGCCTGTTGCAGAGACCAGTTACTGGGCCCTTGCCTTCCCACTGAAGTGGTACCTTTTTATCTACTTGCATTTACAGTGGCGCCTCACGTAACAAATTTAATTCGTTCCGGAGGCATGTTCTTTACGTGAAACATTCTTTACGTGAAGCGAATTTTCCCATAGGAAATAATGGAAACTCAGATGATTGGTTCCACAACCCCAAAAATATTCATATAAAAATATTAACTGGATGTAAAGATGATGACATAACACTGGGATTGAATTCAAAACATGCATTCAATGTGTATGATCTTATGCAGTCTACTTAGGCTGCAGTCCTAAAGACACTTTCCTGGGAGTAAGCCCCATTGAACACAATGGGGCTTACATCTGGGTAGATGTGGTTAGGACACTGCAATCCAAGACACTTTCCAAGTGTCTCCCCACTTTCTTCTTCTCTCCATCCTGAGCCTCTCTCTCCCCTGCTCCCTTCTGGCTAGCCCTGAGTTGCTTCCCTCTTCTCCACTGCTCTTCTCTCCCTCTGCCCAGTGGACATTTGGCCACAGGAGGAACAACATGGAAATGTTGCTTTCACTATGGGCAGGTGCACTAGGCAGCCCTGATGCTTTTTAAACAGGCTGCCGGCCAGCGCGTCTGCCCCAATTGCCAACAAATGTTTTCTTTACATGAAGCATGTTCTTTACGTGAAGCAGAATCCTAGAGAAATTTTTGTTTGTTACGTGAAACATACTTTACGTGAGGTATTCTTTACGTGAGGCATCACTGTATATGCTTTCAAACTGCTAGGTTGGCAGGAGCTGCAGGTGACTCTCCACATGATTTATGAATGATCATTTATGAATTACCAGCCCCAGGACAAATGCTTCAGGCACACTGCTTTTCATCTCTCTTCATTATGAATGGAAGTCATCAATGTTTCATATAATTAATATAGGAAGTATGGGGGTTTAACTGATGGGGGAACCACTACCCATTTTTCCCATCTCATTTTATTTCTGGTGCAAATTGAGAAGTCATTGTTCCCAAGATGGTTTGAATGTCTGGTAACTGAGAAATCAATTTGCTAATGGTTGTCTTTGTACTTTAGAAGGCAGCCTAGGGTTTAGGCCTGATGTGCTGCCTCAAATAAACTAGTTTCATGTTAAACAGCACACCAAATGGATTTTATTTTTTATTACAACTCTAGGCATGAATACTTGCATTGGTTTGCCTGTCAAACTGAAAGTCAATCAATGTTGCAAAGATAAAAAGGCAAAGAGCGAAATTGACCTAGAAGGTTACCAGTAATTCATCTGATGAGAAACAATCATTTCAGTGAAATAGGCTGCAATGGAACTTATCATATCCTTGAAAGAATTTGTGCCTCATATTTGAAATTGCTTGGGCAAATGAAGCTACTGTCTGTAATTTATTTTAAAAGATAGTTTATCTGAAGCAGGAACCAGTTAAAATTGGGTTCAAAGGTTTAGGCTTTGCTCCTAGGAAACAGACAATAAAGCTGATACTCTGTTTCTCTTGTTTTCCGAATTTAAAGGTGTAATTCCTATCGGTATTAAGATAAACCATCAAGGTATAACCTTTTGAGAGTCTAGACTAAAATTGTAAGCAGAGAATGTCCCTCAAAACAGTGAGCACAATCCTAACCAAGTCTACTCAAAAGTAAGCCCCACTGTGTTCAGTGGATCTTACTCCCAGGAAAGTGTCTTTAGGATTGCAGCCTATGTCTTATCTTTCAGGGGATGGTTTTTAAAAAGATATTTGAGCCACAGAGCATGTCTTGAACAACATTACGTTAATATTGTGGTGGAGTGGTGTCCAAACCTTTTGGAAGAGGGTCACATCATCTCTGATATTGTGTCAGTGCCCCCCAAAAAAGAATTGATTGATTTAAAATTTGAATAAATTTCTATAAATGAATATGTTAGAGACAGAAATTGTGAATGAATTCAAATCAGTTCATCAACACTTTCTAACATGGGGAGGGTAATCTTCAAATCTGTTCATAACCACTTTCATACACAGAAAGAGGAAATGTGCTCTCAGCTCTCAGAATACCCTCAGGGTTACAGGAATACCCTCTAAATGCTGTCTGAAGGATTATTGGGCTTGCATTCAGGCTGGATGAGGGGACTTTTTGTGGGCTGCCTGGAGGCTCACACAGGCCACATCTTGCCCATGGACTGGGGTTTGCCATGAAAGTCTTAATTTTCCCTATTGAGAGCCTGAAAAAGTCAACAATCTATTAGAAATTAAACATTTCTAGATTTCAAACATTGGAAATTATCTTTAAAATTATGAAATGAACCTTACAAATATAGTCTGTTCCTTAAAAGCATAACATTGGATTCCAATCCTGTTTCAATTTCGGGCCCATGAAGGGAGTATGGATTCAGCAGCCGCTGCTATTGCTGAACCTGCTCCCTTCCTGGGCCTGATCCACCCATCTTCACCCCATCACTTCCCATTCTGCCTTCCCTTCACTCCCTTCCCATCTCTGCTACCTTCCTTCCTTGGTGGGCAGCTGGTGATCCACCAACACTAATGGGAAGGCTACGACTTTCCTGCTGATGCTACAGCAGAATGCTTCTCCATATACTGTCAGAGCGCATTTTATGGATGCTTTACATAAGAAGAATCTGTGCTGGTTCAGGCTAAGGCCCATGTAGTCCAGCATCCTGTATCTTAGAGCAGCCCACCAGATGCCTCAGGGAGCACATAGGGCTCATATCCTAGGGTTAGGATAGGGCATCAGCTGCAGTTGTCGTTGTGTAATTTTATCCTCCCTATCACTTTTTATATGGGGAGAAAAAAAAGTTGCTTTTTAAAAACCATATCTGTATTTCATTCTCAAGAACTTTAACCTTGTGTCAAAAGACATCTAATACCTCTAGTTGTGAATAGGGAAGGCCACATAGTATAGCCATAAACTGTCAAAGTACCAAGTAGATGTGCAGTTTCTATGCTACAGTAAGGATAGTTGTATTTCCATTTCATCTCTGGCATGTTGCTATAACAACAGTTAGTTCTATTAGTTAGATTCTGGTTCGTTAAACAACAGCTCCATGTGTCATCAGACTCTAGAAACTAAGGTTTTACCAGATTAAAACCCAAAAATACTAGTTTCTGTGTCCCACTGCACTCTATGGAATGGTCAATAAGTACCATTTGACAAGAGGAACCCCAAAATAAAGCCTAATATTTAAACCAGCTTTTTGATGCAGAATACATCTGCACCCCAGATGTTTGAGCCTTGCAGTCCTTTCCTGACATCTGGTCAATAGGTGTTACTTCATACACACAACTTCATACTTGCACACAACTCAATTGATCATTTCAGTAAATCCAAAGCAATACCTTTTTATAAATGATGTTTAATCATCTTTCTTATCTTTTAATCTAAATAACAGTAATTGTTGAGGTGTTCTTTTCTGATTTAGACCTCAGTTTTCTACTAGTTGGAAAGAAATTTTAAAAGCTATTTGATACGTTGTTGTTGGCCCTAATGTTGGCCTTATTTTGCCTTCCAGTGTGCCTTGATTACAAAAATATTAAATCCTGTTAATCTGGATTTTGTTGCTAATTTTATTAACTGGCTAAATAATAACATTGAAAACCTGGACATATCAATATATCTTTGATATCAATAAATTATTTTAATGTATAGAAAGTTAAGGGCATGCATAGGTTGAAGAGTGTTTTCTTGCTGTTTTGGCAAGTGTTGCCAATAAAGTAGTGTGAGAATATTTTCTTGTTTTGGGTAAATCAAAGTATCCTTGATCCAGCATTCATTACAAAGTAGATCCACTTGCAGCTGAAATTTGAGTAGAAAGCAAGCTGTGTGGATGCAGCATATTACAGCAAGTTTTTCCTGTAATGCAAAAAGCTGACATTGTATGTTGAATTGCTGGAACACTTGGCATTTATAGGAAGTGCATTTACGAGGCAAAGAGTAAAAACAGCAACTTAACAGCATTTGTCCTGTATGAGTTGGAGTTGCCCAATCCATGTTTTCATGTGGTGCTAAGGAAATAGGCCAGCTTGTCGCAGAGGCCTATTGCTGCGTTATCTGTCCAGACGAAGTGGTCCGTGTTTATCTACTGGCATTTGCATATCTTCAAACTGCTAGGCTGGCAGGAGCTGGGACAAGTGACAGGAGTTCAAACCCACTTTGAGATCCATCGTTTAGTGGATAACAAATCACTAAACTGCCGACCTTCAGGTTGGCAAGCACAGCTTCTTTAACCACTGAGAAACCACAGTCACATTTGACATGCTGTCCAAAAGTTTAAATAGTGTATGAGATCCTAGAATGTTTCTCTATAATACCTGGTGCCTTCTATCCTCTTGTGACTAGTGGTCTTTTTGTTTTTTGTTTTTTTATGACCAACACAGAACACAAAATAATGAGAATTTCTGTCCAAATCACAATATAAAACAATATTAAGATCAAAACGTGAAAGCCACTCATTTTGTGAAACAACACCACTTTTGCTTAATTTTGAGAAATCAATAAGTAATTTTCACTAAACCAGTTAGTCCCTGAAGCATTTCCAATGGTGGAGCATCTGAGTACAGTACTGTAAAATTAGCTGCTACAGTGGCAGTGGTTCTCAAAGTCAAGACCCCTTCTTAATATGAGGAGGATTGTGAAAAGCTGGGCACCACCGTCTTGGAAATGGGACGCTTGGGATGCAATCTGTATTTTCCCAGGAATAGGTCTCATTGAACACAATGGGACTTCTGAGTAGGCAGGCTGGGATCGCAGATATATCACTTTCTGTTCGATGTCACCTCCAGGCTGATGACATCACTTCTAGTTTGATGAGATGTGAGGAAGAGCTAACCCTACAGTTCCAGTCTGCCTTGCCCGTTTTGCTTTTCTTCACTGTTCTGTAATCTGGAGCTGAGGCTATTTGAGTTCTAAACTGACCTGTATGTGATCTGTGATCATGTTAATACGCTCAGATCTGGATTGCCCCTCTACCCCAAACTACTCACTGTAAATGCCTTTTCTGGGTCTTGTCGATGTGCTACACTTTTTGAGAATCTTGGAACACAAATGAATATGTACTATATATATGTTTGGTAATATATCAGTTCACGGTTGAAATATTTCTTGTGCATTATTGTGTTGCTTATACCATTTTGAATGAGAATTTAGATTAAAACACATAACAAGAAATTTTTAATTAAGAAATTGTAAGGGGGAATCACAAAAAATAACACACCTTTAGTTTTTCATAACCTCATGCATGGGTAAAAGTTATGGCAAACATTTATCTTTTAGTTTAATGGGCCTACCTCATTTTTGTTGATAAAATCACAAGTGAAAAATTTGGTTAATAATTATGTTATACCTATACTGACCAGATGACCAGAAAAACCCGGATTTGTCTGGATTTTTAGCCTCCTGTCCGGGTGTCCTACATTTTGGCATCATTGTCCTACATTTTGGCTTCATTTTGAAACTTCGTGATAGTGCAAAGTACCTCATCATGCTATATGTCGTTGGATTCGTATTGAAGAGCAGAATCCAATGCAAAAATCAGTTTGGAGATATCTCCTTCCTATCAAACATTATGGTCAAAAAACAGAAAAACAAAAAAATACCTTTTTTGGCAATTTTTTTCAGCGGGTAGGAATTTTGGCCTGGGATTAGGAATTTTGACCCTGGGGTTCAGGAATTTTGGGTTTGGCATCTGGTCACTCTGACCTATACTGTATATGAAGTGTTGGATTCGGTTGACAGATGCATACAGAAGTTGCAAACAAGGGGGGACTAAAGACAGTAACCCTACAATCCAGAGTAACTACAGGAGCATGTAAGAGACATTATGTGTACCTGTAGTCACAGCACAAGCTAGTGAAAACCTATGGGAAAGTCATATTGCAATCCAGAGTACATTGTTACACCAGAGCACAGACTCCCCGTTGTTACTCTAGATTGCTCCCTAAGAGATGCATGGTGTTCAATAAGACTATAAGAGATGTTTATTTACAGCAGCAGTAACTATACTTGATGCAATTATTTTCTTGCTCTGTAGTGGGAGAGAAAGCTATGGTTCTGATTTAAGACCTAAGATTTGCAGATAAATTTGAATTCAGCAGTTTCACATTAAAGTTTGCCTTTGACACATCTTTGCTGAAATGTGGACACATATTTGGGGGGATAATTTTTCTCCTTTTAAAATTTTTGTTTTCATATCAATGAATCATAGAGATTGCTATTTGATATTCTTTATTTGTCTTTTGGTAATCTCAGCAGTTTGGAATTAAATTTACGATTTAGAAACAGAAGTTAAGGAAACACTAGCAGCTGCCATCCTTTTCATCTGGAATGTGTGACACATATTAGATGATAGTCTGTGCAAAACCACCAAATGGGGGGAATTTGAGCCCGCTCTCACCATCATGATACGCCTTTTCAATAGACAAACAACTGATAGTGTTCCTTTACAATTTTAGCACCTTGTAAGTGTACTAAGATGAAAAAAGGTTTTAAATCACTGATCCATACAGTAGCATCACTCTTTATTTCTGCTAACAATAGTGTGTCTATCTGTCTGTTTGTGCACATAAACTGAGTTCTGGTCTTTGGCCTTGTAGAAGAAGTTGTGTCCCTTTCTTCCCAGTAGTTTATTACCACAAATAAAGCCCTTTTTTGGGTGTTCTGTAGTTGTGAAGTGTCTCCTACCTTTGTCTATCTCTTCTGAACATCTGAAAGGGCTAGAGAGTGCAATCCTAAGAAATTTAGGCCAGCCTAACTCACCAGGCCTATTTTTTCATGATATGCATATGCCTGTGCTTTGGCCTAAACCCCCCCCCCCTGCCCCAAGTGTCTTTCTGCACTTTTGTGACACCCCCAGGTCAACACAGGACTTTTGCCAGGGCTTAGGCTGGTCTAAATGGAGGTTAGGACTGCAGCTAAAGTTCTCAGAACTTGATCACCGTTTTTAGGAAGTATTTGGCCCAGGTGATTCTTTTTTATTTAAACAGGCTGCATGCAGTAAGAGATGTGTACCGATGGGAAGTGCAGGGTCCTAGACCTAGACTTTTCCTTGTTATCTGGGGGAATACAGACTTTTTCCTGTAATTGCCTGGGGGGTTGGGGGTGGTTGTAATTGGCCATTTCTTGATTTTCTTTTATTTCTAAGTCTCTTGTATGTACACTACATGCAAAGTGTACAGTCTGATGTTGGCTTTGAATTACACCGAGAAGAGACACAAATACCAGGCTTATTTCTAACAGCTCTGGCACAACCTTATGGATATTTGAAGTAAGTCTATTCTACATAGACTTACTCCTACATAGGTATGTATAGATAGGATTTCAGACTTTCAGACACTAGAAACTTGGAGAAGGATGAGGATAAGGGGAGCAGAAGAATCCTTGACTTATGTCCTGTTTTTCATTTTGTGATGCTGGAGGCAGATAATTATATGTACAGATGACATTTGGAACCCCAAGAAAAGCTGGGAGAAGGCAGGAAGACGGTGCATCTTATTTGCATACCCTGTAAACAGGATAGCTGCATTATCCAAGCAGTATGGTTTGCTTGCAGACATATGGCCAAATGGAATGAGGATGCAAGTTGGTAATTAACTGTTTCCTCTCTTATTTTTTTCTTTGATTCTTATTTAGTGAATTTCTAGCTTGCCTAGTCCTAAGGGATGAACACTCATACCAGGTGATGACACTTTAAAAACAACAGTATCCTAATGCCCTCCATCCAAGTTGCATGCAGTCAAGTACCAGGAATACAGCGTCTCCTGCCTGCAGTGTGGATGACAGCAAAATTTGATATAGGCTGCAATCCTAAACACGCTTTCTAGGGAGTAAGTCCCATTGAGGACATTGGGGCTTACTTCTGAGTAAACATGGTTAGAATTGCAGCCATAATGGGATAGCATTACTGGGGCAGAATATGACCTGCCAGTTCTTAAAGAATCAAACTATCATTTCACTATTGAACAGTATGAGCATGCAGCCTTCCCAGAATTTTTGAAGTGAGGAGTGAAGAAGGAAAGCAGAAAATTCAAAAAAGTGGTCAGTTACATCTTCCTTGTGTTCATTTTCTTTGGAAAGGATTTTGTGAGCGATTACATGGTTGACTGGGACAGTGGTAGCACCTGCCACTAAAATAAAGAATAAAAATAAATAAAATGAGGTTAAAAATAACCAGAGACCAGAAGGAGAATAGTATTGTGCATCATCACTAATGATGTTCCCAGCAATATATTGCAGGTGTCCATGAAGCTTGTGTAACTACATTCCAAATGGCATTTGCAAAACTGCAGTGGTCTCTCTTACTGGGAAGAAATTGTTTACCCAGCAGCATAATATTCCTGCTTGAATTCACTCCTCATACTGGACAGTAATAACTCTAGTTTTCCTATCCAATCCCACACACAAATAGTGATCAGTTGTACAACCATTGCACACACACAACCTATTTACATGAAAGGTTCTAAAACAGTGATTTTCAATCACTGTGCCATGGCACAATGGTGTGCTGTGGATAGTCCTCAGGTGTGCCATGGGGATTCGGAATTGACATCCATTAATAGGAAAATTGGGGGATTTGAACAGTCTGGTGTGCCTTGTCAGTGGTAAAAGCAATTGAAGCTGTGCATTGACAATTTCAGTGCCTTGTTATGTGTGCCATGAGATGAAAAAGGTTGAAAATCACTGTTCTAAAATGCACCAATTCCCACTAAACTATAAAATCATATCCCACTAAATTGGCCCCCTAATCATTGGTCCTGGGCTGATTCAGAAAATATTGCCCAATCTAGCCCCTGGTGACTACCTTCTTGTCCTTCCCAATTTGTTTTTGTTCTACATTATGGGAGGTGTTTAAGATTAGAAAATGCAATTGATAAAAGTAAAGGAGTCAGTGTGGGTGCACAGTATGAGCAGTTGGTTGGGATCAGTCTAGGTGCATTGTCTGAACCAGCCCTTTGGCAACTGAGATGGTACCCTTGACTGCAGCAAAATTAATCAAGCAAATGTCTTTGGAAAGATACTAACAGCTTATGTTTTTACTGTTGTGTGTGTATGTTTAAACAGAGATCCCAATGCTGCCTTTGTGTAATGGGTAATGGACAAAGGCAAAAGATGCTGCCTTTGTGTAATGGATACATTCAGTGTTGCTTCTGAATAATTATGGCTGCAATCCTAAGAGCACTTTCCTGGGAGTAAGACCCACTGAACTTAATGGAACTTAATTCTGAGTAGACACTATTAGGATTGCACTCTCAGTATTTTTATTGTGCAAAGTTCTTCCTTGTGAAGCTGCACCAGAAGTGTGCATGTGAACTAATTTTTCATCTGCGCAGAATATTTGTGAGAAAATGAACACAATCCTAACCATGTCTACTCAGATGTAAGCCCCATTGTGTCCAATGGGTCTTACTCCCAGGAAAGTGTCTTTAGGATTGCAGCCAATGTCTCTTTCCTATGGAACTTCTGAAAAGTACAATGAAGAGACATCTTAAATAATGAAATGGTTGTCTTTGATGAGTTGCCCTATCAGTCTTTCAGTGAAAATTATACAAATGCAGAAAATGAGTACAGTATATGCAGCAGCTGTGGCTGCTCACCTTCCATATGCAGATGTTACACCACATATCCTTATACAGATATGTCAGAAAGATAGGATCTAGATCCAGTTTGCAACTGGGTAACTGATTCAGTTGGCACTCATTCTTTCACATAAGCGTATGACTCCATCATCGTTACCTAATACTTAGTATGCCAAGCAGCTCTGCCCACAAAGGCAGCATGATGATATCCAGCAGGAGTGGGCAGGACTCCGACAGGTCTGTACTTTTAACCCTGTGATATCATCTTTCTGGAATACAATCACATGAGCAGCGGCCAAACAGGAAAGCACCTGAAAACTCCCTACACCAGACCAAATATCTGAGTGGGGAAGAAAATTTGTAGCATTAAATTTAAAAGGTCAGTTCTTAATCATATCATGATGCATGGGCCCTGCTGAGTCAAGCTATTCAGCCCTCTTGCTTATTAACGTTGTTACTGACTGGCAGTCAGTTGTTGTGTTTTTTGTTTGTTTGTTTGTAGTTTTTAAAATTTCATGATCTTTCCTACACCTATCTGGAGAGGCTGCCAGGGGTTGAACCTGGGAACTTAGCATACAAGTCATAGCTTTTTCCACTAAGCAACAGCGCCGTCTCAGTGGATACAGTGATGCACCACCACTACCTGCCAGCTTATTGTATGTGATTTAAAACATGAACACAGCATGCAGCTGTCCAGAGCAATGTATTTTCTGGCTGAATGCCTGCTGTGGCCCCACTTCACACTAACAGCTAAATCTTATACATCTGGAAAGGTGATGTTGTTTCTCCACTACTCAGCATCTCATAATTTGTTGTTGTTGGTTTTAATTAGCCAATTATTTATGTGCGATAAGCTTTCTTGGAGTATCTTTTGGACAGGGGTAATGGGAGGTTATATATAAAAGTGCTAGGGGACCCAATATTCTAATTTGTTTAATAGTTGAAGTGCAGTGTTCCTGAGAATGGGACAAAGTTTTTTCGTATCAAGAGCATTCACCTTTGCAGCCTGTCACTTCAAATGAAGCACTTAAGGTCAGGATTGTGAAATCATGGTGTTACATATTTACTCAAGTAGAAGAATGTTGTTCAAAGCAAGAAAGTGGCTCTCTGCTGACTAGCAGCTTATGAACAAACTGTTCTCTGGCCTTCGGTACCAGTATCCAACATAGCATTTTTGAATTTTGCTGTGGTACACTGGAGAGAGAGCATGTTAATACAGGGCAAGGGAGTGACTCAACAAGTAGATGAATCAAGGGGTTACAGAAAGTATAAGGGGTTTGGAACAGGCAGGGTCAAGATTAAACCAGCTGTGTGTGCAAAGTTTTCGGGTGGTCAGAGATAGGAGGCTTTGGTCTGTGTATGTCAGATCAGAAGTCCCTTTGAGTTCTGTGGAGTGACTTCCAGGTATGTGTGTTTGGGTTGCATCCTGTGAAAAGGTAGTACAGTACTTGTGAGATTTGGATATTTTAGTTTTGGCAGTTGTTTAACCTGCTGTACCCAAAAGGAAGTTCTCATGTTCTTGACTTGGGATGCAGTAGATGGGTTACATTTCCAGAGTCTTGTTGGTGTAGCACCACTTCTTCTCACGAGATCTCCTCCAGTGCCCCAAACTGTCTGCTATCCTTGCATTGTTGTTAGCTCAGGGAATGTTTCTTGGTGTAACAAATCCAACTGATAACCTACACCATCTTCTTTATTACAGCAATCTTTTTTGTTTTTGGCTGCCTTTTTACTTCACTGTAGACCAGAGGTCAAAAAACCCTAGACTGGAGGCAGATGCAGCCCATGGTGAGCCTCTATCTGACCCAAGGCCAGCCTCTGCTCCTCTGACAACAGCTGGCTCACTTGACTGGACACAATTGAAGCTGTTCACTAGTCATGTCCAAAAGGTTTTCTAAGGGTCAGGGAGGCTTCATGCAGCTTTCCTGGCCCTCAGAATGCCTTTTAAAGGCCTAAAAACACCACTTCTTAGTTTTCCTGAAAAAGCAGAAGTAAGTTTTTGTGCCTTCCGAATGCCTTCCAAACATACTCCAGCTGTTTTCTCTGATATGCTGGTTCTGAGGTATTTACTCCTGTATTAGGTAAGCTGGTTGTGGGGTGGGTGGATGGGAGTTCATTTAACTGTCTGCTTACTTTCTTTGGTGTGTATTGGGGCTTGGAGAAATACTGGAAATTGGAGCCCATTCATTAATCTAAGTTCCATTTCTAATGTATATATTTAAATTTTATATTTAAAACTCATTTTTTCTTGCTCTTAGCACCATGCCAGAGTGTCCTCTGGTGGAAACACTTGGGGGCCCTGTCCTAAACCAACTGGGTTTCCTTTATTTGAAGTATGCATTTTGGGAGGTGGAGTGGGAAATTACTGTATGTACTTATTGAGGCATAACAGTACTCCTAGAACAATTTCTGCTGTGATTCTTCACTGTTTTTAAAGAAGATAAGGCAAAGCATGGATGTTGTCCCTAATGCAGTATGTTCCTACTATACACACGGTACTTTCTCAAAAACAGTATTTAAAGGCAAGCACCTAGCTAATATAAGAAAATTGATGCTGGGGAACATGGGAAAGGGAGGAGCCACAAAATCCATTACAACCGGTTTAACTGGGGAGGCAGTTAACTATAAGGAAATGAGATTTCAGGCTACCGATGAATCCACTTGGGAGAGACAGTTGGATCTGAGTGTAAAGGCAAATACATTTACTCTAATCCTACCTTGATAAAGACCCAGGATAAAAGGGGTACATCAAAAACATTTGGAAGAGGACACAAAATATGTACATTGATATGCAGAAGCCAGGAGTCTCCAAGCCAAAAGGTTTGGCATGTTTTCCAGCCATAAAATAAACTCACTATACTCTGGGAGTTGCCACAAGATGAGGGGCAGACATACTGAGCACCACAAGACAGCGCACCAGTTCTTAGTGGGTCCTTGCATTACAGAAGGAATATGCTTCCCAAATTTCATGCTTCTAGGTCCAGGGGTTTGGTCTGAGCATTGATGAATCAGTGAGTTTTCAAAGTCAGTTTTCAGTGTTAGGTATAGGGACAAAAACTCAGGACAAAATACTGATTTCATTGTTTTATCCACTAACAATAAGCAGCCAGTAAGATGAGATCCAAATTTCAAAAGCGTGGGAATATGAAATAATTACAGACCAGTACTGGTTCTTTCCACCAATCAGAGCTCTCTCCCTCCAGGATTATGTGTCCTTAACAGCAGCCTGATGTGCCTCTTCTAGTGCTTTCCCTTCCATACAGTTTAGCACAGCAGCAGCCTCAGTCCCTATGCTGGGTTCAACACAGGCTGAACCCACCTGCCTTTTCCAGGGCAAGTGAGGACTCCACTCTGTGTAACTTATTTAGGATCTGCAAATTTCATTTTACTCCAATATTAGAAAAACAGTCATACATAGATAGTATTGGAAGAACAGTACATTCGCTATGTATGTGAAACATGTAGAGCAAAGGTTATAGTGTACGGGGAAATGTTATGAGACATGGCACATACACCACCCCATCTTTGTATCATCTGCATACTTAATGTACATTCACTCTACTCCCTCATTGAGGTAAGTGATATAAATATTGAACAGTACAAACCCCAGTACACAGCCATTCAGTTCTCCACTCAGGCTGCAATCCACAAGTCACTTTCCTAGGAGTAAGACCCATTGAACACAATGGGGCTTACTTTTGAGTAGACATAGTTATGATTGTGCTCTCAGTGTATACCTCCAGGTTAATGCAGACCCATTTAAAAGTACTTGCTGGGAACTTGACCCATTTAATAGCACTTGTTCAAGCAGCCTTGGATTCTTTACAGTAGTACCATCTAGGATACACTTTACTGATTTATCCCTATGGATGTCATGGGAATTGTAAAAAAATTTCTTAAAATTTTAAGTCTATAGTGTTATCTGATATATAACTATATATATATATCTGATATATCAGAGAAGATGAGATGATTTATTATTATTATTATTATTATTATTATTATTATTATTATTATTATTATTATTATTATAATCCATAAATACACAGCGAACAATTTCATGCTGGTTTCATTCACATCACCAGTCGGACCCTTCCCAAGAGTCTAGGACTGTGTGATGTAGCGGCGTATAATTCGTGCTGATCCCAGAAGAGCAGATTTCTGCAGTTGGCAGAGTGATATTTTGTCAATGCCAATAGTTTTCAGGTGCCTATTATTATTATTATTATTATTATTATTATTATTATTATTATTATTATTATTATGTCACAATAGTGCAATTCAGGCTCGGACTGCCAGTTGGCAGAATAAAGTATTGCATGGCCAATTCCTTGCCAAGATCGAAGGAAAAGTGGATCAGGATAAGACCTGGTTGTGGCTCACGAGTGGAACACTGAAGAAGGAGACGGAAGGCCTGATACTTGCTGCCCAAGAACAGGCAATGAGGACAAATGCCATCAAGGTCAGAATTGAAAAATCAGCCCATGACCCCAAATGCCGGCTCTGCAAAGAAGTGGATGAAACCATCAACCACATTCTAAGTGGCTGCAAGAAGATCGCGCAGACTGACTACAAACTGAGGCACAATCTGTTGCCCAGATGATCCACTGGAATCTATGCCAAAAGTATCATCTGCCAGTGGCAAAAAACTGGTGGGACCACAAGCCTGAAAAAGTGGTTGCAAATGAGCAGGTCAAGCTTCTGTGAGACTTCAGGATACAGACGGACAAGGTCTTGGAACACAATACTCCAGATATCACCATCATAGAAAGCAGTCAGGTGTGGCTTGTTGACATCGCCATACCAGGTGATAGCAGAATTGAGGAGAAACAACTGGAAAAGATCTCCCGCTACCAAGATCTAAGAATCGAATTACAGTGTATCTGGTGTAAACCAGTGCAGATGGTTCCAGTGGTAATTGGCACACTGGGTGCAGTGCCCAAAGACCTTGGCAGGCACCCGAAAACTATTGGCATTGACAAAATATCACTCTGCCAACTGCAGAAAGCCGCTCTTCTGGGATCAGCATGAATTATACACCTCTACATCACACAGTCCTAGACTCTTGGGAAGGGTCTGACTGGTGAAGTGAATGAAACCAGCACGAAATTGTTTGCTGTGCATTTATGTATAATAATAATAATAAGAAGAAGAAGTCTGGTATTACCTGTTCTTGACATCTTATCCCAGCTCCTATAAATCATCCCATCAGCTTTGAAAGTGCACTCAGGCATAACATTTAATAGTCTGGTCCATGATCTTTTTAGGTATAAGTATCAGATTGGTCTATGCGTAGTTTCCCAGACCTTTCTTTTTCAAAGATGAGGGTAGAGTTTTGTCATTGCCAGTTCTTTGGTGCCTCACCTGTTCTTGACAAGTTCTCAAAGACTACAGATAGTAATTCTGAGATTACACTGACCAGCTCTTTCTTGTATTCTGGGATGTAGTGTATTTGAAATAGCCATGTGTTCCCTTAATATCTCTGTATATCTGGAGTTGTGGTGCACTCAGTTCTTCATTAGTTCAATTGTTAGATTGGGCTTCCATCCTCCTGTGGGAGAAGGCTGATGCAAAATAAGGACTCAAGGAGCTCTGCCTTTTCTCCATCATCTGTTATCACTTTCCCAATCTCCTCCACACCATAGGCCGATTGCTTCATTGACGTTCCTCTTCTTTCAAACATAGTTCCTGCCCCAATCAAAACCAGTTGTTATTCTTGGCATCCTTCACCAGTCTCGGCTCATTCTGTGCTTTAGCCTTCTGACATCCTCCTGCAGGTGCAGACTACACTTACATACTGTTCTTTGTCAACTGTCCTTTCTTCCACAATTCCACTCCTTGTACATGTTCCTCATGTGTCTCAACTTTTCAGAAAGCTCTCTTTGCAACCACACTGGCTTCCTAAGACAAATCCCAATTTTTCTCACACGAGCTTTTCACAATTGTGTCTTTTATAAACTTATTTTTCAGAATATTGCGTCCTTCCTTGACCATTTTCCTTTTTTTTATTCTAGCCATAGAATGGGGCTACTGTAATTTGTTCTGAGTCAATTACTGTAAAATCACCTTTCCTAAAATTGAGAGTGTATATTGACTACCCTTAGCTTTCCCTCTGTATCAAGAATTCCAAAATGACATGATCTTTCCCGCATGATCTTTCTGCCACTTTCATTTCCTTGACCATTTCTTCCCTGTTGATAAGGATTAAGTTGAAAATGGCTGGTCACCTGTTCTTCTCTCCACTTTCTAAGTTATAGCGGTGTCATCAAGGCAAATCAAGAATATACTGGATCTCCTGTTCTTGATCAAGTTAGACTTCTGCCAGATATCAGGGAACTGAATTCCCCCATTAATACTATGGTTTCCCTCTTGAAAAGTTTAGTAACCTCTTTTTAAGAAAGCACCATCCATTACTTTGACTGAGGGCACAATCCTAACAAATTGAGACCAGCATAACTCACCTAGCATTTCTTCCCGGGATGGTGTGGGTAGGTCATTGTATGCCTATACACTGGACAAACCCCCCTTCCCTTTGCAGGACAGAGGACTTATGCTGGCCCGACTGGAGGTTAGGATTGCAGCTTTAGTCAGGTGATCTGATGGTATCACTCTTTTCTCTTTTTATTTTATCCAGACACGTTTTGCTCTGTTGCACTTATGATAGGTTAGGAAATGCCTCTTAATGTCTTCCCAACTTGCAGTGAAGTGCAAATCACACACTTATAACGCTTCAGTGGCCCTGTATCTTATGGCAGCCTTTGCCAAAGGAAGGATCTTATCCTTTGACCGCTAGTAGCCTGAGTTTGGATTCCAGTCCTAGCCCTGCTTATCAGATCCCTAAATGACCGGTGGAACATTTATAGAAACTCATCTTTGTATACTTCATATCAGGATGCTGGTATAAGTGAGGGCAACCTGCCAGGTGTGAAATTCCACCCCTTTTGCGTGTTCATAGGCTATGGCACGATTAAAGTGACAGGAATAGACTATAAACAAACTAGGCCAGTTGGCAGCATCCAGCCATGGGAATATAAAGGAAATCTGAAGGAGGTTCCTTGCTGTGACTTGGATGCTGGTATTTTTCCATGTGCAAGTGTGATCTGTTTTAATATAGCCCAGGTTGAGCTTGATATATTTCCTCTGAATTGTGCCCCTATTTAACCTTGCATTTCTCACCCAGACTGGCTAGTGTTCCCACTCTATATACCATTTAGCTCTCCTTTTTGCTTCCTGTTTCCTCTGTGGAAGGAAACAGTGAAACTTCGGTAGTTATGGCCATTGTAGAGAAAAGTGCTTGAGAACAAGTACTGAGAAAGTGTCATCCTCTCAGTTAACGCCAGCTGATATTTGAAGTTTTTCATATTCTTTGGTCCTGGTAGTGCTTAAGAAGAAATTGAATTCATTACTCTTATTAAGTATTTTTCAGAGCTTGTACACTTATTTTTTAAGCAGCCAGTCAAAATCACAGGTTAAGAGCACTCTCTGATGTGAGAAATTCCTTGAAATCTAAACAACAGATTATCTTCTTCGATATGATCAGCCTTCCTTGTAAGTTACGCATTCACACAGCTGTGATAGAAGCCATGCAAAGCTGAACTAGGTTGCCATATACCACCCACAACGCCATGGCTGCACTTTCTTTTTCAGCACTCAAGCTTGATGACATACATCATTGCCAAGAGCACTGGATGGCAAAAGATGCCCCCAGCATCCACAGTGTAGATACAGGCCTTTGAAAGAAGAATCAGAGCGAACGTTGCCTACAAAAACAAGCTCAACAACTAATCATAAAAGCCATCCTGACCATATTTTGTTTTCAGGCATCAATTATGTAAAGAAAGACCTTCTGGATTAATTGTCCCACAATTACTTTCTCATTAATTGTGCCACATAAACTTGTCCAACTTCAATATGCAAATGAGTGGCTTTCCTATGTACTCTTACTGTACTTGTGCAGTAAATCAATCAGAAGCTGTGGAATTTCTAAAGGGCCTCCTACCTACAGGTCCAGGTGATGAAGATAGTTTCAGTGTAGCTCAGATGATAGAGGCTTTGTGGGACAGGAACTAAACCAGCCATGAATATGTTGTCACTCTGTGGAAAGTTTTTCTACTTATGTGACCAAGAGGCTTGTTCTTCTTGCTTATGTCCAATCAGGGTTGACAGTTATAAATGATTTTATAAGTGTTGCAGCAGTTAAGCTGTTCTTGTGTCTGGAAGAGGCAACATTGATAAGCATTTCTTCATGCAGCAGAATCTAATCCTAGGTACTATTTTTTTTAAATTCTGTCCTGCCTCTGCAGAATTTTGCTTATATTCTCTATTGTGATCAGGTGTGGTTCTCTTCAATTCTGCCTGGTGTGGATTGTGCTATTGTTGTTGTCCTGTTCTGCCTTTACAAGTAAAGCATGTTCCCTTGTCACAGCTGCAGGTTGAAAGACAAACCAGGTATTCTGCAGAGTGGTCATTTTGGCCTGTTGATGTAGATTACCATCATTTAGTTGCTGTTCCTTGTTGCTCCTTGTTGTTCCTTGTTTGCTGCCATGCTGGCCATTGACCTGAAAGGCTCTACCCTGACGTTGTCCATCACTTAGCAGCCACTTATTTACTGTCATCTCTTCTTATTTAATAGGCTTTTCTCTTACAAATAACAAGATAGAAGATGTCCAGCTCTATTAGTAATAATAAGCAACTGCAGGAACATTTTCTTCTGAGCAGAGAAGTTAGAGATGTCATTCTCAGAAGAGATGTCATTCTCAGAAATGCTTGAATATCACTGCACTACACTGTAAAGGATGTGTCTTGATAATCCAGTTTAGTTGGTTCTCAGAGGTGCATGTTGCAAAGACTAACTGGTTCTTGGACAGTGTAGCTATTGCAAAATGTATATTGGTCTAGCTGTGCAAAACATACATTGGCGTGCTATAACTGTACCCAGCTTACAGAAATTGCAGGATTTGCAAGTAGAAAGCCATAATGATGTGAACCTTGACTACAAGTTGAAGAGACTGAGGTGTGAAATAGGACTTTGGTAATTTGAATTTTGTCTCTGCTAGGAATTTTCTCTGAGTAGGCCTTGGGCAAGTCACTTTCAGCCTCCATTTTCCAACTCTACAACAAGGGAATACTAGTACTTTAAGGAGGGTCTGTAGCTCAGTGAAAGAGCATCTGCCTTTACCTGGACGGTCCAATTTTCAATCCTAGCATCTCTGGAGACAGCAGACAATAATTCCTGTCAGACATTTTGGTGAGCCTCTGCTGCTCAGTGTTGGCAAATTGAGTGAGTTATTCAAGATAAGGCAACGTCTTATGAAACAGCCCTATGGAATGTCACATGCAGTACTCTGATCCTTCCAGAAACCAGTCACTTGTGTTTGTATACATGCACAGTAGTGACTTGTGCTGAAAAAATTACTGGAACTGAATGAAAATTATAGAGTACTGCAAAGAAATTATGATTAAGATATTGTTCTACCTGAAGCTGCTACTCTGATTTGCCCTGGTGATGTACTAGTGCACACAATCCATTTTCTAAGTTGTCATCCTCTACAGATGCTCCTGTAGCTGAAACTCTAGGAGAGCCAAAAGTTAGCACAGGGGGGTAGAAGATTCTTGAGCAGAAGACAGCACCAAGTGAAAGAATGTGTGTTATGCCCTGGAGGAACAAGCAAGAAAGGACACTGTTCTACCAAGTGAGAGGTGGTAAAATTGGGCTGGAGTTTATAGGGGACATGCAAAAGTAGATTGTGTTAAACCCTGACCAATGGACTGCAGGAATTTTGCGAAGGGTGCAGTTTGTGATGAATTTGAAGACTGATAGAGAGGAACATATAAAGGATGAGGATGAAGAAAGCCCAAGAAAAATATACGGTATGGTCAGGGTGACCATACGTCTGGTGTTTCCTGGGACATGTCCTGGATTTTAGCATTGTTTCCTGGAAAAAACCAACTTCAGTGTCCTCCTTTTTCTTGTAAGCAAACATGTAGACTTGTTTGCTACATGTTTGCTACAAAAATAATAAGTTATTTTTAATAAATTATATGTAATATAGTAGTTTTAAATTTAATAAGTAATATAACGCTTAAATTGACCACCTGAAAGATATATACTCTGTGTGTGTTTTTTTATGTCCTACATTTTTCTTAGATGTCCTTCAATTCAAGGGGGCTTGTTCTCTTTTTTTTATTATGGTCACCCTGAGTATGTTTATCCTGTCTAAAGAAAATGGTAGGGAAGACATCAGTGGTGAATATTACCTGCTGGGGAATTAGGGCAATTTATTAAATTATGGAATTATATATGAACTGGGAATCATAGGGAATCTGCTGAAATTGTGTATGTGCTCCAGCCTTTTAAAAAGGTTTATCAAATTCTGCAACTAAAATCTAAATTTCTCCCAACAACCTTGCATAGTGAGGATACAAATACAAAAGAAAGTATCACTTAATAGTCAAAGTTGTGAGAAGCAGACTGAAAGATTCGCTGGAAATTGCCATACTGCCCCACATGAAAGCTTTTGATACTCCTTATTTCTTCTCCTTTTGCTTAGAACAGTGATTCTCAATCTTCCTAACGCTGTGACCCCTTTATAAGTTCCTCATGTTGTGGGGACCCCCAACCATAAAATTATTTTCATTGCTACTTTATAACTGTAATTTTGCTACTGTTATGAATCGTAATGTAAATATCTGATATGCAAGATGTATTTTCACTGTTACAAATGAAATGTGTGTTCTATGCACACATTGAACACAATGGGATTTATTTCAAAGTAGGCATGCATAGGATTGGGCCCTGAGGCTGTCAGTCAGCCCCAGTGCGCACGCAGCTATAGCTGGAGGTCTGGCAAGCCTGACCTGGCCCCCTGCACCACGGGTCTTTAAGCGACCCCCAGGAAAGCTCTAGGCGACCCCCAAAGGGGTTCCGACCCCCACTTTGAGGAATGCTGGCTTAGAACATGTGGGTTGAACTTGGCAATGAAAATAACTAGACTCTGCAGCTCCTGAGTAGGGATGTGGGCAAGGTCCTGGGTAAGAAGATGATCTCTTGTCAGCCAGCTTGACATATGTGCACTTAATGTTGGCTGTCCAAGACTACTGCAAGGATTTGGCCTGGAATGATCTTCAAGTCCCAATTCCAGGACTAATATTCTGAACATCCTGCTAGAAATTAGACTTACTTCTTAGTAAGTATGCATAGATAGGACTGGGCTGCAAAGCAGTGATTAAACAAAGGTGGTCCCATGCTATTCTCTACCACACTGGGAGTTCAAACCAAGGATAGGCTGTCTTCTTGCTCAACAAGCAGCTTATTGTCTGTAAGCTTTGCCTGTCCAGTCTAGTTCCTGCTTGGTGTCAACTCCTGCTGGGCAGAATGCAAATGACTCAGCCACATCTTGCTTCTCTGAGAACTCTGCAAGTGTGTCTGCCTACAAAGCACAAGGCAAATTGCTTTGTTGAAGGTGCGGGGCAGGGCCTGGTAACATCAGAAACTGACTGTGGTAACTGCCAATGTGGGGTGAGAAAAAAGAGGTCCCTGTCTTCCTCTTTCTCTCTTCTCTCCCTGATTTTATTGTTCTCAAGGTACAAATAAGCAGCAATTAAACTCAAGGCAAGGTGTAACCACATCCATTTTGCATGTCCCAGTTCACTGGTCTGTGTAACCAATTCCACCTTTGCTTTTCAGAGCACACTTATGAGAGACTGGAAACTTGTAATTGGTGGTTTCGGCAAAGAACTATTCATAAAATATGTTCAATTTTTAAAGGTCGCTTTAATCTCCTCTCCCTCTCCCTCCATTTTTGCTAATACCTCATTTCTGTGCACCGAATTTCTAAGCAGTGTAACTTCCTCTTTTTGATGGACACCAGATGATCAGGCTCCAATTAAAAATCATTGCTGCTGGTCCATTCCTCATTGTGTATGATGAATCATTTTAAAGACCCTATTAAAACATAAATGACTGAAAACAGGAGAATCACTGGTGATGGGTTATCCTGTACTGTATTGGGAAAACAAAATGTACGCATGTGAACTTATGTCTAAGATCCCTATTTTCACAATGCGGAAGACAGTGACTCAGAGGAGTAAGGGACAGATCAGTGTTGCTCCATTAAAAGACAAATGATTAAGTGAGGATGACAGTTTAGGAAATAATCTTGCACAGTTCATCAGGAAGGGAAGCAGCGGCCTAGAAAGAGACTTTTTTCATTAATCACAGTCATTCAAAAGTACAAAAAAACCATTTTGCTTTGCCTTAACTATACTTGTTCAGCTATGCTTGTTCAGACTTTCCAACCTCATTAAATGGTTAATTGCTGCCTTCCCCACTTGCACTTCTTCCTTCATCTCTTTTTGGAATCTGAACTCAGGCATGTCCTCACATGGGGCCCTTTCACACAATCATTCACAAAGGATGCCATGACTATTTTTGATATTATGTGACAGCATGTACCCATTTTCAATAGCCATAGCTCAGTATTCCATGTATGCATAACATGGAAGGCATTACCTTCCTTTAGAGAGGACGTAACCTTGTTGGTGACTATTCTTCACTGTTTTATTAAAGAAAAATGCCTATTTTGTGCAAGAAAAGGTGTGTGCATAGCCGTGCAAGCTGGCTTTAAACACGCCTTTGACAGATGCTGACCCCTCTTACTTTCCAGTCCCTGCTCATTCCACTGTAAATAGAAATAAGTGGTATGTGAGGCCACATTTGAAGATTGTTCAGAAACCACAGTTCAGAATACAACTGCTCAGTTGCTTATTTGGAATTTGGTCTCACCAGTCTTAGTCCATTTCAGAACACAATTAAAAATGCTGGTGCCTTCCTTAAAGCAGCCCAATACAGATAAGAAAATTGGGCCTGGCCTAGAAGAATTTAAGCTCAGAATGCAGCGTTCTCAGTCTTCTCTGTGGCCCACATATTTCTGCAACCACTTGTTTCACAGGCTGTCCTTTAGACTCCTGGCCTTGCTGTCTAGGAACATTTAAGGTCTGAACTGTATTTAATGGGCAGTAATAGCAGCCATTCATCCATGTCATCCTGTTTGTGGGGGAGAGGAGTGAGGCTAATTAGTGTGTGGCTATGGATGTTTCATGGACATTTTGAAACTAGGACTCCAAGTAGCTGCTGGTGGAAATGGATAAAACCTGGCATGCCCTGCGCCCTACTGTCAGTTATGTAGCTGAACATATCTGCTGGAACTGGAATCCTTTTGAGGGGCTGGGAAGAATAGTAGATGAGATGACATGTGGTCTCCATTTTCCTTTTAAAGCCTATTGTAACATTTTTTTTACAACACAGTTTGTATGAACTTAAAATCAAGTTTTAATGAACTTAAAATCCCTTTAACTGTTGTCTATAAAATTTGATGTCAGTTGCTGGCTGGTCCAACTGGTGACATGTTATTTGACTGTTGGACTGCCAGTACAATATTGTAACATAACATTCGTTCTTTTCCCCCTCCTCAAGTGTAGCCTTCCTTACAGGCAGGTTTTCAGTGGTGAGTTCACAAACAAGGTCAATGATAATACCAGCATAATGGGATCCCTAGCAGAGTTGGATCCCAGCATGCCATGATAAAATGAAGTAGTTCTCAATGTGGGAGTCGCAACTTCATCTCAGGGGGTTGTGAAAAGCTGGGTGCTGCCATCTTGGAATCTGCTACTGGGTGCCATCATCTTGGAATGGGACAATCAGGCTGCTTTCCTAGAAGTAAATATCATTGAAAATGGGATTTATTTCCAAGTTGACATTGAGGAGCTCTAGCATCACAGCAATGTCCTTCAAGCTATGACATCACCTCACCTCCAAGCAGTCTAGGAGAGATTATCATTCTCAGAAGGGTGTCCCAGGTTGAAATGCTTGAGAACCACTGATGTAACAAGTGCTCCAGTGTAGGTTGCTAGTTAACAGTGTGAGTTAACTAGCTGCAAACCCCTGAAACTGAGCTGGAAACGTCTGGTTTAAATTTCAATTCATTCATAACTTTCTGGGAGCTGTTAAGCAAAGCAGTCTCAGCTTTTAGATGCAATCCCAAGCATGTCTACTCAGTAGTAAGTCCCATTGTGATCTATGAGATTTACTCCCAGGGAAGTGTGAATAGGATAGCAGCCTTTGCCTCTCATTATCTGATGTAGTATTGAATGTTGGTTTGCCTTTCATGGTGGTTGCAAAGATGCGTGGGAACGTATGCAAAGCACTCTCCTGTTCATATTATCTGGGAGTGGCCCATGATGGACAGTTTATCCATCCTGTTACTTAAGTTGCACTCTTAAAATTCCCTGTGGCCCAAAGTAGATGTTCCACATTCCAAGATAGACTATATGTGATTCATCTGTTTTTCATTTGTATTTCTGCTGTAGAAAACTGGGTCATAATAGTAGCAGCTTTCAGATAATAGGAAGGGAAGACCATCATCTCCACTGCTGTGTGGAGGTTGCAGAGAGGCTATAACAGGGATAGCCATGTGTGTGCTGCTATGGAATACTCCATCAAATGGAATAGCAGGGCTTATAGGACAAGGATGGGATGGGTTCTTAGAAATCCCACCCCAAGGTGTTTTAGGGTCTGAGCTCAAAATCAACATGTTAAATAACTGTTCTCCCACTGTTCCTATGGAGCTTAATTCACCCCAATAGGCTCCAATTCATTTCACTCAGCAGGCAAACCTCCCTACCTATTGTGTCCCATGGATCAAATCTGCCTATTCTGACACTTAACTGCTCTATTAGAAAATTATATTATAATTTATTACTGCTCCATCCTGCCATTCCCCTTCAAGGATCTCAGGATGATGTGTGTAAATTTTTCCATGTACACTTTTTGCTATGCAGTGGATCAAGCTGACAGTGGCTGGTCCAGTCAATATCATATTTACGTAAGCATTTGAGCACAGGTTTCCTTTAGGCTATAGGCTAACGCAGACTCAAATCAATGATGACTCAAATCTATTGTCTCGCCTTGCATAATAGTTACCTGGGCTCAAATGCTTTTTTATTGGCTTCTGATGAGGCCTCTTTTTATTCAAGCACTCCTTTTGCAGAGGGGCTTCAGCAAATTCCTGTCTATTCTGTTATGCGCACTCCCTACCTCTTCCCCAACCCACATTCCTGCTCCTTTCCCCCAATCCGTCTCATTAGGGGTGTGAAAAGGATTCCTACGTGGTTATCTCCCAACTTCTTTCCCAGGGCTCAGTCCTGCTGATCTCTGCTTTTTGTCAGATGCAGCACCGGCTCATATCTTTTAACTTGGTCTCTCCATTTAATTTAATGCATTGCATGGCTCCCTTCCCAGAGCCTTCACGCCTTCTATTAAGTATGTGAGGCTCAGCCTTGTGGAGATCCCCTGTAGGCGCTGCTTGCTTGTCAGTCAATTTTCTGCATGGCCCTTTGTTTATAGTTTTGCTTTTTTCTGCCAGCCTGAATCCTTGCAAACAGGCCTCCTTCAAGGCAATAGGAATTAATTGGGGAAAGCAGGAGAGACTCTTGCGGCAGGTTTCATAGCAAAGCACATTTCATGCGTAGCCTGAGAATGTCATCGCTGTTGGGGAGCCGCGTATTTTTCAAGCTAAATAGCACCATCGTGGAGTCAAAATTTGGATGAGAGTGGTGGCTGTGGTGTGTGTTTTTGTTTTCATTTTTAATTAGACCTTGTTGGCACTGGTTGTTACAGCTGGCTAGTATCAGATTTGAGGGATAAATTGTGCTTGTTTGACCTGCGAGTAGAATTAGAAAACATTAATTTAACAGAAACATCATGGTTGTTTGAAGAAAGGGCACTTTTCAGAATCAGAACCTGAGGTGCTACCTCATGTTGAAAAATAGCATTGTCTGCAACAAGAAAAAAGGGAGGCTGTGGCCAAGTATTTACGGCCATTCGGACAGAACAAATGATGTTGCCTGGGATGTACATTTGGCCAGTACTGGATGTTCCCACTTTTCCATAGGACAGCAGCGACCAGCACTTGGGATACCCAGGGTTTGGCGCATTTGATTTTTTTTATTCCCTTCCTAAGCATTATATACATTGCCTTTCAAATAAGAATTTTCCAAGGTTAAGTTATTAGTTTAAGTCTAAAGCAAATTAAGCTCCATAAAAATGTTATCGAATATCTTCTGGAAATTCCCAGGTGTTTCAAAATAGCAAATCATGTCCCAGAAGACATAAAAATTTGGTTTAAATGTTGCAAATGTATCAAAATGGTGAATTTTGAGTTATTCTGATACTGTATCTGATCAGCAAGGCATATTCCAGAGCTGCTTTCAGTCTTGATTATTTTTGTGTCCTATTTTGATCTTTTTTGAAACTATGGATCCTACAAGATAGTGTTCAAAACGATCAGATGTTGGGCTAATAGCAGACTTCATGGAGCAGAGTCATAACTACATTCAGCAGTGGAAAAAGCCAATGAGCATCGATTTAAATTCTATTAGAATTTACTAATTCCACAACAGTAATTCTAAAATGGTGGTAGCATACCACTGAATACCAGATGATAGGGACAAAAAAAATTAGAAGTGGGATTTTCATCCCTATTTGTGTGCTTGCTGGAAAGGTCTTATGTACATAAGAATAATGAATTAGAAAGTTTAGAATGTTTTAGAAAGGAAAATTACTTTCTTTATTGAGGTCATTGGGATTGTAGATGCTTAACAACATGAAAGATGTTATTAAGATGGGATTTTTCTTAACCCTTGGTTTATAACTTCCATCAACAAAAGGTCTAGTGACAAAGACTGCCAGCCTTTTCATCTATCTAATAGTGTCTCCACATCCTTCATAGTCCATCCATAGCTTGGCAGTTCAAAAATGTGCAGTCAATCTCTTCTGAGTCTGGGTAGCAGAAAAGACCGCTGCACAAAAGGGACTTAAGGAAATGGTAAATAAAAATGGGCCAACAGATCCATCCAGAACCTTTTGTGACATCTGAGATGTCCTATGTGTTGACTTTTTGCTTGCTTCTAATCAGGGTTCCCCCCCCCCCTCTTTCTTGCAGGTAAGACAATGCAGCAATAGAGATGCTTCCCTTTGTGATTGCCACCCTTGGCTCAGCAGGGCCTACCTGCAAGAACGGCAACTGCAACAACAGCACTAAGGATTACTGCTACAGCGCTCGCATCCGCAGCACTGTGCTACAGGGTTTGCCCTTTGGAGGGGTGCCCACTGTCCTTGCCCTTGATTTTATGTGCTTTCTTGTAAGTATACAAGTGCTTTGTTCAAAACTTAGGAGCAGTCCAAAATGTTTGGAGGGGTTTGACTTGGAAAATCAAATTGGCACTTCACAAGGGAATGCAAATCAGCTCAGTATTTGACAATGTTGGAGAGTGGAACTAGGGCTGGCCTATTCATAAAGCTGACTTAGGATTCAGTCCTATCTAATTTTCTAGTGCTGGTGCAGTTGTGCAAAAGCAGCTAATGTTTGGAGGAACAGCTGGTAGGGAAAGGGTTAAACACCCCCTCTGCATCACTACCCTGTTCCTCCCAAAGGTGTTTTGCAACAGAAACAAAGTTATCAGACCATACTTTGCTGTAGAATAATCTGGGTATGGTGTCTGACTAGCCCCTTTGCCTGTGGTATGAGGTAGGTAAGTAAGGGCAAAATCCTATGCATGCTTACTCAGAAGTAAGGCCATTTTGTTCAATGGGACTTACTCCCAGGAAAGTGTGGATAGGATTGCAGCCTCAGATGGTAACAGGATATTTATGCAGTGCAACAGAGCAGTCCAACTTCTTGAGAACAATATTTACAGGAATTGCATGCTTTGCTTTTGTATCTTTTTCCACTGCCATGAAAGTTAAGATCTTCATGTTAATGAAAGGGTTGAGATAACTCATGAATCTCTGTTGCTAAATTGTGCACATACATCTCCACAAGCCAAGAAGCATACTATTGCTTCTAAGATTTGCAGAGTAATTGAGTTTGTGCACTATTAAAACATGTGATTCTAATAAAGAGAATTTGTACACACTGATGAGTAAAGAAATTGTGATGTCAGAAGTTGTCCTTTCCACTTTTTGGAATTCTAGTTTTCATTGTAGAGAAAAAGGAGCTTCTCACACTAGATTGGGGTGTTCAAACCAGCCAAGGTAACTTTGCCTTACATTTTGTTATTTGCCCTTCTGCAGGTGCTGCTCTTTGTTTTTTCCATTTTGCGTAAAGTGGCCTGGGATTATGGGCGTCTTGCACTGGTGACTGATGCTGACAGGCAAGTAAAACTATTTATATGTATTAGATGCTGGAGAAATGTTACTTGGTGTTCAGTAGTAGCCACAGTGAGGTTCAGCCTGATATATTTCTGAAACAGAAGTTGTTGCAGGTTAACATTTTGATGAATTACAATGTCTCAAGACCCGGTTGCTGCAAAAAAAAAAATCATCGTAGCTATATTCTAGGCTCAGTCTGATTGGTCTTGTGTGGTTCATAATTATTGGAAGGGAATCTACCAGGGCACTTGGCTTGCTGAGGTATTGTGCTGTAAGGTATTTACCTCTCCCATCTATTCATTGAAACAATGCATTATATAAATCATTTAAATAAAAACATTTCAATCCAACCCATCCAAGTTTCAGAGGGATTGAACGATGCAGTTGATCATACCCTCATAATTTCCTTCTTGACCATTTCCAGACTCCCTAAATTAGGGATGTGGGGTGGCCCCAAGCCACCTCTTAGGATGCTTAGGCCATCTGAAGCCTGGCAGTACTCAGCCCCAAAGAGAGGGCCCTCCAGCTGATGGTGCTGATAAAAAGATTGTCAGATATGGCCATGGAAGAGGCTTTATTAGATGGAAAAACAGTCCATGGAAGGAAGTCAAGTTTACTGACCCTCATTTTCAATTAGTTTGGGAGCAGCATGCAAGGCTCACTGATGGTGCAAATTTTGTTTTTATATGGATGTTGGTTACCCTTTTTCAGTCTGAAGAAATGAAAGCCGGCAAGAGTGTCTGGTTCAGAAGCAGTGATCTCTTGAGTCAGAAGCTTGGAATAGTTTTAGCTTGGAAAAAGGTCTGGTGAAAGAGTTGTTATAGCCTTCAACATTGATGGGGAAAGCAATGTTTCATTTTTTCTCAAACATTTTTGCCCGCAAACAAGAAGAGCCATGTGCTAGAGGTCCTGAGCAACTGGACCTGAGCCAGGTCCTGACAAACAAGACCTCAGGTAATTGAGGATTGAAGATCCCTTGCTTATACTATGCAAAGTTCCCTGTCCCACTCCTTTTGTCCATTGCCATTGAACAGTTCTCATCCCACAAGCTCAGGAAGAAAGAACAGGTTAAAAACATCATAGAGTTGTATTTAACACTTGCAGAAAGAAACTTCCATCAGGAACTCCCTTCTCTTTCTTATCCATGTTGGGGGGGCTCCCCCCAGATAGTCACTTCTAAGGAGGCATGGCAGTGCTGCAATAGGAGAAGGGAAGGGGAGAAAGTCTTGTACAAATGGATCTCTCACTTGTTCGTTCTTTCTTGAAAAATGCCTCACTCCAGTTCCAAGCATCTCCCAACCCCCAGGAGAGGGGAGAGGTCTTTATTATTAATTTTGGGAAGGGGTCTTTATTATTCGGGCCACTGGGGAATAGTAACGCCCCCCACCAACAAGCAGGCTGTGCCTTATCAATTATCAGAAAGCTGATGGTGTGCCTTAGCACCGTTAGCCCCTTATCTGGGTGCCCTGAGATGAAAGCAGTTGAAAATCACTGCTGTAGTGGAAGAGATCAGGGGCAGATGCAAATGGTGTTTTCTTCTTTAAAAAACTAAATTATGAGGAACATGCTTCTTAATCCCTAGGTTTCAGAGAGGGACCATAGCTCAGTAGAAGAACATCAGCTTTGCATGCAGAAGGTCCCAGGTTCAATCCCCAGTGTCTCCAGGTAGGGCAGAGATATATCCAGTCTGAAATCTTGGAGACCCAGTGTGAGCTATTCTAAGTTAAAAGAACTGATGGTCTTACTCAGTGTAAGGTTAGCTGCCTTTTTCCTTATGTAGAATGAGGGACAGTTACAAATGAAAGTCAACCTTACATGAAATCCATAGACTTCCTATTGAAATGGAATAGATATTTTTGAATTGCTGTAGAGTATGTATAAGCCAGTTATTGTCCTTGGCAAAAGGAGAAGTTGTTATTATTAACAGTATTTGTAGACTACTCTTCAGTCATTGTAGTCATTGTAGACTACTAGAAAATTCACTGGTAGCATGAGAAGGCCCAGTTATACTTCCTCCTGCTAAATAAAAGAGGACAACCCACTTAAAAAAATTTTACCCAGTTAACAGGGACATGTTGGTGAAAGTCAGTGTTTTCCATAGAGCCTTGTAGAGAGTGGTGTAGTGAGTGGTCCACCCAAGATGCCAGCAATAAGGGGATGACCATGTTGTATGCTTGTTGTTCCATGTGTTGGCTGGCAGATTCCTTCCCATCAGGTGTACCAAAGTTCAGTGGCAAGCCCAGGGCAACCTATTGCTTTGAATAATGGGTGGCCTCACCTGGACTATCATGACGGAAGAGCCAGTCTACCCTTTGTTTTAAGTGGCTAGTAGATTTGGATTCTGCCAGGTCTACCTGTAACTTCAAGTGGCCAACAGCAGGACTGTGGGAATCATCCATCCCTGGGTATCCAATAACTTGGGGACACAACTGATTGTAAAGCTATGGGCTGTACTGGAAATGGGAATATTTTAAATGTCAGGTGTGGGCTCCCTCTCCACACCCCTCCTTACCTGTATCCTCAGGTAGAGAAGAGGGGAAGTCCCTGCGAGGACCAGACAGTGCTCCCAGAGCTGCAGGGCAGATGCCTGGGGAAGGTTCTGCCCAGAGGCTTACAAACAGAGGAGGAATCAGGGGCAGCTGGGTATCCCTTTTAGGCATACACCTGGGAGAAGGGGGTGGAGTAAAGGTGGACCATAAGACTATGAGACTGGACCAGGGATGAGCCAGGGCAGACTGCAGGAGGGAGGCTGTGCTGTTAAAAGCTCTCCCTCAGGTGAAGAAGCCAAGCCGCTGTATCAAAGGGGAGGACCAGGGTGAGGAAACCCTTCCTCCCAGAAGTGTTCTGAGGACTAGTGGGCCCATGGTTGTGACCCCACGGGTGTGCCAGCAGCCAGGCAGGAGGCTCCTGACATTGAGGACACTTCTTAAATATTGTACATTTCCCTAGAAAGGTAATGCAGTCTGTAAGGGATTTCCATGGCTAACCTTTGACAAACACCATTGCAGGCTCTGGTTGTCAAATAGGTCTAGAAAGAAACCCAAAAGAAGAGGAACTTTGAGCTCTAAAAACATTAGAGATCATGAAATGTGGGTTAAAATTGGGCTCTAAGAAGAATATCTGACAATTGGTGGTACCTAAACAGTATTGTAGAGATGTGGGAATGTTGACTTAAAGTCTGCTTCTACTGAGCAACATAGACGTGAAGTGCTTCCCTTTACCAGTAACATTTCTAAGGATGCATATCCATTTTTTAACAGAATTGATATTTTCAGCTATTTTCAATCCTCCAATAAAGGACCAAGAATCTTTAAAAGATAAGGGAAAAAACCTTACAAGTAAAAAAATAACTAATATCTTCTGTTCTCATCAAACATATAATTTTGGATGCATCTTTGTATCTTGGCGCACAAACCTAGCCGTGGCTACTCAGAAGTAAGCCAGGCTGAGTTCAATCCGTCTTACTCCCAGGAAAGTGTCTTTAGGATTGTAGCCTTGGTGTTTCACCTTGAACCTGTTTCTACTCCCAGGAGTGTAGAAATTCCCTTTCATGATTATTTCGATGGTTTCATTTACTCTGGGAGAGCAAACTGTCACAACTTTCTTCAAGCAAAGAGTTAAGCTAGCCTTATAGCACCAGACTGAGACTAAATTATTTGTGAATCATGTGAAATTATTTTGATTGAGAACCATGAGACTGACCAGCTGAAAAAGAAGAAGTATCCAAATGCATCTTTAGGTAGCAAAACGAGGTGACACTGATATGGAGATATAAAAGGTACCAGCAAAGTTGTAATGACTGGAACTGCTGGTTTTCCTGCTTGCCCCACACTCCATCCTACCCTTCGCTATCCTGCATGCAGGCAGTGTCAGAAGCAGCTTCCTTTCTTCTCTCTCCCTTTTATTAGTTTTTTTTTGTTTTTTGAAACTGCATGTTGGTATCCTTGTGAGAAAATCAGTACTGCATCTGACAGTTCTTGCAAGCTGCTGAAAACAATACAGTTGGTGCCTGGAGAGTAGAATATGCAACCCAGAAACTTGAGCTGTACAAGTCTTACAATAGCAATATAAAATGACTGCAGGTCTTTTTGTTGTGTGACATTGATGCCCCCCTTTTCTCCAGAGAGCTCAATATAAACTTGGAGAAAAAAGGATTTCTGGGGTGGCCCAATTCTAACAGTGCAACAAACCACAATTTATTAATAACAGTCAATCCAACAGTGAAAGAATAAGTTTTTTGATAGAGAATAATATTTTTTCAAACCAATACAGTGAAAGGAAGTGTCCAAACTGGTCTAATTTGTACTGGAGTTCTTCCAACAATTCCGATATACATTTCTATTGCTTCTATCATCACATCATCATCAACAGTATTTATGTGCTGCTGTTCATCTAAAAGTTCATAAAGCAATTTACAGCGAAAATAAAGTAACGAATAGCTTCTTGTCCCCATAGAGTTCACAATCTAAAATCAAGGATTCTTCCAGCTGGAAGTTCTGGAAGTTCTAACCACTAATACCTATAGCCCCTTATTAGACCTTGTCCTCAGTGCAAGAGGTCTCCATTTCTTCCAGAGCATTCTGCATGACTACGTCCTTTTCTGCCACCACTTAACAGAACTCTTTGGTTCTTACTTTGAGGCACCAGCATTAAGGGTGTGCACAAAAAATAACCATGTTGTTAACCTATTTCTTTTCACTGTGTAACAAGCATATTTGTCTAGTTATTCATTCATTAAAATCACACTTGGTTCATTACTCACCTGGTATTCACTCCTTTCCATTTCATTTTCTTCATTTCCCACTACTTTCAAATAGAGCCTGTGCCACTGGGGCCGGAGCATCTCAGTGCAATTGTAAACAAAACTAAATGTCAGAACCAATGACCTTGACTTCCCCTTAAAAGTAATTTAAAGACTTTCAAGTTGATCTGCATTTCCATTGTTCATTTTCAAAATAGAGATAATTATGCTGTTATACCATTGTTTACATGCTGTCTAGAAATAAGAATAAACCAATTTCAGGTTGTGTGCTCATCTTTCTGTAATGTAGGGCAAGAGGTTAAATCTGCAAGGTCCGTCTAGAGTGGTTGAGAAAGGTTTGGTTTCCAGAACAGTTGCCACAACCAGATGAGAAGGAAGACAGGACACTTGATGAACCAGACTAAGCTTCTAGCACAAGGGAAGTAAATTCTTCTGCCAGGAAAGACACAAGACTTAGCAGAACTGGTTCCTCTTGTGAAAAGAACTTAGATTTTACTAGCTGGACAGTCGTGCTTGGACAGAGAGGCAGAGAGAAGATTTTTAAATCAGTACTGTAAGTAGTGTAAGTAAAAGTACAAAAAATATCTCTTGTGGGTTCTGTTGATCATATACCCCTCTCACATATATAGCCAAACCCCTTTCCTTTTAAGTAACCAACCTGAAGTACTAAACAGAAAGTTACAGAAAAAACAGTACTAAACAGAAAGTTTGTGGGTATGTGCAGAGTGCCATTCTTTTGGTCAAGAACACTGAGAAGTATAGATTGTCTCTGGAGGTTGGCAGCATCAAGGTCCCTTTTATAGAAAGAGCTTTGAAAGGCCATGAACCACATGAGGGAATTCTCAGTTTTTACAACCCACTTCAGTCACATTGTGTGGTTATTTTCCTGACAGCCCCCAGATCCTGAAACAATCTCTGCTCCTCCAAGAGGGTATATGACAGGTCTCATGTGCAGGTCTGGCTTGATATCTGTAAAATATGAAGTACTGCTCTCTTAAGAACATGGTTTGCACCAGTGGTATTCAAGCATTTCAGCCCGGGACCCCTTCTGAGAATGACCATCGGTCCAGGATGGATCACTCCAGAAGGAATGTCATGATTAGAAATTTCATTAAAGGTGCCCAGTAGCAGATTTCAAGATGGCTGCATCCAGCTTTTTGCGACCCCCTTGAAGTGAAGTCACTACACCCCCCCCCCCCCCGGATCCCGACTCCCACTTTGAAGACCAATGGATTAAACTACCCAGCAACACCATGAAAGTATATTCCTTAGGGACCAATCCTATTGCACTTTCCAGCTTTGAGGTAAAAGAACAAATGTTCCCTTGAGGTGGCAGCTGTGTCTGCCCCCCCTCCACCACTACAGGATGCAGCATACTCCCCTTTCACATGGCTGCATTAGCATTGGAAATTTGGATAGGATTGTGCCTTCAGTGTGTTACACCCTTCCACTTATGCCAGTACATGGATAGGATTGTGCCTTCAGTGTGTTACACCATTCCACTTATGCCAGTACTGCCTTTCCAGCAACTGTGCATGTGTGTGCTGGTGTCTGGGATGCTTTTTGCTACTGTGAGCAGGTGAATGCAAGTTGAGCATGTGATTCAGGTGAAGGTGGCAGTGTGATGCAGGCGAGGAACACAAACTCCCAGAAAAATTGTTCCCTGTAGTCTCTATCCCATGGCAGAGGGACCACAGAAAAGGGAATATATTGGAGAAAAATTGAGCAAAGGTTGTCTCTTTTTGTTTCTTTATAATTATTAATAACTGCATCAGCATACGTGTTGTTTTGCAAAGTAGCATAAACCAAGGGCAGAGGACTGAGAACTTTGCAACAAGGAATGAATGTGAGCAAATGCAGTATCAGCCTCATTTCAGCTTGGGTTGATACCAATCCTAAAAGTACCAGCTATTATCAGCACAGTGGCTGTAAAGAGTGCTTCTGCTGAGTTAGGCACACACAACCTTATTTTCTTGAGAAGGAAACTACGATTGCTATTCACTATTGGTTTTCAAATTTCATTTGGAAATGTGTGTATTTAAATGTCAAAATAGCTATTCAGCCATGCTTCAGATAAATGCTATTGGGTCCATGTGTGGTTCTCTGCTGCTGTCTTCATGCAACAACAGGACTAATTTATCCAGCACTATAGTAAGGAAACTTCAAATGAGAGCTGACGGAGCCCAGTTCTCAGCAACATACAGCATGGCAGAATCAGTGAGCAAGAGAACACAGCTCATTCTCTTCATCTGGTCAGATGTGGCAAAAGGGTTCCTCCTCAAGACCATGAAAGGCCACCCAGGGAAAGAGGAGGGTCCTGGCACTTTATTGAAAGTTCCCATTAACTTGTCAAGCTCCCCTTTTTCATTTTATTTTCTTTCTGTTCTCAGGCAGCGGCGCTGGCAGCAGGAGCGAGAGGAACGGGAATAGTACGTTGTGGTTTTTTCCAGGGTGCTCCTTTCCTTCTTTCCTTAGTCCTTTTTCTTTGTCTCCTTTAGCAGTTTTCTCCTTTTGCTTCTGGTCTAACCTTTGGTGGGCTAGCAGAGCTCTGAATCTATCCACTTTGATCAATGTCCACTGTTTCTATCATGTGCTGTTCAAACTACACAAACTGTACTTGTTTGGGTCTTTCACTCTTAATCCCACTTGTTACTCTAATTTCCAATTACTCAGTAAGTCAACTGGTGTAAAATAGACTATGTAGTTGAAGCTGACCGGTGACCAAGCTGTTCTGAAAGTGTCCAAAGACATTCTTTATTATATTTTTTATTCATTCTTTACGATATTTTTAATTCATTATTATTCATTATGGGCTCAATCCAGAGTATCTATGGGGAGTCCTTGCTCTAGTGAAAGAACAATTTGCTCTGGATTGTAATATGAATTTCCCATAGGTTTTCACTAGGTGGGGCAGTAACTTGCTCTAATATCTCTTATGTGCTCCCGTAGTTAGTCTGGATTGTAGGGTATGTGTTCTAGAACTGAGCCTCTATGGCATTAGAAAGTCAGGCTCTATTGCCGACTGCTAGACAGGTCTTGCTAGACAGGCTTTGCTCTACTGCTAGATGGGTTGATCAGATATCCTCTTTTTCAAAGACGTGTCCTGAAAAAGAACTTAAATGTCCTCTTTCCCCTATAAGCAGGCCTTGCAGGCAATGCTTAGCTTTGTGATTAATAAATTGTATGTATAAATTATAGGTGGAACCTCAATATCCATGGGGAATCCAACTTCCAGCTGATACCAAATTACTGTCTCTCTGGTCTTAAAAATGGTCCAGAGAGGCAAAAAAAATGTCCCGAGGGAAAATGCAAGTGACATTTTTCACCATAATAGGCATTTGGAGGGAGGCTCAGGAGGAGCTAGTCTGACTCAGTGTTGAGCCAGATCCACAGATGAAAATTCCAAAGATGCTCCACTGATATATGTATTTTTAAATCAGCAATATGTATTTGTATATATGTCTGTTTTAAATTAAGTAATATAGTGTTTAACAACATGAAATCAATATATCAGTATTTTTAGCTTTAATTTTGTCATGTCTACATTTGGGAATTCCTTGTCCTATACCTAGTCACCCTGTGTATAGATAACTTCTCAAGCTATTTGCTAGTAAAGTCTGGTAGTGCCTGTACCATTAGCTTAGAGCCCCTTCCCTTCACCCTGTGTTCACTGGTACAGTTTAAAAGTTCAAAAGCCTTTGCTTGCCCTGGTTTCCCCCAACGTTGGTATGCATCTCTTTGTCCCATACTGTATAATCCAGTCCTTCTGCACATACGTGTGCATAGGCACCTGACAATGAATCGGTCACCAATTTTTCTTTAGGAATAGTAAAGGGCATAGTAAATAGTAATGGGGATCTTGCAGATCCACTGTAATCCACCTCACGTTGCCATTTTTTTTACATCACAGGCACTGAATCATTTGTTGAAATCTGCCCGGCAACATTCTACCCACTGGCTCCACCTTGTGGACTGTCCCTGTGTGTGTTTACTATTTATCTGGAAGCATTGCCTTTTTAACATCCATGTGCAAATAATGGCCATAGAATTGCTTTTGCACAGAGTCAGCATTCAGAATCTGCAGAAAAGGCCAGCTCTTTGATATTCCATCTGAACAGTGCTTGAGGCACAAAATGAATCCTGCCTTTGTTTTTCTAGTAGCAATTGTGTCAATTCCAAATATTTCAGGTCTGCCATGGTGCCACTCTCATGCACACTACAGCACATATGGAACCCCAAGTTGGGCTTGCCATCATTTGGTCACTACTTAGTAAGGCCTGAGAGAAGAGGCAGGAGTGTGGGATTGAGTCCATGCCATACCCAGGCCCACATGGTCCTTCTCAGGTGTTCCAAAACTAATGCCTGAGTTGCAAGTTGGTCGGTCATCCACAAGCTGGATTCTTATACTATCAAGAGTTTAAGGTTCACACTCTCTTTTGTCAAAAGACTTTTTTTTACAATTTTTCCACATGTATCTAGTTACGCAGGCAACTATGCATTACATCTACATAGTTATAAAGCACCTAAGAAAAGCCCTTGCCACCACTTGCTGTAGTTCAGATTGAGATCATGACTGCAAGTGCACTCACATGCATGTACACACACAAGGCTATTGTCTTTAAATAGATGCCAAGCATCTTAGCCCTCGTTGTGTACTTGAAATGTACAAACCATCTGGTTTAACCCTTACTTAGCCTCACATGTAAATTACATTAAGCTAAGAGATGACAATTTATTCAACATACTACTTCAAATGTTGCCTTTTTCCTTCCAAAGACCATCTAGGAAAGTAACTGTATTGTGAATTATATTGAATATTGAGCTACAAACCTCCAGATTGGGAGGCTGCGGTACAAAGGCTGCAGTACAAATTCTAACATTTAATTACTTAAACATTTTTGTCCCACCTTCTGTTTCCTCACAGTGATCCAAAGGTGACTGGCAACAGAAATAAATGAAAAGAATATAAATGAAACATATTTACGAACAGGGCTGTGTGTATTCTGCAGTTCAGTGGAAGTTTCAAAATGTGCCGTATATTAAAAAAATAGTACTGGAAACAAAAAAAAGTTGCTAAGAATATTTTCTTTTTTAAAAATCAAGTTTCTCACCCTTATGTTTGCAAAGATATGATCAAAAGTACAAGGGTAATGGGCCTGCTGAAATCTCAAAAGCCAGAATGGTGGCTGAAAAAACTCTGGCTTTTTTCCCCTTTCTAAATATAGACTAAGAACATACTTGCTGGCTGAGGCCAAGAATCTCTCTAATCAAGCTTCCTGTATCATTGGCCTACAAGATGCCTCAGGGGAGCACACAAAACAACAAGATACCTGTATCCTGTTGCTACTCCCTTGCATCTGACATTCAGAAATAAACTACATCTAAAGCCTGGAGGCTGCATATAGTCATCATGGCTTGTAACCTGTGGTGGACATTTTCTCCAAAAAAAGTGCAAAAAATGTGTACCTTTTAAAAAATTATCATAATTTGCTCAGATTGTAGAATCCATCTTTTTCTGGCACTAGATGTGGACTGCATTTTATTATTTTGTAAGGCAGACTTTGTACACACCAGCTCTATTTATGAAGCAGCCCTCAGTAAGCATCAAAGAGACTATTTTCAAACCCGTTTCCATCAACTATAAGGGAGTCCAGTTACATGGTTCTATGAGAGATGGTGCCTCCAGAATGAAGTGTTCAGGGAAAGAAACCTCTTTCTGCTAACAACCTTTCTCTTTTGGCTTTTCTCTCTGGTCTCTACAGACGTTTTCTTGCCTGTGACCAACTTTCATGAATTAACCATCCTTTCCGGGTTCTTGTCCTCCTAGACCTCTCTCTCCACCACCCATCTTACCTGATTGACTGTTTTCTCTGATTTCAGTGTGGCGTCTGCCTTGCATTCTGACAGCCATGATCGCTATGAGCGCCTCACCTCTGTCTCCAGCTCAGTAGACTTCGACCAAAGAGACAATGTGAGTTGGCAGTTAAAACATCCTCAGGTTTTGCTCTCCAACATTACTACTGAGGGGTGTTTTCCTTTCCAAAAGTACCACTTGTAGGCCCTTGACTGGCTGAGTAGAGGAGCTCCATCCACCTGTACCACTCAGTGATAGATCTTCTGTCAGCCATGACACCTGATTAAAACTTTGGTGTCCTGAATACAAGTTTGAATATGAAATGGGGACAGAACTGAAGGGTTATTTTTTCAGCTTAAAGTGACTTGTAGTGGATATTTCACAACTTTTTCCTCAGGTGGGCTTGTCTGCCTTTCATATTAGTAGTGCTGAACACCCTTCAGAGGACATCCACCTCATTTCAGGGTGTGTGTGGATTTATGTCAAAGCAATTGGAGCTGGCAGTACTCCCACCTTCTCACAATAAGTGAGGACTATTCCAGTCCATATCTTTTCTCGTTCTTCCTTGACAAAAAGAACTTATTGAATCTCAAGCTCTGGGGTGGGGGGAGGCTTGCAACTATAGGTTTACCAGAATTGAAAACAAATGATAGAAGTGAAAGAAGCACTTCTGAACATGAAGTTAATCTGAACTTCTTGCCTCTGCACAGGGCTTCTGCTCCTGGTTGACAGCCATCTTCAGGATAAAGTAAGTTTTCCCTTGACCGTTCAGGTAATCATCATTACAGCTCTTGGATGCCACCAACAGCCTGAAGTTCTCTGGTGGCAGTAGTTCTCACACAATTACTATTTTTTGTAGGGTGGGTTTGCACTTTGGTCTCTAGAGGTTGCCAGCCAAGCAAAGCTTTTGCTCATGGTGAACATGTTCAAAAGGAGAGATCCCATTTTCCCTTGAGAATGGAGAAAACCTCTGGATCCCTATTGTGCAGATGGGTAGAGAGGCACTGATAGAGGCAGTATATTTCACACTTAGTAATCTTTGGCATTAACAAAAAGTTGGAGGGGTGAGGTAAAGGAAATGAAAAGTAGAATAACTCCACCTTACAAACACCTGGGAACTGGAGATTAATTCTCAAACATCAGCCATGTATCAAACAGAACATGGACATTCTGTGGCTACAGCTATCTCCACCAGAGGCAGTTTTGTCTACTTCTTCTGTCTCATCCATATTTTTCAAGTCTCCCAGGAAGTAGGCAGATAACACAATTGAGGAGATAACACAATTTTTTAAAACCAAAAGGCAGTCCTTTTTCAGTTTTCATGCCTCAACTACCACTCAAGTTTTGTTGCCCTTAAATGTTGGTCATACCATCACAACTCAATCAATTAACCTTTTAGCCAGCCAGTGCCTCATGACCTTTCTGTTCCTTTACAGGGATGATGAGATCCGGGATAAGTGTGGGGGTGATGCTGTCCATTACCTCTCCTTTCAGCGGCACATCATAGGACTTCTGGTTGCTGTGGGTGTCCTCTCTGTAGGCATCGTGCTACCAGTGAATTTCTCAGGAGACCTGCTAGGTGAGTGGGTAGCATTTTCCAATTAACTTTGCTGAAGACAAGTTCACTCAGTGCTGGCCTCCACTTACTCTGATGCTGGCTGAGGGGTCAGGCCATTCAGGAGAAGAGAGTGCCACACTGTTACTACACTACAAGACAATCTAGACATACTGACTTAGCGCACAATCCTAACTAATTTAGGTTGCGTAACTCACCTGGCGGTGGTGGTGGTGTGGGGAGCTCAGAGCATGTGGAGCTCAGAAAGGGGCAGAAGTTCCTTACAACACTTTTGTGACACCTGCTGGTCAGTATAGGACTTTTGCTGGGGCTGATGCCAGCCTAATTGGAGATTAGGATTGCAGCCTTAGAGGAAAAACATGAGTATGAAAAGAAATAAATTAGTTCTTGGTAAGACAGAAAGGAAATGGGAGAAACAAATGTCTTTGAGAAACAAATGCAGTCTGCTTCTTATGTGCTCCTCCACACTCACCACTGGACATCAGGGAACATTCTCAATCAGGATTCACAAAGCAAAATATTTGCACATAATTGAGATTTAAAGGCTACAAGTTAGAAATCCACAATGAAGTAGTGGAAGGATGTGTGGGTTTAATCAATGTGGAAATCTTCGGTTCTATAGCACAAAAGTAATGCTGTACTTCTGTATTCTGAACAATGCAGTAATGTTGTATTCTGCTGTCCCAAACCTTAGTGGTGCAGCATAGGAAGGGAATTATTTAATCACCCTCTCCCTATACTATAAGTGAAAGTTGGAGGAAAATTGTAGTTGGAAGACAAGCATGTTCCAACCCTAAGAATACCTAGACACCCCATCCAAAGATATTTAAGTTGTTAGGGATATTGCCTAGTTTAAAGTAACCTGAAGAAATGTGATAGGTAGATGGAAGTCCACACAACTGCATCCACTTAAGAAAGGAAAACCTGATACCTGCTTCCATAAACTCCAGAGATCACCTAACAGCCTCAAGTACCATTGAAATATGATAGAAATGAAGGTCTGGAAATGTGTCCCCTGTTCCCATAATTTCTGTCTCCCATCAGACCCCAGGTTAAGGCTCCTTCGGCCTAACAGACATCCAATTTATTTTGGTCTTTTACTTTAGATTTTCTTTCTTCCATTGTAAGCATAAGGAGCTGCCTCAACTTGGCCATGACATCTACATCAACTGCTGGCAGCTCTCCAGGGTTTCAGATGGGATTTTTCCCAGCCCTGACTGAACAAGCAGGGGTCCGAACCTGTGCAAAGTAGGGGCCCTTCAACCAGGTCATATGGGCTTTATGTACTCTCTCCTTGATCTTCTTGTTTGGACTTCCTTATGTAACTGTTTTTCTGTATGCTTGGTGGTGAACTGCCAGAGTTTGGTGATTGGAAAAAGAGAGTATCCATCTGGCTTCCACTGCTGCTCTGAGTCAGAGCCCAATCTTAACCATGTCTACTCAAAAGTAAGCCTCATTGTATTCAATTGGTCTTACTCCAGGAAAGTGTCTTTAGGACTGCATCCTCTGTTTACCTTCTCAGCCAAACTTGACCAAAGCAGAGCTTCTGACCAACACTGAATCTTGCTGAACATGATCAGGCCCTTTAGCAGGCCACTGGTACAAGATATATTTTCTTTTCCCTTCTTGCCATGTTCTTGGAGCATTTGGTATTACTAAATGCACTTTACATTTAGTATTGCTAAGCAATGTAGCTTTTCCAAGAAATTGTAGTTGCTTTCAATCAATCACACTATATTCAGACAAAAGTATCAAGGCTAGAACTTGGTATCTCTGGGGAAATCTCAAACAGTCATAGGTTTGGAAAAAAACTGCATGGAAAAAAGATTGATCATACAAGGAATAAATTGAGGATTTCAAAGAGATGAGCATTGATGAATATCTTTTTCCCCTTTCTGATGTATGATTTATCAGAAACCACTTTGGGTTTCTCTATTAAAAACAGAGTAGAAAAGGCATCAAAACAAATAATTCATTCCAAGTACATGCTTTTTTGTTGGACTGCATCTAATTCATGTTTCCCTTTTCTGTTTCTTGCCAGAAAACAACCCCTATAGCTTTGGGAGAACAACTATCGCTAACTTGAATTCAGAGTAAGTGCTTTGTGGTGGAGGTGTTTATTTTTAAGAGTAAGAGTCTCTCTGTAAAAAAATTAAAGGGAAAAATTTGGGGGCATCTGAATTGATGCTTGTCATTGCAGTAGGCTTTCCTTGCTTGAATGTACTGCCTTCCTTCACTACAGGGATAACCTCCTATGGCTGCACACATCATTTGCCTTTTTGTACCTGTTGCTGACTGTGTACAGCATGCGTCGCCATACTTCCAAAATGCGCTACAAGGAAGATGATTTGGTAAGTCTAGCACCCTACTAGACATATCTGTTACATTATTATTTCAATATTTCTATCCTACACTTTCTTCAGAGACCTCAGGCCAGCATACAAGGTTTTCTTTTTCCCCCACATTCCATTGTCCTACAACACCCTTGTGAGGTAGGTTTGACTGAAGAATGGTGACTGGCCCAGAATCAGACAGTGAGCTTCATGGCTATGTTGGCATTGTCAACTGGTTTTCCCTGTTCCCAATCCAACACTATAACATCTACATCACACTGGCTTTTATCCCACTCTTACAGGAGCAGCTTCCTAGCAATTTCAAGGCCCCTTAGACAGCCTTGTTATAACTACAGTAACTTAAAATTTTCTAAAATTTCTGATAGCCCTTTCTCATAAGTAATCACCAGGAAGTGCTTTGAACATCCTTCTCCTTCTCTGTCTGCTCTGTTTTGGGCTATTCTGTTTTATACACAAATGTGTAAGCAGCTTTTCAGCTACAGTGGTTTTCAAAGTGAAAATCATAGAAAAAGAAAACCATAATAATTTATGGGCAAAGTCCGTACAGTTGGCCAAAAGCATTGACAACACAATCTCTGCAATGGTATTTGACTGTTTGGTGTTACTCTGCTCTCACTTCTTTTTAATGGTCACTACTAACATGTCTCAAAAACTCTGCCCTTTGCAGGCACAGCTTTTTGCATCACCAATTTGCCAACCTGGTTTCCTGTAGCCATAGCTGTGCCATAGCTTTCCACAACTGTGGATTTGCTGGGTGGAGTGGTGTTATTTTTTCTCAAAGCCATTCTGACTTACTCCTCTCCTCTTACCTGTTCCAGGTGAAGCGAACCCTCTTCATCAATGGCATCTCAAAGTATGCTGAACCTGAGAAGATCAAGAAACATTTTGAGTGAGTCTGCCTGTCTTTCTTCACTTTTATCTTTGCCCTCCAGTAAGGAAATTCTCAGTTAATTTTTTTTCCGTAAACCAAAAATCAAAATGGGCCTGGATGGAGATGCAGAGCTGAAAGTTCTGGTCCCAACCCTCCCCCATCATAAGAATTGTGGGTATTTGGTTTCTCTCTCCTGGTAACTTCCAAGTTTCCACATGTAGCAAATGACTTTCCAAAGGTCTAAGCTTGAACATATACCCCTTTCTGCAGAACTGACTTCAGCCATACTCATTGATGAGGTCGGATTGGGCTCCCACCAAGTATGCTGGAGCATGTATTCTCCTTGCAGGTTTCAGCTGGAGAAATGAACCTTTTTTCTTTTCTGATTACAGGGAAGCTTATGCCAATTGCACGGTGCTGGAGGCACGCCCATGCTATGACGTGGCGAGGCTGATGTTCCTTGATGCAGAAAGGTAGGGTCAAAAGCTTGTGGAGCTGCAGCTGCTGAATGTTGCAGACCAGAAGACTTAATTTAAAAAAAAATAGAGAGGCTGAGTTTAATAGTTTCCAAACTGTGCGCTGTGCCTCCCTAGGAAACCATGAAAAGCAACAAGGGGAGCCACAAAATCCTTATGAAAATCACAAGGTATAGGAATATAGTATTCTACAAGGAATATGACTTTCGTTGTAATGGGAAACCACAGCCAATGGCTCACTAACTCAAGGGAGCCACCAATCAAACAAATTTGGGAACCACTTTGCTAATCCATTGTAAAACTGTGTATACCACAAAATCATATCCATATCTACAACTTTAAGGAGTAAATACCAGGACCAGAACAGCAATGGATGTCTGGTGTAGACCCGGGGTGGAATGAAAGATAGCACAGTAAGGAGATCAGAAGGCAGGGGAATAAGAACTGGACCAGAATTGGGCAGCATACATTTAAAATGGAGTGGTGCTGACTGAAACTTATGCACAGATTGCAAGGCTGGATCAGAAAGGGCTCTTGATCAAAACTGAGGGGAGGGGGAACCCATGAGTGACTTAGGATGCTGGTTGAAAGACACCCAGACATCTCCTCCTGCATTCTTCTGTTTCAGGAAAAAGGCAGAGCGTGGGAAAATCTATTTTACCAACTTGCATTCCAAGGAAAATACCCTGTCCATGATCAACCCCAAGCCTTGTGGACATCTTTGCTGTTGTGCCATCAAAGGATGTGAAGAGGTACAGAAAAGGAAGCAGATAAAAGGGTTGATAAGTGATCAGAGGATCCTATTAGCAAATAGCATGAATGGAAGATTTTGGGAGGCTGGGAAACTGCCACCATATTTGCAGCCTGCACCTGAAGATAATGGTGATGGAGCCCATAATATTGTGCTCACACCATCAACCTTGCTCCTGGCATTTTATAACTCCTTCTCACATAGTATTCCCATTCATTCTCCAGAAATTCTGGGGATTGAACCTTCTCCTTTCAAAACACATGTTCTACCACTAAGTTATGGCCTCTCCTCAAGGATTGGGGCCCCGCCTTATGAATAAACAGGGACTTGAAACCCAGGTTCCCTAGTTCATCCATGCTAATTCTTTAGCATTCAGTAGACTGTAAAACCAACACATCAGGAGGCTGGACCAGATGAATAGGACTTAATCCCTATCACTAGGTCATCTCTGATCCCGTAGTAATATCAAATGTTAGACTTAAGACACAGGATACTCAATAGATTAAGGAGGTTGATAGGATTACAAGATTCTTGTACTCTGACCCGTATGTGTTCTTTTCTAGGTGGAGGCCATCGAGTACTACACCAAACTAGAAGAAAAGCTAAAAGAAGACTACAAGAGGGAAAAGGAGAAAGTGAATGAGAAACCATTGGGCATGGCCTTTGTCACCTTCCATAATGAGGCCATTACAGCCATGTAAGTACATGGAGTTCAGGAAGGACAACTTATCTAACTGGGAAGGGATAGAGGTAGAACATCAAGTCAGAGATGTTACCTTGCCAGATCAAGCTGAGGCATGGCTAGCTTATCATTCTTGTTCCAGCAGTTGTTCCAGCTTGATTTCTTTGTTGAAATTTCTTTGTTGAAATTTATCACATCATGTGGTAGGAGGTTCCACACACATTCACTTCACAGTTTTGTAACCCTTTAATCATGTTTCCTATACCTTAAGGCTATCTTTTCCTACACCTTAGGGCTATCATTAGGCTATCTTTTCCAGCATTAATTGGGAGCAGTTGTGAAAATATTTGATTTCAGTATATATTTGAACAGACCTGGTAACAGACTTATTTGAAAATATTTGTACAGACCTCGCAAGCACTTTAGCCTGCTTCAAGAGATGTGAACTCATCCTATTCCTTTTACCTCCAGAATCCTTAAAGACTTCAATGTATGCAAGTGCCAGGGCTGCAAGTGTCGCGGAGAACCAAGGAGTTCCTCCTGCAGCGAGTCCCTTCACATCTCCAACTGGACAGTCTCCTATGCACCTGACCCTCAGAACATTTACTGGTAAAAGAAATGCTGCCTATCATATCCTAGTAGGGACTATTGCCATTCAGGAACTGGGGGCAGTCCTAACAAATTTAGGCCAGCACAATTTGCTGTCTCCCCATTCCCACAGTGATGTGGAGAGGTCATTTCTGTACACTAGCCTAACCACACAAGGAGTGACACAGAAGTGCATTAAAGCAGTTTCGCAGCATCCCCAGGCCAGCACTGGGACTTGCGCCAACACTGCTAGTCTGCTAGTCTGACTAAGGGTTAGGACTGCACTGTGGGTCTTCTGTAGGACTGTCGCCAGCATATGTGGCTGATGACATTTGTGCATAATTGCATGGGCTTGTTGGGGCAAGAAATTCTTCTCAAGCATTGCGTTGGATCCTGTGATGTTGATGAGCCACTGGATGTTTTTAAAAGGAATTCAGGCACATGAGGAGTTGACACTCCATAGTTTTTAATTAGAACTAAAAACAGCTTTTTTAAAAAAAAATAACTATAGTCATTGTCTCTAGTGCTTGAAATAAAATTTAATTTTTCACCATGTGTCCCCTTCAGGGAGCATCTATCTATTCGTGGCTTCATCTGGTGGTTCCGCTGCCTGATTATCAATGTGGTACTCTTCATCCTGCTCTTCTTCCTCACAACTCCGGCCATCATCATCACAACAATGGACAAGTTCAATGTCACCAAGCCTGTGGAGTATCTGAATGTAAGAACTTGACCAAAAATTTGTTAACCAAAGGGCCTTCCTTTAGCCCCCATGGCAATAACTTCTGAACATGGTTCCTTTGCTCTTTGGTCAGTAGGATTAAGCTGAGTCTCATGAGCTCTCTTTGTCCCTCATGGTTTTGGAGTACACTGGGTGCCCATTGACACCCAGACAGACAGCCACATTAACTCTTTTCTGCAAGGACAATATATCCATCGTGGTGCTTTTGCACACTCAATGTACAAAAGCATTGAGCCCAATTTACATATATTGTGACTTCTGGATAAACCTCTGAAAAAGGACTGGTATGTATCTTGGAGCTTAAAAAATAAAAAAATTGAACCAAGGAATATAATACTGTTTTGCTCAGATGGCACTATACTTTGTATATGGTTTCCTTCTCTGAATTGTCAGCTAGGATGAATGAAGTTTGCCAAAGCAAGTGCACCTGATTGGGTAATATTCTCCAAAGAAATGAAGATACATTCAAAAAGCACTTTAAGAAAAAGGCTTCGCTCTAAGTTTTTGAAATTTTATAAGGTTGTATATTAGTAGTTTGTACCAGTGGATTGTAGCTACCTTGGGTCTCCTTTTTCAAGGAAGAAAGGCGGGATAGAAATTGACTAAATAATAATAATATAATTTTTCAGCCTTAATAGGGGAACCTGCTAGAATATTTTCCTGGGCTACATGACAACATTCTTTGTGTCTTTTTGATATTATGTTCTCCACAAGTTAGCTTTCACAAATTTTTTTATATGAACAAATAATTTTTTGTTTTTAAATAATTAAAGCAATTTTTTTTCTTTTTTACAGTTTTGTGTTTTTATCTCTCTCTCTCTCTTTCCCCCCAGAATCCCATCATCACCCAGTTTTTTCCCACTCTGCTTCTATGGTGCTTCTCTGCTCTACTCCCTACAATTGTGTACTATTCAGCATTCTTTGAAGCCCATTGGACCAGGTAAGACAGATTATGGTGTCTGCCTGACAGCTACCTTTGCTCCTTCACAATCCCTTAAGTCAGTGTTGGGTACAATAATAAAAAGAAAAATGTGTTTTCATATATATAAATGAAAAGTCACTGATTCACTCACTCACTCACTGACTCATCAATGCTCAGCCAAAACCGCTGGACCTAGAAGCAGGGGAGGGTGTTCCTTCCATGATGGAGGCACCTACTAAGAACCAGTTTTCAAAAATTCCATCCAGAAGGTGGCGAAACGGGGTGCAATGCATTTTCCTCCCTATACTTTGCATTGAAGAATTCCTGACTGATCAAGGCCCAGCTCCAACCCCTGGACCTAGAAGCATGAAATTTGGGAAGACAAGAACCAATGTTGAGAAATTTAACCCTCAAGGGGGTGAAATTTAACCCTCAAGGGTTTATGCAATGTGTTTTGTCCTTAACACTGAAGACTGACTGATCAACATCCAGCCAATTGTGCCTGATGCACTGGGAGGAAGTGTACGGGGGGGGGGGGGGGCGTTAATGTGCATGGGAGGGGTGTATTGAGCATGGGGGATTATGCATGTGCATTTAGAGAATGATGTGCATGGGAGGTTGATGCACATGAAGGGGGTGTTGCGCATGGGGGAATGAGGCACAGGTGGGTGTTGCCCTTGGGGACGGGTGTGAAATGGGAAATGGTGTACTTGGGAATTTTCATAGACTTGGGGGTTGATGTGCATTGGGGGATGATGCGCATTGGGGGATGTTGCGCATGTGTGTTGGTTCACAGGGGGTGTTGCACATGGGGGGGTAATGTGCAATGGGGGGATGGTGTACTTAGAAATTTTTCTCCCGCAATGCGGGTACATTTCACTAGTATATTAGTATATTTTAAAGCTAGGCACTGCCTTATTGATATTATGTTACAGATGCCTCTTTCTGTGTCTGCAGCCAGGAACCTAAGAGGATTTTCTGTGCATAGGTCAGATGTATGTGAGGACTCAACCAAATATTACTTAGGGCACAATCCTAACAAATTCATGTTGGCCTAACTCACATGGCATTTCTTTCTGTTGTGGTGTGCTGAGGTCAGTGTATGCCTGTGCACTTGCCTAACCCCCCCTCCAGGTGACACCCCCCTCCGGTTGACACCCCTAGATGACCTAACCCCAGAGGTTTAGGCCGGCCTAACTGGAGTTTAGGAATGCAGCCTCAATTATCTTCCCAGATCTGTTATGGAGCATGAATATTTAGTATAATTTATGAGAGAGAAAAGTTGAATATTGTTGACTTTTCCATTATGTGGTGACAGTTCCTTTTGACATTGGCTGCAATTCTATCCACACTTCTTTGGGAGTAAGCCCCACTGACAATAAAGGTACTTCTGAGTAGGCATGCATAGGATTGGGCTGTCAGTCTCAATAATTTCTGTTATAATACCATAAGGAACAATAGAAAAGTTCTAAATTCTTTCACGTATCAAAGCATATTAAAAGTCAGTGTGTTAGGTAATTTGGACTAAGACTAGATAGTCCAAAGGTTCAAATCTTGCTCAGCCACAAATAACAGCTTCCTGAGTGACATTGGGCCTGTCACCATCTCTCTGCCAAGCTGACGTCACGCATTTACCATGAGGATAGAATGGGGAAAGATAACCATATATGCTATCCTGCTCTGCATTAAAGGGTCAATTAAAATGTCAATAATTTAGATTTAATAAAACCTTTTTGGGTACTTTTGGCCAGTCACTTTCATCCTAATCTACCTCACAGGGTTATTGTGAGTGCAAAAAGAGGAAGGGAAACATGAACTTTATGGAAGAAGTTAAAAAACTGTAAAAAATAAATATTTAACATTATGTGTGCCAATAGGTCTGGAGAGAACAGGACAACGATGCACAAGTGCTATACCTTCCTCATCTTCATGGTTTTGCTTCTCCCATCACTGGGCCTGAGCAGGTAAAAGGAGGGAAGCCATTTGGGAGAGAACATATATTTAACTACTAATATGTAGGAATGTTTACAAAAGTTGTTGATTTGCAATCACTATAGAACAGGTCAACTTTGCTGTTTCGATAGAATAAAGTAGAATTTAGGCCTCAGAACTGGGGGGAGCAATTTCTTTTTAAGGTAAGTAATAGTCGATGTTGTTTCATTTGGTTTTTTCCCCCCAAAGATACCAATGCCATCTTCAGTGACTTAATATGATAAAGCTAGCAACATAGAACCCAAATTTATAAGCATTGTACATACAGAATTGAACCATCTTTCTATTATGTTACTGTTTCCTATCAAGTTCGTATTGTTGGTTTTTTAAATTATCTTTTTATCAGACCTGTGTAAATATAGTGCTGACGTAAGATGAAATATTTTTCAGAGAGAGAAAAAAGAGGAACAATAGCAAACAGGATTTGGGCTGTTGGATACATCCTGAAATATTTTGTTGGTCATTATCTGAGCCAGAGAGCTGGCCTTGACCTAACATTGCTAGTTAGAGATGCATGATGACAAAGCTTATTTATCTCAAATGCCTTTATGTTGCTCTCTTAATGTTTCTTTTTTTTCTAGTCTGGATGTATTTTTTCGCTGGCTGTTTGACAAAAAATTCCTGGCTGAAGCTACTGTGAGATTTGAGTAAGTGATGTCTTGAAGTAAGTGAGGTAGATGAGGAGATGTGGGTCAACTGCATGCATTGTGTGTGTTATCTTGCCTGTTGCAGAAAAGATCAGACTGTCCTCATCATCCATGCTTGAACTGCTTCCTGCCATTTTACAGGCAACATCAGCAAATCAAGTACCTCCAATATTTGTCCCAAACTCTATCTTCCCCTGCACCTGTGTTGCTTTCTTTTGGTACTGCAAGTGGTCCCAAACATCTCAGTTAAGGCCGTAGGCTTAAATCATAATTTAAATCATGTTCTGTTTAAAATACTTCCGTCCTGCCATTTGCCTGTTAGCTCTTATCAAAACCAAGGCTGCTCACAACACAGATTAAAACATGTAACAATTGGGTCAAGCAGGAGGAATTAAAAATAAAAGGAAAAAAGGACAGTTAATATGGGGCATGAATAACCAATCAAAGAAGACTAGAGAAGGTCTGCTTGAAACTGAGGAGTCTTCAGCCTCCTGCAAAACAGTAGTAGAAAGGGGGCCAACTGCAACTCATGCAGGGCAGAATCCCATATTTTATATGTGTTCAGGCTGGCAAGCTGCTGTTTGTGAACCTGTTCTACCTTTTCTCTTCCCAGATGTGTGTTTTTGCCAGACAATGGTGCATTCTTTGTGAACTATGTAATTGCCTCTGCTTTCATTGGAAATGCCATGGACTTGCTACGCATCCCCGGCCTGCTGATGTACATGATCCGGCTCTGCCTGGCCCGCTCAGCTGCTGAACGCAGGAATGTCAAACGGGTATGTGAACCAGGCTGAAAAAGAGAAGCCCAGTAAAAGTGGAACTGGGCAGATGATACATTCCACTTAAACTGTGGCTAGCAGTACTGCATGGCTGAGAAGTAGGGAATTTGTATCATTTACTCCTTGATGTAGGAATGATCTGTGAAGAAGATTGGTGGTTTTGTTAACCGCTGCCTACAGCTTTGCAGGAAAGTCTGCCTTGCAGTAAAAGAATTACCCAGGCTTCCAAATATATTGCATAGGTTGCATTAAAGCTGGCCATTTTTTCATAATGTTAGGAAAATCAGAACTACTGTCAGGATAAAAGTGCAGGTGAAAGAGAGAGAGAGAGCCTATTCATATATCCTTGTGTCTAATGTGATAGTATCTCTCTTACCTTTCCCATTTCTCCCTCTAATACTCCACCATTCTTGCAATGCATTACAGGATCTTCTTTTAAAATGCTGGTCTTCTGTAGAGTAGATTTGTGCCATGTGATTTTGTAAAAATAGAGAGAGATAAAAGCTAGGGCAGTCACATAAATAAAGATATCATTGAAAATGTCTGCACTTTTATAGGCTCAATCTCCGTAAGTTGCATATAAGTAAAGCTAGTAGTTCTGAAGAAAGAAGCCTACTGTTTATTAGATGATATATGTACATGCCATGCCAGGCATTAACTTATAAGAGACTTCCCCACTATATTTGAAAAAAGGAGGATGCTGTTTTCGAGATGGGACCTGCCATTTGTTGTTTGTATGAGCATTAAAAATCTTTTCTAAAACAAAAATCTGCTTTCTTGATTATTCAGGGTCTCCTTTAAAATTTCAAGATTTGTTCAAATGTAACAGATTTGTAACCTGTTGCAACCCTAATCTAATTGCTTAGCCTTAGACCTTTTGGTTTAATTCCTTAATCCATTCACCAGCTCAATCATCCAGACTTCTAGCTGGCCTTAATATAGATAGCACAATGGACTGTGACCTACTCTGAAAATGATTGCACCTTGCCCATTTCCATAACAACTAGATAACAAGGCTTTCATCACCTTGGCATGAGTGTCATTAACCAGCAAGTCTCTTGAGCAGCTATGAACCAATTGACTTCCATCCATGTAGTGTTGATGGAACATGCCGACAAATTGTTCTGTGAGCTATGCCTTGGTTTGACATACTTTCAAGAAGTGTTCGCTTGGTCCTTGATAGAATCTGTGTCTTTCTGTCTTTTAGCATCAGGCCTATGAATTCCAGTTTGGAGCTGCTTATGCTTGGATGATGTGTGTCTTCACTGTCGTGATGACCTACAGTATCACTTGCCCCATCATTGTTCCCTTTGGTAAGCACTACATCATCCTCTCGAGTGTGTTTCATTTAGCAGGATATTGGATATCAAGTCTTTTAAGCAGAGAACCAGATGTCCGCATTGGATTTTGTATGAAATGGGTTTCTTCAGATGATGCCAGGGCTACTGACTGTAAGCCCACAAGCTTTAGATTCAGGCTGGTTTGGATGAGAATGATAAACCCCTACATGTCGTGGTTCATTGCAGACTGGAACCGGAAGAACCTATTTCCGTGCATACGCCATTTTGAAGTAGATAATTTCAATTTTTCAATAGAAAACTGCTTTTCACCATTCACTGGAGTGTTAGTATCTCATTACCCTCTGCCATTCATCCTGGCATCCAGCTGATCTCTTATCACCCCATCTCTTTTCTACTAGGCCTAATGTATATGCTACTGAAGCACCTGGTGGACAGGTACAACCTATATTATGCTTATCTGCCAGCCAAGCTGGATAAGAAGATCCATTCAGGAGCTGTGAACCAGGTGGTGGCAGCACCTATTCTCTGTCTCTTTTGGCTCCTCTTCTTCTCTACTGTGCGCACAGGTAAGCTGTCTGCTGGTACTGGGTTTTTTTGTCAGTTTTTTGTTGGCCAGGCATTGCCATGTTCAAACTGCATGTGAACTTCTGACTTTACAATATATAAAAGATTTCACTGAGGTGCTAATGTCACCGCTTTTTGTAATTGTAGCTGGGGCAGGGAGATTTTCTGGGCAGAAATTGCAGTGGAGCAGGAAACACAGCATGCCATGCTCTTGCATCAAAATGTAGACAGAACTGTTTCAAGGATTTAAAGGATCACTTCTAGACCTCTACCTGCTTTTAAGCCTATCCATTAAAGATAGGTTTCAAGTAACATCTAGTTTGGTCTGGCTGAAGCATAGCACAGTACTTCTGTGGCAGGGAAGTGAGGTGGTTCCTCTGTTCTCCAGGCCAGGTCCTGTTGTGACATAGGACTCACACAGAGCTCTCAGAAGCAAGAAGGAAAGCTGCTGAGTTGTGTCTCTCTCTTTTTCTCAGGATTTGTGGCTCTCACATCCATGTTCACCTTTGTGGTTCTTGTCATCACCATCGTGATCTGTTTGTGTCACGTTTGCTTTGGACACTTCAAATACCTCAGTGCTCACAATTACAAGGTAATGTGTGAAAATGTATTTGAGGGGAGGGCCTTTTCAGGGTGTCCAGGATTGTGTTGAAGCATCAAAACATTGCTTTTCTTATTTTTCCTAAAGATAGGAAAAACCCATGTGTGCGATCATATGTGAAGAATACACACTTATCTCTCTATCCCTACAATCCAGAGTAACTACGAGAGCACAGAAGAGACATTACGTGTACCCGTAGTTACTGCACCACCTAATGAAAACCTATGGGAAGTTCATATTGCAATCCAGAGCAAAGTGTTCTTACACCAAAGCACAGACTCCCCATAGTTCCTCTGGATTGCACCAATTTGGATATTCAAATTGGTATTGGTAGAATCCTAAACTTTTCCGTTTCATCACAATCTTTCTATCCCTGTTGTAGGCAGTTGCTTATGGGGATGGGAGAGAAAGTTATTGCTTTCCTTCCCCAAATTCTTCACACAACATAGCAGTGATGAAGGAACTCTGTAAGCAGGGCCAACATTGTCCTTCTCAAGTGAACATTGCCCAGCTCCTAGAGGGAAAATGCTGCCAAACAAGCAAGCCTTTCTTCAGTCTAGTACAGAAACTTTACTAGGAGAAACTCCCATAGTGATGCATTCCTTCCTTTCCATACATAGAACATGCAGAGAGTAATAAGTGTAATATCAAAATCATTGAGTTGCATAGGAGGACAACCTGAAGTGGATCTCAGAATTCCTGAATCCAAACATGCAGTGGAATATCCACATCTTTATCAAGCACCACAAAGGAAGAGGCTGTACAGGTCTGTTATTATGGAGGAAATGTGAATTATCCAGGAATACTCCTTCAGGGTAGATCAGGACAACACTGGCAAACTGCTACCCAGTTTCATACAACACTATTCTTTTTCAGATCGATCACACAGAGGTAGATGCTGTGGATGGAAGGGAAAACGGACGGGCTGCTACCAACCCACCTGCACCTAAATCAGCTGTGAGTCTCCAGCTCCTCTCTTTGCCTTCTGCATCATCAGATGCTCTTTGCCTTCTTATATCTGAGTTTGGGGAGGAGGAGAGAGAGGCCTTTACAGATTTCCTATCAGACACCTACCTTTTTGGCTACACACGTGCAGCTTCCAAGGAACATGGGCAGCAAACGGGCTTCTCTTTTACTGGCCCTGTTTGAGATGATGGACCTGTAAGCTCTTTTTTCTCCCCCCAATGCTGTTTATTCACTTTCTGCCTCTGTCTCTCAGCTGGACAATGAAACCAGGCTGGTCAGTGTACCTTTCTCTTTCGCTTTCTGGCTCTAATGCATTGGCATGTGCTGCGAGTGCTGTAGAAAGAGCTGGGGCCATCAGTGCAAATGGTAACTGGAATGAGGACATTGGTTCATCAGAAGCTTTTGTAATTATATCCTTCCCTGCACCCCAAGTTCTTCAAAGTTGGAATTGTCTAAAAGTGCTGTGGAAGCTCTTAAGGCTGCAGCTGTACCATTGAGTGCACAAAACAGTATCTCACACAGACAATATTATTATCATCCTCATCCATCTTGGCAGCATTTCAGTTGTGCCAAAAAAAATTTACAAGCTTTCACACTGATGCAGAGTCCCATGTGTACATATACAGAGCTACATAAGTCAGTTTTCCCATTTGCTGTACAATGGAGGAAGAAAACGTGTGCATGGAGCTGCACCTCCCATTGAAGTGAATGGTGAAATCTTGAAACTAGGCAAGTTTTTATACAGTATCAAAGCTGTTTTGCCTGCAATAGATAAATGGATTGAGGTACTTACTGTCTTTGCCTTTATAATCTGTCCAGTGAGATTGATCACACTATTCTCATTTTATAGAGAACTGAGGCTCAAAATCTGTGACTGGCCCAATTTATCAATCAGATACAATTCTCCACCTGCTTTCCTGGGAGCATAACCCACTGAGCAATGGGACTTACTTCTACAAAGGCATGCCTAGGATTGCACTGTCTCTTGTTGAGGCAGACTTACTAATTATACACATGGCAGGATTTGAATTGCTGCCATCATTTTGGAATGATGGAATGAAATCACTGAATTTTCCAAGCTTTTATAATGATACATGTTAGCCCACAGATGCATTGATGCTCATGCTTGAATGAAAGCTAGGAGCACAAATACATAGGCAACTACCTTGTACTAAATCAGTCCATTTAGCAGTCTGTGTTGCCTACACAGTAATTTTTAGTTGTTCGTACTTGAGATGGTGTCTTGTACCTGGTGCCTGATAGATAGAAGAGCAATACAGCATGACAAGCAGCAGTCAGAAACTCAGCTTGATGGACAGAGCTCCACTGTGTGCTATTTACACACTGAAAAAGCCATCCCCAACTACCTTGAGCCTCTTACTGGTGTTTGTTGCATCACATCTAATCTCCCAATTTGAAAGTAATTCGTGCTAACTTCCAGTGGCACTGCCAATGCAAAGTGGTATCATGCGGGACAAACATTGAGAAACACTTGCCTACAGTGACTAGCAGTACTTCTCTAGGATTTTAAATAACTGTCTTGCCCAGCCCAAATGTGAAAGATTAAACCTGATGCTTTCTGAATGCAAAACATGAGAGCTAGGATCCTTCTCCCGCCCCCCCAAAAAAAAAATTCTTCTCAGTCAGCCCAAAAGAACTGAGAGTTGAGGCCTTCATTGGGATATGACTTTAGATCCACTGAAGTACAGAGGCAGGATGTTCTACCTTAATGTCTGGGTACCCACACTGGGCTGCCTCAAAGGCAGCTTGTTTCAAGAATGTCTTTTTGTCCAAGAAGAGGTGGAGCTTCTTTGGCTGTTATCCTTTAAAACATACCCAAGACTTCCTTTCTGTGCCAGCATGACTGTCTCGGGCACCCAGCTGCATGGCACTTACTCATCATGCTCTGCTGCTAGAATTCCCAGAGAGCCAGAGAGAGATGTCCAACTGGTCCATTTATTTATGTATTTTTTTTCTTTATATCATCTCCACAGCAGAAGTACATTGCCCAAGTCCTGCAAGATTCTCCACCAGAGGGTGATGTGGCCGAGTCCGAGGAACAAGGGTCCCAAGACGAGGAGCTCATCAACCCAAACGGCATGAATGATACAGATTTCCAATCATGTGAGGACAGCCTGATAGAAAACGAGATCCATCACTAGAGACCTGCGAATGCAAGAAGGGCAGGGGAGGCCCGTGTGATGAAGATGATGCCGCACACGCTGTATGTGTGTGTGAATGTATGTGTGTAAGTGTGAGTGATAGAGAAAAAGACCAAGGAAATGGAGGAAGGGGCAATGCAAGACAGGTGCCAGACGCTGCTCCCTCCCACCCACCTGACTTCTTAGTGGTTGCTCATTCCAAGATGAGGAGGGACTTCTGCATCAGACCTCCATTCTCTGTATTTCCTATCACAGTCCTCTCCATATTCATCGATCTGGAGAGGTAGGAGAGTTATTTTACAATCTACCTACCATTAACACCTCTCTACCAACTCAAGGTGAAGTGGAGGAAAGAACCTTGCTGCTTGCCACACCACTGCATAAGGGGTGAGAAGCAAGGACAACAAAAGCCCAGATGCTTCCTGGTGGTGAAAAGTGTCTCCTCCCTCAGAGAACACACCCTCCCCATCAAACCTCCATTCTCCTATCCCCCATATAGATCAGGAACACTAATAATTTATTAGGCTTAAAAGAAAACTGAGCTTTAATCAAGGTACTTAATTTTCAAACAAAAGAGTTGGGAGAATTTGAACCTGGCAGGAATCGATCAAATCCAGCCATACAGAGCTGATTTTACCCATTTGTAAATCTACATACCTGTGCATCAGCAAGCATTTCATGATCAGTGCCAGAGACACAACTCTGCAAGAACTGGTTGTCTCTCCCAGTCTATTCTGCTCTGTCTCCAGGGACTGCTACACATTTGTAACCTAGAGCGAGGGGGGTTGTATGGAAGGGCCAGGCAGCCATGAACACTACCCAAGGAAAGCCACAGTTGGAGCGTGCTACCCAGCCATGGAAACGGCCAAGGAGTGGCTGCTATCCGAAAATGTCACTCCATTTGACATAGCAGCACCTTGCGGGGCAAGGGAGAATGCTGAGGATGGGCAGAAATGATGGTCCAGTTCAGGCTGACAGTACTTTTCTCCCTTATCTGCCTGTCTCTGAATAAGCTATAGTAGCCCATATGGAAATAATGCCAGGGGTCTGGAACCTGGGAATCAGTGATCTGGACTATGCAGCACGTTTGCACATTTGCTTTACCTTTTTAACATGGACTAAAACCCAACAATGAGGAGGAGGAGAAAGGTTGGTTTTCTAAAGACTACTGTAGGAAAGGAGACCACTGAGTCCCAGGCAGATGTAGGGTCTTCAGGCTCCCCCAGTTCTCCTCTGAGCCTTGCATGAGGTCTCCTGTGTGCCCAGTTAGCAACAGCTCAGTCTGCCTTACCAGCCTCTCAGCCTTGCATGCGACTCTAAGGACCTGCCTTCTCACTCTAGGTGTTGCTTTCTCCTTAAGGGTTGTTTAAGCTTCCATCCAACTACTTTATGCGCTATTTGCACAGAAGTTTGGGACTACCCAGAGTTTGACCAGTAAACTTTTAGCTTCTGAAAGTTGGCATGAGCCAAAGGTTGTCATAGAATAGATTTCTATGCGCACTTTAATAAACCTCTTTGGAATGGTACTTCCAGCCAAAGAGGGAAAAGGTAAAAGAAGGGACACAGGTAGAGCAGGAGGGGGTGGCAAATCCCTCACTATTTATAAAGGCTTTAGGGGACAAATAGGGAGATACTGGATTCACATTTATTTCTGGTGAATCTTGGCTTCTCTTGGGGACACACTGGGTCAACGTAGGTGAGTCAGTTCTTGAGTTCTTAGAATATTTTCTTTGAAATACCGCCATCCCTTTCCCCACACTGCCCCTCCCCATTTACCTGTTTTAATTTTTGTGTTCTCTTCCCCACCTTTACCCAGTTCCTTGTCTGCCAGAAGCCATCCTTAAGGGATGCTACCAGTGTTAAATAGAAGCTGAGATAGTGACCCACATGTGCACATACACCACTTCACAGCAGAAAGCCAGAGAATGGGTGTCCTTGTTCTTCAAACCAGGGGCTTGAAGCATTTTATAGATGATATTAAACCAAATCTCTCCCACTGCTGGGCAGAGCTAAGGAGGGATGGTACGTTCTCTGCCCCCACCCCACCATGGTCAAAGCAAGGAACTGCAGCACAGAAAGGAGAGATTTCACCTAGATTTGCATAAAGTTACTGACAGTCAGGAATCAACCCAAGATGTTTGCTTTAATATTTTGATTAGAATCCCAGAAAATGGGGGGAGAAGGAGCTGGACTTCATGCTCCCCCCTCAGGAGAGTTTGAAGAACCCGATTCACTCCTGGGAGCTGGATCACGGCTTGTGATGGGTTTTCTTCTGTGGTATTGACGAGGGGATGGCAGAGCCGACGTGTACAGTGTCCCCGATCAATTCCCCATCATCATCATCCTCCCCCCGAGCCACACACTGTTGGTGAAATGCACATGGATTTTGTTTTAATTGTTTGTCCCAAGAAAATTGTTTGTTCTCTGATACTGTCTAGAAAATAGTACATGTCCTTATGCCAGGGTTTCCTGCCCATATCTGTACTGATACACCTTGGCACCAAATTCCTAGGCCCAGCCACCACTACCCCATCTGCATCAGCTCCACAACCCCAACTTTTCCTTGATGCAGCAAGACCTGACAGGGAAAGGCTCTTATCTCTCTGTGCCTGCAGCCGCATCAGAGAACTAACCTATGCTGGTGATTCATGGATGTGTTTGGGTACGGACCATTGGTGCTCCCCTGCAAGGAGCTGTGTTCTAACTGGCACTGTGTCTGTGTAGAGATGTGTATAATAACCTGTATATATTTGTGTAAAAAAAAGGAACTTATCATACTTCTTGTCTCTATGTGATTTTGTGTGCGGATGGCAAGATGGAGGGGAGGCAGGACCAGCCTGATCCTTGTAAAATTGATGGTGGGCAAAACTAGGCTGCTCGACTATATGTCTTTCATCAACTTGGAGCCACTGCTTTAGTAGCTTCTTCTCTGCCACTTCTTCCATTGCAATAGCTCTGACACAACATCAGACTTGTTACAGCATAGATGTAATCAGTGCTTTTTTGTTAAACTCACAACTTGTTAATCTTTTATTTATTTATTTCGAAACCATTTTTTGGAGAAATAAGTAATAAGATACAACTAGACAACGCATGATTAACATTTACAGAGAGGATAACAAAAAGGCATTCAACACTATTGAGACATAGCTCATACAAAAACAAAATGCAAGGTGCGTATTCATAATATTAATACACTTCCCCTTCCAAAGCAATTCAGAAGTGATTATCACTTCTTATTGATGTGATAATCATGTGGGTAGCGGGGGTTTCCCTCCCAGCTGAAACAGAAACCACACTGAACAGTTGCTTGCCATTGGTAAACAGGCCATTAACTGCTATTTAAAGGATGTTTATCTTTTAATTTATAGAGCCAACCTAATTCTTGTTGAGACAAAAATATGATAAATAAAACACTGATAATTAGGTAATACCTGTGCATGATAGGAAGTAAACCTCAAGAAAGAAACCAACAGAATAAAGTTTCCCCAAAGAGCCATGGTTGCTTGCCACCTAATATTTCTGCATTGTAGTAGGCCATGGCATTGACAAATCCTTATATTGGCATTCCCTCTTTGTTGGGAATCCCCCTGTTAGGAAAGCTTTCACTATGCTTGCTAGCAGAATACATTTGCTGGCAATGCAAAGGGAGGGGAAACAACCCACAATACAACTTTTGCAACCCAACAATAAAGTGGAACAATTAGTGCTCTCAAAGGGACTACACCCTTCCCATCTCAGAGAGGCTGATAAGCTTTAATGCATGTTTCCACTCCTCCGTCTTGAAATAAGTTTCCATAATAAATGTCAACAAATGTATTTTTCCTGCAATGAAAGGGGGGAGTGCAGACTAACGTACTAATTAACCAAAGGAAACAATAGGTAAATGTGGCAAAGGGCTAGCACAATGGCATATCAATGGAGGGATGGGGCCATAGACCCTGGGTGACAAGCACTAGTGACCAAAATCACTAAAACCATTTGTAGGAAAAAAATCATTATGTTCTATACCATTCAATGCATAATTTATAGCAGAATGCAATAAAAAACAGTGAAAAAATATCTGTTCAAGTAATGACCAAAAAAAACCAGAAAAGAGAAACACAACTGATTTATGCCACAAAAAATGGATTTCCTTGACTCAAAACTTACCAATGAGTCTATAAATGTTCTGAGAACTAAGATGTTATTATTTGACACAGCATGCAACCAATAAGATGTTATTTGAATCAGCTCTCCTTTTTCACGTATCAGAGCTAATATTAGAGCTCCTATTCAGTTGTGTGTCTACATGTTAGCCACATTTTTGGTGGTACCATTGGTTGGAAGGTACACTGGTTTAGATGACATTTCTAAAAATTGATGAACTACAAGTCTTATCAGTGGTTATTAACCATGATAGCTACATAGAATCACCAGACGTATGGTAATATGTTATGGATCCAGTGTTTGTAGTAAGGGATGGATCCAGTGTTTGTACAGAAGAGGGGATTAACACTTCAGAGCCAACAATACCCAGACAAGTAAACCTGGATAAACTTTCAAGTTACACTTGGTTTAGCCAACGTTATCCAGACAAGTAGACCTGGATAAATGTTCAAGTTTGGCCTCTGTGGTTGAGTTTTGCTGGGTGAGTAGACCTGGATTCCCATTCTGACTGCCCTTTGGAGCTGCTTCTTCTAGGAAAGTAGGCTTGTGCACCAGAACTTTGGCCAATATGGATGTTTGCTGGTCAGGTAGATCAGGCCTCTCATCTCACCTGGACTTGCAGCCCAGATTAATTGTGTCATATCAGTTGTCACAAATTTATGGGCCCAGGTGCCAAATTACCCTTTACACAGGGTGACCAGATGACAAAACCAGAAAAGAGGAAATCCCAAAAATGTAGGACACCCAAGAAAAATGTAGGATATGACCAAATAAAATACACTTATATATGTTGCTTTCATGTGGTTAATTTAAACATATTGCTTATTATTAAATTTAAAATGATTGATTAATTCCAAGAAGGCTACATGCTGCCTGCTCACATGAAAAAGGAGGACAGCGAAGTCTTTTTTCCAGAAAACAAGAGGACAAGTCCTGGAAAAAGAAGACACATGGACACGTTGTTTCTATACCAGTGCACTGATCTAGACACATTTGTCCCACTTTCTATTAGGCACCTCTTACTTACATCTCCTAACGGGGGACAAATCAGGATGGGATAAAGACACACAGACATTTTGCTTGCATGTGCTGAATCTAAACACTATATTTACTCATTAAATATAAAATTATTACACATCATTTATTGCATATATTTATTTATTACAAGAAGGCTATGTGCTTCCCACTCACAAGAAAAAGGACACTAAAGTATGTTTTTTGTTCCCAAGACACAAGGCTAAAATCCAGGACATGTCATGGAAAAAGAGGACATATGATCATTCTGCACTGACTCTAATGGGATTTACTTCTGAGTAGGCATATATAGGATGGGGCTCAAGGCTGCAATCCTATCTATCCTTTGCTGGGAATAAGCCCCATTGACTTTAATGGGACTGACTTCTGAGTAGACATGCAGAGGATGGGGCTTTAAGGCTGCTATCCTATTTACACTTTCCTGGGAGTAAGACCCATTGACTAGAATGGGACCTACTTCTGAGTATTCATGACTATTGGACTGTCAGCCTCCCTTCCCTTCCTTGCTGTCTGAGCCCAGCAGAGGGCGCTCCTCCTTGCCTCCCAGTGTGTGGCTGAGCGGGTGCGGCAGCGCTGCTGAGTCCTGAGTCAGAGATTCCAGGGAGACTCAGCAGTGCCTGTCATGGGACAGGCAGGAGGTGGCTGTTGGACTCTTAAAGGCGCAGGCGTTTTTCCTTGCTTTTTAGGGGGGCTTCTACAGCCCCAGCCTATTGCCTGTCTACTCAGAAGTAAGCCCCATTAGAGTCTATGGAGGTTACTCCCAGGAAAGTGTAGATAGGATTGCAATCTCACAACCCAGTTTTACACATACCTACTCAGAAGTAAGTCCCATGATAATCAATGGGGTTTACTCCCAGGAAAGTATTTTTTTTCTTTTCACTTTGGTTCATTCTGGCTTTTAAATTTGATCAGCTGGCAGCTGTCTTGACCTACTGAGTGGTTCACTGATAACAAGACGTAGGCTGCAATCCTAAAGACACTTTCCTAGGAGTAAGACCCATTGAATACAATGTGGCTTACTTTTGAGTAAACATGGTTAGGATTGTGTCCATAGACTGCAATCCTAAACACACTTTCCTGAGAGTAAGTCCCATTGAACTCAGTGGGATTCATTGCTGAGTAGACATGCATAGGACTGAACCCAAAGACTGCAATCCTAAACACATTTTCCTGGGAGTAGGCCCCACTGAATACAATAGAATTTGCATGTCTAATGCTGCAATCCTAAAGACACTTTCCTGGGAGTAAGACCCATTGAACACAATGGGGCTTACTTTTGAGTAGGCATGGTTAAGGTTGTGCTTTCTTACTAGACATGCTTAGGATTGCACTGATGATCTCTAACTCAGGGATGTGCCTGTTATCACTGGTTTTTTTAACTTTTTGGTTTTTTTTCTAACATCTCATCCTCCTTTTTTTCTTCAGATTTTTAAAATTTTGATGCTACAGTAGATAATTTTTTTCCTTCTGATTTTATTTCAGATTATACAGTACATAATCTTTTCAGATTATCTGGTACATACTGTATATATTTTTACCTCACTGGCACTCTCATGGTTAGTAGCAGAGCACAATCCTAACCATGTGTACTCAAAAGTAAGCCCCATTGTGTTCAGTGGGTCTTACTCTCAGGAAAGTGTCTTTAGGATTGCAGTCTTAGTAGCAGAATAGCGAAGCTGACAAGATTAGGGAAATGAGCTTTGCCAGGATAAGCCTTCCTCTGGGAAACCAGATGCTTCCCTCAATTCCATGTGCCACCCCCAGTCCTTCATTCTCTATCTCTTTTGTCTCTATGACTGGGCAGTATGTACCAAACTTCTCAAATGCTACAAAGAGAACAAATAGGAGATTCAGGTGAGCTTAAACAAATAGGGAGAGAGGGAGTGTTCCTCACCTACCTCACCCTTCCCTTCTAAATGTTCACTTCCCCAGTGTTTACTGCTTGCTCCACTGAGTATTTTACACCACAAGTAAGTATGGCATCCCAAAATGTTTATGTAGCCTCTTAGGCCCTGCCAGATTTTTATAATCCCATAAAGATAATGTGGCAAGAAATATACACATGTGCAGTCAAACATACTTGCAAACTCAGCTAGGAGGAGGATGGAGAGACAAGGGAAGTAATTGTTCCACTCATCCCTTTATAAGGGAGTCTTCTGTCCCATCTTGTCCAGAACAACAACACTCACTAAGGCCCATATCCTAAAGTCAAATGAAGCCCTTTGCTCCAGAGCAGTTAAGGTGACTTTCCATAAAATAACACAAGAGGGTGATGTAACTGCATGGACCCGTAACAGCTATGGATTTTGCCCTAAGGCTAAATTGCAGTTAGGCTGGCCTAATCCCTGGCATAAGTTCTGCGCTGACGTGGGAGTGTCACAAAAGTGTCGTAAGATACTTCTGCGCCACTCCTGGAGGAAGCGCTGTCCAGTGCACAGATATGCACTTGCCGCCCTATATCACCACAGGAACAGGAGAACCAATAAGTTAGGCCCTCCTAAGTTAGAATTGCACCTTTACAATCCAATCCTATGTGTATCTACTCTATCATAGCACTGTGACCAGGCATGACTCCTTGGGGCTGGGGGTTAGGCCAATGCACAGATATGCATCAATTTCCCACACCACCATGGGAACAGATGGGCGAGTTGCGCTGGCCTAAATTGGTTAGGATTGCACCCTGTTTTTATCCTCTATTTTGGCACGGTCCTACATTTTTTTTCTTGAGTATCCTACATTTTAGGGTGTCCGTGTCCTCTTTTCTGGTTATGACCTACAGCCATCCTGCCGATACCAAGCTGCCTTCCCTCGGAAGAGAAGCCATTGATTGATCTCAGTAGTCCTTGAACAAAAAGCCTTTTTGGCTGGCCCTACAAATTCTGCCTCCTTTCAGGCAAAAAGCCAGAAGTGACTTGAATTGTGGAGTAGAAAAACAGGGCCCCTTGATGCTCCCCACAAAAAAGTGGTTCCTTGTGTGTTCCCCCCTTCACCTGAACCATTGCTGCCCTCTCAGAGGGCAGGGCAGGCACTCACTCCCAGTCATATTCTTTTGTTATTTTCAGTCATCTGTGTAATGATGGGAGACATCCAGACTGTACTTTGAATAGTCACACATTCAATACACTTGAATAGTCTTAGTTGGAAACATGTCTGTGATTAGGTATTCATTCAATTCATTCTGTGGAAGGAACTATTTTAACCCCTGCAACACACCCTTGTGGTCTAGGCAAGTTTTATAAACTACATGTTTTATCCAAAAAACCAGTATAGAATAATCAGGTTGATCATATATCCCTTTTTTCCTCAACATATCCTCTTTTTTGAGCCTAATGTCCTGGGGGAATAAACTTCATTGTCCTCCTTTTACTTGTGAGCAGGCAGCATATAGCCTTCTTCTAATTCATCAATTTAATAGTTTTAAATTTAATAGTATAGTAAAGCAAAACCTTAGATTGAGAGTAACTTGGACTGAGAGAATTTTGAAAGACAAGCAAACATTTCTAATAAATTTTGATTTGATATAGAAATGATGTCTTGATAAACAAGCGAAAAAATGGATGGCGAGGATATGGTTGGCTCAGCCTCTTCTGAGAGACTCACTAGCCTATGTATGCATTGTGCCTACTCTGAAGTGAGCCTATTACAGTCAGTGGGGCTCCCTTCTATGTAAGGGAGGCAATGGAAAGGAGCCTGAGATACTGAGCCTTGCATGAAAATTTTTGGGTTGTGGAACGAATAGTCTGAGCTTCCATTATTTCTTATGGGGAAATTCGCTTTGATATACAAGCATTTTGGATTACAAGCATGCTTCTGGAATGACTTACGTTCATAAACCAAGGTACCACGGTATGTAAATTAACTATATGAAACTATATGAATGTTTTAGCTTTTATTTTCTCATGTCCTACATTTTCCTGGGATGTCCTACATTTTGGGGACCTTATAATTAAATTGAATTTAAATTGAATAATTAAATTGAATTGAATCTTATTATTAAATTGAAAATAATGATGTTCCTTGTTATCCACTAGGGTTCTGTTCTGGAATGTCCAGTTGGATTTAAAAAATCCAGTGAATTAAAAAAATCAGTGGCTAAAAATCAATGAGAAGAATAGATTTTGCCTGCAATCCTAAAGACACTTTCCTGGGAGTAAGATTCATTGAACACAATGAGGCTTACATTTGAGTAGACATGGTTAGGATTGTGCTCCTAGCTGCAATCCTAACCACACTTTCATGAGAGTAGGAGCACAATCCTAACCATGTCTACTCAAAAGTAAGCTCCATTGTGTTCAATGGTCTTACTTCCAGGAAAGTGTCTTCAGGATTGCAGAGTTAGTACTATTGAACACAATGGGACTTACTTCTGTGTAGACATGCTTAGGATTGCGCTGTTAAAGAACCTCTTCCAGGTTTCTTGCTCCTCCATTGCAGGGGTTGATTCTGGAACTGAAGAATGGAATAACTGCTTGCGCAACTGGCTCTTTACAACAGTAGAAAAAGCAGTTTTTCAGACTGTGATTTGAAGTGAGTCAAAATCCTTGTATAAAAAAAATCTGTGTATAAGAAGGTTGGACCTGTATTGCACTTAAGTGATCCATTGCAAGAAGGAAAAGGGGGACAGGGTAGATTTTTTCCCCCAGGACACAAGACTAAGAAAAGAGGACATGTCCGGGGAAAAAGGACTTGTAGTCACCCTGGACAAGCTGGGCCCTGCTCCTGTGCCTTTAAATCCTCTCCCTCTCCCCTCCCCCAGGCTCAATCTGAGCCTCAGTGCCCTGCCAAACCCCACCTTCCTTTCCTTCCCTTCCCTTCCCTTGCGGAGCCTGGCAGGGCAGCTCTGCAGTGATGAGAAGGGAGTAGCAGGCGCAGCCCTTGCCCTCCACTCTGCCATCCCCAGGACTCTCAGGCCCTGCAGAGGTGAGTAGAGGGGTTTGGATGCAGCTCAGCCCATCCAGTTCAAAGCTGGCCCTGGCACCCATCAGGGGTTCCTTTGGGTGGGCCACTCCCTACTTGGTGCAAGGCCTGGGGACGCCTCCCTGCTAAGTGCCCCCCAAACCCCTGATTCTCCCCTTTGCAACATCAGTAGGGTGATCAGATGTCCTCTTTTTCCAGGACACGTTCTCTTTTTTAGCATTACGTCCTGGGGAAAAAAATCTTCATTGTTCTCCTTTCCGTTGTGAGCAGGCAACAAGGAGCCTCCTTGGAATTCATCAACATAGTTTATACATTTAAAAATAAGTCACTGATACTGCAGTCCTAACCATGTCTACTCAGAAGTAAGCCGCATTGTGCTCAATGAGTCTTACTCCCAGGAAAGTGCTTACTCCCTTGGATTGCTTTCATAGTGAATTAACCACATGAAAGCTATATATCTATTTGTGCAAGCCTAAGCATGTCTACTCAGAAGTAAGTCCCACTGTGTTCAATAGTACTTATTCCCAGGAAAATGTGGTTAGGATTGCAGCGTCTGTCTGTCTGTCTACATACACATATATGTGGGTATGGGTATATATTATATATATGGGTGTTTTTAGCTTTTATTTCATCGTGTCCTACATTTTCCATGGGCTATGTTTGGATATGGGTGTTTGGGAATGGGTATGTAGCATATATATGGTTGTTTTTAGCTCTTATTTGATCACATCCTACATTTTTGGGTCTCCTGCTTTTTGTCCTCTTTTGCAATTTTGACTGGTCACCCTGCTACTTCTCCCCTTTGCAACATCAGTCGGAGTGAGCCTTGACCAAGGCAATGGGGTACCCATTGGGGCTTGGAAAGGGATGCTCCTGGAGGTGATCAGTGTTTGGAGTTTCTCCAGGAGTCCCTAGCTCAGAGTTTAGGGATTCCAATATTATACATCTTTCCAGTATTGATACAGTTGTAATCAAGGTAAGAGTACAAATGTTGCCTTACTCTTAAGGAGATCTCCATGACTGCCCCACCATCTTGCATGAATGTGGATCATCACCATGTCCACCCTCTTGGCATGATTGCATTGATGCTGGAAAGTTGGTTAGGATTGGGCCCTGAAAGGGGGGGGGCCCTTCTGCTCCAAACCAGTGGTTCTCAAAGTGGGGGGGTTGGGACCTCTGGTCAGGGAGGTCAGGAGAGGGTGGGATCCACCTTCTTGGATCTGGCACTGGGCTTTCCTAGCAGTAAATCTCATTGAACACAATGGGACTTGCTTCCAAATAGACATGGAGGAGCTTTGGCATCACAACCTGGTAACTTTGACAGAGGGTCCTGGACATATTTTTAAGTTTGAAAGGGTTGAAATGCCCAAGTACTACTGCTTTCCAGTCTGGGAAAGGTACTCTGGAATTTGTTGAAAGGGGTGATCTCTCTCCCCTCCCTGCTCTGGATATTCCTGCCGCCACTCTGGAAGGTTGCCATATGATGTGGGAGGTTCTGGAGGCTCAGGGCAGGGCAGCAGCCGGAACAGGCAAGAGCTGCCTCTGGGTTCTGAAAAAGGAAAGGGCATGATTGACAGTTGAAAGACCTGGAGAAGGTGCCTTCTCTTTTATCTTCAAAGCCATCCCTGTGAAACTGTGCCAGGGATGCTGTGCTAGGGATTCCTTTTCACTCTTCTGTGCCCTTTGCAACAAAATGCCACTATTAGAAATGCCAGCAAGATTGGGGTTGCTTCCCCTCTCCCCCCCCCCCCAAAAATCTGGCTTTTCTCCTGATCCACCTTTGAGTTAGGCACTGCAACATAAGAGAGGACCAGCAAGGAGTGGAATATTACTGAGCAATTGGGAGCATGAATTTCAGCTATGTCCACCCGTGAAGCTGTACTTAAGGAAAAGATGAAGTTGGATTTAATGATTGGTGAGAACCTTGGAATAAGTTGGGAGATTAAAACCTAAGAAGATCCTGCAGGTTCAGGTCAAAGTCCCATCTAGTCCAGCTTCCTGTATCTCACAGTGGCCCACCAGATGTCTCACATTCCTATCATGGGTACGTACGCACCCAGGTTGATATACCCATCATGGTTTGTAACCTGTGATGGACTTTTCCCCCTGAAATATGACCAATCCCCTCTTAAAGACATCTAGGCTAGATGCCATCACCACATCCTGTGGCAAGAAGTTCCACAGACTAATTTTACACTGGGAAAGGAATAATCTTCTTTTGTCTGTCTGCCCTCTGGAGAAGATGCAAGTATTCAACTTCTTTGCTGCTTTGGGATTCTGAAGCACTCTATCTGGGCCAACTCCGAGAAGTCTTCTCAAGAGCTGTCGTCTTATGCTGCATGTCAGAGCACTGGTATTTTTCTTCTATAAGGTGGCTTAGGTGTTGTAGTTTTTCGTTTATCCTCATCGTCCTATGTCGTCTCAAAGATAAATCCCTCTGTTCAGTGGGACTTACTCCCAGGAACTGTGCAGATAGGACTGCAACCTGTAGGATTTATTTCTCTCTGAGCAGTACTTGTTTCTTCAACCCAATACAGCCTTACACAAATGTGTAACTGTAAACTGATATCACGGCCACATTTGTTTTGCAAAAACAACCAAATGTATTTCAGAGCATTGGTAAGGAAAAAGGGGTTGTCTGTCTCTTGACTCCTGGTTTGACCTGTGCGTACCAAACTGTCCACATTTCACAAACTTTATGAAGTGTTGACTAATAGTTTTCTATTATAATAGTCATGGTGACTAATAGTTTTCTCTGTGCTTGATAGAGTACGAGGGCCGGGTCAAGAGCTGTTGAGTGAAGGTGCATGCAGTGTGACCATGTGAAACTGTGTTTGTGGTTTCGAGTGGTCCCTGTAGTTTCCATAGAGTTGTTATGTTGAATGCTTTGGCCTGGTTCTCTAAGCCAGTGTCTCCATTTTGTAGGTCTTCCTGTAGGCTATTAAATTCTACTGCAAAGTAGCAGCTCTGTTCCTTCTGCTCCACAGGTACCTTTGCTATGATGCTGTGTGTTCAGCTTTTTCTCAGACTTCTCCACACAAAAGATGGGTGTTTTGTACATTTTGCTGGATTAATCTTAGCAGTTTCTAGCCTTTCCTTGAGAATTTTCAAGACCCAGGTTTTGTCTGTGCATGCAGGGCTTGCACAGACAGAGCATCAATATGGAAGTTGCAGAATATTCTTATCATTCAAACGGAGCCTGGCGTCTTCGATCTTCTGTACCTGAGAGTCATTCAGGCATCCCCCACTTATTGGACAGGTTAGGGACCCAAGCACCATCCAAACATGAAAACCATTGACAAGTGGAACCTAATCTTTATTAGTTTACAAAAGTTGCTTCCAAAGCTTTTTTTAGCTAGCAAATTGTGAATACCCCTTTTATCGAGTAAGTATGAGGCAAAGGGATCTGTGGAGCTGGGAAGCTGACTGCTTGTTGCATTGCACTAGGCTCCTGACCCCAATCCTGAGTTGAGGGCAGGGAGCCATGAAGGGCCCTCCCAAGTACAGCAGTGTGTGACGAACACTACAATCCTAAAGACACTTTCCTGGGAGTATGACCCATTGAACACAAAGGGGCTTACCTTTGAATAGACATGGTTAGGATTGTGGTTAGGACTGACATGGTTAGGATTGTGCTCTATGAGATCCAACCTTCCACATCCAGCCAGAGGAGGTGGTGCCATACACACACACACACCCTTTTTATAAAACACACCCTTTGTATATGAACCTGTATTTACTCAAATCTAATGCACTCCCAATTTTAAAAGTCTTAAGATTTAAAAAATGTTTTCTGGCAATTGTAATGTGCAGCTGGAAAGAATCAGGTGCAAAATTTAATTTTACTGCATACAACGAGTTATATGACAATAATATGGCAATTGGCACTAAATGCACTAATAAATAATATGACAATTGGCACTAAATGCACTGCTTTATACAACAATGGGTTTGTTATATTTTTATTACAATACAGTAAACAATTAAACTAAACACTGACCTATATTTATAATTCTTGAATCTAGTTCACCATTAAATCTAATGTGCACCCCAATTTTGGAGACTTAATTCAGCTGAAAAAGGTGAGCATTAGATTCAAATAAATATATATACATATAAAGGACATGTTCATTTCTAAAGATATAAGGCCATATCTATAAACCTATATTCTTTAGATATTTTATATCTGTTTATTTCGTGTTAGTTTCTATAAATATATTTTTATATATTATATCTACAGTACATGATATTTCAGCAATGTTAGGCAGCTGCTCCTAGATTACCTAAAGCAGCAGTCTCCAAAAGCAGGCCCTGGGGCCACATGCAGCCCTCTGCAAGCCTCAAGACTTATATGTAAACTAGCAAAAATATACCCGCGTTGCGGGAGTAAAATTCCCCCATATGCCATCACCCCACTGAGTATCAACCCCTCATGTACTTCAACCCCCCACGGACATCAATCCACCATGCTCATAAACCCCCCATGTGCAACAACATCCCATGTACAACATCCCCGATGTGCAACATTCCCCATGTTCATCCACCCCCATGTGCATCATCCACCCCATGCGCATCATCCGACCATGTGCATCCGTCCCTTATGCACATCACACCCCCATGGGCAACATTTCCCCATGTGCATCAAACCCCCATGTGCATCAACCCACATGTGCATCAACCCTCCATGCACAAGATCCCTCCATGCACAACATCCCTCCATACGCATCATCCCCCATGCGCATCACCTCCCCAATGTGCATCACCCCTCATGCGCAACATCCCCTCATGTGCATCCACCCCCATGGCTGATGCACATCAACCCACCATGCTCACAAACCCCCTTGCGCAACATCTATGCATGTGCATCAATCCCCCATGTGCAACATCCCTCCATGCGCAACATCCCCCATGCACAACATCCCCCATGCACATCACCTCTCATGCACAATATCCCCTCATGTGCATCAGTCCCCCACGCGCATTATCTGCTCATGCACAGCATCCGCACATGCACATCACCTCTCCATGTGCATCACCTCTCCATGTGCAACAGCCCCCCATGCACAACATCCTCCCCATGCAACTGCTCCCTCCAAACAACATCCCCCCCCAGTGCACCAGGCACTGAGCACCAAATCGGATGGATGTTAGATAGTCTTCCATGTTAAGTGTAGGACAAAAATATGTTACATCCCTTTTCAGCCCCTTAAGGGTTAAATTTCTCCATATCCGTTCTTGGTGGATGTTGATGTGACATAAGGAACACCCTCCCCAAATTTTACACTTCTAAGTCCAGGGGTTGGGGCAGAGCATCCATCAGTGACTGAGTGTTCAATGCAAAGTATAGGGAAGAAAACATGTTGCACCCCATTTCACTCCATTCCGGTTGGAATTTCTGAAAACTGGTTCTTAGTGACTCCCTCCATCACAGAAGGAACAAATTTCACGCTTCTAGGCCTGGCGGTTTTGGCAGGGCGTTGATGAGTAAGTAATGACGATGAAGATTAGTTTTATAAAACGCATTGCGCCCCTTTTCATCCCCTTCTGGTTGGAATTTCCAAAAACTGATTCTTAGTGGCTCCCTGCATCATGGAAGGAACACCATCATCAAATTTCACGCTTATAGGCCCAGTGGTTTTGGCTGGGTGTTGATGAGTCAGTGATGATGATGAAGATGCCTTTTATATATAAAGATTTATGTAAATGTATTCCAATTTGAAATGTAGATTAGTTTTTTTGCCCCCATCACAGTGTCAGAGAGATGATGTGGCCCTCCTGCCAAAAGGTTTGGAGACCCCTGACCTAAAGCATCAGTACTATGTAGATTGATGCCTATATCAATCTATATATACACAACTCAATATGCTTTAAATAATCTTCTGCCGAACACTGCTGAAATAGCATGTTTGTGTATATATAGTCTAAAGGTGTCTTGGTTTCTACCTAAAGTTCAGTTTGGGTTCCTTCTTGGGAGGGGTGGGTGTGGATGGAAGATTTCTGACTGTTTCATGGTTACAGCACCACAACTCCTCACCCCAACATCTTGGCCATGCCTTTCTAGGAAGCATACTTTTCAGGAGATGGTCCTTGTTGGTCACTCTGCCAATCGGTGTAGTACTGAACTAAATGGACCCATGATCTGGTTCAGTTAAAAGCCAGCTTTATATGTTCATTCCCTTTAATTTCAGATCACTTTAGAGTAAGCCCCATTTTCTGGTTTTGCACTCATGATTGCGGATGGGTGATTTTGACAATCAGAAATCATGCAGCTACAAACAGAAGGCTGCATGTCTAAATCTTTCCCCATGTAAAACAAATGCATTACATGCACAGCTAGCACGTGAGAGGGACAACTTCACTGACCTCTCTTACCTTGGCATGCTAGCTTTCCGCAGCTGAAATGAGCATTTCAATATGGAAATCACCTGCCCACTTCTTGCAGTGTGAAGTCAAGAAGACCTTTATCACTTGATTCTATAAATGCCTTAAACTGATCTTAAGACAGATCAGAGACTTCATGCTCCACTGGTAAGCTGCCTTCTTTATAATTTGTGCATTGCCTCAGAATGGGGGCATTAAGACTGATAGGTAGAGATAAGAATGACCTTTTTAAATGAGGTTTTGAGGTGTGACAAGCAGGTGTTCAATTCAGAATGCTTATAATTCTGCTATCCAGTGCACAAATTCTCATAAAACTGGTGCACTTATTATTGATCATTTCAGTCTGGCCCAGGGAAGAGGTGTTCTGGAAAGTGAGTAAGGTAGTGTGGCTCTGGTGCCAGCATTGCAGAAGAATTTGCCACTGGAGAGAAAAACTGCACTAACATTCTCCAAAAGTAGTAGAAGTTAGAAACTGCACGAGCAGGAAACGGAAGTAAGAGGAAACAGTTCTGAGAAACCGTATGATCATGCCAACAGTGAGTAACCCTTCTCAGATCTGCAAGGACCAGTATGTGTGCTAGAATGGGCAAGCCAAGTTCAACAGTTTGTAGAGTGTTAGTGATATGGAGAATTGGAGCCTTTCCTCTGAACACATGTTTAGAGCCTGACCAAGCATTTGCTCCTCAGTTTGGCAGTGCACCAAGCATGAGGGTTTGGAGTATAAAGAGATTCCGACTAAAAAAGGGATTATGAATCGCAGCATCAGTGTGTGTAGCTGCATGTAAAGGTTTTGCTTTTTGTTTCTGTACTGTGCTGCTTCTACATTTTCAGAAGCTCAAAATGGTTAATGGAGCAGAGTTACTATAAATGAAAAATAGAATCAAATCTTCTTTTCTCAAAGCCTTTTGAATTAGCCAGATCTTTACCCGCTTCTGGAAGGCAGAATGATCAGGCCATATGGTCCACTCTAGAGGACATTAAAGAGTATAGGCACCATAATAAAAAAGGCCCTTCTCGTATACTTCTATGCAGAACCTTAGCTTGCCAAGGTCTCATTGCAAGACTTGGACTTGGACATGGAAAGAAAACTGTCGGGAAAATATGGTCACAAGCAATTTAGTGTTTTAAAAATAACCATGTTGAATCAAGGTCAGCAATGAAGATCAAGTAGGACTGGAAATTTTAGTTTCAGGGAAGCTGTTTATGTTTTGTTTTTGGGGTGTTTTTTTTGCTATCACCTTCAGTTTATCTCCTTTGGTTTTTGGAAGCGATAGAAGTCTCTGGATTGAAAAAGTGCCTTTCCCACTTCGTCACAGTTTCATGACTGCTTCCTAATAATCCAATAGTGCTAGTTATTGTTTTGGGGGAGAAGCAGGTACAACCTGTATTTCAGGCTGGAGTTGTGAAAGGTACATTCCAAGGCTGTGGAGAAATGGCCTGGAGCATACCATAAGGATTAAGAGTAGCTTCGGGGGTTAGTATTTTTCTTCTGTTCCCTTTCATGGGTAAAACCAGCCTTGCATCTATCCCTAGTACTGAGATTCAGGCACAGCTAGAATGATTTACGATAGCCTAGGAAGGAGAGATATGCCCCCCAATTTACATATCTAGGCTATGCACAGAAGAGAAGTAAAAAGAGAACTAAACACATACCCAAATGGTATGAAACTGCTGAAAGACTTGTGGTTCCATAGTTGTTTGGAAAACAAAGTCAACAGAGCTTTTCTCTGAATGCCTGGGTGGAGATGACCAGAATCTCCTAGTTTTGCACAGTTAAGATAGAGCAGAGTTTCCTTTCCTTCAACTTGGCTGTGCACATCAGTTGCTCAGATCTGAAGGCTAAACAGGCAATGATGGGGAATTACTTTGTGGCCTCCTAAGGTTAATTCACCTGTTGCAAAAGCTCCTGTAATTTTTGAGTTTCTTGTTTTCAAGACCCAGGATACTACAAGGTCATGATGCTAGTGTAGATGGCTAACGTCATAGAATCATGGAAGAGAACTCATAGGTCATCTAGTCCAACCCCCCGCCTGTAGCAGGAAATCCTCCAATAGCATCTCTGACAGATGTTTATGAACCCTCTGCTTGAAGATCCCCAGTGAAGGATTGGCCATCACCTCCCATAGCAATCTGTTCCACTGCTGAACTACCTTAACCATCAATATCAGGATTTTTTTGTCTGATATCTAACCAGAATCTCTTGCAGTTTGTACCCACTGGTTTTAGTTCTACTTTTTCCTGTAGTTTATTTATTTATTTAAGTAATTTTTATCCCGCCTTTCTTCCCCCACAGGGGGGAACTCAAGGCGGCCAAACAATTAAAAAACAATAAAACACCATTAAAATTACATATGATAATAAATAGAGATAAAAACACATTAAAATGTAATTAAAATACAATTAGATTAAAGCTAAAAACGTAGACTAAAAACGATAAAACAGAAAAGATAAAAAAGATAAAAGCCCCCCAACCTCTGCCCCCATTTAAAAAGCTTTTTTAAAATAAAAGGTTTTAAGGCTCCGCCTGAAGCTCTGTAGTGAGGGAGCTTTCCTCAGTTCTAAGGGGAGGGAGTTCCAAAGCCGGGGTGCCACCACCGAGAAGGCCCTATCTCTGGCCGCCACACCTCTCACGTCTCTTAGTGGCGGCACAGTCAGAAGGGCCCCCTCAGATGACCTTAGGTGACGGGTCGGATTGTACGGAAGAAGGCGGTCCCTCAGATACCCTGGACCCCAACCGTTTAGGGCTTTAAAGGTCAGGACCAGCACTTTGAATTCAGCCCGGAAACGAATGGGCAGCCAGTGTAGTTGCTGAAGCAGTGGCCCGACACAGTCGAACCGACGAGCCCCAGCAACCACACGGGCCGCCGCATTCTGTACTAGTTGCAGTTTCCGAACCGTCTTCAGAGGCAGCCCCACGTAGAGCGCGTTGCAATAATCTAGTCTCGATGTCACTAGGGCATGGGTCACCGTGGCCAGATCCAAGCGACTCAGATATGGTTGCAGCTGGCGGATCAGCCGAAGCTGAGCAAAGGCTCCCCTGGCCACAGCCGCCACCTGGGACTCCAGGAGCAGCTGCGAATCCAGGAGAACCCCCAAGCTGCGAACCTGCTCCTTCAGAGGGAGTGCAACCCCATCCAGAACAGGATGATATTCCAATACCCGAGTCGAGGACTTCCAGACCAGGAGAACCTCTGTCTTATCAGGATTTAATCTCAGCTTGTTCACCCTCATCCAGTCCCCCACTGCCTCCAGACAACGATTCAGGACTTCAACCGCCTCCTTGGACTCAGGAGGAAAGGAGAGATAGAGCTGGGTGTCATCAGCGTACTGGTGACACCTCACTCCAAACTTCCGGATGACCTCTCCCAGCGGCTTCATGTAGATGTTAAATAGCATGGGGGATAGAATGGAACCTTGTGGCACCCCGCACCGAAGAGGCCAGGGTGCCGAACAAGCATCCCCAGCACCACCTTCTGGGACCGGTCAGCCAGGAAGGAGTGGAACCACTGCAAAACAGTGCCTCCAATCCCCAACCCGGCCAATCGACCCAGAAGGACACCATGGTTGATGGTGTCGAAGGCCGCTGAGAGGTCCAGCAGGACCAACAGGGACGCACTCCCCCTGTCCATTCCCCGGCATAGGTCATCCACCAAGGTGACCAAGGCAGTCTCTGTCCCAAACCCCGGCCTGAAACCAGATTGGAAGGGATCCAGATAATCAGCTTCATCCAGGACCCTCTGAAGCTGAGACGCTACTACCCGCTCTACCACTTTACCCAGAAATGGGATGTTTGAGACTGGCCGATAATTGTTTAAATTTTTAGGGTCCAGGGAGGGTTTCTTCAGGAGGGGGCGAACCACCACCTGCTTTAATGCAGGCGGCAACACCCCCTCCCTCAGAGAGGAGTTCACCACCCTACCTGTCCATTCGGCCAGTCCATCTCAGGCCAATCTAATTAGCCAGGCTGGGCAAGGGTCGAGCGGGCAAGCAGATGGTCTCACACTACAGAGAATCCTGTCCACATCCTCAGGTTCTACAAGCTGAAAAGAGTCCCAAAAGATGGATAAGACAGGTGCCCCAGAGACATCGTTGGGTGTTGTTAAAGTGGCGTCCAAGTCATGCCGGATCTGGTCGACCTTGTCCGCAAAGTGTTGCGCGAACTCACCACAGCGAGCCTCCGTGTGCTCTACCACATCAGCGAGGGGGGCCAGATGGAGTAGGCCCCGGACCACACGGAAGAGCTCCGCTGGACGGTTCTCTGCGGATGCGATGGTGGTAGCAAAGTATTCCTTTTTAGCTACCACCACCGCTGCAGAGTAGGCTCGCCAGTGAGCCCTGGCCTCTGCCCGATCAGAAACGACACGAGTCTTTCGCCACCGTCGCTCTAAACGTCGACCTTGCTGTTTCAAAGCCCGCAGCTCCCCAGAAAACCAAGGAGCTGCATTTGATCTACGGCAGGGTCTAGGTCGCTCAGGAGCGATCACATCCAGGGCCCTGGTCATCTCCGTGTTCCAGAGATTGACCAAGGAGCCGGGTGAGTCGCCAGCTCTGGCAGCAGGAAAATCCCCCAGAGCCATCAGGAAACCATTTGGATCCATCAGTCTCCGGGGGCGGACCATGGAATGCAGTCCCCCGCCTGTGCAGAGGCTACCGGCTGCGATAAGCCTAAATCCCACCAGGTAGTGATCTGTCCATGGCAATGGGGTGATGGAGATGTCCTTCACATCCAGATCACCATCAACCTGCCCAGCAGTGAACACCAGGTCCAGTGTGTGCCCCGCATCATGAGTAGGGGCAGATATTCTTTGAGACAGACCCATGGTTGCCATGGAGGCCATGAAATCCTGAGCTGCAGAAGTTTGGGGTGCCTCGGCATGGACATTGAAGTCCCCCAGCACTAAAAGGCGAGGGCACTCCAACGCCACACTCGAGATCACCCCGGTCAGCTCAGGCAGGGAGACTGTTGGGCAGCACGGCGGGCGGTACACCAACAGAATCCCTATTCTGTCTCGCCCCTCCAGCACAACACGGAGGCACTCAAACCCTGTGAAACGCTGGACAGGGGACCTGGTGAGAGGGATAGAATCATGGTAGACTATCGCAACCCCACCTCCCCGCCCCTGAAGTCTTGGCAGCTGCAGCACCCGGAAACCTGGTGGACAGATCTGGGAGAGGCCCACACCTCCAGCCTCATCCAACCAGGTCTCCGTAATGCAGGCCAGGTCAGCTTTCTGGTCCACAATCAAATCCTGAACCAGGCAGGTCTTATTGTTTACTGACCTGGCATTAAGGAGCAGCAGGTTCAGACTCAGGGGGCTGCTGCTCAGGCTGCCTAAGGTCAGAGGGTTGAGGGGAGGGCCAGAAAGAGGGACAGTCTGTCTACGACTGACCCTCCTTCTCCTGTTACGGCCTGCACGACCCCTCCCACCATATCTTCCATGACCCGTCACTCTACTAATGGTGGCAGCACTCCCAGCTGACTTCCCCTCCCCTGAGCTCCCTCCAGATAGTAAACACATTATGGCAGAGCATTATAGTTTTTTCCTCTGCTTAACAGTTGTGTGGCAGAAGGAACTTGTACAGTGGTACCTCGCTTAAAAAGTGCCTCGCTTAAGAAGTGTTTCACATAACAAGCAAAATTTCCAAGAAATCTTGCTTCATTTAACAAGCAAGCGCGCTATGGGCACGCGTGCTATGCAGCCCTGACGCTCCGCAAAGAGGCTCTTTAAAAGGGCTGCTGGCCAGAGCTGCTGCCTCTAACCGCCCCCAACTTGAGGACAGTTGCCTGGGGGTGCCAGAGGCAGCTGCCCCTAACTGCCCCCAACTGTCCCCACTGACCACCTTGAACCTCCAGCAGCAGCCCAGGTAAGCTTCCCAGGAAAGTGTCTTTGATTGCACCCTCCTAACTATGTCTACCCAGAAGTTTGCCCCATTGTGTTAAATGGGGCTTACTCCCAGGAAAGTGTTAGGATTGCAGCCTACCTAGACTTCATAGGATCATGCACACTGAATGCATGTTTTGAATTCAATTCCAGTGTTTTGTCATCATTTTTACATCCAGTTGATATTTTTATATGAATATTTTGGGGGTTGTGGAACCAATCGTCTGAGTTTCCATTATTTCCTATGGGAAAATCTGCTTCACTTAAAGAGCGTTTCACTTAAAGAGCATGCCTCTGGAACGAAATAAGCTCTTTATGTGAGGCACCACTGTACATGACTTGCAGCATTCCTGGTTAGAGCTTAATCACAGACAATGGGAAGAGAACTGGTTGCTTTCTGGTGTGCTTCCAGTGATTCTAATCACTGTGAACAATATCACTTGTATAAGGGTAAAATCCAGAGTAACTATGGGGAGTTCTTGCTCCCAATAGAATAACTTACTCTGCATTCCAATATGAATTTCCCATAGGTTTTTACTAGGTGGTGCAATAACTACGGGTGCACGTAAAGTCTCTTACATGCTCCCGTAGTTACTCCGGATTTGGGGGAAAGTCAGATCATCTGAGCCTGTTGAATTTTCTCACTCTCAGTCACTGTAAAAAAAAATAAGAGCACTATCTGCCTGTATTTTCCCACTACATACTGTTCTAACATAGTTTTATATTCTAGTGGTTTTAACTTATTAAAATCATTTCAATCCTCTATAGTGCTCAAAGATTGGACTTGAGGCATTGTTTTGGGATAATAACAGTGGGATATGAAGTAGAAGACTGAACCCCACCAAGATATCCCAGGTCATTTCCCTGCATGTCCAGCTCTTGTTTTAAAAAGGTGGTGATCCAACTCCTTACAAGGATCTCTCCTAAAAGGAAAAAGATGCAGGCAGTGCTCAGTCTAAAATTGCTCTGTAGAAAGTTGGCTTTTCTTGAGTTTCAGACCACCAAGATGATTCACAAGATTTGACCATACTTGATTTTTGTTGTGGAGTTCAGAAATCCACAGTGAAGGAATGCAAGAAAAGATCTATGGAAGATTTTGGTGCTTCATCAGATTTTGATGCTTCATCAGATCAATAGAAGATTTTGATGCTTCATCAGAGAGTTTCTGTAAGAAACTCTGTAAGAACACCTCTGAGTAGAGAAAACTCTTCTGGTCATAACAAGATAGCAAGATTCATAGCAAGATTCAATCCCCACTGATTGAATTCAGATGCCTCTTGTTCCTTGGGATCCTATCACTGAATGGGATGTCTGTGCCCTTCCCAGTCCTCAAATCACTCGCCTCCCTTCATTGCCTTCTCTCATAGCCAGACCACCTCACTGGTACTTAAATGAAATTCCTTTATACTGCCTCCTTATTTTTCACGCTCCCTTCCTCCAAGGAGCACACAGCAGTGTACATTTTCCTTTCTTCTTCTTGTCGACAGCCCTGTGAGGTAGGTGAGTTTGAGAAAGTGACTAGTCCAAGGTCATCCAGGAAGCTTCATGGCTGAGGTTAGTATGAAGAGACACACCAAATTAATTTGTTTTATGTACTTATAAAATGGCTTCAAAATACCCAATTATATGTTATAATTATGTAAAGTGCCCAAATGTCAATAGGCCCAAAGGGACCAAAACAATTAGAACTGTTACTGACTCAAAAACTTTGCAAAATAATGCCTGGCGTCATTCTCTTATTCATTGTCTTTCAAACATTTGATAGAATTAGACATAATGGAACACTTTTCTATGACATTGTTTCCATAAAGGCATCTGAATCCTGTCTCCTTCCTGGTAAATATTTAATTTACGTACCATAGAACTGTTTTACTTTTGTACGGAGGGAAAATATATCCATCACAGTGTCTTCAGTCCAGATTCATGCAAGAGGAAGCTGCTCACCCTACAGTGGCTTCCCAATATACTAAGAGCACAATCCTAACCACGTCTACTCAAAAGTGAGCCCCATGGTGTTCAGTGGGTCTTACTCCCAGGAAAGTGTCTTTAGGAATGCAGCCAAAGTCAATTAATTTTATGGCAGAGTCAATTTTATGATGCTGAAGATTTTATTATATCGTACCAGCCTCCTCCCTCTCCCCAATCAATGGGATTAATATTTGCTGCAGGCTTTGATTTCAATGAAGTAAATGACGCAGGAGGAAAGAACATAAAGCCTTTCTTAGCACAGGTGATCAATTCAGTTCACACACACTTTTCTATCATGTCTGCTTTAAGGTGTTTAAAACAAGGTAATGTGATCATCATTATGTAGTTAGACTCTCAATGTAGTGCCTATGGGTTGGGCCTTCTGTTTGCAGCTCGTTCATACAGAAACGAGAAACCACAAATCAGGAAGCAGAGGCACCATGACATAGATGAATGTGCCCAGGGATTCCATTCACTCCACCCTGCTCATGAGTCAGAGAGAGAGAGAGAGGCTGGCCTGGGTGGAAAGATGTGCAGCAAATGGGGTGAGAGTTAATACAAATGTGTGTTGTGGCCTTTACCATCAGTTAAAATATTTTTGATCTCATAATTTTCCCATTGATCCCAATAGATTGCTAGAGAAGATGCTTATTCCTTGGGAGGTATTGTTGATATTTAGTAAATTCTAGTAGCGGTACATCCAGCTACTAGCTTTCAGTGGAACGTCTGCAGAGCTATATTGATACTTGCATCCAGACTGGAGGGAATAAAATGAGCAGCATCTGGTTTTTGAAGAATGGGTTTTTCCACTTAGGAAGTGGTGCACATAACTGTCTTTATTGTTGCGGGGGGAAATGTATAGGTCATTCCTTCATCTTTTGTACATTAGGTTGGAAGCATCAGTTGATGGTTGACTACATGTAGATGTCGCATAACTACAAAGAAAATAAGCCACAACTAAATTGTCTACTGATTTTAAGGGTCATGATCAACTTTTTTTGAATATCGGGTAAATATTCAAATGGGTGAAATGGGGATATGTTAACATTGTACTCTGTAATATGTTGGTCTTACATGAAAGAGAATCACATTTTCCTAGATAAAAGAATTATCTGCCGACAAGTGGGTAAAAAAAATGAAGCACTCCCTCCAGTGCTTCAGGTGACTATGTGGAATGCAAAAGCTGATTCATCCCTACCGCTGGTGCCTCCATAGTAGCAGAGGTCATATTTGTTTCTAGGATTCTAAGCATCCTAATCATCCTGTTTTCTTTTCATTTTCACTTACCAGGAGGTTACAAAGTCCCTTTGGTATTCAGAGAGAATCTTTTATGTACAGTATTTCTTTTCAAACGTTTCAGCAGTTCTAATTGTGGTTTTTAGTGATTAGATTTCCTAATCGCATAAGTGGAGGAGATATCCTTTGTCCAAATTATTTTTACTTCCCAAAAATCATATCTATCTTTGGTTTACCCAAAAAACAAAAACCCACAATCTGACAGGATAAATAAAATAAGTACCCTTCATGCAAATATTTGCAGTTTGCATGACCAGGCAGAATTTGATATGTGGTCAGTTTTTTTCTCTTCTAAGTACAAACTTCTCAGATTGTAACTGTATCCACCATTTCTGGGAATAAGTCCCACTGAATACAGTTAGACTTCAATTTGAATTGAATACATAAAATATAATTACAGTTGAATACAAATGCAATTAAATTCTGAGCAGGTGCACATAGGATTTGCTGTGAATCTTCAAATTTATCTGACTGGCAGTGGTAGTCAATAGCACTCTGCCATGGCCTTCATCCTGTCAGATGGGCTATGTTTGATTCATGAGTTTCTACCAGGAACAAGGATTTCTCAAATTTTCATCCATTAGGCCTGCAGTCATTTTTGTCAAGCTAGTCTCACAGCAATACAGATCTAGAACTTGAAAATAATATTAATGAAATCTTTTTTTTCCTTTTTTAAAAAACACCAATTTCAAGAATATCCAGTTTGTAACAAAGATTTGAGGATTCAAATGTCATTTATGCTTTCATGTTGATCTGTTATATATATTGTTTCATGATAAATGCACTCAGTTGGCCTTGGATGCAAGAAACTAGAGTTCAAGTACCACTCATGGAGATTTCTGCGTAATTTTAATAAAGGCCCAGAAGATCTTTTTAAAAACACCGGACATGGAAATTTCAAGGGATATGTTATAGAAATACATTTCATCATCTTCCTCCTGTGTTCGCCTATATACCACCAGTTCATTGTCATCTATTGGACTATCTCAGTGGCGTGGAGAGGGGAGGTTGCTGCTTGGATAACAGCCTATCCTCCATATCAATCTACCCAGGCCATCGTTCTCTGGAGAAGACACTCCAGCTTCGCATATACAGCATCGAAACAAGATGGGAAATGCTACTTTTCCCACTCAGAGCACGATACCATCGTTTTTCAAGACTGAAGGCTGCCAATGAATGATTATCATCAGTAGGCTTCTGAAGAGCACCTCTAGTTTGCATAAGAATTTCTGGTTTATGCAAAATCTCCCTAAGCAGGGGGCATTTGGGGCTGAATTTAGGAACACTGTTTTTTTCCCATCTGTCCAATCTTTTTAATCAGCCACTTTCAAACATAGGTTCCTTTAGGCAGATTTTCAGCTGTGAGGCCACCAGTTTCTTTTCCCCTCCCTATGATTCCCCGTGTTAAAGGCATCTCCCAATTACTTTGCTATTGTGAGAAGAAACTGGCAGACTAACAGTTCCAAACAGAGGCAATGTTGTAAGAAATGGGGTACAGGAATAGCAAAATTATTCCATGATCATTCCACAATTGTTTCTCTAGTGACTTCATCTGCACAAGATGAGGTTGTCGACATTTTCCAGAAAGGTTCTTGTGCCGCTTGATGGTAGAAATCAGCAGATGAAACTTGTGAGAAATTTCAGCAGGGAAGCAAGTAGTAGATCATATTTTGCATCCCAAAGGTCCAGGTTCGACTTGTTGAATCTCGAGGTGGTGCTAGGAAAGGTTGTGTCTGAAACCCTGGGAGCTGGTATCAGTTTAGTGTAGGTAGATCAGTTGTCTATGTCCTACACACACCCCTGGCAAGATGCTTCAGAAACACCTGGCTACCACCAACTGCCTACCTACTCACTTTTCCTACCTTCAGCTCCAATTTATATATATATAGGTCATTTCACAGTATAATACTCCTTTTTATTTTAGGAGAGTTCCTGGGGCACCTGTTTCCTGTGATCAGTTGTCCAGATCATGATGCCTTTTGGAGGAATTGCTGCCAAACTGGAAAGGGACCGTCTCCGTGCAGAAGGCGTGGGTGATCACCAAAATGCTGTTAAGTACCTGGGTCAAGATTTTGAGTCCCTGAAACAACAGTGCCTAGAAAATGGTGTCTTGTTTGAGGATTCCCAGTTTCCTGCCATTGCATCAATCCTTGGCTTCAAAGAGCTGGGACCTCATTCGAGCAAAACCCGTGGAATAACCTGGAAGCGCCCTTTGGTGAGTAAGGGACCCTCAGAGGACCACTCTGATTTCTTGTATTGCCTTGCAATAATTTGTCATAAGCAATTTTCATTAAAAGCCTCTTTTCTCATTGATCCAAGCCTAGCATGGTTTTTGTTTTGGCCTCACCCTGGTATTAATCACTCTGCTGGCCTTTTCCCATTATCTCATTAAGCCCTTTTCCCCACTGGAACCTCTCATTTTGCTCTCAGCAATAAATGTTGGTTGCTTTTGCCAAATTTATAATGTGTCTGAGCTCTCAAAGAATATCCTGCCCACATGGTGCAACCAAGATGCCAGCAAACTTCTGCACTTAAATAGTCCTTACGCTAGCATTTTGAAGAGTCCTGACCAGCTTTATTTATCCTTATGCCAAATGCATAGGCCCATGTTTTTGTGAGCCATTATTTCCAAAGCTCAGGGTGTGTGTTGTGTGTTGTGTGTGTGTATGCAATAAACCAACACCTTGATTTGACTTGGTCATTAATAGAGACAAGATTTTTGGCCATTAACAGGGAGAAGATATTGAACCCCAAGAGAAATTTGACACAGCAAGATGCCTTTCAAAGCAAGCATATAGGATCTATGTGAGCAGCAATTTAGGATATGAGTTGGAAATGTCACTCCTCTGTCAACACCAAACAGGATCCATTCCCAACACGGTGTCTGCTAGGACTCACTGTTTAAATGAGGGCTAGTATCTAGCCCTCTGTTGGCTGTGGTGTTCCTCAACAAAATATTCATCACATTGTGTCAGACTACACTGAGAGCTTCTATTATCCCAGTGTCTGATTTTTTTCCATTGTAGGCTGCTCTCTCCTTGAATGGAAGCATTTGGTGGGTCACTGTGAGTTACAGAAAGCTGGCGTAGATGGGCTTTTGGCCTGATTCTTCTTGTGTTAAAAGGGTTGTGCTTAGAGGGTTGAGTTAGAGACATGGGATGCTATGAACTACTGCTCTTTTTCCCTGTTCCATCCTTGCAGCTAGGCAGGGGTCTTATAATGAAGACTTCATGGACTCTTTACCTCAGATCTTTCTTCTTCTAATCCAGGGATGTCCAAACTTTTGCCAGGAGGGCCACATCATCTCTCTGACACTGTGTTGGGGGCTGGAAAATCCTTTACATTTCAAATTTGAATAAAGTTGCATAAATTTACATATTAGTGTGTTAGATACATTACAAGGCTTATCCGTGGGCTGGATGCAGAGGTCTTGCCGCAGGCTGCATTGAGGCTTCTCGTGGGCCACATCTGGCCACATCTGACCTCTGCGGAAAGGCTGGGCTTGAAGACCTCTATCCTAATCTAAAATATTATATTGCTGCAAAAAAGGCCTCTATTTCTTGTTTCTGACATTTGAGGGGGCGTTCTTTTCTTACAAAAGTCACATTGATATAGAAATGTTTCAGTATCATTTCTTCCCCTGTTGGGTATTTTCAGTGGTGCATGCACCAATCAATGGCAAAAGACTAAGGCTGCAATCCTAAAGACACTTTCTTGGGAGTAAGACCCATTGAACACAATGGGGCTTACTTTTGAGTAGACATGGTTAGGATTGTGCTCATAGAACACAGTCCTAACCATGTCTACTGAAAAGTAAGCCCTATTGTGTTAAATGGGTCTTACTCCCAGGAAAGTGTCTTTAGGATTGCAGCCTAAGTTTTCTGCTTCCTCAGCACGATTGCATGTGGTGTGCACGTACCTGATGTAGTTGTTAACCTGCTTCTGCTGATATACGAGCTATATTCAATCAGACTTTGCCATTTTTAATTAATTAGTTATTCATTTTTTCATTTTCTTTGCAAATGGCTTTGTGAACGTTCTAGTTGAAAAACGGAATATAAATTCTGTAAAGAGATTTTCATTCATGTGGTAGTTATTGTTTTTATCTGTATATTTTTCATGTTAAGATGTCTTGTGTCAGACTTTGGCTGAGAAAGGTGGGGTATAAGGTTTGTTTGTTTATGGATTCAATGTTATACATGAGACTGATTTTGAAAAATGCTCAGAAATTTCAGTTAATGTAAGGTTCTGTCACCACGCTGTTGGCTGACCAACCTTACTGTAGCTGAAAGACATACTGTATGCTCCAAACATACAGTACATATTTACATGCAGTAAAGCACCACTGAACAGGATTTGCATTTGAGTAGACATGCATAAGATTGCACTGTAGTACCAAAACACCAGAAGGATAAATGCCCTGCTACCATTAAAGGATTGAGGACTGCTTTAATTACATTTGAATGTACAACTTATATGTAACGGCAGATACATTTCTGGAGATTTGGAAGGTTTTTCTAGAGAGCACAAAAATTTTAAGCACTCTTTTGTATTTCATTTATTGTGTACTTTTTAAAAATTCACTAATAAAGAAGCAGGGGGAAGGTAATTGGCAGGCAAAAAAAAAGGATCTGTCCTATTGATTTTTCTGGGTTAATTGAAACTGCCAGCTTTAACCTTTGAAGCTATCAGCCTGATTTAGGACCTACATGTCTTCAGGACCTCTTTCACCAATGTATAGTTTCAGTGGTGGTGTGGAGTGTGGTATGATTCACTTTGTGGAGTGACCTCCACTGAGAAACTTTCCAGGCCCTGTGTATTTTCAACACCAATTCAACTCTGTTTTAATGAACCTTTTGTGACGTCCTTGATTTGACCCTATGGTTTTGCTTTTCAGGGCCATAATATGTGTTATGTTTAATTGGTTGTGTTTGCTGTGGTTACTGTTGAGTTAGTTTTATTAAGTGTTCTTGCATTTGCTTTTCTTAAAAAAAATTTATGGTGATATCCTGTCCACCTAGCAGTTTAAAAGCATGCAAATGCAAGTAGATAAATAGGTACTGCTTTGGTGGGAAGGTAATAGTATTGTGTGCACCTTTGGAATATAGTCATGCAGGCCACATGAGCAGGGATACATCATTGGACAACAGTGGTTCCTCAGACTCGTAACGGAGACTGTAACCTTTCTATATTAGGCTATTAAAATAGGATATACGCATTTAAAATAAGTACATAAATAATGCATATACCTGTCTGTAGGAGTCTGAAAAGGCAGCTGCCTCCAATCTACTGTACGCTATACTCTGATAATAGCCATTCAGTTTGATGCTGAAGTATAATTATATATAGTTTGACATTATAAGTATAGTCAACATAGAAGGTAACAATGCTCTAGTGTGGACTTGCATTACAAGTACATGAACTTTTACAAATTGGGCTGCTTCAGCAGCATGTGTTATGTTTGATACCTAGCCTCGGGTAGTATTATAAATTTATATATATAATAATATATTTTATATAATAATCTCTTCTGGGCAGTGTTCAACTGTTTTTCATTAGTCATTGAGTACAATTTTTTCCCCTTCTGGACCTGCTTTCCCAGACAAAGTTGTTTTTGGTTATTGGTTTTTTTAAAAAACACCAACTGCTGCAAAACAGTTATGCCTTCCCACCCAACTCCCAGGTAGTTGAAGATCAGTCTTTACTCCATTCCATGTATACATGTGCTGGATCAGTGACCATCATTGTTGGATTTGTATTTTAATTATGTCTTGTTCATGGTACTGTACTATATTTGAGGTTCCAGTAAACATTGTGCATTTCTGTATTCCATTATGCATGTCTGAAAACACTGAGGTTCCACACCAACTGCTTATTTCATTTGTCATTCCTTCTGTAGGAAATTGTGGATGACCCTCAGTTTATTGTTGGAGGTGCCACAAGGACAGATATTTGTCAAGGTGCTCTGGGTAAGTAATGTGTACTGTAATGTTTATCCTTCAGATTATAGGGATTGATAAGTAACAATGATCACAACTGAGTTGCTTGATAGTTTTGTTTCTGATCCAGTTAAGGCATGAATGGTAAGGGAACTGAAGTTATAAATTGAGTTGTTACAATGTAGTATAACTTTACATTGTGCCAACTTAATCCAAACATTTCAGTTCTTGCTGAATTCTTCATGCATTCAAGAATTGTAGCTAGTACAGCCCAAAAGGCTGTACCAGAGAGTAGAGCTCCAGGGTCTCTGTATCATTTGGAAAATCTTAAAGGATAATATATTTCATTTCTTCCCTGATGTCTCCTGGTTGCAACCCTCTTTCTCTTGGTTCATACAAAAGTAGCAACAATCTCCATGTATTTGAATTGCGCAACAGAGTGGAATACCAAATGGGAAAATCTTTAGTTCTTTCTCCCTGCATGCAAGATGTGGGGTAGGTTGTAAAAATTGAAATCTTTTGCCTAGATTGACAAAAAAGCAGACACCTCCATTAATTTTCGGATGGGTACAACTTTTTCCCATGTGCAATTAAAGGTGACAGTCCTATCTAGTTAACATGAGAAGCAAAACAGTATCAATTAACACAGAATGCAGAAAATGCCAGTTTGGAATTCACATGCTGAGAATAGGAGTCTTTTTCACACTAGCCATTTCACACGTACCTGCACTTAGATGTAACTATGTGTATTCTGCACCATGAAAACTCAGATGTGTTCTAGGAAAATGTAACATTTGTTCTTATTTGGCTATGTTAGAAGCTGACTTAAGATTACAAGAGCTGGGAATTTCTCCCCTAAAATTTGGGAACTGGCACAAAACAGGAAAAAGGTACAGGGATGAGCAAAAAGTGGTCTCCGTGGGTAGAGATGGGGCTGTATCTAAGTGCTAGAGCCCATGCTTTGCATTAAAAGGGTTTGCATCAATCTCCAGAAAGCCCTGGAAAAGCCTCTTCTTTGAGATCCTGGGTTGTTGCTGCTAGAAAGTGATAACAATGATCTCAGTGGACCAGTTGCATCATGTATATTATTAGTCCAAATGGGCTAGCCACCAGTTAACAAACCTTGAGCACAATCCTAACCATGTCTATTCAAAAGTAAGCCCCGTTGAATTCAATGGGCCTTACACCCAGGAATTGTGTCTTCAGGATTGCAGCCATAATCTGACAAACTCAAAAGTATATGTGACATTATGTATACGGGATGTGTACGGAACTCAAAAAATGCTGAAATGTTAACTATATAAAAGTTGAGGGGGGAAAGAGGCAGGAGGTAACAACTGCAGTCCAGCATGTTGTGACTTCTGAAAGTTGGTCCTCAATCTCAACAAGTAATTGTGTGTTGGCTGCCAGGGAAGCAAGTCACAAGGAGGAGACACCTACGGCTTTGGAGTTGCTCTGGTGATGGTGGCACAACGGGGGTGCTGTGTGTGCATTCTGAGGTATTATTATGAGTTGTCATATGCCATATAAGGCATCCTTTCTTAGAGTTTTCAAAGCAATCCAGACAGGGCTGTTGACTTGGTGGAGAAATCTGTGACTGATGGCTTTCTATCCCTTCTGTACTGCAATGGGAGAAATTATTCCTGTATGTAGCGCTTTTCTGCCTCAGAGTTCCAAAACAATTGGAAGTCCTATATCTATTTATGTACGTATGTTCGCCTGCGGGTAGCTGCACTGTTTCCGTACTGCAACAGCCTAATGTGTTTCGGGAGGAAGGAAGCAAGCAAGCATGTTCTTCTGAATGACATGAGCATCTGAGTGATGTCCATAAAGCTCTCCTCACTTAGTTATGCCAGAAAAAGTCTTCACTCGCAAGGGCAACGTGTTGGGCCTGGTTTGCTGAGGAGTCGTATTGTCTGTGTGGCCATTTTCTCCACATTACTGGGTGGCCCAATCACCCACTGAACAAAAATTCTTGTAGGGAGACGATGAATTGGGGGAATATATGGCCATTTTTAATGTTAGTTTGGGTTTGGCCTAGGCAGGTAACAACACTAAAAAAGGGAAATGATATACAGTAATAAAAAATATAGTGTCTGCTAAGACAAAGATTGGCCAATTGCCACATACAGCATCCTTTCACTAATGGAAAAAGTCTTGTAATGCTTTCAAAGCATATTCATATTTTATGGTGCAGTCACCTCAAAACGCCTCAGTGCTTGCTTTTATCTTATGGATGTTATTGTGTCAATTTTGAGCAAGAGAGCACCCTCACTGATTTTCACACTCATGCTCGGGTGTAGGAGAAGCAGTTTTTTTTCTGTTAGGATTCTGCAGGTTTCACAAGAAGAATGGGTTTGGAGCACATAGGAATAAAGTCTTGGATAATATTTTTCACTAGCAAGGATCTTTAGATGTTGTCCCCGGATATTGAAACCGGTCTGGTAAAGGGTTTCTGTAAAAGTCCAACAACTCTTCCAGTATGGAAGCATAAATACAGTGGCACCTCATGTAACAAATGCCTCATGTAAAGTATGTTTCACGTAACAAACAAAAATTTCTCTAGGATTCTGCTTCATGTTACAAACTATGCATCGTGTAACAAACCCACTTGTTGGCAATTGGGGCAGACGCACTGGCCAGCAGCCCTTTTAAAAGCTGCTAGCCCATAGCACGGCTGCCCATAGCAAAAGCAACACTTCCATGCTGTGGCCGGGCGTCTGCTGGGCAGAGGGAGAGAACAGCAGTGGAGAAGAGGGAAGCAACTCAGGGCTAGCCAGAACGGAGCAGGGGAGAGAGAGGCTCAGGATGAAGAGAAGGAGAAAGTGGGGAGACACTTGGAAAGTGTCTTGGATTACAGAAGAAAGTGTCTTTGATTGCAGACTCCTAACCATGTCTACCCAGAAGTAAGCCCCATTCTGTTAAATAGGTTTGCTCCTAGGAAAATGACTTTAGGGTTGCAGCCTAAGTAGACTTCATAGGATCATGCACACTGAATGCATGTTTTGAATTCAATTCCAGTGTTTTGTCATCATTTTTACATCGTTAATATTTTTATATGAATATTTTGGGGGTTGTGGAACCAATCGTCTGAGTTTCCATTATTTCCTATGGGAAAATCTGCCTCATGTAAAGAACGTTTCACGTAACAAACGTGCCTCCAGAATGAATTAAATTTGTTACTTTGAATGCTTTCAACTGACACAACTGTAGTGATACTGGAACTTATGAGTTGTAAGGAATTTCATTGATCCTCAGGTGACTGCTGGTTGCTGGCTGCCATTGGCTCCTTGACCCTCAATGAAGACCTTCTGCATCGTGTTGTGCCTCATGGACAGAGCTTTCAGGAAGACTATGCAGGCATCTTCCACTTCCAGGTAAGTTTAATGAGGGGGCTACTCACTTTTACCATTTAAAGTGCTTAGTCTAAATTCTGCTGACAAATCATACATTATGAAAACCATTAAAGCCACCAGAAGAACCCATGCATGAGATGTAGCATTATTGTTAAAGAGACATGTACCCTACTTAAGCCTATTGTGCCCAGCCTTGTTTGGTGCAACAGGGATCAAATGTGATGAGAGTTAAAACAAACTACTCTATGTTTATGCTGCCCTAAAGCGTACTAACTGTTCCTCTGTTTCACCTAGATCTGGCAGTTTGGTGAATGGGTGGATGTTGTGGTTGATGATCGGTTGCCAACCAAAGATGGAGAACTGGTATTTGTGCACTCAGCAGAGTGTCAAGAGTTCTGGAGTGCTCTGCTGGAAAAAGCCTATGCAAAGTGAGTGCTGCTTTTGTGGATTATGCACATTGGCAAAGGGACTGAGAGTATCTTCATGGGTGCAGCCCCCAACCTGTGCATACTTTTTTGGAAAGCCATCTTCTGTCTTTGTGTTCTTTAGTATAACTCCCCCCTTGCTAGATTTTCACATGTGGCAGCACAACATGTGAGCAGGATCTTGGAGTTGCTGTGGATCACAAGCTGAACATGAGTCAGCAGTGTGATGCTTCTGTGAAGAAGGCAAATGCCAAGTTAGGCTGCATTAAGAGGACTGTAGCTTCCAAGTCGCGAGAAGTTCTAGTTCCTCTTTATTCAGCATTGGTCAGACCTCACCTTGAGTACTGTGTTCAGTTCTGGGCAACTCACTTTGAGAAAGATGCAGCCAAACTGGAGCAAGTCCAGAGGAGAGATAAGAATGATCAGTGGGATGGAAGGGAAGCCCTACGAGGAAAGGTTGGGGGAACTGGGGATGTTCAGCCTGGAGAAGAGAAGGCTGAGAGGAGATATGATTGCCCTCTTCAGATACCTGAAGGGCTGTCATAGGGAGGAAGGGGCTCATTTGTTCTTACCTGTCTCTGAAAGCAGAACTAGAACCAATGGGTAACTGCAAGAAAGGAGATTCTGGTTGGATATCAGGAAAACATTCCTGACAGTGAGGGAAGTTCAGCAGTGGAACAGATTGGAGAGGGAGGTGGTGGCCTCTTCCTCACTGGGGATCTTCAAGCAGAGGCTTGACAAGCATCTATCAGATATGCTCTAGGAGGATTTCCTGCTACAGACAGGGGATTGGACTAGATGACCTCCTGCATTCCTTCCAACTCTAAGATTCTATGATTCTGGGGATCAGCAGCCAAGGTTGAAGGCTATCCTATTAACTCTCAGTTCTCTCTGATATACAGGTTGAATGGCTCTTATGAAGCCCTCTCGGGGGGCAGCACCACTGAAGGCTTTGAGGACTTCACAGGTGGTGTGGCAGAAATGTTTGACCTCAAGCGGCCACCTCGTGACTTGGCTAGGATCATTTGCAAGGCTCTTGAGAGAGGATCCCTTCTTGGTTGCTCAATTGATGTAAGGATTTGTGAAATGCTTTGGATTTTGAATATGAATGGGAACCAGTTGCTTTCCTTATTTGGGTTCATATTTTGGAGATCTGTTGTGAGGAAAGGTGTAAGCAGAAGGGAAATTTGGAAAGTGTAAGTTGGCCAGAGAAAACAGTAGAATTGGCCGGAGCAGAGGTATCCAACTTTAAATGATATAGTTCCTAGACCTTTATCAAATTGTGATAAAGAGTCGGGAATTTCAGCAGGTACAGCTTCTCATTGCGCAGATGACGTTACACGTGCTAAAATACCCCCTTCTATACAATTGTTAAAAGGTCCAGAAGCCCTAAATTTAAAAGTTTGGACATTCCTGGAATGGAAGATTACTTGAAATTGAGACAGAAAGTTTTGAATCTTTCTGTGCCTAGAGACATTTGGTTGGTATCCCTTAATGGAAGAAATGTGTATTTTTTTCTACTTGTGATTTTGAAGTCTGGGAGATGCATAGCTGTTATATACAAATGCTGGCTGCTGTGAGAGTTGGGGTGAAATCCAGAATAACTACGGGGAGTCCTTGATCCAGTGTAAGAACAATTTGCTCCGGATTGTAATATGAATTTCCCATAGGTTTTCACTAGGTGGTGCAGTAACTACGGGTGCTTGTACTGTCTCATACGTGCTCCCGTAGTTACTCTGGATTGTGCCCTTAGACTTAATTGATCATATTCCATGATGTTTGACTCTTTTATTTGCTTTTCCACTGTCAGTGTTTCCTACGTATATTATTAGGGGAAAAACTAACAAGGTTTGCATTCAGCTGCATGCCAGCCTAAGTGCAAGAAAAATCATGGTTTCCAATTGGGAGAGAAAAATGCCCCAAATCCTAATGCATTACTTCCAGTCCCCATCCCCAATTTAATTTCTCTATTTGCCTGCTCCCATGCTTTTTATATGTTTCTATAAACTCATTTGTGAACTGAAATTAAAAAAATTGTTCCAACTTACTGTGAAATAAGGCAGTACAGCCTCTGACAAAAAGGATTCTGAGCTTCTTCCCAAATACATTGCAGTCTGGAGAATGACTGCTAGTTTGTGAACAGTTATTGCTATTTGTGTAACACAGTTTGCATATTCTGAATTTTGTAAATGCCGCAGTACAGGTGGTGAATATTTTGTACTTAATCTACAGTATTCTTATTATGAAGAATACAGTTGGCCAGCAGCTGTTGCCCTCCATTAGGGGGAATTAGTCTCCCTTGGGAGAACTCTTGGAAGTGCATATGTTAAACATGCTTGCTTTTCGGAATGTTTAAAAAAATAAGTAAATATAAAGATGAAATATAAAATTTGTGGATCACCCAAATTTTCAATAGTTTTTTTTCACTTCAAAGTTTCCAGCTGACAACTAGTCAGGACTGCAGCCAAATGTCGAGACATTGTTTGCCAGTCTTCCTAATTTAGAGGCGGAAACTTAAATTCAGTTTTGATGACCCAATGACCAATTATGTATCTTTTTGAAATGAATGGTCTATTTGCGTCCTCTTTCTCAACACTACAAAAGGTCTTTTGAATTCGGACAAATTGTAGCTAGTGATGGTGCCAAACTATGGACAACTGCTGGGATGTTATGTTTGGCATCCATTTTGTTTGTAAGGAGATAATTTTCTTCTCTGAGAATCCAGAAGTGTGTAGTTAGAAGTCCTGAGGTTAGTAGTCCCTCGTTAGTAGGAAGAAGAAGGCTGAAGCATATTGACCCAATACCACATGTTTTCTCTTCTTAGATCACAAGTGCATTTGACATGGAGGCAGTTACCTTCAAGAAACTAGTGAAAGGCCATGCCTATTCTGTTACAGGATTTAATAATGTAAGTCTTAATGAGGGGAGGGGCTGATCTCCCAAGGGTCCAACCAAGTTGAGTTGGTGGTGGTTGTCTAACCTCTGGGCTTTTTAGGTGGACTATCGTGGCCGCCAGGAGCAGCTCATTCGCATAAGGAACCCGTGGGGTCAGGTGGAGTGGACTGGAGCCTGGAGTGACAGGTGGGTTTAACATGACTGCAAGTATGTGCAGAATGTGACTTCGAAATCTATTCCAGATTTTGACTGGTTCAGTCTCTAATGGCCAAATAATTAACTGGAACTAGCTGACTGGAATATCTCTTGCGAGCACTAAAAGATTTTCATTGGCTGCCAGTTTGTTTCTAGGAACAACTTAAGACTTTAAATTTAGATTAGAATTTAGGGCTTTGTAGGTCATCTGGAAAACTGCCTAATTCCATCTAAATGTGCCCATTCATAAAGATGGGCAGCAGATGCCAGCTCCACGTGCTTGTCACAGCAGAAACCTAATCAGTAAGGATACCCCAGATGTGGAATATCCCCAAGGATGAACAGCTGGTGCCATTTTTTTAAGTTTCTAGTGAAAAAATACTCCAGATAAGTTTGTTTCAGTTTTATAGCTCCTTCTGTCAGCTATTTAATTGTTATAGCTGATTGTACTGCAGCAGTACCACTTAGTGAATGCAGAGTTACCACAGATTTTAGATTAAGAGCCCTTTTAGGACTTGGATCCATCAGCTATTAATTAGCTATTAATTTTTTTCATTTTCTTATACTGTAGATAGATAGATCTGAGGGAGTTGCCATCTGCCAAGGACCTTGGATGACCTTGGTTTTCCTCCTCAAAAATGAGCTTTCTTCCTGACTCCCCTCCTCTTTTTCCTGCCACTACCAGTTTTATGGCAGTGATTCTCCCAACGGTCACCAGTTAGAAGCTGCTATCTATTTTTCATCTCCCCAAATGTCTTTATGAATGTAACTACTGTATGTTGTTCCATAGAATTCTTGCGAACTAAACTAAAAGACTGATAACATTCACAAGGGCATTTGTGCAGGAAAAACAGTGGTCACTAAGATATCAGCCTCATTTCACTAAGCTGAGACGTTGGCTTCCACTTCACAAACTGCAAATAGGATGACAGAAGCTGAGCTTGTTTTGGCTCAGCATTTTCGTATAACTTCTTGAATGATATTTTTCCATGGAACTGGTTTGCTTCTTGTGTGTTCCCAAAGGGTAAGAAGTTAGTGTGATCTAGCTTTATGCTGCTTCTTAGATTGCTGCTCTGTTATATGATTTCTGGTTATATTGGGAATTCACAGCCTGTTCAACATACCCTACAATCCAGAGTAACTATGGGAGCACATAAGAGACATTTACGTCAACATAGGTATGGCACCTCCTAGTGAAAACCTATGGGAAATTCATATTGGAATCCAGAGTAAGTTGTTCTTACACAAGAGCAAGGACTCCCCGTAGTTACTCTGGATTGCAACCATAGTCTCCAATATAACTTATTTTTCTGCTGCCATTTTAGCTCTTCTGAGTGGAATGAGGTGGATCCTGATCAAAGGGACGACCTACAGCTGAAAATGGAGGATGGTGAATTTTGGTGAGTTGAGATTCATGGAACTGTTAATTCAGATTATGCATAATCTGCATAACAGGCTCTTGATGAGCATATTCAGAAGTATTTAATATGAATTTATTGCTTCCTGAAATATACGTCACTTTCATGTGTTTCACAAAAGTGATTAAAGAATAACTGGGAGAGAGGTATTTTGGCTTGATGTTATCCCAACTACTGTATTTGGCAGTAGTATTTGGTTGATTATGCTTATATTTGCTCTCAAACCTATCTCTGTAGCTTTGTTGTTACTTTTCTCTCTACAGGATGGCTTTCAGAGATTTTTTGCGTGAATTCTCCAGGCTGGAGATCTGCAATCTAACTCCAGATGCTCTCAACAAGGAAGACATGAGCAACTGGCACACCACTCTGTATGAGGGCTCTTGGCGCCGGGGTAGTACAGCTGGGGGCTGCAGGAACCATCCAGGTAATTCTAAGCCCTCTCTTCTTCCATTGTCCTCTTTTTTAGCATCAGTAGACTAGCAAATTGATCTGAGGTGCTTCTGGGTATGTTCACATGCAAATATAAAGCAACTGGGAGCCATTGGATGCTCCCATGCTACCCCCTGCTCCTACAATAGTCGATGGGAATCTGAGGAACTCAGCTTTTTCTGTGTTGTGCTATGTCAACAGCATAGTATGGTTATATTCCATGTAACCAAGATGCCTTGGTGGTTGAGGAAAACCAGCGTCATCTTTTGTTTCCCTTGATGTCATGTAGTGGGTCTTCCTCATACCAAGAGATGCACAGCATCCACACAGTCTGTCTTTTTGTCTTGCAGCTACATTCTGGATTAATCCACAGTTCAAAATCAAGCTCTTGGAAGAAGATGATGACCCAGAGGATGATGAGCTAGCTTGCAGCTTCTTAGTGGCCTTGATGCAAAAACACCGGCGAAAAGAACGCCGTGCTGGAGGAGACATGCATACTATTGGCTTTGCTGTCTATGAGGTAACTTTTCATGGCCTCTAAGTCCCTTGAGCAGTACAGCTTGTCAGGAACAGTTTCCTAATCATACATTCTCTATTTCTCTTTGTCTGTAGGTTCCTGAGGAGGTATGTCTCAAGTCACCAAGAACTACTATGGATTTTTGTGAGAATGTCAAGCTCAGAGCTGGCTGGAAGGGGCTGAGCCAGAGACTTTTTTGATCCCTAATTATTCTGGAAGGAATATTAAAATACATAAAGAATATAAAAACATTCCTGCTTGAGATTATATAATCCTGATGTGCATACAACTCTACAGAGCTTTTCGATTGCTGCAGTAAGAATTAATTTGTATAGTCAAAGCTCTGCGTACACTGCATCAGAGAAAAAATAAATTCACCAAAATACACGTTTACCTTAATTTACATAATAGAAGCTTCATAATTCATGTTTTCATATATTTGGGGAGCCCCATTTTTTGTGAAAATATCTACCTTTCTGTGACTGTTTTAAGGAAAGGGAGCTGATTCCCAGAATCTGCTCTTCTATATTGTGCTTGGACTCTGAGTTATTTGTGTCTATAGGGCTGTGACACATGGGCAGTTTGTCATTTGGGGACAAACCCAGCTTTATGGCTGTACAATACACTAGAGTTGTTTCTTCACAGTTCCAGGGCTGTCAGAGTGTTCACCTGAAGAAGGATTTCTTCCTGAGAAACCAGTCTCTGGCACGCTCAGAGACCTTTATCAACCTGAGGGAAGTGAGCAACCACATTCGCCTACCCCCTGGCGAGTACATCGTAGTGCCCTCTACCTTTGAGCCAAACAAGGAAGCTGACTTTATCCTGCGGGTCTTCACGGAGAAGCAGTCAGACACCATGTAAGTGTATGCACTGTATGAGCTACTGTAAATTTACATTGAGTAGTTGGAACCTGCTTGTGATCTCTCCAGGGAGATTTCTATATCTTTAAAACTTTTTAAATTATCAGTAGACCTCCCTGCTCAGCATAAAAGGGAGGTGCAGAAAGTATACCTTTTGACAACGGATACATGACTCAAGAAATTATTTTAGAAAAAAGATGAGCCCAAATGCTATAATCTCCAGTGTGATTTTGCATTACTTTGCAGCACAAGAAAGTTGTTGAAGGTCAACAGCCCTTCCTCAGGCTCTAAGTGGGCAGCAATAAGAGTGAACCTCATTTCTCCAAAACTCTTTACTTTCTCCCCTTTCTGACCATTTTTTTCTTCCTTGGAGTCCTTCCTTAAAATGTGTGTTGCTTCCACAGAGAGCTGGATGAGGAAATCTCAGCAGACCTGCCAGATGAGGTAAGAGACCTCAAACCCCATCCTGAGTGATGATGCTGTTCACACTATGCCTCTGATAAACCCTGGGATGTGCCGCTGTGCCTCTGTGTTGCTGATAAGCCCTGGGATGTGCAGATGGCATAATGGAAACTAGCACTTTACCATTTATTTTTGCCACCTATTTACTTACCCACCTGCTTTAGAGCACAATCCTAACCATGTCTACTCAGACGTAAGCCCCATTGTGTCCAGTGGGTTTTACTCCCAGGAAAGTGTCTTTAGAATTGCAGCCTATGTCAAAGCTTGCTGGTTATTAATCTAACTTAAGAAATCAGGGTGAAAGATGGAGGGGCGGGGAAGGAGGAGAGTCAGCTGTATGGTATTAGGTAATGGTCAAGTGGCAGTTATGAGTAAAGAGTCATTATCCATAATTCCTGCACTGCTCTGATAACTTTCACAATCCTGGGCTTACTTGGGAGAGAACTTGGAAAACCTGGGACTCAGTTATGTAACCCTTAGATGACCAACCAGATTTATTGACCGGCAATTAAAATTTATGCAAATTAGGCTATTTTTAGGTGGTCATTTAAGTTAACTTGCTTTTCCTGATTGGTGTCTCCTCAGGAAGAAATATCTGAAGATGATGTGGATGAAAACTTCAAGAACATGTTTCAGCAGCTTGCAGGAGAGGTAAGTGCTGTGACTATGAATACAAGTGAACAGAATATAAATCCTTTTTAGGATCATGCCAGAATCACTTATTTTCTCAGTCTTATCTATTTTGCAGAGTAACCAGCTATGTTTAACCATTCAATAGAAGAAGTAATTTTGACAGGGGCAGCTTTTTAAGCCCTTCCATGTTGAGCTGTACCTTCCAAAAATTTCCTCTTTTATACAGAGTTTAAAGGAAGAGGCACTCTGTTCTTCTTTTTAACCAGTCACCCTTGCCTCACAAAGTTGTTGAAGGGGGAAAGGAACCAAGTATAGAACCGGGAATTGGGGAGGTGGGCAAGAGTTGGGGTAAAAATCAGAGTGACCATATAGAATGGAGGATAGGGTGCCTGTACCTTTAACCATTGCATAGTAAAGGGAATTTAGGAAGATTCAATTCAACATAGAAGGGTTTAAAAAGTAGCACCTGCCTCAATTTCCTCTTCTATGCAATGGTTAAAGGTATAGGCACTCCATCTTCCATTCTATTTGGAGAAAAAAAGGAAAAAAAGAAACATATAACTGAAATCATGTTAAGTGAGCAATGATGCACCTTTTAAAGTGGTGATTCTTTCAGAACTGAGGAAGCACTATGCCTGTTCACCCCATTCCATTTGGGGGATAGGGAATTGTCACGTTATTCCTTTTGCTATATAAACTACTTAATTTTATATTCTTGTGAGGGTGATGGAGGTTGATTAGAATGAGATGTTCCTAACTAGAAATTGACCAGAGATAATGTTCATGTCTATGACCTTGATATCATTTCCTGAACTATCTTAACAAGACACTAGAAGCCTATCCAGTAAGGCTTGTGCCATGATTGAGAAGGAATAAAAGAAAAAGCATTTCCTAGAAAATGGCCCCAGAAAAGAAAAATGGCCCCAGAAAATGACTCTCTCTACAAGTTTTAGAGCTTTAAATAAAATTTGTGGGCTCTGTTTCCCAAGAGGTCCTTGACTGTACTTCTTTCATCTTGCCGTTAGGACATGGCCAGGCTGCTTTTGATGCATCATCCTGATGCAAGCAGAAGTGTCTAATGTTCTCCTCTCTCTTCCTTCAGGACATGGAAATCAGTGTCTTTGAGCTCCGGACTATTCTGAACAGAGTCATTGCCAGGCGTAAGTGCTCCTTGTTCAACCCTCTGCTCTGAAATACGCAGCAATGGCTTCTTCATCTATCCAATCAGAGTGCTAATTTGAAAAAATAGCTTCCTAGATAACTATTCTTCTCTTTCCTCCTGCTCCCAGATAAAGATCTGAAGACAGATGGGTTCAGCATGGATTCTTGTCGCAGTATGGTCAACCTGATGGATGTATCCTCCCACTGTGGAGAGGGTGATAGGGAAGAGGTTTCTTATCAAAAGAAACCAAGAGGCATATTAGTATAAGAGATTTTCAAGCTAAGGTGTTGCTGCAGGAAAGAGTGGTATTTCAGTCCAAGTACCTATACGTGTGATGGCCATTAAGAGAGAGAGTCTGCTCCTAGCTAGAAGTGTTTGTTTCCAGTGGATACGATAGGATTATAATCTAAACCTTACTTAACACATGGACTTGCTTCTGAGTAAAATTAATAATACCATTTTTAAACACCTCTATTTGTAACTTAGGAAAGTTGCATAAGAGCATTTCTTCTGAGTTACAGGCAGTCCAATCCTAAACATCCCTGGAGTCAAGCAGGCTGGCTAGCTTGCACCACATCCAGAGCAGGATTGCAGCTGTCAGCGGCTACGTTTGGGGCAAGAGGAATTCTTTCCCCATGCACTTTTTTTTAGTTACAGATTTTTATTGTGTTTTCTATTTCAGGTATTGGTTAAATTAAGACATGTAGAAAAGGGTTACATAGGTACACACATAGGGGCCAATGTTGCATATCCATATGCAACATTGGATATGCCAATGTTGCATATCCACTATTATCTTCTATTTCATCAAAAATCTCCACTTAGATCGATCAAATTACACATTTTACCACCTAAATTCATCTTAATATCCATATATTCCAAAACTCATCATCTATATTCATACCTAGCACATTTAAAATATAATATCTATCTTCAAGAATTCTAATCTTATAATAAGGTACATGATAAAACATCAAACTTCAGTGCCTTTTTCTTAATCTTTTGCTACACATTTCCAAATGTACTTCTATGCTTTCACTAAAAGATTTTTACTCTCCCATCCTTCTTCATTTTTCAGTCAACATTAACTTTATTAAAAATAAACTTTAAACCTTCATTTATCTACTTCCGCTGATCTTTTATATAACTATTCTAGGACTCAAACTCTACTCCTTGGTTCTTTTTTATGCCATTGTTATATTCTTTGTTTTTTTGTTTTCTTTTCCTTTCCTTCTTTTTTCTTCTCTTTTTCTATTCTTCACAAATATGTGGCAGCTGCTTATGTTCATTTTGTTCGTCTGATACCTCAGTTTTCTTTGTAGGAGTCAGAGTCACAATTCCCTTTTCTGGATTCCCCATGCACTTTGAATGACATTGCAGCAGCCCCTATCAGACTGCTCAGATCTTTGTCATTTCAATAAGTGTTGCAAATCGAAGCAGCCCAGAGGCTGGTCCTGATGGTCCAGAACTGGGGATAGAATCTGGCCCGTGTGCCAAATCCCAGACCCCCCAGCATGCTTGCTCATGGTCCGTCTGCTGCTTGCCCTCCCCCTGCTCCAAAACCCCTGTCCCCAAACCCCACACCAACCTTGGTACATGTCCTTTGGCACAGTGGCACTGGAGGCAGCATCTGAAGACCAGCATTCATCTATGAGCTTGTGAATCATTACAGAAGTCCCTTATAGCAATTTTGAGACACAGTGAGGCTGGCACATTGGACATGCACCAGACTATCTTGGGAAGAGAATTGTGCCCTTTATTATGCAACATCACTAAAGAATTTAGCCCATGCTGCTGGAAGAAATTGATGGGATGAATTTGGTAAACCTGGAATCCAACTAGCCCTTGTGATGGGGGCATAACAATCTGTGTTCTGACATCTACAGTATTTCTGTCTATCTACAGTATCTATCTACAGACATCTTCATCAGCTTTGAGAAACTAGTTTTTGCTTTTTGCTTTTTAACTGATTCACCACCTTCTTCCCAGACTGTGAATGGATCTTTTTATTTTTTTAATTTCCTTGACTCATCTGCTCTTCAGAAAGATGGCAGTGCTCGCTTAGGCCTCATAGAGTTTCAGATTTTGTGGAACAAGATTAGAAGCTGGCTGGTAAGAGCAGCAAGCTTGGCTTGCCAGTATATTTATAAGTGGTTATTTGGGGTATGGCAGGAAAGAGATTAAAAAACAAATGTAACTTTGGCTTCTCTTCTTTTATCTTGGCAGACTCTCTTTCGTCAGTATGACCTGGACAAATCAGGAACCATGAGTGCTTATGAGATGCGTCTGGCTTTGGAATCGGCTGGTAAGGCTGGCAGGGGAAATTGTAAGAAGTCTTGATTGGGCAGTGTGTTGCCCAATTTTCTTATAAATTCACATTTGATTTTGCTACCTACTCTGAAACCCCACAACAGTAGTCAGTGTAGTTAGTCAACATCCAGGGAGTGCAGAATATAAACAGGGTTGAAACGTCTAGAATCAAAAGGCAGAGTACATGAATAATGCCAGCAGCTGGAGAGAGGGCCCTGCCTCTCACACTGACTTTAGTGCTTATGCCTGGTTGATACATTCATTGACTGTATCTGGAAACTATGGTCAGAAGCAGAAACTATGATCAGAAGCAGAAACTTTACTTAATGATTTGGGACAAGATAATTATTCAAGACCAAATCCCTCCTGGAATTTAGACAATAACTGCCTTTTACGCAGTTAAAACTAGGTCTAATCCCAGACACTCTGTGACAGGTCAAATTAGACTGTTGCCAGAGAAATGGCATGTTTATATACAGTTATATGCTTTTCCACATCCCGATCTGAGATTAAATAGTGCCATTTACCTGAGAATAAGCCCAACTGAATGCAGAAGGATTTACTTCTGAATAAACATGCATATGATTGCTTGGAAAATCCTTTTTTCAGGACACACTAGTTTGTGTGCTATCCAGCCACTAACTGAGGCAGATTCTTTCTTTCTTTCTTTCTTTCTTTCTTTCTTTCTTTCTTTCTTTCTTTCTTTCTTTCTTTCTTTCTTTCTTTCTTTCTTTCTTTCTTTCTTTTGCTTTCTAGCAGACTAATGTTCTCATCTTCCCACTTTTTTTTAGGATTCAAACTAGACAACAAGTTGCACCAGGTGGTAGTGGCGCGCTATGCAGATGAGTCACTGGGTGTGGACTTCGACAACTTTGTCTGCTGCTTAGTCAAATTGGAGACAATGTTCAGTAAGTGTGGGTGTGGCTGTGCCATCTGCAGGGGCATCTAGCAAGTTCAGTGGCAGGCTGAAATGCACCATGCCCATGTTGCTTTGGAAATGATAGCAGCTGTCGCTTGTTAGCTTGGTTGGAAAGAAATACTATGGATATAGATAAGAACTGGATATTTAGTCATCCAGCTGGAAAGAGTCTGTCCCTTAGGGGAGAGAGAGAAGCAGCAACCCACTTTTGCCAGAATACCACAGGAGGTGGACTTGGGCCTGCCAGCCTTCTGGAAGTTGATATCTTCCTCGGATAATGATAGAGGAGGAAATTGGCATTGTCCCCCTACATGAGTTGTTAGTTCTTCTGCTGACTATACTAAAAAGCTTCTGACATAGGTTTGAATTGAGGTGGACATGTTTAGTCTTTACTGTGTGATAGTATGTTAACCAAATATATAATGATTTCTCATGGTCAGTCCTCACCTAGTCATAGGACCCAGAACCAAAAGAGAGAGACCCAGAACCAAACAGAACTATGCTTTGAAGAAAGTCCCTCTTTGGCAGACCAGAACTGAGAGGTCTTTTGATTCCTACAAAGACAACCCTAACCCAGTTTATATTAACTTGTCCACTGCTATCAAGCCCTTGGAAAAACTGAAATTTACAGTGGTCAGCAGATGGCAGACTTTATATACTGTGCATTGTTGGAGATCAGTGTGGAAGGAACTATTTTAAGGAAACATTTGAATTGAAAATCTTGTTGCTAAGTATACCTACTATTATGCTTACACTTCCTATCCTTTGAGGAAGTGACTCACAGCGACAGGATCACTTTTGTGGTAGCAACATATCTGTGGAAGTCCCCTAGGTTTATTCATCAAGAGCCAACTAGGAACTATTTATTTGACTCCAGTAAACCTTGCTTTTAGTAGCATTTGATTGGAGTTCTCTACCATACACTTGTAATTAGATTGAAATAGCTTTGTCTTATAAAGCTTCCTTAAGGGTCTCCCTTAGTCAAAAAATGGGATCAAAATCTTTCAAATGTTCCCATCATTGAAATTTAGGCTGCAGTCCTAACCACATTTTCCTGGGAGTGAGTACTTTTGAACTCAATGGGACTTACTTTTGAGTAGACATGCTTAGATTTGCACTGTTAATTGTTTAACTAATGTTTGTTACAGCAATACATAATGTCCAAAAAAAGAGAGAAAAAGATACAACCCCTAAAATCAGTGAATTAATAAATTTTCTTTGTGTTCCCAAATTCTACAGGATTCTTTCGTAGCTTGGATCCTGAAGGGACTGGGAGTGCAGTGATGAATCTCGGTGAGGTAAGAATATTGGAGACAGACTTGTAAGGCAGCAGTGGGAGTTTGTTCTGGGAACAGGAGGACCCAGTATAGAGCAGAAAGCCAGTGCAGAGAATTTAAGAGGGGTGTTGCATGGGCTATATAGGTTTCTGGCATAGAGTGATATGGGATTTCAGAAGCACAGTTTTCTATGATCATAGAACCAGAGGAGATATTGCAGGGGCCAGAAAGGAAGGATCATAGACTGGTAGCTTTGTATGAAGTTTAGCAATATATGACCTGTTGATGGACTGAACATAGCGAGCAAAGAAAAGGAAAGAATTGATTACAAAACCAAGGTTTCAGGTCTGATTGATAAAGCGGGATCATTTGACTTATATAGGCAATCATAGCATATATAAACAATGCAAACACTGACATATAAGGAATAAGAGGAGAGGGAAGGCTTAAAGAGACTTCTCATTCCTCCTAATGGAAGGCATATTATGAGGAAATGGTTTTTCTTTTAAAAACAGAGAAATGGAATGCTAGTCAGAATAAGTCCCTTGGTGAACTATAGCCTGAAATAACTATTTCCAACATGTTACAGAACATACTGTGAGGAAAAACAGCTGGAATAGACATACCTTTTAATGGGCTTAGTATAGTCCTTTACTCATCTCTAGGGTACAGTGACAGAATGTGATCGTGTTGCACCCCTCCTGGTAAACGTTTTAAAATCTGAACGCAAGCAGTATTGTGGGAGGAGGGAATTGTTTCAAAGAAGAAATTTGAAAATTGTTTGAAAGAAACTTTGCCTTCTCTGTGTGTATTTTGGGCCTGCTGTCTTATCTGATCAGAGAGTTTTGGGAGTACTGCAATTCCTGTCAAACCTCTGTTGGAGGTGAAATAGGATGAGTACCACAACCAGAGATGCCTCTTTCAAGCTGCCTTTAAATCTCTGGAAGCAAAATTGGCTCATGCTCTCTTTTCTCTCTTGCAAGTGTGGCAATTTGGGTCTTCAGGGCTCACATTATTGCATTCACATATAGTGCCCCACATAATAAGTGATTCACATAACAAGCACTAATTCCCATTGGGATTATGCTCCTCTTAACAAGCCCGCTTCACTTAACAAGCTCCAGGCAACCTGAAAGCAACCTGCCCGGGTCATCTGGGGATGCGAAAGGCAGGCACATGCAGAAACAGAAAGCGTTGCTTCCTAATGGGCGGTGTGCTAGGCAGTCCTGATGCTCCACATGGAGTCTGTTTTAAAGGGCTGCAGGCCAGTGCGCTGCTGTCTCTAACTGCCCCCAACTTGGGGGCAATTGCCCCCAAGTGTCCCCACCAGCCTCCAGCAGCAGTCCTGGTAAACCCCCTGTCCTCCATGCAGCCTTCTAATCATGTCTATTGAGAAGTAACCCCCTTGTGTTAAATGGGTCCTACTCCCAGGAAAGTGTCTTTAGGATTGCAGCCTAAGTAGATTTCATAGGATCATGCACATTGAATGCATGTTTTGAATTCAATTACAGTGTTTTGTCATCATTTTTAACATACAGTTAATATTTTTAAGGATTTTTTTTGAGGGGGGTTGTGGAACCAGTCCTCTGAGTTTCCATTATTTCCTATGGAAAAATCCACTTCACATAAAGAACGTTTCACATAATAAGCATGCTTCCAGAACGAATTAAACTTGTTATGTGAGGCACCGCTGTACCTAAATCACACTCTCTTGCATTCCTTTCCAGTGGCTGACATTTACAATGTGTGGCTAAAGCAGAGGTGGACCTTCGCCAACTGAGAAGACCCTGTTGGACTGGGCTGCCCCAAGTGCCTCCATCACAGTGGGATGGTCCGTCATCCCTGCCCCTTCCTCACCACTCCAGGCCAAGTCCAGATGCTGCTTCCTCCTTTCTTCTGACCACAGTCACAACTGTACCCCAGGATTTAAGCTCCTTTGTATCACTTACCAGGGATCCAATCTCCTGCACGGAGGAGAGCAGAGAGGAGGCAGCTCTTTCCTGTTGTAAGTAGGGCTTGAGATGCCACTCAAAGGAGCTGCAGAGAAAGGGACATGGATGTACACTTGGTCACAGCATGTATGCTTTAGCATAGCTGCATTTGTCAGAAGGGGCCTTCCTCTAAAATTATCAAGAAGTCAGGGTGGGCATTGGATAAGACCTTCTGGGTGTTGGCCTGTCCTTTCTTACTAGGTGCTGCTGCTTCTAATCCTGCTAGAAAACTAAACCAGTGCTCTCTTTTGGGCATTGTAAAATGTGTGGCTTTGCTTTCCCATTAGAAAGGTGCCCTTAACTAAACACTGAAAGAAAGTGTTCAGGTGTAATGAAATGTCCTCCACAACTGATACCAGAGGCTGATGAGATCCAGTATTAATGGGCTAACTGCCCAAATTCTCATTTTTTATGGAGCGTCCAAAACAATTCTTGGTTTGCACGCCCTGCTTCTTTCAGGTTCATGGGGTCTATTAATTCTGAAACCAGCACTGGTAAGCCTGGCCTATGAACTTCTGTGCATCAAGTTTTTGCTGCCTTTTTAAGCTTGGGAAATACTAAATGAGTTGCTAGTGTAGGCTGAACTAAAGAGGGAGGATCTAGGTTTAACTGCTCAGTTTGAAAGAAACGTTTGCTTAGAAAAAGGGCAAGTCATCTATTCAGCACCAGTGGCTATAATCTCAAAATGAACCTACATGAGATTCTAGAAGTATCTGCCATCATTGGGACCACATATTTATAAAGTAGGAGTGAAGCAAAGTCGTGAAGGTATAAGAACCTTGATCTTTGAAAGATATTGTTTCTCCCTTTTTCCTCCCAAAGGCAATAACAGTATATTAAATTCAAATAGCCAAACACAAGGGCTTTTAAGCTGCTGTCCAAATATGTCTCCAAAGGTGCAGGCAATATGTATTCTAGATCAGCACTACTTAATACTTAAGGGCTGCAGTGGCTTAGTGGTTAAAGGCACAGTGCCTGCCTATTTGAAGATTGGCAGGCGCAGTGGTTTGAGACACAAGTACTGCAAGACGGGTGAGCTTCCATCTTTAGCCCAGCTCCTAAAAACCTAGCAGTTCAAAAGCATGGAATTGCAAATTGATAAATGGGTACCCCATCAGTGGGAAGGTAACAGCTTGCTGTGCACATGTTGGCCACATGTCCACAGCGGCGTATTTGGAAAACACTAGCTTTATGGCTTAAACGCAGAAGAGCACTGCTCCCTAGAGTCAGTCATGACTAACAGGGCAACCTGCAGGAACACCTTCACCTTCAGTACTCTATACAGTTGCAGTCCAGACTGAGCTGTTGGCTGCTGTTATCTGAATTTCCAAACAGTAGTAATAATATGATGCCAGTACCAGTCCCTTGCAGAGTAGGGAAAAAAATAACCTGCTGGTCTACCCCATGAATTTGTGCCATCTTGAAGAGTGCTGCTCAGTCTATCTGGAGGTTCAGAACAAGACAGTCTGGTTTTAAATCTCTTCTACAAGCAATTTCTATGCAGCATATAGAATAGGTTGGAAACATCTGATACTAAAGCACTGAGGGAAACATAGATGTGAACCTTTTCAGACTCTAACCACTAAAAAAATTTCATCCTGTGCTGCTACAAACAAGCAGTGTGTGTAACATAAAGAGGCTAACGTTAAATCAATGGTACAGTTCCTTTTCTGAGATTGATGCTGTTTCCAGCTCTGCCTCTGACTTGCTCTGTTGCCTTAGTTAATTTCTTTCTCCTTGTCTATTTTTTAAGCCTTTCTACTCCAAGGGTTTGTGAACAGAGTAACAGATGTAATTGTGAATACAATTGATTTGAATTACTGGCCTTCCGGTGAAAATAACAAACAACTTTGCTTTGACTATGTAGTGTCTGGCAGCATGAGCGATGACGATATTCATATGGCTGGCAATTAAGTGCATCTAATCAAAAAGAGAACCCTATTTTTTCTGCCCAGAATGCATCTTACAATTTAGGAATATAGGATCCTACTTTGCATAATTTGTTTTAAAAAGAACATTTCCTTAGACATTTCCACAAAGGTTAGTGTGAAGAAAATGATGAATGAAACAGTCTACAAGAGAAAAGCATGGTTAAATAATCGGTTAGGAACAAGTCCCTCTTCCAGCAAGAGCCAGCGTTCTTCAAAATGCTGAAGTCTGCAGTAAGGACCATTTTCTAGCTGCTGTCTTCTCAAAAACAGATTGGATTCCCAGTTTTACAATCCTTGTATGAAACTTTTAAATATGCATAAAGAAATGGAAGTGTATCAGGCTGCCAAATTCTCATGCCTGATTCTGTATTTGTGCTGAAGTTGGAGAAAGCGCACAGCTTTGCTCCTGTGGCTTGATCACCGAACTCCATGAACATCAAGAAATAGATATTGATACCCATCATCATACAAGATGCTATGCTTCGTTCTAAAGGAAGGTGCTTGATTTAGCTGTACAAAAGGATTGCAAAAAAGGAAGAGTAGTGTGTCAGGTCTTTGCAGATGCACACCTCAGACCATGCTTGTCTCCTATTCTCCAGCTCTGTGACCCCATGCTTCACAACCCCATATTGCTACAGTAACAGGATTTCCTTGCCCAATATTGGCCTTGTTGCCTTAGTGCTTTGCTGCAGGGACCCACAACTCTCTTCCTTCCTTGGGGCTCCTTCTGATTATGGCTGCAATGATAACCACTTCTGCTCAGATAGCAGAGCTGCCTCCTCAGTCCAACTTAGCAACATATGTGAAATAATAAATAAAGATTATATCATTTTTTGTCTGTGGAGTAAATAAACTGTAACTGTGTGTGCCCTTGTAATCAAGTGAAAACAATTGTGGATGGGTTGGTTTATTATGCTTGGTTATAGAGAAAGCTTTTAAAATGTAGTAGCATTTTTTTACATATTTCATTTAAACAAAGATTTATACTACAATATTGTATGATATACTGTAGTATTAAGGGAGGAGGAATATTTATATACCACTTTTCAACAAAAATGTTGGCAAAGTAGTGTGCAGAAAGAAATAGCTAATAGGTCCCCATTCTGAAAAAAAGTATAGTATGACACCGATAGACAGCCACTTGGAAAAAATTCTGCAAGAGTGAAGAGGGATGGTTACTCTCCCCTTGCTAAATATAAAAGTAGTATCACCTGCAAAAGTGCCTCTGCCTAGGGAGCAGGATAAGAAGTAGAATTATGTACAGTATTAGCAACAAAAACTACTAAATACCTTCAGAGTAAAATTAAAAGTGTTTACCTACTGATAGGAAACTAAAAAACTTTTCCATGCAGGACTTGGACACAAAACTCAGCTGTTTTTAATGTTTGCATGGAGTGGACATATAGCAGTAGTGGCTTGATCTGGTTAAATGCATGTGTTAGTGGCCCATGTGAGGTATGAGGAGTGATCTGTATTCCATTTAGCAGAAAAAAGGCAAGCCATGAGAGTAGGACAAAAACCTGATGAAGGAGCAGAGGTGATAATGACCATTTCTATGTCAAAAGATTTTTTTCCTTCTAAGAGTATCTGAGCATGGTTTCCACAGGGTGTATCTTGGTATCACTACCTCATCAAAAGTTGGAGTTAGCTGTTTGTTTTAGATAGTGCTGCAGACAGAACTGAGTAGTTGCTAAAAGGAACTTCTTCAGTGTTTGTCTTTTGTTGTGACTGGGTCCAGTTGATGTGGATTGGGATCATCCAATTCATGATGGACATGACATGGGGAAACCTGGTCGCCTTGTCACAAGGGCCTGTCGCCAGATCTGAGTAGCTGCTAAATCTTATATTTTCAAAAAGTGATGTAACAGTCAATGTTGGTTGGTTGTCCCAGTGGTCTTGAGTGCATCCACCTGTATAACTCCGAGTGAGGTTTGTCCACTTACCATAACTCCTCTTTAACACTGTGTCAGCTGCAGACATAAGATCTCCTTCCCCTGTGCAGCACCAGCCTGGTGATTATTTTTCCCATGATTATGAAAACTTACACATGAGTTTTGTGACAGTTTGATTAGTCTCTTCCAAGAAAGCTATGCTTTGACTTTTGTTTTGTAATACGTTTTGAATTTTGTGTTTTGATCTAGGAACCACTAAGGGGCAGCATGGTTCTTCTCCCAGGGCCAACTGAATTCTCATCTTTCCTGCTCCCTGGCAGTGGTATTACAATCCCCAAGTGCCAATGGGCTAAATTCCAGCAAAGCTGTCTTACTGGCTTAAGCTTTGGAAGAAGCCTGTATTGGAGCTAGTGAAGAAGGGGACTGGCACAAAAAGGCATAGAAGTGTTTGCCAGAATGAGCATCATCCCCCTCTCATGTTGATCCCAGTCTTACAATTGCCGTCCTATTCAGGCATCCTGTCCCCAAGAGCATCTTGAAACTGGAGGCTTAATAAATAATACTTTTGAAAAGGTCTGGCCACCTTTTAAATTTTCTCCATGTTTCTTAAAGCTGGGAAATTTAGAGCTTGTAATATAGAACTATGCTGGCCAGCTACGAAAGTGTATGCTAGTTGTCCAAGAGGGACATTTAGAGCACAATCTTAACCATGTCTACTCAAAAGAAAGCCCCATAGTGTTCAATGGGTCTTACTCCCAAGAAAGTGTCTTTAGGATGACAGCACTAGTCTTTTCGGTTATTAGATCTACATAAGTCTAAGCAGCCAAGATTCTTCAAATTTTTGTTTTAGTGATCGTGCACATCTCCAGCACTATTTTGCAGTATTGATCTTGCAAGTGGGACTGTAACGGTTTGGAGTATTTTTTAGTATCAGTGTGCTGAATCACTCTGGCCCCTCATTCAGCACTGTTAACAAATGAAGCTGAGGTAGGTTCATATTCAAAGTTTTAAAAGATGTTTTCTCTATTGTCACTCTCTCTTCTCACTATGAAATCAACTGTGAAGTCATCTAGATCAGATTACATAGAAAGTTGCTTTGCACCAGGTCAGATGACTTGCACCAGCTTAGAATGTTCTGCTCTCACTGGCATTTGCAGGGCTATCAACGGGGGGCTTCCTACACTTGGCATGAAGTGCTGCACGCTCAGCCTGGGACGTTCTGCAGGCAAAAATATTTCTATAAGGTGAAGCTTTAAACCCATTACAAGTAGCTTCATAATTCCACTTCGAGATAAGGCAAGGGTTCCCAAACTGAGCTATGGCTCCCTGGGAAGCTATGGAACCCAGCCAGAAAAGCTGTGTAATCCTCACAAACCCACCATCCCATACAATGTATAGGATTGTAGCCCTATTGGTGAACTATGACCAATACATACATTATTGGTATTATTGTAGCCCTATTGGTGAACTATGACCAATACATATATTATGTACTGTAATGGACCAGTACAGCCATTTTCAACCACTGTGCCATGGGACACTGTTGTGCCATGAGTGGTTCACAAGTGTGCCACAGGAATTAGAGGAAGGAGATTTAATAGTAGGACCAATAGAGAATGTAATCCCCTACTGGCAGCATGGTGTGTCTTATCAATTGCCTAAAGGTAGGATGCCATAATTTTTAGTGGCTGTCTGCCATGAGATGAAAAAGTTTGAAAATTGCTGGCCCAGTACATCAAGAGACCTACTAGTCAAAGATATTTGACTTAAGGCAATCTTTTTGCAGGGTCCTGATAGTGCCAAGGGAGAGACCACTGTTTTATATTTTTTTCCCTAAAAAGGCTATACAAGTGAATATGAGGATTTTTATCCCAAATTGCTAGTTCCCAAAAGAAATGCCACGGCACATGCAGTGGTGGGTACCAGCAGGTTCGCACCTACTCTATAGAACCGGTTCTTAACGAGAGATAGGACATATAAAGTTTAAAAATAGCCATTTAAAAGTGGCTGCCAGATGGGCAGAGAACCGGTTCTTAATTTCTTTGAAGCCCATCACTGGGCACATGATAATATCCGAAGAAACTAAACAATAAGGCAGCATAAATAATCACTAGTCAAGAATAGCAAATACTGTACAGTAAACTACAAAGTGGCTGAATAAAACTAATTGACTACAAGTAAACAGGAAATATTTAAACAGCAGAGAGCCTAAGGGTCAAACGAGACATGTAGACATGATCTTGAAAATGGTACTTCCATTAAAAAAACTTCCATTAGAAAATGGTTCAACTTTAAGGGGGGGGAGGGAGAAGTTATTTGTTCAATTGGGATCAGAACTAAGACCTTCTAATACACTTTGTGAATTTGGACCTGTGTGTGTGTAAGATTAGAGTTGTACTGGTAAAGTACTAGTAATGTGCAGGTGAAACAAATCTGCCGAGGTGGGGAGTTTCAAATTTTTTGTTCCTATGCCCACAAGTCCTGCTTACTTGTCTCTATCATCCACAGAAACGGGTTAGGAAAGGGTACAAACCTTGCCAGATTACTTTAGCAAACAGATTTCATAGAAGAGAGACTGATGATCCTTCAAGTGTTGTCATCCTAAACTCTTTGGGCCTTTATTTAAGGTGATGATAAGTACTTTGAATTGCACCCAGAAACAGACTGGCAACCAGTGCAGTTGATACAACAGTGAAATAAAACATGCCAAAAAGCCTAACACTAATTGGAAATCTTGCAGCGGCAAGTACCAGGTGGAGTTTCCAAATGGTCCTCAGAGGCATATACTGGAGATAAGCAGATAGGCCCAGTTCTAATGAGAAATAATTTACAGACCACTCTAGAATTGCTCTGGGACTTTGAAGAGTCTGTTCTCACAAGGAGCAAGACCTTGAGGCACCTGGACTTATCACACTGAAGCATGTGCATGTCTCCAGCAGCTAAGCAGTTCACATGGCGCAGGATTAATATCAAGTTCCCCCCCCCCCCAAGACTGCACGTGCAAAGTTTCCTGAATTCTGATCTGACTATGAAGACCACACAAGAATCCACAAAACAAATGTGCAGACTATAAATGATGTCAGCTGTACAATATCAAGTTCCTGTAAAGACATGCTCTGTCCAGTCTATGGGTGCAATCCAGCATATTTATTATTAAGAAAATTTATTTACTGGTTTTTTAAACAGATCACAAAACAAACTTGGGGCCAAATCATATCCAATTTTCTAGTGCCAGTGCAGTTGTGCCATTGAGGCACACACTGCATCCTATGGCTGGGAGGCAGTCATAGAGGCATCATTCAGGTTATGGGAACATTTATTAACTTGTGACTTCATTGGGGCAGCAACAGTGCTGGAAAGTTGGATTGGATCAAACCCTAAATCAATAAATAGCTCCTTGTTGCCCAAGAATTTCCAGTTTTAAAAAATGCAGACGAGACACCAGCAAGAACCACTTAAGACTCCATGCTAGGGTGAAGAGTGATTGAAACTTTTCCCCTGCTCAGTTTAAAGGACACTACTTTAAAAGATCCCTCTTTTCCTAGTTATCAGGAGTGAGATATCTGACCCAAATTAGGATATCCAATAAGTGAGGATATCCAATAATTATGATATCCAATAAGTGAGAATGGCAAGTGCTCTAGAGGAGTGACTTAGATTAATAGATTTAAATAAAAAAAATTTTTTTTAAATCAGCCTGAAGCTCCTGGCCTCAACTTGATTGCAGGAAATGAGCTGTTAATGTTGACTCCCAAGGATTTATTTTAATGGAGCAAAAGCTTGCACTTAGTTTCACTCAGGCTGGAATATTTACAGGCCCTCATGGATCACCAGTAGGCACTTTCTGTGCTCCTTTGGCAGCGAACACCAATCCCACTAGGCAGGCCCAACCTAGAAGCTCTTTGCCAAGATTCAAACAAGAGTAGATGTTGTTCTTTTCCATCGGCCATTACCTCTGTTCAGCTCCACGGCCAGGATGTTGCTTGTTGAAGTGCTGGGAAAATCCAGCGTGTTCTCAGAAACCACAGGATTAACACGAAGGGCAAGGGAGCAAAGAGAAGCTTTGCAGCAGATTCAGGATGCTGGATTTGGGAGGTTGGACCACACAAGGTACTTGCCCTCTCAGGCAGGCTTTCCAGGCAGCCAGAGCCCTTTCCTGTGTTTTCAGGCCAGCTGTGGCTCACAGCTGGATAGAAAGAGCTTCCAGGAAACACATGGAAGCAATGATGATGGTGGAGCCTTGTGTTGCTCTAATCAGGATGCTGTGTGTGATGCCACATTACATCTTCCACACCTGCAAGCCTCCATTTTAACCTTTTAAACACCCTAGTTGTACTTGTGCATTTCAGACTAGGACCCCTTTCTGAGAATGAAAGTTTGGGATTCCCCAGAATTGATGTCATGGCTGAAAGTGACATTAAAGGTGCCCAATGCCAGATTCCAAGATGGCTGCATCCAGTTTTTTGCGACCCTCCAAGGGGATTCCAACCCCACTTTGAATATCACTTCAATGCGTGTTCAGGGTGGGGAGGGGAAAGCCCAGTGGAAGCAAAAAAATAGAGGGGTTCCTTTGTGTGTTAAAAATAGCGGTAAGTCAAACTGTGAAAAGTCATCTTTCGTGATCAGCGTGCCACAGGGCGCTGTGTTTCAAGTAGCCGCCAGAGTGCTGTTTAAAGAAATATTTACCTTTAATTCCCATTCGATAGATAGAAGGATAGATGAATTTTTGCATTTTAGATTGTGAGCCCTTTTGGGACAGGGATCCATTAGCTATTAATTAGCAACATGATTTTTTTCATTTTCTTTGTAAACCACTTTGTGAACTTTTAGTTGAAAAGCGATATATAAATACTGAAGATAGATAGATGGATTTACAGGGAGTTTGGGGATGACGGGACAGACCCTTTCACCTCCATTTTAGATATCCACGTACGCCAAAGTTAGAGTCAGATAACTGACTTGTGTTGATAATATTGCATAGTTGTTATTTCCTATACTTCTACCACTCCCTTCCTCTAGGAGACGGATGAGGCTACGACCATGTTAGCTTAACAAGAATGCTATAAGTCTGGTTAAGAGACAGAGCATGTGGCTCAAGGACATGTTTCATGGCAGGGGATTGGGGTTGAATAGTCTCCTCAGGCCTGCCCCATCTCACTGACTCTGAGGTAAAAAGGGCACAGCTTTTTTGTAAGTACAGTGATTAAGGTGCAATCCTAAGGAATTTAGGCTGGCCTAACTCACCAGGCCTATCTTTCCACAAAGTTGTGAGGAAATAGGTGTATGCCTGTGCATTGGCCTAACAACCCCAGGAGTGGGCAGAAGTGTCTTACAGCACTTTTTGTGACCCCTTGAGGTCAGCACAGATCCTACAGTCTGCCGGGGATTAGGCTAAATTGAGGTTAGAATTGCAGCCAGTCTCCCAAAATGATAAAATAATTCCGGGGGGGACGGACTTGTTTGCAGGAGGAAAAAAAACACAAGGTAGCAATTCACAATACGGATCTGGAGTACCAATTTGGTGCTCCAAAAGATGCTCCTTTCAGTGTTGTCCCTGCCCTTTAAGAAAATGGATGAATTCTTCATTCACATAGAAAAGGCAATGGCAATGGAGAGTGAGCTTTCTTTAGGGGCAACTTCACTTTGCCATGTAGCTGGTACAGATTTTTCTGTGGAAAGCCCAGAAGCTGCAGGGCAAGAACTTAGTTGGACTGCTCGCCACAAGTCAGCAACTTAGGGCACAATCCAGAGTAACTACAGGAGCTCTTACCTCAACACAAGAAAAATTTACTATGGGTTGCAATATGAACTTCCCATAGGTTTCCTTTAGGTGGCACCATAACTACGTCAACGTAAATGTCTCTAATGTTGACATAAGTGCTCCCATAATTACACTGGATTGTAGGGTATTATAGGCTGCATCTTATGCACACTTACCTGGGAGTAAGTTCCATTGAATCCAATGAGACTTATGTCTGAGTAGACATGTGATTCCTCAGAGTTGAGCATTTTAAATTTTCTTTGTTGAAATTAAATCTCAGGCAAGCGTAGGGTTGCCGTTTGTCCCAAAAAACAGGGATAATCCCAATTTTGGGGCATTGTGTATACATACTGGCAAAAGGGACAGAGGGTCCTGTCCCAATTTTGTGGAAGAGAATTATGGCAAGAGGGACTAGAGGTCAGACAGGGAGTAGGGTTATGAGACCTTCCCCAATTTATTTTGGGGAAGATCTCATAACTCTGCTTTGTTACCAATATTGGTAACAAAGCAGAGTTATGAGATGTCAGAACTGCAAAAGAAGACAAGACACCCCAAAATGTAGGACATCCATGAAAAATGTAGATACAACAAAAAAGCTAAAAAAACCTTTGTACTTGTATATTGATTAATATACAAATTATATGGTCAATGTAAACACTACATTTTGTTATTAAATTAAAAACTATTAAATATTACATTATTAAATTAAAAAAATTATATAACATTAATTTATTACATATAATTTATATGTTAATAATAATATAACTGATTAATTATCAGCAGAATATGCACAGCCTGCAGGAGCTCAGTCACGGAAAAAAGGAGGACCACCCTGACACAAAGTGCAATCCTACACGTGTTGACTCAGAATTCCCACTATATTCAGTAGGGCTTACTCCCAGGAAAGTGTGTATGAAGAACAGTCATCTTGACCTGATTTTTCTTGGACACCTTAAAAGGCTTCATGCTTGAGGCAGACACTGATTTTGTTCTCTAAAGTCTAATGGTAGGCTGGAAAACCATGTTTTTTTGTTTGAAGGTATATATGGTAAATTAGGCCCATGGGATTTTTAAAGTGCATGTAATGTTGAAATAAAAGTTCTGTGTCATTTAATACCATAATTTCACATGGAATTCCATATTGTTTAGTGCCATAAAAAGCATTCATGGCCATTTGTTTTTCGGCTAAGCACCAGCCTCCTGTCTTGCTACTTCAAATCAAGTTTTTGGCCTTTCTCAGCTGCCTTGCTGAGTCCCCAACATTTGTTTCCCCTCCCAAACAACTGCTTGTATAATTCCTGAGTCAGTCGGCAGCTTCTAAGCAAAGGGCGGGCAAGGGGGGCAAGCCCCACTGCTATGCCCACCTGTTTATGCCAGCTGCCTGTTGTACACAAACTCTCTGACACTCTCTGCACCCATCACATATGGGTTTTTCCTTCTCCCCCAATCCTACTGCTGCAGGAATTCCAGACTTGCTGGCACAAAAGGCCTTTTGTGTGGGGAAAGGTTGGGCAAGGAAAGCAAGAGGCACCCAGGATCATCCCAGCTGCTGATTCTATTCAGGGGGTGGCTTCAGGTTTTGGAGTCGAACACTTGGCTCTGAAGCTTCTCAGACTGGGTGAAGTGCCAACTGAGAAACCTCGAGGGATTGGGGGGGGGAACAGCCTGCAACCTCAGCTCCATTGAGGGCTGTGTCTCCCTGACTATTCCCAGACAAAAGGTAGCAATGGAGCTCAGCATGCTAAGCCCAGTTTGGGAGTCAATTTGTTGAAGGTGTGGATGAAGGCAGCACTAGCTCTGAAGTTTTCCCTTCCCAAATATGAGCTGTAACTCACACTGGGTGCTAGTATTACCACACATCAAGGATCCCCATGGGACTAAGCATCTCTAAGTAGGAAGTGGTAGTGGGAAGAATGGAGCTCTATGGCAAGAGAACTGGAAGTTCCCCCAATACTGTATGTGTTTTGAATGCATGATGGAACCTGCTTCTAAGTACCCACCAATCAATGTCAACACTGAAAATGAGTTATAGACAAAATATAGAAACCATTTCTGGTTTGGGATCTCCATTTTCTGCACACTTGTAACCAGTTCATTCTGTACCTTTGAGTACCAACTATCACTGGTAGGCAACTCAATATTTAACAACAGCTGACAGAGTGCTTGAGAATGTCTGCTATCCACTTCTTGTGAATAGCAGGGATGGGCCAGAGCCACTTCCTCAAGTCTTGTGTCATGTCCCAAGTCTGCTCCTTGACTCGAGTTTCCACGTTAGCTATTGTGACTCACCCAGAGCTGTTTTTTGAGACATGGGAGACTCATCTCCAAGTCTTTTCAAGAAACGAGTTACATCATGGAAATGACAGAAAAACAAGCAAGCACACACACACAGAGTTACAAGCGCAAACCAAAGCGAATCTTGACTCAAATCTACTGTATTTGAGGCTTTTCATTTTTTATGGTAAACCCCCCAAATCCCAAGTTAGTGCCTAAGTTTTGATATACTGTACATGACTGTATGAGTTTTGAAAAATGTGTATTTCCATGACTCAGTCCCAAGTCATCCAAGGCATGGTCCATCCCTGATGAATAGTATTTCTAACGGACAAACTGACTCTCCTATTGTTCAGACTAATACAGTGCCTCTAGAAATACATATCTGATCAGAAAAGTCTGCCGCAGAAAAAAATCCTTTGGTTCTACATTATTTACTCTCTTCGTTTCTCCAAAGGCGGCAGAGCAAACATGCTTACTAAACACAACACCTTTGGGTTAGAAGTGGTCATGGACCAGATGGTTTTCTCATGAGCTGACCGAAATTCAGGAAGTTGTACGTTGCACTTGAGGCAGCTCCATTTCACTTCCTTTCCCTCATTTGGCAGACACAAGCAGTATGTGTAATGCTGTGCAAAACAAATCCCAACTGCCGTGCCAAGAAAATCCCAATCATGTGTCAGAAATGATATTAATAAATCAAATTACGTAAAGTAATAGTACATTGTGCAACAGTTGTGCTTGTGTTCTTATTTTTGCCTCCTATTCTTGTGCCTCATTACCCTGTCCCTGCACATCCTACGCTTGTCTGTTTAGGACAGATGATGCCTTCCATCTAACCTACTGTAGAGCTGGGAGGAATGAAGTCAACTTTTCTTCAATCAACTGGACAAAATTAGTTCTGTTAGAGATTGCCCCCTACCAAGAGATTAGCATCATGATATGCATTTGCTGCACCATTAGTAAATAAACATGAAATTAAACCAGGTATTTTTTCCAACACATATTGATTTTTGGAGTTGCTCAGTGAGAAGTAGGTTAAACCTGGTTGTCAGAAGGGTTCCAAAAATATTTGGTCCATTCAGTGATCATTATACTTCCCACTGCTTGTTGTGTCATGTTTACAACTATGCTTTAATGGGCTTTATTCTGTAAATGGTTCTGAGAATCAAATTTTTAAAATCATATAATCAAAACTGTTTGGTTTCCATCATTCAGTTAATGCAGAAGTCAAAACATGGAGGTCAAAAACAATTGTTTAAATGTAACCATTGATTCTATACTCCATCTTTTCCATGCTATTGACTTAAGAGATTCATCTGCCTGGGGGTGCAGTCCTAACTAATTTAGGCCAAAACAACTTACCTATCTCCCTGTTCCTGTGGTGCGTGGGTGGCTGGTGATGTCTAACCACCATCACCCCCACCCCGACGTAGCACAGAAGTGCCTTTTGGGACAGGCCAGCACAGTACTTATGCTGGGACTTCTGCCAGCCTAACCAAGGGAAAGGATACCAGGGAATAAGTGTGCTATCTTTCCTCTGAAACAGCATCATTCTGTGATCTGTTTTTTCATGTGAACATATTTTAATAGGTTTCAACAAAGTTAAAATAATTTGTACCTGGGCAATTTTCAGGATATTCCTCATCCGGTATATATATATGGGGCATGATATTGGTTTATGGTGGGGCGGTAAGCCACCTTTTAGCTAATGTTACAAGTAAATAATCAAACTGGTCATATAAATGGTACGCCTCTTGAGAAACTAAAGAGGCACTGCTTCACAACATCCCAGTCCAGCTTTCAAATGGAGAAAGCCATTTCCAGCTCTGATTACCATATAAGGTTTAGCCCATAAAATCATAGGAAGGCAAGATGGATGCCAACAGGCTTGCCACACCTGCCTCAAACAACTGACATGGCAAAATGAAACAAGGCTTATATGTCTAAAATATTTATAGTCCTTTAAAAACTGAATAGACCACATTGTCTCCTCTTAGGGGAAAGGAGACAACTGAGCTCTCTCAGGGAAAGGAGAGCTCAGTTGTCATTTGCTTGCCATACTTTTTCACCCCAGCCACAGAATTTCTGAAGTCCACCATGCAGCTGCTCTTAACAATGTTCATTAATGGGCTTCTCCTTTCAGAAGAAGAGGTCTCGGTCCTTCTTTGAGCCAGGCGCTTCTACAGCTGTCTTTTCTGCATTTCAGGAGCTGTGAAGGCAGCACATTACAGTATATCCAAAGGATATAATGTGCTGTTCATCTTGGAGACAACTCCCTGTTTTGAACAAGAATTCCTGAGAGAAGGAAAAAATAGTATATGCCTGACAAATTCCATGCCATGCCACAATGCCTAGAATAACTCACGGTACACCCACATGCCCATACCAAACTATCTTCCCTCAGTGTGTAAGGAACAGCAGGCTAAATGTGGATGCATCCGTACAAGGTTTGATGCAGATATTCTCTTTCCTGACATCCAGTCTGCAAAATCCACACAGCCGTGCCCACTTCCACATCAATTAACTCAAATGTATGGAAATATATGTTGCCAGCTAGGTGGAAATGTGATTAGCTTGTGGGGGAAAAACCTGGCTACTCGACAGAAGGTATTAGTCATACTGTTTTCAAACCAACTATCCAGGTAGCAACTTTATCCCTTGCTGCCTTTGGCCAACAACTTACGTGATCAGAAACACCCTGTCTGTGTTGTGTCAGCCCTCTTGAAGTGGCTCTTATCAAGAGCTCATGAAGTCAGCTCATTAATCTCAGTACTTACACTACGTAAGACTACAATCCTAACCTGCAGTTAGGCTAGCCTAAGCCATGGCACAAGTCCTGTGCTGACTTGGGGGTGTCACAAAAGTGCCGTAAGACACTACTGCACCACTCCTGGAGGTGGGTTAGGCCTCTGCAGAGACATAAGCTTGCCTCCCTACATCACCACAAGAACGGGAAGACTGATGACTTGTGCCAGCCTAGATTAGGATTGCACCCTGACTCCTTTACATTTCTGCTCTCAGGGTGACTACGTTTGTAACACCATTGCTCTGTCTTCAAATACAGTGATGTCATAGGGCAAAGGATCTCTTCAAACTTAATCCTGTTATTTTCTGCACTCCAGCCAGAACCAGAATCTGCTCCAGCTTTCACTAAGCATCTAGTGCTTAGCGATCACTACATTTTTCATTCAAGGTGATCCTATGTCCTCTTTTCCCAGGACATTCTCTTTTTTAATCTTGTGTCCAGGAAAAATCTTCATTGTCCTCCTTTTCCACGTGAGTAGGCAACATGTAGCCTTCTTCTAATTTAAATAATAAATGTAATAAATTGTATGTTTTAAATTTAATAGCAAGTGACATGGGCTGTGGTGGCACAAGTGGTTAAGACACTTAACAAGTGGTTAAGACATTGTTAACCAGCAGAGGCACAAGGACTGCAAGATGGGGCAAGCTCCTGTCCTTAGATCAGCTCCTGCCAACCTAGCAGTTCAAAAGCATGCAAACACAAATAGATAAATAGGTACCACTTTGGTAGGAAGGTAATGCGGTAGTCCGTGTGCATGCAAGCCCCATGTCAAACAACACTGGCTCTAGAAACAGGGATGACACTGCACCTTACAGTAGGTCATGACTAGCAGTATAATCTGTGGGGGACACCTTTACCTTTTTTAATATGGTGTTTAAATTTACCACATGAAAGCAAAATATGAGTGATTTTAGCTTTTATTTGATCATGTCCTACATGTTTCTTGGGGGGCGGGGGTTCTTATAACCTTTTGCAGTCTGACATTTGGTCACCCTGTTTTCAGTCCATTTTGAAGGATCAGAAGGTGAGAGAAATCTGGTTTTTACATTCAGGTTTTCTTTCTGTGTTCTGTGAATGAACTGTGCACTGTCCTGTCAGATTAACTCAGCTACCAGACTCACACCTCAACTTGGATTAGAACAAACCCAGTGGAAAGTTGATGCCTCCAAACCCTGCCAGAGAGCAGTGCATTTGAGCAAACAAGACTTCAGTGGACCAGTTCACATGTTACACACATATGGCAGGCTGTGATTGGGTAAAGCATTAATTGATCACATATAAATCAAATCAAGGGCCCATTTCCTGAATTGTCGGCTAATGTTTGCCACAAAACTGATTATTCCCTAAAATATTTTACATCAGTGTTTCCTGATCACAACCTGATTATTGGTGGGTCATGAAACTGACAAGCTGATCACTGACAAGGAAAATGTTTTGAGCCCCCTGGAAAACAAAATGGAGGCACCTGTGTGTTTTTACTCTTGCCTTGGTTCCTATTGAAGGCCAGGCAAAGTGGAACATGTGTGCACCAGAATGGTCCCAATCCCCTGAATGTGGCTTTAGAACGCATTGTAAAAAAGGGGATAAAATAAAAAACAGAATTTTGAGCAGCTGGTCAGATGAAATTTTTTCTAAGTATTGTAAAGCGAAGTGGGTTCTGATATAGTTTCATTTTAAAAAGTGGGTCCCAATGCATTAATGTTTGGGAACCACTGTTTTACACAATTAATGCTGGCTGTAAGACTGATTTACTGATGAGATATTCAGATAAATTTGCATGATGTCCAGTCTCCTTTTAAAAATTGAAGTTGAAATACGCATGTTGTTGTGCATATTGAAGGCAGATGACTTTAAAATGTGGTTACCACTCACAGTAAGTCTAAAAAGCCTTCTTTATCATTGATCTTTTTTCTTCAAAGTTTGGGAGCAAGCAGACTATGAAATACACACTAGGACTAGAGTCTAGGTGGCTAGAAAAACTGCAGTTTAAAGATTCTTCAGTATTATGAAAGATTCACTTTCTGTAGGCAGGATTGAAAACTCTCACCCTGGGGCTGTAATCCTAAGCCCCAACTAGGCTTACATAAACTGCGGCATAAGTCCTGTGGCGAACTGAAGGGGGTTACAAAAGCATCATAAGGCACTTCTGGGCCACTCCTGGGAGAGTTATGCCAGTGCACAGGTATGCACCATCCTCCCCACACCACAATGAGATGATAATCCAGGTGAGTTAGGCCAGCCTAAATTGGTTAGGACTTCACCCTCAGTTGTTCGTGGTTTTGACTGTTAAAAGGAACGTCATAGTGGCTTCACCATGAAAGGCAAATTGCTATTTCTGGATGGTAATGGGAGTAAATTCATCATTATGTGAAAAGAGCTGGCATATCTGTGCGGTCTTTGTGCTTGTTATCAGATCAAGAAATTATTCAGAAGCAAATTTTAATCTGTGATTAAATCTTTGGTTGATGAAGCATATCAATCAGTGGATTATAACTTGCAGGGCTTTCTTGTAAATGAAGCATATAGTGTATTCATATTTCTAAAACCACTTTAGTCTGGGGAGATGGAGTCATAATTACGTATATCAGAGATCTATTAGTGATGTAGTTCTGTGCTGAATGAATGTTACAGAGCAAGGGAACCATCTAATTAAATGGCTGCAATTCCAAATGCACTTTCCTGGGAGTAAGCCTCATTGAACACAATGGAACATTCTTTTTAGTAGATATGGTTAGGATCGTGCTGTAAGGCAACTGGACTGGAAATCTTTGTCTCTTTAGAGGCCGCACCACTCCTATACGGAAGAGCCAAAAGTTGTCCCACCCAGGACAGGAGACTGCAAAGCTATATCCGTGTGGCTGTCGTGTCTTCTTAAATGAGTTCCTGGTTGTCACATAACAAACAACAGGCAGTTCTGATCTCTTGGGAATTGGTATCATTCCTTTGCCTGTCTGTTATCCCTGTTCCCAAAGACAGAGCAGACACTTTGGAGACTACTGTGCACTCAGCAGGACAATAAGACAGTCTCTATTGAGCAGTTGGTTGTGTCATGGTAAAGGCATCCCTTGTATTTTATTTGGCCCATAATTAGACTGTCCTGAATGCCTAAATAGGCAACATTACTTACAAACATGAGCTCTAGAAAACTTTGGAGAAAAGATACTCCGGCTAGAGTAATATAATAGCAGGTTTTTAGATTCAAAAGACTTGGCTGATCCAACCCTATTCTTTTGCTTGCTGGTATGTCCTGCATTTTGAAAAATTCTGAATAAGTTAGTAGTTTAGGAGTAAACTGATGTGTGAAAGTAAAACTATACAATAAATTGTTGCTATTTACTTTAGAGCAAAGTTCTGAGTTTGGCCAGCACTAATCCCTTCCAGTGGCTTACTAGTGAATGTGCCAGAAAACCCATTTGTGCTGACTAGTGAGCCGGATAGGACGGTGTAAGGATGTACAACAGCCTTGCGGTTCTGTTTCCCAACCAGACATGGTAATATTTGTGTCTACCCTGGACAGCTGACAAGGATGGGGATTGGAGAAGGTGGTAGGAAGGCAGAAAGGGGGCTTTTTTGGGCAAAGGGAGCAAACTCTGAGAGCTGAGAGCAAACTTGGCCAGGGAGAGGGGTGGAACTGGCCTTGGAAACTTTGACCAGATCCTAACCTTCATCCCTGGCCTGGTTGGCCTTACACAGGTCACTTAAAATTTGCTGGTGCAGTAGCCCCACTGGAGTGGCGGGTGCACAACAAGGTGCCCAGCACAACACAAATGTGCACAGCACAAGGGAAGAATAGCCACAACAACCTCCTATGCCAGTGGTACTGAAAGTGGGTGTCAGAACCCCATTGAGGGACTGTGAGAGGGTGGGATCCACCATCTTGGAATCTAGTATTGGGCTTTCCTGGGAGTAAGTCTCATTGAACACAATAGGACTTACTCCCGAGTAGACATCACAGTGATGTCACATCCCTGTTAAGTTTAACAGGGGGTCCTGGACAGATTTTTGAAAGGGGGTCCTGGGCTGAAATGCCAGGTACCACTGTCTTAAAAATTGTGGTACAGCACAAAAAATTAGCCTGGTGTTCATTGCAGATTACGATTGAACTGCCCATTGTATTTACTGGCATGTCAGAAGATAGCATGAAGACCTTTGATTATGTTTGTCTTGCTATGTTTAGGAAAGCAGTGCAAATCTATATCTATATAAAATAGAAGAGTCACTGACTGATTCACTGTCAGATTCACTCATCAATGCCCAGCCAAAACCACTGGATCTAGAAGCATAAAATTTGGGAAGAGTGTTCCTTCCGAGGTGTAGGCACCCACTAAGAACTAAATTTAGGAAATTCACTCAATAAGAATTAATTTTTGGAAACTACATTTTGGAAATTGCCACCCTGGAAGGGGGCACAATGCATTTTTGTCCCTATACATGACATTGAAGAATTGCTGCCTGATAAATGCCGTCCCAAACCCCAAAACCAAGAAGCATGAAATCTGAGCAGGGCATTCCTTCTGTGATATCAGCACCCACTATCAACTGGTTTGGAGTCCAGTAGTCCCTGAGGGAACCTGCTGCCTGGTGTTGCTTACTGGTGCCCTGTGCATCCTGGTACCCAGTGCCTGCTCCCCAATAAGGATGTCCAATGGTGCCTGGTATTGTCTACTACCCACAGCCAACCAGTGGTGCCCAGAACCAAATTTAGGAAATTCCAACCGGGCGTGAAAGGGGACACAATCACAGGTGGGCCCAGGCGATCGGATGTGGCGATCCGGTAGCGGGGTGGGGGGCGCAAAAACCAGGTGGACTGGTTCGCGTTTGGCTGCTGGAGCGACAGTTAAAGAGGGCACCTAGCCGGCACTTTTAAATCCTACCCAGCACCACTAGGGATCAAATTAGTTCTTAGTGGATACTTATACCATAGAAGGAATATGCTCCCCAAATTTCATGCTTCTAGGTGAGGGGTTGAGGGGTTGAGGCTGGGTTGGGTTTGACACTCCTACGGCAACTCTGGGCTTCAGCGCACCCATTTGGAACTGCACTGAGGCGGCGCAGCAGCATCTGGCTGCTGCTTTGCCTCAGAGCAGGTCTGAATGGGCAGGCTAAATGGCACATGCTTCTCCCATTGTACACGTCCAGAGGCCTGGACATGCGCAGTGTGCCTCAGTACAGTCCCAGGATGCACAGTTCCAGGGAGGTGCTGTCCCAAGGGGGTGAAGCACAATCCCAGCGGTGACGTGCACCATCACCTCAACCCAGCCTCAACCCCTCACCTAGAAGCATGAAATTTGGGGAGCATATTCCTTCTATGGTATAAGGACCCACTAAGAACTAATTTGATCCCTAGTGGTGCTGGGTAGGATTTCCCCCTGCCTGGTGACCTGCAAGGATGCCCTATGCTCACTGCCCAGTTGTGCCCGGTAGAGGTGCCCAGTGGTGTCCACTGCCCCTTGTACAGTGGTGCCTGGTAGGGATGTGCAGTTCCCACCGCCCACTGCTGCGCAATGGTGCCTAGTGCCTGCTGCTGCCCACCACTGCCCCTCATACTCTCTGGTGTCTTGTGCCTGTTGGTAACCAGTGCTCACCAGTGTACACCACCTACTGGTGCCCAGCAGTGCAAATGTCCAGGGCCCACAATTTTCTTAACATTTTACTCCCAGAACAATGGGTAAATTTTGCTAGTCTTAAATCATACGAAAATGCCCCATTTGGCTTGCTCACTAGCATATTAGAACCTGTTTACTGCAAAATAATTTGAGTTTCTTTGGCTGCAATCCTAAAGACGCTTTCCTGGAAGTAAGATCCATTGAACACAATGGGACTTACTTTTGAGTAGACATGGTTAGGATTGTGTCCTAAGTCCAAATACCCAGACTGATATTTTCAAGTAGGGAATAGTCATGTACTGGGCAGCTGAGCCAGGCTGAGTAGATCTGAATACTTAGAATTGTATTCTTGCTGTTTTAGCTTTTTACCATAGAACATCTGACATATTCTTTTAACTATTTTCCTCTGGGCTAAACACGCCTTGTTCCTTCAGCATTTCTTACATACAGTTTTTTTTACTCATAGGTGCTCTTTGACCTGCATGGCTGTCCTCCAAATAGTTTATTTTCCTTCATCCTTCTGTAACATTACATCATGTTATTTGCTATACTCCCTAAATTCTTCACTGTACAACTACTGATATGCTACCATATATTTGTGTACTGCATTTTTCTTTTTAATATTTTACATGTGACCTTAAAAACGTCTCCTAATCATTATCACCTCAATCCTTCAGTGTATTTGAATTACTTAGATCTATTTTTATTTATATTCTTAATTTATATACAGTTTGTAATACCTCCAAGTTTTGTGTACTACTCACCTTTTACTCCCAGTAATTTACAAAAGATGTTGAACAGCAACAGTGCCAGGACTAGTACTTACACATTCCCAAATAATACTTCTTTGAAGCCAATCCTCTGTTCCCCTTTATTTGCCATCATTCCACCAGCTATATATCCATTTCTAGACAGATCCTCCTAGCATATATTTACAAGTTTTCTAAAGAGGATTTTTCAGTGACATGTGCAAATTATGTACTAAACAGTTGGCTCCATGCCCTCTGTCTACTAAGGGCTCATCCCATACATACTCAGCGCCAGTGATGGGTGTTGCAAATGTGCCGTAAGGCATGTCTACAGCACCTGGAGAGGAGGGGTTGCCAGTGCTGGGACAGTGCCAGTGGGTGCTGCTGGCAAAACCACTGGTATTGCTGCTCCAGGAGGCATGAGAAACTCAGATTTGGCTGTAAGTTAATCAATCAACCAAAGTATTTTTATACAGCTTTTCAACTAAAAGTTCACAGAGGTTTACAAAGTTAATAATTTTATTCACTCAGAACGTTGCATTTATATACTACTAGTGAAATGTACCCACATTGCGGGAGTAATGTCCCTCCATGCACATCAAAATCCCATGCACATCAAAATCCCATGCACTTCCAGAATTGTGGCCCTTCTATAAATTTTATTCTTCCTTCTCTTTTTTCCCTTAAAAAAAAGAAAAAGAAATACATACAGCTAACAAAGACTGTGTTGCTGTACACTGTGGGTTCTGTAACATAGCTGAGAATCCTGACTCACCATGTCACTGCAGCTGTAGCCTGTAGCCCTCATTCATGTACAGTACTGTCAACATGCGCTAAATTGGACTGGGTGCATTCAATAAGTGAGTGGAGAGGAAAGGAGGAAACTGTGAGTTCTTCAGTAGCTTAAAAGAATCAGGAAAGGCTGGGGGCAACGAGGAGGCAAGCCCCAAGAGTCTTACATCATCATTGACCCTTGTTACTCTTTTGCTAATAACTGAGCTGCTGAGAGACTGTTTCTGATTTTGGAGCATGATGTTGCTGTGCTGGGGCCAGGCTGGTCCCTTGGGTCGATTTCTGCCTCCTTGTGAGCAAGTTATAAAGGCTGGGAAAGGTCATCCCAGCTGAACTCGTTGCAGCAGTCTTCAAAGGGCAAAAGATGGGTCAGCTCTTTGAGATCAGTCTAGAACATAGAAAGAAGACAGAAGGGGTGATCTTTGATCATGTCAGATTCCCAGCATACACAAATCTCCTCCTCACAGTACCAAGGGAATCACTCTGCTCCCAGTCTTTCTATGCTGTGGTTTCCTCCACCTCTTTGATTATTCTCCAATGGAATTGTATGATAAACGCAGAGTTATATCCGCAGAATCTTTTTCCCAGCTCAGAGAATGTAGGCATCATTCCAGCTGATTGTTATAATAAAACCCAACAGCAGAAAATAACTTTCTAAACAGTACAAAATACAGTACAAAATACAGTACAAAATAAGTTTTATCATTATTAAACGCCATAAAACCCATCCACAGCGCATTTGGATTTAAGCTATTTGAGTCCCATGGCTCTCAAGAAATGGCTCTCAGTTTAAATCCAGGTTCTCCTGGATTCGCAGCTGCTCCTGGAGTGCCAGGTGGCAGCTGTGGCCAGGGGAGCTTTTGCTCAGCTTCGGCTGATTTGCCAGCTGCAACCATACCTGAGTCGCTCAGATCTGGCCAAAGTGACCCATGCCCTTGTGACATCGAGACTGGACTATTGTAACGCGCTCTATGTGGGGCTGCCTCTGAAGACGGTCCGGAAGCTTCAACTAGTTCAGAATGCGGCGGCCTGTGTGGTTGCTGGGGCTCATCGGTTTGATTCTGTCAGACCACTGCTTCAGCAACTACACTGGTTGCCCATTCGTTTCCAGGCTGAATTCAAAGTGCTGGTCCTGACCTTTAAAGCCCTAAACGGCTCGGGTCCAGGGTATCTGAAGGACCGCCTTCTTCTGTACAATCCGACCCGTCACCAAAGGTCATCTGAGGGGGCCCTACTGACTGTGCCACCACTAAGAGATGTGAGAGGTGTGGCGGCCAGAGATAGGGCCTTCTTGGTGGTGGCACCCCGGTTTTGGAACTCCCTCCCCTTTGAACTGAGGAAAGCTCCCTCAATACAGAGCTTCAGGCGGAGCCTTAAAACCTTTTATTTTAAAAAGCTTTTCAAATGGGGCAGAGGTTGGGGGACAGTTTTATTGTTCTATTTTATTGTTTTTAACAAATGTTTTAGTCTGTTTTAATTGTTCTCAGTTTTTTAATCTAATTGTATTTTAATTATGTTTTAATCTCTATTCATGATCTATTTTAATGGTGTTTTATTTTTCTGATGTTAGCCGCCTTGAGCTCCCTCTTGCAGGTGAGGAAAGGCAGGATATAAATTAAATAAATACATAAATAAATTTGGTTTACTTTAAACTTATGATTAAAGAGGGTCTCCATGACGCAGTAGATTCCTTGTTGGGTTTGGATGTAGGAATCATGCACAGGGACTCAAATCCCTGCTCATACATGAATCCCATGGGCCACAGGATTTGGTCACAGGATTCAAGATACAACAATCTCACAGGATTCTGGCAGGATACAAATTGTGAGGCATATTGTCGGCTGAAAATTCTACTGCAAGAGTACATAAAAAGCAAAAAAAATCCATATTTACTTAAATCTAATGTGCCATAAAATATAATGCACATTTAAAAGGCTTTAAAAGGTGAGCGTTATATTTGAGTAAATAGGGTATTTGTTATTGTGAATCAGCCAGGTAAGTGATAAACTCCTGCGTGCTGCACAAGTGGCAACAGGGAGATATTGTAGACACTCAGCAGTAACGAGCACCCCAATTTTAAGGGCTTGTAGTGCCGGTAGAACTAGCATCACACCAGTGCTACCTCCTTTATAGGTACTGCAAAAGGCATTCAGGCAGTGCATGAAGTAGTATATTGCTGGTGCAATAGCAGAAAGGCCAGAGACTCCCAAGTCAACAAGAGGAGCACACTGCATCTGCCAAAGGGGCAAGGAAGGGTCGAAATAGTGGCAATGATGTACATCCTCTCTTGTTAGGGTTGCCATATGTGCCCCAAAACAGGGATAGTCCCAATTTGGGGGGATTGTGTTCACATAGCGGCAAGCATGACAGAGGGTCCTGTCCCAATTTTGTGGAAGAGAATTATGGCAATCCTGTCTCTCATAGTAGCATCCCTAATGGACTACCTTTAACAACAATTGCCCAGTAACCCTATGCTATAACTGGGCGAAGAGGCACCTTTTAAAATGGTGCTATTATATTTAGCAGAAAGAGCTGTCTCTTTTCAATGTGTCCCTTTTTTGCATCTCTTTTTTAGACTGGGAACACTATGGGGACAGGGAGCCGTGTGTTGATTACATGTTGCTTTTTAATCACCTTGTGAACTGTTTTATGTTGAAAAACAATATGCAATGTCTTAATAATAACAGTCACATTCAAACATTATATTTTAAGGAATATATTTAAAACAGCTTAGATGGGCCCCTAAAAAGTTGCAGTGTGTGATGTGCCCATGGCAGATGGCCTTGTTTGATTAGATACCTACCCAACACTTCCTCACCCAATTCTTTTTGAAAGCTGGAAAATATTGATTCGGTGAGTAGCCCTGTTCCTATTCCCCGAAATACAAGAGCATATCTTACTTTATTTGTTCTGCTGGGTGGTGCGGAGATGAGGCAGCGAGAAGAAAAGTAACAGCCATTCAAGCAAGAAAGCAGTTATGGGGACCAGCTGTACTGTAAAGCGGTCTGCCTGTTTGGGCCTTGTCATTGTGCTGCACAGATGCTGTGATCCCTTTCCCTATCTCCCCCTTTCCCAATTAACCCTTTCCACATGCTCTAGCGCCAACAGATGGGGTCACAAAGTTGACAGCCAACATTTACATTGAGCATGTGTTTGTCCTTTTGTGGGAGGGTGGGTGGGGGAGGCAGATCTGGCTGTGGGTATAGGGCTTAAAGGACAGCTGACAAGGAAGTGTCTTTTTTATTGTTCCTCATTGACTGGGCATAGTGGTGCTTGAGCCGAGACAGTTTGTTTTGTCATTGGGAGCATTGCGAGGCAAAAGCTGTTCTTAAGGTCTTTCCTGCAGACCTGGAAGAGGAAACAAAGGAAGGAGCCCACATACAGTAAGAGCTGCTCTGGTTGCACTTTCATAGGGCTGTTTGGGGGGAATTGTGCTGGTTGGAGATGTGTTCCATGACAGGGATGACCTCTGGATGTCACCTGCAGAGTCTGTTCTTCCTGTTCCATGTTTCAATGGGAAAAAATGGATTGAAAAAAGATCCACGTTATATGCTGTCATGGTCTCTGGCACTTCTGGTCTAAAACTGAACTAGTTTTCCACTCTCTGATTCCAAATATATAGAGATGTATTGTATATATCTGAAGGGAGAAATCAACACCACCATGGGAATCATGGGCAGTAGTGGCTATCAGTTTTTAGCAGAAGTTCAGGCTTTTGTGTGACTTTTCCTCTCTTGTCTGTTTTTCTGTATGCTATAATAATTCAAATTATATATTAATTATATTAAAGTAATTAATTAATTAAATTTTAATTACAATTCAACTGTATAATAATTCAGATGGCTGATATACCTTCCTATTCCTATGATTAAACAGTGTTAATAGACAGTGATTTGGGAGCAGGAAATTGGGGTAGAGTAAGTATAGACGTGTGTACCTCTTCTTTCTCATAACCTAAAAGAAATTAGCTTTTCCCCTGTTCTAGACTTTGATAGAGAACTTGACAGATTAAAAAGTAAAAGACCGATAAGAAAGGGAGAGAAAAAGATATGTAAGGCTGAGGTGATAGTTTTAAAAAGTCCTGTTGTGTTCAAAGTTTAGAAACTAGAGCACAGCATTTGCAGGGTAAACAGTCTGATTAATCATCTCATGTATTGCATGTACATATTGTTAGGAATGTGAGTCCCTGCAGGATTTGCAGGGCTAAGCAGAGTAGTTGTGCAGAGGATGAGAGGGCAGCAGCACAAAGTAAACACACAGGTGTTTATAGTTCAAGATAACTATATTGTTCAAAAGACAGGCAGAAGATAAGTCAAGTAACACAGTCCAAGGTCAAAGCAGTAGATCAGTCATATACATACATCCAGTTGCAGGGTTATTCCAATCTCAGTCATCCAGTTAAACAGTCCACAGATACAGTCCAGTCTTTCAGAGTATCAAACAGTAATAATACTCCTCCTCAGTAACCCACACTTTGCAGTAATCTCATACACACTTAAATATAGTGAAACACCAATCAGTTAGAGATATTGCAGTCATGTGACCAGTGACTCAGCACTTCCCATTCTGCTGAATCATGCTGTAAGAGCAGTTACAGATTGCATCAGCTAGATTGCATCAGTCTTCTGCAGTATTGCATCAGCCTTGAATCAACTTGCCTGACCAAACATATTTCATTATTAGATTCAAACCCTAACACATATTAAAATATTCACTTAACTCATTTAATCTGAAGATGAACCCCACTCCACTGCCATTGCAGCCATTGCTGTAAATTGTTCAATTCCAGCAAATACATTATTGATCAGTGTCAATACATACCATTATCACTGTAATGAAATGTTCACAAGTATGTGAACTGTATGAACATAATGTAGTAATTCAAATAGCTGATAAACTTAATAAATATTTATAATCTGTAAATGTGATACTTTAAAACCCTACATCCCATTGCAGGGATTACTCTCCAAGATGCCATTTGGTAATAAATGACAACAGTTGTTGGATATTTTTCACTATTCAGGTGTTTTTGTTCTTTTTTCCCTAGATTTCATACATTTGCAAACCAGAAAGGGCAACACTTTCGAAGTGGAAAACTCTCACTGGGCTTGTGGTAAGATAATGAATGGTGTGTCTTGACCCACAGAATTACTCAGCTATCATAATCCTGGCCAGCGATAGGGGAAAGGAGTCAGTGTTGCATGTCGGTGTTTCATTTTATACACAAATAGGCTGTTTCAATCTGTTGTGTTGAACTTATACTAGAGAGTCTCACCTCCAAAAGAGCAAGTTATCATATGCCACTATGTTAATGTCATCTTTTGTGCTGTCTGGATGACAAAGGACACCTTGATTGTTCCAATGTTCTACTTGTGGCAAACTATAATTGGAATGAAATGAGCAAATTATTTATGTAGCTAGAGAGGATTCTTTCCAGAAAAATGAATAAAATTACATTGCCTTTCAGTCCATTCCATTCAAAAGACATGTACACAGAATTATTGGGGGGGGACTCACCCTTTGGTACCTGCAAATTAGGGTGATTAAAGCCTAATGAAAGAGTATATTCACTCTTCATGCTTATTAGAGTTTATGAGAATGAAATCCAGGAGTAGCAGTGTCAGCAGATGACTCTCATGTGCTGTAGCCAGAGCGCAGAGTCTAGTGGCTTAACAAAAACTTTCCTACAGCTTGCAGCACAAATCTTAGAGGCACTTCAATGTATGACAATTCAAGTTACACTTAGGGTCTCCTTTGCCACTGGAAAGCTGGATAGCACTGGTGCAGCTGCAATGCAGACCCAATATAAAGGAATATATATTCCCATATCTTGAGGGTGATTCAGTGACTACCTCCCCACCACGTGATGCAGAGCATGCCCCACTGGAATGGCTGAACCATCACTAGAAAAATTGGTAGGACTGGCCTCTTACTCCACAGGAAATCTTTTTAAGACTGGATCATTAATGGGAAATATACCAGTATTTCTTCTTCATGTGAGATAAAATGTGCCCTTCCACCAGGAATGCATTCTGCCCTATTTCTGCCCAGTCCATTTTTCCTCTAGCGCTGCCACCGTAGCATGTATTTGACTTTTTAAAAGTCCTTTCTGAGCATGACACCAAGTAGGTCAGGAGGCAATCTAGAGTGAAAGTTTGGTTTATTGATTTTGGAAGCAAAAACAGCTCCAAGTTTTAACTATTTAGAAAAGAGGAAGAAGCAACAGTCTAAAAGAAACCCTCAAACAGTTATTTTCAACCAGTGTACCATGGCTGACTGGTATGTTGTAAATGGTCTGCAGGCGCGCTGTGGAAAGTTCATAGATTAGTAGGGCCAATGGGAGTGAGAGCAGTGTGAGCAGTGTGAACAGTGGTGGGCTTCAGGGGGTCCTCACAGGTTCTATAGAACCCGTTGCTAATCAGCGCTTGGTTCCGAGAACTGGTTACTAATGGGACATAGAACTTGTGAATTTATTTGAATCCCACCACTGGGGTGATTGTAATGTGGGAAACCACCTGATGAGTGGAGAAAGGGTCCCCTATAATCAATCAATCCAATCAATAATCAATCAATCAATCCAATCAATAATCAATCAATCCAATCAATAATCAATCAATCAGTTCATTCAATCAATCAGTCACTCAATCAATCAATAAGCAATAATCAATCCATCAGTAAGAGGGAGATCCAGACCCCCTGCACAAGGGTTCCCATCCTCTTGCTGCCCAGAGGCTGGAGTCCGAATTCTCAGTCCGTTGCCATAGCGCCCCTGCAAGTTTCCATTGTTGAATACAGTTGCATCATCCGTTGCTAGGACACCTTCGAACACTGGGGTGTTGAACGTTCCACCCACCCGCAACCTTCCTCCTCAAGGTTCAAGCGGCCCGCCCAGCAGGTGGCGCCAGAGCGCCAGTGGCTACCGCTGAGCAATGCTCTTCTCAGGCTGTGAACCTGGCAGGATGATCAGCTCTCCTGAGAACAAAGAGGACAAAATGTAGGACACCACCAAACAAAAGCTAAAAACACTCTTATATGTTGCTTTAATTAATTTAAACACTATAGTCCTTCTTATTAAATTTTAAACTTACATAGATTTCTTTATAAATTTCTATGTCATTTATTAATTACATTGTAATTGCAATTTTATTTTCTAATTTGTTGATTACAAATTGTAATTTAATTAATTACAAGATGGTCATGAATTAATTACAAAAAAAGGCTCACGTGGAAAAGAGGGCACTCAAGTTCTTTTTAAAGGAACCAGGTTAAGAAAGAGAACATGGCGGCATCCTAAAGATGGTCTTGCTTTCCTGGGAGTAAGACCCATTAAACAGAATGGGGCTTCCTTTTGAGTAGACATGGTTAGGATTGTGGGAATGTCCTGGAAAAAAGAGGACATACTTCAACCTGGAGAGAGCCTCTCTCCAAGTCTGACTGCTACAGGTTGACCAGATGTCATAACCATAAAAGAGGACAAGACTCTCCCAAAATATAGGACACCCAAGAAAAATGTAGGACATGACCAAATAAAAGCTTAAAACACTCATATACAGTATATTGCTTTATATAAAGTTGTCAGTTTATGACAGAAACCCTTTTCACCCCTTAAGGGTTAAATGTCTCCATATCGGTTCTTAGTGGGTGTTCATGTCCCAGAAGGTACCCCTCCCCAAATTTCACGCTTCTAGATCTAGCGGTTTTGGCTGGGCGTTGATGAGTCAGTGAGTGAGAGAATCAGTTAGTCAGTGACTTTTCCATTTTATATGTCTAGATTGATGAATTACAAGCAGGCTTCCTGCTCTCAAGGAAAAGGAGGACAATGAAGTTTGTTTGTTTGTTTCCAGGACGCCAGGCTAACAAGAGGGACGTGTCCTGGATAAAGAGGGCATGTAGTCACCCTGGAGTGCTGCGCCCCCTCTAGCTACGCCACCGATCCCCAAGTGGACCCCTCTCCTTTCCTCCCTCCAGTGGAGCAGGTGGGGCTGGGGTTGGGGTTGTGGCTGGGCGCTCTGCCCCTGCTGCTGTGCTGTGCTGTGCTGTGCTAAGCTGCCTCCCCCGCAGCCTCGGTTCCCGTGTTGGGGCGCAGCATGCCGGCCGCCCTGCCGGTGGTGCTTCTGCTGCTGAGCCGCCTGCTGCTGGCTGCTCGACGACGCCTCCTGCCGCTGCTCCGCCGCCTGGGGGCCCGCCTGACCTCCCCGAAGACCCGCCAGGCTGCGCTCACCTGCCTCCTCTGCCTCCTCGACCTGCGCAAGAAGGTGGACGCCGACTGAGCACTCAGTGGCTCCGGAGCCCCAACTTCTGGCCGGGCACCTGTGGAGGGAGGGCGGCTTCTGGCTCCTCTCCTCCTCCTCCTCCTCAGCCTGGAGCCAAGGATGGGGGAGCCTCCCGGGGAGGAGAAGGCTTCAGGCTGAGCTCATTCCTCAGATCCACCCCCAGCCAGCCAGCCCAGCCTCCTAGAGATCCTTCCCTTCTCTGGAGTAGTGCTGCAGCAGGAGCATGACTACTTCTTCTTCTTCTTGTGGGCACCTCCACTGGACCTTTGCAGGAAAGGGGCAGAATGTGACCACTGATCTCCACCAGATCTCATGGTGTAGAAGAGGCCATCAGATCCTAAGAACCTCCACCAGACCATCTAGTCCATCTTCTTGCGTCCCACCAGAACCTCACTCTATGTGACTTCGCATCGGTCTCACTTCTTGGATCCCACCTTACTTGACCTTTTGTGAGGGTCCCACTTCCGAGTTATTGGGACCCCCAGAGTCTCCTGTGGACCCTGCAGGGCCGATGAAAGGAGAACCATGTCTGGCAGCACCGCCAGGAAGGTCCAGCCATTCACCATCAGCACCAAGCTTTCCTTACCAAAAGGTTCTCCAGACTTTCCAGGAGACGGCTCTATCGCAGCTCTGGATAATTGTGTCATGCGCCAGAATCTCAATGAACATGTTTCTCTCTATCTGGCTCAGGCTTCCCCGGGGCCTGCTGGAAGGAGATTTGACAGCACCAGCCCGGTTGAGGAGATGGTCACCGAGGAAGACCGGGTCAATCTCAACTCACTGTCCCGCTCCATCAAGAAGATCACACTGTCCGACTGGCATAGGGAATCTGGTTCCAGCCAGGAAAGGATGCCTGGAAGTTCTGCCCACACCAAATGTGAGAGGAATTGCAACAATAACAACTGCAGATCAGGAAAAGCTCAATTCAAGGTAAGGTTATTCCCAGACCCTATTACTCTGCCACCCTCCATGTCACTCCCTGCCATATATCTGCTAGATCTGGCTACTTCCTGAGACTTAGGATCCTTGTGTGAGGAGATCCCTGAAATAGCTGGAGAACCAATGTGCATCTTGAGAGGGTCATCTTTTTCTCCTTTAACTTTGCTTTCCCCTTATCTATCAAACTGATTCCTTCCCTCATTTAATTCAAAGGACAACTGGAGCCAGGAAATGAAGTCACTTCTTCTACGATGGTAAGGCTGAAAAACTCACCTGGTTAATCTAAACTGCACTCTGATTTAATTCACTGTCATCATGTCCTGCAATATCTGACAGTATTTTTATCTAGGTGGATTGCTATAATTTCCACTACTCTTAAAACTAGAATGCAGGACCCCGGTGCAGCAATACCAGTTCTTTCAATTTATAATGATTTCCCTTTTTCCCATTTTGGAGAAAGGTTGTGTCCTGCCTTTTCTAGTCCTGATGACAGTTTTGTTCCACTTTTTATCTCTTTGGGTCCTTTTTTTGAGCAAGCAACGCCTTGAGGTTGGTAGGATAAGCCAAAGAATGTCTGTTCTGGTAATCATCAGCATATAAGTTTCTGTCTTCCCGCATACTTTACAAGCCAGTGTTGGTCTGAGCAGTATGAGAAAGTAGCATTCAGGGAAGGGTTGCCATGTGTACCGAAAACAGGGACAGTCCTGATTTTGGGGGATTGTTTTCACATACTGGCAAGTGTGAAAGAGGGTCCTATCCAGGGTGACCATATGACCGGAAATTTCTGGATTTGTCCTCTTTTTTAGCCTCCTGTCCACATGTCCTCCAAAAGGGCTTCATTGTCCTCCATTTTGGCTTCATTCTGGATCTTTTCTATAGTGTTCAGTATCCCATCATGTCATATGTAGTTGGATTTGTATTGAAGAGCAGAATCCAATGCAAAAATCGGTTTCGAAATATCTCCTTCCTATCGAAAGTTATGGCCCAAAAACTAAAAATAAAAAAATATGCATTGAGGTCTATGGGAAAGTGAAAGTGCCCCTTTTGTGGCTTTACTCGCAAGTAGGCAAATGTGCCATTGTCTGCTGGAAAGGCCCGGCTGAGAGGAATCCAAGATCTTGTCCTCCTTTTGAGGTTTGTGCATCTGGTCATCCTGATCCTGTCCCAGTTTTGTGGAAGAGAATTACAGCTACCCTAAAACTATGCTGGTAAAGATGTGAGGTAGTTAGGAAAATGTGTTCATATCATGCAGGATTAGTAACTGGTTTGGATTACATACTGGTTCAGCCTTTTATCCTACAAACCCTGAATCAGTGCAGGATTGTGTCAATATTGATAATCCAAATCAAGAGACTCTCTTCAGCTCTTTCTTTTGTGTTGTTTGGATGCTTCCAATAACACCGATCCATGCTGAGCCAGTCCCAGGCTTGTACCATTCCTGCCTACTTGTGTTTTTTATAATTCCGTATAGGGAAGTGATTGGTGAATGTCTGAAAGGATAAAGCGCAGATGATCAGAGGCAATGCTGAGACTTGCCTGATAAATGTTCACAAAGCAATTGCATTTAGTAAATGTCTCCCATCTCTTATCAGACCCAGCTGCCTATAACAAGATGCACAACCGTGGCCCCCTTTAAGCCACTTTCCTATGAAAGTTTTATAAACCCACAGGGAGGAGGAAAGTAATATTGGGGTCAGATCTACAATGTGATGTGAGCATCCAGTCTTGTGAAGTTACAAAACATGCTCCAGCGGAGATGAATTGAAGCTGCATGGCTTGTTTGACTCGAGAGTGAAAGCAAGATTTTTTAAATAAGATCTCAGATTTTTCTGGCCAGCTATAAGCAAGATTTTTGTCAAGTTTCTCTGTCGTGTCTGGCAGAGGCATTACCTCATCATGCTATCTCATAGGCCCCGGGGAAAGTGTCCTCCACATTGACCTTGAAATCTCAGCCAAAAATCTGTCTGTAAGACCTTGTGTGTTTCCCTGGCATGAAACTCTGCTGTGGGCCCCAGGCAAGTTCTTCCTTTGCACTGATTTGTATGCCCCCATTTGTGTGGTCACCCCAGCAGATGAGATCCCAACCAGTTGCTTCCCATTTGCAGCCTTCACTTTCCAAAGCAAGATGAAGAAGGAACTGGGTTTCTTGTTTTCACATGTGCTCCCGGCTGCTGCTTGTTGGATGGGATGAGATGGTGTGGGAGGGAGCCCTGCCTCTGCAATCCAAGCAGAGCAGCTCTGCAGGAAGGATGAGATCATCTTGCGCTGACAGCCTTGTTTTCCTGCAGCTGATGGATTGAGGGGGCTTCGTATATACAGTAAATAAAGCACTTGTGTCACCGGCAAGCTCATCTTCCCTTTTTGCTGGTGAAGAGCCAAATGGGCCACCGTGGAGAATATATGGACAGGTTTAAGTGCAATCAACCTTGCAGGGCACCATGCCTAATGCTGTAACAGCCATTCAGTGTTTCCAACAACCAGCCACTCCATAAACGGGATGGGTCTATAGGCATTTAACAGGGTAGCAAGTACAACTTTCTTCATCTGGCACCTCTCAGATGACTTGGTCTCTCGAAAGCCTTACAAAGACGATAACATACCAGTTATGTTCCTGTTAGTGCCAATATTTCCTAACCTAAGTTAAATTGTCCTAACTGATGAGTAGTTTGGAAGAGAATAATTTCGTTTCAGGATCTAGCACAGAGATTTTGAACCTCTTTTTCATCTCATGGCATACTGACAAGGCACTAAAATCATCAACAATTGTCAGTTGTTTGACAATTAACAAGGCATGTCATGCTACTGATAGGAAGCTCAAATCCCCACCTGCCCTATGAATAAAATCACCCTCCCCAAAGTTGGGGCACATGTGCCAAGGCACAGCAGTTATTAGAACATAAGAAGAGCCTCCAAAGACCCATCTAGTCTAGCTTCCCGTATCACACAGCAGCCTACCAGATGCCTCAGGGAACACATATGGCACCTGTATTCATCTGGCATTTTGAGGTTGTCCATGTCTATACACACCCCTCATTGCTTGTATCCCGTGATGTCCCTTTCCCCCAGGCTAGATACCATCACCACATTCTGTGGCAAGGAGTTCCACAGGTTGAAAATCACTGGTCTAGCAAATTCATTTTCTGCTTTTTTTAAAGCTCTTCCCAGGCCCTAACTGCGACACACATTTCAATACAGGACAGAGGGAATGTCAAAGGAATTGTGAAATTACCATTTTATTATTAAATGCCCCCTTTCTAAGCCCAGATCTTTTGAGCAGCAAACATCCTATACCTTTAGTATATACTTTTTCAGCATATTCAGGATTCTCGGAAAAACCTGTTATAGAGGCAGTTGTTCCTCTTTGTTGTGAATCACAAACCCTGACGAACAGTGCAGTTCCTGGGTGATGCTCCTTTGCCAGGATGACATCATTGCTTTTGTTCCTTCCAATGGAAAATTCCCTAAATCAGCCTTTCCCCCTAGTTCACTGAGCTCTGTCATATGTGTGATGGGCCTCCCTCTCTTTATGAGCTGTTTGTTAGGAAGAAGGCAATCTTGAAAGCCATCTCCACCCAAGGAGTATATTAGAATAGACTGCACAATTGGGGGAGGGGGGGAGGGTAGAGCAATTGATTTTTATCATTTTTACTTTTAAAATTTTTTTTACATGTTACTTTTGTCCAGCACTTTATTGTACTATTTTTTTCTAATAGAGTTGCTATTTTGAGAGCTCATGCTTGCATGGACCACTAATAGTCCATTGTGTGCATTAGGAAGGTACTGCACCAGGTACTAAAGTTCCTTACTGCTAATGGAAGGCAAATTATCCAGAGAACAAAATGTGCTGTGATGTGCAACAGTTATGTCATCTCATTTTTGCTTCCTCCTAAAGATTGCTCTTTGAGTTAAAGTGAGGAAGAGAAAACCTCTGGGGAGGAGAGGTTATCTTTTCTCAAATTATTTGATCCCATTTGATTTAGAATAATATCGCGATTTAGATCTTGATCTAGAATAGTATCTGGCACAGGTAGCATTGAGCATATCTGCAGTTCAAATTCCTGAAACATTATAAGGTGCTCTGTTCCTCTTACAAGATGCCACTTGAATTGTACTGCTTTCCTCATCCAGTTAGTAACCAAAACTGTGCAGGAGGATTGTGTAATCAGTTGATCAACAATCCTATATGCTTACCTACAGTAAGTCCCATTGAACACAGAGTGACGGGACTCAATCCTATGGATGTCTATTCAGATGTAAGCCACACAATAGTCAATGGGGCTTACTTCCCAGGTAAGTGTGGATAGGTTTCTATTCTCATTTTGCCATAAATACATATAGGTTTTGCTTGCTGAGATGGTCTTGGACGTTATCTCCGTTGTGTGCTTGCTATGTGGTGTGGCAAAAGCACTGGCTTTTGTTCTTCATGTGCAAAATAATTGTGGGAATAATGGAAATAACTGATTTACATTGCATGGTTGTTGTGAGAATGAGGCACAATCCCAAACAATTTAGGCCAGCACTACTCACCCGTTTCCCCATTCCTGCAGTGCTGGCACCTGTCTGTGCACTGGCCTAACCCCCCAGGAGTGGCACAAAAGTACCTTCGGGTACTTTTGTGACACCCCCCCAGGCCAGCATAGGACGTCTGCTGTGCCTGACTGCCCAGCTGAGTGGTCTCCAGAACTCTTCATAGGCAGACGAAACTATTATTATTATTATTATTATCATCATCATCATCATCATCATCATCATCATCATCATCATCATCATCATCATCATCATCATCATCCATAAATACACAGCGAACAATTTCGTGCTGGTTTCATTCACATCACCAGTTGGATCCTTCCCAAGAGTCTAGGACTGTGTGATGTAGCGGTGTATAATTCATGCTGATCCCAGAAGAGCGGCTTTCTGCAGTTGGCAGAGTGATATTTTGTCAATGCCAATAGTTTTCAGGTGCCCACCAAGGTCTTTGGGCACTGCACCGAGTGTGCCAATTACCACTGGAACCACCTGCACTGGCTTACACCAGATACGGTGTAATTCGATTCTTAGATCTTGGTAGCGGGAGATCTTTTCCAGTTGTTTCTCCTCAATTCTGCTGTCACCTGGTATGGCAATGTCAACAAGCCACACCTGACTGCTTTCTATGATGGTGATATCTGGAGTATTGTGTTCCAAGACCTTGTCCGTCTGTATCCTGAAGTCCCACAGAAGCTGGACCTGCTCATTTTCAACCACTTTTTCAGCCTTGTGGTCCCACCAGTTTTTTGCCACTGGCAGATGATACTTTTGGCATAGATTCCAGTGGATCATCTGGGCAACAGAGTTGTGCCTCAGTTTGTATTCAGTCTGCGCGATCTTCTTGCAGCCACTTAGAATGTGGTCGATGGTTTCATCCACTTCTTTGCAGAGCCGGCATTTGGGGTCATTGGCTGATTTGTCAGTTCTGACCTTGATGGCATTTGTCCTGATTGCCTGTTCTTGGGCAGCAAGTATCAGGCCTTCCGTCTCCTTCTTCAGTGTTCCACTCGTGAGCCACAACCAGGTCTTATCCTGATCCACTTTTCCTTCGATCTTGGCAAGGAATTGGCCATGCAATACTTTATTCTGCCAACTGGCAGTCCGAGCCTGAATTGCTCTTTTGCGATATTCATAGTTTGTCTGCTGCACTCTCAACAACTTTCTCTTGCTGACTTCAATCAGAGTAGATTCCTGGCTCTCTCACACATAATCTGCTAGGGCATGTTTTTCTTCTTCCACTGACTGCTATTATTATTTTGTTTTCCCATCTAGGTCTTTCTCAGGAAAGAGGCAGAAGTAGAGGGAAAAAAGCAAGATACAAGGAGGTCCCAAGCTGGTGATAGACATTCTTCAGGGGACAAGGTTGTTCCCCTCCACATGGTATGTTCCTTTATTCTCATTTATTCTCATTTCTGAACCATGTGGCTGTTCCAGATGGAAACAAGCATGAGAGGAAGTTGTGTTGGTTGTGACTGGGGCATAACATGTCCACCATTCCACACCCCACAGATCTATGATCAGGAAGTGCAGTCTCCAGGAAGCATGGTATTTTTCCCAGGATAAAGTATTGCTCTTGGAGTGCCCATACAACATAATGTTTTAAGATAGACAGTGTTTAAGGGGAAAGATCAGTAAAATTGGTGGGAGTGCACATGTATGGTGCACAAAAAGCTAATACTGTGTGAAGTTCTTTAGGATGGAGCATATCTAAGTGAGTTAAGGTGCAGCAGGATTGTTTCAGGTAAGAGTTAGCAGATTTAACAGTTAGCAGTTCAAGTTGTTGGATTTTATAGTAAATCTGTATAGTAACTGTGGGTATGGATATAAATGTCTTCATTCCCATTAGTAGGGGGACCAGTAACTTAGAGTCTCTCTCTCTCTCTCTCTCTCTCTCTCTCTCTCTCTCTCTCTCTCTCTCATAGAACAACACTGTTAGTGTGAAGGACTGAGTAAGGACAGTGCAGTTCTAATGGAAGGGAACAAACATTGTCCAGGGACCTCCATGACTGCCCCCCAATTGCATACACATGCCTGCCACCGCTATGCCAGTGCTTTTATCTATCTATCTATCTATCTATCTATCTATCTATCTATCTATCTATCTATCTATCTATCTATCTATCTATCTATCTATCTACAGTATTTTTATACTGCTTTTCATCTAAAAATTCACAAACTGTTTTACAAAGAAAATGAAAAAAAATTAATAGCTAATGGGTCCCTGTCCCAAATGGGCTCACAATCTAAAATGCAAAAAAAGAACACCAGCAGAAGCCACTTCATTGGTTAGGGTTGAGCCTGAGATTGCAATGAGCCTGAGATCCCGTATGATCACATTTGGGTGTGCCTTGAAGGTTATGCCTTGAAGGTTGTGTCTCATATGGATCTGTGGTTCCCAACCTTTAAGAGCTCATGGACCACTGAATCAAAAATTTGATTGTGGACCACATGTGGCTCTGTGGACAGTCTTATCTCCACCCTTGTTGGTGGTCCACTTCCCCATGGATTCTCAGAAAGAATGGACCGTCCACAGCTACAGCTGACTATTCAGTGGTTGTGGCTACAGATGCTCTGTTCTCTCTGGTGGTTGATGGGAGATTGTTTGCTTGGTGAGACATTGGAAGTGATCAAAGGCAATATTGTTTTCCTGAAACCTCATGGTCCACTCCTTGGGGTATCGTTGACCATCTTTGGTCCATCTTTGGTCCACTACTCCACAAACCATGGACCATAGATGCACAGACCACAAGTTGGGAACTAGTTTTCTATGGAATGTGACACATAACTGAAAGCAACTGGTAAAAAATGTCAAGATACTGTTTCTGTTCCTCAAAGATCATGGCCCATGTCAGTCTTGTTCTTGGGTTCCAAAACCAAAAGTTTGTCTTGTTCATTTCTGGCCTGCATCTCTCCTTCCAGACACAAATGTAGGCCTACCATAAATAAGAAAATTATGAGAAAATGTGGAAGGAAATATAGTTGTTCCAAGGGTAAATCCACATGCTTATTTCTATGCAAAACTGAGCAGGATATAGCATGAGGTGTGGCAGCCTATGCAATGAACATATATAGATTATTTAGGGCTGGGTCATTTGTGAGGTGTTGTCTTGTCTTGCTGGTGATCCCTTAACAGTGAATCTTTTGTGCTTGGATTAGATGTTGTAGAAGATAAGAATAGTCCTACCACTTAGTTGTTCTCAGTTTTGTTAGGTAGTTGCCTTGATATTGCAAAGAGATGGCCTCACTTAGAGCCCATCAAACTGTCCCCAGGCATTGAGATAGGCCAAGATTCAGAATGTTTCAAAATAGCTGGGAGAAAATAAGATTAAAAGAAAAACACTTTCACCTCCAGCAGTAGCTCAATTCTGATGATTATGTCACTGCATCCCATAAGAATATAAGAAGAACCCTGCTGGATCACACCAAAGGCCCATCTAATCCAGCTTCCAATATTTCACAGGCTGCAATCCTAGTTAGGCCAGCATGAGCTCAGGCATAAGTCTTGTGTTGATCTGGGGGTGTCACAAAAGTGCCATAAGGCACTTCTGCCTCGTTCCTTGGGGGGTGGAAGGCTTAAGCCAGTGCACATGCATATGCCGACCACCCCACACCACCACAGGAAGACATACTGGGTGAGTTATGCTGACCAAAATTGGTTAGGATTGCGTCCACAGTGGCCTACTAAATGCTTTAGGGAGCACACTAGACAACAAGAACTTGGCTTCCTGTTGCCTTCCTTGCATTTGGCCTACTTATAAAATGAGGATATTGTAACCCTTGATGGACTTTTTCTCTAGAAATTTGTCCAAACTCCTTTTATTGGCATCTAGATCAGTTGCCATCCCCACAACCTGTGGCAAGGAGTTCCACAGTCTAATGCAGTGATATTCAACGTCTCACGGCACACTAACAAGGCAATGAAATTTTCAAGGCACACCATCAGCTTTTACTGTTGACAAGACACACTAGGCTGTTCAAATCCCCCAGTTTTCCTATTAATTAATGCCAATCTCAAAATTTCTACGGCACACCTGAAGACTAGCCATGGCACACCGGTGTGCCACACCACACTGGTTGAAAATCACTGATCTAATGACATCCTGGATAAAGGAATACATTATTTTGTATGTCCTAACTCAGCTCTCAGTTTTAGTAAATCTAATACTGTGTGAGAGGGGAAAGTGCATCTATCCATTCACGGCATAATTTTATAGTATATGTCTCAAACATGTTCCCCATGCCTCATTTCTAAAATGAAGCGCCCCCAATACTGTAGCCTTTCCTCATAGGGGTGGGGTTCTAGCCCAGTAATCATTTTGATCCTCCCACTCAAATATGTGGTTCCCAACTTCCGAGGAGAAGTTTGGGAACAAACCACTATTTTAAAGAAGTGCAGTTTCCAAGGCTCTCTGGGAGAGATGAAACTGACCACTAGACTGAAATCAATTCAGATTTGTAGAGTAGATCTACCATTAGCATGTTTTCAGAAAACCACAACCATTCTGAGATCATGCACCATTTTCTGCATTGCTCTATTTCTTTTTGGATTTGCAATGTATTTGCTGATGCTTCTTGTTATGTATACAATCTGGGGATCTTGTATGTATGTATGGTGCTGTTGGTATTGTATGCACTATTGTGCTAAACATCTTGTTCCATGCTCTACCATAGGAGCAGGCATTACTGACCTTTCTTCCTGCTGCAGTGGGATTTGAGATACTGTGCTTACAAATTTAGCCGTCCATGGTAGCTTGCAGCTGGACCTTGGGTTGAACTTGGAAGGGAGCCACTTCTGGAGCTGTCTTGGAACAGTGACAGAACATTGCATCATCACTGACCGCAAGAACAAAGCTTGGAAGAAATTCAGAGTTTCTCCCACTTGATGAGTTACTTAAAATAAGTGTCTCTTGAACGCCTTTTGAGGTGCAGGTCTGCATTCATCTGTAAGGGAAGCATGGAAAAAGCCACCATTTTATTTCAGGAGTCCTCTTATTTTAGGATGAGAGTTTAAGGGGAAATGAGTTTTATTTCTTCTGGGCTTGACAGAGGGACCGAGTGGACCAAGATAACTGCATGAGACAAGGGTAGGGCCTTTCTCATGTACAGTTCATGTTATGCCTCATAACTAGTCCCCAGTATCTTGAGTTAAGGAACTATGGATTGCTGTCCTGGAGAAGGACATCTGAAGAATTTTATTTGCAACCTTCACTGGTTATGGACCGCATGTGCTGAGCTACTTAAACAATTCACAGCACAATCCTAACCCACACTGGCCTGGGAGTGCTGCAAAAGAAGTGCTATAAGGCACTTCTGCACCTCTTCCAGGTGGGGTTAGGCACTGGTTTACCCATGCCACTGGGGGTACAAGGTGATGGGTGAGTTGTGCTGGCCTGAACTGGTTAAGACTGTGCCTTCACTTATTAACAAGATGTTCCTACACTGAATGAACTAGCTTCAATGGAATCAACAAACAAGGTTTAGTTAATTCCTCATGGTTAAGTATATGTATCTGAAACAATTGTATATTTTTCCTTTTTATCTGTATTTCTCTCTGCTTTCTCTGTTGTCTCCTTTTTATATATATTCATACTGTAAGTCCAGAGGTGCAGGGGCCTATCATCTCACTCTGTGTAAAGTATCATATACATTAATGGAACTATATTGACAAGAGAATAAAATACAGTACACTGAATTCAGAACTGAACAGGTATTCTCTGGCCTCAACAAAAAGCAGTATCAAAAGGCAAAGATGTTTCAAAATCATACATACCATCATAATTACACAGAACTTATAAACGGAGAGGAAAAGTAAAACAATACGAAGTGTACAGTAAGTCTGATGGTACCTAAGACAAAAGTCAAGGAAAATAGTGGACCAAGGTACGGTAATTCGTGGAAGACTTGAGATTGTTGAGTTTTACCACCAGCAGCAGCAACAGCAGCAGCAAGGGAACTGGCCAAGAATGCCTACCTGATCTAAGAAGGAGTCAGAAAGAGGGCTGTAAAGAAAGCCCTAGCATGAAATGAGGCATTTGCCTTGCAAGTAGCAGGGCAAGGGATCCAAGATGCCGTTCTCAGAAGAGAGACACTCTGAAAGAAAGAATTAGTCCTAAAGGTTGTCTAGCCTGTAATGTCGCAGCAGCTTTGGTCACTTTTGGGTAGATATTGAAACAGATCTGGAGCAGCAATGGGGATGTGGGCATGAAACAGATCTGGAGCAGCAAACATGGTTGGTGAGAACCAGTGATGGGCTTCAAAGAAATTAAGAACCGGTTCTCTGCCCATCTGGAAGCCACTTTTAAATGGCTATTTTTAAACTTTATATGTCCTATCTCTTGTTAACAACCGGTTCTATAGAGTAGGTGCGAACCTGCTGGTGCCCACCACTGGTGAGAACCATGCGGGGGGGGGGGGGTGGAGTGAGAGATCTTTTCCTTGTTTTACAAAAGTTGATTTTCTCAAACTAGGGAGGTAAAGTCCTCAAGACATCAAGCATGCTATTTTAGCAGGATTTGGAGCTATATTTCAGAGGTGTAAAGCATCTGAACTCCAGGATTGAACTAAGCTCTGTTTAAATTTGGAATGTTAGGTTTACAGAAGGGTTAAGGAAGCGGGGATGATTACATGTTTAATGAAAAGAGGAGCCTTTCCAACATGTGGACCTGTGGCCCGTTGCCTCAGGCCTGTAGACAGTTATTTTACTGGTCTGGCCCTTTACTCCCTGCATACACATTGAGCATCAACAACATATGTTATGTGTTTCCTTCATGCCTTGAATTAGAGGGAATAAAATATTGACCATGGAATACATCTGACCCCTTACCACTTCAAGAGTTGCTTTGATTTTGTGCTGGAATACAAGAATTATTTGTCCCTGCTTACACAAACAACTCTACCACCAGTGGCAATAAAGACCAATCCAGCAATTACAGCCTTTATTCACTATCACCACTAAAGTGTATGCCAGATTTTGTCTTGGTTGGATTGGAGTGGTTGGGAAATGTACTTTTCTGAAGAACAAGCCTGTTTTTGGGTCAGCTTCATAATAACAGACAACTTTATTATCCGCAGCCATTTAACTAGTAGACATTCTGGTCCAAAAGAGGCCATTTCTACACATCCTTCATTACTGAAGGCTATGTTTGATGTAAGTTACTAAGGATAGATAGGGGGATATGCTATTGAATACTTACATAATCGTTGACTGCTGCACAAGCACTATATATCAGAACTACTTTTATGATACAAGCTAATTAACTGGCACAACTTCTATTATAAATGCAGGGAGAGTCAAATAAGGATGCATTTTGGCATCCCATCTTTTAAACTGTTATATAATAATAGTACAGTTATATAATAAATGTAATAGAACATATGTCCCCAAGATGTTATGACAAAGCACGAGTGGTATGGAGACAAATGTTTAAGCAAGCAATCCAATCAGTCTTTATGTCATCAACTTAAGCTACAGTCCTGGAAATAAGCCCCACTGAACTCAGAAGGACTTGTTTCTGAATAGACATGCATAGGGCTGGGCAGCTAGTGAACTATGAGTTTCATAAACATGAATCCTGTTCCCCAACCATGGTGTTCTTGGATGTCATGGGAGAGTGACTGTCTCATAGGATAGCTTACTTCACAGGGTTGTTGTGAGGATAAAAACAGTGTATGCTGGATAAAAATGTACAAAATAAGAGCATAGAGAGAAACTATAGAATGACAGTGGAGATGCATCTAATCCAACCAGTTGAATTCATCCACAAGCAAGACTTGACACCTTAACATCCTGTCTTGTTGCTCCTTGGAACTGGTGTGCAGGCATATTGTACCTCTGAACTCTAGCGAGTCCATCTAATGTGCGCTGCCATAGATCCAATGATACTGCTTTATAGATGTTTGTTGTTTCCTCTCTGCTTGATGCAGGGTAAATCCAAGCAGACTAATATTCTCTCCCTTCTCCAGATCACGGGATGTGCTGCCACAGCTCCTTGGAAGGAGAGTGTCAAGAACACTGAAGCAGGAGTGATAGGGCTGAAGTCCTGCATGCAAAATAGCCCAGGACTAGCAAACCTTTCTAAATGGAGCCATCTCATCGCCCAGTTCAACTGTGATGTAGTACAGGTAAAATCTTTCCCTAGAAATCTCAAAATCATAGAGCTCTGAGAAGCAGGACTGTGGAAGGCCATGTTCTGCTCTTCTTTCTGAAGCTGCAGTAGAAAGGAAAGGGGAGTAATAAAGGAAAGACCTCTGGCAACAAAAATGTGAAAGTGAGAAGAACGTGCAGACGGAAGGAGACTAGATTCTCTTGCCAGAGGGAGGGTGCTGTTATGGCATGAGATCATCCTTGGCAGTCTCTAAAGGACCAGGGGAAGTGGGTCAGGCCATTGATTTCTTTCCTTCTTTTTGAGAGAAAGGGGGCACAAAATAGGATTTACTGATTCATGAAGGAAAAGTTGGGTCATGTCTAACTATGGTTTAAATTTATGAAGAGTTTCAGAGACTTGTGTGACCTTGCTTGCAGTGACATCCTGCTTGCAATGACAGGTTGCTGTTTGTTCCTGCCAAGAGCTCTAATAATGGGATGCCATTCCCTGCATGGCATAGTAGATTGCCAAAAATGGAAATTGCTTGCTTTAACTCTGTTACCTATTAGCACCATTGCTATAGATGGCTGCAGACTGCTACCTGTTTGAGACGATCAGGTAACACCAGTGACAAATAGGACTCTACTTGGATCTATAAATTCTTGCATGCTAATTCCTGCCTGGCATTTCAGTCTGAGCTGTCTGCTGCCAGGCGCTGGTAGATCTCTCAGACTGTCTTGTCCTTATTTGCCTGATTTGTGGCCCTTGCTAGTCCTGATAGGGTGCATACCTAACCAGTTTAGGCTGGTATTACTCCTGGCATATCTTCCCATGGTGGTGTGGGGAGGTTGGTGTATGTCTGTGCACTACCCTGATTCCCCCCCCCCCCCAAGAGTGGGGCAGAATGCCTTGCAGCACTTTGACAACCCCATGCCAGCACGGGACTTATGCTGTGACTAATGCAGGTCTAACTTGATTTTAGGATTGCAACCATTGTTGCACTTTAAGGAGCTTGGATTAGGAACATAGCTGTATGTCACATGGGCTTCAGGATGAATCACATGGGTTTGAGCTGCAGAACTGAAGAGTGATGTGCATTAGTTTTCTGTGGTCAGGAGACAGTGTAAATTGAGAGAATTGCAGATATTTTTGGTTAATGACTTGCTGCACATTGCCTTATCATTTCTAAAATGTTCTGCACCGATCTGTAGGGAATGTGTTTGTGGTGGAGTCCACTGGTCTTCCTCTTCTTTCCAACCTCCTTTCACTCCATCCTCATCTTCCTCCCTCATTTTGCAAACAAGAAACTTCTCACACCCAGTTGCAAAAATGTATAATAAACTTTACTGGAAACGTTAGCATGAAACTAGTAACTCTATAACGAAGTATAAACAGAGCAGTACAGCCGTCTCAGCCCAGCTGGTTCCTCCTTCCACAACCATCTGCCTTCCCACCTTTTTCTTCTCCCCTTTATTGTCCTCTAGAGGCTCCCCCTCTTCCAGAGTGGAGCCAATCCAGCCAATCTTGGTAATCCTCCGGGTGGGGCTCCATGGGACTGGGACACCCAAACATCCTCAGCACTCCATGTCTGCTGTCCATCTAGGGGTGCACCATAGCTATGGGATGTCCCCGTCCAGTGGTACCCCCAGACATCCCAAGTCCAGCCCCTATCAAAGGGGGCTTCTTTTGGAGTCTGTCTCCTGGACAGTCCTGGGGAATTCTGACATCCTCAGGGGAGCTGTCCAGCCTCAAGGAAAAAGACCTTCTGGCAGCTCCTCCTCACAGTGTATAATGTGGGCTTTCTATGGTATGTGACCATCAAATGTTGTCACGCCTCTGTCTCCTGGGCACTGTCTTGGTAGGCCTACACATCTTTTTGCACCTAAGGGTTCCTGCAAGCAGGTCATGTGTATCAGTTTTGCCTAAGCAAGCTTTGCTGCAACATCCTTGGGCTGAGAATTATAAGACCCTCGGGCTGCAGTTTTGAAATACTGCCATTTCATAGAACTACTGGATTAAATTAGTTTTGTAGACATAAATTGAATAGTATTTCTGTGCTAGATCCTCTCTGCTATTACACCAGTGCTAGCATCTTCTCCATTTTGCCAATACAAGGTCTGGCATTTGAACTAATCCTCTCCAATGCTTCCATCTCCTGTCTTTACAGTTTCTAAAGAGTTGATTGATGGGTTTTCTTAGCTCCTTTTTCCGTTTCTTTCTCACTGTCTTTTTCTGTGTTTCAGGCTGAGAAGTGGGTACGTGCAAAACTACAAGACCTGAAGGATGGTTGCAGTATTCAGGAATGGGAAAGGGGAACTCAGACCCTGCAAAGAGACATGAAAGACTTTGAAAATACGATGATCAAACTGAATCAGGTACGATAAGGTCTCTGAACTCCTCTAGCCTTGTAGATAGCAGACCTGTGAGGAGGAATCTGAATGCTTCATCATAAGTGCTTCCTCTTCTGTAGTGAAGCAATTACAGTTGCTTGCAGAGTTATCTCAGATCCCTCTCATTTTAATTACATCTCAAATGCTAGAGTTTTTCTCGAAGTCAGTGCATGATCAGGATGGGCTAGTCATGAATCCAAACACTGTGATACGCTTCCCATTTGTTTCACAGATGGGTGAACAAATCATGGTCCAATCAAATCCTAGTGCAGAGATGGTGAGGCGACAGCTACAGACCTTGCAAGAGCAGTGGCAACTGCTGAAGCATATGGCAGCAAATCAAAGCAAAGCAGTGGGTGGGCTGAGGAACCTACAAGAGTTCAACCAAAAGGCTGAGCAGCTCGAAGCTTGGATCAGGCAGAAGGTATGCATTGAAGACAAGTAGGTTCAGTGCAGGCCACAAACATCACAAATGGCTTTTCTTAACTCTGTTTTAAATCATTTCTATTCTAGAAGTTCTGTTCCTTTCTAGCATAATTTCTATTCTAGTGCCTCAGTTTTCATCTGTTGGGATCAGGAAAGTTTCCTCTACCACTGCATGAACAAACTTGGTTTTTCCTCTTCTTTAGGGGACATTGGACATTTAATTAAAATTTGTCTACCTTCTTCATTAGATTTCAACTGAGTTGATTTTGAGGACACACTTTCCGTAGATTACAATAGTTAGATTTTGGAACACATTTTTCCCCAGGTCAGTTTTGCTAGAAACTTAGAGACTGGCATTTTTGCCTTCTCTGTCTCAGTTTTGTTTGTCTCTCTCACTTGAGTCACCTGACTTGAGTGACTTGAGCTCTTTCTTCTGCAGATGTCTTATGGCTGTCTGCTTGGGGAAGCTTTGCTTGGAGAAGCTAGAGTTGCATTAACCTTCCTGTGAATGACTGGCGGTTGAGTGAACGGTACTCCCTTTGTGTGCTTGTTAGGATGGGGGCAGAGTTGCCATATGTCCTGAAAAATAGGGACAATCCTGATTTTGGTAGGTGGTGTTCACATACTGGCAAATGGGACAGAGGGTTCTGTCCCAATTTTGTGGACGAGAATTATGGCAACCATAAATGGGGGACACAATTCCTTCCTACGTGATGATTGGTTTGGCAACTCATATGTTTAATATTATGATTGGTCTTCATGCATAGGTTTACTCTATGGTGTGAGAACAAACCTTGGACCTGTTCACACCCCTCACTTATCAGTTGTGAAAAGGGGGTCTGTGTATGGTAGTGGAAACCAAGAATTCATGGATTTACCTGACTTTCCTGTGGTTATGTGGAATATATTCTATTTGGTATGCTCTAAGGCACATGTAACATTCACATGCATGGAAATCTACTGCTTGTACACAGACCAAGGTCCTCAGAGATAGTCCCCATTCCTCAGTGGAATGGAATGAAAAGGATGCAAAGATGAAGAGGATGCTGCAACTGTTTATAGATGTACAATAATGTACATTGTAAAGATGTACAATAATAATGTACAATAATGTACAATAATCAGGAAAAGGAATTTAAAAATGCAATTCAGCATTTTCACATTCAGGGCCCTGTCCTATCCAACTTTCCAGTGTCAGTGCAGCCATAATGCAATCCCAATGTATAGGAACAAATATTCCCTTGTTCCATGATTGCCCTTCCCTGCAGCTTTTCCCTTCGGCACTGCTGCAACTGCACTCAGAAATTGGATAGATTGGATATCCAATCTAATTGGATATCCAATTGAAATTGGATAAATTGGTTATGTTTACACCCTTAGTCACATAACTAGGACCTGGGGGTTTGTAGTTGCAGGAGGTAAAAGAAAAAGAGAAGGAGAGACATATTGGCACAAAATGGGTGAGGGAAGAAAGGAGGGGTAGTGAGGATGTAGGGAAATTAGAGGGATTCCTGAGGTGAAACTTGAAGTAAAGAACTATTGGATAAGCAGTAGAGGAGGAAGAGGTGAGTAGGAGCTCTGAGGGAAAGAAAGCGAAGAAGCACAAAGGCACCAACCTTGTCACAAGACTCTGACTGAGGTTGGATTCTCTATAGCCTGAACCTGGCAAGCGGCAGGCTCCTTGGCAGGCTGAAAAATACTTCATTCTCTTTCAGTGGGGGAAGCTTGTCTTTCCCTCCTTGTCGTTCCTCATAACAGGTGCAGCAGGTGCTCACAGAGAGCCCCTTGCACAACTGGGTGGCTCAACTGTTTGAAGAGATGCTATGAAGATAAGGACTACATTTAAAAAGGAGGACTGGTGCTAATCTCCAGCTGTTACAAGAGAGACGAAAAGAATCCTAGACTCCAACATACACATGGTTGCAACACCCACACAAAAGAGGAAGGGAGAGGGGCGCTAAACATGACATCTTTTTGCTTGCACACAAGACACAGAAGAGTGGGGAATTTGTGGGTCAATCATCAGGACTGACAAAGGCTAAGATTAGCTGTTTGTTTCATGCTGGGGTGAGGCTTGGGTCATTGTAGTGGTCACTAGGCTAATTTCCCAAAGTATAGTAATCTTTGGGTTCAAAGGCAACAAGGAGGGCTTGGCAGTAGCCTTAGTAGCCTAGAAAGGGAGAAGAGCAGGGCAAAGAGTAAAGATTGCTTAAACAGGGGAAAGATCCTCACTGGGATCTTCAAACTGAGGCTCAACAACCACCTGTTGGAGATGCTCTAGGACAGTGGTTCTCAACCTTCCCAATGCTGTGACCCTTTAATACAGTTCCTCATGTTGTGGGGACCCCCAGCCATAAAATTATTTTTGTTGCTACTTCATAACTGTAATTTTGCTACTGTTATGAATCGTAATGTAAATATCTGATATGCAGGATGCATTTTCATTGCTACAAATTGAACATAATTAAAGCATAGTGATTAATCACAAAATAATATTTAATTATATATTGTGAAATATTTATTTCTAATTACAAATAAAAAAGTTGCAAAGTACACCAGGGGTCTTTAGGTGAGCCCCATGAAAGGGTCAGGTGACCCCCCAAAGGGGTCCCAACCCCCAGTTTGAGAAACACTGCTCTAGGAGGATTTCCTGCAACAGGCATGGGGGTTGGATTTGATGACCTATTAGGCCCCTTTCAACTCTATGATTCTGTGAAGAGGTGGCTCAACAGGTGCTTGAGTAGTGGTTTGTGTAAGGTCAAAAGGTTTCAAAAAAAGAGGAGAGCAGTCTGATATCTGTCCTGCAGTACCAGTTGGCACAGTAGTTCTTTGGATAGTGGAGGGAACAGGGGTGCTTGATGCAGGTACTTTCTGATGCAGGTACTTTCAGGTAATTTCTGAGTGAAAGGAGGAACAATTGGAGCAACAGTAAAGCAAAGACAACAGTAAGATGTCTGTAGCTTAGATTTGGTAACCAAAATCCCATAGGGGAAAAAATGGATCCTCAAGCAGAAAGCTTCTGCAGCAGAAAAGAAACAGCTGCACCGGCTTTAATTGTGATGGAGAGGCAATTGCTAGTCTGTAGTCACAATGATGTTCAGAATAACCTATATATAATTTCTGTTTCCTCCCTTCTAGGAAGAGAAACCTTTGCTAGCAGCTCTACTGCAGGAGAATGCAGACAAGATTCAACTTACCCGGCGCATTCTTGACTTAAAGCAGGTGCAGGTCTTCTGTCCGTCTTGCAGAACTCTGCGCAGTGCTCTAAGGATATCTTTAAATTATGCTGTTTTCCTGGGATAGTTGCAAAAGGATTCAGCATATCTCTTAGGATACTGAGGGCATTACAACTTATGAACCAGTGGGACATCAAGGTGGTGGTTGCCCGGCCCTGACCTTCATAGCATTTCACAGCTATCATCTGTATGGAGAACAGAAAAGTGTTACTTGAAACAATGGCATCTCCATCAATAACTTTGAGAGTGGCACTTAGTACTATCTGTTCTCTGTTTCTGCTCTCTGCCATGATGGTTAGCTTTAGAAGTCCCCTTAAGGTAGCCTTTGACTTTCTACCCAAACTCTTCCATCTAATGATGACATTGCTGTAATGGTGAATCTGGTGCCATTACAATAAAAAGGTACATATTGAGTTAATAACATCTTTTGGGTTTTAGAGGCACCCATTTTATGAAGAAGGATCCCTGCCTATTTACACTTGTGTCAGAACTCTCTTGGTGGAAACTGGGAATTCTCTGCTTAAGATCTTTCGCTGCTGCTTAGTAACTCTGGGTAGACATAGGCTAGCCAACATTGTCTCATCTCCCTCCATCTGCAATTTGGTAATACAAATGTAAGCTTATGTAAACCCAACTTATGTAAGCCTTAACTTACATAATTCCAAACTTGTGCAAAGCATTCCATAAATAAGCCATAACAATAACAAACCCCAAACCACCTGTTTTTCACTTCTTTTTTGCTCATCCCAAACCTTTTCACTGAGCTGCACGTATGCAGAAAGACATCCAACGTATACAAAAATTGACATGCACATGGGTTTTTGGAAAGAGAACCTTGACATAAATCGGGAAGTGTCTGTTAAAAACTGGTCTACCTCAAAGTTATTGTAAGGATTATTGATATAATGTACGAGAAGTTGTTGGAAGGCTTGAAAGTACTATAAAAATAGTGATGCTGTTGTAGAAGCAAAGAAAAGCAGGACTTTCTGAGATTAATCACATTTGTTCTACTATAGACCCACCTCATGTCTATGCTACTCAACATGTATAGTCAGCCATAGATAGTTTTGGGGGATCAAATGTTTCTCAGGAAATGAGGCTTTTGTGGAAGTTAAAATTTATACTGTTTCTCATGTAATGTTTCTACCCTCTCTCCCCCCATTTTTTCTCTCTTTCCCATTTATCCCAGGAAGAGCAACAGTTCCAGGTCCTGCATGAGGAAATGAACAGTCTAGCCCAAAAGCTTGAGAAGCAAGGAAAGAGTGAGAGCAGGAGCATCATGGCTCGTCGTAAGCACCTGAATAAAATGTGAGCCAAGGCTAAAGATGGTGGGAAAAGAGATTTTACTTTTTCCACCTTGTCCACCCAGGGGACAAGGCTCTCATGAGGCATTCCTTTTACATGAATGATTGAGAAATTTGAAGCTGATTGACCATCTTTCCTTATGTTTCTTCTGCTCTCCCTTTTCCCAGGTGGCTGCGGCTCCAGGGGACATTGAAGGAGCATCATGAGACCCTACACCTGGCTCTGGAAGCAGCTGCCTTCCTGCAGCAAGCAGATGTACTACTAGGGGCCATCCACACAAAGGTACTGATACAACAAAAAGTGTAGTGATGTTGCCTATATAATCTGATTCAGAGGGTGTTTTTAATTTCAAAATTCTTTGTCCTGTGCAGATATATGTAAAAAATGGAACAAAAATGAGAATGTGTTTGGAATTTTGAGGAAAACAACAGTGCAGGTTTCTTATGCACATGGAAAGCCAGGAGTGGCCCTGTGTGTGGCTAGTAAATGCTCCCCAGAATGTAACTGGGTTGTGGTCTGCTTCTCAGGCTTGTGTGTTATTTCTGTTATAGTGGAGAGGTCTCTGTGGCATGGGGAAACAGAGGGAACCAGAGTCCAGCCTGGACCTTGATGTTAGGGATATTGCCAGCCAGATCATGGTAAGTATTAGGCAATATCTAAGAAAGGTAGTTTTTTTAGGCCTAAGGATCTCTCTGTTCCTTTCTTTTAAACAATAAATTTGTCACCCTGTAAATATGTACTGATCAAAGTAATGTGAACTCAGATCATGAGGTACCTAAGGTATCAGTACCTGGCATCTGTCCTGCCCTCTTCTGCTGAAGTGTTTACTTCCAGAGTCAAGTGTTCCTACTAATGTTCTGGAGGAAGTTGGATAGTTCAGTCAGGAACTGGCACTTAAGAAGGTGATTAGCTAACAGCTGAGAGGATGCAAATTCTTTGCAACCCCTGAAGGTACTTTCCACAGCTGAAACCAAAATGTCAGGACTAGATCTTACAATATACCTTAATCCATGGCTTAAAGTCTTGAGAAACATTTCAAATTATGTTGTAATCTCAAGGTGGACTCCCTTCCCTCCACTGCACCCTGAAAAGAATATTCAGAGATATGCTGGAAAAGAGCCTGGAGGTAGTGCACAGCCATTTTGACTAGCAGAAGTTGAAAGATCTGTTCTCTGTGAACTTGTCCAATCTTCTTTTAAGGATATCCAAGCTAGAGATTTTTTATATGGCTATGAATTCCACAGATGAATTATGACCTGTGTGAGGAAGTCTGTCCTAAATCTCCCTGAAATCAATTTCTTTAGATAGCCCGTTTCTAATAATGTGAACTTCATTCTTTTCTCCATGTGTATCATCTTATAAGAATCAGTAATTTTTCTTGAAATAAGCCCCAGTTAATACAACCTAAAGAAGGTGTTCCAGCACTTTGATCATTATGGTTGCCCTCTTTTGTACCTTTTCTGGCTCTGCATTGTCCTTATTGGGATATGGGCACCAGAACTTTACACTGTGTCGGGTAGGGTAAATCTTACTTTGTAGGTCAGGATGTGCAGCTTTGATTTGGGTTCACTGACTAGTTGTCTCCTTCGCTGAGTGTGCTTTCTATGCCTCCAGATGCTAGATGTGACTGTCTCCCAGCTCACTAGCCTCCATCCGAGCCTGGTAGCACAAGTCTCTCTCAAGCACCAAGAAGTCAAGGAGAACTGGGCTCAGCTCCAGCAGCTGCTGAGGTATACTGAATACCAGTTCTTGTATATCTATGTGAGGTTGTTTTTTAGCTGCTAAGAACTATATTTACCAGACTTTTATAACAACAGCTTGCTTTATTACTCAGTTATTAAAATAGGGTTTTAATAATTTATTTTTATTTTATTTTATTTTACAATTTTTATTTTAAATTTAAATCTGTTGTTAAAATTTTTAAAAATAAGTTGTTTACCTTTTAAAAAACTTGTTGTCTTTTTATTTCTTCACTTTTCCCCATTCCCACCTCGCAGGAGTGAGAAACCTCACTCTTCAACAAGGAGATCAGTTGATTCCCCAAATCCCGAGCTGGCAAAGATCGCAGCTACAAACCATTCAAGGAGAGGAACTGACGAGAAACCTGGGAAAAGCTCAGGATGGGGGGTAAGCAAAGTGTCTAGGACTGGTTTCTGCTTTTCAGATCTCCTGGACATTCCTGCATCACTCAGGCTGTAATACTAATTTCCAGTTAGGCCTGTATAAACACTGGGCATAAGTCCCATGCTGGCCTGGAGGTGTCACAAAAGTCCATCAGGCACTTGTGCACGGGATACGCCAACCTCCCTACACCTTCCCAACTACAGGAAGATATTCCAGGTGAGTTATGCCAGCCAAAATCGGTTAGGATTGCACTTTCAGTTGCAAAACACAATCCATGGAAAAAATAATATACACTTCTGGAGAAAGCAAATCCTTTCTGAATTCTGGGATTGACTCACAATTTAGATTAATCGCAAAATAGTCACATTCATCATCATTTGTTGGACCTGAACCAGTGATCATGGTTATGTGGGAGATACCATAGCCTCAAGTGGAAGTGGAATACCATAGCCTCAAATACCAGTTCATAACTTGATAAGGCTTAAATGATGCAATCTATGATGGTGCCTTGGATATTTGTCCCCAAGGGCTAAGGCAGATCTCTGGAAATTAATTTCATAGTCTTGGTATCTCAACAGAGTTCCTCCTGACCCAAGGCTCAACCAACCTTCTCTATCTCAGTGGCCAGATTCTGAGCAGACTTTCTTGCCCTAGGTACAGAAGGACATTATAGGAAGCATGACGGAGTCTGGGAGAGACCACGAGGGCAGTCCAGGCTCACCCAGAAGGGAGATCACCCCAGGAGACAACAAGAGGTATTGGCACACACAGTGATCTCCTAAGAGCAGAGTTCTGGAGCAAAAGGAACTGTGTGGGATGTGGGGAGAGAAACTGGGGCTGTGGGAGGGTCCAGGGTACTTGCTAGGATCTGCTTTGTTGCTTAGTAACAGGTTGATGTAGGCGAGATTCTCTTTCTCTCAGGAAAGGGGCTGCTCCTTGGAATTGCATTGGATCTTGGGGTCCCTGTGGTACTGATACCACATCCAGGCCCTTACAGGTATATTCAGAGAGTCCTGAGATTGATCCTATTGATTGTATGGGAATAGACGAGCCTGTGGGCTGATTCAAATTCACCACTTGGGCAGCAATCCTGTCCATACTTTCCCTGGGAGTATGCTCCATTGATTCTAATGGGACTTACTTCTGGGATTGGGCTCTCAATGGCTCATAGCTAGATATGTGTACATGTGCCTCTGTTCAAATATGCTATATTTGAGGTGATATTGGATACATTTCCATCAGTCAGTGTTGTTTTAATCTGAAATGGCTGTTTTACACATGTGCACTTGATGGAACAGTTTATAGTCTGTTGCTCCTGTGTGTGACCTCATCCTAATTTTCGGTTTCCTGCAGAAGAAGGAAATTTCTCAGACAGTCAAACATCTTAAAGGACCCATCCCAGCAAGAAACACACCTTCAGGAGTTCTCCCAGGTCATAGATGGGGTAATGTATCTCCTCAAGCACCATGGAATTCTAAGCGTCTCTTACTCTGTCATTCTATAACCATATTGTGATGATAATGTCCATATCTCTACCTAAATGTAAAACCCATTACAGTAAGTGGTGCCTATTCCCAGGTAAGGGTGGGTAGGATAGTAGCCTCAGTAGTGGAAGGGGATTAATCCGGGCAAAAACTTGCAGGGGAGAAGGAAGTTGTGTGAAATGTTCAGCATGTTAAAACTGGGTCCCCACCTCATTTTTCAATGTGAGTCGGGTATTCTCATGTTGAAAAGGCCCTACTTCTGTCTCGTTTGGCCCTCTGTTAAAGGTGCAATTGACCAATATGGCCAGGCTGACCAAGATAGTGGTGACAGATGATCTTTGTAGGCCTTAGTCCATAATGCATTTTTGTATATGATACTTAAAAGCACTTTTCCATCTCCACTGGTCAGTTTATGCATATGTAATCTCCACATATTATTGTGTACGTTCTAGTCAATAAAAGATTCATATGCAAATTGCAGATGTAGCAAATGCAAATCCTTTTTAAGCAAGCTCAGAAATAAACACATAGAAAACTCCAGTATTTGAAGTAAAAAAAATGACACTTTGGAAAGCCAGCATTTTTTAAATTTTTTTTTATTATTATTATTATTATTATTTTGCACAGAGCATGTGTCCTGCATACATTTTGCAGCAAAGCCTAAACCAACAGGTCATTCCTATAAAGGCTTCCAGTTTGCACAATGTCAGTGGCGAATGTCAGTGCACAATGTCCCTCAGCGTGACCAGAGCATGGTCTCCTCTCCACAATATTTACTAAAGCTTAGAGTCTTGCATGATATTCTGTAGCCATTCAAAAGCCTGCTGAGGCTTCTGCAACTGTTTTACTTTCAATTTCCCAATGAAACCAGAAGTATTGCTTAAAACACACAGAGAACTCTCAGAAAGCTTTTGAATGGCCGCTGACCATTGCACAGCATGATGCCTGCCCACAAAACAGCTTGGAGGAGCTGGCACGGTGCTGCAGTGGGCTACGGCTGAAGCAGTGGGAGTGTAGTAAGCAAGTGGTGAGTGCAGTGCAGTTGATTCCCCCCCGCCCCCGCCCTTGCACCAGCTCTGCTTGCTGCCAATTTAGATAGAAACGGTCCTTGTCCTAAGGTATGGTCATGTGAAGACTGACGACTGAAATCTGGCCAGAGCCTTGTGTTGTTGACTGTAAATCTGCTTCTGGTCCTAGATGAAAGTGCCACATTTTTCCCATTGATTGACTTAGGGAACAATCCTAACCAACTTTCTAGCACTAAGGCAAAGGCAATGCAGCTCCAGCTAAGGAAACAAATGTTGCATTACCTTGAGAAGGCCTCTAGGACTGCCACCCATCTGCAGGATGCAGTACATGCCCCATTGTATCAGTTGCTGGAAAGTTGGTTAGGATTTGGACCTGAACTGATTATCCTCCTGGCTCAAAATGATCAAAAGTAAAATGTTGCATAAATGTTAATGGGTTAATGATATGACAGCATAATTCAACTTCTTATGTTGATATGGCTTAAAGTAGTGAATATGTGTATCTGTTAGGAACTACAGCAGGCCTCCATCAATCTTGGGCTGTGGGTGGCGCAAGTGGCTAAGACACTGTGCCTGTTAACCAGCAGGCCAGGGTTCAAGACCCGGGTTGGCCCCACAAGATAGGGTGAGCTCCAGTCCTCTGCAACGCCAGCTGGATCCAATTGTATTGGCTCTGCCTTTCCATTGGACTATTTTAGTGACATGGAGAGGGGGGATTTGCTGCTTGGGTAACAGCCTATCCTCCATAACAATCTAACCTAGGCTTTCGTGCTTCGCATGCAGCGTATGCAGCGCCGAGCACAATACCATAGTCTTTCAAGACTGACAGAGGCCTGCTTTTTTTTCTTTAGGAACTACAGCAGTTACTTCGTACTGGTCATAGATGGAGTCCACAAACAGAAGATGCTGTTGAGGAGCTGGAGGATCTATGGGCGGAGCTGAAAAGAAGGCACCAAGAGAATGGTGCGGCCTTGAGAGAAATTGATACAGTGAGCAGCACCTGTCTTGTTTTTCCCCTTCTCTTCTGTTGCAACTTGTACAGTTTACTTCATCTTGTGATTTCATGACACACTTCCATGCACACACAAGCACTTATAACCATTTATGTAAAATGATGGCAAAGGAGTGTTTAATGTGATAACGTGAGGTACGTTTTGCAATAACAGTGCCTTCCAACCAGTAGGTAATGGTGGTATTTGGTCCCATGCTGTGGTAGCCATGTGGCACTGCCTCATCTGGCTTAATATTGCTGAAAGTGGAGATGGCTGGGTGAGCAAGATCTAGTGGTTCCCTTTAGAAGAGATGAATTGGAAAAGGAGAGTTCAGAATGAAGGAGAGATTGGGGTGACAGCAGCAACAAAGAAGAAACCTGTCTTTCGCTGCAAGGATAATTGTAGAACAAACCAGCAACTTCTGTGCACAGGTGCCACCTCTGGTTGCAGAGACTGAACATGGAAAAACAGTATTTGCCCCATACATATGCAAAAGTTTAAGAAGCCCTGTACTAAGACTGTACATAGGATGGAAAGAGGAATGAAATGTAGGTGATATTTTGTGGTGTTGTTTAGTTCTAGTTACAAAGATTCTGACCATTACAAGACTAGCACCTCACTGCCTGCAAGGTATGATAGGATATGATATCCTACATTAGATCTGCTTTCCTGTACATTTTCACTTATTAGTTTGGTTACATGTCTGACATTCTTCTTGTGATAAGCTGAGCTAGATTCTTGTAATTCTTTTTATTTTCTTCCCCCATATTGTCAGAAGCCTGACCTATGGCCTTTGTGTGCCTCCTTTCCCTCTAGAGGACTATTCAATCACAGGGTCATTGCTCAGGTCTTGTCTTCTATATTCAGCCTGTGACTGACTTGCCTATATTCTCCTTTCTGCTTGCAGGCTCTGCAGTTGGTTGGAGAGCTAGAAGAAGCTGAGTGTTGGCTAGGAACTGTGACAGATTTGCTGTCTGAGCCAACGGCAATGAACCTGGATGATCTCCATGAGGACATACAAAAGATAAGCAGTCTCGAGAACCAAGTTGTGGCCAGGAGGATTAAACTTCAAGCCTTACAGGACAAAGTGCAGATGGATCCCTCCTCAGAGCACACAGCAGCTGCAATGATTCAGAGAAAGATGGAAAGAGTGAAGAAAAAGTAGGTTCAAAGAAGCAAAGATGTTATTGCCTGGAGGTGGCATAAGAAAGAGGCAAGAGGCTCCCCCTCCTGTCAGGAAGTGGAGAATGAGATCAGAATTTCCCAAGAAGACATGAAATGTGGGCAACCAAGAAGGGGACATTGAGAATTAAGGCAATTTTAATCATTCAGTCACTTAGGCTGCGATCCTCACCTCCTGTTAGGCCAGCCTAAGCCCCGGCATAAGTCCTGCACTGACCTGGGAGTGTCACGAAAGTGTGGTAATACACTTCTGTGCCGCTCCTGGGGAAGGGTTAAGCCAGTGTTAAGCCACTTTCCTCCATACATCACCACTAGAACAGGAATACCAATGAGTTGTGCCAGCTTAGGTTAGATTGTACCCTCAATTATTTATTTCTTTATTTTAAAAACTCTGAGCTGTCTTTTCATTTCTAAACGAAACTGCTCAGGTTAGTGTACAAAATCATTTTTAAGAGTATTGTATTAGTGCAGAAAAGTCACATCATACAAACACAAAACAGTACAATTATTTCCCATCTTTCTTCTGTCATGGAGCTCAAGAGTTATGCACATTGATTCTCATGTAGTCATCTATCCAGGCATTGACCAGACTTGGACCTACTTATCCTCAGACATGTCTAAAAACTACAGCTGCAGGTTTACCTCCCTTCCTTAACTGCTTTTTCTGATAGTGAAACAGGTGAGTGACTCTAAATAGCATTTTCTTTGATGCTGTGCTTTTCTGTCTTTTCTGCCAGGTTGTCCTGTGTGCATGAAGCTCTCCAGCGCCGTGCATTGGACCTGCAAGATTCCTTGGTTTTGACTGAATTCTTACAGAACATGCAGTTAGAAGAGATGTTAACTCAGAGGAACCACAAAGAGGTTAGCTGGGGGAAGGATGTAACAAAGAAGGAAACAGGGAAAGTGTCTTTGGTTCAACATTTGCAAGTATAAAATAGGAAGGGATTGCCTCTCTTTCTGTCTAGGATTGAATGAACAAATTTTGTTGTACATTTCACTTTAGAATTATTTCCTCAGTTTTGGTCTTAGATGGTGGTTTTCGGCTTTGTACAAACTCAGATATTTCACTAGCAGAATTCTGTACAGCTGTTTCTTGGGTTGCATTTTCTATAAGCCAACAGCGAATGACTCAGAAACGAAGTTGTGTGACTCACCCTTTTCTATTCCTCTGCTTTCAAGATGGGGAGGAGATCCAAATTATTGTAGAGCATAGTGACCTTTTTTTCAACAGAGTTCCCCCACTGTTCTAATTCTGGCCATGGCCAGCCCTGAAAACACCAACCGTAAAGCTACAACCACTTATTTATCCTGATTCACAGTGGGGAGACAATCACAATGGCCTATGTTGAAGTATTTCCCTGAAGAGGTTCACTGGCTAGAGTTCATTTAAAAATTATCACTGTAGCATCCTCAAGTGGCTTTATGGTGCAAATCAATCAGCACCTTTCCTATAACATGAGGATAATGGTAACTATTGACATTACTGTAAGAGTTAATAGAGTGAATACTGTGTGGCTTTGGGCCAATATGTGTGTGCCTCTTTTTGCTCTCAGGTTGTGACTAACCAGCTGGGTTCCAAAGAGTCTTTGCACCGCTTCATAAACCAGAATTCACAGCAGTTGAGCACTGAGGACATGAGCAAGCCCCTGGAGGAGCTGCAAGAGGCTGTGGAGATGCTGAACAATGTGGTGAAGGAACGGGAGTGGGCCATGGAAGTAGCAAGCAAGAAGGAAAGCCTGGAGTATTGCAGACAGGATGTGAAGGACAGGAAAGAAACTGGGGTAAGAGTTTCCACGTGCTACAAAGGCAATTTTCTCTGATGGTTCAGATGACGAGCATATTCACCCCTCCTTTGAGAAATGGAGGTGGCATTGAGGCAAAAAAATGAGTAATAGGTTTTACTCTGTTTTCAAAGAGGTGGAATTTTTTCCAGTTAACGGATCTGTCTGCATCAGCACTAACCTGGTGCAGTTCTTAAGAACTGTGTTTTGTCTTGGTCCTGCCTTCACATGAGGATCTTGCAATGTCTCTTGATGGACTATGTCAAGGCAAAGGGGGATGAGCTGAAATATTTTGAGATGCAAACATCAGTTCAGGAATCCAGTAGTTTTAGATCGGAGGATGGAGATCCAAAGCAATGCAGGCAACAGCTTCTACTCACTTGATTGTACAGAGGCTCACATGTCTGGATGATTCTGGCTTCAGAATTTGGGAGCAAGGTGAAGATGATATCAAGTGGCCTACAGTACAATGCACCATTCCAGAGTTACATCTTTCTCTTTTTCAGCTGGCTTGGATCACTTCACAAGTGGAAATAATGAGGGGCAGGACTGAAACACTGGCTCAAGATATCACTGAGGCTGAGAGAAGCTTCGCCTCAGTGAAAAGTGAGCTGGATCTGCTAGAGCTACATGGCCTGCTGAAAAGGCAGCAAGATATAGAGGTGAGATCACTGGCAGCATTGACTCTCTGCTCCTGTACACTGAATATTGACCCAGATTGTATTCTATTCCCCTTTCCAATTTGATTTCTTCAACCTTTATGTTAATTTGCTTCTGTTCAATGCACTGATGAGTTTTAAGTCAATTTTGTTAATCTCAAAATACATCTCAGATTTCAAATGTCCTGAACCAGGTGAACAAATTCATTCAATGTTATCCCTGAAGCAGCCTCCTTTTTACGGGCTCATGTGGGGAATTGGATTGTGAGAAGCGGATTATAGAGTTATGTGGGTTCTCCAGACCATTGCGTAGTAGAAGTCAATCATGATCCAATAGTTGATGGGTGCAAAATGCTTGCCCATTTGCATAGATATTTGACTGACAGCAAATTTAAAGATTGCTGATATCAGGGTTTGATCAATGGATCCACCAAGGGTTAGCTTTATGTTGGTGAGTATGTTGCCCACAGTTTGAGAGTCTGTCCTTCAATTCAAGCATCTTTTATACCAGTTTAAAATTAGCAATTCATTCTGAGGTCTTATTTTTTAAACTGATGATGATGATCCTGTTGTGTGGTTTTCTTTTATTTCCTGACACTCATGAGGGTGTCCATCATCATTCTAAAACTAGTTTCCCAATGTTTTCTAGAGTGATATGTCTGCCATGGAAGGAAACATGTTGGAAATGAAGAGAAAAGTCCCTCAACTGGAGGGACATTCCCTGGTTGATGTCTGTGATGACTCCAGAAGGGTCCAAGAGACACTTGAGGCTTGGAAAGAGCTGCAGAAGCTGGTGCAGAACAATGCAGTCTGTGCTCAGCAGGCTGTTTGTTTGCAGAGATTCTTCAGAGACTACTTGGCTATTATGTAAGTCTGTGGCCCTCTAGACCACACTCCTATTTCTGGAAGCTTAGGTTGCAAGATACCCTTTACCAAGCATAGGGTATTTCTTATTTCAATTCTATTGGACTTCTGCTTTTGAGAGTATAGCTGCCTGTTCATTTACAGGCCCAATTCAAAGAGCTGGTTTTGACTTTTAAAGCCCTTCCACAGTTTGAGATCAGAGAACCTAAGGGACCACTTTCTCCTGTACAATCCAGTCTGGCCTCTAAGCACTTCAGAAGAGGCCCTGTGTGTCCTCCCCAATGGATGTGAGGGTACAACAGCAAAAAAATAGGGTCTTCACAGCCCTACATACTCCAGCAATGTTTGTTCAAGTGGCTTTTGCTGGTATACTTTTTGCATTTTAGATTGTGAGCCCTTTTGGGACAGTGACCCATTCACGTTAAATTAGCCAGTTTTTTCATTTTCTTTGTAAACCACTTTGCGAACTTTTTATTTGAAAAGCGGTATCTAAATACTGTAGATGGATGGATGGACTGACAACTGGCAGTCTTTTCAGGAGACTGAAATGCGTCAACTAACATATGCACAGAATCTGATTGAATAATTGTAATTACTAGGTATTCTTATGCAGATTTCATGCCACAAGTGAAGCTGTTAGATGTTAAAAAAACTGATTACAAGACCACTTAATGCTATCTACAAAGACTTTAAGAGCTGTGGCAACTGTCCTATTTTGGTGTGGTTGAAAGATAATGCCATCTAAAGCAGGGACCTACAAAGCTTTTGGCAGGAGGGCCAAATCATCTCTCTGACACTGTGTCGGGGGGGGGGGGGCGGCCTGGAAAACTAATTTACATTACAAATTTGAATAAATTTACATATACTAATGTATTGGAGTAGATTACAAGGTTTGCCCAAGGGCCGGATAGAGGGATTTTGTTGGGGGCCACATTGAGGCTCATCGAGAGCCTCATCTGGCCCCCGGACCAGGGTATGGAGACCCCTGATCTAGAGGCTTAAATTATCTAGTACAGGCTGGGTTTCAATCCAAATGCAGGCAATTTGTTATTTATTTACAGTGCAATCCTAACCCCTTTTTAAGCTTGCACAAGTCCCAGCACAAGTCCAGTGGTGGTCTGAGGGTGTCACAAAAGTGCCATAAAGCACTTCTGTGCCATTTGGAGGATGTTAGGCAATGTGCAGACATGCACTGGCCTCCCCATTACATTGTGGGAACAGAGCGACTGATAAACTGTGCTGGCATAAATTGTTTAGGATTGCACCCTTAGTTATTGAGGACTGTCAGGAAATAGCTGGATAACAAAACAAAATTAATTTTTTAAAAGTCTAGCTATAAATTCACAGCACAAGCCTATGCACATATACTTAGAAGAAAGTCTGTTGTGTTCAGGCTGATTTATTCCTATGAAAGTGTATAAGGGATTGCAACAACAATCTCTGTTGTCTACTACTTGTCCCAGGAATCCTAGCCTTTTCCACTTACTGGTGAACAAACTGACTTCCACAAACCAGCAATAGGTTCCAACAGCAAAACATGGGAACAAGAGAGAGAGGGGGGGGGGCTCAATAGCCCTCCATACACTTTCTATTTTTGGAAATTGAGTCTAGATGTAAACTTATCCAGTCTCTATGCTTCTAAAGCATGGATAAATTTAAACTAATACACTGGGCTAAAGTCTATCATAGCCAAACATGCTGAGTTACCTAGATCAGAAGAGCATTTTTCCTTCTTCATCTTAAAATGTGGTGATTAATGAACATCCTTCTCAGTTCAAAAGTCCCTTTTTTGGTCAATTTAGCACTCTCAAGCTCCCACAGTTGTAGTTGGCCATGTTTGTTCAAGTTTTCAATGAGCTTCTTCCTTGCATGGTGATATTTTGCTAATACCTTTTCCTGAGATCCATTTGGATTCCCTGAGATTCATTTCCTGAGTTCCATTTGGACTCCCTGTGACTTTAATGGAAGAGTAGAAGAGAGCCATGGTGCAGTTTAAAGTAGTATAAAGACATATTTGGCTAATTATTTCTCCTATTAACTGATTCTTTGTCCTTGACACTCTAGTTCCTGGACAGAAGATACCCGAGCTCAGATCTTTTCAGAGAGCCCAAGTGTTCATGGTTTGTCAGAGACTCAGTGGGAAGAGCTGGGCAGCAACATTGAAACCAAGTTCAAAGAATTTGAGGCATTGGCAGCAGCAGGAGGGGAACTGGTGGCCAAGAAACACCACTTAAGTGAAATGGTAAGTAGGAAAGACTGTGTTGCAGAAATGCCCTAGCTAGAGGTTACCAACTGAAATATCCTACTGGGGGAATCAGCTTTTGATTGAGCCTATTTGGGTGGCTAAGGAGGTAATGCATGGTTGGTAAGAGTCTGACAAAATCTTGCTAGTGAGTTAGTTACTCATGCAGAGATTGGTCTATTAGCTAGCACAGTTAAGGTGGGCAGAGAGCAGGTGCCAGTTAGGAGAGAGGAAAGCGGGATGAGGATCTGATGCTGGTGCCAAATCCCAACTCTGCTTCCCAGGCAGCCGAGAGCAGCTTAAGGCCACTCCTCTCTGCCCAGACTTCCAGAGGTGGTGTACATCTGAGTAGGCCCATAGTGTCTTCTACAGCCCTATTGCAGGGAAGGGAACAAGGGGACAGCTTTAGCACAGTAGCAGTCTCTAAACTTGTACTGAATATAGTGCAGGCACACCAGCCTGCCTGTTCCAGTGGAAGTGAGGATTGTGTTGCCCAAAATGTACCCCCTGAGCCATCTATTTTCTAGAGCCCCCAAAACATTGTAGCTTTTCATCAAAAAGAAAGTATGGTGGTTTGGACAACCTTCCCTTTCCTGCTTCTAGGGAAAAGAGAGAGAGAGAGAGAGAGAAGAACCTCAGTCAGATATTGTCTTATAACATCTCAGTCTTTCTTTATCTCTGTACTAGTAACAACCTGCAGCTGTGGCTTGCGGAGGTACAATATAACCACATTCATCAGTAAAAAACCACCCCATTTCCAGCATCTTGACTGCCCTTTTGCCTCCTATCTCCTCAATGCCTTTCCTCAATTGTCCCCTATTCTCAGCCTGGCTTGTTATCTGTCCCAGAGACAGTTATAAATGATAGTTGAAATGCAAATGGAATGCTGACAGTTCTTCTTCTCAGCCTTCTCTGCCCCAGAGACACATGGAAACAGAACCCTCAAGCTTGTCAAGCTTGATTAACATGGAATGTGCAGACACCCCTCACTTGGTTCAAGGCTTTTATGTAGTTTTTGTTTTGCCTTTAGATAAAGGAACGCTTGGAGGAACTTCAGGGCATGCTGGGTTGGGTGATGGTGCGCTGGCAAGCACAGAGTTCCCAGAAGGATCCTAGCAGCAAGAGTGACGGCTGGAAAAGCAAGGATGGTACCCAGATCAAACACCAGAACTGCCCAGTGAGTATGCAGCTGTTGAGTTGCTTTGAAAGATAAGCAACACTGTTGGGTTGGCCCAGTAAAGAGCAATCATAGGAACACTGTACATCAAGAGGGGAGAGGGCTCTGTGCGTCCACTATAGCCAGGCCAAATCTGGAGAAGTGCTGGAAGTGATCACAATATCCATCACATCACCCATTTTTATTAAAAAGCCCATGAAGGAGAAGGGGCTGGGAACAAGGTTGGTACCATTTGTGGCAGCATGGGGGGACGTGGTAGACATCTGTCCCCCCTTTTGAGGACAAAAGAAAGAAAGTAACTATGCATACCACTCTGAGCTCCATAGAAGAAGGAAATTTTCACAAAAATGCGGAAATTAATAGCTAGCTAGCTATTATATATAGCTATTATATATTATATAATACATATATAAGCTATATATATAGCTAATATATAGCTAGCTAGATAGATAGACAGACAGACAGATAGATTGATTGATTGATTGACTGATTGATTGATTGATTGATTTTTTAACATTATTCCTGCTTCTGGCAGGGTCTGCTTTTGATAACGGATGTGATATGAGGAAATCTGGCCAGCCTGTCTCAAGGGCCTGTTACCAGGATGTTGCTTCATGCAGCATGTGGTCTCAAACTGCTGACCTGCCAATCTTCAAATCAATAGACACAGCACCTTTAACCACAGAGCCACAAGGGGTTCCCTAAATAACTAAAGAAACAAACGTGATAGTTAAAAACAAGCTTAAAATAATTAAAACTGCGGCCATGAAATGATGATGCATTGTCTAATAAAACATTAATAATATGCCTCAGGTCAGGGCAAATTTTCCATTGTCCGAACCAGCCTATTGATGAGGTGTTGGAGATATCTACCAGTCAATCAACAGTATTTATAGACTGCTTTTCAACAAAAAGTTCACAAACCATTTTAAAAAGAAAATGAAATATCTAATAGCTAATGGCTTCCTGACCCAAAAGGGCTCACAATCTAAAAAGACGTTAAAAACAATAACCTGCAGAAGCCACTTAAAAGACATTGCTGGGATGAGAAGGGCCACTTCAGAAGGAAGGAAGCAGACAAATGGGAATCCTCAATTCAATGAATAAACAAGGAAAATTACTTTAGCAACTCTGTTCTTGTTTTCTTGTTTCATAGTCTATGGTGGTTCCTGAAGTAAGTGTGCTTGAGACAGATGCAGGGATTCCACTCTCCCTCCATTCCCCCCAGGAAGATTCAACAATACATTATCATGGACAAGAAAATGACTCCAGATCTTCTGCAGTCCTTGGTGTTCTCCCAGAAAATGAAGAGAAGTTGGAAGAAGTAGAAAGTGGCAGGTCTTTTGACACAGACATCCCCAAGGAAACTCTGGTCCTACAGCCCTCAGAGACACCATTGCTACTTGTGCCACAACAAGGCCCCAACAGCTTGGGGAGCACTGTTAACTTGATCTTGAGTATTGGCAAGAAAGGGGAGAGAGAGGCTCCAGGAAGCCATGCTGTAGCATCACAGCCAAGGGGAGAAGAGACACTGCACAAGGTAAAGAACTGATTATATTCTGGACACAGCAGGAGTGGAACTGCTTAGCACCTCTAGTGCTATCAATAACTCTGCCTCTAGAGCAACAGTGCTCAAAGTCATGAACATGCTGCAAATGTTTTCTGAACTTCCATATGAAGTCCTTGTTCACAACAGGGATGCTCTGGACAGTTGTGTCTGCTGTTTGGCATCCCAGCAGACTGTGTGACAGGTTGTCGAAACAAACACAACTGCCTATACATTTCCTGTCCTCTGAACGAGGAGGCTTTCATGTGGCACCCAGTGGAATAGAAAGGTGGTTAGGTAGATACCTATCTAGCTTACTAGGTGGATAGATGCACCCAAACTCCTCACCCAAAGCAAAGAGAAATACTTGCAGCATGCCTTTTTGTGTGCTGAGTACTGCTCTTCCTCATCACATCCATCCTTTACCTCATGGCTCTTTGAGGCTCATCTTTGCTGCCCCTTTACTTTTCTTTTTATCTCTTTCTTTCCTCATATCCAGCTGTCTGAAAATAAATCTTCAGCCTGTAGAACCTTTTGGAAACGTTGCCAGGGACTTTTAGGAAACACTTTGAGTAGTTTAAAAAGAAAGAAAAGGCTACCCCACCGGCATGTGGAAGAGGTAAAATTGCCTGCATTGCCTGCAGGATGGACAAGGATGCATGCCTGGTAGAATGATTGCATGATGCAAGGAGTCCTCAACTAACCCATCACTGTCTGTTTCCAAATGCAGCTTTTAAATCCACTGCACAAGCATCTCTCAAATCATGGAGTTCAGACAGATACTGAACTTCATCGAATCCAAAGCACACCTTTCCCAGCAGATTTTGTCTTTCAAAATTGGGGTGCATATTAGATTCAAGGGTGCATTAGAATTGATAGAATGCTGTATCCCACTGATTCAGCTTGTCCCAGGGACAGGGAAAAAGGCAAGCATCCTATTCCGGGGATGATCACTTTGCCCCAGAGATGGTTCACTGCACAGACAGTTGTTCTGTTGGGAGAACAATCTATCTGCACCACAATTCTCTGGGGCAAACGTGTTGCCCCAGAGAAGGGAAGGGGGCAGAGAGCCCCTTTGCCCCGGTACGTACATGGGGATAGGAGCTTCCCAGGGACCAAGCATGTACTATTTAGTGTAATGCACAGCCTGAAGGCTTGGGATTTTTGAAAAAACGTTTTTTAAAAAAATCTCAAAAACGTTTTTTAAAAAAATCTCAAAAAATCTCAAAAAATTTTAAATCAGCACCTTACATTGAATGGTGCCCTAGATTTGAATAAATATGAGTACTTCTCTGAGTTATTTAGTGTTGGAACAAGGCAAGGTCATGTCTATAGGAAAAGCCTTGGTTAGAAATTGATTATATCTCCAAGTTGAACCTCAGGTTGGTCATTTACAATACAAACAAGGATCTTGTTGCTTTCCTAGTTTACTAGAAGGGATAATTTCAATTGGCACTGTTTTTTCTTATCTTATTATTATGGTGAAAGAAGCTGGATCTGCAGAAACTTCCTCTTCTGCATAATTGTTAAATATGCAGGGATCTGTACCACTTATGTAAAATAACAAACCCTGGCATTAATGCTCCACATGTGTAATGAAATATGAAGGCTTGTCCCAATATCACATTAATCACATCACACTGCAATGAGACTATTGGATTTCCTTGAGAAATCAAGGAATTAACTATGAGACACTGCCTGTTGAGCTCCGTCAGGACAAACTAGTTTCCTGTTCAGAAATGGCCCACAGGGCTTTCTTTCTTTAAAGCACTCACTTTGAATTATCTCATTAGAAAGAGTTAACTGTCATGTGATGGCTTAGGGATAAGAAGAACTGGGAGTACAGACACTGCATGTGCTTGTAACAAGTGAGTCTTCATACTCTCATATTAGAATCATAGAATCCTAGATTTGGAAGGGGTCCAGTAGGTAATCTAGTCCAACCCCCTGTCTGTAGCAGGAAATCCTCCTAGAGCATTAACAATCTCTGGTTCTTTTGCTATCAAAAATAGTATAGAGATGATTGGGGACTGACACAGGTAGGTTGGGAACTGACACAGATTGGGGACTGACACAGGAGGGAAGGGAAGTCTGGATTCTGTGAGCTCTGGTGACAGCCTTATTAAAACCACTTTCTGGAGGCTCTTCTGACCTTGAGGAGAAAAGGAGCCACAACTGCTTGTGTGTATTGGCCATAAAGTGAATTTATTGAGAAAACCAATAGTCAAGGAAGTGGGGAAGCCCTTGGGAAGTAATAGCAGTGGAGCTGAAGGTGTCTCCTGCAACCACTGCAGTATCTCCAGTGTATCTGCAGATACAAGTATCTGATGCCTCAGAGAGAAGTGTTACATTAAACACTAAAAAATTAAGAAGATTCTCTGCTAAATTAGGCCAAAGGCCATTATAAGCCAGCTTCCTTTATTTCACAATAGCCCACCAGATTCCTCTGGGAGCACACAAGATCACAAAATACATCCATCTCACTGACATTACTTAGACTAGGTTTTCTTTTTACCCTTGCACCTCCAACAAAGACATCATACTATACTAAGAACATAAAAAGACCCTTCACTGGATCAGGCCAAAGGCCCATCTAGTTGAACTTCCTGTATCACATAGCGGCCCACCAGATGCCCTAGTTAGCACATCGGATGCCTGCATCCAGGTGTCCCCCTGCATCTAACATTTGGAGGTTGTCCACATCTACACATATCCCTCATGGCTTGTAACCTGTATCAGTGGTGGGCACTTACCAGTATGGGCCTACACGCCCGTACCGCTTCTTCCAGTTTCCCTGCCGCTAGCGTACCGCCAGCGACAGGGAAACGCAAAACATGGCGGACCGCTACGGTCCGCCATGTTTTGCGCCCACCGCGCCTGCCTAGAAGCGGGCAGGCCGCTTCTAGGCAGGCTCTGCACAAGCACCGACATAGGCGCTTGCGCAGAGCCTTCCTAGAGGCGGCCTGCCCGCTTCTAGGCAGGCTCTGTGTGAGCGCCGACGTCGGCGCTCGCGCAGAGCCTTCCTAGAAGCCGGTGCCCGCTTCTAGGAAGGCTCTGCGTGAGCGCCGGTGGCGGCACTTGCGCAGAGCCTGCTTAGAAGCTGGCAGGCCGGCTTCTAAGCAGGCACTGCGCAGGCGCCAATGTCGCCCCGCCCCTCGCCCCGCCCCTCGCCCCGCCCACACACCCCTGACCCCGGCTGGCCCCTCCCACTTCTGGCGTACCGGATCTTGGGATGGGGCCAGCCCATCTCTGCTTGTAATGGTCCTTTCCTCTAGAAATTTGTCCAATCCATTCTTAAAGCCATTGAGACTAGATGCCATCACCACATCTACAGATCAGCTACATGCTTGGTAAATGAATATTTTCTTTTGTTGGTCCTAACTCTCCCAACATTCAATTTTAGTGGATGCCCCCTCGTTCTGGTGTTATGTGAGGAGAAGGGTTAAACTTGAGTTTAACTTGGGCCATTTTATTTTTTTAAAAAGTCACCAATTTTAATACATTAAATCTACTGAATACCCCTTCCCTCTCTCACCAGTCTGGAATAGGCAAAAAAACATGCCATCACCAGCCAAATTGGATGACAGGAGAAAAAATTCATACCCAGCCTCATGATGAGTAACTAGCTAATCTCAAGACTGTGTATACCATTTGTGGCTTATACTCTGTAATGGAGTTTTTCTCCAGAAATCTGTCCAATTTCCTTTTAAAGGCTTCTAGGCCAGATATCACCATATCCCTCATGGCAAGGAATTCAGGCTAATTACATACTGAGTAAAGAAATATTTTATTTTGTAAAGAAATATTTCTTTTGAAATAATTTGTAAAGAAATATTCTCTTTTTGCACTTCCCTATCTGTTGTCTCAGATGGTAGAATCCAGAACCATTTCTGTGCTTTTGAGTTTGCCCTGAGCTGTCCGGTTCTGTAGTCCTGTGGCCACTGATTTGTTTGACAAGAGTGATGACCTATTATTACTGTACTCCCTGCCACTTCAGGTTCCTTAGCCTTTACTATAATAACAGCATCAGAGATTTGAAGTCTCTTTTTTCAGACCACAGTATCATGATAAACTGATATGGTATGCAGTGTGCTTGGTGCGTTTTGCAAGTCGGAGATACACTTCCTTACCTTCAGAGTCTTCATAACTGGTTCGTTCAAGCAGTAAACTGGAACTATGAGTGCAATCCTAAAAAATTTTGTCCAGCCTAACTCATCTGGCCTATCTTTCCATGATGGTGTGGGAAGGCCAGAGTATCCCTATGCATTGGCCTAACACCCCAGAGATGGGGCAGAAGTGCACTTTTGTGACACCCCCAGTTCAGCACAGGACTTACGCCAGGGATTAGGCTGATATAAGTGGAAGTTAGGATTGCAGCCTATTTTAGTTATGTCCCTCTAGGAGCAAATTGGAGTGATCCTAACATCCTAGACAATCTAGGATCTTAACATCCTAGAACCTATCCTGGGTTGTCTGCCTCACTGACTGCTGAAAGTTTCTGTGTTGTGTGAAGTGCACAGAAAGGAGCATGTGCCAATGCATGTCTAAAGAAACATAATTCTGTGAACAAAGTTTGTTGCTGTGCCACCAGCGGACAGGTAGGCTTGGGTTTTAGTTATTTTGAGCAGCTCTCAAGGTGGGTTCTCAAGCGTTTTTAAGAGGGCTGCGGGTGGCGCAAGTGGTTAAGTCACTGTGCCTGTTAACCAGCAGGCCAGGGTTCGGCCCCACAAGTCAGGGTGAGCTCCTGTCCTTAGCCCAGCTCTGCAACGCCAGCTGAATCCAATCGTATTGGCTCTGCCTTTCCATTGGACTAATTCAGTGGTGTGGAGAGGGGGGATTTGCTGCTTGGGTAACAGCCTATCCTCCATAACAATCCAACCCAGGCTTTCGTGCTTCGCATGCAGCGCAGAGCACGATACCATAGTCTTTCAAGACTGACAGAGGCCTTCTCTCAATATTGATGGGCCTTGGGATGCCTTCTCTTTTCTTTCTATCTATTTCTCTCCCTGCAGGTGAGCACCTATTTGCATGTGAAGGAGAAGGATGGAGGTGAAGTCGGGGCCCCTAGGAGCTCAACTATGCCACGACCTGCTAAGCAAGCACCTACCAGAGCCAACTCTGCCCCACTGCCTTGTACACAGTGGGGCACCTCTGCCTTCCATACCTTGCCCAAGATCAGCTCCAGCTTCTTCATCCAGAGCCTGAAAAGAAGCAGTAAAGCAAAGGCAGAAAATGCTCAGCTGCTCACTTTGCAAGGGATCATGGAAACAGAGTCGACTGATCAACAGCCTGTGCAGGAAGAGAAGCATGACATTAGGAGTACCTGGCCTCCTAAGTGCCACAGGAGGGCACTCGCCTTGCAGGGCCTGCATTCACCTCGCACAGAACTGATGGACTATGTGAAAAATCCATTGGCACGGGCTATTGATGCTGAATGTGATTCAACCAAGGAAACATCTGGTTGGCACATGTTCCTGAGACAGAACAGAATTACCGAAAACCCCCAGGCACCCAAAGATAATATAAACACATTCCATCGTCTTTCCCTGGGTTCTGTCCTAAGCCTGGAGCTCCCCAAAGACCCCACTGTCTTGAGAAATATCCAGGATGTTGTTAAGGTAGGAGAAGGTTGTCAGAGCTGTAGAGTAGCTCAAGGAAAAACAGCTGCAGCAAAGGCACAAGAGACTGTGATTGCTCTGCAAAAGAGAGCATTAGAAGGGCAGCCAACAGTCTGCCAAAGGCCCATCAGGCCTAGGGGTGCTGCTCAGAGGTTCCCCAAGAGTGAAGGAGGCACATGGTTTGAAGAGGTGACCATCAACCCAAGTTACAGCAGGCAGAAGCCTTCCTATGTTGCTGCATATGAAGAAGATGGGTCAAGTCCCAAGAGCCAGAGTGGTTCCAGTGATGGTTTCCTTGATTTCGGGCAGAACCGGCTGTCCCGTATTAGCTTATTACATGAGCAGATAGGCTGGGACTGGGACAAACTAGCTGCCACATTAACTGGTGCAAAAAAGCCAGCTGACCACAAAGTAAGAGAAACATCCAAAGTGAAACTCAAGCCATCCCCCGCAAAACCCACCATCAATGCTAATGCAGCTTCCAGTACAATCCACGTTAAGGGCCCTGCAACAAATGAGACACCAAAGAAAGACTGTGCTCAGGGTGAGTTAGAGTGCTCTGAGGAAAGCTTTGTAAGGACTCCTTCCCCGTTACTCCCTCTTGGATCCAAATCCCACACCAAGTTATCTGTGTTTGAATGTGAAGTAGGTCATCAGGAAGATATCCCAGCATCCACAAGGCTAGGCAGTCTAGTTCTGGCTCCAGAAGGAGGACCAAAGTTGCCGGACATGGGAGAGGTGTGTCATCCTGCCCATGAGTTGTTTGAGGAAGAGGAGGAGGAGCTGCAGGCCATATGGAGTAATGTGGAGAAGCACAAAAGAATTGTAGGTGTCCGTGATGAGCCAGCGAGAAAGGTGAATAAGGCACAGACTCCAGAGAGCTCTGGTGAAAAACTCATCCTGTCGTCTGCAGATAAAGTACTGGTGGCTAAGTTCAAGCTTCCCACATCTGCCCAACTTCTTCAGGGCTCAGAAGGGGGAAAAGGGACCAGTGATTGGCTTGGTAGGAAGAGCAGTCCAAGTCTGTGTTGGGCATCCTTGCCATCATGCCAAGAGCCATCTGAGGGAACAGAGGCTGCACCCATTGGGTCAATGCAGGGCACCTGCCTAATGAACCAGCAGAAAGTTCAAGAGGAGGGAAGAGTTCTTAGCAAGGTGAGAAGTTTGGGCTATTGGTAAAGAAGGAGGAAAAGATCAGCTTCTCAAACAGCTAAAAAATAAATTGTTTACTGTTCTTCATCACACATTCCCAGATGCAGGGAACAGGGGCTCATTAATGCAATTCAACTTGTTGTTGTCTAGCTTTCTAGTAGGTCTTCCTTAAAAGGCCATCAACATTGCTCCAGATTAAAAAAAAAAACAAATTATATGCTATGCAAAGGTCTGACTGTGATGTATGCATTTTCTATTGCCATCAAATACTGTATTGGAAATCAAACTTCAAGCTTCCTGCATCAAAACATTAGCTTTGTCATGGCTATCAAAGTATGGAAGAAGCTTTATTAGCTGCTGGTAGCAGGATTAATTGAGCAAAGTTTTTGAATTGCTTGGTCAACCATCACATGAACTTGGTAGTCACTGTCAGTCACACATGAAATGCAGAAACTCAAACTGGCCAGGGACTGAGCAACAAAATAGGTTTGGTTGATGCAAGTTGCAGTTTAAGGAAATATTTCACCCTCTCTTACTCTGTTTTGGTAAAAATAGAACTACCGTAATATATCATTGCACTATCCATCCTTGAGACGAAAATGGCTTCTTCAGGCCCACCTTTGCCTGTCCTCTGGTCACCAGCACTTCTCTCCTCCTCCCATTCCTTGGACTGTAAAAAGAAATAAAGAGTATGCAGTGAAAGAGGAAGTGTAGAGTAGACTGGTGAGCTAGTGTTGCACTCTGGTCCACCACTCTCTCCCTTTCTCTGTAGAACCCTTTATTCCTAAACATGGAGTGGGGAGATCTGAGAGTAGAATATCATCAAGTAGGGAGAGGCAGTTTTGGATACCGCCTCAGTTACTGGAAAAGCTTAGGCTGACCCTACCTTCGTAATTGCAGTTTCATTGCTTGGAGATTGCCTTTCTTTGTTCATTGTTTGTTTCTTTGCAGGTTCTTCCCAGTAAACTGGAGCTTCAGATGATGGAAGGAACTCTGGAAAGAAAGCATCTGTTGCAGGCAGGAGGCAGAAAGGTATTGTCAGTGCAGCCTTATGCCATCTTTTCCTCTGCTAATGTGCATACTATGTGTGCCAATAACTGTTAATGAGTGACCATTCCATACCCCCCCCCCAAGAAATAGCTTCATTTCTTTGTTCCTATGACATGTTATCAGTATCTTGCAACACAGGTTGAATCAGGCATGTCAATATGTGGTGGGTTTTTATTCTTAAAACAGTACAGCCTTCAACTCTGATGCACCACTGGTGGCTGGCCTGACCCACCTCAGTCCACTCAAAAAATATAATGCATCAGTTTTGCTACTTGTAATGTTGGGTGGAGAAGCATTTGAAAAAGCAATGGTCAGACAATGGTTGCTTGTTTTGGCTTCCAAGGAAAAACCCAAAGGGAGACATAATTTACAAAACCCCATGAACAGGTGAACATATACCAATCCTATTCCTCACCTACTTAAAACTTGACCTTTTGTTTCTGTTTTCCCAGGCCAGTTGCCGCTCCTGGAACATGTTCCATACAGTACTGATGAGGCAAACATTGTGTTTCTATCAGGATAAGAAAGACACCCTCAAGGTAATTGTAGGCTGGGGAATGTCCACAGACGGGTGGAAATTTGAAATGGAGATAGTGCAGAAAGATCCCTCCAGATACTTGGTGCCACCCCACATAGTTTTTCTCTCCTATGTCCACAATAATTCCATTCCAGTTCAGGCCTCCAGCATATTTATATTACACAAAAGTGTAATTTATAGTTCAGTCCTATACAGTACATCCCTTTTATGACAGTGGAAGACAGTTTCACTATTGTACATGATTATATAGCAGCACACATAGTGTACCATTTTGGGGCCACTGTTGCAACAGCAACAGTGCTGGAGTCTTGTTGCTACTACTACAGCATGCTCCAGCGACAGCAGTGTGGGAGGAATAGAATTTTTTTAATGGGGAGAGGGCAGGTGGAATGGGAAGATAGGGTGGAATCTGGTGTCCTCCTCCCTTACTCTCTTTGGACTTGTGCTAGCAAAATGTCTGGAATAGATGAAAGTAGACCCATTGGGGCAGTGGAGTCTGGCCCCAAGATAAGGGAACAAATGTTTTCTTCCCTTGAGGATACCTATGGAATTCCCCTTCTCAGGCAGCATATAGTGTGTGCTCTGTGGGTGCAGCTTCATTGATGAAGGTTGATATTTAATTAGGAATTGGCTAACAGTAGCCTGACAGTATGCGCTGCATCAGTGAGCTTCAACTCAGTAGAATTTCATTCATTCATTCATTCATTCATTCATTCATTTGAAAGTATCGATCTGATTCTTTGAAAATTCTGAGAACTTTTCTGAGTTAAGCAGTATAATTTGTAAAAACAATTAATAGGAAAACTGGGCATTTGAACAGCCTAGTGTGCCTAGTCAATGGTAAAAACAACTGATGGTGTGCCTGATAATGTCAGTGCCGCCTTGTCAGTGTGCCATGAGATAGAAAAGGTTGAAAATCACTGGTGTATAGGATTGCAGCCTCAAAGCTGCAAGCCTCTTTTTTGTTTGATGTTTTGTTTCCAGATCACAGTGGCCGCATATTTGCTTTGCTTAGTTGTGTTTCTTTCATTAAAACCTGGACTTGGTTCAATCTTTTGCAAATAACAGCTTGACCGTAATCTTTGTTCCCTTCTTGCAGGCCCCCTTCTTAGGGGGCCAAGGCAATATTCTCGTCCACATAGAAATGCAGTGGTATAGTAACAAGGAGTTTATAAATAATTCCTTTCCATTGCCATATACTTTATCGTTGCCTTCCTTTGCACAGCAGAGCTCCATGGTGGCCTTACCACTGAACCTATCAGGAGCCGTCTGCAGCCTGGAAACTGAATACACCAAAAAGACCAATTGTTTCACTCTGCAGTGAGTAACTCCATTTTTCTTTGTTGAGCCAGATAATAGAAGTGCAGTGCTTTGAATACTCATGTAAAATATATCTATATATATAAAAGAGAAAAGTCACTCACTGACTCACTGACTCACTCGCTGACTAACTAACTGACTCATCACTGCCCTGCCAAAACCGCTGGGCCTAGAAGTGTGAAATTTGGGGTGGGTGTTCCTTCCGTGAGGGAGGGGTGCACTAAGAACCAGTTTTTGGAAATTCCGACCGGAAGGGAGAGAAAAGGGGCGCAACACGTTTTCCTCCCTATACTTTGCATTGAGAATTGCTGACTCATCAACATTCCGCCCCAAGTGCTGGGCCTGAAGCATGGAATTCTGGGAGTTCCTTCTGTCACCTGAACTCCCACCAAGAACCATCTGGAGAAACTTAACCCTTCAGGGGCTGAAAACGGTCCTATACTTAACATGGGAGACTGACCAACATCCAGCCAATTTGGTGCTCAGTGCCTGGTGCACTGGGGGGATGTTGTTCGGAGGAAGAGGTTGCACTGACGAGGATGCTGCGCATGGAGGAAAGTTGCGCATGGAGGAAAGTTGCGCATGGGAGGATGATGCGCATGGGGAAGTTGTGCATGGGGGAAGTTGTGCATGGAGGAAGTTTCGCATGGGGGACTGATGCACATGGGGAAAGTTGCGCATGGGAGGATGATGCGCATGGGTGGAAAGTTGTGCATGGGGACGTTGCTCATAGGGAAGTTGCGCATGGGGGAAAGTTGCGCATTGGCGGATGATGTGCATGGGGGAAAGTTGCACATAAGGGGAAGTTGCGCATGGGGGAAAGTTGCGCATGAGGGGAAGTTGCACATGGGGGATGATGCCCATGGGGGGATGATGCACATGGGGGGATGATGCGCATGGGGGGATGATGCGCATGGGGGAAGTGGCACATGGGGTGTTTCTGCACCATGGGGGGATGGCATAGGGGAAAATGTTACACCCGCAACGCGGGTACACTTTTCGCTAGTCATGTAATATATGATTTCTAATACTGTGGATTTCAAAAAGGACATGGTAGTGCTGTAATTCCATGATGCAATTTCATGATGCTATAATACCATGATACTTGGTGGCAAATTTGCCTGCTGCATACATAGTTCAACCATGAAGAAGAGAATATATTGAAATGTTACTTCAGCATCCGAAATATTGATAGTCCTTGGAGTCCCTCTTGGAGTCCTTCTTTCCTCTCTTGGATAGCTGGTAATTTGAGGCTGCTGCAATCCACCATCTCTGTTCTGCACCCCATCGCAATACAGGTTCAACCTCCCCGTTCGTGACACTTGGTTCCAGGAACCTCTGTGCTTACTGTACCTATTTTTGCATTATACAAAAACAATTGTTTCCCATGGTAATAAGGCAGGCAATGAATCAAGTTCCCTTTCAAGTGGCTTAAAACAGCTTAATTACAGCTCAGAAGCAATTCAAAAATGATTTATCACATTGTCTTCTCCCTTCCAGCTATAACCTGAAACCAAAGCTGACCTCTCTGACCCTTTCTAAGGCAAGCTTAATTGCCTGCCATGTTCCCATTGTAAGCAGGCTGCTTTTAAGCCATTACCAGGTGCTAAAGGGGTGTTTATCTATTCAAACAACCAACCGCATTCACTTTGAGACAAAATTGCATATAAATAAATCACATATAATTAGGATACACCCATACAACTTCCTGATTTCTTTTCATATTCCCAGGTTGAAAGATGGCGCCAAGTATCTCCTCAGAGCTCCTACAGAGTCACTCATGAAAGAGTGGATTGCCAAACTGCAGCAGAACTCAGGTAGGGCTGAAATTGAGCTGTGGGAGGCACTAGTGGTTACTTCATCAGAACAGAGAAGTCATAGGGACAGATGGCAATTCTTATCTTCAGCAACATTGCTCTGGGATCAGCGAAGGCATTAGTTTTTGCACTGAAGAGAGTTCCAGTAGAGTGTTACTCATGCAAAGCTAAGTGGGTCTGCTTGCTTGCACCCCACTATTGATGCCACTGCGAGCCTCAGCTCTTCATGTATACAGGCTCTTCATGTATACAATAATAGCCTGCCTAAGGACTTTCACATATCTTCTTTTTGGGGGATGCTCCTAAGATTTTTTTAAAAGAATATTCCTACAAATGTAAAATGTGACTGTGACCACTGGGTGTTCACATAGGCCATGCAAGGTTATAGCTCTGTGTTGAACATACACGATACCAAACCCAAGTTTGTTCTTTAAAATATATTAACTTGATTTAAATCACAGATCTGTTGGGAAGGAGGCCAAGATAAGGCATTAAAAGAAGGTTGTGCATGAAAATTGTGAGAAAAGTAATTTATGCTTGAAAATAGTAAGGCAAGCCTATTTCTCTGTAGAGGCTTTTCAGGCCATACTTTTCATGTATTCATAGGTTTGCCAGAAATGGATTATTTCCAGTCGGCTTCCCAGAATGCCCAAGGGACAACCTCTGCTATTAGGTAATTGCTCAACAACTATTCAGTCCCCTAATGGATTTGCTGGGGATGAGAATGGTGCTTGTTAATGCTCTCAATAATACTTGGCCTGCAGAAGACCCTTGTCTGACTCGCAGGTAAACCATTCCCACTTCCAATCAATTATTCTATACCATTTGGCCCATATATATATATGTGCTCACTTGAAAGAAAAAACCTGTTTAGAAGTGCCTTTAGACCAGAGATGTCAAACATAATGCCCCCTTGACATGATTTCTTCCAGCCCCTATTATAATTGGGGTCTCCCAGCTTGATAATTAGGTTTTCTCATTTCCTGAAAATGTCAACAAAGTTTGCCCATTTTGTCTCCTGGAATTCTGTTGCTAATTCTGTAGCTAATGAGTTTCTTTGTTAGACGAATGTGCTTATTTCTGGCCATCATCTCCTTAATATCACTTTCTGCTCTTCTGGCCCTAAATTGGCACCGTGAATGCTAATTTCAGCGCTCTGTATGAAACAAGTTTGACATCCTGTAGACCAATTTGAGCTACAGCTGTTATCCAGCGTGGTGCTGGTCACTGTTTTCCCTTCTTGTCCAGTTCCCTACTCTGCCTTATTAGTGACAGCAGCTCTGGCCCCTTTATCATATCCATCTTGTTAACCTACGAAATGCCCAATTTCTTTGGCCACACTAGAACTACAAGCATATCAGATTCCCTGAATAGTTTCCCTTTGTCATGGCTCTGAATAAGAGGACCTCACTATCTTTATGGGAAAGAAGATCTGGGACTAAGAGTGCAATCCTAATCTAGGCCAGCATCCATCCGTCTTCCTGTTCCTGTGGTGATGTAGGGAGGCAAGCGTATATCGGTGCACTGACATAACCCTCCTCCAGGAGTGGTGCAGAAGTGTCACAGCACTTTTGTGACATCCCCAGGTCAGCATAAGATTTATGCTTGGGCTTAGGCCAGCCTAACTGGAGGTTAGGACTGTAGCCAAAGTCTTTAAAATTGACAGCACAACCCCATGAACATGAGAACATGCTAACCTAATGGTTTAACCTGTTTCCATTTTTTCAGTGTGATTACTGGGCACGGGGCTTCCCATTTTCTGGGCCTTCACCAGCCCCTTTCACCCAAGAGCCAGGAGGCTGTGCTTCTACCGGGATCAGGTATCAGAATGCAACTGCCTCGGGATAGTCAGAATGGCTCACTGACTTCAGTAACATCACAAGCAGGTGAGTGTAGTGAGTTCAAAGCTTCTCAAGAAGCATCTTCTTCAGCATCTCAGCTTTGGTCTGCTACTGTAAAGATTCCTCACACATACTACATGTGTGGGCTTTATTTTCTTTGGTTGTAAAAATGTTATTCTATCTTTTCCCCTTCTGAGGTGGACACTGGTGGTATGGCTAAAGGAACCTATTCATCCACTTCTTCAGAATCCAACATTTTCACACCTTGACAAGCTCTTATTCCAGCTGCTAGGGCAGTTGCATACCTGGTGCAGCAAGGACAACAAATGCACCAGGCACCAGGTTTGGGGGGCACCAATGCACACACATCCTCATGGCATTCTATCAGATGTTGATAGTATCAGTGTGCCAATCTGATGGCCTCCCACAGAGGGATTCTGAGGACCAAAAATCACCACTTACATTTTTTGGGATTTAGCAAGCCTTCCAGGTCCTCATAATGTGAACTTCATAGCCCTCAGAATGCCAAGGGTGGTAGCAGATATAGGAGGGTAGCACCTTCTGGGGGGAGCACAATGTCAAGGAATGCCACTGCATGGGCAATTCAATCCTTGCCATTTCCACAGGGTCCTTAGTGCCCTTTTAAAATGTTGAAAGACACGCTTCAGATTCCTTGACCTCAAACTGTGTCCATAGAAGGTATGAGTCAAGAGAGCTGGCAGTCACGTGGCCAAGAAGCTGTGCTGCTTCCACACTTATATGTTTATTCCCCAGTGGTTCCCAAACAGTAGGTTGGGATCCAGTGGTGGGTTGCAAAGGGCTAGACAGAGTCTCCAACAGAAACACAGATAATAACAAGTTCAGATAACTAATTGCCTCAAGACCTGAAGATTTTTTAATTTGATAGCTGCTTATTACCCTGCAAAGAACTCAATTTCTGGGGTTTGCAAGGAGCTGATCTACTGAAGCTTGCAAGCATGTATAAAATCTGGAGATTTTGGTTGATGCTTCCTAATAGTTATTTGAGGCACACCTTATAAAGAATTCAAAAAATAACCAGAATTTTTATACATGCAGTGCCTGGTTTACGTATAGGCTAAACAAACTATAGCTTAGGGCCCCACTCTCTTGGAACCCCCCAAAAATTTAAATTTTATTTCAGTTCAACAATTACTTTGATGAAATACATATTTTGTTATGTGCAAATGGCTTTAGATACCTATTAGGTTCATAAATTACCAGATAGCATATATTCAACACAAAATAGCGACAGTTTGTTGTTGACAAAGGACAGCTGGACACATATGTTATGCCAGTTATGCCAAGAAAGACTTGGGGCAGCATAAGGCAACACAGGCTGCTCTAAGACAGATGGAGCTGGACTGCCCTAGCTGGGCCAGCCTAAGAAGCTCAGGAGAGGCATGTTGAAGGCATGTTCAGCATTGCCTAGGGCAGAGCAGAGCATGTTTCCTAAGCAAAAATTCCCTCTTTCAGCTCCTCAGAGTTATACCACCTCAGGAGCAGGTATAGAAATGAGTAGACACATAGGGGTCCATGATAAGGCAGAGTAAGAGTGGCAGTGTTGACAAAAAAATCTGAGTTCTTGGCCAACCCAGCTGCAACCCCTACCTCTCAAGCTCAGGATATGGCACAACTATGGCAGCCCACCAACCTGTGGCTACAGCAAGCCATTCCAAGAAGCCTCTTGTATTCACTGTAAACTGTACTGCTGTGGTGTGCATGTCTGCCCCTCCTTTCTCCCAGAACATGTCCTGGATTTTAGTCTTGTGTCCTGTAAAAAATTATCTTATCCTCTATTTCCTTGTGAGCAGACATCACATAGAGCTCATATAATTAATAAATTGTATGCAATAAATTATATGTAATAGTTTTAAATTTAATAATAAGTAATACAGTGCTTAAATTAACCACATGAAAGCAATCCATATGAGTGTTTTTAATTTATTTAGTCATGTTCTACATTTTTATTTAGTGGTCTACATTTTGGGGTGCCTTGTCCTCTTTTTCTGGTTCACACATGGTCACCCTGTGTTCTACAGTCTCATGCTGCAGTCGTTATTAGTTGTCAGGGACTCCTGCTGAGGCAGGCACCACAGGTGTTCCTTGTTCAGTGTGATTTGAGGGGGGTCTCCTCAGGAGCAAGCCCTCCCCAGGTGTCAATGACTTGGTGCCTGCCCAGCTTGCTCTGGAGCAGTTAGGGCAGCCCAGGCTTCCTGACTCTCTGGATTCACCTGCTGTGGAGACAGAATAGTTGGGGCAGCCCAGCTAGGGCACTCCTCACTGCCCTAACTCTGGATTGCACTGTTAATCTCTACACTAGCAGAGCCTATATAACTGTTCCCAGTCAAAACATGCAGAAAGCACGTGCAAAGATTTCAGGCATCTTTTGCAAGAGACATAAAAGCAGGAGGCTCCCCAATCAGAATCCTTATTTTAGGAAAAGTCAAAAATGTGTTTTACTACATTGGGGTTTGGATCATAAATGTGTTTTATTACATTGGTTTGAAGTCAATTCCCTTAGTCAATTTCCAGTTTTCTCTAACCCCTATCTCTTACAAAGACCCAGAAATAACCAGTACACAATGTGCACAACTAACTAGGGAAGTTAAAATAACAGCACTGAATTGAACATTAGGTAGACATTAAACTCGGATTTGACTGTTTTCAGCAATCTACTTACGGATCTTTTTCCACTCTCTTGGAAGAGTAATAGCTCAATGGTAAAACGCATGTTTTCCTGAAGGGTTCATATTTAATCCGTAGTATGTAAAAAGGTCAAGTATTTAGATGGTGGGAAATACCATTGGCTGAGACCCTGTGGCCTCAGGAAATATCACTTTCACTTGGATAACACAGATATTCTAATAGTCTGACAGTGCAAGATAGCTTCTTAAGTTCATGTCTCCTTTTTCTTCCTGTAGGAAATGGCCACAGTCCTGCAGCCATTTATACATCTGAGCACAGTCTGAGGCAGTGCTCACTTACAAAGTCTCCAAGCTCACAAGATCCTTATACTTCCCAAGAAGAGGATTGTGGGCTTGTGTCGAACAAGAGAAGGTCTTATTCCTTTACCTCAGGTACATGTTCCATGGCTGTGTGAGGGGTTACTAAATCGAGGTGGGGGCTGGAGACCAGTACCTTTCACTAATATGTCTAATAGATATGTGTTGGGCCATGTTTACGTGTGGTATGTTCTATGTTGCTATTGTTGTTGCACATTAAATTGGAACCAGTATTTAAAGGATTCAATTTAAGGTAGAAGTTTCATTTCCTCTACCAATAATTTATTAAAAGAATTGATTATAAATATGTAACAGAATAGAATAGAAATTTATTTGCGCATGTACAATGAAATTAAGTGCTTTTGCATGGTAAAAACAACATTACAATTTACTGCAATACACAATACACTACAACAAAAACAAAACATCATATGCAACATATTAGCATACCGCTGCATTTAATCTCGACACCGCACAAGGATAAAAACTATTTTTAGTCTATTTGTTCTAGTTCTGATTGCCCCTGTATCTTCTGCCTGATGGCAGTTGTTCAAACAGCTGATAGCCCAGGTGTGATGGATCATGGAAGTAACATGGGAAAAGTTAAAAAAAACATAATTCATAAGCAATATAAACCATAATAATTTGGCAATTTGAAGTGAGTAAATCTTAAATTAGTTATAGTGTCTAGCATTGTATGTTACAGTTGTCTGCTGGAACAGATAAGCACTTATATGTGAGCAGAGTATTTTAAAAATAGGGATTATTTTGCGGCATGTTACTTCATATTAGAAGGCTCTGAGCTTCTTTATCCCTTGAATTTAATTCATTTAATACATGGTATAAAATGCCAGGCCATCTGTTTAAGTGACTGTATCATCAACTGTTAGCTCCCTGCCTGAAGAGGGAGAGGCACTTCTACAGACTCTGCTGAAACCTGTGGGTGTGTTTTCAGCATCAGGAAGCAAAACACTTTCCCCAGGGTAAGCCCCTGCAGACCTCGTTGGTCAATTCAGACCTACAGCAGCAATAGCAAGGGCAAGTATGCTTTGACCCGGGATGGTGAATCAAGTCTGGAAACTGCAGCCACCAAAACCACTCCATCCTGGGTCTGATTCACCCACCACTCCACCATTATCACCATCCCATTCTGCCCTCTCCCCACCCCCTGTGCAACCTACCTGCTCCAGCAGGTCGTCAGCAATGTGCAGGCACATGGGAGGCTATTTCAGCTGCCTCATCAGAAGACCCGCAGCATGCATCTGCAGAGGCTGGTTTGCGACTGCCATAAAGCACAATGCATATTATGCTGGTGTCATAAATTGGGACATCAGTGTCATTCTGCATGATATCATTATGCTATTTTTGACAGTTGGCTGTGTCCTTTTAAAGAAGTCAAAGTTCTTCTCAAAGTCCCAAGTTCTTTACTTGAAGTCACCACAAGATGTCAGCAATTTGCTTCCAATTTGCTTGTCTGAAATTCTGGCTGTTTAAGACTTGCTTGTTAAAACATGTTCTAATGTCACTTAATAGTTGTTTTGTGCTAGGTCTTTTAGCTTTCAAGATGTGTATTTAGACAACTGACCTAATAATAGTAACTGCAACCATTCCTACGTGATGTACAAGTAAGGAAGTGAATGGCAGAGGCAGCCCTGAGAAAAAGCACCTTGTGATGAATGCTTTGCAAGTTCAGGACAGAGTAGATTGCTGTTTTAGGACAATACTGGATGTTGCCTAATGGTCTAGATTAGAAAGATCAGAATTCTATGCAAAATCTCAGACAAAAGGTGCTGTTTCTCTTCTTCATATGGAACTGGCATTCTACTGTAGTTCAATGGTGGAGTACATGCTGTGCATGCAGTCCCATGTTCAATGCATGAATATGTTCATGTAGGGTTGGGAAAGTTTTCCCTCTGAAACCTTACAGAGCGCTGCCAAACAGTCAGCATAGACAATACTGAGTTCAGTGGACCAATGGATTGACTTGGTGTGTAGTAACTTTAGGAATGTTCATGTGGATGGTAATACTGTAATTCAAAAACATTTAATACTGTAGTTAAAACAGTTAACAAGATGTATAGTATATTCTTTAGTATAAAATATTTATACGCTGTTCTTTATTATTATTATTATTATTATCATCATCATCATCATCCATAAATACACAGCGAACAATTTCATGCTGGTTTCATTCACTTCACCAGTCAGACCCCTCCCAAGAGTCTAGGACTGTGTGATGTAGCGGCATATAATTCGTGCTGATCCCAGAAGAGCGGCTTACTGCAGTTGGCAGAGTGATATTTTGTCAATGCCAATAGTTTTCAGGTGCCTGCCAAGGTCTTTGGGCACTGCACCCAGTGTGCCAATTACCACTGGAACACCTGCACTGGCTTACACCAGATACGCTGTAATTCAATTCTTAGGTCTTGGGAGCGGGAGATCTTTTCCAGTTGTTTCTCCTCAATTCTGCTGTCACCTGGTATGGCGATATCAACAAGCCACACTTGACTGCTTTCTATGATGGTGATATCTGGAATATTGTGTTCCAAGACCTTGTCCGTCTGTATCCTGAAGTCCCACAGAAGCTTGACCTGCTCATTTGCAACCACTTTTTCAGGCTTGTGGTCCCACCAGTTTTTTGCCACTGGCAGATGATACTTTTGGCATAGATTCCAGTGGATCATCTGGGCAACAAAGTTGTGCCTCAGTTTGTAGTCAGTCTGCGCGATCTTCTTGCAGCCACTTAGAATGTGGTCGATGGTTTCATCCACTTCTTTGCAGAGCCGGCATTTGGGGTCATGGGCTGATTTTTCAATTCTGACCTTGATGGCATTTGTCCTGATTGCCTGATCTTGGGCAGCAAGTATCAGATCTTCTGTCTCCTTCTTCAGTGTTCCACTCGTGAGCCACAACCAGGCTCACAAAAATTTTGTGCTGGTTTCATTCACATCACCAATCAGACCCTTCCCAAGAGTCTAGGACTGTGTGATGTAGCGGTATATAATTCGTGCTGCTGCTGCTGCTGCTGCTGCTGCTGCTGCTGCTGCTGCTGCTGATGATGATGATGATGATGATGATGATTAGATAAGGTAGCAGTGTGACTGGACAAAAACAAACAAGGCCAGCCTAAGATTTCCTGGTTTCTGAGGCAGCATGTCAAATCCAGCTCCCCTTTACATGGTGAGGTGTCAGCATCATATTCTACCATTCCCTGACTGGTTGTGGAAGCATGGAGTGGTACATATTTGAGAATGCACCACCCTCATCTCCACTACCCACTTCTACTTTGTTCACCCCTTTTTCAGTCCAGGGAATTGAGAAAGAGAAGCATTAAAGGTTCTTGGGATACCAGGTCTTTCTACTTCCCTGATTTATAGATTGCGAGGAAATGGTGTCTTTGAAGCAAAAGGTACTGTGCTTCCTAAACTGTCTGGCAGCCATGGTCCGTGTTGAAATCTGCACCATATTGGAGGTAAAGCCTGCTGTTCATTGCTGAAGTTGTGCTGCTCCTTTTCTAATTTCTATCAAATGCATTCTTTTTTCAGCGACGTATCAGAAGATTCTGCCATTGTCCGTGTCTAAAGAAGCCCTGGGGGTTGGCAGTAGCTACTCAGTCACTCTGTACATTGGAGAGCAGGCACCTGCGACCCCGAGGCCCCGCTGCCACTCCTTCATGTCCATCCCTCGAGAGACCTTTGGTGAGAGAAGCCAAGGTGCGTCACCTCGCCAGAAGAGCAAATCTGTCTTCAGGAAGTTCTTTGGGAAGAAAGATTGAACTACCAGCACATTCCCTTCAGTCAGGAGAGACATGGTTCTGCGTGGGAGCCATATCACTACATTGTGGCTGCTGTTTCTTGCCTCAGCCCATAGTGGTTACCTATAAGGGAAGGAAGAGAGGTGCAGGAGGGATAGGTCCAGCTCAGTAAAATCACCCTTCAGGTCTAGCTTAACTACTCAGCTGTGATAGGAGCAGCCACGTCAGGGAAGAGACCAGTGAAGGAGGTCAGTGGCCTGCTGTCAACACCTTTCTAGCATACTGCCACAGGGTGGTCTTTCCCACTGCCTTGTGACATTTTTCTGAGTATACAGAGTACCAACTTTGCTTGATGTACAGGCTAACGGGGATTCAGGTAATACATTCCCAGGCACATGTGTATTAATACTGTATCTGTGTTACAACAGGAAAGGGTAAGAAAGCCATGTGGCTTTACTTCCTTCCAAACCAAGTGTTGCATGGTTGGTGAATTGTTTATTTTTTTAAAAAAAGCTTCCTTGGATCCAGTGATCCTGGCTATAGAGTTTATACAGGCATAGGTTTGCCACTTTCTGAACTCACCCTTATTCTTATGCCTTTTTAATGGTAGCTTAAACTGCATATGTTAGCAGATGATAATGCTGATGTCTTTGCTGTGAAAAAGCTTTATCACCTGATGACTGGAGATCAAGCTGTTGTGTCAAAATATGCCAGATGTTTCTTTTCCCTTTTCTGATCAGTTGGCAGCCCAGTTTAGCATCTCTACTGGCCCTTTGATTAACTGCTTATTGTAAAGAATTAACTGTCCAAATGTAGGATTTGCATTTACAGGTTGAACCTCACCATCCAAGACAGTTGGTTCCAGGAACCTCCATGGTTACCCGTTATCGCTTATACAAAAGAAATTGTTTACAAGGCAGGAAATTGTAACAAGGCAGGCAATGAATCAATAGCTGGTGGTTGAGTGCAGGGCTACTGAAAGAAAGCTAAGCAGGAAAGACATGGACAATTCCTGGATGGGAGAGGGCAAGCTGATAAAGTTGTCATGAGTCATCAGAACCAGAAATTGTTGCTATTTACAGATTGTCTGACCTGAAAACTCCTGTTCGAAACTTGAAGGCATTCCCTGATACCAGATGTGATGGTGCAGTGAAGGATTCCACCTGGAAAAAAGAGTTATACATAGAACAATATAAACTAGCGTGCACCCTGGGCACAGATAGTCTACGCTTAACTGGCTGTTGGACCTCACAAAGGATCTCCCAGCAGTTGTAATTGCCATATGCTCAATAAAATAAATTTCCCTTTCAGGTGGCTTAAAACAGCTTAGTTTCAACTCAGAGGCAGAAGCTTCACCTTACAAAGCAATTCAGAAGTGATTATCACTTTGTGCTGATGTTGTACTCACATGGGGAAGGGAACAGTCTACATCCCAGCTGGAACAGAAACCAAATTTAACCCTTTATGAACCCTTTCTGAGGCAAGCTCAACTGCCTGCCATGTTATTACCATGGTAAGCAGGTTGCTTTTAAGCCATTAACTGTTACTTAAGGGATGTTTATCTTTTAACTTAAAGAGCCAACATCATTTGTGCTAATTGCTGATAAATAAAAAGCTGATAATTAGGTTATACCCAATCAGGTAGACCTGAGTGCATTTATGCTATAATGAGATTATTGCGTCCTTGTCCAACATTTAGAAAATTGTGCAATAAAAATAACAAGGCTTATGGGGAAAATATGGTTGAGCAAACCACTTACCTGTTGCTCAAAATCAAAAATCTACCTATAGTCTACCTATAGTATTTATATACCACTTTTCAACGTTCACAAAGCGGTTTACAAAGAAAATGGAAAAATAATAATAGCTAATTAATAGCTAAAAATCAAAATAGTGTGCAACTTAATGATGGGGATCTGTTCTTTTATCCCCATTGTTACATGATTATCTTATTAAGTGAACATTCAAACATTCAAAGTTTGTCCCCAAAAGCATAGTTTAAACATTTTAACTTGGAAAAAATTGAGGATAACTTGATGAGGAAAGAATGTGGTTTATGAGTTATTCAAGCATGGGCATAGGGTCATGTTATATTGATGGCAGAGACTCTGTTGGCATAAACATCGTATTCTTTCACACTCCAGAATATTCATGTAATAGGAAACACATGAATGCAAAAAAATTTGTCGTATAAACAGTGTTCTTCAACTGCATTAAAACCAATTCAATTTAACAAAACATGCCTAATAGCAGAACTGATTGTATATCTCTTATCCAAGGTGAGATTAAGCCATTTCTGCCTAATGTTGCATGTACGCAACAAGAATCAAAAGTGTACACTTGTAGGCTGGACAGCAATAGGATTTATGGTTGGGTGAGGCTCAAGGAAGTAGTAATTTGAAGGACCACAAAAGAACAATTATGTGTCCACATTTACTGTACAGAAATAAAGTGGAACAGTCAATTTGATTGAATGAAGAAACCTTGTTTTCACTCTGCTTTTTTCTGCCCTAGGATGCCCTCTGTAGAAACAATTAAGGCTTCTTTCAAAGCCAACTGCCTGTTGTCCAGAGACATTAATAACACAATAAAACACAGGTTGGCTGTCTATGTGGTTTCATTCAAAATACGTTTGTGTTAATTGAGTTATACTTTAACTGTAGGTGAGCCCGTTACTGAATTCAACTCTGACGCAAGGCACCCAAGCACACTACAGTCGCATGTTAAAAGAATGAATGGAAATCAGGTGGTAGGGATAACAATGTTGTGGGTACCTTCCTAGCTGTGCTTTTTGATGCATCCAGAGAAAAAGAGGAGATGCTCTTCCTGGACTTGAAAGAGGGGTACTTGGAATCAGTGGTGTAGCTAGAGGGATGCATTTGCACGGGAAACAAGCTTTCGGGGGGTAACAAGCTCAGCTTGACGCTAGTGGCTAAAATTGTGAAAAATGGGGTATGTGTGAATGATAATACCACCATGTTATATATTGTTGAAAAGGTAATTTAATGCAGAATGCATTGAAACAAACAGCATTGGAATATCTATATTCTATTACACGTTATTACCAATTAACCAAAAAATGAAAACACAAACACCTATTGAACAAAAAGTGGATTTTCTTAACTCAAAACTTTCTCATGATACTGATTACTCCAAGAGCCAAAGAGATGTAATTCTGATACAGTACGGAGCTAATGAGGTGTTAATATGAATCAGCTCTCATTTCCATATACATATTTCATAATACAGTTACGGTACCCATGCTAACTGGATATATAGGCACTTCTAAGTGGTGCTCCTCTTATATTTAGCAGGGAAAGAATTATAAAAGAACACAGATTTTCATTTTTTTACTTAATCAAATTTGATTTTGTTGTTGCGGGGTAAGGGAAGCAACAAAATCTTCTTTGACTCCAGATAGCAAATAGTGTTTTAGCTATGCAACCAGCAGAACAAACAGATGGTGAACTGCTGAGGAGGAGGAGGCAGGTTTTTCCCCCAAAAAACCGGGATGCCATCACTTCCTATTGTGACATCACTTCCAGGGCAATATTTTGAACTTTGCAGGGGGCTACATGATCATTAGCCACATCACTGCTTGGAATGTATTGTTGTTACTCTTTAATCTGCATTGGTGAAGATAATACAGGGGATGGCATGAAGCATTTATGGGAGGAAATATTCTGCATTCCATCACCCACCAATTCTCCCCAACAAACATTCTCCACCTGCCCACTGGTAAAAAAACAGTTTGGAAAGATAGAACAGGACATTTGCAGGAAAGAAAAGCAGGTATAGAAAGGGTTTAAGTAAACCCCATCTTTTAATTCGCCCTTGCAAATGTCTCCAACTACACATTAGTATTATGGCACTAGGAATCCCATGTTTGCCTTGTTTAGTCATTAAGTCATGTCCAACTCTTTGTGACCCCATGAAATGAAACATGCCAGGCCAGCATATCCTCCACTAACTTTCAATGTTTGTCCAAACTAATGAGCTTGGCTTAGGGAAAATCAACATGATTTTTGCACAAGGTAGCGATGCCTCGTTTACCTTCTGCAGTTGTCTAAGAATATCAGCTGGCTTGAGAAAAGGGGCATCCCAGATGGCATTGTTCACTTGGACTTTGGGGATCCAGCCAGGAGAAGCAAAATTGTAATTACCTTTCCAACCACTCTATGCCCTATGGGCATAGATCTATGGCAAATGCTTTTTTTATATATTGTTAGACCATATTAGCATGTTCATGGCTGGTATGAGGAGACAGGAATTAGTGGGTGCTGCCACTGCCAAGCAGTCTGCCAAGCTGCCAAGTCTGCTACTGCCAAGCTACCCCATCCTTCCATTCCATCCTTCCAGTCCATTCTTCTACCCCATCCTTCCATTCCATTCCAGCCCGATTTCTGCCCTGACACCAGGCAGCAGTAGGAATAAATGGGCAATTTTCTCAATGGAAGGAAATTTGATGGATTATCTATAATAATCTTGTTTTGGATTAGGGTATTTGCTAGGCTAAATATGCAATAACAAGCAACATTTAGGGTGCAACCCTAACCACACTTTCTTGTAGTATTGATCTCAATGGGACTTATTTTTGAGTAGACATCATTAGGATTGCACGGTTAATCTCCACAATCCTTTCTGTTGTGTGTGATCTTCCGAAAATTATTGTGGACATACAGCACAGTCCTTTACTCAAGACAATTCCTACTGAATTCACTGGAACTTACTTACACTTCCTGACAAGTGTATTAGGTCTGCTATCTTAATCTCAACTCTAGCAACCTGGACATTGCTCTCAACTTTGCCAGCTTTCTTTCTTCCACTCCTTTGGACTCTCTGTCTTGGGTGTTGACCTTGTTCCGTCTCCTACTTTAACACTAGCTCCAAAGTAAGCAGAATTTCTTGCCTCAGGCTTGCATCTGTAACATAGTGATAATAATATTGTCCAGGCTTGTAAGGATTTCAGTGAGGTCATGTATCTGAAAATTACATTTAGCGCAAAGCGTTGTCAATGGTGCAATCACAGTGTGTCTCAATTTTTGTCCCCCCATAGTACCAGTTTGTCAGAAGAAGATCAAGGCTACAATCCTAACCTCCAGTTCGGCTGGCATAAGCCTTGGCATAAATCCTGTACTGACCTGGAGGTGTCACAAAAGTGCCAGAAGGCACTTCTCCCCGACTCCTAGGGGGTTAGGTCAGTGCACAGGCATACACCTTCCTCCTGTCACCATCATGGGGATATATCCCAGGTGAATTTTGCTGGCCTAAATTGGCCTAAACTGGTTAAGATTGCAGCCTAGGTTACCTGCATTAGATAGTATGCCTGTATGGGTTGCCTTATCTACACTTGCTGGTACTATCAACAGCTTCAGGCAATCTGTCAGGAGCAGGGGATGTAGAATACCAATCAAATGTGGTATTGGCACTAATTTCCAGCGGCCCACCTCTAGAAGTTGGCATCTTGGCAGTCTGGGAATTTCAGATCTTCAATGTATTAAATGCTCTGCAAAGTTGGTTACTAAAATCTGAAGATGGACATCATGGTTTTCTGCCTGAAAATGTAGACAGGTAGTGAGAGGGTGGATCCTGAATGTGCATAATTGTGAATATAGAACAGCGGTCTCCAAGCATTTTGGCCAAAAGGCCCGATCGGCAAGGGCTGAAAAAAATTAAATATAAAATTTAAATAAATATATTAGAGGTGGAACTCTTAAATCTGAGATCCTCAGAACATCTTCTGGATGCAAACACAGCACAGCTCTGGTTGAGTTCAGAATGCTTTTGGAATGCAGAAAAAAGGAGTGAAAACTCAAAGCATATTTCAATTTGGCTCCTTTTTGATGTGAATATGACTTTCACTGCAATCATCTCATTCGCATTTGGCCAAAGCTGTGGCCAAAGCTGACTCACATTTCTTTCCCCAAATAGCAAGGACCAAACTACATATTGTATCTGTAACTGTAGCTGATGCCTTATTTCCATTTGAACAGGGTTCTTAATTGTAGGTACTCATCTAATTCACATATTACTAATTATTTTTAGATGGTGTCTGTATAAGAGGTATGATCAGTAAGTATCAGGACTGGTGCTATAAAAAGAAAACGACAACACATAACAATTTGGCATTTTATCTTCTTCAAAGTACTCCTTTCGGAAGCCACACACTTAATCCATTGAAGGAAGCATTCCTGGAACTCGTTTTCTGGGATAATCAGCAACTGCCTCGTTGCATTCACTTGGATTTCCTCGATGTCCTGAAATGTTTGTCCTTTCTAGTGTGATTTGAAAGAGGAAAAAGTTTGGAAATAGGAAAAAGTCACAGGGGGCGAGATCTGGGAAATACGGTGGCTGTCAGACCTAGGGGATGTTGTGCTTGACCAAAAATTGCTGCACAAGCTGTGCTGAATGGGCAGATGCATTGTCACGGTGCAATTGCCACTCACTAGACACATGCAATTCTGACCTTTTCCAACGAATAGTATCCTGCAAACACCACAACATATCACAATAGTATTCCTTGTTTACTGTCTGACCACGTGGAGCATACTCATGATGTAGTAAAAGAAAATAGTTAACAGTGTCTTCACACTGTTTCAACTCATTTCTTTTTTCTTCGATCTTGTGGGGTCTTCCACTGCGAAGACTGAGCCTTGGTTTCAGGGTCATAGCCATAGATCCACAATTCATCACCCATTTTACATGGGTGGTTACGACCATTTTCAAAAAGTTTTCATCGTTCTTGACACAATCAAGGAGATATTGCACAACTGAAACCCAAGTTTCTTTTTGGTCAGCTGAAAGCAATTTTGGCACAAACTTGGCAGACACGTGTCTCATAGCCAAATCTTCAATGAGGATGGACTGAACTGGACCGGAACTAATCTGCACATGCTCCGATAACTCACGGATGGTGAGTCAACAATTTCCCCTCACAGCTGCACGCACATCTGCAATGTTTTTCTCAGTTCTGCTGGTTGCGGGTCTCCCAGAACGTTCGTCACTGTTGACATTTTGTCAGCCATCTTGGAAACGTCTGAGCCACTCGTACAGTCAAGTGCAGCTCATATACTCCTCTCCATACACTTTCTGCAACTTTGCGTAGGTCTCTGCGCAGGTATTGCCAAGCTTTTGGCAAAATTTGATGCAGATTCTCTGCTCAACTTTTTCTGTCATGGTCAATGTGACAACCACATGCTAAGCACATTCCTTCCAAGCACTGCTGTAAAGAGAGGAAGTGAGCTAGGATGTTAAAATTTAGTGTGCATGCATGGTTGGGGTCAAGTTCAATCTGTGCCAAGTGGCTTCACCCTGCGATTTTAGCTCCTTTACTATGGCACCAGTCCCTGATTGTACCGCTACCAAGACCATATGGTTGCCAACAGTGATGGGCTTCAAAGAAATTAAGAACCGGTTCTCTGTCCATCTGGCAGCCACTTTTAAATGGCTATTTTTAAACTTTATATGTCCTATCTCTTGTTAAGAACCGGTTCTATAGAGTAGGTGCGAACCTGCTGGTGCCCACCACTGGTTGCCAAACTTGGAAACTGCAGTAAAATCAAGATTCTTCACAGTAGCTCCTTTTTGCTGTTTTAAATCTGGTTTTCTTGTATTTTATTGTCTTTTTATTTATCGTTAGCTGCCTTTGATGCCATATTAAGGAGAAAGTTAGGATATAAATCAAATTAATAAATAATAAAGTTGGTGGCAGATAGCTGAATCCAGAATTATTTGACGCAGTAAAGTGCTGAGCATCTGCACACTGTTTCTGCCTCCTGCACAAAACTTGTTTTAATACTTGTTACTTAAAGAAGTCAGCCAAACAAGAAGGTCCGGTTGGGTCAGATAGTGGTAAGAGAGGAATGTGTCCTATCCAGCCTTGTGTGGCTGAGATCTTGGTCTCTCACACATCAGCCATGTTGCCCCTACTCCCAGGTAAGTGAATTAAACATTCTGCAAGTTGTTCCTCTTTATAGTCACTGGTCTGACCTGAAAGCAATTTCATACAAGGTTGCCTCTAACCAAGTTGGTCCATCCAGCCCATTGCAGTGTTCTCTGCCAGCTTTTGTCAGAGTATGCAGGCATCATTGAAGTTCACCGGCCTTCCCATATTTCTTATCTGGCAATAACCAGGGCTGAGCTGAAAATCACATGCAACGAAGCATGCGCACAGCTGCTGACCTATAATGCCTCACTATAATGTTGAAAGGTTGGAAATAATTTGTTTTATGTAGCGGCATAACTAGCAGAGCGCTGATTGCACCAGGCAGCAAGTTTCAGGAGGGCAACAAACTGACACCAGTGGCCAAAACTGAAAACCTGGGTAAGTGCAAAATATATCATTCATGATGCTATATATCATTGGAAAGATAATTTAATGCAACGCAGTGAAACAAACCACATTGGAAGATCTGCATCCTATCAAATGTTATTGCAATGAATCAGAAAACTTGTCATTTATTTACTTAAATTTGATTTTGTCATGCAGGGGGGAAGGGCTACAAAATCTTCTTTGATTATGAGTAGCAGATGCCTTAGCTATGCCAATAGTTTTAGTTTCAATAGTATGTGTAGCTATGGGTAGCGCCAGTGGTGCCTGTTAACCAGAAGGCCAGGGTTTGAGATCCGGGACCCCACAAGACAGGGTGAACTTCTGTCCTTAGACCAGCTTGGCGATGCAGCCAGAACCAATCTATCAAACCAATCGTTCCATTGGCGTGGAGAGGGGGGATTTGCTGCTTGGGTAACAGCCAGTGGTGGGCACCAGCAGGTTCGCACCTACTCTATAGAACCGGTTCTTAACAAGAGATAGTACATATAAAGTTTAAAAATAGCCATTTAAAAGTGGCTGCCAGATGGACAGAGAACCGGTTCTTAATTTCTTTGAAGCCCATCACAGGTAACAGCCTATCCTCCATATCAATCTACCCAGCCCTTCATGCTTCACATATAGCGTCAAGCACGATACCATAGTCTTTCAAGACTGATGGATCCCAATACTATGTGTGTTTGTGTGTAAGCCCCATTAACTCTAACGGAACCTACTTCTGAATAGATATACACAGGTTTGGACTCTAAGGCTGCAATCCTAACCGCACTTTCCTGAGAGTAAGTACCATTGAACACAATGGGACTTACTTCTGAGTAGACATGGTTAGAACTGCACTGTTACCCTACAATCCAGAGTAACTATAGGAGCATGTAAGAGACATTATGTGTACCCGTGGTTACTGCACCACCTAGTGAAAACCTATGGGAAATTCATATTGCAATCCAGAGCAAATTGTTCTTACACCGGAGCAAGGACTCCCTGTAGTTACTCTGGATTGCGTCCTAAGGCCACATAGGATGAGATTCTGAGGCTGCCATTCTATCCAGACTTTCCTAGGAGTAAACACTATTAAATCTAATGGGCGTTACTTCTGAGCAGACCTGCATAGGATGAGGCTCTGAGGCTGCCATCCTCTCCACCCTTTCCTGGGAGGAAGCCCCATTGACTGTCAAGGGACTTACTTCTGAGTAGACCAGCGTGGGAGTGGACTGTGGTGCTGCATTCCTTCCCCAGCAAGGGCACCCTGGAGGGAGGAGGGAGTTCCTGGAGCACTAGGACCTGGAGAGCGCTGCGGGCGTCCGGGCTCCAGAGTCAGCCGTCTGTCCGGAGGAGCCTGGCCGGGACCGGAGTGCCGGAGGGGAGAACCATGTAAGCAGCGCCATCGCGGCTGGGCTGGGCTGGCTGGGCTGGGCGCCCTGCGGGGAGAGGCTACAGGTTGTCTGTCCAGGCGTGGAGGGCGCCCTCCCTGCCTGCCTGCCTGGCTGGCTGCCGCCTTCCCTTCTGGGGGGCCAGGACGGCTCTCCCGGCCCTCCAGGTCACCCTCCAAGGTCTGCGCCTGCCTCGCCTTCCCTGCCAAGGACTTTCCTTCCCCCAAAGTCCCGCTGCAAGGGCAGGGAAGGCGGCCTGCCTGGGAGGGCGTATGGATAGAGTAGCAGCCTCAGAGCCTCTCCTATGCACGTCTACTCAGAAGTAAGACCCATTACAGTCAATGGGGTTTACTCACAGGAAAGAGTGCAGAGAATGACAGCCTCAGCGCCTGTCTACTCTGAAGCAAGTCCCATTATAGTCAATGGGACTTACTCCCAGGAAAATATGGATAGAACTGCAGCCTCAGATGCATATATACTCAGAAGTAAGTCCCATTACAGTCAGTGGCGCTTCCTCCCAGGAAAGTGTGCAGAGAATGACAGCCTCAGCGCCTTATCCCATGCATGTCTACTCTGAAGCAAGTCCCATTACAGTCAATGGGACTTACTCCCAGGAAAATATAGATAGAATTGCAGCCTCAGATCCCATTGCTATGCATGTCTACTCAGAAGCAAGTCCCATTATAGTCTATGTAGTTTACTCCCAGGGAAGTGTGTCCTGGATTGCACCTGTATCTGAAAGGGCTCAGTCCAGGAATGCAGCCTGACTGCCCAAGCCCATGCATGTCTACTCTGAAGCAAGTCCCATTACAGTCAATGGGACTTACTCCCAGGAAAATATAGATAGAATTGCAGCCTCAGATCCCAATGCTATGCATGTCTACTCAGAAGCAAGTCCCATTATAGTCTATGGAGTTTACTCCCAGGGAAGTGTGCCTGGGATTGCACCTGTATCTGAAAAAGCTCAGTCCAGGAATGCAGCCTGACAGCACAAGCCTATGGATGTCTACTCAGAAGCAAGTTCCTTTATAGTGAATGGCTTATTCCCAGGAAAGTAGAGCTGGGATGGCAGCCCTAATCCCTTGTGATATTTGAATCCTGGAGTTAATCATGTCTTGTGATCAATTATTGCAGAGTACAAAAATGTGATGTAGTGTGTGTGGCATGGAGGATTAGAAGGCAGTCAGAGAAGGGGTTGTGCAGGGAGGGCACTGTATCAAAATCCTGCTGGATTTGGCTGGGGAAAGCTGGGACTCGGCCCCAAAGGTCCCCAAGGGTCCCCAGGGGTCCTTGGTCTGATGGATCAGCCCTGAGTCTAGAGAGCTCTATGCAGAGGTTGACCTCTGGTTTAAAGTGTTCTTCCTCATGCAGTTGTGGTCTCTTGAATTTCTTGGCAGTCTTTCTTATATATCAATCCTTTTGTCTTGTCCTGGCCCTCTCTGAAGTCTCAACAAGCCTGAATCCTGGTCGGATCACTCCTGTCCCAACTGTGCACATGCTATATCTTAACATCCCATGTACTGATCCTAATCTCTTCCCTCCTAAGAATGGATTTTCCCTTTAGCAAGTTCTGTTCAGGTATACACTGTCCCACTATGTTGGAGAAAAATCCCAGTGGCAAAGATTTGGTGCCATTGCATGCTCAGAAACTGCGATGTGAATCCTGATTGCTTCTGAAAGAGATTTTCTTAACCTGGGGGATTTTATTGACGTGGCTGGTGACAGCTGCCTGTCTGATCTGCAAAGCAGCAAAAGCCTTGGCTGTGATCGTGGGTGCATATTTCATGCAGTAAGAAATCAGACAGGAGACTTTGAATGGACTTTGGAGGTAACAAATGAAATTGTTGATGATCCTTCTTGCTACAGGTTTAAATGTTGACTAAGCAGTTTACCTTTGCCTTTCATGGGCTGTGTTTTCAATCTTAATGTGTCTCTTATCTTGATCTAAACAAGGATTGTATGTATGTTTTGTTGTGTGTTAGGAATAGCCAAGGTCATCTGGAAACAACAGACTTTGCAAGATCTTTTCTTGCACTTCCAGGATTGGCTTTGTGCATAGTCCTCCTGTTTTTCAAGGTCACAGGTCTGAATGCAAAGCATTGCCATTCAAGAGCAAAAACAGCAGTTCTGTTGCACGCTTGCTGCATATATATATGCAGGATCCTATATATATAGGATCAGCTGTGTTTGGGAAGGGGATCCAGATCCAGTATGTTCTATTATGTTCTTTCATCTTTCCAGGACTAGGACAGGCCTAGCGGTGTTGAAAACTGTTGAATTCTTAGATTGTATTTCCCACTCTGGACAGGATATCAAGATGTACCATATTTACTTAAATCTAATGCACCATTAAATCTAATGCGCACCTATACTTATAATAAAAACACCACATTTACTCAAATCTAATTAACCACCAAATCTAACGCGCACCCTGATTTTGGAGACTAAATTCGGCTTTTAAAAAAAGGTGAGCATTAGATTTGAGTAAGTATAGTAATAATTATGGTTGAAAGGCTATAATTTGAACAGTACTGTAGCAGTACTGTAAATTTTTTATTTTATTGTAGCAACAAAAGAAGGTGCAGGTGTGTCTTTTCCTCTCCTGATCCTTAATCTACTTTTCTCTTCAGTAGACTCTCTCCCTTGACAGTTTCGCTTCGTAAATTGGACCCACTCCTATTTACAGTTGGTCTAGGCTCCACATTCAGCAGTGCTCTTCTAGTGTCATCCACTATCATTTGGCCCTGATTGCAGCAATGGTATGTTGCCTAAAGGAAATTCAGTCGCAGATTTGCTATGTCACCTTGGGGAAGATCTTCCAACCTTCTTCCTCATTTTTCCTTTTAGCAGTCGGGCTAGGTATGATAGCTGTCCAACAAATAAGTAACAGGGTCACAAACAAGAGTGATGTCTTCTTGTGTGAATTATGGTTCCTCACATGTTTTACAAGATTTCCCATAGTTTAGACCCCACTGTAGTTTTAGTCTCCAACTTTACGTACATTGTACTGCAAGCTCCCAGGGTGGAAATCCTCGTGACAACATCTCCGTAGCATTACTTGGTAAATATAGATGCCACCTGTGCCTTATCTGCAAGCCCCTCCTTGCCAAGTTTAGTCCAGCCCAAACTTGGACAACAGAGCTTTGGCAGGAAGGCTACAGCAAGCTGCTTTCTTCGACTGAGATCTCTGATTGCTTTTCTTTGTTGTGTTGGACAGCACCCGACACCTGTGGAGAAGTGAGATTTGTTGCTTAAAGCCAAGATGAGAATCTGACAACTGCTGCCGCTTTAGAAGTTGCAGGAATGCAAGGCGGCCACAGTAATCAATAACTCTTGTGGCATCTGTTCTGTGAAACTACAGAATTGTGCATGCATGTGTGTGCGTGCATGTGCTTGAGTGATTTTCCACATATTTTCCTGGGCTCTTCTCCAGTAACAAAATCATTCTAGAGTTCTTTACGAAAAAAACAGAAGAGGACACTAGGAAGACTTATACGTATATATAATGTGTATGTGTAAATGTGTAATGTGTATATGTATGTTTAATGTGTAAACATGTATGGCTATTAGTGGATTTGCATGTGTAGTGATCACATCTTTTGCTGGCATTTTTGCACGTCTTTTTTGGAATCTTAGACCCACACACTCTCCCTTGATGTCTTCTCAGTGTTTGTAATGTGGTATATTTAGCATTTCTCAGATGTTTTCTCTCTTTCTTGAAACAACCTTATAAGAGGTACTTAAGATGTAATGTGTTTGCAGAGTGTGTGCAAAATGTTATGCACTTTGTAAACAAGATTTACAATTTGCAAAGAAAGTACATTTAAAATGGAACGAGAGGTGGCATCCTGGAAAAACTAATCGTAATCTTGTTGTTTTTTCTTCTGTGTATTTTCTTTTTAATACAGGATTGAAATACCCAAAATTTATCAAAAATGTATTGTGAAAGTAATATTGAGTCCATCTCTTCTGAAACAACGAACTTTTCTGCTTTATTTTAAAACTAATTATTTAGGCTGCTATACTAAGCTCCAGATAGGCTGGCCTAAGCCCCAGCATGTCCTGGATTAGGGGTGTCCCAAAAAGTCATAAGACATTTCTATACCACTATTGGGGGAGGGTTAGGCCTGTGCACAGACATGCACTTTACTCCCTACATCACTAGAGGAATGGGAAAAAAATGAGTTGTGCCAGCCTAGGTTAGGATTGTACCCATACAGTATGTGTTGTACTTGCTTGGCTCCATTGACTTCAGTGCTTTGAATTTAATGGACACCCCTTCTCCCCATTGGTCTTTTAAATCAAGGGTTCACTCTATGTTCAAAGGTTCATGTGAATAGGTATCTTGTGTCCTTCTATGCTATACAAAACAACAGAGCAGTGGTTCCCAAACTGTGAGCCATGTTTTCCAAGGAAGGGTGGAAGTCAGCCAGGACAGCCACAGAATCCTTGTAAAAAACCCTACACCCTAAACAGTTTATAGATTTGTAGCCCTAATGGGGAGCCATGGCCATTAGCTCGTCCGTTATTTGTAGTACCTTTTGGTGCATTCACTCCAGTGTTGCCCATCCTTTTCCTTAACAGCATACATAGTGCTGTCAAGTCTATGTAATTCTATAAGCCATGTAATCCTTTGCCCCATGTTCCTCATGTGATTCCCTGATCCTTGCTCAGGAATGGCACAGTTTCTTTCTCTCACCCCAATCTGTCTGCGTAGCAGCAGTGTCTTGCTTTCTGACCTTCCAGGTTTGGTTGCTGGTCCCGTTAAAGGCAAACCTGAGTTGTTTGCATTCTTAGCATTTTAAGGTCAAAAAGGATTTTATCCATTCCACCCTCTCTCGAACCCTTGCATCAGATACATATTGAAATTGCATCAGTTTGCTTTGGAATACTGCATAAGGCTGCAATCCTAAAGACACTTTCCTGGGAGTAAGACCCATTGAACACAATGGAGCTTACTTTTGAGTAGACATGGTTAGGATTGTGCTCTAAATTTCACTTCTAAAGCTAAAAGCCATTTATGAAATGTTTGCAGTGAGATGTAATCAAATAAATAAATAAATTTCATATTGATTATACAGTTTTCTTTGGCACCTAATATCATCTGCCTCATTTTTCTTTTCAAAGCTCAAGTGATTAACACAGGTGAGTGATAAGGCATAGCAAAGAAAATGTAAATAAGTCACTCTGAAAATATTTTGATTCCCCAATAGTAATAAAATGGTGATATAATAAACTCAAGAAATAACCAATATATATTTGTCATAACAACAAAAATTAAGCAAATCAGCAAATGGTATAAACCCAGTATTTATACCCTTATATGCAACATATATGAACACATTCTCATTTGCAGATATATCAAGAGTCAAGAAGACCTTTACCTATAGAGCAGTAGTCCTCAAATCTTTTAGAATGGGATCTACCTTTTAGCATGGCAGTTTGTCAGGACCCATTGGAAGTGACATTATTAACCCAAAAGTGATGTCTTGACCAAAAATGACATGATCAAAGAGGAAAATACTGGTATTTAGCATCCTGTGGGAAAAATCAAATCAAACAGAACTAAGCAAATCAAACATTTACAGTGAGTATAAGTTTAAACATTCATTTAAAATATAAAACCACTAACCTTTCCAAACAGTTGCTAATCTGTTTTTTAAAAATTCCCCAAACATCCCAAAGGCTGAAATCCTGTCCACACGTACATGGGAGGAAGTCCCACTGGCAATCTTTGTTAAAAACATATACATAGCCTGTGAAAATTGTAGCATTAAGTCTATTAAAAAATAAAATACTGTGCACATTTAAATGAAGGGGGACCTCCTGAAATTGGCTTGTGACCCACCTAGTGGATCCTGACCCACAATTTGAGAAACAGGAAAAGTGATGGTTGAAACTCTAGAACAGTGGTTCTCGGGCACAAAATACAATGGGTGGATGTGTTGGGAGGAAAAATTAGGAAATTCGCTGCCCTGCTGTTCTCTTTCTCTCTGTGGTAAAAATAAGTTCATCTGAGTTTCCCCAATTTCCCCAGAAACAAAGCCAATCAACATAAAATGAAATTTTCAGGTAAATATTAGCAGGCAATTCTGAGCATTTTGGGGTGATTTCTTTATCTGTAGTACTAGAAAAAAGAGCTGCTCTGCTGCTTCATGATCCAAGCTATCGTATGTTTTCCTTGCAGATCAAAACTCTTGCCAGGGGATCCAGATCAGTTTCACTGACAATTCACTTGGACTATTGCCAGTTCTGTCTTTCTTCCATGGGCTAAACACCGTGAACTCTTTCTGATTGCTCCTTTGGGAATGTCTCTGCTACCAGGTCTCTGCAAGAGTATTTTGAATTTGTTGACTAGCAGTTCACTCCTATCTCCTACAGTCCACAGCATGGCAATGCTGCTTATGCAGCATATGCTGTATATTGTAATGGGAGTGGGTGGTCAGATAGATTGGGGGAGGTATATTTTATACTTAACACTGCATAGACTGCCTGGCTGTCATTGGTTTCCTTGGCTCTTTTGCTGGTGTTAGGTCTGAAAACAATCGGGGGCAGATCTAGGCCAGGAAAGAGAGTTAAGGTTTGGTGTACATTCCTACCATCAAGATTCACCCCAACGTCTCCTTGATTCCTTCCTCAAACTTCAGTTGTAGTGATGTAGTCTGGGTGAGCTGTTGGTGGGTACACAGAACCTCTGGATGCTTGTGCTGGAAACTCCAAATCACCTAACATAGGGTTGCCATAATTCTCTTCCACAAAACCAGGATAGGACCCCCTGTCAAACTTGCCAGTATGTGAATGCATTCCCCCCAAACCAGGGCAGTCCCAGTTTTCCAGAACATATGGCAACCCTAGCCTAACAGCAGCAGGCTATTTGCACTACCATATTTATGGCAGCACATTTGGATCTGCTATGGGTAGATCCAGGATACAATATGTCTGTAAAAGAACTTCTTGGAAGTAGCTCAGTTCATCCCAGCAGTACAATTTATTGTGCATCAAGTTAAGTGGCTGCGGACTTCTAATTTGAACCTCTCTTCGTTTTTTAGAGAAGTACCCCGCATCTTAGAGTTCAAAAAATTGCTGCATTGAGAGGATCAAATGTAACGATGTAGAGATTTGTACCGTATATGCCTTCTCAATTATTGTTGTATGGGGAATGGCTTCTCAAGTAGCTTTAAAAACTCTAAATCATACGCATCACTGTAGGTGGCAATTACCATACCATTTTCCCCATCAAGCAGGAGGGTGTTTTGATTAGGATTTTTGTTTAAGTGCTGATCAAAGATCAGAAAAGTTGTCTTCTTAAAATGCATCACTACTACAAACAAATAAGAACTGTATGTTAATTTATGCACTCAAAATTATAATCTGAAAGCATCCTTTAAAATCTCTTCAAGACATTAGAGTGTTTATCGTGGGTTCCACTTTTAAGGCTATGAGTCCTACTGTGTAATTAGTGGCGAGGGTGAAGGGCCATAATATCTCCCACTGAGATATGGGCTGAGATGTTTCATGTAATTTTCTTAAGGCAAAACCTGTGGAAAATTATCAGAACTGACCAAACCTGCAGGGATTTTAGCTTATGATATCACTTTTGGAATTGAATTCTTTGGTTGGAGTGGACCAATTTTTTCTTATTGATATACAAAATATGTATTCTGAAATGACAGCTTTAGGCTGGATCTTAATAGCTTCTAAATGGTGAGACAAAAAAATCTGAAATAGCATCAGAGGTCAGATCCTGCTCTTGTTTTGTGTGAACGTTCTGCAATTTCTGGTTAATGCTGCACAACCTTGCAATAAGCAAGTATTGGGTCATGCCCTAAAAATTTTCTCATGCTTGTATGATACCACAGTGATACCACACTCTCTGCAGGTCCCTGCTAGCACACCTCGTCCCTTCAGGTTGTGGCATGCTGCTGCTGACATCTCATAGCTGGTCCTGCTTGATCTTGGCAGCCAAGGACACTATTATAATCATGTCTGGATTTGTGCCACATTTCCTTGCCCATGTCTCTTGGACTAGGAAAATCACTGCAGCCTACCTCTCTGATTCTGAAAGCTTTACTAAGGTTGAACTAAGAGCTGTTGGATTTATCTGTTGGAATGTACATATGTTAATGTTCTGTTTCCTTAATTGAAAGATGCTACAGAGATTTCTAGGTAACCTAGTGCAGGGAAACCTTTAAGTGGGTGATCAACTTAGGGCACAATCCAGAGTAAGGGCAGTGAGGAGTGCCCTAGCTGGGCTGCCCCAACTATTCTGAATCCAGGGCAAAAAGTTATGCTGGATCAAGAGAGTCAGGAAGTCTGGGCTGCCCTACCTGCTCCAGAGAATGCTAAGTAAGCAACAAGTCTGTGACACCAGGGGAGGGCTTGCTCCTGAAGAGACCTTCCTCAGATCACACTGAACAAGGAACAGCTGCGGTGCCTACCTTATAAGGATGATGGCCTGGGGGTGTCACAGAAGTGACATAAAGCACTTCTGTACCACTTCAGTGCACAGATATGTGCCAGCCTCCCCACACCACCATGAGAATGGGGAGATGGTGAGTTGTGCTGGTCTAAATTGGCTAGGATTGCATCCTCAGTCAGATTACTCCCTTTATTTTTTCTTTCTTCACTCATCTCCCATCCTCAGCTACTGCCCTCTTATTTTACTTTGTTTCTATGTGTTAGGAAGTTGGTAGCAACAATGGGGAAAATTTGGACCCACCTCCACCATGATCTTTCTGAATCAAGAAAGAGACAAGCAGTCCAGGGGAGATTCAGGCATTCTCTGATTCCCAGTCCTACTTTTGAAGGACTTTCTGATGTTTCCCTAAAGATATGGGAATGGCTCACAGAGGACTGCTATTTGAAATGCTCCAAGGGGCTGCAGTTAGCTCATGGGTATTAGGTTGAGCAACTCTGGTCCGATTTGAATAACTGTATGTGTTAACTGGTCTCACAGAATGCTTTTATAGGACAGGCTGGAACAGGTTCTTACTTGGCTTCAGCTACCCACACAGCTTTTACTGCATGCACAGAAGTAATTTCCTTGTGTTCCCTGGAAGTCTCGGTACCAATAAGGCACAGACTGGCTGAAGTGGTCTGATGGGGAGCAAAAGACGTTCATTGCATCATGGTATCAGTACAGCAGTAAGAAATCTGTTACTCAGTAACCTTTTGCCAGCTAATTGGAGTCATTAAGCTATTCATTACTGAAATGGTGCTGAACATGTCTTGACCCTGAAGGAGAAATGCGCAGAAGCTGTGTGAAAGTGCTAGGGGTGTGCAAGAGTGCTAAGGGTGGAGAACTAGAGTATGCTGGAATAGACCGCCATTGACTTTTCTTGTGATAACGATCCTTCAAGTTTTGGTATCTGGGCCTGTATTAGTTTTTTTTTTTTTTGTGCTAAAATGTTTGAATTTGTGGCATGCTGGGTGAAAGCAGGCTTGGTCCATCCTCAAATGAAGCGGTCACTTTAGTCAGCAGATTGGTGAGAGGCACCTAGCTTTGTCTATCTATTAGCCTGCACTGACACTCTTCTTTCCACTCTTTAGACTAGAAAAAGATGATGGAACAATGAAGAAAAGGAAATGGAGAGGTGGGGAGTGCTGAACCTAGAACAGTGGTACTCAACCATCCCCCACTGGGTCACATCTTTGTGTCAAGGGGGTCACGAGAGGGTGGGATCCACCATCTTGGAATCTGGCACTGGACTTTCCTGGGAGTAAGAGTAACCCTACAATCCAGAGTAACTACAGGAGCACGTAAGAGACTTTATGTGCACCCATAGTTACTGCACCACCTAGTGAAAACCTATGGGAAATTTATATTGCAATCCAGAGTAAATTGTTCTTACACCAGAGCAAGGACTCCCTGTAGTTACTCTGGATTGCGCCCTGAATAACACAGTGGGAGTAAGTAACACAATTACTTCTGAGTAAACATGGAGGAGTTCTGGCATCACAGTATAGTTCTTGTTTGATGTCACTTCTGGCCATAACATCACTTCCTGGGGTCCTGGACAGATTGACATTATCCGAATGGGGTTCCGGGATGAAATGCTCAAGAATCATTATTATGTACCATTGGAAGCATAATTTACAACTGAACGCAGTGAAACAAACCATACTGAAATATCTGCCAAACCTGACTCGAAAGTTCTCAAGTCTGTGACAACAAAATATCCGGCACAGATTTGAGAAGCCCCATTGTGAGACCCCATTGTGAGACATTTCTTGGGGGTGGGGATGAAAGTCCCCTTTTTCCAATGATACTTATGGTAGCCTCCATGCGGCTGCTGGAAACAGCAGTCACCATTTTGACATCATTGCACTCAGTGACCCCGCTCTGTCGCTGCAGCACTACTGATCGGGCTGTTGTTGAGATGTGTGAGTGTAATGAAGTTGGACATTAGCTTTTTTGTTAGTTACTGATTTGTTGGGTGACCTGTACTACTGTAACATATCAAAATTAATAAAGTTAATGGGGGGTGACACAAATCCTACTGACGCTACTACATTAAGGCTTTGCATATGATATTGTAATTTATTCTGTACAGTCTGGTAGGGGAGACTCAACAAGCTTGTGTCCTGAGTGACGCAAATCCTTATGATGCCTCTGATGATGAGACATTGAGCGGATACAGCATTTTGCTTTTGCTGCAGTTCTGAAGAGGGATGAATGGGTGAGAGGCTAACTCTTCTCCAGCAGCAATCAGGAGGAATAGTCTTATCAAATGAGACACCCAGTTAACAGAATTTCAGTTACAGCCTTCTGTAACTCCTGTGAGTTTGAAGCTCTAGCATTGTGCTGCTTAGGCACGTGAGGCTCACATGAGTAGCAATTTGTGGAAGTAAGTTGGCGGTGGTGGTAGTGGCCACGCATGGGAACAAACTTTACCAGGAGAGTGAAGCAAAATCTGCTTCTCGGCTGTTTATTAGTCTTAAGTGAATTAATAAAATTAAATGAAACTGTTCCGATTTCTTGGTATTTTCATCTTGGTATAGCTTCTTGGTATTTAAAGTTCCCAGCCTTCAAATCTTTTTACACTGAAAACAACTTTAGCAGGGAGAAGCTGCTGGTCAAAACTGGCATTTTTCATGTGTGTGTCAGCTCTTTATACACACTACATCTCTGTCTCCGGGATCCATTTAGATTATTCTGTGCCAGAAAATGTTCACTTGTGTGGAATGTGCATGGTTCAGAGGCCATATGGGAGCCCCCCACCCGAAGGATTGACATCGAAGTTGCAAACAGAGCAGGCTTGTTTCTGTTTATTGAGCCTGAAAGACAAAGCTTACAACTCCTAATTTGTTCGTCATGGTTCTGGGATAATAACTCGATACCTCCCACCTTGGGATTTTTTTCCCTAGTAGTAAGAAAAGCCATGCACCAACTCTAGTTTAGATATCCCATTGTCTTGGATGTCCTTAACATTTAGATCACTTTCCTGGCAGGACGTACTACCCGAGGGTGCCCCTCTCTTGGCAGCTGGGGACATATAGAGGGCATAAATGCCCTGCTTGGTGAATGGTGCCCTTGAAGTGTCATAGGTTGTCTTACTTGTACCATTTAAGGGTACAACAAATAAGACTTGTCAACCTCCACAAAATCCATGAAATCCAGTAGCCTGACCATTTATTATGGAGTTGAATGGAGGTACAGTAGGTTTACTCCCATTGAGAAGCTTTCCCAGTAGAGGGCAGTCATTGCGTATGTTGTGGGTCAGTAGAGCATTAAGATGTGGTCTTCCTATCCTTGAGTTATGGTTTGTAACTTTCTTAGCTATTGCTGCAATCCTAAAGACACTTTCCTGGGAGTAAGACCCATTGAACACAATGGGGCTTACTTTTGAGTAGACATGGTTAGGATTGTGCTCTATATGCCAGTTATAGCCACACACAAAGCACAAGGATTGCTCAGAGTTACTTTGTGCTGACTTGCTATCTAGCCATTCACTATGTCAAGAGCATGAAACAAACCAGGTGCCAAAGGTAGGGTTGCCATAATTCTTTTCCACAAAACCGGGATAGGATCCCCCCCCCCCCAGCCAAACTTGCCAGTATGTGAACACAATCCCCCCAAACCGGGACAATCCCAATTTACCAAGACATGTGACAGCCCCAGCCAAACAAAGTATTGGAACCAATGTAATGTCATAGACATTGTTAGGTGTGTTAGTTTCACTGCTAAGTACTGAAAAAACTTCTCATTCTAGTAGCATTCATTTCCACCAACTTCATGTGATTTCAATGCAGATAATATTGTACTGATGTAATAGGACATATTGATCGAATGCTGCCTCTCAATGGTCATTTATGCATAATTCCTGTTATCCACTGAGATCTTATTTTGCATACCCCAAAATATGGACAGTTAGCCTTTGCCTTTCTCCTTTAAATTTCAGTTGCTATCCATGCTGATTATAGTGACTTGCAGCACCACAATCCCAAGTTCTGTGTTTTCATATGGCCCAGGGTATGCATTCAGGACTGGGATGCTAAGGGCTATCATAATCAGATATATCTGCAAGAACAATGGTTTCTAGGATAGCAAAGAAAGGGCCAGACTAGGCCATATCACAGGCATCTCATTCTAATCTAGTTCGATCTACACATTAGCCTCCCTGGATCATTTTTACACCATGGAAAGATTCTACCTGCAGTATGTTATGGTCCCTGCCAGCACTCACACCTGGAAGTGTGGGTAGGTTAAACACATTTTGGAACCATAATAAGCGCATATCAGATAGTCTGTTTCACATAGGGCACAATCCTAACCATGTCTACTCAAAAGTAAGCCCCATTGTGTTCAACAGGTCTTACTCCCAGGAAACTGTCTTTAGGATTGCAGCCCTAGGCTCATATCCTAAAGTCAAATTAAGCCCTTTGCTCCGGAGCAGTTAAGGTGACTTTTCCATAAAATAACACTAGAGGGTGACGTAACTGCGTGGACCCGTAACTGCTCTGGATTTTGCACATAGGCTGCAATCCTAATCTCTAGTTAGGCTGGCATAAACCCAGCCTAAGTCTTGTGCTGACCTGGAGATGTTCCAAAATGCAGTAAGACACTTCTACCCCATTCTCAGGGCTGTGGGGGAAAGGTTAGGCCACTGAACAGGCATATGCTGACCTCCCCACACCACCACAGAAAGATATGCCACGAGAGTTAGGCCAGCCTAAATTTGTTATGATTGCACCTACAGGCATTGTTGGTACATGCACAGCATGGTTTTGCTTCCCTTACAGCAATTCCAACCAAATTCCTGTTCTAAACATGCCTTAATGAATGCTATTTGGGAGGATTTTTTAAAATATTGACACTGCTGCCTTTTTATTTTTGCAGACAGATGAATCATCAAAAGGATATTATGGCCTATTTCAGGACTTCCTTTCAGCTCTCCCCCCCTCCTTTCCTTTCGTTGTATGGCTTATAAACAGTTTCTCGATTATATTGGAATTGCGTATCAGCAACCTATCAACTAAGCTTAAAAATAACTTCCTCCTTCATTTTCATAAAAGTGAAGTGTGTGTGTCTTTGTATGTGTGTGCACGCACGCACAACTCAAATTGCTAAAGCTGCTGTAGGTTAACTATCGAAAAAATTATTTCAGCATTAATTCAGTATCTTCTTTTTAACATTTTCTTCATTAGCCCCTATTTCTCATGTTATCTCTTAATTTTTTCTGTCTCTCCACTCTATGTTTGTTTGGAGAGCCTCACAACACTGTTAATATGTTGAAAAAGTACTATAATCAGCTTTAAATCCATGAATTAGAGGCAGGATATAAATGTTATCCTTTATCCTTTTTTCCTGTGTGTTTCTCTATGCAACCTAACCTCAAGCTCTAGTTGGTAACACCTCACTTTCTCCATCTTGTAGGTTTCTTTGTTACACTCTCTTTGCACTGTCTTCTCTCTGCCTCACAGGTCTCTGCATGCCCACAAGTTGGCATGAACTCTTCTTTTTCTCATTTATCATCTCAAAAGTCTCTCCTTTTTTACTTCTATGTGTTCCACCACTTTTCTCTTCTAATTCTACTCCTCTTCATTCTCTGGTAACAGCGCACAAGGGTTTTCCTTCCCCTAAAATGGTTTTAGAAGCAGGCAAACCATGTAAAAGTTAGCACCAGCCTTGCCTCTGGTCAGAAAGAGAAGGTGCAATTCTGGTGTACTTTGATGGAACTTAGATGTTCCTACAAAGAGGTAGGAAAGACCCTCAAGGAATGAATATTGGAATCCACCCATTTAAAAAAGCAACCACAAATGAGGAAGTCTCAGAAATAGAGTATACATATATTTTTTTCCCAGTGGATTGTGTTATATATTTTTTGATTATCCTAGAAATTTAGTAATACAGTGGTGCCTCACATAAAGAGCTTAATTCGTTCCGGAGGCTTAAAGAGTGAAACACTCTTTAAGTGAAGCAGATTTTTCCATAGGAAATAATGGAAACTCAGACGATAGGTTCCACAACCCCAAAAATATTCATATAAAAATATTAACTGCATGTAAAAATGATTACAAAACTCTGGAATTGAATTCAAAACATGCATTCAATATGCATGATCCTATGAAGTCTACTTAGGCTGCAAACGTTCCTGGGAGTAAGCCCCATTTAACACAATGGGGCTTACTTCTGGGTAGACATGGTTAAGAGGCTGCAATCAAAGACACTTTCCTGGGAGTATGTACTATTTAACACAATGGGGCTTACTTCTGAGTAGACATAGTTAGTAGACTGCAATCAAAGACACTTTCCTGGGAGGCTTACCTGGGCTGCTGCTGGAGGTTCAAGGTGGTCGGTGGGGGCACTTGGGGGTAGTTAGGAGCAGCTGCCTCTGGCACTTCCAGGCAACTGCCCCCAAGTTGGGGGCAGTTAGAGGCAGCAGCGCTGGCCGGCAGCCCTTTTAAAGAGCCTCATGGCTGTTTAGGAACGTCATGGCTCATGGAACGTCAGGGCTGCATAGCACATGTGCCCATAGCGCACTTGCTTGTTAAGTGAAGCAGAACTTGTTATGTGAAGCAAGATTTCTTGGAAATTTATACTTATTATGTGAAACGCTTGTTAAGCAAGGTGCTTGTTGAGCGAGGTACCACTGTACCATATATACATCAAATGGCTTGTCTCGGACAAGCTGAAAATAAGAACCTCTAACGTACTATATGGAGGAGGAAATGGCTAAGCGTTTGTTATTAAAATGCACTGCTGCAGTTTTATACCATTTCTCAGTGCAAAAGTTCACAATGCAGGTTACAATGTGTAGCAAAATAAATGACAGAATGGTTTCTCATCCCAGAAGGCAGACAGCTAAAAAAGAGACACCAGCAAATACCCACTGGAAAATATGCTGTGCTGGGTAAATAGCAACACTTGTTTCCTTGTCCCAGGGAGAGTATCCTTGCACCCAACTCCACATCTGATGGGCAGTCTGGGCGATCTTAAGAATAACGTCTTTCCTGTCAGAATTGGGTATCTGACTTCAGCTGTGCCAGGAGGTGAGCGGCTAGTGAGGATGTAGCCTTTTGTGACCGAGCCTGGCTGACCATATGGCCTCATTCTATGACTAATGGGAGCCTTATAACCTGAGGGCTTGTACTCCTTTCTCTATGCCCAGAGTCCTTTCCAGCCATGGCACAGTAATCTTTTGGCATCAGGCCCAAAGCTATTGGCTTTGCATGTGTTCAGAGCAGCAGAAGTGGGGAAGGGAAATGGTCCTGAATTAATCTGGGCTGACAGATTGGACCTCTCTATGATAAGAGCAGGTGATTCCACAAGTCTCTTGAAGCAAGAATTGCATTTCGTTGGTAACTTGTCACAGGGGAATAGTTTCTAAAGGCTCCCAAGCGAGTCATGGGATTAACTTGGGGGGATTTAGATGTGGGGGAGTTAAACACTGGCTCCCCCAGCACTGATTTGTTGATTGAATTAGCAAGTCTCTAGGAGTGATTTCAGAAGCAAATAAAAAGTATATGTGGACCCAATTAAACATCTCCTGTATCATATCTATTCTGATCCCCTATATCAGGGATGTCCAAAACCCTGGCTCAAGAGCCAGATATGACCCAGGGCAAGACCCCTCCACCCAGTCTGCGGGCAGTCTTTAGATTCCTCCAGATCTGTCTCTAATACACTCTTATATGTAAATTTATGTAAATTTATTCAAATTTGAACAAAGAGATGATGTGTCAAAGAGATGATGTGGCCCTCCTGCCAAAAACTGTGAACATCCCTGCCCTATGTGCAGAAACTGAACTGGGTTGTATGTTTCCCCCATCACATTTTGCATGTTTTCAAACTTGTAAAGTTTTGAGACTTTTTTTTACATGCAGTCCTGTACATGCAGTCTAGTCACCCATGTTTTGTAAGAGACATGTGTATTTTACAAATTTCCTGTTCCTTGGAAATTATATTTAGCATTGGGTGTAACTGGTGGCCTAAGAGAGTGTGTTTTTGTTTGTGCAGTTGGTGTGCCTACGTTTTGAGGTCAGTGAATCAGATATTATTGAAGCTCCATTTGACAGGACAACCTCTTCTCAAGCTAGACCACATTTTTGTTCAGAATGAAGTAACAGGATACAAACAAAATTAAATCAAACTTCTGTTTACAAAAAATTTCTCATGTACATGAGGCATGATGCCTGCGGAGAGAAGCTTGAGGGTATTTTGCATAGCTGTCTAAATCAATTCCCTCTGATGTAAATCCTGTGGACTTCATCCGAGTTAACCTTCAAAATGTGCATTTAACATTGTAGTTATGGTCAGTTCTGCTGCTTTTGATTTTCCATGTAATTGACATGGAAGCCGAAATTATTTATTTACCAAGAGGATGGAGAGAGTGAATTAATTAGTCCCAAATTGTGCCATCACTTTTTTCCAGGACAGGGTGGGTGTACTGATGAATCAGGTTGTTGAAAGAAGCTCCTCTGTCAAGTGCTTCTAAATTCAAGGTGGGGGAAGAAATTCACTCTGTGCTACATTTTGCTGCTGTCCCTCATGTCTCTGAGCACCAAACTCCTCATCAGATCTGTGCAGATTTGGGTTCCTTTGGAAGAAGAGCCCGGGTGATGTAGCGGTTCTGATGTTGCTTAAATCAAAGTCCACATCCCCACTCTTCATGAAGCTTCCTGAATGATCTGGGGTCAGTCATTTTCACAAACCTAACCTACCTCATAAGGTTGTTGTGAAGGACAGAAGGAGGGAAGGAACCATGTGTACCATCCTGAGTTCCTTGAAGGAAGGGTTGTATAAAAATGTGAAAAATAAATATTTGTTTATGTTAAATAACAAATTGTTAAACAAATAAAAATGTCACAGTTGTGTATTTATTCCTGGGTTTCCTAGCCTTTGAATAAATTGATTTTTAGAGCCTGATGTTTTGCCACTTCGTTTTGGTGGCATTGTCAAAGGCAAGAAAACACTGCAAAGTTGGACATAGGAAAGAGAGTTTCTTTTTCGATCTAAAGGCAGTTAAGCAGTTAAGGACAGTTTGGATCTGTCACTTGAATGACATGGCTACTAACTGCTGCAATTAAATATGATTATTTAAAATATATGTTTGTGTTTGAAATGTTTAAAAATAAATATTTCTAAATAAATTGACCAGTAGAGCAGAGGTAGCAGCAAATATCATCTCTTCTGCTTCATTTCAAAAGCTCTTAATTCCCCATTTTCTTTTGGAGCACCTGTGCATGGAACCCCCTTGCACCAGCATTTTTCAATTAGGATTGTCCCCTTCTCCAAGCACTAACATTCCTTGTACTCCAAACATTGTGCTAACTGGGGAAGAGGCATTCTTTCAAGTGGGTGTTCCTCCTTTATTTAGCAGGGGGAGAGTAACTGGCTCTACACACCCCATCAATGTCCATTCTAGTGGCTTCTGCTGGTGTTCTTTTTTGCATTTTAGATTGTGAGCCCTTTTGGTACAGGGACGCATTAGCTATTAATTAGCTATTATTTTTTTCATTTTCTTTGTAAAATCAGTATATAAATACTGTAGATAGATTCTAGAAAACAATTATGGATATTCCCCAATAATTTATCTCTTATTTTGTGACATCAACTGATACTTAAGGAAAGCTTCCACTCTTTTGCCAATTCTCAGATCAGGCATAACTTAAAGGCAGAACCATTTCATAGACCCATTCCCAGTACTATGATATCTTTATTTTACACTTGTTTGCTGAGCTGCTTATTACGTAACTTCACTGAAGGAGTCCCTGTGATTTGGCACTAATGGAGTTCAAGAATGGATTCTGCATTGCGTCATTCATTTTCTTGGAAGTTCTTGTATCCTTGGCAAGTGGATGATTAATTGAGGATGAAGTGGATAATGAACTGAAACTTAAGGATGAGAATTGCTTTCACATGTACCAAGAACACAGAATCAGAATCCTTTTAGGAAAGAAACGTGCTTTTTATTTAGTTCACTGAATTACCGTACTTTCTCAAAGGGTGAATAGAGTCCATGGATGACTACCTCAGAAATCATCCTCAGAAGTCAAATGGAGGCTACCTCAGTATGCCAAGTGCAAGGAAGTGATAACAGGATGAAGGTTTCATGTTGTCTTGTCCGGCATCTGGTGGCGTACTGTGATATTCAGCAAGATGTACTACATGAGCTTTGGCCTGACCCACCAGGACTTTTTTTATTATTGGTACCGTGAGGTTTAATATGCTTCACTTGAAACATTTTCTCCCACTCCTATTAATTAATTAATCCTACCTGGAAACAGTTACTATAGTGCTGTATTGTTCAACATATATTAGTAGTAGTAGTAGTAGTAGTAACCTTTATTGGCATTATAAAACATCCATAAATAAACACCAAAAACAGTCAAAGCTCTATAAACTTAAGAAACAACAGGTCCATCAAGAGCGAGATAAGTTAGCTTTGATAATAGTATCTATGTAATGGGCCAGCTGTTTAATGAAGCGAACTTCTTGCATTTCGAAAAGCAGTTTTGCTTTTCCACTTGTCACCAAGATGGGGATTCGAATTCAACAAAGGGGTTAGATAGCGCCGTCTACTCCTGGCATGGCAAGGACAGTGGAAAATTAAATGATCCAGGGATTCCACAACACCCTGGGCACATGGACATGGTCTTTCAGTGTAAACAGTCCCTTTAAAGCGGCCCCACAAGACTTCTGAAGGGACAGCATTACATCTAGCTAGAGACATTGCTCTGCAATCCCTAGGATCTTCTAGAAGAAAGAGGTAACTGGGGATCTGACCCGGTTGCACACCAATATGATGGTGGAGAGGTGAGCAGGTTTTATTTGCTTCGGATAATAGTTCTTGCTGGTGAATATCGAGAAGTCTGGATTTGATGAGTCGAAATGCTTCTTTCTGAGTCGGAGCCCCAAGGGTATCAGTCCAAATTCCTATACTCTTTAATTTTTTAAACCAGGCATTGGGTTTGCTGTGAGAATCTGTTAAGAGATGATGTAGTAGGCTAGTTTTATCATAATTGAAATATAATTTCAGCCATTAGCTGAAGGTTCTCAACCATGCCTGGGTCTCTACTTTGAAAAGGCCTGTCTCCAGGCATAACACAGCATATGGTACGCAATTAGGGAGACCGAGGATCTTCCTTAGGAAAAGGGCTTGGGGTTGTTCTATCGAACTCTTTGTAGCCTCCATCCACACTGGGCATCCATATAGGATTTGGGGTAGAACTTTGGCCTTGAATGCCTTCAAGGCAGCCGGTATATGTCGGCCTCCATTTTTAGAGAAAAATCTGAGAATTGCGTGCGATGATGTTCTGGCTGCATTCATGGCTGCTTTGCTCAACATATATGTCACTGGAAGGTTTCTTAGAAGATTTCTAAGAAAGATTCATGGAACTTCTAAAAAATGAGAAATAGTTAAAAGAAACTGAAAGGAAAAGGAAAGAGAGCCCAATCTCTCCAGAGGGCATGAACTTGCTTTAAACCACCTTAACTGAAGTTCAGCAAGAATGTGGCCACTAAGGGTGCAGTCCTAACCTTGGCCAACACAACTTATCTGTCTTCCTGTTCCCATGGGGGGCAATCGCATGTCTATGCACTGACCTAACCCTTCCTTAAGAGTGGTGCAGAAGAGTCTTAGGGCACTTTTGTGGTACTCCCAGGTCAGCATAGATTAGGATTGCAGCCTAAGGCATAAACCAGGTCCAGGAGGACACCACCATAGAGAACTTGTCATGATGGTCATAATGGCTATGTTCTAACTCTAAGGTCAGTGGCAGCAGTATGCCTCTGAAAACCACTTTCAGGGGATCAGTAGTGGAAAAGAAAGTAATTTCTCCTACTTATGGACTTCCGAGACAGGAAATAGGAAAGGGGTCTTTGGACCAGATCTTGCTGAGTTTTCCTTATATTTTCTTATTTCTGAGGATGCCTGTTCTTCAAAGGTTTGCCTTAGTTGCTCCAACGATAAAATTCTTCATGCTTTTAACCAAAAGGAATTTCACTTCATAGAAGAGGATTAATAGTTTCAGCTGACGCATCAGGGCTTATTCTGATACGTGCCTTTTTCTAGAGGTTTAGAGTCCTGCTTCTCCTGTTTATAAGTGATGCAGGACTAGATGTCTTTTTATTTTACGTTTTTTTTGCCAAGCTATGCTGTTGCCTCATGTCTTTGAATAAAGAAAATAAGGTAGTCTTTAAGACTTTAAAAACTAGAGAAGAACTTTTAATGTGTGTGTCATCTTTAGTTAATGATGAAAAATTTCCAAAATTGAATGAAAGCACAGTTAGGTTGGCCATGTTGGTCTCCAAAAGCAGCACGCTCTAGCTTCTGAGGGTATGATGCTGCAGAAACCTTGTGGCAGATGTGGTCGGTGCTTGGATTGAGGCTGCCTTGGTGTGTAAACTATCTTGAACTCCATAATGTCAGGATTATCAATGTATAGTGGCGCCTCACGTAACAAACGCCTCATGTAAAGTATGTTTAACAAACAAAAATTTCTCTAGGATTCTGCTTCACATAACAAACTGTGCTTCACGTAACAAACAAACTTGTTGACAGCTGGGGCAGACGTGCTGGCCGGCATCCCTTTTAAAAAGCGTCAGGGCTGCCTAGCGTGCCTGCCCATAGCGAAAGGTTATGCCCTAGTGTGCCTCTCCATAGCAGGGGAGAGAGAGACTCAGGAGGAAGAGGAGGAGAAAGTGGGACAACCCTTGGAAAGTGTTTTGGATTGCAGCCTCCTAACCATGTCTATCCAGAAGTAAGCCCCACTGTATTCAATGGGGCTTACTCCCAGGAAAGTGTCTTTAGGACTGCAGCCTAAGTAGACTTCATAGGATCATGCACATTGAATGCATGTTTTGCATTCAATTCCAGTGTTTTGTCATCATTTTTACATGCAGTTAATATTTTTATATGAATATTTTGGGGGTTCTGGAACCAATCGTCTGAGTTTCCATTATTCCCTATGGGAAAATCCGCTTCACGTAAAGAACGTTTCACGTAACAAACATGCCTCTGGAACAAATTAAATTTGTTACGTGAGGTGTCACTGTAGTTAGAAATGCAATTGTTATGTATGTGTACTTGGAAGTAAGCCCCACTGTATGCCTTGGGTTATAGCTGGGCAGCCCCATTTTATGCCCTGGTGGTGTCCAGAAGAGCACCTACATCTTTTGGGACCAAGGCAGCCACCAGTCTCCTCAAGGTAAAGGAACATATGTTCTCTTTTACTGTGGATAAAGCATGATGGCCCCAATGGGTCTCCTTGGAGCTGTACAGAACTGAGGAGGCCTTTGTCAAAACAGGCCCTTTTTGGTGCAGAACAGAGGAGGACATCATAGGGCCTCTGTCAGTGGCAGTGGAGAATTGCCTTATGGCACTTTTGTGACAGTGGTGGCGCAGGCTGTGATGCAGCCACTAGTGGTTGCCCAGGAGTTGGTGACCACCCACACTGACTGGGTATAGGATTGGACCCCAAGTTCAACTGATCTTTTCATTCAAGTTCCATGTCCTCTAAGAACATTGGTGATCAAAAGCATGACTTGTCTTTGATCCACAGCTTTGCTAAAACGGATCAGTTCCCTGAAAACATCCTCTTTTGTTTGATAGCTGTTAGGCAAGTAGATGAAATGTGCACATTAAAGCAGCTTGTCCTGTTTGCACAATGTTTTCAAAATGAAAGTCTCTGAATAAGTTGATTGCAACATTCCTGAAGCTTTATTAGCCTTGAGCATGAATACGCATTGCCACAGAACAAAACAACTCTGAGGAAGTTGCAGGTACTCCTCTGCTAGTCCTGACGAGGGTGAAACTCTTACATTGGCACGTGTTGAGAGACCAAGCATCAGTCACAAAAAGATGTGGGTGGTTGGAAAGTCACCATGTTAACAGGTGCTCTGATTATCACCCTATCAGAAGGTATGCTGATACTGTTATACGCAGGCTCCGAGGAGGAAAACAAAAGCAGGCCTCCATCAGTCTTGAAAGACTATGGTATCATGCTCGGCGCTGCATACGCTGCATGCAAAGCACGAAGGCCTGGGTTGGATTGTTATGGAGGAGAGGCTGTTACCCAAGCAGCAAATCCCCCCTCTCCACGCTACTGAATTAGTCCAGTGGAAAGGCAGAGCCAATACGATTGGATCCAGAGGAGAAAAACATAGAATGGGTAATTATATACTATTTTACCAGATATGATGCGAGTTGTCTTTCTATCCACACTGAGCTTTCCAAGTACGTTACAAGGATGAGAATCTAGGCTACCATACTATTATGGTACAGTAAAACCTTGGATTGAAAATGATTTGGATTGAGAGGGTTTTGCAAAATAAGCAAACATTTCTAATCAATTTTAACTTGATTTACAAGTGATGTCTTGATAAACAAGTGAAAAATAGTCCTGGCCGGGATACGGCCTTTTTTAGCACTCCCCCCAGCACCTGTTCAGCCTCTCCTGAGAGACCAGCCTATACATGTCTACTCTGAAGTAAGCCTATTACAGTTAATGGGTAAGGGGGCAATGGAAAGGAGCGTGAGAGACCTAGCCTCTCATGTCTAGTCTATAGTAAGCCCTATTATAATCAATGGGGGTCACTTGTGTAAGTGGGGCAGATTGCGACCTTAGAGACTTAGAGCACAATCCTAACCATGTCTACTCAAAAGTAAGCCCCATTATGTTCAATAGTTCTTATTCTCAGGAAACTGTCTTTAGGATTGCAGCCTTAGTGCAGGTCAATTTGTTTTATTTTTCTTTATATTTTGTATTTTCTTTATTATTTTGTATTAATTACAGAATTGTAATCATTTTTATATGACTATTGCTGGGTTGTGAAACAAATTGTCTGAGTCCCCATTATTTCTTATGGGAAAATTTGCTTTTATATATGTACAAGTGTTTTTGGATTACAAGCATGCTTCTGGAATGAATTATGCTCAAGGTACCACTGGAACCCAAGGTACCACTGGTACACTGTTACCATACCAGAAGCTTTGCCCGACAACTAGAAAAGAACCCGAATGAAGGTTTGGACAAGCATTTTGTATGTGTTGAAAGAGCAGCAAAATCGAGGAAGGAAAAGTACAGTAATTACTACTGTATGTTATCTTTAGTCCTAAAGGTCATCATTTCAACCAATATGCTGCTGTAGGTGCCCTGGATTCCATGCATCCTTCATGAATTGCTTCCATTCTTTGTGATTCAATGTTATCAGCAATAACAATCAAATGTGTTGAATAATGATAATGGTTTTTAGTTATAATAGGTGATTTTCTGTGTCTTAACAGTAAGCCTCTCTAGCAAATCTTGTGGTTTCAATAGTGTCCCGACCTTATCTACAGTATTTATATACCGCTTTTCAACTAAAAAGTTCTCAAAGCGGTTTACAAAGAAAATGAAAAAAGTTAATAGCTAATTAATAGAAATATTAGAAAGCCTAAGAACATTAGATGGGCCTTTGGCCTGATCCAGTGGGGTTCTTATATAAGCAATATCAGATTTTCTATACAACTTCCCTTCTGGTATACTCCTCCTCCCATAGCACAATATAAAATATAAAATTCTGGAATGAATTATGCTCAAGATACCACTGGAACCCAAGGTACCACTGGTACACTGTTACCATACCAGAAGCTTTGCCCTACAACTAGAAAAGAACCCAAATGAAGGTTTGGGCAAGTATTTTGTACGTGTTGAAAGGGCAGCAAAGTCAAGGAAGGAAAAATGCAGTAAATTTGGTAGATATGTTATCTTGTCTTGCTTGTGCTGTAATGAATTGGACAGAAACATAGTGGAACCAGGCTGTGATTGGTGATTGGTAAATGTGGCAAATAAAGTAAGCTGTCTGGATCAGACTGAGGTTGCAATCCTAAAGACATGTTCCTGGGAGTAAGAACCATTGAACACAATGGAGCTTACTTTTAAGTAGACATGGTTAGGATTGTGCTCTTAGGCTGCAATCCTAACACCCAGTTAGACTGGCTTAAGCCCCAGCATAAATTGTGTGCTGGTCTGGGGGTGTCACAAAAGTGCTGTAAAGGCACTTCTGTGCCACTTCTGGGGGAGGGTTAAACCAGTGCACAAACAGGTGCTTGCCTCTTTACATCACCGCACAAAAGGAAAACAGATGTGTTGTGCCTGGGTTAGGCTTGCACACTCTGTTTGTAACTGTTGTTTGCTGTATAACCTATGCTGCCACCTTTGAAAAGAACAACTAATAGTTACCTTATGTCCCAGTTCTCTCCCCCTCTCTTTCACAAAAACAAATGTGAAGCCCAGCTCCATATTTGGTACAAAGAGGTACAAATTATGACCATGATCAGATGTAGACTTCACATGTTCTAGGGCTGAGACCTGGTCTTAGAACTTTGGAACAGATCCCATAAATTCTGAGAATGGGATTTCTGGGAATTCTGTCAAAAAAAACAAAAACTCTACTGTATTTTATGCCAATAAAGGTCTTACTGAACTGAACTGAAGAAAGCACTTTAAATGTATGACCCTATAAAAGCTGGCTTATACCAATGATCTATCTCTAGCTTAGGGTTTGGGGTTTTGAAGAGGGAATCTTGCTTAGCCTTGCAAGAAAGTAACCTAGAAATTTCTGCATGGAAATAGTTTGTTCTGTACCTGACTTAGGGTGCAATCCAGAGTAAATATGGGAAGTCCTTGCTCCGACGTAAGAACAATTTACTCTGGATTGCAATATGAATTTCCCATAGGTTTTCACTAGGTGGTGCCGTAACTACGTTGATGTAAATGTCTCTTATTTGGTCCTGTAGATACTCTGGATTGTAGGACGTGGGCCTCTCCCTAAGTTAGTTGGAGAGAAAATACTTTTTTCTGAGTTCCCCAATAGCTGTTTTAAAGTTGCTATTGAAAACCCTATAAGTTTCTGGAATGGCAAATACTCTGGGATCTTCTTCTCCTCCCTGTTTTGACAAGCATCCAAGGCAGACTGTGGTTTTCATAAAGCAGGGAAGAACCTTTTGTGTCTGGCTGCAAGCTCCGGAGCCTTATTAAGATTCAATTCCATGCCTCCCCTATGTTTGGAAATATCAGTGACCCACTTTGTGATCTGGATTCCTGAGAAGGGAAGAGTCAGGAGGATTTTGTGAGGAAAGCACAGAATTAGGGACAGGGGTAATATAGAAGAGTGGGTGGGTGGTCTGGCAGAGGTGCCAGTGGAGTGTGGAATACATGCCAATTAGGAAGAAGGGGAGATCAAACAAGCTGTCTTAGTGCCAGCCACAAGGATGAGGAAACAGTTGGCTGGAAATCAGGCTGAAGAGAGGGGGTATGGAAGGTGGTAACACTCCAGGTAAGACAGTTGTGAGATGCCTGTTTATACATTGTAGGATCAAGTTGTGAGACGACTCGGTGGGAGTTTGATAGCACTGTTTTGCACTTTTTACTGCTTTGGGACCCTTACGAGGGCCAAACTTTGGGATAAATATGGTTAGATAAAAGACTAAATAATGCAAAAGACTGGACAAAAGACAGGTGCAGCTATGATTCTTTGAATGTTCAACCCATTTATGCCCATCCCAGGGGACATAAGGACATTTTAAAGGATATTTAGCCCCTGTTGCATATAAGCAACATTGGGCAGAAATTTAAAGCAGTAAGGGCATAATCCAGAGCAACTACGGGAAGTCCTTGCTCCGGTGTAAGAACAATTTGCTCTGGATTGCAATATGAATTTCCCTTAGGTTTTCATTAGGTGGTACAGTAACTACGCGTACACATAATGTCTTTTCCGTGCTCCCGTAGTTGCTCGGGATTGTAGGGCCAGGCTGCAATCCTAAAGACACTTTCCTGGGAGTAAGACCCATTGAACACAATAGGGCTTACTTTTGAGTAGACATGGTTAGGATTGTGCTCTAAGTCACAGGTGATTTTTCCCTGCTCCTACAACAGTGTGTAACAGGAAGTGTTGCCCCATTTTGATCTTATGGCACCTTTGTAAGAGGGGTAGAGTGGTCCGCTCTAAAATCCCCCACGATGACCCTTATTGAATGTGCAGGGTTTTAGACATGAGGCCTCCTTCCTCTAGGACAGTGGTTCTCAATCTTCCTAATGCTGTAACCCCTTTATAAGTTCCTCATGTTGTGGGGACCCCCAAGCATAAAATTATTTTCGTTGCTACTTTATAACTGTAATTTTGCTACTGTTATGAATCGTAATGTAAATATCCGATATACAGGATGTATTTTCATTGTTACAAATGAAATGTGTTTTCTGTGCACACATTGAACACTATGGGATTTATTTCAGAGTAGGCATGCATAGGATTGGGCCCTGAGCCTGCAATCCTATCCACATTTACATGGGAGTAAAGGCCCCCCTGACTATAATGGGATTTATTTCAGAGTAGGAATGCATAGGATTGCCCTGAGGCTGTCAGTTAGCCTCAGTGTGTGTGCAGCTACAGCCAGAGGTCTGGCAAGCCTGACCTGGCCCCCTGCACCAGGTGTCTTTAGGTGACCCCCAGGAAAGCTCTAGGCGACTCCCAAAGGGGTCTCAACCCCCACTTTGAGAAACACTGCTCTAGGACTTCTTGCCCGGTGGAAGTGACAGCTTTAGAACCTAATTGTATGCATGTCTACTCAGAAAGAAGTCCCATTAGAGTCAATGGGGTTTTCTCCCAGGTAAGTGTGGATAGGATTGCAGCCTTAGAGCCCAATCCTGTATGTTGATACAGAAAGAAGTCCCATTAGAATCAGTGAGGCTTACTCCCATGAAAATGTAGATAGGATTGCAGCCTTGGAACCCCTTTCTATGCATGTCTACTCTGAAAGAAGTCCCATTATAGTCAATGGGGTTTTCTCCCAGGAAAGTGTGGATTGAATTGCAGCCTTAGAGCCCAATCCTGTATGTTGATACAGAAAGAAGTCCCATTAGAGTCACTGAGGGTTACTCCCATGAAAATGTGGATAGGATTGCCCCATCCTAAGCACGTCTATTCAGAAGCAAATCCCATTACCCCAAGTGAATGGGGTTTACTCCCAGAAAAGCGTGGAGAGGATGACAGCCTGAGAGCCCCATCCTAGCCATGTCTGCTCAGAAGCAAGTCCCATTACAAGTCAATGGGGTTTACTCCCAGGAAAGTGTGGAGAGGTTGCCAGCCTGAGAGCCCCATCCTAAGCGTGTCTGCTCAGAAGCAAGTCAGTGGGGCTTCCTCCAGAAAGCGTTTCTAGGGTTGTGATGTGACTGCTCAGTTGAGGAACAGAAGGGTGCGTCTGAGCATGTGCAGAGTGCAGACCCCTCAGCGACAGCCCTGAAGAGGGCATCGCTCAGAGGAGGCGGGCGGGAAAGAGAAGTGGGTCTGAGTGAGTGAGTGAGTGAGTCAGGGGGAGGCGGAGTCAGGCGCGCAGTCCTCCCAGTTATAGGGCCACGAGGAGCAGCAGCAGAGCAGGAGCTGTGGAGGAGCCTGATCAGCAGCAGGTGGGTACAGAGACAGAGCGCGCTGCGGGGCTGCTTGCTGGACGGTGCCTTCTGTGTGCTGCTGAGCTGGGGTGGGTGGCGGGAACTGAACTGGGGAAGTGCCCGCGCTGGAGGCAGAGCAGCCTTGCGGGGAAGGGCTCTCTCCCTTCCCTCCTCTCCACCAGCAGACCCTCCACCGCATGGAAAGGACGGGACTGGTGCTGCAGTTGCACCCAGGGTGGCCTCTTGCTGGGAGTTCACTTGGAGACACACACACCCCATGTGCAGGGGGACCACATGTCCGCCTTTTTCAGCACCTGTCCTCTTTTTTTTTAGCCTTGGGGAAAAATTCCCCCTTGTCCTCCTTGTGAGCAAGCAGCATGGAGCATTCGTAAATTATATGGAATTGTTTTAAATTTAATAATAAGCAACATAATGTTTGAATGAACCACATGAAATCTTTGTTTGAGGGTTTTTAGTTTTTAGTTAGTCATGCCCCACATATTTCTTGGGTGTCCTATATTGGGGGGGGGTGGGCTTGTCCTGGTTATGATGAGAGTGACCAGATATTTTTGGGGGGTATCCTACATTTTGGGTCCTCTTTTGTGGGTTATGATCATGGTGACCAGATGTTTTCTTTGGGTGCCCTACATTTTTTTGGGGGGAGGATTGTCCTCTTTTTGGGGGGTTATGATCAGAGTGACCAGATGTTTTCTTTGGATGCCCTACATTTTTTTTGGGGGGGAGGCTTGTCCTCTTTTGGGGGGATTATGATCAGAGTGACCAGATGTTTTCCTTGGGTGTCCTACATTTTGGAATCCTTGTCCTCTTTTTCAGTCAGGGTATCCAGATGTCATAATCACAAGAAGAGTACAAGGCCCTCCCCTCCAAAAACTCTGGAACACCCAAGGAAAATGTAGGGCATGACTAAACAAAAGCGAAAAACACTCCAATGCATGCATTTAATGTGATTGTTTAAAACATTATACAATCTTTATTATGAAATTTTAAAACTGTTATATGTGATTTATTATCTATAATGTATTAATTATAAGAAGGGCTGCATGCTGCTTGCTTACAAGGAAAAGGAGGACAGTGAAGTTTTCTTTTTCAAGACACAAGGCTGAAAAAGGACATGTCTTAGAAAATCTCCGGGGGGGGGGGGCGGCGGAAAAGAGGATATGACCTGGAAAAAGAGGACATGCCCTTGAAAATCTGGGGGGGAAAGAGTACATGCCCTAGAGTACATGGCCAGGGACGCTTGTGCGGAAACTTCCTTTTGTTTTTGGCGCGCCTTGGAGAGCTGCAGTGGGCGGGGGGGGGCGGGGGCTGGGGCGGGGCGAGGGGTGGCAAGACCTCCCTACCCCCCCTGCAAGGCAGGTCTTCCTGAGGGTGGGGGTAGATCCTTCACGTCCTACCCACCGCAGGCGCTTGTGATCCAAACTACCCTCTCCCAACTGTGTCCATCAGTTGATACAACTTAGCATTAGAGTTTGTGCCTGGTGGCTGAGAAGATGCTGGGGGTTGTGCCTGGGTGGAAGTGAAGGCAACACTATCCTTGCACAAGGACTCCTGAAGGAGTTTAAGCATATTAAATCAATATAGATGTGTTTTTCACAGGCACATGCATGCATGCATGCATACACGCACATGTGTGTGTGTATAAAACAACATATATTAAACACAATATATATGTGTTTCAATATATTTGTGTTTTGACATGTCCTACATTTTTCTTGGGTGTCCTATATTGGGGGTGCTTGTCCCTTTTTTTGTTATGGCATATGATCACTCTGCCATCTCTGGTAGTCCCAGAGGATGGGGGCATTCACTTGGGAGATGCTTCCCTACAAGACCCTGCAGAACAGACCATCTGCAACCACAGTTGACAACAAAAGCATCAGCTCAGAAAAGAAATCTAATCTGTAATTAATACAAATTTAATTGTTTTATTTTGTGCAGGGAACGTGGTCTGGTCCACTATAATTCCAAATTCTGACTCTGTTCCTCAAACTCCTAAAGGTTGGGAACCACTGATCCAGTTTATGATATAGACTAGGAATACAGTCCTAACCATGTCTACTCAGAAGTATGCCCCATTATGTTCAATGGGTCTTACTCTCAGGAAAGTGTCTTCAGGATCACAGCCTAGAGAATTTATAGGCATAGGGGAAGAGTTAGTGGAGGGTAGGGTGGCCTGATGTGCTACAGTCCATGGTTTAATGACTTAAGGACTAAAAAACAACAAAAAGGAGTCTTACCCAGCTCCACATGGAGATACCAGGAACTGAACCTTGGAAGTTCTGCAGACAAAGCAGATGTGCTGTTTCCCTTCTCTAAGGGAGAGGAAGCTGTGTTAAAATACTCCCTTCTCAGAGTCCTCATTTTTTACTGAGTTCCTCAACTGAGTACTTAAGACTCATTATTGCTGGCCACTGATTAATCTGATCTGCTATTAGTAGTTGCCAAGTTTCAGCCTGCTCATAATCCCTACCCTTATCAGGCCTACTAACCATAGGCTGGGTTTTTTTCTCATGCTTTGTAGTCCTAACACAAATAATCCTAAATACATAGGGGGAGAGAAATACAATAACAGGCAGGCTGAGCAGGGGCAATTTTGTGCTTTAGCAGTTGCCTAGAAAGTTCTGGGCAGCAATAACACTTCTGGAAGCAATAAGGAGATGAAGAAAGAATGGAAATTGCTACTATATTCACTGGTTCTTTTTGTATAACTTTACTCTTAGAGCACAACCCTAACCACATTCTTTTTGTATATCTTATTTTACTCTTAGAGCACAATCCTACTCAAAGGTAAGCCCCATTGTGTTCAGTGGGCCTTAGTCCTCTCTCTGCATAATGTTACTTCTGGTCTGTGCCATGAGAACACACAGTTCCAGTTCAGCAACCATTGAGAAAAAAGTTGGCGCCGAAGTTCAATGCATGAAGAAGCTACATGTGAAACAAAGGGTGCAATCCAGAGTAACTACAGAGAGTCCTTGCTCTGGTGTAAGAACAATTTACTCTGGATTGCAATATGAATTTCCCATAGGTTTTCACTAGGTGGTGCAGTAACTACAGGTGCATTAATGTCTCTTACATGCTCCCATAGTTACTCTGGATTGTAGCGTTATTCTAAATCCCACAGTTATTTTCCAAGCTTTCTTTCTCTGAGGTGGGTGGAAACAAAGGTGTTTCAGTCTAGCTGATACTGGTAACAGGTAAAGTTGATAGCAATAGTAGTGCTCTATTTATCATGTAAGTGTAAATTGTCTTACACCAAGTTAGGCCACCTTAGCCAGGATCAGCTCAGTGACAGGATTCCCATTTTTAGGGTAAATATTTGTTACCATGAATAAAAAGAGAGACTAGTACAGTGATTCTCAAAGTGGGGTCAGGACCTCCTGGGGGGGTTTGCAAAAGATGGGTGCCGCCATCTTGGAATATGACACTGGTTTCCACCATCTTAGAATAGGGCTTTCAGGCTGCTTTCATGGGAGTAAGTTTCATTGGACAGAATTAGAGAAGCCCTGGCATCACAGTGATGGCACTTCCTGTTCTGACAATGACATTACATCTGGGGGTTCGGGGCAGATTATCATTCTCAGAAAGGGGTCCCAGTTTGAAATGCTTGAGTAACACTTGGACTAGCATGTTGGTCCACTGGAAAATCCATTTCAAATCCATGCATGGGCATTCAGGACTAGAGCTCCATGGGGTTTGTGAGGTCCTCCTTAAATATTGCACAGAAGGAAATTGTTAAAAGGTTACTGTGCCTAGTTCTTGTTATGCACAAAGTGCAGTATTTACGCAACTCCCCCATCTCAATAATAGACACAGCAAATTAATTAACTTTGGGAAGAACACAGCATTAGTTATCAAATTCTTTTTCTGCCCTTTTTCCAAGGTGCTTGGGACAAGGCATGTGGTGTTCTCCCCCTGCTCACCCGACTCTCAATTTATTCTGATAGGCCGCCTTAGGTATGAGAGAGAGAGATGCCCAACATTGACCTTCAAGATTCCTGGGGAAGCAGAATTTTGAACCCTAACTTGAGCTCAATTTTTTAGAAATGAAAATTGTTCATTTCTTATAGTGGAGATATGCAATAGGACTCTGGTTCATTCCTTTCAATAAGGCTGATCTTCCCGAAAGTGGAGAGTGCCAAAAACTTGGATATTGAGGGTACACTTTCCTGGGAGTAAGCTCCATTGACTATAATGGAACTTACTTCTGAGTAGAAAGGCATAGAATTGGACTTGGGTGGTATATTTTTCAAAACCATATAATGCAAGGGCTGTGGGTGGTGCAAGTGGTTAAGACACTGTGCTTGTTAATCAGCAGGCCAGGGTTCGAGACCTGGGATGGCCCCACAAGACAGAGTGAGCTCCTGTCCTTAGCGCAGCTCTGTGATGCCAGCTGGATCCAATCGTATTGGCTCTGCCTTTCCATTGGACTAATTCAGTGGTGTGGAGAGGGGATTTGCTGCTTGGGTAACAGCCTATCCTCCATAACAATCCAACCCAGGCTTTCATGCTTCGTATGCAGTGTATGCAGCGCAGAGTACGATACCATAGTCTTCCAAGACTGACAGGCCTGCTTATAATGCAAGCAGAGGCTGTCTTAATGGGAAATTATGGCAGTTCCTCATTATCTAGTTAATGATAATGAACGCCTATAATTATGCTGTGTTTCTTCAGAGTGCTGAGTGTGATTATTGTTCTGTCCATGTCCTGATCTGACCCGGCCAGTCTCCTTGCGCCCTCTGTTTCTAACCCCCAAATCCAGAGTAACTACGGGAGCATGTATGAAACTTTACTTGTTACTGCACCACCTAGTGAAAACCTATGGGAAATTCATATTGCAAACCAGAGTAAGTTGTTTTACACTGGAGCAAGGACTCCCTGTAATTACTCTGGATTTTGCCCTAAGTCAGAGAACGTTACCCAGAATATTCTTCATATGAGTAATACTCTAATTTCTCTTGCTAATCTCATCTGGTCTTGTATGACCAAGTGCAGCAGAAGGTTATGCAAGTGTAGGCCAAAGGAAAACCAGCCATGTGAGGTGGAGAATGGAAACAATTGGTTCTGCAGAATGCCTAGCCCCATCAAATCAGGGCAGATTCTAGACTCTTCTTTGTCACTGCTTAATGTTAAAAATGAAAGGTGCTGAAACTTGAGTTCTGCTTGGAACTTTCAGCTTCAGACCTGGATATTCTTGTGCCTGATTCTAGATTTATGGGGATAAGATGCGTTGGTTCACTTTTATCAGAAACAAGGCTCTGGAAATTCTTAGTCTTTGATGTCCTCCACACTGCTTCTTGATCATCTTTATCCCCACGAGTATCTGCCCTGAGTCGGCTACAGTGTACTTCTCAGACCTTCTGTGAACACCTATGGTCATAGTCAGTTACCGAAATCTTTCATGGCTGGCCAGTCAGTGGCACAAGCAACAGGCTGTGGTACAGGGGACAGTCTTTGTATTGCAGTGTGTCCTTAAGTGGTGCCGACTCATATTTTGGAGTTGACATGTGGCTTACTTTGCTGAAAAGTTTGGTAACCTAGATAGTCCAGGATAGTCTTTAACCTGGATAGTCTTTGAGTTAAGCAACAGATTGATATCTACTACACCTTCAAAGGTATTATTTAAGCACTAAAATAATACTATTGCTACATAATACTACTACTAATAATTCCTTTAGACCCAAAGGCTTGTCGACTGACCAGGAGAAGTAGAGAAGTGCAGAATCCTGTGCACAGAAAGGCAAGTACACTCCTGTGGTGTCAATTAGCCAAGAGGGTGCCACCCCCTGCATCTGGCATTTTGAGGTTCCCAAAATCAATCATTATGTAAGATGCAGAGGAGGACACCTGGATGCACGTGTCTCGATATCTTTGCATGCTCATTGAGTCATCTGGTGGGCCACTGTGAGATACAGAAAGCTGGACTAGATGGCCTGATCAGGCTTGATCTTTGGCCTAATCCAGCGGAGGCTCTTATGAAGAACTGTATAAAGAGCCTGATATCTAGATATCAGAAACTGATATCCCTTGTTAGATTCCTATTGTGAGAAGAGTGCATGGGACTCCCAAGTTCTCTTTTCACACACCAATGTGCCTGATCATATTCCTTTTGTTCTCTTCTGTGGGGTGAGCCATGAGTGACTGGTCACACCCTCCCTGTTACAACAGTGATCTCTTGCTGGAGATTTAAGATCACACCAAGAACCAGATTGCACCAGTGTTTTTGGGAGAGGTCAGGTTTCTATAGATGAAAGCAGCAGCAGAGCTTTCTTTCTGAAATCACTGATGGGAGAACTTGGCCCGTATTTTTGATGCAGATTTTGAAAACACTCTCACAGAGAATACTATTAGCTGATCTGAGAAAACTGCAGATTTTTTTGTATAGGCTCCTGGAAATTTGCCTTGGGCTGAACTGAATTATTAGTCCATCTAGGTCAGTGGTTCTCAATCTTCCTAACGCCGTGACCCCTTTATAAGTTTCTCATGTTGTGGGGACCCCCAACCATAAAATTATTTCCTTTGCTATTTTATAACTGTAATTTTGCTACTGTTATGAATTGTAATGTAAATATCCGATACGCAGGATGTATTTTCATGGTTACAAATGAAATGTGTGTTCTGTGCACACATTGAACACAATGGGATTTATTTTATAGTAGACATGCATAAGATTGGGCCCTGAGGCTGCAGTCCTATCCACATTTACATGGGAGTAAAGGCCATTCTAACTATAATGGGATTTATTTCAGAGTAGACATGCATAGGATTGGGCCATGAGGCTGTCAGTCAGCCCCAGTGTGCATGCAGCTATAGCCGGAGGTCTGGCAAGCCTGACGTGGCCCCCTGCACCAGGGGTCTTTAAGCGACCCCCAGGAAAGCTCTAGGCGATCCCCAAAGGGGTCCCGACCCCCACTTTGAGAAACATTGATCTAGGTTAATATTGCCTCCATACACTGGCAGTAGCTCTCTAGGGTTTCATTCATGGATCTTTCCAAATGAGCTTTCTTCAGTGTTTTGCTTTTTCCCATTGCCTCTTCAAGTCTCAGAATGGCCGGCAGCAGCAAAAACAGCCACATCCAGTTTCTTTCAGGAAACGGGATGCCTCAAGAGGCAATTAGTAGACATGTGTTGCCTCTCTGGGCTTCAAAGTGGCAACTGTTTCTGGGAAGCCCACAGAATTTTCCACATGGATCTGGCTCAATGCAGGTTCCCACATTCGGCCAGATGCAGCTCCACCTGAGCCTTTTTAAGGGGAATGAAGCTGGCTGTATGTGGGAATCTGCACTGAGCCAGATCCATGTGGAAAATTCTGTGGGCTTTCCAGAAACAGTTAGAAATGAGATTCTGGACTAGATGCACCTTTGACCTGATTTAGTAATACTTCTGTCCTTAAATTCTTAACATGTATTGAGAGGTGTTTTATTCAATGTCTTATTCAATTCAATCTTCTACTCATATGGAAAGTGTAGCCTTCCTTCCTATTTAAGTAGGATAGGGCAACAATGTGATGGAAGATATTCTTTTCATAAGATTACTTGACAAAATGCCAGTATTTATACTAGAATCATAGAGTTGAAAGGGACCTAGTAGGTCATCTAGTCCAAACCCCTGCCTGCAGCAGGAAAACTTCCTAGAGAGCATCCCCAAGAGGGCAATCATGTCTCCCCTCAGCCTCCTTTTCTCTAGGCTGAACATCCCAAGTTCCCCCAACCTTTCCTCGTAAGACTTCCCGTCCATCCCACTGATCATTCTTGTCGCTCACCTCTGGACATGCTCCAGTTTGGCTGCATTTTTCTTAAGGTGAGGTGCCCAGAACTGAACATAGTACTCAAGGTCTTACCAATGCAGAGTAAAGAGGAACTATAACTTCTCGCGACTTGGAAGTTACAGACCTCTTAATGCAGCCTAAAATGGTATTTGCCTTCTTTGCAGACACATCACACTGCTGACTCATGTTCAGCTTGTGATCCACGGGTACTCCAAGGTCCCGCTCACATGTTGTGCTGCCAAGCCAAGTATCCCCCATTTTATAAAAACACAAGTATATGAAGACACTTGGTACAAGTGCTGGAATTTTGAGCCATTCTACAACTCCACTGCTTCCCTTGATGTTCTCAAAACTCTTGATGTTTCAGTGGAAACAAGAGTGGGGTTTTCACTGCTCATGCCCTGTTCAAGGGGCATTCTAGCTCTTTATCATAATCACCACCACTTCACCAACAGTATTTATATGCCACATTTCAACAAATAGTTCACAGACTGGTTTACAGAGAAAATGAAATTACTAATGGCTTCCTGTCCCCAAATGATGCAAAAGATGCAAAGAACGATGAAGAACGATGCAAAAGATACAACAGAACACAAGCAGAAGCTACTAGAAACACACTCCTAGGATGAGGAGGGCCAGTTACTCTTTAAAAAAAAAAGAGGAGGCACTTCTTGGAAAAATGGCCTCTTACTTAGTTAGCAGGGATTATAAGCAGTGAATGATGATCAGTGGGAGAATGATTTATGCCTCTGCAATGTTTCAGGCCATACAACCTTTCTGGAAGCAGACTCCAGTTTACTTTGCAGTTCCAAAAGCTGTCAACCAGTTACAGATCTATTCTTGCACTAGTAAACCAAGTAGCTGCCCATTTCCAGACTGTTCCCATGTTAAACACTGTAGAACATTGTCATGAAAAAGCTTTATGTAGCTGAACTGAAATCTCATCAAAATGATTGAAATAATTCCATTAAGAACTATAACATGTAAACTGATTTTCTAGTAAAGTTTCATTGCTGCTTATATTTTGCGTTTCTTCGTGTACAATTTGTTCATTCGTGTTGTAGACTAGATTGTCAGGCCCTGGCCGGACACATAGAATCAGAGAATACTGGAATGTGAAGTCCTTGGAGGTCATCTCTGCTCAGGCAGGCAACTTCAAAATGTTTGACAGATGGCCAGGTATGTCTCAAATGCCAACAATGCATGCCTATTTCCTTTCCTTAGGTAATATTTACAGCACATTTTAAAATTTCTTTTACATTATTTCAGATCTCATTGATCTGACCTGGTGATCTTTGACATTGTGAGATTTTTGCCCTCTTTCCCATGCAGAACTTCAATTCCCTGAGTTTCTTTAGGATGAAACCAAACAAACAAGCATACATTTGTAGTGTAGCTGTGATCTTCAAAACTTTTCCTGAAGCAATTCCCCAAACCACAGAGTGTGACTCAAAGGAGTCAACATCCAGCTTAAATAGCAAACTTCTTTCATACTGTTAAGGGAGGACAAAATCCTCCTATGGCCACAATCCAGAGTAACTACGGGAGCACTTAAGAGACATTACGAGCACCCATAGTTACTGCACCACCTAGTGAAAACCTATGGGAAATTCATACTGCAATCCAGAATAACTTGTTCTTACTCCGGAGCAAGGACTCCTTGTAGTTACTCTGGATTTCACCCTAAATCTTATTGCAGTGTTGCTATGTAGCCTTGATTCCTTCATGGTTAATTTCTGAGGACTGCAGTGTTCAGCACATTGAAGGCAAAGTATCACGGAAGTACATCTGACAAATGCCAGCATAGCAGTTAATCCAGCCAGGTGGCACCTGATTTAACAATGGGTTCTCCCTGCCTTGGTCACATTGGCACAGTTTCCTGCCGAGAACCTTGTGTGGGCAGTATTTGCCTACTGGATCATAAGCAGATACTTTCATCTCAGTTCTACTCTTGCTTTCTCAGCAGCTTTGCAGAATACAAGCACAGGAGAAGCAACAACATGCAAGTACTATGAGGCAGTGACTGAGATAAGTGGTAAATAGGCACATCCTTGAGGTTTTTAATTTGTTTACAGTTGGAACAATGAAATCAAAGTGCTTGAGAAAGAAGTGCCTACAGAACTAAGCCCTTGAATAAACATGGAGGGGTTGATAATATAGACACCCACCTTGAAACTAAAAGTCCCACTTCTCTATTTGAAGATTCCCTTTAGCAGGAAAGGAATTGTATCAGCAAGAGGAGGCAGATAGGTGGCATCCAGCAACTATAAAGTTTACATTAAACAAGTTCAGTCTATTGTGCAGCAATAGACTGCACATGGGGTGGGGGAGAACTCACTATCAATTTCTTTCATTTCTGTTCAACAGATGTGATGAGGGTGTCCTTTTTCCTCTTTAGACTCCCTTCAGTCTAATTTTTTCCCTCCATCATTGCTAATTTATGGGATGGATTAATGGTTGATGTATTCTAATTGTTAAGTTCCTTAAGCCACATTATTTACTGTTCCAATGGCTGTATCCCACCCTTCAAGAGAAGTCCCAGTTGCCCAAGAAGGATATATGTGTTGTGAAAGCTCTACAAATATGTGCAAAGTTTACTTAATTGTAAGATTTATACCAGATCCCCAATTTGGACACAAGAAACCAGAACTGGCTGTCAACCACCTTTGCTCAGTTTATTTTAAAAATTTATATTCTGCCTTATCTTGCCAAAAGACAATTCTAAGAAGTGAACAATGTGATGATTATTTAAGACAAACAAGAACTCCTTTAAGCTAAAAGCAGTTGTAAGACAGCTGAAAGTTTTCAACAACAATGATAAAAACCAGCAGGAATCTATCAACAATATATATTTTAAAAGACAGAGACCAATAGCAGACACCAGCTTAAACAAAGTTAACGTGGGGCAAAACCACATTTCAAAAGTGGTGTGGGGTTTTTTCCCCCATTCCTAGTATTGCGAGGGGCATTTGTGAAGAAAACCATTATCATGCTTTCCTCTTCTTAGAGAAATTTGGTTGGCCATTTCAATAGTGCAGCAATTTTCAGTCTTTTTCATTTCAAGGCACACTGACAATGTGGTATAATTGTCAAGCACACCATCAGTTTTTTTACTATTAACAAGGCACAACATGGTGGTGGTAGGGTGCTCTCTACCCCCAAACTCCTGAGAACACCTGTGGACAAAATCACTGGACTGTTGGACCAAGATAGACAACCCTGCACAAAATGTGCCAGATTTTGACCTACCTCACCAGCATTGGTCGACTCTGAACAGGATCCCTATCCAGCAAGGTGTCTCTCAGGACTCTTTAACTGAGGACTAGTATCTGTGTGACCTCAAAAAACTATTATCACATTGTGTCTGAGTGTCCATCAAGAGCTTATACCGACAGGCTCAGGGGGAAGTCTTGAATCATAAGTTGGTCTTCAGGTAACTCAGCTTTCTCTTAGTTCTGCCTTTCTATTTTGCTGAGCTACTGTTTACACAAAATGCATAACTAGAAGTTATATGTAGAGAAAGCATTTGACTTTCCCAGCGTCTGATGGCTCTTTTCATGCCTAGCCAATCCAAAGTCTTTCCTAACCACTAGCTGTCATTGGGAAACATCAACCTACCCTTCTGGATTTAATCCAAAATCTGTGTTAACAAAGGAATTGTCAGCCAAATGCCATAATATACCATTGCTGAACTTGTTCTGCTTCTTCCTAGTTCCTTTCCTTCCTTCTCTAACTGGATGTTTTGCTTTGGCACCATTTTTGGGATCAACTCTACTTTAAAGTTCTGTGGTCTTTCTCTGGTACAATCCACTGTGTTGGTTTCCATCTCTGTGCCTTCCTGACGGCTAATCTGCTTTGGAAATAACAGCTAAGTTTGAATGGGGTGGAGAAATTGAGATTCTGGCATGCAGATGGAGGAAGATGATTGAGTGGCTTCTGCTGGTGTTCTTTTTTTGCATTTTAGATTGTGAGCCCTTTTGGGACAGGGACACATTAGCTATTATTATTTTTCAATTTTCTTTGTAAACCGCTTTGTGAACTTGTTAGTTGAAAAGCGGTATATAAATACGATAGACAGATAGACAGACAGATAGACAGATAGATACATACATACATACATACATACATACATACATACATACATACATACATACGTCTCGCTTGGAGCCATGGATTGGGCAGTAGGGCAAATCATCACTTATACTGTCTGTGTAAATTACCCTTCCAGGGAGGTCTCGTCTTGGTGTCTGAACAAAACTTGGCCAAAATACAATCCAACCCGTTAAATCTCTGCCATGTCTAAACAAGCTGAATGCCTCTTCTGAGGTGCTACTTAGGTGCCAGAGAACTATTAATTAGGCAGGGCTCTGCCAGCAGGCTCCTCTTTGGCAGCCACCCAAGCACATAATGGTCACGTCCGTGAAGAGCTGCAGTGAGGACCACTAAGGGGTGATAAGATCATGCCAATGATGCGTGCTCTTTGAGGCCTGCTCTTATGGGGATGGGGGCTGAATGGGAGGCTCTCGGGAATACTTTTCTGAGAACTCTGTGGATGATCAGAAGGCTTATTTTTACTAGTACCATCTTATGTCCTTCTGCATCTAAGGAACTCGGGTCAATGCACAAGAGGAACACCCCTGTCACTTAAGAAATGTTAAGCTGACAAATAGTGGCTGGCCCAAAATCAGATTTACAGTTGGCTTCTTGGAAAGTTATGGTTCACTATTTTGGAATCACTGGTATAGACTGATCTCTGATATTTTGGTGGATGGATGAACCTGACTTGTGACTGGACTAGATGGTCTGTAAGTTCCTTCTGTTTCTGGGACATTGTGATAAAGGCAAAAGAGTTTCAAGTAAATAGGCTTGATTCAGTTTCCTCGTTAAAGAGCTTAGATCAGACATTCTGATATGCCATTTTTCCTACTCCACTTATATTGTGTGATGATGGTGCTGAGAGCTAATGGTGTTTTTCAAATTTTTGCAGATATCTTGCATTATTTCTTCATGTTCTTTAGCTAGTAATGGACATGATTCTGTTTCCTCTCTTTTCTTCTGAAAATTGGTATGCCTGACTTGTAATAACAGTGAGTACTGCCTAACAAATTTACTTTTGTGTTCATTCCTTCTTCTTTTAAAGAAGTTTTTCTCCAGTGTGAATGGATAGTATGAAATTTAACCTGAAATAGACCAAGTAATTTTTTTTGTCCCAGGCATGCCATGAAATGAATAGAAAGGAGAGCCATACATCTCAGTCTTTTCATAGTTCATGGACATTCTGCCAAGAATAATTATTTGTCAGACCAAGCATCAATCTTCCCTGTTTACCAAATCATGCTTACAACTCCTCTGCCTTCCACTTCCTGGGTACTCTTTTTTTAAATTGAGGGAAATGGTGATAATTCAGCATATGGAGTGTTTTGTTCTGCTTTGATTGCCCTCCATTTAAATTGGAACCAGCTGCAAGTCTTGCTTCAGTCCTCTGAAAAAGAGAAGGCCAGCTGTCTCCTATATATAGCTGAATAGGAGCAGAAGGTAAAAATAGCTGAACATTGCTTTATGTGCTTTCATGAAGATGGAGGGGTGTTGGATGTGTGTGGCAGGCACCAAATTTCTTGGCACCAAGTTTCTATACAGCAGAATTTAGAACCTCCTTCCTCTTTTATTGCATTAATCAGTCACCATTAATCAAAAGTCCCACCTTTTTGATAGCAAGAGATTTTATAGTGAGCATGTTTTTGGGAGTCATAGTGCATAGATAAGAATGTCCAATATGACCGTTTAATTAGACAAGAATGTGCCATTTCCAGAATGTGCCATTTCCAGAATGTGCAACCAGTTATCAGAAGCAATATTAAGCACAAAAGTTCAGATCTTAACCAGGAAGCCGGTGACCATAACTAAACTCTCAACTTGATTGTATTTTGATTAATCACAACTTTCACTACCTTCAAACAGTGGGGAACCCTGCAAACACTCTGTGGGCCTTCCCAGGGCTACCCACACCTCCCAGACTCTGGCAGCACCTCTTGTAGCTTTGAAAATAGGCCCCACTTCCCACACAGTGTGTGATCCTGGGAATTATATTGTTGCTCTAACCTCTCCCCTGGGAAAACTTACTTAGGGAGTAAATCTCAAAGTTTGAGAACCACTGGGCTAAACAAACAAAGGCGCCTTCAGTTTATGGGAATTACAGCTACCTGCAAACTATTCCACATGGTGATGTGCTTGCCTATAGACCTGCTGAAGTTAGCTTAGTTTCTGTGTTTGACAGCACATGAACTAAAGCTGCAATCTTAAATACACTTTCTTGGGAGTAAGACTCACTGAACACAGTGGGGCTTACTTTTGAGGAGACATGGTTAGGATTGTGCTCTAAGCTTGTTACAATTGGGGTTCTATTTCAATACCTTCCAGATACATGAATCTGTGAGCTATGAGACAATTCCCCCTATCCTACAGATCTGAGGGGACCTGTGATTCCTTTGCCTTTGGGGGTTCTTTTGGGTCTGTGGCCTCTGCCAGGCTCAGAAAGATTGAAACTAAAGAAAAATAGCTAATTCTGATTTCTTAGTGTATAACTGAAAGTGGCATTTTTAATGCCTTCTATGGTATAGGGAGGCCTCCAGGAGGTGGGGTTTGGGCATGGAGGTTGGATAAGTGAACCTTGGATACAAGGCCTCCCAATAGTTTGTTGTTTTATGGGCAATTTTATTCCACCCATAGCTATTATGCCTAGCTATTTTATTCCATTTTTATTCCACCTATAGCTATTTTATTCCAATTTTATTCCACCTATAGCTATTATGCCTAGCTATATAAAGCCACAGTTGGGCTTATACTCCAAATAGTTCCCCAGAGAATTGGCCTATACTCAGGCACATACGCAAATCCTGGCTTTCCCTTCTAATTGACTTGTGGTGAGCCTCTGCTACCATGTGGGATTAGCATGAGTTCAAGACATTGTTCCCATGTGACCAAGTCCAGTGAGACTTACATTGGGTCAAAAAACATTGCTTCTTGGAGCATGAGGTGGGGGTGTCGGAGGTGCAAGGCAGCAACCTGGGCTTAAATGGCATTCTGAGCTCTGCCCTTGGGAGGAATGGGCCTTGTTGGCTTTTCTTTTTTGATAGAGTTTTAGCAGCAAGCAGAGCCCGAGACTGGTCCTGGGAAAATGCCCTTTGCCTCCTGACTCAGCTTTACAATTTCCATTTGCAAACTAATTCTCTGCTTTGGGGAATTGACAATGTTTCTGCCACACTACTTCTTGCAGTGCAAGCAAGTCCATAAAGACATGAGGTCAGGACGGAAAATGGCAGGAAAACTACAACAAAAGAGACCATTATTTTAAATGAAAATTCTCCAAATTATTCCCTAAAGGGGGTCAATGAGGTTTTTCTTCCCTTTTGTGATTTCCTCTCCAATTTGTTCTCACCCCATCCTTTGTGTGCCTCTCCCCTTCCCCATTCAGAGAAAGCTCTGAGTCCATTCTGAAGTTCCATAGGAGTGTCAGGTTGGCTGGTCTTGGAGTTCATTGAGGCAGAATTCTCCATGCTTATTGCATTTCACAGGTGATTTTGTGTAAATGCATGCTCTTCCAAGTACTGTATAGGCTTCATTAAAGAAAATTTTGGATTTTTTAAAGCTTAATTAAAGGAATAAATATGTAATTGAATCAACTTCATGCATATCACCAGCTACTGAACACTAGCATGGGGAAAAATATTATGCATCCCTGCCAATCCTATGGAGTTCCAAAGCTGGAGATCCTCTCATCATTCACCAATCCTGTCTTAAACATGGAGGATGCAAGAATCATTTTGATGAGCCATGATGGGACCCAAGACAGGAAATACTATAATTCTAAATGCACAGGCAGTACAGATCAAAATAAGCGCATTAAAGTATGCCTTGAAGGCACTGTGGAGCATACCGAACCTTGAGCTATAGCTTCTACTTTATTTATATAACAATGTTTCATGGCATCCAGCTAACAGAGTAGGGATGGTTAGTTCTAAGAGCCACATGTACCAAAAAAAATTTCATACAACAGACAACCAGTTTGAGGTTTCTGTTGGTCTAATCCAGCATTTTTTTGTATTGTCCAATTCAATATTATCTTCTCTGCTTGGAAGCATCTTTCCAAGTTTTTGGGCAGAAATCATTCCCATTGTTTGCTTTTTGGTTCTTCTTAACTAGAGATGCTGGGAATTGAATTTGAGCCTCGCCCAACTGTCTTCTCACTCCCAAGCATCTCCCATCCCATCATATCATTTGACGTTCTCACCCATGACTGCCCCTCAATCTTTTTTGCCACTTCTTCCAGCCTCTTGCTTCTCTCCTCCTCTTCTTTCCCTTTGTTCTCCCATCCTTCAGCCCACAATCCTGGGGAACACTTACCTGTACATTATCTATCTGCAGTATTTATATCATTTTTAAATGCCATCATTTTTAAAGAAGCTTCATCTTCCTCTGCTGGGATTTGGAATCATCACCCATTTTCTAGCAGGCCTTCTGCCCTTGTCCTATTGCACAACAAAACAGAAATGCAGTATTTCTGCCCAAAAGGAATGAGATCTCCCACTGAATTTCTCCATGTGTGAACAGTTAAAGCCAAGGGCCCACTAAACACACTTTGAGCACCTCTGGCTTGAGCATTGCAAGCAAGAAGACCAAGATAAACTATTCCAGTGATCCCAGAAAAAAGCCCTTTGCCTTGAACTTGTCAGGACTGGATTAATGATGGGATGAAAAAAGTCAGATTTCAAAATGGTGCAGGAGTATTATTTAGGAGTTATTAAAAATTTTCCTGTTTCGTTCCCTCCTTTCAACTTTTAGGATACTTGTTAAAATACATTGCTTTTTATAAATAGCACTAGCGAAAAGTGTACCTGCGATGCGGGAGTAAAATTCCCCCAAAAGCCATCCCTCCACTGTGCATCAATCCCCCATGTGCATCAAACCCCCATGTGCAACATCCTACATGTTCATCCATCCCGTGCATCAACCCCCATGCGTAAATCCCCCATGTTCAACATCCCCCACGTTCATCCCCCATGTGCATCAACCCCCCATGCGCAACATCCCGAATGTGCATCAACCCCCATGCGCTTCAATCCCCCATGCACATCAAACCCCCAATCGCAACATCCTTCGTGTGTGTCAACCCCCCCATGCACATCAACCCGCCAGTGTGCATCACCCCATGCGCATCATCTCCCCATGCGCAACATCCCCCCTGCATAGCATCCTCCCCAGTGCAACCCCTCCTTCTGAACAACTTCCCCCCAGCTTACCAGGCCCGAGCACCAATTTGGTTGGATGTTGGTCAGTCTTCCATGTTAAGTTTAGGACAGAAACACATTACACCCCTTTTCAGCCCCTTAAGGGTTAAATTTCTCCACATCGGTTCTTGGGGGGTGTTCATATGACATAAGGAACACCCTCCCCAAATTTCATGCTTCTAGGTCTGGCAGAGCTAGAGCAGAGCATCCCTCAGTCACTGATTCTTCAATGCAAGGTATAGGGAGGAAAACGCATTGCGCCCCCTTTTACCCCTTTCTGGTTGGAATTTCCCAAAACCAGTTCTTAGTGACTCCCTCCATCATGGAAAGAACACCCACCCCAAATTTCATGCTTCTAGGCCTGGTGGTTTTGGCAGGACGTTGATGAGTGAGTGAGTCAGTCAGTGACTTTTCTCTTTTATATATATAGAAGAAGATGAGTATACAGTTCTTTCTCCTTTGGAGCAAAACGTGATTTTATTTACACAGCATGGTTGTGTACAATCTTCTAAATGTACAAGAAATCAAAAGGCCCAGCTTGAGAGAGAACTCAAGGAGGGGTATTCTGTGTGTTGATATGCCTGGATTATATCCATAGACTCAAGACTGGTGTCCTTTAACATTAATTTTGTTCCCAAAGAAAGCAATATTGGTGTCCAGAATGAACGCTGCACATTTTGTTACAATATTTTTGACAAGAATTAGAATAATACAGGCCAAAGAAGAGAGTGAATATGTTGGGGAGCAGAAATGGAGTGTACCATTGCTAAATGGAGTGTACATCCCATTGGGTGTACCATAGCTAAACTTCCCTTTTCAAGCACATCTGCAGTCCAGCTCTGAGAATGTTTTCCTCAAAAATTAATCCCTTTGCTTTCCATGGATTTTGATAGCTGAGAGTCAGTTATAGACGAGGGATTTTAGGTCTAGGGCTAACTGCAAGCTTTTCTTTCAGCACTCGTCCATTTTTGTGCATTCAGCAGACACTAAAAATTCATTTTCAAAGCTTTTTCTTGGCATATAAGGACTAGAACATAAATTGCTCCCAAATGAAAACTGATACTTAATGAAACCCAATCTTGTGGCAATTTCTGCAGATTTAAAGGACATTCAGTACTTTTCGTTACAAGCTCCTTGTGCTGGAAAATCTACTTTACACCATATTACCACTATCACAACTTGCCCTCTGTTTTAGTTCATGTATATTTTATAATATTTTCATCTCACTTCTCCAAGGTACTTACAAAATAATGGAATTTCATAAATATAATCTGTAAATAAATATAATCTGTAAAAAATAAGCTACTCTTAAAAAGCAGAAAGACCAGTACAAAGAGAAATTAAAGGGACAGCTGATCTGCATGGAGTAAAATTGAGCTTTCATTGCACCCTTGAGTTGTTCAGAGGTGTTAACCCTTACATTACGGTAGCTGAAAAATGGTTTTACGTGCATCCTTATCACTGCATTGCTGATGGGGAAATAATCAGAGAATGTTCCTTTGCATTCTTAGAAAGGGGCCCATCTTGATGCTTGCATCTGTTCCAAGCAAACCACTACAAGCTTGTGGATTGGTTTAGATACCACCTCTACCTTCTGGGATAATTTCCATGATGCCCTTAAGAAACTTCCTTTTTCTGGGTCAGGTCTTTGGAATGATCTAACTTGGTACCATCACACAAACTGGCAGCAGCTTCCTCGGGTTCCAGGTGCATCTTTCCTACCTAGCCCTACAAGGAGATACTAGGAATTGAACTTAAGACCTTTTTCATAGCAGAGAAGACTTTTGTCTTGTCACCTCTCAGCTCCCTCTCATGCTGATAATTTTTGAACAACTGACCAACTGAGCCTGTTCGTTAGGTAAGTCACTTTTGAGTGGTATTTCAAGATCTGCTCTGGGTAAATCTGCCAGTTGTTTTCAGCTGCAGGTTCCAGGGTCCAACCCATCAGTCCATTTTCACAATGCCAAATAGGCAGCAGAACTGGAGATGAGTTGCCCATGGTTGAAAGTGCCTGAATGCAGCTCAGCCCCACTTGGGCATGTTTACTTGGGCAATGAGAAGGTGCCATTCCTGCTGTAATTAATTTCAGCCAGTGAAATGTACTCTGCTAAATTTCCCCTCTGTTGATGAATGTGTATCTGTTAGGCTCAGGAGAAGGATACAAATAACCCATTAGTCTTGTGGATATTGGCGACACAGTGGCTGGTTTGTTAGAAGGGAGTCTAACTGCATTGGGCATTTTGCTGCAGTGGGGCCCTGGTGAAAATTATCGGGTGGAATCTATCTGGGTTTGTGCTTTGCATGCTGACTTGTTAAAAATTATAATTGGAGGCTTGAATGTCATTTAGAGGAGTGTATCTCCAGTGAATTTCAAGGATCATCTATATGAAAGAGAAATTACATTGGGTGCTGGGAAGCTCAGATTGTGAAGCACAGACAGTGGCAACAGCAAATGATGTTTCTCAACAGGTGCAGAGGTAATTACCCATGCAAATCGACCCTGTTTTTCAATCAAAAGGAACATAGTGTATATTGATAAGCAAGCAATCAGATGTAAGAACTAGTGATATTTATGTAGTGCCATTGCTTTGCATTATGCATTACCCATTAGTATAAGCCCCAAAGGTTTCTCCATAGCCTTTACATCCCACTTTAACTGTAAATTAAAAATGAAGCTTGGCAATAACTCTTGCTTCCTGGCACTACACATTTTGTAATTCAAACATTCATAATCATGGGATGTACTATAAGTCATGTAATATGGACTATGTGGTTATAACTCCAACTTGGATTTTAATTCAAGGCTGCAATTTTTATTCATTTTCTCTTCCTGGTATCAGAGCTTGAAAGAATCCACCAGTTGCATTGGTATATGATCAAAACTGGATCTCCAAGGCACTAACACTGGCTTCATGCAGGGTCTAAAGACCTTTAGGGCAAGGGGTGGGTAGGACAATATCACAGAGAGTATATCATGGATTGCTCTTAATCATTAATCAGATTGAGAGTACAATCCTAACCATGTCTACTCAAAAGTAAGCCCCATTGTGTTCAATGGGTCTTATTCTCAGGAAAGTGTCTTTAGGATTGCATCCTTAACCTTCTTTCCCACCACAGTGATATATTGTTCTAATTCAGTGTTTCTCAAATTTTTTATCATTGTAATGCATTATTTTGAATGATAATCTATTGGGACCAAATGACTCCTGCTAACTGGGCAAGTTGTGAACTGGGCCAGAGGTCTCATCACAGAGTGTGCATTTGTTGTTGTTTTGCATAGCTTGGAAATAAAGTATTCCAATCCAGAAGTCAAAGCAGAACACAGACTTGTTATCTTTCTCTAACCACATCTCCTGCCTTTCCTGCATCCTATATTCCCTGCTATTTAGGGCAAAGCACTATGCCCCTCTCCCACCATGAACCCATCCTGCCTGTAGCTCTATACCCTGTATTTTCAGCTCTGTATTTTCAATAGCATCTGAGCTGGGTGATATGCGATCCACCTGAAATTGACTTGTGACCTACATGTTTGAGAAACACTTAACTAATTCAATGCATTTTTTCTGGGTATTTAGAAAGACCTTGTTTTCATTTGTGAAGTTGTAGGAAAAGTTTAAGAGACATCCCAACCCTGTAGATCTTACAGGTTGTTTTTTCCCCAAGGCCATGTGGCAGTTGAGATACGACGTTATGGGCATATTTTGTGGAAGATAACCTCCCCCCTCCTTCCTACCCTGTTCTGGATCGGTTTGTTATATTTAAATATTTATACCCTGCCTTCCCCTCCCAATTACTAGGGTATAGAAGGTTGCTCACAAAATGCCTAAAATGATGAATCATTAAAAAGACTAGAAATAAAAAAGCTGCTTTGACAAAAACATTTAGCATCCTCAAAGAAGAAAAAACTAAAAGGGGAAGGTTTAACGAAAAAAGAAAGCATTTGTATGTTCCAGTGCATTTCTTATCGATGGCTATAGGAGTTGACTGCAGTCTAAAACTATTGTGTGGCGAAAAAGAGAAGAGAAAGGAGAATATATTTCCTACCAAAATGTGTGTGTGTGGCTAAAACACTGTGCCTGTTAACCAGCAGGCCAGGGTTCGAGACCCGGGTCGGCCCCACAAGACAGGCTGAGTTCCTGTCCTTAGATCAGCTCTGTGACGCAGCTGGATCCAATCATATTGGCTCTGCCTTTCCATTGGACTAATTCAGTGGCGTGGAGAGGGGGGATTTCCTGCTTGGGTAACAGCCTATCCTCCATAATAATCTAACCCAGGCTTTCATGCTACACATGCAGCATATGCAGTGCTGAGCATGATACCATAGTCTTTCAAGACTGAAGGAGGCCTGCATCATTGAGACTCTTAGACTATGATCCTAAAGACACTTTCCTGGGAGTAAGACCCATTGAACACACATTGAACTGTGAATAGACACGGTTAGGGTCATGCTCTAAGTTCTTCAGCCTTCTCCGAAAAGTTTTCTGAAGTGTGCTGTGCTCAGCCCTGAAGTTTTACAGTATCAAAACTCAGCCAGAAACCAAATTTCTGACAGAATAAGAGAGTAGCTCCAAGTAAGTGTAGAGAGTATTTTGCTTACCATTCAGTCCCAGTTTACGTATGTTGGCAAACCTCCTGTCTCAGAGGCTATGGCTTCTTGAGCAAATAGAAAGCTGGCACCAATTTTTGTTGTAGAAAAAATATTTTTATGAGAGCTCTGTAATCTTTGGCATACACCAGAATGTACTAAGGGGAACTGAATGATGGAAAGTCCTTTCAGCCGCTCAGTGTATTGCAGTCACAGAGTGATGCCAAAACAGCTTCTGCACTTTGACTAGAACATGTAAAGTCATAGCACCTTTGCCACACATTCTGGTTGATAATGTGACATGGACATTTGCCATGGGTGTGATCCATGGCTCATGCCAACCTGCAAAGCAAGATTAATCAAATGAAAGGTGTCAAAGCCTGATGCATTTCAGCCTGAAGTAATCTTCACTCAAGAATTATGAGAAACTCAATAGCTTGCCGGTAATGATTAATGTTTGTTTCTTAAAGCCTTGAGCATTGTGGACATCAGAGGGAAACTGTTTGAAGTTACTTCCATTTGATGGTTCTAATGTGTAAACAAAGTCTAATTTTTCACCACATAGATCTTGAAAAAACATTTAATGCAAAATAAGCATTTGATTTCAGATTACGTTAATTCTGAAATAAAATTATTTCAGGTCCTCTGTTTTCCTCACCTGTGATGGATGTTTTTCCAGAGGCTGGGGGGCTGACATACTTTTTTTGCACATCAAAAAAGACAGATGTTCCTTATCTCTGGAACAGAGAAGAGCTTATCAATTTAAAAACAAGAAGGAAGGAAGGAAGGGAGACAGAGATACAGGAAAGGGCTGCAGTTTCTGCAGTTTTCAGCAATCATTTTGAAACTCAGACAAAACATTGGTTCATTTTTGTCTCAAATGCTATACAGAAACATCATTCGGGATACCAATGAATTTGTTCAAAGGGAAGGATAGAAAAAAAATTCAGCCTGTATTAATTAGCTGCTGGAAAATAATGACTAGCTTGGGGCTTATTTTTGCTTTATGAAACAGGACATAACTAGTGCATGTGCATACAGTTCTAGGTCCTGAAAATTGTAGCCTCTTGCTCACTTATCAAGAGGTGTAGCACTTTCAAATGGAACGAATTTGTCTTACTTAAGGCTTGAGTTTTATCTTCAGGCAATTTTGCCCTGTTTTACAAGTAAAGACAACACTTTAATAAACATTTTGCTCAGTAATCCTTGCACTAAACATGTAAGGCAGAGCAATATTATTGCCATATTGTAGATGGGAGGGTTGAAGCTCATCTACGTGAATGTATAATTTGTGTGCATGGCCTGATTATGGAATTTCCAAGTTAGCTGCTGTGGAAAACAGTGGATTGGGCTAGGTGGGCCTTGCAGAAGGACCTGTTGTAGTTATTATGAGTTGATTACTATTGCATGCATCTCCAAGCAAAGAAATGTATAGTTTTCCAGAGAGGCTGGAGCCTTTACAGCTATAGAAACTGCAAGCTCTGTGTTCTTTGAAATTGGGGAAACTGGGCCTGGTCAGGAAGGCCAAAGAAAGGTTGCAGTGTTGGCTGAGGTGAGGTCACCTGCGTTCATCATTAATAGTGAGATCTCAACCTCTTCTCTGTTCCTGTTACAGAGGCCAGGAATCACATTTCCTATATAAACTGCGCTGGCCAATTCCAGTCCTCATTCAGTTACACTCTGAAAGGAAACTATAATGTTTTCTGGTTACTTAGAAGCCATCAAGGCTATAGTGGGAACCAACTCAGAGACTGGTCATAATTCCCAAACAGCTCTGTTCAGCAATAAAATATTTTGTTAGGCCAGTGCAAAGCCAGAATACAGTATTCATCTGAGAGGATGTTGTGGCAGTAGGCCAGAGTAGCATACCAAAAGCTACAATCCTAACCTTAAGTGAGGCTGATTTGAGCCCTGGCACAAGTCTTGTGCTGACCTGGGGGTGTCACAAAAATGATATAAGGCACTTCTGCCCCACTCCTGGGGGTTTTAGACCAGTGCACAGGAGTACACCGACATCCCCACACCATTACCGGAAGATATGTCAGGTGAGTTAGGCCAGCCTAAATTGGTTAGGATTGCGTTCTAAAGTTCTTAACATGGTTTCTTTTGCCAGATACTTTCTCAATGTCAAGGAAAGCTGTGTTATATTGAAAGGAAATATTTATTATATTGAATAAAAACTGAAATATTGAATATATATAGAAATATTTATTACATGTGTTATCTTGAAAGGAACTTTGATGACCCTTTCATCAGTTTGGTCTTTTAGCATTTAGTGAATGTGTATCTGACGGGAGTGGCAATAGGAACAGACTCTGCTCCCCCTGTACACATATTCATAGACTGGGCAGAAGGAGACTGTCAGTGCAACCCTAACCCCTGCTTAGATAGCACAAGTCCCACGCTGACCTGAGAGTGTTGCAAAAGTGTTGTAAGGAGCTTCTACGTCATTCCAGGAGGGGTTAGGCCAGTGCACAGACATGCACCAGTCTCTCCAGTCCGCCATGGGAACAGGGCAATGGGTGAGTTATGCTGGCCTAAATTGGTTAGGATTGCACCCTGAATGTCTGAAAAAGAACTCTATTAGTGCATAGTCTTCCATAACTGTCTCTATGCATCTGCTCCCAACTGCCCTTCTCTCTGATTCTCTTTAACTTCAGGAGTCCTCTATATTCTGGTGGTGGCAGGTATGCCTGTATACCTATCCCTTCCCCATCTGCTTTTGCCTTTTGTGAGATGTCTTTGCATGCACACGCATCCAAAACCTCTACTTGGGGAATGTAGTTAGAGGGGTAAATATGGAACAGAAAAATAGATGGTGAGGGTACGGATTGAGCAGGCACACATGCTGTTCCTGTTCAAAATTTCCCTATTGGTTGTTTACAAAAAGCAACCTTCGTTGTCAAGTGTAAAGCATAGTTGGATGATTTTTAATGTAATCCCTCAAGGCAGGAGCTGCATCACTTGGCTCTCAGCCATGAATGGCTACAGCCAAGCTTATCTCAGACCAGTATCATTACCAGATTAAATGTCTGGGAAACAGGAGATGAAGCTCACCTTGGTAGCCAACTTCCCCAGCATTGCTCCTGAAGCCATCTCTCCCTGACATCCTACTCAAGGCAGCACTCGAAAAAGCTTTTGGCGCTTTGATGTGGCTGGTGCTGAAAAAAAGCGTATGAACTATCCCCACTTTGAAAAATAAATTATCTGGTTTTTGCTGTAGTGTTTTGGGAGGTGAAAGTGCTTTTCCTAGTAACAATTGCAACATGTTTTTAGAAAGTTGGCCTGAGCTGTTTTTTGCTGATTAACAAGAGGGTTGTTTGTTTTTATAGTCTTATCCAGATTGCTTGGCTAATTTGTAGGATCATCCTAACATTCAAGAGTTATGTAGTCATTATGATTGTACAAATATGAGCTTTGATTCTTGGACTGTATTTATCTTGCTTTACCCTCATCTTGTGCACTGAATTGCATTTGTTTATGGTGAGGCTCCTTGTCCAGAAAATCCTTCTTAAGGGTGCCTAACTCGTTTTTCCCCATTGTTGACACCCCTTGATTTCCTTCCTGTCAATATAATGCAGTTTTCTTTGGAAATGTTGAAAGTGACCTGTGTTGAAAGCACTGTGACTTGTTTTCACAAACTAGCTTTCTGTGGGCTTTTCAGGGAAATCATTTTGTTCATTTGGATTTAATAGTCTCTGTATGTCTAGTTCATCAGTATGGATTTCTTTGGAAAGGTGTAAGAAATGTTGGATAGTAGTTTTAAAGCAAATAAATAAAAGCAATATTGGTTCTGGTTGTAAAGCAGAAAATGATCAGATGGGTAAAGCACAACATTGGACACATTATTTTGCCTGGTGTGGAGAGGGAGTTGTTGTTCTTTTCCATGATACTAGAACCAGAAGTCATCCAGTGACACTGATCGGTGGGACTCTTTACACAGTGCATTATTACTTTGGGGATTCATTGTTGCAAGAGGGAGTTGCAGAGGTTGCAACAATATTGCACAGATTCGTGGAGCTCAGGTCTGTCAGTGACTACTAGTCTTAAAGGCTACCTCAAGATTCAATAGAAATACATCTTTGAATACCAGTTGTGGGAAATGGTGGCAAGAAAAAAACTGTGCAGGATGCTGTTTTTTGAAAGCAGGATGCTGGACTTGATGGGCTTTTTGCCTAATCCATGTTGTCTCTTTTTATACATTTGTTGCCCACATATCCTGGGCATGAGCATGACAGATGATTTCAGATTTATTATCTCAATCTCAATTGTTAATTTAGATTTTCATCCCCACAGCTATTGCTTCATTGGTGTTTGTGAAAGGAGAAGATGTATGGTAATTGTTTTGCTTTGGGGGAATAGTAGAAGAGGGCAAATACTGGCTAATTCTGAAGAAACATTGCATATTGGAAACAGTTTTTTGTGTCCCATGATCAGCAGCGAGCTATTGATGATGATTGCAGTGATGATTAGCTCCTGCCAGCTGATCATGCAACCTTGTGTGATCCTTTCTGGCCCAGCTTCCATCATCCTCCTATAATCTCAGAGCTGGCAACCCCTGCTGTTGCTGGTACTGCTCCATCTTCTCTGGAAAATCAATCATTTCCTCACTTACAGCAGAGACCTCAAGCCACCTGCTGGATGTAGTACTTGACACCATACTTCCTGAAGGCACTCTGCTTGATTCTTTGGCATGGGCCAAACCTCACCTCTGCAGGTTACAGAAAGAAGAAAGCAAGACACAGTTTTCCTTCATTTAAATACAAGATCCCCAGTAGTCAGCTGGACTCGGCTACCTGAGATGTCACCTGTTGTGCGTACCCATGAATGTGAAGTGCTCGTTTGCCTCAGTGACCTGATTGCAACACAGGTGTTCAGATAAGGGAGGTCTTCTCAAATACATTTCTTTATGCTGTAGGTTCTAGTAAATTCCAGTTTTACTCAGTTTTATATTCTGTTGAGGGAGGAAGAGCAATGGTTTAGCTGAATAATGGTATCACCCATTTTCTGACTGCTGATTTTCTGATGATCCACTCTTTCAACACCTTTCAATTATACCCAGAACTCATTCATTTAATGCAAGTACTGCTCTTAAAACCTCTCTCTGCAGATCTAAAAGCCAAAATTGCCCTCCCCCAGGTTGTAGCTCCTGGTTTAATCCCATTCCTGAATGAGTTAATGAGAATCCATTTGAAGAAATCTGTATGTGGCAGCAGGAATTTGCAAGACAAGTGGCATTTGCAATTTGGTAGCTTAGAAATATTGGAAACAACATTTGTAAACAAAAAAATATTGGGTTCCACTTTTCAATGGTTTTCACTTTTGGACAGTGCTCCAGTCCTTAACCCGTCCAATGAGTGGGGGATGCTTGTAGATGTCGTGGAGGGATCTGAGAAGTAATTAAAATAGTTATTGAATGTCACAAGGTCAACTAGCCCTGGCTGCATAAGTTGTCCAGGTCATGATGACATGTGTATGTCCCTTCCCCAAAATATCAAGAGTTTAAATTGAAGCAGGTTTTGATGGTTAATAAAATATCTGGTTCAAGAAGAACATGCTGAATGGTATGAAGTACAGGGAATAAGAACATACCTGCCAGAACTAGGCGGGTGTCCTGAACAAGTGAAAGTGAGACCCAAGGCTGTGTCCCTAGTCTAGAAATTGCAGCTGCCTCCCAGCAGCTGGTGAGAAAGGAACTAATTAGTGGGTGAGAAAGTAACTGTTTTTTGTTTCTCAGTGGCCCAGAGAACTAGATAGCGGAGTCAACCGCTCCTTGCTGGCCATGGGTGGGTGCATCAAAAATTGCTGACATCTGTGTTGGTTATGGTTGGGCAGGGAAAGAACAGTGACCGAAAGTAGCCCAACCACTCAGACTTCTAAAACAATGTTACACAAAGTGGGGGTTGGGACCTCTCCAGGGATCACAACCTCAAATCGGGGTGACATGAGAGGGTGGGATCTGTCATCTTGGAATCTCGAGCTGGGCTTTCTTAGAATCCAGTCTCATTGAATACAGTGGCACTTACTTCTGAGTAGACATGGCAGAGCTCAGGCATCACATCCTGGTAAGTTTGAGGAGGAGTCCCAGACAGATTTTTAACTTTGAAAGGGGGTCCCAGGCTGAAATGTCCAAGTACCACTGTTCTAGAAGTTTCTGACCATTCTGTATTCAGGTTGACTGTATTAGGTTTAATTATCATAAGTACATATATAAAATAGGGACTTGCAAAGGGAGGGGTGCATCTTGCCTGCCATGCACCTTCATTCAGCTCTGATTTTCGTCATGGGTGTCTGGCCAGACAGGTAGCCTAGGTGCCATTTGCTTTCTCTTGTGGTTGGGAGAAGTAGGTGAGGGTGATGAAAAGTAGTTCAGTAAGCTAGCTTTCTTATTTTATAACTGGTTTTTTCTGTAATTCTTTATCTCCTGCAGTTGCTTCCTTGTCATGTGTAAATAGCCTTAAGATTTCTTTAAAGAAGCAACATCTACTATACAGGACTGTTTTTGATCTTGAGTACTATGGTAGGGGAGTCAGCTATCCATCCCACCTGCTTGGGTAAGCTATGTGGGTAAATGTCCAGAGCCTTGAAGCATGAGTTCCTGATGTGAAAGGGAGCCTCAGGTCCGCATGGGCTGGTGTAGGAACTGGTGAAATCAAGGTGCTGACAGGCCTCTCAAGATTTGGTACTCTATAATTCAGTTTGCTTGACTAAGAACAGTGCCTTTCTATCTTGAGGCATGTTGTGCCCCCCCCCCCCCCAAGATTTCAAGGAACCAAAAGCTGGGAAACAGCTGTGGTGGCTCAGAGGTTAAAGATGCTGTCTGTACTTGTCAACCTGAAGGTCGGCATGTCGGTGATTCAAGATGCATAATGGAGTGAGTTCCGGTTATTTGTTTAGCTCTCGCCAACCTAACAGTTTGAAAGCATGGAAATAACTTTAAGGAATTTATACCCCACCTTTCCCATGCCAATGCAATATGCCCAAGGTGGCTTACAAAGCTTTAGTTCCTCCCCACCTGCTGTCCTTACAACAACCCTATGAGATAGGTGAGGCTGACAGTGAGTGACTGGCCCAAGAACCTGCAAGGCCAAGAAGGAGGATTTGAAGGTGGATCTTCCATGTCTCAGTCCAACGCCCTAAGCACTATACCATCCTGGCTTTTCCCCATGTCAAACTCCGTGTACACTCAAAATAACACTCAAAATAACAGTATTTAAAAGTGAATCAAGAACCCTTTTAAATGTGGAGAATTATAAAATTTGCTGGGATAATTTTCCTGACACTTTGCAGTTTGCAGGGAATTGCCTTTTCCTATCAACAGGAGTATGACATGGGGGGGGGGGGGGAGGGTGGAATGTATAGATTTCCTGAAACAACTGAGTGACAGTGGTATGTTCATTGTGCACTATAACAATAGTCTTTTAACATCTGTACCTTGGTGGGGCCATATGGCATCCCAGTGTAAACCTCAGAGAGAAAAGGCTAAGGGAGTCTTTGTGTTTCAAAAGATAGTAGGCTCTTTTGTCAGAAGAAAAGGAGGCAGTGTGCCGACTTCCATGAAAACCATATAAATGTGATAAGCGCGTGAGAGAGAGAGAGGCTGTAAAGTACTTAATACACTAATGCCATAATCAAATATTTGTTAATTGCATAAGCCCTGGCAGAGTCATAGGAAATCACTGCACATCTAACACAAATGCTAGATATATTTCGAGTAGAGAAGCAATCTCAGCATATGAATAGGCATCAGTTAAATCAAAGAACTTCTGGTTTTTAAATGTCTACGTTTGTCCCTACAAAAATGGAATTTGATTGTTAGTCATTTATAAACCACTTTTCAACAACTGCAAGAAGTGGTTTACATTGGAAAATGAATGCAAAGATGTTTCCCTGACCTCAAGGGCTTGCAATCATAGAAGAGATACCAGCAAACAATGCCTAGGAGTTTAGAGACCCATCAGTTTCAAACTTTGCTCAGGAAAGTTCTTATAAACTCCATCATTGTAAATTGCCAGAGGTTATGAGGAAATTATGCAATAATTTTGTGCCTAATTCTTTTATATTTGCATAAAAAGGGAGCTAGCAAAGTTAGCAAAAATGGAAGCTAATCAATTTCATCTGCACTACAAAGGAACATTTCGGTTTATGGCTAATATTATGGTACCATATTCCTGCTATCATGCATTTCATAGGCTGCAATCCTGACCTTCAGTTAGCTGGTCTAATCCTTGGTTTAAGTTTTGTGACCTGGGGCTGCCACAAAAGTGCTTAAGGTGCTTCTGCCCCACTCCTGGGGGGGGAAAAGGAAGGTTATGCCAATGCACAGGCATATGCCAACCTCCCCACACCACCACAGGAAGATAAGCCAGAGGAGTTAGGCCGACCTAAATTGGTTAGGATTGCACCCTAATTCTCTGATCTCAAAATGGAGAAGTGCTTCCTAAGGGGAAAATAGGATAAGGTGATAATATGAACAAAACATAGTTATCCAAGGTATGCAATTCTCTGCAAAGGTTAGCCACAAAAACAATCAGTGGAATAGAGCCATGTCTTTTGTGAGCATAAATGTAAAAAATAATGGAAGTTTATCTTTTCCATGTGTCCAAACTCTAACTTGGACCTATTCTGCCTTTGGTTTTTCTTACTCCAAGTTTCCATGGTTGTGTTTGTTTATAGCTTCCTGGACTTTCTAGATCCAAGTTTTTTAATTCCTGATTTAATGCTCATGTTCTGATCATTACAGCCGTGTGTGTGAGGAACAGAACTAAGGGGCTGGAGGGAACGCAGTAGCAGTCTGTTGAGTGCAAACTACTTTAATTACTGTATAGAAAGATTATACAGTCTCTGGTAAAAAGAAACTGCATATGAATGAAAGAAGTAGTCCACAGCAAATCCCTGCTAAGAATCTGTTCCAGCATGCTGGAATACTGCTAATTGTAACAAACACCTAGAGGTATTTGTTTACAGCAAGTTAGGATTACAGCCAAAGTCTTGGTGAACACATTGACTTACATTTGATTAAAGTAACACCCTTTTCAAACATCTCTAATGACATTGTTTTTATCAAGTGTATGTTTTCAAAGAAGTCAGTAAGGAGTATATTAAAACCTTTACCTATGAACATAAGGAGTAGAAACTTATAAAAAAAAATCTAACAAATATTTTTGTTTAAAATGGCAAATTTGGTGCTGGCAAGCTGTTTTTAATTGTAATTCTATTCAGTTGCATTCACTAATTTCTAGATTTGTCACTCCTATAATTTTAGGATGTACCTATGGATTGCTCTCCATTATTCTTGCTTCATTTTAACTATTTTTCTTTTATTTTGTCTTTCCAGGGGACCAGCAGTGAAGTGAAGCAGTGAAAGTTTACTAGAATCAAGTTTTTCCCCAGGTCATACAAGTTATCCCAAGGTGCAATAATGACAGGCAGCAGCCCCCAGGACAGGTATGGATTCTCCCTTCCTCCATACACTTACTTCCAGCATAAGATAACAGTACAAGCATCCCAAAATCTGGATAAAAGAAGAAGTTTAAATAGTAATCTCTGGTCTGTTAGGTAGCCCCCCCAATAATTCCTTGTCTTTTAGTATAATCTATATCTTTTTTATTGTTGAGCATATTTTACGTGGGCTGTGGGTGGCGCAAGCAGTTAAGACACTGTGCCTGTTAACCAGCAGGCCAGGGTTCGAGACCCAGGTCGGCCCCACAAGACAGGGTGAGCTCCTGTCCTCAGCCCAGCTCTGCGACGCCAGCTGGATCCAATTGTATTGGCTCTGCCTTTCCACTGGACTAATTCAGTAGCGTGGAGAGGGGGGATTTGCTGCTTGGGTAACAGCCTATCCTCCATAACAATCCAACCCAGGCTTTCGTGCTTTGATGCAGCGTATGCAGTGCCGAGCACGATACCATAGTCTTTCAAGACTGACGGAGGCCTGCTTTTTTTTATTTTATGTGACAGGGAACACAATCAGGACTGATAGAAGGGCTGGCCCAAATCTCTTGCAGTAGTCCAGGAATGTTGCAAATGTCACTTCACTCTAATTCATAGATCCCACTAATCACAGTTTACAAATAAAACCTTGGAGTGTATATCCACTTCAGACCATGATTAATCACTGTTTGCCAGTCTCAAACCATGCAATTTAAACTATGCTAAACTACGATCACAGTGGCGTCTTTGGACAATGCTGGCTCTCTGGCTTTAGAGACAGGGACGATTACTGCGCTAGATTTATCACAATTAGTAGGGCAACTTGCAGGAACACCATAACTATGATAAAGGACGCAATCCTAACCCAGGCTGGCATAACTCATCAGTCTTTCCATTCATGTGGTTGTGCAGGTAGGCAAGTGCATGTCTGTGCAATGACCTAACCCTTCCCCAGGAGTGTCACAGAAGATTCCCCCAGGACTAACTGCAGGTTAGGTCTGCAGCCTAAACTTCTTTATCCGTGTTTTATTTCAGTATTACAATGGTTATTTTACTGTTGTCTGACTATTTTTAATAAGGTCTTTTAACTTGGGTTTTTAAAAACTGGTCTTATATTGTTTTTAATGATATTTTTATTATCTTGTTTTTACTGTTTTTATCCAGTTTTTAAATTGTATCTTATTCTCTGTTTTAACTATTGTTAGCTACCTTAAATTTCCTCTTGGGGATGGATGGACGGACGAATAAATAAATAAATAAATAAATAGGCACTGTAGAGCACTTCCCCCACCTTCCTCACAGGCTATTTTTCACAGGACATATTTCTACATTGAGCTAAATCTGCTTGCAGGGACTGAGAAAAATAAAATGTGCTTCATCAGATAAATACAATGTAAGAGGCTTGGAATCGCAGTGTTATACAGGCTGACTTGCTGTATCTGGGATGCCTTTGCCAGAGATGCCTGTTCAGACCTATCTGCTGTAGCGGTGACAAGTATAATTACTTGGAGTGGAGATGGGCAGGCCACCCACCCAAACCCTGGATAATCAATCAATCAATCAGCTTTCAAGGGGGGCAGGATCACTTTAAGCTCAGGTATGGTACCTAGCTGCTTTGAGACAGCCTTCTTTCAACGATCAGTCTACAATCCTGCACCCACATTTGCACAGCGCTTCTTCCGAGAGTAGACAGACGCAAACTAGGAGTTGTGCAGTTCCGCCTTCTCTTGGTTTCCAGACACCTTTTGTCCATCTTTGTCCAGGAGCAGTCCCATCCCCTCATTTCTCCTCCTGTTTCTTTGGGCGTATCTAAAGAAGCTCTTTTTGTTTTTGGATGTTCCTTTCCGTGCCAGGAGAAGAAGCAGAAGTAGTGCTTATCAGTAAAGCAACATTGTGTAGTGGTGCCTCACATAAAGAGCTTAATTCGTTCTAGAGGCATGGTGTTTAAGTGAAACACTTTTTAAGTGAAGCGGATTTTCTCATAGGAAATAATGGCAACTCAGACGATTGGTTCCACAACCCCCAAAATATTCATATAAAAATATTAACTGGATGTAAAAATGATGACAAAACACTGGAATTGAATTCAAAACATGCATTCAGTGTGCATGATCCTATGAAGTCTACTTAGGCTGAAATCCTAAAGACACTTTCCTGGGAGAAAGCCCCATTTAACACAGTGGGGCTTACTTCTGAGTAGACATGGTTAGGAGGCTGCAATCAAAGAAACTTTCCAGGGATTAAACCCCATTTAACACAATAGGGCTTACTTCTGAGTAGACATGCTTAGGAGGCTGCAAACAAAGACACTTTGTTTCTTGTTTGAAAACATCCTGGGAGGCTTACCTGGGCTGCTGCTGGAGGTTCTAGGTTGCCAGTTGGGAACCTGGGGGCAGTTAGAGGCAGCTATCTCTGGCACCCCCAGGGCAATTACCTCCAAGTTGGGGGGGACAGTTAGAGGCAGCAGTGCTGGTCAGCAGCACTTTTAAAGAGCCTCCGCGCAGAGTATCAGGGCTGCATAGCACGCGTGCCCATAGTGTTCTTGTTTGTTAAGTGAAGCGGAACATGTTATGTGAAGCAAGATTTCTTGGAAATTTTTACTTGTTATGTGAGGCACTTGTTATGAGAGGTACCACTGTAATGGCCTAGTCCTCACCACTAATTCTTGTTTCTTTCAGGTATAAGGCTGTTTGGATGATCTTTTTCATACTTGGCCTGGGGACGCTCTTGCCATGGAATTTTTTCATGACAGCAACAGCGGTAAGTTTAGAGGTATTGATAATATTTTATGTGTAGGAGGCAAGTTTGGCACAAGATGCCTTCCTTGGGGCAAGGGATTGACTTAGATCAGTGGATCGCAAAGAAAGGGCTGCATTGTATCTTGTGAAGTTAAGCTACAACCAGCACTCCATGCCTGATAGACCTCTCCCAGTGTGTGCTTAGTGACATCAGCTGCCATCCTAAACACACACTCCTGAGAGTAAGACCCATTTAACACATTGGGGCTTACTTCTGAGTAGACATAGTTAGGATTCTGCTCATCATCCTGAAGAAGGGAATAAAAATGGGAATATGGCTGGATGCAGCCTGTATCTTATAGATGTGGGAGAATCACAGAACTTCCACTGTCTTCCAGAAAGCACAATCTCATTCATGGGCTGTGTTGACAAAGAGAATGACAAGCAGGAAGAGGCAAGGGGATGCCTGCTTATTTTTCTAGGATGTGGGGAAGGAAATTTCCAAGTATAAAAATGATGGAGTGATCCACCAACATTTGTGCCAATAGTTAACAAAAATCAGACCTTAATGATTAGTTATCATTAGGGACCTGCAAAAAGTGAGGTTATTTTTCCTGACAAAGAGGAATGTTCCTTTGTCAGAAAAAAACCTTGCCTTTTATAGGTCCCTAGTTATCATGTATCATCTTTGTGCAACACCAAATTAAGACATGGGATCCTTTTATTTGTCACAAACTGAAGGTGCATTGTGTCTCCCTGTGTGTAATCATGCATCTGATCAGTTCTACCTGCTTTCCAGATGCTGGGGAAATAATCAATTTGAAAAGAGTAATGATTGTAGACTTTGCAAAACCTATGAAGAAAATCAGGACTGCTTAAAAATGGAAAGCTTATCTGGGTTGAGCTTTCCAACAAGAAATTATGAGTGTAACAGGGGCAATGCTTTAATCATATGGATGAACATGAGATGCACTGTCCAATCTCCCTAGTTATATTTTTAAAGAGCAGCAGAGGAAGAGCCCTGCTGGATCAGGCCAAAGATCCATCTAGTCCAGCACAGTTTCTTAAAGTGCCTAATTATGTTCCTACAGGAAATTCATATAACCAGGGTATGATAGTATACCCTCTTATTTACCAAAGCTTTTAATTAATATTGGGCTGGTTGTTTTTATCTTTTTTAACTGTTTTTAACTGGTTTTGAGTGTTCTGGCCACAATAGTGTTTTTAGATTTTTCAAAATATGTTTAATATATTTTAACTGAATTTTATGGACATTATTTGTTTTTATCATTTAAATGGTATGTTGTTGCTTACTGTATATTTTAAATGTTGTAAGCTGCCTTGAGTTCCCTTTGGGGAAGAAAGGCCAGGTATAAGTCAATAAATAATAATAATAATAATAATAATAATAATAATAATAATAATAATAGTCTCCACTGTAGTACAGTGTCTCTGAATAGGGAAATTGTCATGTCCAGTGGCCAATAGCCATTAATAGAACTGTCCTCTGTGAATTATTCTCTTTTAAAGGCATTTAAATGCATTTTCTACACTACATCTTGTAGAAGTGAATACCATAAATGAGGCATTGGATGAAGAAATGTTCTTCCTTTTGTATGTTTTATTTTATGACCCTTGAATCTCCTGCCGAATACAGTGGTGCCTCACATAAAGAGCTTAATTTGTTCCGGAGGTATGCTCTTTAAGTGAAGCAGATTTTCCTATAGGAAATAATGGAAACTCAGACGATTGGTTCCACAACCCCCTAAATATTCATATAAAAATATTAACTGGATGTAAAAATGATGACAGAACACTGTAATTAAATTCAAAATATGCATTCAGTGTGCATGATCCTATGAAGTCTACTTAGGCTGAAATCCTAAAGACACTTTCCTGGGAGAAAGCCCCATTTAACACAGTGGGGCTTACTTCTGAGTAGACATGGTTAGGAGGCTGCAAAGACACTTTCCTGGGAGGCTTATCTGGGCTGTGACTGGAGGTTCAAGGTGGCTGGTGGGGACACTTGGGGGCAGTTAGGGGCAACTGCCTTTGGCACCCCCAGGCAGTTGCTTCATTTATCAGTTAAATGAATTAGAGCATGTGCTTAAAATTTTCCCCATTGGTCTCTGTACACTGCTTGTAACTGACTCAGGTCTGCAGACATCTGCCAGTGTGTGTGCTGGGATACGTCTCTTCAGCTGTTTCCTTTTGATGTTCAAATGTTGCAGGTTTTCTGCCATAATATATGTATGAGAGCTCGTTAAAAATGTGTGTACAATTTCAGTCAACCTGTATCTGTATATTACTTTTAGCAAAAGTGGTTCACAAAGTGGTTCTCATAGCTAAGGGCAAAATCCAGAGTAACTACGGGGAGTACTTGTTGTGGTGTAAGAACAATTTACTCTGGATTGCAATATGGATTTCTCATACATTTTCACTAGGTGGTGCCATAACTACGGGTGCACGTAATGTCTCTTATGTGCTCCCGTAGTTACTCTGGATTGTAGGGTAAATCAATCAATCTGTGTTTCCATGTTTACAAAGGACTTAGAATCTGAAATAGGTAAGAGAGTCTTGCAACAGCCCTTGGAAAAGACATTATGCAAGAGTAAAGGGTGACTATCTTCCGGCTAAACATTAGAAGACACTACTTTAACAGTTATCTCTTTGATTATGTTCTTGGCCGTCATGCAATTCAGGTACTTGTTTTCTTAATGATTCCCTACATGCTTTCTTAATGATTTCTTAATGATTCTTTTCCACTTCCACAGTATTTTAAAAGCCGCTTGGAGGAACCCCATAATATATCTCATGCTAACAGTCACATTGGTGGAAATGTCACAAAGAGTGATAAACCTACAAACCTACAGTCCATATTTCCCAGTGTGATGACACTTTGTGCCATGTTGCCTCTACTCATCTTCTCTTGCCTCAACTCCTTTCTCCATCAAAGGTGAGATCTTCACAGTTACATCTGTCCAGCAAAGGGAAACCCATAGTTCTTCCTGGGTAGACACTATTGCCTTCTAGCCTAGTCTTTCCCACTAGGATGGTAGCATCCAGATCAGCCGTTATTGTTCTATGCCACTGACAAACGGTTTTTGCGTATCTGCAAAGGAAAATCCTGTCTTAGTCTAATTAAAGCTGATAAAGCTCATTGGTTGACATATTCATTTCAGGAAGATTACAGGCTTCATTGTGCTTTTAAAATGGAAAGGAAGCAAGTTTCCTAAATTTGGTTAGATTTCCCCAGCCTGAAAATGACCCATTCCTTCCCATGAATATTTTCTTGGTTAAGCTTTTAATGCTCTAGTGGAGTGATTTTCAGCCAGTGTGCCGTGGCACAGTGGTGTGCCATGGATAATCCTCAGGTGTGCCACGGGAATTTGGGGATTGATATTAATAGGAAAATAGAGTGATTTGAACAGTCTGGTGTGCCTTGTTAATGGTAAAAACAATTCATGGTGTGACTTGACAATTTCAGTGCCTTGTTAAGTGTGGCATGAGATGAAAAAGGTTGAAAATCAGTGCTCTAGTGATTTTCTTTTTTGTCCTTTTCCGATTGTTAGGATCTCTCAGCAAGTACGGATTCTGGGCAGTCTGATTGCCATCTTTTTGGTCTTCATGATAACATCTGTTTTAGTCAAGGTGTTTGTGGAACCGTTGCCTTTCTTCATAATTACCATGATCAAGATAGTCCTCATCAATTGTAAGTGAAGTTCAGTTATATGGTGGTGTGCATTGGAGGCATGTATATAGTCTTCATTTTATATCTCCCACAAAATCTTTGGACAGCATTATAAGTCTTAGCAACTTTTAGTATTTGCCCAGGAAGGTGGAGGTTGCCCAGGACTGTAAGTGCCAGGATTCACAGCTACTCCTCTCCTAGCAGGAGTTGTTTCTGCGGAGGCACTGATGGTTTTCCATGAAATGACACTCCACACTCACTCTCCTGTCCCTCAGCCCTAAATGGAGGCCAAAAGCTTCTGCTTCAGACTCACCTGCCTTTTCTTTCAACAGCTTTTGGTGCCATTCTTCAAGGTAGCCTCTTTGGATTGGCAGGTCTCCTGCCTGCCAGTTACACCACACCAGTCATGAGTGGACAAGGCCTTGCAGGAACGTTTGCAGCTCTAGCCATGATCTGTGCTATTGCCAGTAAGTAATTTCCTCTTTCCATGTAGCATTGCTATACAATCACCTGCTTCTTTCCTTTTTAATAGGGTAATCTTGGTCATATAGTATTTGGGAAATGAAGGTCAGATCATAAGAAACCTATATTGTTCATTGTGACAAAAAAGAAAATGCTACTAATGAACCTTCTCTGGGGCCTGGCTGTTCCTGTACCTAACGTCCCTAAACTTCTCTGCAAAACTGACGACAACATCAGAATTGTTGGTTCTCAGTCGTCCACAGTAGTATTGTTTATTCTGGGTGTTAGTTTTGATTGGTTTTGTGCAACTGATTGGGACTGGTTCCTTCCGATTCTATGGAGAGGGAATTTCAAGTGTCTAGGGAGGGGCTGCAACTGTCTACAATCTAGCTTAAGCATGAGATGGAGTAACTGCTTCTCTTTAAATCTGCTTCAGGTGGTTCTGCACTGTCAGAAAGTGCCTTTGGTTACTTCATCACAGCCTGTATCACAATTCTGCTGGCCATTGGCTCCTATATTATGTTACCTCGTCTGGTAAGCAGCTTCTTGTCTCTGAGGTTTGTGGCAGTGCTGGGCTAGGGAGGCCAAGTTCTATATTAACCCAGTTAAGCCATTAGTATGCTCAGTTCAGAACAGTTTGTCCAATATTCCCCCCTCCTTTCATAATTTCCACTCTGACACAAGTTTCATGCTCTGATCTCTTCATAGGACTTCTTCCGTTACTACTCTATGAAGGACAAGACAGAGTATCGGACCCATGGGAACCACTCTGAGTTGGAAACCAAGGTGGATCTTATCAAGAAAGGTAAACAAAAAGGTTGGAAGAGAATATGGAGGAATGGAGCTTTGGGTTGTGCAGCTTATTCAGTGATTAGTGAAGCCCCCGGAAGTACATTGTGGCAGTCAAAAGTCAAAGTGTAGATAGAATAAGAAATTGTTGTTTTTCAAATAAAGTTATATCGTCTTACATTTTTTTTTCTTCCTGCAGATGACCGCAATGGTGTAGAACCCAATCCTGTAAATGGGACCACTCACACATCAAACCATGAATCCTCAGTCTTTATTATCTTCAAAAAGGTATTTCAGAAGGGTATTGTGCTTTGGGAGAGAGTGGGAGGAATTCCCAATCCAAGTGTTTTTCCTGAAGTGTTGGAAGCTCCTTGATCTGCTGTGTCTTGATGAGGACATGCTCTGTTCTCTGCTATCCCCAGATCTGGATAATGGCTATGTCTGTCTGCTTAGTTTTTGCTGTCACGATCGGTGTCTTTCCAGCTGTCACCGTTGAAGTTAAATCAACTATAGCAAAAGGCACAGTCTGGAAAGGTATGTGAATCTGTACTCTACTCAATGGTGGTTAGCCAAAATTAATACCACCCAGACTTGGGAGTCATGGACTTGCATAGCTTTATTTTGATTATACACTGCACTTATCTTCTTCTCTTTCTTTGGGAGTTTCAAAGCAGCTGACATGGTGAATGTCAAGTAGCCGCCTATCCAAAAACTGATTTAATAACCTGCTTAATTTGAACACTATGTGGATTCACTTGGAACTCCTAGGCTGTGAGCAATAGACTTGCCATGAAGGGATATATAGGAGTAGGAGGAGATTAAAGGGGGGCTGGATGGACTCATTCTAAGGAGCTGTAGCATCTGCAAAGGAGGATTGTTTGCAAAAAGAAGAGTATTTAGGAGACTGTTGGATCAGTTATGAGACAATTTTCCAAATCTTCTTATGAGACAGTTTTCCAAATCTTGTTTAGACAAAATATGTACCTTTTCCTTTTGCTTTTTTCCATATCCATCCACATTTTGTTTACATCATGCATGGAAAATATGGCGAAACTCTAGGAAAATATAATGGGATTCTTATTTGAAGGCGGAAAGGAAATCCCATTGTAATCAGTATGTACATGTGATCAATAAGTATCACGACTGGTGCCATAGTAAAGGAGCTAAAATATACAGAGTGAAGCCACTTGACACAGATTGACCTTGACCCCAACAGTGCATGCACACTAGGTTTTAATGTCCTAGCTCACATCCTCTCTTTACAGCAGTGCTTTGAAGGAACATGTGTAGCATGTGGTCGTCGCATTGACCATGACAGAGAAAGTTGAGCAGAGAATCTGCATCAAATTTTGCCAAAAGTTTGGCAATACCTGTGCAGAGACCTACACAAAGTTGCAGAAAGTGTATGGAGAGGAGGATATGAGCTGCACATGAGTGTATAAGTAGTTCAGAGGTTTCCAAGATGGTTTCCAAGATGGTTTCCAAGTAGTTCAGATGTTTCCAAGAGGTTTCCAAAATGTTGACAGTGACGAACGTTCTGGGAGACCCACAACCGGCAGAACAGAGAAAAACATCGCAGATATGTATGCAGCTGTGAGGGGAAATTGTCGAATCACCACCTGTGAGTTATTGGAGGATGTGCAGATTAGTTATGATTCTCACTGAAGATTTAAGTATGAGATACTTGTCTGCCAAGTTCGTGCCAAAACTGCTTTCAGCTGACCAAAAAGAATCTCGGGTTTCCGTTGCGCAAGAACTCCTTGATTGTGTCAAGAATTATGAAAACTTTTGAAAACAGTCACAATGGGTGATGAATCATGGGTCTATGGCTATGACCCTGAAACCAAGGCTCAGTCTTCGCAGTGGAAGACCCCAACCTCTCAGAGACCAAAGAAAGCACAAATGAATTGAAGCAATGTGAAGATACTGTTGACTGCTTTCTTTAACTACAAGGGGATTGTTCATCATGAGTATGCTCCACAATAAACAAGGTGTACTACTGTGACCTGTTGCAGTGTTAGCGAGATGCTATTTGCCAGAAAAGGCCAGAATTGCATGTGTATGGTGAGTGTCAATTGCACCATGACAACACACCTGCCCATTCAGCGCAGCTTGAGCAGCAGTTTTTGGCCAAGCACAACATCCCCCAGGTCCAACAGCCACCGTATTCCCCAGATCTCGCCCCTTGCAACTTTTTTCCTCTTTCCAAAAATCAAATCCCACTTAAAAGGACAAAGATTTCATAACGTTGAAGAAATCCAAGTGAATGCAATGAAGCAGCTGCTGATTATCCTAGAAAACGAGTTCCAGGAATGCTTCCATCAATGGAAACAACTCTGGATAAAGTGTGTGGCTTCTGAAGGGGACTACTTTGAAAGAGATTAAATGCCAAATGATTACATGTTGTAGTTTTCTTTTTATAACACCAGTCCCTGATACTTATTGATCACAACTCGTATGATAGAAAGTTTTTGCAGTGTGGCTTTGCTAATGAAGTATGTATTTTAAAATAAGGCAGATCAAAGTAAGTTCTTCAATCACCTAGTCCTGCATGCAATATATTATTTGTATGCAGGATCTTCCAGCATGCTCTCCCTTCCCCAACTTGCTAGTTCCATGTGCTGGAAAACCACCCCCATGCTTTTTTTCACAGTTAGGTACAAGCATAGACCATATCCTGGTTTTAGACTAAACTTGTTCTTTTTGGAATCGTCGTGCTATATTTTTGAAGAAGATGAGGAGATCAGGGTTTTCGTTCTACTCAGATAGCCTTTACGTTGCTCAGTTGACTATGAATGGGTAATGAGACATGCTGATACTGACTGTTCTCCTTTTTTCTCCTCTCAGACCAGTATTTCATCCCAGTCTCCTGTTTCCTGATGTTTAATGTCTTTGACTGGATAGGACGGAGTCTTACGGCTGTCTGTATGTGGGTGAGTTTGGTGCTCTAAAGCACTTGTGAGAGTCCTCCTTTGGAAACAGAATGTTAGACTGAACAGACCTTAAGTTCAGAGGTTAGAGAGAGCATCAAGACAGCAGAAACCTAAATGGTGTGATTAACACAGGGCAGCAGGATACAGACACAAAGAAAGAGTGCCAAGTAGGTATTAAGTGGGAAGGCCCCTGGCAAGGAACATGGACCTCTGGGGACCATGTGTTGTATGGGAACAAAAGAGGGTGGAGAGAGAGAAAACTTCCAAATAGGAAAGGAAAGAGGAGAGAGTTGAGATTTGGTTAACCAAAGACATCAGGAAGGAAGAAGAAATGCAAAGGTGGGCACACTTGAAGATAACTCATTATTTTGCTTGGCCCAAGTAATATAGCCCTCTGTGTTTTTTCTTGATCTTTGTGGCTTGGATGAAGACACTAGGCCATTTAAAGACTCTGAGTAAATAAGCCCACGCTATTTCATAAATAGCCTGGTACAGAACAGTTAGCATAGAAAGGGCTTGAGCATTCAGCACACATATGGGCTCATGACAGCAGGTATAGAAATCACCAAGAAAACCTTCTTTTAGAAAGAAATATGTTTCTTTCTGGCCTTACTGTGAAACACGAACCTATAAGAGCCATTCCAGCCCTTGCAGCAGCCCTAATCTTTCTGCTTACTCTCTCCCCTCCTTCATTTTCCCACTTAGCATAGCTGAGTCTGTTTTGAGTTAATGTTTTGAGTCAATATCCAGCTATGTGAGTTCCTGTCAATAAACCCCTCAGCAGGAAACCAAAACTGGCTCCCCTTTCTGCCTCTCTTTGACTGGCTATGTTGTCTGCTCTGATTTAGCCAACCTTCTGAGCCATATCCCAAGCCGAGGAATGAACTCACAGAAGAATGTTTCCAAAACAGCTTTGTGGAAAGTTTGATGCCACAGGCTGTATGTGGTTTGAGCCTGATGCACCATCCGGACCCCTCCTTTCCTCCACTAAATCCATTTTCCTTCTACCTCCTCACTTCACAAGCTGTCATCTGGTTTTGTTGTGCATCATAGTCTGGCCAGCCAAGTGGAGGGCATGAAGGTTGCTTATTTTTTTATGGCCAAGTATAAACCCATTCAGTGTTCTCTGTTCTTGCAAGGGACCACAGCTTATTTGGCAATCAAAACCCAGCTCAGTTCTCTTGTCCTTAGCAAGACCATAGATATGTTGTTGCCAGTTTTGGGGGCATGTTTTCTTTTGGGACTTATATATGTATGATTTTCCAATCTTCGTGGGAAGAAGTGTGTGAGGATAGGGAACGCTGTATATCTAGATGTCCCTTGTGATCTGAGCAGCTCCACTCACCAAATGGCTGTGATTGCAGGATGTTGCCAAGCTGTCTTGGCTGACAGGCTCAGTTGAGTGGATGTAGGAAGCCCAAGATTGTATGCAAAGAACAAACTGTTCTACAATATGCAATTTGAGCCAAATATGAAAGGCAATTCAGAAAGACAGGAACAAGCCATTTTGAAAGGTTATGTATGTCTGCATGACAGGAAAACACAATTTGAAAAATTCTGCAATCTCAAGCACTTTGGAACAAAGGGATGGATTCATGTTACATGTACTTTAGTGTTGCTAGAGGAGGACTCTCATTTGGTGCTAGAGAAGTATTCACATAACAGATATCTTCAGGTGTATGGTGGAGAAGAGGAGCATTTGCAGTACTATTAGTGAGTGTTAGCTTACCAAATATCTGAATTGACTTTCAGTTCATACATTTGAGCCAGGCTTGCAGAATTTGTTAATGGTGAGCTGAGTATTAACCATTTGGGGGCATCCAGTGGTGGGCTTCAGGGGGTTCTCACAGGTTCTATAGAATCCTTTGCTAATGAGCGCCTGGTTCTGAGAACTGGGTACTAATGGGACATAGAACCTGTTGTTAATTTAGGTTATTAGGACATAGAACCTGTTGTTAATTTATTTGAATCCCACCACTGGGGCAATCTTGAATCTTCCCTCCTGCATGGGATGTCAAAAGTGGAGATTATCAACCATCTTCCAGGACCAGTGCATTGCCCAAAGAGTGGCAGCAAATGGTGCACAAACATAATCTAACACCTTTCCAGCAAATAAAATGCGTAGCTGTTTCTGCGTACCAGTGTCTGTGTTCGCTTGCCTTTTGAAAGATTGTCATAATCACCTTAGGTAGAATGCCTTGTTTGGGCTTCTCCTCACAAGGGGTTTGAAGCCATTTCTTTCAAATACACTGAAGTTCCCTAAAACCTGACTTCTGAACTCTTTATGCCTTGGCCAAATTCTACCTTAATGCCTAGACACTTGTAAATAGAGAATCACTTGACAATAAATTAATGTCATAAAAGAAAATTGAGTTGGAATGCACGTCTGAGGGTGCATTATGGGGTGTGGAAAAACCAGGCTGGATGCATTGGAAAGAAACGTGCAGCAAAAAGTAATATTTAGAACATTATGGGGAAAATTGTATATAGCAGACTGGGTCCATGGGAAAATCCAATCCTAGTAATGTCTTAAAGCTTTTAGGGCACAAAATAGTGAGAATTTCTTTAGTATCAAACTATTCTTTAAAGTAAAAAATTTGAGAGCTCCCTTCATTAAAAATTAGTGAATTTTTGAAATGCATTTTCCCATACCCTCAGGCAAGCAGGAAGAAGAATATGTCTTGAGTGAGCAGAGAAGCTGTTGTAGCTTCCTGTTCTGGGCTGGTCACTTGTTAATGGTTTTTCCCATCCATTTCTACAGCCTGGAAAAGACAGCTGTCTACTACCATTCTTGGTGGTTATGCGTGTGGTCTTCATTCCCCTCTTCATGTTGTGCAATGTTATGCCTCGAGAGAACTTGCCAGTTATCTTTGCCCATGATGCCTGGTACATTGTCTTCATGATCTTCTTTGCCATCTCCAATGGTTACCTGGCCAGTCTCTGTATGTGTTTTGGACCCAAGTAAGTATCAGTTGAGAAGTGAGGATTTAGTAAATGTTCAGCTTGAACCCTACCCAACACCTGCTTCTCCTGAGCCATGATGATTGTTTGAGTACTGAGCTGGCTGGCAAACAGTAGCCTCAGTCGTGTCTGGCAGGGACCTCCTGGGCGATGGACTGATATTGGTCCATGGCCTGTTACAGACCAGCCCGCACAGCCTCTGGGGTGGAGCAGCCCGGGCAAATCCTCCCAGCCAGCTCTCCCAGCCAGCCTGGGCAAGTCCACCTTCTCCTCAGAAGGCTGCATGCATCCTGCAGCTGCTTGCCTGAGTTTAGGAGCAAGTGGAGAGGGGTGGAGAAGAAGCCACAAGCTATGGCGTCTGGAATGTGGCTGGTCATGCAGGTGTGCAGCAGGCCTAAGCATCTTTCCTGTCAGGAGTGCCCAGTCCTGCAGCAGCAAGTGGAGAAAAAGCCTGTCCACTCACTGCACTCCAAAGCAGCATATAGGGCTTGGCCACTCAGACTGCCAGTGATGGTCCTGATGGGGGAGCCCTATGTGGAAGTAATCCAGAGATTTGTTTTGCTATTCTTCTCTTACTTCCTGGGGAGTAAATTCCGTTGACTCTTATGGGGCTTACCTCTGAGAAGACACACAGGGTATTAGGCTCTGAGGCTGGAGAAGGACTAAGAACTGGGTAAGCAGAAGAATGGTGTTATTTCATCCATTTTGAGCTACCTTGCACTAACTCCAAGCAGTACTAAGTCTAGCCCTAGCCCAGTAAGATATTATCTACACTGATTGGCAAGTGTCCAATTCCTGTGCCTGAGGTCATTTTCAGTGCCTCCAGCTATGGTTTCGAAGGCTGTCTTAATCAGAAGTAAACATGAGACTGCTTGTAAAGTGTATATTGCTGTCTTTGGCCCCTTTTTAGTAGTATGCTACAGGGCCACGGCTGACATCTTTTGGATTGGAATATCCAGATTTGTATTATGCTATTACATGTGTGGGGCTGCAGTTGGCTTAATGGTTAAAGGCACTGTGCCAGTCAATCTGAAGATCTGCAAGTTCGAGATCTGAGTACTGCAAGACTGCGTAAGCGCCCATCCTTAGCTCAGCTCCTGGTAACCTACCAGTTCAAAAGCATGCAAATGCAGTAGTTAACTGGTACTACCTCAGTGGGAAGGTAATAGCGTGCATGTAATGGTTGTGCGCGTGTGGGCCAGAGGTGTCTTCGGGCAGCACTGGCAACATGGCTCCAGAAACGGGAATGAGCACTGCTCCCTAGAGTTGGTCATGACTAGCAGTGTAACCTGCAGGGGACAACTTTACTTTTACCACATGTGTGCCATTAGCTTGTACAAGGGACTGTCGCCGCAGGGGATGCAGGGGACAGATGATGCTTCTGAACTAAACTGGCCTTTTTTTGCCCCTTTCCCTAGGAAAGTGCTACCCCATGAAGCAGAGACTGCCGGAGCCATCATGGCATTCTTCCTCTCACTGGGCCTGGCCTTAGGAGCTGTCCTCTCCTTCCCATTCAGACAGATGATCTAAGGAAGATGCCCCAAATGCTGTGTGGACAGAGAATTTGCACTGTCATTTCAGACTGTAATACCATCGAAGAGGATTTCACTCCAGCTGCAGAAACAGTCATATACATATATTTTGCATAGTTCCACATTTTTATCAGTTCACCTTTCCTCCCATCATAGCAGGCTTCTTCTACTTGGAGCCTGCAAACTCATTTACCATGTGTGCTAAGCACGATCTGCTTCCTACAACTTTTTACATTGCAGCTTTCTCTACTACCATGCAAACAGGGATTTTCTCTGGCTACTCACCAGTGTTGCCTCATTTCCAGCCCAACCATTTGTGGACCCAAGAAGTAGCCATTTTAACATTGGAAGGAATTTCCTACACTATGGCAATGCCGCTGGAAGGTGCCAAAGCCATTGAATGATACCGCCAGAGCTCTATTCTGCCATGCCCTACCTCACTGCAGTGTTCTTGTGTTTCCTTCTACATATCTGCTTATTGAAGAAGACAGCTGTAGAGGCAGGTCTCTGTGTTTGTGATGGACAACATTGCTCTAGTCATCCTGCTCTTTGGTGGTTTTCACCCTCTTAGCCACTGAATTGCTCCCCACTACCTTGTAAATATATATACATCCATGTACAGTTGATATTTTATATACAGATTGAACCTGCCCCAACAATTCTCCCTCATGCTTTATAGTTTTTACAAATATCTATATGCTGTGTGAGTAGGTACCAGTAGTAGAGATTCAGAGGTGCTGTCCCAGAAAATGCTATGCACTTCTTCCCACAAGGCTTGGCTTCATTCCTGCTTACCCTGAGCAAAGTACCAGGACAGCTGCAATCACTTTTCAGCTTGTTTTCAATCTCAGGTTTTCAGTTATTTTGCTTTGAATTCTTGTGAGAGGGAAGCCACAATAATCATTTTTTTAATGAAAACAAGCTTGTTGTCCCCTTGTAGTCCTGTATTATAGACAAGATGACAAACTGAGGACTTTTAAAAGTGCCTGGAACCTTATTTGTGAGAGTCAGCATAAGAAAGAATATGGGATGCTAAAGTTTTAAAGTATGCATTGTTGCTTTTTATGAAGACCAATTTCAGAGGAGATATGGCAAGACTGGTTGGTTGCACTGTGATCAGCACTTCGACAAGAACAGCACTGCTAGAAAAGAGTTAATGGTGCATTAAAACATTGATGAGTTGGAATCACTGAATCAAACAAGGGACTGTAACATATTTGGAGGTTTGTAAAAACTTGGAACAAGAGGCATCAAAACCATTTAAGCATTTGGAAGCCAACACAGATCTTGGGGGTGCCTGCTGTTACTACTTCACCTAATAGGAAGGGGGTGATGGCAGTCTGAGAATTTGCAACAGCAGAGAGTTTCTAAATTCTCCCTAGCCCCTCCAAAAACCTGTTTTATTTAACAAAAGCAATTGCTGACCTAGAACCTCTGATGGGGAAGAAAGAAGTGGTACAGTGGATGGAGTAGGGATTAAGCACATGCAAGCTACAGTGGCGCCTCACGTAACAAAACGCCTCACATAAAGTATTTCCACGTAACAAACAAATTTCTGTAGGATTCTGCTTCATGTAACGAAACACTCGTTGGCAGTTGGGGCAGACATGCTCTCCGGCAGACATGCTCTCTCGGCTCTCCTGATGCCTTTTAAAAAGCGTCAGGGCTGCCTAGCGCACCTGCCCATAGCAAAAGCAACACTTCTGCACTGTTCCTCCTGTGGCCAGTCATCAGCTGGGCAGAGGGAGAGAACAGCAGTGGAGAAGAGGGAAGCAGCTCAGGGCTAGCCAGAATGGAGCAGGGGAGAAAGGCTCAGGATGAAGAGAAGGAGAAAATGGGGAGACACTTTCAAACTCTTGGATTGCAGCCTTCTGCCCATGTCTACCCAGAAGTAAGCTCCATTGTGTTAAATGGCTCTTCCAGGAAAGTGTCTGATTGCAGCCTCCTAACCATATCTACCCAGAAGTATGCCCCATTGTGTTAAATGGGGCTTACTCTCAGGAAAGCGTCTTTAGGATTGCAGCCTAAGTAGACTTCATAGGATCATGTGCACTGAATGCATGTTTTGAATTCAATTAGTGTTTTGTCATCATTTTTACATCCAGTTAATATTTTTATATGAATATTTTGGGGGTTGTGGAACCAGTCGTCTGAGTTGCCATTATTTCCTATGGGAAAATCCACTTCACATAAAGAACATTTCACATAACAAACATGCCTCCGGAACGAATTAAATTTGTTATGTGAGGTGCCACTATACTATAAATCATTTAAAAAAATCATTAAATCTATAAACCATTTAAAAAAAGATCTATGTACACCATAAGCCAAAAGTCTTTCAGATCCCAATCTGTTGATCATAGTTGTATGCTCTTCAATACCAAGATGAAGTTGGACTGCCACCTACAGTCCTTGGTTATGTATTGCAGGCCTAGTAATGCTACTAAGGCCAGACAACTCTACAGAATAATGATGTGCCAAGGCAAAGATACAGTGTTTGCAATTTCAGCTACCAAGTATTTACTTCATAGTAAAACATTACTATTATCAGGTTCTGGGTTGTTGGTTTGTTCTCCAGGTCTGGACAAGAAAGGGTATCAAGTACTGCATGGAGTAGTTCTGTTATGGCTGCAAACATTTCATCCTAATGTTATCGAAGGAAGCCAATAGAACTTGCATAGCCTGCTGGGTTGGCCTTGTTCCCTTTCTTTGTGAAGAAAACTGGTTTAGGAACATGTTCACATGGTTCTGTCTCTTCAAAATAGCCAAGGGGAATAAAATATGTGACAGGTACACTCACAGGCCACAAGGTGCTTCCTGTGCTCACAATTTTTTAACCAATTATCTCGGAGGGATCTCTATGAGATGGTTATGGGACAATGTTTTATTCCAGCTAGCTGGGTAAAGTAGCTTTTGGTTACTTCCAGTATGTCTTTATTGATTATTCTTCCATCTTTGTACCAGTACTTATCACCTTTTTTAAAAAAAAAAATTCATGCATATTTCAAATTTTCAACAGTCCCTGTCCACATAGACATGAAAAGACTAAAGAGACAAGTTGGTGCATATATTTCCCCCTAATTTGATATGCAGCATGAAATAAATTCAAGTACCAACCCTATAGAGAGAAATGTAAATGCAAAACACACTTTTATAAATGCAAAATATGTACAGGAGCACATAGGAAGTAATCCTTCAGTGTTGTGGGGTATTCTGAGTAAGCAAAGACACCTGCACAGTGGCAGGAATAAAGTATCATGTAAGGAGGGACAATGGGCTGTGGGTGGTGCAGGCAGTTAAGACGCTGTGCCTGTTAACCAGCAGGCCAGGGTTAGAGACCGAGGTTGGCCCCACAAGACAGGGTGAGCTCCTGTCCTTAGCCCAGCTCTGCGATGCCAGCTGGATCCAATTGTATTGGCTCTGCTTTTCCATTGGACTAATTCAGTGGCGTGGAGAGGGGGGATTTGCTGGTTGGGTAACAGCCTGTCCTCCATAACAATCCAACCCAGGCTTTCATGCTTCACATGCAGCATATGCAGCACCGAGCACGATACCATAGTCTTTCAAGACTGACGGAGGCCTGCTTTTTTTAAGGAGGGACACCAGCTAACAGCCATTGCTTTAGTGGCAGCACTACTTCCTCACAGGTATTTGGTTGCAATACCCTAACAAAGCCTGGCAGAGCTTTGGTTTCATGTTGCAGGGCCTGGCAATGTCATTGCTGACTGCTCTGAAGTGGTTCCTGAACATCTCTTATTATGGCTCTGCACATGAAGAGGTGGAGATTAGCGGGAACTCTAGCAGCTATCTGCAACAAAAAGATCTAGGAACACTACATACTTAATAGATCCCTCAAGGGGAATGTTTTGATCAATTTGCTCAATACAGTGCCACACAGAACAATCTACAGTTTTTATATACCGCTTTTCAAAGTTCACAAAGCAGTTTACAAAGAAAATGAAAAAATAATAGCTAGTGGCCTGTCCCAAAAGGGCTCACAATCTAAAATGCAAAAAAGAACACCAGCAAAAGCACTTGAACAGACATTGCTGGAGTGTGTAGGGCCAGCTACTCTCCCTCTGCTAAATAAAGGAGGAGCACCCACTTGAAAGAGTGCCTCTTACCCAGTTATCAGGGGTCATATTAAGGGGCTAATTATTGCCAGAGTTTGGAGTTCAACCCGTCTCCTACTATCCAAAGGATCCTGAGAGATAATATTTTAATGGGGATAGTTAAAGGTCCCTGGCAGGTTGTCCTGCCAGCCATGACTGGCTGCAGGTTGCTATATAGGCATCAGCTGCAGCTGTTAGGTGCAGCGTTCTTCCCCAATTCAAAGTTGAGAGCCAGCGCTGTCCAAAGACACCTATGTGGTTACATGGCCATGACTGGATGGAATGCTGTTTACTTTCCCACCAAGGTGGTACCTAGAATCATAGGATCCTAGAGTTGGAAGGGACCTAGTAGGTCATATAGTCCAATCCCCTGCCTGCAGCATGAAATCCTCCTAGACTAGAGCATCTCCAACAGGTGCTCATCGAGCCTCTGTTTGAAGATCCCCAGAGAGGGAGATAAATTTATCTACTTGTATTTCCATGCTTTCAAACTGCTAGGCTGGCAGAAGCTGGGTTAGGGACAGGAGCTCACTCCATCTTGTAGCTTCCCAGGCTTGAACCTCAGCATGTCGGATGACAGACATGGTGTCTTAACCAGCTGAGCCACTACAGTACTAATGGGAATATTATTTTTTTTAAAAAAATTATTGACTATTTCTCCACTTATAACAATTGCGAACAAGTGGCCTTACAATTCAAAATATATAAGGACTGTAAAGAATGACAGCCAGCAAGATGGCTCTGACTCTCAATGGAGAGTGCATCCTATTACTGCATCCCATTACTCCCAATATGTCTAGATAATCAAAATAGAACATTTGAATATCCTGAAATCTTAATATTGCACAACAGCATGTCAGGTTCACGTGTTCAACCTGTCATGTACCACATCATTTTTTAAACCTGCACCCTGAAGAGATTAAGCATCTTCCCACTGAACTGTTGTGATGCAAGGCATAGGACAAAAACTGGGACAGACCTGGTTCTCTGGAAAATATGGCAACCCTATGTGCAACAGTCTTTTTTTAAAAAAGGTTTTCATCCCAATTCTATTCACTAGTGCAGTGGGACCATAGAACATGTATCTAGTGGGCATTTCAGCGGCCTTCTTGGGGTAGAGCCTGGGGTAGAGATTTTGTATCCTTACCCCATTATGAGCCCCAGCATGCCCAATGGTGCTAATCAGCAGTGGATACACAGGTCATTTGGCATCTCCCATTGGAAGTGGGTATGTCCCTTTCCCAAGCAACCAGTTCCTCCTCATCAGTTGCAGCTGACCTCCTCCTTTGCCATCCCTCCCATGATTCGAGAGGCAGCTGTTCTTCCATGTCTACTCAGAAGAAAGCCTCATTATAGTCAATGGGCCTTACTCCCAAGAAAGTGTGGGTACAGGCCCATTTTAGTATGCATGGCTGCTCAGAAGCCAGTCCTATTCTAGTCAATGAGGCCTCAGAGCCACATTGCAGCCTTAGTCTCCTCATATGTGTGCCAGCTCAGAAGAAAGTCCCATTCTAGTCAATGGGCCTTACTCCCAGGAAAGTGTGGATGAGATTGCAGCCTTAGAGCTCCAGTCCATCCTATGCGTGGCTACGCATGAGTGAGTCCCATGACAGCCAATGGGGGTTCCACCCAGGAAAGTGAGGATAGGATTAGCAGCCTCAGAGTCCCATCCTATGCGTATCTACTCAGAAGTCAGTCCCATTGGAGTCAATGGTGCTTCCTCCCAGGAAAGTGTGGAGAGGGTGGCAGCCTCAGAGCCCCACCCTATGCAGGTCTACTCAGAAGTAACTCTCATTAGAGTCAATGGGGCTTCCTCCCAGGAAAGTGTGGAAAGGGTGGCAGCCTCAGAGCCCCACCCTATACAAGTCTACTCAGAAGTAACTCTCATTAGAGTCAATGGGGCTTCCTCCCAGGAAAGTGTGGAGAGGGTGGCAGCCTCAGAGCCTCAGCCTATGCAAGTCTACTCAGAAGTAACTCTCATTAGAGTCAATGGGGCTTCCTCCCAGGAAAGTGTGGAAAGGGTGGCAGCCTCAGAGCCCCACCCTATGCAAGTCTACTCAGAAGTAACTCTCATTAGAGTCAATGGGGCTTCCTCCCAGGAAAGTGTGGAGAGGGTGGCAGCCTCAGAGCCTCAGCCTATGCGTGGCTACTCAGAAGTAACTCTCATTAGAGTCAATAGAGCTTCTTCCCAGGAAAGTGTGGAGAGGGTGGCAGCCTCAGAGCCCCAGGTCTACTCAGAAATAGGTCCCATTAGAGTCAATGGGGCTTCCTCCCAGGAAAGTGTGGAGAGGGTGGCAGCCTCAGAGCCTCATCCTACGCGTGTCTCCTCAGAAGGGAGTCCCATTCTAGTCAATGGGGCTTCTTCTCAGGGAGGTGAGTGGAACGGGAGTCAAGGAAGCCGTTGAGGAGCACTCCCTGTGCGGCTGAGGGCGGGAGAGCGGAGGACCGCCCAAGAGCCCCAGGAGGGAAGCGGAAGGACACAGGAGACTCCTCGTGGAGAGCCTCAGCACCGCCATGCTCAGCAAAGAGTCCTACAGAAGGGAAGCCAGGCGGTGCTGCAGAGGGAGTCCCTGCGATGACTCTGGTCACCCCGGGAAGGTACTTGGCCTTGGCCCTGCCCTGGAAAGCAGCAAGAGCCAGTGGAGCCTCTGAGCATGCACAGAAGGCCTTCAGCTGCACTCCCCTCCGTCTCCATGCCCATCCATGGCTGGCTATACAGGGCTGGGGAGAGAGGAGCAGCAGCAGTGCCGCCTCCCGCCCCCTCTTGAGCTTAAGTGGGAAAGAGCTTGGCTGTGGGGCCCACACTGAGCAACACAGCAGCCTTGTTGGAGAGCAGCACAGCCCCTCCCCTTCTTTGCAGGGTGACCACCTGTCCTCTTTTCCAGGACATGTCCTCTTTTTTAGCCTTCAGTGTCCTCCTTTTTCTTGTGATGAGGCAGCATGGAATTCATACATTAGATGAAATAGTATTAAATTTAATAGAGGCTGCAACCCTTAGGATACTTCCTTGGGAGTAAGACCCATTCAACACAATGGGACTTACTTCTGAGTAGACATGCATAGGATTGTGCCCATAGTGTTTTAATTAATAATGACAGTGCAATCCTAAGCAAGTCTGCTCACAAGTACATATGTCCCATTGCATCCCATTACTCCCAAGAAAGCATGTTTAGGATTGTAGCTTTACTCACAGGAAAGTGTGTTTAGGATTGTAGCCTTACAGCACAAGCCTAACCATGTCTACTCAGAAGTAATCCTCATTGTGTTCAATAGGTCTTACTCCCAGGAAAGTGTCTTTAGGATTGCAGCCTTTGCACACAATGAGATTTGTCTCCTACCAATGCTACCTATGAAAATCTCCTACCAATGAAAAATCAATAGATTTAGGCTACATTCCTAGAGACACTTTCCAGGGAGTAAGACCCACTGAACACAATGGGGCTTACATTTGAGTAGACTTGGTTAGGACTGTGTTCTTATTTTGGCATTCATCTAATTCAGGAACACTTTTTTGCCACATAGTTGTATTCTTGAAAACTGTGATTAGGATGTTACCCTTGATAGACATACAGTATTGTGAAATTTCCTACAACCTTTGCTATTAAACATGAAAAAAGCATCTGGGCTCATTCCAAAGAGAACAGATTTATATTTCAACTTGCAAAAAGCGTAGCCGCATTGCAGGAGTAAAATTCCCCCGTACACAATCCCCCCATTGTGCATCAATCCCCCCCACACATCAACACCCCATGCGCATCATCCTCCCATGCTCATCAACCCCGCCCCCCATGCTCATCAACCACCCATGCGCAAATCCCCCATGTGCAACATCCCCCATGTTCATTCCCCCATGCGCGACATCCCCCATGTGCATCAACCCCCCATGCACACCAACTCCCCACGCACATCAACTTTCATGTAATTTAGGGTCACCAGAATCTGGAAAACCGGACAAGGCCCTCCTGAAATTCAGGACACCTAGAAAAATATAGGGTGTGACAAATAAGAGCTAAAACACATATATATTGCCTTTCATGTGATTCATTAAAACATAATTCTTATTATTACATTAAAACTATTATATGTGGATTACTACGTACACTTTATTAATTACAAGAAGGCTCCATGCTGCATGGGCACAAGGAAAAGAAGGACAATGAAGATTTTTTTAGGATGGAAGCCTAAAAAAGAGGATGTGTCCTGGAAAAAGAGAACAGGTAGTCACAATGAGGACTTTTTCCAGGATGCAGGCCAAGAAAAGAGGATGTGTCCTGGAAAAGGAGGATATGTGGTCACAATGGAGATACTTTTGAGGAGGCAGGGCCAGAAAAGAGGACATGTCCTGGAAAAAGAGGACAGGGGTCACAATGGAGATATTTTTGAGGAGGCAAGGACAGAAAAGAGGACATGTCCTGGAAAAAGAGGACAGGGGTCACAGTGAGGACTTTTTCCAGGATACAGGCCAAGAAAAGAGGATGTGTCCTGGAAAAGGAGGATATGTGGTCACAATGGAGATACTTTTGAAGAGGCAGGGCCAGAAAAGAGGACATGTCCTGGAAAAAGAGGACAGGGGTCACAATGGAGATACTTTTGAGGAGGCAAGGACAGAAAAGAGGACATGTCCTGGAAAAAGAGGACGGGGTCACAGTGAGGACTTTTTCCAGGATACAGGCCAAGAAAAGAGGATGTGTCCTGGAAAAGGAGGATATGTGGTCACAATGGAGATACTTTTGAGGAGGCAAGGACAGAAAAGAGGACATGTCCTAGAAAAAGAGGACAGGGGGTCACAATGGAGATACTTTTGAGGAGGCAAGGCCAGAGAAGAGGACATGTCCTGGAAAAAGAGGACAGGGGTCACAGTGAGGACTTTTTCCAGGATATAGGCCAAGAGGACGTGTCCTGGAAAAGGAGGACAAAGGTCACAATGGAGATACTTTTGAGGAGGCAAGGACAGAAAAGAGGACATGTCCTAGAAAAAGAGGACGGGGGTCACAGTGGAGATACTTTTGAGGAGGCAAGGCCAGAAAAGAAGACATGTCCTGGAAAAAGAGGACAGGGGGTTACAATGGAGATACTTTTGAGGAGGCAAGGACAGAAAAGAGGACATGTCCTGGAAAAGGAGGACAGGGGGTCACAATGGAGATACTTTTGAGGAAGCAAGGACAGAAAAGAGGACATGTCCTGGAAAAGGACAGGGGGTCACAATGGAGATACTTTTGAGGAGGCAAGGACAGAAAAGAGGACATGTCCTGGAAAAGGAGGACAGGGGGTCACAATGGAGATACTTTTGAGGAGGCAAGGACAGAAAAGAGGACATGTCCTGGAAAAGGAGGACAGGGGGTCACAATGGAGATACTTTTGAGGAGGCAAGGACAGAAAAGAGGACATGTCCTGGAAAAAGAGGACAGGGGGTCACAATGGAGATACTTTTGAGGAGGCAAGGACAGAAAAGAGGACATGTCCTGGAAAAAGAGGACAGGGGTCACAGTGAGGACTTTTTCCAGGATAAGGCCAAGAAAAGCGGACGTGTCCTGGAAAAGGAGGACGTGGTCACCCTGTCCTGGGCAGTGGCTGCTGGTGTGGCTGAGGCCGCAGCCAGGGGGCGCCCGAGGAGGCTGTGAGGAAGGGCTGAGGGGCCTTCCCTTTTAAGGCGGAGGGAGCTGCGGGCAGCGCGGTTGCTGGCTCGGCCCGTATATAGGGCGGTGAGAGTGGGTGCCGCCTCCTCTCTCTCTCCCGGCTGTGCCGCTCGGTGCTGTGCTGCCAGGACCAAGCCGTGCTCGGGCTCTCCCGCCGTCCACCAGCAGAGTAAGCGGGGCCCTCAGTCGTGGGTGGGCAGACCGAGGCCGTGAAGGCCGCACCTGCTCCCACTTGGGGGCCACGTGAGCCCCGAGGCGGAGAGTGCGGCCTGCACGGGCCTCGCCTCAGCCTCGGGGCCGAGCGTGGGGGGAGAAGGTGCGCCAGGCCTAGTCAGGTCTCTGTGGAGGCGCAGCAGCCACGCCCAGCCCCGACGGTTGGGCCCTCGCGCGCCTCGGCCTGGTGGAGCCTCCCTCCGCCTGGTGGCCATGGCCGCTCCACAGCCCCGCAGTGGCTCCCTCTGAGGAACCCTTGACCCTCCTGGGCCTGCGGAAGGGCAAGATGGTTCCTCCCCACAGCTGCGCTTTGTTCGAGGCCTCTCTCTCCCACACACGCGGAGATGGCTATCTGTGGAACTCCTTGCCACAGGACCATCAAGCATGATGGGAAGCAGGAATGAAGCCCCCACTGGCTGGCATCTGGTATTCAGGGGTGGCTGCCTCTAAAACCAGGACCAGGGTCACCTCCTGTCCTCTTCTTCCAGGACATGTCCTCTTTTTTGGCCTTGTGTCCTGGGAAAAGTCCTCTTTGTGATCACATGCCCCCCTTGTCGGGACATGTCCTCTTTTTTAACCTTTCATCCTCTAAAAAAACTTCATTAACCTCCTTTTCCTTGAGAGTAGGCAGCATGGAGCAGGGTGACCAGATATTAAAACCAAAATGTAGGATACAAAAAAACCTTAAAACATTTGTGTATTGCTTTGGTGTTTAATTTAAATACTTTATTGCTTATTAAATTTAAAACTTGTTAACATGTATGCCATTTACCTGCAACTTCTTAATCACAAGAAGGGTATATGCTGCCCATTTACAAGTAAAAGGGGGACAATGGTTTTCCAGGACACAAGGCTTTAAAAATGGACATGTCCTGGAAAAAGAGGACATATGGTCACCTTGGTGTGGCGTCTTCTTGGAATTCATACTTAATTTATTTAATAATTAATATAGTGCTTAAATTAACCACATGGAAGCAATATGTATGAGTGTTTTTCCTTTGCCACGTCCTACGTTTTTTGTAGGTGTTGTGCATTTTGGTAAGGACCTTGTCCTCTTTTGCAGATATGACTTCTAATCATCCTGACCAGAGTTAAGATTGGATCAGTCCTGAATCTGAAATGTTAACTGTATATGATGATCCTTTGTGCAGAGTCTGATAGCCCTGCTGTTTGGCCATGTGCTCATTGAGTGTAGCTTCCTGTTTCTCTTCCCAGCACATGCCTCAAGGAGTACTCAAGACAAGCTCCGGTTGCCACTCCTGCATCTGGCATTCAGCGTAGGCTCCCTTTAAAAAGACCTATTTCAGCCTGCATTAATTCAAAATTTTAAATGTTAACTTTATATAATCCATTGGGCAGAGTTGTAGGGAGATTTTGATGAAATATTTACCCAGCATGTTAGCGGTCTGGAACGCCTTGCCACTGGAAGTGGTGATGGTACCCTAGATTTACCTTTTAAAGGGTTTGGGCAAATTACTGGAGGAAAAGTTCACCACAGGTAACAAGCCATGATGTATAGGTGCAGTCTCCCCTGGTTTTGTAATAGGCTGCCTCAGACTGCCAGGTAGAGAAGGCATTGGGATGTAGATCTTTTGTATGACCCTTGAGGCATCTGGTTACCCACAATAAGATTCAAGATGCTGAATTAGAAGCTGTTGGCCTGGTCCAGCGAGGCTCATACATAGCCCTTGCTTTGGGAGCTTTGTGAAACACATTTCTGGGATTTCTTCATTTAAATATACTGTATCTCAATCTGGGGCTAGAATTAGTAATCATTGTCTTATATATTATCCTTGTAGAGTTACCCTACAATCCAGAGTAGCTACAGGAGCACATAAGAAACATTACATGCACCTGTAGTTACTGCACCACCTAGTGAAAATCTATGGGAAATACATATTGCAATCCAGAGTAAATTGTTTTTACACCAGAGCAAGGACTCCCCGTACTTATTCTGGATTGCACCCTAAATGTGCAATGTCAGGATATGTTACTGGATAACATGTAAGAAATGCAGGACGCGAATGCATGCAAAACATTTGAAATGCTTAAAATTTCCAAATAGGTGCATGTTAATATTTATTATCTGTAGTTCTGCCGTGAGTCCTCTTTGGTGTGGGAGAGAGGCAACATAAAAATGATTATAAATTCAACAATAATTACTTCAACTATAATTGATGTATCAAGTGTTTTCAAAAACAACATTAAGATGGGGAATTGAGGCAATTGCTCAGTTCTACAAGACATTCTTCTGCAGCCTTCAGCTCCTTCATCCGCGTAATCTTGTGTTAAGGATAGGCATCAGTTATTGTTTTGAGCTGTAGATGAAAAGGTGGCACTTTGCTTGAGGAAACCCGCTGAATCCAGAACTGAATTTTGACTGTAGCTATCTGATATCTAAGTCCATGTTCTGCTTTTTCAGAGTATAATACATGTACGAGTTTAGTATGTGTATACTATATGTACTATATATATATATATATATATATATATATATATATATATATATATATACACACACACACACACACACACACACACACACTAATTAACCAACAGTGTTGTTATATGAACAAGCTTTTAGAGTGCTCAAAATACTGCCATTGCTCACAAACCTGAAAGTATGCTGCCCATCTGATCTGCCATACACCTGAAAGTGCTGGATTCTCTGCTGGCTGGAAATAGCCCCAGTCGACATCAGGCAGGGTCAACTGATGGGCTGGTAACAATCCATGACTCTGCATGATGTAGAGGCTATTTCCAGCCATGGGAGCTGCTAGCATCAAGTCCATAGTAGAGTAGTCTTTCAAGCTTGAAAGCGGTGGAAACAAGATGGGTTTTTTTGAGCACTTTTTGAAGTGGAGAAGCTTCCATGTTGGCAGAACATTAACAACCAAAGATCATTCATATATATGTGATCCATCACTAATCAGAATGCCAGTGACTCTCACCTGGGCATAGATTCTATAATATATAGTTGAGCTAGTGAAGCATAGTGATTAAGGCTGCCATTTTACGTATATATATAGAGAGAGAGAGCGAGAGCGCATAGGAGTGCACGGTAAAAAAAATCAAACATAAAACTAAGGTGGTTAGAGTAATGCTCTAACTTGTGTCACAAGTTAGAGGAATGCTGTGAGAATGCATATGAAGTATCTTGAATTTGCTCTTGTCTTTTTAAAATGCTAGTGCATTATGAATGAGGAAGATATTCACATCTTGAATTGTCTTCCAGATGCCTGAAGAAATCCAGCATGGCGAAGAAGATGTGGAGACCTTTGCCTTCCAGGCAGAGATTGCCCAGCTTATGTCCTTGATAATCAATACCTTCTACTCCAACAAAGAAATATTTCTGCGGGAGATCATTTCCAACGCCTCTGATGTGAGTTGGGTGTTTCTGATTGGGATAGCAGAGGAGAGGAAAAGGATGGTACATGAACAAGAGAAATACTTAGTTTAAATATAGTTACTCTGACAAGTCATTGCGCCACCAAGAGAAAAAGACTGATTTAACTCAAGTTCTCCACTGATCTTCAAGCTGGGGTCTCCAGACTTTTCAGCATGAGGGCCGCATTGTATATCTGACATGTTGTCAATAGCTTGAAAATGAATAATACATGCATGTGTTGAAAGCTTGATTGAATGCAATAAGGGGAGGAGCAGAGCAAATGACAAAATTGACTTGCACATGAAGAGGGGTGACTGGATTTTTTACAAAGCATCAAGCATGTTGATCAAAGCATCAAACATGTATACATATTGATATACTTGAGCTAGGGACTGAGTGCAATCAGAAGCTTTTTTGCGTCTGTATTTGCTCCATATAACTTTAGCATAGATGTTTATATTTCAGGAATTCAGCACCTGTATATATCTCATTCAATCACTGGAGGTGCTGAATGTAATGGAATAATTTCTTTCCATTTGATTGCATTGCATACCTGTAGTACTGAATGTGATATATATACCCTTGTTGGGAAACCTGGAACCACATCTTTGAGCTGTTTATAGTTCAGAGACTATGGGAAATGTCATTGGCCAGTTGAAATTGACCTGCAAGTCCGATGTGGTTCCCAAGCCAGGGTTTGAATATCCTTTTTCTGAACAGAGATATGTACTATTTTGGTAATGTGATAGTAAAACATACTGCTTTTCAATTAAATAGCATTTTTCTGATATTGGAGGAAATGCTCCATTGCTGCTTTCTTGTTCTTATTCTCTCGTATTGCATAACCATTTTGCTTTGCAATCAACGTGCTTTGTTATTAACAAGAAAAGAATCATAGAGACATAAGTAATTTTTTTAAAAAAATAAACCATACACATGGGCACAATAGATGATCCTACAAAATATATGTATCTGAGATCAGGAAATACAAAACATTGCAAAATATATAAATTTGAGATAATGACTTTCCTGCCCGTAGCTCATTCTCTAGCTCAAGTATATCAATATGCATGACCCATAACAATATATAGTATTTGTTGATGTTATACTGCATAAAGTATCTTAGCAGCAAGCAGTTGCCAATATACAATATTTGTTGTGTCATGATGTATGACCTGAAGTGTCTCATGGATAATACCTGCTCTTAGAAAGAGATCTTCCCATGATTCTTTTCTATTTACATTTAAATGCAGCGAAGAGGGGGCTATGCATTCAGTTTTAGAAAGTTATACACGAAGGCTTTGGTGCACATGTATTTGGACTTAATTTTAAATGAGGCTATTTTTAAAATGAGAACCTTAATGATTTTTAAATATTCTAATGCTAAAAATGGTTTTTTGTCCACCCTAGCAGTACTGCATCAAGTGTCTTAGCAACGAGCAGTTACCAAGCAGACATTATTCTGTCTGCTGCTGATAATAACCAACATCAATAATTTATTTTTATCTAATTGGCAAACTCCCATTGAGATGCATGGACTTGATAGCCTTTCAGGTGGCTGATGCAGGGGTGTCAAATTCAATTAGCACAAGGGGCCAAAATCTAAAACACAGTCTTAAGTTGTGGGCTGTTGAGGAACGTGAGTGGAGGAAGAAGGTGCTTTATCTAAGTATAGACCTCATTTGAGATAATCGTGTACATTCTGAAGCTCTCGGGCCACATGAAGAAGTGAGGCAGCCAGATTTGGCCTTCAAGACTTTAAGGCAGTGGTTCTCAAAGTTCTGAGGACCATGGGGAAAAAATTTCCCATGGACCAGGGGAAGAGTTGCTTTATGTCCCCCCAAACAGGACAGTCCCGATTTTGAGGAATTGTGTTCACATACTGGCAAGTCTCACAGAAGCGTCCTGTCCCGATTTTGTGGAAGAAAATTATGGCAACCCTAACCGGGGGGTGGGTGGGAGGTGCACATGTGCAGTTTTGTCCAAAACTGCACATGTGCATCAGCACGGTTGGACCACACATGCCCAGTTTACTCTGGGACTGGGCATCGAAGGGCTCTTGCCTCTCATTGGGGTTCTGGTCCTAGCGTGGCTTGGCAGCCAAGGTGTCGCAGACTGGGTTTTGAGGAACCCCTGCTTTAAGGCATGCTGTCTTTATTGTGGCCTGTTGGGAAGGATGTGTATTGTGCTGATGAATGTCTTCCTTTTCTCCAAAAAGCTTTGTTAAATCAGAACTAGATTCCCATTGAGTTTAGTCCAACATCTCATTTCCAGATACTGTACTGTAGATTCCCAAATAATCCAGTGGTAAGGCATGAAGGCAAAGACTTGCCTTACTGTTTGCTCTCTAGATGTACTGCTAATGAGTTCTGTTTGTCAAATTATGAAAGAAAGGAAAAACTTCCTGTCCACTCTTATACACCTCCACAAGTAAATAAGAATCCATCATGTCTTGGTCTTTTTCTCTCCCCCACCATTAAAGGAATTAAAATGTGTCTCCATTGGGAATGTGCTCCAACTTGTGGGTTATTCTGATGAGTGTTTCCCAACGCTTATTCTTTTTGCAATGGGATGAGAATTTTCTTAATTATTTATCTTTGCAATGTACAGTAAATTGCTTTATGAAGTACTTTATTGAAAAGAAGTCCATAAATATTTATAAATGCATACAGTATTGTAAAGGGATTGTCTCAACACTGTGAACACTTTCATTGAGATATCTAAAATCTCTTTCCTGGCTAGTTACCAATTCAGATTCCATTATAAGTTGGTTGGGTGCCCAAATATGCATCCCCTTGTACTTGTTTACTTCATTTTTGTCCTTCAGTTTTGACGAGCAGTTTGAGCCCTTGAATCAAATTCTTTATCATGTACTTGGGTTTTTAATGTTATGAATAAATCTGGTATCCTCTGCAAAGTCCAAAAGACTGAGGCAGGGCTTTCCTTTACATAAGTCATCCTGATTTTTTTTCTTGGCAAGACTGGGCTTGTTTTACTAGTGAAATGTACCAGCATTGTGGGAGTACAATACCATCTTTATGTCATCCCCCCCATTGCACAACACCCTCCCATGCATCAACTTCCCATGCGCAACACCTACCATGTACAACATCCCTTATGCTCATCATCCCCCATGTGCAATATCCTTTCTTGCGCTCCATCCCCCCATGCATACCATCCCCACCCCAGTGCACACTCCTTCCCAGAGCATCAGGCACCAAATTACTGGATGTTAATCAATCTTCAGTGTTAAGTATAGGCCAAAAAATTTTCACCCCTTTAAGGGTTAAATTTCTCAACATTGGTTCTTGGTGGGTGTTGATGTCACAGAAGGAACACCCTCCCCAAATTTCATAGTTCTAGATCTGGGGGTTTGGGCAGAATGTCCCTCAGTGAGCAATTCTTCAATGGAAAGTATAGGGAGAAAAATGTGTTGTGTCCCTTTTCACCCCCTTCTGGGTTGGAATTTCTGAAAATCTGTTCTTAGTGGGTGCCTCCATTACAGAAGGAACACCCTCCCCAAATTTCAAGCTTCTAGGCCCAGCTGTTTTGACTGGCCATTGATCAGTTAGTGATTTTCATTTTTATATATATAGACTAGTTTTAGCTTTGAAAACTGAAGTAGGAAATTGTTAGAGAGCATGGGAGAGATTCTACTGTTCTGTTCTGAAGAAAACAGTGAAACAACTCTGTTCTTCTGGGATTAAAGTGGTACTTGCTCAATACCTTAGTACAAGTACAAAGCTTAGAGCACAATCCTAACCATATTTACTCAAAAGTTAGCCCCGTTGTGTTCAATGGATCTTATTCCTAGGAAAGTGTCTTTAGGATTGCAATCTTAGGCTGCAATCCTAAAGGCACTTTCCTGGGAGTAAGACCCATTAAACATAATGTGTCTTACTTTTGAGTAGACATGGTTAGGATTGTGCTCATAGTCCTGCTATAGCATGCTAATATTCTGTTAAGTTTCTTTTTCCAGCCCATTAGGAGGCTACTCTGGAGATGACATGTAAAATGACAAGTGCTTGCGGGACATAGGCCCATATGCTAAAGTCAAATTAAGCCCTTTCCTCTGGAGCAGTTTAGGTGACTTTCCATAAGATAACACTAGAGGGTGATGTAACTGTGTGGACCTGTAACTGCTCTGGATTTTGCCCATAGATAATAAACTTTTTATGCTGCTCTTAGCTATTACCATATCTTTTTAAATAGATTTTCACCCTACCAAAGATTTGCAACTGAGAATGAGGTTTTATATTGACCCTCTTTTTTATTATGTTTCATTGGTAGTCTTTCTGAGGAGGCAGAAGAAATACAGATCCCAGGTTCTGAAAGGATCAAATAAGGAATCTTAACTATTTGTTCTTTTTCTCAGGCACTGGACAAGATTCGGTATGAGAGTCTTACAGACCCTTCAAAGCTGGAAAGTGGCAAGGAACTGAAGATAGACATCATCCCTAATCCCCATGACCGCACTCTCACTCTGGTTGATACTGGCATTGGTATGACAAAGGCAGATCTCATCAATAATCTGGGCACCATTGCCAAGTCTGGAACCAAAGCCTTCATGGAAGCCCTGCAGGTATATAATTTGTAGCCTGAATGTTTGGGAATGGTTTTATGGTTAGAGAAGTGGTTCTCAAACTTCTAGCACTTGAACCCACTCTTAGAGTAAGGCCCCACTGGAAATGATGTCATAATCAGAAGTGACATAATCAAGAGGAAATTTTTAACAATCCTGGGTTGCAAATCTTCTCCGTGTTTACACAGGAGTAAGTCCCATTGTTGCTTATTGTTATAAACACATACATACTAGCCTGTTAAATGTACAGATATAACATTTCCGCAAGATGCATTTCCCCAAACATCTCCAAAATGCATCACAAATAATATTAATATTAATATTGAAATGAATGGGGACCCACCTGAAATTGGCTCACAACCCACTGTTTGAAAAATTAGAAGACTAGATTGTTCATATTTGAATTTCTATCTTCCTCTTTTGAAAACTTGCTATACGTTGTTATCATGTTTAAAAATCTAAAGCACCTTTTAGGCAATCCTTAAAGCATCCATGGGCAAAATCCAGAGTATCTACAGGGAGTCCTTGCTCCGGTGTAAGAACAATTTACTCTGGATTCCAGTATGAATTTCCCATAGGTTTTCACTAGGAGGTGCAGTAACTACGGATGCACGTAATGACTCTTATGTGCTTCCGTAGTTACTCTGGATTTTGGGGTAAGTCCTGTGGACTCTCCTTTTGCGTTGTATAGCTTAGTAGAGTATCTTTCAAATTGATAGCTTTGGATGGGGCATCTTAAGGTCATTGGGCTATAACGCATTTGGAAGAAGTGGCGGTTGTGGCAACGTAAGTGTTTAAGGTAATGGTTGCCAAACTTCTTTGACTGGCAGTTCCCTTAACTTACTGGACTATGGGTGCAATCCAGAGTAACTATGGGGAGTCCTTGCTCTGGTGTAAGAACAGCTTACTCTGGATTCCAATATGAATTTCCCATAGGTTTTCACTAGGTGGTGCAGTAACTGGGTGCACGTAATGTCTCTTACGTGCTCCCATAGTTACTCTGGATTGTACGGCAAGTTTCACTTGGAAATACAGTAATGGCTGTTGGATCACATCTTACCTTTTCCTTTCTTTATATAGGCTGGTGCAGACATATCTATGATTGGGCAGTTTGGTGTGGGTTTTTACTCTGCTTACCTTGTGGCTGAGAAGGTTGTGGTCATCACCAAGCACAATGATGATGAACAGTATGCTTGGGAGTCATCTGCTGGGGGTTCCTTTACGGTTAGAGCTGACCATGGTACGTGGTGACATTGAAAGGCTGTATTTCTGTAGGCATTTCTGAATGCCGGTACAGTCATTATAATTCTTTCTAAAATTAAATCACTAAGAATGTGCATTTGAGTGGAATATTTTTCTCAGTAAAATAAACAGCTACTATGTGTTTATTAATTTTGTTTAACCCATGGATAAACAAGCTTTAATGAGGACTGATAAAATTAGAGGTAGGTGATAATGGGAAACACTCTGTATATCCAGAAATGTGTGTTGCTTTTTTCTATTGTCCTTTTACATGATATATATATTGGGACAGTAGCTCTTTGTTATAGTACAGTAGTTCCAGTCATGTTCAGGTTCCATCAGTACCCAGTGTCTATGTTTGCAATGCCTACATCTGATATAATCATCTTCTCTTGCTTTGTGTCTTAGGTGAACCCATTGGCCGTGGTACCAAGGTGATTTTGCATCTGAAGGAGGACCAGACTGAATACCTGGAGGAACGCCGTCTCAAGGAAGTAGTGAAGAAACACTCCCAATTCATTGGCTACCCCATTACCCTCTATGTACGTATATGAGGACAGTTTCAGTTAACAATGAAATGGAAGTGTTTCACTGTAGTATATTTTGGTAGCTGTTCTATAGGATTTTCTTATCTGAAGACATCAGTTGTCCTAGCTGGATCATTTGGTCTGACCTGATATATTGTCAACACTGGCTGTGGCTCTCAGGTTTTCAGATCTTATTCTTTGACTAACCTGAAGATGCCAGAAATTGAATCTGAGAACTTCTCCATGCACAGCTCTTCGGGTGAGCTACACTCCCTCTCAAACAAAACACCCCCAGTAACATTTTTTCTTCCTGCAGCTAGAGAAGGAGCGTGATAAAGAGATCAGTGATGATGAGGCAGAGGAGGAAAAAACCGAAAAGGAAGAAGGGGAGGCAAAAGATGACAGTAAACCCAAAATTGAGGATGTGGGCTCAGATGAAGAAGAAGAAGGTAGCAAGAGTAAGAAAAAGACTAAGAAGATCAAAGAGAAGTACATTGACCAGGAGGAACTGAACAAGACTAAGCCCATCTGGACCCGAAACCCTGATGATATCACTCAGGAGGAATATGGTGAATTTTACAAGAGTCTCACCAATGATTGGGAAGACCATCTGGCTGTAAAGGTGAGAGTTGCATGGGAGAGGGGGAAAGGGACTGAAGCATCTGCTTTGTCCATAATATCTGCAAGGTCCATATCAAACACTAGATATTTCAGTAGGCAATAGATGATATTGGAAGCAGAGCACTTAATGTATAGTTTTGCAAAGCATTTTTGGGACCAGTTTATGGCTCTTTATTTTGGTGCAGTAAAGTGCATCTGGGCTTCTGGATTGCATTTTCTGACCCATAGAGTTGTGTCTCTTAGTTGCTTAGGAGAAAAACTATAGCAGGTACAGTATATCCACAGCTTTAGATTTGGCTTAGTTTTATTCATGTAGAACAATTAAGCATGGACAGCAAGACATAGTGAAGAACAACACACATCTACTGTACTTTCCTCTTCAGTATTTCTGCTAAGCTGGGCCAGCTTGTGTTAAGCGTTTGGCCAAAAATTTGGCAGAAAAGGCAAGATGTCTTGAAACTAAAGTAACACAAACTATGTATTTGACTGTCAGACTGTCAACAGGCAAAATTGTTTTCTATCTTCAACTGCTTGATGAGATGAAATTGTCCAGTTGAAACAATGGCATTTGTAGCTTCTCTTAGTACTATAAAGCAAAGAAGCTATGGAAATTGCAGTTGTTTCAGAAGGTGTAAACAGTGCTACTCATACAGCCCCCCACTTATGTGCAAAGGGTCCCCCTGTGTGTGTTAAGGTGCACCTGTCCCTATAAGGGGCAGGGAAATAAAGAAAAGCAGCAGAGGAAAAAATAAGGAAAAGCAGCAGCAATCTCAGTAGGTGGTGAACTGCTCCCCCTCCTGGGAAACTTGAATTGGAAAAAAATCTGCAGGTCCCCCCAAGACCTTACACAACCTGATAGGACCCTTGGGGCGGAAACTGTCTCCATTCCCCTGCAGGAGCATGGTTCAAAGGATCATGTCCCTGCCTCAGGACCTCTCCAACAAAGACTTGGGGAGAGAGTAAATCTCTAACAATTTTGAGTACCACTGGTCTAAGGCAGGGCTTTCCGAACTTTTTGGTCGGAGGGCCATATCTCTCTGACATGATGTTGAGGGCCAGAAAACTAAGTTACAATTGAAATTTGAATAAATGTGCATATAAGAATGTATTGGTGGGGATTACAAGGCTTATTTATGAGCTGGATAGAGGGGTCTTGTCGGGGCCACACTGAGGCTCACCGAGGGCCATATCTGGGTCAGAGTTTGGAAACCCCTGGTCTAAAGCAAGGATGGACAATCCATGGACTGTATCTGGCCCATGCAGAGCTCACCCTGGGAGACTTTGCCTCTTGCCAAATTGACTGTGCCCTGGACAGGAAGCAGCAGACAGCAGAGCTATCAAGATGAGCTCTGTGCTGCCTTTTCCAGGAGCTTGGCATCTTGGAAGTTTGGTGACATCATTGCCAAACAGCTGGCTCCTTTTGCTGTGGAGGTTGATGGCCATGGGTAACAATACAGAAGTAACAAAACACAATCTGGCATTACGGGGAATTCCACCATGGAGTTCTTGATGCATTTTAATCAACAAGCTTGGTCCAGGTATTTTTTCCAGTCTCTGCAGAAGCCCCCTGTTGCCAGTTCTGAAAGGGGGATGCTAGTCTTTCCAGAGATCAGCAAACTGTTTACCACAAACTATTTGATATTCCTAAACTTTACAGCACTTCTCAGTAGAGGGACAGTTGGAATTCCGGGCGCTTCTGTTCATCCCCCGTCGGGCCCCATTTGACCTCTTTGAAAACAAGAAGAAAAAGAACAACATTAAGCTGTATGTCAGGCGTGTCTTCATTATGGACAGCTGTGATGAACTCATCCCAGAGTACCTGAGTAAGCCTCATACAGTGTTATTCTACTAGCCTGCCTTGGTTTATTTCTTTCCTCATTAAATGGTCTGAATGGATGGATGCTTGTAGGGATGAGGCAAACACACATCCCAAGAGCAGTTCTTCTAGATAGTTAGGTTCATGAGTAGTAGTATTCTGGGTCAGGGCCATTGGTCATTACACAGTAGTTTCCAAAATATTGAGTAGATGTTTTTAATTTTCCTGATATTTGCTTCCTACCTGGCATTCTTTATCCAGAGGTTTGTTGGTAGGGAAGTATGCTTTGTGCCACTGTCTAGATTTCTTGTCAACTCTAGCTTTGTGTACAGATTGATTTAATGCATTTATACCTCACCTTTCCTCTGAAAAGTAGGCGCACCTGAGGCAGCTAACAAAAATACAAAAGTACAATGTTAAAATGGTCTCCAACACATGGTTTCATTAAACAAAACTAAACTATAAAAAGTGTAGGAAAACAATAGAGAAGCAATTAAACAGGAAAGGGAGTGATATACCATAAAGCCATTAGTCCTTTTAAAGATCCCCAACTGAGATGTGCAGATATGCTGCTCTGACCTTCGTTTTCAGATCACTTATTAAAAATAAAGTGAACATTTCAACCTTGCATTACAGCAAAGGGTATTGCTCCTTCTGTGTTTCTGACTTTATTTTTTTAAACTCAGACTTCATCCGAGGTGTGGTGGACTCCGAGGACCTGCCCCTGAACATCTCCCGTGAGATGCTTCAGCAAAGCAAGATTCTCAAAGTAATTCGCAAGAACATTGTCAAAAAATGCCTGGAGCTCTTTGCAGAACTTGCTGAGGACAAAGAGAATTACAAGAAGTTCTATGAGGCCTTCTCCAAAAACCTCAAGGTGAGAGGAGGGCTGCCCGCTGCTTGGGACTAAGCTTGATGTATCCTACAGGAAAATTAAGTAGTGCAACCATCTGTTAGGGCAGAAGCATTTCCACCCACCACGTACATTTTTTTGCTTATTGAGCTTCTGCTACATGATCTCTTCTAAATCTTGTGAACTTATCTTATTTTCATACTAGATTTTCTAATTTTTATGACTGTGAAAAGGCTCAACATGCAGACCATAAGCTGCTGCTCAAAAAGCGTGAACATCTGTAATGTGAGATCACCAGTGGTCCTCCTGGTATTGAATGTTTAAAATTTGGGGTCCTCTGCATTCTTGACCAATAGGGTACCCATTTACAGTTCAGTATGTACTGAAATAAGATGTTTGACTTGGTAGGGAGGAAATATTGACCTTATGTTTCCTGGAATCTGTTTGAGTATTACTGTTTAATGCTCCTTCCTCTTGTGGGAGGTTCTCTAATTATTTTTTCACTCTTGCCCAATAAGCATGGGATGTCTATGTAAAACAATACCTCCAATTATTAATGTAGCAAGACTTATGGGTAAGAAGTGCTCCTAGGCACAGTTTGTTTTTCTGCTAACACCCCAATCTTAACAAAGTTTCTGACATAATTCAGCCTCAACCTCGATTCTGATGACCCCAGTGCAAAATGCAGTGTGTACCCCGTTGGCACAACTGCTTCTGCACTGGAAAGTTAGTTAAGATTGGGTATAAGATACAATCCTTCTACCAATGTTTGTTTAAATTAAAAAAAAACGTAGCATAGTCAAAAGACTATGGTATTGTGCTCGACCCTGCATGCAAAGCATGAAGACCTGGGTAGATTAATATGGAGGATAGGTTGTTACCCAAGCAGCAAATCCATCGTCTCCACGCCACTGAATTAGTCCAACGGAACGGCAGAGCCGATACAATTTGTTCCAGCTGCGTCGCAGAGCTGGGGTAAGGATAGGAGCTCACCCTGTCTTGTGGGCACCTGGGTCATGAACCCTGGCCTTCTGGTTCACTGGCACAGTGTCTTAACCACTTTGCTCACCTACAGCCCATTTGTTTAAATAATGGCAAAATTAAAGAGGCCTGTGGGAATGGAGATCTGTTTTGTATTTTTAGTCTCATTTAGTAGTGTGGTTAGTTACTACCTTGCATAGATTTTGGCAGGTCCTTAAAACCTTTTGTTTATCAGAGCTTTTAATGGATACAGAGTACTGGTGGGTTTTATTATAATTATTTTGATTTCAATTGGGGTATTTTAAATGTTTTTAAAATATTTGAAATATTGTATCTGTTTTTAATTGTACATACAGAGGTACCATATAAGACAAACTTAATTTGTTCTGGAAGCATGTTTGTCTTACAAAGCGTTCTTCTTACAAAGTAGATTTTCCCATAAGAAATAATGGAAACTAGACCATTAGTTCCACAACCCAAAAATATTCATATTAAAATATTAACTATATGTAAAAAAGATGACCAAACACTGTAATCCAATTCAAAACACTATAATATAATACAGAATACAATTACTGTAAAGGAACACTAATATACTGTCCAGTAAAACAGAAAAGAAAACCCTTTATGGCCAAGAATGACTAATTTTCACTATAAGATTCCCTGGTGTCTTTTGAGCATCTTTAACAAGGAGCCCATCTCTCTGTGTGTGAGATCTGTCTTTGCAAACCAGATGGGCACTTTGCAGCAGGACCAGCAGCAAAGGCTTCTGCATGAATGCAAAAGGGGCAAGATCCCATGCTGTCTATTCAGAATCAACTCCCATTGTATCCACTGGAGCTTACTCACAGGAATGTGTAGGATGCCAGCCTGACTCCAAGTTTGCAGCAGCAGCAAAGGAGGCAAAACTGGGGTGAAGTGGGGTCTAGGCCGGGAAGGTGGTGAGAGGGGAAGAAGGGTGGTTGTACCCATCAGCTATTAATTAGCTATTAATTTTTTTATTTTCTTATAAACCGCTTTGTGAACTTTTCAGTTGAAAACCTGCATATAAATACTGTAGATGGATGGTGGGGTTCAGGCAGGGGAGGCTTCCTTGGGTGGAGGGGAGAGTCCAGGAGGGGGTTTCTCTCCTACCTGATTGTGGCTGCTGCAGGGTTTGGCTGGCTGGATTGAGGCCGCATGCTGGCTGGGCTGGGGAGGCTCAGGATGCTGCTGCCTTTGCATCCCTCTGCTGGCTGGGTGTGGGTACTGCAGGCAGGAGAAGTTCCCCCAGCCACCAGAGCCCAGCTAATGGGCATTTGTCTTACAAAGCAGAATCCAATAGAAATTTTAGTTCCTCTTTCAAAGCATTCGTCTTATAGGGCATTCGTCTTACAAGGTATCACTGTTGGTCACCTTAACCGCCTTGACTCCCCTCAAGGGGAGAAAGGTAGGATACAAATACACTTAAGTAAATAGGGCAAACTATAACACCAGACAGATGACTGAAAAGCATTTTTTCCTCAGCTGGGGATACATGAGGATTCTACTAACAGGAAGCGCCTGTCAGAGCTGTTGCGCTATCACACATCACATTCAGGTGATGAGATGAGCTCCCTCTCAGAGTATGTATCCCGTATGAAGGATAATCAGAAGAGCATTTACTACATCACAGGTGAGTCATCCTTGGCAGACCTCTTGATCAAATCCCTGACCCTCAAAGGAATATTATGCATTTGAGTAAGAATACCACTGTTTCTCTAAGAAATGTCGATATAACTGCAGATCTGAAGTTGAGTCACAAAGGTTGATGTTGGTGCTCTACATAATGTGTCGTTTTGGACAAAACCCCTTGATAAATGATCTCTAGATCTTCTTAGTTCATATTCTAAGTAGGGGGAAAGCTTCCTTCTAATGGGGTAGGGAATAGAAAAATGAATTGCAGTTTCCCCCTCTTTGCCTTCCATTTCAAACTATTGAGTCCCAGCATTTATTTCTCAATATGTACTGAAAAATACAAATGTTAAATCTTAATTTCACTATCGACACAACATATGCAGATTAAAGAAATTCACTCATAATAGTAAGTAAAGGTTGGATTCTGCAAGCCTAGACATACAAAAATTTATTTGCTCTGAATACCGATCTCTATTGGGAGGGGAAACTGTTTGCTGAAGGCAATAATGTCCCATTTTGAGACAGTTTTGGTACATGTCTCCTAGTCATAAGAAAAGCCTCCGTTGGAGCAGGCCTAAGACCCATCTAGTCTATCCTATGCAGAGGCCCACCAAATGCCTCAAGAAGCACACAAGACACCTGTATCCAGATGCCCTCTCCTGCATCTGACATTGTAATTGCATTCCTTGCCTGCACTTCCCAGGGAATATATTCCAAATTTCTCCCTTTTTGAAATACACTTAGTGCAGATCTCAATTTTTTAATAGCCTGGAAGTACTTCAGTTCTTTAGTGAAGTTTGTATGCATATGTATACATATGTACATGGTTTTTCATGTAATCATGTGTCTTGGAGTAGGTCATTAGAAAGTATAGTGATGTTATATGTAAGGAGGCTTATCTGGTTTGAGGCTCCATCAGTACAGGTTAGAAAAGGCCAGACCAGCTGAAACCTTGATCCCAATGAGAACAGTGTTAACTCTTGGAAAGTGGGGGTTTGCTATGGGATTGTTGGACATTTTAGCATCTGGATGATAACTAGAATTTCTCATTGCACAGGTGAGAGCAAGGAGCAAGTTGCCAACTCTGCCTTTGTGGAACGAGTGAGAAAACGTGGATTTGAGGTGGTGTACATGACGGAGCCCATTGATGAGTACAGCGTTCAACAGCTTAAGGAGTTTGATGGAAAGACCTTGGTGTCAGTCACCAAGGAAGGGCTGGAACTGCCTGAAGATGAGGATGAGAAGAAGAAGATGGAGGAGAGCAAGGCCAAATTTGAGAACCTCTGCAAACTCATGAAGGAAATCCTGGAGAAAAAGGTTGAAAAGGTGAGCTCTTACCATGTTGCCATTTCAGTCAATGCCCATTTTGTGTCTGGTACCAGACTGAGGGCGTACTTTGGACAAAGTGGCATGGATTTGTATTTAAGATCCCCTCTATGTATCTTTAGGTGACAGTTTCAAACCGACTGGTCTCTTCCCCATGCTGTATTGTCACCAGCACCTATGGCTGGACAGCTAACATGGAACGTATCATGAAGGCCCAGGCCTTGCGAGACAACTCCACCATGGGCTACATGATGGCTAAGAAGCACCTGGAGATCAATCCAGACCACCCCATTGTAGAGACTCTGCGCCAGAAGGCAGAGGCAGACAAGAATGACAAGGCTGTCAAGGACCTCGTGGTTCTGCTCTTTGAGACAGCACTGCTTTCTTCTGGTTTCTCCCTGGAAGATCCACAGACTCACTCCAACCGTATCTATAGAATGATCAAGCTTGGGCTGGGTAAGTTGCTGGAAGAGACACAAGCATCAGAATGAGGACCTGTACCAGACCTTTTGCAAGCTTTGTGCTTGATATACCCTTATATACTCATGGCCAGAACAAATATTCAGATAGAAATCACTTCTTCCACAGATGTAGTGTATGCAAAATCCATGTGGGTTTCTTCGTCTGAGCTCTCTCGCATAAGACATACACCCCATTGAATAAAGGACACAAACACAAACTTTTATAGCACAAGTGGGTACTTAGTATGGTGGTTAAGACATTTCTGGTTTTGAATCCCAGAAGTGTGCTAGATTGTTTTCCAGGGGGAGGGTTTTTGCCAGCAGTTTGTTCCTTCATGTCTTGGGCTTCTAAGTTCCTTTTGGCAAGCAAGTACTGCTGGGGTACATTCAGGCAGCTGAAAGGGGAGGCAGGTTTAGCATGGCTTTTTCCTTGGATAAACCCTGTTTGGAATGAATTGCGTGGTTGCAAGTCCCATATGAGTTGTCATTAATGGATGTGATTTTCATCACACCCAAGGGGGTCACTCTCCTTGTAAGCTAAAGCTGTGTTGTTTAGACCTCTAGGTGGAGCTCTGCTCCTGAAACATAAATCCTTTTGACATGATTTATCGCAAGTATTTTATTAACTTTAGTTGTATCAAGGAGCTGTGGTCTGAATAGAGGTGATAGTTGTGAAGGTGTGTAGCAGAGTTCAAGACATGAACCAAGTTATATCTATCATGAACTTGCTAACCAACCCACTCCTTTGTCCCTCTCTTCTGTACCCCCAGTATACCAAACCAATTTGTAGGGATTTTAGAAAATGTTGTAGGATTCAACAGAAGTGCCTATGACTCACTATATAAATGTTATAGCAGTAAATATCTAAAAGCAAGCTTGGAGTGATAGGCATGTCTTCTCTACCACACACTATTAGCATTTCTTTCTCCTCCCCCCAACCTTTTCTGTTTCTACAGATGTGGCTGTAGTAAAACTAGTTCTGGAAACTTCTAAAAGTAACTTGGTTTCCTTTGTTTTCCTCACTAGGCATTGATGAAGAAGAAGTACCTGCTGAGGAGCCCAGTGCTGCTATTTCTGAAGATATCCCTCCACTGGAAGGTGATGAGGATGCATCCCGCATGGAAGAAGTGGATTAAGAGGATGACTGGTATTCTCTGTCCTGCCTGTACTTCCCTGTACCATCTTCCTGCTTGGAGGCCTGGCTGCTGTGTTGCTGAGAGCAAGCCTAAGTAGTCTCTCACTACTTTCTGTATGATTGGTAGTCAGTGTGGCATAGCTCCTTCCATATCCATTTGGTCTGCCTTTTAAAAGTAAAAACTGGTTACTTTTTAAAGTAAAAATCGGTTACTTTTTAAAGTAAAAGCTGAAAGGAGATTCAGGCTGCTGGGGTTTAGGTTTTATTCTACCAGACCAACCAAGTTTCCATCCCAGTATAGCTGAGGTGAACAGAGTGTCCTTTCCACTAATATAGAACAGTGAGCCAACTCCTTGCCTCCACCCTTCACTGCTATCCTTTGTTGTCAGAGAGTAGGGACTTTGTACTCTTGTTGGCTGTTTGTATTTGGTTTTTGTTTTACTGGAATTAAAAAAACAAGGACATTGTTTACAATGAAGTGGTATCTTGGTGTGTCTTTTTTCCATCTTCCATGCTGACCTTATTGCACTTGTAGCAGGTAGTCTGAGAAGTGTGGAGATGGGGCTTGAATTAAAATATAAAGACAAGATCACGTTGCTAGGAATAAAGACATTGCCCTGGTGCCTGTGTTAGCCAGCCTTGCAATAAAATGTCTTATTTTGAACCCTTGTCTTACATTTGAAGACAATCTGCCCAGTGGTCATGGAGCTGGCAGCACTGAGGAGCCCAATACTGCACAGTAATCCTATTGAATACTGATCAGTTTTTTTAGTTAAAAATTACTTCATTCTCCATCACCAGCAACTGACCGTGACCTTAAAACAGATTTTCTTAGCTTAGGGACCCATGAAGTTAATGCATCTTGATAACAGCACATCTGCATGTTTTGGGAGCAGTGCTAGAAATTGCCTAGAAATCACAATAGAAAATGTTCAGCTTGTTAAATGAGGGGACCCCATGAAGCTGAAGCTCAAGGCCCCCTAATGGCTGTGTTTACTATCTATAAGGACTGCTTTCTTAAAGTTATAAAAACACACTAAGTCTAACTTTTTTTATAAAAGCCAGAAATATTAATATTCTAATCCTGAAGAGCTAGGATGGTGTCATGCAGGGTATCTTGAGGTGCATGCAAGGCTAAAGCAGGCACCCATCAGTCTTGAGACTATGGTATTGTGCTCGCTGCATACACTGCATGGAAGCATGAAGGCCTGGGATATGGAGGATATGCTGTTTACCCAAGCAGCAAATCCCCTCTCCACGCCACTGAAATAGTCCAATGGAAAGGCAAAACTGATGCTGGGCTAAGGACAGGAGCTCACCCTGTCTTGTAGGGACCACAAGACACCACTTAACCACTTGCGCCACCCACAGCCCATAAACAAATAGCTAGTGGCCTGCATATGGTCTCTGGAAGTGCTTTATTTGGCCTTTGTGATAACTGGGCAATCCTAGCACCAGTGGCAGTCATGGGAGAACCCAATTATCTTGCAAGCCACCCTTTCAGCAATATCTCCTGCAGAAAAGATAACTTGGCTCCTTCAGTGATGCCTCTTCAACAGCATGTCTGCCAAGGTTACGTTAGATATGGAACAGTACAGAAGAAGCAAGTGAAGATGTGTAGGGCGAAGTGGCAGAAGTAACGGGAAAGGCCAATCATGGGACACCCCACCTTCAGCACTACCACTTCTGCCAAGGCAGATTGTTACACAAACTACTTCAAAAGGTATCACTCCAGAGTTCAGGTGCCTCTAAGCTGTGAAATAATACTCCAGCAGATGTGGTACTGCTTGAAAGAGTAGTCTGTAGGATAATTGGTTCTCCTATACCTGCAAATATGATTAAGGTTCACATATTTCCTCTTTGGTCATATACAGCTAAGTGAGAAAATATTTCTAGTTGTCACCTTAATAACCTCACTTTGGGTGCAATCCTGACTTTAGGCCAGAAAAATGGCCCAGCTAAGCTGCCCCTATATAGGCCATATCCTGATCTTGACAGGCCAAATCCACAGAGCTGGGAAGCCTCTAGACTGGCCTAACAGCTCAGCACCAGGGCAGCATGCTCACTGGGTTGCTGTAGTTATGACATATCCTGAGGTTGAGAGGCAGGAGTGATAATTAGGCTAGCCTAAAATTTAAGAACTTTTGGTTCCATTTTTATTGACTTATCATGGGCCCCCATGGGTCAGTTCAGATTTAGTCCTGCTGAGGCAGCCTAACTCTTAAGGAGCTGTGAGGGGGCATGTCTGCCCTTGAAACAGGCTCTGAACAGGGCCTAACTGCACTAAGCCATGCCTCACATGCCCTCAACACCCCACCCCACCCCCACCCTGCTGAACTGCATAAGCTAGCCCTGCTAGGCCAGCCCAGATCCATCTGTTTTTGTGGCTTACACCAACCCAAGCTGGTGTAAGTAGACTTACACCAGCTCAAGCCTTCTCTGCTATATCTAGGATGGCCTATCTTGGAATTTGGTCAGCCCAGTGAAGATAGGCTAGCCTAACTGCACCTCAAGATTGCAGCATTTGGGGCTCAGCAGGTTCCATGAATGCTATTCAGCCCAGTATAAGAAATGAGTTTTGGCACCCCTATTGTGGTTAGTTTAGGAGCTGGACTTGGAAGAAAGAGACAAGTTCAAATCCCTGCTCAGCCAGGAAACGACTTGGGTGACAGTGGGCCTGAATTTAATAATTGTTAGCAGTTGTTCTGAGGACAAAAAAGGAAATGGAATGACATACAGGCATCCTTTGCTCATTTGGCAGGTTAGGGACTGGAGCAGTGGTGAAAAAGAGAAGCAGTAGAAATGTGGAACCTGGTCTATTTTTTTTAGTTTACAAATAGTGCTTCTAGTGCTTTTATTATGCTAACAAACTGCAAATGCCTTCACTATTGCAAATTCCTACTGCCACAAAGATTTCTTCAAATTCATGAATAGGAATAACTCCGCTAAATTTGGCAGCCTGCAAGCTCTTTCACATAAAGAAGAAATTTTAGCTTTTAGAAGAACAGAGAAGATGAAAGAGTAGAGCATGAATTAATTCCAGGTATAATTGAAATATGCTGAAAGAGCAAACCATTGAAAAACAAACCATCAGAAAAAAGAGGAGAATTTTACATCTCCACCTGAGCTCCTTGGAAGAAGGTTGGTATAAAAATGTGAATAAAGAATTTGCTAATCCAAATGAACACTGAATACATAGGACACAAAGTAGCCCTGTTGCTAATGCAATTAATTGACTTATTCAGTATAGGTTATCTATATATACATATTTGAGAATCTTGTTTTCAGGATCTGAAATCTTGGCAATGGCTGGAAAGATAATACATGGGAATAATGAACAGAGAACAAGCCAATGAGAGAAATGCAGAGTTCTGCAGGACATCATAGAATCCTAGAGTTGAAAGGGGCCCAGTAGGTAATCTAGTCCAAACCCCTGCCTGTAGCAGGAAATCCTCCTGTGAGGAGCTGTGGTCAGGGAACAAGGGGGTAAATTACCCCAAATGGGGTAAAAAATGAAATTACTGGGGGTAATGGACTGTCATGCTGCTGAGACACAGCTGGGCATGCATTTGAGTCTATATGGGCCACTGGGAAGCAGTTTGAGCCAACCGCGGCTTTGCATGGCTAAGTCCGAACACTGAAGGCGTCCATCTTGAAAAAAACAACTGCGCAGCTTTTCCCTGCCTCTTAAGTTCCCATGGAGAGGCTTCTCCGTAGGTGGAGTGTCCTCTCCTAACCTCACCGGGCGCTTTTCCTTTCCTAATTGGAGGCGTGTGCTGGCGAGGTCAGGAGAGGATACTCTGCCCATGGAGAAGCCTCTCCATAGGAACCTAGTGGCAGGGAAAGGCTATGTGCGCATGCGCAGTCATTCTTTTCAAGATGGATGATCACAGTGCCTACCTAGATGGCTGAACTCAGTCTCAGCTGCCCCCAACTGCAGCCTACCCAGCCAAGGTAAGCACCAATTCCCAGGTGTCTACTCAGGAGAAAGCCCATTAATTCAGTGGAGCTTACTCCTGATTTTTTAATGTAGGACAAAATAAAGGACATCCTACATGTTGCCCTACATTTTTAAAAGTCTGGATTTTTTTTGAATAGATTCAATAAAATATTGGATTCAAATAATTAATATGATTTCCTTCCTTTCAAATCAAGGGGGTAACGTTGGCGTATCTAAATATATTTTGGGGTAAAAAAGTTCCCTGACCCCTGTCCTAGAGCATCTCCAACAGGTGCTCGTTGAGCCTCTGCTTGAAGATCCCCAGTGAGGGAGAGTCCACCACCCCCTCAGCAATCTGTTCCACTGCCAAACTGCCCTCACCATCAGGAATTTTTTTCCTGATATCCAACCGGAATCTCCTCTCTTGCAGTTTGTACCCATTGGTTCTAATTCTACTTTCAGTGGCAGCTACGAACAAATGAGCCCCTTCCTCCCTATGACAGCCCTTCAGGTATCTGAAGAGGGCAATCATGTCTCCTCTCAGCCTCCTTTTCTCCAGGTTGAACATCCCCAGTTCCCCCAACCTTTCCTCGTAGGGTTTCCCTTCCATCCCACTGATCATTCTTGTCGCTCTCCTCTGGACTTGCTCCAGTTTGGCTGCAACTTTCTTAAAGTGAGGTGCCCAGAACTGAACACAGTACTCAAGATGAAGTCTAACCAATGCAGAATAAAGAGGAACTATAACTTCTTGGAACTTGGAAGCTACAGTCCTCTTAATGCAGCCTAAAATTGCATTTGCCTTCTTCACAAAAGCATCACTGCTGACTCATGTTCAGTTTGTGATCCACGGCGACTCCAAGATTCCACTCACGTGTGCTGCCAAGTATCTCCCATTTTATACCTGTGTCACTGAGACCACATTCTGGGCAATAAACACACCCTTTGAAACCAGGGAATTGGGTTTAGTTTTCAGCAGGTCCTACCAGCATCATTTCAATTTGTGCTGCTGGGCTTTTTCACGGGTCAGGAGTTCCAGAATGTAAAACCTGATTTTAACTCCAGAGCCTTGCAGTTAATTTTCACACAAAATCCTGCTCATTCTTATCCTCCTGAAAGAGGCTATCTATTGAGCCAGGTAACTGGTCCCCTTTATGCAGGCTCCTGGGCACAATTTCAAGGCTACAAAACATATCTAGGCCACCATTTTGCAGCATCTTTTAAATTTAATAAAAAAGGAGAGAACGTTGTTCCAAAAGTACCAAAAACATTTCTCCTTCTGCTCAGCCCTAAGAGACTTTAATAAGTAAAACCCAGGCTTCTGGGTACAGCCAGCAAGAACTGCTTCAAAGATGCTGAAACAAAAGAAATGGGAAACTGGTCATATGTTAAAAATACAGTTCTGCCTTTCTGAACCAAAAGGACCGATTGCTAGGCCCCATTAACTCCAAGATGCATCATAAAGGCAAAGTGAAAAAGGCCAGAACGAGAAAATCAATGACAGGCAGGTGAAGCAGCCACATAGGGCAACACAATTCCAAGCCCTTCTGGTCCTTGACATACTGCTTGCAGCATAGTCAGCTTCTCACATTATCAGAGTGTGCACTAAAGAAGTCTCTGCAACATCCCAGGATGTTCTGCAGTACATTCCCCCAGGGAAGCCAACCATGCTAGAAGCAACATGGAAGCCCAGAATCGTATGTTGCTTTCATATGGTTGGCTGCTAGCATCTCCCAGAATCCTCCAGAGTTATCATGTTGAAATACTTTCACCCTCAACACCTTGCTTAGAGCAGCAAGAAAACAAAAACCCTTGAACTGGCTGCAGAGTATTTCAAGAAGGCAATATTTGTGCTTTTCTCCACTGTTCAAAGCAAATATAAATCCCTGGAAAATACCCCAAGGGGGTTAGGATTGTAGTTCAAGGCAGTGAAAGGAGAAAACGGTTGATGTATAACTAATTTAACAGCAGAACCAAGACTGATGAAAATGTGCATCCAAAATTTTCAACAACTGAGTAAAAGAACAGGTGTGTGTTCTGAGACAGAAGAGGCTGTGATTTGAGAGAAACAATTATGCAGCAGACTCACTCTGACACCCAGTAAGATTAGTCCAAAAGTTCCCCCATCTGCGCTGGTTTCCAGTAGAAGAGGCTGGGGTTGCAGCACCTGCTAGCTTTCCCTCGAACAGCACAAGTTTTTTTTTAAAATGTAATATTTGGGGGAAGGAGTTAAATAGAAAATGAATTTTTTTTGCTTTTCCCTTATCCACAGCTCCAGGTGATGTGGTAAGGTAAGCAGAATGGCACTGCAAGAAAAAGCAGCAGAGCTCCAATTTTTCTGGTTTATAAATAAGCTTTTTCCCCATCCCCAACCAAAGCATGAGGTTAGGGACAGCACAAGTTTCTCCTGCACTCCTTCACAATGAAGGGATCACCACTGTGAATAACCCCTTGTATGCTGAGCAGAGAGCAGTGGCAGACTTAAAATGCTTGGCCATAAAGGCAACAGGACAGCGTCGCCCACTTCCAGGCCAAACCCAGCAGCATTTTCAAAAAAATGATCAGCTGTGGGGAAAAAATCACAAGAGTTTCTCCCTAACCGGCATCTTGCTGGATTCAAGGGAGAAATGAAGCAAGCGCTTAAGAGTTTGCTGGGGAGCAGGCATCACATGCCCTGCAGCCCCTAAACCTTTTGTACAGCAGCCTCACCAGCAGGTGGTTTCTTTGCTCTCTTCTTCATGCGACTGCGGGCATAGACACGGAGGAAGAGTGCTGTGAAGACCACTGCTATACCCAGCCCACCCACCACAGTGACTGCATGGCCATAGATGACACAGGAGAGGAGGATGGCAAAGGCCTGCCGTAAAGTCATGATGATGGTGAAGACAGCTGCCCCAAACTGGTTGATGGTATAGAAGATGAAGAGCTGCCCAAAAGCAGAGCACACTGAGAGCAGCACTGCATGGGCAGTAAACTCTGAATGGCGCGCCATGAAACGTGCAGATTCCAGCAAGGCACCCTGCTCCAGCAGCGAGCCCACAGTGAAGAGGCATGAGAAGACGTTCACTCCAAACATCATTTGCACAGAGGACATCTTGTAAGTGAACAGGGCATCCTGCCAGTTGGAAGTGAAGCTGTCAAAGACAATGTAGCCCACCAGGAGGACCACACCAGAAAACGTGGTGACAGTGGAGAGGTGCTTGTCATGTGAGCTGGAGAGCAAGAACATGCTGACCCCTACAGAGATGAGTGCTGCTGTCAAGTACTCCCAGTACTCGTAGCTTTTGCGAGACACCAGCTTGCCCATCAACATGACTGGAATAACTTTGGAGGCCTTAGCTAGCACCTGGGTGGGGAAACTGATGTACTTGAGGGCTTCATACTGACACCAGCTGCTGAGGATATTGGAGAGGGAGGCAAATGAGTATTTGTACATGGGGGCACCGTGGCGAGGCTGCTTGGTCAGGGCACAGTACAGGCCAGCCACAGTGCAGGCGAGGATCCGGTTCATGAAGACCAGGAATTGAGAATCCTTAAACTTCTCACCAGGGTCTGATTCAGTGGCTCCATATGTCCTGGTCATCACACGTTCCTGAAGGACACCCCATGTCAGGTAGGAAACCTACAAGGTAAGAGGTAGAAAGTAAGGAGACAATAAGGAAGGCATCAATCATCCTGTTACACAGCAAGATGGCATTGTGGAGAGCTCAGCCAGCAGAAATAATCTTGACTCTTCTCAAACAGATGTTTTATACCAACTTTTTCTATACTGTCAACACATCTGGTCAACAGGTGTATCCACTGGACTAATTCAGTGGCGTGGAGAAGGGGGGATTTGCTGCTTGGGTAACAGCCTATCCTCCATAACAATCCAACCCAGGCTTTTGTGCTTTGCAGTGCCGAGCACGATACCATAGTCTTTCAAGACTGACAGAGGCCTGCTGCAACACACCTATGAGGAAACCAGAGGGCAGATCTAACTTTCCTCTCATGCTCTTTTCAGACACAACACAATTATTTGAGACATAATCTGATATGGAGACAACCATAATCTCCATGGAGACAATAGTAGCAGTGTTTTTTAGCACTTCACCCCACAATGTCTCAATATATTTTTGATACTAAGCAATGGTGGGTGTCAGGCTTTTGAGTTAGAAGCCTCGGTTTTCATTTGGCAGATGCTAGATACAAGATATCTGACTACTAGGTAATAAGTGGGTAACGCAGCACACCAGTGTAGAATGTATAAGTGCTGGGTAACACCTAGGCCTCACTGGAATCACCTGTGAGTGATGGTGATTGTGATTGGAGGGCAGTAGGGATAACTGGGATATAAGCCAGCAGAATGTACCACTCATGTGGGGTAGGAAAAAGAGAGGTAGTTGGAAGTTCTGTCGGGAAAGTGATTTGCTGACTTGAACTGGACTGCTGTATCATGTACTGACCTTGGACGGCTCTGTGACCCAATTGTGCCTACTCCCAATATCCTCAAAATATATGGACTCTGCTGATGACCTGTGTGCTCCTGTGTTGTCTTGGGCTTGTACTGGTGGCACAGTTGGCCAGTTGCCACCGATTTCCTGATATTGGGGCACCACAACATACAAATTTCTACTGTCACATTTAAATGGTAGCTTGTTTTTATAGTCTCAGGACAGGAAATACCAAGCGGAACATTTTATCAGCCCCAGCAATCTTGACACCATCTGCCATATGTTTTATGAAATGGCTATTATACTATACTCAGTTACTTATTTCATGACCTCTGACTAGAAATGCAGTTATGGGAAGTATAATGTGTATTCAGAATGAACCATGGCACAGAGGGATTATATGACTTGCCTGCAGCAATGAGATCTCTTCCCAAAGAGACACATTTTGCTGCAGCAGTTGGGAGGAAATATTTCCTGCATCTCTCATCTCCAAGGAACCAAGGTACACCAAACAAGGTTCTGTATGTGCAAAGATGTATGCCTCTCTGGTATTTGATGGGAGGAATACAGCTTTGAGGGGAATAAGTGATGGAACAGTGACTCTTCAAAAAGTCAAATTTCTTATCTATGTCCTAAAGAAATTTATTTATTTAATTTACTAGCAAAATGTACACCACTCCCCCATTGTGCATCATACCCCATGCGCAACAATCCCGTGTGCAACACCACCCGTGTACAACACATCCCCGTGCACAGCATTACCCCACATATGCAACATCCCCCTATGCCCATCACCCCCAAAGCTCCCATGCCCATCTCCCCCCATGCTCCCATGCCCATCACCCCCATGCGCAACATCCCCCCACTGCACCCTCCCTCACAGTGCATCAGGCACCTGGCACCAAATTTCATGCTTCTTGTTCCGGAGGTTGGAGCAGAGCATCTCTTATTCAGGGACTCTTTAATATAAACTATAGGGAGGAAAATGTGTTGTGCCCCTTTTCACCCCCTTCTGGTTGGAATTTCTGAAAACCAGTTCTTAGTGGATGCCTTCGTCACGGAACACCCGCCCCAGATTTCACACTTCTAGGCCCAGCGGTTTTGCCTGGGCGTTAATGAGTCAATGAGTAAATCAGTCAGTCAATGACTTTTCAGTTTTATATATATATAGATGCCCCATCTTTCCCATGCCAAAGCAAATGCCCACGGCAACTTACAAAGCTTTAATTCCTTCCTTCCTGCTGCCCTCACAACAAGGGACTTTTTGTTACCTGTAGGCCTGCTGCACAAATCAGCAACTTCACAATTTGCCAGGTTGTAGAGGACTCTACAGTCTCATTCCGTGCTGCCAACAAGGCATCTTCCTGGTGAGCAGATTTGGCTTCATTACCAAAAACACATGATTTGATAACTGGAAAGCAAATGCCACGACCTAGAAGTCATAAGAGAGGGAGAAAGTACAGTAAAGGTAGCAGAGAATCACATCTGGAGAGTAGGAAAAAGCTGTTTAAATTAGAATTGAGAGCCTGTGGTATCACCTTCCCTTATCTCTTGGTTAGATTCTCAATGCCATTTTCAGCCACTTCTTGTCTAGCCCTTTGCTACTTCACTTTGCACAGTATCTTGATCCAGTAAAAGGAGATTTTTAGTTCCCAGAGATGTACAAAATCACAAAGATGCTGACGCAGAGATTGTGCATCTTACTAAAAAGACAAAGTTTCATGGACTCTTGGCAGATTCCCAAATAACCTACCTACAGATTCAACGTTTGGAAAGATTATAAAACTGGGGAGTGGGTCTATCATTAGTATACAGTACTAACCAGCCAACACCAGCTGCTGAGGACATCTTGCCTATCAAAGCAGTGATGAAATTATGTTGTAGTTTTAAGCCAACAAATATATGGCTGACAGAGTGAAGGAGAGACAGGGGGTTGGGAATGCAGCAGTACATTTGCAGCAATGTTGAGAAACTATTCTATGTCTAAACTGGTTGTGTGTTGCAACTTCTTACCTGTCTCAAGATAATTCTTCCTCTTGAAGTACTGTATAAGTAAGAAACCTGGGACCAAAATGCTTGCATAGCCTGCAGCGTTGACCAAGAAACGGAACAGCCAGAAGTCTCCCCAGGAGTCCAGGTGAACATCAGGTACCTCTTCACTGGCAGCCACAATGGGGTGAGCAGCCAGCACAAGAGCCAGACAGACCCTGCTAAGAGGATGAGCAGGAAACAAGTCAAAGGGATATACCAGCCCAACGGAAAAGAAGAATGCTCCATACATGTGGAATGAACAAAAGCACAGCTTTAGATTATTTGGAGATGAACAGTTGAGGATCATACAAATATTTGCTAGACATATCTCTCTATGGAGCAAATGCTATCTGCGTGGCTTGACTCTTCTGCCCCACCATGACTACCGCAAAGAAATGCCAATTAAGAAAGCTAGGCTGATCCAGCACTTATCTTTGCCTATTCATCTTGGTAGCCAAAGAACTTGCAAGTTCTGCAGAAACCCCCGAAACTTGGACAATTTCTAAGGAGTCACTCACAGGTTTCCCATTAGCCCCCGGACCCCGGCAGCAGATAAGGTTTGCTAAACAAAGCCCCTCTGCGCCCACAGCTGCGCAATCCTGGAGATTGTCGTTGTCTTCCACTGTCCCAACACCTTAAAGAGGCAAAGTCTAGGGTTCTTAGGATGGGACATTGCAACACTCCAGTTTAAGAACAATGCCTTTAACTGAAAAGAAAAAAATACTGTGATTCTCATAATTTCAAATTCTATACTACCCAGAACACAATTATAGTGATTAATACCTCAAGAACCCTATCTTAGACATGCTTCATCAGAGGTTACATTTCACAAAGCAACAGAGCTTACCCCTCAGTAACTGGGCACTGGATAATAGCCTATTATTATCAGTAGACTTATCAGTAAACTTATCAACTACCTTATCAGTAAACCTGTGGAAGCTCTCAAAATAGAAACATCTTCTTACTCTCTAACTGACAACTGAACACTTCAAGTGCCCCTTCCTTTTCCTCCCATATAATGGTATGGGCAAGCATGTCCGTTCCACTGCAAGATGTGAAACCACAGATTACCACAGTTCTGAGTAAAACACAAATGAGTTTAAAACAACCATTTCATTCTGAGGCCACTTTCAATTTTTTGTTCTCTTGCACTGTATTAGCTCTGCAGCAAATATGACAGAAAATACAGAAATACCTGCTGAAAAAAGATCCCCACATCTATAGTGTTTGCACTGAAATGCAATGCCAGTGCCCGAAAATTTCAACTATTCCCCCATGCTGTGAATAGATAATACTCTGTAAGATCCTAGATGAATGCAGAAAGCTGTAGAACTCTAGGACAAAAGGTTAAACAGGAGAAACCCTTACAAGCACATTCCAGGGAATTCTGCAAAACCTAAAAGCACAGAGGTCAGCAAACAGCTTCCTCCGCCTGCTTTAGCACCATGTTTCTGAAAAATTTTGTCATACTGCAGCCAGACCCCAAAGTGCTGGAGGCAATCTGGACGGGACAGTGCAGAAGTGGAAAGTGACTGCTTGCTCCAAATCAAGCTTAGAGGCTGCAAGAGAAGGATAGTCAAGGCAGGTGGCAACCTTCAGGAAGAGCTGGCTCTTGCCCTTGAAAGCCCAATCTCAGCAGCATAAGTCAGCTCCCCAGGGCTGGGGAGTAGTGGTGATTTTGGAGTTACTCCTACTCCAGAGTTAAGATATTTTTTCTTAATGTTACTCCTACTCCTCAATAAAAATATTTTGTCATTGCCACATGACTCATCAGGCTATTTTTTGGAATTCTGATTCTGATTCAAAGTACTTTGTTATAATATTTTTTCCTTCTACTTTACAACCTGTGCTCGAACTTGATGACTTTTTGTTGCTTTCCTTTTCCTCCATAAGCTTGAATTCTATGGGATGCAAGCGCTCTAAAATTGATGACCTGGTGGGTGCATAGCCTTCTTTTCCTGCACTGATTTCTGAATTGCATGGTTTATCTCCATTCATCAATTGACATAGGAAAACATTTTTTCCTTGAGATAATTCAAAGTATTCAAATACTCCAGATTTCTTTTGTTCCATTTTAGACTAATCAAATTAAATAATTTATCTCAAAATTAATTTTAACAGGCTTACAAATTCGTATTACCTAAAACAAAAGATAAAAATTTAAAATTTAAATTAGACCATCCAATATAATAAAACTGTTTTTTGGTGTTTGCTTGTACAATATAATAACAAGAGAAACAAATATATTTTGTTACTCTTACTCCTGTAAAAACTTCTTACTCTTTTACTCCTTACTCCTAATCCCCAGTCCTGCAGCACCCCAGGAGGAAGGGAGAGCTGACACAGAGAGATACAGTGCCGTCAAACCCCCAGCCACCAAGACAAGTGGTTCCACCACTGGGGACAACCTATGAAGACCCACTCCAGCCCCCCCCCCCTTGGAGAAAGCCCAAAGCACCTGGCCATCCCACCCTACCAAAACAAGCCCTCCGGCTAAATCTTACTCCAACCACCAGGTTGCATTCCACAGCTACCATAGTGTTTCAACAGATCCACCAGTTTCAACCTAGAAAGGAGAAGAAACTCATACTAGGTCTAATGATTCCATCCCAGTGATGGAACTGGGACTGCTGTACAAATTTCACAGGAATAAATCACTCTAAAATGTCTGTCCATTTGCTAGTCTGTTGTCATGATTGGCATGTTAAACAGCAAAGGTAGTTTGTTATGTCTCGTTGATTTCTGCAAGATTTTCTCTACATCCCCCTCAAGTCTGGGGCCAAGATGTGACACATGCCAAGGGTAAAAGTGCATGTTAAGATTATTCACATGCTAGGCTTAGATGGGGGAGATGGTCAACTCCTGCTCTCGCAGGCAGCTAGCTGGATGGCTTTCAGCAAATGATAAACCTCCAATGTTTTACAACTATTTTAACCAAAATAACTAACAAACCTGTAAAAACTGGTACAGGGACACTCTGCAGTTGAAGCAAACGTTCTGTCACAGCCATCTGGTGATTACTGACACAACAACCAATTTTGGAAACACTGTCTATGCTTCCTTGTTTGGGTAGCTTTGCCCAGCTTTGTTTAAGCAGGTAGGAGGTTTCTTAAGCACACAAATAGATTTTATTTGTCTCATCATCATTGGCATCCTTCAGTCTCAAAAGACTATGGTATCGTGCTCGGATTGGAGGTCCTGAAACAACATCTAGTGTGGCTAAAAAGGCCAATTCGAGAGTGGGAATCCCTTCCACACTGAGGACAAATAAATTCCGTCCCCTGCCCAGGCCCCAGGTTTCGCTGCTTTCGGGTCTGTCTAACCGGTAACAGCCACTTCCCGTGTTGTTTCCACGCTTTACGCGAGGTTGGAGTTCCTCTCCAGAGCACGAAGGCCTGGGTAGGTTATTATGGGGGATAGGCTGTTACCCAAGCAGAGAATCCCCCCTCTCCACGCCACTGAAATAGTCCAATGGAAAGGCGGAGCCAATACGATTGGTTCCAGCTGCGTCGCAGGAGTTACCAGAACATGACTGTAACACAGTCACAAACTGCTTTCGGGACTCCGGATCCAGATTTTTCCTCGAGGTTTACTCCTGAAGCCTTTCCCATAAATGGGTATAGCCACAAGGCAGCGGAGGTTTAGTGGGAGTTTTACATCTCCTAGGTATCTCCTGATGTATTGGTCTACATCAGTGGTTACCAAACTGATGGGTTTAGTATGTAGCTCTGACCCACTAAGGAGACAGCAGCAATGCAATTGAGGGGGTAAGTGGGGTGTTATAATTTCCAAGATAATGTGCCAGCTTCCTTGGGTGTGCAGCCAGCCTCCTGAATAACAATACAATCCTGAATGAGGATCATGTTGCTGCCTTCACCCCTGCCCTGCACACATTTATAGTGCTACCAGCTCCCTTAGAGTAGTTTGAGAGGCACTGGTCTACATAATTACAAATTTCAGAAAGACCTCTTCAGATCCTTTCAAGTTGCTTCTAGAATGCAAATGTATAGGCACCTCTCTCATGTAGTTCATACCAATTTCAACCAGGGTGACTCCACATAGCTTTGGGCTGGAGCAGGAGCTCTGGTATTACTGGCTCCTAAACCAAAGAATAAAGCAGAAAAACTCTTCTGATTAGCAAAACCCTTGCCACTTTCACATGGAGGGTCACTCCATCCCAACTTGCTACATACAGGGTAGCTAGTGTTCTAGGTGCTGCTCTGACTTCTGCTGGCAGGTAACATAAGCACCAGTGCTAGGCATGAAAGAGGCTTTCATAAGTGCAAACCCACAAAGCAACCAGGAAGCCAGAGCTCATAGATACACGTACTGCTCATATTCACACTGGACAGGCATGCTTTTCTTTCTGGTATATAAGTTGTTCACTACAAGGACAAATGAGTCCTAGGATAAAGCCTTCTTCCATTTCAGTCCTTGAGACAGCTTAAAAGTGCTGGTTCTAACAGCAGAAGAACAAATTCACTCAGACTCCAGGTACTGAGATCCTATTATCTTTATTGCTCATGGCAAAAAATAATAGGAAAAGGGGTATAGAAGAATGCCAGAAACAACTGTCTCTTCTCATTTATTCATAATTTGCTAGTATCTAAAGTTTCAGACATCTTCCATCGCCAGGCCCAAGACTCCTTCTTTCTGTGGGTGTATACTCTACTTGGAATTACTTAGCAAGGATTACCAACAACCTCACAATAATGTCAAACTCAGCAAAGCACAGGATGCTTAACTGTTAACATGCTTACTGTTAACAAAACAATGACTGTAAAGTTTGCTCCAGTGCTTTAATACACATGTGTGAATGAAGTCTGAATTCAATGAGTGCAAGTAAGGAACTGGGAACGAATAGTTGTTCCTGAACTGTTAATGCAGAGCACTATATACCTTACACATATACCTTATGTATTAAATGACAAATTCCACTCTTGATTGTAATCTTCCTATCTCTGCAGAAGGGGAAAATACAGAGACAAATTGAGAAGACAAAAAAACCACAGCACAACACACTAGTTGTAAGCATAATTCTCTCTGTCTCACTTCTTTCAAGACACCAACAGCCATCATTCAACAGCCAACATGTGACGGTCCCCAGAAGGCAATGTCACAGTTGATCTGATAAGCAGTCTCTTTTTCTCCCATCAACAGCAAAAAGAACAACTTAAAAAAATTTTAGTGGCAGTTACAGGTTTGTGGGAACGCACTGTGACTGGCACCTTTAATCACAAAACCAAGGATATACAGGGAAGAGTTAATGCAGAGATAATAGAAAAGTACACAGAGAGTAGGACACTCCTATGTTCTGTCAACATGCAGTGTTCAACCTCATGTTCAAACAATGATCTAAATGATCTGACAGCACAATCCTATGAAATCCCATTTCCTCAGAAAAGTGTTCAATGGGACTTTAATTCTTAAAAGTGTGCATAGGATAGCAGCCTTAGGGCGCAATCCTAACCAATTTTCCAGCTCAGGCATAAGGGCAATGTAGCTCCGAGGTAAAGGAACTTTGTCTTAACTTGAGGAGATATGCCCTGCCCGCACAGCTATGCCAGTGCTGGAAAGTTGGGTGGTATTATATCCTATAATTATACTGTATAATCAAATAGCCACAAAGACTTGTTTATTTGCTTTCTTGGAATTCTCAATATTTCTGAGAAATCCAAACCTTATTCCTTAAAACTGAGAAATGGGTGATGAGTACAAGAAGCTGCACACTAAGATAGATTATATTACTGGTACTTTGGCAGCATCTGTTAAAAATCCCTTTTAAGATGTCTACTACAAAAAGAACCCTATCAAAAAACCCTGAAACAAATGTTTAGTTTTAAATTCCATTTATGCTTAAAAGAATAAAAAAACTCCACAGCTCCAACATATACTTATACAGGTGCAAAGCACAGAAAACTTAAGATGACCAGGAAATGCATTTCAGAAGAACAGTATCAAGTTGTTGGAGACTGTAAAACGAAAGACTGAAAATTGTCCAACAGAAAATCAAGTCAGAGTTGTAAATTATCAAATTCTATCCCATTTTCCAGCACTAATGCAGCCATACAGATAGGGCATGCACTGAGTCCTGCAGTAGGATGAGGACAATTATGGAGGCCTCCTCAAAGTAACAGAATACTCAAAGTTCATGGTCATAGGCTGCATCGTGCTGGAAAAGTTGGATAGGATTAGACCCTAAAGAATACAAATTTCCATTGGAGACTGTAGCTCTTAACCAGAAGATTTTTTTAAATGAACCTTCTTTCACTTGTCCATCTATTCTGGGCCGACGGACTGGTGATATCAAGAACCTCCATCAGACCTTGCCTGAACAAAAGGCTGTTTCTAGCTTCAGTGTGAAATTCCCATAGGCAAGCCAAAACTACTGGTCTCCACGGAATCCATTCTATACTCAGAACATACACTTGCACTTTTTAAAAAGTACTGTATATTTTCAATTAGGACAAATGTGATATAAAAGCAGGGCATGAACCGAATCCTAACTATCTGAAAGAACTGTTTTAATTGTATCTCATCAATACATTACAGCTTGCACTCTTGTCTCCAGTTACATAGGTCTGTGAAACCGTGAGTCAGAAAAAAACTTTTTTAAAAAACGTATGGTAATTTTGCCAATCATGTCAAAACTAGACATGACAGGAAAACTGATGCTATTTTTATGCCCATAAAATAATAAGGCTAACTTTTAAGACAACAAAATGTATGTTGGCCTGTGCTTTTCCAGTCTGGAATAACTGCCACCTGTCCTATGTTGCCATCATGATCACTGCTGATATACCAGCTACCAGTTGCTTTTTACAGCTAGAAAACAGCTGAATCTATGAGTGCTAGAAGGACTGAGAGAAAGAGAAAAGCCAAGAGTGACAGCAGGCACAGTACTCAAAATGGGTTCCCTTGCCAAGGAAACAAAATGCAGCACTACATGACTACTATACTTGCTGACAACTTTTGGACTTGCCACAATACTATCGTAGTGGGGGGCTAGCAACCGGCACCATGCTACCAAAGCACAGATTTGCATCTGGTCCACCCAGTGACATCGCATGGGGGGTTGCTGGGGGCCAGGTACCACTCTCAGGAGGCTAACAAATATCAAAAAATAGTGCAAAATACCTCCATCACATCATATACCATTGGAGGCTTATTTTCCAGCAGAATCTAATGCAAAAAACAGCTTTAAAATAGCTCCTTCATATCAAAAGTGATGGCCCTTTTTATTGTGCCTTTACTCATGAGTAGGCAAATGTGCCTTGGGCGCAATCCAGAGTATCTACGGGGAGTTCTTGAGCCAAAGTAGGAACTGACTCTGGATTAGAGTAAGCCTTGGAAGACTACGGTATCGTGCTTGGTGCTGCATACGCTGCATGCGAAGCACGAAAGCCTGGGTTGGATTGTTATGGAGAATAGGCTGTTACCCAAGCAGCAAATCCCCCCTCTCCAAGCCACTGAATTAGTCCAATGGAAAGGCAGAGCCAATACAATTGGATCCAGCTGGCGTCGCAGAGCTGGGCTAAGGACAGGAGCTCACCCTGTCTTGTGGGGCCGACCTGGATTGCAATATGAATTTCCCATAGGTTTTCACTAGATGGTGCCGTAACTACGTCAACATAAATGTCTCTTACATGCTCCCGTAGTTACTCTGGATTGTAGGGTTAGTAAGTAGAAAAGGACAAACTAAGAAAAATCTAACACCCCCAGAATGGTCCTCATCCAATGAATGCAGCTGCCACAAATCGACCCAGAAGGAAGACCCTGATAATTGCATTTAGCCCCAGGTAAAGTGGAATTGAGCTATACACCCACATGCATGAGCAAAGGTCCTTGGCTCATGTTCAAGTCAGGCATGGGGGAATGCAAGGCCACAGGAATGGTCCCAAACCAGTGAAAGTGGAGTTCAACAAGTCCTCCATAAGACAACCTCCTCCCCAAAAAAGAATAAAACAAAGACTTAATTGGTAACGTAATTTTTAAAATATGAAAATATTAAGATCTAATTAATCATATTAATATTGATAATAATTAATTATATGATAATTAATTATATGACAATTATTAATTTTAACATATGGAGGTGTCAAAAAATTGTGGGCACGAGATGTCAAATGACTTACATAAGCCATTGGGTCCACGCATCATTCCTGGAGCTGCAGGTGTACAGGGTTAAGGACAACCCTGAGCTGACTGTTAATCTTTACATGGATAGGCTAAGTCTCAAGGAAATGGTCACAGCACTTGGAGAAAGTTGACTGGAAGTAAAAAGGGGGAACCCTTAATGGTCTTTAGCATCCCCCAAGGAGCAGATAGACACCTCCTCTTCAGGATGAAGGTCTTCCCACCCTACAGCAATTCTGCCCTTTTAGCTTCAGCACAAGGGCAAAAATCACAGGAGACTTTATAAGACACTCAATAAGTTGATCTTGAGTCAGGCAGATGTGCCTGACCTTGTGTGGAGCCAGGAGAGAAGCAGGAAGGAGGGCAAAGCAAGTCTCTCCCCACTACTGAACTCTGAGCTTTGGTTGGGGTCTTGGTTGCTTGAACAGCAACCTGCTTTTTCCTAATGCTCTTTACACTGGAGTTAAGAAGGATCCAGACATGATGAGGTGCATCCCTCTTAAGGCAATCCTCTAGGATCCGGGTGCATCCCTTGTTCAGGCAAGGTCTGTCTGGGATGGAGAACAGAGGCAACTACCTTCCCTTAGTTCTACCAACAGAGAGAGGACATGCTTATCTGTGACAGAGGAGAAAGAAGAGAGAATCCCCATGCTTACTTACAAGGTTAGATTATAATTCATACAAACATTACAATTATTAGAAGAGTGACAATATCTACCCATAACTTTCACCCTGTCACTGTATGGGATAAACGCTGAAGAAAAAGAAGAACTTTCACTACATCCATTGAATAAACGAACTGCTGGATTAAGGATTAATTTACTTTAAGTCATGTTTGAAATAACAATTCTACCCTGTCCATTTGTTGTTGATGTTTTTAGAGGCTCAAGGTGTTGGATGAACCCCTACATGTCCATTCAATTTTACATCAGATCTATATTACATCAAACTAGCACTGCCAGGGGTACCGTAATTTCTATACCTGCCTTGCAAAGTCTCTTCCCCAGACAGGAATGGAAAAATACTGAATACCAAGAATCAATTGACTGGATTCAATATCCGGTCAACCAGTTGTGGCCTGGTTCATTTTTATAACACACATATACTTGCTGCAGTAGCAGATATGTGAAATATTGTGACAGATGCATACACTTTAGCAATATTTGTCATGCTAGTGGAAAGGAAATTTGGACCATGAATAAATTTTAACTGTTTGTATACCAAGCTATCACTTTGGAGATATTTCTGAAATCTGAATATAAAATCAGTAAGAGTATATATATTTTATTGCAAAATTATCAGTTGTTAATAACACGGCCTGCCACCTTATCACTCTGTAAATGCATACTTAAGATAATATGATGCTTTATTGACAGTGTGCTCCCAAGTGGCCAAGTACTAAATTTTTATCCAGGACATATGATATTATTATTAAGATTATATCAAACTTTTTAAAACCTATTTCTTTTGGGCAGAATAACATGCAGTGCAGTCCTAAGCATGGCTACTCAGATGTAAGTCCCATTGTGTTCAACAGTACTTATTCCCAGGAAAGTATGGTTAGGATTGCAGCCTTAAACTGTGAGATCTTGGGCATGTGGTACTCCAAAGGGTGGAACTAGTTATCTCCCTTCTTGAGATGCTGTTACAATAACAGATGAAATACAGAAACTACGTTATCAGTGCTGAGCTTTAGGGGACAACTGACAGATCAAATGATTTGCCACTCCGAACACACTTTAAAACTCTTCTTTGCATGCTGTTCCCACGTTGATTTATGCAGCCAACTACATATTCCAGGAATTATCCTGGAATAACTCCCAACCCAAATTCAGCACTCAGAATTGCTAAGGGAAGGTTATTGGCCGATATTGAATCTGAATTCCCACTCTACCTACACACATGAATGGAAAAAGATGACTCACGCTTCACCAGTGGAGTAAAATTGTCTGCAATTATAGAAGGGTAAAAAAACGAGTAACTAAAATGTATTGCACTTCAACATGCACTATTAACCATAGAAGCAGTTAGACGGGTGGTTAGAATATAAGACAACCCATGCGCCCATTGAGTCCAGCTTCCTGTTTCTCAAGTGGCCCACCACATGCCTCAGGGAGCACTCAAGACAAGATCCTGCTGCCACTTTCCTGCATCTGGCATTCAGAGTTGGATGCCTCTAAAACCAAGAGCTGTTTCAGCCTGGATTAATCTAAAATTTGAAGTGTTGACATTATATGATCAATTGGGAAGGGTTGTACAAAGATTTTGATGACTTGATGAAATATTGATTTACCCAGCATGTGATCAATTTGTGGAATTCCTTACCACAGGATGTGGTGATTGCACCTGGCCTAGATGCCTTTAAAAGAGGATTGGAGGAAAGTCTGGAGGAAAAGTCCATCAAGGGTTACAAGCCATAACAGGTATGCGCAATCTCTTTTTTTAGATGAAGTTAACCTCAGAATGTCAGGTGAAAGTGGACACCAGGACGAAGGCATCTTGTGTGCTCCTTGAGCCACTGTGAGATACAGAAAGCTGAACTAGATGGGCCTTTGGCCTGATCCAGTATGGCTCTTATGCCAATGCTACAGCAACATGAAATAAAGTGGCAAAGGCCGGTCATTCATTCTCTTGCTGCACCAGATTTCACACTCTGAAGAAATAAAGAGAGATAAGTAGGAATGCCCTACCTCACAGGACTGATTGTGAGCTGAGAAAACTTCCATACAAACAGTTCTGAAAGTCCACACCTTGCACAGGAAAGGAGACAAACTCTCTCTCATATAGCAAGAGGCTGCTTGAAGCTCTCATGCTGCAATCCCAGCCACACTTTGCTGGGAGGAAGACCCACTGACTCCAATGGGATTGACTTCTGAGTAGACCTGCATAGGATGGGGCTCTGAGGCTGCCACCCTCTCCACACTTTCCTGGGAGGAAGCCCCATTGACTCTCATGGGCTTACTTCTGAGTAGACCTGCAGAGGATGGGGCTCTGAGGCTGCCACCCTCTCCACACTTTCCTGGGAGAAAGCCACATTGACTCTCATGGGACCTACTTCTGAGTAGACCTGCATAGGATGGGGCTCTGAGGCTGCCACCCTCTCCACACTTTCCTGGGAGGAAGCCCCATTGACTCTCATGGGACCTACTTCTGAGTAGACCTGCATAGGGTGGGGCTCTGAGGCTGCCACCCTCTCCACACTTTCCTGGGAGGAAGCCCCATTGACTCTCATGGGACCTACTTCTGAGTAGACCTGCATAGGATGGGGCTCTGAGGCTCCCACCCTCTCCACACTTTCCTGGGAGGAAGCCCCATTGACTCTCATGGGACCTACTTCTGAGTAGACATGCGTAGGATGGGGGCTCTTAACCGCTTCCCCCCCCCCCCCAATGGCTACAGCTCCGGAGCATCAAGCGCGGTCCTTCTCTCTCCAACCACCTCCTGCCCAACCTTGTCGGGGCTCCGCTTCTCCTTCCTCACCCGCCCCGTTCTGTCTCCGGCCCGCTCCAGAGGACCCCCTGCCCACCGCGCACCCACAGCCCCGACTCGCCCAGGCCAGAGCAAAGCCCCGAAGAAGCAACCCACCTGCGGCCCATGATGCCGGCCGGGCCGGTGTGCGCCGCTCCTCCCGCCGCCCTCGGAGCCCAGCCGCGCCTCCCTCCCGCGCCACAGGGCCAGGCAGCGGCCGTTCTCTCGGCCTAACGGGAACGCCAGGGCCCCACAGCGCCCCCGCCGGCCTGGAGGCTCTGGACGGGGAGCAGCTGCGGGAAGGGAACGCTCCGGCGGGCCCTGAGGGAATAAAAGTGGCCCTCGCCCTTCCCGCCCAGGCCGGGGTCGCCCGCCCAAAAAGCCCTGGGGAGGCCCTGCCTCTGAAGGAACATCGGGGCTCATTGGGAAAAAGGAAAAGTAAAGGGTGCCTCTGAGCATGTGCAGAGTCCCTGTAACTCATGTTGAGCAGCCCGTGTGCAGCATCCTTTCCCCACATGCTGAGTAACCCCTGTGTAGGATACTCTCCCCTCACATTGAGTAGCCCACGTGTAGCACCTCATATCGAGCAAACAATGCTTGCCCCTCACATTAAGTAGCCCATGTGCAGCATGCTTCCCCCACATGTTGAGTAAACCATGTGCAGAACACTTGCCCTTACTGGTTATTCCATATACAGGGTGTTTACTCTTTCTGGGTAGTCCATGTGCAAAGTGCTTGCCCCATCACTGATTTATATATTCACTTACAAATATTCCCTATACTGTACATATTTTTTTTGTTAAATACACAAAACACTGTTGTTGTTTTTTTGGTGTAAAAAATATACACACACAACACACGCACACTGCGTTTTGGTGTTAAAAGCCATTTCTGCCCAGTGTTGCATATACACAACATGGATCAAATGTCTTCACCTGTGAGCCAGGAAGAAACAGATTAAGATGTTTTCCAGAAATTAAAACAGTTTACTTTTCCAATTAAGAAATATTACAGTACTTTGGCTGCATCTGCTGACACTATATCACAGCACCACCTAGTGTCTTTTTAAAAGCAATTATAGTTTAGAATAATAATTTATTTAAATCTAATAAATTTTTAGGTTTTGGAATGCAGTGGTGGTGCTAGTGGTTAAGACACTGTGCCTGTTAACCAGCAAGCCAGGGTTTGAGGCCCGGGTACTACAAGGTCACTACAGGTGAGCTCCTGTCCTTAGCCCAGCTCTTGCCAACCTAGCAGTTTGAAAGCATGTAAATGCAAGTACGTCGTAGATAAATAGGTACCACTTCAGTGGGAAGGTCAAACAATGTTCCATGTGCCTTTGGCAGTCATGCTGGCCCCATGACCATGTAAGTGTTTTTGGACAACGCTAACTCTAAAGACTTGGAAACAGGGATGAGCACTGGATCCTACAGTCGGTCACGACTAGCAGTATAACCTGTGGGAGACACTTTTTACCCTTTGGAATAAAAACAGGTAACACTACAATTTGCTTTTTTAATCAAGAAGTTTTGGGGAAAAAAATATCACCCCCAAAAAGGACATCCTTACCTGTACACGCGTGTGGTCTGAATGTGCTACACTGGATGTTTTGCTCTCATCTCCCCACTAACTCCTCTAAGAGGATGAGGGATTCCACCTTTATGACACTCTTGTTTTGGGAGGGTTAGACAGAGTCGTGTGAATTAGACAGGGTTATGAAATAGAGACAGGAACTGTTGCATGGGGCTTTCAGTTAGGACAGATCCCATGTGCTGGTTCAGCAGCTGGCTGGTGTTTTCCAGCCAATATAATTCAAAGAGCTGTGGTTGAAGGTGAAAGGAGAACTTCCCCCTTTGCCTTTTGGCTGCCTCAGTAACCAAACTAAAAGAAGGTCTGTTCTTACTGCAAGGAACGACATGCATGCGTCCTACACACTCAGATGTGCAGGGCTGGTGAAAAATGTGTGGGCTGCTTCTGACCTTATGAGTGAAAAAATGGGTACATTCCTGGGAATGCTCCACAGGCATGCTCTTAGAAGTCAGATTACTTAGACTCAAGTCATGACATTCTAAATGTGATTAACCCCCAAATCCAGAGTAACTACGGGAGCACGTAAGAGACTTTACATGCACCCGTAGTTACTGCACCACCTAGTCAAAACCTATGGGAAATTCATATTGCAATCCAGAGTAAGTTGTTCTTACACCAGAGCAAGGACTCCCTGTAGTTACTCTGGATTTTGCATGAGGCTAGAAGGAAATTTCCAGCTCTCCATTCCTTTTTCAATGCCCCTCCATGACTTGTTACAGTTTTTGTTAGCCTCTACTGACCCTATTATCATCAGCCAGTCAGCTACATTCTTTTCCCTAGTTGTGGTGTCCAACCATAAGCGTTTCCCTGCTTTTGATGTCTTGGCTCCTAGGGGCCATCTGTAGCTCATCTGTTGTTTGTATTTGATTTTCTAGTTTATTTCTATGTATTGGAATTGATTTATTGTTTTTTGTTTGTATTAGAATGCCAATAAAGATAACAGTTAAAAAAGTTAGTTAATATATTTACAGTGGACAGTCTAACCCTATGCTTTCTGCTGCCTGCTGGAGCAACTGCACCAGTGTGGCAGCAACTAGCTTGGCAGCAGTGTGTCTTTCCACCAGATCTGGGCCTAGTGCCTGACTAGCACTAGCCCAAGTGCCATAAATGTGGTTTACAGTTTGTGGGCTACAAAGATTCCTTCCTCATAAAGCTTCCTTGAGCCAGTCATTCACTCTTAGCCTCAGGATGGCTGTGAGAACAGCAGGAGGGGAGGAACTAAATCTTTGTAAGCCACCTTGCCCATGGTGACCAGATGCCAAACCCAAAATTCCTGAACCCCAAGTCCAGAATTCCTACCCCCAAGCCAAATTTCCTACCCGCTTAAAAAATTGTAGGACACCCCAAAAAGCAGGAAACACGTAGGACATATTAAAAATTAAGCAAAAATACTCATATACATTTCCTGTACTTAATTTCAACACTTTTAAAATTGAGAACCTTGTAAAATGCATGATTCAGAGCCAGACATTTTAGAGACAGTTTGTAGTAGCATAACACAAGCTTAACACATTTAAGAAACCGACATTTAAGTCAGTTGGTAGTAGTATAACACAAGCCATTAAGAGACAGTTTGTAGCATAACACAAGCCAGTGACTCAAAGTTATGTGGTACAGACCCAGACAAACACAAGCACACTCTCATACACACATTTGAGGCCAGTATGCATGCTCATTTGAAGTCAGTATGCATGAGAGGAATGGAAATTATTTTTTCAAATGTGCTCATTTGAGGCCAGCATGCATGAGAGGGCCAGTGAAAATGCCTGGAATCCCAGAGAAGTGGGTTTTTTCCCCTTTTCCCACTGGGCCTGCCTTTTCAAGAGGAGTCTGAGCATTTCTGGTCGTCTGGACACCCTGGGCTTGCTTTACACATTAGCGTTAGCATTGGCCATTTGCATAGGAAAGGCAGGATATAAATCCCATAAACTGAGGAATGCATTTAGCCCAACAGAAAACTAACCTGATCTACGCAGTGATAGTTTAAATACAAGAATTTAAATTGAACTGGGCACTGGTGGGACTGAAAACCTTACTAATTTATGTGTGGAGGATGTTATTACAGAAAGGCTACAGAGAAAATTCACTTGGGGGAACAGGGCTGACTCCACTTTATTTTATTTTTTTAAATTTTAATTATTTTCAAAATTTCCTTCATTTCACGCTCTGTAATGGCATCACTTCTAGTTTGTCCAGGACAGATTGTCCTTTGAAAAAATGGATCCCAGTACTAAAAGTTTAAGTACCATTGCACTGAAGTTCATGCATGCTCACATGGAGGAAAAACAAAATTTAATACATGACAGGAGAGGTCATGCACTTCTCCTCCACCGTGCACTATGCAGGTAGTGGCAGAGTGTCTTTGAAACTGCAGGAGCTCAAGAGGACATACAAAGTTTAACAAAAATAAAAATATTTAAATGTTTTTTTCTCCTGTCACCTATTACTGCTTTGCAACTTCTATGTTCCAGTCTTGAGGCCCATTCAGCTACTATCAAAACACTTGCAACTAGAGAACTTTGAATTCAAGCTACACAAATATCTGAAATCTGCTTCTTTTACTTTTGCCAGAAATCAGTGGCCACTTTAAAAAAGAAAACCTACATACCGTGTATTTTGCATGGAAATAGCTATATTGCAGCATGATTTTGATGGAACTACAAGGAAGAGCTGTAATGAATGATAACCAGAAGGTGGCAGCAGATCTTAAAATTTAAACCACTTTAAGTTGCATTTAATTTTTCCCCCCTGTAGCTTGCTTTTCTTGTGATACTTCCCCCTTCCACCAGCCCTGCTGCCCACTTCTGTAATCATCTGGGACTCCCCAGTACTATGGCTCAAACCAGACTTGCAGCCCACCTTGTTATTCCAGCTGATGAGCCTCTTCCAGATGTACTCTTCCATGATGTTAAGAGCTAGAAAATGCATTACTGTGAAAAATTTGTTTTACAGCCAGTAAATATCATTAGAAGTGAGGACAAAACCAGTTATTCACTTTAAGAACTTTATTTTTTTAACTGGGAAACAACAACAAAAAAACCCACCAAAACTCCATGGTGGCGTGGAGGGAATGGAAAAAGAAGAAGCACAGATCTCACACCAAATAAGGGAACAAAAACAAAGGAGACTTTTAGTAAAAATATTATATGAAAATGCTGCTTTTTAAGTCTGTCTTCTTAAAAACAGGGAAGGAAGAGGCACAAACCTCTCCTAGAAACATCCCAGCTGATTGCGCCATTCAGGACTTGCCACGTTACAAACAGCCGCTCCCAGGCAGCAATAGTGGGAGGGAGAGAGCTGGGAATTTCCCCAGTCCAGAGTAAGGTTTGCATGAAAATTACTCCTGTTCCTGCCATTTGCTGACCCAAATGCTTCATCCAACAGCTGCAGAAAATGTGTCAAAAATGCCAGGTACCTCTGAGTCCAATACTGCACTTATTGTGAGAAAACAGCAACCATCCTGGGACTCCTTACCCTGAGGTCACAATTTGCAAAGACTGCTTTGCATTTTTCTTAGGATGTTTCTCACAACAGGTGGCTTTGAATCATTAATCCCACAATTTAGTAGGCAGAAAAGAAGAAAAAGACCTTGATCCCCCCACAAGCTGGGCCCACATATTACCTTAAATCTTAAAATGGATAAGTATGCAAGCTAAAATCCAAGAAAATAGTCTCCTTGATATGGCTTTTCCCTTCCATGAACTGGAAAAAACAGCAAGACTCTTTTTCCCCAATAGCTATCACAAATCTAATGCTCAAAATGAACAAGAGCAATATCCAGTATGGGATTCAAAAAACTCCTGATGAAGAACAGCCTCTACACCCCATACTCTGTTTGTCCCTAAACTGTAGCTGATACAAGTTGGAATTTCAAGTTGTCAGCTTGACTGAAGGAAGCTTGGTATTTATAGGATACCCGTTCAAGAAAGAATTTGGCGCTTTCCTGAGAAGTAGTATAGCTAGTAAACCTGAAGAGAATGGGGCACTCCCTTGGGTCTAGTCTCAAGAATATTAAGTGTTTGTGGGCAAAGAGGTCAAAGACTGTGCTCCCCCTTCAAATTCTGCCTTGAAGAAGCTGGATGGAACAAAAAAAAGGCAGCTTCTGATCCAGCCAAGCCTGCCTTTCATGGGAGGCAAATGGGTGGACTAAAGAGAGAAATGGGAAATAAAGTGAGAAATGGGCAAGCCTTAGCTAGCACAGGCTAAAAACTTGAGCAATTGGCAGCCTAAAGTGGCCACTCAAATTAAATGCACAAGACTGCAATACATCAGGAAACTGTTCTAGCATAAGTATTTGAAAACACAAAAAGCTGGGGACTAATAACCCCCCAGAGAAATAAACAAAAAAAAACCACTGTCACAGATGCTTAGGGTAGGAGGAAATAAGGAAGGCTTGTAATAATCCACTGTTCCTTTGTGGGGACGGTTCATTCCACCTGGGATTTTGGACTTCTGGTTTTTATAGATTTCTCCTATTTTCAACAAAGCAAGTACAGCAAGCATAAGCTCTGTCCATTTGAACTTGCATTCTCCAAACAGAAGGCACTTTTCTGTTGCCATCCAGGGATCAAACTCAACACCTAAGGAGCATTTTTTCTTTAGCACTGCCCCCACAGTTTCATGTAATATCAAAAATGTCAGCCAGAGGCGCAAAGCCTCCAATTGCACACCAAGGAAAAGGTTGTACTGGTGTCCAATTCTATTCCTGTCAACTGGAATCGGCGGCAGTGTTGCGATTCATCTTCCAAAGAGTAATTTTCCAACTTAAGTGTTAGGATGCTCAACTTGAGCACACCACAGGCTTCCCAGAGATCTTCAGGTCATCAAAAGGCAAGACAGTAAGGATCTGCCAATGCAGAAGAGAGAAAGACAACAGGGTTAGTATTGAAAGTTGCTAAGGAACTTAAATTATTCTTCTAATGCACAAGAAGAGAGCACAAGTCTCAACATCAGGCGGCAGCTATTTAAAGAAGGAATTTATCTGCTACTATTAGCATCTAAGCCTAAGAGCCCAATCCATTGCATTTCTACTCAGAAGTAAGTTCAATTACAGTCAATGGGGCTTACTCCCTGATAAATGTGGATAGATCCTAATTACATTAGGATTGCAGTCTAAATTAAATGACAATTTTCAAGGATGTAGCAACTTCTCGTGATTTAGAAGGTACAGTTCTACTAATACAAGCTAAAATCGCATTTGCTTTCTTTGCAAATGTATCACGCTGCTGACTCATGTTCAGCTTGTGATCCACTGCAACTCCAAGATCCCATTCACATTGAAAAAAGGGGAAAAACCCACTTCCTGTTTCAGGAAGAAAAACAGAAGTGGGTTTTTCCCTACGTTTTGTAGCTTTGGAAAGTGTTGCAGATGCAAAGTCCCCCAGAGCCTGAGACTAGCTATATATCCCATTCCCTGCATGGCTGCAGCACTATTAGAGTGATCACATTGCTGCCATCCTCCAAAAAAGACTTACACGGTCTTAAACCAGTCACTTTCTCTCCATTTAACATCATATTTAGTTAGCTCTGGGACAGAGTTGTAATTTAAAGCCTGATCTCTAAAGTACCTGAATGCTAACACTTATTTACTACAATACACTGACAAAACAGCATAGCCACATTCTCTGTTCAGCAGCATGTTTCACAGAGTGGGAGTAAAGGAACCAGTTTCAATGCATGTTTGTCTGCACAACTGCTAATGCAGGTTGTGGAATCTGAATGGCTTGTGAAGTTTGCAAGGCAGTATCGTAGAATACAGTTACGCATAAACTTGGTACAGTTCTGTTTCAGCCAATTTAGATTAAGAGTTTTTAGTGAAGGCACGCATAGACCGGCTATTGAGTGCAACAACTGTTGCTTCATCCTGACCTAAATGTAGCTGTGGCTTGCCTACACCCCTCAAAAAATGTAAGATCAGTTGTCAGACTATTCTGGCTGTTGGAGTCTACCTGCCCTACCTTTTCCAACTGCTGCAAAAAAAATAGTGGCAGCAGTAACATTATGATAGTGATAATGAGATAGATCCGGCAGTTTAAAAGCTTCTTCATGTATGGCCTTGGGGATACCAGATTCATCTGAACTGAAATCCATCAGCCTGGAAAGAAGGGCACTGATTCATAGCCAGAATTGCAATTCCTATTCAAGTGGTAATATGAATAAAAATGCATAAAAGGCTGCCTTGTTTAGAGTGAAATAACTGGTCAGATCAGTTTGCTTTCATGGCAGCGGTCCTTCATGCGAAAGATTGAACATGGAAATTTCTGCATGCAAGCATGTGTTTAAACCCTGACCTATGCCTCTTCCCCTAAACCCCTGTTGATAACACCCCAAACAAACTGTGATTTTAGATCCTCCTGGGACTCTGGTCTATGACCACCCTGCAGCTCTTCTACAACAGGTATGCCAAAGCGGTTCTCACATCATCATTGCCATCAGCCAAGTCCTGAGCAGTCTCATCCTCCATGTTCCGGAGCAAGGTGTCTGCCCCTGAATGGCAAAGAATGGCAGCAATGACAGCATCCTTCCGGCCAACAGCCAGGTGCAGTGGGGTGCAACCATTGTACATCTGGGCATCCACTTGAGCTCCCATCCGCAAAAGAAGCCTCACAGCCATCTCATCATGGTTCTCCACTGCCAGGTGTAAGGGAGTCTTCCCGCTTGTGCCATCCTGGATAAAGAAATCAAAACAACATGTCATTCCACCTCTGAAGGAGAATCCCAAAGTAATGGAACAACTCACACCTCTGGAAACTGGAACCCACAGCATGGATACACACCACTCAAAAGATGGACCATCACTATAATGAGTTTAACAAATAGAATCTTTTCAGGGTCTTTTGCTACTGACTGCCCTATTGGTGACTTTGTCCCTGGAGATGCAATATTGTCTAGTGAATATACACTGGGAGGTCTCAGTTTTAGTACACTTGTCTAACGGAACATGAATTAATTACATTTTTTTGTCCACTGGACCACTTTTTTTGCATTGCCTTTTTCTATAATCAGCAAAAGCAAACAAAAACAAATCAATTCAAAAAAATAAAGGGGAGTATATTCAATCACTATGTCTCTCCACCACCACCACCCCTTTTTATCTTTACACAGACAATATGTGAGACAGATCAGGCTGAGCAGGGTTGACTAAGGTCAGCCATGAAACTCACAAGAGGAGTGCAGCAAGAGTCTCCCTTTCCTAGTTTAATGTTCTAACCACTACACCATACTGGCCCTCATATTTATATAATGTTAAACAGATAATAAAAGAGTTTTATATTAAATTCCTATCTAAATAAGCTGTTTCTGCAACTTGGAACAAGGTATATAGATTACAAAGCTCTGAAAATGTTTTAGTTTGCATATAGGTTTTCTGTTTCTTTCTAGATATGGAGAAGAACAGGATGCTATGCAAAGTCTGTAGGCCTGCTCAACCTTTTCTCTCCACCTTCTGATATTTCACTAGTCACTGCCTACACATTTTCAGTATTAATTGTTTACAGCCACAATTAACAGAAACTGCTAAAAGTGAATGTGTTTTAGCATGCTAAATTCAGCATGACACTTGATTCTCTTGCATGTCCCACCAAAAAAAGTACAGAATATACATGACCCTCCAACACATGAAGGAGGTGGGGCTCTGCCAGCTGCCCTTACACCCAGACTCTGCCATACCTGAACATTAATGTCAGCTCCATTCTTCACCAGTAACGTCATGAGCTGCAAGTTCCCTTTCAGGGTGCTGATGTGTAGGCAGGTCAAGCCTAGAGAAGAAGACAACCCAGGAAGTTGCTACCAGGAAAACAATGAACTCAACAATCACAGCAAGATTGCTCTTTGCTTCTCCTCACCTTGCCAGTTCTGGAGCTGTAGATCTTGTTGGGTTCTTCTGGCCCCCAAGCTCTTGCCAGTAATGGGCTCCTGAAGAAGCAGCTGGGCACACTCAAGACTCTGCTGTTCACAAGCCAAGTGCAGGGGAGTGTTTCCATTGCGGTCTTGCAGAGCTGTCTTCGCCCCTTGAAGGACTAGTGCTTCCACCACATTGTGTTGCTCCAGGTAAACAGATAGATGGAGGGGTGTCTGCAAACAAGGACAAAGACAGAAAGACCCATTCAGAAAATAAAACCCAGGGTGTGTAGGATTGGGGATGACAAGGAAAAAGATCGGGGCTAAATATACTGTACTTTGCATCTGTAAAAATTTGTACACATAAGCAAAATTCAGCAACCTGAAAGCTTTCATGTGAAGAAATCAGTGAGCTATGCCTAGTAAAATAGCAGAAACCAGAGGTAGGAGGGAGGCTTTGTAGAACTTCTACTGGTAACGGGTATCTGCACTGCCCTCTTTATAATCAGCAAAAGCAAACAAAAACAATCAATTCAAAATAAATAAATAAACTTGCATAAAAGTACAGGTGGAGCCTCCATATAGTATAAATTATCTATCAGGGGATCTGGCTCAATGCAGCTCCTCCAGACCACACTGAGCAAGATGTGGGCCAGCGTGAACCCCCTGAAGGCAGATAGAATTCTGGAGAACCCCACAGAATGCTTTAAAAGATATAAAAATGTCCAGAGGGAAACCAGAGTAGCTTTAGAGCACCATACTAACCATGTCCACTCAAAAATAAGTCCCATTGTGTTCAATGAATCTTACTCCCAAGAAAGTGTGTTTAGGATTGCAGCCATAGTCAGTTGTAGCCATTCTGATTTAAACCATAGTTTTCAGTATCCATTGGGGGTGGAGGTTTCAAAGAAAAGATCCTTTACAACCAAGGCCTCTCCTGTATATTGGTGCAGCTTTCCTCTGAGCAAAATTTGCATCTTCTTACTGAGGAATTTGGTTATTATTTTTTAAATGACAGAAAATACACATCTTGAGGCAAAATGAGAGTTGGATACTAGTTTACGTCTCAAAAGTATGCATGCTTTTTCTACCAAAAGAGTTCTGATTTAATGTGGTCCAAGTCCACATGTGGAAGGAGACCTCCACATGCTCTGTCAACATCTGGATCTACATTATCATGTTCACTGGGCCCCTACTGAACTAAGTAGATGAATCTTTCAACCAATCTGGGCCAGGGGTTGTTACATGCTTTAAAACTGAACTGATATCATTGACAGCAAGTGTCCAAATCACCTTGATACGAGAAGCAATGACACTGAACCAAATGAAAAATCTCTAGGAATATTAGAAAACAGCTGGATGATAGTTCTGTGTATGCATGTTTGTGGTATTTAGAAAAAAACTGATGCAAGACATTTCTAGGAATATAAACTGAGTGACAATAGCACCTTGTTGATGTTGTTCCTTTCCACCCAAGACAATGTTTTTTTCTTTCACTAGGTTCAAAGAAGCACTGGCCCCAACACATACCTGGAATAAATCATTCTGCAGATCCAAGACCTCCACAGGCGACTGTGCAATGCAGGAGAGTGCTAAAGAGGGCATACAGTGGATGATTGCCAGGTGCAGAAGCCTGGAGGGCAAAAGAAAAGTTTGTGATGCAAAGCCCAAATCATGCCAACACTCTGAAAGATACACTCCAAATGAGAAATAGTTTTTTTTCTGAAGACAACAATGCACTCTGCTACTTGTTCATACATGTACTAGCTTGTAGGAAAACTAACTTACACAGGCATACAGTACTTACACTTCCTCCTGGATAGTTTTACATCCTACCCTTACATCTGAGCCAACATATGTATATATTATAGAGGAAATGAGCACTTCCTGGTGAATGCCAATGTCTGAAGGAGAGACATGTACATCACACATGGTGGGCATACAGCTAATTGCAGATTACTAGCAAACGTCCCCTTAGATTGTCCCCAGACTATCCCTCAGACGTTCGCAAGGCAAGATACAGTCCTGTCAGGGCTGGAAAACTATGGCTGCAATCCTAAAGATACTTTTCAAGGAGTAAGTCTCATTGAACACAAATGGGGCTTACTTTTGAGTAGACATGGTTAGGATTGCGCTCTCTGTCTAGAAAGAGAACTAAGGGCCAACTTAGTTTTCTCCTTAGAAAGAAATTTCTTTTTTCCTGATACAACAGCACTAGAACTGGAGGGATCAGGATATAAGAGAAATTCACTGCACAAGTCTTTGTGCAGTGGCTCATTCCAGTCCAGACAGGAATGACAAAGAGGTGTTGGCCCAACTGAATTCTTCTAGGTACAAGTCCAACCTGTACATGGATTTTATATGGATACATGGATTTTTTAATGCATGGATTTGACTCAACGTGAATGGCCACTTCAAATCACAGTTTTAAAAACTGCTTTTCTACTGTTGTAGCGAGGCAGTCAGGCAAGCAATCACTCCATTCTTCAGCTGAGCCAGGCAAAGAGATGGTCTTTTGAATTACTAATTGCCAACTGCTTCTCTACAACAGGAAGAAAAGCTGTTTTTAAACTATTGTAAATGGACACACTTATTTTTTTAAACTTCTTTTATTTGACACATTTTTGGTATCAGCGGCGAGTCAGAAAATCAAAGCCTGTAGCTATTGAGGCACAATCTTATTCCATTAGGACTTATTCTTGCAACGCAGGAGCAAGAAACTTGGAAGTGGGTCTTTTAAATATATTTTTCCACTTTTTTATCAACTGATTTTTGTCTCCATGGGATGTTCTGAAATGGAACCCTAGTGGATTCTGAGGGATACATGTGGTTTTCAGGAACAGCAGAGCATTAAGCCACACTTTTTTCTAGAACTAAGGGCCAATTCAAACAACAACCCTTTCACACACAAGAGTAACTATTTGCTGTAGTTACCAGCAGTCAGAATGCCATTAAAACACTAATAAAACTGTGGTTCTGATAACATTATCTTAGTGTTGACAGCAGCACACTGTCCTGGCATTCCCATAACATCCTGCAAATACAGGGTAACGGTGCAGTAAGGACTGACCCCAAAATCACAACTGCCATAGGCCCATATCTTAAAGTCAAATTAAGCCCTTTGCTCCGGAGCTGCTAAGGTGACTTTCCATAAGATAACACTAGAGGGTGATGTAACTGCATGGACCCCTAACTACTCTGGATACATTTGCCCATACTTTGAGAAGGTTAAGCGAAGCGACAGGACTTTTCTATTAAGATTAAGTTCTTCAGATCTCTCAGTCGGGAATTACCTACATGGCAGAGCAAGGCCTAGGTGTTGTAAGCACAGAACACATGGCACAGTTGAAAGTAATTTCACATTGGCCCTCACCATCTCCCACTCAGCCAGAACGGAAAATCTCAATATGTATGCAACTGCCATCAAATCAAGGCTTCAGATTTGTGTAGGTTACTATCACCAGCATAATTATTTGACTTAGAGCATTTGTACCAACGCTTTGCAGCCAACAAGGCTCCAGAGTGATTTATAGAAAGTCAAGCAGAAGGAAAATCATTAGTTGAGGAAAGTGGGAGGTTATGCCTTTCTTGGCTGCTTCTTCTGCTCCTCAAAGGACAACTGGTGGTTCTACAGCTGCTGAAACAGGCCTGGGCATCCTGAAAGGTGTTCAAAGGGCCAGTTCATTGATGAGTACTACCAAATTGGCTGCCTCGGGCAACAGTTTGGTGGTTGCTGTTTAGTCGTTCAATCATGTCCGACTCTTTGTGAACAGATTGGTAGGGGGTGTCTACATCTGTCCACCTATGTGCCTCAACAGCACTTCCTTCTTCCACTTATTGGATGATAAGAGGAAGAAGATGGAGAGGAAAACTTAATATGGATGGAAGACAGTGGTGAGGCAGTTTACCCCTGCTAACTGAGCAAGAGGCACTCTTTCTAGTGGGTGTTCCTCTTTTATTTAGCAGGGGAAAAGTAACTGGCCCTGCACACCAGTTCAAGTGTCTGTTCAAGTGGCTTCTGCTGGTGTTCTTTTTTGCATTTTAGATTGTGAACCCTTTGGGGACAGGGACCCATTAGCTTTTAATTAGCTATTATTATTTTTCCATTTTCTCTGTAAACCGCTTTGTGAACTTGTTAGTTGAAAAGCGGTATATAAATACTGTAGATAGGTAGATAGGCAGAAAACTGATGAAGATTAGAAGCAGCCATATACACAAGATCTTTTTGGAACACTTCAAATTCTTTGCATGTTTTTCATTCAGTTTTGTCATTACAAGAAAACTAAAGATAGCCACCCACAAAGCAAAAAAATCACTGCCTCATAAAGCTGCAAATGCAAAGACCTGCTGTGCGGGCCTTCTGGTGAGAAGTCAGATATGCAGATAAGTGGCAGGTTGGGTCAGCCCCACAAGACAGGGTGAGCTCCTGACCTTAGCCCACCTCTGCGACGCCAGCTGGATCCGATCGTATTGGCTCTGCCTTTCCATTGGACTAATTCAGTGGTGTGGAGAGGGGGGTTTTGCTGCTTGGGTAAACAGCATATCCTCCATATTAATCTAACCCAGGCCTTCATGCTTCGCATGCAGTGTATGCAGTGCCAAGCACGATATCATAGTCTTCCAAGACTGACGGAGGCCTGCTTTTTTTAAATGGCAGAAAAGCAGTATCACTGCAGTGGAGACACAGTGTCTACAAAATCTTGCACTAAGGCAGTGGTTCTTGAGCATTTCAGCTCGGGGGCTCCCTTTCAAACTCTGTCCAAGACTCCCTATCAAACTTACCGGAATGTGATGCCAGAGCTCCTCCATGTCTACTTAGAAGTAAGCCCAACTGTGTTCAGTGACACTTACTCCCAGGAAAACCCAGTGCTAGATTCCACGATGGCATATTCTACCCTCTCATGACCCTCTTGACCCAAAGCCATGACCCCCAAGGGATCCCAATCCCTTTGAGTACCACTCCACTAAGGATATTGGATTCTAAATACAGGTCCAACCTTGTTACACTGATTTTTTTATACACAATTTTGACTCAACATGAATGGCCACTGCAAATCACAGTTTAATAAACTGCTTTTCTGCTATTGTAGAGAGGCAGTCATGCAAGCAATCATTCCATTTTTCAGTCCCAGAATCAAACCCCTGCAAATACTGAGACACACCTTATGCCATTCAGGTGCAAGAAACCTGAAAGTGGGTCTTTAAACCTATTTTTCCATTGTTTTCTTTATTTATGGATTTTTTTCATCCATGGGAGGTTCTGGAACAGAACTCTAGTGAATAACAAGGAACACCTATATAGACAAATAAATTCAAGTCCATTTTTTAATCCCATGATTTTTAAATCAGCATTGAATTTCATAAGTAATCCTAAGAATCAAAGAGTCATAGATGTGACAAGGGGAATAAGATGGGGGAAATATTGTACTGACATTTAAAAGAAAAGATTCCACAGCAAATGCAAAATGCATCAACATTTACCAGTTTTTTTTAATAGTCTCTTTGCATAAATATGGAGTACTTTAGCTCATGCTATAATTCTGGCCTCAGTGCTAATCAATTTATTCAAAAGTTCAATGCATTTGGAAAAAATGGATGTTTAAATTAGAAATTAGTTTTTACTGTGAAGCTCTTCTGCATCCAATGCATCTGCAAAGGGGACTTCCAAGTGGAGGGGGGGTTAGGCTATGGAAGATGCTATTGGCATGTCCTGGATCAGTTAGAAAAGGGGAGAAGGAAGGAAGCCCAGACACTCAGGCCCCAGCCAAAGCCAAATCAAGGAGGAAACTGTGGTCCGTGAGCTACTGCACCAGTTGAACTCTTCTCATAGAACTGACCATGTTCCTTCCTAGTCAGAGGAGTGTCTGCGGTTTTAGCAACAGGCAAGGCTGGAGGGGAAGCCCAAGGTCACATGTGCAGGGGAATTTCCCTGCCCTCCCAAAGAAGGGGCCACCCACAGTTGCTCAGCATCAGGTGGGGAGGAGAGAGGGTGAAAGCATTGTCTCTAGAGAGGACTGTCAGCAGATGACTGGCTGAACACTGCCTAGCATTGTGCAAAGAAAGTGGCATGGTTTTTATTGGGACAAGGTGACAATATATGTCCTCTTTTCCAGGACATGCTCTCGTTTTGAGCTTTATGTCTCGGGGGGAAAAATCTTCATGTTCCTCATGAGTAGGTGGCAATTTATTTATAAATTAATAAATTACATTAAATTATATACAATAGTTTTAAATTTAATAATAAGTAATGAAGAGCACAATCTTAACCATGTCTACTCAAAAATAAGCCCTACTGTGTTCAATGAGTCTTACTTCCAGGAAAGTATCTTTAGGATTGCAGCCATAATGTTTAAATTAACCACATGAAAACAATCTTATGTCCTAAATTTTCTTGGATTTCTATTTTGGGAGGGGGCTTGTCCTCTTTTGCAGTTATGACATGTGGTTATGACATATGGTTACCCAAGTGCATGCTTGGGAGTCATGCACACCGTCAGTGAATGTGGATTTATAAAACTGTTCTTAAAACAAAAACCAAAAACAAGGGGACACCATCATCACATGGTACAACCACTGAAGAATTTGCCTTTTACAGGTATCAGACTACAAGATACTTTCCTGGGAGTAAGACCCACTGAACATAATGGGGCTTAATTTTGAGTAATTGTGGTTATGATTGTGCTCTTATATATCTTTGGCATGCTGAGTTAAAAAGAAATGTACTTCCAGATATCCCAGCGTGTACGGTAGTTAATCACTGAGCTCTAGTCTAGCCCAATCCACAGAAAGGAAAGCTCCTCTCCCAAGTCCTCCTTTCTCCCTCACCTTTCTTCCCCATTTCTCTACCCAGGGAGGCTTCTGGGGTAAAAACAGAGCTCTGTCACCACCTCTTCCAGGTATCCCACCCACTAACGGGAGTGTCCCCCAGAAACCTCCAGATCATCAAAGGGACCTATGGGGACAATGTCCCATTCTGGGATTTAACTGGGAGAGATAACGCAAATTGCTGTTACAGTGGGTCCTCCTCCCCAGGCATCCAAACCATCTAACAGGAGTGTCCCAAGAAAGCCCCATATTGTCATTGGGACCGATGGGGAAAAACTCCCATTTCGGGGTCGGACTGGGAGAGAAAATGGCAAATTGTTATTGCGATGATTATGGATGGATTGTGGGTCTTCCTGTGATCACCTTCCCCATCACAAAAACCCCCTCCTGTGTTTCTGTCTCCCCAAAAAACCCCTCCTGTGATCATAGGGACCTGTGGGGAAAACCTCCCATTTCAGGGTCAAACTAGGGAGAGAAAATGGGCAATCCAGTGAGTTGTTCTGCTATTGCCATGGTTAAGGATGGATATTGGGCTCCTGAGAGCCCAATGCTAGTCCTGTGCCAGCTGGAAACACATAAATTTAACAGGTGAAAATATATCTTGGCAGTGAAATTAAGTTGAGGGGAGAAGTTGTGAGGAGAAGCTTCTGCATGAGTAAACAATGTTAAAAGAATAGAAACTGGGCCAAGAAAAAATAATTAAAAAGCAGAAAAATCATTCTGAAAAATCAGAATGAAAAAGCAGAAAAATCACTATCTCATATGCCACTTTTATAGTTCTTAGGATTACTTATGAAAAGCAGATTGAAAGTGACATCAGTTTTATCTGTCTATAGTACTTGAAGTAATTTCATTGAGACTGTCCTGAATCTAGGCCCCAACAGCATCTCCAAGTTAAGATTGAGCAACACCCCCAATTGAATTCTGGAGAAGCTATTACTGGTCAGTACAGAGCTATATCTTCCAAATCTTTTTTAAATTTAGCTACAGTTTCTCAGTTTGGTGACCCACAGAGTTGGTACATGTTACCAATAAGAATAAAAACAAGTTTCCTGCAAGCCTCAGAAACACTCGTGTGATCCAAATAAGAGTATTTGGATAATGACCCCCTATTTTGAGAACTACTTGTTTAGAGGATGCTGATTTTGATGGCTGTTAATAACATTGATTCCTAATAGCAAATTGCATAGAAAAGAGAGAGAATGTTTATTTTCCATGTTTGGGCAATGTTTCCAAAGTTTTCAAGGGGACTTCAATGAATGATCTTCTCTCTCATTACTTTAACTTACCCTTATAGCTCAGTTCATTAAGTCACTGCACAAGAAGCTGACCAAACTCCTGTACATGTAGGACGAAAACCTCCCACACCCTTGATGGAAGGCATCATTTTTTAAAAGGTTGGTCCTACCAATAAGTTTGGTTATATAAGGTTGGTCCCACCAATTTTTGTTGTGGTTATATTGACAAAGACATTAAAACTGTATTTGTTTACTAGACCACAAAAACCTTTTGACATCCCACCTGACAGAAGTATCTATGATACCTTATCATTTGATAATCAGGAAAAAAAAACAGAGATTACAACACTTATCCTACAATCCAGAGTAACTATGGGAGCACGTAAGAGGCATTACGGGTACCCATAGGTACTGCACCACCTAGTGAAAACCTATGGGAAATTCATATTGCGATCCACAGCAAATTGTTCTTACACCTGAGCAAGGACTATGGATGGCAACCTTTAAGTTGCAACCTCACACATATTTATGTGGGAGTAAGTCTCACCGAACACTTTAGAGGCTACTTCTGAAAATGCTTACCTAGAATTGCATTGTTAGTTTTCCCAGACTGCTCCACTTGGGGATTAGGCAAGAAGCTTCAGTATTTACGGTACATGAATTCCTTAGGCAAACAATCCCAAGCATTTGTTGTTTCCAATTCCCCCACAAGATATGCAACTGACTTGCATGTTAAGAAGCCTTTGCATGACCTCAAATCAGAGCCATTTGGCTTTTCAAATTCAGATTTACTTAGAGCACAATCCTAACCTTGTCTACTCAGAAGTAAGTCCCTTTGTGTTCAATGAGTCTTACTCCCAGGAAAGTGTGTTTAGGATTGCAGCCTTAGTTACTTAGTTCCTGTCTAGCTCCTTGTCTAGCAAACAAAACAGGAGAAGCTTTGATAAGAACTAGAAAACAAGTAACATCTCTAAACTGTTGTTCATCCTTACAAATAGTGATATGAAGAATAGTTTACAAAAAGTAACATCTATGGATATTATTTTCCATATGACTGATATCATAGTAACCTAAGGGTGGAGCATTCAAGTTCTGGGTTGAAGCTATCTACAGCAGTGTTTCTCAAAGTGGAGGTCAGGACCCACAGCTTTTAAGTTTGAGTGTCATCTTGAGAGTCTCTTCCCACAGTTTATACCTTTTCCACCATTACTGTACCTCTAGTCAAAGAGGTCTGGTGGTTTATACACTCCCCACCCCTCTACAACTTACTCACTGAAGGCAAAAGTGGGATGACTGTAAGAGTAACAACTCCCTCTATAAGCAACTTGCAGGGAACCATTCCCAGCCAAATTTCCTATCAGAAAAGTACTTGATCATTCAACCCCATGGTCCTCATCACACAGCACAGACAAGAGAGAAAACTCAGTTTGATATTACAAAAGAGTAGCAAGATAGCCAAACTAAGTACAAATCCTATAATTAAGACACTATTGCTGAAGTTCTGTTCCTTTCTGCCCAGAAAAGTATTCTCAAGTAAGCTGTTGGGCAGCATTATCAAAGAAAGATAACAGAAAGGGCCATGAACGATTTAGGTACCCTGCTAATAATTATCAGAGAGGCATCATAACTAGCAGCAAACCTCCCATAATACTACTTTAAAAAATGTTTTGTTACAGTGCTTTGTGTCCAGCATTATTAGGGCTTCCTAATAATGGGCTTCCTCTTCCATTCTTGCCTGATTAACAATATTTATGTTACAGTACGGTTATGTACTGTATTTGTATAGAACTCACTGGAATGGATCCTCTGTATTACAAGAAGTAATACTATATCTGTGCTGGAATACCATCAGTTTGTGTGGTTAGGGCCTATAAGAGGGGTGTAAAGGGGCAATTTGTACTCCACAGGATCCAGGAGCCAAAGAAGGGTACTCTGAAATTCCCAGTGATCTTATATTTTTCTATCTCACTTGGACTGTCTGCATGGTATGGTGGGTTCTCAGATGCTGCTGCTTCCTAAAGCCATATGTGCTGGACCAAGGAATACCTACATGATGTATCTTAACACAAAGTCAAATTGGGGAGGAAACTGGCCTCCTGCAATAGATTTTTGGCTTCTGGATTGGCACAGCATGAAGGAGTGTACAGCTGTGGAATTACAGTAGCTGAAAAAATATATTTTGATATACACAGGGCATTTTCCATTCTAGTGCAAGTTTAAATACAATGCTAATTTTCTACAATGATTTTCTATACTTAGGAGATTACAGAGAGGAATGTCTTTGGCTTTCCGTATTACTATATCTAGCTTCCAACACTGCATAGGCAGGTAGACCTGGGCTCTGCACTGATAAGCCCAGTAAACCTGAACTCCTAAGATTTTTCTGGTTGTCTTCACCCTCCCCTCCTCTGTTTTATCCCTTCCCTTTCAGAAGAAGCCCAAAGGAAACTTTGTGCCCCCTGATAAAATTTATCTTGAATGTAGTACCTACACCTGGTATTTCCACACAGGGAATCCCTCTTAATTCATTGACAGCTGCTGCCACATCAATCTCATACCAGAAACTACATCCTTTCTAGTGCCAGATGTCTACTGTTTCAGTTGCTTTCCAGGATCCACAGTGCCCTCACCTCCCACCACTGTCACAGCTCTTATCACCTTATCTTTGCAAATCTTCTATCTACATCATGTGTCCACATCTACAGCTCTCAGAAGCAGGGACTTTCCAAAGCAATTTGGACTGAACTTTAAACACTGCTGCCTTTATCAGCCAGAACTAAGTTCAGCTATTGGGGGTGGGGGGAAGCCTGCTTGCAAGAGACCAAGAGGATTCTCTGTGACTCCCATCAAGCCATTTCCCTTAGGCAACTTCCCACAAAAGATTTCAATGACAGCCATTCCAGGAGGGAATACAAACCTTCACAAGCACCAAGAAGGTACCAAAAACCAGCAGCCCATCCATTTCAACAATTAAAAAGGAAGAATTTCTCCAAATATTAACTCTTCTGGCCAGATTTAAATGTCACTTTTCTGAAGGGGGAGTTACATCTACAGCAGTATGTCATGGCATTGCACATCTCCCATGCATTTCTTCACACTTTAAAAGAGGGACCTAAAAATACACCATCTGGGTAGGCTGTCAGTTCCTCTGGGGCAGCAACCTCGTGATGTAACTCTGCAAAGTCCTCTTAATACACTTGCTGCTGCATGTCTGCTCATGCTGCCAAGTTGACACATGAAAAACAATCACGAGGTGATAAATCTCTTACCAGCTACTTGCTACAGGGAGAGTATCACTTTCATGGTGAAGGGACTGCATGTAATCAGCTGGAGTGGGAAGACTTCTGTTCTCAGAAAAAAGCAACTGAATAGAAACATACCACATTATATTTTTGTACATGTGACTTTTCCTTTTTTTGCATAGGAGCATCCAGGTGTTGTCAGCATATCCATACTATACCCCAGCTATGAGCAAGAGTCTTTGCATGCATACTCCAACTTTCAGTACACAAGCACAGGAGTCAGTATCTCTTGCCAATCTGAATGTCCTCTGTGAAAGAAAAATTGTTTCTTGCCCTTATAGCTAGTTGCAAAGGTAAAGATAAGGTGATACCTGGTCAAACAACAATTAGCCAGAGAGCAAGAAAGAACTGAACCAGACATCCAAGAGTCAGTAAGTTGGTTCAAGTGCACTGCATTTGCCCATTTTTGTTGTGTAGTTTATGCATAACCATAACTCAGTATTTCCTGCAGCAGAATTTGGATGACTTTTGTGCTGAATTTTTATTTATTTTTTCCTTTGAAACAAGAGTGCAAAATAAGCTTGAGCATGGCTCATGGGAGAATTCAGTCACCACAAACACTCATCTGCATTTACACAGATAGAATGAGTAAGGATCTATGGGAAGTCCCCCATCACGGAGGTCATGAGATAAGAAAAGGTGGGGAGGGGAAGCTTCAGCTGCGGTTCACTCAGCCCTGTCCTGGATTTTTGTCCTGTTCCTTTTTCACAGAATGATTGCGGGTACACCTGCTGGTGAACAACCTTATTTCCACATCATGTTTAAGAATGAAATTCTGCCCCTCACCCCCGCCAAGGTAGCGAAGCTAAAATAGAAAAACAAGAGAGGTAGTCTAATCTCAGGTCTAGTTGCCTATGCAGGGTTTAGAGCCCAGGTCACATAAAAGCAGGCCTCCGTCAGTCTTGAAAGACTATATCGTGCTCGGCGCTGCATATGCTGCATGCGAAGCACAAAAGCCTGGGTTAGATTGTTATGGAGGATAGGCTGTTACCCAAGCAGCAAATCCCCCCTCTCCACGCCACTGAATAAGTCCAATGGAAAGGCAGAGCCAATATGATTGGATCCAGCTGGCATCGCAGAGCTGAGCTAAGGACAGGAGCTCACCCTGTCTTGTGGGGACCGACCCGGGTCTCGAACCCTGCCCTGCTGGTTAACAGGCACAGCGTCTTAACTGCTTGCGCCACCCACAGCCACCAGGTCACATAATACAGCATGCATCCCACTTTCAACAGAGGACTCTGGGAAATTCACAAGAAAGTCAAGAAAGAAAACACTCATGTATATTGTTTTCAGGTGGATAATTTCAGCACTATTATTTTTAATTTAAAACTGTACCTGATAATTTATTAGATGTAAGGCACAACCCTGACCAATTTAGACCAGCACAACACACACATCACACCATTCCTACAGTGGCATGGGGAGGCCAGCACATGTTTGTGCACTGGCCTAACCTCTCAGGAGTGGTTACAGGACTTGCGCTGGAACTTGTGCTGGCCAAACCAGGTGTTAGAATTGTACTGACAAATTATTAATTACAAGAATGCTATATACTGCTTGCTCACAAGGAAAAGGAGGATCATGAACACCTTTTCCCAGGACACAGGGCTAAAAAGGGGGGAAATTTCCAGGGGAAAAGATATGGTCACCTTGGGTCATCACCACATCTCGTGAGAGAAAATTCCACAATTATGCACTGTATTCTCCCCACCCCCTCTTTACATCCCCTCAGACAAGCAGTGTGTAACACAGTAGTAACATGGTCCAGTAGCAAATAGGAAGTTATCGAAATAGGCATGCACTCTAAATCACCACTAAATTCCCATAAGCTTTCCTTTTTGGCTACACTTTCTTAGCCAGACCTAATGCCCCAACTGCAACAGTCATGGGAAAGGGTGGCCAACACAGAAAGAGACATTCACTGCAGTTATGAGGTAAAGACAGGAGAAAACACAGGTCTGCACTGGTCCCAACTTTTATTTCCTAGTCACCTCTTCATAGTTTTAGTCCTCATAAGAATTGCTTACTACTCAAAGGTTGGACAGACAGACCAGAAACAAAAAAACCCTTTAATTGGGGGTGTCCAAACAGTAGCGTCTCAATGTTTCCAGTTAGGTGATTTATTGCACCGGGGAAAGGCACATTCTTTCCTCTAATATCCTTGTTTTTCATGAGGGAAACCAGAAATAAGAACCAACTGAAATCAGATTGCGTTGGAACTGAAAGAATGGAATTGGTCCACTTGTTTCCCACTCTGTGTAACTGGATATGTCCTCATTGCTCCAGCTTTTGCTGGTATACAGGAATGGAAGCTTTAGAAGTCTGCCAATGAATGAACCAAAGGAAATAGCTACTCATCCATCATCATGTTCCCCCCCCCTCGAAATCAGCGAAGGAAATATGGATAATTGAACTGATAAACAACAGACTAGGAAAAGATAGAGAGGAAAGAATATTGTTGTTATGAAGAATTTACGGTAATCAATCTCCTCTGAAGAAAAATAAAAGAGGGGAATTCCACATTTATCCCATGCTGAGACTTTAAAACTGCCCTGACCTCTTGCACTAAAAAAAGAAACTGACCATTATTAACCTTTGCAATACATAGCTACCAATAGGTCACGCCTAATCCACAGTTTTCGGGCTGCTATTTCAGTTCCTTCTGACTGGCTGTAAAATCTTGCAAACTTTAGTTCCTTGATAGTAGTGAAGAGCTGGGCTAAGGAACTGGGCTAAGGACAAGAGGTTAGGATTAAAGTAGACAGCTAGATATAAATAAGAATGCAGATTGGGTTATTTTGGAGGGCAGGTACTCCAAAAGACAAGGCACAGAAGTTGCCCACAGGATCTCATCTCCAAAAATCCATAACCATGTCTATTTAATATCTTTAAAAATTAATAACGTTTTCAATCAAAAAGCCATTTATTACGTCAATAACACCCAACAAAATAATTTAATACTACAAAATTCTTCTATTAGGTTTAGCTAGGGCCAGCCCAACCATGAAGCCACCAAACTGGTAACTTCAGGCAACAGATTGAAGGGGGGATCTGTAAAGTATCTGCCTACTTGCCTTCACTGTTCCTCCATCCTCCGCTCCTCCACTCTCTGAATTCAGAAATAAAGCAGGGATGGAAAAGAAGAGGAAATAAGGAGGGGAAGGGACTATTAAGGGGGTTGCAGAATTTGGCATGCCATGTCAGGAGGTCTTCGGCTTGGGTTTAGAAAAGATCACACAATGGGACATCACTACAGGCTGGGTTCTCAAGGATAAACGAAAGTATTTGAGGGAAGCCCACATCTTTTTATGTATTTATTTATTTAAGGGATTATTACTCTGCCTTTCCTATGCCCAAAGCAGCTTTAAGGTGCAATCCAAACCTTGGCTGGCACAACGTTTTGGTCTTCCCATTCCTGTGGTGATTTAGGAAGGCAAGGCATGTCCGTGCTCTGGCCTAACCCACCACCAGGAGTGGCACAGAAGTGTTTTATGGCACCTTAGTGATACCTCCAGTTCAGATCAGAACTTATGCTGGCCTAACTGGAGCTTAGGATTGTAGCCTTAGTTCCTCTCCTTATGTTCTCACAACAGGCCTATGAGGTGGGTGAGGCTGAGTGAGTGACTGGCCTAAGTCACCCAGGAAACTTCATGATCAAGTGCTGGAACCTGGTTCTTCCAGGTTTCAGTCCAACTTCTGAACCACTATACCATCCTGGTTCTCTACTTTCTCAAGGTTTTCTTTCTCACTGCTCAAAAATCCCTGGATAGAGCACATGCATACCTTGATAGGCTTTGCTTTACTCTTTCAACCACTTTCCTATCATAACTATATGTACATTTAAAATTTTATCCATTTGCTTTCTTCAGATTTCATCCAGCCTTCTATGATATTGGTTTATGTTCTGTTTATTTATGTTTATCACACAAAATGTGCAATATTGTGGCGATTTATATTTTTCCCAGCCAAAATAAACTTGCAAGCTAAATAAGAATATAATTTGACATTCATCCATGCTCTGGTCACAAACCAGTTGAAAGTACAAAGCCCCAATTGCTTTGAAAATATAAAGCTTACATATGCCAATGAAAGAGAATGTCAGTCCTCAAAAACAGTTCTTCACAAGGAAGCAACCTCCCATTTTGCATCAACGTCCATTTTGCAGTAGCATTCAGCCTCATTGAGAAAGTCCAAAAGTTGGAGTGCACCAGCAAAACTACCTATTTTTCTACAATCTTATAGCTTGGAAAGCTGGGCACAGATGCACATTATGCATTGCTCTGCCTGTATGCTCTTTTATTTTACTCCCCGGAGAAGAGTCCCCAAGGGTACAGCATGCGTGAAGTGGCTCTAAGAAATCCACGGTCAAGGAATTAATAGGAAGCTGCCTTTTATTTTTACATAAAAGGCAGCTTCAAAAATATTGTCATCACTTCCTCGCTGCAGCTCTCCAGGACTTTTCTCTTAGAGATCACTGGGTGATTTGGGGCCACTCATATGCTTCATTTTGGCCTGCCACTCAAGGTTGTTGTGTAGGATGTAAAAATGCTAAAACTACAGATGACTCCATGACCTACATAGAGGAAAGGAAATAAATATATTTTGCGGTAAAGGCACTGCGACTGTTAACCAGCAGGCGAGGGTTCGAGACCTGGGTCGGCCCCACAAGACAGGGTGAGCTCCTGTCCTTAGCTCAGCTCTGCGATGCCAGCTGGATCCAATCGTATTGGCTCTGCCTTTCCATTGGTCTAATTCAGTGGCGTGGAGAGGGGGGATTTGCTGCTTGGGTAACAGCCTATCCTCCATAACAATCTAACCCAGGCTTCCAGGCTTCGTATGCAGCGTATGCAGCACCGAGCACGATATCATAGTCTTTCAAGACTGACAGAGGCCTACTAACTAAAGAACCGTATATACTTGAGTATAAGCCAACCTGAGTATAAGCCAAGGCACCTAATTTTACCACCAAAAACTAGGAAACTTACTGACTCGAGTGTAAGCCTAAGGTGGGAAATGCAGCAACTACTGCTGTTTTAATGAGGAGAAAACAGCCAATGTGGTGAGCCATCAAGCTCCGACATGAAGGTGGGAGAGTGATCTATCTGCTGACTTGGTTGGTTTTTTTTTTTAAAGAAGGAAGCAAAGCAGCCTTTCCTGCTTTTTAAAAAGGCTGACCTAAGCTGAGCTGCATGTGCAGAAATCCACTTCTTTGCCCATCTTATGACAAGTATAAGCAGACCCGAGTATAAGCCAAGGGAGTCTTTTTCAGTATTAAAAAATGTGCTAAAAAACTAGGCTTATACTCGAGTATATAGGTAGTTAATAATTTTTCTTCCAATTACTATTGTCAGTGTGCTCACCTGAATGCATATCCAGTTGCTATAAGGTAATTATAGGTATTCTTGTGAAAATTTGCATACTTTGATGTGAGCTAAAAAGTATTTGGATATCATATCCTCACACATGCTCAAAAAACCTCTACAAATTCCAGTTGTGATTTTTCCATGGTCATACAACTGGATGAGCAAGAGCTAATACACGAGATCTTGGCACAAGTCAAAGCATCTGAAAACTAGAACCAACCTGCTCTCCATGCCAAGGTAGCTGGCAAACTCATGTAGCCTTTAACCTGATGCGCACAAGCAAATCATCATTTGGTCCACACCTTCCCCTACAATCACACCAGTTAAGAGTCACACAGGATGACTAAGAAATACTTTCACAAACCTAGTGCCTCATTGGTATCTATCTTGCAGCTGATTGGGAATGCCAGATTAGCACACTGTTTTTGATTTTGGTATCCATAGCAAGCAAAGGAGATACCTGAAATGGAGAAATGCAAAATTGCTCCACACAGTCCACTGCTCTAATGGAAATAGCCAGGAGCTGTGTGATCGTGTATTTTTTTCCAGAATGGAATAAGTAGTTATAATTGTTCTGAAAGGGGAAAAATATTTCCAGGAAAGGTGGATCTTTGACTCTGTTAGTTGGATAATGTTTGCTGTAGATTACAGCCTTCATCTTGATTAATTTTGATGACCTTGAACAATTTGGGTCTTAATATTAATATTTGAAACCGATTCCTGGTACCTCATCATCTGTACTCAAGGTATTTCCTGAAGCTGGGGAGTCCCACCATTTCCCTCATGTTGACTGATCCTGCAGTATAAAATGTCTTCCCTGCAGATATTAATCCTCATTCCTTCCTTCTCATTTTACAAATGTGTCAGAAATTTTTTTATTCTTCAACTGCTTTGCCAGCTATTTCATCTTCATTTTCTTTTAAAAGGCATGCAAAATTAGCATTATATTAGTATTTCATGCATTGTTGACAAGTGTATTTGTACAATAAACATTTGTCAAGCAAACTGGTATCAGTTGGCAGGTGCACCATAGAAATAAAAAAATTTTTTTTAACCCAGCAGCAGATGACATCCACATGTTTGCCATATTCTGTATTTTGCATACAAAAATTGCAATAGGCAAAGCACTCAGCTTGTATGACCAATGAAGATTAGAAATGAGGCATGCGTGTCCAAGTCACCAACTCAGTTTCACAACCAAACTACAGCTTCCACTGTCAGGTGCATGAATAGAAGATCTCCTTGCATGAGCACTATGCTACTTTCATGCTATGCTATGGAGGAACTTCCCAATTCTGGAAGCACTAGTCCAGATGCTATCCACTGAATGTAGTGAAACCAATTTCACCACTGAAATTGTCTACTGAATGATTCACACATCAGCTGCAGTGATGCTGCAAGATGTGCTACACAGAAGGGAAGCTCTTACTAGGAAGGACAAAGACTTACAGAAGGTGAAGCTAAAACTGAAGACAAAGCATTGAAAAACCTTAAGATTTTAAAAAGCAATCACTAGGAAGTTCTATGACTTGTACATACTGAGACAAGGAATGGTGCCAGTAACAGCCACAAGCGACAGAAGAGTCTTCACAATAAATGCACAGATTCAGAATTGTTTAATCCCAAGGCCATGTGTTACCCACTATAGAGTAAGAGAGTAGGATGCTGAACTCAAAACATGTAGATTCTTGGATCCTTATCAATCTATTCAGTCCATCTTACAATGACCCCTTTTGTCATACAATGTGGCTTTGTTCTCATGCCTAGAAGATCTGCTCAGGTCTTGACCAATAAGTCTCCCCACACCATCTTTCATTATTAAAAAAGCTGATGAAGAGCAAGCTTCCTTTCGTTCCTGCCTCCAAAATCACAGGGCAAGGGCAGGTTTTATAGGAATGCTTGCTCAGTCTTCTGAATATTTAATGGTGTAGGGGCCAGTTTTTCAACATCTCTTTCTTATGTTAAAAGTCCAAGTTCAACCTGGTGGAACATTCAACATCCCACTTCCTGGCCCCAAAATGGGCCACTGCGTGCACTTATTACAAAAGCAAATACCTCCTCCATTGGAGGATGGCAAAACCAAAAAGCCAAGGATTGCACTGTGAAGCTTTCTGTGATGTACCACAATCTAACATGGTGCTAAAGAAACCAAAAGGAGTCTCTTTACAAGAATATCTCAGCTATGAACAGAACAATTTGATTCCACATTAAAGGGAGGGCCTCATCAATATTGGCAGGAATTAGGCGGTGGCAGTGGAAGAGTAGTTCTTCAAGCCTCATACAGTATATACCATCATTGAGCAAAGATATACCCTGGCGTCCTGGAAACCAGAAGTAGCAATCATCATACGTAGTATAAAATGAAATGGCCCTGACTACTACTGCCCTATTACCAACATTTTATGAAGACAAGCTTCATCCAACATCTAAATACACTCATTGATTTTCCCATTTTTCAAGGCAAGACACCTCTGTCTACAAGTCACCCTAACATGTGATTTCCCATCAGTCAGTAGAGCATATGGCAGTCACCACATACCATGAAGGCTTCCCTGCCTCCAACTCCTCCCACTATCAACCACACACATACTCAGCATAACTCAAAATAGCACTAACTGTTTCCATACAGTAGAAAAAGTAGTTTCTCAGGTGGCAGCTCAGCCTAGGGGAATCCCAACTTCTACTAGAACAAGGGAGTACAAAGTCCATTCTTTTGCATGAAACAGAACAATTATGAGTATAATTACAGTTATACTCAAGTAACCTTCTGGACCTACTCTTTAGGGATAGGAGACCAGCCAATGTCCCACTGCTTGATGATCTACTCACAGGGGAATCATGTTTCCCATTAGTTGCAATAACTACTGGTATCTTCACATCAGTCCACTTTCTCACACTGTATAATCAGTAAGCTCAGTATAGTCAACAAGGATCCCTACTGCACTTGTTTAAATGGCATACAATCAAGATCCCATACAAATATAAAAGGGGGTCAATGGCTGCAATCCTAAACACATGCAGAACCAAAGGGAAGGATCTGGGGTGGATAGAAGTAAAATTTAAAATCAAAGACAATATATGCATGCTCACACACACACACAACTGCCTTCTCCAGCTTTTAGCAAGACCATATTGTTTACATACTGTTAAACTGTATCCAGTCATAAGTGTTAGAAGCATAGCTTTGAGGATATTATACACGTCATGGTGGATATGTCACTTTCCTGGTTTTAGAAGTACTAAAACCAAACCGGGGTTTGGAGACCCCTGGATTAAAAGAACAAACTTGCAGAATAAGCGATGGCTTCCTCTTCGTTGACTAAAGCAATGGTTCAAACCCTGGGCCAGAGGCCAGATGTGGCTCTCATCATGTCTCAATGTGGCCCCCTGGAAAGACCCCTCCATCCGGCCCTTAGGCAAGCCTTGTAATCCACTCCAATACATTATTACATGTAAATTTATGTAACTTTATTCAAATTTGAAATGTAAATCAATTTTACAGCCCCCAACACAGTGTCAGAGAGATGATGTGGCCCTCCTGCTAAAATGTTTGGACACCCCTAGGCTAAAGGGACAAACTTGCATTGGGAATGATGTTTCACTATCAGAATGCCACAGTTTGTTCCAGTCTTTCCAATTAGGAACAAAAGACAAATCCACCTGAACATTTGTGGAACTGACAAAAACAAGCTATCACCTCCCAAAGCTGAAGATGCTTGTTTTTGGGGTGTCACAGGACACACAGAATCGATTCATCAATACATGTCAATGATTTTATTTTTCAAATAAAATGCTTTAGCCCACCAGTCTACTCCATACTTCCTCTCCCACTTTATTCCCCTCTATCTTTTCCAATCTAAGGTGTAAAAGGAAGGGAGGCTGCCACATCACCAGGTAGCAGGACACACTGTCTCAGGTGATCGGAGCTGGCACAGGCATTGCACACTTGTTCAACATTATCAGAAGACAAGACACTGATCTACTCCAGGACCAACTCAGCTCCAATTCCACTACAGCAATGGTAAAAACAAAACAAAACAGGAAACAGAAATCTGAAGCCACAAACTTCTGTTCTTTCATCATTTAGAATTACAAGGAAGTGATATTACCCAGTGGAGACTGATGAGAAATAGTGAATAAAATAATCCATGCTCTGCCTCACAGGATGTCCTCAGCATGAGGCCAGCTTCTGATCCTTCCGGAAGTAAGAGACTTAAGACCCTGTATGTTTCAGCAGACAAATGTCTCTTTTTGAAAGTGCAGCACAGACTTTCACTGTGCAACTGGTTGTCAAGCACAGAAGAGGCTGGTGGCGATGAAGTCTATGCAGAGAAAAAGACGGCTTCCTTTTGGTCAACATCTAGTTCATGCACTCTCCACTTTGGGAAGGGGGATATTTTTAAGCTTGAAGTTCTGCCACACACTGCACCAGCGGCTGCCACTTCCTTCCCCCCTCCCACTCACCCAGAACTACAAAACTAGGAAAGGCATAGGAGCCTTTCGCATTTGGCCCTACGCATACTCATAAAACATGGGCCTTCATGCTTCTCCACCCCCACAAGAAATTGTTCATGGTGAAGTCAGAGGTTTTTCCTCAGCCTCTTTTTCAAGGCATGTAGAGGCCTTTCCTCACATTTATAGCTACAAAAGCATGGTGAAGATTGGTACAATGAGCAGAATTACAGTGGCGCTTGGAAATGCAATCCTAACCTAGGCCAGCACAACTCATTGGTCTTCCCTTTTCCATGGTGATGTAGGGAGGCAAGTGCATGTCTGTGCACCGGCCCAACCTTCCCACAGGAACAGTGGATGTCTTACTGTACTTTTGTGACAGCTTCAGGTCAGCACAGGACTTATGCCGGGGCTTAGGCTGGCCTAATTTAAGGTTAGGAAAGCAGCCTAAGTCAGCCAGCTAGAACCAAGCCTGAAAGTAGCAGGCATCCAGTGTATAATTAAACTGTGGAACTCAGGATTGCCACAGGATGTGGTGATAGCATCTAGCCTCAATGCCTGTAAGAAGAGATTGGACAAAATCCTAGAGGAAAAGATGATCACAGGTTACAAGCCATGATAGATGGGAGTGTTTGTGTATGCCTATGTGTATGGATAGATGCAGGCAACCTCAAAATGCCAAATGCAGGTGTCTTGTGTGCTCCATGAGGCATCTGGTGGTCAACTGTGAGACACAGAAAGCTTAACTACATGGGCCTTTGACCTGATCCGGCATGTTCTTATGTTCTTAGGTTCAAAAACTGAGGTTCTCCCACAGAAGTGTACAGTGGGGAAGAGTAGCTGTTCACACAGAGGAGAGGCATACATAAGGGAAAAGCACTGAATCTTTCCCCTCTTGTATATGTTTTCATCCTTCACCCCCTTCCCCACAAACTATCTTTTCCTGAAGGGACTGCTTGTGGTCTTGTGAGTGGAACAAAAGTAATGTGAGGAGGAGCCCTGAGGTGGTATGAGGTGTGGGTAAAGATTCAGCACACTGCTCACTCCACATATACCTTTTCTTTCCTGTTAGATTAGTTCAGTCCACAAATCATGTTCCTGTCATGTCTAATCAGACTTGAAAACAGGAAAGTGAACACAGGGGCAGCTTGGGAAAAGAAGGACACATGAGAAGGACACATGAAAAGAAGGACGCATTCCCACTGTGGCACCAAGGAGAGCAAAGTCTGTACTTTCTCCTTAGGAAGAAATCCTCTCCAACACCTTTGCAGATGTATGAAACAGACCAGCTGGAAACAGCTAACCAATCGCTATTGGAAAACATGAACTTGGAACAGATGCCTCAGAACGAGGTCATGAGAGAAACCAGTAGTACCACATCAGAGAGGTAGGAGTCATGTGGGATTAAGAATGACTTTTCACAGTACTAACTCATTGCACTCACCCCCACTCAAGACAGAGGATCTACAAAGAAAGTGAGCTATAAAAAGCACAAACAGCCGAGATGAGGTTATGGATCACTGAGCTAGGAGGAACAATTTCACCCCTTTTGAGAAGCACTTTGCTTAGGGGATCACACAAGGAACTAAAAGAAAAAACCGCTGATGAGCAAGTGCCCTCACAGTTGCCTTTGCAATGCAAAAATCATCTGCTGCTTTCAAAAACTCCATGGAAAGTTTAGTCAGAGTGCTAAGCTTATTTATCATTCTCCCTGTTCTCTTCCATCATGGAGCTAATGGCAGTGCATGCGGGATTCCAAGGTGGTCACTAACTAGCCCAGGGAACTAACGTACCCTACAGTCCAGAGTAACTATGGGAGCACGTAAGAGACATTACATGCACCAGTAGTTACTGCACCACCTAGTGAAAACCTATGGGAAATTCATTTTGCAATCCAGAGCAAATTGTTCTTACACCAGAGCATGGACTCCCCGTAGTTACTCTGGATTGCGCCCATAGACGTCTTTATCTTCAGTAGGGTGGTTCCATTGCATTCCCACTAAAAGGCCTCAGGTCCTCTATAAAGCATTAGAATTCAATTCTCAAGCATTAGAATTCAATTCTCAAGCATTAGAAAATCAATTCTCAACAGTCTTGGCCTGTCTGTTCAGAGTTCAGTTCCTCTTTCCATCTGCCAGACCTCAGGTTCTTTATGGGCATCAAGTCATTAAAGGATGATGATGACTGGTTCAAGCCGAGGGTCAAATATCCAAACAGTAAGCTACTTGGACAAATAAGTAGCTGTATAATTCCCCTCAAGGGACAAAACTCACACTAACCCCGGAGCCAAATGACAGTCTGGCCCCCAAATCCAAAGTAACTATGGGAGCACGTAAGACACTTTATGTTCACTTGTAGTTACTGTACCACCTAGTGAAAACCTATGGGAAATTCATATTGCAATCCAGAGTAAGTTGTTCTTACACTGGAGCAAGGACTCCATAATACTCTTATTATGATCCCCTCTCTTCCCAGCACAGCACAACACAATCTGTCTCCACATCATGTTTTTCAGATGTGCTCATAAAGGAACTTACTAGCATCAGGCAAAAAACAAAACAAGCATTTTGAAGAGTGTGGCTGCAATCTTAACCCCCTCTTAGACCAGCACATGTCCCGTAATGGACTGAGGTTGTTGTAAAAGTGCTGCAAGGCACTGCGCACACATGCACTGGCCTCCACACTCCACCATGGGAATGGGGAAAAGGGCAAGTTGAGCTTGTCTAAACCGGTAAGGATTGCGCCCTATGTATCATGTAGGCATCAGCCAGGCTTCCCACTGCATGTGGTTATGACAAAAGAGATCATCTAGGAATTTTTTTTAAAATGTGGTGGACATGTCCTAAGACAACAAATTTTGGGTTTTTATTCACCAAAAATTACAGTTGATATTTTAAAAGTGTATATGCAAATGAGACCAGAGGTTTTTCTATTGGGAACGTTAGATGATTCAATTCATAAAAGATTCAAAACGATGTTTATATATGACAGCAGCTGCAAGAATTCTATATGCTAAATATTGGAATGTCCCAGAGATACCTTCTGTTGAAGAACGGTGGACTAAGATACAATGGCGCCTCACGTAAAGAACGCCTCACGTAAAGTATGTTTCACGTAACAAACAAAAATTTCTCCAGGATTCTGCTTCACGTAAAGAAAGTGCTTCACGTAAAGAAAACTTTCGTTGGCAGTTGGGGCAGACACGCTGGCTGGCAGCCTGTTTAAAAAGCATCAGGGCTGCCTAGCGCACCTGCCCATAGTGAAAGCAACACTTCCATGCTGTTCCTCCTGTGGCCAGATGTCCACTGGGCAGAGGGAGAGAAGAGCAGTGGAGAAGAGGGAAGCTGCTCAGGGCTAGCCACTTCACAGGATGGAGTGAAGGAGAAAGTGGGGAGACACTTGGAAAGTGGCTTGGATTGCAGCCTCCAACCCAGGTCTACTCAGAAGTAAGCCCCATTGTGTTAAATGGGTCTTACTCCCAGGAAAGTGTCTTTAGGACTGCAGCCTAAGTAGACTTCATAAGATCATGCACATTGAATGCATGTTTTGAATTCAATTGCAGTGTTTTGTTATCATTTTTACATCCAGTTAATATTTTTATATGAATATTTTTGGGGTTGTGGAACCAATCATCTAAGTTTCCATTATTTCCTATGGGAAAATCCACTTCACGTAAAGAAAGTTTCACGTAAAGAAACTGCCTCCGGAACGAATTAATTCTGTTACGTGAGTCGCCACTGTACTGGACTTTGCTGAAAAGGACAAACTTACTCCTTTCTTAAGGAGAAAGTATAAATACTGTTGTTTGATTGATACATCACTTCTAGGTCAACATTTTGAACTCTGGGCTCAGTTATACCACTGAGCAGTGGAAATCATGCATTTCACTGGCAATCTAAGGTTCCACTGAAGGACTGATCAGAATTAAATCCCATTATAATCAATCCCATTATAAATCTGTCATAATATAATCTGTCATAATATAAATCCCATTATAATCTGTCATAATTGCAAAAAAAGGACAAGAACCCACCGAAATGTAAAATACCCAAGAAAAATATAGGATATGACAAAATAAAAAGCTAAAAACACTCATATATATTAAAGGTGTCTCCCATAAGTTGCGTTGCTCATCACTGTTTATAAGCCAGTGTTTTCCAAAGATACGTCCGTGGTCATGTGGCCATCATGACTAAAAGCCAAAGCTCATAGAACACTATTACCTTTCCACTGAGGTGGTACCTGTTTAAAAGCAGACCTCTGTCAGTCTTGAAAGACTATGGTATCGTGCTCAGCGCTGCATATGCTGCATGCGAAGCACGAAAGCCTGGGTTGGATTGTTATGGAGGATAGGCTGTTACCCAAGCAGTAGATCACCCCTCTCCACGCCACTGAATTAGTCCAATGGGAAGGCAGAGCCAATACGATTGGATCCAGCTGGAGTTGCAGGGCTGGGCTAAGGACAGGAGCTCACCCTGTCTTGTGGGGCTGACCCAGGCCTCGAACCCTGGCCTGCTGGTTAACAGGTACAGAGTCATACCCTACAATCCAGAGTAACTACGGGAGCATGTAAGAGACATTACGTGTACCCTTAGTTATTGCACTACCTAGTGAAAACGTATGGGAAATTCATAGTACAATCCAGAGCAAATTGTTCTTACACCGGAGCAAGGACTCCACGTAGTTATCTGGATTGTGCCCATAGCCACTTGTGCCACCTTGTATTTACATGTTTTTGAACTGCTGGGTTGGCAGGAGCTGGGCTAAGGACAGGAGGTCACTCTGTCTTACAGTACTTGGGTCTTTAACTGCTGACCTCCTGATCTTCAGCTCAACTGGCACAGCGCCTTTAGCCACTGAAGTTTATGCTTAATTGAACTTATTATTACTTTGTGCTTAATTGAACTTAACTTACATAAGCTTAATTTAAACACCATATGAATTATTAAATTTGAAACTATTACATATAATTTATTAATTACAAGAAGTTTCTTGTAACACTGCCTACTCACAAGGAAGAGTCAGGCAGCCTTTCACAGATCCTGCTCTAGGTAGGAGTGACCATTACACCATTAGTTATTTCCCATTATAAATTTTCTCTGTAAACCACTTTGTGAACTTTATGTTGAATAGTGGTACAGTATATAAATACTGTTGTATTTTATGTATTTTATGGTTTATGTATTTTTCCAGGACATGTACTACTTTTTTTAGCTTTGGAAAAAAAATCTTCATTCATGGAAAAAAAACCTTCCTTGCAGGCAGGGAGCAGGCAGCCTTCTTGTAATTCATAGATAATAGTAATAACTCAAATAATAATAGTAATAGTTTTCATTTTAAAAAAATTAATAGTTTTAAATTGAAAAAATAATAGTAATAGTTTTAAATGTATTATTAAGGATAATAGTGTTTAATCACATGCAAGCTGTGTGTTTGTGTGTGTGTGTGTGTGTGTGTGTGTGTGTGTGTGTGTGTGTAATAACCACAAAAAACGTAGGTCACCAAAGAAAAATGTAGGACATGACAAAAATAAAACCAAAAGACACTCATATACAGGGTGACTGAAAAGCAACTCCCAATTTTAAAATACTTATAAATTACAATATAGGGAGTACTTTTCAATCACCCTGTGTATGTATGTATGTATGTATGTATGTATGTATGTATGTATGTATCTATCTATCTATCTATCTATCTATCTATATACATATGTGTGTGTATGTAATATATATGTGTGTATACATGTGTATGTATGTGCATATGTGTATGTATATATGTGTGTATACGTGTGTGTGCACGTTATACATGTGTGTATGTGTATACATGTGTTTGTATATATGTGTGCATATACATATGTGTATGTGTGTGCATAAGTGTGTACGTATATATATGTATGTATACATGTGTATGTGTGTGTATGTATGTATGTGTATGCATATACATGTGTGTGCATGTATATATGTGTGTATACATGTTTGTATGTGTATGCATGTGTGTATGTGTGTGCATGTGTGTATGTATATATGTGTGTGTGTGCATATACATGTCTGTATGTGTGTATACATGTGTGTCTGCATGTTATATATGTATGTGTATACATGTATGTGTGCGTATACATGTGTGCATATGTGTCTGTATATGTGTGTGTGTTATTTTTGTGTTGTCCTACTTCTCCTCGTGTGTCCTGCACACCCTCCTTTTGTGCAGGTGGAGGGTTGTGAGAGGCATTGCGAGAGGCGCAGCTACTCACGTGTCTCCGTCCTCGGAGATGAAGGTGTGAGTCTTCTGCTGCTGCTGCGGCTGCTGCTGCGGCTGTTCCTTCTGGTCCTGGTCCTTGTCCTTGTCCTTGTCCAGCCCGGGGAGGGACTCGAGCAGGGACTGCGAGGAGGAGCCGTAGCTGGAGTCGAGCCTGTCTTCTACCTCCAGGGCGGAGTCCTTCCCCGAGGGGGCTCCCGGAGAGCGGGGCTCTGCTTCTCCCAGCTGGCCGGGCAGCGAGCGCAGTCCCCCGACGCCGGAGTCGCACTGACCCTCCTCCCCGCAGCCCTCCTTCTCGCCCCCCGACATGCTCACGCTCAGGCTGCCAAAGCTCTGCCCAGGAACTCCCCGCTGCTCAGCCCAGGTCGCATCCCGGGCAGCGCAGAGCAGAGCAGAGCAGGAAGGAAGCAAGCAAGCTCCGCAGGCGGCAGCAGCACTAGCACCACCTGCACCACCCACTCAAGCCTCCGCCCAGGCGCTCCCTCCCCTCCCCTGCCCGGCCTCCCACCCTGAGTAGCCGGCGCCGCTCGGCGGCTGCAGGGAGAAGCTCAGGATGCGCTGCCCACACTCACCTCGGAGGAACACTCAGCAGCACTTACTCCCGAGTAGACATGCACAGGATGGGACTCTCAGGCTCATCCACACTCACGTGGAGGAAGCCCCACTGGCCACACCAGCACTTACTTCTGAGTATACCTACTTGTGTTAAGTCCCGCAGTGGAACTTCCTTCTGCATAGGATTGAGGTACATGAAGGTACACTAGATGGGTCTTTGGCCTCATCCACCAGGGCTCTTATATGACTTAGGGTGCAAGCCTAACCATGTCTACTCAAAAGTAAGCCTCCTTGTGTTCAATGGGTCTTACTCCCAGGAAAGTGTCTTTAGGATTGTGGCCTAAGAGCACAATCCTAACCATGTGTTCAATGGGTCTTACTCCCAGGAAAGTCTTTAGGATTGTAGCCTAAGAGCACAATCCTAGCCATGTCTTGTGTTCAATGGGTCTTACTCCCAGGAAAGTCTTTAGGATTGTAGCCTAAGAGCACAATCCTAACCATGTCTTGTGTTCAATGGGTCTTACTCCCAGGAAAGTCTTTAGGATTGTAGCCTAAGAGCACAATCCTAACCATGTCTTGTGTTCAGTGGGTCTTACTCCCAGGAAAGTGTCTTTAGGATTGTGGCCTAAGAGCACAATCCTAACCATGTCTTGTGTTCAATGGATCTTACTCAGTGATGGGCTTCAAAGAAATTAAGAACCGGTTCTCTGTCCATCTGGCAGCCACTTTTAAATGGCTATTTTTAAACTTTATATGTACTATCTCTTGTTAAGAACCGGTTCTATAGAGTAGGTGCAAACCTGCTGGTGGCCCACCACTGGTCTTACTCCCAGGAAAGTGTCTTTAGGATTGTACCCAAACATGCATACATCCAAGAGACTGAACCAACCATCATGCATTCAAAATAAACCATGTATTTGTTGGAAGAGGGCTGAACCTTTGCACAAGGCTAGTAAAATGTTGTGAATCACTGATTTGGATACAGTTTCTAAATTTTTATGAATACTTTGTGATAATTTGCGCTTGAGGTGCTCAGATGTGCTCCCTTTTGTAAGATCTGATTTAGCTGTGCACAACGTGCCATAGACAGTGGTGGGCCCAGCATGGCCCAAGAACCGTTCCGGAAGTGGGCGTGGGCAGGCAGGGTCAGGGGGCGTGGTCAGGGTTAGGGCGGGGGCGGGGCCAGGGAGAATTTAAAGGGGGAATTTTAAAAAAAAATTTAAAAATTTAATTTTTAAAACAAAAATCTAAGTTTTTGTTAGTGGGACTTACTGTCATGGGACTTACTTCAGAATAGGCATGCATAGGATAGGGTTCTCAGGCTGCAGTTCTAACCACACTTGCCTGGGAGTAAGCCCCATTGACTGTCATGGGACTTACTTCAGAGTAGGCATGGTTAGGATAGGGTCTCAGGCTGCAGTTCTAGCCACATTTGCCTGGGAGTAAGCCCCATTGACTGTCATGGGACTTACCTCTGAGTAGTCATGCATAGGATTGGGCTCTCAGCCTGCACCCTGTCCACACATTCCTGGGAGTAAGACCCACTGATTGTAATGGGATCTACTTCTGAATGGACCTGCCTAGTCTTGCTCCCTGAGGATGCACTTTCCTGGGAGCACGACCCATTGAGCACAATAGGGCTTACTTTTGAGGAGACATGGTTAGGATTTTAGTCACCAGAAAAAGGATCTATCCTGGAAAGGAGGAGGGAATCCTAATGACAGTTTCCTGGGAGTAAGACCCATTGAGCACAATAAGGCTTACTTTTGAGGAGACATGGTTAGGATTGTAGTCACCAGGCTAAGGATAGAGGATCTATCTGGAAAGCAAGCAGGAATCCTAAAAACACTTTCCTGGGAGTAAGTCCCATTGACTGCCATGGGACTTACTTCTGAGGAGACTTCCAGGGCATGTGTGTGTGTTTTACAGATATAGTACTTTTGAACGGTTCATGTAATATATTGCTTATTATTACATTTAATCTATCACGTATGATTTATTGCATATAATTAATTACAAGAAGGCAACATGCCTGCTCACAAGGAAAAGGAGGACAAACATAAGGTTAAAAAAGGATGTGTCCTGGAAAAAGAGGTCATATGGTCACCCTAGAAAAGGAGGACAGTGAAGATTATTTTTCCAGGACACAAGTCTAAAATAAGAGGATGTGCCCTGGAAAAAGAGGACATCTGTTCAGCGTGCCAATGGATGCGCTCCCTGGGCAAACCTCTAAAGAAGCAGCAGTGAGACAGACTCTGCATAACAAGCAGAGATCTGCAAGGGTAGGCAGTGCCAACTGGGAGACACCCTTCATGGAATGGGGGGTGGCTGGGAGAGATGTGGGGAGAAGTTGGGCAGCTCTTCCAGCCTGCTAGGTTGTCAGATCCAGCCTCCTTGGGAGCTCATGCAAACTCTGGAGAAATAATAAACTCTTATTTCTTTAATGAACTTTTGTTAAAAAGCGGTATATAAATACAGTTGGTTGGTTGATTGGGCACTTGCCAGTGGCATAGCCAGAGTGAGTAAAGCACCAAGCTTTATAGGTAGCTTCAAGGGGTCCCTTCTCTTTGGAGACAGGCACATGCCTTCCTTCCCCCTAACCTGGTATGGCTCCAAAGGGATGGGAGAGGGACTGCATGCAGGCTGCAGTGAGGCTCCATGCAACAGTTAATGCTCTGTCCCCCTCTAGCTATGCCACTAGCTCTCTCCATCTCTGTGGAGCACTTCTATGCTCTCTCATTCACACACACACACACACACTCACACTCTCCTTGCCTCCCATCCAGTTTCAGAACCCAAGCTTCTAAGTACCTACTCAGAAATAGATCCCATTAGAGTCAATAGGGGTTACTCACAGGTAAATATAGACAGGATTGCAGCCTGGATCCACTGGGAAGGGAAGAGGTGATGGGGGTGGAATCCTCAGAGGACTTTAAGTGTAGCTCTCTAAAATTAGACAGTCTTTAGGATTTCAGTCTTACCATGGGTGGCAGGGAGTGCTTTGCATGGTTGCACCCCCTCTAGATATGCCATTGCCCCATTTAATCTATAAAAGATATGGGGCTAAGGCTAATGAAAAAAAGATTCCCCCCCAAAAAGGGAAAAAGGGACTGGATGCGACCACTTGATCTGTGAAGTTCGACTAAGGCTGCAATCCTAAAGACACTTTCCTGGGAATAAAACCTATTGAACACAATGGGGCTTACTTTTGAGTAGACATGGTTAGGATTGTGCTCTAAGGCTGCGATCCTAACCATGTCTACTCAAAAGTAAGTCCCATTATGTTCAATGTGGCTTACTCCCAGGAAAGTTTAGGGTTGCAGCCAGTGGTGGGCACAGGCAGGTTCGCACCTACTCTATAGAACCGGTTCTTAACAAGAGATAGGACATATAAAGTTTAAAAATAGCCATTTAAAAATGGCTGCCGGATGGACAGAGAACCGGTTCTTAAATTTTTTGAAGCCCATCACTGGTTGCAGCCTAAGGCTACAATCCTAAGCACACTTTCCTTGCAGTAAGACCCATTGAACACTGAGTAGACATAATTAGGATTGCTCTAAGTGTCTGGAACAGGGTGATAATCAAATGACATAATCGCAAATAGAGGACAAAATGTAGGACACCCAAGAAAAATGTAGGACATGACCATATAACAGCTAAAAACACTCATATGAGATATCTTGCTTTCTTGTCCTTAATCACTATATTACTTATTAATTAAAATTACTAATTAAAAAACCCTCAGTCAGGATGGGTCTCTGAAGCTGCAGTCCTCACCACACCTGCCTGGGAGTAAGTCCCATTGACTATACTGGGACTTACTTCTGAGTATACCTACTTTGGCTGGGGCTCTGAGGCTGCAGTCCTCTCCACACCTGCCTGAGAGTAAGTCCCATTGACTATACTGGGACTTACTTCTGAGTAGACCTGCACAGGATGGGGCTCTGAGGCTGCAGTCCTGTTCACACTTTCCTGGGAGTAAGTCCCATTGACTATACTGGGACTTACTTCTGAGTAGACCTGCACAGGATGCGGCTCTCAGCCTCCCCAGCCAGCCAGCAGAGGCAGGGAGAGCGTGGTGTGACTGTGCTCTCCCCTCCTTCGCCTCCCTGCCGGCCAGGAGGCTTAGTGCGCATGCGTCCTGCCGGACGCATGCGTACTCAGTCTCCTGGAGCTTGGCCTCAGGAGATGCAGTAGCCCACTGTGTCTCCTGAAGCCGAGCTTCAGATGTGGCGGCCGCCAGTGTACTGGTCCCCGCGGCTCTTGCAGCCGCGGGTCTGGCCGGCTCGCTGTCGTCCGCCCTGGTGGAAGACCCGGTACGGGCGCGTAGGCCCGTATCTGCCCACCTCTGGCCATAGAATATAACTGGATGCTGATCAAATTTCACAGCTTCCTTGTTTTCCCCCCATTTTTTTCTGGAATTTCAGAAACCCAGATATAACTGGTCTCAACACAGTGTGGGCATAAAATACCCCGTTTGCCACCGACCCTGTGTGCCATCCCCCATTGTGCAACACCCCTATGCACATGGTTGTCCCCATGCTAATCTTTCCCCCATGCACATCTCTCTCTCTCTCTCGCTCTCTCTATCTATCTACAGTATTTATATACCGCTTTTCAACTAAGAAGTTCACAAAGCGGTTTACAAAGAAAATGAAAAAAAATTACTGTATTTCCCGGCTTATTACACGCACTGGACCATAAGACGCACCAAAGTTTAGAGAAGCAAAACAAGAAAAAAAAATATTCTGAACCAAATGGTGTACTAATATATTTAATAAAATATAGCAAAATAATATTTCAACCATGTAAAATCAACAGTGGTATTAAGAACCATTATCACTGCTCATTAACAAATGAGGAAAGACTTTAAGCTTCAAGCACTTTTCTAATTTTCTGGAAACCCCAAAAACTCATCATCTCTAGTGTCAGGGATTTGTGACTTTTGCACAAATCTCATTGCAAATGGTCCAGGAAGATAGGTAAGTTGGGGGGTCTTTTGGGGGTGGGGTGATCCAGGTAGGTAGGGAAAGGTGAGGGGATCTAGACAGATAGGGAAGAGTGAGGATTGCACAGGCATGGAGCAGCAGGGACCAAAATTTGTACCTGCTTTAAAAATTGCCAAAATTGTATTTTTTTGTTTTTATATTTTTGTTTTTTTGGTTGTTTGGCCATAACTTTTCATAGGAAGGAGATATCTCAAAACTGAGTTTTGCATTGGATTCTGCTCTTCAATATGAATCCAACAACATATGACATGATGGAGGGTAAAGTGCTCCAGGATTGGCCCTATCACTCTATAAGACGCATTGACATTTTCACTGACACTTTGGGGAGGGAAAAAAGTGCGTCTTATAAGCCGGGAAATACGGTAATAGCTAAAAGGTTCCTGTTCCAAAAGGGCTCACAATCTAACCAAAAGGGCCCACATCGTCCCCCCATGTGCAACATCTCTCCATATACACCATCCTCCATGCACATCACCACCATCACCTGGGCACCTCTCAGCAATATGCCCCATACAATACCCTGTCCCCGTGCAACAGCCCAATTGTGGACATTCCTCGGTGGACAACTGTGGACACCCATGCTACTGGGCGAGTGCAGGATTTGGGGCTGGGTGTTGATACATCTTCAATGTTAAGAATGGGCCGAAAATGTGTTGCACCTCTTTTCAGCCCCTCAGGGGTTAAAATTTCTAGAAATTGGGTCTTAGTGGGTGCTCCCATGTTGGAAGGAACACCCTCCCCAAATTTCAGTGTTCTTGGTTCAGCAGTTTTGGCTGGGCATTGATGAGTTAGTCAGTGAATTTTCAGTTTCATCACCCAGCCCAAATTCTTATGCTGCCTTTCATTCATACATACCAGGGTAGTGTACATTTTTTTAAAAAAAATTATGATATAAACAAAATCAATACTCAAGCCACACAGAGTTCAGGACAGGGTGGGATATAAACACAATATGCACCAATCTGAAGTTCTTCTGAAGTGCTTCCCATTTTGCATCCATTTTCCCCCACATAAGAGAAATGGAAATCACAGAATGTTTGCCTATTTATGGAACAATTCCTTCAATATGTTCACACATTGCTGTAGATTGTAGAACTGCTTTCAAACCTTGCTTTGATTATTGTTTGTTTTTTAAAACAAAAATGGCAAGAGAACTCAGAAGTAAAGAGAGGACCTATCCAGTTTGCGTGGGCGACCTGACTGTTTTACTGGCTAAACCTGCTGATGCGTGTAGGAAAATGTAATGAATAAGCCATTTACAGCAGGCAATTACTGGAAGAAAAAAAGTTTGCTTTAGCTTCTTTCAGAAGCTTCTTTTAGAAGCTACCTATTTATTACATGCTACCTTGCATTTCTGCTCATTTAGACTTTTTTTCCAGCTCAAAATTTGCATTTGTCCCACTTGGAGAGAGCACCAGAGGGGGACAATTCAGTATTTATGCCATTGCTGGTATTCCACTTGCTAGTATCATAACAAGGTGGTTGGCACAAGAAATGGAATGTGTCAACAGTAGGGTTGTCACGTGATTCAAGCAATCTTAGAACACAATCCTATGCTTGTCTACTAGGAAGAAAGTCCTGGGTGACCATATGTCATAACAAAAAAAGAGGACAAGGAACCCCCAAAATGTTGCAATCCTAAGCCCCCGTTAGGCCAGCTTAAACCTGAGCACAAATCCCATGCTGGCCTGGAGATGTCACAAAAGTGCTGTAATGCACTTCTGCCCCGTTCCTCGGGTTGGGGGGGGAGGGGGAGAAGCATGATTAGCATTGCACTCTATATAATTTTACATTTTCTAATTTCAATATTTGAAAAAAACTACAAGATACAAACTGATTCCTGGTTCTTAAAATTCATATACACTAGTGGAAATATTTATCTATATATATAAAAGGCATCTTCATCATCATCACTGACTCATCAACACCCAGCCAAAACCGCTGGGCCTATAAGCGTGAAATTTGATGAGGGTGTTCCTTCCATGATGGAGGGATCCACTAAGAACCAGTTTTCAGAAATTCTAACCAGAAGGGGGTGAAAAGGGGTGCAATGCGTTTTATAAAACTAAACGTCGTCATTACTGACTCATCACCGCCCTGCCAAAACTGGTGGGCCTAGAAGTGTGAAATTTGGGGTGGGTGTTCCTTCCGTGAGGGAGGGGTGCACTAAGAACCGGTTTTCTGAAATTCCAACCGGAAGGGGTGAAAAGGGGCGCAATGCGTTTTCCTCCCTATACTTTGCATTGAGAATTGCTGACTCAGCAACATTCTGCCCCAACTGCTGGGCCTGAAGCATGGAATTCTGGGAGTTCCTTCTGTCACCTGAACACCCACCAAGAACCATCTGGAGACATTTAACCCTTCAGGGGCTGAAAAGGTGGCAACGTGTTTCTGTCCTATACTTAACATGGGAGACTGAACAACATCCAGCCAATTTGGTGCTCAGACCCTGGTGCACTGGGGGATGTTGTTCGGGGAAGAAGTTGCACTGGCGAGGATCCTGCGCATGAGGGGAAATTGCGCATGAGGGGAAGTTGCGCATGTAGGAAAGTTGCGCATGTAGGAAAGTTGCGCAGGGGGGAAGTTGCATATGGGAGGAAAATTGCGCATGGGAGGAAGTTGCGCATGGAGGAAAGTTGCGCATGGGAGGAAGTTGCGCATGGAGGAAAGTTGCGCATGGGGGGATGATGTGCATGGGGGGCAGTGATGGGCATCAAATAAATTAAGAACCGGTTCTCTGTCCATCTGGCAGCCACTTTTAAATGGCTATTTTTAAACTTTATATGTACTATCTCTTGTTAAGAACCGGTTCTATAGAGTAGGTGCGAACCTGCTAGAGCCCACCACTGACGGGGGGATGATGCGCACGGGGGGATGGTGCGCACAGGGGGATGATGCACACTGGGGAAAGTTGCGCATGGGGTTTGATGCATATGGGGGAAGTTGCTCATGGGGGGTTGATGCACATGGGGAAGTTGTGCATGGGGGGAAGTTGTGCATGGGGGGAAGTTGCGCATGGGGGGAAGTTGTGCATGGGTAACTTGTGCATGCGGGGGTTGATGTGCATGGCTGAAGTTGCGCATGGGGTTGATGTGTATAGGGGAAGTTGCGCATGGGGGGTTGTTACGCCTGGGGGAAAGTTATCCATGGGGGTTGATGCGTATGGGGGGATGACATACGGGGGAATTTTATTCCCTCAACGCGGGTACGCCTTTCGCTAGTCTATATATATAAAAGAGAAAAGTCACTCACTGACTGACTCACTGACTGACTGACTCACTGACTGACTCATCACCGCCCTGCCAAAACTGCTGGGCCCAGAAGCGTGAAATTTGGGGTGGGTGTTCCTTCCGTGACGGAGGGGTGCACTAAGAACCAGTTTTCAGAAATTCCAACCGGAAGGGGGTGAAAAGGGGCGCAACGCGTTTTCCTCCCTATACTTTGCATTGAGAATTGCTGACTCAGCAACATTCTGCCCCAACTGCTGGGCCTGAAGCATGGAATTCTGGGAGTTCCTTCTGTCACGTGATCACCCACCAAGAACCATCTGGAGAAATTTAACCCTTCAGGGGCTGAAAAGGGGGCAACGTGTTTCTGTCCTATACTTAACATGGGAGACTGACCAACATCCAGCCACTTTGGTGCTTGGTGCCTGGTGCACGGGGTGGGGGGGGAATATTGTTCAGAGGAAGAGGTTGCACTGGCAAGGATGCTACACATGTGGGGAAGTTGCGCATGGGGACTGATGCGCATGGGGGAAGTTGCGCATGAAGGAAAGTTGCGCATGGGGGACGTTGCGCATGGGGGGATGATGTGCATGGGAAAAGTTGTGCATGGGGGGATGATGTGCATGGGGGAAAGTTGCGCATGGGGGAAAGTTGCGCATGGGGATGATTAGCACGGAGGATGTTGCCCATGGGGGGAAGTTGTGCATGGGGGGAAGTTGTGCATGGGGGGATGCTGCACATGGGGGATGATGCGCATGGGGGATGATGCGCAAGGGGGATGATGCACATGGGGAGATGACGTGCATGGGGGGAAGTTGCACATAGGATGATGGTGCGCATGGGGGAAATTTGTGCATGGGGGGATGATGCGCATGGGGAAGTTGCACATGGGGGATGATGAGCACGGGGGGATGATGAGCACGAGGGAATGATGTGCATTGGGGAAGTTGCCCATGGGGGAAGTTGCCCATGGGAAAAGTTGTGCATGGGGGGATGATGCGCATGGGGGAAGTTGCACATGGGGGGAGAGTGCACATGGGGATGCGCATGGGGAATCATGCGCATCGGGGGATCATGAGCATGGGGGAAGTTGTGCATGGGGGGATGATGCGCATGGGGGGATGATGCGCATGGGGGATGATGAGCACAGAGGGATGATGGGGGGAAGTTGCCCATGGGAAAAGTTGTGCATGGGGGGATAATGCGCATGGGGAAGTTGCACAGGGGGGAAGTTGCAAATGGGGGGATGATGCGCATGGGGGAAGTTGCACATGGGGGAAGTTGCACATGGGGTGTTGATGCGCCGTGGGGGGATGTCGGGAAAGTTGGGGAAAAGTTGCGCATGGGGGGATGATGCGCATGGGGGAAGGTGAACATGGGGGGAGAGTGCGCATAGGGGATGATGTGCACGGGGGATGATTAGCACGGGGGAAGTTGCCCATGGGGGGAAGTTGTGCATGGGGGATGATGTGCATGGGGGGATGATGCGCATGGTGGATGATGCGCATGGGGAAAAGTTGCGCATGGGAAAAGTTGCGCATGGGAAAAGTTGCGCATGGGAGGAAGTTGCGCATGGGGGAAAGTTGCGCATGGGGTGTTGATGCGCCATGGGGGGATGTCGTATGGGGAAATGTTACTCCCGCAACGCGGGTACGCTTTTCACTAGTTTATGAATAAGTGCAGAAAGGGTTGGCCACATGCTCAAGGGTTTGGAACATCTACCCTGCAAGGAAAGCCTTAAGGACTTGGGTTTTTATGGTAGAAAAAGACATTTTAAAGATTTATGAATTTACACATAATGTTCAGAAGATAGCTAGACCACTGTTTCTTTTTTTTTTTACTACAACTGAATCTATACCAGTTGCAAAGCTGGTAAGTCAGTTGACACACTTGAGTTTCTTTGCCAGGCACCATCACCATCGTATCAGTGCATGCAGAGACATTGACATGATGGAATCAAGTTCACATGGACCATTGAACAGCTTTGACAGTAGAAGTAGCCATGTCATGTGCCACTAACACCATCCTGGTATTTTTTTTTTAAGGGCAAATCTGTCTTCCCATTTCCTGGAGCTCAAAGTGTGAAAGGGTCCCAGGGGTCACTGTGATAACAATGCTGATAAATAAGTTGATACACTTAAGTTCATTTGCCAGGCACTGCACATCTTACTGGTGTACAGTGAGACATTGGCATGATGGGGAACGAAGTCCTGTAGGTCAGTGATCAGATTCTGGGATTTGACAAGAGAATCCAGGCATGCCAACTTCTCCTTTGGGTTGACAGTTGAGTGAGCCATGCTGTGTGCCAACAACACTGTCCTGTTAGGCAGTTCTGGTTTTTTTTTTTTTGGCAGCTTGACTCTCGTTGAAGTTGTACAAGTGACTTTAGCTAAAGAAGTTTTCTCTTTGGTTTTGCTCACTTTTCCAGGGGTGAGTGGCTCTGTTTCCTGCAGTCCAACAGGGGTATGTGCTCAGGGGCTACTGTGATTACCACAACACTAAGCCAGTTGAAGCACTTGAGTTCATTTGCTAGGCACTGCACCATCTTACAGGTGCACGTGGAGACATTGGCATGATGTGGAGCAAAGTCCTCTAGGCCTGTGGTCATACTAGTTGAAATTGACTAGACAGAAGCTGGGGATGCCAGGTTTTCCCCTGGGTTGACCACAGACTAAGGTATCCATTTTATCTGCCATCAACACTGGCCTTTTAGGCAGTTCTGGTTTCATGGGCAGCTTGACGATGGTTGAAGAACTGCCTTAGCTGAAGAAACCTTCTCCTTGGTTTTGTTCTCTTTCCAAGGGGCAACTGGTTCTGTCGTCTTTCCATCTCCTGCAGTCCAGCATGTGATAGGTATTCAGGAGCTCCTATGATTACCAACCCAGTTGACACTTAAGCCAGTGAGGCACTTGAGTTCCTTTGGCAGGCATTGCACTATCACAACATAGCACTTGGAGACACAGGCATGATCAGGAGTGGATTTCTGTGGGTCAGCTGTCAGCCTCTGGGAGTTGTATTTGACACAAAGAGGAGCCGCTTGCCAACTTCTCCCAAGTTGACAGTAGAGGAAGCCATGCTGTGGGCAATCAATACCATCTTGTTAGGCATTTCTGGTTTCTTGGGCAGCTTGAATCAAGTTGAAGAACTGACCTTGGCTGAAGAAGTCTTCTCCTTTGTGTTGATTTCTTTCCAAGGGGCAACTGGCTCTGTTGTCTTCCTGTCTCCTGCAGTCCAACATGAAATAGGTATTTGGGTGCTCCTGTGATTACCAAGCCAGTTGGCACTTGAGCCAGTGAGGCATTGCCTGTTGGCACTTGAGCCAGTTAGTTCCTTTGCCAGGCATTGCACCATCTCAACACTGTACTTAGAGACACTGGCATGATCAGGAGTGGACATCTGTGTGTCAGCAGTCAGCCTCTGGGAGTTGGATTTGACACAGAGAGGAGCCACTTGCCAACTTTTCCCAAGCTGTGGGCCCCCAACACCGTCCTTGTTAGGCAGTTCTGATTTTGGTGGGGCAATTTGACTCCTCTGGAAGTTGAAGAAGTCACTTTAGCTGAAGAAGCCTTCTCTTTGGTTTGTTCTTCTTCCCAGGGCAACAGGCTGATGTGTTCCTGTTTCATGCAGGGGCATAGGTGTTATTGTGATTACCATGCTGATAAGTCAGTTTAGAGGCCTGGGGCTGCTGTGGCTATCTCTTCATTGGCGTGGAGACAGAGGTTTCCTGATGGTGGAGCCTTCTACCCAAAGGCTAATGCCAACACACCAGATCCTCCACAGTATCCTGAGGAAAAGAGAGAAGCAGGGTGAGAAATTGAAGCAGGGTGAGATCCTCCACAGTATCCTGAGGAAAAGAGAGAAGCAGGGTGAGAAAGGAAGCATAGATTCCCAAGACCCTTGGTTTGTGTTAAGTGTCCAAAGAGCTGCTGGGTTAGGTGCTATAGAATAAGCTGTAGCCTTACAGGACATGAAGAATATTTTAGCTGCGACCTGCCACAGATGAATGTAATTTGGGTCTGAAACTAGATACCCTGCAAGCCGCACACTGTGTGAGGTGCACACACAAGTAGAAATCTTTAGTGTATTAAAGAACAGCAGGTAGAAGTATTCTATTCCATATACGGCAGTTGCAGGGAATGTCCAGTCTTAACTGGGACACCCCAGAAGTTATTTGGAGGTGCATGAGAGGGTGAACACCATGGGCTGCGTATACTCTTTTCCCAGTCCCTGAAAGGTGGGCTACATCAACAGAACATCATGGGGACCAAAGCAGGGAAATGCATCCTCCTTTCCCAGAACCACAGGCAGGGTGACCATTGATCAGAACCACAAAAAGATTACAAGTGTTCCCCAAAACATCGGACACACAAGAAAAATGTAGGACATTAGAAAATAAAATAAAATAAAAATAATGGATTTGAGTAAATGCAATATATTGCTTTCTTCTGATTAATTTATATTATTATATTAATTAATTTTATATTAATTAATTACTTATTATATAAATTATTACATTAAATAATATTAAATTATTACATTATATTATTATTAAATTTTAAAAGATTGCATATAGTTTATTTAATTTATTGTTTATGGGAAGGCTACATGCTGCCTGCTCACAAGGAAAAGAAGGACAATGAAGATTTTTTTCCCAGGACACAAGGCTAAAAAGAGGATGTGTTATGGAAAAAAATGACATATGTTCATCCTGCTCACAGAACATATTTCTTGAGCAAATACAAGCACGTCAGGGCTAATAATGGCAATATATAGCTTGGGATAAAGAAAACACCCCCCCCCCCAGTACATTCCATCATCAGCCCTGGCCTCTAAACAGTCTTAGCGGTCCTCAGACACCTACCCCACATTCGGCTGCAGGAGTCTTGGCGGTGACTTTCTCAGGATTTAGGAAAGGTTTGGAATGGGGAGTTTTCTCCAGTCTCTGCATTTTGCTGAGCCTCCTGCTGCTCCTGGTGTCTTTGGGGCAGTGGTTCTCAAGCATTTCAACCTGGGACCCCCTTCTGAGAATGATAAATCTGTCCAGGACCCTCCAGAATTGGTCATGGACAAAAGAGGAAGGAAGGGACTTCACTGTGATGCCAGAGCTCCTCCTCCATGACTACACCAAGAAATACATTGTGTTCAATGAGACTTACTCCCAGGAAAGCATCCCGTGTGTCCCACTGCAAGACGGTGGCACCCAGTGCAGATTTCAAAATGGCGACAGCCGCGACACCCAACTTTGTGCGACTCCCTGAAATGAAGTGGAAACTCCCCCCCGGGGGCCCATCCCCCACTTTGAGAACCACTGCCTAGGGGGTGGTGACAGAGACCCAGAGCCAGGAAGGGGCTCCCTGAGTCCCACTCCAGAGGACCCTCCTGCCCAGCCCTCCCTCACCCTAGCGGCCCGGGTTCTACCTGCACCCAGGGTGTCTGTCCTACCTGCATCCAGGGTGTCTAAGCAAGCACGACTCATGCAGCGCCCACCCGAGTTCCCTGTGCCTGTACGGAGATTGCCCCACCCTGCATGAGGCCGCACAGGCAACAGGGAGGTCCGGCTACCCTGCACCCCGGAGTCTGGCCTGGGTGGACAGAGCTGCGGGCACTGTTCGGAGAAACGGGTCTATGGCTGAGACTGCGAGGCGTGCTGGAGCGCCTATCTATCAGTCTACCTATGTACCTACCTACCATATGTATGTATGTATGTATGTATGTATGTATGTATGTATGTATGTATGTATGTATCTAATGTATGTATCTATCTACCTACCTCTCTACCTACCATATGTATGTATGTATGTGTGTGTCTGTCTATCTATCTATCTATCTATCTATCTATCTATCTATCTATCTATCTATCTATCTATCTATCTATCTATCTATCTACCATATGTATGTATGTATGTATGTATGTATGTATGTATGTATGTATGTATCTATCTATCTATCTATCTATCTATCTATCTATCTATCTATCTATCTATCTATCTATCTATCTATCTATCTATCTATCTATCTATCTCCCTGCTGCCTGCATGGCTTCACGTGGAGTGGGGAGCCTCCGGACGGGCACGGGGAGCTTGGGGGGTGCTGTGTGGGCCATGCTGCCTGGACACCCTGGAGGCAGGGAGGGCAGGGAAGCCGGGCATCAGGGGCAGCGAGCTCCAGAGAGGGCTTGGAGAGTTCCTGCCCAGCTGTGGGTCTCTCTCATGGGAGGCTCAGCACACAGATGAGGCAGAGTCTGGAGATATAGACAGAAAGGGCAGCTGGGGAGGGTTGGGAGCCACTGCCTGGTTGTCTGAGGGGGCCACCAGGGAACGCCTGGCTCAGCTCAGCTCAGCCTGCCTGGCTACTGTCAACTGCCAAGCTCAGCAGTTAAGAGTTCTGAACCATTGCCTTGACAACCACACAACAACACCCTCAGGGGGAGGGGCCTTTGTTGCGTCATCACACTGCAGGGAGGGGGTGAGGAAGGCACTGCTGATTGGCCAGGAGGCTGCCTTAGACATTTTCTCCTCCTGGGGTCTCAAAACGCTGGCCCTGGGGCCAGATGTGGCCCTTGATGATCCTCCACCAGCCTTGGGCAAGCCCTATAATCAGTGATGGGCTTCAAAGAAATTAAGAACCGGTTCTCTGCCCATCTGGCAGCCACTTTTAAATGGCTATTTTTAAACTTTATATGTACTATCTCTTGTTAAGAACCGGTTCTATAGAGTAGGTGCGAACCTGCTGGTGCCCACCACTGCCTATAATCCTCAAGGAGATCTGCTCACCACACCTCAGGAGGGCATTTTGAGGACTGGGGAGGCTGCACACTCCTCTCTGTGTCTGTACGAACTTGTTTGAACATCACAACATGCTTTATAGCACTGCTTTTCAACCAGTGTGCTGTGGTGAATGGTAAAATTGTGCCTTGTCAATGGTAAAAGCAACTGATGGTGTGCCTTGACAATGTCAATACCTTGTTAGTGTGCCATGAGATGAAAAAGGTTGAAAATAGCTGCTTTACAGCATGTTTGTGTCAGTGTATGCTAGTGGTGGGCTGGCATGTACTGGATTGGATCTGGACCTTAATAGATTAATGAATTATATTTGCATGTATTAGCATAATAAAGAAAAACAAATAAAGGTCGGTCTTATTCAGTTTCCAAAAACCCTGCAGATACTGAAATCTGTGGATGTTGAAATCTGCAGATTTGGCCACTTGGAGAATCCAAACACAACTAGAACCTCTCAGATATAAATTGCACTATCCCAGCAGGCACAGAGACAGAAATGTTTTTCCCGGAGTCAGCAAGTCTGGAATGGCTTATGGGGCTGGAACCCAGCACTTGTGCCAAGCCCTGTTTCCTGGGCAGCAAAGAAAATTCTTAGGCTTCTCTGGTCTTCTTGGATTTGTGTCACCTCCTAAAGTGCTCAAATTTGAGTAGACCAATTGGGGCTGCTGTTGTTACCAGTGGTAGGGGGAAAAATTTCCCTTGCCCTCTGATATCAGAGCAACAGCCCAAAATTTACACTGGATACAACTGGCCTGTCTCTTCCAGCGCAAATTATGGTTGCTTTCTCTGAGTGCAATCCTAATCAATTTACGCTGGCACAACCCATGTGCTTCCCTTTCTTGTGTTCATGTGGGGAGGGAAGCACATGTCTGTGCACTGGCCTAACCCCCCCATCCCTAGAGTGGCATGACTTTGGTGATACCTCCATGTCAGTAGGGGACTTGTGCTGGGACTTAAGCTGCAATACTAACCCCATTTAGGCCGGCCTAAGTCCCAATACAGGTCTCCTGCTGGCCTGGAAATGTCACAAAAGTGCTATAAGGGGGGGGGGTGAGTGGATGAGTGGGTTATACCTGTGCACAGACATGTACTGTCCTCCCCACACCGCTGTGGGAATGGGGAGTGGGTTAGTTAAGCCAGCTGAAATTGGTTAGGATTGCACCCTCAGACTAATTCTTAAATTCTTGATACCTTTCTACGATTCAGTATGGCATCTAGAGAAAGTCCTCCTTCCTGACACCAAGATTGATGGAAGCACCAGTGAGACAAAAAGGCATTGTTCTGAATCTTGCTCTGCAGAGTTGTGGTATGTTATAGTTGTATGCTCATCTTATGTGCAGAAAAGTACAATGCAGTCCTCCAGATAAGCTGCTCCTTCAAGCGTGCTATCACACCTTCCTGGTCTAAGAAGGTCTTATTCTGCACATGAAAATTAATTTCAGTATAGTGCAGGGTATGGAGCAGTGCCTGCATTTTGTGCAATAAGTGCAAACAAAAGGACTGATTCCTAGAGCCTCCTTGCTACTAATTGTTCAATGGCATTTATCTGAGCACTTATCTTGGCTAAGTGGGCAAACTGTTAAGATTTAGAACTGGGTTAAAGTTTTTTGAGTATGCCATGTGCTCACTGGATAGCTGTGGATAACTACAGTATTTCTCAATCTCAGTTTTTATTTCTAATGTAACAATTCAAATAATGGATTTTTCCCACCTTTAAAATTCTGTGCGCCAGCAGATGGCGCACAATGAAAGAAAAGAAACACAAATGAAAATTCACATTCCGTACATCTTCCTTTTACATCACTGCTGCACACGAAGAAGGCTGCAATCCTAAAGACACTTTCCTGGGAGTAAGACCCATTGAACATAATGGGACTTACTTTTGAGTAGACACACTTAGGATTATGCTCAAAATCTGGTGCACCCTGGCTTCAGCACATACGCCTGTTGCTATTATTACTTGTAAGTAAGAGTAATAGTAATAGTACACTGCTTTTCAACTAAACATTCACAGCAAAATGTACACCGCAAAAAAGGATAATATTTTCATGTTTCAAAAAGAGGCACAAGGGAAGCATAAGAACACAAGAAAATAAGAAGAGTACTGAATCAGGCCAAACAGCTTCCTGTATCTCACAGCAGGCCTCCGTCAGTCTTGGAAGATTATGGTATCGTGCTCGGCGCTGCATACGCTGCATGCGAAGCACGAAAGCCTGGGTTGGATTGTTGTGGAGGATAGGCTGTTACCCAAGCAGCAAATCCCCCCTCTCCACGCCACTGAATTAGTCCAATGGAAAGGCAGAGCCGATATGATTTGATCCAGCTGGTGTCGCAGAGCTGGGCTAAGAACAGGAGCTTACTCTGTCTTGTGGGGCCGACCTGGGTCTTGTACCCTGGCCTGCTGGTTAACAAGCACAGTGACTTAACCACTTGCGCCACCCATGGCCCATCTCACAGCAGCCCACCAGATACACAAGGGAAGAATATACTGTATTTTGTTATTATTGCTATAGATGAGTGAAAACAGTTTTATTATTTTTACAGACTGCTGTGTTTTCCAAAGTTAAAAGTGCAGAAAGCAGTGTGATGTGTATTTATTTCAAGGATGCATTTTTATTAATTAAAAATTATAAATGCTTCAAAAGTGTACTAGATAGGTGCTATAGGATGCCGTGTCAGCCATGCAGGTGCATCTGCCATGTCAGCAGATGCAGCCATGTGAATGTAGAAGTATTAGAGGATGGTTCTATTTTTCACAGATTTTTTTAAACAAAATGAGAAGTGCAGAAAGCAGTGTTTCGTATTATGTATTTTGGAAAGCAATCCTAACCCACATTCCAGAAATTGCATAAGTGCACTAGTTATGGCATATACTGCATGCACTACCAGTATGTCCGTATACAATGGAGGACAGAGTGCGTCTACTTTAGTATTACACAGAAGAGGGAATTTTGGCTAGTGATGCTTTTTAAAAACTTCCATGTTGAGCTAAATTCCCTCTTCTATAAAATAGATAAAGGTACAGGCATTCTGTCCTCTATTGTATATGGTCACCCTGTATATTGCATCCTGAGTTACTGAGACTTCCTTAAGGCAATGTTTCTTCCTTAACCTTGGACTTGCCCCTCAATGGGACTACTTAATTCTGCTGCAGTCCTTGAGCTGTTGCAGAATTGGAGAAACTGCATGTCAGGCCACAAGGCCTGACACAAAGCTCAGAATCTGCTGGAGTTGAGCACCATTGGTCCTGTCCCCCCCCCCCCGTCTCCTACCATGCTTCCTCCCACTTTCCCCTGCCCCCACTCATCAATCCACCGCTTGGTGGTCTCAGTGAGCTTTAAAGTCACCCAACAGACTTGTTCAATGGACTGACTCCAAGCAGTTGACTCCTGGCCTCCCAACCAGCACTAGCCCAATAGGCCTTTACCCAAGCATGATGGGTACTCATGATGGGCTAGATCCAGCATTGGGCGAGTGCTAAGCCCCATAAAAAGGTCTTATAGCATGTTTGCAACCGTGCGCAGTCGTGTTGAGCAAGCACACAGATCTCAGGATTAGACTTTTAGAAGTTAAAAGGCAGGAAAAGCAGCATTAGGTAGGCATTATTATTTGAAATTATAAGCCCCTTTGGAACAAGAAACTATCTTTCTTTTGCTATGTAAACTGTTCTGTGTACCTTTCTGTTGAAAACAGTATAAATATTTGAAATTATAATATTAAAACTTCAAAAAGGTCATATGAGATGGTATAATTTTAGAGATATCACTGAGTGAAATGTGCTGATGGAAGTAGATGTATCATGTGATCTAAGAGATATGCCCATAATGCCCTGCAATGTTGTAGAGGATGCTGTGGAGCATATCACTGTTCCCAGGCAGTAGCCACCACTAATGAAAGAAATAGTGCCCAGTTTGAGAAGCAACCTTGAACCCTTTTGAATCTGCACGGAATTATTGGGGGCACAACTCATGCATCACTCACTCCAATATGACATGAACCAAAAGGTGCTTCTTGGCTTGGCATGTGACTTTTGGACTATGAAATGTTTCCTTTGTAGTTGTTCTACAATTGACAAGAGCTACCAGGAATCTGTGTTCTGTGAGGGACCTGTGAAAGACTGGATCCTTTTGATCTGTGAGCTGTAGCTGCTCATCAGCAAAACATTTTTGGATTTTTCCAAAGCCAAGTATCCCAATGAAGAATCAGCCATCATAGGAAAATAGCGAGGCAGTTTCCATGCATCCACAGCTTGATGGGTTTATCCTAGGTGCCTCCCCCAAATTTGTTCTTTGTTAAGACCCATGTGAAATTATCACACCCAGTATTGGGTGTGAGCTTTAGTAGATGGTTGAAAAATTCAGGAGGAATGGGGAAGGAATGCATTGGGCTGCAGTGATTCCTTTAACAAAAAATGGGAGAGAGACAGCTCTTCTTGAAACAATAAAAAGATGAAAAGTACTATAAGGCTGGGAAGACTGTAGGCAGCAATCCCTGGAGGGACTAAAGAGGTTGGGGTAGGCATGGGCTGCAAAGCACAGCCTGACCAAAGCTCCATGAATAAGTGATGAGTTGTGCTATGTTTCCCAGGTAACCAGATGTTCCTGGTGCTGATGTCATTGAAAGCGCCTTCTGCATTGATGTTTAGTACCCATGACTTACTTCATTGTTGACCATGGTGGATACGTTGGCACTGGGGGGAGATAGAAGGTAGCCAAGTGCTTTAAAGGGCCCCATTCCTTAGATCAGCCTCTTGGGAGCTTGGAATCAGTCAATCAATCTGTCACTTCATTCATTCATTCATTCATTCATTACCTCACCTATATGCCCATTTCACAGACGCAGGAGGGAAGAGCAAGATGAGACCTTATCTCCATGAGGCCTATTGAGATGGCTTGCCCCTTAATCCCTCTGAGGCTCTTAAGTCCCTCTGTCATCCCTGAGTGGAGCTCTTAAAGGGGACAAGCCGGAAGAGCTAGCCGGTTTACATTAGCTTTGCCCACTGATGTTCTAGTTGGCCTTGCCAGGAAATATACAAGAAAAGATCTGGATATGTGTCTGCATGCACTTCAGAGACGACAGGGTAGCATGGAAAGAATACATTTTTGCAGGTTTGAAGTAAATTATGATCATGAAATTTAGAACTAGAAAAGGAACATCAAAAAGGGAGTCCATAGTTCAGTGGCAGAGCACATGCCCTCTCTTCATGTCCTCTGGCACCTCCCATTAATCACAGGTAGCAGTCTTCTAGGCTGGATCTCTGCCTGAATTTGGTACCAGTCAAGTGATGTTGGCTAGAACGGGTAATATCTTGATTCCATAACGAACAAACAGATGTGCTTAGTTACATTTTTCACAGCGTGAAAAATCTTGTATGGCCTTCCTTTAGACCAGGTAAGCAGCAGGGAAGTTTTAGCCAAGAGGCAGGGAAGGGTTAATATTTTGGTTTTGAATGGCGCATGAAGGGGAGACAGGAGCAGTCTCTTTTCCCATCCCTGAAGGAACCAATGATAATTTTCGTCTTAGAATGGGTGGTCTGATTTGTTTCTTTGGATGAGGACGGGGAGGAGGAAGAGCCTAATGAGGTTATTGCCTTGGAATTGTCTGGAGAAATTGTCTGCAGGCAGGGGGTTGGACTAGATGACCTACTAGGTCCCTTCCAACTCTATGATTCTATGATTCTATGAAACATAGGGGAAATAGAGGCAGAGAAGCAGGGTGGGGGTTTGTAGCAACCACACTTTTCCAACTGCATAGCTGCTGTGAGCTCTGTGTTACTTAGAGTGAGGAATCCCCATTGAAGGACCAGCACAAATGCAACTACTTCTGAGTAGAGCTGCAAAGCTTCTGTCATACTGGTAACCTTCTGATATGCTATGTGTGACCCACTTCCCTCTTGCTGCTTCTGTCTCCAGTATCACACAGTGTGTCCTATCCCCTCTTGCCCTTGTTACAGATGGGATGAGGACAGCAGCGGGGTATTTAAAGGGAACTTTCCCCACCCACACCCCCTGGCACCAGCTTTTTCCCTTGCATCTAACACTTTTATCAAAAAGACTTGTGACGACTCTTTTTGAGTTGCAAAACCCCTCAGAGCAACTTGGAAAATGCTCCTGTTATGACTTGTTGGTGATTCGTGATTCTGCCATGTCCTGTCAGCCCCTTTAGTATCTATGATGCTCCTCAAGGAGGCAGAAGCTACAGCTGCTTCCAATGCTGGTGTGTCATGATCCACCACCAGTTTGGGAACTACTAGATAATACTCATTTTCATTTTTTACAGTGGACCTGATTTTCCAGATATTTGTGTTTTAAGATTGCAGCTGTAGGATTGCAATCCATAGGTGTGGAAGTGGGACAAAAGTCAGTGATACATGTGATGGCAGATGTAAAAGGGATCAATCCCCTTGTTTTTGGAGAGAGAGAGAGAGAGAGAGAGAGAGAGAGAGAGAGAGAGAGTCTTCTTTTAAAAATCTCTTAGCCTTAATAGCCTTAGAGCACAATCCTAACCATGTCTACTCAGATGTAAGCCCCTTTGTGTCCGGGGGTCTTACGCCCAGGAAAGTGTCTTTAGGATTGCAGCCTTAGCCTTGAATCTCTAGTATCTGATAATGGTGTTATTTCCCTATTGTGTCTTTAGGAATAGGTAGCAATTCCTATTATACAAGGTGTGCCCTAGACAAACCGTCGACACTCAAATATAATTGCCACTAACAAAGACCTACATCTTTTAAGCCCAAGATTCTGTCACATTTTGAATCTTTATTTACACAGTGATGTAAGAAATTGCTTCATACTGACAAATACATCTCAACAACAATGGGTGAGATCCATTAAAGCAGGTAGTAGGGCATACTACGGGCATAGAACATGTATGGGACTGTTGCCATGGAAACCATGCAACAAATCCTGTATACAATCTGTTTCATATTCTAGTTGCACATACAGCACATAGTATATTCATAACAGCTAAATGTCATTATTTTTATGTAAGGGATAGTTTAGTGTTATCATTTGGGCAAGTGACTTCAGATTTCAGTTTTAACATGTTTTGTGTCTTTTCCTTGTCCAGATCAGGTCCTAGCTGTGAACCAGTTACTTAAGGGATTGACTTTACCACCTTGTTAATTCTAGGAAAAAAATCACCAAATTTAAGTCCAGGATTTTTCTTGAAGGTTTTAAAAACCTTTTTAAAAACAGAAATGTATAATAATAATAATAATAATAATAATAATAATAATAATAATAATAATAATAATAACAACAACAACAACAACAACAACAACAATAACAACCATCCACCATGCACTATACCCACAAAATGATGTAGACCAGCTCATGTTTCTCAAAGTGGGGGTCAGGACCCCTTTGGGGTCGCCTAGAGCTTTCCTGGGGGTTGCCTAACGACCTCTGGTGCAGGGGGCCAGGTCAGGCTTGCCAGACCTCCAGCTGCAGCTGCGCATGCACTGGGGCTGATTGACAGCCTCAGGGCCCAATCCTATGCATGCCTACTCTGAAATAAATCCCATTATAGTCAGGGGTTCTTTACTCCCATGTAAATGTGGATAGGAGTGCAGCCTCAGGGCCCAATCCTATGCATGCCTACTCTGAAATAAATCCCACTGTGTTCAATGTGTGCATAGAACACACATTTCATTTGTAACAATGAAAATACGTCCTGCATATCGGATATTTACATTATGATTCATAACAGTAGCAAAATTACAATTTTAAAGTAGCAACGAAAATAATTTTATGGTTGGGGGTCCCCACAACATGAGGAACTTATAAAGGGGTCATGGCGTTAGGAAGATTGAGAACCACTGGCTTAGCGCAATGATTTTCAACCTTTTTCATCTCACAACACACTTAAGAAGGCACTGAAATTGTCAAGGCACACCATCAGTTGTTTGTACAATTGACAAGGCACAACAGGCTGTTCATATCCCCCAATTTTCCTATTAAGGAATGTCAGTCCCCAAATTTCCACAGCACACCAGAGGACTATCAGTGGCACACCGGTGTGTCATGGCACAGTGGTTGAAAATCACTGGCTTAGAGGGACCTGTACAAAACAAGAAGTTGTCAATGGGGAGCATGAAATTCAGTATGAAAGAGTATATTCTCCTCCAAGACATATTGGAAAATGGCCATTAGATAAGCACTGCATCATAACACAATTGCATTTTCTTTTTTTCTGTGCTTTCAAACTCCCCTCTATCTATCTACAGTATTTATATACCACTTTTCAACCAAGAAGTTTATAAAGCGGTTTACAAGAAAATAAAAAAATAGCTAATGGGTCCCTGTCCCAAAAGGGCTCACAATCTAAAATGCAAAAAGAACACCAGCAGAAGCCAACTGAACAGACATTGCTGGAGTGTGGAGGGCCAGTTAGTCTTCCCCTACTAAATAAAGGAGGAACACCCAACTTGAAAGCATGCCTCTTGCCCTCCCTCCCAAAGGTGAAACAGTCCATTGTCTTCATAAAGAATAATCCTACAATCCAGAGTAACTATGGGGCATGTAACAGACATTTATGTTGACGTAGTTACAGCACCCCCTAGTGAAAACCTATGGAAAATTCATATTGCAATCCACAGTAAATTGTTCTTATGTCAGAGCAAGGACTCCCTGTTATTATTATTATTCAGGCCTCCGTCAGTCTTGAAAGACTATGGTATCGTGCTTGGCACTGCATATGCTGCATGCGAAGCACGAAAGCCTGGGTTGGATTGTTATGGAGGACAGGCTGTTACCCAAGCAGCAAATCCCCCCTCTCCACGCCACTGAATTAGTCCAATGGAAATTAGTCCAAATACAATTGGATCCAGCTGGCGTTGCACAGCTGGGCTAAGGACAGGAGCTCATCCTGTCTTGTGGGGCTGACCCAGGTCTCCAACCCTGGCCTGCTGGTTAACAGGCACAGCGTCTTAACTACTTGTGCCACCCACAGCTTAATAATAAGCTGAACATGAATATAGCTGCTGCGAATGTCCATTAGGGAGATAAAGTGGTGTGGGTGAGTGTAGATATAAACAAAGAAATGTTGCTTTTGGCGTCACACCTGTATTCATAAACACACAAAACAATGGAGTAGGATTTTAAATAATTAGGGAACAGGAGTACCCTCCAGTACTGTACTGACCTAAAAATGACCAGAAGACTTTCTCTATATAGCATCTATATATACAGCTAAGATACTGTTATATATATAACATATAAGATACTATATAAGATATAACATATAAGATACTATATATATAACATATAAGATACTGTTATATATATATAAAAACATAAACTGTATATTCAGCGTCTATATATTCAGCTAAGATAAGGACTCCCTGTAGTTATGCTGGATTGTGCCCTAACCCACATTAAAAAACTACTGAGAACACATGTAAATTATTGAACATGTCTATTCTCGGGAAGTGTCTTCTGTTGTGAGCTTTGCAAATGATCATGGCCTGGCTGTCCTCATTTCTTGGTTTTAGGTTGTAATACATGTGATTTCATTGCAGGGGGCTAAGAACCAGGCCTGTCCCTCTCTCTCCGGCTTAGATGATCCTGGTTGTGGCTGTCTAGGTGTGAGGATGTGGCAGAAATTCACAAAGGGCTCCACCAGCTTGCTGCTGTTCCCATGGAAACTCTGGGCAGGCAGAGAGGAGACTCAGCTCCACCTTCCTTCCCATCAGTGATGAGGTTCCCTGTGATGTAGGCAAGAAATACAGACAATGGTGTTGGTCCCTTCGGAGCAAACTGGAGCTAGCAAAGGATCACAGCACTTTATTAGATTGAGCTAAGCATCACGAGACAGTCAGATGTTGAGTTGCACAGGACTGTTCCTCGGGATTTGTGTTTTAAAAACAACAACAGGTGGAAGATGCTTGCTGCCGGATGGCCCGGTGGAAACTCCTCCTGCTAGGTGGTGATTCAGGAAATTCTTAGTGGGCTGATTGGGTTAGTTGGTTCCCAGTGCAAAATAGATCAAGCTGCTGCTAGATGAGGATAAGACAGAACTCATTCCTGTGGCCAGGACAACCAGGTCAACATTCCCCTGAATCCGGGATGTGTATCCCATCAGTGTGATGAAGTCGAAGAGGCATGACTGGAGATGCCTGTGTTTTTTCCCTTTAGCACATACCCCTTACCCCCAACAACGTTTTTTCCACCTGGGGGACACAAATGGGGGAAATGGGATGGTATTTTGGGCATGGGAAAAGGGACACGCAACATGCCTCCTGTATCTGTTCAAAAACGTCCAATCCGACACACGCAGTCTGAGGGATGTGAGGGGATGTGTAAGCTGTTCAGAACTGCTCAGAATAGGAAGTGCCAGGAACTTCTGTGACCTGTCCGTTCATGTATAGTGAAGGAAATTCAAAGCCAATCATGTTTCTTATCAGCACAAGGTGCAAAGTAGTTGTTTGCCACAATAGCAAACAGGCAACTAGATATCCCAAATTCCAAGGATTCTGCTTCAGGTGTGTTCTGAAGAAAGAAAGAAAAAATTATGCTGGTGGTTTTGAAGAAATGGAAAAAGCTGCTCATTGGCATTCGTTTGTCGTTCGTTCGTTCATTCCCTGCCTTTCCATGCCAACAGAAATGCCCAAGGTGGCTTCCAGAGCTTTAGTTCTTCCTTTCCATGTGAGATAGGTGAGGTTGTGTATGAATGACTGGTAGTACAAGGGACCAAACTGAGAACCCCTTGATTTCCCCATGGCACTGACATGTTTGGAAAGAAATGACAGACATCAAAAATGAAAGTAAGAAAATAACACCTCTATCAGCTTTTAACTACACAGTGTTTACCAGCACGTCAAGGCATGCCTGGCAGCCAGGAGTGCTGCCACTGCCACTGCTCCAATTGCCAGCAGGTGGCTGCCCATCTCCATTGCCAGTGCCCAGGATGGCAACAACTCTCCTCCCCTCATCCATGTAGCCATCAGAATGGAAGACCCTGGGGCAGAGATCCTGCACCCTCGGGAGCAGATGTGTGGCTTGGATGAAGCCAGGCTGGGTAATCAGCAACCAAGGGCCAATCTCATTCCTTGTGGTACTTCCCTCGGCAGTCCTCCCAGGGCCAGCTAAGAAGCAGCAGGGTCAGAGGCCAGGCAAGCAGTTAATGCTGGCAGGGTGCTGGGGAGGCCAGAGGGGACCCTCCCTAGTGCCCCAGCAGCTGGAGCCCTGTGTGGGCCTGGTGAAGGTGCACCTCATTGCTTTGTCCCATTCATGCTCACCCTCTCTACTCAGAAATGTCCCTTTGCAGTCAGTAGAGCATACTCCGAGAAACGAGTGAAGAGTGCATCCTTAGAGCCCAATCCTGTGCTTCTCTTCCCAGCAGTAAGCCCCTTTGCAAGAGGCACGCCAAGAACATGATTGGGCTGTTCTTTAGCATCTCCAGCTCCCACAGCAGCACAGGAATGGAGAAGTCCATTTTGGGGTGGGAGTTGGGGAGGGGGCAGAGGAAGGCACTTGCTGGCTGGAGGACAGAAAAACCCCCAGAGGTAGTCGCTGCATGTGCATATGTACAACTATAAAATCACATTGGCATGCAGAATAACATTGCAACATTAGTTTGGCACTACACTGCTGAAAGGTTGCTGACCCCTGTTATACGCTATTCTAATGTTTAGCACAGAGTAAGATACAAGGGGATTGTGGAAGGGGCTTGTATAGAAATATTTTAATTTGCCCAGGGCATCAAAACACTTTGATCCAAATTGGAGAAATTGAATGAAACATTCAATTTTGTTTTGAAAAAGGCAGCTAAGGGGGAAAAGGATAGAAGTCCATAGAATTAATCACAGCGTGGAAACAATGGATAGAGATAATTTTTCTCCCTTTTGTAGTAGAACTCAGGGTCACCCAATTAAATGTATTGGCAGCAGATTCAGGACAGAGAAAAGAAAATACTTCACACCATGTCTAATTAATTAATGACAGTTGCTGTCACATGATTTGGCAATGGCAATTAGCTTAGTTGCTTTAAAAGGATATTAGATAAATTCATGGAAAAGTATTTATCTGACTATTAATTGTGTTATCTATGTAGAATCCCCATCTTCAGAATCAAAAGGCTGTAGGGGCATCAGCTATTAAGTTGTTCACTACGCAGTTGCTGGAGAAGCATTAGTAGGGAAGGGCTATTATTTTTATACCGCACATGGGAGCCTTCTGAAAGGGATCTGGTTGGATGCTGAAACCAAATGGTAAATGAAACAGACCTCTGGTATGATCCAGCTGAGCCCAATTTTTGTGGCATCAGGATTGGGCCATCCATGATGCCAACTGAGAATACTGAACTCAGGCAGGTGAGTGATGGTTGGTGCCCACTTCTGCCCGCATTCTCCTTCCCACTTCCATCCCCTTGCTTGGAAAGAAAAGTGAGGGCAGAGCAGAATTAGAGAGTCCCCGTGCTGTTGCCCACTACTCCCTCTTGCCACACTTTTACTTCCATCCAGTCCATTTTCCTTCGCCAAACCAAGACAGGACAAAGGATGAGGGAGTTGAAGGAAGCAAGGTTACAGAGGTATGCTAGACATCACAAAATGCTTCTGAGTAAGCATGAATAGGATTTGAAGTGTGAATCCACTTTACCTGCCCACTCAGATATGTACAAGAGAGGTGGATGAACCAAGAGCTCAGGTGACGGTGTAGAGACACAGGCTGTTTTTTAAATGTGATGATAATTTTGTGCAGTTATAGGAACTTTTTGTTATCAAGTGGAATAACAGAAGGCTTTGGCTATGAAAGTGAAATATAGGTGCTGAGATTTAAATGCAGCATCTTGAATTTGTTTCTTTAGTTCCTCTGCTGCAGCAGTTCTTTCTCTTTCAGTGTCTCTGCTTATTCTCAGCAGTAAGCTTCATAGAACTTCTACAGAAGTGAACCCCGGGGCAAGTTGTCCTCAACTGCCCTTGTCACTTCCTTGGATAGACCTTGCTGTAACTTGTTCACACATCCTATGTTAAATTATTCTAATGAAAAATTTGACCTTTAGGTATATAGTACTTGCTTTTCTTAAATATTTACATCTAAACAAATTTGCATATGCAGAAGCAAAAGTCATGAGATTTCATGGTCCTGGAAGTAGTGGCAGTGAGTATTGCTCTTGATTGACTCCCTTGGCTTCCATGTTCCCTGCCCAATACAAATACATGTGAAATTTTAGAGACAGACCAACAGCATGTACAAAAATTGCTTTGGTAGTTATATATGACCCATAAAAAGAACACTCACAAAATTGTGATGGAAAAACTTAAGACTTGTTCCTTTCCAGCTTTTGGGAAGTTCTATATTGAGGGAATTTGGGAATTATATTCAAATGTTTCCCACTTTCTGTTTGTTTTCTGATGGTTCCTCTCTTTCAACACCTTATACTTGGAAGCAGTGCTTTTTTCTAGAAATAAAAAAAAATCTTCATAACTGTGAAGATGTTATAAATGTGGAGGTACTCACCATTTTATCTGTAATCATGGGGATGTTTATTTTAGGGGCTACAGAGGTGCTGGTACTCACACAGAGGTGCCAGTACTCAGTACCAGTGAGTACCCTCTCAAAAAGATCCCTGCCTGGAAGTCATTCATTCATTGCATGTTCCACTCTTTCAATCTTTCTCTGCTGGTTTAAATGCTAAAATAGCTTTCCCTCATGGTGATTTGCATGTAACATGGTGATTCAAACTCTGTGTGTGTGTGTGTGTGTGTGTGTGTGTGTGTGAGTGAGACTGTGAGAATAAGATAGAGAAAATGCATGTACATAAACTTTACTCCAGGCCTATTCTCATTCCACTTTTCAAGTTTCCCTTTTCATCCTAACCTCTCAAATAAGCCGAGGTGGGGACACACCCAATGTTGAGGGAATAGTGAGACCATTTGGAAAAGGTGCAGTCATCAGATATCCAAAAATGCAGGCTGCAATGGATTGAGCATATCCTCAGAAGGAACACCAACTGGCTATTACACAAACTCTACTCTCTACTCGCTTGCAGTTCCTTCCACTCCACTTGCCAGAGGCATAACTACAGTCTAGCAGGGGATGCTTTTTGCATGGGCTCTGCCCATGGAGAGGCGTCCAAAGCCAAAGGCACTTTATTCCTGCCCAAGCCTGCAGTGCTTTTCAAAGGAGGCTAGCCTCCCACAGGCATCCTCTTTAGCTGCAGTTCAAAGGGGTGGGGCTGCTATGCTGGACTATTGCCCTTCCCTTCCTTCTGATTGCAATGAACAGCATCCCAGGAGAGAGCCTCATTGTCCTCCTAAAGGAGCCCAGATCCAGGTAAGACTAGTTACCTTAAACACAACAGCTCCAGCAGTTCTTTCCTTTTATCACCCCAAAGGGCTTGAAAAGGGACAGGAGCCCTTCCAGCCCCAGTTTGCATTTGCTCTCTACATGACTCCAGCATCACACTGCCCAGCCTTCCACAGCTCTACCCACAAATTGTCCCATTATAGTCAATAGCCTTACTCTTGGGTAAAAGTGAATAGGATTGAAGCATCCTATCACACTGGCCAGCCTTCCACAGCTCTACTCACAAGTAGACCCATTATAGCAGGGTGACCCCATGTCATAATCCAAAAAGAAGACAATCCCCCCAAATGTAGAACACAAAATAAAAATATAGGATATAACAAAATAAAAGCTAAAAAATAATAAACATTGCTTTCATGCAGTTAATTTAAACACTATATTATTTATTATTAAATTTGAAACTATTAAATATAATTTATTACATGTACTTAATTAAATACAAGAAAGCTACATGCTGCACAGTCACAAGGAAAAGGAGGACAACAGAGATTTATTCCAGGATACAGGGCTAAAAAAGAGAACATATCCTGGAAAAGGAGGACAGATGGCCACCCTGATAAGGGGCAGTAAGGTTGGAGGGCAGATGTCTGTGTAATTTCAGATCTCCCCTGCCCCCCTTTCCAGGCTTGAAATGGTCAGATCCTATGTGTGTAGATGTGTAACAACAGGTTAGCTTGAGGGTAAGGCCTATTGACTGGCATAGGACTTACTTGGTTGTGGTCTTACAAGGATTGATATCTCCAAGGGATGGAAAAGGAACTGCAAATAGTTTGTGCAAACTCACCAAAGTTTAATGAAAAGCTGAAATGTTTGACTTGTAGTTTGATATTATTTGATATTATAATAGTTTGATATTATTGACTTGTAACATTAGCTAAAAGGTGAGTTTCAGGTGTTTGGAAAGGGGCAAAACTTCAGTCCTTGCTATGGCGCCATTTTGCCTAGGTATATCTCTGCCTCTTGTCCTGTTTACAGATGGGTAGGAACAGCTGGGGCGTATTTAAAGACGGCTCCAACACACACACAGTGACAGCCCACAGCTCTTTCTGACTGTGACTCAGAAAGTTTTCAAGTCGAGTAGTGGGAGGGGTGACTCTAGACGTAAGTCCCACTGGACTCTTCCCATCACTATAAGAAACCAAAGTTTAACCAGTGAGGCAAAAAACATGAGGCAAGTGGAAATAAAAATTATGCCCATGGGCCAGCGTATCTCCAACAGTCTCCATAGGGCCAGAGGCTCATTGGAGACTGGAAGCTCCCACGAGGTCCATTTCCAGCCAGATTTGTCCACTCCTGATGTACAACAAGCAGGTAGGGCAAAACACTGGAGCAGAACCCCTTTGATGGCATTTGTACTTCGGTAGACACTACAAATCTCAAAAGTAACTGATTTCAAAGGTTGGAAGCCATGCTGCATCCATTCATTTTAAGTCTTGGGAATCTGAAATGCAGACACTTCTACTTGCTTTCTCTTCAGCATGTTTACGTCAGTAGCGCCTCCTTGAATCTGAGGATCCACAACTGGGCTCTGTGGCTATTCATCTTGGCCGCTAATGTAGCCTAGGAGGCTCATCCTCTTGTCCTCTTGACAGGAACTTTTAATTTGTCTTCATCAAGTTGGATACATTGATTTGGCAGATGAATGGATCTCATGGGAAAAGAACTGCGCTGCCGGGATGTGTGGCCAGGCAGCCTTTATCCAAGTCCTTTTCAAACTGTCTTAATCAAAGTGAGTCAAGGGAACTTGATTGGTTCCTTTCAACATACATGAAACATGTTTTGCTGATCCTTTTTATGTTGTGGGGACGCGAAGAGTTTAATGTGTCTCTGTGTGTATATTGTTCAGTTGTATCTGACTCTTTGTTGCAGATACTCTTTGTTGGATCACAACATGAGGCCCCCCCTAGATAGGGTCTTGTCCACTAACTTCTGAAGTTTGTTGAAGTTCATGATTATTTGTTGTTGTTGTTGTTATTATTAATGTTGTGTTTCTGTCTATCTAGATAATATAAAACTGAAAAGTCACTGACTCACTGACTCATCAATGCCCAGCCAAAACTATGTGAAATTTGAAATAATGAAACCATGACGGAGGCACCCACTAAGAACCAATTTTTGGAAATTCCAACTGGAAGGGGGTGAAATGGGGCACAACGCGTTTTCCTCCCTATACTTTCAATTAAAGCATCCTTAAGGGATGCTCTACCCCAACCCCTGGACCTAGAAGCATGAAATTGGAGGATGTTCCTTCTGTGACAACAACATCCACCAAGAACCGATATTGAGAAATTTAACCCTTAAGGGCTGAAAAAGGGGGCAATGTGTTTTTGTCCTATATTTAACATGGAAGACTGACCAACATCCAGCCAATTTGGTGCTTGGTGCCTGGTGCATTGGGGGGATATTGTTTGGAGGGAGAGGTTGCACTGGGGAAGATGATGCGCATGGGGGGATGTTGCGCATGGGGAATTGTTGCGCATAAGGGTGGATGCACAGTGGGGAGATGGCGTACAGGAGAATTTTGCGCCTGCAACGCAGGTATGTTTTCACTAGTCGATCTATATATATAAAAGAGAAAAGTCACTGACTCACTGAATGACTCACTCATCAAAGCCCTGCCAAAACCGCTGTGCCAAGAAGCGTGAAATTTAGGGTGGGTGTTCCTTCCGTGACAGTGGGGTGCACTAAGAACCGTTTTTTGGAAGTTCCAACCGGAAAGGGGTGAAAAGGGGCACAACGCATTTTACTACCTATACTTTGCATTGAAGAATTGATGATTCATCAACATTCTGCCCAACCCCCGGACGTAGAAGCATAAAATTTGGGGTGTTTTTTATGTCACATGAACACATGTTGATGCACATGTGTTGATGAACACAAGGTGAACTGATGCGCATGGGGGTATGTTGCGCATGGGAGATGTTGCACATGGGGTGTTGATGTGCATGGAGGGTTGTTGCACCTGGGGGACTGATGCACCTGGGGGACTGATGCGCATGGCGGGATGTTGTGCATGTGGAATGTTGCTTATGGGGTTTGATGCGCTTTGGGAGATGATGCGCATGGGGATGTTGCACATGGGGTGTTGATGTGCATGGAGAGTTGTTGCGCCTGGTGGACTGATGCACCTGGGGGACTGATGCGCATGGGGGATATTGCGCATGGTGGGATGTTGTGCATGTGGCATGTTGCTTATGGGGGGTTGAAGCATTTCGGGAGATGATGCGCATGGGGGACTGATGTGCATGGAGATGTTGCACATGGGGTGTTGATGCGCATGGGGAAATGATGCACATGGGGAAATTATGAGCAAGGAGGAATGATGAGCATGGAGGGTTGTTGCGCATGGGAGACTGAAGCGCATGGGGGACCGATGTGCATGTGGGGATGTTGCTCATGGAGGGATGTTGCATGTGGGGTGGATGTGCATGGGGGATTGATATGCCATGTGGGGATGGCATACAGGGGAATTTTACCCCCGCAATGCAGGTATGCTTTTCACTAGTATATATATAAAAGAGAAAAGTCACTCACTCCTCCCACTCACTGACTCATCAACGCCCAGCTGGCCCTAGAAGTATGAAATTTGGGGTGAGTGTTCCTTCTGTGATGGAGGGAATCACCAAGAACCGATTTTCGGAAATTCCAACTGGAAGGGGATGAAGTGGGGCCCAACGTGTTTTCTTCCCTATACTTCGCATTGAAGTATTGGTGACTGAGGGATGCTCTGTCCCAACCCGCGCCCCCACCTAGAAGCATGAAATTCGGGGAGGTTGTTCATTATGTCACATGAACACCCACCCAGAACTGATGTGGAGACTGCAGAACATCAAAGTGTGAAATTTGGGGAGGGTATTCCTTCTGTGATGCAGGCACCCACTAAGAACTGATTTTTAGAAATTCAAACCGGAAGGGGTGAAAAGGGGTGCTGCAACCCACTAAGAGCTGATGTGGTGCCCAGTGGCACTTAGTGCCTGGTGCATGGCAGGGATGCCTTGTGTTCAGTAGAAATGTCTGGTGCCGATTGCCTGGTGCCCAATAGGGATGCAGCTCAGTGCCTGGTGCCCAGTGCTTCCATGCTTGGTGCCCACCACTGCCCAGGTACCCTGTGGTGCCTATTGGTAACCAGTGCCTGTTGGTGCTTGGATAGGTATATGTTTCTTACAGCATATACAGCGTGTGTGTGTGTGTGTGTGTGTGTGTGTGTGTGTGTGTTTCTTACAGCAAATAGAGTTTGTGTTTCTTACAGCATATAAGTGTGAGTTTCTTACAGAATATAGAGTGTGTGTTTGTGTTTCTTACAGCATAATGTGTTTGTGTTTCTTACAGAATATATTGTGTTTCTTACAGCATATAGAGTGTGTGTTTGTGTGTTTCTTATAGAATATATTGTGTTTCTTACAGCATATAGTGTGTGTGTTTGTGTGTTTCTTACAGCATATAGAGTGTGTGTTTGTGTGTTTCTTACAGCATAATGTGTTTGTGTTTCTTACAGAATATATTGTGTTTCTTACAGCATATAGAGTGTGTGTTTGTGTGTTTCTTATAGAATATATTGTGTTTCTTACAGCATATAGTGTGTGTGTTTGTGTGTTTCTTACAGCATATAGATTGTGTGTTTGTGTGTTTCTTACAGCATAGTGTGTTTGTGTTTCTTACAGAATATATTGTGTTTCTTACAGCATATAGTGTGTTTGTGTGTTTCTTATAGAATATATTGTGTTTCTTACAGCATATAGAGTGTGTGTGTGTTTCTTACAGAATATATTGTGTTTCTTACAGCATACAGTGTGTGTTTGTGTGTTTCTTACAGTATATAGTGTGTTTCTTACAGCATATACAGTGTGTGTGTGTGTGTGTGTGTGCGTGTGAAAAGCCAGGCTTCTTTCCTTCCCTGGAGGCTCTCCTGCCACCAGCTTGTTGAGCCCGCGTTGGTGGTGCTCGTGTGAAGTGAATGTGTGTGTGTTAACTGCGGGGGAGAGCGAGGGGGGAGGTGCGAGGGTGTGCGGCGAGGGAGAGGAGGGCGCAGGGAGTGGGGAAGGAGGGAAGGAAGGGGAGCGCGGGCTGCTGCCGCTGCCAGTCGCCCACCACCCGGAGCCGGGGCGAGAGGGAGGCTCAAGGTCACGGGCTCCCTAGTCGGTGGGCGGGCGAGGAAGGCATCAAAAGGCTCCTCACGGGACCCTCCCCCACCCCCGCCCCAACGGCTCCCCAACCGTCACCCCAACCGTCGCTTGAGCCGTTGGCGCGGGCCAGCCCGGCCCCTGAGCTTCCCGCCCCTTCTTCTCCTCCCACCCCGCCCGTCTCTGTCGGGCTGCGCGAGGGCTGCTTCGGCTCGGCCAAGAGTCCCTCAGGCGCGAAGCCACCCGCTCCGCCGGCTCCTCAGCAGCAGCAGCAGCCCCGCCGCTGGGCTGGGCTTCTCTTCGCCTCTGCGTGCCCCCCTCCACCCCAGCGCCATGCCGGGGGTTCCGCCGGTTCCCTGGCTTTCCCCACCCCGGCCCCAGTTCGGACACCCGGGTGGCGCTCCTCGACGCGCCGTGTCGGGATCATGAGGAGCCGCCGCCGCCGCCGCCGCCTGCTGGTCGCCCGCCCGAGAGGCCCCGAGTCGCCGTCATGTCCCCGCCGTCCTCGGCGGCCGCGGCCAGCAGCAGCGAGAGAGGGAGCAGCACTTCGGTGCCTCAGGAGGAGGCGGAAGGGGCCCGAGAGGAGGTGAGGACAGACGCAGCGGAGCCACCTGCCTGCCCTCCCCGGGCGGGCGGCCCTGCCTTCAGGCTCGCGCGCACACCTTGTAACCATCTCTCTGCATGTGACCGGCTTTGCATGGCAGGCACGCTCCTCGCTCCGCCACCGACACGGGGCTCGGCTCTGACCGGGCCAGTGCGCTTTCCCTACACAGGTACGCAGTCATCCGCTCCGCTTGCATCGCCTCCCTTCCTCCATCGGGCATCACCCTGGCTTGCCCTGGTCTCCTGGCTGCCGGCTTGGAGCCCGATCCCACGCGTGTCTACTCAGAAGTAAGACCCAATTAATTCAATGGGGCTTACTCCCAGGAAAGTGAGCCCAGGATGGCAGCCTCAGAGCCCAATCTTATGAATGTCTACTCAGAAGTAAGACCATGTTAGTCAGTGGGGCTTATTCCCAGGAAAGTGTTCCCAGGATGGCAGTCTCAGAGCCCAATCTTAGGAATGTCTACGCAGAAGTAAGACCATGATAGTCAGCGGGGCTTACTCCCAGGAAAGTGTAGATAGGACGGCAGCCTCAGAGCCCAATCCTATGCATATCTACTCAGAAGAAAGACCCAGTGAATTCAGTGGGGCTTATTCCCTTGTAAGTGTGCTGAGGATTGTGCCTCACCTCAATCCTATGCATGTCTACTCAGAAGTAAGACCCAATGAATTCAGTAGTGCTTCTCTCAGGATAGTGCGTCTAGGATTGCAGCCTGAGAGCCCAATCCTGTGTGTATCTACTTAGAAATATACCCCATCATAGTCTGTGGGACTTACTCCTAGTTAATTTGAGCCCAGGATTTCAGCCTGGAAGCACAAGTCAATGAGACACTTATTCCCATTGATCTCTCAACAAGATGGGGGTCATTATCCCTGTTTTGAATTTCTCAATTATAATCAACTGTCATAAGCACTCTTATAGTCAATGGCTCTTGCTCCCAGGAAAGTGCAGTTAGGATTGCAGCTTTGGTCAGTTGCCATGTGCCATCCTTTTACTATGGATTAACTAATCTGGAATAGAGAGTTTTGTTCCCTCCAGTTGCTAAGATGTTTGCTTTGACTGGATGCAAAACTGGCATGGAAGGGGATGGAGAAATCCACACTTTCATTTTTTTAAGAATTGCTTGACACAAATTTAAGCTATCTTTGTTTTGCACTAAGCATATGTGGTCTTTGCACCTTTTCAGTTCATGCCTGTTGAGGAATCTGGGGCTATTCATTTATGGTTGTGACCTTAGGCTAGATAATTATTCCAAGTACATTAATCTTGCATGAAAGATGTGTGTGTTCATCTTTACATATTTTATTGTGTGTAATAAATACTTTACATATTTAATTTGCCTGCAAAAGGGTGGTTGGGATGTGCTGAGGAGTACGGTATATTATACACAATATATTTATGATGAGGCAGTGATTGTGTTTCATCTTTGGGTCAGGTGCTCAAGCCAGAGTTCTATGATTGTGAAAGAGTAAAATGAACCATGTGCCAAGCAATTGAAGTGGTTTACACAGTATGTTACACAGTGATTACACATTATGTTACATGTAATACCAAGCTATTTTCCAGCTCTATTGACATGTTCCAAAAACTTCTGGAGAAATATAACTGCATTTTTTTCCAGTGATTGCCCATTTCAGTGACCAGCAGTCAGGGATATGTAAACATGCTGAAATACTGTTAAAAACCCTTGCCTTGAAGGGCTTCACATGTTTGTTTTAGGCAAAGATAATGCTGCCTCACTTTTTAATTTGAACTTCTTCTCTAGTTCCAGGCTTTAGTGCTCATCTATAATATGTAAGTTTCTGTTAAGTCAGGTAGCAGGTATTTTCCATCCAGACTTTACCACTGACTGAATCTGTGTGCTTGGGAACACAGATTGGGAACAGGTATCCAATGGTGGTGTGTCTGTTAGCATCTCTTCTTTCACTGGAAAGAGAAGTGAAGACCTTCATGCCTTCCTTGACCTTATTTCTTTATCTTTTCCATGTAGCATATTTTGTTGTGGCGGCACCACTTGTATGTGTAGATGTAGTTGCTTAAAGCTATATCACTAATTTTTATGTGGATGAGAAGAAAGACACTGTAAACCAGCACCTCCAGAAATCCTGATTTCCAGGATATCATACATTCTTATGGTCACGTTGCTGACTTGGTTGTGATGCTCTAAATAAGTGGTTCCCAAACTTTTTAGATATCCTAGAACAGGGTGTCCAAACATTGGCAGGAGGGCCACATCATCTCTCTGACACTGTGTGTGTGGGGTGGGGGACAGGGGGCAGAAAAATGATTAACATTTCAAATTTGAATAATCACAGATAGATCTGGAGGATTACAAGGCTTGCCTGTGGGCCAGATGGGAAATCTTGCTGTGGGCTGCATTGAGGCTTGCGTGGGCTGCATCTGGCTCCCATGCCAGGGTTTGGACACCCCTGCCCTAGAGGCTGTTGCCTGATTTATAATGATGACGATTGGGCAACAATGCTCTCCCCAAGTTGTAGTTTCTTTAACCTTTGATGCACTTAGGCTAATGTGTCCTGTTAGTTTCACAACCAACTTAAAATTTGGTCAAAAACCATTTGTGGGTCCTGGACAAACTGTATGGGAACTGCTGCTCTAAATGGTTTGTTCTTCACATAAACAAATTATTTTTTCCTTGTCATTATATAAAAATAACACAATTCAGGATGAGGGTTTTAGTGCCCAATCCTATTCTCCTGCCCCTTCCCACCAATGCAGCAGTACCAAAATGGCTATTGCTGCTTACAACAGTGGGGAAGGGACAGTTGCAGAAGTCTTCTCTCAGCAAAGGAACAATTGTTCCCTTGCCTGGGTTAAACCAACAAATCACTCAGACTCACGTTGGCTAAATACCTGGCGCAGGTTCAGTTGAACCCATGCCATGGGCTCGAGGCTGGGAGAGGATTAGGATTTGGTGGGCTACCGCTTCCACTGAACCTGCCCTCTTCCCAGACCCAACCCATCCTCTACCCCTGTTGCCACTACATAAGAACAGAAGAAGAGCCTCCGCTGGATCAGGCCAGAGGCCCATCTAGTCCAGCTTCCTGTATCACACAGCAGCCCACCAGATGCCTCAGGGAACAAACATGATGCCTGCATTCAGGTGCCCTCCCCTGCATCTGGCATTTTGAGGTTGCCACATCTATACAGTGGTATCTCGCTTAACAAGCGCCTCGCTTAACAACAAACACATAACAAGCAAAAATTTCACATAACAATTTTGTTTCATATAACAAGCAAAAATTTCCAAGAAATCTTGCTTCACATAACAAGTTCTGCTTCACTTAACAAGCAAGCACGCTATGGGCATGTGTGCTCCACGTTCTGAATGGAGGCTCTTTAAAAGGGCTGCCAGCCAGCGCTGCTGCCTCTAACTGCCCCCAACTTAGGGGCAGTTGCCTGGGGGTGCCAGAGGCAGCTGCCCCTGACTGTCCCCAAGTGCCCCCACTGACCACCTTGAACCTCCAGCAGCAGCCCAGGTAAGCCTCCCAGGAAAGTGTCTTTGATTGCAGTCTCCTAACTATGTCTGCTCAGAAGTAAGCCCCATTGTGTTAAATGGGGTTTACTCCCAGGAAAGTGTCTTTAGGATTGCAGCCTAAGTAGACTTCATAGGGTCATGCACATTGAATGCATGTTTTGAATTCAATTCCAGTGGTTTGTCATCATTTTTACATCCAATTAATATTTTTATATGAATATTTAGGGGGTTGTGGAACTAATCGTCTGAGTTTCCATTATTTCCTATGGAAAAATCTGCTTCACTCAAGGAGCGTTTCACAAAGAGCATGCCTCTGGATCAATTAAGCTCTTTATGTGAAGCACCACTGTATATGTCTATGCACACGGTCACACCCCCCCCCCCACACACACCCATCATAACATGTAGCCCGTGATAATCCCCTCTTCCAGGAATCTGTCTCCTCCAGGAATCTCCAGAAACCTTTCTTAGATTAGATGCCATCACCACATCCTGTGGCACAGAGTTCCACAGACCAACTACACACTGGATAAAGAAATAGTTTCTTTTGTCTGTTCTGAGTCTCCTAACATTCAATTTTAGTGGATGTCTCCTTGTTCTGGTGTTAAGTGAAAGGGAAAAGAGCATCTCTCTAGCCACTCTATCCATTCTTTGCAAAATTTTGTACGTCTCAATCATGTCCCCTCTCAAGCGCCTCTTTTCTAAACTAGCTCTCCCTACTCTTGTTCTGCCCTCCCCCACTCTTCCTACCGCTTTTGCTACCTTTCCTGTTCTGACAGACAGCAGGAGGGCCATCAAATGTGGTAAGCAAGGTGCAAACTTTCCTGGCTAGCATGCCCAGCAGTGGGCTTTGTAGTGCCTTTTTTGACTGAAGCTGACTACTTGATGGCAGTCATGACCAGTGGAAGAGGTGCAACAATGTTGGAATGGAAGTTTAGGATTGGGCCCTTAATCTGTTTCTGTGACATTGAGAACAACTAAGGTTGGTTTATCTATAAAAGTGAAAGAAAATGGATTAATAAAGGAGCGTGATTATTTTCCTCTGGGAAGCATCTTGCTGAAAAAGTCAGACTAAGGCTGCAATCCTAAAGACAATGAACACATTGAACACAATGGAGCTTACTTTTGACACGGTTAGGATTGTGCTCTTAGTGAAAATGGTGGTTTTTATGAGGGTGGTTTTTCATCCTATTAGGGAGATATACACCCATATCTTAAAGTCAAATTAAGCCCTTTGCTCCGGAGCAGTTAAGGTGACTTTCCATAAGATAACACTAGAGGGTGATGTAACTGCATGGACCTGTAACTGCTCTGGATTTTACCCATAGATACTGTGGGAAGAAATGGGAATGGAGGAATAATTTAAGAATGGGAGGTTTTTGTATGGTCAAGGATGGTAGAGTTAGTGACCATTGGCAGTGCTGTAAAAGGAAATGACAGAAGTAACTAGGACAAGGTAGTTGGGAGTTTAAAGGCAGGGAGAATGTATTGAATGCCAAAGAAGACGGGAAGTTAGGATCTGGATTAGAAGGAACATCTGCATGACTTGAGTAATGAGGGTGGTGAATGATCATGGCAGTGGCATTTTGATGAAGGCTGTAGTAGTTAAAGTACTTGAGCCATTGATTTCTCTGAGTTGGGTTTACACACTCTGTTTCTGATAGGATTGGGTGGCAAACCTTTGTCTCTTTTTTAAAGGTAATTTGTGGGATCATGTTGTAATGTAGGCTAATGCTTACTCTGAGATTGAGGCAAAAGCCTGACCTTGTTTCACCTGAACAGGATATGACTTTGACAGATCTGTAAAGGAGAAGACCACTTATAGTGCAATTCTAAGTATGCCTACTTGGAAGTAAATTCTATTATGTATGTTCATTGGGGCTTACATCCAGGAAAATGTGTATAGGTTTAGTATGGGGCTTATTGGGGCTTACATCCAGGGGTTCATTGGGGCTTACATCCAGGAAAATGTGTAACCTGTTAGCAGGTTTTGTATGACTGTCTCAAAGAAATATGGATTCTTGGTTAAATGTTTTTTGTCACTTCTACAGTATTTTCTGATAAATGAAGTGGCTGGCATAAAGGGTTGGACTCTGGCTGACAGTCACTGGGTGCTGAATAGGGATAATGTACTCCAGTTTCACAATTCCCTGCTAATGTATTTTAGTCTTCTGACCTGGGTAGACTATAGGAAGATAGTCCAGCAGTTATTTATTTTTTTAAGCTGAAACAGCTACAGTATATGCACTGATGTGACTGAAAAGAATTTAGGTCAGTATCAAGGAAATGAGTTATTTCATGAGGGAGAAGAGTTCATCTCAAACACCTCATTGTTAATTTCCTTAAGCAAAAAATGTGTAAGTCTACCCAAATTTAGCACAAAACAAGATGTTATAGGCACTGGCAGGTGCTTTCATCCTGTGCTCCTTGAGGCACAGTGCTGGAGAAGGCAGGATGTATCGAAGCACACACAAATAGTGATCTGAGAGTATTCAGGAGAAGCTTGGGTCTTCATTACAAGAGCATGAGTTCTTGTGGTGTGGTGTTATATTTGAAAGACCAAACTATGAATAGGATTTTCCCATATTGAATCTTACATTTTCCATCACCTTGCTAGGTAGCCTTAGTCCAGGGTTAGTACCTGAGATGACATGCTAAAAATGCTGCTCTCCCTTACTGGGTAATGAAATAAAGAGCAGTGTTCTTCCAGTACTTCTTCCACTGCTCCAAAGGTGGAAAGGAATGGGGCAGAAGGTATTCAGGAGAAGGGACTGGTGAGCCAGAGTGTTTCCACACTTTCTCTTCTGCTACACTTTCCAATTCAGGGTGTGGAAGATAGAGTAGGCAGATAGAGGTGGGCACACTTTCCTGATCTGCAGCCTGTGACAACTGCTTTGGTTGGCCTTGTAGATGGACCTGCCTTCCTTAGTCTCAGCAATGAAATGGGAATTATGAAAACACATGGAATGCTTTTAATACTTTAAATTGCCTTACAGGTAATAAGACAATAACACTTTGGAAGGGAGGTGCGAGAAGCATGAAAAATAAAGAATCCTTCACTGTTTAAGTTTAATGAACCTGAAATCGAATAAATCTGCAGTGTGGTGCATATATTCCATTGACTTCAGTGTGATATGTATAAAAAACTGGTTCAGGATTGGAACTTAAATGCTGAAAATAGTAAAATAATCTCTCCCTTAATTGAAAGGTTATTCCACTGCTGTTGACACAACCATCAGTCGTTGATCGGTACAAGGCAGTTCTGAAATATCATATTTCTCACCATTTTCATTCCCATTGGACTTCACAGAGAAAGCAGCTGAAGACAATGCATATGCTAACCAAGGCTTGGAATCCCTTGTGCTTCAGACCTGTAGAGAGGAACTGAAAAAATAGGACTTTTAAACTGGAAAATAGGAAGATGAAGCTGAAGAAATATGGTTGTTGCTCAGCCCTCCTGGGGAGTGCTTTGCATTGTCAACATCACCATAGAAAGCATTGGTTTTTCTAGGAACTTGTAAAGATTTCATTCTGCTGCTGCTGGAACTGAACAGTCTGCAGTGGGGTTTAGTGGGATACCAAAGCTGTTGTGCAGGCACAAACTAGACCAAATAGATGCAGCTCTAGTGCACAGTTTCAGCAGCTTGTGAAGCTGACTTATTCTGAGTCAGATCCATCTAGCTCCGTATTGTCAACACTGTCTGGCACTGTTTTTCAAGGCTTTCTAACAGGCTTCCCATTTTTCTCTGTCCAACTGGAGATGCAAGGGTCTGAACCTGGAAACGACACACAAAGAACTTGTTCTGCCACTGACTGCATTCCTCCCCTTAATTTCTCTCTTTTCTCTCCCATTGTCTCCAAATGCTCACAGATATACAAACAGTTGTAATGGATGAAAGCTGATATTAGCATCTGTCTTAAATATATTCTGTTCTTCTAGCTCAGGGGTCTCCAAGCTTTTCTGCCAGAGGGCTACATCAAATTTCTGACATAGTGTCAAGAGCAGGAAAAAAATTAAATAAATTCATCAGACATGTATTTAAATAAATACATCATACATTTGACATAAATACATCAGACAACTTAGAAGAATGCATAAATGAAGGAATGGGCTCAAATTTCCAGGATTTCTCCAAGCACCAACACTTGGCTGATGAGAGCAATTGGCACACTTGCGTTAAATGTCATAAAGTTTTTGGATATAAAAAAGTGTGGAATATTAGGAGGAGCTCTTGAAATTCTTTGTGCCCCTATAATGGTGTAGGACAGAATTGACATCCAGTGTCTCAATCTTCTATCTGTAGAAGATTTACTGTGTATAAAATTGGAAAGTGGCTGGCTGGCTCGCTCATCATTACCCACCCAAAACTGCTAGACCTAGAAGCATGAAATTTGGTGAGCATATTCATTCCATAGGCACTAAGAACCAGTTTTTAGAAATACAAACTGGAAGGGGGTGGAAAGGGTTACAACACATTTTTGTCCCTAGAATTAACATGGAAGAATTGCTTACTGATCAATGCTCAGCCCCTGGACCTAGAAACATGAAATTTGAAGGGTATTCCTTTTGTGATGTGAGCACCCACTAAGAATTGATTTTTAGAAATTTAACCCCAGAGGGGGTGAAAAGGGGTACAATGTGTTTTCATTCTTTACTTAACATTGAAGACTGACTGACCAACACCCAGCCCAACCCTGGCATCTGATTGTAACCCAAAAGAGAGGAGATGCAGATGCATGGTCAGGACCCGACTGAAGGCTGAGGATACATGCAGAGCACAGAGAATTCTGATCAAGGTTCTTTTTGAATTCTGTTTTTTTTTGTTGGCACATTATGCATGCATTGTCAGTTTTTTTCTCTGCAGCCTACATGTCTATTTTCATATGCAAAATACTCCACACCAGATTTGATGAGATGCAGTGATCTGATCCTGAGGCCGTAATTCTGTAGTAAGGATGTTCATATAAGATAGCAGAATATGATGGGAGCTTCCTCGTTATTGTGCTAAGAAATAAGATGCAAAGGAATTGCAAACAGAATAAGGGCACAATCCAGAGTAACTACGGGAGCACATAAGAGACATTATGTGCACCCATAGTTACTGCACCACCTAGTTAAAACATATGCAATCCAGAGTAACTTGTTCTTACTCCAGAGCAAGGACTCCCCCTAGTTACTCTGGATTTCATCCTTAGAATTTTTCTGTGTAAGTAGTGTTAGTAGCTCTTGCCTGGGTAAACTAGGATATTTGCGGACTACTGTACTACCAGAGATTGTGTAGGGTTGGCACTAAGAATATAAGAAAAATCCAGTGGCATAACTTAGCCAGAAATAGAGGCAGTGACCCTGTTGTGCTTTGACAGTCAGGTGGGAGTCCAAATAGGAGATCATAGAGCAGGAAACAAGGGTGAACCAGTGTAGCTGGAGAAGGAAAAATGAAGGAACATTGTAGGACTAGTATTTATTGTCCCATGAGGATAAGAGTAAGAGATCAAGTCTATCTGTGGTTACTGTTACTGACAGGCTAGTATTGGTAGTGTGGGTGACCTGAGCCGGTCAGCAGTACTCAGTAGCTCAGATCTCAGCCACTTACTTTAGTGCTCTTTTGCCTTCTCCATCTGCTTCATTCTCTGTTGTGATGCTCTTTCTCATGTGACACTCCTCTTCATCAGCCACTGAGCCAGCTACTTGCTTTTTGTGAGCAGGATGTTGCCTGGAGACACAATTAACTCAACCCAAGAGGCCAATCCTATTTTGTGCCTGATACTGAGGGTTAATGATGGGCCTGACACCTGGCAATCTGGTGTGTTAAAAATGCATTGGATATGTTCCACACTTTCATAACTGAAAGTCAGAAATATGGAGACAAGGGGAAACTGGAAGTGTTTATATCCATCCATTATTCCTTTCATGCTTTCTGTTTTCCAGTCACATACTCTGGTATGCTGCTGGGTTAGGAATCCTGCTTCTGGTGTGTGAAAAATAATTGTGCTATAAGATAAAAAATTTCAGTAACAAGTTGCAGCAAATTGAAGTTTAACATTTCATCTGAACACAGCAATGGATAGTTTGTAATAACAGTTTGCAGGGTTTGACAAAATAAACTATGCTTGTTCACAGTTGTGATCAGAAACGTCTAATTTTTGGAAAGAGGAATACATGAATTCATTCTTGTAACGTTAAATATTGTTTAATTAAAACTGAAGGATTGCATATTTTTAAATTGCCGCCCTTCCCCAAATTGAAAACTGTGTTTGTAAAAGTAAACAATAAATTTAGCTTTGAAAACATTTATCTAATAACTGGATAAATAAATAAATAATAAATAAATAATAACTTGTAGGAGTAAAATTTCCAAAATATTTTGAGCTTGGTACGGCTGGGCGCCAGCAGAGGGCACTGGGTGGCAGGCATCAGTGGGCACTGGGAACCAACTGACACAAGAGGATACCAGGGGAGAGTGGCAGACAGCAGTGGGCACTTGGCAGGTCTTGGGATCCCTGTCGGGCACCACTGTACAGCTAGCAACATTGGGCACCACCAGGCATCTCTGGGCACTACCAGACAGCAGGGCACAAGGCATCCCTGTCAGGCATCACCAGGCAGCAGACATAACCCTGCAGTGGGCACCAGGTGATCCTATTGAGCACAGGGCATCCTTACTGGGCACCACTTGGCATTCAGCACCACCCTGCACAAATGTGCAGTGGGCAGCAGGCACCACTCAGCAGTGGCACCAGTGGGCACTGGGCATCCCTAGGGGCAGTGGGCACCACCTGGCCCCAGCAGGCAACTCTGGGCACCACCTGGCCCCAGCAGGCATCCCTACTGAGCACCAGTTATCCTTCCCAAGCACCAGTGGGCAGCTGGCACCACAGGGCATCCCTACCAGGCACTAGTGGGCACTACACCAGGCACCAGCAGGCAGTGGGCACCACAGGACACCCCCAGGGACGATGGGTACCACCTGACACCCCTACTGAGCACAGGACATCACTGCCAGGAACCAGGTACTGAGTACTAGCTGGCAAGTGGCACAAGTGGGCAACACCGGGCACCAGGTTCCGAGTACTACCTGGCATGTGGCACAAGTGGGCAACACCGGGCACCAGCTACCACCAAGCACTGGCAGCACTGTGCACCAAATTGGTTCAGTAGTGGGTCCTTACATCACAAAAGGACTACCCTCCCAAATTTAATGCTTCTAAGTCCTGGGCTTGGGATGGGATGTTGATCAGTCAGTGAGTCTTCACTGTAAAACATAGGATGAAGGCATGTTGATTCCTTTTAACCCCCTTAGGGGTTAAATTTTTAAAAATCAGTTCTTAGTGGGTGCTCATGTTACATGAAGAATACCCTCCCCAAATTTCATGCTTCTAGGTCCGGAGATTGGGGCTGGTCACTGATCAGTCAGCAATTCTTCAATGTAAAGTATACAGACAAAAAAGCATTGTGCCTCTTTCACGCACTTCCAGTTTGAAAAATGGGTTCTTAGTGGGTGCCTCAATCACAGAAAGAACATGCTTACCAATTTTCATACTTTTAGGTCTGGCTGTTTTGGCTGGGCGTTGGTGAATCAGTCAGTCAGTCAATCAGTGACTTCAGTTTTATATACAGCATATAGATAGATTTGAATATAAAAAACATTCTGTAGAAATCCTGTTGTCAATCCCAAATATAGCAAGCCACAGCAGTGTCAAGGCTGTTTCTTGTGTTAATGTGGAAGATTCATGAACTGAAGTTGGCTTCTTAAGTCACTCTCAGAAAAAATGAGAGATACAAAAATAGAACTAGCAGCAACCAAGCAGGAGAAAAATTGTGGCTGCTAATATATTACCATATGAAAATCTCTGGTGTTGTCCTGAAAGCAGCATATTGGTAGCATGGAAAACAATTTAGTATTGTGTTTTATTTTTAAACTAGTAGAATTTACCCATTGTTGCTGCAGTAAAATTTCAAGAATATTTATGGGCTCTGGGCACAACTGGTCACCAGTGGGCAACGCTAGGCACTGGTACTGGCATTAGATAGTGGGCACCAGCAGGCATTGAGCACTGTGAGGGGGAAGCTGTGAGGGGGCAGTGGCAGGCATTTCTACTGGGTGCCATTGATCAGTGTACACCACTATGCAGTGGGAATCCAGGCATTCCTGTGGGGCAGTGGGCACCACCATGCAGTGGACAGCAAGCATCCTTACCAGCCACCACTGAGCACCACCAGGCAGCGGTCACCACTGGGTACCAAATCAGTGCTTAGTGGATCCTTACATCACAGAAGGAATACGCTCCTCAAATTTCATGCTTCAATGGGTATCGGTTGGTGCTGGCTGTTCATCAGTCTTCAGTGTTAAGTATAGGGAAAAATATATTGCACGTTGCCCCCTTTTCAGCCCCTGAAGGGTTAAATTTCTCCACATGGGTTCTTGGTGGGTGTTCAGGTGACAGAAGGAACTCACTCCCAGAATTCCATGCTTCTAGGCCCAGCAGTTGGGGCAGAATGTTGATGAGTCATCAATTCTCCAATGCAAAGTATAGGGAGGAAAACATGTGCCCCTTTTCACCACCTTCCAGCTGGAATTTCCAAAAACCGGTTCTTAGTGCATCCACCCCAAATTTCACACTTCTAGGCCCAGCAGTTTTGGCAGGGCGGTGATGAGTCAGTCAGTGAGTGACTTTTCTCTTTTATATAAATGCCATGTGAGAAGCCCCCTTCCTTGACTAGACTCTTGGGACACCATCACTAGAGAATAATGAAAATTAGGAATCTGATGTCCATTCAAACATCCTAGCTGCCTTTATACTTTTGTGTGACCAAGAGCACAAGCCTAATCATGTTTACTCAAAAGTAAGCCCCATTGTGTTCTGTGGATCTTACTCCCAGAAAAGTGTGTTTAGGACTGCGGGACATAGAACACAAGTGCATAAATAACTGGAGATTGTACAATGGGTATCCTGGGAAATTATGGTACATAACATGTCAGGGACAAGTGAGTTCATGCCTCCTGTTTCTAATGCCTGCTAGTTAAGAAGCTTAACTTCAGCATATTCTGGGATATTTTGTGCTTTAGTGGTATCCATATGCAACTAATTATCTTACTAGTTCCTTACCAGTGTTAAGCTAGGCAGTATTGAAGACATGACTTTTCCCTTTCCTTCACCTTTTTCTCCTTTTGTTTTCTCTTTTTTTCCTTCCATCTCCTCGGCACCTGGAGCAGCAGCGACCAGTAAAGCAGTCCATCAGCAAGTCACTGTGTAGAGAGTCACACTGGAAATGCTTGGTGCTCTCCCTCCTCATGTATGGCTGCATGGGAGCTATGACCTGGTGCCATGTAACCAAGGTGACCCGACTGACTTTTGATAGCGCCTACAAGGTAAAATCCATGATGTACCATGATAGTCCTTGCTCTAATGGCTATGTCTACATTCCCCTTGCTTTCTTGGTGATGCTTTATGTCGTCTATCTGGTGGAGTGCTGGCACTGCTACACACGCAATGAACTGCAATACAGAGTGGATGTGGAGAGTGTGCATGAGCGTGTCCAGAGGATGCAACAGGCCACACCATGTATCTGGTGGAAAGCCATCAGCTACCATTATGTCAGAAGAACTCGCCAGGTCACTCGCTATCGCAATGGGGATGCTTACACCACCACCCAAGTGTATCATGAGAGAGTCAACACCCATGTGGCAGAAGCCGAGTTTGATTATTCCAACTGTGGGGTGAAAGACATATCAAAGGATCTAATTGACCTGGAGAACTTCCCAGCCACTCGGCTACGCTTCACCAAGTGCTTCAGTTTTGCCAATGTGGAATCAGAGAACTCCTATCTGACTCAGAGGGCCCGTTTCTTCACAGAGAATGAGGGGCTGGATGACTATATGGAAGCAAGAGAAGGCATGCATCTCAAGAATGTGGACTTCAAGGAATATATGGTAGCCTTTTCAGACCCAGATAACCTACCATGGTATGTCTCCCACTGTGTCTTCTGGGTGGCTGCACTCTTGACTTTATCGTGGCCCTTGCGGGTCTTAAATGAGTACCGCACTTCCTATGTCCACTATCACGTGGAGAAACTCTTTGGATTTGATTACGTGGCTGTAACACCGGCGGAAGAGCGCCCTTTCTGCCGGAGGATGCCTCGGGTCAATACAGTAGATAGTACAGAGCTAGAATGGCACATCCGGTCCAACCAGCAGCTGGTGCCCAGTTACTCAGAGGCTGTCCTCATGGACTTAGTGGGGCTCTCTAGCTGCACTACTTATTCCACCTGCCGCTATGGGAGCTACAGACAAAACTGTGAACAATGTCACAGGACTATAAGCAGCTCTTCCATCTTCTCCCGCAGTGCCCTCAGTATCTGCAATGGCAACCCCAGGATCCCCTTTAGTAGCAGCCGCTTCTCTCTGGGCCGCCTCTATGGCTCACGGCGTAGCTGCCTTTGGCAGAGCCGAAGCGAGAGCCTCAATGACCAGAGCTGCCCAACTGAACAGACCCGCTTGTCCAGTCAAGTCACTGTGGAGGAGGAAGATCCCCCACCTTACCAGGATGCCCTATATTTTCCTGTCCTCATTGTGCATCGAAATGAGGGCTGCCTCAACCATGATCACCGGCATCTCCATAGGAATGGGTCATGTGTGGAGACTTCACTGTGAGGGTGTGGATAATATCCTTCAGAAAATACCCTATGTCCAGACAAAGCGTTTGTGACTAGATAGGGTAGCACTGAAGCAGAGGTTCCAACACATCTATGTAAGTCAGAGGGGACCACTCTCTCTCAACATCCCACAGAGGACTCAACAGTTTCTGAGTCCTGTTCTAGCCCTGGGGATCTGCAATGGCTTTGACCTGAGGCAGGTGATGAAAACCACTGTCAGAATCACAGCACAGAACTACAGACTGACAACCACATGCAAAAAACAAACAAAAAACACAAAAAAGGAAGGACAATGACAGCACAATAATTTGGGCTACTTCTTCTCAGCTGTCCTTCCAACTAACTGTTCAAATTACTGTATCTAGCAAAAGCAGTCCAAGCCTCATACCTTGCAAGGGGCTGCTATACCAGGCTTCTAGAGTTGTACCCCAGCAGATGAATCCATAGCAGTGTAGCACGTTTCCTTCAATAGCAAGGCAGAAAACTACACTGATTTCCCAGGTACAAGGTAGTTGAAAAACAGCTACAACGGCCTTCTTCTTTTTTCTCAGACCATACTCCGACTGTTATGCTGTTCTCAGCTGCTGGGAATATTAGATCTTAGGATGCCTCCTTGGAAAGCCTTGGTGTTTTATATCTGAGAAGTATCATGCCATAGGTAAAGCTTAAAACATTCAAAGTACTTTCTTTTTGCGGTGGCAGAAAGCAAGAACGAACAGGGCGTGTACAAAAGAAATCATAGACTTTGGTATAATGGAGTCTCAAGTCCATACCCAGGAGAAGGTACAGTGCACAAAGTAAGCACATAATTCTCTCTGTGTGTGTGTGTGTGTGTGTTTGTGTGTGTGTGAGAGAGAGAGAGAGAGAAGAGAGAGAAGGAGGCAGCTGCTGGCATTGGGTGGATGTGTCGGCAGAAGAGGATGGGTTGGCAAGCAAAAAAAAAGAACACTATCCTAGTCATAATAAATCAGCCAGGCAAGAAGTCTGAAATTGGGGGAGGTTCTGAGCAGTTCAGCTGCAGTTTATCCATGAATAATACAGTAAAAGGTTGATGCAAAACTCTCTCTCTCTCTCTCTCTCTCTCTCTCTCTCTCTCTCTGTGTGTGTGTGTGTGATGGGAGGGGGAATTTTACCAACTGTCAAGCTTGCTGATATTTTGGCAAGTGATGGGAGACATTTGGGAGGGCTGGTGGGGAGAATGAAAGTGAAGCTGTGTTTAGATTGAGAAACTGGTCTGACATTGTGTATGAATGTGATCTCATTTTTATTTCTTTTTTATTATTTGGTAGAACAAAGGAACAACCGTAATGAAATAATGTTCCATCATTCATATAACTTCAGATATGTAGATTGAAGGAGACTTGGTGATGGGCATGCATCCTGTTATGGAGCCAGCATTACTTTTGCAGTGTCTCCTTTACCCATCCCTTCCTTCGCCCTTCCTTCTAAGGCAGGCACCACTGCTATTCCTTGTTCAGTGTGAACAAGGTCTCCTTGGGAGAAAGCCCTCCCCAGGTGCCACTTTGTGCTCGGCAGCCTCCTAACCCTTTGGCCTGTCAGCTCTGGATATAGCCCGCTTGGGCCAGCCCAGTTGGGCCATTCTCACAGGCCTCACTTCAGGATTGCTTCCTATGGCTACAATACAGAATAACTACGGGATCTTTTACACCGATGTAGTTACGGTGCCACCTATGGGAAATGCATAGAGCAGTCCAGAGTAAGTGCCTCTTATGTCTTCCCTCTTATGTAGTTACTCTGGATTGTAGGGTATGTCTTTTTAAAAATCCACAAACAGCCACTCATTCTGTCTTGTCTTGTTCTATATTTTGTTTGCAATTGAATCCTGTTGCTTTATCCCTTCATCTCTGAAGCTTTTTTTAGCTCTGTTAAACTTGAAACTTATTGAGATAATGTAGATAAAAGTTACTACTGCCACTTTTTCAGTTCTGTGTAGAATTATTGGCTATATCTATGGAGCATCAGTTGATGAATCCATTCTTCTTTCCTTCACTGAAATTTCTTTTACATTGCACTTTGATTTTATTTAGCATAACGGGGTTGGCATCTGCTTTCAGAATGTCTTGAGATGTTTACAATTTTTTAAAATTTTTTAAAAAGAAATAACTGTAATTGTGCCCTGATTCTGACTTATTGGCATTTTGTATTCGTCATCTTGTAAAATGTTCATTTCTGAACAATTTTGGTACTTTTCTCAATTCCTCCCATTAATTAGATATTAAGTAGATATTACCATCTTGTTGATCTTTATTGTATATTTCTTTTGATTCTCCAGTAAGGTTAGGTTATTCTCTCATTTATCCTCTACCAATATTTCCATTGACGTTAGCAAAGTTGCTGCTGGGCATTCTTTGCAATAGTGACTCAAAGACAAATTATAGTGTATAATTTATTGTATAGGTGACAGAAGAATGCTTGTGTTTTTTAGATGAGCATTATTTTCCTTTGGTCAATGTTTATATTTGGCCATGTTTATATTCTGCCAGACCATTAATATGCAATTATTACCACAATTATGATCACAGTATCAACTTTTCATGTAGAATGTAAAATTTGGCACTTAATTTGACTGCTTTGATTTTCATTTTAAATGAAACTTTTCATTTTGATTTTAACTTTTTAACATTTGACTACTTTGATTTTCATTTTAAAATACATTTCTAATCCTCATGGTTGCACATAAAAATATTTAAAATGTGCAAGAAGAGTGTGCTTCAAAAGGGGTATTGCAAAGGTTTTTGAGAATTTTTTAAAAATTATATTTATATCCCACATTTTATCATTGTTAATCTCAGTGCACCTAGTTGAGTGTTATTAAGTAACCCTAAAAAACAAAATAAATCCAAACAATTCTGGACAATCACAGTTGATCAAAACAATCACAGTTGATCAATCCATCAATCACTAATTACAAATGAATTCATAATGAATTCACAAAACGACACCCTCCTAAAAAAGCATATATTTTGTACCTGGGTCCCAAATGAATATTATGTTCTACCTCTCCATATTTTCTTATTTTCTGCCATACTTCCCTCCAGAAACTTGTTCCCCTCCTTTTTTTGTCAATTTTCCCAAACTCTGCAACCCTCCCCAACAGAGGGATCAGCTCTCATCACTGCAAGAAAGGATAAGGCCACCCCAAAATGTAGGACACCTAAGAAAAAGATAAGACAAGAAAAAAGTTAAAAAACATAATAAACATAAATAAAAACAAAAGCAAAAAGTTGCTGTCATGTGGTTAAAATACTATATTACTGATTATTAAATTTAAAGCTACTATATATGAGTTATTGCATATACAGTGGCGCCTCATGTAACAAATTTAATTCGTTCCAGAGGCATGTTCTTTACATGAAACATTCTTTACGTGAAGCGGATTTTCCCATAGGAAATAATGGAATCTCAGACAATTGGTTCCACAACCCCAAAAATATTCATATTAAAATATTAACTGGATGTAAAAATGATGACAGAACACTGGGATTGAATTCAATACATGCATTCAGTGTGCATGATCTTAACACAATCTTAACACAATGGGGCTTACTTCAGGTTAGACATGGTTAGGAGGCTGTAATCCAAGACACCTTCAGAGTGTCTCCCCACTTTCTCCTTCTCTCCATCCTGAGCATCTCTCTCCCCTGCTCCCTTCTGGCTAGCCCTGAGCTGCTTCTCTCTTCTCCACTGCTCTTCTCTCCCTCTGCCCAGCAGATGTCTGGCCACAGGAGGAACAGCGCAGAAGTGTTGCTTTTGCTATGGGCAGGTGCGCTAGGCAGCCCTGACGCTTTTTAAACAGGCTGCCGGCCAGCGCGTCTGCCCCAACTGCCAACAAATGTATTCTTTACGTGAAGCACTTTCTTTACGTGAAGCAGAATCCTAGAGAAATTTTTGTTTGTTACGTGAAACATACTTTACGTGAGGCATTCTTTACGTGAGGCGCCACTGTAATTTATTATTTACAAGATGTCCATGTGTTCCTGCTCACAAGGAAAGGAGGACAATTAAGATTTTTTCCAGGTCACAAGGTTAAAAAGAGGACATGAACTGGTAAAAGAGAACATATGTCCCAGCACCAGTTGAATTAAATCAACAACAAATTTATACAAATTAAGCAAGTGTATGTAGGATGCCTGCAAGATAAATAGAGGTTTGGCAAGGGCCACATCTGGCCCCCGAAACAGGATTTGCATACAGTAATATCATAAAAATCTGAGGATACTTGAATAAGGGATTTGAGAGTACTGGTAAATGATGAAAATAACTCATGCCACAACTTGTACAGATGGACAGCTTTTGTCCTCTGTGAGTCTACATATTCTTCTGATCTAGTACATGACATCAGACTTGGTGTATCATCTGGAATTGCCTACCAGCCATACCTCATATTCTCTCCTCCTTAGCACTCAAATGTCTAATTTCCAGTTTATTTATGCCTAAAATAGTGATTCATTTGGCAACAGGTTTGATGGTCTGATCTGCTTCTATAGTGACAGGTTAGATGTGATGGAACAAGCTGAGTTCTCTCATTTGCATCTTAATCCCATTATTTCTTTTTCACTGACTAAACAGATCAATTGAGCATGCTCCTCTTTGGCTTCTGAGTCTGTTTGCACAAGATTCTGAGTCTGCACAATCTTGGTTTTCCTGCATTGTCTTCAACAATTGCTGGCATAAATTCTCTCTCATTTACAGCCCTCAGTAGATTTCCATACACCAGTCACACTCTGGCAGTACAATGCAATGGCAATGCAAAGGATCTGGAAAATCCTTTCTACAAACCATAAGAAGCCAAGATTGGTATACACATAATCAAGAAAGGAAAAGAGTAAAGAAAAAAATTTAAAAGGGAGATAACAATTGCCCCAGGCAAGCTCCAGCTGCTGAAATGGGTCTATTCAGACCAAGCGTTGGCATCTATCAGTGTCGAAAGACTGGTATCGTGCTTGACGCTGTATGCAAAGCATGAAGGCCTGGGTAGATTAATATGGAGGATAGGCTGTTACCCAAGTAGGAAATCCCCCCTCTCCATGCCACTGAAATAGTCAAGTGGAAATGCAGAGTCAATACGATTGGTTCCAGCAGCATCGCAGAGCTGGGCTAAGGACAGGAGATCACCCAGTCTTGTGGAGACCCAGGTCTCGAACCCTGGCCTTCTGGTTCACTGGCACAGTGTCTTAACCACTTGCGCAACCCACAGCTGCACCTGCTAAATCAGGGGTTCTCAACACGTGGTCCGTGGCCTAATGCCACTGAACTGCAGGCCTGGACCGGGGGCAAGAGCCAGGTTTTTGCTCAGCCCCGGCCCCAACTGGGCAGGTGCAGCTCGATGCACAGCTGTGCCTGCACAGTTCTTCTAGGCTATGGGGAGAACTGCGCAGGTGTGGCCCATGCTCGGCTGCACCTGTGTAGTTCTCCCTGCATCCAGGAAAAACTGCGCCGGTGCTGCCTGGCACTTGGCTAAGCCTACGCAGTTCTCCCATGGGAGAACTGTGTAGGTGCAGCCCAACTGCGCTAATGCGCAGTTCCACCTGGAACTGTGCATGAGATTCTCCAGAGCCATGGAAAATTTTTCCCCTCTGACCCGAGCCATGGTCCTCAAAAGGTTGAGGATCGTTGTCCTAAATCATTGATGTAGTTCTTCTGTAGTTGAAAGATATACTGAATTTCAAATCTCTTTGTTTTGGAATATTTTTTTAAGAAAAATTTGAGATTCTAAAAATTAAAATTGAATATGCTTACTTAAACATAGTGAAATCAAGAAGGATCTTCCTGTAAAAGTACAACCTGCTTCATTATTGCTGGGTCAGCCAATCACATAACATCTGTTCCAAGCATTGCACATTCATGCTGCATATTGCCTATAATGTTAATGGTATGTTAAGGGTATTTCTGCATTTTCTCATCATTGATCATCATCACTCCCTGCAATGAATGCAATATTTTGCTTAGGAAAGTTATTATCCCTAAATCCAGAGCAGCTGTGGCAGAAGATGCAGCAACGCAAGTTACATTTACGTTGACGTAGTTACTGTGCCATCTAGTGGAAACCTATGGAAAATTCATAGAGCAATCCACAGTAAATTTTACGTGTGTCGACACAACAACTGCTGTAGTTGCTCTGGATTGAACCCTATGTGACTGTCCTGTAGTGATTTTCTTTCTAATTGCAAGCTGGGTCACTTTGACTCCTTTGGAGGCAAGACGACAACAAACAGTATCCTTGGCTGGAAAAGGTAACAGGTTTTCTTGTTTTCCTAATTGCAGTGAGTTCAGCTTGTCACAGATTGTATTTTGTATAATATAATATTCTCCCTGGAAATTTCCTTCAATAGTAGTACCCTTGTTGCTATTGTTTAAATCTTTTAAAAACTGATTTTCCAATTTCTAATTTTCACATTTTGTTTGGGGATCCAAGGCTAGTTTTCAACTAACCAATTAAACCGTCCATAAAATCAAGCTAATACAGGCGGGAGTCTCCACAGGTGAAAGAACTGATGAAAGTACTTTCACCTCCACAGATGAAAGTATCTGATGCCAGTGCCTCCTCCTTTTCTGGAGAATCTGGAAGTACTGAAGGAGGAGATTCTGGTGGAGGAAAAAAATTGTCTGCCCTTCACATAATGCCCAGGGCAGGTGCCCCTCAGTCTCTACCCTTGTTTTGCTTTAGCACATGTACCTCGTATTTAATACAGGAATCCTTTTGTGGAAGCTGAAGACCAGGATCTTTGGAGTGGCTGTTTCAAAACATTGGCTCAACAGCTGCTAACCATGTTGTTTGTATTGTCTGACCAGTGTTGTAAGGCCACTTTTACTGTCTAATCTTTTATAAGTTTCCAGATGGAGTCAGGCAATGATGGTAATAACACTAGGTTTCTTCTGTGGTGGGAGGTTGCAGATACAGATGCCATGTGGTAAGCGTTTAAGTGATTGTCATGTGTTTCCCAGTTGCCTCTTTCCTCTCTTTTGTTGCATTTGGACATCTACTTGCCCTTCAAGCAGTACAGTTTAGATAAAAAATAATCTCATTGACCAATCTGTTCTATTTTCCTTCTTTCATTATGGAATCCCACTGTGAAGATGTATGCTGTTTCCAAGAGTTTAATCTTCCCATCATCATCAAAAGAAAACACTTTTGAGATCAACTATATCCAGTTGAAGGCATCTCTGAAGGATAGGTCTTCCTAGTCAAGATGTGATTTCTCACAATTCAAGATCTAAGCGGATTCCTGCTTTTCATAGCATTTTCTTCTCTTCTGCTCACTATCTTAAGTCTTTCTTATGTTGGAGCTGGAGTCCCACAGAGAAAGTTTTTTCTACAACCGTTTCTTCTGGCAAACCGTAACATTTATTAATCTGTATAACACATCCAAGAAATGTCGAAATTATCTGACTCCATGTTGCTATTCAATGGGTGCTACTTAAATAAGTAGTCTAGTCTGTAAAGCACAGTGAGGGAAAAACCTCTCACACCTACATTTGAGAAATCTTTTCACTTTTTATTGGTGTGAACTGCTTCAAGGCAGTCTTTGTTGCTCACTTATTTGGGAAGGGATATGAGTAGAATGCATCCAGAGGATTTAGTATCTGTATCAGTCACATGGTTCAAGTATTCACTAGCAGCACTGTCGGGATAGCTAATGAGTCCTGATGTTGGAGCGCATTTGATTAATCAATTATGGTGAAAAAGCTTACTTAAAAATAATGCCCTACACCAGAGGTACTCAAGCATTTCAGACTGGGACCCCCTTCTGAGGGATGTCTTGCCTGGAAGTGACATTAAAGTGACATATTTTAAGAGGGCTGCAACCAGCTTTTCACAGCCTCACAGACCTGACCCCCACTTTGAAGATCACTGGCATACAACATGAATGAGTCTCCCAAGGCAACAGAGGCTTATGCATAGCACCAGTTGATAAATGGTATATTCTTTCCACTCCAGTTTATATGATTCAAAATAATTTATATGATTTAAAATAAAAAATTCTCACTAAGCAACAGTGCTTTACTAGAGCTGTGAGAAAATGCATAATGAGGTGGGGCTGTTTGTGTGAGGCTTATATAAAAGAGCTTTTAGACATCAGTCTTTCATGGTTCTATAAAACTGTCTATCATGGGTTTTTTCCTCTTAATCCAAGCTGGATGAGCAAAATTGTTCAGAGAGTTTTAAAAATTAATTTTATATATATATATATATATATATATATATATATATATATATATATATATATATATATATAAATTAAGCTGATTGAAAAAGGTGGAACAAATTCTTTATCAATTTTAAGAGGTTAAATGGAAACAGCATTTGGAATGTTTTGTCCAGCTCTGTTAAACTGCAGAGTCTCTTCCAAAAGGGAAATAAAACACCGCAATTTAAAATTGTTGTCTTGCAGGCATTTCATGTTGGAGTTGCAGTGCAGAGCAGACATGCATGTCTTGACATTTATCCTGGGAAGTTTCATTGGGCAAAATATCTGCAGACACATTGAATAAAAATAATAATCTTGTGCCTTGATGCAAAGTCTTGAAGCACTGAGTCTAAACTCAGTGCTTAGCCAGCTGTTCTTTTACTTCATTTGTACATTTCCATGAAGTGGTATCTTGTTCCCTGTTAACCAGCAGGCCAGGGTTCGAGACCGGGGTTGGCCCCACAAGACAGGGTGAGCTCCTGTCCTTAGCCCAGCTCTGCGACGCCAGCTGGATCCAATCGTATCGGCTCTGCCTTTCCATTGGACTAATTCAGTGGCGTGGAGAGGGGGGATTTGCTGCTTGGGTCACAGCCTATCCTCCATAACAATCTAACCCAGGCTTTCGTGCTTTGCATGCAGCGTATGCAGCGCCGAGCACGATACCATAGTCTTTCAAGACTGACGGAGGCCTGCTTTTTAAAAGAATGTAGTGAGCATTAAGGCTTACACAAGGCTTTCTATAGTGATTGTTTTCAAATAGATAACCCATGTTGTCACTGAGGCTATACCAGAAAACATTCCATGTAATATACTCAAATATTCTAGGATATATACTCAAAAGAGACATTCAAGTTGACGAAGGGTTTAGGTGATGTAAAAATCTACTCCTATAATGCTGTAGAAAGCACAAACATATGTCTTCCAGATGGATTATGTCAGCTCAATCTCCAAATGAACTAACAAATGCTTGCTTGATTAATAGCCCATTTCCAATCCTCAGCCATCCCATAGTGTGCAGCAGCTCACCATGATGTGGGAGGGAGGTATGTAAAATAATGTTTTACTTACCTATTATGCTGATCTTCATGAATCTTTTAGCTGGCATAAATGCATGTGGACCCAAGTGAGTGTGTCAGGGCTAGAAAGGGTAGGATATTGGCACCTTTATCTGCCGTAACCCATTCTTAGAATGCCTGAAGTAGCCCTAATTCCAGCCCCTTCCCTCCTCCAGAATACCCCTTCTGCTGATTTACCAGCACCTATGGGGGCTGGGTGCTCTGTTATGGCATGTGTCTTTATTTGCCGTATGGCATATTCATGTGGCTGTATTCGCTCTGGGTACAGCCTGCTTGCTATTTCTGTAGCTTCTGTGACAATGGCCCAGGTTTATGCTTACAAATGTCCCATCAGCAAGGCCCAGATAGGATTTGGTACCATAATAACTAATATGGCCAGAAAGGCACCCAACCATGCCATCAATGCATCTTTTGTATCAAAGTAAAATGTGATCCCATGTATGGACAAACTGGGATTGGAAACAGAAGCATGGCAGGAGAATAGGTCAAGAGGGATTATATAATGGTAGAAGCATGCAGATTATTATTGGGTTGAAATGACCTTCAAGCCCCACAACCTGTCTGGGCTGGTGAATATCTCTGCTAGCAGATAGCAGATCAAGGGCAGTAGATGTGACCTTGTGTTGCCTGTATCAAATTTTCTTGATCAATAGAGGAAACTGCAATCCTTTTCCACAATGGTAGGCTTAGGCTGCAATCCTAACCTTCATTTAGGCTGGTCTAAACCCCAGTTTAGTCCTGTGCCAACCTAGGGATGTTGCAAAAGTGCAGTAAGACACTTCTGCCCAGTGGTGGGATTCAAATAAATTATCAACAGGGTCTATGTCCTAATAGCCTAAATTAACAACAGGTTCTATGTTCCATTAGTACATAGAACCAGGCACTCATTAGCAAAGGGTTTTATAGAACCTGTGGGAACCCCCTGAAGCCCACCACTGCTTCTGCCCCACAACTTGGGGGAGGGGATTAGGCCAATGCATAGGGTTAGATATACAGTGATCTCCCCACAACCATCAAGGAAAGATAGGCCAGCTGAGTTAGGCCAGCCTAAATTTCTTAGGATTGCGTCCTTATGAAGGTGATTGGAAACTGAGCTCTCCCTTCCTCAGTGGAATGGGAGAGGAAGGATATGCTATTTCTGAGCCAAAATCCTTTCCCCCAACAGGACCAATCTGAAAAGCTGAGCTCTCCCATGGCAGGTGTTGAGTTTGGGTACAAAGCTGATTTCAGAGATAGCAACTTGAGACAAGCATTGGACAGTTGGATTTTCCCCTTAGTTCACATCCCCATTGAATTTTATAGATTTTGCAGCCATTTGGCACTGACGACTTCTGCCTCATATCAAAAAGGGACAGATTATATACCAAAGGGATAGGTATCTAAAAGGAATAGATATGGTAATATCAAAGACAGGTGAGATGGTATTGGCAAGTTATTTGGCAGCGCATAGGCTAGCTATTAGCAGTTAAACTGATTTAAATGTTCAGAAATATTTGCTGCAGTCTACCCAGGCCTTTGTGCTTCGCGTGCAGCATCCAGCACAATACCATAGTCTTTCAAGACTGATGGATGCCAAGATTTGCTGATGCTCTGCATAACACTTGCTCCTACTGATCTTTCTACAAGATGAATGGCGCTATCCCTGTTTTAAATTTCTCAGTTGTAATATATTGTCAGATCAGTCTTTTTCATATCTATTCAGAGGTAAGTCCTGTCAGTGGCTTTTACTCCCAAGGAAGTGTGGATAGGATTGCAGCCTGTGAGTTTGAAACAGCTATTTTTAGGAAGCACATAACAAAATGAACAAAACACAGATAAAGCACACTGAACATTTTGTTCTCTAGAAATTATTGATAATATACTATATGCGATTGCATGGCAGCTTAAGGCAACATTAACAACAAAGAGTCTTGTGGCATCTCAGAAATGAACAGATGGCACTAGAAATTTTTGTGGAAGTTTTGATTTATATTTGAAATGTGTTCATCTTTAAGATGCCACAAGAGTTTCTTGCTTTTGCTTCTACAAACGTGGTTGTCCCTCTGAAAGTTAGGATTCTTCAACTTACATCAAGTGACTTAGAATTCTTCAACTTACTGATTACATTTTCCTTCAAAGGAGGGATATAACAACTAAAATATCAAGCTAATCCAAGGCATATTTTCTACAGCTGGGTGCAAAAACCTTACCTATACTACAAATAGACTATCCCATTAGTCTTTTATTCTGTTAATCTTGCATTCATTCACAGATTTATTTAAATGCAGAAGCAGCTTTTTCCCACTTTTTGTTACCCTGAAGATGACTGGCAGGTCTTTGGTGTCTGAATCTGAAGGTGGGCAGACAAACATAAGAGGACACTTGTCTTCTTCACCTTCCTATGACTGCTCTTCTATGACATCTCCTTTCCAGCAGGCTAAGTGCAGGGTGGGTCAGTGGACTTGTATTGCAGCAGCAGCTGTTTGTCTTCAAACATGGTGTGTGTCTAAAAGAAGCATCATTATGGTGTCAGAGCAGTGACTGTTAAATGGGGCAGAGGAAATGAAGGACACAAACAATATCTAGGAAACAAGAGCTTCCAAAGTAAAACCTGTTCTGCAACATATTTGCTAGCACTGGAGTAAAACATGTTTGTTGTTATCAGATCATGTGCTCATGTGTTCTCCCTTGGTTACTGTAGGTTGGGTTTATTTTTTATTTTGGTAATTGGAATATACTGGAGAACATCTGTAGTCTACCTCTAGAATAAAATGGGGACAAACAGCAATGACCCTAACTAGCATACACTGGGGAAATGACATAAAAATGTAATGTGTGCAGAAGCCCACTTAGCATCCACAATCTTGCATCTTCCAAATAATGCTTCTGCTGCTCTTAGGAAAAATAAGGTAAGCAAGATATGGCAAATGGGCTCTGTGTCTTGCATTCAGTTCAGAAAAGCAGGAGCTGAGCTTGCCATTTTGTCCAGAACCAGCTTTTCAAACCACTAGAATCAAATTAAGGCTTTCACTTTCTGCTCTAATAACTGTTATCATCCACCAGAACTGAAAATTCTATAAGCCACATTCTTAAACCAACCCTGTCACAAAAAATAATGATAGGTCTTCCAACTCTTTTTGCTTTATTTTGCATAAGTCACAGAATGAACATCTGGATGTTCTGGAAACAGCTAAAAAACCTCTTCTGGGTAGAATTTGACAGTTATTTGTAGATTTGTAGTGCTTGGATGGCATTTATTTTCAGCATTTCTTGAGACCTACAATGTACTTCCCTGACATTGCAAAATTCTGCCAAGCACTGGGGAAAAAGTGACTTCTCAGTCATTTTCTAATATCTGTAACCAGTTTTGCCATGTTTGTGATAGAGCAGTCATTAACAGAAATTGTAAAATAACCTGAGAACAACTCACAAGTCAGCTGTTAGTGTATGTCACAATATTAGTGTATGGTTCCACCATAAGTGTTGTGCTGGAGATTCACCAATGTAGAAACCTGGACATCTTTTGGAAGTGGTGTAAGGGTGCAATCCAAAGTAGCTACAGGGAGTCCTTGCTCTGACGTAAGAACAATTTACTCTGGATTGCAATATGAGTTTCCCATAGGTTCTCACTAGGTGGTGCCGTAACTACGTTGATGTAAATGTCTCTTTCATACTCCCGTAGTTACTCTGGTTTGTAGGGTATGGTTTACAACAAAGTAAGATTGACTTATTTGGGCTTATGTTCTTAATGGATTTTCAAGACTTTACACCAGTACTCTACCTGTTCCTTCAGAACAAAGTGGGCTATAGATCTAAACCAGGCTTTTCCTCATAACTGTTGCCTGTCTGCTGTGTAGATTCTCTGCAGTGGGTAAATACACATGATACAGCATCTGCCTCTGTGCCAGGAAACTTACAGCCCGATCCTATACGAGCCTTACAGTGGTGAATCTGCCACCGTAAGTTCTGGGCTTGATAGGGTGCAGCAGATTTGCTGTTTTGATGTGGGGACATGGAGTGCCACTGGTCTGCAGAACATCTGCTATCTTCTGCTGTTGCTAATAAGTTAGCATAGGAATAGTTCAGGGGAAGACTGAGGATGGGGAGTTGACTGGCAGTGATGGCACTTGATGGCACTAGTGCATGAAAAATCCTATTCCTTGTCCTGGACCCACCCCCAGGAGTTTTCTCAGATTTACAGCAGCTAGAGCTAACAGATTGGAGACCAGGATGCCTAAGGAAAGGTGAGTAAAAAAAATTACCTCTCTTTGGCTGTCTGATCCTGTCCCTGCCCATGACATTCATCATATACTCTGGCAGTGGTGTTGCATACTGTGGCTGGGGGAGGGATAGGACTGAGCTCGGAGGGCATGTTTTGCCCACATTCTGCAAGCATTCATGTAGACATTGTCTACAGGGAGCCGTTCAAGCTTGCAATCTTACACAGCCCAGATCTTCAACAGAATGAAGAAGCAAATGTTACATTTCATTTACTTGACCTTAATTGCACCTTCTCAAGTCTGTCATTGCCCACATTTAAGTTATCTTCTCTGCACTCTGCTTTGGCAGGAGTAGGAAGGAGAGCCCATCATATGCATTAATTCTCAGCTGAAACCCAACCCTGAGTTAGCAGGTCTCATCCACATTGGGAAGACTTGCACTTACCTTATTTGACTGATTCTGGGTCTTGGGCCAATTCCTGAGTGACCAAAAGTATCTTTTCTTAATTCAGGTGTGTAATTTAAGTAATAAATCATTTTGTAACCAACAAGCCAGTCTGCCTCAGCATCAAGATCAAAGTGGTTGATGGTGAATATCTAATGTTTCCAGATGTGTCTCGGGGATATTTTGTAGCTGCTGTCACTGGGATGTTTCTTATACTGGTGCATCCCTCTGTGTTTCAAGTCACTGAAGCGTCCACTTGTTGGTTAGGAAGGGAATGGACTCACAGGTTTGTAAGGACTACAGTGTGGTGCTGTCAACACCTCTAAACTGGCTGCAGTTGCTGCCTAGAGAACCTCACATGTATCCTTTCTGATCTATTATGGCCATGACATCAAGCAGCTAAAAATCCCATTGGCCAAGGGGCATGCAGATAGCAGAGCCATGGATGGATGTTCAATATCTGCTACTCAGAATGAAGAAATGGTGGGGTTGTATACAGTTCTGACAGACTTTTTTTCATGAGCACTGATAACAGTTTTTAATTTTCAGTATGTCAGTATGATCTAGCTCTGTTTGTCTTTCTACGTACAAATGGTATATCACAATGTTGCCTTTTTTGTTGGAAATATCAAAGTACAAAGATTGTAAACCAAATCAGTGTAATAAAAGTTTCAGATGATTCACAATGTGAAATGTGTATATGTTTGACTTTCTATATAGGATGCAGAGGAGACACCGTGCTATGTTAGCACATCCATCACGTTCTTATGACATTTGCTAAATCTTTTACTGTAAACATGGGCTAGTTTACAACAGTAGTAAGTTTATGAGCATAATTCATCCCAAAAGCATGCTTGTAATCCAAAATGCTTGTGTATCAAAGTGAATTTTCCCGTAAGAAATACTGGACATTAAATTTGTTTCACAACCCAAAAATATTCATATAAAAATGATTACAATGTTGTAAAATAATACAAAATAAGAAAATACAAAATATAAAGAAAAATAAAACAAATTAACTTGCCTTCTATGACATCAACACCTACTAAGAACTGATGTTGAGAAATTTCACCCTTAAGGGTGTGAAAAGGGGTGCAACATGTTTTTGTTCTACATTTAACATTCAAGACTGATCAACATACAGTCAATATGGTGCCTGATGCCCTGGGAGGGGGGATGGTGTGCATGGGGGGATGGTGTGCGGGGGGCGATGCACATGGGGGATGTTGTGTGGGGGGTGATGCGCATGGGAGATGATGTGCATGGGGGTTGATGTACAGGGAGATGATACATAGGGATTGATGCTCAGGGGGGAAAGTGTGCATGGGGGGTTGGTGCGCACGGGGGCTGGTTTACATGGGGATGTTGCATCTGGAGGGTGGTGCGTATGGGAGGGTGGTGCACATGGGGGGTTGGTGCACATGGGTGTTGTGCATGGGGATGATGTGCATGGAGGAGGTTGGTGTGCATAGGATGGTACACATGGAGGAGTGATGCACATGGAGGATGATGTTATGCAATGGGGATGTTGCACATTCAGTGTTGATGAGCATGGGGGATGTTGCACATAGGGGACGATGCGCTTGGGGATGATGTGCAATGGGGGATGTGACACAGGTTGGATGGTGCATGGGGATTTTTACTCCTGCAATGTGGGCACATTTCACTAGTTATTAATAAAACCCAGGCAAGTCTAAAGGAATAAAAGGACATGTAACAAAGAAAAATCATGCTGTTGCAAATAGGGGCCAAATTGTTTTCTATGATCCTTAGAGTTAGCTGGGGAAAAGAAGTCCAGGGGAACCTCGAATTATACAAGCAACTCGTGAAATGTACCTGTTTTACAGGAGTAAAATATCCCCCTATGGACCATCCCCTGGTATGCCATCCCCCCTCCTGCAACACCCCTCCCTGTGCAATATCCCCCTGTTGCAACATCCCATGCCAACTGCAACATCCCCGCTGTTGTAACATTGAACCCCTGTTAATATATACAGTAAATGTATATATTTATACATTTTATAAATGTACATTTTATAAACCTGCTGCATTTTAAAAGACCTTATTGCTGTGTGCTAAACTGGGCAATAGTCAGAGGTACAAATTCTGATACTCTCTCTTTTTCATCTACTTAATCTGCTACAAATCTCTTTGTTCTCTCAACACTGCATAAAGAAGTTTGAAAAGCAGGATGCTTTTGAGGTCAGACTGAGAATATACCCTTTGATGCCGAAAATGAGAACCTTTGATTAACAGAAGATGACTGTCACTTGCAAGTATCTTGCCCGGTCTCCCCCTAATGATATCCACTTGACCAAAAACAAAAAACAAACACCAAGATAACACTGCAAGAGACATAACTGGGTCATAGAAAGTGTTGATGTCTGACTTCAAAAGCAAATTGCATCCAGGAAGTCATTTAAGTCATACTAGATACAATCACTGGCTTTACAATAACCAACATTTCAAAATAAAGTCCCAAGCAAGTACATCTTTGTAATCACAAGGTTTGTATGAGTTGCTCATTTGCTTGGTGTGATGTGTTAACAAAGAACTTGTCAAAACTATTTATACAATACTGTTATACTTGTACAGAATTGTGCAAATGGAAAAAATATTTTTTCCCCTCCCCAAAGCATATCTAGAACAAAACTCCAGATGACACTTAAGCATGTCTGATTTGGGATATGCAGGACTAATGCATTACCCTCACACAGCTTTAGAACTGGAGAGGGACATATTCACACAATACATTCCACAGCCCAGTTTTACAGAGCAGGGGAGGGGAGGATTACGTTTGCAGATTAAAATAGGTTTCTGACTGCTCAGGTAGAAGGTGTAAAGCTGGTTCTCTGACTGCATATTTCAATACAGTGGTACATCGCTTAACAAGCATTTCACATAAAGAGCAAAAATTTCCAAGAAATCTTGCTTCACATAACAAGTTCCACTTCACTTAACAAGCAAGTGCACTAGGGGCACGCGTACGATGCAGCCCTGACGTTCTGCGTGGAGGCTCTTTAAAAGGGCTGCTGGCCAGCGCTGCTGCCTTGGGGGTGCCAGAGGCAGCTGCCCCTAACTGCCCCCAAGTGCCTCCACCGACCACCTTGAACCTCCAGCAGCAGCCCAGGTAAGCCTCCCAGGAAAATGTCTTTGATTGCAGTCTCCTAACTATATCTACTCAGAAGTAAGCCCCGTTGTGTTAAATGAGGCTTACTCCCAGGAAAGTGTCTCTGATTGCAGCCTCTTCACCATGTCTACCCAGAAGTGTTAAATGGGGTTTACCCCCAGGAAAGTGTCGTTAGGACTGCAGCCTAAGTAGACTTCATAGGATCATGCACATTGAATGCATGTTTTGAATTCAATTCCAGTGTTTTGTCATCATTTTTACATCCAGTTCATATTTTTATATGAATATTTTGGGGGTTATGGAACCAATTGTCTGTGTTTCCATTATTTCCTATGGAAAAATCTGCTTCACTTAAAGAGCGTTTCACTTAAAGAGCATGCCTCCGGAACAAATAAAGCTCTTTATGTGAGGCACCACTGTGCATATTTGTGCTCTTAAGACTCAGGCCTGCTTGCAGAATTCAGCACCATCAGCTGCAGTGTCAAATGGACAGCTCCCTACTTCCTCCACTTCAGGCCAAGGCCTGAGCATACTCATTACACCCAAGAAAGTGGAGGATTTATGACCAAGTAAGTGACAATAGGATGTAGCCTCACATATGACACTTGCAGCCTTACGTATGATACATATCTAGGGTTGCCATATGCCCCCAAAACAGACAATCCTGATTTTGGGGGATTCTGTTCACATACTGGTAAATGGGACAGAGGGTCATTTCCCCATGTTGTGGAAGAGAATTATGACAACCCTACACCTATCTGACTTGACATGACTTATGTTAACTCTTTGTTCACCTTAGGTCCATAGACCTTTTGCACCAATACCCCATAAGCTCATCTATCATGTATGTTACTGAGGGTGCAGACCTCACCAATTTAGGTCAGCACAACTCACAAATTCCCCATTCTTTCAGTAATGTAGGGAGGCCAGCACATGTCTGTACACTGGCCTAATCCCCTAAAGGAATTGACACTAAAGTGTCATCCCCTAAAGTGAAATCCCCTAAAGTGTCTTATGACACTTTGTGACCCCCCCCCCCCTCCCAAGACTAGCATGAGATTTGTGCTGGGACTTGTGCTGGCCTTATCAGGGATTAGAACTGCAGTGTAATTGCCCCTCTGCATGCTGATGTATTGCCCTTAATGGTACAACTATGTTTTTAAAATAGAATCTTATAAATGATTGGTATAACAGACCTGTATTTCTTTCTTAGAAAACTAGGCCATTTAAAAGAAAGGACAACTTCTAACAAGAATGTTAAACTAAAATAGAAATTTAATGTAAATTTAAGAAGGTCATACAAAAAACACCAAGAATTTTAGGTTCCCTCAGAATGTTTTTCTTCAACAGGGGTTGGGCCATGTATGTGGCTTGAATGCTGAAGACGGGCCAGTTCTTTAAGGCGGGCTAGTTCTCGATTGGTCTTTATGGCCTGGTTAATGAGGTATTCACTCTCTTGTCCCACCTCTGCCAATCTCAGGTCAAACTCCACCACAGTCTTGTTATCAGTCATACCTTCCAACAGTTGCTTCCCTCCATCCTAAAATCAATCAAAATAGTCTTGTTATTAGTCATCCCTTCCAACAGTTGTTTCCCTTCCCATCTTGGAATCAATCAAACGACCTGGCTGAAGGCCTAAGAAGGCAAAAAAACACATAAAATACCCTAATCTGAACCTGACCTGTGGTTCCTTAAAGGACCCAAGAAATGTCTAAAGAAGACTGGAGAAAGAAGCAGGTGTGTTTTCCAACAAGACATGTAAACATAAGGGAAACTTGTCTTTTCTTGTACAAAAAGAAAACAAGATAACATAGGGTGCAATCCTAAGCATGTTTATTCAGAAGTAAGTCCCATTCTGTTCATAGGAATAGAAAAAATGTTCATAGGAATGCAGCCATACTGATACAGTAAAGGCCAAACTGCATGTCGCAGGCAAGTATGTATAATGGTAATCATTTGCTCTTTTTTTGAAGTCACTTTAGGAGGTGTTGATATGAAGTGGTAAAGTGAGAATCACTATCCTTTCCCGTCTTCAGAATTTCTCTTCCAAATGGCTTTCTCCTTTGTAAGATTTCAATTGACTCCCCATAATGGTAAGAAATAGAAATCATAAACAGCTGAATTTTTCCCTTTCCACCTGCATCATGGTGAAAACTTGCAGAACTATGGTGTGTTCTGGCACCTGGAAGCTGGAGCAGAGTCCAGCAGTGGGGCTCCCAAAATAGCCTCCTGTTGGCACACTGGACACCACCTTCAGCACTGAGGGTTCATGAGACAACGTAGTTGAGAGGTTCCTCTCATGAGCCAGGTACCTCAGGCAACACTTGACCTAGCTTGATCCCTAAAGTCCCCTTGCTGTGTTTCTTTTAAGAACTTACCCTGAGAAGAATGTGTATTTAGAGAGTGGCAAGATTACATTCATATTCTGAAAATATTGTTATTAACACAGAGAAGTGGTAGCCTGGCAATGGTCACATGCATTCTGCTTTCCTGGGAAGCTTTCTTTTCTGTGCCATGTCAACAGCTTCCAGTTCCTCACTAGTAAAAATCAGACCTGACCCATCGTTATGCATTCGACCATCCAAGGGTCTACAAACTTTGGCTGGACTTGAAAGCCAGCCAAAGCTTTAGATTGCCTCCATAGTCAAGTTTAACAGCACCAGTACAGAAGGAGCCCCTTCCTTTCTTTTGGAACTCCAAGTTCAGGAGCAAAAGGAAGGTTTTGACCCTATTTTGCTGTTTTTAATGTGTTTCATACACCACTATAGTTCACAGGCCATCCTCCTCTTGAGCTTGAGTCTTGCTTGCCCCTGGTGCACAATGCGTAGTAAAATTCATCAGGGAGGAAAACACTCATAGCAAGAAAATGTGTGAACCACTGATAGCTATTCACCAGCCTGTTGCTGCTTAGTGACAAATGCTCCCACAATGGCTGATGTGTTGTGTTCCCAGGTATGAAAATGTCATTTTGACAGTGACATCCTTGTACCTCTTCATTACAATGTCAGAAGTTAAAGACAGAAGTGCCAGGCAATTCTGCAAGATTTTTGAGCTTTTAATAAAGAAAAAAAAGTTCCTCACAATGTATATTATTACTTCTCACAGAGGTCAATCCTATGTATGCCTACTCCTAGGTAAGATACAATAGTTAGTTGGGCTTAACTCCCAGGTATGTGTGTATAGGATAGCAGTCTCAATCTCTCTTGTTTTTATCAAAGTTTGTGACACACGTATAGAGGAAACTATAGTGGTGTGGCAAGAGTTAAAAGTAGGTGCCATAAAGCTGTTGCCATGCAGATTTTAAAAATGTGTAGCAGAAGTGAGTGCCAAATAGTGAAGTCAGGATTAAAGCAGGAGCAGGCTGTTCGTCTGTGAACATGTGCTAGTCCTGTACGAGGGTTTTCCTGCTGCTTCTTACAGTTTATGAATTCAAAAACATTGCTACTAATCACCTGGATAGGCTAGCAGCTCTACTAACCGCTAGCCATCCAGACTCGGGTCTCTCTTAAGTGCTATTAATATATGCCTATCTTCTCTCACCTTTGATTCTATTGAGCATATTAGTCGCCCTAGGTTTTCTACTCTTTTCATTAAAGGAGACAGTGGATGCAATCCCAAGAAATTTAGACCAGCCTAACTCTCCTGACCTATCTTTCCATGATGGTGTGTGTGTGTGTGTGGGGGGGGGGGGGGGTCGTTATATGCCTGTGCATTGGCCTACCCACCATCCTGCCAAGAGTGGGTCAGAAGTGCCTTGTGGCACTTTTTTGATACCCTCAGGTCAGCAAAGAACTTACACCCGGAACTTGTGCTAGCCTAACTGGAGATTAGATTTGCAGCCTGTATCTTCTTGAAAATAAGGTTGAGAATAGGTTTAAATCAAGAGCATGCATCAGCATTAAAAATCATTTCCCCCCCCCATGAAAATCACAACACCTGATTTTCTTACACCATTTAGGATGCAATCCTATACACACTTTCCTAGGACTAAGACCCATTGAACACAATGGGGCTTACATCTGAGTAGACATGGTTAGGATTGTGCTCTTAGGCTGCAATCCAAACCTCCAGTTAGGCCATAATCTATAGAACCTTCTTGGGCATAAATCCTGTGCTAACATGCAGGTGTCACTAACGTCTGTCCCACTCCTGGGAGGGTAAGGCCAGTGCACACACTGACCTCCCCACACCACCCCAGAAAGATATGCCAGATGAGCTGTGCTGGCCTAAATTGGTTAGGATTGCATCCTAATTTGCTCAAAGTGTAGTTTCAATCCTGTTACAGCACACTGAAGTAGGTATAGACTGGCATCTAAAGGGCTATGCTTGGCTCACCCCACAGGCTTGAGCATGCCTAGGGGTATTTAAACATTTTTTTTCTATACAAGAGGTCCTCATGACATCACAAACTGCGTTTGAAACTCTTCTCAATAACAGCCACACCATATGGGGATTGCTGTTTGAGACATGTAGAGCAGAGGTCTCTAAACCTTTTGGTCACTTAGGGCACAATCCAGAGTAACTACGGGGAGTCCTTGCTCTGGTGTAAGAACAACTTACTCTGGATTCCAATATGAATTTCCCATAGATTTTCACTAGGTGGTGCAATAACTACGGGTGCACGTAAAGTCTCTTATGTGCTCCCGTAGTTACTCTGGATTTGGGGGACAGTCTTTCTGATACTGTGTCAGGGACCAGAAGAAAAAAAGAATTGATTTACATTTCAAATTTGAACAAATTTACATAAATGAATATATTAGTGATGGAACTTGTGAATTAATGCATGAATTCATATAAGTTCATAAACTTTCCAACACACAGAGGGGGTTATCTTCAAACCATTTCATAAGCAGGAGGAGTGTGCAGCTTCCCAGCCCTCAAAATACCCTCCTGAGGTTTGAAGAGCAGAGCTCCTGTTGCCTCTGGAGGATTACTGGGTATGCCCAAGGGTTGGATGGAGGAGGATTGCCAAGGGCCAGATGGAGGCTTGCCAAGGGCCACATCTAGCTGCAGGGCCAGGGTTTGGAGACCCAGAGAAATATGGAAAGAAGTTGAATTATTTTCTTAAATACATTATTTTGAGAATAATGTATTTATTAACAATGTATTAATAATTATTATTTTAAGAATTTAATTATTAATTAAATAAATGATTTGATTTGATTTGTGACTCACACTTGCTCCCAGCAAGCCTTAACTGCATGCTTTACTTAGCCACTAGGGAGAGAAAGGAGGCGATTCTTCAATTTGTTACTATTACAGTATTTGAAGTTACGTACTTTTTATTGTAACTAAAAGTTGCTATAGTAGTTTTAGTTACTAAAATAATAACTAAATGTAGTAATTTAAAGTGACTCTTTAAATTCATATTTGAAAAAGTTGATGGTGGGATTTCTTTCCCAGCCCCAGTCACATGCCTAACATCATTTGTGGTTTGCCCCAAGTGAAAATGATAAGCCAAGATTTTTTCCCTTACATATTTTAAGAATTACTGAAATAATTTCTTAGAAGTGATTCAAATACTCTAAGCAGAGATATCCAAACCCTAGTTTGGGGGCCAGATGCATCCAAGCTGCCTCCATCTGGCAATTGGGGAAGCCCTGTAATCCTCCGGAGGTGAGATAAACTCTGCTTCCCCACCTCCAAAGGGTATTCTGAGGACTGGGGAGGCTGTCCATCCCTCTTCTCTGTGTTAGAAAGTGTTTATGAACTGATTTGAATTCATTCCATTGTAAATGCCATCTCTAATATATTCATTTATGTAAATTTATTCAAATACGAAATGTAAATCCTTTTTTTCTTCTGGTTGTGTCAGAGAGATAATGTGGCCCACCTGTCAAAAGGTTTAGACACCACTGCTCTAGAGTGTCATTTATTAATCATATATATATAATCTCCCACATTAAGAAAAGTAATTATGGTACATACTAGCCCAATATGGTTGCAGGAGAGATTGATGTGAGTCAGAACTTGGTTCTGAGCCAGGACTTGAGAAAAAAGGGTGGCTGTAGGATCGGACAATTCATTGCTGCCTAGATGAAGAGTTGTCAAGGTGTTGTTAACCAGGAGGGCATGGCAGATGGCTTGGCCTCCCTCATCCTCTATGCAGTTGAGACGCAGATTTAGGGAAATCAGAGTGGAATTCTTGGCCAGGGCATGAGCAATAGCCTGGGCTCCTGGGGCCCGAATCCTGTTATTACACAAGTTAAGGGTTACCAGCTTGCTGGAGTTCATCAGCTTGCCAACAGCTCGTGCTCCTCTGTCTGCAATAATGTTGTGGGATAAATTTAGTTCTATCAGTGAGGGGTGGTCTAATAAATGTTTTATCAGTAGTCGGGCTTTATCATCATCCACTTTGCTACGAGACAGTTTGAAGACCTGTAACGAAAAGATGAGATTATATTGAAATACAGAAGTTAAAACATTTCAGGTAAGATTTACTCACACCAACCCTCAGTTTTCATTGAAAGCCAATGTAGTAGGCCTCAAACGTTTTAAAGCATAGTTTTAAAAAAATTTACAGTGTGTCATCTGTATCATTGCTGTAGGCAATATAGTGATAACTTATTAGACCACACCTTCCATTAAAAGACAAATGCTCCACAATCCCAGGGCTAGCATTTATGTGCCGCCCAGAGTGATCCAGCTTCCTTCCTCCTCGTTCATCTCTCTGCCACAAAATCTTAAACTGTCACCAAGCAGGGTGATTGCTCAGAATTTCTAAAGGGCTAATAAAGGTAAAGGTGTCCTCTGCACATTGCCCTGCTAGTCATGACTGACTCTAATGGCAGTGCTCATCTCCGTTACAAGGCCAAAAAGCCAGTGTTGTCCAAAGATACCTCTGTGGTTATGTGGCTTGCATGTCTAACCATCAAAGGCAGATGGAACAGTTACCTTCCCACAAAGTGGAACCTATTTGTCTACTTGCAGGTACATGCTTCAAGTTGTTAGGTTGGCAGATGCTGGGCAAATAACAGGCGTTCACTCTGTTGTGCGGTACTTTGGTCTCAAACGGCCAACCTGCCAACTTTCAGGTTGACAAGCACAATACAATATTAACCACTGAGCCACTGAGTTGAAGGGCAGCTTGTAAACACACCAAATCATTGATTTTCAGATTTTTTATCAAAAGAACCCATTTTTATAACCACTCTCTATCAGAACCCACCTAGCTCCATGAGAGTTAAAAAAATCACTCAGTGCAACCTATTCATCTACTCAGAAGTAAGTTCCATTGAATTCAATGGGGCTTACTCCTAGGAAAGTGCTGTTAGGATTGTAGCTAATGCTAGCAACTCAAGCTTCTATTTTTATCCCTTTTATTATGGGGGGTGTCTTCTGGTGCATTTGCTAATCTCCCTGTTCATCAGATTGGTACCATTCTGATAACCTTGCATGCACCTTCACTTGGAGTTCCTTAACAACTGAGGAATAGTTGTCTATTCGTGGGTAAATAGACACATATGACTCAAATATGTATGATTCCTTCACTTTCTATAGAGCTCAGTAGAGGTTAGTTTCTATAGAGCCCATGCAGAGGATGCAACTTCCATCTGGAGTGTTTATAGAAGCTGTGTTCACCAGACTGGAGGGGGACCACATTCCCAAACCTCAAAAGAAGGACAATGTCTTGGATTCCTCTCAGCCTTCCTTTCCGGTGGACAAAGGGACATTTGCCAACTCACAAGTAAAGCCGCGACATTGGTCACTTTCACTTTCCCATAGAGCTCAATGCGTATTTTTTATTTTTAGTTTTTGGCCATAACTTTGGATAGGAAGCAGGAATGAAAGGAATAGGAAGCAATTCAAAACTGATTTTTGCATTGGATTCTACTCTTCAATACAAATCCAACAACATATGACACAATGGGGTACTGCACACCATTGCAAAGTTCCATAATGAAGCCAAAATGGAGGACAATGAAGTTCTTTCGGAGGACACCTGGACAGGAGGCTAAAAAAGAAGACAAATCTGGAAAAATCATACAGTTACCCTTTCAGACTGGGACCTTTCTTTTGTGCATTCCTCTTGGTTTCCTTTCAGAATGGACTGAGACTCATCTACTCATGAGTAAACATGTAGCTTAATTTCACTTTCCATGGTGCTCAATACATTTCCTTCTTCAGCTATCAGTTCAGTTGTCAGTTCTGGTTTCACAATCCACTAACATTCAAATCAAAACTCACTGGTTTTGACCCAAACTGAACCACAGTTTGGGAAAAACTTTCATAAATGAATAAATATGGTCCTTATTATAGATATTTCTTTCACTCTTCTGAATTTTTTGCATCAAACAGTATGCTTACTGGTGTAAAATATGGTAGACTAATGCTAAATATGATTATCAAAGTGGGCTCAGTGAATTATAATTTTATCTTGTATTTTTCTTGAAACCTAAAAGTGATAAGATTTAATTTTGCAATACGTAGAGTTTCATTTATATCAAATTTGCTATCTGCAAATTCACTTATCTGTGAGGGGAAAAATTCCTACATTTTCTCATTATCTGCTATGCAGAGATCTTACAGAGCATCTAGGGGCCTTAAAGAATGGCTGTAAAATGGCTTTAAAATCAAATTACACATTACATGATGATTAAAAAATACCAATGTTAAACATTTTTGGCCAGTAGTGGTATCACTCCCTCTGTGCACATCATCTGGTGGGCCTAGTAATGCCATTAACAAGAACTGACTGCATGTTTCCTCTCCCCAACCTTGAAAGCCTTCTCAGTAATGTGCTTGATCGGCAACTGCCAGCCCATTCAATCTTACTGGATTTCACATGTCATGGGTTCAGTTCACATCTGAATTTTTTTATTTTGCCTGATCTTCTTTAGCAATTAAGACTTTTGGGCAGCCCAGTCCTATACCTGCTCCTACCTGGAGGATGGACAGGACACACACATTTGCAAATGTGCCATTAAGCACATTATGATTGTACAGAAGCCAGTGCCATCAGCGGATTTCCACTGGCATTTGTGTTGCATCTGCTGACTGGGTAAGTAGACCACCACATGGCAGGGATATGAGGAAAGAGTGGAAAGGGTGGAGAATGGGTGTTCTGGGACAGTTAAGTCTCAGGAAATGGCAGGAACAGCAGCAGAGAATTCCACAACATTCTATACCTCCTACCGCACTACTTGAATCTGCATCAGCACTTCTATTGATAGGTAGATCTGAGTAGAGCCATAGGGTTCCCTCACTCCAAGGAGACCTCCTGCTGATTCCCTGGCCTTGTTTCAGCACTGCTGTACTGACAGCAAGACTGATAGGATTGGGCTGTAAATATACAGTATCTTATAAAATTAGACCATGAACGGAATGGCAATTGGCAGCTGGGCTTTACAAACTATAATTCTGTTATGCTTATGTTACAAATTGCAAAATTAGATTTGATTGATTACTTTTAGAGTGGGACACTTCTTGACAGCATTGGCAAGAGAACTGCAGTCCCGATAGGTAAATTCAAAAAGATTCCACTCAAAATTCATGCCACAGTCTTTAACACCATAACATAAATCCAGCTCTTCTAGGTGAGAAAGGGCTGGGACAAGCATGCCCAAATCAAAATGATCCATTGAAGGCTCATCCATTCCAGCATCACTTTCAGTGTCAGAGACCTCTTCAGCTTCTTTCTTCTGATCCATTTTCACTGGAGGAAGAAACTGGTCGATTTCCAGTTTCCTCACATATTCTTTGCAGAGTGGAATGACATCCAGAACTACGTTTGGGCTAGTCGTGTCTGGAATGTAAAACTTCAAGATGTTCTCCAAGTGACGTTCAAAATACATTTCTTTCCAACTGTCTCCATAGTGGGACACATCACAAACTGCCCATCTTGCAATGCAACATCGTTTCCAATAGTCTTCATCACTAATTAAGTTGGCGGTCACACTGAGAGGCAGGTTTGTGGAGATCTTGTCCAGCACTTTTCTTTGGTGCTGGGGAAGGAGGCTATCCAAAATAGGATTTTCTGGGTAGAAAGAAATCAATATTACAGAAAAGTGCGACATCTTGTGAGTTCAGGATGTATGGGGAATAATATTCCAGATCTTAGCTAATTCACTATTCTGCTCTTATAGTATTCTAAGTTTAGAACTTAAACTTTGAGCTGTGCTGCCTACTTGCTGCTTTTCATAGCTCAATGGAGATCAGTTCATCAGTTTACCCGCACTATATATGAATTTTGTGTTTTGCCAGGTTAGCTGCCATGGCTTTACCTTAAAATTTTTTAGGAATTATAGTTTAGCAAGAATGCTGAGAATTCTTTTACTGACATTTATGACTGCTAACAAACCGGAGGTGCAATACAACTGTCTGTTGCAAAATATGATGTAGCAATGTGCATTAATGCAGGGTTTCTATACCCCCAGTCTGGGGACCACTGGAGGTCCTTGGCAGCTGCCTGACTGGTCTCTGAGAGGAGCCTTTTCCGCTCCTCACAGCACAAGGGATCTGTTGGAGGATTGCAGCCTCAGAGGCCAATCCTATGCCTGGCTACTCTGAAATAAGTCCCATTAGAGCAGTGATTTTTCTACCAGTTAGCCCTGGCCCACTGCTGTGCCATGGTTAGTCCTCAGGTGTGCCATAGGAATTTGGGGGTTGACGTTCATTAATAAGAAAATTGGGGGATTTGAACAGTCTGGTGTGCCATGTCAATGGTAAAAAGAACTGATGGTGTGCATTGACAATTTCAGTGCCTTGTTAGTGTGCCGTGAGATGAAAAAGGTTGAAATTAGAGTCACTTCATTAGAGTCAATGAGGCTTACTCTCCAATAAGAGTGAATAGGATGGCTTTGTGCATTTTGTATTGAAAAAGGTTGAAAATCCCTGCTCTGAGTAGACATGCATTGAGACATTGGGCTCTCACCTGCAATCCTATCCACAGTAATCTAGCAATAATACTATTGATTATAATGGGATTTACAGCTTTTTTCCCCACAGAACCAGTCCCTGGGACCAAAAAGGTTGAGGACCACTGCACTAATGTTTTGCTGTAGGAAACGGTGAAAGGCAATGGCTGTGTCGTCTTCCTGGATCTCTCAGCATCAGCATGTTTGCAGAGGGGGTGGGCTATGGGGAGGAAGAAGAGAAATGTGTTCTGGGGAGCATGTCAAGGGAGAGATCTAGATCTAGTGGCAGTCACACATAGGATCTTATCCCCTTCCTCCATCCCTTTTCCCACCTCTGGCATAAGCCTCCAAAATGGGTGGCATTCATCCAAGGCTTACATGGAAAGAGGTAAAAAATTTACTCAATTATCAGTTTGCTTTTAGGTCCTCCCCATCCCCACTGTTTTGGGCTGTTTTGGCTTGACTGTGTGCTATAGTGTGGCTAATAAGATAGAGCTCCTAGAACCTTCACAGTACTATACAGTTCCAAAGTTTGCTTGAGAGAGTAAGTATTAAATCCAGTTTGTAATGTATATATACCAAATATCTCATACAGGGAAGGATTAGTAAACTTTTCTAAAGAAAGGAGAGACAACTTACTTTCAAAGTTGTTGATTATGTGCTGGATGCAGAGCTCTGTGAGCAGTGGGACTATGGCTAGAGACCACTCTGGATCCTCAGCAATGATCCGCCGCATTCGCCGAGGGTTGGCTGCTGGGTTCATTATTGCTGTCTGGCTTGGGACAAGGGTCTCCTTGATTTCTGCAGGTGATGACTCCATCATTTTGGAATGTTAATGGGATGTTTCTCTATCTCAGTTGGAGTGGGAAGAAAGTTCTGTGCAGGCCAGATTACTATTCCTAGAGAATTTAAAGGGGGGGGGGGGGGAAACTTGCTATAACTTACACCATTCATTTTCAACCACCTTGCCATGACACTATGGTGTGCTGCATGATTCTCAGATGTGCCACGGGAATTTGGGAGATGGCCATTTTGAGGATATGAGCCCTCCCCTGCAGTTGCAACACAGTATACCTTATCAGTTACTGATGGCATTTCTTGACCAGTGTGCAGTGAGGTGAGAAAGGCTGAAAATGACTCTTGCACTACAATGGTGCAAAGCCAGCTGCATTTTTCAAAAGATATAGTCAACAGTTATCCCCCCATATAAAAATAGTTAAGTCATTACAGTTTGAACATTGCAATCTGATCCGGAACATTTGGTTCCAGGAACCTCCATTGTTGCCCATTTTCCTGTTATTCAAAAGCAATTATTTACCATGTTAAGGAATCAGGCAATGAATCAAGATGAATCAAGTTCCCTTTAAAACAGTTTAGTTTCAGCTCAGATGCAGAAGCTTCCCTTTCCAAAGCAATTCAGAAGGACTTATCACTTTGCATTGAAACCAAATTTAACCATTTATCGCTAAATTTCCCAAGCAAGCTTAATTGCCTGCCATGTTACCATGGTAAGCAGGCTGATTTTAAGCCATTAACTGCTACTTAAGGGATGTTTATCTTTTAATTTAACTTCATTTGTGTTAGGACAAAATCACTGATAAATAAAAAGCTGATAGGTTTTACCTGTACTGTATCTTTTACCAATTTCCATGAGCTTAAGACTAATTAAGAATTAGAATACTATAACTCCCCCCTTTCTTTTCCACCTGTTCATCACTGCTCACTATGGGCAAAATCCAGAGTAACTACGGGGAGTCCTTGCTCCGGTATAAGAATAATTTACTCTGGATTCCAGTATGGATTTCCCATAGGTTTTCACTAGGTGGTGCAGTAGCTACGGGTGGACGTAAAGTCTCTTACATGTTCCTGTAGTTACTCTGGATTTGGGGGTAAGTGAAGTTCAACCACCAGTTACATGGACAAATTTGATGAAGTGGTGGCTCTGCTTCAGAGAGCAGAGGTTTGTCAGTGGAAGACGTTTGCATAATGCAGTAAAGATTTTTCTAAAAACCAAAGCTAAAACATCTAAAAATAGAAGCTTGGCATCCTGATTCATTCTTCCTTAAACTATTCTTATTCCCCCCATTTCATTCTGAGCACCACAGCTCAGAGCACTAATCTAAATATCTCCCAAAAGTTCGCTTGTATAGTACCCTGCCCACAAGTGCTTATTCAAAGCCACGAAAAAATTGATGTACAGACCAGAGGGAATAGCTTTGAAGTAGAAGATAACAAATTAGGTTAGTCATGTGCCTCAGCACAGAAGAGACTTCAAAAAAAAATAGTCTTCAAAAAGCTAAATAAAATTAAAATGTTTTAAAAGAAATAGGAATCCACTATATGGGACAAATGCACAGATTTCAAGATCCGGGAAAGGCGGAAACTAAATGAACATTTATGTTAAAGTGGCAAGTGCTTCTTCATTGAACTATGTGGGACCTTTAAGCAAATATGAGCATATTGCACAAGCAATCTGATGTATAGATATTGAGGACATGACAGACTTGTACAAATTGTCGCTGCTATCATCATAAACAAAGTCCAACAGATTCATGTGATACTTTCCATGCATCAGTTGTGACAGCACGAAGAAAACAGCATCTTCTCTGCAATCACTCAGAAAATGTAGTATCTACAAAACAGCACTTTTACCCTGAAAGAGAACATTTGGATTGTGTACAACAGATAGAACTCCTATATATTTATTGTAACAGCAGCGGATTGTATCTGGAAAGTTGATTACAGCACAATCATATAAATGTCTACTCAGAATTAAGCTCCATTTAGCTCAATGGGACTTTTTCCCAGAAAGTGTGTCTAGTCTAGGATTGCAGCTGGACAGTCCAACCTACACTGGTTCCTGCTGGCGGAGCATCTGTAGGAAGGCCAGAGTTAGAGCGTGGCCCAGGTAAGAACACTGCTGGGATGCAGGAGGAGGGCAGAATGAGGGGTATATGTCTTGATCTTGCACGCTTCTGTGAAAGAGTACCTTGATCTTATACAGTATATTCCGCTTACAAAGAGAGGAGCAGGTGCTTCTGAAGACATCAAGCTCATTATTTCCTTCTCCTTCATGAGGCTGTTTCATTTCACTTTCCAACACATAGCAGCAGCAACTCTCTGGTGTGTTAAAGACTTGGATCTTGTAAACCTTTATAGCAAGCAGTAGATTTTAAGAGTTCCTCTAGCCCCCAACAGTCTAAGTTAGTGTTAATAAAGCAGCCTACTAAACCACAAGAGCAAAACATCATCAAAACACTAAGAAAAATTCAATGAGCCAAGATTATTTGTTCCTTATATTCATATTGTGTTGCAGATCATGTATTTGCAGAGGTTGTTTTTTAACTGCATTCACAGCAAACAGCAAGTAATTTTGGAAAACCACTTGAAAATGTGATATGATAGCTGGAGATGCAGAGAAAGGTCATGGCAAAGGGCTACAGTTCTTTGGGCTTTGAAGAAATAGTGAAACAAAACTACTAAAGGATTGACACAGAATCCAGCCAGCTAATTCTAGTGAAGTTGTGAAAATAGTGAGCTACTGAGGAACAAACGTAGTACAGTTAGGACAGCCAAAGTGTCTAATCTCAAGAGCCACATACAAATGTCTTTCCAAGAGAGAGAGAGAGAGAGAGAGAGAGAGAGAGAGAGAGAGCGAGAGAGAGAGAGAGCAGTGGCCCATACAACTGAAGTTTCTCCCTTTGAGGGTCAAGCAAGCTAACTGCTGTTTCCCACACAAAAGTTCTTGGGAGTCCCACAGATCTAACTGCTTTTACCATCATCTTGTCACTTCATCAGTCTGAACATGTAGATGAGAGGAAAGGATAGGAGAAATGCAAGAACCAGCACTGGTTTCACGACACCTTTAAACACAAAGCTTACATTTATGCGCTTCCCAAAGCACACAAGTTATTTATTTATATATTTTATTTGAGCTGCATTGGCTCAGCTGGTTAAGACACTGTTCCTTTCATCAGAGAGCCCAGGGTTCAAGACCTGGATACTGCAAGATGGAGTGAGCTCCTGTCCTTAGCCCAGCTCCTGCCAACCTAGCAGTTCAAAAGCATGTATATGCAAATAGATAAATAGATACCACCACAATGGCAAAGGCAACATCCTGGCGACAGGCCCCTGCAATAGGCTGGCCAGGTTTCTCATGGACTGAATGAAACTCCAATCCACTACAAGTGGACATTGTCACTAAAATGGTACAAAGGCTAAAGAAGTTGACTTTTGTCTATTTTTAACTAACTAACTAACTAACTAACTTATTTATTTATTTATTTATTTTCTGCCTTTCTTCCTAAAAGGAAGGACACTCAAGGCGGTTATATATCACTCATCAAGCAATTATTAGATAAGATTCACTATGCAGTTGTAGCTTCATAGAACCAGGAATGCAGACCTTATTTCTGAAATTGCAACTGTGTCACCAAATAAATCAATTTTAATGGGTGGGGTTCTAATGTTTCCACTGTATGCCATTTATTATTTTATTGTTTTAAAAAATGCATCATCAGTGGTGCATGTTCTTCAATATAAAAATGCCATAAATATTTCACAATGCAGGAAAACAGCCTAAAGTGGATATCATCCAAATCAAATGAAGTTTTTTTAAAGACTGCATTAATAATCAACCCAGTATAGTCCCAATGTAGTGTAGTGTGCGACTAAGGCTATAATCCAGAGTAACTACGGGACCTTTTACACTGATGTAGTTATGGTGCCACCTATGGGAAACCTATGAGAAATGCATAGAGCAATCCAGAGTAAGTGCCTCTTACATCTTAAGATAAGATAAATTTATTTGTCATTACTCTCACAACTAGGTGCAGCGAAATGAGATGTTCTTCCCCAAGGTAAAACTGGACAACACCACTAAAAAAGAAACTAAAATAAACACAACTAACCATACAACAATCTCTATACAAATATAAATACCCCATTGCTCCCAGCAATTAAATTCCACACAAACTTACAACCCCGCATTTAAACTCAGTACTGCACTTGGATAAAAACTGTTCTTGAATCTGCTCGTCCTTGTTCACAATACCCTGAATCTTCTTCTGGATGGTAATAGTTCAAAGAGCTGATGTCCCGGATGAGAGGTGTCTTTCAATATATTAGAAATAAATAACTTCCTGCAGTTACTCTGGATTGTAGGGTAAAACACAGTCCATTATGCTTTCCAGAGTTGGTTACAATTGATGATATGGCTGCAATCTAACGAGCTTCTTTAAACATGGGGAAAAAAGTTCATGCTGCATGAAGATGGCTCAATTTTTTTCTGATCACAGCTCTTGTGGGGGAGCACTCAAGCTCCTCTGAATAGGCTGTGTCTTACAGGCGGTGAGGAAACTGCCTTCAAAAAAGGAAGACCTCAGAGCAACACTGCTGTGTCTCTTTAGATTATCATGCAATCCTGCCATTTTGTGGCCTCACAAAAATCACATACGGTATATTGACAACCCTTAGAAAGTTCTGTGCCTTGTAATTCCTGCAGAGTCGTATCAATGAAAACCAAATTTCAACCTCTTGGACCCGACAGTCACTACCAGCTGCAACAGTGGCCTGCGTTGCTTCCTGCCCACCCCTCTTGTACATGCACAGTTCATAGCTCCAGTCCAATCTCTGCTGTAATCCGTCAGTGCCAGCAAGGCTTGCATGCCCAACAATGGCTGTAATCCTAAAGACACTTTCCTGGGAGTAAGAGTCGTTGAACACAATGGGGCTTACTTTTGAGTAGACATGGTTAGGACTGTGCTCAATGTCATCAGGAGTGGGGAAGCCTAGTAGGAGCAGCTGATTACAATTACAAGGGGATCATCCACCTACCTGTCCTTTTGTTCCTCAATATTATATATCACAGTAGAAGGTTGCAATCCTGGGAGTATGACCCATTGATCATAGGGCTTACTTCTGAGTAGACATACACAGGATTATTCAAAAGCAGAGCCCACAATACACTTAGGTGGTTGCAATCCCGACCGCATCAAGGCTGCAATCCTAAAGACACTTTTCTGTAGGAGTCATTGAATACAATGGGACTTACTTTTGAGTAGACATGGTTAGGATTGTGCCCTGAGTAAGACCCACTGGCCATAATGGGACTTGCTTATAGGACAGCATGCATAGGATGGAGCTGAAGCCCAAAGAACAATAGATTGCAACCTAAACCTTGTTCCCTTGAAAACCCTCCCAGCCCAACCCCTGCATCTCCCTCACCAGCAGCCCAGCCAAGAGTGTCCTGTCCAGGAGGGTCCAGGGTACCTGTTGCTAGGGAAGCCAAGCGTTGTCAGGGAGGGAGGGAGGGAGGGAGCAGCAGCCTCCAATCACAAGGCGCAGCCCTGTCAAGGAGAGGGAGGGAGTCCGCCCAGCCCCGCCCCCAAGGAGTGGGTGACGTCATCGCCAAGCTCACTGCTCTGCAGCTCCTGGGCTGTGCCTGCCCCACCCTCCTTCTTTGGCACATGAGAAAATGAGCTCAAACCATAAAACAAACAAAAATAATAATAAAATAAAAATTTAAAAGTTTTATATATTTTTTAAACAAATTAAATTTAATTAGAAATGAAAAAGTATATAAATTTTTTAAAAAGATCAAATTAAAAATTAAAAAGTACAGTTTTTATAATATAATTATATAATCAGATAATATATTAACCCCCAAATCCAGAGTAACTACGGGAGCATGTAAGAGACTTTACATGCACCTGTAGTTAACTGCATCACCTAGTGAAAACCTATGGGAAATTCATATTGGAATCCAGAGTAAATTGTTCTTACACCGGAGCAAGGTGTAACGGAGCAAGGAGCATAGTTACTCTGGATTTTGTTCTAAATCAGATAATATATGATATGTATGTCATTCATATATATATATATATATATATATATATATATATATATATATATATATATACACACACACACACACACACACACACACACACACACACACACACACACACACATATACATATACTGTATACATATGTGATTCACATACACGTGTGTGTGGTTAAATTTTAAAAAAATTATATTACTTATTAAATGTAAAAACTATTACATATATTTTACGTATATTGCCTGCATATATTACATAAACGATTATTGATAATTAATTTCATACAATTGACTAATTTCATACAATTGAAGGCTATGTGCTGCCTGCTCACAGGGTAAACTGAGACAGTGAGGAATTTTTTTCCAGAACACACAGATGAAAAAGAGGGCATGTTGTGGAAAAATAGAACATATGGTCGCCCAGCACTTGCAAGCAGCAGCCATGCAACTTCCCAGGCCTACAGCTGCTCTGCTATCAAGCAGGAACACTTGGAAGTTCTGAACACTAGAGTTGTAGCCTAGGACAGTGTTTCTCAACCAGTGGTACAGTGACCACTGGCGGTACTTGAGGTACTTGGTGTCTGGTGATACATCCCAGAAACTGGCTGCCCAACAACGAGACCAGCAGCATGACATTACAAACATTGGTAAGAGGTTTGGCAAAGTGAGCAGAGCTCCCATGCTTGTTTTTCCATGCTCAAAAAAAGTCCTCCTGTCCACCACAAGCCTCTTATTTGTGTTTGTCATGTCAGATCTGGCCACTAGCTCCTGCATGTCAGCAACTGTCTACTGTTCGGTGGCCTTAACCTGGTGCTCCATTGTATTTTTATATTTGAAATTCCCATTTACAATTCAAATGTTTGGTCAGGTGGAAAGTGTGCAAATGCTGTCACAGTGGTAACGTCTCCTATAGCCTGGTCTTCTTTTACTAAGAGGCATCTTAACTGTATTGTCCTTGTCCTTTCATTTTCTGTTGCACAGAAGCTGCAGCTATAGGTTGGCACAGGTGGTCCTGAATACGGATCTGATGGTCCATTGCATTATGCTATACTTGCCTCCTTACTCAAGCTGCATTTCTGAGTGTTATCCCTGTTGTCTTTTGCTCAAAGGAAAGGTTGTCAAAGTGATTAGGACCAAAATCTGACTGCCTGTACCTTCTGATTCTCTACTCTTCTGGGAAATGCCATAAGTATCTTATGGCATTTGAGACTCTTTCTTCTGAAGGTAATGGGAATTTCTCTACCATATCTGAGTCATTAATGAGGCTTGGAGCATAATCCTAACCATGTCTACTCATAAGTAAGCCTCATTTTGTTGAATTGATCTTACTCCCAGGAAATTTTATTTAGGATTGCAACATTAGCCCCTCATTTTTGTGGACTTAACCCAGCTCCCAGCTTAGCTGCCCTTGCCTCCAGAGGGTGGGGTGTTTCCTGGTATTCACTTAGCCATTTGGGATTTGGGAACAGAATCCCAGTGGATATGGGGACACACCATATATTATGTATATTATGTACTGGATGTACTATATATTATGAACTAGATTGAGGTCTTGATTGGGAATAGTGGCAGATTAAAAATATCTTTACATTCCATAAAGATGGGTTTGTGTGGTACTATTCTAGATTTTTTGAAAGGCATGAAATTAAGAAAAGGAACATGTAGACATAATATTGAGAAAATATTCCTTGCACAAAACTTGAATGAATGCAAAACAGTTTGGCCCCAGAGAATGCAGAGAGCCCCATCACTTGAAACCAGTTTGGACACAGTCCTGTCACACGAACTGCGAGCACAGTTGCATGTATAATGAGATAATGCAGGCACATAAATGGACACAGAATGGCCTTTCTCTTTGAATCTGCTGCTTAACCGTCTACAGAAACAGAGCATTCTTTTTTAAAGGATATTGTCTCTTTTGGTTGTAAAATAACTTCCTAAGTATGATGGTGATGGAAAATGATGCCATCTTGTCTGCCTGGGTCAGGGAGGCAGCCTGAAGCTGTCTCAGCTTGAATAAAGGCCTGGACTGACCTGCTGTCAGCTGAGCCGGAGCATATAATTATGAAAGTTAATTTTCCTATTTTTGTGACCTGTGGCAATGTAAAGAGAATGTTTAATCAGGATTATGCTTACCTTTGGGATATTCTTTTCTTCTCCTTAAATAGATCTGAAATGTCTTCATTTGAGTGTTTTCTTATCTTGACATTTTTCTTGTATTTAAAAATGTAAATATTTTGCTGATTTAGAAGAGCCCAATTCTGAGCTTGCACAGTCAGCGTTCCAACAATGGTGGGCAACGAAAACTTATCATGAAGCACGTTCGTGGGCCCCAGTACAAATCCAGCACCAGTTCTAGCTGATTCAGCAGTGGTGCTCCACAGCTCAGTGGACCTTTGGATAAGAACATAAGAACATACAAAGAACTTCCACTGGATCAGGCCAAAGACCCATCTAGTCCAACTTCCTATATCACACAGTGGCCCACCGGATGCCTCAGAGAGCACACAAGACAACCTGCATCCAAATATCCTTCCTTGCATTTGGCATTTTGAGGTTGCCCACATCTGCATCTGGATTGTGGAGAGGCGAATGGAGCATGGGGAAAGAGAGGAAGGAGGCATTCTGGGACAGGCGAGATGGATGAGGGCAGGAAGGAAGGTGGGCAGAAGGAGGAAGGAGGTTGTTGGGCAGAAGGTGAAGCTCACTTCCATCAGCTTCTGAGTTCTGTCCTGGTCTCATGGAACAACATAGAAGCTCTTGATTTGGTATCAGTTCTAGAGCTGCTGAAAAATTGATTTGCCCCATGGCAATTTCCCTACCCAGGGGAAGAGGACAAAAGTTCCTTTCTCCTAAGTAACTATCTGCAGTAGTTTGTAGTGGTCGGGATACCAAAGAAGCCATTTTGGAACTTGGTGCTACAGGTAGCTTAGGACTGGCAATAGTTTTAATGAATAAACTGAAAAAATTGGTTAAAATATTCCAAATACCGTATATACTCGCGTATAAGCCGAGTTTTTTGAGCCCAAAAAATGAGCCCAAAAAGCCTCCTCGGCTTATATGTGGGTCAGGCAAAATATATAAAAAAACCACCTCTCCCGGTGGTGCTGGTGCTGCTGCCTCCGGCTGCTCTGGACTCGTGCTGCTCCAGGCGGCGAGGAGGAGGTGAGGGGTGGCAGGCACGATCACCCTGCGCCCAACTGCAACCACTCCTGCTGCTGCAGCTGGTGCTGCTTCTGCTGCTTCAAGCGGCGAAGAGGAGGAGGAGGTGGCGGGGGAGCACACCAGCACCCGTCTGGAGCTCTCCTGATCCGCTGCAGGGGCTGGTGCTGCTGTTGCTGGCACAGCCGGCTTTGTGCTGCTTCAAGCAGCGAAGAGGAGGTGGTGGTGGTGGTGGGCGAGCACACCAGCGCCCATCTGGAGTGCTTCTGCTCCTGCAGCAGTTGCTGCTGCTGTTACTGCTGCTTGAAGAGGAGAATGAGAAGGTGGCAGGCCCAATCCCCCTCAGCCTCCCTTCAGCATCCCTGGTTGCAAGGGATGGTGGTGCTCCTATTGTGGTCAGCCCTATTGGCTGGAGTGGGCCTTACTTCAGAGTAGACATGCCATGGATCAGTCCCTGAGCTGCTCCAGGCAGCGGAGAAAGAGGAGATCTGGAGGGAGCGATGCCCCCTTTAGCATCCCTGGTTGCAGGGGATGGTGGTCCTACTCCTGATGCCAGCTCAGCTGGCTTCTTGCTGCTTCAGGCAACAAGATCCCCCTTCCCCCGCTTCAGCATCTCTTATTGTGCGGGGTGGGTGGTCCTGCTCATGATGCAGGGTGTGGTGGTCCTGATGCTTCTGGCTTGAGGTGGAGGCATGTGCCCTACCCAGCCTACCTTGCACCTTCCACTGCCCACCTTCTACTTCCTTGCACCTTCACCTGCGGACACACTGCTGGACGCCTTGCCTTTCACTCACTCACTCACCATTCACTCAGAAATGGAGCCCTCTTTGAACACCCCACCACAGCCAGGTCCCTCCTCAGCCTCAGGTAGCATTACAGTACTTCTTTGTAGACATGCCCAGGATTCGGCCCTGAGGCTGTACTCCTGGCTGGAGTGGATCTTACTTCTGAGTAGGCATGCCAGGTATGCAGCCCTGATTCTGCAAGGCCAGCACACTTTGCTGGGAGTAATCCCCATTGGCTGGAGTGAGCCTTACTTCTGAGTAGGCATGCCAGGTATGCAGCCCTGATTCTGCAAGTGCACCCTACCCCAAAAAGAAGGCCTACTACCCTTCTCTGCCTGATCCTGAAAGATTGTAAAGTACTGTTTTAAAGTATTGTTTTAAAGCACTGTTTTTCTTTGAAATAAATATTCAAAAACATTTAACCTACTGATGCCTCAGTAAATGTTATTTTATTGGTATCTATTTTTATGGTATTTTGAAATGTACCAGTAGCTGCTGCATTTCCCACCCTCGGCTTATATGCGAGTCAGTAAGTTTTCCCAGTTTTTTGTGGTAAAATTAGGTGCCTCGGCTTATACGCAGGTCAGCTTATACACGAGTATATACGGTAAATATTAAAGCTAAGTTAGGGTGCTACCAATAGGTAAGCCTTCATAAGTAAGCCCCAAAGTTCAATAGAGCTTTCCCCCAAGTAAATTGGCATAGCAGTGGTTGTCCGATACCTGCGAGTTTTGAGTCCCGAGATCAGGTGAGACAGAATATTGCTCTGTTTTGTCAGGAGAATTTGCAGGAAGTTTTCTGCCTCAGAAGGGAAAATCCTTAGGTGCAAACTCCCACTCATTTTTATATGGGTTTATGCTGGTTTATATGAGTTATGCTGGTTTATATGAGTTTATGCTGGTTTATATGTAGAATCAGGAAGGTTCTAAAGGATGGTTGACAGTATTAGAGGAGGTACTGTATTAGCACCACATTTTCCACAAATCCCTTTTGAGTGATTATCTGGTTGTAAAACCTAGGTGGCTAGACACTCGTGATGCAATTTCCCACTGATATATTGTATATTTGGCATGGATTGGAGAGAGGTAAATGTAACCACTCCCCAATCACTAGCTAAGGACGGAAGAAGAAGATTGATATAGCAGGTACTTCAGTCATGTGGATTCCAAAGGCAAGAAGATTCTGGCTTCATCAGAAATATCCCAATTCCATGCTCAGTTGTGTTTTCTTTTTTTAAGCTACAAATCCTAAAAACCTGCAATACCACGTAAAATGATGGAATTTCTGCATATGAGACAGAACACGGAATCAAGCCATTTTAAAATAAAATGTACAGTACACTCAAGCCAATGGACATGTATAGCTATGTAACAGATTTGAGAAATATAAACATTGTCACTTCGGAAAATAGCCATAAGGCTTTGATTCACTGCAAGTGTTAAACCCTTATAGGAATTGTGACTCTTTATTCTGATTTTTTCTTTGCAAAGTGGCGGCAGTGCTTACCGACATGAGCAGTAATTAGGAAGCTGATCATCGCTAAACCTGACTATAAAATACCTGTTTGCTTCTTGGAAAGAGAATATAAAGCATTTGTCAAACCAACGAGGCTTGCGCTGGCACAAACTGTAAGTCGCATTTACACACTGACATTTCTTTGGCATTGCCTACTTCTGGTGCTTTCCACTCTGCATCCAAGTATGCTGTGTGTCTGCTGGTAACTATTAATAGACAGGAGAGAGGGAGTGGGTTTTGTCTCCTACAGTTCTCTGGGATGAATGGTAATTACCCTTAATTAGATTGGATTTGCTTCCGCCTCCCCCCTCCCCTGCTTTTTATCGAGGGAGAGAGACGATAGCACAGAAATCATCCCATCTGCTGCTCTTAATTGTTTTCCACAGAGTGGTGCTTAACAGCCCAGGATGGGTTTTATCTTGCTGGGACCTCTTGCTGGCACTTTGCTGTGGCATCTTATTGCACCAAGGGAGGTGGACTTACCAGCTGGCAAGATGGCCTTTAAATATAGAACAGGGAGAAGATGAACTATGCAAATCATCCATCAAGAAAATAAAGTGGAAAAAGGAATGTAGGCCAAATTTGCTTATTCCAGTAAAGGTGAACTAATCAGGACATCTTGCAAGTGGCGTAGCTAATGGTCATGTAGCCTGGTACAAAGATCAAAATGTTTCCCCGGAAATGATGTCACAACCAGAAATGATGTCATCCCTGGGTATTTTTAAAAAGAAAATTGGGGAAAGTCCTGCTCCCCTTCTCAGTAGTTTACCACATGCTACTCTGCTAGCAGTATAGCTAAAGCATCTACAGTGGCACCTCACATAACAAGCGCCTCACGTAAAGTATGTTCCATGTAACAAGACTAAATTTCCAAGGAATCCTGCTTCATGTAACAAATCTGCTGCACATAACAAGCAAAGCCCACTGGCGCCTAATGGGTGCGTGCGCTATGCAGCCCTGACACTCCACGCAGAGGCTGTTTAAAAGGGCTGCCGGCCAGAACTGCTGCCTCTAACTGCTCATAACTTGGGGGTAGTTGCCTGGGGCCCCAGAGGCAGCTGCCCCTAACTGCCCCCAACTACCCCTACCGGCCACCTTGAACCTCCAGCAGCAGCCCAGTTAAGCCTCCCAGGAAAGTGTCTTTGATTGCAGGCTCCTAAGCATGTCTACCCAGAAGTAAGCCCCATTGTGTTAAATGGGTCTTACTCCCAGGAAAGTGTCTTTAGGATTGCAGCTTAAGTAGATTTCAATTCCAGTGTTTTGTCATCATTTTTACTTCCAGTTAATATTTTTATATGAATACTACGATAGCATACCCGCGTTGCGGGAGCAAAATTCCTCATATGCCATCCCCCCACTGCACATCCACCCCCATGCGCATCCACCCCATGGACAACATCCCCCATGTGCAATATCCCTCCATGGGCATCAACCCCCATGCGCTTCAAGCACCCATGTGCATCATCCCCTATGTGCATCAACTCCTCATGTGCATCAACCCCCATGTACATCAACCCCCATGTGCATCAACCCCCATGTGCATCAGTCCCCATGTGCATCAGTCCCATGTGTATCATCTCCCATGCACAACATCCATTCATGCGCAACATCCCTCCATGCGCATCAACCTTCCATGTGCATCAACCCTCCATGCACATATCCCCCATGCGATTACTGCACAAGGGTGGAGTTGCACAAAGGGTTATAGGAGGGTGCAGAGGGGGGTGGATTGCTCAGGGGGTTAGGTTACAAATATTCTTGAAATTTTACTACTGCAATGTGGGTACATTTAGCTAGTTAGCTAGTTGGATATACGTATGTGTATGTGGAAATGACAGCTGATTCATATTAACACCTTATTAGTTCCATACAGTATCCGAATTACATCTCATTGGCTCTTAGAGCAATCATTATCATGGGAAAATTTTGAGTTAAGAAAATCAACTTTGTCTTCTATGTGCTTCTGTGCATATTCCAGTTAATTGGCCATAACCATTTGGTAGAATATAGATAACCCAATGCAGTTTATTTTGTTCTGCATTGTTTGTTGCAATCTGTATTAAATAACCTTTCCACTGATATATAACTTGATGGTATTATCATTCATACATACCCCATTTTTCACAATTTTAGCCATTAGTGACAAGTTCAGCTTCTAGCCCCCTAAAGCCTGTTGCCCAGTGCAGCTGCACCCTTGGCATCCCACTAGCTATGCCACTGCCTCTTGCTTATCAGAACAGGATCCTCATAAGAGGTTGACCCAAATAAAATCTGTGTTCCTGGACACACTTACTTGGAAGTAAGTCTTATTGAAATGAATGGGACAAATAAATGTATGAGATTAGGCTGAAAGCATGTTCCCAGCTGGTCCCACCGAGCTCAATGGGTCTTCCTCTCATTAGTGTAAGTAGGATTGCCAACAGAGGGTGATAATTGTTATTTACTGCAAATCTGCTCCTCAACTGAAAAATCAATTTAACATTTACTGTCATTTTAGAGGTCAATCCCTTTTCTTTCTTATTGTCAACCTGCTTGAAGGAAAAAGCATGTTCTGTCATTAGAACCACAATTAAAAATGAATAGAACATTTTAAATGCGTTTCTTTAGTTTCCCATTATTGAAAATCTTCAAGAGTTGATGAAGAAATGGCTTCAGGCTGGCTGGTTTGGATACTAACGTGTGAAGCAATGTTTAATGTTGGAATATGGAAGTAGTTGATATTGGGACATATTTAAGAGAAGGTTAATAGAAATCATTAGGGTGATTGGCAAAGCTATTACAAATGTTGTTCAGAGGAGAAAAGAGATGAGGTGGAAATTGGTTACAGTTCAATTAATCTTTGCAATAAACTGTTGCCTCCCTTTTTTCGCCTTCATGCAATTTTAACTACTTTTGGTTGCAATCCTAATCCCCAGTTAGGCTGTCATAAACCCTGGCATAAGTCCTATGCTGACCTGGGGGTGTCACAAAAGTGCTGTAAAATACTTCTGCCCCACTTTTGGTGGTGGTGGGGTGTTAGACCAGTGCACTGGTGTACGGCGACCTCCCCATACCACCAAGGGAAGATAATGCCAGGTAAGTTATGCTGGCCTAAATTGGTTAGTATTGCTCCCTTCTTTTTCCAGTTTCCTTTCGCTATTGTTAGGAAATGATCTGGCTGAACAAAATTTTAAGTTCATGGTTTGAAGTAATCATAAACATATTTATTTGGAAGTAAAACGTAACCCTTAGAATACTAACTGGGTCCATTAGACCCGGTATGCAAATGTATGCAAATTAGGCTATTTTTAGATGGTATAAAAACAAGCAGATTGATTTCCCAAAAAATATGGTTAGAATAATGCTGTTAACCAGCATCTCTGCCTGTATGACATTAATGGTTATTGATGAGTTTCAGGTTGAGAAAGACACCCTCCTACCTACACTGAAGTCTGCAGTGAACTAGAACTTGAAGGTATAAGAAACATCAGTGGATTATCCCAAATTTGCAATGCCCCTTTTGACAACCATCACCAAAAGAATATTTTTCATTCTATCATGAAAGGTGGTCACCTAAGACCCCAATCCTAACTTCCAGTTAGGCCAGTCTAACCCTGGCATATGTCCTGTGCTGACTTGGGGATATCACAAAAGTGATATCCTTCTTAAAGCACTTCTGTCCCTCTCCTATGAGGGGTGAGGCCAGTGCACAGACATGTGCTTGCCTCCCTACATCACCAAGGGAATGGGAAGACCAATATGTTGTGCTGGTCTAGGTTAGGATTGCACCGTAAGTCAGAGAGACTGCATTACTGTCATTTGTCAGTGCAGATTTGTAAGCATCCCAGCAAAGTCTGTTTTTGCCTGGGTAAAATCTGTCTACTTTCTATGTATCTGGTGTGTTTATTCCAACTGTGTTATGAATAATTGGCCAGCGTGCCCTCCCATGATTCTAAGAATCCAAAGCCTTCTGGGTGTAGCACAGCCTGTCTTCCATTCCAGCACACTTCAGTTCAAGTTGTCATTCTTGGAATGACAAGTGGATACAAAAGTTGACACCACTAATCCATCATGTCTCCAACTAGCATGGGATCTTCTTGACATTGGTGTAAAGCTAATGTATTGAGTGTCAATGAAGGGATGGATTTATGTGCTGATGAAAAATGAGGCATTATTGAGTTTTTAACAGTCAGGCACTTGAGCATTCTTCTATTTGCACTCATGGCAGCCAAATGAACTGGTGTGTGCTCTGTCTCAAAAAAAAAGCCAAAGGTCAAAACTATCTGAAGATCATACTCTGTGGAAAGGAAGACTCAGCTCCAGTAGAAAATGTTCTATGTAACACTGAGTTATTCAGTAGAAAACTGAACGAACACAAGATATAATAATCCTCTCATTATCTCCCACATGCCTACATGACTAGCAAGTTATACAGTAGTTATTTAGGTAGGAGCTGGTTTGATGGGTGAGTTTTCCCATAATGTTGCATTATCTATTGTTGCCTCAATTGTGCTTTAGTCAGTGCAATGCCCTTTTATCTTTGATTTAGGCCTTGCCTACTTCCTCTTCACCGACGATACTTAATATGGGTCTTAGTGATTTCAGAGACGTCATGGTTGTATCCGTTTCCACTGAGGAACACTCATTCAGCAGGAAGAGGTTTCAGCCCCAGGTGATCAGAACAGGCGTCTCTGTCCATCCAGCTTGGCAAGGACAATGCCAGTTAGGCTGAGGTAATGAATGCTGGATACTGATGGGATACGACAGCTTGGGAACTTGTGCTAAGAGGGCTGCTGAGTTGACACTGTCCTTTGGTGCCCTCTCCTATGCATCCTCGGCCTTCCAATGGTAGCCAAGAACAATGACAGGCCCTTGGAGCCTGTAAACTACACAACGCTACCCTGACAAAGTGACTCCCCATGACAGATCCACCTCCTGCCATTGCTTTAACCAGCTCTCTGCTCTAGGCCCCTGAGGAGCTAACAGGCAAGCACCACTACAAGGGACACCCCTTATTCTTTTCTGAGGGTCAGCATAATGGGAGACAAGGCCCATGGTTGGGGTCCTGCAAACTGTCTGTGCCTTAATAAGAATTGATTTATTTTATTTATTCATTCATTCAATCAGTCATTTGAAAGATTTATATCCCTGTCCTCAAACCAGCTAGAAATGAATTGGGTCAAAAAACTCAATTCCTACTACAAATGAGGCCCTTGCGCACTCTTGATGTGCAAAGAGCCACACCAGCTGCTATAAGATACAGAATTCAAAGTTCTGCCTTCAGGCTATAGATCTTTTAAGGTACAGTTTCTGATGTTTGAATAGGGCAAAAAACCAGGAACTATCCTGAGAGGCAGGATGGTATAGTGGTGATGGACTGAGACTTGGAAGATCCAAGTTCAAATCCTCCTCAGCCATGAAGCTTCCTGAGTCATCCTGAGTCAGTCACTAACTCTCAGCTTCACCAACCTTACAAAACTGTTGTGAAGACAGAAGGATAAAAGCTTTGTCAGCCTTCTTGGGCATTTGCATTGGCATAGGAAAGGCGATGTATGAACCTTTTAAATATAAAACACAACTTTTGGAATTAATTCCAAATCTCATACAACTGTATTGTTTAATAAAGGCTTATTGATCTTTCCCAACGCTATTCACTTTTAGGGTGCCTAAATATTTCCACAATAGTATACATTTTTTTGGAAATCATTTTGGAAATCTTGTCAATTTCTTGTAACTAGGGCTTTATGGTAGTACATTTTTTGAAAAGATGACCTCCCAGCTCTACATTCTTTCTATAGGTGGGGGAAACTAGACTCAGAGTCTGAATGATATCAGGATGATATCTGAATGAGTCTGAATGAGATCAGGATGGCTCAATCAACCTAGAAGGGAGTGTTTGCAACTTTCTTTTACTGCACCTGTTTAATCCCAGTTCAGAGGATATGGGTCAGTAAGCCAAGTAGGCTGCTCTGGCTTTACAATAAGGTGAAAGGTAACTCTGTGGTTAGTTCCAAGTGGCTGATTCTGACATTCCTAACATGGCAGAAGAAGGAAATTAAAAGCATAACTAAGCAGTTGAGGCAGTCTGAAACAGGGAAATATCAGGGGCCCAGAAAAGAGGTGTCCATGCAGGCAGCCTCTCAATTATTGATGGTGCTTATAAATAAATGCAGGCTCATGGAGGAGAAGGTTACAATGCAGGCAGGAGGAGGGAGCGTTTTCCAGCCAACGCAGGGAACCTGAGTGCCGGGTTGTTCTAAAGGTCAGTCAGTTCTGCATCTCTTTCCCCCTCATCTCTGTAAAACGCAGTGATATTTGAGTTGATGGCTTCGCTTCCTTGTGTACCTGCCAGGATCCCAAGGGAGTGGACGAAGCTAAGTGAAGGGGGAGGGAATGCCTTTGGAAATGTGGGACAGCGGGCAATTTAAGAGACAACAAAATTAGTGGAGCAGCAAATTCCAAACCAAGTGGAAGTAATTTCTCTACATGTGAAAAGAAGATGCATGTAGTTTTGGATGTCCTGTCCTCCTGGTATCTTGGGTACAATATTAAGTTCTCATAGCAGGGTGATCAATTCCAGAGAGCACTAGATTTTTTTTTTCAGTGGAGCAAGCCACAACACTGTTACTGGAACACAAAGTGAATTCTAGGATATCCATCAGCATCCTGTCTTGAATGTTAATTTTTGCTGCCTTTGGGGCTTTTAAATAACAGCATTTTCTTCCAATCACAACCACGTCTTAATGCTTAGGAGACAGACACTCAAGAAGTACCCTCTGCTACAGCTTACTGTGCTCAGCTGCTGCTGCATCTGTAGTGCCAGCCAGCACTGAACAGCTTGTTAGATCCTGAGCCAGGATTTTGTGTTGGGAAGGTGAGTGGGTGAGATGTCCATCTGTCTCACATGGCACTGTGATGAGAAAAAGCCCCTGGAGCTGATGCACCAAGAGAGATCTGCCTCCTGGGGAAGGGAAAGAGCACTGAGAAAATTCTCAACTGTAATAGGGATGGACAATCAGGACTCCACATTCTTTCCTTGCGCTGGGAGGAAGATCATCAAAGCCTATCACTCTTACTTTGAGATCATGGTCGACATATAGAAACACATCATTTGACACCCTGTTTCCTATGCAAGTTGTCCTCTTTGCTTCTGAAGAAGCAATGGTGTACTTAGGGTAAAAGCAGACAGAGAAAAGCTAGGCTGTAGCTCCACTCCTAAAGTCTGGATTGCAGTTATATATGGTAACTATTCTATAAGTGATGCTAAAATCAAGGCCTCTGCCTTGATGTGCAATATTAATTATTCCTTGTAAGACTAGAAGCAAGGTCTTGTAAGGTCGAGGCAAGTAGAACAAGTGGGAGGGGGTCATATAGGATGGGGATTCCTACAGCAAGACCCTCAGAAAGCAAATCCTACCACCAGAATAAAAAAAGAATAAAAAGGAGTCTCAGATAAGTCTTTCTTGGAAAGTCTTGTCTTCCACTCCAAGACTGTGCATAGATTTTTTTAGAGGACAGATGGGAAGCAGACAGGCATTGATTCTTCAACACATGGTTGAGGACCCTGATTTCAGCATGGTTCCTAACTGCATGTCCAGAACCTTAGTATTTAACTTTTGATGGAGTAATGTAATCACCCATATATCTGGAGAGTGGGAGAGAGTCCAGCAGACACAAGCAGGTACAATCCCTTTTCTCTGTCTATACACATTGGCTATGCATAGTTACATGTGTACATTTGTATATTCCTGCATGTTGTTCTATGTGATATTTGGAAGAAGGTCAAAGGGACAGGACTTCTTAAACTGATTTGGGTTGATGTTACCTGAATCCCTTTTGTCTTTCAGGACAGCTTCATTGTCACAGGAAGCTGAACAGTGGATCTCCAAAGAGAACCACTGCAGTTCCTCAAGGGATGGAAAGGTAATGTTCCAAAGTCACCATGCTCTCAACCCAACAGGGCACCACCATGTGCACACCCTGCAACCCTCCCCTCCAAACACTGAATGTGCAGCTTAATCCAGAGGACAGGTGAGGCAGTATGTCAAGGCTTTGTTTCTTGCTATTTGTTTCTCTTTGTCCCCCTCTGGCAGCCATCCACAAGCGAAGGTACGTTGTGCAGATCCCAGGGAAAACTGACAATTTCTTCACTTACATTAATAGGAACCCATTAGTAGGAACCCAGAAATTGAAATAGAAATTTCTTTCAACAGAAATTGAAAGGCTGTGGCAGAAGACCAGAGTGATACCTGTGGTTATTGGTGCCTTTGGGCTATTCCAAAACAAATAAGTGCCTGAACAGCATCAGCACCACAGACATTACCATCTCCTAACTACAAAAAGCATCTTTACTGGGAACAGTTTACATCTTGTGACGATATTTATGAAACCAAAATAGAATAGAAACCAGGCATCCCAGGTCCTTGTGAAGGACTCAATGTCTGGATAAAACAAACCAGTCAACAACATCTACCAGACTGTGCAAAAATCATCATCATCAACAACAACAACAACAACAATCTGTTGCTCAGATGATCCACTGGAATTTATGTCAAAACTATCATCTGCTAGTGGCAAAAAATTGGTGTGACCACAAGCTTGAAAAAGTGGTCACAAATGAACACATCAAGCTTCTGTGGGACTTCAGGATACAGACAGACAAGATCTTGGAATACAATACTACAGATATAATTATCATAGAAAGGAGTAAGGTGTGGCTTGTTGATATTGCCATACCAGGTGACAACATAATTGAAGAGAAACAACTGGAAACAATCTCCCACTACCAAGATCTAAGAATTGAATTGCAGCGAATCAGGTATAAGCCAGTGCAGGTGGTTCCAGTGATAATTGACACGCTAAGGTGCAGTGCTGAAAGACATTGCAGGCACTTGAAAACTATTGGCATTGACAAAATATCAATCAGTCAACTGCAGAAAGCCGCTCTTTTAGGCTCAGCACGTATTATACACTGCTACATCCATCCATCTATCTATCTATCTATCTATCTATCTATCTATCTATCTATCTATCTATCTATCTATCTATCTATCTATCTACCGCTTTTCAACTAACAAGTTCACAAAGCGGTTTACAAAGAAAATGGAAAAATAATAATAGCTAATTAAAAGCTAATGGGTCCCTGTCCCAAAAGGGCTCACAATCTAAAATGCAAAAAAGAAAACCAGCAGAAGCTACTTGAACAGACACTGCTGGGGTGTGCAGGGCCAGTTACTCTCCCCCTGCTAAATAAAAGAGGAACACCCACTTGAAGGAATGCCTCTTTCTCGTGACCCTTGGGAGGGGTCCGACTGGTGATGTGACAGAAACCAGCATGAAATTGTTTGCTGTGTATTACTGTTTGATTTTAACATATAAATAAATAAATAAATAAATAAATAAATAAATAAATAACAATAATATGGACATGCCAAAATCCTGTTGGACTTCCATATTCAAACCGACCACTGCTTGGAACATAATACACCAGAGATCACCATGGTTGAGGAAAAACAGGTCTGGATTATTGACATTGCGATACCCAGAGATCATTGCCTTCAAGAGAAAGAATATGAGAAGATCATGTGGTATAAGGACCTACTGATAGAAATTCAGAGAATCTGAGAAAAGAAAGCCACTGTGATTCCATAACACTATGAGCAGAAAATTGGAAGAAATAGGTTTTAAGGAGGAGGACCAGACATGGGCCCAGGCTGGTTCGGGCCAGATTGCCCGAACCTGTTCCTGTTTTTGGCCCGCCGCTAGCAATCTGCTTGCTTGCGGGGGGCCAAAAACCTGGGCGGATGAGTTTGCTGCCCGGGGAGCCCATCACTGGGGCTGCGTCAACTATGATGCAGCTGCACTTGCGTCCTGCGCACTTGAGTGTTACTCAAATGACAGCTAGCGTCCTGACTGCAGCTGCGCCAAGACTTCAGGACGCGACTGCGGCTGTGCCAAGCTTGGCGCACGCGCAGTGCGCCCAGGATGGGGCCCGCCCCCCGCCCCCTGACCCCCACCCTGCCCCCTGATCCCCATCCCCGCCCTGACCCGGCCTGGCCCCGCCCACTTCCAGGGAACCAGTTGTTGGTCAGGCCAGGCCCACCCCTGAGGAGGACGTGTTACTCAAACAATTCCTCAATCTAGAGCAACATTTTAATGAATGGATGAAGGTCTCGTATGGCACTATTGTACAGCTCTGTCACATTCCATGCAGTGACTATTATTAACAGGATTTATATCCCACCTTTCCCAGCAAAGCTGACTCAAGGCAGCTCACATACAGGTTTAAAAAACAATTAAAACATTTAAAAGTTTAAAACTGCCCCCACCCTAAAAGTAATAAAAACATTGACTAAAAATTTTAAATTTACAAACACAGCATCTCCAAACTCTCTAAAAAGCTTTTGCCCACAGGAATGTTTTTAGGCTGAACAGAAAACTGTATAAGGAGGGAAGCTGTTCTTAGGTCAAAGGGAAGGGAGTTCCAAAGCTGGGGAGCAACCACCGAGAAGGCCCTGCTCCTAGCCACCATATCTCTCACCTCTTTCAATGGCAGTACGGTTAGCAGAGCACCCAGATTATCTTAGGTGGCGGGTCAGATTATATGGATGGAAGCAGTCCCTCAGATACCCTGGACCTGAGCCACAGAGGGCTTTAAAGATCAAGTCCAGCACTTTGAATTCTGCCCAGAAACAAATGGGTAGCCAGTGTAGCTGCTGAAGCAATGGCCCAACTGAGTGGAACCGACGAGCTCCAGCAACCACACGAACTGCTGCATTCTGTACTAGTTGAAGTTTCCAGAACATCTTCAGAGGAAGCCCCACGTAGAGCACATTACAATAGTCCAATGTAGATGTCACTATGTGATGGGTCACCATGGCCAGATCTGAGTGACTCAGGTACAGCTGCAGTTGGCGGATCAACCAAAGCCTGGCCACAGCCACCTGGCCCTGGCCACAGCTGCCACCTGGGTCTCCAGGAGCAGCTGCAAATTCAGGAAAACCCCCCAAACAAATGTCATTCCTCCTTCTGACAAGAAAAAATTGAATTCTTACCATGAATCTCCTATTCTAAGGAGAAGATGGAGTGACACTTGGCCTGGTGCATTGTATTGGACGTGGTCTATGTGGCTGGTGGTATGGTCCTATGATGCTAGTCATGATAATGGCTAGGGAAATCTTTCATTGACCGTGTCCCCCTTTTCCTCTTTTGCCTTAACTCTATGCTGTCTAACACTCTTTCTATGAGTTGTTAGCATATGTTTCAGATTTTTCAGGGGGACTTTTGTGTTCTGGCTTGTTGATAACGGACTTGGGCTAGGGGGTGCCTTCTCTGAAGGAGAAGTCCAAGTCCGGCCTGCCTCCTGATGGGGGGAGAGGTAACCCATGCAGTGACGAGTGTCATCCCTCCTTCCTCCTAGAATATAAGATTCACAATAAGAATTCTGTTTTTTAAGTGTGGCACTATAATTCAAATATATGATTGCTTTATATCAATTCAGGAGTGAGTTTCCTAGCTAAAGAAGCATTTGTTGGTGCAAATGTCTATTGCTTATTTGGCTTGCCAGGTCTTGGCGGTGTCATAGTAAAAGAAGTTGTTGCTAAACTGACACCTGAAAAATAAGCCCATTTTGATGTTGTGGAGCTGGTTGTGAATTTGGTCAAGTCTGGAAGAAGAAAGTATCATTTTAATATTTAATGGAAGAGATCCAGCCAAATCAATATAGGGCAGATGGATATTCACTTCAGAATCCGGAAAAGTAATGCTTATCAGAGAAGAGTGAGTGAGACCGAACCAATAATTTCCAAAAACAGTAACATGCCAGGGGGATGTTATAGTCTCCCAGGAACTGTAACCGGTAGAAGTGTAGCAGATTACTAAAGATTCAAGGCTGTCACCTACTGGTAAGTTTCAGCATTGATTGACTAGTTTAAATATTTTTGGCATAAATAATGGATAGTATTGTCTAGTTTATCCAGCATGGATATTTATCCATAAATAGTAGATAAAATAAATGGAGCTATATTCTCATTGATCCATATATAGGAAATGAACATACAACTAGTTGCTTCTCTATTTTTACCACCGGTCAATGTGAACTTAGGCAGTGGTGTGCAGTTACCGGTTTGGGCCGGATCGCCCAACCGGTTGTTAGTTATGCCCCCCCCCCCCCCCGCTACCGATCCAGTAGCTACAGGGGGGCCAGAAAACCGGGCGTACCAGTTTGGCTCCTGGGGGGAAGCCCTAAACTGCGTATATATACTCACGTTTAAGCCTAGTTTCAATGCTCCCCTTTTGAACTGCGCATATATATTCACGTATAAGCCCAGCCGGTTGACCAGCTTCAGGACACACACTGCGCATGCGCCAACCTTAGCGCACGCACAGTGCGCCGGGGTTCGGCCCGCCCCTTGCCCTGCCTCTTGCCCCGCCCACCCGCACCCCCAGCGCGCTGGGGTGGGTGGCGTGCTCTCCCTGGCCCCGCCCCTCCCCAGCCCTGCTCCTGACCTTCCCCACCCCCTGACCCCAGCCCTGCACCCTGACCCAGGCCTGGCCCACCCACTTCCGGTGATCTGGTTGTTGGGCCAGGCCGGGCCCACCACTGAACTTAGGAACAGATGCTTGATCTGTGATACACCTCTTCTCCTCCCTGTTTCAAAAGGGAGCACTGAAATTTTTAATTATGTTTTTATATTACACTTTGTATGATGGTGCAAATTTGTGAATTTCTACCTAATGGGGAACAACAGAGAAAAAAAAATCAAATGCAGTGGTGGCATATTATGCACACAACTGGACTATGTTCAGGAGGGTTTTTCATAGAGTTGATTTTGAGGCCAGACACTGTCCTGGTGGCTACTGGCATAGAGACCTTCCATGCAATTAGCCCAAAATGTCATTATGGTAAGAAGCTTTTCAGCATTTTCTCCATTTCTATTGCATGGAAGCTACCACAGAGGTGACTTCTCCAAGCCTTTTTCATGTGACTCATATCCAACTTGCCAGTATTAATCCAGCCATAATGCAGCACAACAAATGCTCCCTTACCTTCAGAAGGCCCACTGTATACAGCTGCAGTTGTACTGGGCTCTGAAATGTTTGATTTTTAGTGAGAGGATGAGAGAACCAAACCTTTCACACAAATCTCTGAGATCAGCTCCTGATCCCTGCTCCATAAATGACAGTGCAGTCCTTGTGCTGCATTAGGCAGGCTGCGCTGACTCCAGTGTAAATAACTGGGACTGCTTCTGCACTACATGGAAGGAAAAACTTATCTATGTCCCTGCAGTAGGGCTGCAGCAGCCCCAGAAGATCTACTCAGGTCACCTCAAGAGGTGATAAGCCTGAACAGACAGCTGCTCACAGCTGCCAAGGAGACAAGGTCTGGATCCGGCATAACTGCTAGATCTGAGCCCTACTTCTCACCCCTCACCCCAGGCTTGCCTTCTGTCCTCCCTCTGCTAGAATGCCCCCTCTCTCCTCCTCCTCCCGGTCTTTCCTCTTGTCCTTCTGAGGCCATTCCTCCCTGCCAAGTTTCCACAAATGATCCGTAGGCTGGAAGACAAGCCCTATAAAGAAAGCTTGATGGCACTTGGTCTGTTCAGCCTGGAGAAGAGACGATATGATTGCACTTTTCAAATACCTGAAGGGCTATCAAATGGAAGAAAGGACGTATTTGTACTTAGCAGTCTCTGAACGTAGAACTGAAACTACTCCTTTACCTTGTGGATACCTCCATAACTACCCTCCTACCACAGGCTGCAGTATATATCCCACTGGCACAATTACACCTGGGATGGAAAGACGGATAGGATTTGGCCCTGAATGTGCACAAATAGTGCTAACTATTCTTAACGCCAGAACCCTGGAAGGAACGACCATCCAGGTCATCACTGTACTGTAATCGTAAGCAGTGTCAGTCAAAACCACATCAAATGGAAGGAGGTGACCTTTCACTGTTGACATGGCCAGAGTCTTTCCAGAGCTCCTGCCAAGTTATTGTGGAGTTTGGCTAACCACTCCGGGGTCAAGCAGAGAAAGCAGCTACAGCAAGCGGAGTCCTGGAAAAGCCATGGCCTGCTCCGGCACTCAGCAACTGTACTAAAATCCCTTAGCTTAGCAACTGTTGTTTGACAGGGGGAGGGGCTCAAAAGCATAAAGGGCTCTTCACCCATAAACCAGCTCTGCAGCACTCATTGCTTTGGATCAGGTGGACAGCGTAGGGATGTAGTGAATGACTTTGCCCCACCCAGAGACTCGCTCAGTTGCCACCAACTGCAAACACCACCCCAGTAAATAGCTTCTGTGGAGTGTAAGCAAACAGCACGGAGAAGGCGAGAAAACGGCTTAGTGTCTTCTCAACAAACAACGTCCCTTGAAATGCAGGTTGCAGAAGAAGGACCCAGAACCACATCTTCGGGGGCAGGTTAGTATCGTTTCATTTTGAGTACTGGTATGGTTCAGGAAGAATCAGACAGGTTGGAGATAAAACTTCTGAAGTTGAGTTCATATTGGATTGAACAACTGGAAGAAAGCAACACCTGAGAATACGATCACATTCACAGCAAAAGTTAAAAACAGCTTTTCTTACTGTTGTAGGGTCAGGGTGACCATATGATATAACAAAAAAGAGGACATATTCCTCCAAAATGTGGGACACACAAGAAAAATGTAGAACATAATATAAAAGCTAAAAACATTCATATATATTGCTCTCGTGTGGTTAATTTAAACTCTGTATTACTTATCAGTAGTAAGTGTAAAACTACTATATGTAATTTATTACGTAGAATTTATGAATTACAAGAAGGCTACATGCTACATGTTCACAAGGAAATTGAGGACAAGGGAGATCTTCACTAGTACACAAGGCTAAAATCCAGGACATGTTCTGGAAAAAGAGGACTCATGGTCACCCTATGTAGGGAGCAAGGGAGGACTGTGGTAGGGACTGTAGGCAGTCATGCAAGCAGTTGTTCCATTCTTCAGCTGATCCAGACAAAGGATGGGGGTCCTTTAAATTTCTAGTTGCTGTCTGCCTCTCTACAACAGTAAGAAAAGCAGGTTTTAAACTATTGTAAAGGGACACCCTTTTAAAAATACTGCTTTTATTTAAAACATTTTTTTTGTGTCAGTGGAGAGTCTTCAGATTAAATCCCTGCAGATGTTGAGGCACAACCTTCTTCCATTAGGTGCAGTGGAGGAGCAAGAAACTGGGAAATGGGTCTTTAAATCTATTTTCCACTTTTTTATCCACCATTTTTTTCATCCACAGGAGGTTCTGGTACTGAACCCTAGAGAATAACAAGGGACATCTGTATTGCCTCTGTGGTTCTTTATTTAACTATTGGTTTTAGGAGAAGCTATGAAGAGATTAGTTGTCACTCAGAGTTCAGCCTAACTGGCTTCACTTGTTTCAATATCTACCCAACTTCAATATAGCCTCTGATGAGGATTGTTAAGCATTAATACAGTGGTGCCTTGTAAGAAGAACATAATTTGTTCAGGAAGCATGTCTTAGAAAGTGTTCTTCTTACAAAGCAGAATTTCCCATAGGAAATAATGGAAACTCAGACGATTGGTTCATATAAAATATTAAATGTATGTAAAAATGATGAAAATAACACTATAATTGAATTCAAAACACTGTAATATAATATGGAACACAATTACTGTAATATTAATAAAAACACAGTAATAAACTATACAGTAAAACAGAAAAGAAAAACCTTTATGGCCAGGGATGACTAATTTTCACCAATAGAGTCACCAGTGTCTTTTTGAGCAACTTTAACAAGGAACCTCCTAATGACACTTGCTTTTGTCTCCTTTTGAGGATTTCACGGAAATGTGACATTGCATTGTCATTAAACAGATTCATCACTTGCACCGCTACAGCCTTATTTGGGTGGTGTTTTTCTGCAAAATTTTGCACAATTTCCCAATGTTTACAAATGTCCCTAATCTCATGTGGGGGATTCCTCCTCCTTATTCTCCTCCTCCTCTGCAGATGAGAGTCCTCCAGAACCTCTTCCTGTTACACTTGATGCAGATCTATTAATTCATTCGTTTTCCATCAAATTTTCAGTGTAACACTGTTTGCCAAATCTGTTTGTCTTACAAGGCACTGTTTGTCTTACAAAGCAGAATTCCTCAGAAATTTTAATTTGTCTTACGAGGGGTTAAATCCAGAGCTGTTATGGATCCACGCAGTTACGTCACCCTCTAGTGTTATCTTATGGAAAGTCATCTTCACTGCTCCAGAGCAAGAGGCATAATTTCAGTTTAGGATATAGGCCTAAGTGTTCTTCTTACAAAGTGTATGTCATGCAAAGTGCAAGTAGGGACCAATAAATTCTCAGCATTCTTTATTCCAGTAGCATGATGATAGGATGTGTTATAATTCACAAATTTGTAATACCCCTTTATAGTAGGTTCCCCCTTTAAGTTGGTGAACACAAACCGTCACAGATATTTCTTTGTAAAATGTTCTCTCTGTGCAGTTCACAAATTGTAACATCACATCTCTTTCCCAAGTGGCCTGCCCGCACTTGCCTGACCAAAGCCTCCTGGCTTGGCAGATATAATTATATGTTGTTGCTTAGAGTTAGATGCATTGACCAAAAAACACGCAGGGTTTGTTTGAGAAACCTGAATTGTAATCATCATGTAAGGAGACAAGTTAATAGAGGAGAGCAAGTAATTAGGAGTAACAGGATCGTACCGACGCTTTCAAATAGGATTAGTTTACTCCAGCAGTAAACTCAATTGAAATATATTTTGCTCCAGTACTGTTGCCAAGGCTAACTCATTGAGAAATAAATTAATCTTGTTCACTTCAGGTGTGTTGCCGTCACCAACGCAAAGTGTTTAATGCTGCAATCCCACAAAGGTTTATGCTGAAATAACATTTGTGTGGGTTTTTATTGCCATCAGGTTGTTCATGGTAGCAGTGAAAGCAACCAATGCAGCTACCTCTCCACAAGTGATTTAATGCTGACATTAAAGCTGGAGTAAACTTCTGGTTTCAAAGTTCCACTGGGGAAACAATAAAAACCGTCAGGGTACAGAGTGTGTCAACTTTTCTACTACTCTTGATTTGTTTTAGGACATGAGCTGCTAGAAGAGCTGCTGATTTATGATGACCTTTTCCTGGAGTATTTCAATGCTTTTCTAGCCCTGCCTGTAAGTTGTGTTCACATTTTGTCTATTACCTGCTCTGGGTCAGATAAACAATTGCAAATGTTTTTCCCATAGAATGAATCTTGGCCATTGCTTATTTTCTATTACCTTACAATCCAGAGTAACTACAGGAGCATGTAAGAGGTATTATGTGTACCCATAGTTACTGCACTAACCTGTGAAATCTTATGGGAAATCCATACTGTAATCCAGAGCAAATTGCTCTTACCCTGGAGCAAGGACTCCCTGTAGTTACACTGGATTGTGCCCGAAGACTCTTGACTGAGTGTCTAAAGAAGCTGTTATAGAATGATAGGGTCAGAGATACATCTTCTGTGACCACAAATGGTCTTGTTTACCTCAGATAAGAAGTTCCCATTATGTGTAATTGATCACCCTACAGTGTGAACAGGATAACCAGGCAAGGTATGACTATCATGGGTCTTTCTGAAGAACAAGGCAGCAAGAGGAGATGGGGAGTTGTTCCAACAAACTATGGGTGCAGTCCAGAGTAACTACATGGAGTCGTTGCTCCGGTGTAAGAACAATTTGCTCTGGATTGCAGTATGAATTTCCCATAGGTTTTCACTTGGTGGTGCAGTAACTACGGGAACACATAATGTCACTTATGCGCTCCTGTAGTTACTCTGGATTGTAGGGTAAGTCTGGCCTCTTGCCCAAAGACCTGTGGGTCCTGCTGTTTCTTCCCAGCAACCCAAAAAATCAACACAAGATGTGGGACATAATTTATTGCCTTGCACCCAACACTTCTTACATGTGTAAGGTGACACATGTGTCAGGTGAGAATTGCTTTTGAAAACCTGCTTCTATTACTCAAAAACACAAACCATATCTGCATACAATCAGTGGTGGGCTCCAGCAGGTTCGCACCTACTCTATAGAACCGGTTGTTAATGAGAGATAGGACATATAAAGTTTAAAAACAGCCATTTAAAAGTGGCTGCCAGATGGGCAGAGAACCGGTTGTTAATTTCTTTGAAGCCCGTCACTGCATACAATCCATATTTTTCCTTAATCTGACTTCTGCACTGGCCTACAGTCCTGTACGTGATGTGTTTCCACTTTCCTGCCTGAAGGAATTATTTTTACCTTCCAAGTAGGCTTTTCCTCTTAGACTACGTTATGATCGACTCACGGGTTGGCTGCAGGAACTAGATGGCTTCCTCTTTGAGTCTGTCAGTCAATGGGAAGTTGGGCCAAATACTTCTTCTTATGGAGCAACTGATGCCGAAAGGGAAAAGTGCCTGAACTGGTTGGCAAGGGAGCGCTTCCTCCCGTTTCAAAGGTTAGTACTGAGATGAATTTAGATTTCCTTGCCTTCTGTGTGACAATCTGTGCCGCTTGTGGCCTTTCCATTGAAAGAGCTAAATTATGACTCTGCCGCCGCCAGTGCAATTAATTCCAAAGTGTTTATGGATTAGTTGCAGTCTTCATAGTAGGCTCGATAGACTTCATGGTAGACTTCATGAGGCATGGCCTGCCCCAAGCCAAGCAGGCAACCAAAATGGTGCCAAATTCCCAGCCCACCCATTCCTCATTTTTTACACATATCATATTTTATACACATATCAGTGTACACACAGTATCTCAGTATCTTCACCTCTTTCATGCTTTCTCTGTTTCTCAAGCTACTTTTAAAGCAGTTGGGATGGGAAGATTGTGGGAGGAAAACTTCTCAGATCACAGCATCCTCCCCATCTGACTAGTCTCAAAGAAGCGGAAGGAAGGAGGTGGAGGAGGAGAGAAGGTGATGGAGGTCAGGTCCTCTCTCCCTATTCCAGGAGATGTCCATTGGCACCATGTTGCTCTGAATCATGGTCTGTCGCAAGCTTCTGCCTACTATCTGTAGCTTTCAATGGTTGCTTGTTTCCTGCCTAGGACTGTCTTTTATTTGGAGTACAAATTAGCAAAGCTGCTGATATGCCCACTCAATGACAAGTACCCCATGAGCCGCTATGCAATTCGTGGCTACAGCCGTCAATCTGACAGTGTTGCTCTCTCCAGCATCCCCAGTCATTCTTCTCCAGCCAGGCAGCCTACTGGGGTCCGAAGCCATGTCCTGGTCAGACTTCCCAGCCAAACACGGAGCACCCCAGCGTACTTGGGTGAGTCTCCCAAAAGTCTTCTTTTCTATAACTACTGTACTTTCAAAAGGTACCTTATCAACAGCTACCGGTATGTATTTTAAGTGGCAGCTGAGCTAGATGTTACACGATCCACTGGAAATTGGCCTTCAACTGTCCTAGTAGTTCCCAATCAATAGTTTGAGAAACACTGGCATAGATGCATCCTTTAGGAGCTTAAGGGGTTGACACAGGGATTCAAATAAATTAACAACAGGTTCTAATAACCTAAATTAACAACAGGTTCTATATCCCATTAGTAACAGTTCTCAGAACCAGGTTCTCATTAGCAAACGGTTCAATAGAACCTATGAGAACCCGTTGAAGCCCACCACTGGGGGTGGGTACTTAGTATTAGAATGCATGTAGAAGACTCCGATTCAATCTCTGACATCTCCATCTGGGCCTAGGGGAGCCTCCTGGAAAACCATTACCACGCAGAATTGGCCTAAATCAGAGGTGTCCAAACTTTTTGGCCAGAGGGTCACATTAAATATCTGGCATGGCATCAAGGGCCACTGGGGACGAGAGGCTTGCCGTGAGTTAGGTAGAGACTTGCTGCATCTGGCCTCCTGGCCAAGCTTTGGAGACCCCTACCTAAATGGAAAATGGATATAAAGGATATAAATGGAAAATGGACATAATAGTATAGGCAACCCCCACTTATTGGACAGGTTAGAGACTGGAGCAGTGTCCCAAAGTAAAAACTGTTGAAAAGTGAAACCCAGTCTTTTTCAGCTTGCAAATGCAAAATGGTTACCAAAAAAGCCATAAATATCACTTGCTTGGTTAATAAATAATACATATTTATATTTATTTATTATTTATTATTTATTAACACATAGCCAAAACAACTTGTCACACAAGCTAGTGTAATACTAGACAAAACAAATTTGTTCCGCAACAAATTACAGTAAAATGAACAAAGGCATGTGTGGGCAATGAATAAGGAAATGCCAAAACAGTATGATCATGTTTATCATATGCAAATCAACACCAGGGAAGATACTTTTGCCTTTAGACCAGGAAAGAGGTTGAAAGAGTGAAGCATGTGTTGAATGAATGAGTCCTGGATATAATTGAAAGGTGTTGAGTGTGAAATTGTCAGAAAATGAATGGTTAGAAAGAGGGGGACACCTGTACTGACCTAAATGGATCAGGCATTTGCCTCTGTATAAGGCAGATTCATATGTTCAACCAAGGTTTCCTTTTTTCATGATGCTTCTGCACTTAGAACCTAAGCCTTACTATCCAGCAGCAAATCCTTATCTTTCACTTATGTCTCTGCTCTCTGTAGGCCGTTCTCCAAGCTTCTCCAGCCAAATTCCTATTGAGTTCTCCTTCGAATTCCCAGGTGTTTGGAGTCTAGGCCAGTCTCCAGTTGGGGAACGTCTGAGTAGGCTACAGCTTCAAAGACTCCTGACTGACTCTAGTGTGGAAACAACAAAAGGTGAGAAGCAAGAAATTGGAGGCTCTTATTTCAACAAAATATCATATCAAGGTCCAGTTCACATGCTAGCTTTGGGTCAGCAGTCAATCCACACTGATGAGGTCTGAATTGGGCTTAGGAAAATCCTTGCCTTATCTACTCAGCGCAAACCTATCCCTGTCTACTCAGACTTAAGCCCAATTGGTGTCAGTGGGACTTACTCCTAAGTAAGTAAGGTTAGAATTGATGTCTGACTGTGAGTCACCAAAGGACAGGGGACAATTTATCCAGGGGCTGAGAGAAGGGTCTTGAGTTTTTCCTTCCCTAAAGTTCTTCGAACTCTTCAGCTCCAAATGGTCTAAATGTGTCTCTAGTGTTGCACTCATAGCGTGGCTTGGTGAATCTGAGCACTTTTATAGAAGTCTTCCTTGGTGCTAAAATACTGAAAGCAAAATGTAAATAATAGACAAGTCCCCAGACAAAAGTTGATCAATTCTTTCTTTAGACCCTGCCAAACCTGCAGGCGAAAAAGAGCTCCTCTGTATGTATGCTCAGACCTGTTCATAGCTTAAGTAGGAAACAGCTGAGAAAGGAGGCCCCTGGGAGAACGGACCTTCAAGGCTCAGGTAGATGGTCTTAGTTCTTATCTGTTTGTTACAGGAAAGCTCAGGGGTGGCGTCACAATTGCTGAGTCAGTCTTGTCTCCAGTTAATCTGAGCAGTGATGCACTTGTCCCTTCACCTGATCAAGAGTGCACTGGGCTCCATGTGGATGGGTAAGCAGAATATATATACCTGTGCAGATCCAAGCAACCCTATAATTGCCACTTCAATCAAATGCTGGGTTCAGGCTTGTGGGCAGCCCTGGCAGTTTTTGTAAATACAAATATAATGGATTTGAACAATCTTGTACCTTCTTGTATGATGCTGCTCACTTTTAACAGTGACTTCAAATGCCCATTTTCTATTTTTGAGGTTATCATATTGCATTGTTTCCAGTGGTGGGCCCGGCCTGGCCCAACAACCGGTTCCCTGGAAGTGGGCAGGGCCAGGCCATGTCAGGGGTGGGGCTGGAGTAAGGGGTGGGGCCGGGGAGAATTTAAAGGGGAAATCTAAAATTTTTTTTTAAATTAAATTTTTTTAAAAAAAAATCTTAAGTTTTTGTTAGTGCCCTCCAGCAACCTTAACCACACTTTCCTGGGAGTAAGCCCAATTGACTGTCATGGTGCTTACTTCTGAGTAGACATGCATAGGATTGGGTCTCAGGCTGCAGTCCCAGCCACACTGCCCTGGGAGTAAGCCCCATTGACCATTATGGTGCTTATTTCTGAGTAGACATTCAGAATATGAGCTGTGAGGCTGCAGTCCTAGCCACACTTTCCTGGGAGTAAGACCCATTGACTATCATGGTGCTTACTTCTGAGTAGACATGCATAGGATTGGGTCTCAGGCTGCAGTCCCAGCCACACTGCCCTGGGAGTAAGCCCCATTGACCATCATGGTGCTTATTTCTGAGTAGACATTCAGAGTATGAGCTGTGAGGCTGCAGTCCCAGCCACACTGCCCTGGGAGTAAGCCCATTGACTATCATGGTGCTTACTTCTGAGTAGACACGCAGAGGATGAGTTGTGAGGCTGCAGTCCCAGCCACACTTTCCTGGGAGTAAGCCCCATTGACTATCATGGTGCTTACTTCTGAGTAGACATGCAGAGGATGGGCTGTGAGGCTGCAGTCACAGCCACACTGCCCTGGCCCCATTGCCAGGGAAAGGACGCTCCAGTGCTGGGGCTTGTGGGGTGCCTCACTGGGCTGCACGGCAAATTTAAAAGTGCCCATCCGGCTGCCCCTGCCACTCCAGTGGCCGCTGAACCGGTCCCCCCCCCCCCAGTTATAGTGCCCCTCGCCACTACCAGGTCGGTAGTGGTGGGGAAATGGGAACATCCAGTCCCCAAGAACCGCCCCAAACCAGTCTGGGCCCACCTGTTATTGTTTCCCTGGAAAAATGCAAGATATTACAGGTAAAATCTATCTGAGGATTTTTCACCCATGGTTTTACCTCAGCACAAATGAACTTGGTCCATTAAATTAAAGATAACATCCCTTTAGGTTTTAAAATAGCCGGCTTACTATGCTAAATAGCCGATTTACGGTAATAAAGCAGACAGTCAATATCCTGCTCCCTCTCCTGGATTTAGAACAGTTTTGTTTCAGCTGGGAGGCAAACCCTTCCTTTCCCCATGGAGTGCATGAAAAAATGCAAAGCCACTGAGAAATGTGATTATCACATTGCACTCGTTTGCTGGTCCAGGGGGAAGGGTCTGCCTCCCAGCTGAAATGAAGCTATTCTCAGCCCCAGAGAGGGAATGACTGATTGCCTGCCTGCTGCATTACCAGAGTAAGCAAACTTTTTTAAACTGCTGCCTACAGGAATATCTTTCAATTGACTGATTTTGTTTAACATGAAAATCTACATCCATGGAAGTTCCTGAAATGGAACCCTCATGGATGCCAATATACAACCTGCTTACTAAAGGCCCAATACCATCCCTTGCTAGCCCACAATTCAGCTGACAGTGTGTTTCTGCATGTGGGAGGGGCCAGTGATGGGCTTCAAAGAAATTAACAACCGGTTCTCTGCCCATCTGGCGGACACTTTTAAATGGGTATTTTTAAACTTTATATGTCCCATCTCTTGTTAACAACCGGTTCTATAGAGTAGGTGCGAACCTGCTGGAGCCCACCACTGGGAGGGGCGTGTGAACAGATGCCCCTGGTAAAGTATATTACTTGCTTCCTATAGGTTGCCTGGCCTTCAATGGATCTTTTTGGACCTATGCTAGGTATTGAGCTGGCATTTAGTTTAGAGGAGACTCAGGTTTGGGAAAGGAAGATGGGGTCTCAATGTGTGGCTGCTACTGAGATCCTCCTCCTCCTCCTGAATCACCGATTCCCTGAAACTGCCTCTAAGTGAATCTGTGAGCCACTGTCATGTGCACATGTTCTCTGGTCATTTGTGCTGGTGCTTTCACTCATCAGTCTATGAGTTATGGTGGTGAATTGTGAGATCCACCACCATAAGCCCCAGATAAGAGTGAGCTGTAATCCTTCTGAGCAGACAGCCACGGAGATCTCACTGGAATACACTTGCCTGTTTTATACAAACATGACTGTTTTGATCTGTTTTTGATCTGCTTTATTTCTTCTGAAAGTTATGGGAAGCCCATTTCAGGAGGCAGGAAAGTTTTGCAGTTTGACCTGAAGGAAGCAGATAAACTTGAAGATGAACAGAAAGACCCTTGTCTTGGCTTTGGAAGTGCTGCTTTGCAGCAGCTGAAAGAAGATCTTCTGGGGACTGTGAGTACCACATCAAACTTCTGAGAAACATGGCTTGAAAATGTATCCTCCCTTTTGCTTTTGAGCCCTCCTTGTAGCACCCAGATCCTGTCTGCATGGATTACATCTATACTGACTGCCAAAGTCACAGGAGAAAAATAGATTATCTGAAGCAATCCCAAGAAGGGTCAGCTGATGGTCACCTCCTTTCTGGAGCACATTTCACTAACCAGGAACCATAACATTACCTTGATTCAGTACTGTAGCAAAGGGAGAGTGGTAGCAGTTGTGCGAGGCAACAAGTTTTAGGGGAGCAATAAGCTGAGATTGACCCTAGTGGCCAAAATTGTGAAGAACAGAGTATGTACAAATCATGTTATATATCACTGGAAACGTAATTTAATGGAGGAAGCAATGAAACAAATTACACTGGAATATCTGTAATATATTAAAAGTTATGGCATGAACACACAACTCCCTTTTGGAACAAAAAGTGTATTTTTTAAACCTCAAGGTGACTGCTTTGAGAGCCAATGAGATGATGTTATAACACAGCATGGAACCAATAAAGTGTATGTATGAGTCTCATTTCCAAATATCATAATACAATTACCCTTGCTAATTGGGTAAAGAGACACTTCTTCAAATGGTGTGCATCTTCTATATTGCAAGGGGAAAATAACTGTCTCTCTTCTTCCCGACCTAGCACAGTGTCTCAGACCAATAAAGAGCATACTATTTATTTAATTATCAAATTTGATTTTGTCATGGGAGTGGGGGCTGAAAATCTGTGACTGCAGATAGGTGACTTAGGCCCATATCCTAAAGTCAAATTAAGCGCTTTGCTCCGGAGCAGTTAAGATGACTTTCCATAAGATAACACTTGAGGGTGACATAACTGCGTGGACCCATAACTGCTCTAGATTTTGCCCTTAGCTATGCCATTGGCTGGGTGGAGGAAGGGAGATTCCCGCTCCCCAATTTTCACTTTTTTAAAAACCAAAGTGTCACGTCACTTACAATTGTAACCAGTGATGGGCTTCAAAGAAATTAACAACCGGTTCTATACCCATCTGGCAGCCACTTTTAAATGGCTATTTTTAAACTTTATATGTCCTATCTCTTGTTAACAACCGGTTCTATAGAGTAGGTGCGAACCTGCTGGAGCCCACCACTGATTGTAACATCTGCAACGTTCTGAGCTCAGCCCTGGGCTACAGGATCATTAGCTATGCAATTGCCTGGGTACATTCTGAAGGAATGAGAATAACAGGCCTGCAATAACACACTGAGGAGTGGGGTGCTGATTTTGATACAGCGACCTGTAATATTAGGGAGAGGTGAACTGAGGTTATGTACAGGGAACAAAGGAGGGGTGCATTTTCTCTACTACAGTGGTACCTCACGTAACAGAATTAATTCATTCCGGAGGCAGTTCCTTTACGTGAAACTTTCTTTACATGAAGCGGATTTTCCCATAGGAAATAATGGAAACGCAGATGATTGGTTCCACAACCCCAAAAATATTTATATAAAAATATTAACTAGATGTAAAAATGATGACAAAACACTGTAATTGAATTCAAAACATGCATTCAATGGGCATGATCCTATGAAGTCTACTTAGGCTGCAATCCTAAAGACACTTTCCTGGGAGTAGGACCCATTTAACACAATGAGGTAGACTTCTGGGTAGACATGGGTAGGAGGCTGCAATCAAAGACACTTTCTTCTGCAATCCAAGTCTCCCCACTTTCTCCTTCTCTTCATCCTTAGCCCCCCCTCTCTCTCTGCTCCCTTCTGGCTGGCCCTGAGCTGCTTCCCTCTTCTCCACTGCTCTTCTCTCCCTCTGCCCAGCGGATGTCTGGCCACAGGAGGAACAGCATGGAAGTGTTGCTTTCACTATGGGCAGGTGCGCTAGGCAGCCCTGAAGCTTTTTAAACATGTTGCTGGCCAGCGCGTCTGCCCTAACTGCCAACGAAAGTTTTCTTTACGTGAAGCACTTTCTTTACGTGAAGCAGAATCCTAGAGAAATTTTTTTTTGTTATGTGAAACTTACTTTACGTGAGGCGTTCTTTACGTGAGGCGTCACTGTACTTTAGTATCTGCTTCATGATATGCCTGAGAACCTGCCAGTTTCTTCTGCCAAGGTCCTAGAGAGCTGACAGCGAATGCGGCAAGCACTTTGTGAAACAAGAGGTTCTCCCTGATTATAGGATTCCCACTGATTGTCCATTTGTAAGCCGAGTCGAACTCCACGTGGGCCAGTGTGGAGGCAGAGAGTCTGCTTTTAATAAACAGGTCATTGCTTCTGTTCTTCCAATATCCAATTTCTACCACTAGTCCCAGAAGAGCTTTAAACATACATGGATGCACTTGCACACAAACAGATTCTTTCCCATTATCTTCTATACATTATCCCGGAAGAGATTTTCAATGAGCTGCAATGTGGTGTTCTTCCTTTTTCCATGTACCGACTCTCTTCCTTCCCTCTTATTTATTGCAGAAAGTTGGTATGGACAGCTTCAGGGAATTCCTCCATGGCACTCTGGGGATTCACCTTCTAGACTTCTGGATTGACTGTGAGGATTTTTTGGAGCACTCCAAGCGCTTGGAAGCCAGTGCTACACCCCAAGAGATACAGCTATTCTTCTTCAGTGCTCTTCGGTAGAGATAAGAATGTATTTCTCAAACTATGTGAAGGGGATATGTTCTCCTAACATAGCAGGGGCAAGCTGCTCAAGATCTTCCTAGGGTTGATGATGTTGTTCATTCTTTGGCAGGAGCCTGCAAGCCAAGTACAACCTGACCATGCCTCCTGCCTCACAGGTGAATGATGTCTGGGGTGCAGGTGCTCTTGCTTTTATCCAGGTCACAGTTTTAACAGCCAGAATCCTCACTATGACAGTTCTGCAGATTGCACAACATTGTTGCTCGTGACAAAAGACCCATAGCCCCTACTACCTCCCATATCTGGAAAGACCTTGCTTAATTAAAGGTCCAAGGTAGGGATGGATTGCTGCCCACTTTTGGAGAATGATTAGGTCCTTCTTCTTTCATCTCCTTCTGACCTTTGATTTATGCAAAGCTTGTTACATTTTTGTCCTTTTTTGCACTGGAACTCTGATGTTAAAATAGCACATTGTCTAGCTAGCAAAATGATGTTCTTTTCCCCTCTGCCTTCACATTGCAATAGAGATTTCTGCAATTGATGGCCACTAATTGCTGGCAATGTGGCACAGTCCAAGAACACAAAGTTTTTTTTCCTGTAGGAGAACTGACAGTGTGTGAAAGCAAGATTTGGAGAAAGAAAGGGATGCCTTCCTCCTAGAGCTCTTGCAAAAATCCCGGAAGAAAATAATTTAGAATAAGATGAAACCAATTGATCTCTCTCGTTTAAAACAGGCAGTAACTGGGAAAAATAAAACAATATCTTAGACTTTGCACTGTCACCTAATTATTAATTGGAAAAATCAAATGTAACTTTGGTTTGACTGCATATGACTGCCCATGTTTTCATGCATGGATCTTAAAGACCTCCTGCTTCAGTCAGGTTTAGGAGGTACCCTACAATCCAGAGCAACTACAGGAGCACGTAAGAGACATTATGTTTGCCCATAGTTACTGTACCACCTAATGAAAACCTATGGGAAATTCATATTGCAATCCAGAGCAAATTGTTCTTATACTGGAGCAAGGACTCCCCGTAGTTGCTCTGGATTGTGCCCTAAGACACTGTGTTTGAGGTGTAGGAAACTGCCTTTATACTGAGCCAGACCAATGATCCACGTAGTTAGCACCGTTCTCCAGGGTTTCAGCTCTTCAGTGGGGTCCTTCCCTTGCTTACCTGGAGATGCCAGAAATTGAACCTGGAACCTTCTGCATGCAGAGCATATTCTCTATAATTGAATTTTGGCCTGAAAATGATAGAAAAACCACTGAGTTTTGGCCCTGAAACACATTACAAATAAGTTTGTAAAAGGATGTAAAATGTTTCATATTGGTTTGCAAGGTCAATGGAAAAAGTGTTCATTCATGTGACAAATACATCTCCTTGACCTTGTGTTCTGCATGACCAGTGATCAGATCTGAGATGAAATACACAGGGTGAGAGCAACTTATTTACAGGTGATTTGAACCTTATCAAGTATAAAAATGTTCCCAGTTCCTTATAGGCATAGCTGCTATCCACATAGGCATGGTTCCTCAAGTTGCAATCTGCACAGAGAACATTCATGGATTCTCTAAAAGCGCATTTAGCATATTTCATGAGCAACACTCAGCCCTGTGAGCTGTAAACATGTTATTAGAGGTGTCATATGGGCAGAAGACTTTATGAGACTCATCCAATGAGAGAACAAGCTTGGAGGTAGTGGCTGCAAGTCACTTGCTTGTGAGCATTTGAGAGAATTGCAAACAGCCCTATTTTTTCTATTGGTAACTATTTTTACTGTCCATCTGCTGGCAGGAGCAGCTTGAGGAAACTGCAAGTGATGATGAGACAACTTTTGCTGCCTTGAGCAGGAACCAATACGAGGCTCTGAGACGCCTGCGCTTTTACTGGGTCCCCCGATTTCTCATCCATTACCAGAGGATCAGGCAGCTGAGGTTTGTGCTGTGAGGGATCATGAAATTAGTGGGAGGAAACCAACCCAAGATGACCTTGTATCTGAGACAGTGCGCCAAATGCAGCCCCATCTATGGGGTGACATAGCCTCCTCTTCTGCCCATACCCTGAGTTTAAGAAGCAAGAGTGGGGTATAAGCAGAAACGTGTGGAGGAGAAGAGAGTGGTAGGCTAGAGTGACATTCTAGCCACTACTCCCTCTACATTATGGGTCAGCAACCTTTTTTGGGCATAGATGCAAGACATTTGGTGATGACATCATCATGTCATTGCTGAACTTCTGGCTTTGCATGAGGTGGATGACCATGGATGGTGGACTACATCTGGCCCGCAGGCTGTAAGCTGCTGTCCCTTTTTCTACACCTTCTCAAACACTTCAGCCTCCTCTTCCCTTTCCAATCCAAGGAATAGGAGGAGGGACAGTGGAAGTGTGAAGATGGATGGAGACGAGTATGTCCAACCTGAGAACATAAACTTGGGTGGAGCATGGGAGATGCCTTGAAAACTACTTTTCTCAGAGAGAGACCTTTACAGGAAGGCAAAGAGGGCTGAAGCAATTACAGCAGGGACTGGGCACTGGATTGCTCTAGTTTTGCCAAGACAGTTTTCCCTAAGTGCTGCCACTCAAGAATTGCAAATTCATGCCATTTTAGATAACTGTCACTTGGAGGCAGCTTGAGATTAGTGTACAGGTCTGTGGTTCCCATACATTAATGTAGCCTGATGAGGTGCAACAGTTTACCATACAGATTGGAGAGTTTTCATCACACCGCTTAAATTTTTCCTTTTGTACTTTTTAAATAGATGTTGTGAAAATGGCCTCATTTGTGTGCTCAGCTGCTGTATACAGAAAGGTCAGGTGGGGCAACCCATGTTTTGTTGGTGAAATCCTACCTTCAATCTCCACCCCTGTCTTTGTACTGTATTTGAATGGGAGGATTGAAACATTAAAATTAAGTAATGCTACCTATTTATTTTAACTCTGTTGTAGGATTGGACCCAAGTCAGAGTTCCAGATGAAGGATGAGCTTCTCCTGCCTTCTGACTCTCTGTCTTCTCTGAATGTGGTATCATCACCTCCGGTTAAGGCTGACCAGAGAGACATGATGAGTGAAATGAAAAGCAACCAAGATTGGAGAATGGTGTGCGTATCAACTATTAAAAACTCTGAATGCAAGTATAGTTTGTCCACTGTATACAATGGAACCTCCTTATCTGTGGGCTTGGTCTGCACATTTCAACAACTGCAGATGCCGACCCTAGAATTGGAGAGCCTCAGAGGATCTCCCTGGTACAACTAGACAGGGTGATCAGATGTCACAACTGCAGGAGAGAACAATGCCCCCCAAAATGTAGGACATCCAAGAAAAATGTAGAACATGAAAAATAAAAGCTAAAAACACTCATTTATATTGCTTTCATGTAGTTAATTTAAAACTGTATGACTTATTAAATTTAGAACTATTACATATAATTTATTATTTACAAGAAGGCTACATGCTGCTTGGAAGAAAAGGAGGAAAATGATTTTTTTTTCCCCAAGACACAAGGCGAAAAAAGAGGACATGTCCTGCAAAAAGAGGATATAAGGTGGGCCAAAAGGCAGTTCCAGGCACAACTGCGAGGTGTTCTGAGGCCCTCCAATGATGGATTTCAATCTGAAATTCAGGATCTGTGGGAAGGGATGTCCTGGAATGATCCTCTGTGGATAAAAGCCCACTCTATTGACGTTAACTGCTTCATCTGATGAAAAGAGTTTCAGAGTGAACTTAAGAGAATTTGGATCTATTTTGGATATCAGCTCTATTGACTTTAGCAGCAAAGTCCAATATGATTATTTAACTCTTCACCATTCCTTTGAAATATGTTTTTTTTTGGTTCAGCAACTGATGGAGAGTGGAAGAGGTGGAATTTATTCATCTGAGCAGCTGGGCCTTCCAGTAGACCCCTTTGAAATAATGACAACCACCCGGTTTCTACAGGCATTGATGTGTGATCTGGGGGAAGGTGATGGCTTTCTTCATTACTTGACCAGGTATGTTGAGGGATTTCATGGGTGCATTAGGGTTTATTTTACCACATAAGGGATGGTTATGCTTATACAGTATACCGTCATGTCATTTAAAGAAGGATATTCAGTGGTGGGTATATATTTAAAAGCAATGTCATTCCATTGCTGGTACTATTCCAATTCACCATAAATTTTCTGAAGTAGTGAAGCTCCAAAGTGGGGTATGATCTTTCCAGGTTTGAAGAACCTCAGATGGTCCATAACCTGTTGTTGTGGAAGACACTGAAAGCATATGAGGCTGCATGGGAACAACAGTCAAGCCTGCCTGAAATCCAGCATATTGCTTGGCAGATCTTGCACATATTTCTGGAACCTTCTGCAGAATGTAACACAGGTAAGCCAGTTCAATATGCTGAGCATGAAGGAATCAAAATTTCTTTCAAGTCCATCCCAGCGACTACATGCCTGGATGCAGTTTCTTGGGAGAACTTCCATGGCTTAATAAATATGCTCTCCTGAGCTGGAATTCTAAGCCAACAATTCTGCTTCTTGTTTCCTTGCAGGACTTAGTTCCTGTATGCCAGAGTATATCCATCATCTTGAGAGGATGCTTTGCTTTGATCATGGAGACCTGAAGCCTTCCACTTTTGAACCAGTGACTCGCTATGTACTAGCTCTTCTCGGTGGGGCATGGCTTGATTATATTCATCATGAAGTCCCAGCTTTCCTCCAGTGAGTAGTCAAATGTCTCAGGTGTTCTACTTAGGATTTTACAAAGAATATATTTCATGTTTTCAGCTGAAAGGAGCTTCAAAAGTCATGTCATCCAATTCTTAGGGTGTATGAAGAAATCATGATTTGTTACCCCACAGCCCTGTGTATTGTTTATGTAGCTTATAAACCATAATGTGAAACCAAGATCAAATCCTCATTTCATACGTTGAATTGTTGCAGTTAAATAACCAGAGTCTGGATTCAGAAATGTGGCTTACCAACCCATGGTTCCTTTGTATGCCATGTTTAAAAAAGGGAAAGAGGCAAAGAGATTGAACTCAAGAGTCTTGCCTGTTCATGATCCTGATTCAACAAACCATCTGAACCAAACCAATAGTGAAAGATGGTGCCGCCTGAGAGGACATATCCAATAGTTTTGTCAGCAAGGAAGGTTCTGACAGAGAAACAAGATAGCCAATTGAGTGAGATATTATTTCTTTTTCAAAAAATTTGGAAAACTTAACGAGTTGAAGTTAAATAGTTCTTCAAGTCGTCTGGTGGTGCAAGTGGTTAAGACACTGTGCCTGTTAACCAGCAGGCCAGGGTTCGAGACCTGTGTCATCACAAGATGAGGATTACCTGCAGGGGGTTGGACTAGATGATCCAATGGGTCCCTTCCAACTCTAGGATTCTATGATTCTTTGAACTTGCAGATTGCAAGGGAAACAAGTTCTCATCTGATTAATTCTCTGTTGTAGGAACTGTGTGCCAGCATCGTTTTTCGATATCCAAAGTATTGGAAGCAAAGACCATATAGTAAATCAGGAAAGACATAAAAGGTACTTTGCAGGGCTAAAAAATTATCTCTATGGAGCTCTTGGCCAGCTTTTCATTAGAGGGAAGGCATTTGAATAAGGTGAAGTCATGATTCTTGGATTATATTTCAGTGCTAGAGATACTTTTATATCTTTTGCCTTTATAACCTTGCAGGATAAAGAAGCAGAAGCAAAATACCTGCTTTGAAGACAGGAAAGGCAGAGGACCGCATAAGAAAAAGGTCAGAAAAAGGGCCATCCTCAAGCCTAATGCCACAGACAGTGAAGACCAAGAGTCCAGAGAAAGGACACCAAATCCTCAAGATGCACCAACCCCTGGAGATGATGTTCCCAACCTGCTCAGCAACAGTGTTATTTTAAATGTCTATGCAAAGGCAGCTCATAAAATGCAGGATGCAGAGCTGCAACAAGTGCTGGGGTTACTGCAGGAAATGGAGACCTGTCAGGATCTGCCCCCAAATGAAAAGCGCCTGGGGTATGCAATGAAGTTTCTAGAAGTCTTGGGCCAAGTGGAGGGTCTGGGGTCAAGTACACGTCTTCCTGAAGAGCTGAAAAGGAAGCTAAAGAGTGGGGTGGTCCAAGGAGAAATCAGTGACTTCTGCTGGTATGAAATGAGTCTTGCTTTACGTTCTTTCATTGCTCCTGCTTTTGAACAGTTTTGGGATGAAGTGAGTGAGGGGCTGAAGAAGCACAGGGTGCATCCCTCACAAATCCCAGAAGAGGACTGGGATAAGATGGAGCCCTTCTTGCACTCAATCGCTGCCAAAGTGGCCCTCAGACGTCTGAGGATACAGAAAGCAAAAGCTGTATCAGCCGCCACAGCTCAGCCTTCCAGGGAAGACAAAACCTCTTTTGGGCAGGCTGTAAAGAATGCGGCCGAGGGCTGGCCCACCATAGAGATGCTTCATTTCCTCAAACACCTTCAGGTCCATGGTCCTCCCGTGTTGGAGAGTGGCCTGCAGTTTCTTCTGGAGGTGCAGAAATTCAAGAATGCTCATCATGCCTGGCCTGACCTGGCTCTCCTGAAGAAGAAGGTCAGCGTGATACATGACTGCTTCCTTACCTCCCAGATTGAGCCCCGGCTTCAGGTGCAGTTTGTGTGTTTGTTTTCTATCCTGCCTTTCGATCCAAGAGAATCCCAAATTTTTGATTAATTGGCTATAACTTTTGATAGAATACAGATATTTCAGTGTAGTTTTATTGCATTCTTCATTAATATCTTTCCAATGATATATAACATGATGGTATTATTCATATATATAACACCGTTTTCATAATTTTAGCCACTAGAGTCAAGCTCAGCTTCTTGCCTCCCTAAAGCTTGCTATCTGGTGCAACTACTACCTCTGCACCCCCTTTCCTATGCCACTGGGCTCTATGCTCCTTTCTGCTTCGCTCTAGGGCAGAGTTTCTCAAAGTGGGGGTCGCCTAGAGCTTTCCTGGGGGTTGCCTAAAGACCCCTAGTGCAGGGGGCCAAGCTTGCCAGACCTCTGACTGTAGCTGCACGCGCACTGGGGCTGACTGACAGCCTCAGGGCCCAATCCTATGCATGCCTTCTCTGAAACAAATCCCATTATAGTCAGGGGGGCCTTTACTCCCATGTAAATGTGGATAGGATTGCAGCCTCAGGGTCCAATCCTATGCATGCCTACTCTGAAATAAATCCCATTGTGTTCAATGTGTGCATAGAACACACATTTCATTTGTAACAATGAAAAAACATCCTGCATATCGAATATTTACATTACGATTCATAATAGTAGCAAAATTACAGTTATAAAGTAGCAATGAAAATAATTTTATGGTTGGGGGTCCCCACAACATGAGGAACTTATAAAGGGGTCACAGCATTAGGAAGATTGAGAACCACTGCTCTAGGGTGAACAGGTTTAGTTGCTGTCCAGGTGAAGAGGCAAGAGCCAGGTGGTGTAGGAGCATCATAGGGACCTGCTGATGTTCCACTGCATGACTGTGAACTCCTTCCCCTTCCCCTGGTCAAAACACTGACAGTCACTTGTTGCAATACACATTCCTTTCCTAGATTGATGACTACATAGCAGGGAAGCATTTTGAGGTTCTGCAGATAGAAGTCCATATTTCCTGCAGCATAAGTCATTGTACGGTGCAATGTACGGAAACACTGTCATCCTCCTCCTCCTAGCCCCTGGTTCATCTTCTCTGGGGTTCTTCCTGAGCACAGCTGCTGTCTCTTGGCACTGGGATTGAGAAGCAGGCTTACACCCAAACAGAGGCCAAAGGAGCAAGAAAATAATGTGAGTCAGTGCACATGTCTGACCTCGAGTTAATGCCTCAGCTTTTTAGTGCTGCTGGAGAGAAGGCAAGCCAGGATTCCCACAGGCTCATTTGACAGGCTCCCAAATTCTGGATGCTCAATGTGTGTGGCTTGCCCTCCAGGTTGCTGTGGACCCTCAGAGGCTGGGGAGAGCGATTAGGGCAGCTGGGCAAGCCCTCCAGAAGGATATTCCAGCACCGCCACCCAGCTTGTTTGATGGGCTGAAAGATTCTGTCTTCAACATCCTGCTGCCATACTGGGCTGCCTTCCGAAAGCAATGGCGCAAGTGGTCCCCTGCGAGTGCAGAGAAAGCTCCAGGTGGGTTGATTGCCACTCGGAAACCCAAGGAGTGAGAAACACATAGCTGCAGATAGATAGTTCATGGGGGCCTAACTCTTCCTTCTCAGATCTGGCTTGTTTCCTGTGGGGCCCCAGAGATATATAATGATCATGCCTTATAAGAGCAGCAGGATGCAGTGCTGCTATTAGCCATTAGTTGTTTTATTTTCTCTGTAAACTGCTTTGTGAGCTTTTAGTTGAAAAACAGTATATACTGTTGATCAACTGATTAATTGATTAGCAGCATCCTAAGATATCAGGTTAAGCAGGGGCCCAGGTGTGGAGACACAATGTTGTAGGCCTGGCAAGACAAAAACAGGACAGTTGTTAACTGCTGCTTCAGTAACCACAAGGATATTTCATTTGCTTTGAAAATCCACTTATTGTTCTGGACTAGCCCTGCCTTGTTTCTTTCAATGGGTGCAATCCTAACAAGTTTAGGCTGGCCTAATTCATATGACATCTTTCCATGGTGGTTTGGGGAGGTCGGCATATTTCTTGCAGTGGCCTAACCTCCCACATGAGTGGGGCAGAAGTGACATGGCACTTTTGTGACACCCTCAGGCCAGTACAGGACTTATGCCGGGGCTTATGCCAGCTTAATTTGAGTTTAGGATTGCAGCCTATGTTGCACAGAAGGACTTCTCATGCTGTATGACCTCTCTTCCAAGCTCCCAAGGATGAAGGAGGAAAAGGGCCTTTAGTAGTAGCTGAATTGCATCTGGAAAAGACAGAGCAGGAAACCCTCTATGGTGACATCCAGCGTGCTCACTATTAGAATGTTGTTTGAGCTGTTTAGTGCTTTAACTCAAGCAAAAAGGGATGTCGGTATATAATCACCACACAGTTATGTATAAATGCAAGGCAGATTTAGAAGCCACTGTCTTGTCTAGTGAGTCAGAGTGATCCATTTACCCCACTACTATCAAGAATCTTCATGATCACAGGTTGGTTATTCCCAATACTGCAAACTGAAGTCCTTTCAAAGGACTTCCAACAGCAATCCCCCTATTGATTTGTGAGCCGAACAAGTGACTGGACCATAGAAGATAGTGTGTCAAGAGCCAGCTCAAGATGAAGGGCAAGGTATGCCATCTGGCCAACATAAAACCTTCAAATACTAAGCAGAAAGAAGAAATACTCGTAGCCCTGGTGAATTAAACTCTCACTCCTTGCAGTACTGAGAAGGGAGATGCTCCTCCAGAAGAGACGGGCCATCGTTGAAGGGCCACCAGGGCCATCACAGCCACTCCAGCTGCCACCTTTGCTGAAGTCCAGAGGAGTCCAAAAGGGCAGATGTCAGGATGGTCTGACTTACACATTCTCCATCAGTGAAGGTCTTATGCTACAGGTCAGTCTGCCACTCATAAGCTTTACATAATGTTCAGTAGTTTGGAATCTGCTGGGAGGGTGTTTTCCTTGTTAAGTGACACAGGCTGAAGTTCCTCAGGGCAGTTCCCAATCTGCTTCTAAACTCAAAAATATGATATCTTAAGCAGTCACATGAATAAATTGTAAAAATGTGTCAGCATGCAAATTGCTGTAGCTCATTCATATGAAGCCAGCTTCTAGGAGCTGCACAAACAAGTCTGAACAATTGCTTCAGCTGTTTCACTGCCATTTTTCTTTTTATAATTACGTAACTCTGGAGATCTGGTGCCCATAAATGAGTCCTGGTTTGTTTCCCCATTGAAGGAAGGAAAATGATAACAGCTACAAGTGTTTGCTAAGGCCCTACTGACTGTGCCGCCACTAAGGGATGTGAGAGGTGTGGCGGCCAGAAATAGGGCCTTCTCGGTGGCAGCACCCGGCTTTGGAACTCCCTCCCCTTAGAACAGAGGAAAGGTCCCTCAATACAGAGCTTCGGGTGGAGCCTTAAAAACTTTTATTTAAAAAAAAAAGCATTTTAAACGGGGCAGAGGTGGGGGGACAGTTGTTTTATTGTTTTTAACAAACGTTTTAGTCTGCATGTTTGAATAAAAACATGCAGACTAAAACGTTTGTTAAACAAACATTGTAATCTAATTGTATTTTAATTATATTTTAAAGGTGTTTTAATCTTTATGATCTATTTTAGTGATGTTTTATTTCCCTGATGTTAGCCGCCTTGAGCTCCCTCTTGCAGGGGAGGAAAGGTGGGATACAAATTAATTAAATAAAAAAATAAAAAATATATATGGACAACAGTTGGCTTAGTGGTGAAAGGGGCTGTGCCTGTCAATCTGAAGATCAACAGGTCAGCTGTTTGAGACCCAAGTACTGCAAGATGGAGTGAGCTCCTGTCTGTAGCCCAGCTTCTGCCAACCTAGTGGTTCAAAAGTATACAAATTCAAGTAGATAAACAGGTACCACCTTGATGGGAAGATAATAGTGATCTGTCCACATGTGGTCCACATGTCCACAGAATCAAATTCGGACAGAGGCATCTACTCTTTGGCTCTAGAAATGGGATGAAACTGCACCTGAGAGTCAGTCATGAATAGCAGGGAGACAGCTTTATATGTAAATCAAGGTACCACTGTATATCAGTCAGAAATATAAGCAATTAATTACAAGCGTTGGATATCAAGACCTCAAGATATACAAGACCTCACCTTGAGTACTGTGTTCAGTTCTGGGCACCAGATGCAGCCAAACTGGAGCAAGTCCAGAGGAGAGCGACAAGAATGATCAGTGGGATGGAAGGGAAGCTCTACGAGGAAAGGTTGGGGGAACTTGGGATGTTCAGCCTGGAGAAGAGGAGGCTGAGGGGAGACATGATTGCCCTCTTCAGATACCTGAAGGGCTGTCATAGGGAGGAAGGGGCTCATTTGTTCATAGCTGCTTCTGAAAGCAGAACTAGAACCAATGGGTACAAACTGCAAGAAAGGAGATTCCGGCTGGAAATCCGGAAAAAATTCCTGACGGTGAGGGCGGTTCGGCAGTGGAACAGATTGCCAAGGGAGGTGGTGGACTCTCCCTCACTGGGGATCTTCAAGCAGAGGCTCGACGAGCACCTGTTGGAGATGCTCTAGGGGGAATTCCTGCTGCAGGCAGGGGGTTGGACTAGATGACCTACTAGGTCCCTTCCAACTCTATGATTCTATATACACAGAATGCAGAATGGCCTAGAAACAAATACTGTGGGCAAGATCCTTTTGAAATAACAAATGGCCCTGTATTTATTGTACCATTTCTTTAAAAGCTAGATGTATAGTTTAATGACTTATACAAGTGATTTAAACATGTACCTCATGTGCCAGTGCATACCAAATGCAGCATTAATCATACCAGAGATCTATGGATACAGTGGCTTTTCTGTTTTTCTGAATGCTGCTCGGGCCAGTGCATGTGCATTATGAGACCAAATATATTTGATTTGTGACATATAGACAAGCTTGTGTCGTTCCTTGCAATTTGTTCAGGAATTTGTGCAATGTTTCCACAGGACTGGGGATTGGCAAAGACAGGATGTTAATTCAGAAATATCTTCTTTTTCTTAGAACATAAGCAAAGAATCCAGAAACCAGAGCAAAACTAGCTCCTCTATTCTTGGAAATAGGAAAAGGTCAACAGGATTACAGCTTCCTCCACTTCCAAATATGCCAGTGCTGGTTTGAAACACGATGACAGAAAGGGCGGCAGTGGCACCGAGTGGCAACCAGAAGCACCCTGTGATGGATTTTACAAATAATCTTTTGAGAAATACAGGCAGGAGGTAGTTCAACTGCATCACCCTGCACATACCGCTGGCTTAGGAAGTAGAGCCGTGGAATTTCCATTCAGCTGAGAATGCCAGTGAGTCTTTGGGTGCCAAATATTGCAAGAGAGAACTTCAGGGCCCTGCTATCATTCTTAATGCAAGATCATTGCCTTCCTGCCCAAGACAGGTTGTAGCTCCTGCCAAACATAGAACTCAGGCAGCTGGGGGATGTAGCTATTGATCTGGAATTAGCTCCAGAGCTGTACAGAGCTTCAAAAAAAAAGCTTCTTTTCCCTCTAGAGAAGTGTCACTGGCTCCTCCTGTAGACTTTCATCTTCTACCCTACCATATTAAACTCATAAAACTTAAAACAAAGTTACAGCAGTGAAATAGTTTAGATTAACAGGCTTGTCCAACAAGGGCCCCTGAGGGCCGCATCTATGGGCTTTCTAAGCCAAATGCGGCCCTCGAGCCTCCTGTTGGACAAGCCTGGTTTAGAAGATAATCTACAAATGAGATTTACAAGGCTTAGAGCAGTTGCATTCAACATGGCATTTCCAGCTTGAGTTTTGTAAACCTAGAGTGGAACACAAAAAATATGTAGCAAATGAGGTCCCTCTTCATTATTTAGTTTCCAACCCATTGGTGAACAGAATAAAGTCCAATGGATGGGATGCGGGAGTGGTGGTTAAGGGCATCCCTTATGCAAGGGTATGGCTTTAGAAACACTGCCTATGGCAAAACACCACTGGCTTGTGATTGACATAAAGGTGAAACAATATATGGCACAAGTGCAAATGACCCAATGACAGAGGTATCTATTTAGATTGATGTTATGCTACCAAAATCTTGTCAATTAAAAGCAGGTGAGTGCTGATTTCTAATTGAATATACTCAGGTCACATTTTTATGAGGTCATGTACTGAAAACAATATATAAGGTGATAATCACAGTCAAAATGATCCTTACATCCTAAAAATATGTATTAAAAAAACAAAATCATGAGGGAACTGAGGGAGTAGCATTATCTCATCTCACACTCACTTATAGGACAGTCCTAACCATGTCTACTCAAAAGTAAGCCCCATTGTGTTCACTGTGTCTTACTCCCAGGAAAGTGTCTTTAAAATTGCAGCCTTAGGGCATATAGTTAGTAAGCAGAACGGTGGGTGAAATAGCTCATATTTAAATGTATCCATTTCTTTTTGTTGTTTTCACCAAGTGCATATACTTGAATTTGTCAAATAAAATGTGTGTATGATGCAACTGGACTGTTCTATAGATATTTAATGTTGTTTTTTTATTCTTTCCCACTCTTTGCCAGTCTACTTTGTCCACTTCTTATTTGGATTTTTTCAAAGAAAATGCATAATGTTTTGGGGACATTGCATTGCTTTTTGAGCAACGCAAACAGATTCTAAGCTTTCGAATTCAGTGAAAAGTCTTCTGTAGCGTACACAGAACCGAGCACACAAAATAAAGGGTATATAGTAACAACAGACTGCATTACAATTACCCATAAGCACTGTTACTCCATTATCAGTGTCAGATGCTTTGATTCAGGAAAGAAACATGTATTATGCAAAGCAGACTTGGGAGAAACCCTGGTACTCAGAGCAATTTTAGATAGCGGGATCTGTGCAGAATTTTTCAGAATTAAGCTACACTTCAGCTCAACCAATTTGCATACCCAACCTAAAGTACCATCATTTAACTTTACTTGATTTTCTTACAAGTGCCTATGCAGAGGATCACGTTGCTCAGTTTCTAGACTTTACCTTACGTAGGCACAGGTTTGACAGGAAGCAAGATATCATCCATTCATACCTGGGAAAAATAACGGCAGTCAGACATAAGCAGACACCTGCTCTTTATTATCTGTGTTGCTGAGCTCAACAGATCATTGTCTCTTGCCAGACTCCTTTTGCCACATTGTGGCAGACTCATTACGCTAGTATCCATAGCTTTCCTCTTCACTTACATGGAGTAGCAGCCCAGTCATGCTCGTCTTATAATTTTCAAATTTCAAACCATGCTTTCCTCTGTGTACATGGATCAGGTTAGTCTGTACTTTACAGTCACCAATATTCAAGAGGAAAAAAACTGCAGCCAAGTCAAATCCACCACAACTGCAACATACAGCAACTAGTACTGTTGAGCCGGTGTGCAGATCTCATAGGAGTCTCCATCAAATGACTGTCCTTCCTTAATGTTGTTGTACATGATGAATTGCGTGATTTAGAGTTTATTCTTTGTATATTCCACAGCTGCAGTCAGGACCCCTTGTAGGTCATTGGTGCTCCCCATCCCCCTGGCCACGATTGTGGAACCACCTGCCTTGCCTTCCATTTGAGTACAGACAGCCAGGGCCCAATCAGCTGCAGAAAATGTTGGCAGGGAACTCTGGCAAGAGACAGGGAAATAGAGAAGTTAGCTGAATCGGATTGCAAGGAACAAACTCAGTAGTTCTCAAACTGTGTGTCTGGGTTAGGGATTGTTGGGTTAGTTGACTGTGACCCAATTTTTGATGGTTTGCCAAACTGACATGGCAGATTACACTATGCGCATCAAGGGTTGAGCAAGCTGCTGTGGGGGGCACTGCTGCACAATCACCCTTTACAGCTACACCTTTTGGCATGGTAAATCAGGTAGCAGCCTCTAGGGCCTCAAGAGTTTGAAAACCACTAGGGTAGTGGACCAGACATAGGAAGCCTGAAATCATTCATTTCCTGGGTTTTTGGTGTCAAAGTATATATCACAGATGTATATTAATAAATGGGTATGTAACACAAATGGGTACAGAATAGATAGGTTCACTTGGAATCCACAGAATATTGTCTCCTGAAGCCTGTTTTCTTAACACACTGGTCCTATTCAACCCCACAAAGGTCTTGTAAAGACTGCCAAGAAATTGGCTATTTCTAGTATTGCTTCCAAACTAATAGGAGGAATAGCCTACAATCCTTTATGATCAACTGAACAAACAAACATGGCTGCTACAAGTCAAATCTTGTCTATTTTATTTAAAGGATTTATATCCTGTCTGACCCCAAAATATAGGGTGCCTAATGCAGTTTCCTGTCATGCACCTTGATTTAGTCATCATAGACCTGTAGATGCTCTTCACAAAAGAGGACAGGACCTGCTTACCTTGGACACCTGGCAAGCACAGAACACCTGTCCAGAAGATTGTGGACTTAACAACATCACTGATGCTCCTGGTACTTTGTCACAAAGTTGGTTGACTGCTTTCATCAAGACCTAGCAACAGCAGAGTGAGGAAGGGGTTAAAACCAAACCCTTGTGTTTGTAACACATTCCAGGTTTTTCGTTTCCACAGACATACCTCTCTCAAAATACGGAAACTTTACTCTCAATCTGATTATGACATTTTGAAATGTCTATTTTGATGTGACAACATTCATATCTAGAAGCAGCAAAAAGAATTATAGGGTACTGGTTACAACCCAAATTGCTTGCAAGGAAAGGGGAATCCTTAGTAGAAGTATTCAGAGACAGTCCACAATTAATGGATGCTCCAAGTACTGAGGAATTCTGAGATACCTTCTCCAACTTTCTAAAATTCTTCTGAAGAAAGGTAGTTAAAAATGTAGCTTGGCACTTGTACCTTGCCTTCCAGTAGGAATATGTAGCTGGAAGACACTTACCGAGGGAGAATCAACAGGTATAGTATCGACAATGACTGGCTCGTTGGAATGCTTTGCAAGCAGGTCCTGCACCTTTTCTGCAGCCTGGAAGAAAATATGTATGGAAAACTGGTTGACTGACACCAACATGTTCTATAAGGGGAGAAAGTGAAATAAGCAAAGATCTGGTCTACTGCTAGGTAAAGGTACCCCCTGCAGGTTGCCTTAGTAGTCATGAATAACTTTAAGGGAGGTGCTCATCCCCGTTAACAAGGCCAAGGAATTATCTGAAGACATCTCTGTGATCATGAGGCCAGCATGAGTAAATGTCCAAAGTCCCTGGAGAGCTGTTACCTTCCCACAGAAGTGGTACCATGTTGTGTTCTTATTTGCTAAAATTTTACTTTTTTAAAGTTTTCCCTTTAAAGTTTCATTTGTAATTTGTATCATTTTTTGGAATCTGGTTGTGCTGGTCTAGGACCATAGTAATAGAACTGATTGATTGATTGATTGATTGATTGATCTACATGCATTCACATGCTTTCAATCTGCTAGACTGGCAGGAGCTGGCAAGTAACAGGAGCTCGCTCCATTGCATCATCCATTGTATCCATTGTACTTGGGTCTCAAACTGCTGACCTTCAGGCTGACAAGCACAGAGTCTTTAACCACTGGGCCACTGCAGCCCTTCCAATGCTAGATACTACTTACCAATTTGGTTTCCCATTTCCTAATAGCAGTATTGGCCGTTCGCTGCAGAGTTCTGAGAGTGGCATGTAGTTCTCTTTTTTGCCACTGAGGCATTGCAGTATTTTCCACTGTCTGAAAAACATATCAGCTCCATAAGCAGATTTGCTCAGGTACAATTCCTAGTGTTTTAATTCCTTAGAAGATATACTAGATTCTTGACTAGATGAGAGTTAGAACAGTAAAGAACAAATACCTTGGGGATGCATTTAAGAGAAATGATTAAAAGGCATCCAATTGCTCTTTGGACATGATGTTCATCAAAAATATGTTTTGTAGTGCAGAGGTTCTCAAACTTTCAGGGAGCTTTGAGGGCGAATTGGGGACTATTTCTAAATGTTATAGAGGTGCTGCTACAGTTTGGGGAGCGCTGGAGAGCCCTGAAGTGCTTGCAAGGTACCTTGAGGCTTGCCAAGAGTGGAAGTAGCAATCACATTTAAATCAGAAGTCTGACTGTCCCTCACTCCTTAAAGAGAGAGGGGGACCTTTACAAGAACTGCAGGGTTGTGAACATACACTCCCAACCATACCTCCCAACGCTGGTCATGCTCCTGTTATTGGCCATTCATTTTCCTGAATCAAAGATGAAAGGTGATGGAAGGAGAGAAAGATAGGGACAAAAATGGTCACATGTGATGTGACCTGCAAGCTATCCAACTGGAGACATCCAAACATTCTTTCTCCGGTGGTGATTCTGATTGGTGCGGTAGATCTCAGCAAATGCTTCATTATGGATTAAATCAGTGATCTTCAAATTACAACCCACATCTAATCGACCAACACATTTGGACCCGACTGCCATTACAATGAGTGCGCCCAAGTGGTGGGATTCAAATAAATTAACAATGGGTTCTATGTCCTAATAAACCTAAATTAACAACAGGTTCTATGCCCATAGAAAAACTGGTTCTATGTCCCATTAGAAACCAGTTCTCAGAACCAGGTGCTCATTATTAAAGGGTTCTATAGAACCTGTGAGAATGACCTGCAACCCACCACTGGTGCCCCCTCATTCTTGCTTCCTTATCTCTGCTTTTGGACCAACATGCGACCACCCATCTTCTTCAACCTGGGTTGCTCTGACTGCCCTGCTGCTATATGTGTCAAGCAGCCCCACAGCTTCAAATATCACGAGTTGTGGGGGTTTTTTTGCACATCTTTTTCTCCTATTGTGAACTTTCTTTGAAGTTCTGTGCAAAATATATATATTATTTTCTGTAACTGACCTGCTCTAGTCTAGACAAGTAGAGTAAGTGAAGGTATGATTGATATGGCCCTGAAAGTGTGTGGATACATGAGTTAAGTGATCAAACTGCCTTGCTCCAAAGTCTTGCTCCCTTGTAGCATGTATAAGAGATGTTTCAACCAGACAGATGCCACCCACGACACAGGCAAGCTAAATGGCACTTCAGGATATGTGTCAATCTTTCTACAGGCGTCAGAGAATCTAAGACTGTTGGAGGCAACAAGAAACAAGCAGAAAAACAGACCACGCACTAGTATTAAACACACTTTCTTAGACCCCTTGGGGAAGGAGGCAGGCAGCACTCACATCAATCAGGAGGCCCACTTCTTTGGAGAGTCTCTGAGCCTCATCAATGGTAGTCGTTCCGCTTTTCACTTGTGCACAAAGGGAGTCCACATCTTTAGCCAAGGACTGGCCAGCTTCCCGGGCCTAAGAGAATAAGGAAGAGCTGACACTTTCCAGACAAAATGATCTACAAAAAGTTCAGATATACCAAGTGCACAAGGGTTAACTGTAACTCAAGATGTTAAAAATGTTTTAGGCTGCAGTGCTGTACACATTTTGCTGGACATGTTCCATTACATTCAGTGGGACTTACTTCTATGTAAACATGAATAAGAATGCTTATGATGACATTTCAGGGGCTACAGCCTGGAACTGTGCTATTCTAATATTTACACAGTGGCTGGTCTTCGGACCGTAATAAAGTCTTATCTATCTATCATATTTATATGTATTCTTTTAATTGATCAAGGGAAAAGCTTTGTAGATTTCTCTTCCTCCTCTCACCACCAGCATCTCCCTGGGTATTTTTCATCACCAGTAAATGTTCTAGGAAAGAAAAGGGAGGCCAGATCTTTTCAGAAAACATTCAACATCATACTGAAATCAGAATATCTTTATTGATTAAATATGTTCTCATATTACCCAATCAAAATTAAATATTAAAATGTCATTGTGAGCCTGGGAATCCCTGCCATAGACTTCCACACTTCAGGGATTTATGTGTTCCATTAAGTGTTGTGAAGAAAAATCCCTGTAGGCAAAAGGTTTTTTTTTGCCCTATCCTGCTGCTACTTACTAGACTAGTATATGGCTGGAACTGTGTTGCCAGGAATGTTCTCAGGACTCACTTAGAGCTGTTAGATAACTCCAGTACCATGAAGAATTGCATAGAAGAGATAATTAAAGAGGCACAGTATCTGCTATCATGATCTGGCAGTGGAGAAATGCTCATTGCCAATATACTTCCTTCTGAAGAGTCATGGGGGACCATTAAGGGTGCAAAACACATCCTGACCCATTTTGAATTTGATAGTTCTAGGCAGATTCTTCCTACATCAAGGAGGAACAACAAATGTTGGAGAAGCTGGTCAGAAAGCTGGTTGGAAAAGCTCTGCGTTTTGCTGCTGGAGAGTACACAAACCTCAAGGAAAATCTATTTCATCAGTGGCCAAGCCAATCATATTAGCTTTCATTCAAATTCTTTCAACACTAGTTCACAGTTTGATGGACATCAAGAGCTTGTGTTGAAGTCAAAATGTGACTTGATATGCCAAGATCCAGAGATTGATGGGACACCTTTCTCAGACAACACAGAGCAATTTGCAGCAATCTGATCAAAGCCTATCCATAAAATTCTACTTAATGACAAGGAAATTAAGAACATTTATCAACGTCTTTATTTTGAAAACTATGGCTTCCCACTCCCCCCACAAATGACAGGGGTTTTTATTCTCCTAAGAACAGAAGGCAAAGGACAGAATAAAGAACAATGCAGATCATCCTATTTATTTTATTGACCAGCTCACAAAATGAAGTTTTTGACATAATGAGAAGCCAATCTCACACCACCTCCAATCTGCTAGGCTCCATGATACTCAAAGATGGAACAGAGCCAACTCTCTCTCTGTGGCATGCTAATATTTCAAAGACACTATTGATGCAGAAACTATGCATCTGAATTAGAAAATCAGAACACTATGTCAGCTACTTACAGGCAGGCATTTCTAAAGTATGCAGCAATTAGAAATTCCTCAGCCAGAAAGGCATTTGCTTTCGCATTTTAGAAAAATAAAAATACTTTGGCTACTGCAAACATCTGTTATACCTGGATGTTGCCATATATACTCATGCAGAATAATCCTCTGTATCCACTGTATGTTTTTCTCACACAGCTGCTATGGTTTGATAACAAGACTATATTGAGAAAATGCTAAAAAGGATTTTCAGCCCTTTCCTTCAGAGGCCAATTTCACAGCTAAATAACGTTGTTACACAGTGAAAATTCAGATCCCAATGTAAAAATGTTCCCTCCAGTTGTTTACTTGCCTCAGAAAGACAGACCAGAAGGGTAAAAAATAGGGAAGAGTTTAACCCTACTTCCTGACTAAATTCTCTACAAAGGGGAAGGTTCCTCTTCCGAGGTAGACCAGGCTGTGTTGCCGAATATGGAATGTTTTCTTAGTAGGCCCTATATAAGGAAGGAAAACAACTTGCTTGGGGATTAGTCTTATGAACTGAAACCATTTCACAAGTAACAGGGAATTATTACAGCACAGAAGCCATCAGGAAAGACTATGATACTGTCCAGTGAGTTGTGGATTATGTACAGTTAAGTAAGAAGTATCGCTATAAGAGTATAATGCTTAGAGTATTAAACCATTAAATTCACCAGTAAATGTAAATTTTCCAAGCTCTTGTTCTTAATTTTCTGTGTTCTCCTATTGGTAGGAGAATTGATACCGAGTTGATACTGAGGAAGCAAATTGATACTGACTTGATACTGAGGAGGCAAAAGCCATGGAAACTGGATTTTCCCAGCACTAAGATGAAATGGTTCAATTTGATTCATCCCATTGTAGCTTATCTGGAATCATTCACAGATATTTACATCTCTGAACAGACCCACATGAGGCGCACATAAGTGGGTGGAGTTCATCGTTGTTCATGATCCCTTAATTCTGGATGAAAGAGTAGTGTGTTAAGAACCCCTGTTCACACCACTGGTTGTTACATTCCTTTCAAATGGTTTAGGAAGCTTTTGAGACCAGTTCTATCCTAAGAACTAGGATGAGTACAACTAAACAGAAACATAAAAAGCAATGCCAACCAACACTTTATTGCTGAAGCCAGCTGTATACAAATCAGAGGCTGAAGGGAGTTCAGAGATCCTCAATCCAGACTGTGTGAACAGGCCTAGAGATTGTGTTCGGATGGGCAGTTGCCCTGGGAAGCATCCTAACATTTCAATCAGTCTCTGACATATTTGTGGTATTGACATCTGTGGGATCCACTAGCAACGTTTGACAGGATGATGGAAACTCCACAGCAGGACATGAAAATGGTGATCTGAAGAATCCATTCAGAAAAATAAGCCCAAGTCACAGGAGAGCAAGAGGTGAAAGAGCTGATTTACCATAGGACTATGGCCTACTCTTTTGCTGTTGCCAGATCTTGTCTATAGACAACCCGACATCTCGTCACATCTGCTTGCCTATCAGAGCCTCAAGTGGAAGCTGTCCCTCCAGACTGGACATAAAAGGAAAACTTTAGGTCAACACAAACCATTGACTCAAAGCTGCCTTGGGTTAGTGCTTTTAGTAATCTGGACAAGCCTGCCCTGAAGCTTTTACTCTCCCATTGCAGGCAGAGCCTTGTCAGAAATGTATCTGAGATGGAGATGACTCAAAAACAGGAGAAATATCACAGCTCCTTCAACACATCTAATCATTCGCCTTTCACAGCTGTGAGAAGGTAGTGATCATGGCTGCTTCCCCACCATGCAGGTACCAAAGTTCACGTGGCTTTCTGTCCTTGAGTAATGAGGCAGACTTCCTGAGGCAAGCCAGATGGGAGAACAATAATACTTGGCAGAAGGCTGGGTAGAAAGGGGGAGGCAGTAAGACCAGAGCAACAAGAGCACAAGGGGCTCATATTCTAAAGCCAGCCAACGCAGTGCTTCCATCAAGTGCTGTGACGTAGTTTCAGGAGACACAGTGAATACCAGGTGAAGCAATGGCACTTAAAGGTAAAAATAAACCACAGCACAAATTCCTGCCCTACTATATCCTTGTTCAAGATTGCAGAGGACAACAAAAAGTGGAGCTTGATAACAGTGGAAGTATCTGTTGAGCGAGTAGACCCAACAAGAGCCTGTACAAAGTTGTGAGTCATCAAGGCAATGGAACATGTGTCCTGTACAGCTCCTTAGCCCCTTATATCCTCATTCTCTCTCTCCACAGACCTCAGGCCAGCCTTCCATACAGAACTGTCCTCCTATCATTTCCTCTCACATCAATAATGGACTGGATGGAGGCCAACAAGTTCAGGTTCAGTCCAGACAGAGAGAAGTGCAATTAGTGAGACAACCTAAAACTGGATTGTCCATTTGTCCTGGTCTGGCTTCTGTTCCTTCAAAAGGATGAGCTTTATTAAGGGTTCTTCTAGATCTGGCTTTGATCCTGGTGATGGCTGTGGCCTGGAATGCCTTTAACCAGATTAGGTCCTTTGCCAGTTACCTTTTTTTAATTGATCAAGCAGAAAGGGCAGGTTTACAAACTAATATTTTTACAATTCCCTTGGACTGAAGGACATTTTCCTAAAGAGAGATTTCATGACCACCGCTTTCAAGGTGAGCCGGTACAACTGATTCCAGGTTGTACCTGTGATATTCTTTGATATCAGGTTTTGATATTCAGAACCTGAAGGTGGCAGGAAGAAAAAGAGTCTCGCCAATTACATCAGGACTGAAGGGCAGCTGCTTGCGAGCAGGTGAATGAGGCATCTGTTAATAAGTTATGAGTTATGGGCACTGGGGAAATAAGTTATGAGTGCTTCGGGAAAATAAGGACAGGAAAAACACCGGTAAAAATCTCTGCTAACTACACAGTTTGACAAGTGAACAAGCAACAGCAGGCCTGTACTTACAGAGCATTTGCATACTTAGATAAAAGCATCCTCAATATGGCTTTACCTGCCTGGCTTGCTCTCTGGTCACTGCCACAATGTGGCTGATCCCTTTGACCAGCTGCCGCTCAGAGATAATAGTGAAGTCCTGAACAGCTCCTGTCTGGAGAAGGTGCCTGAGAAGGAGAAGAAGTAGAAATAAATACAGGCCTCAGCATTTCCCTTACTTCAGTCTGGGAGAGGCCATAACAGCAAAGGTCTCAATTTTAATGCCTGGCAGCTCCCCTGTTAAAAGGATGCCATGATGCAGAGCTAGAGAAGATCTTCAAATGGACACTTGAAGAGCCACTGCCTTTCCAGAAATGAAGCACTGGATAGAAATAAGGAAGCTGCTATTTAAAACAAGCTTATGCTTTTGGCATTATAGTAACAACAGAAGTCTTAAATGGACCAATGGGATTTCAAGTCCTTACAAGAGATCTGAAATTAATTCACAGGGCATGAGCTGTGATACATAACCACAGTGGAACAAAAGCAGAAAATGAATCCACAATTTCAGCATCAATTTTTGTTTAGAATGTCCTTGCTAAAGCAGTGCTGTCCCTAATAATACAGCAAAGCAATTATTTCACAGTAATAACTGAAACTACAAAAAAGAAAGGCACTTCACCTACAAAGCTATATATGGTAACTGCTGAGGCTATTTAATCACTAAGATTTGCTAAGTTGCAATGAAAAAGAAAAGGGTCTCTCCCTGCATCTGGGAAAACACAGTTGTCTTTTCAGGCAGAGGAAAAGAGATCACAAGGACATCTACAGGCTTAGGCACAGTGTCTGACATTGTCACTTACGTGCCACAGCAGAGCTCTACAGAGGTGTGCATGGCATCCTTGGAACCCTGTGCCAGCACTTGCTCTACTGGAACCCCCACAGACACCACACGCACCTGATCTGGGTATACCTGTGGAAAGAAAAAGGAGGAAGCCCAGGTCAGCAGAAACATCTCAGACTGCTCCCAACAGAATCGTTATGAACAGATAAAATACCGTATTCACTCAAATCTAATACGCCTTCAATCCAATGTGCACTCTATACTTATAATAAAATACTGTATTTACTTAAATCTAATTAACCATCAAATCTAATGTGCACCCTGATTGGGAGATTGAATGCGGCTGAAAAAGGTGACCGTTAAGATTTGAGTAAATACAGTATATGCAGAACCTTCCTGCTGAAGGTTCAAGAGGTTCCTTCACTTACCCCTAAATCCAGAGTAACTATGGGAGCACGTAAGAGACTTTATGTGCATCCGTAGTTACTGCACCACCTAGTGAAAACCTATGGGAAATTCATATTGGAATTCGGAGTAAGTTGTTCTTGCACCGGAGCAAGGACTCTCCATAGTTACTCTGGATTTTGCCTGTATCTAGTAAGGGGAATGATTTGTCAATTGTACTAAAAATAGAAGCAAAAAAACCAGTGTCCACAATTTTTAGTTAGAATTAGTATTTTCTAATTTTCTAATTAGTATTAGAATTAGTAAATTAGTAGTATTAGGAGGAAGAGAGGGTATTGCCGTTTATGAGCTCTTCCCTTAGAGTTTAGTTATGGCAGAGGAGATATGCAGGTTATTTTGGGTGAATTTAGCTAGAAGACATTTTTAAAAATAGATCTTCTAAAGTCCTCATGTCAGAGGTCATCCTCTGTTACACCATCCTAAGTAAATCAAGACCATACATGCTTTGGATAGGATTTTGGTTATATTAAGACACCTGCTTTCATCACTACGTTCTCCTGTCTTACTTCATCCAGTTTTCGGAGACCTTCCACACCACTTGTCAATGCAATGGGAACTTCTGCTGTGTAGACAAACTCATTCAGTTTTATTACTTCCTGCATCACGCCTTCTATGTCTTGCAGATGCTGTGTCTTTAGAGGAACCTGGTGGAAGAGATTGTTTTAGGATAGGTTAAGCTACATGAAGAATGAAACGCTGGAAGTGATCAAAGGGCCCAAGAGGCAGGATGACTGCATTCTATTTTGGGTTTTAACAGTACAATAAATTTCAGTATCCCTACAATCCAGAGTAACTATGGGAGCACGTAAGAGTTATTTACGTCGATGTAGTTATGGCACCACCTAGTGAAAACCTATGGGAAATTCATATTGCAATCCAGAGTAAATTCTTCTTACGTTAGAGCAAGGACTCCATGTAGTTACTCTGGATTGTGCTCTATGATTCCCTGCCTATCAAATGGAGCTGGTTCTCTTCATACTGATTCCCCGAGCCATTTTACCAACACTCGTAATGATCTTTTGGTGAGATGAAAAAAACAGCATTTCAAGATTTACATAATAATCGTAGACATGTCTACTCAGAAGTAAGCCACAAAGAGTCCAAGTAAGCTCCAAAGTTCAGATAAACATTTACTCCCTAATAAATGTTGCACAGGATTGCATCCTAATGAATCAGACTCTTTCAATTGCAGTTAAAGTTAGGAAAGTACACTAAGGCTGCAATCCTAAAGACACTTTCCTGGGAGTAAGACCCACTGAACACAATGGGGCTTACTTTTGAGTACACATGGTTAGGATTGTGCTCAAAGCCTACATCTTTAGGATAACCAGCATAAGATTGCCATGTACACCACAGAGATGTGCTTGAGAACACAAGAAGAGCCTCTACTGGATCAAGCCAAAGGCTCATCTAGTTCAGTTGCCTGTATCACACAGGCAAGACACCTGATGCAAGACACCTGCATCCCAGTATCCTCCCCTGCATCTGGCATTTTGAGGTTGTCCACATCTTCACACACCCCTCATGGCTTGTAACCTGTGATGGTCCTTTCCTAGCTAGTTTCACCATGGCAAGGCTCCCACCACACTTACTGCAGTAGTAGCTTTGGACTACTACTAGTCCAAAGTAGTAACTCTGCAGTAGTACCTTAAGTCTAATCCAATAGTACACACAGCAATATTACATTGTTGCCAGTAGAAGAGCCATACTCGAGTAGCCCAACTTCACAGATGCTGTTTCGTCTTCCTCACTATTCCAACATGGCACATTGAGATTTCAGTTACCTTGGTGCCGACATCAAATCGCAGGTACTCAGCGGTCACAAGAGATCCTCGCTGCTCTGTACTGTCTCCCAAGACTCGGTGAAGTGCAAAGTTCAGCAGGTGAGTGGCAGTGTGATTCACCATGCAAGCCAGCCGCTGGACCTGAAATTGAAGGAATGTTCTGAGAAAAGTGAGATCTGGAGGGTACCATGGTCTTCTCCAGTAAAAGGGAGAAAAATGAGGCTGAACAGAACACAATGAATATCTGTGAATATATGAAACTGCCTTATAAAACCTGATCATGGAAGCATCTCAGTGCTATCTGCTCCTTCAGGCAATGGCACAGGGCTATTTCACAGATCTACTACTGCCTGAGATTTTTTAAAAATAGATTTGCCAAGGATTGAATCACAGACTTCCATGATCTTCTGCAAGACCATGGCTCTTCCTCCTCCAATTGACTTTTATGAGCACCAAGGAAAGCATAGCATATCATGTCTATGTGCAATGGAGCAACGCCTGAAAGTGTAGTGTGATAGCACCTAACCATGCACTAACTTCAGTTTTTTTTCTTACTCCCCGAGAAATGGTAAAGGAAAGAGACCTCACAATGAGGTCCAAAACAAAGCTCTGAATCCCCATTATCTCTCCTGAAATAAAATTCTTGATTACTAAGATGTTCATTAAACAGCAGTGATTAATTTAAGTTCTTGATACTCCAAATCAGTGAATGCCTTTGATAAAGTTAACAAGCCGATCAGCTAGCGACAGAATCCACCCGCTATTAAGATACTAAGATAAGGGATATCTTATTAAGATATTAAGATACCCTTATCTTTATTCATTTCAGTGGGACACATAAGAGAGAATTATTGGGGATTTCTTCCTTCTATCTTATTGCTTATCAAGAATAGTAAAATAATAATAACTGAAAGGAAAACAGTGTACAAGTGCAAAGGAGGTAAAACCTGAACTCCTGATTTCTGTATCCGGATCTCCTTTTCACAGCTATGATGCAACATTCTCCCTTCCTTTTCTGTCCATCAAGGTTTATGTGAAAGACTTGAAAACTACTGTATAAGACATAGCAAAAGTCCAAACATTCCCAGCCATCATGAAGTAAAAACTGTTACCTCATCCACAAAGAGCTGAACTTGGTCCTCAACCTTCAGAGTCTCCGAGACTATCACTTCATGGACCACGTAGCCTCCAGAGACTTGTACTGACTCCACTGGGAAAATAATATCCTCAAAGACAGACAGACAAATGGGATAATTCGTACAGAAGCTTCTTTTCTTAGAACAGGTCCAACAGAGCAATGAAGTGAACTTGGATCATTTTAGCAGCCTTGAAAAAGTATCAGTCTGACAATCTTTAAAACTCACTTTGAAATCTCAAGTACATAATGATATATACAAATCAAAAATCTTCTGAGCCCAGTATTGATCCAACAGCTCTGTATCTCTCAGGGATCTCTTAGGTCCCTCAAAGAACTCACATCCATGACCAAGTTCTCTAGTTCTCAAGTTCTCTTTTTTTTATCAAGGCTCTGCAAAGACCCTATGCACCCTATTTGGTTCTCAAGGACTGATGAACCTGGAAGGAAATTCCAGCCAATCCCTAGCTAGAGCATCAGCATCTATGCAAAGGGATATATAACAGCCAAGGCATTAGAGGAAATATTTCAGTCAAGTGTGGGTGCAGTAATGATGTGCCAGGTTTATCGTGAACCCATTTGCTGCACAAGAATTTACCCTGCATTCTTCTTTAAGCAGCAGTTTTTTCGTAACTACGGTATATCAGGAGTGACCAAGACACAGCAGCCTGGATGAAAGCAAGTGCTGCTCCTCAGTGACTAAAACCAAGATGGGACAATTAGTTTCTGGCCATGATCAGAATGAGAGCAAAGGCAGGGCTCAGTAAGTGCCTGTAAAGAGGCTCACCTGCTGCCCCACACGCATCATATAGCCTCGATCAGGTGCCTGGCCTCCCTGTTCTGCATAGAAGCAGGTCTTGTCCAGGAGGATACCACAGCGTTGCCCTCCACCAACTTCTTTCTGAAAAGATCCGTCTTTGTACAGTGCAAGAATAGTGGCTTGACATGGCTTGAATACTGCAAATAACAAGAAAAGTGTCATGTTCCTTTAGTGATCAAGACTAGCCCAATGATCTTGGTACTATCAACACTGATTGGGAGTGGTGATCACTGCTCATGGCCAACAAGTTCATAAACCTGCATGACTTAGTTCATTTTAAAGCATTTAAATTCCACTATTTCCTATCCTACAAAGAAAGCTCAAGGCAGTTCACCCATTGGCTCCTAACGCATGTTTCCCAAGCCAAAGACAACCTTGAGCTTTTACTGCCTACTATGGCCAGCCAAAATGCATTGGACACTATTAAAACATCACTGAAGTTTTACCCCAAAAGCCTAAATTTTGTTCAATCCCAATCTCGGTAGCATTAAGACTTGCTCCTCTTTGGTTGAATACACTTAAATACACTTTCCTGGGAGTACGAACACAATGGGACTGACTTTTGAGTAGACATGGTTAGGACTGCGCGGCATGAGAATTTTCCAATCCTCACAATTAGATTCTGTGTAAGAGTCAGTCTACATTTCTATCTCGTTCAAGAAAATTTATGCCAGTCTTTTGTATCAGTCTTTAAGGTGCCACTGACTCTGTTACTTTTCACACAATATACTCACATGTCTTTTGAGGTTGTGTTTGTGTATCATGGATGAACTGTTATGGATCATTCTATATATTAACCAGCTAGAACAGGAGGGGGACAAACTGAAAGGCAGTAAACTGACCTTAAAATGGATCATGGGAAGTCATTCAAGAACATGTTTCAAAATCTGTTTTATGTGAAACAGTGACACCTTCAGTTAAGACAAACATACAACCTGGAAAAAATTTTCTCCCCTTGCTCACAAAAATCCAACCCAAAAAGTACATATCTTTTTAAATTATATTACCTGATCAATTGTTATCTATCAATAGTAAAACAAGGTAATACAGTGTGATGCTTCTCAGAGTGAACAGGCATTCAGAACTCAGATACAACCATCTCCATCAAACAGAGCTTATCCCTACAATCCAGAGTAACTACGGGAAGACATAAGAGGCACTTACTCTGGATTGCTCTATGCATTTCCCATAGGTGGCACCGTAACTACGTCAGTGTAAAAGGTCCTGTAATTACTCTGGATTGTAGCCTATGTTATTTTTTCTATTATAAACAATAGTACCTTTGATAAGTGAGAGTGGTTTCCTGTTTGTGTATTTCAATCCTGATGTGTGCTCCGGTACAGATTTCTCAATGCTTATATTGAAACATAAATACAGCGGTACCTCTCATAATAAGCACCTCACATAACAAGTGTTTCACATAACAAGTAAAAATTTCCAAGAAAATTTGCTTCACATAACATGTTCCACTTCACTTAACAAGCAAGTGCGCTATGGGCACGTGTGCTAAGGACTGCCAGCCAACGCTGCTGCCTCTAACTGTCCCCAACTTGGGGGCAGTTGCCTGGGGGTGCCAGAGGCAGCTGCCCCTAAGTGCCCCAACTACCCCCACTGGCCACCTTGAACCTCCAGCAGCAGCCCAGGTAAGCCTCCCAGGAAAGTGTCTTTGACTGCAGCCTCCTAACCATGTCTACCCAGAAGTAAGACTCATTATGTTAAATGGGGCTTACTCCCAAGAAAGTATCTTTAGGATTGCAGTCTAAGTAGACTTTCATAGGATCATGCACATTGAATTCAATTACAGTGTTTTGCCATCATTTTTACATACAGTTAATATTTTTATATGAATATTTTGGAAGTTGTGGAAACAATTGTCTGAGTTTCCATTATTTCCTATGGAAAAATCCGCTTCCCTTAAAGAGCGTTTCACTTAAAGAGCATGCCTCTGGAACAAATTACCGTAAGCTCTTTATGTGGCAGGAGGGCCACATCATCTGTCTGACACTGTGTTGAGGGCTGGAAAATTAATTTACATTTTAAACTTGAAAATTTACATATAAGAATGTATTGGAGTGGATTACAAGACTTGGCCAAGGGCCAGATGGATATTGTTGGGGGCCACATTGAGACTTGCCGAGGGCTGCATCTGGCCCCTGGAGCCGGGGTTTGGAGAACCCTGATCTAAGGTGAAGTTCTCTGTCAGAGATTTCCTGGGTCCCAGCAAAAACTCCTTTTCTTCCAGAGTGCCTCTTTTAGCACTTGTTGAACTTATTTGGAGTCTTACCGTATCTCCCATCCTGCCCAAGGTCATAGGCATATTTGGGAGAATCATCAGTAGTAGATACACCATCCTGCCGCAACTTGGCCAATGAATGCACATCCAGCTGCATCCCAGAGCTCTGTTCTTGTTGACGCCGACCTTTGCGCTGCACAGGTATAGAAGGAAAAAAAAGGAGGGCTAAAATTTAGAGAAGGCTAAGCCCATATGTTTTGTATCATTTACTGTACTGTACAAAGCTCTAAAGTCCTTGATAACTGCACAAGCAACCTGGTACTGGGTGCTGAATTTGGATTCCTGAGAAGAATTTCTTTATTTGTATGGGTGGTCCATATCTTGTAGATATGGTGTCTGTACCTAGCTGTGGGTGGCGAAAGCGGTTAAGACACTGTGCCTGTTAACCAGCAGGCCAGGGTTCGAGATCCAGGTCGGCCCCACAAGACAGGGTGAGCTCCTGTCCTTAGCCCAGCTCTGTGACGCCAGCTGGATCCAATCGTATTGGCTCTGCCTTTCCATTGGACTAATTCAGTGGTGTGGAGAGGGGGGATTTGCTGCTTGGGCAACAGCCTATCCTCCAAAACCCAGGCTTTCGTGCTACGCATGCAGCGTATGCAGTGCCAAGCATGATACCATAGTTTTTCAAGACTGATGGAGGCCTGCTTTGGTGTCTGTACCTATAATCTTCATTGCTTTCTGATCAGATTTCTCTTATTGTTGTTGGTGCTGCACAGATTTGTTGGGACAATTCTGAATGCTGCAGATATTTGAAAGAGCAGGTCCAGAATAAGGAAAGTTTTGCTGAATGTTTTGCATTGCTGTGCAAATGTACGTATTTTGACTGTTGTGTTTTAGGATATAATTATAATTCCTGGGAGGGTTTTAGAACTAGTGTCAAATCCCATTACTGGATTTTGAGCCACTAACATAAGCATAGGGACTTCTTCAATTAAGAATTACCTTAACATTACCTTAACTACTAGTTCCCAATCTGTAATCTGTGACTACAGGTGGTCCACAAGACTCTTAGAAGTGGTCTGTGGGGTCTCAGGAAAAAAACCACATTTGATTACTTCCAATGTCTTCTAGAGCAAGCACTCTCCCATGGATCACCATTGATGGTGGAGAATAGACCACCACAGTCACATCCCCACTGTGTTTCAGCTATGGCTGTGGGTGGTCCATTCTCTGCCTGACTCCTCTATGATAGACCATAGGGGAGAAGTTGGGGACAGAGAACTAGGGAGGTTGGAGACCAATCTCTCCCTAAAGCTGCATGTGGTACCACAACAACTCCAATTTTTGCCTCTGAGGTCCTTAGGCTCCTAAAGGCTTGGAACCATTACCTTAAAATACTAACTCTATGGACAGTAATTAGAGTTAGTAACAAGGCAATTAGCCTTGTTAATGTGGCTCATGAAAAAAGAAAGTTCATGTCTTACTTCAGCATCCTCCTGAGCTAATTGGTCCAAAGCAGCACTGTCCATCTGGATCCCCTTTTCTTCAAGCATCAAGCCAATGAGATCCAAGGGGAATCCCAAGTTGCTATAGAGAGACCAAGCAACATCCACTGCAGATAAAAATAAGACCAATTAATGAGACATGAGGAAAAAGAATACTGGCTGGAGACACTATAATTACTTGTAGGAGTTTTATCATAACCTGATCTATAAAATTATGGTGTTGTAGTTGAATTTGAATTGTTCTGGCAAGCTAATTACAAAATTATATGAATTTTCTTCTCTTTCCAGAGATAAAAATAGGCCAATTCAATATGAGGCAGTTTAACAAAAACAAAGCACAGGTGATGCCTCAATCTCATTCTATGATCAATTTAGGTTAAAAAAAGAGTCCTCACCTGGAAAGACTTTGGAAGTACCCATCTTCTGGAGTGTCCTGTTTATTACACGACGTCCCCGCAAGAGGGAAGAGAGGAATGCATCCTCATTCTCATTGATAATATTCATCACCTGCATGGAGAAGAAAGACACATTTAGGAATGCCTCCACTCATAGAGAAGATCAGTTGAATCAATTCTTCATAAGGATGACAACAGAAGTTAAAGTGTGCTAGAAGTGTTAAAAAGATTTTGTTGTTGTTGTTGAAAAGTAGTATACATAAGCTCAGTCTTAATGAAAACAGAAAAACGGGTCAGTCAAAAGTTGCCAAACAACAGATTTCCATTTGGAAATTTGGTAATTTGGAAAAAGGCAACACAGAATAAAGTGGGCGCTGAATTTTTCTACCTCCTTTTAGAATAATTTAACAGTAACAGATCTGAATTGAGGACAGCAAGCCCAATAATACCTGCAAATTCAATGAATAGTACAGAACACCACATGCAGAAGAAAGCACATTTTGTGTGATCAACCCTGAACTACAATCTGATGAAGAAGGCCAGAGTTTTAAAGGTTTTTGCAGAACTGTGTGGTGGAAAAACATTTTGAAGGTCAATTATGTTCACTGTATAGTATTTGCAAAAATCTTTATTTAAGGTTGAAATCCTAATCTAGGTCGGTATAAATCTTTGGCCTTCCCATTCCTGTGGTGAAGTAGGGAGGCAAGCGCATGTCTGTGCACTGGCCTAACTCTCCCCCAGGAAAAGCACACAAGTCAGTATGGTGATATCCCTGTGTCAGCATGGAATTATGCTGGGACTTAGGATGGCCTTAGAGGTTAGGGTTCCAGCCTAAATAATTTACAGTGAAACCTTGGACTGAGAGTGTTTTGCAAGACAAGCAAACATTTCTAATAAATTTTGTCTTGAAATACAAGTGAAAAGTAGTCTCGGCTAGGATATGGACAGTTTCAGTGCTCTGCCAGCTACTCACTCTGCCGCTCCTGCCTATGCATGTCTACTCTGAAGACAACCTATTCAGGTCAATGGAGCTCACTCCTGTGTAAGGAGGGTAATGAAAAGGAGCCTAAGAGACCTAATCTTGCATATCTACTCTAAAGTAAGCTCTATTATAATCAGTGGGACTCACTACTGTGTATGGGAGGCAAATTGCAGCCTGAGAGACGAAGTGCAAGTTAATTTGTTAATAATTTGTTTTATTTTCCTTTATATTGTGTTCTAGCAAAAAGCGTACCCGCGTTGCGGGAGTAACTTCTCTATACAACATCCCCCCACAGCGCATCAACAACACATGCGCAACCTACCTCCATGCACAACATTCCCCCTGTGCGCAAAATTCCCCCTGTGCGCAACTTCCCCCCATGCGCATCATCCCCATGCGCAACTTTCCCCATGCGCATCATCCGCCCGTGCGCATCATCCGCCCGTGCGCATCATCCGCCCGTGCGCATCAGGACCAAAGATATCCTCCAAGTTGTGCACAATCTTTAGAACTGGGTTCCATGTGAATCTAATCAGCACATGGAGTATCAGCTTCACTAAAAATATCCAACTGTGTCACAGAAGAACTGTGACAACTGTGTCAGAACTGACTTTCAAATGGCAGGTGGGAATCATTAATATGCATCTACTCAGCATGTGTCATTTATGCTAATCATCAGCTTATTTTCCCATTAGTATGAAAGATGCAGAGCAAATGTGCAGTCAGGAAAAAAATATATACCACTGGTCTCTATGACATTAAAGAGGGCTGCTGTACTGATGTACTGTACTGTCTGCAGTGATGAAGGTACTTAAAGAGGTTCTCCCACTTACCAGCTGTGCAACAGTAAGCGACTGGATGGAAATTTTACTCCATAAGATAAATCTGCTCACCTTATCTGTATCTCTCCTCAGCTCTGGATAAGCATCTCCCTATAAAAGGAGAGTCACAGATCAACGGATGACACTAAGATGAAGAATCTTCCCACCCACAAACAGCATACCCTCTAGAGAACATTTGAACACTTTACTACAGGTTTTTAATTCAGCTCATGTTAGGAATTATTCAATTTAAAGTGACAGGTTATGCCTTGATTCTGCTCAGCAATTACATAATTTTTTAAAAATCCCACAGACTATCTTTGCCCTTCTATTTCCAGATGGCACAAAAGGATGACCAACATTCACTCAAGAAAAATAGCAAAGATGAAGTCCAAGTTTCCATACCACAAGTTTAAATGCCATCTCAGAAATAACTGCCTGACATGGAGCATAAAGCAGACTTTGCCGTGAACTCTAGACCAGTGACTTTCAACCACTGTTCCATGGCACATTAGTGTGCCATGGATCATCCACAAGTGTGGCATAGGAATTTGAGGAGGGTCAATTGAGGAGGGCAACTGGGGGAAATGAGCCCCCTTCTAGCACCCCTTCTTGTCAGTGGTGTAAAAACTGCAGGTGTGCCATAAGGTGAAAAGGGTTGAAAATCACTGCTCCAGACAGCAGATAAAACAGCTCACTGGAAGAGTAAAAGATCTACTGCACCAGTGTTTTTTCTTATATGGAGGCCACTGCTTGAACTTTGTTTTAAAGAATCTTTAAGTTATCATACACCACCATACATCTCTTGTGCCAACCCTAGCAATTTCAACAACAATTAGGTGACAGGGAATGCAAGAACAATTTATTGTGACTCAAGAGTTTTTTTTAATTCAGATCACAGTGCAATGAGCAATATGAAAGAAACACTATGATTCACCACTGTGTCATCAGCATAAATCATCAACCACAAGTAATGGGAGCATGTCAGAGTCTGATCACCTTTTGTCATTCAACTAGGACTCCTAGTCTAGGCAACAGACAGGGGAAACTGGTACAATGTTTTAAACAGAATCTTTTAAAAGAGAATCTATGTAAGACACCAGCTTTAAGTTCTGTCTTTCCCAGAAAAATAAATCAGTTACCAGAATTTCTACGACAACAGGCACCAAACTTGCCAGGAAGCCAGGTGGAGCATGAAGAACTTCAGAGCAAAATCGTACAGCTCTACGCAAGATCTGACGTAGGACAAGCCTGCAGACAAAATATGATTTTCAAGGTGCTTCATTGCTCCAAACACTCATAAAGCCCATTGGTCAGACCTACTGATCTTCATTCCACATGCATCTGTCTTACACAGTCACCTGTTCTCTCTTTCTTTCCCACCCAATTTCTTAAACCCACTACCTATCCTACAGCTCAGTTTTAATTCCCAATGTAATGATGCCAATGTAACATGGGAGTTTTAGCCCTTAAGAGTCCCCTTGAGATGAAGTTTTGTTCCCTTGTCCAGCTAAAAGTCCATGTAGCTAACCAAACCTTCCCCTATCATGCTCTTAATCTATTATTCCTCCCTGCCCCATCCACCCACTCCTTCCTCACACTTTCCTTTCATGGCAGAGCTTTGGCCATCCACTTGTGCCCAAGAGACTATGCTGGCCGGCAGCACAGACCATCAGAGACTCCCATTTGACAGCAGCCTTTGCTGGTGCAATGTGCATTACGCCAGGAATCACAGACCACAAGTCTCCATGGCTATCTTAAGATACTGCCTTACGCACCCAAAATATTATTAAATATACTTCTCCCTCCCTCCCGTTTTCCCACATTTTTTTCAATCCTGCTCAAAGTTTGGAGAAGAGGAGGCTGAGGGGAGACATGATTGCCCTCTTCAGATACCTGAAGGGCTGTCATAGGGAGAAAGGGGCTCATTTGTTCATAGCTGCTTCTGAAAGCAGAACTAGAACCAATGGGTACAAACTGCAAGAAAGGAGATTCCGGTTGGAAATCCGGAAAAAATTCCTGACGGTGAGGGCGGTTCAGCAGTGGAAAAGATTGCCAAGAGAGGTGGTGGATTCTCCCTCACTGGGGGTCTTCAAGCAGAGGCTCGACAAGCACCTGTCGGGGATGCTCTAGGGGGAATTCCTGCTGAAGGCAGGGGGTTGGACTAGATGACCTACTAGGTCCCTTCCAACTCTATGATTCAAATATCCCTCAGCTTTCTCAATATGAGAGTAACGTCTTTGTCCCCCACCCCCAACCCTTGTTACTGTTTTTCTTCCTTACTCGGCACCAGACATGCCTGGGTAAACACCATCAGCAATGCACACTGACAAGGTGCGAGCATGATCTGCCACCACTCTGTAAGCCATGTTGACACCCCCCGTGTCAGCTTCACCAATCAAGCCCTGGTAGCTGGGCCCACCACAACCCTAAAAGAGAAAAACAGAAATGTTTTAGGAAACCTGAGAGAGCCACATAAAAAAATCACAGTACAACACATTAAATTTGTGGTCTTATCTTATATGTGACCTATGTATAACATATACTTTACATGAGCTGGGATTCCATAAACAGGTTTTAATTTATCATAGTATTAATTTTTCATAAAATACCTTCCAGTGACAACTGTATAATGTTTCCCTTCAAAGTTTCTGTTTAAAGATATTTACTGTTGTATTTACTCAAATATAATGCTCACCCTTTTCAACCGAATTCAGTCTCCAAAATCAGTGTGCGCATTAGATTTGATGTCAATTAGAACTGAGTAAATACAGTATTTTGCTTATAAGTATAGGGTGTGCATTATATTCGAGTAATATATCCCTGCATTCAAAGATGCTTACTGCCAGGAAAATGATTAGGATCACAGCCAAAACGTCCTTAAATGGACAGAATAAAGTCCTTCAAACAATTGAACTACGTACAGACGCACAGGTTCTCCCTATATATGTAATTAATATCAAGATATAATCCATATTTGTGTGTGCACACTAATACAAGTGCCTCATCTTTCCTTCTTTTTTGTATGTAGCTTCATTTTCCATTGCTGGGGCAGAGTAAGGTAGACAGTACAACAATCTGGCTTGGCAGAATCAGCTTCATATGTTCAATAGTGATTATTCTCCCCTGATTATTATCTTACTAGTGCTGCTTATACTGCTTAACAGAAAATTTCAAACTATGAGGCTAGTGACCAGAAGATCAATAATACAAGCTTCAGCCTACTGAATGGGCATAGCTTTCACATGAAGGCTTCACAGCTATAGCATTGGCTATGTTTCTCCAGCAGAGATCATCACCTTGTGGATGGCATCTAGAATAGGTGTAAAGAGATCTGTGTCATAATTGGAGCGCTTCTTCTGCAGAACAGTCATCAGTCTTTCCAAGCCCATTCCTGTATCCACATGGTGTTGGGGCAGCTGACGAAGACTCCCATCAGCCTCTCTGGAAATGCAGCAGTTGACAAACAAGGAAAAAGGGGCAGAAAGATAGATCTGAGATGAAGGCCAAGAGCTTATTCACACAGCTAAAGATGTAAATAAGAAAGTAACAGGGACCAAAAAGTACAGTATTCTCTTTTGAAGAACACAACCTGGAAGTTACAGGAAAGCTTCCATTAATGTTAGCAATGCATAAAGAGACAACTGCAATGCAATCTGTAACCAAGTTTCTTCTTTTTCCTATGTATATATTGGGTGCTGCAGGGAAAACAGCAACCATTATAGCATATGAATATTAAATAGCATGTAAACCTCTGCCTAAGAAATGAGGTGCTGATACAAACCCAGATCCCAAATGATCCAACTACTTTATACCTGCTGTACTGCATAAAAACCAAGTTCCAGATCTCCACCACATCAGGACTTCCCTGGTTGACCAGCGCTGCTGCATTTCTGCCACTGCCCACATGATCATAATGGATCTCTGTGCAAGGACCGCAGGGACCGGTACTGCCCATCTCCCAGAAGTTGTCTTTTAAGTGAAAAGGAAGCACATGGCTGGGGGGTACACTGAAATGGAAAAGAGAACAGCTAACAGAGCAAAAAAAATGATATGTACAATGCAGATCTTCAAGTGCAACTTCCTAGAGTCTGCAATTAATATGTCAGTTTCCAAGCTTTTGCAGGCACAGCCTAAGCATTTTTAAGATCTTCAGTAAAAGTTAGAAAAAAATTTTAATGAAAGATTTCTTCATTTTTTGGGGTGGGATATAATGCATTAATGCAATACAAACAAACCTGGACAATATACTGGTTTATGATTTTTTTAAATTACATACCCCAGGCTGAGCCATATTTCCTTGCTCTCCTCATCAGCACTTAGACCAAGTGAGGCATCCCCTCCAAAATAGGTGACATATAGACGGTCCTTTGGGATCTCATAGATCTGTGTCAGGAGCTCCCATGCCATGCCACATGCTTCCTCCTGTAGATGAAAAAGAGAATAAAATGATGAAAGTAACATCCATTTTCTTAAGTAGGACAGAAACTTTCTCAATACAAAGTTGACTATCAGCATATTTATCTTGCAATAGGAAGTTGTGGAATAGCAACATCACATCAGAGCCAAAAGATTTCAGCGTCCTTATTCCTGTTCAGCCATCCCATTCACAGTAGTTCAGTCATTTGTATCAGTCAGAATCTTGGTTCAGTCTTTATTTCCCAGTGTGGCTGACCTAATATAGTGTTTGTGGGAACCAAATGTATGATGCCTGAAATTCTTTGATTGAAGAATCATATGCAAACAAATACAAACAACTTCGAGAGAAAATTCTAGAAACTTCTGACACTGTCTAAAGTATGTAAGGTAAAAATATGGGATGGAAAGACTCTTGGAATCTCTAAATATTAACATCCACAAACTTATAACCTAATTTGAACCACATTTCTGTACATCATTACTTTGCAATAAGAGGGTCTCCTTGACTCAGATTTTAACAGCAACAATGCATCTCTGCTTGCTGACCTAAAGACGCCTGGTGTGTGGAAACCAAAGAGAAGACTAGGCAATTCTCTCAAAGAGTGTTTTTGACACATCAGGTATTCTTGACACATGGGAACATTTAAATGCACAATTACACACTAGCAATCTGAAATGAATGGTCAAATGAATGGTCAAGTGGACCATACTAGTGGTGAAGAATGAACCAACAACATTTTACTTCCCCATCTCTGAATCATCTCTTAGGAATTTGTGATTCAAAACAAATCATTCATAGAGGACCTCAAGGGTCTGAAACATAGCTCTGCCTATGGTATTACAAGATATCTAAAGGATATCTTTATATTTACAAGAAAACAGTTTGATATCTTACTTTAAAGTAATCCCCAAAGGACCAGTTTCCCAGCATTTCAAAAAATGTGTGGTGATAAACGTCCCGGCCGACATCTTCTAAATCGTTGTGCTTTCCACCTGCACGCACACATTTCTGGCTGTTCACCACCCGTCTATAGCATGCCAGCTCACTCTGGGGATCTGCCGTGCCCAGAAAAATGGGCTTGAACTGGAAATTTAAAAAAGAACAAGCATCACATCATATATTGCTGCAGAGGAAAGACTGTAAAGCAGGTTCTAGGATCAAAGATAAGAAAACAGCGAGTTGCCTTAATTAGGGTTAGAGCAAAAAGTAGGGCTTTGGTTCAAGGCTGTCTCTACAGACAGAAACTATTGCCCTCCTTTGTTTTCATTAAAACAAAAGTGGCTTGGCTCCATGGATACTACTTTGCTTATGACCATTCAGACTAATTTAAGAGTAATTACATCAACTGTGTTTTTAGAACTGGCACAGGCTATACGAAGTTACCACAAAACAGTATATATAAAAGTTTCTATCCAAAACACTGAAGAGGCCTGAAGTGCTAAAGACATCTCAGAATGGATTTGGCCAAAGTATCTATAAGGAATTGCTCCCTGGCCTGACCCTCCCTTGCACAAAGTAGGGATTGTTACCAGAGCCATAGCAGGAGACATAACTCAGCCACAAGCCATGTGATTTCCATCCACTGGATGCCAGATACAATTCTTTACATCTTTATTTAAAATTATATCCAATAGCAACTATTTGGTTAAACCCAATAGCTGGGCTGGGAGAGAAGGGGTAAAAAACACTGGCTAATTAAAAACAAAAACAAATGGACCTGATAGCTTCTGCCCATTCATATACATGGGGAAGAGCACAGGCACAGATCAAAGGGGGAACACGGGTGCTGCCCCCCCACCCCAAGAAAAAACTTTTGCCAGTGGTGCAGGGTGCTTCCCAGGATGGAGTGCTTCCCAATCATGTCCAAGAGTCCTGGTTTTGGCATAAAGTAGCAGAACGAGAGGATTGGACTGCAGTCCTAAACAGGCTTTCATGAGAGTAAGACCCATTGAACACAATATGGCTTACTATTGAGTAAACATGGTTAGGATTGTGTTCTAGGTCTACTCAGCAGGTTATGTAGACCTGGGCTCCAAGTCGAAGCAGAAGCTTAGGCTCACCTTGCCAGCAAATCTTGGCCACAGAAGCCAGTAGATCTTGACAGAAAGAGGGAGGCCCAGACCAACCACCTGGTCACATGGAGGTCACTTCCATCAAGGATCCAGGTCTATCCTCCTGAAAGGTGGCTTCAGAAGGCAATAGGAATGGGAATCCAGGGCTACATGTGGGATCTCATATCCACCTGCCTGATTGACCTTGGCTATGGAGTTGACAGTGTTCATACCTCCCCCAAAATGCAAATGCCAGATCCACCCCTAAGGGCTCAGCATTACGTGCTCATCCAGACAGAATATACTGTATTTACTCCAATCCAATGCACATATTTTCCAGTAGAAATTAGTCTCCAAAATCAGAGTACACATTACATTCAATGGTACATTAGGATGAAGAATATACAATATTTTGATTATAAGTATAGGTCAGTATTTTGTCTAACAGTTTACTGTATTGTAATAAAAATGTAATCATCAGTAAACATTCTCAAGCCTTTTAAAACCAGGGTGCACATTAGATTTGATGATGCATTAAATTTAAGTAAATATTTTGGTTATAAGTAAAAATGCATAGGATTGTAAGTAAATATGCATAGGAAACAGTATCTAATGAAAGTGATACTGTTTATGTATGTGAAAGTGAAACAATATCTAATGAAAACAGCCAAGGTTCTGCCCCACTATTTTTATTCTCAAATAGTGAAAACAAATTTCACATGGTGAGGGAGACCAGTCTGACATACATATATTCATACATACATACATACATGTAACTTTGACTTTTCCTCACTTTTCCTTTGTAACATGACTTTTCCTCCAGAAATCTGTCCAACCCTTCCCTTAAAGGCATCCAGTCTAAATGCCATCAGTATATCCTGTGGCAAGGAGTTCCACAGATTAATTCCATGCTGTTTAAAGAAAACTGTCTCCAGCAGTTGGAATCTTTAAAGAAGGGCTGACCTTGAGATGTTTTAGAATTTAAATCTTAAAGTTATATTTTAAACTTAAAAGGCACACATGAGGTTTTGTACCAAGAATGCAAACATGCAGAGGAACCACCTATAAGACTTCTTTGACCCAATCACAGGCGGAACCATTGTGTGCGGTCCTTGTTTCCGGCCGTGCCCTTATAGAGGACGGACCTGGTTCATGCCCGCGTTGACGAAAAGGAGGCCAGGGTCTCCGCGCGGGCGTACGGAAGCCGAGGGAACCAACTGGTGTCGGTGCCGCTCCCGGAAGAACTGGAGGAAGGCCTTCCGCACGCTCTCCGCCGTGGGGGACGCGGTAGAGCTAGAGCGACATAGTCCGCAGCACCACACGGGGAACCACCGGAGAAGGCGCCCGACGGAGCGCTTCAGGGAGGCCGCCATCTTATCTGAGGGCGGAAGTGGGGCATTCCCGGCTTCAGGAGCAATAGGAAGGGGATGTTCCATCTCGCTGCGGCGAGAGGATGATGGGAAATGTAGTTCCCCGAGTGCACAGATTCCCCAAGCCTTACTTATAGAGTCTGGACAACCCTGGTCCAGATTTACTCAGGCTCAGGTGGTCCCCCTCACAGGGTTGTTATGAAGATAAAAATAGGGTAGAGGCAGAATACTGGCTCTTTTCATTTGATAATAATGACAGAGTAAAATCCCCATCCTATGCAGGTCTACTCAGAAGTAAGTCCCATTATGGTCAATGGGGCTTCCTCCCAGGAAAGGGTGGAGAGGATGGCAGCCTGAGAATCCAATCCTATGCAGGTCTACTCAGAAGTAAGTCCCATTATGGTCAATGGAGCTTACTCCCAGGAAAGGGTGGAGAGGATGGCAGCCTGAGAATCCAATCCTATGCATGTCTACTCAGAAGTAAGTCCCATTATGGTCAATGGGGCTTCCTCCCAGGTAAGGATGGCAGCCTGAAAGCATTCTCTTATGCATGTCTACTTTGTTGTTACTTTGTAGTAACAATACCTTCCATTGCTGCTGAGAAGGCTGTCCTTGTCAGAGAGTTATAGTCTGGATGTGGTGACTAATTAAATGCCTGTGATTGCAGAGATGACTGGCACAGTGGAGTGGATTTAACTATTTAGGACGCAATCCAGACTAACTACGGGGAGTTCTTGCTTTGGTGTAAGAACAATTTACTCTGGATTGCAATATGAATTTCACATAGGTTTTCACTAGGTGGTGCAGTAACTACAGGTGCACGTAATGTCTCTTATGTGCTCCCGTAGTTACTCTGGATTGTAGGGTTACACTGCAGAATAGTCAAGACAATCTGGGTCATGCACTTTAATCAATCCTTCAGTCTCATTTCAGCAGAGCTATACAATTTGCTTCTGCCCTCTTCAGCAGCTAAGCTCCCAACTGGTTCCAACAGTTCTCCAACTGTCACCAACTGTCAAATGACCACACCCACTGCCAAATAGAACTTTAACTGTCATTCTCCAAATGTCCACACCCAACTGTCAGTCAAACCCTGAGAGTTCTATTCAGCACTCAACTCCCCTGGAGCCAGTGGAGTTGATAAATTAACAACAGAGTCTAATAAATTAACAACAGGTTCTATGTCCCATTAGTAACCGGTTCTCAGAACCAGACGCTCATTCGCAAAGGGTTCCATAGAACCTGTGAGAACCTCCTGAAGCCCACCACTGCCTGTAAACCAATACTTAGATTCAGAAGCCTAACATTCCTGACTGCCTCATCACTGTAGGATTTCACTTTTTATTAGGCATATTTCTTATTGATGACCCCTAATGGTTACTTCTGGCCTCTTGATATTTGAGAACCATGTATTTTTTAATAAAACATCCATCCGAGAGAAAGCAATGTGTGACTTTCAGCACCTAATAGAAGTACCTCTGTGGCTGCAATCCTAAAGACACTTTCCTGGGAGTAAAACCCATTGAACACAATGGGGCTTACTTTTGAGTAGACATGGTTAGGATTGTGGTCTTTCTCTTCACTTATGCCCAGGCTACATACAGTATTTGGCTGCAGTCCTAGCCACACTTTCCTGCAAAGGTTTGGGCTCGTCAATAAAGCAAGTACTGTATTATAAAAACACCTAAAGTCCACAGTGTTTCCGTTTCATACAATAAAGCCGAATCTGATATTCCTGCTCTGTTTCTTTGTCACTACTATTTATTACTTCGATTAGAATATTATTTTAAATGAGAATTTCAAATCCATATGAGCAAAACTGTAACATCCATTTTTCAGGTACAATCTGCAAGACTTTCAGGTTCAATCAGTGCATGAGTTCGTGTCATATACAGTGGTGCCTCACATAAAGAGCTTAATTCGTTCTGGAGGCATGCTCTTTAAGTGAAACACTCTTTAAGTGAAGCAGATTTTTCCATAGGAAATAATGGAAACTCAGACGATTGGTTCCACAACCCCAAAAATATTCATGTAAAAATATGAACTGGATGTAAAAATGATGACAAAACACTGTAACTGAATTCAAAACATGCATTCAATGTGCATGATCCTATGAAGTCTACTTAGGCTGCAATCCTAAAGACACTTTCCTGGGAGTAAGCCCCATTGAACACAACATAATTATGAGCACAAGCCTAACCATGTCTACTCAAAAGTAAGCCCCATTTTGTTCAGTGGGCTTACTCTCAGGAAAGTGTCTTTAGGATTGCAGCCTAAATCTAATTTTATAAAATTTATAAAAATACATGAAGGCCAATGTGCTGCCTGCTCACAAGGAAAAAAGAGGTGAATGAATGAATACTTTTTCCCAGGACACAAGGCTAAAAAAAGAGGACGTGTCCTGGAAAAGGAGGACAGAAAATGAGACTTCAGAATTGACCTGCCCCAAGGACAGTGGAAGGTGTATCTGGCTTCGATTGCTCTTGTCTGCTGTATTAACTCAGTACCTTTTTTTGTGCCGCCATCTTTAGGAAGGGCAGGTTGAAGCTGGTGCTGCCCGGAGTTGGGCGGGGCGAGGCCAGTGTGTGAAAAATGAGCGATTGGTGCTGCCTGGAGCTGGCGGTGGCCGCGAAAGATGGCGGAGGGTGTGGGCAGCGGAGCCCCCGAAGGGGTCTCGTGTCTCGAGGGGGCTGCGGGGACCACTTGGTGCCTGAGGCGGGTGGGCCTCCCCGGGGACTGGCTGCGCCTGGAGGACGGCGAGGAGGTGAGGCTCAGGAGGGCCTTCCCAGCACCGGGCCGGGGGAAGAGAGGGGGACAACCTGGACTGCTCTGGGGGAGCCTCACCCTCGCCCTGCGCCTCCAGCACCTGCCCCCTCAAACACTGGGGAGGGCCTGGCCTCCCCCACACACTGCCCTCTACACTGACTGCCCCACATACTGTACCCTCACAATGGCCCCCACATAATGTCCCCAGATCCCTCTACTCTGCTCCCTCATTCTGTACCCCATACTGTCCCCCATATCCTCCTACACTGTCCCCCTATGCTCTAACCTCATACTGTCCCCCACACTGTACCCTCATGTCCCCATACACTGAATCCTCACAATGTCCCTTATACTGTCCCCCATACTGTACCCTCAGTGTCCCCAAATCCCCCTACACTGTCCTCCCTATATTGTCTCATACTATCCACGATTTCTCCTATACTGTCTCCTCATGCTGTCCCCATGTCCCACTATTCTGTCCCCCAAACTGTACCTTTATACTGTCCCCCATGTCTCCCTATACTATTCCACAAACTGTTCTCTCATAATGACCCCGATATCCCTCTTCACCATCCCCACATATTGTCCCCCTAAACTGTTCACTCATACGTTCCACTATACTGTCCCCTTACTGTACCCTCATAATGTCCCCCATACCATCCTACACTGTCCCACTATACTGCACCCCGTACTGTCCCACTATAGGAGCAGTCTTCAAACCCCAGTCCGGGAGCGCCCTCAGCAAGCCTCAGTGTGGTCCCCGGCAAGACCTCTCTATCCAGCCTTTGACAAGCCTTGTAATCCTCTCCAATACATAAATATGCTAATTTACGTACATATATTCCTATTTGAAATGTAAAATAGTTTTCTGGCCCCGACACAGTGTCAGAGAGATGATGTGGCCCTCTTGTGAAAACATTTGGAGGCCCATGCGCTATACTATACCCCATACTGTACCCTCATAATGTTCCCCTGTACAGTACCCTCATACTGTCCCCCAATCTGTATCCTTATAATGTCCCTCATGCTGTCCCCTGTGCTGTAACCTAATAGTGTTTGCCATATTGTACCCTCATAATGACACCTTATACTGTCGCTTGTACTGTACCTTCCTAATGTCCCCTGTACTGTACCCTCATTCTAGCCCCATGGTCCACTAAACTGTCTCCCATACTGTACCCTCATGTACCACTATATTGTCCCCCATACTTTCCCCTATATAGTATCCTCGTACTCTCCCCCATGTTCCACTATACTATCTCCCATACTATACCCTCACAATGTTTCCCTATACTGTACCCTCATTCTGTCCCCCGTGTCCCACTATACTGTACTCCTGTACTGACCCCATGCCACCTATACAGTCTCTTTATACTGTGCCCTTACACTGCCCTCCTGTACTGTCCCCATACTGTTCTCTTGTACTATCTCCCTTTACTATACTCTTATACCTAACCATTTGGAAAATTTTTGTACCCTTAACCATTGGGGGTGTTCGTATGCCTTCCTCCCCCCTAAGAGAGCTGGTACCTCTAACAATCCACAGTAGAGGGAATTTTGGCAGGCACAGATTTTTAAACTCTTTCTTCCATCTTAAGCTGCACCAGCCAAAATGTGCTCTTCTGTCCTATGGCACTTTGTCCCCTTTGCATCTGATCACTCTGGGGCTAAAAAAGGTTTTACCATGTATATCAAAACACCAAGAAAGTAAAACTTCTTTCTACTACTTCAGTGTTTCTCAAGGTTTTTTCTCCACCATGCTGTTGCGTCACAAAATGTGTCACATGTTATGGGTCCAGGGGTCCTGCAAGTATTATCAGACACTACCTCAAATACCTCAAATAACCTTTATCAGTGGTTGAGGAATACTGCATTCCAGACTTGACCAACACAATTCTGTGCTGGTTTTAGGTTAGTACAGTAATTCGTTTCTTTGAGGAAGATGTCATCCTATGATTCCTTGACAAAAATTCAATTCTGCTTTCGCCACAGTATTAAGAGCCACTTTGTGCTGTTATAAGTAATACATATCAATAGGGTTAGTCTGTATAGAATATCTATACTTCTACTACAGTTTTTGAAGGTAAACTTTACACAAGTAGGAGTTTTCATGAGACATCCATGTATGTTATCAAATATTGCTTCATTTCTGCCTTTATGTCAGCTTGATTTAGAAATGAACAGCACCATTTGAAGAATATTTATTGTGAAGCCTTACTGAGTTCTTTGAGAATCCAGAGGGCACACCAGAGTTAGGGCAGTGAGGAATGTCCAACTATTCTGAATCCAGAACAGAAAGTTATGCTGGATTCAGAGAGTCAGGAAGCCTGGGCTGGCCTAACTGCTCCAGAGCATGCTCAGTAGGCACCAAGTCAGTGACACCTAGGGAGGGCTTGCTCCTAAGGAGACCCCCCCTGCTCAGATCACACTGAACCAGGAACTGCTGTTGTGCCTGCCTTATAAGGATTCCCTGATGAGACTGCCAGTATAGTCTACAGAGAATACAAGGGGCTTCTTAGAGTGGCCTGCTGTATCCCCATATTATGGGGCTGCCGTAGTTGTGCCATATCCTGAAGTTGAGAGGAAGGGGTTGCAGCTATGCTGGCCAAGAACTCAGAGTTTTGGTCAACACTGCCATTCTTACTCTGCCTTATCATGGACCCTGATGGGTCTACTCACTGTTATACCTGCATCTGAGGTGGTATAACTCTGAGGGGGTGGAAGAGGGCATTTCTGTGTATACAAACTGCTCTGGCATAGGCAGTGCTAAACATGCCCTCAACATGCCTCTTTTGAACTGTCTAGGCTGCCCCAGCTAGGGCAGCCCAGGTCCACCTGTCTTGGGGCAGCCTATGTAGCCTTAGGCTGCCCCAAGCCTTTCCAGAATAACTAGGGTGGTCCATCTTGCAGTTGGGTTAGCCCAGTGATAGATAGGGTAATCCAAATGCACTTCTGGATTGTGCCCTATATGTTCTAATGTCGTTACAGTGACAGTGGTATTTATATCCATCCTAATTATATCTGTGCCAGCTCTTCATAGTTGACCTTTAGGGATGGTATCTTTAGCCAGGTTGGGCAGTGGCTGAGGGCCTATACACATTGGCCATCCTAGGCTAGCCAATCTCCTAAACTCTCATTACTAGCGGCAGTGGTGACATCAAAATAGCTATGGTAACACCCGTAGCTGAAATTGCTATGGGGTCCCAGTATCCATTTTCGCCCTAGGTCTCCAGATACCTGGTTCTGGTATTATTAATTTTTCATTATGGTTTCAGAAGGCATCTTAGAATTCTGCAACATTCATCTTTCATTGAATAGTGTGATGTGTAGGCAACCAGCCTGCACACCAGACTGAGACTATCTGAAAAGTTTGTCTTTAAGGGGATTAATTCCATTCAGGTTCAAGGCAACCATGAGGTTTTTAGATTCAGTTTTAGTTCTGGTTCAACAAAAATCTCCTTTTACCTATTTTTGTGATGGGATTCTGTTCAACTCTCTGATAAACAACATTTAAACAAAATAGATAATTTGTTGATAGGGAAGGCTAATAACAGTTCTTATTTTTGTTTTAGATAACTATAGGTCGAGGAGCAGGTGTTACTTACCAGTTAATATCAAAAGCTTGTCCATTGATGATCTCTCGGAATCACTGTGTTTTCAAGCAGAATGCTGACGGACAGTGGACAGTAATGGACAATAAGGTACAGAAGAATAACGGAACTCAGCAGAATTCTCAGATGATGAATGTAGAATGTACTTTGAAAATATGGTTTGGAAATCTGAAGATCTTAGAAATACCAACTGTATTCTCAGATTTCATTATCAGTAGGTTTTGAGGGCCCTCTAATCCCCTCTAATGGCTGGAATCCTCAGGAAGATTCTGAACCTCAGAAGACCTTAGAACTGGGGTGTCCAAACTTTGGCAGGAGGCCACATCATCATCTCTCTGACATTGTGTTTGGGGTGGGGGAGTAGCAGAAAAATGAAATCTCATTGAACACAACACTTCCAGGGGGTTCCCATAAAGTCATTATCAGAAAGGGATCCTGAGCTAAAATGTTCAAGAACCACTGATGTATATTGTACATAGTTTCCAGTTTATGTATACAATATACAATTATATATATGTGTATAGTTTATGTGTACTAAGGCTGCAATCCTAAAGATACTTTCCTGTGAGTAAGACCCATTGAACACAATGGAGCTTACTTTTGAGTAGACATGGTTAGGATTGTACTCATAGTGCTAGTTATGAAAATAGTACAATCTTATGCGTATTTGCTCAGAAGTAAGTCCCACTGAGTTCAGCAGGGCGTATTTCAAGGATAGTGTACAGTGGTGCCTCACATAAAGAGCTTAATTCATTCCGGAGGCATGCTCTTTAAATGAAGCACTCTTTAAGTGAAGTGGATTTTCCCATAGGAAATAATGGAAACTCAGACAATTGGTTCCACAACCCCCAAAATATTCATATAAAAATATGAACTGGATGTAAAAATGATGACAAAACACTGGAATTGAATTCAAAACATGCATTCAATGTGCATGATCCTATGAAGTCTACTTAGGCTGCAATCCTAAAGACACTTTCCTGGGAGTAAGCCCCATTTAACACAGTGGGGCTTACTTCTGGGTAGACATGGTTAAGAGGCTGCAATCAAAGACACTTTCCTGGGAGTAAGCCTCATTTAACACAATGGGGCTTACTTCTAAGTAGACATAGTCAGGAGACTGCAGTCCAGTACACTTTCCAGGGCGGCTTACCTGGGCTGCTGCTGGAAGTTCAAGGTGGTCGGTGCAGGCACTTGGGGGCAGTTAGGGGCAGCTGCCTCTGGCAGCTCCAGGCAACTGCCCCCAAGTTGGGGGCAGTTAGAGGCAGCAGCGCTGGCCGGCAGTCCTGTCAAAGAGCCTCCTTGCGGAGTGTCAAGTCTGCATAGCGCACGTGCCCATAGCGCGCTTGCTTGTTAAGTGAACCCGAACTTGTTATGTGAAGCAAGATTTCTTGGAGATTTTTGCTTGTTATTTGAAACACTTGTTAAGCGAGGTACCACTGTATATAGAATTGCAGTCTAAACCAACTTCAGCAACCTTTGTGTCTGGATGTGAGAACTGCCACCATAATATGAGGTTGTTTTCTTTAAATAAAGCACTGTTAATTATCAAGTGTGGAAATGTTGTTACTGGCTATGAATTGATGGCTACTGCTGTTTATGGCTGTTATCCATTTCATTCATACATCCTACACTGGCATTGATTAATGGCATCAAATGAACTTTGTCACTGAGCAGGGATATATACCTAGCCTGGTTCCAAACTTGTTTGGCAAACTGCTTTTCATATGTTGATTTTATATTGCTGAACAGGAAGGTATTTTGAGTTTTCACATAAACAAAAATCATTTTTATTAATAGAAATTAATTTTTTGTGGCTTGTGTGGTTGGTTTGCAAAAGAAGAGACCCACCAGATTTTCCAACATGCAAATTATTTCCTTAAACATCTTCTTTCTATAAATATATTTTTAAATGCTTCTTTGCTGAATCATAGTAGATTTAAATGAAGGAGGTGGTTGACCTTCATTTCTAAATATTTTTCAGAATATTCTAAACCCACAGCTGAAACAAATGGATTTCCCAGAATGGTGATATATTCCTAAATCATTTGCTTTGTTCATATGGGGACCCCTTGTGGTTCAAGGCACAGTGCCTGTTGATTTGAAGATCAGCAGGTCAGTGGTTTTGAGACTCAGGTGCTATATGAAGCAACATCCTGGCGACAGACGGGCCAGATTTCCCCATGTCACATCGATCATCTAAACGGACCTTGCCAGGAGCAGGAATAACACTAAGAAAATGATTGCCGTGTTCATGTAGATCTTATTCAAAATATGTTAACCATCTGTGATTGAAATTGGTCCTGTAGCTATGGACGTCTCATCCTAATTTTTTTATTTAGAAAATTTTGTGTTTAGATTTGTTGAGAGGTATTTATTACGAACATGCAATTTCTTAAGAAATCTATTTGTTAACCATAGTGTCAGTACCATGTGTATTCTTGTTCACAAGTGTAAAAGGAATACATATAAGGGAATTAAGAATTTCATTTTTTATTCTAGAACTTTTGACTACAATGACTATTATGAAGCTTTTTTCTTTTTTTTCTTTTAACTTATGGCCTTTAACCAGTAGCACTATATCTCTGCATTTTTAGTTCACCGGTCTTGTTTTGTACATAAGGCACATTTTAAAAAACCCCAGAGAATTTTGCTAGCAGTTAGACATCTTCAGGCAACTCAAACTGTTGGTGACTGTCTATTGGTTCATGATATAGTCCATAATGAAAGCACTTTGACAGTCAGCCAATCAGATGCAGAAATAAATTGTGGAGAGATGGATGGTGGTTTTACAAGTCTCCAGAAACAGACAGCAATCACATCGTGCTCGCTCTCACTCGGCCTGCTGTCCTGCGAGTACTTGTCCATTCCAGGAGGTAAGGTTATGCTGAACCCATGTTTGTGGAAACTGCTTAGACCATGGCGCCTAAGCTGATATATCTTTGGCTAATAATCATGTAACAGATGTTTTCTGTTACAGACTCTCTTTCCCTCCATAGGTTTTAGTAGGAAAAATGCATTGGGTGTATATCATTAATGTTGTAATGGTTACTAAGTAAGCTGGTAGACAGTCTTTGTGATATCAGCGCTTTTAATAGCTGCCAAAGCCACCTCCATGTGGGCAGACATTTATAAATGGTAAACTGTATAGTTTGGCGCTCTTTTGTGGGAAATTCCCACATGATAATTGTGCATTCTTTTGATGTTTCTTCATTAGAGAGAGTGTATTTCTATGTGATTTGTGTAGTTCAGTATTTCTAAATGTTATGGCAGTTGGATGAAGCCTCAATCACACGGAATTAGCTTTTGGCATGTATTGAGCTGTTACAGTTTATTTAAAGTAAGGCCTGGATGGCTTATTGTCTAAGTCTTGGGGAAAGTAGCTTCCTGTTTTAAAGCTATCATAGGCAACTGAGGGGTCCAGGAAGGATTAAGGGGGAAAGAATGTTGAAAAGGAACTTTCAACATAAAGTTACATTGAACATAAAGTTCAACATAAATGTTGTTATGTAACTTGCTATGCTAACACTGAACCTAGGTGAGTGGCAAATCAGGAGGTATTTCTTCCCTATGGTTACTGTGACATTTTGACTTTTGTGTTAAGGGCCTGTAGGTGGGAAGCTTGCCAGTGTTGCTTGAGCTGAAATAGATTATTATGTACTTCTTTTAGGGTTGCTTTGTATGCATTATAAGTAGTTTAACAGTTAACTGGTATTACCTTTGTATTCTTAGCTTTAGGCCATTTTGTTATAGCCGCTGGTTGCAGGAACTATTACCTTGAGATGATGATTGCAAACATCTGTATTAATGATATCTCATGGTTTGCTTTACTTCTCTTTCCATGGTGAACTTCTGCACTTCAGATATAGGAGGAGCAACTTTTGTATTAATTATTTTGTGGTATTTAGCAAATGTCATTCTTTTTCCAAATTTGACTGCAGTTCTGAGCATGATTGCGTGTGTTCAGTACAACTGACCTCCAGTGAATTCAGTGAGCCTACTATTACATTTATATTTTGTCAAACAGTGCTATATTTACTTCTTCTCGGTTTTTAAAGCACTTGTTTTTTCCCTCAAAAAAAGTGATAACCTTAGTTGATAAATTTAGTGATATCCTTAGTTGATAAATTTAGTTATGCGGATAAATTTCTTGCTTAGATATTTCTTATTGGGAGTGATTCTCTTTTTAAAGTAGAGAATGAACAATGATGTTCATTTCCCATCAGCCCTATTAAACCTGCTCATAGCAGTTGTCGTGGAAGTCTTGAAGTGATGAGCCAAGTGGATCTCTGTAATTCTGACTTTATTTTTAGTAGTGTCAGCCTTTTTTATTTGAAGGTGCATTATCTTTATTATTATCAACAAAACACATAGATTTTTTTTGTAGTTTTCTACTTAAAATTTAAATGAAAAATTCATTTTGTTTCTTTTCTAGAGCCTAAATGGTGTCTGGCTGAATTGTAGACGCATTGATCCATCAAAAGCCTATCCCTTAGAAGAAGGTGACTGTATCCAATTAGGAGTTCCTTTAAAGCACAAAGAAACAGCAGAGTATGAATATAAATTAATCAAGGAAGAATGGAAGAAAGTAAGTCCATTTTTAGCACTGAAAAACAACCAGCTAACTGAGCAAATAAAGGATACAAGAACTAAACGTAAATTTAATATGGAAGAAATGGATGCATCTGGAGCAGAAGGGCCTTCTAATTTCAGATCCAAAAGAGACAGAACATCTTCCGATAATGACTCCTTGGAGAAATTGGAGATAGGGAGGGCAGAGTTGTGCAAACAGCCAACAGAAAACATGGACATAGTGCTACTTTCTTCACATCCAAGTAAGAAGGAAAAGAAGAAAAATCATTGTAGTGTTGGGCAGTCCGAGCAGGAGTTATCTCTCCCTTCTAAGGACCAGCAAACTCCCAAACTGCAACAATCCTGGAATGGTTTGGCACAGATAATGAAAACTCTGGCAGATATGACAAGGCTAAAAACTGAGATGCAGGAGAAGCAGACAGCAGTCTTGATTGTGAAACAAAATAACAAGAAGTGTGCTCCAAAAGAAATCCAGATCTTGGAGCAGGAGTTACAAGATCTACAAAATCAGTTGTGCACTGAGCAGGAACACCAGAAGGAGAGAATGGAGCAGTTGGAGAAGACTTTCTGTGAAGAGCTGGAGGTATGTGCAACTTTGTTGAAAAACATAACACTAATCTAAAACTGTAACTGTTTGATAGTACAGTGGCCCTTGGTATCTGTGGAAACACACCTCTGATACAAAATTTCATGGATAATGAAATCCTCAGTGTGGCCCATGCCAGAAAGCCAGCAGTACCTTTTAGAGGCATCCTGGAGCCCTTCTGAGGCTGCTTCTTATTTCTGTTCTTGACTAACATGCTTTTATTTATTGTTAAGGGAGCAAAAGAGGACCAAGGAGAAGTGAAACTGAAGGAACAACTGTCCCAGGTTCTGATGCAGGTAACGTAATACTGTACAATGTTAGGCTGTGCCAGTGTTTTTACAATTGAAGGATACTCCGATGATGTTCTTCAGTCATAAATTGCAAGAAGCTTAATCATGTATCTAGTAGTTAGGCCAATGATTTTCAGTCAGTGTGCCGTGGAACACTGGTGTGCTGCAGATACTCCTCAAGTGTGCTGCGGAAATTTGGGGAGGGACATTTACTAATAGGAAAACTTGGAGATTTGAAGAGCATGGTGTGCATTGTCAATGATAAAAACAACTGATGGTGTGCCATGAGATGAAAAAGGTTGAAAATCACTTAATTAGGCAGCTGATAACTGTTTCAATTTCTTTGATGGGGCTTCGTTTCAAAGACAATTAACAAAGACAGAAGTATTCTGCTGTTCTTTCACTTTTATTGTCATGGCTTATATTTATAATGTACTGGTATAATCTGTCATTGTGGGAGTAAAATTTCAAGAATATTTATGGGCCCTGGGCACTGGTGGGTGCTACTGGGCATTTGTGGGCACCTGGCACTGGCACAGGGTGGTGGACACCAGTGGGCACTGAGAACTGCTTGGCATTGTCTGGTACTGAGCACTGGAGAGCACAAGGGGGCAGCAACAGGCTCTGGGCATCCCTACCGGGCAGTGGGCATCACCAGACACCACTGTGAAGTGGGCAGTAGGCTCCAGTGGAAGGCAGGCACAACTGGCAGTGGGCACCAGTGGGCACTGGGCATCTCTACCAAGCACCACACATCCTTACTGGGTTCCAGGCAACAGTGGGCAGCATCAAGCACCAGGCACCAACTGGCAGAGGGCACCTCCAGGCATGAGTGGCCAGTGGGCATCACCAGGCAATGGGCTCCTCTACTAGGCATTAGGGGCCACTGGTTACAACGGGGCATCAAGCATCCCTACCAGCACCAGGCAGCACCAGGCACAGTGCATTCTGCAGTTCTCTTAATGGCTCTTAGCCATTCTTTCAGACATAATGGTATTTTTTATACTTATTTTTGAGTAATGATAACTAATTTGAGGGCTAGAAAGAAGCTGATTCATTCTTAGGAATAAACCTGAGGTCATCTGTCTTGAGGAGAACTTCTCTTATTCAGAAGGGAAATGGAAAACTGCTCCTCCAACTTGCAGGTCTTTTTGAAAATGTTTTCAGCCATTTACGCTGCAATCCACACTTTCCTGGAAGTAAAACCCATTTTTGAGTAGACATGGTGAGGATTGTGCTCTTATTCTTCTGCCCCCATAAAATAAAAATAATAGTTTTCAACCTTGCCTTCGGTTCAGTGTCCGGCAATAGTTCAGAGCCTTGTAACAAGGGTGAGCAACACTCCTAGAGTTGGTCACAAGTAATGGCATTCTGTGGGGGGACTACCTTTACCTTCTACAGGTAATATGCATTTGTGGGATTAATCTATAGCAGACATAAGGTCTACAGCCAGTGTGGCCACCTGAAGAATTTATTTGCCACCCCATTATTATTGGACACCCAGCTTGATAATTGGCTCTCTCAAATCTTGAAAATATGAATGAGATTGGCAGATTTTTTCTTCTATCATTTCCAGCTAATAATATTTTTTGTGGGAACAAAGTTCTTATTTCTGGTCATCATCTACTTCCAGACTCCCTCAGTGGGCACTATGAATGCTAACTTCAACCCTCTTTATGAAAAGGGTTTGACATAAGGGAGTTGACAAATTTGAGAAGTATAAAATCTCACATGGCATGACTGCACTAATTGGTTTGTTCATGAGAATTTCTGTTTCACTTCTGATTTCTCAGCATCGTGTTCTGATGGAAGAACTGAGCAGAAGCAAGAAAGATTTTGAAGAAATAATAAAAGCCAAGGATAGGGAGTTGAAAGAGACCAAGGTATTGAACAGAAGATTCATCATAGTGGAGAATATTGGTGATTCAGACCTTGCTAGAAAGCTGTCTACTTCCTTGAAGAGGCTGCTGTTTAGCATCACAAGGGAACCTTGTGATTCCTGTTCAGAGACAGAGGGCATGCTATCTCCTCATTTTTACATCTGAGCTGGAGGAAGACACCAATACTGGACTGAATGAACCTATGGGAGCATGTAGATTTCTGCTGCTTAGTTAAAACCCATTTTCCACTTCTTAGAAAACATGTTTCCCGAGTCACAACTTTTTTCGTTTCTTGAAAATCAAACTAGTTGACACTTGTTGGCCTTGTGCTTTTATAGGAGGAGAAGGAGAAAGCAAAGGCACAAAAGGAGGAGGCTTTGAACCAAGTGAACGACGTACTGGAAAATGAGCTGCAATGTACAATCTGCTCTGAATACTTTATTGAGGTAAACAACCAAAATAGTTTGATACAGAAGGGAAAAGATCTAAGAATCGTTATGTGTATTTTAGTGTTTTTTGTGAAATGAACAAGTTTTAAATTTGTTCAATTTCATTTTATTCATGAATTATGAATTTCTATAACCATAGAAAGTGGATTCCCTTTAACCATTTAAAGAACATATTCCTTACTTATTGGACTGAAAAACGTTTGTTTTAGTAGTATGAATAACAAATGTATATCTACTTAAGAATTTTAATCTGAAACAGTCAAACAAGACACCTTGGGATTGCTGTCTGTGAATTGCTGCACAGAGCCAGAATGGTGGTGTGGTTTGGGAGTTACCTCTTTGCAGTGAATCTTCCTGGGTGGACTAGGAGCTCTCAACCTTACCAATCTCACATAGTTGTGAGGAGAAAAGGAGGAAACAATGTATAACACACTGAGCTCCTTGAAGGGGGGGAGTATAAAACTATGAACAACAATAATAAATAAAATAGAGCTACAGTAAAAAAGAGGGGGATTTGAAGATAAAGGAGATTGCCTGCCATTTCTTCAGTTCAGTGATGGATAGGTCTGCTGGACCTTTGAGGGAATGCCACCATGCTGAGATAAAATTGGTACTGCCCTAGATGTCGGGAGAAGCAGTTAAATCTTTTGGGAAGAGAGGAGGTCGGTTTGCATCCATGCAGTTAAGTGTGTGTATAAGAGAGATTGATTTGTATAATTGCATATCTTGTGAAAATGTTTTGTTTAGCCATAACTGGCCCTCCTCACTCCAGAAATGTGTTTCTAGTTGCTTCTGCTGGTGTTCTTTTGCATTTTATTAGTTTGCAAGTCCTTAATCTCTTAGTAGTTGCTTATTAGTTTATAGTTTGGAACAGGGAGTCATTAGCTATTAATTTTCTCTGTAAACCGCTTTGGGAATTTTTTGTTGAAAAGTGGTATTTAGTATTGATTGATTTAGAAAATGAAGAATAGCATCAGTTTGAATTAAGACTCTGCATGAGTTAGAGCTCAGTTCTTGTTTTCACTGCTCGCCTGTACAACCTTTCCCTTTTTTCCTTACTCATTCTCCTCTTTCCCTTTCTCATTAATCTTCTGATTCACTTTTCCTTCCCAGTGCCTACCAGTTATTTCTTTATTTCATTTAATCCTTTTTCAGTATTTTCCTTTTTTCCCCTCCCTGGCAATAATCATACCAAATTAAATTCAGATTTGTGTCCTGAATTCTGCTGTCTTTGGTAGAATTTTCCAAAACAAGGAATAGATTTACAAATGTGGAAGTAGACCAGACCGCTGATCTGCAAAAGATTGCCCACATGAACAAGGAAAAAGAAAATCATCAAGCCCCTCCTACCCCTTTTCTGTGTTTTTTTCCCTTTAGTGAATAAAAAGGAGACCTCATTGTTTCAAATTTTGGTTGATCTAAGCATTCTTCTGTCTCTTTTCTCACCAGAAAGAAAGAGAGAGAGAGAGAGAGTGCATGAGTCCACCCGCTTCTTCAGAATGCAATTCTGTTCTTCTTCCTCCTTTCTTTAAAATATAGGGAGAGAGAAATAGCCTTCTGAATAGAGTTTGGGGTTAATTTTGTTCAGTAAGAAAATTCTGTGCAAAATTAGAAAAATTTATCATACTGCATTTCAGTAAACTTTAAAAAACACCATATCAACCGTTCAATTGAGTAGTGTCTATTCTAACAATTCTCACACATAAATGAATATACCATCTCTCTGATATTAACCCATCAGTCTTGGTTTTATAGGCTGTCACTTTAAACTGTGCACACAGTTTCTGCTCATATTGCATCGATGAATGGATGAAGCGCAAATTGGAGTGTCCAATCTGTAGAGGAAAAATATCATCTAAAACACGGTCACTGGTTCTGGACAACTGTATTGCTAGGCTGGTGGAAAATTTGGATGATGAGACAAAGCATCGTCGCCTGTCCCTCATCAAAGAACGAAAAGGTGAGAGGTGGGTCCTGTATCTTTCTTAGTAACGAAGTGGAAATGTGTGAATGGCAAACTGATGCTTGATTATGCCTGTTATTTCCAATTTAATTCCAGAAAATATTCTTGGGGTCAGCTTTTTAAGGCCAGCTGCAGAACAAGTTTATTGTGCTATAAACTATCTTCATCAAGACTTCAGAAAATCATGCAAGCTCTTATGAGATGGGGTTGCCAGCTACTTCAGTGTTTCCTTAATTTGAAGTGGTTCTATCATTATTAATCATTTAAACATTTAAATATCTCTAAGTAAAAAAAATTGCAAATGGTTTACATTGAGATGATTATGACAATATATAATGTAGGTAAGTCTCTAGTTTGTACTTGTATTTAGGAGCAGAATTTGCAGGAAATTGCACATCCAGTTTTTGCATCTGATTCCTTCTGCAGCTTTGAACACTAAATTTGTTGAGCAAGAGTACTTCATATGCAAAATGGAGTACGAATCAGTATATGCAAGACTGTGAGAAGTATTTGATTGATCCTGTGAGGTTGCACAGCTTTGTTATATCATCCCTTGAGGCGCACATGTGTGGGGGAGCTAAGCAGACTGATTCACTGACTTGTGTCAGAATAAGATTGGTGCTGTTTTTGAATGGTAGCCTCCAGACTTCACAGTGCATTGCTGCCTAGTGCCCAATAGTTTTTCTGAGACATTATTGCAGACCTGCTTTTCTGAGGTGGTATTGTTGATAAGTCTCGTATATACTTGAGTATAAGCCAACCCGAGTATAAGCTGAAGTACCTAATTTTACCACAAAAAAACTGAGAAAACTTATTGACTCGAGTATAAGCCTAAGGTGGGAAATGCAGCAGCTACTGCTGTTTTAATGAGGAGAAAACAGCCAATGTGGTGAGCCATCAAGCTCCTTCATGCAGGGAGGAGAGTGATCAGTTTGCTGGTTTTTTTGTGTTTTTAAAGAAGGAAGCAAAGCAGTCTTTCCTGCTTTTTAAAAAAAGCTCACCTAAACTGAGCTGCTTGTACAGAAATCCACTTCTTTGCCCATCTTATGAGAAGTATAAGCTGACCCGAATATAAGTCGACCTGAGTATAAGCCGAGGGGGGCTTTTTCAGCATAAAAAATGTGCTGAAAAATTTGGCTTATACTCGAGTATATAAGTATCTTGTTTTAGAGGGAATTTGGGATGGTCATAATTTGTTATGATGTAAGGAGTCTATATTGATTACATACTGGCTACCAATGGTTAAACTTAAACTTAGTGAGTGGAAAGATCTATACTGTTTTCCTTCAGGATGCTGCTAAAATAGGAACTGTTTAGAAAAAAGGAATGTGCGAATAGTATGGATAGCTAACTGGACGGAAAGGCTGACAAAATGATGACTGAAGAAAGAGAAATTAGGGTGAATTTGAAGAACTGAGTTGAAGAACTGAGTGCCTTACTGAAGTCCAAACCCAACTCTTTGGTTTAAAACGGTTAGAGCTGGTCCAGCGGAGACTGAAATATAATGGATTTAGTGTGTCATGTTTTCAGTGTGAAATTGGCTTCTCTAAAAAGGCTGAAACAGTTTAAGAAAGAAACAAATTGTTGTACTAAAGCGGTCCTAAATCTGTGAGGATAATTGTACAATACCCAGTAGTAAAAAATATTCAGTATTCAGCCATTTCTAGATATTAACCAACTCTGGGTAAATCAGGACAGATTCCAGAACAGGGTGTTCTGTTTATTTAACTTACAATTTTCTAAGACTAGGCCAAATTGCAGGAAAAGATGAATGACTACCTTTTGTATAAATAATACACACTGTAGGTAGATTTTGACTTCTGTATGGTTCAAAAAAGTGACTTACAGTCTTGTGAATTGATTTTAAACCTAAAGCCTTTAACTAGGTAGAGGACAGACCAACTGAGACACTCTCATTCTGAGTCATGTTATGCAGCGGAATCCAAGCTGTTGGCTTATCATTTGAGTATAGCCTGGTATGCTTTTGTTCCACATGTCCTTCTTAACTTGGTTACACTTGTTCCACATGTGCTTCTTACCACATGTGCTTCTTACGCAGAATTGATGAAATTTTAAAAATGATCTCGCTTCCTGTTTGATGTCATGTCCAACCATCCTATCGCTTCTGGGGCTGGTCCCAGTCATTCTCAGAAGGGGGTCCCAGGCTAAAATTCTCAAGAACCATTGGATTAAAGGATCAGCTATGTTTTAGTAGCCAAACTAATATATTTGTATTGCCTGCTAATTGTTCTATGCATATTTTTAATTGCAGGGAAGCATGTTGTTCTAGAGAATCCAGCATCGGACAGTGAGAGCAGTAACTTTTCCTCTTCTTCAGACAGTGAGAGCACTAGTCTCAGCTCACAGGTAGACAGCGAGACCAGTAGCCTTGTATCCATGCACTCCATCATGTCAATAAGCAGCATGGAAAGTGATGACTCTGAGGGTGACTCCGATAGCAATGATATTGAATGATCTGCTCTGCTACCTTCCAGCTGCTTGGAGTCTGCTTGGGGTGCTTCCTGTGAGGAAAAGATTTGAACGTTTTGAACAATGAAGAGACTGGAATTTAAACTGTACATTAAAAGGGCTTGGCAAGGTCCTTTTTTCTTAAACGGATGTATGATATCATCTTTGGAGCAAATTATTCCAAACTGCATGATTCAAAATCTATATTTCATATTTGAACCACAGTGACTCAGCTTCTGTTTGTTCAGTGAGAGTTCAAAGACATAATGCTTGAAGACACCATTTCCATATAAAAGGCTGAATAATACCAACTTGTCAGCTAAATAACAATGTTTTTGACATCCAAGGATTCATCAAACATACTAGGAGAGTTGGGGTCAATGGCAGCTTTTACTGTACAAGTGGTTGATTCTTTAGACACAAGCAAGGATTAAAGTTTTTTCTTTATATACTCCTGTCAGTGTAGCCATAGCTAGACAGAGTTAAAAGTATGAGGAAGTGAGCCGAGGCAAGATGAACAATGAGGCCTTGGTCACTGCTGTGTTTCTGGCAGAGTCGTGCCAAGTTCCTTCCTCTCTTTCCGTTACATTTAGTTTGACAATCCATTTACTGATGTTATGATGTGAATTTGCTTTTCCACCCATCTGCTGCAAGTGGAAGCACAAAAGTACAAATCCTAATGATTTCATGCCATGGAGTGAGTCAAACCAGAAGTTAGGCAGAGGGTAACCTCATTTTCTTAGTGAAGTATAGTTGTACATCCTGAAGCCTCATAAGCTTGCCTTGGTGACAGTGAACAGTTTGTATGGGACTGATTATGCTGTGTTCCCATAATGACGTTGAGTCTATGGTTGCTCAGTCATGGTTGTCTTTAAAAAAATTGGAAATAGTTGTTGTCCAGTTTAAGTTTGTCCTTCTCTAAGTCACAAAGAATTTTGTACCTTGATTTTCATAAAATAATCTTAATCAGTTTCCCACATGATCTGTTTCCAGACAAAAGTAGTCAGAATTGTAGCAGTGCTGTGTAAGAGCAGACAAAACTATTGTGTAGCTGAATAAAGAAGCAGCATTTTGAACAAGCTGTAAGTAGTGACAGGCAGGTGCTAATATATGTTTATAACAACCCAGGTACCATTATGAAGGGGAGGCCTTGGCGTCAAACAAAGCAAGAGACTCAAAGGCAGTCTTGCCTATTGTTTACTTGGTATAATTTGATTTGTTGATGATTATCTTTATTGACTGAAAAGGCTCATGTTGTGCAAAAAGTTCATGATTTTTCATAAGCTAATGTCTGTTTTTTTGTATTTCTCAGGAAACAAATGTGTAGATAGTCCTTCTAGCTTTTCTGTACAGCCAGTTGTCTGGAAGAAAAAGAAAGTTTTTCCTTTTGCTTTCATGCTAAAGTTGAACTCCAAACTCAACCTTTGAATGACTGGTTGAATTACTACCTAACATTCTCCCTCCAGAGTAGTTGTAAGCCACTTTGGTAGTTTACTATAGTCAATAAATTATTGCAGTTGTTTTCATAAATTTCAGAATTATGTTCCATTTTCTTTTGATGTTGGTGGTGATGCTAGGTGCCTGGAATTGATAAAGATGCAAAGACATTGCATTTTAGCTTTTGGAATGTACAAAAATTACATACCCTATCAGCACTACATTTCCTATAATCTCTACCTGAACTGAGGCACCTGTCACATGGGACAAGCTTTTGTCTCCCCTTGTCTTCCTTCCTTGCCTCCTGGGAGCTTAGCCAGCTTTCATTTGTGTAAACAGAAGGTATAATTCTTCTCCAGTATATCACACGAGTTCACACAGTGGCAATTTCTTTGAAGATGGGATACTGAAGCTTGTCTCAGAATACAGTTGTCTCAGTTCAGGTGGAAGTTACAAGGGGCTAGGAATATGGTATGTAATTTATGTGCATTATAAAACTGTATTTGTTCATTCTTGTTTTTTAAAAAATCCAAATAGAGGTTTGGCTTTCCAAGTGGCTGTTACAATGGCATTATAATATTGGCTGTTATATTTTCAGTCCCCTTAAAATTGATTCCCTAGCATGGAATTGGCCTTCTCCACTGCTCTTGCATGCTGGGTCAGCACTTTTATCGAGCTGTCCACCAGCACCCCATTGGGGGCTCCACAAATATACCACCTTTTACTTTGCATCTGAGAGACTGGGGAATACTGAGCAAGTAAACTTGAATGTTTTTGTAGCAGGATCCAGTGCTTTCAGAGTGGTTTATCAGTTCTGATTTGATATGTGATGGGGGTAATTTCTGTACTTAAACATGGGCATTGTATATCACATTCAGTACACAAGCTTGCAGCTTAAATCATTGGAGGCATTCTTTGGTAGTGTTTGCTCACTGCTCCACAAGCAAAAGAAACAGATAAAGCTTTGTAAATTCGGGCTGTAGGCCAAAAAGGAACTGAGGCATCTTAAAGTCACTTAAGGCCTATATTCTGAAGTGAAATTAAGCCCCTTACTCCGGAGCAATTAAGATGACTTTCCATAACACTAGAGGGTGACGTAACTGCGTGGACCCGTAACTGCTATGCAGTTTGCCCCATAAGGAACTGAGGCATCTAAAAGTCACCATGTATATCCAACTCAATTCATGACTGAGTTTTTCTAGGTTAAGCTACTGTCCTCCAAATCCTACTGATTTTCTTTTTCCGCAGAATTGGTATCTGCTGGGGTTTGCAGGAACTTTACTCCTATGGTTACCAAGAACTGACTGTATTGTACATATATTTCCTGTCTCTTTTGGGATGATTTGCAGCTGGGATCCAATAAGTTCTACTCTCCCAAGCGAGGAGTCAAAAATTCTTCTTTGATAGCCCCAAGTTTCTTATTAAATGCAGTGTGATGCACTTTGGAACTTGATAACTTTGTGGTCTTCAAAATTGGCAACAGCGTGGACATCTTCCTCTATGGTCTCCAGATGATTTGGAATGAGAAGTTTCACATAGTGATAGCAATGTGAAAATTGTACAGTAGATAATATGTTGGGATATGTAATGGCATTCCTGTCTTTCAGCTTCTTTTACATGGGAAACAGCCACTGAACAAAAGAAATAGTCATTAAGATGACTTTGGTTTCCTCCAAATTCAAGGAATGGCAAATGGCACTGATTTCCTTGCATGATGGAGCCAACCTTCAGGAGCTGACCTACAACTCAACTTTAGGAGTTGACCTAAGATCATCTTAGCATTATTCCTGCCTAGGCAGGGTCCTGTTTGGCTAGAGATCGCCATTGACACAACTGATGTATACATCAACCATTGTGTTACTCCATTCACAATGAAAGACTGAGGCTGCAGTTCTAATCCCGTAAGGCACTTCTGTGCTACTCCTGGGGGGATAGGCCAGTGCAGACATGCTCTAGCCTCTCCACACCACCTTGGGAACATCATAAAGAATTCTGCTTGAGACTTACCTGTGTGGATATCCTCTTCTTTTGGGGCGGTGTGGATCCTCTAAGATGGCAGAGAGGAGGTGTAGTGAATCTGAAATAGAAGTATCCCTTGCCGGGGACAGTGAGGGGCGTGACAGGGTGTCACAAAAGTGCCATAAGGAACTTCTGCCCCACCCCTTGCAGGGTTAGGCCAGTGCACTGGCATCTGCCAACTTTCCAACACCACCATGTGAAGATATGCCAGATGAGCTGGGCCAGCGTAAATTTCTTAGAGCACAATCATGTCTACTCAAAAGTAAGCCCCACTGTGCTCAATGGGTCTTACTCTCAGGAAAGTGTCTTTAGGATTGTACCCTCATGGTGCAATCCTCTATGCAGGTCTACTCAGAAGTAAGCCCATTAGAGGCAATGGGGCTTTCTCCCAGGAAAGTGTGGAGAGGGTGGCAGCCTCAGAGGCAATGGGACTTCCTCCCAGGAAAGTCAGGCAGCCTCAGAGCCCCATTCTTTGCAGGTCTACTCAGAAGTAAGCCCATTAGAGGCAATGGGACTTCCTCCCAGGAAAGTCAGGAGAGGGTGGCAGCCTCAGCCCCATCCTATGCAGGTCTACTCAGAAGTAGGTCCATTAGAGGCAATGGGCTTCCTCCGGGGAAAGTGTCCATGAGAGCAGCGCTTCCCTCCCAGCCCAGCAGCCCTTGTCAGTGACGTCAGCGGAAGGAGAGGCCCGTCCTTACTGTGGGCAAGAAGGCGGAGGGCATGCCGGGAAGGGCAGCATCCGGGACCTCCGCAGTTTCTGGGATGAGGGCAGGAGTGCTGGAAGCGCCAGAGGGGCTCCCGCCTTAGCGACGTGAGTGGTGCAGTTGCCTCCCGTCCTCCCTCCTCCCCTCACTGGCTGGCTGTTGCATGGAGGACAAGTCCTGGCTGGGGCTGCCCCTCACCTGCCCTGCCAGTGGAGCCGCCTCCTGAGCCCCTCACCCCTTCCTGGACAGCAGCCCCCCATGGTAGCCCCCCTATGTTGATACCCTCTGAGTCCAGTCTTGGGCAGGTCTACTCAGAAGTAAGTCCCAGTGCAGCCTGTGGAGTTTACTCCTGGGTAAGTGTGGGGCTGTGCCAGCCCTCTCAGAATCCACTGCTAGGCAGGTCTATTCAGTAGTAAGACCTAGTGTAGCCAATGGGGCTTACTCCTGGGTAACTGCAAGTGTTTAGCTCTCCCAGAGCCCAGGTCTACTCAGTAGTAACCCCTAGTGTAGCCAATGGGGCTTACTCCTGGGTAACTGCAAGTGTTTAGCTCTCGCAGAGCCCAGGTCTACTCAGTAGTAACCCCTAGTGTAGCTAATGGGGCTTACTCCTGGGTAAGTGCGGTGCTGTGCAAGTTGGTAGCCCTCTCAGAGCCCACTGCTAGACAGGTATACTCAGTAGTAACCCCTAGTGTAGCTAATGGGGCTTACTCCTGGGTAACTGCAAGTTTTTAGCTCTCTGAGCCCTGGTCTACTCAGTAGTAAGCCCTAGTGTACCCAATGGGGCTTACTCCTGGGTAAGTGTGGTGCTGTGCTAGTTGGTAGCCCACTCAGAGCCCACTGCTAGGCAGGTCTACTAAGTAGTAAGCCCTCTCAGAGCCCAGGTATCTACTCAAGAGTATGTCGTACTGTAGCCAGTGGCGCTTATTCCTAGGTAAATGTGGGGCTGTGCCAGTTGATAGCATTCTCAGAGCCCACTGCTAGGTAGGTCTACTCAGGAGTAAGTCCTAATGTATCCAGTGAGGCTTACTCCTGGGTAAATGTGAGTAGAGCTGCATCCTCTGTGTTCTGCCAGTACAGAGAAGCTTGTAATGGAAGCCCTTGGCACCCCTGCAGGCTTAACTTTCATTTCTCCCTTTCCTTGGCTTTACTCCTGCAAGCAAATGGACACCATGTGGGTTTCACTTTCCTTAGTAACCCTGCACCACTTTGCAGTTCCTGTTGATCTTTGACAGTGTGACAATCTACTTAGTAGTCAGTTCCATTGTATTCAGTGAGGCTTACTTCTAGGAAAGTGTGTATAGGATTGCAGTCTGTGAGTACTTGCAGAAAAAAAACTGCAGCTTGTTTGAAGGAGTGTGTATATGAGAGAGACAGACAGACACAGAATTTCTTACAAAGGATTGGTAAATTTAGCGGAACAAATTCTAATTTTAAAAATTAGAAACAGGGATGAGCGCTCCCTAGAGTTGGTCACTACTCGTAGTGTAACTTGTGGGGGACAGCTTTACCCTTATACTAATTTTAGAATCAAGAATTCACTTATGCTGGCTATTTTAGCCATATGTTTCCATACGCACCTGTACACATCTTATTCCAAAAATGCTGCTTTTTGGTACCTGTATTAGTACCTGTATTATATAAAGGCTGTATCCTAAAATTTGTGACCTCCAACTCTTGAATGTTTTGACCAACATTTCATAATGACATTTTTCCGCACAGAACAAAAATGCTCACAAAACAGCAACAGTTGTACATTTGGAGTTCCCAAAGTTGTTTTACTGTTCTGTTTTAATCATCTTTGCCAAACAAAGTTCATTGTGCTTTAGGCTGAAATCCTATACACCCCCCCCCAACACTGTGGGACTTACTTCTGAGTAGACATACATAGACAGGTGTTAATCCTATCTAATATTCTAGTGCTGATGCAATGGGGTCAGTGGGATGAGGACCTTCTGTCATGGGGAAATTGAGACCTCAAGATAGGGAAATGTTTGTACCTTTACCTGCATTGTTGTTGCATCAGTGTGGGGAAGTTGGATAGGTTTGGGCCCTTAGTGTCATGTAACCAAATTTAGGATTGCAGGCTAAAGTGGAAACAGCGTTAGTTTGAAATGAGCAGGATGTTCTTCAAAATGAATGCGTCCATGACTTGTGGAACTAAACCCTGCTGGCTCAGACCAAAGGTCCATCTAGTTGAGCTTCCTGTATCTCACAGTGGGCCTCCAGATGCCTCAGGCTGCACATAAGACAACAAGAAACCTGAATTCTGCTGTCATCCACTGCATCTGGCATTCTGAGGTTGCCTACATCTAACAGAGGTTGCACATACCCATCAAGACTTGTAAAATATTTCCTTTAAAAAAAATCCCCTTCAGATTTTGACATCAGAATGAGGGCCCCGTTCAGATGTGGTCTCTTTCTCTCTCTCAATGGGAAATTGCTTGGCTTCCTTATTTCTTTCAGTTTTTAATCTATTTGTTTAGATTACATATAGATGTAATTGTTAAACCTTGTTATACACGGATTTGACTTGGTACAAATGTCCAGTGCAAACGAGAAGGAACATGCTGATCACTGGAAAGGGGAAAAAATGCATCCCTTGAAAATGACATTTTCAAAAAAACTGCTTTTCTTCCTGTTGTCGAGGCAGTCATGCAAGCCAGGCTTTCATGCTTTGCATGCAGCATATGCAGCGCCAAACGTGATACCATAGTCTTTCAAGACTGACGGAGGCCTGCATGCAAACAGTCATTCCATTCTTCAACTGAACCACACAAAGGCAGGATATCCTTTGCATTTCTAATTGCTGATTGCCTCTCTACTGATTGCCTCTCTATTATAGGCTGTTTTAGAGTCTCTCTGCAATAATCCAATCGTATTGGCTCTGCCTTTCCATTGGACTAATTCAGTGGCGTGGAGAGGGGGGATTTGCTGCTTGGGTAACAGCCTATCCTCCATAACAATCCAACCCAGGCTTTTGTGCTTCGCATGCAGCATATGCAGCGCAGAGCACGATACCATAGTCTTTCAAGACTGACGGAGGCCTGCTGCTGCAACAATAAGAAAAGCTGTTCTGAAACAATTTTAAACTACTTTTATACATTTTTTTGTATCAGTGGAGAGTCCTAGAATCAAACCCCTGTAGCAACTGAGGTACAACCTTATTCCATTAGGAACAATGGAGGAGCAAGAAACCTGGAAGTGAGTCTTTAAGTCTGTGATCCTACACACATTTCTTTGGAGCAAGGCCCCTTTGACATAATAGGGCTTATTTTGAAGTAGACCTGCTTAGTATTGGGCTCTGAGTCTATTTTTCACTAACTTTTAATTCATGGATTTTTTAAAATACAAATTAAATTTAATAAAGATTAAATTAAATACAAAAATTAATACACATTTTTAAATAAAAATAATTTTTAAAAATCTATTCTAGAACAGAATCCTAGTAGATTTCTTTGAAATCAACAGTGGTCATGTAGAGATCTAAAAAACTTGGTTAGTCCATTACTTAGATGCATTCTGTGGGAGAGTTAGAAACTTTTTATGTTTGATTTCCGTTCTGTAGGAAAAATGAAGCGAAGATCAGAGGCTGAATACATTAGCGCCCAGAAGAGGCAGAAGAAAAGGATAGAAGAGTTGGGTCTGACCCTCAGCTCCACATCTGATGACGAAACTCAACTTAGTAATCATGCAGCTCAAGGTAAGGGTGATAGAAATGCCACATCTTATTAGAGAAACTTTTTGTGGGGTCTCATTGTGATGATTTCCTTTTGTTCTTTGTACTTTGCATTAAGCTGCAGTGTTTGGTCTGCTCTCACTGATGTGTTTAACTATGCCATCTGTTCCCATCTGCCCTGAAGTGGTATAATTCACATAGAAACATTCTTGAGAATTAGACTTGAATCTGCACATGTGGAATCCACCATCTTTTTAAAATAATGTTTGGCATTATAAACATTCAAATCTCCTCCTGCAAAAATGTTTGTCCACCTGTGATTTATTTTATACTATCAAACAAATGAATTTCTCTTATGTTTGGTGCAGTTTCTCAGTAGTCTTGTCCATTTTAATAGATCAGGGCAAACTTTTTGGCAGGAGGGCAACATCATCTCTCAGACACTATGTTGGAAACTGGAAAAAAGAATTAATTTACATTTCAAATTCACATATATATGGACGTATTAGAGATAGAACTGACACAAGCGCTTCAGAAAACTCTGGCCTGCAGAACATCCACAGGCTGGATGGTGGGGCCTTGGCATGGAGGAACACTGCAGGCCATCTCTGGCTCTGCCGATTCGCGCACCCCTGTTTTAGATAATTTAGATATGTGTTTCTAACTACTGTATATTTTAAGCACTTCCTAGGTATTTTCAAGCCCTAAAAATATATAGTTATTAGTCAATCTTGTCAATAGGTCCATACTGGGCCACCTGTCCTACCATCTGAGAACAGATCTTGCAGAACAGATCTTGCAAAACAGATCTTGTAGATACCAAGGTCTGTGAGTAGATTCTGTAGAGGACCTCTGGAGGTGACCTGAAGTGCCTTCTGACAGCATCTGAAGGTGTTCTGAGATGTGAGGAGGTCACACATGGCCTTCTGAGACACCTTTCTGGGTGCATCTGAAGACCTTGTGTGGGCCACCAAGATGCAAACTCTGAACTCATGGAGTGTCAAATCTGTGGATTAGGAGATTAATTTAATGTATTAATTTTCAAAATAAAGTAGGTTTTATTCTCTTTTTATATTTACAGTACTTAAGTTTATTCTTTTCTAGGCTTAACTTGATTTCTTTTTCATGTTGTAAAATCTTTGATTGTAATAACATCTAGTTTGTCCATTATTTTTTCAAAATAAATATGATAAAAAGGAAGCATTGAATGAATTAATCTCTATAAGCTGCCAAAGTAGCCTTTTAAACAAAATACTGTGCGAACAATTTGAGTCAATTCCAGTTGTCCATTGAGTTTGACTCTGAGGATGTGAATAACAGGTGATGTGATTTTGATTATTAATAGACGTTGTTTCTTCTGTTACATTTTCAGAGTCTTCCACCACGAGCAGTAGCGAGTCTGATGGTGAGAGCAGTGAAAGGCGACCTGTCATGGGTTCCTTCAGTAACAAGTTCACTGCAGAATCTCTTGTGGAAGGCACTTCCTCCCGCTACTCCATGTATAACAGTGTATCCCAGAAGCTCATGGTAGGTCTGAGCTCTTGCAAAGTTTACTGAAACCCAGATGAAGAGGTTTAGAGGACATTCTACCAATTTAACAGATTCCATTAACTATCTCTAGGTCAAATAGTAGTGTTCCCCGTAAGGGTCCACCCCACTATGCAGTGGTTCAGTACTGTTTTCAGGTGTGCAGCAGTATGCTTCTGGGAATGCTGAGCTCCAAGCTGTGTCATGCTTGGCTTTGCTAATCCTGCAGCCATATGGCTGTTCACCAAAAGGTGGTCTTTTGATCAGGAAAATTGGAAATTTTCATTGTTAAGTGTATTGCTCTAGCTTTTATTTATTTCTAAGAGCCTATTTCAAGTTCTTGAAGTTGGGTGGGGGAGAATTTTGAAGAGCAAAAGTTGTACTCCTTATATAACACATGAGAATTAAGGCTGCAGTCTTAAGCTCCGGTCAGGCTGGTGTAAGCCCCAGCACAAGTCCTTTGCTGACCTGGGGGTGTCACAAAAGTGCCAAAAAGCACTTCTGCCTCACTCCTGGAGGGGTAAGGCCAGTGCACAGGCATACACTCACTTTCCCACACCACCATGGGAAGATGCAACAGGTGAGTTAGGCTAGTCTAGGATTGTGCCCTAAATGGAAAATGAAAAGGCTGGAGAGTGATCTGTATGACTTTTTCAAGACCTGGTTGATGTCTTTTCCAGCTTCATTATAATCAAAGAAATTTTGAGTGTTCCATAAGCAAAGTCTAAATATGTCAAAGGGAACTCTCAAAGCCAGCTTTCTTCGCAAGCAGGATTATAGTGATTTGAGACAGAACAAACATAGCTTGGAGGGGGCTGTTTATTTTTTCTTTAGAAGGAAGAGGTACACTACAGTGCAACTAACCATGTTCTCCGAGTCTGGTGCATCAGATCCTTGCTGCTTACACAACGCTCCACAGACTCCATATGCTTATTTCTTGAGGGCTGTCATAATTTTAAATGGACTCCTAGCTGGTTGAATCTGAAATAGATTTAAATATAAATTGAATTTTTAATTTGTGGTACTGGACTCATGTTGCTGTTTGGTACCATGGGAATTATTTTATATATTTCTAAATGACCTTTCTGAAGTATGGAATGCTTCCTCCTAGGGAAGCATGGAAAACTTCAGGCAGGTGTCATGTAAGTTTTGTTTTGTCAAGAGTCCTAGAGCTGACCTTTCTCATATTGCAAAAAGTATTCTTGCCTTTGCAGTTGCATGTACCAAGCTTCCTGGGTTTTTACAAACTCATTTTTAAGCTGCATTTTGCAGGTTACAGAACAAGGGTCAGCAGGAAGGTGGCAGGTGCAGTGATGCCCCTTAAGTATAGGGGTGTATTGCTGTTGTAACCCATTAACTGAAGTCTCCCTGTCCCTTAGTCTAGGGTAGTGGTTGCCAAACTGTAGCCGTAGCTCTCCAAGGAAAAGTGAAAACCAGCCAGGGGAGCTAGGGTAGCCTCACACACACAAAAACCTGCCTTCCTATACAACATATAGGCTTGTGGCCCTCAAAGGGAACCATGACCAAAGGCATTCTAGGTTAAAGATTGCTACCACTCAGAAAATTTTGGGTGCCACTGGCCTCGGTTTTTTCCCTGAAATATGTTAATAATGCCTTTTAATAGAAACAGTGCAGGCAGAAGCAGGCAAAGTTTTTATTTGCAGTTGCTTTTTTAAAGAGTGGTGGTAAACTTTGCCTGTTGAGTTTCAGGTTGTCATGGGATTTAGTGAATTGATGGGAGTTGTCACTCTCATTCCATAATATTCAAGTGTCTCTTCTAAAACGCATATAGATAGCCTGGACTGTTGGACATCACAGCCACTCTGTGTGAATTGAGCCCTTTCCCATTCAAATTTCTCTGCAGGTTTGCAGTGATAGGCAAGCTGATCTTCAGGGAAGTTTGTTAGCCATTCAATTAATTGAGAAGTCCTGGTAAACATTCAGGGAACCTCAGAGTTTCCTGGAACTCAGTTCTAATTTCTTCTTCAACTAGAGGGTTGTGGCAGCATTCATCTGCTTACCTCTTTGTGGGTGCACTTGATATTTGTGTGGGTCTATGTGTGTGTGTAAGTCAATGGCCATAGACTTTTCTGTGTTAGAACCTCTTATGCCATTAGCCCAAAGTGCTTATGCTTTAAAACACCTGGCAATTGGAGTGACAAATGGCTGCTGAGCTCTTCACAGGTTGATCTTTTGTAGTAAGACCATTTCGAGTGATGGTTCTTCTTCACACTTCATTCTGTAGATCTAGCATCATCTTAATCAAATGGAATGTGCTTGAAGGGGAGTCCAGAAAGTCCCTTGTGAGATTCATTAACTACACTCAATACTTTTTAATCACAGCGGTGCAGTGCAGCATAATTTATTCCATTGGTCCTCTGCCTTAGCACACAGGAGGAGTGTATAAATTTGCTGCCAGATGTTACTAAAGAGCTTCTTTTCCCTTGGCTCACAGGCCAAGATGGGGTTTCGAGAAGGTGAAGGTCTTGGAAAATATGGTCAGGGGAGGCAAGAGATTGTTGAAACTTCTAATCAGAAAGGACGACGAGGTTTGGGTCTGACTCTGAAAGGATTTGATGGAGAGTTGAACATTCGCTGGCAGGACGAACCAGAGGTAATTATGGATACTTAGAACTTATATCTTTACTGTGTTTTCTCTATTTTCTTTTTTTGGAGCATCTATATCCAGCATTTGTATTCTTTTTGGTTTGTTTTTTGGTCTCAATTTTTATTAATTTAAAATTGGTTTGTTTATTTAAGAGATTTATATCCTGTCTTTTCCATGCCAGTGCAGATGCCCAAAACAGCTTACAAACTATAGTTCCTCCCTCCTAGTGTTATCGCACAACAACCATAAGAGGTAGATGAAGCTGAGATTGAATGACTGGCCCAAGCTCACCCAAGAAGCTTCATCCAAGGAAGGATTTGAACCTGAATCTTCCATGTTTCTGTCCATCTCCCACTGTTCTGGCTTTCTTATTCTTTTATGCTGGCTCCAGTAAAATGGGATGCTGTCATTACACTCTGTTTTAATAAAAATCAGATGATCATTCATTATTTGAATTCCCACAAAAAATATGTGATCTTTGGCTTGCTTCGAAATGTTAAGGATTTAGTGTTGTTAGACCATCAGTCACTCTTTTGACTATTCCTATTGTCTTTGCAGGCAAGTGCTTATGAGCAAGTGGAATGGTTCCCAGAATGTACCACTGAAATTCCAGATGCTGAGGAAATGAAGGACTGGATGACCATAGGGAAGGTATTTCTATCAAAAACAAGGGGAGGAAAATTAAGGCCTGTGTGCCACTGACACAATGGCATTGGCATCCTTCATAGTCGAAAGACTATGGTATTGTGCTCTGAGTGTCCTCTCCAAAGCACGATGGCCTGGGTAGATTAATATGGTGGATAGACTATTATCCAAGCAGCAAATCCCCCCTCTCAATCCAGTGAGAGATGGTAAAATCCAGATGATATCCTGTATGTTTATTATAGAAGATCTCCAATGCATTTTAAATGACAGTAACTTTTAGGCTGAATTACAAAATACGTTATATCATGTACACAATTGACTTGCAGAAATTCAAGTATATGCACTTAGTGGTGGCAGCAACAAAAAGGCAGCAGCTTAAATAGTATGGATAATTTCCCCCATTACTCCTCTTGCAAAATATATGCCCCAGTGTGAGCATGAGATGGGAGAATGAATCTGCTGTTTCCTCACTCATGTCAGTTCCCCACTGGTCTCATAGTATGCGTCTAATTTTCAAAGAGACAGCATGGATTTTTCAAATTTAAGTGTGGTTTCAACTGTGTGTGACTTTCACTTTGCATGAGAATAACCCTCAAGAAAGATGCAAATCAAAATAATGTTCAGTGAAATAGAGATGGTATAAAAATTAGATGCCAAGAACACCTATTTGGTATAACTTGGGATTTTATATCTGCTTTGGTGGACCTGTCCCAATTTATATTTGGTCCGACACATGAGGCATACACCTGACTTGGCATTGGGTGCTGGGAAAATTGATAATGATGTGGGGATGGAGAAACTGGTGTGGTTTTTTTTTTTGCACAGATGGATTCTAATTGGATTAAGTTTAGACCAGTATTTCTCATGGTTTGTCCTTTGCTGTAGTGAGTGGACTCGCTTTGTGTGGTCCACCCATTCTAAATGCCACTGGATATTGCCAATAATTACACCAGTGCTAGTTACTTATGGGTTGAGAGGCAAGATGTGACAAAACACCAGTAAAAGACTCAGATTGTATATGAGGTTTTTTTAAAGTATGTAAAGCATGCTTTGGAGCATGCTTCGAAATGTTTGCTCCCTGCTGAGCTCTGAGTCTTCTATTTGCTTTTGGTTGTGTTGTTTTACTGGTCTTTCTGCCAGCAATAGATGTCTAGGGGTCCTGCAACCCCTCAAGTAGTACTGGTGGTACCTACTATACCCCAGTTGAGAAACAATGGTTCAGACTGGTTCCCTTATTGCATGATTCAATACTCTGGGCAGTCTGGGCATCCCTTATTGCATGATTCAATACTCTGGGCAGTCGTGTCTATAGCTGTCCTGTTACATCATGCAGATATGGAGACAGGGAGAGACACAGCGCTTTGGAACTCAAAGTTTTGGCCATACCAGGGAATGAATTCCTATTGCGCAGTGGTTGGCATTTTAAGCAAGTGGTGCTTATGCTAACAAATATGCAACTCTGTGGAGAAAAGGCACCAGTTAAAATGGTCCATCTCCAAATAGCAATGAATCCAAATGAGTATTTATTATGGAATGGGGTGTTTCCTGTTTAGCATAGTTCTTCTTCAAAGCCCTGGTTAATCTCTGGACTGAGATGACCTGGTCATTTGATGCAATAGCTCCTGAGTGTTCTCTTCCTTTTCAGACAGGTCATGTAACTTTTTGAGTTATCTGTGTAGTTGGGAGCAATGGAAGACAAAGAGTGCAGAAAAATCTTGTTGCGTATCAGATGAATACGGGATATAGGTTATTTCATATTTAGGACCTATTACGTGATAGCAGTGAAGGAATCTGACATTGCAGTTGCTCATTTGGAAGCCCTCTAGCAGCTTGTTTATGTTGCAGATAAAATACCGGTAGTTAATATTTGTTTTGAATTGGACTCCAGTTGTACAGTGGATGTGGCTTTCTTTTTTCTGCCTTTGCTGGATACCATCCAGCATGTGGACAGGATCCCTGGAGAATTCTGGCTAGATATATATTGCTTTCCCTGTGGAAGCCCAAACAGTCCCTCACTATATAGCTCTAAGACTTGTCTAAGGCTTTTCCAAACAAGGATTCTAGGTGGATGGATGTGATTTGTAGTTAGTGTTAGGCTGCTGAATTGTGACTTTGAGACTTGATTCCTTGTTCTTTTGTTTGTTTGTAACATGTTCCAGATTACCTTAAGATTAAGAGGTAGGGTATATTACTTTTGTATAAGAGGTAGGGTGTATATATGTGTATAGAAGTATGTGTATATATACTTGAAATAATAAATAGCATGATAAAAACATAATAAAATACAGTATTTCATTGAAATTTAAATATTAAAAATGGCAAATCTGTAATCTTGTGGTAGTATCTTTTAAATTGATATGCTACAAACTGTTTTAGTGCATGAGCCACCATGAACTCTTAATTCCTTTTTTATTATATTTGTTACATTTTTAACTGTACTTCCTTCAAGGAACTCAGGGTGGTGTATATGGTCCCCCTTCCCATTTTATCCTTACAGTTACTATATGAGATAGGTTAGAGAGGGAATGACTTACTGGGAATGACTTTCACTTAGTGAGCTTCATTGCCATGGGGATTTGAACAGAGAGTATATCTGCATAATTATGATATCCCAGGAAACGAACCACAACTTAGCTAAGAGAACAGGGTTTTATTCTTCTATAAACTGTTAAAAGAAGCTTTGTTGCGCCATAGAAGCCTGGGGAGGTATGTCATGCTTGGTCTTCTTTCCCATTCTGGTACATCCCTTCAAATAGTGATGTCTCTTGCGTAGAACAAGTGGGTCAGTTGCCCAGACTCCATACTTTTATGACTATGATCATAATGAGGGACCTCTGCACTGGTTGTGTTGCTCTTAACCCTACTCCTCTATGTATGGCTTGTCCTTGCGGCTGTTCCCTGTTCTTCAGGGTTCTGTTGCAGTGGAGGTAGACATCATCTGTGTAAGATTGCATTGCAAAAGCTTGACTGACTTGGCAAGCTCAACAAACTAGTTGCAGGGAACTCCAAAGTTTGCAGTGGAACTTTGTATGTTGTAGATTGTACTATCTCTGGCATTGAGTATTTTCTCCCTGCGGCTGGTGGAGCTTGAAAGGCAGCAGCCCTGCCAGAACCGTAAATAACATCACTGAAGGAAATGTTTTCTCAGATCTTGGCAGTTTTTCTTAATTAGCTACTGGCAAGTGGTGATGTACTGTAGTGATAATTAGGCCTTCCCATGTTTGCTTAGTCTAAAAATATGCTATATTTAGTAGATGGCCTGCTTGTGCTGTGAGGATCTATAGTTGTCCTTGGATCAAGTTGTCCTTGGCTCAGAATCGCTGCTTGCCTATGAAAAGAACATACTTTTTAAAACCAAAAATCATTGTTTTTGAGCATGGAGCATAGCCTGAGTCACCAGGTATGATTCTTGTATCAGGTATGATACATCCACTAGAAGTATGATGGTCACATGACCACAGAAGTGCTGAATCTTGGCCTTAGATATGGAGATGAACACCACCCTCTACAGTTGATTACAACTAGCAGGCTTCCTATGGGGACTCCTGTATGCCAGCATGGGTGGTACACAAAGGATTACACCAGTATTAAGCCTAAGGGGAAATATCACAAACTATTTTTTTGTTGTACAATCATCTACTCTCAATAGAGTCTCTTTAATGACCTGAGAGGCAGATACTATTTTTTTGCTTTATCACTTTTTGCTTTTCAGAATAGCGAGTCTTTTGAGAAGAAGCATAATAATTCTTTTGGGAAGGAGACATTCTTATTTGGCCACCACTGTTTTGTGTGCTGGTGGGAAGGGTATACTGGGGACGATGCCAAGTCTTGCATTTCTTTCATCTGTAATACTGAGCTGCCATTCACTTGAGCCATGTCCTCTTGAACATGTCCTAGCAAAGAAAAGAAGTACATATTCTGTTTGTTCTTGTTTTCACTTTTTGGTTCTCTAGAGGAAATTGGTAATAGAAGATGAAACTGAATTCTGTGATGAAGGTCTCCTGAGCAATCTGCTCCGGTGCAAGGTAAATTTTACCTGTTGGAAGAAAGTTGGGTCTATCAGTAGAGGGAGAAAGGAGGAGTAATGAAAAGAAATAGATGCTTGGAAAATTGATTATTTTTGAAACACTGGGCAAGTGACAGATCAGGAGTGTTAAACATAAGGTCCAAAGGCCAGATGTGGCCCTCAGAAGCTTTTTATCTGGCCTTTATCCTATGCTGAGCAGTTCTGTTACTGCTGAAGGGGCAGCCATTGGGCTCTCCCATATCTTAAAAGTATAATCAAGGTTTGGGTGTTATCTCTGCTGTCATTTGCAGCTAATGAGTTCCTAAGTGAGAGGAAGTTCTTGTTTTTGGTTATGATCTGTTTAATAACACCACTTCCTGCCTAATGACATCACTTGTGACCCTCAGCAGGGTGCTGCTATTTGCATCATGAGTGCTATTTGACCCACTGTATGAAATGAGTTTGACATCCCTGAGTCATAGATACTTAATACTATGATGTGAAAAGTTTCATTTCCAGACCATCATTGAATACTTAAATCAATGGTTTAGTTATTTTTAATGTAAGTATTTCATGCGTAGAATGAGGTGACAACAATCTGCTCCAGAAAAGCTTAGTTTTTCTTTCTTTTGCCTCTTTCATTGTAGTACATCAGAGGATGTTGTAACATGAGAACAAATATGTGTGACTGTTGCCTAAGTGATGCCCATAACTTGATTCCCATAATGTGATGGCTTTGCTAAGGCTAAGATCATAGAAATGAAAATATTTCTTGCTAGATTAGGTTTGTTTCTTCTTTTTTACAGAGTGTTTTTGATGAGTTGGATGGAGAGGAAATGCGCCGAGCTCGTACAAGATCCAACCCATATGAGATGATACGTGGTGTTTTCTTCCTCAATAGGTCAGTGGCAACTCTCTGGTTTGTAATTATTGAATCTACAGCAAAAGGAAAGCTCTTAACAGATTTCTGTCTTCCATTTATAGAGCTGCAATGAAGATGGCAAACATAGACCACGTCTTTGACAACATGTTTACAAATCCAAAGAATTCTCGTGGGGTGAGAGTTTCCTTATATCTGCAAATCTCAGGTGCTTTACCAAACTGGAGTAGTGAGTGTAAAAATTATTTGAGTTTTTCTTAAAATATTAGGTGTTTTTTAAAGTGGCCCAGCATCAGACATATAGGAGGTGTAATGTAATTGTTTCCTTTGTTGGTGTGACTGTTTAGGTAATTGAACCTCTTCCTTTCTTACAATTCTTGAAGGTGCCCCTGATCAAAGACCGTGATGCAGAGCTTCTATACTTTGCAGATGTGTGTGCTGGACCTGGTGGCTTCTCAGAGTATGTACTCTGGAGAAAAAAATGGCATGCGAAAGGTTTTGGGATGACCTTAAAAGGACCAAATGATTTCAAATTGGAGGACTTCTACGCTGCCTCTAGTGAGCTCTTTGAGCCCTATTATGGTATGTCGACCACGCTTCTGAATCTAGTACAGTGGCAGTTCCTTTTTATTTCATCTTTAGTGTTGGGTAAAAGACTTGAATTTTGAACTGAATGCTTCCTAAATCCATAGGCATTTTTTGAACTGCACTGTGTAAAGGGATGTCCTTGCATCTACCCATTTTGTGGTGTTGTGTTTAGGCTCACATGGTGTATTTTAAAATGATGGAAGAGGAAAACAACCCTAACCTGGTCTAAACATTTCCAGCATCTAAACATGAACATGAAAAACAAAATGAGAAAAGGGTCTCTGGAAGTGAGAAGCTAACAACCAATTCTTAAGATAACAGAAAATTAAAAAGTAGTCACTGGATTGGTCCAAAGTAGGGAGGGACTGAGGGAGTCAATATGTTTCCCAATATAAATTGCAACTGAAACAGAAGAAAAATGGCAGAAGTAAACCTTGAAATATGGGAGAGCAAAGCAGAAAAAAACTGAGTCTCCTCATTTAAGTTACCTCATGTAACAAATTTGAGTAGACTTGGTTTCTCTTCAAATTTAGGATGATAGGGAAATCAGTCTAGTGAGGTCCTGTATGCCAGAAGAATGAAACCAAAAGAGTGCTCAAAACATGAAAATGTAGTTAGGTTTATAAAACAATGCATTGCCACTTGGTGGAGAACAAAGAGCTTAATTTTGCTAACTTTTCCTCCAATTGTGGTACAATGACATCCTGCTTGAGTCTTCAAGAGTTGACTGCCATGTTGATTCTCAAGAAAGACTGGCAGGATCTGCATTTTTGCCATTTAATCTGCAATCTTAAGCTCCAGTTAGGCCTGCCTAAGCCCCAGCATAAGTCCTGTGCTGACCTGGGAGAGTCACTAAAGTGCTATAAGGCACTTTTGTGCCACACCGGAGGGAGGGTTTGACCAGTGCACAGACATGCGCTTGCCTCCCAATATCACCATGGGAACGGGTAGACTGATGAGTTCTGCTGGCCTAGGTTAAGATTGCACCCTTAGTCTAGTTTTTTAAGCTGGTAGATGCAGTTGAGGAGGAAAATACAGTGGTACCTCTCATAATAAGTGCCTCACATAACAAGCGTTTCACATGACAAGTATAATTTTCCAAGAAAACTTGCTTCACATAACAAGTTCCACTTCACTTAACAAGCAAGCATGCTATGATGGCACGCGTGCTATGCAGCCATGACACTCCGTGTGAAGGCTCTTTAAAAGGGCTGCCGGCCAGCTGCCTCTAACTGCTCCCAATTTGGGAGCAGTTACCCTGGGGGTGCCAGAGGCAGCTGCCCATAACTGTTCCCAAGTGCCTCCACTGACCACCTTAAATCTTCAGCAGCAGCCCAGGTAAGCCCCCCAGGAAAGTGTCTTCAATTGCAGCCTCCTAACCATGTCTACCCAGAAGTAAGCCCCATTGTGTTAAATGGGGTTTACTCCCAGAAAAAAGTGTCTTAAGGGTTGCAGCCTAAATAGATTTCATAGGATCATGCACATTGAATGCATGTTTTGAATTCAATTCCAGTGTTTTGTCATCATTTTTACATACAGTTAATATTTTTATGTGAATATTTTTGGGGCTGTGGAACCAATCGTCTGAGTTTCCATTATTTCATATGGAAAAATCTGCTTCACTTAAAGAGTGTTTCACTTAAAGAGCATGCCTCAGGAATGAATTAAGCTCCGTATGTGAGGCACCACTGTATCCAGGATATAAATTCTCAATAAGTAACCAAAAAATGGAGTACTGGAGCTAAAAAGTGTTCAACTTGCTTCTTATAAAAATAAGTGGTAGTGAATCTTTAGAAATTATTCTGTACTTCTAGAATTGTTTCTAAATTGACATTGACAAAAAAATTCATGATTTTCACTGTAGGTGAGGGAGGAATTGAAGGGGATGGAGACATCACCCGTTCGGAGAACATTGCTGCTTTCCAGAATTTTGTGCTGGACAACACAGATCGCAAAGGAGTACACTTCTTGATGGCTGATGGGGTATGTTCCTTCTCTAATACCAGCAGCTCTGCTTTGGATGCACTGTGGTATAACATTGTACTTCAATTGAATGCGGGGATAAGACAAAGCTGATTGGAAAAGAATACGTTAACACTGATTTATGTCCAGGCATTAATATTGAAACAATTTGTTTTTGTTTTGGGATTAAATTAATGGCTTGATTTTTGTTGCTTTGAAATGGAAAACAAATAATTAAGGTTCATAAAATACTGCATTTCAAGAATTCTATGAGTATGCTAAAGGCATTCTTTCAAACAGCTGTTTTTATGTAGTTCTCTTATTGTTGTGCTGTTTTTGTTGCAATTACCTTTTAGGTACAGAACCTGCATTTGTCAGTGAGCAAAATACACTCTGAAAGACCTTTTTATTTAAAAAAAGCATTTGAGGCCACATAAATGTATTTATTCTGTCTTTCAGCCATCCCTGATTTGGTTTTACTGTGGTTTGGTTGTTTTTTAAAATTGTTTTCAATTGTATTTTATTGTTTTAGCTCTATTTTATTGTTATATTGATTGTTAGCCGCCTTGGGTCCCCTTCGGGGAAAAAGGCGGAATTCAAATCTAAGTCAAAATCAAATAAACTTTATTTGTGTAACCATTTGGTCATTACAAAACAGTTCGGCTGATTAAAATAATATACATAGACAAAATATACATAAACAATTTTAAAAATAAGGCAAAAAGAATTCGATAAAAACTTGCATAGGAAAACTGCTGTACGTCACACAGGAAACTTGGACCTTATAATTTTAGCTTCCGAAGCAAATTTTGCAACTTTAAAGGTAATGTCATCAGCATCGTCCAGAAGCCAACATATGAGATCGATAAATGGTCTATCACCTAAACCGATAATATGGTCAGCCAAGAATTTTGCTCTGGAGTATCCAATAGTGGACATCGCAGAAGATAGTGTACAATGTCATCAACCTCTCCTGATTTGCACTTGCGCAATCTGAGGTCATAGGGAGTGTTATTAAATCTGCCTTCCAATAGTGCAGACTGCATAGTCTGGAGATGTAAGGCAGAGAAAGCCTTGCTCAAAGTAGGATTGGTCAGGTTAATTAAATAATTTTCAAGAACAAAAGTTATTTTGTAAAATAAAAGCCAATGTGAACAAGGTGAATTAATAATTGCACCAAGATCCAGCCTCATATAATAGAGGCGTATAGAATCTCTAAGCAAGCATTTAAATCTGGGAGAAATGAATGAAGGAAAGGTGTCCACAGGCAAATCTAAGGATTCTAAAATAGGCCTGGCTGATGTCGCCCAAGAGGAGAGAGCTAAGTTGGCAATTTGCTCATCAAAACATAATTTTGGGAGACATAAAGAATTCATGGAGACCAATCTGTACCAATAAAGAGCCAGAGCAGTGTGACAGTGCGCAGTAATTTGGATAAGTCCCACTTCCGCTCTAACTAAAGAAGACAGTGTTGACCTAGGAACGCCTAAAAGCATACGAATAAAGTTGTTTTGGATAGCTTCAAATCAGGAGGGTTGAGAGTAGCCCCAGATTTGAGATCCGTATAGCAGCTGGGGAATGATTTTCTTAGCAAAATCCTCAATTGCTGGGGCCACCAGATTTCCACCCTTAGTTCTCACAAAATGGGTAGTATCTGGATAGAATGTTCAGCTTTAAGTTTCGTGTAGCTATAATGGGGGAACCAAGAAAGATTTGCTTTGAATGTGACTCCCAAATATTTAAAGTATTTACTTGTTCAATCAGAGAGGCACCGATAGACCATTTATGTCTCTTTCTGTTCCTAATAATAAATCTAATAATAAATAAATAAAATAAATTTAAGCTAGCCAAAATTTAATCTGCAATTTTTATTGAATCAGTTTTTGACCAGAAGAGAAACAGTTCTGTAGTGCAGGGTTGTCCAAGCGTTTTGGAAGGAGGACCATGTCTTTCTGTTATTCTCTGAAACTGGCCACATCATACTCTCTGATACTATTTGACCCCCAGATTGGGATTTGGGTATCCCTGCTGTAGAGTGAACAAGAGCATGTGAAATGGCATTTAGAGCACAATCCTAACCATGTCTACTCAAAAGTCAGCCCCATTTTGTTCAATGGGTCTTACTCCCAGGAAAGTGTCTTTAGAATTGCACCCATAGTTGTCTGTTATACAGAATGTGAGCCTGGACAGATTTGCATGAAGATTCATGGTCTCTGTGTGTTTCAGGGTTTCTCTGTTGAGGGGCAGGAAAACCTCCAAGAGATTCTAAGCAAACAGCTGACACTTTGCCAGTTCCTCACCGGGCTCTCTGTTATACGGACAGGTACTTCTCCCTCCTATTTTGTCTGTCTTCTTCTTTTTATGTAGTTTTTAATGTTTTCTGCTTTTCTTGCAGCTAAACTGAATAAAGTATCAGAGAGCATAATGAGGAAAAATAAAACAAGCAAGTACTTGTCAGCTAAATAGGAGAATAAGTGTATTCTCTGTAAGCAAACTAAAAATCACCAAAATCTATTTTATTTATTTATTTATTTTAAAAATTTGTATCCCGCCTTTCTTGGGTCATAGACCGACTCAAGGCGGCTCACATTAAAATATAATTAAAAACATAAATAGAACATTCAGTTAAAAACAATTAAAACATATAAGCTAAAACCATGTATGCTAAAAACAATACAAAAAGCCGCCCCGCAACCTCTGCCCCATTAAAATGCTTCTTTAAAATAAAAGGTTTTTAAGCTCCTCCTGAAACTCTATATTGAGGGAGCTTTCCTCAGTTCTAAGGGGAAGGAGTTGCAAAGCTGGGGTGCCACCACTAAGAAGGCCCTATCTCTGGCCATCACACTCGTCACATCTCTTAGTGGCAGCATAGTCAGTAGGGTAACAGTCAAAACCAGGTAACAGAATATCTGTCTATCTACAGTATTTATATGTCGCTTTTTCAACTAAAAAGTTCACAAAGCAGTTTACAAGAAAATGAAAAAATAATAGCTAATTAATAGCTAATGGGTCTAGACCAACCTTAATATCTTTCTTAAAAACACCATGTTTTTCCTTGGAATAAATGAGTATTTGTACAACTGTCTGTTGTAGGTCATGAGGTTCCATTTGCTTTTTCTCTTCTAGGAGGACACTTCGTATGCAAAACCTTTGACTTGTTTACACCATTCAGTGTTGGCCTCATGTACTTACTCTATTGCTGTTTTGAGCGAGTGTCAATATTTAAACCTGTGACAAGCCGCCCTGCCAATTCTGAGAGGTGAGAACAAGCTGTGTGAGTGGTGAAGTGGCACTTGTTTTAAACACAGCGATAAACACGGCGATAAAAGTATCTACAGTATGTAATTGCAGGCATGATATAAGCTCTGTGATCTTTCAGCTGGTAACCTCTCTTGGAATTAGGGTGGGCAGATGGTGGCAAGAGAAGAAATTGAATTAAGGATAGGTGAAGCAAGAGGAATTGGCAGGAAGAAGGGACTATTCGTCACCTGATTGCATACTATTTTGTGCGGGGTTAGCAGCTAATACAAAATCAAAGCATTTGCTTGCACATAAAATGTTAAAAGCTTAGTGATTCTTGTAGCACTAAATGAGAAGCAGTTGATTTTTGTTGTGTGGGCCTTCGTACCCTGAAAAATGCTGTTGAATTTGATAGCTAATGCCAGTTCCAGTATCATCTTGTCCCTGCTACTGTTTGGAAATGTTTGAAGTACAGTGATGTCAAGATCAGAGACAAAATGTCCAAGAAGTAATTGTATCTCCCCAATACTTTTGTTTCATGCCTCTGGAGTAATATAAAGAACATTATAGACCCCTGTAAACCAGTACTTAAGATGCTGCTGCTTTTTAGGTATATCTCATTTACCTCTCCTTCAAAAATGGGAATATTGGGTCCCACAGGTTGAACAAAAATGGTAACACATTTTACACCAATGGAACTAATTAAAAGGTACCCAATAAAAAAGTTGTCATAGCAAACAATAACAGATGTCTTTGAGATGGTGAACCATGAGATGAAGAAAATATTGTTCCTTAGGGACTGTGGACAGTATAAGAAAGTTAATGAACTGAGTCTATGAATGACAGATATTATTACTTTTTCTTGTAATTATTTATAGCCCCCCTTACTTAACTAGTGGAAAATTCAAAGTGTTTCACAATATAAATAGCAAAGACATCTCCCAAATACCCTGCATAAAAGACAAAACCAAGTATTGTGCTTTTCAGATGCCATTCAGTGACTCCATTGAGCATTGCAAAGACATAGTCCAGCATAATGCATCCAAAGGCCATCCTGTTACTGTCTTTGTCATGCAGGTATGTGGTCTGCAAAGGACTAAAATCTGGCATTGATGAAGTGAGAGACTACCTCTTTGCTGTGAACATCAAACTCAACCAGCTACGCAAGTCAGACCAGGATGTTAATCTTGTGGTCCCCTTGGAAGTAATCAAGAGTGACCAAGATTTCTACGAGTTCATGGTGCAGTCAAATGAAAGGTGAGTTTGAGAGGAAGCCGGTATCTGCAAGGAGACCACATAGGACTCTTATGTGCCTCTTACTTTCTTAAGTGACTTTTGCCGAGAGTCTTTTGCTTATAAGAGTTTAATTCCTGTGCTTCCTTCAGGTGGATGCATTTGTGAAGAAAAACTGGTAGTGAACTTTCTGGAACATCTGGCAAAGAATGTGCATAAAATTAAATCAATATATGTAATTTCACATCTGATGAATATGTCAGCTATATAACTATTGTGGTACCTTGGTTTAAGAGTGTTTTGGATTAAGAGCAAAATTTTCTCAGAAATTTTGGCTTGATTAAAGAGCACTGTCTTGGAAGACTGAGGATGTTTGGAACAGGCTTCCCTGGCCAGGGTGCTCTGGGGAGAAGGGAGGGGAGAAGCAACCTGAGCCTGGTATGTGTGGATCTGTTGGTAGTGTGGGAAGATGTGTGGGGGATGATTTTGTATGTGGGATCTGTATGTGGAAGGTGTTCCTTATCAGTGTTAAAAGTGCTGCTCCCCATCAGCAGCATGGGAATGTTAAAGTTGCACAAAAAGACCAAGATTCCCCATTGAGCCAAAGGAGGGCAGTGACTCCCTTAGTGATAGTGAAATCACCCTCCTCTCTCTTGTCTTCCGCACACCAGCCATAAAGGTTTTCAAAGGTACAGTACAGTTCAGTATTATACAGTATTTTCTGTACTACAGTGTTTGTAAACATTTTTATATACAGTGACACCTCACGTAACAAATGCCTCACATAAAATATGTTTCACGTAACAAACAAAAATTTCTCTAGGATTCTGCTTCATGTAACAAACTGTGCTTCACGTAACAAACACTCATTGGTAGTTGGGCAGACGTGCTGGCCGGCAGCCCTTTAAAAAAGTGTCAGGGCTGCCTAGCGCGCCTGCCCATAGTGAAAGCAATGTGCTGTTGCTCCTGTGGCTGGGCATCCGCTGGCCAGAGGGAGAGAAGAGCAGTGGAGAAGAGGGAAGCTGCTTAGGGGTAGCCAGAATGGAGCAGAGGAGAGAGAGGCTCAGGATGAAGAGGCACTTGGAAAGTGTCTTGGATTGCAGAAGAAAATGTCTTGGAATGCAGCCTCCTAACCATGTCTACCCAGAAGTAAGCCCCATTGTGTTAAAAAGGGGGTTACTCATAGGAGCATGTCTTTAGGATTGCAGCCTATGTAGACTTCATAGGCTCATGCACATTGAATGCGTGTTTTGAATTCAATTCCAGTGTTTTGTCATCATTTTTACATCCAGTTAATATTTTCATATGAATATTTTTGGGGTTGTGGAACCAATCATCTGAGTTTCCATTATTTCCTATGGGAAAATCAGTTTCACATAAAGAACATTTCACGTAACAAACATGCCTCTGTAACGAATTAAATTTGTTACAAGGCGCCACTGTAAATATTTTTGGACTGTGGAACCAATCGTTTGGGTTTCCATTATTTCCTATGGGAAAATCTGCTTTGGATTACAAACATGCTTCTGGAACAAATTATGCTTGTAAACCAAGGTACTGCTGTTCTGTATTCTACACTGCTGATGCAAATAAGCTTGCACTTTAAAGAAGCCTTTTTGTTTTTAAATGCAATGCACCTCTGACAGTAAAATAATAATTTATTACAGTAACAAACTTTTAAAAATCCATTCTACGATATGGTGGTTTTAATGTTCACTCTGGTTTACAAGAAAATCAGACTGGATGGTAGATAACTTACCACTAAAACTGGGACCTGTTTTGTCTTCCAGTCTCTGTGCTGTTCAGATCAAAGCACTAGCCAAAATCCGTGCCTTCGTTCAAGACACGTGAGTATATTGGTTTAAAGAATGGTATATGTGTGTACTTGAGAGGTTTTACAATTAGTCTTGTTAAATACAGCCATGATAGGGGAAAACACATTTTCACAAAAGTAAGCCTGGGGATGTATCATGGTAACTATCTGTCCTTGCAACTAACTTATAACAATTTCAGTTTTCTCTGATGTGGCCAAGTCTTTAATAGCCTGCTTGCTTGAAACCTTCTTGTTTTTGTTAACGTGGACAGTCCATTAAAAAAAAATGAAAACACTGTGTCTGTAGATAAAGAAACACATGCACGTTAAACATAGGGATGTGAACTGACTCCAGGAATCTATCCATGGTGGGGTGAGATTGGTTTGGGAGTTGGTGAATTCTGATTCTATTCTCAGGAAACTTTTGAAATTCTCTTAGGACTTTGAGCGAACCACGTCAGGCTGAAATCCGAAAGGAATGCCTGCAGCTCTGGGGGGTGAGTAATATTGTGGAACTGAGAATTTACAGTAGTGGATCTCTTATGTTTGTCACCCTTTTTAATGCATGTAGCTGACGTTGAAGGAAGAGTTATCAGTTCCAAGCTGGGACAAAGGTATGTGGGTGTATGGCTGCTGTACCTAAAACCTGCTGGGTGCTCAGTACATGAAAATGCTACTGGTTGCTTGATATTAGGGTTCTTTAAGAACACAAGACAGGTTATGCTGCTGGATCAGAGAAGTGGTCTATGTAATCCAGTTTGCTAGTTTAAACATTGGCCAGCCAGTTATCTTCAGGAAGGCCCTAAGCAGGCACAATGGTCATTCTAGATATTCTGGAACACGTCCATTGTTCTTTCTGAACATGTGGACATGGAGATTTAGGCTGCAATCCAGAAGTGCACTTGGGCTGCCCTATACATCACTGGGGTGGCCCAAGTCCAAGATGGTGCAGCCCAGTTATGCTAGAGAAGGCTTGGGGCAGCCTAAGGCAACATAGGCTGCCCAAAGACAGATGGACCTGGACTGCTCTAGCTGGGCCAGCCTAGGCAGTTCAGGAGAGGCAAGTTGAGGGCAGAAGAGGCATGTTTAGCATTGCCTATGGCAGTGCAGTTACACTGTATCCAGAGCCTGTTTCCAGGGCAGAAATTCCCTCTGCCACCTCTTCCAAGTTATACCACCTCAGGAGCAGGTATAACAATGAGTAACCCATAGGGGTCCATGATAATGCAGAGTAAGAATGGCAGGGTTGACCAAAAATCTGAGTTCTTGTCCAGCCTTTCTGCAACCCCAGCCTTTCTGCAACTTCAGGATATGGCATAACTGTGGCAGTCCACTAACCTGGGGATATAGCAGGCCACTCCAAGAAGCCTCTTGTATTCACTGTAGACTATACTGGCAGTCTCTTGCCACAGCTGTTACTGGTTGTCAGGGACTTTTTAATAAGTCCCACAGCTGTTCCTTGTTCAGTGTGATCTGAGAGGGGTCTCCTTGGGAGCAAGCCCTCCCCAAGTGTCACTTGGTGCCTGGCAGCAAGGGCAGCCCAGGCTTCCTGACTCTCTCGATCCAGCATAACTTTCTGCTCTGGATTCAGAATAGTTGTGGCAGCCCAGCTAGGGCACGCCTCAGTGCCCTAACTCTGGATTGTGTCCTTAGTTAGGAAGGTGTAATAGGCAATGGTAAATTTTTCTTCCCTAAAATTCTTGCCCCTTTTTATAAACCTTCTTACCCAGCATCCATAATGGCATCCTTTGTTAGTAAATTCCATAAGTTAATTATTCATAGTTTGTTGTTGCCTGTCCTAATCTCTTGCTGCTCAGTTTCATTTTATTAGCTGTCGAGAGTTTTAGTAGTATGTAAGAGGCAGGAAAATCTGGAACCTGATAGCAGAATAGAAAATGTTAATGACTGTGAATTCAGATATAGTACTAATGTTCCTCTTATGCTAGGGTGCAATCTTGTATATTCTTACATGTGAATTAGGCCCATTGAATTTGGTAGGACTTTTTGAATACATATTTAAAGGCTTGTATTGTCTGTCCACTCATGTTTAATGCAACCAGCTACCAAAGCTTCCATTTTTAAAATACCTGTTCAAAACTCATAGTTCACAATAGAAAGGGGGAGAGTAACAGGTACCAGGGGAAATTGAATCTTTGGATTTACTATCCAAATCTCCCTTTCTCAGAATATGATAGTCAGTTCTACAAAGATCCATTGAGTGCTTTCATTTCTTAATCTATATATCAATTAAGGTAATTGACAAAGCTACAGTTCATGTCTGTTTAATTTGGGAAAATTTTTGAGATTTTGCAGCTGGCATCTCACTTGTCTGCCTTTCCTCTCCCCTTCTTTAGTGAAATAACCTTCTTTTTGTTAATTGAAGTGGTTTGCATCTTTTTAATCAACTTTCATCATGTTCATTTACTTTTAAATTGGTATTCCCACATCATATGAATTTGTATAATAAGGTAATTTGGGCAGGTGTAATTTACAGACAAGATTTCCTTGTGTAAATATGCCTGTTCCAATTGGGCTCTGGTGTATTTCAGAGATGCCAAGTTCAGCAGATCTTACCATTTAACAGCTGTTGTGTCTCTTCTGTACTCATCACATCTGTACTCATCTTCTGTACTCATCTTTTTTTAAAAATTGACTGTTCAAATATATTAGTTCTTTCGCCAGTTGTATGGTACATCTTCTAACATGCATAGATTTGTAGTTTTCCATACCAGACATCAATGAGTAGCAAGATGTGGTAACACAATTTGCTGCTTTATTGTTGTTGTTGCATTTTTTCAGATTTCAGACTTCTCAGGGAGACTTAAAAACAATAAAATTAAAACAATACAGAAAAGAACAAATAAAACAATTCTGCCTGCATAAAAACAATTCAGAAACTAGTTAAAAGTAGGATCTAAAAGTCCAGTGCACATAAAATGTGCTTCATCAAGCACCAAAAAGACAACAATTGTTGTGTCAGGTAAGCCCCTCTAGGAATGTTTCTCACAAACAGGATTTCAGCACAGAAGAATACCTCAAATGGTTAGGCATCTGGACTAAATTCTCCAAAGCTTGATATTATTGTTATTAACATATAATTATCAGCAGATGAAGCAGGTCCCCCATTTTCTGACAGTTCATTTTTCACTAATCTGTACTCTCATCAGTCTTAAAATAGCTTGGAAGTTTGTTTCACCAAAGAGACCTTGCCTCTTTGGAGAAAAGAAAGAGATGTAATGTGTGTGACTGAAGACACAAGAGCACTTTCTCACTGTTGCTCCAGTGTTTTCAGTGGAAACAATGGAGAAGTTTTCAGTCAGCCCATTGCACTTCTCAGACCTCTCAGTTCCATTTTTTTAGTACAAAGCATAACATGTACCCTTTTCCTGAGATTTGTGCCAGTCTATATTTGTAGTCGCAGCTGAGCAAGGCTAATAAAAGAAGCTGTAAGTTTCTCAACTGCAGGGAAAAAATTGTTAAACTGAGCATGTTCCTTTAGGAGCAGCCTAATTGCTGTTATGAAAAAAAATTTAATGTCTGGATTCAAGACCAAGTTAGGTAGAATATCAGCCACATAATGCAGGCTAAAGCCCTAAGTTTATTCATTGAATTATGAAGGCTGAAAGATATATTTAATTCAATTACTTTCTTATAGCTTTCTTCAGGAGATTACTGTCATTCAAATACCTAAGATATTCATTGCCTACATATGTCTTTGTTCATTTTATTGCAATTTGTTGTGTATTTTGGCTATGGGTTAATAAATAGGCAAGTGATCTTTATATCTCTTGGTGGCCATTTTGCATTTGCGAACTGAAAAAGACTGGCTTCCACTTTTCAACAGTTTTCACTTTTGGATAGTTCTCCAGTCCCTAATCCATCCGATAAATGGGGGATGTCTGTAACTATTATTAATCCTGACAAAATTACCTACCAAAGGAAAGAAGCTATAAGTGTTTTATTCTTTCTTGTTTTAACAGTTTGTCTACTGCTACATAAACAAGTTGGTTACAAAATTGCAAATACCATAGGTCAAGGTTGTGTCCCCAGCATGTGGTGTCTTGTTACACGTTGTCCATTCAAACCCCAGCATCTGTCGTTGCAGAATTTCAGGTAGTTAGAAAAGTATTCTGGAAGGCAGCTGCTAGGCAGAGTATAATGCAGGTTAAAAATACTCTGTATAAGGCAGCTTCATATAAACATATGCTGAATAGCCAAATGCAGATGCAACATAATGTGTGACCAAGTTCTAATGTAGATTATAGTTCCTGACTCTTGAAAATATCTACATCCGACCTAATTTCTAATAGCTTTAAAGCAGTTAAAGAAGGTTTAAAATATTCAGAAGCTGAATATCCATTAGCCTATATGGAAGAGGTATGGGTGAAATGGGAATAGCAAAACCTAAATAGCAAAAAGTAGAGGAATTTTTCAGGCATCTCTTTTAGAGTTCTGCAATTACTGTTCTGTATTTGGAATCTAATTCTTTGCTTACAATACAAGATTTATGGATGATGCTGTAAATGAAGTTAGCAACTATGAGTAGACATTTTGATTGACCCTGAGTAAAACGGACTGATCTTGTTCATGCATAGATACACTCTTGCTACAGATTTTGAGCTGTTTTGGCCTTCATTTATAAGGCACCGTGATACTTTTCTGAAACATAAGGAACATTCATTGAAACTATGCTCTAGATCAACAGTTGTCAAAATAGTGATGGAATGCCTTATCATTGGGCCACGAGATAAATGAGGTTTAAAATTATTGCCATGAGATGAATGGGGTTTAAAATTTAAGTAGAGGGTGCCACAGGATTAAAAACACATTTCATTGCTCTCAGCTGAGAAAGAAAATGATTCAGCCACAAAATATCTTCTCTGCTTGAATTGCAGGGATTTTTATGGTGATATATTTTATTGGCTAATTATGTATTGTATGCAAAAGTATTTTATTTCTGTGAAAAGAATCTGATCCCATTATTCTCATTTAAATGGACTGCCACGGTCTGCTGGGCATTTTGCAATCATATACAAAAGCCAGGCAGGTAGCTTATAATCATACATGAAAAGCTTCCATCACTCTTTATGAGTTGCTTAAGGGATCCTGCTATTTAAGACAAGGAAAATGTAGGAGGACCAACATACCTGTGAAGCCCAGGGTACAAGGGCTTTTTATCAGACAATTGCCTCAGGGAAAGTCACGTTCTGTCTGATTTCTATAAAGGTATTTGATCTTATAACCTGTGTTTTGCTCTGGCTTTCTTTTCTTGTCCCATGAGTACCTTTTTATCTATGTGTAGAGTACTAATAACAAAAGAAAAGGAACGATAAATTCAATACAATACAAGAGCCAAATCCTCCTGAACTAACCAGCCCTCTGATTGCTTTAGATTCCAGACCAGGCCCGAGTTGCACCATCCACCTCTGATCCCAGATCCAAGTTCTTTGAACTAATTCAGGTGAGACTTTCTGCTAGAGTGTGTTTGGAAAGCTCCAATGAAAGACCCCTTTTCAAAAGACCATAAGAAGCAAAGATTAAAAAGAAATTATAAAGTATCACCTTGGATATTCTTAACAGCCATAAGTTGTCCCCTAAAGTGCGTTATAGGTTTGTAAGTGTCCTCAGGTTACGCGAAAATGGATGTTCATGAAGTGAGATAGCACTTCCAGATAGCACTTCTGTAATCACAAAAAATGTGTCACCTCTTATAGTCCCTTGTTGGGAAAAAATGAGTTTCACTGAAAACACCTTTATGCTTGGGTTAGCTTTTGTAGCAATAGCAGGGATTTGACCACAGATTGTAGAAAATGACAATTCATCAGTGCAGAAAGCACCTGTAGAGCTCTTTGAATGCCAGTCATTGTAGTAGATCTGCACGGGATATCATTCCTTGTTTCCTGCCATTTTTACTTCAGGGTGCTGACATGGAGATCTTCAGCTACAAACCAATTCCCCTCAACTCCAAAACATTGGAAAAGATCCGGCCTGTGTTGGATTACAGATGTATGGTGTCAGGAAGTGAACAGAAATTTCTTCTAGGACTAGGGGTAAGTGGTGATAATTAAATGCACCAGAGATTTCCAAAAGAAAGACAAAGCATGTTTTAGCATCATGGGACATGATTTATTAATGTCAACCAGTTCATTGTTGCTGTTGTGGAGTGGGCAAATTATTGTTAGTGGGTAATCTTACCATGATGATGCTTTGATGTGTGGGCATCCTTTGCTGGCCTTACTCTGACATGGTCCAAATGAAGTAAAAATGTGTTCTGTAAGTTAACTATCTACCTATTCCTGCCCCTTCTATGTCATTCTAATGAGTTTTTTTCTCTATCTATGAAAGTCTGTTATCTATAAGAATGGCAGCAAAACTTACTAAACAAAATAATTTTTATACTCTGTTCTTGTCCTTCTTCAGTTGACACCTGTTTATGAATTCATCATTACTCCACACATCAAACTGTAAAAATATATTTGGTGTCCTGTACTGACTATAGTCAAGAGCATGTGATATCCCCAGTGAATGCTTTTTATTTCTAACCGTGTCACCTTTCCATTTGTATACATCCAGAAATCACAGATATATACATGGGGTGGTCGCCCATCAGATCGCTGGACAAAACTGGAGCTGAAAACAGAATTGCCACGGGACACCCTTTTGTCTGTGGAGATTGTTCATGAGTTGAAAGGAGAGGTCAGATGACTTTTCTTTCAGAAGGGAAATTTTCTAATTTCTTCTGTTTGCAATTAAGTCATATAGAATGTATGTGAATAAAATGAAACAAAATCCTTGAAGCACTAGGATCCAGGATTATTTACCAGAATTGACTAGCTGTAGATATGACACTATACCTACTATTTTCTTCACGTGGTGCTTAATTTAAGGAATTTGTTACCACAGGGATGTGATGATAGCTATTAACAGAGGTGACTTTTTAAAAAGATTAGACACATTAATAGTGGATCAGTCTTTCAGTGACTATTAAGAATAGAATTTTCCATGTTCTAAGGCAGGGATCTTCAAACTATGGCCAGGGGCCACATCAAGCTCTTTCACCACCACAAGATTTGCCAAGACAACCTAAAATGTTGCTATTTTTTGTTAATGAGTAAACATGTCGAATGTTATGTATAATTTCTTAGTTTAAGCATGGCATTGTTTCTTTATAGTTGTCACATTTCTCTTTTGTTCTGAATCATATCATGCTATTTACAAAAAAGATCCAAGTGAACCTTTTTTATTCATTTAGTTTTCATTCATAGAATTAATTTTTTTTGCCTGTGAAAATGTGTAAAATATACAATACAGGTGGAGACTGATTTTATACGACACTACATTCCGGAGAGGATTGCTTGAAACATATATTGCCCTATTAGAAAACAACCACTAAATCTTTAATTGTTTGCAGGCAGGCAACGTGGGTGTGGGGGGTGAGGAAGGGTGAGGGTGCATAGTTTGCTTACCTTAGGCATGGGTCTCTCCCTGCATCTTTGCAGATTGCAAACTCTCTCTCTCTCTCTCTCTCTCTCTCTCTCTCTCTCTCTCTCTCTCTCTCTCTCTCTCTGCTGTGTGCTCTTCCAGCAAAGTAAGGAGAGGGAAACTTTACAGAGACAGTTCCCCTTTTCTGGCTTGCACTGGGTTGGGAGGGAGAAAGGCAGAAATACTATGATCCTCATGTGTGATTCCCTCCTTTGTATGTGTGCGTGTGTTTTTGTGTGTGTGTTTGAGAGATACAGAGACACAAAGATCCTCATGTGTGATTTCCCCCTTCTCTCTCTCAGACACACTCACATATACACTCATAGGAGAAAAAAAGACCCTGTATGCAGCCAGCCCCTGCTTGCCTTCAAGCTGCCATTATGTGTTTGGCAAGGGATGCTTTGGTTTAAGCACATCTTGGGAAGTTTGAGGGTTGGGGAAGTGCCCTGAACATTGGGGGTCTTGGGACGTGTCAGGAGGAGTGCTTCCCCTTTCAGTTTCGGTGTAGCAGCTCCAGAATACAAGGGGAGCTTTGGAATGTTCAGAAGACAAATTTGAGACAAATTTGCATATAAATAATTCACATAACATTAGTCTCATCCTGTATAGCCCTTTTGTTGAATACTTTGTTACTCTTGTTCTAAGGCAAATGTCCTTTTAATCCAGAGACCCTGAACATCTTTACTAGTGAAGATATACTCATCTAAGACAGAAGAGGGGGGTCCATAAAAATATTAATGGATAGAACAAGGCAAATTTCAGAGCCACAGAATTACCCAGAAAACACAGTACTTCCAAATACTTCATTTGGAACATATCTTGCAAGCTAATGGTTACACAAAACAAGAGATTTAAAGAGCATCCCAACTGAGACAAAGTAATGCATCCCAGAAAGAAGGAGAGTCACCTGCACCGAAACACGTCACATATCATATTTGAAGACTGCTGCAAAAGACAAATACTTATAAGTGAAACTACAGTAGATGAAAGATCCACATTCACAGACAGGAGCATACCAGATCCCATGTTGCTATGGAAAATGTACATTGACGTTACAAAAAATAGTGTACAGACCTGGGTGAAGGAACATGAAAGACAATTCTAACCTGCAGTTAGACTGGCCTAAGCCCTGGCACCAGTCCTGTGCTGACCTGGAGCTGTCACAGGAATGCTGTAAATCATGTTTGCGCCATTCCGGGGGTTGGGTTAGGCCAATGCACAGACATGCGCTTGCCTCCCTGTATCAGGAATGGGAAGACCAATGAGTTGTGCCAGCCTAGGTTAGTACTGCACCCTTAGTTTAAAACAGTTTGAAAAATCAGCAATTGCAGAATACTCAATGATAACAGGGCATAAAGTGAATTTTTAACAGATTTTTAAATTGTCTAACACTGTACATTACCTGTTCATGTATGGAGAAACAATCTAAATACATAAGCACCAAAACCTGAATAGAAAAGAAGTAATAGAATAAGACAGTAATGTATGGAAGAATGCTACATAAAAGAGTATGAGGCAGATAGGGAAACAGCTGACAATTACTGTATGTTCTTAATTCAATGGACAATTAGTCAGGTATTCAGTTTTGTTTCTAGTTTCTTTATATTCTAGTTTTAATCCTTGTATTTAATACTTTATTTTTGATGTATCCTTAATGTTAATTGGGTTTTAGTTGTAATCATTGATTTCATTTCTAAGGTTCTTTGCATTAGTGTTTTCATGCTTAGATAAAGTTTTAGCATTTTGGTTTTAGGCTTAGTTCTGATTTTAGTTTTAGTTCTTTATTTTTAGGCTTTATTTTAGTTCTTTAGCTTTTAACTCTCAACCTTCAGTTTTAGTGTGGTGACAGTTAGCTTCCCACTTTTAGGATTAGTATGTGTTTTTTAGATAAAAAGTTAGATCATGAAAAACTGTTGTTTTCAGTATGGTATGTATTCCAGCCTTGAAAGCCTTAGTATGTTTATAAGAGTGGAATTCTGCCTTCTTTTGTAAACTTTTGCTCTTACATATTCTGATTATGATTCTCATTATTCTTTTTCTTGTATTTTTATTTGGTCTCAAAATGCCATGTTTTGGTTTCTTATCTACTACAGTATTTGGTTTACTTAACACCTAAGAAGTGAATACTAAAGCTGAGAATAATATATATTTCTACATGTGTGCTCCCTTTAATGATAGAGAATGTTCAGGAAAGGGAAAATCTGAAAAAGTGCACTCTTTGATTTAGACTTTCTGCAGTTTCTCTTTTTAAAACAAACAGTGAGGTGGTAAATTAGTATGTCCAGATCCATATGTCCCTTCCATTACTTACAAAAATGCAGTAACACTTTGTGAGGTGCCTGTTTTTCTTCCTCTAGGGAAAAGCACAGCGAAAAATTAGTGCTATTCATATCCTCGATGCCTTGGTCTTAAATGGCACTGATGTCCGAGAGCAACATTTCAATCAACGGTTAGTAGAGCTTCAATTTAGTATCCATGATGTCTGTTAACTTGAAATAAACTCTGAAACACTTTGAAGAGGCAATCCAGCTTCTCAATATGGTGCACTCTTTTTTTTGTGTGCATTCAGTGAAAGGGTTATGTCTTAAGAAGTTAGTCATGAATAATAATCCATTAAATCACGGAGACCAGTAGTTTGACCAGCATAAGTCACATGACTTTCAGTAGGATTTTGAAATGGTAATTGTTGTTGAATGTCAAAGGTTTATAGTTACACCACAAAAACTCTTCTTTTTGGTTCCAGAATTCAGCTGGCAGAGAAGTTTGTAAAAGCTGTCTCTAAACTTAGTCGACCAGATATGAATCCCATCAGGTGAGTGAAGCCTCTTGGATTGATGTCGGTTTTTGGGATTGTGGTGGTTAAATAACCTGTATGAATAATGCCACAAATGGGCTTGTACGTGAATCAGTACATTAGAAAGCCAGCAAAGGTGTTCATGGGTGACTGTCTTTCAGGTAATTTTTCAAATAAGACGCTTAAAAAGAACATAACATAAGAAGTGCTCTGCTGCATCATGCTAAACTCCCATCTGGTTCAGTTTCACATTGGCCTACCAGATGTCTCAGGGAGACACAACACAAGTTAACCTGTATCTTGGTGCCACTTTCTTGCCAATATCTCATGACTGAAATAAACTGGCTTGATTCCTGGACAGAAGAACCTGTTAGCTGGTATATACTGATTACATGGATCTGTTTTGGGGAACTGGAAAATTTCTGGGAACTTGAACAATATGTCAAAACTCCTGCTACAGATAAAGGTGAAGGGAACAATGTAACTGATTATTACATATTTATTTTTTATTCTTATGTACTGTATTTATTTCTTCACAGAGTGAAGGAAGTGTACAGATTAGAGGATATGGAAAAGATTTTTCTAAGGTAAGTCTTCAGAAAGTCCTGGAAGGCAAGGATTTGCTTTTAAAAGTACTGTATTAATTTCCTCTAGCAATGCACAGTCCATCAATAATTAGGATATGTATGCTAGTGACAAGAAATTTGATGACTTCCTATAGCCAAGTCTCCAGTACTTTGGGTCTTTGGCAGGTCTGCATAGTTCCATCCTTTTCCCTTCATTTGTTGCATCCCTTGCTTTTATAGCACATAGAAATAAGTTGCAGGGGTAGTTATCTCCTAAGAGAGATACTGTCTGCTTTTAATCAACCCATTTGTGATTTGCATAATGGAATCCATAGATTGTGCTAAAATAGCCAGTAAGAGGGGGAAAACAAAAAACAAAACACCTTTAATCTTGAGTTAGAGCAATTCTAATCATGTCCAGGTAAACCTCATTGTGTTGGGTCTTACTCCCAGGAAAGTGTCTTTAGGATTGCAGCCTTAGAAAGCCTTGTTACTTTCTTTTAGTGCCTGGCAGAACTTTGAATCTTGTGAGCTCTTGCTCCTATTCTGCATTAACATCGTAAGCTATTTCTGTAACTCTTTTTGATGTGAAAAAGTCTTTTTATAACCTGCCCTCCTTCTTCCTCACATACCTGAGGTGATTGCTGGGGAACTAAATTTTAGCAAGTGAGTAGCTCTGATAGCTGCGTTAATGCCTGCCAAGAGTTTTAACTGAGTCTCCAAGTCCTAAGCTCCAACTACTAAGCTCTCTAGAGGAAAGCAACAAATAGGCCTCTGCTGGCCTCAAAATTATTGCTGTGATGTGCTTTTTGTGTTTCTCCCTGTGTGAATGATCCCTTTTCCCATTTTTTGGTTGTTCAGGTTAGAAATGAAGGTAATCAAGAGCTCAGGAGGAATGCCACGGTTGTCCTACACAGGTCGTGATGACAGACACTTTGTACCCATAGGATTGTATATTGTTCGGACTGTCAGCGGTAGGTCCTCCTCTGTTCAGGGGTTATTTTTTATTATGATAATCAAGCCCCTCCTTCAGTGCTGAGTTTTCCCCCCACTCTGAGGAGTCCTTCACTCCAGTGGCTATAGAAACAGAAAATTAAAGCCGTGGTGTCATGTGGCCAAGAATGCATAGATGAAATTGAGGGAACCGTAGTGAGATAGCGGTGGGCCAGAGTAGAAGATTAGAGTAGCCAAGACATGAAATGACCTGGATGTGAATAATCTGTGCATTTGGGGAGGTGGGCTGTAGTCCATGAGAGCTTATACAATAGGTCTGTGAGTGTTAAGGTGCCAGAAGACTCATAGCTGTTTCCAGTTGGCTTAATCTCTTTTCCATACTGTCTTTTTAATCTTGTTCCTCCAAGCTGATGAAGTCTGGGGCTAGCTATAGGAAAGGTTGGACACTGAGGGAGAACAAGAGATTTTCTTTCTGGGAAGTATTAATGGGACCATTGGGGAAGAAAGAACTGTGGGTAGCTTCCAGATCCAAACACAGCTCCTTTAATATTTGTTAATTTTGGTCCCTTTGGTTTTCTTTATAGATCATTGGACCATGGGATTCAGCAAAAGTGCTAACAGGAAGTTTTTCTTCAATAAACTGACGAAACTATCAGTATATGAACTGCCTCCTGAAGCTGTGGCACCATTTAAGTGAGTACCATGCAGAAGATCCTGCCAGTTTATCTAGGAGTGGAGCTAGTAGTAGCATTGCATATAGGAGGGGATGCACTTCAGTGATAGAGTGTCTCTTTTGCATGTAGAAGATTCCAGGTTCAGTTCCTGGCATCTTCATACATGACAGAGAACTCCTGTCAGAGACACAGTAGAACCATTGCCTGAGTGTTGATTGTCCAAAGTTAGATTCACCACCAGACTGACTCAGTATAAGGCTGCTTCTTCTGTTATGAATTCTGAGGCTAGTCAGCCATAAGGCAGAAGTAAGAGAGAAGAAATTTGCCCTCTTCATTTCTTATATCCATATGCAATTCTTTACCCATGGGTCTTTATAAGAATGTAAGGACAGCCCTGCTGGATCAGGCCAAGGGTCACTCTAGTTCAGGTATCTCACACTGGCCACCCATTGTCTCAAGGAGTATCCTACCAGAATCCTATTGGTACTCATTTGCATCTGGTCTTCATGGATTAGGGATACCTCTAAAACCAAGAGGTTGCATATGGTTATCATGGTTTGTAACCTATGACGATTACAGTTCTTGAGGACCACATGCAGCTTCCTGGTTTCCATCCTTTTCTCCATAAATCTGTCCAGTTACTTAAAGGCATCTAGGCCAAGTGCTAGGTCATCACAGTATCCTCTTTTGAACTATTCACCTGTTGTAAATTCAACCACCAGTTCCATCTGCTTTGTTCACAGCTTCACTGTGTTTCCCCTAGTTTCTGGTCCTGCAGTGGTATTTTGGTTGGACTTAGTATCCAATCCATTATTTTTGGTTCCTATCAGTTCCGTCTCTCCCCCGCCTGTCCTGTGGCATTTGCAGACAACTCAGGAAGGAGAAGAGTTTGTCCCTGTGCTGAGCTCCAGGAGCATCTCACTGCTGCTGTCTTCTTTAAAGCCTAGCAAGCAGATATACTATTCTTTGTCTTTTACTCCATGTTTTCTGTGAAGGAGAGGTGTTTTCTCTCCCATGGCCCATGCAGGTGCACGAAAACTGAGAGAAAGCAAGTGAATTTATGGAACCATGTCTTCTACTCCTCTCATTTAAACTTTCCCTAATCTTTTTCTCTCATACCCACCTTTTCTGTCATTGCTCCTTATCTTTGGAATGGTCTCTTTCCCCAACCCAACTCCCATCTCTGAAATCCTGAAGATTATGTTCTTTACATTTACTCTCTGCCTTGTCTCTATCAGTCTCACACCATGGCAACAGTATCAACCACAGCAGTCGCCATATATCAAAGGAGTACATTCTTAATAAAAACTTTTAGATACTGCTTTAGATACACCTGGAAAACTTATCTCTTCACCCATAGGGTTATAAGGCCAGTCATAAAGAGGAATCATTGTTCCATATATAACCTGGTAAACGGCAACTTTCTCAAGCTGGGTTAGTAAGAGATCTTGCCTTTCTTCATGTGGTAACGTCGACAGTATTTTCTTTTGAGAATTCCATTTACCTAATGAAGCAAGCCAGCCTGCCTATGTCTCATGATACAGAGTGTCTAAAAAAGCTATTTTCTCTCTTTTTAAATCTCATGGCACACTAACAAGGTGCTTAGTCAAGGCACACCATCAGTTTTTTTACTATTGGCAAAGGTACACCATGCTGCTGTTAGGAGGACTTGCATCTCCCATGCCCCCTACTAATGACCCTCACAAAAACCCATGTGCTATATCTGCAGACCATTCCATGGCAAACTAATGTGTGGTGGCACACTGGTTGGCACACTGGTTGAAAACCACTAGTTTAAGATCAGGGTACTCCACTAACTTACCTCTAACTTGTCACTTGATTGATGGATTTTAAGAAGACGTATAAGAGACTTTTGAACTTTCTTTTGTTGGCTTGCTAAACTCCTTTGCACAAACTTGGGAATTACTCTGTTCCTGTTCGCCCTGATAATTTCTGTTGACAGCATTTTAGTTGAAAACTTGAGGATAGCTCTAAAAGCAATGTGAAGGAAGACTTGTGTGTGACTTTGATAATGGATGCATGGCGTTATCATTTGTGAACTCTAATGTGGCTGTAATTAGACACTGATATATTTTCTTGTCAAAATGCTAATTTCTCTGTTCGACTGCTGCTGAGTAGGCTGTGAATATTAAATGCTGGTAATTGTTGAATTCAAAGGCTGCTGCATCTGGAGCAGTAAGCTATGCAGGTATTTTTTCCACTATGACAGCACACTTAAATAAGCAAGAGAATCTGAGTTCAGGAATGCCTTCCTGACCCAGAGACAGAGCCAAGAGAAGTATGTTGTGATGGGTGTGCTTAAAAGACCCGAGTGTGCCAAACTTCACCTAAAATGTCAAGTTTGTGGAGCAGTTAGATTTGTTGCGCCTTTTGCCTTCTTCATTCTGTTTTCTGGGCCCTTCAGAAGTCTCCTGTAAAGCCTTTCATAGACTTGAGTGAGGCGCCTTCATTTCCCTCGCCCTCTCGGAAGTCTAGGAAATGTTCATCTCTGTGTGTAATGTACTGTTTTCCTTCCCTCCACATAAAAGACATTGATTTCTCCCTGCTAGTCAGTGCTTTTGACTCGAGGCAAAAATAAGGCTCTTTCTATTAAAACAAGTTCCTTTTATAGGCCTGACCAGGGTGCCTGCACCTGCAGTATCTGTCCTTTAGCATTTGGATCCCATGGAAATGATCGATAATGTTGCAAACTCTCAGTATTTCTTAAGGCATTAGAAATAGCAACCCCCCTTTCTTTAAACCACATGACCAGAAGCACTGACTCCCAGGGGTTGGAGGCAGCCTGTCCAGCCCAAGATGTATATTCCTACTTTGGAGTTAGTAGCAGGAGCCCTTCTTTGTGTTGCTATCTCTGCTCGAGTGATAAACACGTGGCGACCTGGCCATAGTGTCAGGGAAGCATCTTACCGTTTCAGCCAGTTTCTGGATGCTGCTAAGAATAACTCTTTGTAGACAATTATTGTGGACATTTACTATGTGATGGAGACTGCATGGTAGAAAATAGGCTAGGTAAAAAACAAATATTCAAAAATAATCATTTATAAATTTGTAATTATTTTTAAAAAATATAGTTTGGTAAAATGAAATCAGGACTTGAATGCACACTGAAAATAGCTTAAAGCTGAATTTATGACATTTTGTGAAAGTATGGAAGCCTGTTTTTCTTTGTAAAAAGAGCACCATGGGAAAAAACTACCAGTCATTATATAGCACAATAATTCATTTGCTTGTATTATACCTTGATACTGGTGGTCAGAATGTCACTGATATATCTGGGTGACCTTTTCCTCTTCTCTCTGCAATTGATTCAGAGTTAGTTCTCATAAATATTGATGATTTATCTACCAATCAACCAGTTAGTATGCAGTTTTATTTTGGAAGTGTCTAAATAATAAATGGAAAATGTTGATCAATTATTTAAATTAGCTGCCCTCCCATTGGTGATAGAATTCCCTGATTTAAATCAATCCACCTGGTAGAACAGGCCATGCCTGCAGTTCTTTTGGTAAACAAAGGGAGGAGGATCAACACAAGAGAAGAAAGCTTCTAAAGGGACACAAACTATCCAAATTATTCTCTCAGCTTGTTTTGATAAAACAGGTTTCAGCAAAAATTTAGGGATACTGTATTAATAAAATGTTCAGTGTTTCTACCAGCTCTGTTGCAGTTCTGTGCCTTAGAGGTTTCAGCCAGAGCTATTATAGCTATAACTGTGTTCTGGAGTAGAATTTCTGTAGAAAATATGTTGTACAATGTAGAGTTCCAATCACTTTGGTGTCTCCCTTCAGAAACATGGGGCTGTTTTGGGAGGGTTGGCTGAACATACAGAAATGAGACTTTCAGTAGGGCTCCTTTACAAAAATCCTTAATGGTCCTTACGGTGCTCTCACCCACAGTCCTCCCTTTCAGTGACTGAGCAGTCTGTTCTGAAATGGGCTCCTTTTGCAAGGCATGCTCAATGGGATATGGGACTTTACCAGTTTTTCAGGCTGCCTCTCAAGGCAAAGACAGCTCTGCGCAGATTCAGCTTGTCCCTGGTCAGTTTAGAGAGAGAGAGAGAATGTAGATGAAGGTAATAACAGCTTGGACAAACAGGAAAATGTAGCATTTGCTGTATTCTGGTCATCCTCACTTCTATTTCTTTTTCACATATACTCAGCTTTAGGCTTTTGCAAATAGTATGCAAATGTGCTTTGCATTTACAAGCCAAAAAAGACATTCCACTTTTCATCTGTTTTCACTTTTGATTGATGCTCTGGTCCCTAACCTGTCCAATGCCTGTACTAGAGAAGGTGTATCAAATTCATTTACTCCGCACTGCAGGAGTAAAATACCCCTTGCATGCCATCCCCCATTGCACAACACCCCCATTGCACACCATCCACCCATGCACACCATCCCCCCCCCCCGTGCACCCTCCCTCCCAGTGTGTCAGACACCAAATTGGCTGGATGCTGGTCAGTCTTTCACACCTTTAAGTGTAAAATTTATCAATACTGGTTCTTGGTGGGTGCTCACATCACAAAAGGAACACTCTTCCCAAATTTCATGCTTCTAGGTCCAGAGGTTAGGGCAGGACATTGATTGGTCAGGGATTCGTCAATGTAAAGTGTATAGGGAGGAAAACGCATTGCGCCGCTTTTGCCCCTTCTGGTTGGAATTTCCAAAAACTGATTCTTAGTGGGTATCTCCGTCACAGAAGGAACACCCTGCCCAAATTTCACACTTTTAGGTCCAGCGGTTTTGGCTGGGTATTGATGAGTGAGTCAGTCAGTCACTTTTCAGTTTTATATATATAAAGATTAGCTGCAGATGATGGAAAAGAAAATCTGCAAATATTTTTAAGATATGATACAGCCCCATTATCAAGCTGGGAGAACCCAATTGTAAGGGGCAAGATAAATTGCTTCTATGGGCCACATTCAGCCCACAGGTCTTATGTTTGACACTCCTGTACCAGAGCATCATAACATCATCTGTTCATTATATGTGATGATTTTATAAAAGATGGACCCTAAGCAGGACTGTCTTGTCCTTTTGCTGGATAGATCTTTTAACTGGTGTTACCAAGGGCTGAACTGAAGACTTGAACATAAGTCACGTGTGCAATAGCACCCTCTCCTTTATTTTAGTTGCCTTTCCCTGCTCATTTGTGTCTTCTCTTCCCACACAGCAATTGTTACGCCAGTCGTCTTTTTTGGGAATGGGGAGATGGCGTCAAAGTGCACGACTCTCAAAAAAGGGAAGATCCAGAGAAACTATCCAAAGAGGCTGCCCTGTCCTTCATCAGACAACATTCGCCCTATCACCAATCCCTTATCAAGTCTTGGGGGACAGGAACTGAGCCAAGCTTGGAATCTTCAGCAACTGATTAGAATGAATGGCTTCTCGTCAGATCAGTGAGCCACTGAGAACTTCTGTCCAGGAGGCCTGATTTGGTGCTGGAAGACTCAGTGCAAAACAGGTGGGACAAGGCATCAGACTGCAGAGTAGCACTGAACATGCATCTGTTCCTGGCAGCTAATGTTACAAGAACCACAGAAGTAAGATGATGGGAGCAGGGGACATTCTTCTGGATTGATTCCTGCCCCACCAAGGTTTTCCCCACCCGTGCTTTTAACACAGCCTGGCTTTAGACCGTCACATACTGGATAACACATCAAGGAAGAAGATGCACACAATTTTCCCATCGTATCTGTAAGAGTGGAGGACCAGAAAGGATCAGGCAAAGTTGATCATGTGCAGCCAGAGAGGAGAGCACACTTTGCATTGCCTCACTTGGCCCCATTATGTCCCTGCATGATGACTCTGGTATAAATGATGCACTGGGAAGTTCTGCTTCTTACAATACTTAACTCCTTGGCTTATGTTCCTGCCCTAAGGAGTGTTGGGTTCTGAAAGGAAGAAACCAAACCAAACAGAGGTCTCAGTGGTAATGCTTTAGGTGTACTTGCCACCACCAATGATTCATGACTATTTTAAAAGAGATTTTATGTGCCTATGCAATATATATGCTCTTTGTTCACTCCCCACCTTTACCCATTCAGAGATGCCTACCATTGAGTTATGGGAAGATGTCTTGCTTGGGGCTTTCCACTGATTAATAGGATGTTGGAGAGATTCTGGCATTAGAGCTGTGGCAGTTTTAGATTTAAGGAGCATGTGGGTTGGTTGAAAAGCAGGAGACACAATGATTTAATCCTTCCAGTAAAACAGCCCAGCCCCTGTTGTCAAATGAGTCCCTTCTCTTGGCTCCTGTCATTCTTAGAATAGGCATGTACCTCTGTAGGTCTGGATCAAAAGTCCCCTCTGGAGTTGAAAGTACTGAACTGTGACTAGGAGAATTTTGCATATTTTCTTTGATCCCAACAGAAAATAATTCTGCTTTTGAGAATGGTATTTCAGCATTCTTGAGTTCTTCGGGTGCTGGGAACAAAAGGTTGCTCAAAGGGAGAGAGGTGTGCTTGTCCCAGGCTGTGTCTTCACTTTAGGAGTTAAGAGAAGCCTCTGCTCTGCGTTATCTAAAGGGAAGCCAGCTGTTCATATATGGGCAGTGAAGCCATTCAGGTATCAAGTTGGGCAATAAGAATGGTGTCGATTGACTGTCATACTGTTTATCGCCTTAGGGTGTGCCTTAAAGAAATCCATGAAAAACGCATTATTCCCTAAAGTGAAGGAACTGTTTATGGCTTGGCTCCTCTCGCTTTGAAGTATCAAAAAAACTGGAATATGGTAAAGAGCAGGGTTCAGCTGTTGGAAATAAACTTCTCTGTCTATAGCACAGAGCCATATTTTATATTTTTGATATGAAACTGAAAATATAGAGCCATCTATATTTTAAGTTTCACATTATTCCTTATGGATCTCCCAAGACGTAGTACCCAAGTTGTGCCTGTTTCTTCTGTTTGGGTGAATTTCAGGCACAGTGAATAGGTCAACTTCTGAGCTTGATGTTCTTCCTGTGACTCGCAAGTCGTCTTCACTATAGTGATAGTAACTGCTTAGTTGAATCAATGCTTTGTATCACTGAGTCATGGCCCTGCATTCCTTTTAATGAAAAATGGCCACCTGAGTTTTAGTTTGTAGTTTTAACACTGATCTCAGTGCACAAAAGTTTCCCTCCCTGTGGATTGTACATGAAGGGGAAGGACTACTTTATATTTAAAAAGAGCATCATTGTTGAAGTCCAATACCTAGTTCCACACCAAAGATGCTGTTTTCACAGTATGTATGGGAGAGGTGGTTCAGGAATGGGTAAAACAGTCTTTCCATACAGGATGGCTCTTTGTTCCCAAGCTGGAGCAGAACAGCTGGCAAAGCTTAATCACAGCCAATTAAGGGATGGCTTTTCAAATGATGGCTTTTCAATATGATACCTTCACTGTGAACTTCAGGAAGATGATTTTAAGGAGCACCATGATGTGTGTTTAAACTGCCAAATGAGTAACCTTGCTTTTGGGGCCTTTACTGTAATAGGCTAGACATCCTTGAGCCCAAGACACGTTCCACGCTTTGGATCACCTTGCATGTTGCCAAGGAGCACTTTTAAAAGAAGATGCTATAGCAAGACTAGGCCTCCTCTAATCATGGGCTGTGATTATTGGAGGCAAATTTGGGCAGGGGACGTTTGTGTTGGCAGAACATGCTGATTCCTGAAGTTCATTCACCTGTATTATAGCTACTGTTACCTACGTGCAGGGCTAGGCAACACTTAATAGGTTCTGAGGTCATTTTTGGAGCAACATTTATCCAGTTCAAAATAGACTAGAGGACCAGACTTTTAAAGGCATTTCAAACCTCACTATTTCAAAGCTGCATGCCTTTAAAAAGGCAAGGGCTTTGATAAAACTAGAACATTTAAACAACTGACCTCACTTTGACTGTTCAGAGCAGATATACCTTGTATGTGGAAGAGTACTACAAATATTAGGTATGGCTTTGGGGCTCATTCAGGTTGCCACCTCCTCTTTTACTTCCTAACCATACTTGGGCAGGGGGAGATACAAATATCTTACCGAAAGAAATGTTGAAGAATGCTGTGCATCATGTTCTTATTTCTCATACCTTTTTGTTTGTACTTTGCCAATACAATCCTTATGATTCAAGTGCTTGGTTCTTGCCTTAGATGACTGTGCTGCTATAATAGACAGAGGAAGTAAAAGTCTGCCTCTAGCCTGAACGTCTTAGAGAGAAATGGGAAGAGGGATGGTGTCTACTACACAGTGAAATCAATGTAGGGCTTTAAGTTAACCATTTGAGCTCCTTTTTGGATTGTAATAGTTGGTAATTAATTTTCCATTTGGAAGGAAATATATGAAAAGAAGTGAAAGCAAATGTTTACCAAAAATGTGTCTACAGTGGCATTTATTCAGAAGGCCTTTTATTATAAAATTACAAATTTTTCCCCGATCATGGCAAGTTTAGATGAATGTGTTCCACGTGGATGTTAAGGATAACATTCTTGGCTTCTCTGTGTTTGCAGCTTTTTCCTGCTATGGAGATGTCCACAAAATGTACATATTGAGCACCTTAGTTTCTTGCGAAACTATAGTAATTTGTGGATAGTGGGCCACATAGGTGGGCAACCCTATTCTAAACTTCCCAGCAATGGGGATGCCAAGCACTACTGCTGTTTCCAGCAGGCACTTAGATGCCACTGGGAGATCCCTTCCCCCAGGAGAAAGCCCCAAACCCTGCAACAGGGTTTCTCAAGCTTGTGCTGGCTATTTTTCAGGTTGAGACTTATGAGACTGTATGGGACCGTCTGAACCCACACAGAGTTTAGGATCTGGCAGAGCAAAAAACTCCACCAGTCTCATCCTGTCACCCTGTTTCATTTCACCCATTCCCCACTTCCCCTGGAAATGCCAGTCAGCCCTTCATACAGCACTGAGCATGAGCACCAACTTGTGCTGGCCCATTGCCAGTGGATGTTCCTCTTGGGGTGCAGCAGATGTGCCTTAAGGCATGTTTGTAAGACCAATGCTGAGAGTTTAGGGTCCACTATTCCAAGTATACTGTAAAAGTAAATACGTAGCAGTTATTTTAGGCAGTCATAAAAGGGGGGGACAGCAACTAGTTTGCTTTTTTAATTCAAATTGTGGAATTGGCCAGCACCCTGTCCTGCCACTCCCATGAGAGAGTGAGACTGTTTCATCTTTTGGTTCTGGCGGAGTCCACTCTTTCCTCACTTGTACTTATGTTCAGTATCATAAGGAAAGAAAGTAGTAAAGAAAGGTGTGAGGGCTATAAAATAGGCAAAGCAAGGAATTGGGGAATCTTCATGTGTGCATTATGAATTGTGGGCTTCCTGGTAAGTAGATGACTAGTGGGAGATGATCTGCCCCTACTGTCACATACTGGTGCAAACAGCCTTAGTTTGAGAAATTTGATTTCATTTTCAAAGTACCTAACACCAGCTGGAACAATTTAACCATTTCACTACACGTGTTGTCTCAGAAGAGCATGGAAAATCTAAACATTAAAAATCTTTCAGAATAAATTAGAGAACTTCAGACTTCTCTTCAAAACTGTGTATTCTGCAGATTCTTTTCTCAAGAATTCAAGAGAAAGTTTGCTTAAACCAGTGGTACTCAAAGTGGGGGTCAGGACTTAGGGTTGCAAGTTGGGAGGAGGGTTGTGAGAGGTTGGGATCCACAATCTTGGAATCTGGCATTAAGCTTTTCCTGGGTGTAGATTTCATTGAACCCAATGGGACTTACTTCTGAGTAGACATGGAGGAGCTCTATCATAACAGATGTCATATCCCAGTAAGTTTAACGGGGTCCTGGACAGTTTGAAAGGGGTTCTCTGGCTGAAATGCCCAAGTACCACTGGCCTAAACCAATGGAGAAGGGAATGAGAGTCAACTGCCATCAGGTCATTAGGAAAGCTTGGTAAAATCAGTTACATTGTCCAACAGGTGTAGATCACCACCACCAACAGCACAAGGATCACTGAGAGTGCAGCATTCTTGCGATTTTCCTGGCGAAGCACTTGCAGTTCTTTCTCTGAAAGAAGAAGATGCACATCAGATGTACGTTCACCTCAAAATAAATTGCCTTTTCTGTTTCTTACTGCACTGGTAAATCTGACATCAGAACCTTATCTGCATCTTCTGGCAATTGTCTTTTATACAAGTATATTCTGTTTTTTTCAGTGTTGTCCATGGGGTGAAGCTGGCTGCAGATAAGCCTTTGCATGTTTGTGTAGGGTAGCTCCTACACCTGTTCCTGGGCATGGGGTTATGTTTTCCCATTGTCAGTGCATGCCCTCTCTTTTTGTCCTACATGCCTTAGAGAGGGATAACTTTTTTCCAGCAGAAAAGGTAGATTTATGTAGCCAGAAACACAAGAATAACACACTTGATCAGCAGTGTGAAAGAAGGTCAGGTCAGAGTCTAGAGGCCTTGTTATAAGCACCGTTTGAGTTTTCATTTTACACTTTGTTTCTCTGCCTGAAGTTTTTTCATACTGTTTCACAAAGGTGGAACAAAATAATCATCTCTGCTTTGTGGCGAGGGACCTCAAGATGTGTAGAGGAGCTGTACGCAATTAGTCCTATGTGGGTATGGCCTCTGCTGTCATCCTATGACTTCTGCTTGCTGCTTAATCCTTTTGGAGAGGACTAGAGAACAGACAAAAAGAAAATGGTTTTTCAATACATTTTAATTTTAATCCATGAAATAACTATGAGAGGATCATGAAGAGGGAATAGGTGCCATAGAGCAGCGTTTCTCAAAGTGGGGGTCGGGACCCCTTTTGGGGTCACCTGGAGCTTTCCTGGGGGTCACCTAAAGACCCCTGGTGCATGGGGACCAGATCAGGCTTGCCAGACCTCCAGCTGTAGCTGCACGCACACTGGGACTGACTTGACAGACTCAGGGCCCAATCCTATGCATGCTTACTCTGAAATAAATCCCATTGTGTTCAATGTGTACATAGAACACACATTTCATTTGTAACAAAATACATCCTGCATATCAGATATTTACATCATGATTCATAACAGTAGCAAAATTACAGTTATAAAGTAGCAACGAAAATAATTTTATGGTTGGGGGTCCCCACAACATGAGGAACTTATAAAGGGGTCATGGCGTTAGGAAGATTTGAGAACCACTGTCATAGAGGTAAATAAAACACTATTGACTGAGCTAGGACCCCCAAAGCATCTCATGTCTCTCAGGGGATGATAAAAGCTGCTGCAGTGTCCAAACCCAGCATAGAGATTTAAGATTCTTCTGAAATATCTGCATTTTGAGGCAGGAGACTTTCTTATTTAGTCTTATTAGCACATTTAAAATAACATTCTTTTCAAGAACAGTTAGCAGCTGGCTCAATGGATAGGCAACTTTGTCAGCAATAGGGCACAATCCAGAGCAAGTTCAACCTGCTCTGCCCTAACTGCTCTCTCCTAACTATTCTGTATCCAGAGCAGAAAGTTATGCTGCATCCAGAGAGTCAGGAAGCCTGGGCTGCCCTAACTGCTCCAGAGCATGCTAAGTCAGTGACAGCTGGGGAGGGCTTGCTCCTGAGTAGACCCCGCTCAGAATACACTGAAGAAGGAACAGCTGTGGTGCCTACATTATAAGGAAGCCCAGCAGTTCCTGACAACCAGTTACAGCTGCAGTTCTTCTAGTGCAAGATGGATGCTTGGAGTGGCCTGCTGTATCCTGAGGTTAGTGGGCTGCCATAGTTGTGCCATATCCTGAGGTTGAGAGGCAGGGATTGCAGCTAGGCTGGCCAAGAACTCAGATTTTTGGTCAACACTACCATTCTTACTCAGGCCTTATCATGGACTCATATGGGCCTACTCATTACTATACCTGCTCCTGAGGTGGTATAACTCTGAGGGCTGGAAGAGGGCATTTCTCCCTGGAAACAGGCTTTGGATACAGAGTAACTGCTCTGCTCTAGGCAATGCTAAACATGCCCTCAACTTGTCTCTCCTGAGCTGCTTAGGCTGCCCCAGTTAGGGCAGAGCAGGTCCACCTCTCTTAGGGCACCCTATCTTGCCTTGCTCTGCCCTAAGCCTCTGCCAGAGTAACTGGGCTGGAGCATCTTGCAGTTGCTCCACCCTAGTAATAGATAGGGCAACCCAAGGGCTCTTATGTGGACAGATTAGTTGCTCTGGATTGTGCTGTTAGTCTTGTGTGGTGGTGGGGTCTGCTTGTTCTAGATTGCTGTCAGTCATCCAGACCATGGCTGATATGATATTGGGGAAACCTGGCTGTCCTGGTTCCAGTGGCCTGTTGCCAGGACCTTGCCTTCCCACCAAAGTAGTACCAATTTATCTACATGCATTTGCATGCTTTCAAACTGCTAGTTTGGAAGGAGCCAGCCAACCTGCAGCACCTGGGTCTCAAACCTGCTGATCTTCAGGTTAACACAGCACCTTTAACCTTAAACCCCCTTTCTTGGTAGACAGACCAGCCAAAATCAGACACCAATAGCCTCAGAGCTGACGGTGGCTAAACCAACCTAAATCATGTGGGCTCTACAACACTTTCCATTGAGATCAGTACACTAACCATAGAACATGGAGTGACACAATACAGGCTAATTTATCTATAGCAGACTATACTCCAGAAAAGCGTATGCTAAAATAAATAAATATTAAAGCTTTAGTAAACTTACACTTTTTCTGCACCAAAAATCTACATTATCCTCCTTCAGACTGTAGCCTAGGTATAACTAGGCTACAATCTGAAGGAGGATAATGTAGATTTCTTGCCAGCTGATAGATTTTACAAATGGGAATAGGTCCTGTTACGTGTTTTCTAAAGACTGGACAGGTCCCAGATTTGGGGAGGCACAGTCTGTATTTGGCAGCTAAGTCTAAACCACTTTACCGCATAATTGTAACACTATGGGTCTTGGATGAAAGGTGGGGTACAAATGTAACGAACATCATCCCATCAAAAGCTATTCAACAACTATACTGCAGTGGCTTTAGCAGATTTCCACTGTTGCTGCTGTTGCTGTACAGCAATCAAGCCCATTCAGAGACAATTTCACTGCTTTTGTACTTCCTGGGAGAGGTGAGGCTACAGGGACTGCTTATTTGACAATAGAATCATTGTGGCTGACTGCAGTGGTGGCAGAGGTCAAAGCGCAGCTCCGCGTGTGACTGCCAGAGGAGTATGATTTTAATGGGAAGTCTCGGGTGTTAATATGATGGCTCAAGTGACTGTCCCTTTGAATTTGCCAGTTCCCTAAGGGAGGCAGCTTCACCAAGGTGAGCCCACTGCATTAAAGCACAGGCAAAAGGTCTCTAGCCCTTGGCTGGATGCTGGTTCTCCTTTCCAGCACGGTGCTATTATGGGAGACATCTCCCTGTTATATTTATTTATTCATAAGGCGGCAGCAATCACACATAAAATTCACACATAAAGCATATGAGCAGTTACTAGGTGTCTGGGCCTTTGGCCAAACATCTGAATAATTTAACCATTGGCAGCAGTACCTTTAAGTTGCTGTAATTCCTGAAGGGAGCCAGAGTACCTTCTACAGGGACATTCTGTTGCAATATGATGTAACGTTTGTGGAACATTCCTGCAGTCACAGTTAGGATTATCATTTCCAATAGTGGCATCTACTATGGTTAGTGCAAAACAGATGAAGTGCTGTCTTTGGAAGATCAAAGCCATCGATACACTGTACTAGAACAGGTACTAGATTAAATAAATCTGGGTTGGAAGTTGCCCACTCCAAGCACCATGCTGTCTCATTTTCAAAATCTCTGACTAGTTGCTGTCCCAATTTCACAGTGGATTCTGATCATGGCAATCCCCATGAACTGGTAACAACGGCTTTGTCTCACATTTCTGTCACTTGCTTTTTAAGACTGGATGTCTTCTAAAAAAAGGTGGCGGTGCCTCTCTCAGGTGCTATTTCCCTTCCCTGACCCTGAATGCTGTTTATAAATCCAGGATCAATTATGTCAAAAGGATAGGAAGGAACTTAGGAAGAATTTCAAGTTGCTGAATTGTCTTTGTACAGTATGGCAGGATGGAAGCTGTACAGTTTCTTTATTTAGACATTTTTAAAAGAAGACCCATCAGGATCAAAGGGGGTGCCATAGGTGTGACCCACACCAGTGATGTGCCGAACGGGTGACACACTAGAGGGGATTGAAATGAACCTCCTTTGGTGGCCATAGCCCACTTTGACCATGTTTGTAGGCTCCTACCATCAAACATGGCCAGAGGCAGAGCTTGGCACATGGATGTATGATCATATACGTGGTTGTGCTCAGAACACTCTAACCTGAGGAGGCAGGCTTGCCCCTCCTTAGCCTGGAGCATTCTGAAGGTGGCATGCACACACATGTGCAAAGTTTTTACATGGACAGTACACCTCCAAAGCCACTTGCTCTTTCTCGTGAGGGTCAAGTGGCTTCTGAGGCATAGTGTGCATATGTAAACCTTGCACACGTGCGTAACACATGAGAAAGCGCAAGTGGCTTTTGAGGTGTCGCGCGCATGTGTGACGGATGACAAAATAGTGCAGTGCCACTGACAGGCACTTTTCTTGGTTATGCAGAAACACAGATTGGTAGAGTTGGAAGATAACTTGGGAAATCATCTAGTCCAACTCTGCTCAGTGAACTACTTCATCTGTTTGAAAACCTTCAAGACAACTGCTAACCTCCAGCAGCAAGAAAAGTCTTCCTCCTGTCTAGCCTGGATCTAGTTTAAACCTCATAGTTCGTCTGTCCAAATTCTGTTCCTTCTTCTATAACCCTTCCTGCCCTAGTTGTGGGGAAGCAATTCCAGGCTATGGCAGATGGGTGAGCACTACTTTAATGGCACCTTTTTTGCCTGTTGTCTGGAAAGGCCCAATAATTGCCTAAAAGCACAATCCTAACCATGCCTATGCAAAAGTAAGCCCCATTGTATTCTATGGGTCTTACTCCCAAGAAAGTGTCTTTAGGATTGCAGCCTAAGTGGCTCACTATCTGTAGCTGTTTAGGTTCTGCATCATATTGGGCTTGGAGTACATTGTCTTATTGGGTCCCAGAAATTATTTCACACATAACACAGTTTTTATAGAACCAAGCCTGGTTTTAAAAACCAGTTCTAAAACTCAACATGCAGCTTATTACAGCTCCACAACAAGTCTACCAAGAACACACACATCTGCAAACACAAATATATGCTGCCTCCAGCTTTTGCCATTTTAGATGTACAGCTATAAGAAAGGTAAGGGGTGGAGGGGATTTATAATAGGCTTAGCATTCTATACTCGAGTTACCTGTTCATTTGTAGAGGAAAATAAAGGGAAGATTTACAATACTCCAGCAGATGGCAGCAGAACCTAAATAGCTACAGATAGATAGTGAGCCACTAAGGCAATTATTGGGGCTTTTCCAGATTAAAAAAGGTGGCATTAAAGTAGCACTCCCAGCACAGCCCAGTATTGCTTCCCCACCACAAGCAGGCTAAGGATTAGGTGTCTTATTCCAGATAAGATTGCGCCTATGCCTCCTTAATTTAACAAGCCAAATGTGCTCCAAATTATATTACTTATTATAATTACCTGGAACCTATTACATTACCCGGAACCAAGTCCATAATGGCAGTTTGTGAAATTGCAGACCTCTGTTTGTGAAATTGCAATGGGACAGAGGATAGCCATGGCGGGGTTTGCATTGAAAATGTCAAAGGGATGTTATCAAAATCTACCCAAGGGATACTTGTGTCAAAGCAATGAAACTTAAAAAAAAAATTCATATGGGTGCTCAGCATTAGTGATGGCATGAATAGTAGACAATCCTGAGGTGCCACATATAAACAGCCATTTCAGTACAAGTGATATGCTAGATCTTGAAAAGCATTAACAGTATTTTTTTTCTGGCCACAAGATATGCAAAATTTTGTCCCGAGAAAATGCCATTTTTCTTGGTGTGGAAACTAAGCTGAGGGTAAAAAATACATTTTAATTCTCTGTTGCAATTAAAAATTGTGCATTGGTTGCTATTAAATTTATGAAATTTATGTTTTTTGAAATTTGTGCATTGGTTGGTATTACTTTATGAAATTTGTAGTACCCACTAGGCACGGTAATAATTTATTAAACATGTCAATACCACTTTCCCATCCCATCAGGGAGATGCTCAAGGCGGCTTCCAGCAACGACAGTACAACAGAAATTCACTTACTGTATAATGTATTAAAAGAAAAACTGAAATTATAAAAAGTAGTGTAACCAAGAATGTCAGTAAAAATAGCAAGGCCAATTCATCTCTCTCTCTCTCTCTCTAACTGATGTTATAAAACACACAACAGTGCTGATTTTGCCCTTGGGTCTTTGATGCTGCTTCTGCTGATATCTGATTGCAACTCAGGGAGGGGGGCATTGAAGTTGTAGACCACATCTCTACCCAGACAGAGAAAAAGTTCACAACTACACTCAGAGCTACATAGTGGTTTCTGCTATCCTGCTACATGGTTAGGGTCTCTTTGAACAAGAGTTCTCCTTTGCACTTTTTCATGCCTATAAAAAAATAATACCTGGCATTTGAGTTACACACTTTGAATTTATGAGTAGATTTATGTGGTAGTATATGAAAGTAATCCTTACAACAGCCCAATAAGTAAATACCTTAAGGCTGCAATCCTAATCCCCAATTAGGCCAGTCTAAGCCCCAGCACCCTGGCTTGTGGGTGGCACAAAAGCCACCTACTGTCATGCACTTCTGCACCACTCCTGGGGAAAGGTTAGGCCAGTGTACAGACATGCGCTTTCTTCCCTACATCACCACAGCATGGAAAGACCAATGAGTTATGCTGGCCCAGGTTAGGATTGCTGCTTTAGTAAAATATCTTGGGTGTCCCTTACCACTGGTTGTGCTGCAGAGTTACCTCCCTGGCGCTGAGGCCCAACACTCCCTCTTTGCTTGGCGCTTATGGCACATTTATGACAGCTAGCATCACCGCAGGGCTGACAGATAGGGCCCTTGGTTGTGAGATTTGAACCAGGAGACCGTAGTTCATTCTTTCTGGCCCAGGTTGGCAACTTTCTTACCAACTTTCCAACACTGGTGCAGCTGTATAAATGAGCCTCCAAGTGAGGCTTTGGCCCAGGGTGACCAGATGACCGGAAAAACCCGGATTTGTCTGGATTTTTAGCCTCCTGTCCAGGTGTCCTGCATTTTAGCATCAATGTCCTATATTTTGGCTTCATTTTGAAACTTCATGATAGTGCACAGTACCCCATCATACCATATGTCGTTGGATTTGTATTGAAGAGTAGAATCCAATGCAAAAATCACTTTTGGGATATATCCTTCCTTTCATAAGTTATGGTCAAAAAAATACATTTTTTGGCAATTTTTTACAGCGGGTAGGAATTTTGGCCTGGGATTAGGAATTTTGGCCCTGGGATTCAGGACTTTTGGGTTTGGCCTCTAGTCACCCTGGCTTTGGCCCCCAACCTTAGGGTTGCATTGCTACTAGAAATTGGGATAAGATTGGGCTCTTGGTCACTAGACTACATTCTTTCCACTGTCAATATATTCATTCTCCCTACAGCTCTTCTGAGAGAGCACTAGCTGCATTTCCCAAGGGCCATTTTCTTATCAGAAGACAAAATTATGCTATATATGCACTTTCAGTGTCTGATGCAGTTGATCTGACAATACGCATCTTTTATCTTCTCACCAGGGAGCATCCAGAAACGAGAAGACAAGTAATTGCAAAATTGCTTTTTCTTTGCCATCTTTAGATAACAAACAAATCAAGGCCAGCAGAAACATACCGTAGACAAGCCAGGTCCTCTAAAGGAATCACTGGACTACCATCTCCTTTTGACAGACAAGGCAAGTGTTCAGATAGGATAGACTATTTTGCATTTGCTTTGCCTTGGAGTCAACGGCATGCAGGATTTCCTTGGGACAAACAGATGCAGAGAAAGCCACAGGCTGCCTTATCCAATATGGTGAGTGATCTTAATTGCTAACACTTCCCTGATGGGGATGTGTATCAGCACACAAAGAAAGGAAAGGTGATTTCTTCAACCTTCAACAAATCCTGAAACTAAAATCACCAAGGCCATCTTACATCTTCCATTCCCACCTGTGCTTACAAGGCAAACACAATTTTTTTCTTTACCCTTCCCCCATACTCTCCCTTCAAGCTTTTTGCTTTTGGAGATAAAAATTTCAATGGTTGCAACAACCATCAATATCTTTGAAGTGCTTCAGACACTGAGCTTTCATGTAGCACTTTTACTAACAATACTACCATCTGGATGAGTCAAAGTCACTGCGAGGACTGATAAGGAGCAGGAACAGGCCAAGATCTACCACCTGAGGTTGCAACCCAAATGCTGCCTTTACCTGGTCTCTCCTCCCATTCCGAAGACTGGAAAAGGAAAGACTTCCTTTTTCAATTCAAGGAAAGGAAAGAGGACCATCAGAGAAGGTGTGGGCGGAAAGAGGCTGCCTGCTAATGGATGGACTGGACCTGCACAGGATGATAGCCCCAGGCTTCCTAGCCTCAATTAGCTACTGCCCCTTTCTATTATCCTTTTTGTCTTTTGTTTATTCCTCCCATCTTACCCTCTTGGGGGAAAATATCCATCATCCTTTATTTTGAAATAAGTCAGCAAAGGGTTTTTTTGTAAAATGTGGGACTTTTTGGCAGAATTCACATGTTCCCTGCAAAGAAGTGCTTGATTTCTTGGCTTGAGAAGCACTTTGGATACTTCAGTTCTATTGTGAATATACTGAATTCTTTCAGCCTTTGAACCCCTCCTTTTTGGTCCCACCATAGAAGAGAGAGAGAGGGTGCAGCTTACAGGACAGCACTTTTCCTAAGCAACCTGTCTTAATGCACTTCTTACCATAGTTTTCCACTTTACTTGTTAGCAGGCTTTTCTCTTTCTCCAGTGATTTTCTGAAAGGATGCAAGAAAGATTATTAGAGAGTGCACAGTGCAAACAAGCATCCCAGTGGTCAGCCGAGAAAGCCCTCTGGCACACAAAATATGGTCCACTTTTCAGATACTGGTAAGTGCCAAATCTTTGAGGTACTTCATATTTGGGGGCTCACATGATAAAATATTTCCCCGCATTGATTCTGGTGTTGGGCTGACAGCTCAATCTAATGCATGTCTACTATAAAAAGTAAATTCCACTATAGGTCAGGGGAGCTTACTCCCAGCTAAGTGTGGACAGGATTGCAGCCTTAGTTAGATCTGGAAGTTAAAGATTCAAATCCCTGCTCAGACATGATGCTTCCTGGTCACCATGTCTCAGACTAACCTATCTTGCAGGCTTGTTGTGAGAAAAAAATGAGGAAAGCAATTATTGTATAATATGCAGAGCTCCTTGGAGGAAGCACTTAACTGGTAAGTCAGAGCAGGATTCTAGCCTCTAAACAGCTCCAAATGCTGGTTTTTTATGTTTGGGAAATATTTTTGTATGGGACCAGTGTTCAATAAAATGATTGTCTTTCCTGCAGTTGTATGGCATAGATCTAGGTTGATCACCCATCGTCTGATTGCAAAAACTAGATCCAAGTCTAAAATATCTTCTAGATGGTTCTAAAACTAGCAGGGAAAGCTCAAAAGTATACATTCCTTCTTTTTTGGAAAGTAACAGGATGGTGTCCCTAAAGGAAATCTTGCAAGGAAATATTCTTGCATTTCTAAGAAGATTCAGGGTTATTGCATGCAGAATGAAGACTTCATTTCCTCATTTAAGTTGAAACTCTACCTTGATGGCTGGGGTGCTTCATATTTTCCAAAGAGAGCAACAAACTCAAAGCTTGCATTATTAGCTGCACCAGATGATTAATTAATTCATAGTTTTGGGATTTTTTAAAGCATAAGAACAAAGCAAAACAAATTGCCTGGAAGTAGCACCTGCAGACATGGTTTCATTACAGCAAAGAGAAGTCTCGGTGTGGCTGGAAAGAACATGCAGCAGCAAATTATCAGCCAATTCTGAGCAGGCTCTGCGGTGGAGCTGGGGAGGGGAAGGAGCCTAATAGGGCTTGTGGTTTCCTTGGCAAGGGAAGCAGGAGCCAGAGTGTAAATGGAGCCAAACCAGACGGCGGAGTGAGTTAAGGGAAGAGTGTAGGATGCATTAATATTGAGCAAAGACAAAAAAAAAAAACAAACCAGAACTCTTAGAAGTACATCAGAGGAAGAGAAAATAGAGTTATCAGCTTGGTAGAAAACACAGCAGTGGGGCCAATTCTAAGACATGGAAGCACCATTATAGAACAAGGGACATAGGAAAAATCCCAAGGGAGGGGATAAGTTGGAGGATTAGACAGAAAGGTGGCCAAATCCTTATGGATTTGGCATCATGATTGGCACATAGTCCCCTAACCAGTGGTGGGCTTCATGAGGTTCTCACAGGTTCTATAGAACCCTTTGCTAATGAGTGCCTGGTTCTGAGAACTGGTTACTAATGGGACATAGAACCTGTTGTTAATTTAGGTTATTAGGACATAGAACCTGTTGTTAATTTATTTGAATCCCACCACTTCCCCTAACATAAAGTTTGAATCTTCTCCAACAAGTTAAGCCAATGTGATACAGAACACAAGAGATCTATGGAATGGTAAGTAGAGGTGAAGCAGATGAAAAAAATGTGCATAAGGGTATCACAATAGGGCATATCTTCAGCATGCATCTGAATGATCTAGAATGTGCTCTGATCCAATATTGGCTGCCACATGCAGCATTGGAATAATTAGTAAATATTGTTAGGATGGACGGAATGCAGGTAGTAGCGTTTAAATGGAAACAGTCTCCAAATATAAAGACATCTCCTTTTCAGAAAAAACCACTGCCAGGTTGGAGCAGGGGGCTCGTGGCATCTCTGCTCTGGCCAGAGTCACTTACAATCCTCAAACCACGGTCAGCCCACCAGTGGTTTGAGGGGGCAGCAGACACCTGTGGCTCCATGAAACATGAAATACCTAGAATTCCCATTACAGTACTACCTTCCTCCAGGAGTCAGTTCTTCTCTCCGCAGCTTAAAATCCACTTCTTCCAAGCTCTGTCTGCACTGGGACAGCTTCTCCTCCAGACTATCTATCTGAAACACATGCAAAGATAGCCAAGAATGACATGATTTTCCAACTAACTGCTCACTACTGTATTTCCACTCAATAAATAGGGGGATTTGACTGGACTAGAGATGAGAAAGAGGAGACCCCAGAGCCAGATCCAGTCTCCTAAGTACAGGTGTCCCTCCATAACTATGGATCCAGTAGCTGTGCATTCGATTATTGGGAAATCTGTGCTCCTCCCCACATACCCATTAATGTTGTTTAAACTTGTATCTTGGGGAACTCTAAAGAGTCAGATAAATTCTCTTTTACACTTAGAGATATATGGCAGAGACAAAATAAGACAAAGATGCCTAAACAAGAAGAAAGGATACAAGGATGTTGGGTCTCCCTTACTATTGGAAATAAAAGTTGAGATCAGGAGCAGATGGACCTCATACTATTGATTGCAAATGCGTGTCTTTAATCAAACTTACCCAAAATCACTGCACCAAGAAACAGTTTTCCAAGATATGAATGCTAATTGGATATGCCAGTGTCCAATAGAAGCCAACATGAGACTTTCATTTATAGAAAACAACTTGCATTATGAGCTGCTTCATATTAAATAGACACAAGCACTCTCTCACTGATGCGTGTGTGTGCATGCGTGTGCGTGATGCACGATGCCCATCCACATCTGAGTCGCAAGGAGTTGTGTATGACCAGTGCATATTAGCCATACAGATTAGGAATCAAAGAGCAACTTCTCAAACTATTATTGTAAAAGCAATACACTTCAGAAGTGACAACATACATAACTTTTTTCCTACATGGAGATCAATTGGAGCTTTCCCATGTTAAAAAATGAAAATACAGCAAGGGTTTAAAATAAGAACATAAGAAGACCGCCACTGGATCAGAGCCACCAGATGCCTTATGGAGCACTCAAGACAACAAGAGACCTGCATCCTGGTGCCTTCTCTCACATTTGGCATTCTGAGTTATTCAACTTCTAAAATAAGGAGGTGGCACATACCCATTATGGCTTGTAATCTGTGATTAACCTTTCCTCCAGAAACTTATCCAACCCCTTTTAAAGGCATCTAGGCCAGATGTCATCACCACATCATGTGGCAAGGAGTTCCACAGACTAATTACACTGTCCAAAGACGTTCTATGGAAACTATAAAAAACTACAATTACATCCTTTTTTTAGACAAAAAAATTATATATTATATCTGTAATATATTTTTAGGCACACATGTGCATTTTCTCTGGGAAATGAAACCAATCTGCATTATCCCCTCACATCTTCATGCCATGATGTCTTCCAAAAGTCGATTTTGGAAGTGGCCCAGCAACTTGCCCCAGGTGGAGCAGGCAAATTAACTTGGGCAATTCAGAGTCCCAAGCGGATTTTTCTAACTGCCGTGATCATCTTGTATTCAGCTGGAGTTGTGGCAGGAAGCAACTGCTGGCTGCTTAAGATAGTCATCTAATTAGCCTGCTAATTTATTTTTCCGTAAAGTGGAGAGACAAGAGAGGGAGAGGAACAGCTGAAGCGTAAGAAAACAGGTGATCAAGGACTTGGAGTATCATATGGGAAGAATTCCTAAGGATGAAGGAAACTCCTTAGGGAAAGGTGCCCCTGGGAATCCAGCTTGTTCAGAGCATGAGAAGGAGGGGATTATGTGTGTATGACAGGGACAACAACACAACAACTGTCTCTTGCAATCCTATGACTGAAACATCAGAGGACTGTTGATCAGTATTTGATAGATGAATGTGCTGAATATAAAGCTATGCTATACTGTTAGATCCTTGGTCCATCTTAGCCCAGGGCCATCTGCTCAGACTGGCAGCAGTTCTCAGGGCCTCAGGCAGAGGGTTTGTCAGGTCTGCTACCTGACATCCTTTTAATTGGAGATGCCAGGGATTATACCTGTGACACTCTGCATCCAAAGCCAAGTTCTGAGCTTGCTAGTGAGCTACAGCTCTTCCCCAGGCAAAGGAAAGTGACGGTGTGCTTGGACTGATTGACAAGCTAATGAAAAGCTCCATCAATCAGTCCATGCTCAACTTCCAGTTCTCTTTTTCATTTGCAGTGTGTGCAGGCTGAGAAAAACCAAGCACCCATCTGGATTGGTACTCCCATTAGACTGATGAGATATACTGAATCCGGAGAACTGAGAGACTCCTTCGCTACGGCACAGACTCAAGTCGCCCATCCCAGGAAAAGGAGCAGACAGGGAGGACATCCCTTCCAATCAATGTACTGGGAAATCAATTCTACTGATCTCCCAATTAACCACTTTGTGGCTCAGTTCTGAGCTCATTAGCAATTCTCATGCACTGCTTAAGAAAAGCAAGAAAAGCTAGCCCTGAGCAAGGAACAAGGAAGGAAAAACACAAGGGGTTTGATAGGAAGGTTGCAAGACACCCATTTACTGCAACCATAGCAGGTTGGAATTTGAGAAATAATAGCAGCTGTTGTGAAGATTATAACTGCCGTGATGTTAATCATTTCAGAGTGTTTTTTTCTCCATAGCAGCTCTCTTTTACTAGGTGAAGCGCAGGGATTGGGAAACAGGCAAGGATGGGAAAAAATCATCCGCATTCACTCGAATCCAATGCGCCAACGAATAAAATGCGTACCCTATACTTATAATCAAAATACCATATTTACTCATATCTAATTAACCATCGAATCTAATGTGCACTCTGATTTTGGAGACTGAGTTTGGCTGGAAAAGGTGAGTGTTAGATTTGAGTAAATACAGTAAATCAGAGCATTTGGGCAGTGGTTACCATTTATTTTTAGCTTTGTTAAGAAACTTCCCAAGGGCCTTATACCTGTATAAAATCCACAGAATCTAAGAGACTGTAAAGTATCCACAGAATCCCTAGAGGCAACTCTTGACAAAGTTTTCCTTAAAAACAGCTGTACATCTGAACCTGCTGAAGACAGAAAACACTTGCTCCCACTAAGGAACACTTAGAAAATACAAGCCAGAGCAGGCTCCTTACAGAGAGAGATTAGGTGGGAGAGCAGGTAAAGAATAAAGGAAGAACTGTGATCAATCAACCCTACGTGATAACCCTAGGATAAAATCTGAAAGGATAGTTTCATCCTAGGTGTACCTACTTGGAAACAAACACCAGACCCAGATAATTCAACAGGAGTTCCCTTTAAGGCAAGTAAAAAAAAAAAGAATTTCATTGACTAAAATTTGGACCCTAGATTGGAAATATACAGCAAGATTATGGAAAGTGGACACATTATTTTTGGATCTCAGGTATCAGAAATGTCCACAGTTTAGGGACAAAGTAAATTTGTGTGAGTGGGCAACTTAATGGGGTGGAAAGGGGAGGCTGCAAAGAAATGTCCTCTAAAGTCAGATTCACAAGTGATGTTGGACACTTTTTGGAAATTCCACTGTCGATTGAAAGAACCTTCCTCTTCTTACACATTCAAAGTCACTGGCAGATTCATTTGCCCAGAGGTTTGGAGAGATGAAAGAAGAAGAGTGTCGAAAAATATCTGAAACTGCAAAGTGGAAATGTTTTGAGAGAGACTGGCTCTTGTCTTGGAAAAAGGGCAGGATAAGAATATAGTTACTATTAATTTCAACACATGCTGGGGAGCCCTGTTTGTGCCATGGATCTTTGGTGTGTTTTACCCCAATATGTGAGTATGCTGATTACCATGTTTTTACATGGTTTACCATGCTGTTTACATGGTTTATTTCAAGAAATATTGGTATAAAACCAATTGCTGTATAGTATTCAGACTCAGATTAGTTCAGACCCTGAAACAGCTTACTACAGTGTGTTTAACATCCAGCACCATAATAACAAGAGCTGCCTGGAACAGTTGCATTCCCAGTGAATGGCTTCCCATTGTTCCCAAGCCAATTCAGTGCTGCAGTATGAAGGGAGGAAAGACAGCTCCTTCATATATATGACAAGCAAGCTATAGAACACCAAAGCCAGCAGCATTTCCTAGCAGGAGATGCACCATCAGGCACAACGCCCATTTCTAATAAAATTTGGATTCATCTGTGTGCCGTTTGAGAACTCCCAAAATGCAGGACTCGGGGAAGGCAGAGCACAGTAAAAAGAAGCATCCACACTTATTGCTGATTTTATTTACAGAAACCAAGTCCAGGGGGGCAGACTGGAAAACAGAAGGATGACATTTGATGTGAGCTGAAATTGTTGAGTCAAGGGGTTTTATAAAAATACTTTTTGCAGTGAATTAATTTTTAAAAAGCATTCTTCCTTTCAGGAAGGCTACAAGCAGTTTTCAAGAAGTGGCATCTGCCCTCTGTCTTTATAAATTCCCTAATTAAGATCTTGGCATTCAGCCACATCACACATACACTGATATCCAATGGAGTCAGATAATGAGGTTTTCTGCCTCCTGAACCTCGTAAAATGGACTGCAACCAAACAAAAGTGTGGGGCTGAGACAAATGATACCACCTTTCTGTTATGCAGACTTGCCCTATGTCACGTGCCAGCCGCCATTCCCCATTGTATGGTCACTGCTTACTAAAATCACCATAATGCATGAATTGCATGGACATTTGAAGAATTATAAAAAATATATAATTTTTTGTAGTCTGATCAAAAGTTAGAAGGCAACATTAGTCAAAAAGTGGATACTTTTAATGATTTATTTATATTGTAATTGCCATTATACTGGTTGTTTAAGATTTTAATTTTTTGCATTGATTTTATGTTTTGACATTGTTATCGGCCTTGAGTCCCCTTTGGTGAGGGAGAAAAGCGAGATAAAAATACTATAAACAAGCAGTTATATGTTTCATCATCATTTTGGCCAGCCTGCCTTAATGATCCACAGGCAATGCACGTTTTAACCAAATAAAGAGAAAACCAGCTTAATGAGCTGACATTTCATCCGCTTTTGAACTAGGCTAATAGCAGCAGCGGCAATGTCTCCAAAAAAGCCTTGCTTACTAACTTCCTTTGACTAGCTGGAATATTCCTCTTGCATCTAGAATATTCCTCTTCCTCTAGAAAATATTCCTCTTCCTCTAGAAAAGGTGATTTTCTATAGAATTTCTACCATTCTTTGCTGCCCTGGGAAAAACGTCTTTCCTCTGTTGACACCGGTGTCCTTCTGACTTGCAAAAATAGCTTCGGCTCCTGTGATGAGAGCAGCGTCAGAGTGAAAGGACTGTGTGAAGTTTCAAGATGCATTTGAAAGACTGACCACAGTATTGTCGGGGTCACTCTTTTTTTTTTTTGCAGTAGCCCAGATTTAAACTAGTTCCTCTACAAATGAAAGGGGGGGAAGCCACCACTGAAAGCCCAGCTAGAGAATCAAACAAGTAATTTTGTAGAAATTACTAGACATTTTGGAAGAAAAAGATCTGTCGTATGAACATAAGAAATGTCCTGCTAGATCAGGATGAAGGTCCATCTAGCTTAGCTTTCTGTCTCCTCCAGTGACATATCAGCTGCCCTGGGAAGCTCTCAAACAGGAGGCAAAGGTACATTTATTGCTCATTGTTACTCTCAGGAAAACAGTATTCAGATGCAAAGATACTGAACTTTAGAGCATGTTTCCATCATAATGAGTGTCCACTGATAGATTTGTTCTTCACTCATTTGTTCTACCCAAGGGTGACCATACCCAACCAAAAAACCAAAAAAAAGAGCCAATCAAAAAAGAGCCATCCAAACCAAAGAGCCATGTAGGACACCCCAAAAAACATAGGACATGAGAATACAAATGCTAAAAACACTCATATATATTGAAAAACACTCATATATATTGCCTTCATGTGGTTAATTTAACTCTATATTGCTTATTACTAAATTCAAAACTATTATATGTAATTTATTTCATAATTTATGAAGTACAGTACAAGAAGGCTACCTGCTCACAAAGAAATGGCGGACAAGAGAAATTGTGTTTTTTTCCAGGACACAAGGCTAAAATCCAGGACTTGTCCTGGGGAGAAAAAAGTACATATGCCCTACAATCCAGAGTAACTACAGGAGCATGTAAGAGACATTACGTGCACCCATAGTTACGGCAACACCAAGTGAAAACCTATGGGAAATTCATATTGCAGTCCAGAATAAATTATTCTTACACCAGAGCAAGGACTCCTCATAGTTACTCTGGATTGCGCCCATGGTCACCCTGGTTCAACCCCCTTTTAAAGCCAGCTAAGACAGTGGCCACTAATAAATCTTACAGAAATGGATTCCGCAAACTAACTTAGGTTCTCTGAAAAAGTATTTCATTTTGTTTATCCTAAACTTCCTTTTATTTTCACTGAAATTTTCAAACATTTTCATTGAAAAAGATATGGTATACTTTCAGAGAAGGGAAAAACTCTTAGAGCACAATCCTAACCATGTCAACTCAAAAGTAAGCCCCATTGTGTTCAATGGCCCTTGCTCCCAGGAATGTATCTTTAGGATTGCAGCCTGACTCTTTCCAAACCACACACAACTTCATGCATCTGAATCATCCTGCTTAATTGTCTTTTTTAAGCTAAAAATACTCCATCGAAATGTTTTAGCCTGACCAGAAATGCAGCCACATGATAGACTTAAGACAAATAGTAGTCTTACCCTTGATCCCTTTCCTAATGACTCCTAGGAAGGAATTTGCTTTCTTCACTGATGGACACACTTGGTCAACACTTTCATTGAGGCATCCGGCACAACCCCAAGAACATTTTCCTGGTTTTCACCAACAAGCCAGACGATCAGTGCTGACATGAAGTCGGGACTTTTGGCCCCGATATGAATCAGTTTAAATTAAAATGTCCCTGAAGCTTACTTGCCATTCTATAGTCCAGTCAACCAGTTCCAAGTGATCCTGTGTGAGCTCATCACAACCTGCTTTGATTACTATCCCGGAGAGTTTGGTATGAAATTTGGTCATCTAATTGTTTACCCCAACTCCAGATTGTTTATGAACAAATAAAAAACCACAAATTTCCAAATGAATCCTTTGGGGGACCCCATTTTCCAGCTCCCCTCTTGTGAAAACTGTTCATTTATCACTGTGCTCTCGTCTTCCTGTTCTTTAAGCAGCTAACAATCCATAAAAGGATCAGTTGTCTAATTCCATAACTGCTAAGTTTACTCAAGAGCCTCTTGTGAGGAACTGTGTTTACTTGATCTTTCAAAAAGCTTTTGACTGCTTCACCTCTATTCACCTGCCTGTAGATAATATCAAAGAACCCAGGAAGTCTGTGAGTCGAGACTTAAATTTGAAGAAACCATGCTGATTCTCCTTTACCAGGTTCATTTATTTCATTTATTTCAATAAAAGATTGATCATTAATTAGGCATTCCACCTATTTTTCCTGCAACAATGAAACAAACATTAAGCTGATCAGCCTGTAATTTCCAGGTTCTGCTCAGTTGCTGGTCTGTGAAGTGATGCCTCTGCAGAAGTAGCAATGCTGAAAGGATGGATCACTTGTAATGGACTTTCCGGGCCTAATCCTATCCAACTTTCCAGCTCCAGTGTAGCCACAATGCAGCCCTGTGATAAGGGAAACACATATTCTTATACTTTGAAGAGGCCCAGTGACTGCACCTCCTCTATAGGATGCAGCGCACATCCCACTGGCACAACTGCACCAGCACTGGAAAATTGGATAGGATTGGGCTTTCTCATATCATGAAAATATTATCATGATTTGAATATTTTCCTCTTCTGTCGTTTGCAGCTAGTAAGTTAATAGGTAAGAATAAAGTGCTTTTTCTCATCATCACTTTTTTAGTGATAGCCACCTTTGGTTTCCTTTTTTAGGAAGAAAGACATGAAATAAATAAATATCATTGCCAACCCTCAGAAGGTGTTATTAATACTATTCAGATTGCTGCACAGAATTTGATACCCTTGCTCTAAAACCTCATCCTTTGTCACTTCTTATTTGACTTCTGGGGTCTCCCTCAACAATTCATTCAGTATGTGTTGTGCTAGTCAGTTCAACAACATTTACAATTTGGTTTCAGGCTAGGGTGCCACATAGGATTAAGAATAGGATTGCCTCCCTTCTGGTCATCAGTTTTAGGGCAGTTATCTGGTCTTAATTGAAGATACTCGCTGCTATACTTTCTCATAGTAGAAACCAAATTGTAATAAACCAAATGGTTAAACCAAATCTAGAGCTTTTAGGTCAAGATCTCACAATCTTAAGAAAGATTTGTTTACTGTATTATTTTTCCACTGGGACACAAAGCAAAGTAGTGTTTGATTTTACTCAATCAATTACCTTCTTGGGTTCACTGATCATTCTGATTGCAAATGGAACGAAAGGCTGGAGAACTGTACCATTTATGGTCTAATAATACAGATCAAGACAAAGCCATTTACTACTACAACATATAGGAAGTGCTTTGATACTCCTTATATACACCTCTTATAAATAATAATAATACAAAGCAGTTTGCCTCTTTTTCTGAACCAAAAGGAACTGGTCAAGAGCGACAATACTTATATCAGATTTACTAGATTTATTTCTAAACACTTTTACAATGGAGAAAGTTTGGGGAACTGCCTGTTTCAATACAGTACAATTTGCATCATGGATGTGCCAGGCTCCTTCGTACCATAAGAATTCCCCAGTGCTATCATTGGGGATTACACTGGGTAGATGATATGTTCCAGTTAAGACAGGGCAGGTAAGAAGTGTGCCACATATGCCAAAAATAAGCAAGTGCATCTAGTGCAGACATGCCCATAGAGGGACAGAGTACAACACGATTGGAGAGCTCCTGATTTGAGAACTGAATTTTTTTGCCTTCCGTTTGTCTGTTCATATTGAAACTAGCTGCCCAGAAATGAGTGCTGTCTCCAGTGGAACCCTAACCAGGGCTAACTAGAGCAGAAAACTACTACACATGCTGTTACCTAGTGAATCTTAATACAATAATGTATTTTTGGTCACAATGCTACACAGCCCACATGCGGCAGCCTTAAAACCCTGCTTGCTATACATGTTAATTTTTAAGTACTTGCTTAAGTTGCTGTCACTTCTTATTTCTCTATTCTTGCTCTTGTTTGACTGGCTTCAACACAATGATTTTTAGAACTTTTTTTACCAAGCAATTGGCAAATATGGGTTATGGCTTCTCCCTTGAATCACTTATTATTAAGAAGATATTAACTTGAATAAGAGAACTGGATCTAGATGGTTCTGTCAGTGAAATAATCATGCAACTGACATGGTCCATTTATGCTAAAACTAGCGAAAAGTGTACCCGCGTTGTGGGAGTAAAATTCCCTTGTACGCCATCCCTCCACAGCGCATCAATTCCCCACGCACATCAACCCCAAAATACTCACATGCATCATTTCCCCATGTGCATCATTTCCCCATGTGCATCATTTCCCCATGTGCATCAACTCCCCATGCGCACCAACACCCCATGCGCATCAATCCCGCATGTGCATCATCTCCCCCATGCACATCATCTCCCCCATGCGCATCAACGCCCCATGCACAACATTCCATGAGCAACATTCCCTCATGCACAACATCCCCTCACGTGCATCAGTCCCCCATGCACATCACTCCCCAATGCGCATCAGTCCCCCATGCGCAACCATCCCCCATGCACAACAACCCTCCATATGCATCAACCCCCCATGCGCATCAGTCCCCCATGCGCATTAACCCCCATGCGCATCAACCCCCATGCGCATCAACCCCCCATCCACAACATTCCCCATGCTCAACATGCCCTCATGCATATCTGTACCCATGCTCATCAGTCCCCTATGCGCATCATCTCCCCATGCGCAACAACCCCCCCTGCGCAACAACCCCCTGCACAGCATCCTCCCCAGTGCAACCCTTCCCTCCGAACAAAATCCCCCACACTGCACCGGGCACTGAGCACCAAATTGGCTGGCAATTGGTCAGTCTTCCATGTTAAGTATAGGACAAAAACACATTGCATCCCTTTTCAGCCCTTTAAGGGTTAAATTTCTCCACATCAGTTCTTGGTAGGTGTTCATGTGACAGAAGTAACACCCTTCCTGAATTTCATGCTTCTAGGTTCGGGGGCTGGGGCAGAGCATCCCTCAGTCACCGATTCTTCAATGAAAAGTATAGGGAGGAAAACACGTTGCGCCCCTTTTCTCCCCCTTCTGGTTGGAATTTCCAAAAACTGGTTCTTAGTGAACCTCTCGGTCACAGAAGAAACACCTACCCTAAATTTCACGCTTCTAGGCCAGGCGGTTTTGGCTGGGCATTGATGAGTCAGTGGGTGAATGAGTGAGTCAGTGACTTACACACACACACACACACACAAAAGCAAAAAACATACCCGCGTTGCGGGAGTAACATTTCCCCATACGACATCCCCCCATGGTGCATCAACACCCCATGCGCATCAACATCCCATGTGCAACTTCCCCCCACGTGCAACATCCCCCATGCGCAACTTCCCCCATGCACAACATCCCCCCATGCGCAATATTCCCCCATGCACAATATTCCCCCATGCGCAACTTTCCTCCATGCGCAACTTCCCCTCATGCTCAATTTCCCCCATGTGCAACTTCCCCCAAGCGCAACTTCCCCCCATGCGCAACTTCCCCCCATGCGCAACTTCCTCCCATGCGCAGCATCCTCGCCAGTGCAACCTCTTCCTCCAAACAACATCCCCCGGTGCACCAGGGTCTGAGCGCCAAATTGGTTGGATGTTATTCAGTCTCCCATGTTAAGTATAGGACAGAAACACGTTGCCCCTTTTCAGCCCCTGAAGGGTTAAATTTCTCCAGATGGGTTCTTGGTGGGTGTTCAGGTGACAGAAGGATCCCTCCCAGAATTTCACGCTTCTAGGCTCAGCGGTTTTGGCAGGGCGTTGATAAGTCCGTCAGTCCGTCAGTCAGTCAGTCAGTGACATTTCTCTTTTATATATATAGATATAATAATATAATCTATATATATAAAGGAGAAAAGTCACTCACTGACTCACTGACTGACTCACTCATCACCGCCCTGCCAAAACCGGTAGGCCTAGAAGCGTGAAATTTGGGGTGGGTGTTCCTTCCGTGAAGGAGGGGTGCACTAAGAACCGGTTTTCAGAAATTCCAACAGGAAGGGGGTGAAAAGGGGCGCAACGCGTTTTCCTCCCTATACTTTGCATTGAGAATTGCTGACTCCTCAACATTCCGCCCCAACTGCTGGGCCTGAAGCATGGAATTCTGGGAGTTCCTTCTGTCACCTGAACTCCCACCAAGAACCATCTGGAGAAATTAACCCTTCAGGGGCTGAAAAGGGGGCAACGTGTTTCTGTCCTATACTTAACATGGCAGACTGAACAACATCCAGCCAATTTGGTGCTCAGATCCTGGTGCACTGGGGGATGTTGTTCGGAGGAAGAGGTTGCACTGGCGAGGATGCTGCACATGAGGGGAAATTGCGCATGGGGGAAGTTGCGCATGTAGGAAAGCTGCATAGGGGGGAAGTTGCATATGGGAGGAAAGTTGTGCATGGGAGGAAGTTGTGCAGGGGGGAAGTTGCGCATGAGGGAAGTTGCGCATGAGGGAAGTTGCGCATGAGGGAAGTTGCACATGGGAGGAAATTGCACATGGGAGGAAATTGCGCATTCGGGGAAGTTGCGCATGGGGGAAGTTGCGCATGGGAGGAAAGTTGCGCACGGGGGAAAGTTGCGCACGGGGGAAAGTTGCGCACGGGGGAAGTTGCGCAAGGGGGAAGTTGCACATGGGAGGAAAGTTGCGCATGGGAGGAAAATTGCGCATATGGGAAGTTGCACATGGGGGAAGTTGCGCATGGGGGATGATGCACATGGAGGAAAGTTGCGCATAGGGGAAGTTGCGCATAGGGGGAATTTGCACATAGGGGGAAGTTGCGCATAGGGGAAGTTGCGTATGGGGAAAATTGCACATGGGAGGAAAGTTGCGCATGGGAGGAAATTGCGCATTCGGGGAAGTTGCGCATGGGGGAAGTTGCGCATGGGGGATGATGCGCATGGGGGGATGATGCGCACGGAGGAAGTTGTGCATGGGGAAAGTTGCGCATGGGGAAAGTTGCGCATGGGGAAAGTTGCGCATGGGGGGAAGTTGCACATGGGGGGAAGTTGCGCATGGGGAAAGTTGCGCATGGGGAAAGTTGTGCATGGGGTTTGATGCATATGGGGGAAGTTGTGCATCGGGGGTTGATGCGCATGGGGGAAGTTGTGCATGGGGGGCTGATGTGCATGGGGGGAAGTTGCGCATGGCGGGTTGATGTGTATGGGGGAAGTTGCACATGCGGGGTTGTTACGCCTGGGGGAAAGTTATCCATGGTGGGTTGATGCATATGGGGGGATGGCATACGGGGGAATTTTACTCCCGCAACGCGGGTATGCCTTTTGCTAGTAATATATATAGAAGATTAAGGCCAGGATGGTGTAGTGGTTAAGGAGTTAGACTGAAATCTGGTAGATCTAGGTTCAAATCCCTCAGCCATGAAGCTTCCTGGGTGACACTGACCCAGTAATTCACTCTCAGCCTAACCAACCTCACAAGGTTGTTATGAGCAGAGCAAGAGGGGAAGAAGTAAAGCTTTGTAAGCTGCCTTGGGCATTTGCATTGGCATGGGAAAGAGGTGGGGAAAATGTCTTACATAAATAAAAACACTGACAACACCCAGAATATCTGTATGAAAAAAAACTGATGGTACAATATGCAATCTTAACATTTCCCCCAGTATCTATTAATATGTCAATAGATGATGCAATATTATTTATTTGACAAGCTGCTGTTTCTGCACTTAAGTTTCACTGATGCCTTAACTGGATAAATGGCAGCTGGCTTTGTGCTACATCACTATCATCTATTACTGCCTGCTGGTCACTGCTTTGTATGCATTTGAACTGCTAATCATCATGTCATTTAAATTGCTAGTTATTTAAAGGAATTAAAAATATCCGAATACTTGGCTTGATCTCCCTCTGAAAAATTATATGCCATTCCACTAGCATGCTTGAATATTTTAACTTAAGAAAAGCCGTGATTGTCTCTATTTGTCTCTTATTCCCTATATTCACAGTAATTCTACACAGAGTTTAATAGTTGGATCAGTAATTGCTGAAGAATGGAAGGGTTGCACATACATATGTATGTGCTGCACACCTTTGATTATTGTGGGCAGGAATGTTATGCATGTCTTATTATCCAGCACTGCAGTTTGGAAATTCAGGTTCTCAGCTTTTTAAAGAAGACTTTAAATTTTTAAAATTTAACTTTAAGATTTAAAATCCCTCTATTTAAAATAGATTCAATTGTTAAATGGTCTTATTATGTATTAACATTTAACTATTGTCAAGCCATCTGGAACATTAGTCACTACTTGTCAGGCAAGTATTTTACAATGAAATATTGTAATACAGAGCACAATACTAACCATGTCTACTCAAAAGTAAGCCCCTTTGGGTTCAATGAGTCTTACTCCCAAGAAATTGGGATTGCAGCATAAATGTGTTTAGTACAACTTTAGTTTTCATACAATTAGTTCTTCACCTAAAAAAATTCAGTTTAAAAATCACAGTATAGGTGCAGAAAAAGCATAACTGTAAGCAGATTATTGTTTTGCTAGTTCAGCAGAATTCTGCAGTGAGCACTGACTTGCCACCAGTGACCATTTAGGAGCCACTGTACTTGCTCTGAACTGGAGCAGGTAAGTGATTGTGTATGGATCATAGGGAGGAAGGGGATTGAACCCAGAGTTACAAGGGAAAAACTGGGGGCAAGGAGGAGGTGAAAAGTTGTGTGTCTGGGGATAGAAATGGCATGTGCCAAATCTTATATCCCTTTAAAAAAAGCGTCCTCACCCTTTGCTCGTACTTGGACATACACCCTGACATTCGCTAAGACCCATAAATTTCCCCAGGGCTTAAAAGGAGATAAGTTAAACTGATTTTCTTTACCTCCTGTTTGCCTTTAGTTTTGCCCATACCTCAGTATGTGACTTTTTGGCATGGCTACATCTGAACTGGTGGTGGTGGTGGCTTAGGGACATCCCCATATAGCTGAACTTCAATATCTATGGAGAATCAGTCCCTAGACCCCACACAGATTCCAAAACTTATGAATACATGAATCCTTGGTTGACGGCCTGAGGTCCAGAGAGTCAATTTGGGGCCTCACTGAGCTTCAGAAGGCTCCAGATGGCCTTTTGAGGGTGTGTGTGGCAACCCCTAGCCTCGGACCATCTCCTGGATGCAACCAGAAGATTCTTCTGGTTGTACCTGGGAGGTATAAGTCAGACAAACCCTACAATCCAGAGTTACTACGGGAGCACGTAAGAAACATTACGCACACCCATAGTTACTGCACCACCTAATGAAAACCTATGGGAAATTCATATTGCAATACAGAGCAAATTGTTCTTACACTGGAGCAAGGACTCCCCTTAGTTACTCTGGATTGCGCCCAAAGGCTACAATCCAGAGTAACTACGGGAACTTTTACACCAACGTAGTTATGGTGCCACCTATGGGAAATGCATAGAGTAATCTAGAGTAAGTGCCTCTTATGTCTTCCTGTAGTTACTCTGGATTGTAAGGACACTGGGTCAAATCTGCAGATCCTGAATCTGCAGATAAGGAGGACCACACTATATATATTTTCCTGGAAATAAACGTCATGGGACACAATGAGACTTATTTCTGAGTACAGCGTAGATTTGCATAGGATTGTAGTATAAAAGTCAGATACTCCAACATGTACAATGTCTTCAGCGTTTGTCCTGTGTGGTGGCAGTTCCTCTTGTTCTGGATTGGATCACCCAAGCTATGGTTGACACAACATTGGAGAAAATTGCCCACCCTTTTGCAGGGGCTTTTTGCCAGGATGTTGACTTCCCAGTTTATAATCCCATATTATAAACTACTATTAATTCTAGAGGAGAAAAAAATCCCAGGCATGATATCATCCAGGCACTGATTGAGATACACCGGCTCCCAACAACAAATGATGACATTAGGGAATTTTCAAACGTTTTTACCTCGAGGAACAAGCCACTTTCTACATTTTCTACATTATTCTCTCAAATTATCGAATCGCACAGATAATACAACTGAAACAAACAACCGTGAGACAAAGTCAACAAGTTCAATTGGATACCACCTCCGAGGCTGCATTGATTGCCTGGCTGGAGCAGATGATGAGAACAATCCTAACCATGTCTACTCAACAGTAAGCTCCGTTGTGTTCAATGGGTCTTCCTCCCAGGAAAATGTGTTTGGGATTCCAGCCTTATTTCTGAGTAGTGTAGATTTCCGGGGATACTTTCTGGGGAATAAGACCCATTGAGCACAACGGGGCTGACTTTTGAGTAGACATGGTTAGGATTGTGCTCACAGTCTACAGCAGAAAGTGCAGCTTTGTGTAAATAATATGGATAGTATCCTCAGTGAAGGACTTACTTCAAAGTAGACATGGAGGAGCTCCGGCTAGCCAGATACTATGAATTTTCAAGGAAGCACTTAAGTTAAATGGAGTTATGCTTACAATGTTTGTGTTATTCAGGAGTGGATTTAGGACTTATTTTATTATGTGTTATAAATAATATTATATATTATAATATATTTCATTTTAACACAAAGTTGTGCCATTGCACAGTATTTTTCTTATGGAGTTGTTGCTCAAGCACTGTCCACATAGGAAGCGGCATCAACTTTGCACCAGGAGACTTCTTGAAAATCAGTGGTTTTCAAAGTGGGGGTCATGAAAAGCTGGGTGCTGCCATCTTGGAATGGGACACACTCATGCTCCTTTCCTGGAAGTGAGTCTCATTGGACTCCACTGCTCTAAATACATTGAAACCCAGCTTCCTATACCATTGTGGGCCACTGAAGGGGCTTCCTCAGTTTCAACCTCAGGGTCTCATCCTCTCTACAAGGAGAAGCCTGGACTTGAACTCAGGACCTCCTGCATGCCAGACAGGCGCCCACCCAGATGAGCCACTCCCTTCCTACTCTGAGAGGCCCTCCCTAAAGACCACCATAGTCTGACGTCCATCAATCTCCCACTCTATTCCGATCCCATTGGTAGATGTCACCTTGACCACGCCCCCTAACCTATAGCCACGCCCACCCTCTCTCCTTCCCTTCGTTTTCCTCAGTAATTTGCCCCCCCCCTTTGTTTCCACTTCAGCGACCGTTGACGCCCCGCCTCCCGTTTGCCTAGCAACGCGCCGCTGCTATCTACCTCCTGAGCCACGCTTGGGCACTCTCGACGTTTCTTCGGCATCTTCCCCATCCACGTTGCATGGGCGGGCTCAGCGTCAAGCACGCGCCTTCCCTTCTCCCGCCCCCATTTGGTAACGTAAGCGCTCATTGGTCCAAGAGAGACTGGGCATCTGTAACCATTTCAGCCATCTTTGTCCTGGTCTCGCAGTAACTTAGGCGTCCGCCATGTTTGAGAAGGGCAAAGTGGTCAAGGGGCATGGCTTTCTGGGCCTGGCAGAGTACAGAACCGAAGGGGATGTTGTGCGCATGCGTGAGGTTGTGTGCCTTGAACTGTGCCAGATTCTGTTGCAAGAGTTTCATTCATTCCAAAAGAACATCTGCTTTTGGCTGGAAGAGAAAAAAAGTTTTTAGTTGGAGACTTAGAGCACAATGCTAACCATGTCTACTCAGAAGTAAGCCCCATTGTGTTCAATGGGGCTTACTCCCAGGAAAGTCTCTCTAGCCTAAAGAGACTTTCCTGGGAGTAAGACCCATTGAACACAATGGGGCTTACTTCTGAGTAGACATGGGTGGGATTGTGCACTTTGGGTCAAGGTGACCATATGCCCTCTTTTTCCAGGACATGTCCTCTTTTTTAGTCTTGTGTCCTCGAAAAAAACCATTATCCTCCCTTTCCTTGTGAGCAGACAAAATGTAGCCTTCTAGTAATTCATAAATAATATGTGATTAATTATATATAGTAGTTATAAGTTTAATAATAAGCAATATAGTGTTTAAATTAACCCATGAAAGCAATGTATATATGTGTGCTTTCAGCTTTTATTTTGTCATGTCCTACTTTTTTCTTCAGTGTCCTACATTTGGGGGGAAACCCTTGTTCTTTGTTTTGGTTATGCCATATATTTGCTTATAGATGGCAATTTGGGGTTGCCAGAGCTGGAAATTCTCTCTTTCATTGCTTTCCTAATACTCTAATATTCTAAAATCTCTGATATTCAGGCACCAAAAATTCTTGGTTCACGTCCCAAAACAAGTAACAGTAATGTGATATCACTAAATAATAGTATTTGCCACTTTTATAAAATAAGAGATTCCTCATAATCCTCCTCCATTATTTTATGTATAAAGTAGTCTCCAGATGTTGTTTGTGATCAGAAGAATCTACACACAAAAATAGTCAGTTTTTGTGTTTTGAATGTATAAAGTTTTGTGTCAGTGGGGTGTTTTTTGGGGAGGGGGAAACAACACCAATAAAAGTATTTATGTACTGCTTTTCAATGAAAAGTTATCAAAAGTGGTTTAAGTGAAAATAAAATAACTGATGGCTCTTCATCCCCCAAAGGCTCACAATCTAAAAAGATGCAAAAGCAAACAAGCAGACAGCCACTAGAAAAAACACTGCTGGGGTGAGGTGGCAAATTACCAGTGTTAGGGTTTGAATCTAATAATGAAACATGTTTGGTCAGGCAAGTTGATTCAAGGCTGATGCAATACTGCAGAAGGCTGATGCAATCTAGCTGATGCAATCTGTAACTGCTCTTACAGCATGATTCAGCAGAATGGGAAGTGCTGAGTCACTGGTCACATGACTGCAATATCTCTAACTGATTGGTGTTTCACTATATTTAAGTGTGTATGAGATTATTGCAAAGTGTGGGTTACTGAGGAGGAGTATTATTACTGTTTGATACTCTGAAAGACTGGACTGTATCTGTGGACTGACTTGTGGACTGTTTAACTGGATGACTGAGATTGGAATAACCCTGCAACTGGATGTATGTATATGACTGATCTACTGCTTTAACCTTGGACTGTGTTACTTGACTTATCTTTGCCTGTTGTTTTGAACAGTATAGTTATCTTGAACTATAAACAGCTGTGTGTTTACTTTGTGCTGCTGCCCTCTCATCCTCTGCACAACTACTCTGCTTAGCCCTGCAAATCCTGCAGGGACTCACATTCCTAAAAACCGGTAATTTCCCTCTCTGCTTCTTCTTTTCCTTCAGCGTTCATCCCGCACAATGATGGGATCTGCCACGCTGAATCTCAAAAGGCCTAAACCCAATGTGCTTTAAAATCACCTTTCCCTCTCCCCCTCTGCCTGGTAAATAAAACAGGAGCACCCACTTGAAAAGTGCCTCTTACCAGTTAGCAGGGGTTTCACATTGTGAAGGCAAAGGAAAGTTGAGGTGTGAGATCTGCATTAAAAATTTAAGATTCTAAAATTAGAATGTTATCCACAAAACATTGGATCTATAATTATTTTGGTAATGCAATTTGCTAAGGAAGATAAGAAATGTTCAGAGGGTGAATTTTTTTACAGTATATTTGTGTGCATTTACACCTGTAAAATGTTTTGGAGGAAGGGTTCCTAGACTGAGGACTGGATGCAACCTGTGCTTTGATGTTGGATCTTTGGGGTCTGCATATCAAAATGAACTGAGTGTAGATTTCAAATTTTGTGACACAGAAGCATCATGAGATACTTGATCTATTATTTTGAGTGCACTACTGGAAACTAATAGCATTGAGATATGATTATAGGAAAATTTTTATGTAATGATTAGTTGATAATCAAGATCTGTGTAGATCCCCCTTTCCTCCAAGACTCATCAATGGACCAGGGTATTGCTGTCAGTGCTATTTATAGCCAATCCTAACTATATTCTAGCACAGAGATACTCTAGCATTTCAAACTTAAAATGAGGTACTCCCCTTTCAAACTTAAACATTTGTACGGGACTCCCTGTCAAACTTTCTATGATGTGATGTCCGAGCTCCACCATGTCTACTCAGCAGTAAGACCCATTGTATTCAGTGAGACTCCCAGGAAAACCCAGTGCCAAAGATGGGTTTGGCACCCTCTTGCGACCTCTTGACCTGAGGTCAGGATACGCCAAGGGGGTCCTGACCCTCAATTTGAATACCACTGCTTTAGTGCCATGCTCACTATACTCACTTTTCCAGTGTCATGCAATAGGGAAGTAGTCATGGAGGTAAGGTTATCTCCTTATCTCCATTCTATATTGCAGCTGCATCAAAACTGGAAAGTTGCTTAGGACTGGACTATAAGTATGATAAAAATAGCTTCAATAAATGAGGGGAGGAAAAGCTGTTAAGTGCAGAACCCAAATGTTCTAAAATCACAAGTCTGCTTAAATCACAAGACTTCATTAAAATTCTGTTGGTGGTTTTTTTTTAAGAAGTGTTATATGTTTACATTTTGGATCGACATCTTTAGTATGCAATGCATGCCTCTTTCACTCTTCATTCAACCTCAAGTTCTAAACTTGAATAGTTATTAAAACTAATCTAACTAAACTCTTCTTCATCTTATAACAGGTTTCTTATAATTTCAGGTACCTAGAAACCCCCTAAAAATATGAGCCTTGTAATCAAACTAGACAAGCAGGCAACTCTGGGTAAGTCAATGAATTTTATCCCAAACAACACAAGCTGCCACTGCAATGCAACCATCTTGTGTTCTTGGGCGGAACATACCAGTAATCATCTGTTATAGCAGAGGGTGACAAAACAACCTGAAATGAAGGCAAAGGTGATGATGCTGCTTAGAGGAGAGTGAGCAAAAAGAAAAGATGTTTAGGCAAGGTAAATGGAGAGCTGACTTGGAACTATAGCTCGCAGAGCCGCCGAAATGTAGCTGTTATTAACAGCTCTTAAAGTGAAGCAACACAACAGCAAAACACTCTCGCGGGTCACTTGAACAAATGATTTTGAAAGGCCACATGGCTAAAGCACCAATAGAAACATGTTTCAGTTACATTTTTTTACCCGGTGTTTTCTGTCCCTCTCCTGCTTTCTGTTAATGTGGTTTTTTTCTTGCTAGCCCTCTGTTAAACCCTCCCTCTTTCTCTTTTCACCTCATAGTGCTGTCTTTGTTCCTTTCTGCACCTTGACATGCTCTCTCTTCTCGATGCACCCCAACTGCACTCCCCTTTCTTTATTTCCCAAGCCTACTCGTATTTGTATTATTTCCTTCCATGTTTCTGCACCCAGTTTTTTTTCTTTGCACCAATAACACTTCTTCATCTCCCACCTTAGGGCATTGTGTACCATCTGTCATCTTCCCCCTCCCAATATTTCCACACCTCACAGATTTCTTTGCATTCCTGTTTCCCCTTTTCTTCTTATAGTCTCTTTTTGTAGGGTTTTTTTCCACCCACCATCTTCTTCTTTCTCCCCTCCCCTCGAACTTCCCAACTGCACATGAGGTATTTACTCTCACAGGAGTTCACACATGATGGGCCTTGCCACATACAATGTGGTAATGAACTGGATTGACAAGTGGAGTACTAGACTAGAAAAGGAAGTATAACCGGTCCGGGCTCTCTAATGAGTTTGTCAAGCCAAACAAGTTTGTCTTAGGACACAATCCTAACCAACTTTTCAGCACTGGCATAGCTATCTCAGTGGGGCATGTGTTGCATTCTGCAGTTGGGAGGTGCAGTCATGAAGGCTCCTCAAGATAAAGCTTAATAAATATTTGTTCCCCTACCTCGGAGTTACATTGTCCTTACTCCAAAGCTGGAAAATTGGTCAGGATACCCCTTTTAGACGCACTCCTCAAAACAAATGAACATGGAAATAGACCTCTGATCCCAGGTTGCTTGTCCAACGCAAGCTGGGTGTAAGAGGATGGAAAAACTGGTGTGGTCTCTAGTGAACACCTGTGAAACCAGAGAGAAGAAGCAGTTTGGAACATAATGTTCTTTAGGTTGTGTGTAATGCTAACAATATAAAGAGCACATACGTTAGTTGTCACAAACCTTGCAACAAGCACTCCATAAGGTAGGCAAGTATCATTACACCCATACTGAAGGCTGGGTCTGGGAGTTTCTGGTACAGGTAAGATTCAAAACAAGGGCTTCCTGAGAAAGTTTGGGTAGTCAGTCATGGAGGATGTAACTATTCCACAAATAAATGGCGAAAGGGCCGCAAATAATAGTCATTCATAATTCAATGGGGTGTAAAGTGTTACATTTGATATAGGGACTTAATGGTGAACAGGCTGTGAATTTTTTTTCTCACATTCTGTAAATAAGTTGGGTTATGAGCATAATTTGTTCCGGAAGCAAGTTTATAATCTGTAATGCTTGTATATCAAAGGAAATTTTCCCAAAAGAAATAATGGAAACTCAGATATTTGTTCCACAACACAAAAATATTCATATAAAATGATTATAATACTGTAATAGAATACAAAATAATAAAGAATATACAAAATATAAAGAAAAATTAAACAAACCTGCACTTATTAGTCTCTCATGTCTCTCAGGCGTCTGCCCCCTCCCTTTCACAGGAGTGAGCCTCACTGATTATAATAGGGCTTTCTTTAGAGTAGACATGCAAGACTCATAGCACAATCCTAACCATGTCTACTCAAATGTTAGTCTCATTGTGTTCAATGATTCTTACTCTCAGGAAAGTGTCTTTAGGATTGCAGCCTCAGTCTCTCAGTCTCCTCTCCATTGCCCCCTTTACATAGGAGTGAGCCCCATTGACTGTAATAGTCTTAACTTTTGCATAGGCTGATCTCCAGGAGAGACTGAACAAGTGCTGGCAGAGCACTGAAACTGGCCATATCCTGGCCAGGACTTTTTTTTGCTTGTTTTACAAAACACTGCATGTATTGTAAGTCAACATTTTTAGAAATGCTTGCTCGTCCAAGTTACTCAATCCAAGTTACTCTCAATCCAAGGTTTTACTGTATATTTAATTCAAGGGCAGAGCAATGTAGTATGTCTCTCTTGGGTGGTTTGGTTAGTAGATTTCTTATCACTAGAGATAAAATTACACTTTTTTCTTATTTATATTAGCGAAAAGATTATTTTTCACTCATGACGCAGCAATATGCTTCCTGATATCCATGCCATGTATGTATAATGCAAGTGTGAGAGGCAGCGGAGAAAAAAAATTCAAAATAAAATGTACAGTTAACTTTCCATTCCATTTGAAGATAGATATAAACCTTTTGATTATTGGTCACAATTCAGCACAGAATTAGGTGTCCTGGGGTGCAATACTAACCAATTTAGATTGACATAACTCATCATCCTGTGGTGTTGTGGGAATGTCAGTATACCTGTATACTGGCCTAACCCATCCAGAAGTGGGGCAGAACTCCTTTATGGCACTTTTTCAACACCCCTCGGTCAGCATAGGACTTGTGCTCGGGCTTATGCTGGCCTAAATGGAGATTAGGATTGCAGCCCAATTGACTTGCCAGGTTCTGTGTTAGTCATTTAATTATTTAATTTTCTGTTAACTGCATTGTGAACTTTTTTTGGTTGAAAAACCAGTGTAAAATGTAACTACCTAAGCTGTCTACTTGACTACCACCATCCACCCCCTGCTCCAGTTTCTTATATAGAAAAATGGAGGGCTGTGGAAACAGGAGTTGTTGACAGGCCAGATTACTTACCAGGTTCCCTAGTACCATCCATCCTCTTCAAAATAGCCCTTCTGTAAAATTTATTGCTGACTAGGGTAATCATAATATCTGACAGACTTCATAGTCTATATAGTCTTTTGTTATGGCTAAGAGTGTCAGCTGGGAGCCAATTTGGCTTACATCTTAGTTCAGAATTCATCTTTGTAGATTTAGGCTTACTGAGTTTGGAGCCACAGGTCCTGATCAGCAACACACTGATTTACCTTGTTTATTTGTTGCAAGAGTTATAGTGGGATGACTAATGTGAATCGCTTTGAACATAATCTTATACTTGTCCGCTCAGAAGTAAATCCAATTTTCTTCAATGGAAAGAGCATATAATAATTTGAATAATACAATGTGAAAATGCTAATTATGATTGTACTACATTGTTATTTTTGCTTGAAAAAATTATGATATTAAGCCACTAGATTTATAATCCGTCTAAATCAGGATGTTGTGGTTAGATCCATCCATCCATCCATCCATCCATCCAAAAAGTTCACAAAGTGGTTTACAAAGAAGTTGAAAACAATTAATTTGGGTCCTGCCCCAAAAAGACTCACAATCTAAAATACAAAAGAACATCAGCAGAAACCATTATAACAGACATTGCTGGGGTGAGGGCCAGTTACTCTTCCCCACTAAAAAACGAGGAACATCTACTCGAAAGAGTGTCTCTTGCCCAGTTAGCAGGGTTTGGTTTTAGCAACAGTGACAGGGCTATGTCTGAAAGCAGCCTGTGCTTCTGATCCTGAATCCATTGAACTCAGTGGGACATTTCAAGACAGCTACATAAGTTGGGGCTGCCACACAGCCGAATTAGTATGGGATCACTGTGTGTCAGAGCAGCTGCGGGCTCTCCAGTTGTGACTTTCTAGTTAATAAATAATGTAAATCAGTAGCTTTTTCTCCGTCCAGCAAAAGCTAGACTAAAACAACCTAAATGGAAAGGGAACACAGCAGGTTCTGAGCTAAAACCAAACGAAAGCTCCCAGCAGTGTTTTTGAAGTACAGTGTGCAAAGAAGGGATGGACCATCAAAAGAGAGAAAGGTTTGTTTCAAACGACGCTCTAGTTTGTTTAGAGAGAATAAATGCAGGTTTAAAATGCACAGCAGCCCAAACAACGAGCCATCTGTCACAGTTTTCAACAAGACAAAATATCCATCAATCTTGCAAAAAAAAATTTCTGTCTTTGAGAAGTATTGATTCAGGGGCGATGGAGAACTCTTGTGCCATCCTTTATAAAACAACACCGTCATTGCCCTCCTTTCTTCTGATGGGATGGGAGTGCGTAGGGCAGGGGTCGCTTGCACTCTTTTTTTTGGCTAATGATTGCAAAAGAAGCCAAGCAATATCTGCACAAATGATTAATGGTTCTAATTTGGTTGTTTCTGCCATTGCTTGTTCAGAAACCATCAGATGCCATGTTTCCAGTTGCCCAGTATTTCCCAGGTTGACTCTGAAGTAGAACCTTTGCTTCCTGCCTGGGGATAACATGGCTCTCCTGTTAGATGTTTCCTTTCTTTCCATATTATTCAGAATTCTGTTTATTTAATGATGTACAGTAAAAAAACGAGGGCTTTAGTTTGGCTGGGGAATACCTGTCACTTCCCGCCTTGATTCTTGAGTAATAGCTTACAATTTTGTGGCACGCAAGGGCTTCCAATTCTGTATTTTAAAATGTATAGATATACGACATGATAAATGACTAAATATCCTCAGTGCATTGGCAACAGGCTCCTAACGCCTGGAGTTTTTAACGCAGGTAATGGGAACTGTATAAACAGATCTGTGTAAGAATGGTGATGGGCGTGGAAAAAAGCATGGGGACAATTTATATTGCCCTTGGTAGCTATTTGAGAAAGAATATATTCTGCCTGTAATCTTTGGCCTCATGGAACTGGGGTTTATTGCAAAAAAGTCATTGAAATGATCAATCAAAGTAAGAAAGAGTAAATAAGGTTGCTTTCGTGCAAGCCTTTTTCTGCAGAATTGACATCATTCAAACATTTTGTTTTTATGGGGAGTGCAGGTGGCAAAATGGTTGTATTCCATTGCTTTCTGTATTATTCTCCAATCTTTCTTAAAATCTGCTTTATGGCAATTTTTCAGACTTTGACTAGAATTGTAATACAGTTCCAACCTTGTTATACACTGATTTTTTTAATACATGGATTTGACTCAACATGAATGGCCACTACAGATCAAGTTTAAAAACTGCTTTTGTACAAAACAGAGGCAATCATTCCATTCTACAACAGTAAAAAAAGCTGTTTTAAACCATTTTAAACAGACCCACTTTTTAATTTTTTAAATTGCTTTTATTTAACACATTTTTTGGTAGTAGAAGGGAGTCCCAGAATCAAACCTTTGCAGATATTGAGGCACAATCTTATTCCATTAGGAGCAATGGAGGAGCAAGAGGCCTGGAAGTGATTCTTTAAATCTATTTTTCCATTGTTTTTATCCACTGATTTTTTAATCCATGGGAGGTTCTGAAACAGAACTCCGGTGGATAATGAGGGACCCTTCTAGAGTCCATCCAGTATGGTTTACAAAATGCTCTTGAAGCAATTGACAGCAGGTTTGGTGAATTGATAATATGATGCTAATGCCTCATCTTTCATCCTTCCTTTCCTGAAAGTTGGGATGTTGGTGCCTTATTATAAACTGGCTCATGGACCTATCCCTCTGCTGTTGCAACAGTGCTTTTTGCCAGAGCATTTTGAATGGGCCAATATGACAGTTTGGACATATTTGGTTCCATTGCTGTTGGTGACCTGATGTCCTTATAAGCAGTGATTTTCAACCACTGTGCTGTGGCCTATCATTCATTTGCTGAGCAACTGGGAGATTTAACACCCCCTACCAGCAGAATTATGTGCCTTGTTAATGGTAAAAATATGACAGTATTCGTTGACCATTTTGGTGCCTTGTCAGTGTGCCGTGAGATGTAAAGGACTGGAAATCTCTTAGCTAGGGTCCTTTGCTTTAACACAAAATTGTTGAAGCAGTAAAGCATGAAAGTATACTTTCTTTTTTCCCATTGTCTGATAAAGTGCAATTGTATTAATTAAAAAAAATGAAATGAATTAGCAAATGGTGAGATTGCTTGAGCTGCAATCAAACCTAATTATAGGGATGGCTGTGGCCAGAACAGAAAAAGATTTGTTAAAAGGCCAATTTATAATTCTTCTGACCAGGAACAACCAGGAAATTATTAACTGAGGTCAAGAAAGAAACATAAAAATATTCATTAAAGGTCCAGTTCATAATGCATACGAACAGGAAATTGCTGCTTAAAGGGCCAGTAGACAGTGGAAACACCATCTGCCAAAAGGGCCAGACAGGAAAAAAGAAAACATCTAATTAAAAGGTTGGAACATGGGAGAAGTGGAATACATGGAGATCTAGAGTGCTTTTTTCTATGGAGTAAGTTTCACTGCAATTCACAAGACTTATTTTTAAGTAAATAGGGTCTTGCCAAGGAGAATAAGCACTATGATATGGTTATACATTCTGTGTAGAATTGTGATTTTACTTCTGTTTCCAGCTGATTGAAGAGACCAGTGCTTCACTAATGTTGAAGGGAAAAAGTCTTATATGAAAACAGTCCCAGTTTGGAAAAAAATAGCATACACAAAAATAATTGCTTCATATAGTGCTGAGATTAAAGAACAAATATACTGACCATGGTATCTGAGCTTGAGACTATGCTGAAGAGTATTTGAATCCATACAACAGAAATTGATTATTAAGAGCAGGGGCCTCTAAACATTTGGGCAGGAGGGCCACATAGGGCGCAATCCAGAGTAACTACGGGGAGTCCTTGCTCCGGTGGAAGAACAATTTGCTCTGGATTGCAATATGAATTTCCTATAGGTTTTCACTAGGTGGTGCAGTAACTACGGGTACACATGATGTCTCTTACATGTTCCCATAGTTACTCTGGATTGTAGAGATAATCTCTCTCACACTGTGTTGGGAGCCAGAAAACTAATTTACATTTCAAATTTGAATAAATTTACATATAAGAATGTATTGGAGTGAATTACAAGGCTTGCCAAAGGCCCAGATAGAGGGGTCTTGGCTTGATCCACATCAAGGCTTGCTGAAGGGCCCCTGGGCTGGGGTTTCAAGATCCTTGATTTAGAGTACAGTGCACCTCACATAACAAATTTAATTCATTCCGGTGGCATGTTTGTTACGTGAAACATTCTTTACGTGAAGCGGATTTTCCCATAGGAAATAATGGAAACTCAGACGATTGGTTCCACAACCCCAAAAATATTCATATAAAAATATTAACTACATGTAAAATGATGACAAAACACTGGAATTGAATTCAAAACATGCATTCAGTGTGCATGATCATTTGAAGTCTACTTACCCCCAAATCCAGGGTAACTACAGGAGCACGTAAGAGACTTTACGCGTACCCATAGTTACTGCACCACCTAGTGAAAACCTATGGAAAATTCATATTGGAATCCAGAGTAAGTTGTTCTTACACCAGAGCAAGGACTCCCTGTAGTTACTCTGGATTCTGCCCATAGGCTGCAATCCTAAAGACACTTTCCTGGGAGAATGCCTCACTGAACACAATGTGGCTTGCTTCTGGGTAGACATGGTTAGGAGGCTGCAATCCAAGACACTTTCAAAGTGTCTCCCCACTTTCTCCTCTTCATCCTGAGCCTCTCTCTTCTCCTCCCTTCTGGCTAGCCCTGAGTTGCTTCCCTCTTCTCCACTGCTATTTTCTCCCTCTTCCCAGCGGACGCCCGACCACAGGAGGAACAGTGCGGAGGTGTTGCTTTCGCTATGGGCAGGTGCGCTAGGCAGCCCTGATGCTTTTTAAAAGGGCTGCCTGCCAGCGCGTCTGCCCCAACTGCCAATGCGTGTGTTTGTTACCTGAAACATGAAACACAGTTTGTTACATGAAGCAGAATCCTAGAGAAATTTTTGTTTGTTACATGAAACATACTTTACGTGAGGTGTTTGTTACGTGAGGTGCCACTGTATATCCAACGTAAGAACAATTTACTCTGGATTGCTATATGAATTTCCCATAGGTTTTCACTAGGTGGTGCCATAACTACATTGACATAAATGTCTCTTACATGCACCCGTAGTTACTCTGGATTGTAGGGTATGATTTATCACAAATCCATAAATTTGCCATAGGCTTAAAAAAAGCCACAATATAGACCACTCTGTCCTTAAACGGCTGGGTGGACTGGACATTAACATTTGAATTATCACAAGTCCATGTATTTGCCATAAGCTTAAAAAAAGCCACATCCTCAATCTTGCTCACCCAGGGCTAGGCACATTCAATGCATGGGAATGTCAGAAAATATTATCAGAGTCCTGCAGGCTGGGTGGCACAACTATTGGTGTTTTTCCCTCACTGGTGAGATAAACATACAGAAACCCATGAACCTCATCTGTGGTTTGTCTGTGTCACCTTCTATGTTTCCACCTTGACAGCTCTGCACAGATTTCAGGAACAGCTTGAGATTACAGAATTAATTAGAATTAAATTAATCAGTACACCCACCACAAGGCTGCCTGGTTCCACAAAGTGAGCAATTCTCTTAAGAGGGGTTTGCACAGCCAGGGCTGATGCTCATCACGGTTGTCAACACACGCTTCTCATTTTGATGAGTCTTCGTCTCTTGCATGTTTGGAATCCATGGTGAGTACTGAAATGCAACAGCTACTAAAAGTTACGTGACGGGGATGTTATTCCATGCACCTCGTTAGGAGGGGGAATGATATAAGAAACAAGGAAGGCAAGTGTCCTTGATGAATATGCCTTTAGTGATTCACACTATACTGTGGATAGTGGACATTCAAGTCAGGTATGCTTGCAGGGGAGAGACATCTGGATCCTTCACAATAACCAACAACCGCACATCTATAGAGGTCCTTAAGTGTCCAGTGTGTCATTTTGGAACAATAATGTTAGAACTGATGTTTCAGGTTTATTAATGTTAAAATCTGAAACAAAAGTTATTGTTTAAATGGTCATATAATTTCTGTTTGATGTATTTTTTCATCCTCTTACAAGAGCTTCATGCCCTGAGAGGAATGCAGTCCATCTCCCCTTCACGGATACTGTGGATGTAGGGCAATTGTACCTCCACAACCATTAATATTGTTTTTAGTCTTATTGCTAGTGCCAATGATGTATATGTCTTGCTTTTACTGGTCACTATCAGCATGAAGCTTCTAGAGAGGCAAGCAGAGAGGAAACCTGCATGCTAGAGAAGGCAACTCACATAATATTAACAATTTAATATTCTTATATTAACAGGAATATTAAATTATTAATTCCTATATTAACAGGAGGTGGCTGTAGTGGGGCAAGTGATTAAGACACTGTGCCTGTTAACCAGCAGGCCAGGCTTCAATACCCGGGTCCTATAAGACGGGATGCGCTCCTGTCCATAGCCCTGCTCCTGCCAACCTAGCAATTAGATAATAGGTACTACTCAGTGGGAAAGTAAAACAGTGCTCTGTGCACCTTTGGCAGTCATGCCAACCCTATGACCACGGAAGTGTCTTTGGACAATACTGGTTCTAAAGGCTTAGAAACGGGGATGAGCACCGCACTCTGTAGTTGGTCAGGGGACACCTTTACCTTTATATTAACGGGAAGAAGGAAGTGTTAGTGGTAAGACAGAAAATAGCATTTAGTGGGCATGGGATGTGCCTCCAATCCATGGATAAATGAATGAAGCCACTAATACCAGATCAGTAGATGCAGGGGTTTGCCTATCCACCTGTAAACTGTTCTCAGGTTGTAATATTTTGCACACCTCATTCTGACTAAGTATCTACAGGATGAGGCTGTTAATTTTAGTGTTAAATTTTTCAATAAATGTTTCCTTTTTCAATTTTGTAAAAAAACATTTTTGTGTGAGAAACAAATATTGATGGATCTTATATTTAGTTAGCAAAAGTTCAGTATTTACTGAACATGGCAGAGCCTTTCCTATAAAAATATAAATGCTGGTGTCGTGATACCTCAGACATCCTTCGTACGCATACAGTATGCTTTGGTTATGCTCAGAAATATGTTTCTATGGGGAAGAAGTTATTATCAGTATTAATGTTACTGCAGCAATCACTAATATTTGCTGATACCAATGATCTTCAGAATTATCTACCACAGTGGTTCTTAGCACTTTTTAGCACCAGAACCCACTTCTTAGAATAACAAGATCCACCAGAAGTGAAGTCATGGCCAGTGACATCATCAAAGAGAATTTTTTTAGTACCCTCCATACAACAAGTCAAATCAATTAACTAAATTTAAAATTTACAATAAGTGTAAGTTAACAAATTTATTTAAAATAAAGAATCCTCCTAGCCCTGTAGGATTTTTTTGTTCCCCTTCCTAATTGGTCTAGGATGAGAACTTTGGACTGGCCAAGTTCTAGGATTTTGTGGCTTGGGAGAGATGAAGCAATCCAGATTGTCTCCAAACCCCTTGTGGGGTTGGCAAGGATATTCTTGTAGGTGATTCACCACCTATTTTTATTTCACATTTTACATTTTAATACTTTGGTTACTCCAAAGCTCATGTTGGCAAAGAAATGAATGTTTCTTCCTGTTTTGTCCTCACAACAGCCCTGTGAGGTAGGTGAAGCTGAAATACAGTAACTTGCCCAAGATCACCCAGGAAGCTTCATGTCTGTGTGGGGATTTGAATTTAGATCACAGAGGAATAGGGAGCAGCTACTTTTTCTCCCAATGATGTGAACCAACAGGGATGGTGTTAGGGTTGCTATATGTCCCAAAAAACAAGGACAGTCCTTATTTTGGGGGATTATATTAACATACTGGCAATGGGACAGAGGGTTCTGTCTCAATTTTGTGGAAGAGAATTAGGACGGGGTAGCAGTAAAGGACTGCTGCAAGACTTGTGTATTAATTTTAATACAATTGTGGCCTATTTAAACCCCAAATGTCATTATATCTCATGCTTTAAAAGGGGATGTGAAAGCAATGTCACATACCAAAACTAGATGTTGGACAGAAAAGGTATTGATTCTTTTCCTTGTTATGCTGGTTTGATGTATGAAGACTTTTCCCCCCCAGCTTTAAAAGCTCCAACTTCAGCACCTGCCATCTGAAGCTATGCGTCTAATTTTACCATTTCATCGAGTTTGTGAGAACAAAGCCTATTAATGTGTTGTGAGAAGAAGGCAGAAAAATGGAGGACAACGAGGGATAAAGCACTTGCACCCCAAGGTCTTTGCAATTGCAGAGTGACGACTTTCTGCAACCCATGGTTGCTTTGAATTTTCCAAATAGGGGCATGTGATTACATCCTCCCAGGTCTCTGCTGAGCTCCATGGGAATACATAGCTCAGTGCTTCCAGCTGTCTCTGATCAAGAAGTTAGTAGGGAGCCTGAAAATAGCATATTTTTCCTGATGCCATTTCTCCAACTCAGGATGACTAAGTCCAGAATGATCAGCCCTGGAAAATAGGAACCTGACAAGGAATGTTAATGCCCTCCAGTCTGCAAAGGCTTAACAGGCTGAAATTTTCCCCCCAGTGCACACTGACATATCATTATCCATGTGTCTGCTTGTGAAATTAATTGAGAAAATCCCCCAGCTAGCACCCTGCCAGAGCCCTAATGAAAACTCCCTTCTCATTCCAGCATGCAAATAAGACAAAAATAACCTAGACAAACCTAGCCTGGCTGTTATCTAGCTAACTTGATTCACGATCAGTACTTTTATTATCTCTATGCACTAACTAGAAATACGCTGTGTGGGCATAAATAGATCAATAGGCTGATAGATGATGGATATAATATACATTGTATATAGTGTGGATTCTCCCTATCTCTCCCTCTCTCCCTGTGCAGGTATGCTAACTAAAAATGTATTTATCTATCCCACCACCCATTTGCTAGGAGACAGCATGGTCTTGTGAATTTTTTATACCTTCACTTAGGTTGGAGACAATCCAAAGGTCAAACTCCACACTATATCTCCAGTCACCTTGCCAGTCAGCACAGATCATAGGGCTGTGATACTTTCTGAATCTCTGATCACCTACAGGGCACTAAATTACTGCTATTATGCCACAATTTGTGGTACAATATTACTCTTTGATACACTACCTGCCTTTGTCTGTCTGCATAGCTGCAAGAAGCGTATGCATTATTTACCAGGCTAAGCGCACTGCTGCGGCTGCTGCACAAACAGAGGAGAATTGGCCTGCAATTTTCCAGGAAAATGAGACACGGTGGATTGGCACCACATCCCGTGCAAAAAATGGTTTGCAACATTTTTGGGACTGGCGATGTCTCTGTACAAATGGGTAGTATTCATGGTGTAAATACTTTCCATAGCATTTGCCTGGGCTCTGGAACAAAAGTGGATTGTATATAGACTCCACGTCACAAACGTCCTCCAATATTTAATTGAGGGATATATATCCTGTATTTCCCATGCCAACACAAATGCCCAAGGCAGCTTACAAAGCTTTAGTTCCTCCCCTCCTGCTGTCCCCTCAACAACCCTATGAGGTAGGTGAGGCTTAGAATGTGAGACTGGTCCAAGATCACCCAGGAGGCTTCCCAAGAAGGGACTGTAACCCAGATTTTCCTGGTCTCTGTCCAACTCCCTAACCAGTACACCTTCCTGTACTGCACTGTACTGTACAATATTATACTGTGTAAAGCTTTGAGGGCCCACCAATACCCAGGAAATGTCCACAAACCATTCATTATAATGGCTGAACACTTACTGAACATTATAATACTGAACATTACTGAACATTATAATATGAACACTTACTGCCTTGAATTTGCAAGCGTCAATATCTGGGAACACCATAGCTGTCAGAGGAACCATTGTGAGTCACAATCTAGAGAAAGTTAGTCATGGTTAAGCCCAATGGAAATGATTCCCTGTCACAGAATGTTGTGGTGGCATCTAGCCTCAATGCCTCTAAGAAGAGATTGGATAAAATCCTAGAGAAAATGACCATCATGGGTTACAAGCCGTGAGCAGTTTTTGTAGAGATGGACAACCTCAAAATGCCAGATGCAGGGGAGGGCACCTGGAAGCAGGTTCCATATCTACTTCCTGAGGCATCTGGTGGGCTGCTGTGTGATACAGGAAGCTGGACTAGTTGGATTTGGCCTGATCCAGTGGAGGCTGTTCTTATGTTCTTATTAGGATTTGCACACACAAATGTTTTCAGTTGTGCAAAAGAGAGACATACCCCATGGAACCTGGGGTGGAATTGCTTGGAGAACTTAGAATATATGTTATGATGTTATGCATTGGCATGAGGTCACTTTCACTGGAAAAGAAGATGGCAGCTGTGCAAAGTGGCCATCATCACCTTCCTCCGATAAATAAAAAGAACAAGGTGGTGATTGGAACTGATTGCTTTTGATCGAATCACTCAGAGCTGTTGCAAATTGGAATATTATGGTGGCACCAGTCAGATTGGTTGTGATCCAACTGCTGCTTCATCATTCTTCCAGTTCACAGTGTGCCCACTACCTCCTTCTAGCATCTAAAGGAGGAGGAGAAAGATAGCAACAAGATAGCCGCCACTGTATCTTGTGGCGCAATCCAGAGTAACTACATGGAGTCTTTGCTCCGGTGTAAGAACAATTTGCTCTGGATTGCAATATGAATTTCCCATAGGTTTTCACTAGGTAGTGCAGTAACTACAGGTACACGTAATGTCTGTTACGTGTCCCGTAGTTACTCTGGATTGTAGGGTTACAAGGAATAAGCACCCCTATGCCTCCCCACAAGGTGTGCTAATGGTGCAAAAGGGCATCCAATTGTCTTTGAGCTGTGGCTATTCAGTATCATGTAGCCTGATTCAGGTGAGCTCAAATGGGGATTGAAATGTACTGTACTACTGTACTACTTCATAAACATTCAGTGCATAAATATGTGGAAGGTTGCTTTTACAAGTGGATCTTCTCTGCTGGATTGGGATTTCTGAGATAGAGTGGCATCAAGGAGATAAAGTTTCAGTGCATAGAGTTCAAAAGATATTATCAAAATTTCTTGGCAGAGCTTTGTGTCTTCATCCCTACCTGACTAGGGATGCAATCCTAACCAAGTTAGGCTGGCCTAACTCAGCCAGCGTATCTTCCCCTGCTGGTGTGGGGAAGTCTGCATATGCCTGTGCTCACTCCCAGGAGTGGGGCAGAAGTGCTTTACGGCACTTTTGTGACACCTCCAGGTCAGCACAGGACTTATACTGGGGCTTAGACCGGCGTAACTGGAGATTAGGCTGAAAACCTATACACATCCAGTGGTATGTCCCATTAACTATGATGTAACTTAGTGCTGAACAGACATGCATAGAATTGGACTCCAAACCTTTATGGCCATTTATTGCCTGTTCTTGACATACCTTGGGTTGAAGGAAACAAGAGAAAGAAACAATTGTTTTAAGCATTGTCACAGGTCTGTCTATCTCTCCTCCCTCTCTCTCCACTGATAGTTACTTGCTCTTCCAGGATTGCAGAGATCTGTGTCTCGTCCTCCTCCTCTTCTCTTAAAGAGTACATAGTAACAACAACCGAGTTAGGTAAGTATTAACAAAAGTTTACTGGTTCAAAGCTTGGTGGTTACAAATATGTGCATTGCTTAACTTGTTTCCCTTTTATCCAACAGGTTCCCGCTCCCTTCTTAAACCAAGAGATCAATCAACGAGCCTCCGTTCCCTCAACGTTCATGTAAGTATAACTCAACAATAAAGTCCAACAAACTATGCTCCAGTCTCTAATTTCTTCTTTCCTTTGCAGGTGCTGTGGTCTTGAGCAGGTCCTGTCCTGCCTGGAGCCTCAGAACTGTAGCCCTTTCATTTACTCCGGACCTCAGGGCTTTCTCTCTGGCAGCTTTGTTTCGCTCCCAGCCCTTCCGCCACTGTTCAATCCACAAGCCTCGTTCCTCCTTTTCCTCAAGAGCCCTTTCCTTGCTAGAAGGGACTGACAGCTTCTCCTGTTTGGGTTTGGGGCTCTCACAGTATGCCTGATAGGTGCCAGGCGTCTTCCAAGGCAGGTCTTTTCTCCACAGTGTCTCCCGTGGAATGCCCTCCCGCTCCCGCAAGTCCCTTGGTCCTCCCCCCATCTCTTCCCGCTAAACGCCTTCCAATGATTGTATTCCCCCTGGGGCATACCACCTTGGGAATGGACCCACCGTTATTCCTCTCCTTGCTGGTCCTCCCCTCCCTCCAGTCCTCCAAAATTCCACCATGTCCTCCATTCTCCAAACCTCTACTGCGTCTAGGAATAACCCAATGTCCAAAGGGGGGGGGGTAGTTAAGGCGGTTCCAGACGCCCAGGCTTTCTCCCATGTGAACTCCCATGGGCTCCATGTTGTAGTCTGTATAAGCACTCCAGTCAATATCACAAGCATTCTCCAGCAAGGTGACTGGGGGATGTTCTGCAAGCCCCCAAAATAGCAAGTCAAGTCCCGAATATGAACAAAAACCATTCATTGAGTGTTCCAAAAAGAAATGGAACTGGAAGAGAGGAAGGTGATGCAATTCTGTGGCAAGTGCAAAACTATTATTAATAGTGCAATCCTAAGCATGTCTACTCAGAAGTATGTCTCATTGTGTTTAATAGTACTTACCCCTGGGAAAGTGTGATTAGGACTGCAGCCATAGAGCACAATCTTAATCATGTTTACACAAAGTAAGCACCATTGTATTCAATGAGTCTTGCTCCCAGGAAACTGTCTTTAGGATTGCAGGCATAATCTATCAAACTGACCTACTGTCAATCTGACCAAGAGCTTGAAGAGCTCAATATCTTTTCTGGTTTCACTGTCTCTCAAACAAGGTCAGGCTACAATCTCAGGCCACAATGTATGGCAGATGTGCCGAATTTACAGGACCAAATTGTGTAGGTCTGTTTTCACTGGAGGGAAACTGGGACCCCTGGAGTGTGACCAGCATTGTTGTGGCTGAATTAAAGTCAACTCTGCGTATGCACTGAATAGGCTCCATCTTCTCAGTGCATGCATAAAAAAGTAGCTACACTACTTACAGTTGATTCCCCAGGATACCATATCAATGCTACTGTGTTCAAGTATCTCTTGATCAAACTGTAGTCAGTCAGAAGGAAGCAGAGTTAATATACACCGACATAAGTACTGTACATGCAGTTCAGCAGGCTCTATCTGCTGTGGTTTAGAATTCAGTTCACGGTTAAGATAATGTTTCTGTGGTAGCCGATCATCAGGGGAGAGTGGACTAGAAGGCAGGCTTGTTATTATTGTGGAGAGCCATAGAGTGGAATTGGCTGGCACTTCAATAGGCTCTACTCTTTTTTTCCTGGACTCCAGGCTGTGTTTGAAAAACTCACTTGCTCTTTCTCCACCAGGTTTCCTTGGCCCATGATGGCTCCATTATTGTTCCACCTTAGGAAGCAGATTGCAGGTTGCTTATCCAGCTAGTCCCCAAAAGCAGTCCTTAAAGGAGATGGATTTCTGATTGAAATACTCCCCATCAATTGCCGTGGAAATTCATCTGAAACAGCACGGACACCCTGCAGGCAAAATTGCCCTACAAAAAAAGGATGGGCTTTCCCTGGGCCTCAGGCTGCCTCTGCCAACCACAGCGGATTCTTACAGTGATGTACCTTTTTTGATCACAACCTTTCCTCTGCTCTCTTGATCCACGAAAGATAAAAATCCAACTTAAATCTTCCTTACCAGGTACAATTTGATCATGAGGAATATTAGCAGATGTTCTCCCACTGGCTTGATCGGCTGATGACCTTACAAGGTTTTATCCTTTGCATGCAACTAAGGATCATGTCTCTTGCCAAATTTATTTCTGGACACTTCCAGTTTTTCTTGCAAGAACATCCTTTGCTTCTTTTTATTCATTGCTTACCATGCATACTATTTATATATCATATCCGATACACTAGTCTCCCCCAAAATGAGAACTGATTTATGATAGGGTTTGATGTAAGAAATATCTGCACTGTTATATTATCTTGTGCATTCATTGTTGCGCTCTCTCTCTCTCTCTCTCTCTCTCTCTCTCTCTCTCTCTCTCTCTCTCTCTCTCTCTCTGGTATTTAATAGTTTTAAAAAGACTCAAACATCAAAGGTTTTTTTAAATAACAATTTTTTTTCCTACTCCAAGCATACAAAAGCAACATGGACAGTAAGAAGGTGCCTTCACTTATTTTTTTCAGAGTTTTTATATATTTCATGGGTGCCAACAGCAACAGTGCCCATTTTGCAAGATTCAGGACTTTCATGCTAGGAAAAAGGGAATCTGTAGTATTTGGGTAGGCAGGTATTCAGAACGTTGGGTGGAAGCTGCTAAGGAAGAAACAGTGGAACTGGTGGTCTGCCTTCTGGGAAGGTGAAGGTCAAGGAAGTCAGCTGAGAGTAGGGGTAGTAAGGTGCCATGCTGTAAACTCACTCCTCTTTCAGCTGAGATGCAGACAGAGCCATAACTAGGGCATAGCCTGGGTAGCACATGCTCTGGAAGCTTTGCTGACCCTCAGCCAGTTCCAGAGGAGGCTTTGGCTATATTGTGCTTCTTCAAAGGTAGGCTCCACAGCAGAAAAAATATGCCGCAGCAACACCTCCGCTTCCAGGGAGGACCCAGAAGTGATGTCATGTGATAGAGTGTGATGTGACATCAGTGTCCCAATATGTTATGACTCTAAGTGCACAACCTATACCCAGACATTTTCCAATGAAAATTGAACTTAAGGATGTATGCACACTCAGACTGCCTGCCTGAATCTGAGGACTCCTGGATTTGCCGTTTAAAAAGGCAGTACACAACAGGTTGCAAACAAATTAATAGAAGCTTGACGACAGAATGAAATGGGAAGGAAGCAGGGCCATGAATTGAGATTTTCCTACTCCGGTAAATGTTTACAAATGAAATAGGCTATGTTTCTTGGTATGGGCTGTTTCTGATCCAAAAGAGATCTGCTCTCCATTGATGTCGCAGGGCCTGACTCTTTAGCCAAGGCAATTTCATCAGTATTTGTCCTGTGCGGTGGTGATGGATTGGAGCCATTCAAATGTTGGTTGATGTGAAACTAGGGAAACCAGGCCAACCTATTGCAGGAGCCTGCCACCAGGATGGGCTCTTCCCAATGAAGTGGTACCTATTTGCATTTTCATGCTTTAGAGCTGCTGTGAGTGACAGGAGCTAACGCCATCATGCAGCACCCATGTCTTGAACATCAGACACAGCACTTTTAACCAGTGAACCACTGCAGCTCCAGAGAGCCTGACTAGAGTAAACATTAAAGCACAGAAGCATCTCTTTTATTGCTCCAGAACGTCTCTTTCAATCAGGCCTTATGCTGCAATATGTGATATTAACAAACCAAGGGGACGTTTTGGCATGTATGGGAATGGGTGATGACAAAAAGGCCCGATGTGCAAGTCGCACATTTTCACTCCTAATTTGGGATTTGAACTATGTGTGGCAGAGGCCAGTGGGACTTGAATGCATCATAATGACATACAAATGAGTTCTTTGGAGTCAAGTCTTTACAGCCCAGAGAAAGGGCAAAACAAGCCAAGCTAGTTAGCATCAGCCTCCAACGGACCGTCCTTGAAATGGCATTAAGTGGGCTGCTATGGTGAGGGAGCTGTCACATCTTGGAAGTGAATGGAGAACAACAGCACAGAGCAGGGGAAAAATGCAAAGCAGGGAGCCTCGGCAGACAAAGCTATTTTGTGTTTCGACCTGGATTCTGCCAAATGTGCCGACTGATTAGGCCTGTCAGGTTTTTATTGCCAAGCCGAAAGGAGTAAATGCTCTTCTGCTTTGTGGTTGAATATAGCCTGATCGTTCTTCATGCTAGTCATGCCTGAGCCACTTTTGTTTGTGCCTTTCCTGCCGAACTGGCCAACCAGCCCACCCGCTTCCAAAGACAATTCATGTTTCAACTTCCAACAAAGTGACAATTAATTCAAACTACAAAAAATGCCAGCGCTTGGGCAAGTTCTCTTTCAGGGTGTTGAAGGTTAATGAGAAAATCCATACCCAAAAACATAAAAATATAACAGCGGGCTATTTGCAGATCTGTTGAAGATTGGCACAATTTCTGCTACTCACACTTACCTGAGAGTAAGCATACACTGGGAGTCAGCATGCAAAGAGTTGTTCGGAAAAAGGTGTTAAATCATTTGCAAAATTTGGTTGTGTTTCAGTTCACTTAAAAGGGAAGAAGCATATAGACAAAGATAAAAGCTATTTCTCTCTGAAGGTAGCTAGGAAATATAAACTATTGGCCCAAGTGTATCTACATGCTGTATCCAACAGTGGGAGCAGAGTGGTATGCATCAAAGAGGGAAAGGGTATTTAAATCCCATTTCTCCTCAGTAAGGCTCCTGCCCTGCAATGGGTCTACTCAGATCTGTGTCAGCTCTTTAGTTCCTGCAAGTCCAACAAAAGAAAGTGGTCAAAGAGGCTTCACAAAATGATAGGATTTAGAGTGCCATTGTTGTTAGATTCACCGTCTCCTGTACCATTCCCATTTCCATCCCATTGCTCTAGGCCATCGTTTCTCAAACTGGGGGTCCATTGCTTTGGGGGTCCAAAGTGGGAAGACCATTGCTCTAGGCCATCGTTTCTCAAAGTGGGGGTCGGGACCCCTTTGGGGGTTGCCTAGAGCTTTCCTGGGGGTCGCCTGGCAGGGGGCCAGGTCAGGCTTGCCAGACCTCCGGCTGTAGCTGCGCGCCCTGGGGCTGACTGACAGCCTCAGGGCCCAATCCTCTGCATGCCTACTCTGAAATAAATTCCATTATAGTCAGGGGGACCTTTACTCCCATATAAATATGGATAGGATTGCAGCCTCAGGGCCCAATCCTATGCATGCCTATTCTGAAATAAATCCCATTATAGTCAGGGGGTCTTTACTCCCATGTAAATGTGGATAGGATTATAGCCTCAGGCCTAATCCTATGCACACCTACTCAGAAATAAATCCCATTGTGTTCAATGTGTGCACAGAACACACATTTCATTTGTAACAATGAAAATACATCCTGCATATTGGATATTTACATTACGATTCATAACAGTAGCAAAATTACAGTTATAAAGTAGCAATGAAAATAATTTTATGGTTGTGGGTCCTCACAACATGAGGAACTTATAAAGGGGCCATGGCGTTAGGAAGATTGAGGATCACTGCTCTAGGCCATTCTCTGCTTATTGCTACACAGAATCATAGAATCATAGAATCATAGAGTTGGAAGGGACCTAGTAGGTCATCTAGTCCAACCCCCTGCCTGCAGCAGGAACTCCCCCTAGAGCATCTCCAACAGGTGCTCATCAAGCCTCTGCTTGAAGATCCCCAGTGAGGGAGAGTCCACCACCTCCCTTGGCAATCTGTTCCACTGCCAAACCGCCCTCACAGTCAGGAATTTTTTCCGGATTTCCAGCCGGAATCTCCTCTCTTGCAGTTTGTACCCATTGGTTCTAGTTCTGCTTTCAGAATCAGCTATGAACAAATTGGCCCCTTCCTCCATATGACAGCCCTTCAGGTATCTGAAGAGGGCAATCAGGTCTCCCCTCAGCCTCCTCTTCTCCAGGCTGAACATCCCAAGTTCCCCCAACCTTTCCTCGTAGGGCTTCCCTTCCATCCCACTGATCATTCTTGTCGCTCTCCTCTGGACTTGCTCCAGTTTGGCTGCATCCTTCTTAAAGTGAGGTGCCCAGAACTGAACACAGTACTCAAGGTGAGGTCTCACCAATGCAGAATAAAGAGGAACTATAACTTCTCGTGACTTGGAAGCTACAGTCCTCTTAATGCAGCCTAAAATGGCATTTGCCTTCTTTGCAGACACATCACACTGCTGACTCATGTTCAGCTTTTGATCCACGGCGACTCCAAGATCCCGCTCACATGTTGTGCTGCCAAGCCAAGTATCCCCCATTTTACACCTATGTTTTTGTTTTTATTGCCTAAGTGCAGAACCTTGCACTTCTCCCTGTTGAAATTCATTCTGTTTGTTACAGCCCAGGATTCCAGTTTATCCAGATCCTCCTGGAGGTTTCTCCTGTCTTCTGATGTGTTTGCTACTCCTCCCAGTTTGGTGTCATCTGCAAATTTGATCAGGCTCCCCTGTATCCCTTCCTCCAAGTCATTGATGAAAATGTTAAAGAGAACCGGTCCCAAGACAGAGCCTTGGGGTACCCCACTAGAAACGGACCTCCAGGTTGACACAGAACCATTTACTAAAACCCTTTGAGTGCGGCCATCCAGCCAGTTGCAGATCCACCTAACAATTGCCCTGTCTAGCCCATATTTTTCCAACTTCCTAATTAAAATGTCATGTGGGACTTTGTCAGATGCTTTGCTGAAGTCAAGATAAATGACATCCACAGTCATTTGCCACTGTCCAATAAGCTCATAACCCGATCAAAAAAGGAGATCAGATTTGTCTGGCAAGATTTATTCTTGGTAAATCCATGCTGGGTTGTTTTGATCATCGAGTACTTGTCCTGATGTGCACAAATTGTGTGTTTTATGATTTGCTCTAATATCTTGCCCGGGATTGAAGTCAAACTGACTGGTCTATAATTTCCCGGGTCTTCTTTTTTCCCCTTCTTAAAAATTGGGACTACATTTGCCCTCTTCCAGTCCAGTGGCACTTCTCCACTCCTCAAGGATTTCTCAAAGATGATCGACAGAGGCTCTGCAAGGACATCTGCCAGTTCCTTAAGAACTCGAGGATGCAGCTCATCTGGTCCAAATGACTTGAATTCATTTAGGCCAGTTAAGTGGTTTCGAACCAGTTCTCTGTCAATCTTAATCTGCTCTTCTGCACCATCCATGTTTTCATTACCTCTTAGGGGATGTAAACACATTCCCGAATCAGTCAATGATCCCGCACCCCCATTTGCACAGCCCTCCTTCTGTGAATAGACGGATGCAAAGTAGGAGTTGAGCAGCTCCGCCTTCTGCTGGTTTCCAGACACCTGTTGTCCATCCTTGTCCAAGAGTAGCCCCAGCCCCTCGTCTCTCCTCCTGTTCCTTTGGGCATATCCAAAGAAGCTCTTTTTGTTATCTTTGACTCCCCTGGCCAGCCTCAGCTCATACTGAGCTTTAGCATCCCTGACCCCCTCCCTACAGGACCAGGCTACCTGCCTGTACTCCTCTCTGGTGATCTTTCCAGTCTTCCACTCCCTATACTTCTCTTTCTTTAACTTCAGCTGATCCCCAAGTTGCTTGTGGAGCCAACCTGGCTTTTTCAGGTTTTTCCCCCCTTTCTTTTTCATGGGAATTGTTTCTGACTGTGCTTGTAGAAGCTGCCACCCATCTTTTTTTCCTTTTTTTTCTGAGGAGAGGTGAGAAGGAACACAGAGTCTCAGGTGAGTGGAGGAGGGGGCTGCTTAGCTGAGTGCTTAATTGCTGCTAGGTGTTCATTGGCTGGTTGCCTGGTGGGAAGTGCTTTGTAGGGCTTTATTAGGGCCTGTTCCTGGTTCAGCCTTCTTTTCTGAGGAGAGGTGAGAAGGAACACAGAGTCCCAGGTGAGTGGAGGAGGGGGCTGCTTAGCTGAGTGCTTAATTGCTGCTAGGTGTTCATTGGCTGGTTGCCTGGTGGGAAGTGCTTTGCAGGGCTTTATTAGGGCCTGTTTCTGGTTCAGCCTCCTTTTCTGAGGAGAGGTGAGAAGGAACACAGAGTCCCAGGTGAGTGGAGGAGGGGGCTGCTTAGCTGAGTGCTTAATTGCTGCTAGGTGTTCATTGGCTGGTTGCCTGGTGGGAAGTGCTTTGCAGGGCTTTATTAGGGCCTGTTCCTGGTTCAGCCTCCTTTTCAGAGGAGAGGTGAGAAGGAACACAGAGTCCCAGGTGAGTGGAGGAGGGGGCTGCTTAGCTGAGTGCTTAATTGCTGCTAGGTGTTCATTGGCTGGTTGCCTGGCGGGAGGAGCTTTCAAGGGCTTTATTAGGGCCTGAGGCGTGATCCTGTGGACCGGAGCCTGTGAGCAAGGAGGACTTGTGAAGTTGACAGGAGATGGAAGGGAAGGGCGCAGTTGTCGTGACATGCACCACGTGTGCCATGTTTGTCTTCTTGCCCAAGGACCCCGGGGATTATCGATGCTGCAAGTGCAAACTGGTTGCACTGTTGGAGGAGAAGGTGGCAGCATTGGAGGGTGAAGTTTCCACCCTTCGTCAAATTAAGGCATCTGAGGAGTTCCTTGATGCAACACACATGGAACTTCTCCAGAGGGATGACACCAGTGGGGACCCCAGCAATGATGTCTCTTCATGGGGACATGTGACAGTCAGGAGAAAAAGGGGCAGGAGCAGTCGAGAACCACTGGAGCTATACAACCGTTTCCAGAGTCTCTCAGATTCCACCATGCTGGCAGAAGTTCCTCTTGCTAGCACACCTACACTGGATCCTGGCATTGCCCATACTGGCATGCCTACAGATCCCCCTCATAGACAGCAGCCACAACCAGTTAGTGTGGGGGAAGCTAGACACAGAAGGAGAACAAGGAGGAGGGTGGTGGTGATTGGAGATTCTCTCCTGAGGGGCATGGAAGCTGTATGCTGACCAGACCCGTTTTCCTGTGAGGTGTGCTGCCTCCCTGGTGCCAGGACACTAATTTTAGTGGTGTTTTATTGTTTTTTAATTGTTTGGCCGCCTTGAGTTCCCCCCTGTGGGGGAAGAAAGGCGGGATAAAAATTACTTAAATAAATAAATAAAATAAATATCACGGAGAGGCTACCGAGGATGATCACACCTGCTGATCGTCACCCGTTCTTCCTCATCCACGTAGGAACAAACGATACTGCTCGGGAAACTTTCCAAAAGATAGTTGGGGATTATGAAGCTCTGGGGAGGAAGATTAAGGACCTGGGGGATACCCAAGTGGTATTCTCATCCATCCTCCCAGTAATTGGCAAAGATCCTCAGAGAGATAGCAAGATTTTTCAGGTCAATAGCTGGCTTTGAAAATGGTGTCATCGGGAAGGATTTGGATTCTGGGATCACAGGATGAACTTCCTTGAGGAAGGACTCCTCGCAAAGGATAATCTACATCTTACGGGTTGGGGGAAGAGTGTCTTCAGACGGGAGATGGCCAACCTTATCAGGAGGGCTTTAAACTAAATAAGAAGGGGGTGGGTTACGTCCAAAGGGAACCTAGGAATAAGGAAAATGCTCTGGATGGAAATTGCCAGGGCACAGCTGTAACTCAAAAATCTTTAGAGGGGCCTGGCCTTACAAAAAAGGAGGGAAATGCATTGAGTTGCAACCTCCAGGGCTTAAGTTGCATTTACACAAATGCACAGAGCCTGGGAAATAAACAAGATGAGCTGGAGCTTTTAGCACGTGAAGGGAAATTTGATTTGATAGGAATAACTGAAACTTGGTGGGACTCCCATGACTGGAACACACAATTGGAAGGCTATCAGCTGTTCCGGAGGAACAGAAGTGGCAAAAGGGGAGGTGGAGTAGCATTATATGTCAAGAACATATATACTTGCTCTGAAATCCAGGAGAGTGGTACGGATATCCCTGTGGAGTGTGTTTGGGTAAAAGTAAGGGGGGAAAATAAGAAACAAAACATTGTGGTGGGCGTCTACTATAGACCGCCAGGCCAAGGAGAAGGAGTAGACGATGTCTTGGAGCAACTGGCAGGCATTGCAAGGAAATATGAGATAGTAGTAATGGGGGACTTTAACTACCCAGACATTTGCTGGGAGACAAACTCAGCCAAACATGGAAGCTCCAGTAGATTCCTGATGGGCCTGGAAGATAACTTCATGGTCCAGAAAGTGGAGAAAACAACAAGGGGAGGGGCCATCCTTGACCTGATCTTAACAAATCGTGAAGAACTGGTTGATCAGGTCAACATAGTGGGAACTTTAGGGGAAAGCGATCATGAGCTGCTGGAATTTAGAATAATGTGGGAAATAAAAAGAGTGCAGAGTGAAACTTATATGTTGGATTTCAGGAAAGCTGATTTCAACAGGCTTAGAGGAGTCATAGGTGGGATCCCATGGGTTGATGATCTAATGGGGAAAGGGGCCCAAGATGCCCCAAGAAGCTGCCTCTTAAGGAGCTCCCACCCATCATATGCACAGGATCATTTTCCAGTGGACAGTGAGGATTACTCTGGGAAAGCAGGTATTGTATAGAACTCCATGTTACAGAAGTAGGAAAAAATATAATGGCTGCTTAGTGTAATCAAACAAGCATGCTTTTCCCCTGCAGAGGAAACAATTAAAAAAGCTAAACACTAAAAACAACAAAAAATAAAAGTCCTAAAATCCAGCTCCATCTCATAATAAAAGGGCCTAAGGTTTAACTATTTAATGGCCATGTTGCATTGGTTTTGAGATATTGAACTTTTTGAAAAGGCACTAAATAAATTGTTTTTAAAGATGAAAGGAAGAAATGGTTACATATACACTTTGGGATGACAAAAAGGGAAGAATGGATTGCTTCCATTTCTGGTCTGTCCGACAGAGGTGAAATCACACAGCATGAGGAAAATGTGGCATCCACAGTTCTAATGTGAGAATGTCCTGACCCTTCATTTCATCATAGCAAGGTCAAACAAATAGAAGAACAGACAAATTTGAAACTGTCCTTTGTTCATGTTTCGTCCCTCTCTCCATTTACAGCTTTAGTAAACTCTGCTTTTGTCAGATCAAAAGGAGGGATACAGTTTTATTCAGGTATCCACTTTAATCTCAGCAAGGGCAGGGGGAGAGCAGATAAGAAAACAGTTTATGTGGGAGACTACCATTAAAATTGGTAGATTGGAGGAATTATCTGATTTGTTTTTAAAAGCTGAAAATAACATTATTATAGGTCTTGGAGAAACAACTATTGGAGCTTCCTCACAATTCATAATACTACACAATCTGTGCCCTCACAATCTTTAATACCCAGAAAAGTCTTCCGGTATTGTACAAAGAGGAAAACTATTGTGATCTGATAGGAGATATGGACCATAGTTGGCAATAGCCAACTAAACTATCTCTGGGAAATATTTACATGATTTCTACCTCTACTGGGTGATTGGAGGTCACTTATGGATAGCATTTTTTTTCTTAAAGCAGATGTAAACTGGTATGGAAAACAGACAACAATGTGGCAAGCAGAAACCTGTTAGATGAATAGTGGCTATGAATAGGATTGGTCTGGAACACCACTGTTTTTCCCCATTTCCCCCACCTTTAGCTACTATGAAATGGAAGCAGACAGTCTTTAAAACACATATGATACATGCAGAATAGCTGCCAGGGCCACGCTTCTGAAGCTTGGTACCCAGTGTCATATTTTGATGTCAATCAGTATTTATCTAATGCTTTTCAACGAAAAGTTCACAAAGCAGTTTACAAAGAAAATGAAATAACTCACCTTTTTCCTTCACATGTGGCTGGAAAGGCCAGAGATAAGAAAAGGTATTATTAGGAATCCAGCTGGCATCAGCAGCCAGGAGATCCAACCAGGGGAATAGGAGATAGGGAACATTTGAGATGAAAAGTAGCATGAAATGATCCAAAGAGTAGACAAGGCTGAGTCAGACACAAGATTAGAGCAGGGGTGTCCAATCCCAACCCTGGGGCTGAATGCAGCCCTTGTGACCCTAGGCAAGATCCCTCTATCGGGCCATAGGCAAGCCTTGCAATGTCTCTAATACACTCTTATTTGTAAATTTATTTAAATTTTTATCAAATTTGAAATGTAAATAATTCATTGGCCCCCAACACAGTGTCAGAGAGATGATGTGGCCCTCCTGCCAAAAGGTTTGGACTCCCCTAGACTAGAACCACACAGTTTAGGCAAGGTCACACAGCTGAAACAAGATGATGGATCTAAGTTAAGGGCAGCCAATTCCAATCAGTCTTTGGGAGTGGTGCTAATTGGGAAGTGTATGTCTTAGTGGGCAGGAACTGCTGGGTAGGAAGATTGCTAATGCTGATAGCAATCTTCTCTCAGTCTGGGGCTAGGATTTGCCTAAAAGGTTCTACTTCCCTCTGAGGAAAGTCCAGGGTGGCATTCAATTCCTGGCTCAGAAGGCTTTCAAGCAAGCCCAATTTGTGTTTGTGGGTAGAGAAATGTAACCTCAGCCTGTTTGTTTAATTGCACACGCTTAGGCAAGGGTCCCCCTCCAACTCTGCATTTATTAAGCTGTGGAGCTGGCTTTTAAATTATTGAAAGCAATCTTTTTTATGGCTTCTGTTATAGTCCTTGAGTAGTTGCCAGTGTCATGAGCAGTAGGGACACAAATACACTGTTAGAACACCCTGCAGACCAACAAGCTGGCAAAAGAGCGAGCTTGAAACATTCCTGTGCAGAAAACATGCAAAAGCCCTCATGTCTGGAGACATTTTGGCTTTCCTCATTTCTTTCTCACCTTGCCTTCAATTTAAATCATCTTGGCCCCAAACCAAGCCTTTCCCTCTCTTCTGTGGGTGCCCTTCTGAGATCAGCAATTATTGGGATGTTAGCCTTGGGAGGAAAGACTCCCGCTTTCCTGCTAATCTCAGAATGCAATGAACCAGAGAGGAAGGAGGGCTTGCTGAGTAAGGCATGTTAACCTTAGCTTGAGATTTATAAGAGTGCAATCCTAACCTAGGCTGGCACAACTCTTTGGTCTTCCCGTTCCATTGTGATATAGGAAGGCAAGCACTTGTCTGTGCACTGGCCTAACCTTCCCCCAGGAGTGGTGCAGAAGTGCCTTGCAACACTTTTGTGACATCCTTGGGCCAGCATGGGACTTGTGATGGGGCTTGTGCTGGGCTAACTAGGGGTTAGGATCTTCAGAAAAATGCAAGAGCCCTGCTGGCCCAGGTCAAAGGCTGATCTGATCTGGTAAGTCACCAAAGGACATTGATCTGTCACAGCGCATACTCTCAACCAAATAAAATTCCAGATCCAATCCCTGTTGTGATGTTTGCACTCTTACAAGGTGAGCTCTTTTGGAACTGGGTGCCAGTAGACATTAGTTGCACCATTTTGTGAACTGATTGATTGACTGACTGATTGATAAAGGATCTCAAAGTTGGCAAAGTCCTCTGGCTGAGCAGCCCAAACAAAAACAAACATAATTCCTTAAAATCCCAAAAAAGCACTGGGTGAGAGAGCTTCAGCCCTGAATTTTGAAATTAATCTTCCACAATCTGCTCCTTTTGATTTTGCACTAACACACATATTGTTTTTACTTTTAACATTTACAATCTATTTGGGATTGGGAGCTCAATTTTCGATATACCTCCACTTGCAAAGTAAGAAAAACTTGATCTGGATGTAGATTTAAAAAGTATTGTCATAGTATTGTCACCACTTATGACAATACTATGTACATGAAGCATTAACAAAAGCTCTTCTGATAAGGGTTAAATTTATTCAGGCCATGACAGAGAGCATTCCCTCCTACCCCCTGCAGTGGGAAACAGCAAAACTCCATTAGTAACTCTGTTGTACCCATTTCTCTCTGTAGAATCATTCTCTCCCATTGCATTTGAATTAAACACTGTCTTTCCAGTTCCCCACAGGACTAGCCTGAAAAAAGTAATTAATTTTACACACTTCAAACACGCCACACAACAGTAGACAAACAGCAGATAAAAAAAACGTGGTGTATGTGCCTGAGATACTAAAGTCAAGAATACCTCAACTGCTGGTAGGACTCAGAATTGTTCATTGTCAAAGGACTGTGCAATGTACCATCTCTTTTCATCTTCCACATGCTGTAGATGCTAATTAATTTTTGCAGCCCAAACTTGAAGAGGATTGTTGGCCCCATTTTGCAGAGTGGGACACTGAGGGCTCAATCCTAACCAATTTTCCAGCTCTGGGATAAGGAGCAATGCAATTCCAAGATAAAAGAGAAAAAACACATTGCCTTAACTTTTGTAGGCTTCGATAATCGCCCCTTCCCCAATTTCAGGGTGCCTCAGTGGGAAAAAACACATACTCCACAGGCAAATCTATGCCAGTGCTGGAAAGTTGATTAGGAATGTGCCCTGAGGTAAATATGGGCTTGTCTGCACAATCCTGTCTTGCGCTGGAGTGGGCCCTGCAAGCAATGCATAGTTTTCTTGTACTGAATAAATAATATATAATAAAGTTTTAAATTTAAGAATAAGTGTTTTAATTAATCACATTAATCACATGCTGGAACATTATTTAGCTTTAATGTGTTCATTTTTCTTGGATGTTGTACATTTTGGGGAGTCCTATCCTCTTTTGTGGTTATGGCATTTGGTCACCCTGCCTGGGTAGTTCTGCAGCAGCCCCAAGGGGTTTACTCAGAGCTGCACTCCCAATTTCGGTGGTCCAACTCTGAGCAGACTAGAGCACCTGCACTGCCTGGGGAATGGGGCTTGAGTCTGGCACAAGTGCCAAGTCACAGCCCTTCTCCTACTCCCTGCCCGGACCCGGGAATGTCCTCCTTCTCCAGCCCAAAACACTTCCCACCCACCTCCTCACTACTCTCCTCCTTCCCTCAGACCTTTGATCTGGCCAAGACTGGCCATTGCAACTCACTATCATCTGTGTCCTGCATTAGCATGGGGAAGCTAGTGCAGCTCCATACAGTTTATTAATTTATTTTGCATATGGCAAAACATGGACTTATGGTAAATCAGATGTTAATATTTCATTGCCATGTATTTTGAGAGCCAGGAACTCCACATAGATGACTGGCTGCCAACTGTCGCCACCTGCCAATTCTTCAATGTAGTCTGGTTGCCAACTGTATCACTCCATACAGTGATAAGACATGAAGCTGAAATGATAAGAGTCATTAATAAAGGAGAACAAAATAGTCCCTGAGGCCCCAAAAGTATTAGTTGTTATGGATGGCCAATCTGGATCCCATACCAAAACTATCATTCTTTGTTCTATTTCCTTTTGTCATGCATAATAACATGAATTTTGGACACATCCTGCTCCATCTCTTTTTCTTCCTCCTCTTTGAGTTCTTCCACAGATCATGTCCTCTGATCCCTGTTTCTTGATTGCCTATCCCTGGCCAGGCACCCCTCCTCTTCTCCATCACTTTGTTCCTCTCTATCTCCTACTTCACTTTCTTTTCTGTTTTGTTTGTGTTAATAGCAGTGCTGCAAGTCTCAAGTGCTAAACAATTAATGAATCTGCCTTCATCTCTCATCGTTCAGTAAACTATGAACGAAAGAGCCAGAGGCACTCATTTGTTTATTCATTTATTGTTTTTGAGACAGCTCTTGTGCCTCTTCAAGGGCTACAAATTCAGTTTTAAACCAAGGGAAAAAAAGATTCTTATTGTTTTTGCCATAACCAATGCTTGAACGCAATCCAGAATTATGGGACTTGAGATAAAACCTATACTCCCGGAGCTGATACATATCTCCCTGCATGTAAGCTATTTGTCTCAGCAAAGAAGATGGCAGATAATAAGGATCCTCTTTGTCTACGCATAGATTAGCATCTATCCCAGCGGATGGAGTGTCAGTTAAGAGTATGATCGGTGAGTCAGGGAGTCTCCAGATAATACTTTCTGAGTGTGCAAAGTGCTTCCCACATTTTGGCTTTATCTTTTCCTTACAAGAACCCTGAAAAAGAGAAACAAGTATTATTGTCCCCATATTGTATTTGGGAAACTGAGGCTGAGATAGAAAGGCATGCAATATCCATCTAGTGAGAATTCACAGCACAGCAATTTGAACCAGTCCCAATTTTGCAGCTTATAGCCCAATCCTATGCAGTACTGGTGCTGGGTGTTGTAAAACAGGTGCCTAGGTGGAGAAGACCCTACCACCAATTTTGCTGGCACAGATCTGAGTAGCTTCACTGGGCAGGCTGGAGGTTGACAAAAGGTAAGGGAACATACATTTTTTAATCCCAAGAAAATCTCCAGGCTGCTCAGTTCCAGAACTGGATACAACATGAATCCCAAAAACTGTACTTCACTGCTGGATAGATTTGGGCTGCATGTCTCTTAACCATACCACTATACAAAAGACTAATCTTCAGCACTCAGAACTGTCATGCAGAGATGTGCATGTCATGTAGAGATGTATTAACCTTTCTTTTGGTGCTTAGAATTAGAAACAATGGTACTATAGTGGTTTCCAAAGTGGATGGTACTACCCTTGGAGAGAGATGGGATTACCAAGGTAAGGAAGGTGCCAGGGGGGTGCTGGAGCTACTGGGATTGTTGCACCATGCTGGCAAATGACACTCCAAGGGATGTAGAAGAAGAACTAACTGAGCTACAAAATTACATTGAGCTGAAGCCAAAGTCTGAAACTGTACCAGAGTTTTGCTTATAGAGGGGATTTTTTTGCAAATGGCATTTATTTATAATAATAAGGGAAAGGGGAAAACAGTAAAAGAAATAAAGAGAAATAAAGATACATTAAAACATTTTAAAAATTAAGAAATACAAAAGCAGGCCTCCATCAGTCTTGAGAGACTATGGTATCGTGCTTGGTGCTGCATACGCTGCATGCGAAGCACGAAAGCCTGGGTTAGATTGTTATGGAGGATAGACTGTTACCCAAGCAGCAAATCCCCCCTCTCCACGCCACTGAATTAGTCCAATGGAAAGGCAGAGCCAATACGATTGGATCCAGCTGGGGTTGCAGAGCTGGGCTAAGGACAGGAGCTCACCCTGTCTTGTGGGGTCGACCTGGGTCTCGAACCCTGGCCTGCTGGTTAACAGGCACAGTGTCTTAGCCACTTGCGCCACCCAAAGAAATACAAAGAATACTTCTAATCATCTAGAATGAGCAAAGCTGAATGTTCTAATTACTTACAATTAGAAGATCACCTGAAGGCTGTCACCTAAGGTCATCTGAGGGGTCTTGTTGACTGTGCCACCACGGAGAGAAGTGAAGGGCGTGGAGGCCAGAGACAGGGCCTTCTTGGTGGTGGCAACCCAACTCAGGAACTCCCTTCTAGAGTTAAAGAAATCTCCTTCCTTATAGGTTTTTTGGCAGGGCCTGAAGACTTTCTTGTTGTTTAGGGCTTTTAATTGATGTAGGTATTTTAATTATTGTTTTTAATTTTAAATGTTTTTAAATGTCTGTATATGTATACTTTTATCATATTATGTATTATATTGATTTTATCATGTTGTAGCCGCCTTGGGTCCACCTTGTGGAGAAAGGTGGGGTATAAATACTTTAAATTAAACTAAATTAATATTACAACTATATTACTTAATAATCTAAAATTTCACCCATATATAGTTATGTATCTCCAACAGCCCCTTATCTAATTGTTATATGTATTTCATTTCAGATTAATATTTTAATCATTAATCTTTACATCCATTATGTTCTCTCTCTTGAAGAGTCAATAGCTGAGTTCCAGTTTTCTTCATAAAATTTCCTGTTGATTTCTCTTTAAGCAAAGCATAAGTTTGACCATTTCTTTGTCCATAACTTTTGTCCACTATTCCTGATTGCTATCCTGCACTATGGACAATTGGTTATGGATATCTTTGTAACATATTTGGCAGAAGAACATGGTTTTAGTGTGGTCATCCAACTTCTTTCTGGGCAAAGAAATTGACTGCAGAGTGTGGTGATTTCTGTACTTTACTCCTGCAAAGTAACTGTAAACCAGACACTGGGAAACCAGTATCAGTTCATCAAGCCCATCCATCACTTTAAGAACTGAGCAGTGAGGACCACCGAGGACCATAAGATCACTGCGAAGCACCAGATGCCTTTCTTTTTGGCCTGTTGCCCTCATTGACAACCCAATGCTATCCCCTGCCACATCATAGCTTGCAGCTGCACCAACTAGCAAAATATTTGTTTAGCTACCCCCTGGCAGATCATCTGATTGACTGAAACAAATGAAGGTCAGTTTAGATGAGATATGACGAACGACTTAACTGTAAGAGCTGATCAGCACTGAGATAGTCTGCCTGATACAGTAGAAGCCTCTTCAGCATTGGAGTTTTTCAAAGAGAAACTAGATTGCTACCTATCAGGGATGCTGCTGTTGTTTACTCACTGAGAGCATTGGATTGAATGAGATCAGTGATTTTCAACATTTTAAAACCCAAAGCACACTGACAAGGTACTAAAATGATCAAGGCACACTATTTTTTTCCATTGGCAAGGTATACCATGGTAGCTAAAATCCCTCAATTGCCCACTACCAAATGACGCCTCCGAAAGTCCTACAGCTCATCTGCAGATCATCCATGGCACACAGTGTGCCATGGCACGGTGGTTCAGAATTACTGGACTAGATTTTCTTCAAGGCCCATTCTGTCACTAACCCTACAATCCAGAGTTACTACAGGAGCACATAAGAGCCATTACGTGCACCTGTAGTTACAGCACCACCTAGTGAAAACCTATGGGAAATTCATATTGCAATCCAGAGTAAATTGTTCTTACACTGGAGCAAGGACTACCCACAGTTACTCTGGATTGCACCCTAAGACTGCAATCCTAAGAGCACTTTCCTGGGAGGAAGCCCCATTGAACTTAATGAAACTTACTTCTGAATAACATGAATAGGATTCCACTGTAACACTCTGCGATTGTATTACTTTGTGCCCTGCAGATGACTATGCATTTTGTTGAATAGTTCACTGAGCAAGCTGGCTAATAAAGAGGTTCAACAATAATGAAATGCCTTTAGAACATCCTTGGGTAACTCCTACTTGAAAACAATAGCCTGATGGCTTCCTGTATTCCCATATCTCTTTATAGACTTATCCGGACTTCGAAATGCCTGCTTTAAAATCTCTTCTGTTAATGGTCTCCCAGTAAGATTTCAAAACTCTTCTGGGTCTAACCTATTACTTTTGTTCATATTCTATAGGAATTGGCTCCAATGACCCCCACAAAAACAAAAAATTACAGATAGCTTGTCATTTGGGTAATAAACCTCCTTTAAGTACTCCAAGAGGAATATGTTTAGCTTTTCATTACATATTCACTAAGCAGGCTAATAATCCCCTGGCTTTATCACCAGTCTTAAATGATGTTAGCACTCCCTGTTCATGTCATATACTTTACTGAGTCATCCAGGTAGAGTTACCCACCATTCCCCAACATTTTAACTGCATTTTGTGGAGTACTGTTGTATTTGCTTCACCATTTCATCCTCGTTCTTCATGAGTCTTTCTATCTAATGGAGTGATCATGTATTCAGGTATGATTTAATAATAAAAATGCATGTAGAAATCATAATTTATTAGCAATTTATATAATAGGTATAGTTATCAATAAATTATATATTAAATAAATTTTATTGATTTATTGATTGATTTGATTTTTACCTCACCTTTCTCCCTGAAGGTCACCCAAGGTGGCTAATAACCAATTAACATACATCAAGATAAAATTAATAAAATGTAAAATCTACATAAAACTATCTATCTGTCTATCTGCCTATCTGTCTATCTGTCATTAGATTTGTATTCCACCTTTCTCCCCAAAGGGCACCCAAGGAAGCTAACAATCGATAAAACCATTGACAGTACAATACAATAAAAACAAAAAATACAATTAAAAACAATATAAAACAACTAAAGAGCTGTAAAATCAGATTAGGGATGATGAAGCATTATTAAAACATTAATAATTAAAAATTAAAAACATTATGTGGCCTCAAAAGCTTTTTAAAATAACATTATTAAACTAACATTTAACATTATCTGTGTTAGAATTTTACAGTATTGCCCTCCCTCCTTTCCTGGAAGCCCTAAGATGGCTTTATAGGATCAATGTCTTTGTAAGGAAAGGTTAATGTATATTTAGACTTTACATTCTTGGCTGGGAGTAAGTCCCACTGAATTCAGTGGAGCTGACTCCTGAACAGACATGCCTAGGATTGCACTGTTCACACATTTGTACTTCACATTTTCCCTTACACAGCTGAATAAATCACATGATAAAACAATCCACAATAATAAAGAGTAGTCAGTAATACCGCAACAGCCCTAGTTCAAAGCAAGGGAATTTTTTAAAAAAATTTAAGATCCTCCCCCCAAGAAAAATAAAAAATGCAGAGTCTTAAGTTCAAGGGGGAGCCAATAGACCAGGCACCATAACAGAACTCTCCTCATAAAGCCATTAATCTTTATGCCACTGCTGGTACCAAAAGGTAATGGAACCTGCAACAGGATTCCATTTTACTGAGATGACTTTATAGGAAACCAAAGGTGCCACTTAATTACAAACGTAGAGGTTAGGCAGATGGGAAGCAAGCAAGCAAGCACGTACTCACTCTCACACACACACACAAACACACCAGCAGTGTTAATGCTTATGTAAAATCGAGTCCGTGTTCTAGATGCCTCTTCTGATGATCAGAACTATTTTGGCAGCCAACTCCAGGTGGCAAGTTGTTTTCTATCTCTCTGGCAGATACAATTCAGTCCTTACCCAAGTAGGTGGGATGCTACATTGATTCCAAAAGCTTGGAGTAGCCACTGACCTTGAAAGGCCATTAATTAGCATCTTATTGCCTACCATCAGATGCTAAGCTATATAAAATGGGAGAGAAATTTTGCATAACCAAAGTACATGCTTACACTTTACAATACTGCTGTCTTCCAGTGCGGCCAGCCATTTTATATTTGGTAGCTGACAAGATGTTTTAATTTGGTGATAATATAATTGCAGTTAGTGAGTACATCTCCAGTAATGTGTGACAGACTCTAGCCTTAGGACTACAGCAAACGGGGCAGAGCAAACCAAATTTGGGCAGTGATATCAGCTTCTCCACCATTACTTGTGTGGCCATAAATGCTGATATCTGTTGTACTCATGGGCTGGTAAATGCTGATGGGTCTCCAATGATTAGATCAGGCAGAGCCCCAAAATTATCACCCATGATGTACACTTGTAGAGTGTATACTGCCCAGCTAGTTAGAACTGATGGAAAAAGTTTGGTATACACTATTCAACTTTGTGCCAGTTGCCAATTATAATAATTTAATTGTAACCATGACTTGTAAAATGCCCTTTTGGCAGATACAATATATATGCATAAGGATGATGACACAAAGACTGAATGTGTCCTCAGATCTGGAAATGCTATGACCAATGTTGATAGCTTTCCTTCTTTCCTGTCGATTATTCTTAGTGTAGAGTATTTATCAGCTGACAAGGCAGAGTAAAATAAGGCAGATCTGAAAGTGGGAGGACCAAGAAAAGGACAAGCTAATTGTCCTTTTCAGTATAAAAGGACCCTAAAAAGAACAACCTAATTGTCAGCTTTCAACCCTAACAGTGTTGCATTATTGGTACTACAAGCCCTACAGAAGCAATAGGCAACTTTCTGTTTCTGTTTCAGTAGAATACACAAATATGCGGAAGTCTGAATTCAGACTTTTGTGCAGACTTCCATCATGAGATGGGACTGAAGGAAAAAGAAGAACCACCGTTATCTTCTTCCACCAGATTTTCCATCGCTCATGGGTAATTATTACAAAACTGCCTCCACAGTGCCATGACTTGCAACAAACTGAGATGACCCATATTGCAATGGACAACAATGCATGGTGAGATGTTAGAAGGACTTCACAGACTGAGGCGAGAAGGGAGAATAGGATATTAAAATGTATCATTTAATCTATGGCTTTAAAACCAATGATCATGGATAAATTTAAAGTCTACATCTGGTAACATTTTGTTAACCTTGACCTAAATGAATGTGATAATGGCACCTAAATTAAATGAGGAATTAACACGAATAATATTGGATCTTATTAAAGTCAGTGGCCTGTGCTAAACTAACTTGAAAGCAGGAGTTAACAAGAATGTTCTGCACTTCCTGGAGGCTTAGATCTGGCACGTTATACAGGAAATATAAAAAGTGATTATGCGAATCATGCATGTATTTGCTCTTGTCAAGATTTCATTCCCAAGTCTGAAGCCACCAAGTTAGGATAAGAGCCTGAAGGAGGAATCCAGGAGGGTTCAACACTGCACAAACAGAAATATGGTTCTTGCTTATTGGATCACACATTGGTTTGCTATCAGCCTCTGAGAGCCAAATCCTATCCCTGTCTACTCTCAGAAATAAGTCCCATTATAGTCAGTGAAGTTTACTCCCAAGAAAGTATGGTTAGGATTGCAGCCACAATCTTTTGCTGCCTACCACTTCATTGTATTAATCACAACGTGACTTCAGTGACACAATATTGAGAAATGTGTTCTTTCTAAAAGGAACATCACATGAACAGTCACAATGACATTGGTGCATGTATCCAGTCATTTAGTGAGATAGTAGCTGACAGTAATGAGAGCCTACACGCTGTTGTTTGCGACGTGCCATTTGGAAACTGATCACTTGTTTCTCTTTAATTTGGATTTAACAGCCCAGCCTTTGAGAATGCTTCATCTTTATTGCCTGTAATAAACAGGACTTATTATGGTGTTTATATTTCCCCAAAGCATTTTGTGTAGTGCAGACTTATGAAAAATTAGGAGCAATTAATATGTTGCAATTGACCATGCAAGTGGTCTGTGCGCAAGCTGTGTAATGTGGATTGGGAGAATTCAGACTTGACCACAGCAGTGGTTTCTGTGAACAGGGCTTTCTTTTTCCAAGTGTTCTCAGTTTGCACCACTAGCTGATATAATATTGTGTGCATTCTCTTCTCTCAAATGGCACAACTCATGAAATCATTTGTGTGATCTGTGACATGTACAAATAAGTTAACACTAAAAAGTGAGGTCCTGCCAACCTAGCCATTCGAAAGCAAGTACATAAATAGATACATAAATGCAAGTACATGCAAGTACATAAATAGATACCACCTTGGTGGGAAGATAATAGTATTCCATGTGCCTCTGCATATAGTCATGATGGCCACATGACCGCAGAGACATCTTCAGGCAGTGCTGGCTCTATAGGCTTAGAAACCGGGATAAGTACCGCACCCTACAGTTGGTCACGATTAGCAGTAACTTGTAGGGGACATTTTTATCTTTACCACCTTAAGACTTTTATGTACTTTAACTGCATCTTCACTGAAAAGAACATCACCCTTTGCCAGACTTTTTATATCAATACACCTACACTTCATTCGGCCTGTTATTGTATGAGCTGAATGTAGCTATTCATATATGGATCATCATCTGTGCATACAGAGTTGTGATGCTTATTTTGAGCTTGTTTAGGCTAACTCAAATTTTCAGTAACCATCTGAGATTGCAGTGACTCTGTTATAATTTCATACTCCCCCAATATAGGACAGAATGAGATTTAGGACAGAATGAAATGCAGCCTGTATAGAAGGAAACCACAGACTCTCCTCTTATTGATAGCAACAGCTCAATTTCTTTCTGATTTCACTACCTATTAATTTATTACATTTTTAGTTCTACCCTTTCTCCAAGAATTTCAGGTTCTTCACTCTTCCCCCTTTCAATTGTTACAACAATCTTGTGGGATGTTGATTAGGCAGAAATATAGTGTTTGGCCCCAGGATCATTCCATAAGCTTCACAACTGAAGGGGAATTTGAACCTGAGTCTTGTTGGTCCACATGCAACAGGCTAATAATCACTCTGCAACCTGGGTCTTTTTGGGTCACTCTACGGGGACATCAGGTTGGGTTACCCGTGTCATGAAAAATTAGCTAAAATTTGGCCCTCTGACACTGTTATCAGATGCATCCGCTTCAGTCTTTCTTAGAGAAGATTTGGCTGGAGTCCCATATTCATTGGTCACAACCGATGTTACAGAGGACTCTGTAGCTAGTACAGAATGCTGCTTTCCAGCTATTTTTGGGAAACCCAAAAGTAATCTGATCTTCATTGACCTCTGGTCTGTTCTGAATCCAATTCAAAGAAGTATGAATCCCTAAAAATAATATCTAGGCTATTTAAAGGTTCAACTGCAGATGTTCATGCAGTCCTGCCTGCCTATTAAAATCAACAGAGGAGGCTTTGTTTTCACTGCCATGATCTGGGGTGTGTTAGGGGGGTACATAGGACAGGCCCAATAGCATCCAGACCTTGGAACAGCTTCCTTCTGAACACCTGTCAAGCCTCATCTCTGCTGACCTTTTGGAAGCTAAGGAAGATACTTCTGTTTTGAAGGATCTGTTAATGGTAAATGCTGTGCCTCTTCTTTTTGTTTAGCTCTGCTTGATTGTGATTTGTATTGTGTTCTCTTGGTGCAGATTAAAAAAAAACTGTATTTTAAAATTATAATTGTGTGCTGCTTTGGGGGCTGTAGGAATTTTAGGAAATGCTATAGGAATTTTAAAACAAATCCTTAAAAGTCCACTGTAAAGAATATGTACCATGTTGCTTCCAGTACAATACAGGTTAGAAAAGAGTGAATTAAAAGATGACCAGACCCCCTGAAGACACATGTGAGGGAGCAGAGGTGAGTTTGTAACCTCCCTTGGAAATTGTTTAAACTCTGCAAAAAACTTCAAGAACGGTGCTTCATAGGATTGCCACGCACCTTCTAGTTAAAAAGACACTCCAGGATATCACATCACCCCTGCCCTTGCCAAGTATTCTTCAACCGTTTGGCTGATTTATTCATGTAAGAATGACTTTAAGGGCAATTTGTTCCCATTCGGTGCATGATAATTTATAATCTGTATCTGCAGGCTGTTTAATCCTGGAGGTCTAATGTATAGTTCTTTATCATCAGTTGGAAGGCTCTATAAGTGAAATGATACATCTCTGTTCATTAAAATAGCGACTCCCCTTGCCCATGATGAGTATGAATGTAAAACATTTTAGCAACCCATTTACTTTTCATTTTCTCATGTTCACTATCTGTCAAATGAAGCTTTAACCTTTTAACACTGAATCTTCCTGCGTGTGCCTTTTAATAACTTTCTTGATTCTCCACAATCTCCCGAATGACAAATTTAACGTCATTTCCGACCACCCCCATTCAAGTTCTCTTGCTCCCATAAAAATGTTAACTATGTCCAGTGATCTTGCATGGTAGAGATTATTAGGAAAGGGATTGAAAATAAGACAGCATCATAATGTAAAATAAATATATGGAGTGGCTGTTTGGAAGACTGCGTACAGTTCTGGTTGCCCCATCACAGAAAGGGTATTATAGAGCTGTAAAAGATGTAGGAAAGGACAACCAGGGATCAGGGCACCTTCCCAACAAGCAACGGAAGCATTTTAGTTTAAGTAAGAACAATGGCTAGTGCAGGGGTATGTGACAGAAATTTCCAAATGGAGAGTATTTTCTTCTTTTCTCATTATACCAGAATACAAAGTCACCTACTACTACTGCCAAATCCTAATGGGCCATTGAGCTGCTGGAACTGTTGAAGAAGACAAGATGTTTGTGCAGCCGGCTGACAAAAGCACAGAGCACCAATGGTGCTATGCCAGTTGTCCTTCTACAGCCCTCAGAGCCAGTAAGTCAAGTGTGGAGGACAGGAGAGAGGAGGGGGTGGGAGAATGTGGCAGGGAGAGGGAGGAACAGGCAGGGTGACCAGATGCCCAAAACTCAAAAGGAAGACAGTGTTTTGGATTCCTCTCAGCCTGGCCTTTCCGATGGACAATGGCATGTTTGCCTACTCACAAATAAAGCCGTGATATTGGACGCTTTCACTTTCCCATAGAGCTCAATGCGTATTTTTTTTATTTTTAGTTTTTTGGCCATACCTTTTGATAGGAAGGAGATATTTCAAAACTGGTTTTTGCACTGAATTCTCCTCTTCAATACAAATCCAATGACATGTGACATGATGGGGTACTACATATCATTGCAATGTTCCAAAATGAAGCCAAAATGGAGGACAATGAAGCCCTTTTGGATGACACCCGGAACAGAGGCTAAAAAAGAGGACAAATCCAGAAATTTCCAGTCATATGGTCACCTTGAAAACAGGGAATTAGTTGGGAAAAGGAGGAGGGTGGATTGAGGCCAAGCAAGTGACAGTATCTGTGGTAGCAGCACTTGCAGTACCTTATTCTGTTTCTTGAGCTTGATCTTCCTTCCCAGGTTCACTCAGACTTGCAATGGTTGGTTCCATATGGTTGGTGAAGGTCTGAGTAGACCCAGTGGGCAGTCAAGGCCTATTCCATGGCAAGGGAACAATTGTTACTTGGAGGAGACCTCTGGGACTGCACATCTCTCCACATGGTCCAATGCAGGCTCCAGTGGTGTGAGTACATTAGTGTGGGTGAGAGAAACTGGTTGGACCAGGCTGCTAATGAAATTGATTGGCAGCACCTTCAGGACAGACAAAATAAAGTTATCCACACAACTGCTGATTAATTTGTGGTATTCATCACCACATGGTATGGTGATGGCTACAGGTTTCAAAGGATTTAAAAGGGTTGGGTTCATGGAGGAGAAAAGATCTTTTATAAGTGGAAAAGAGGAATAATAACAAGGTGGCCCCCTTAAATCTGAAACCCGAGGCCCTGTATCACCAAAGCTGCAATCCTATCCACACTTTCCTGGGAGAAAACTCCATTGACTTTACTGGGACAGACATTGGATTGGGCTTTGAGGGTGCAATCATAACCAATTTAGGCCAGCACAACTCACCAATCTCCTAGTTCTTGTGGTGGGGTGGAGAGACTGGTTCATGTCTGTGCACTGGTCAACCCTCTTAGGAGTTGTGCAGAAGTGCCGTAAGGCACTTTTGCGACAAACCTTAGGACAGCACAGGACTGGTGCTGAAATAAGTCCTGGCACAAGTTCTGTGCTGGCCTGGTGGTATCACAAAAGTGCTGCAAAGGCACTACTGTACCTCTCCTAGGGGTTTAGGCCAATGCTCGGGCATACACCGAGCTCACCACACCACCATGGAAAGATATTCAAGATGAATTATGCTGGCCTCAATTGGTTAGGATTGTGCCCTTTGGACAATGTACCACTGGTCAGCTGATCTTGCAGGGCTGTTATTAAGTTCTTGTGCTACTTGTTTAGCATTCAGTGTAGAAAACAAACCAATTATTCTGTCCAGGAAATAAATGAACAAATAGCTCATTCTTATACTGGCTACCCTCACCTCTCAGTCAGGAGTGGATTCACACAAAGCTGCCATGTATTAAATCAGATTTTTGGTCCATCTTGCCTAGTGTTGTCTAATCCAGTGGGCAACATCTCTCCAAGACCTTGGCCTCCACTTGTACCTGTAATCATCTATCTGGAGGTAGCAGCAATGGAAACTAGGACTTTCAGGCTTTACGTGTGCTCAGCAATTGAGAATCAATATTATTATTTTGAGGATCAATAATAATAATCCCTTTAAATCAGATTTTATGATTTATGAACATGTCTCAGATTTCCATCTCATCTAGGCTAACTCTCAGGTGCAGCTACTCTGACTGGCAGTTTTTTCCATGGAGAGTAGAAAGCTTGGGCACTAACTCAGGCTGCTTTGCTGGAAGCCTCTTGTTCTTGTGCTCCAAGAGCTGTACATTCTCTGGCTGCCAAGAAGTAAAATTGTAAAAGTGCATCCTTTCTTCTCCCCCATCATTACATGCCCTCAAAATCATTGATATGCATATTCAAAATATTTGCATAACTATTCAAGATTCAGGATGTATTAAAATGTATCTTTACCTGGCGCTGGAGACAGTTGTAACTGCTTTGTAAACAGACATACTTCTGTTCCTAGATGAAGTTTTTAAGAATTCATAGTGTCGGTTTTTTAATATCCTGGAGCCTGAATATGGAGAACAGGCCCGCAGGGGATACCTATTTGATGGAAACTGTGATGTTATGAATGCATTTTCTGACCTCAATCCCCAGAACACTTTTACAACTCTGGAGAAGTGTTTGAATGAGTGAATGCACACACATATCACGTATTTTTTATTTTTTTGCTTTTTAAAAATGTGGTCAGTTAATCTGAAGCATTGTGGGAGAGGCAAGAATGAAGTCTGAACCAGCTGTTCAGGATGCTGATATGTCTATATGTTGGGAAAAGAGCCTATTTTGGTACCTAATTTTTAAATGCTGTCAATACCGAATTATTTTCAGATTCAGATAAGTATGGAAAGAGGCACGTACTGTGATGTATTTTTAGGAGCTGGGACAGAGGTTATTAGATACATTCTTGTCACTGCAAATGTAGCAAAGTCTGGAAAGAAATCTTATTTTGGATTAAGGCCATGGAGAGAAATATATTTGGCTCACTGACCTGTATAATGTAGTCTATGGAGTGATATTGCAAGCACAGTTCAATATTATTTTGGTAAGCATATCCGAACATAATAACTGGTTTTTTTCTCAATATTAGGCAATACCCATTTTTTCTACAATATGTTGTTCATACTCCACTCCTTTCTTCTTCAAACCCATATCATAAAAAGATCTCTTCCGGTAGACTTTCTAGCCTATAAACAGGAGAAAGTGTAGCCCTGGCAGAGCTGCAGTTCAATTGTCCCTGTTCTGTAAACTGCAGTAACCTCAACCTCTGGAAAATTAAAAATTTCATTATACTGTACTTGATCTGGCTACATCGTCAGTGCTGCCAACTTGCTGCTGGGTATTTTGGATAGACACATCTCCAAATATTAGAAAATAATCTATTCCTCCAATTTGAAGAGTCTTTTTTCATTATACAGTATTTTCTAGGAAGACATATTGATGCAGTCAGTTATTTTCTTAAAGTTCTATATACATGGGTAAGTCTAGAATTATTTGTTTTACATAACAAAGAAGGGCAAATATTAGAATGTTAAGATTGTTTCACCTCTAATGCCTCTACCATACAAAATTCTTCAGGAACCATTAATAAGGAAGGACTTCTGAGATATGGCAGGCAGAACACTTCTATTGATTTTTCCAAAATGTGGCCTATTTCTATGGGAGTTGAAATCTGGCCTGTAACTTTTTGGAAGATTTGTTTTTCTCTGGCACGTTTCAGTTCTGTATGCCAGTTGTGGTTTGCCTGACATTAAGGAAACATTTACTTTAGCTGTTTGTATTTATAAATGTGGATCAGTGGTGGGCTCCAGCAGGTTCGCACCTACTCTATAGAACAGGTTGTTAACGAGAATAGGACATACAAAGTTTAAAAATAGCCATTTAAATGTGGCTACCAGATGGGCATAGAACCAGTTGTTAATTTCTTTGAATCCCATCACTGATGTGGATGTGGGGAAGCTGATCTGTATAACTGGGTTGCATATGCCCCTCTTACAGGCTGGTTGCATACATGGGAGTTGGACAAGAACAGAACTTCAGACCTACATTTCCGACTGCAGGGAAGAGAAACTATTTTGGAATATAATCCTGATTCAAGATCCAGAGGCAATGTCAAATTTGGAAGTGAGTGATTTTTGGTGTGAGTGGTTGTATGCATCTTGATTTTAGGTAATATGCCAGAGAGGAAAGAGAGGTTTCTCAGTCTTCCTTTCCCAGAATTTCTTCAAAGATTACCAAATAAGCATTCCAAGTATTCAAGGTGTTTGGTGTGAGAGCTTCGGCACTATACTCAAAAGCCTGCATTCATTCCGCCTGCTGCTTCCCTTGCATTCCTTCTCAATTTGTAAATAAGCCAATTTTCACAGGCACCATAAGGCTGTGCTGCTCTTTCCCCTGAAGTAAAGTCTGCCCTGCTTGGGAAGGGAGGGGAGAGAAAAATGTCTGGTTCAATAAAAGATAACATCTCTCTAGTTCTGTTGGACCAACAGAGCAATTACATCCTCAACTATTCTGATTGAGACAGACACCGCCAGCCATGTTGGGCCTCAACAGGATAATCAGATAATATTCTTATATAGATAGGGGTGCCATTTTTGTTATGGCACAGGACGCTTGCTCTTTCAAGACTTGTGTGACCGATCAAAATTCAAAAGGTGGAGCTTTCCCTACTCCATTTCTCTTTTCTGGGAAAAGGGAAGGTGAAAACTAAAGGAGCACTTGCAGGAATCCTGCTGGTTGTAACCGACTGTACGGGTGATGCTCATCTCTTATTTCAAAGGCTGAAAACCAGAGCTCACTGTAGATGGGTAAGGGTCTTGTGGTAATGTGACGAGCATGACTTTACCTTCTCAGACTTGGAATGCTGTCATCTTCCTGCATGTTTTAAGTGCGGTACCTATTTATCTATTTGTTTACTTTTGAACTCCTAAGTTGGCAGGAGCTGGCAGTATCTTAACCACTGAGCCAGTGCATCCCTTTTCTGGGAAAGGGTTCTTCCAAATACCACAGCTTCGGGCATTACTCCAAAGTGAGGAAAACCAAGCGGAGGTGCAAACCGATTGGTATCTGAATTGTATGTTGACCACCAAGACTTAGGTAACCCCTGGGGCAAGTGTCAAGGGGCTGCTGACACTTTACAGACATCATTCTTCAAAGTAGTGCATTTCTTAAAAAATTGAAGCAAAGTAATATCTCCACCTGATGGAAACTGGGGTGGAGAACTTAATTACAAAGTGTTTTTCAATTCACTTTTGTGATGTTCAGTTAACTCCAGTGCACTTTGAAGAAAACCAGTATGTCATATTAATACCACTGATGAGAGGAAAATGGCTGCCAAAAGGGTTTTACTGTATATTGTACATGCAATATAGTGTGAAGAGTAGAGTTAAGTGCCACAGATATTAAGTTAAATTTCGGTTCTGCAAAATGGAAGAGCCAGCAGCAATATGAAATAGTCTTTAATATAGCCAGGATGCTCAGGTTATTTCACTTCTAGTTTTTTGGCTGCAGTCCTAAGAAGTCTATAATTATAAGTCTATAATTCAAAATTTTAAAATGAGGTGCTTCGAGTCATATAAGATGATGCTGAGAAATTCAAAGCTGAGAGGGCTGTTAACACAGAAATACCATATCTGTTTTGGTTACGAATCTTAAAGCTTGTTTGTACAGCTTTCCTGTTTAGCAGCTGATACATTTGTGCAGGTGGACTTCGGGCTGAGATAACTCTGGTCTATGTTGTCGAACCATCCATGGTTCAACAAGCCTGCAGCATTCATGTAGAAGCCACCACTTATAATATTTCTGTTATAGCTTGGGCGACTGACATCTATATTTCAAATCTGCACAGAAGAAAAAGTTGCTTGCTCCTAACACATGGAATGCAAAAACAAACCTAAAACCACACCTTTTCTAATTACCGTTCTGTGCTCTTGGGCTTGTGATCTGTCTCACACATCGCTGGCTGCCACAAGAAGGTGGTGATCTGAAACACTGATTTATATTTGAAGGGTGCTACCCAGCTGATGCTACTGTCACCTCAGTTTTAAAGAGGGTGTAGTACTCTCACATTAGCGGTAGATGCTGCTGCATACCTACTGTCATATGTTGACAATGATTAAGGCTTACTTTCTTGGCAATGTCTTATCCATAATGAGGCTATACTGTATTTTGAAGATCTGGCCTTCCCACTCTCTTTTTCAAAGAGGCAGATTTGGGGTCATAGGAAAATGTTTTCTTTTTGGCCGGAAACCCACATATTAGCTAACCTGCTAAGTCTACAACTTTCATCTTCCATGTACTAGCAAATGTACAAGAATTGCCACCAGTTCTGAAACAGACAAGTGTGAAAGTCTATTTCACCAGGCTGAAATAGACAGTACATTCCGAAATATTGGAAAGCGCTGACAAAGAGATACAGTTATGCATTTAATCAATAGATAAATCATCATGATATGGTACAACCACATAGCAGACATTAGTTTGTCTTGGGTTTATGCTACATCAGCCACAATCAGGCCCAAACCCTGCATTGGCATGGACATTTTTGTGTGCTTTTTTGTGCCAAACTTCTCAACACACAAATTGGGTTAAAATGTCCATTACAACCCATTTGTGACAGTCCTTGGCTGGAGCAGGGTCCAGTACATCCTTAGGAGTGAATTACAATTAAATTAAAAGTTCACATTATGTTTAAAAATGTATTTAAAACAAAGAAGAACCCTCCTTACCCTCACCCTATCAAGTATTTGCTGATCTGATTTTTAAAAAAATCCTCCAAACATCCCAAATGCTCCTATCCTATCCTAACTACACTTACCTGTGAGTGAACCCCAGTGATATCACATTAAAAATGTATAGATAATAAGTTTGTAACTTGTTACAAGTTTGTACAAGTTTGTAACTTGTAACTTGTATACCATGGTAGCATCAAATCAAAAATATTAAAAATCAAATGAAATTAATGGGGACCTACTTAAAATTGACTGATGGGTCCTGACCCACACTGAATAGAAAAGTTCATTGAAGACAGGACGTCTATGCTAGGTGTGTGTGTGTGAAAAATCCATACATATAGGGAACAGTGATGGGATTCAAAGAAATTAACAAACTGTTCTATGCCCACCTGGCAGCCACTTTTAAATGGCTATTTTTAAACTTTATAAGTCCTATCTCTCGTTAACAACCGGTTCTATAGAGTAGGTGCGAACCTGCTAGAGCCCATCACTGATAGGGAACCACATGAGATCATCTGGGTCCTTTTCTTGGCTTTTAGAGTTCATTGAATGCAGGACTTGTGGTATATGCTGGGGGTGGCTGTGATGGAGAGGAATCTTTACATATAGGGGATCATTTTTTTTATTTTATTTAATTAATTTATACCCCGCCTTTCCTCAACTGCAAGAGGGAGCTCAAGGAGGCTAACATCACATAAAAAATAAAACACCCTTAAAACAGAATTATAAATATAGATTAAAACATAATTAAAATACAATTAAAATACAATTAGATTAAAACTGAACAATTAAAACAGGCTAAAAACATTTAGTTAAAACAGTAAAAAAGCAATAAAACTGCCCCCCAACCTCTGCCCCATTTAAAATGCTTTTTTAAAATAAAAGGTTTTTAGGCTCCGCCTGAAGCTCTGTATTGAGGGAGCTTTCCTCAGTTCTAACAGGAGGGAGTTCCAAAGCCGGGGTGCCACCACCGAGAAGGCCCTATCTCTGGCTGCCACACCTCTCACATCTCTTAGTGGCGGCACAGTCAGTAGGGCCCCCTCAGATGACCTTAGGTGACGGATCATAGGTGGGATCTGGGGCTTTTTCTTGGATTTTGTACTTTTGTAGGAATGCAGGTTTATTGTACTGGTGAGAAAAAATAAGTTGCATGTTATTTGTACATACTATATAAAGAGATAGGGGGCTGTGGGTGGCGCAAGCGGTTAAGACGCTGTGCCTGTTAACCAGCAGGCCAGGGTTCGAGACCTGGGTTGGCCCCACAAGACAGGGTGAGCTCCTGTCATTAGCCCAGCTCTGCGACGCCAGCTGGATCCAATCGTATTGGCTCTGCCTTTCCACTGGACTAATTCAGTGGCGTGGAGAGGGGGGATTTGCTGCTTGGGTAACAGCCTATCCTCCATAACAATCCAACCCAGTCTTTTGTGCTTTGCATGCAGCGTATGTGGCGCCGAGCACGATACCATAGTCTTTCAAGACTGATGGAGGCCTGCTTTATATACAGAGATGAATTTATTCAATGCAAATTATTGTTATGTTGTATAGATATACACCAGTATAGAAACTTGGCATATTTGCCTCCCCAACAATTGTCCCCCTCCCACACTTTGACAATTTGTCTACAGCCCTGCTCCAGACAGATGCTATATGGAGGCACTTAATTCTGCACTAGCTCATTGTAGTAACCTGCAGTGCTCAGGACTGTGGTAGTCCTGGCACTACAGGCAACTTTGGATTGGGTTGCAACTCTCACTTTGTGACTGTAGTGACTTGGAATTTTTCTTCTCCTGGGTGCCTCACGTATAAGTCTAAAATACTTAGATGCAGAAGAAGTAATTGTGTTAAAACATACAGATGACTATAATGATCTTTCATTCCCTGTAGAGACCACTTGAAAACATATGATACAAGAAGTCATTTTAAAGTTTTGCAATGAGCACCTCAACAGTCTTAGCGACACCTGGGCAAAGAATGCATTATCATTAAATCATATTATAATAGCATAAATATGAATACAAATTGCCCAATAATCAGCGCTGTGCACTTGCTACTGTAAAATAAAAGGTCCCCAGCTAGCCAAAATTTTCACCGAAAAAATGTATTTCTTCTATCACAGCCAATCACAGTTCATGAATATGATGATATTGCAATGCAGTGTTGTCAAATTCTAACATCAGGAAGCCAAGTTAAAGTGAAGACATCTTGGATATTTGACTTATAGTGCATAAATTTTCTGTTCCTCCTGGTTATGGAGAGGGGCGAGAAGCTACATAGTACACGTAAACCTTTTTTTTACTATAAATCCTACTATGCTTGGCACTAAATTCCTGTTTGACACTAGAGATGTCATTAATGACACACATTTTAGCTTATTTTCACAGGGAGGGCCAGAAACCTGTTCTAAATATTATAAAAGATTGTCAGGATGTGGAACTCTGAATCCAGTGCCTGGTTGTCCTTTATCTGAACTTGCAAAGAATACACCAAGTTGAGTCAACAACGGCTTTAGAAAGTCAGGGTTAAACGTGACAGCCACAGCTAATTCTTCTGATGGCACTGTGGTGTCGCTATCTCCCATGTGTCCTCACAGATCACTCACAAGTCCTTTACAATGTGAATCAGCACACATCCAATTGTTGCTGATGCTTGGAAGTGACTCTCTCTGATCAGGTTATGCATGCTTTTTAGAGCAGTCAACCCAAACAGAAAAACAAAGGCTATCAAAGGGGCATATCAAACAGCAGAGGATGAATGCAGTGCTGTCTCATCTGTCCCTCAAAGACACAGACTAAACAAAACACCAACTAGCATTGCAGAAGCCTGGATTTGAGAAAAGGCAGATGTTAGAAGATAGATGCTTCAGTCAGATCGATAAATACTGTCATCTGGATAAGAGAGAAGGAGGGAGAAGGAGAGCTCGATAGATAGGCAGATGGATAAAATGGGAAGTAACAGATGCTGTGTATGCCTGTTGTGTCTGTGAGGAACACATGCAACAATCTCTTAAGAAAAGCAAATGCCCTTTCGGTGTCTTTCTTCATGTTGCTTTGTTCTTGTTGAAGCTGCCACTTCTGTTCTAGCCTGAAATTCTATTTCTGGGAGAAATATCCATATCTGTCAACATTTGACAATCCACAAGACAAAGTTTTAATCTGTCCACACTATGGAAACCAGGCCCATTTTGTCATTCTGACTCCTTGTGCCATCATGGAAGTGAAGATGAGAAAAATAGATATTTTAAGATTCCAATTCGTTTGGACCATTTTGACTTAATGGGTGCTGAACCCCAAAATAGGGAAGGTGCTTTCTGTTTAAGATGAGAGATAAGCAGAAAATTAATATGATGTTTTCTCCGAGGGAGAGAAAAACAGATAGGGGACTTTAGTGCACTTTTAGGTGGGGAGGAAGGGGATAAGCAGCCCCCAACTGCTTTTTTGCTCCCGATCCTAGACATCAAAGGCTGTTTTTTATTTAAAAAGAAATGAAAGGAAAAGAAAGGGGGGGGGGAAGAGCAAGGGAATTCTGTGCCATGTGTAGTTTGGCCCTAAGCTAGTAAAGTTATCTTAATTAACATGCATATAAATCAGGAGAGCCATTTATGAAGGCAGGGCAAAGAGATACCAAGAAATCTTTTTGAGTGGCGGTTTTCAGCAGACTATAAAGATCATGGCTGATTTTTGCTGCATCATAACAACAATAACAAATTTCCTACAAGTCATATAATCATCCTGTTTTAATTGGAATAATTTGTGCCCTTGGCATCTGTATCTGTGCACATGCCATTTCATTATTTATAGGAATGGCCAGTTAGTGTGAAGAAGAGGTAACCACAAAAAGAGGTGCTCTCAAAACATGGCTCTAGCCAGTCTTTCAAAGAATCTATGTCAGTCTTTCAGTCTGGGCCCTCACAGTCTTTCATGATATGTATCAGCAGTCATATTTTTTTTTGGTAGGGCAATGTCTGGATTGCTAGTGAGACATGATGAAGAAGGCATCTGAGGAGGTGGAAGCTGGAAGATGGTAGGTTGTCTAGTAGTGCGCCACCCTGCCTTGCTTAGCTTGGCCTTATGCCATACCAGATGCCTCTTCTTTGCCTCTTTAAGAGCAATATTTCTTTTTTCTTGAACCAAAGTCTCTTCTTTTTTTCTTAAAGTCCCATTCTTTAAATTGGACATGTGGTGTCACAAATATAAAAAGCTAATTTTTCCTCAGAAGTTCTAGGTGGAGGCAAAGCTGTGCAATAGATGGACTGATACATACAATGGCCTCATCCTGGTGACAAATCAGTTTTGAACAAGGGAGGTGAGAACCACCTTCACCTTTGTCAAAAAGATATCACTTTTTCAGCCTATATAAACATATACTCTTTGGCAACCTTTGTTTTCCAGTTCAAATTGTGAAATACATACCAAGTGTGAGAACATGAACTTTTCTGTGCCCTCTTCAATGACCAGCAATAACAAATGTGGCCGACTCTTTATCTTACTGTTCTGTGACTTTGTGTGTGGGGGTGAGGGTGAAACTCTTACACTCTGGTTGACTTTGTGGGCTCACGGTTGTCCACGCACTTGTGGGCAGATGTCACAATTTAGCTGCGATAGTGTCAGAAGGACTGATAGGATAATCAGACTCTGTATGTAGATAATGGGTGTTTCAGTGCCTGAATACTGTCGTACCAAAGAATGCCGCCTGCCTGTTTAAAGATGAGTTGGTGATAAGCCCATTCACCTCAAAACCATGGCGCCTTCTGTTTCTAGTGAGAGATAACATGGAGGTTTGACAGAACTGAGGTGCCATCTGAAATGCTGCAGGTGGGTGAATAGCACTGGCGTCCTATTTACCAGACTGCAGCAGCTTCTTGACACTTTGGACGCCTCCGGCTGATAGTGGATCTCTTTTGCTCATCTCCCCCTAGAGCTGTCCTTTCAATGATCACTCTCTGTTCAAAGGGAGGCTGCCTTTGCCTGTGCGCTCGAGCTGGCCTGGCCTTTAAACAGCACAATCGACTCTTTCACTCATTTCAACTGTCTTTTTTCACCCACAATACCAAAAAGAGCTGGTAGGGGACATTCTGAGCAGCATGTCTTTGTGATAGCCCTGACTTCAAAAGCAAGGGCACAAGAGTTGGGGAAGGCGTTCATAAATTCCCTTTCTCCATCTTAGAAAGGATGTCTATTTCAAAGCACAAAGTAGGCCTGAGCCTTTTTTCTTATGGGGCACCATGTCAGACACTATGACTTTGGGTGGAGGGAAGGATCATCTTTTTTATAAAAAGGAATATTGCTAGCTTGACTGTCAGTGGAAAGTTTTGCTGCAGGGACGGCCAGATAAATATACATTTGCTGAAGAGGTCCATGGGGTTACTGGGAGTGCTTCCCAGTACTGGTAGTACTGGTAAAACCATGATTTTCAACCAGTGTGCTGTGGCCACGGATAGTCCTCAGCTGTGCCATTTATTAATGGACATTTATTAACAGGAAAACTTGGGGATTTGAAGAGCATGGTGTGCCTTGTCAATGGTAAAAACAAATGATGGTGTGTCATGAGATGAAAATCATTGTGGTAAAAACACATCGTGTTCCCATGGGGGGTGGATGGGAAGAAATTGTGCAAGGATCCTAAACTAAGCTTTGTTATGAGGTTGATGAGGACTGTTGGAAAGGGAAAAAATTTTTCCATTCCAAAAGATATTATTCCCTATTCAGGAGTCCAGGGAAGTGGTTAGGCCACTAAATCTGCTGTCTCATCATGATTTAGAGCTGAAAAGCTCCACTGCCATTGGGGGTGTTAGATGGCATTCACATTTAAGCAGTAAACAAGTTCCAATCCAGAGAGCTGTATTCCAAAGGCTCCAATATATCAGAACAGGAAATATGATCCAAATCCTTCCTAACCTGAGGATCTGTGGCCTCTTGCCAACAGATCTTCCCATGATACATTTTCTGGACCTTTGCTCTGTAGGTGAGCACTCAGCACCAAGAACAAGACTCAGTCCTAACTAAGGGCACAATCCTAATCATATCTACTCAAAAGTAAGAACCATTTTGTTCAATAGGTCTTTCTCCCAGGAAAGTGTCTTTAGGATTGCAGCCTAAATGTTCCTCTGGTAGAATGTGTGTTCCACCAGCGATGCTGCTGTGATTGCATATATGATGAGGCTGCCAATGCACATGACTGACAGCTATGTGCATGTGCCAACAAATGAGTCATTCATTGTCAGGAAAGTTGGCAGTGGAAAGGGTTCTTCAAGCAGAAGCTCGACGAGCACCTGTCAGAGATGCTCTAGGAGGATTTCCTGCTACAGGCAGGGTTGGACTAGATGACCTATTGGGTCCCTTCCAACTCTAGGATTCTATGAATCTATGAATGGTGGAGTTTCTGGGTGGAGTTCAGGTAGATAAGAGACAGTACTGAGAAAAGAGGAGTGGCACCAGTATGAGCCAGGATTTTATCCTCTTTCCTTCACCATTCCGTCTCTCTGGTTCGGCGCCAGCAAAACCTTTGCACAGGTCTTAGGAAACCCAATGGGATTGTGGAGAACCTACTCCAAGGTAAGGCAATGAAAGTTTCCTTGAGAAGGCCTTTGGGACATAAAAAAATTATAAATGCCCTGAGTGGTGGATGACAGGTGCTTCCCTGCCTCCCCAAACTACCCAGATGTACAAACTTAGAGATGAAAATTAGTATTCCCCACAGTATGGGAATCTTGAAGTAGGAGAAATCTTTGTGAATCATGAAAATAATAACAGTCTGTATATTCCTAGTCAGAGTTGGTGTTAGAGGTCAATCAATTTGGGCACTGGTTGAGACCCTATATCTAGTAGAGGGCTGATCAACCAGGCTGGCACCTAAACCTTCTATACCCGTTGGCTCTCATTCAGAAAATGTCATGGCAGGCTTTGAACCAGGGCCTGGAGCAACATTGTTCCAGCACTATTCCCAGGGAGAAATTAATGCAGTTTTTAATACTCTAAAGTTTAAACAATCTTTATCAATGTTGAAAATGGTCACAAATGTGTAGGCTCTTACAGAACTCTTGACATCTGTTGAACTCCACTCTACATAAAAGACTATACCCTGACTCACATGCTCTTCTCTTTGTGCTGAAAAGTGAAACCAATAAATCTAGGTTAAGTGTTCTATGATTTGCATTCAGATCACATTCGTATATGTATATTTAAAGCAAAAATCTTCAAGACACCTTGCATATTTTAAAGCTGAAGGCTAGATATAAATCTCTTTTGTTCTGCTCTGTTAGTTCTTTCTTAATTGACTTGGAAACAAACCTTTGCTTGCTTTCCCTAATTATTAACTCGCAATGGAGCTCTTAAAAGAAGCTCTGGTTTGATCTAGTAACTCAATTCTTCCAAGGTAAACGTGCAGAAGAGCTGGCCTTTTGCAAAGTGCTTGGTCTGATTTAATTTAATGGCAAGATGGAGCCAGAAAAATAAGCAAGCAGCTTTTGATTATTATGTATCGGTAGGTGTGGTATGGTGGTCTAATGAATGGCTGACTGAACAGGAACATCCTGGGTTGACATTTGGATGGGAGACTGAAAAGCTGATAAAGCTGACGTGAGACAATGGAGCCCGAAAAAGTTGCTTTTAACAGATTGACCAACCTGAAATTGCTCCTGCTGAATGCTTGGAAGGGTGCCACATGTGGCACCCTTTTTCATTTTCTTGTAAACATTTTCTTGTAAACACACATATTTTTTCATTTTCTTGTAAACATTGTGAAGGATTCCATCTGGAAGAGAACATTTGGAAGCTGTCTGGAGAACAATTACCTACCTCACAAGGTTATTGTTAGGATCAAAGCATAAAAACATTGGAAAGGCGGGGTATTAATCCCTCAAACAAATAAATTAAAAATAATAAAAGGGGGAGCTCACAGGCTCTCTGTGTATAGCTACCTGCTATAGTTACCCCTGCTAACTGGGCAAGGTGTTCCTCCTTTATTTAGCAGAGGGAGAGTAACTGGCCCTACACACCCCAGCAATGTCTGTTCTAGTGGCTTCTGCTGGTGTTCTTTTGCATTTTAGATTGCCCTTTTGGGCAATTTTAGAGCCCTTTTGGGACAGGGTTCCATTAGCTATTAAATTAGCTATTATTTTTTCATTTTCTTGTAAACTGCTTTAGAACCATAGAATCACAGAGTTGGAAGGGATCCAGTGGATCATCTAGTCCACCCCCCTGCCTGTAGCAGGAAATCCTGGTCTTGCTTTGTGAACTTTTCAGCTGAAAAGTGGTATATAAATACTGTAGATAGATACATAGCCAGGATGGAGAATTACATTTCACCATGGATGCAACATGGTGAATAAAGGAAGATTCTGGTAGAATCTATACAGAATAAAGTGCATCGCAGGTGTTGCCTGCATAGTTCCCTCCAAGCTGTGCGCAGATACACAGTTTGCCGAACTAGTGCACAAAAGTTTCTACAAAGCGCACAAAGCCAGCTGATGCAGGAGGAGGTGCAGGTGTTGATGCGAGAGAGGAGGGTGAATGCTCATCAGGTGGAGGGAGAGGTTGGATGGGGGCACTGCATCTCCTCCTCCAGGGATGTGCAGAGGGATCCCTCCAGGGATCCCTTTCCCTCCACTGCTCTTGGGAAGCCTCAGGCTACACTCCAGTGGGCTGTCAAGGCAGCGCAGTCAGAAGTTCAGTAGGAAAAGAGCTATGCAATGCACACCCAGGGTAACCACATGTCCTTTTATCCAGGATATGTCCTCTTTTTTAGCCTATTGTCTTGGAAAAATAATCTTTCCTGTCCTCCTTTTCCTTGTGAGCAGACAGTATGCAGCCTCTTTATAACAGGGTGACCACATGTCCTCTTTTTCCAGGACAAGTGGCACACAAAAATTTAACCTTCCTTCAAAAGCTGCATGGCTAATATTTTTTTGTGCACAAGCCTTCCGAAAATTAGAGGGAACATTGGTTGTCTGGCAGAATTAGCAAGACAAAGTTAGGTGTGAGTGGTTAATAATACTTTTGGAGTGGATCTGAAATTTACTGGTATTTCAGATATGTGCTAGATTTAGGGTTGGGACTGTCCACTCTTGCTTCAGGAAGGGAAACAATAGCAACGGACTTTTTGCTAGGCAAAATTCATTGATCTAATTGGCACAAAAGATTCTAGCCAGAAAATCTTACAGAACATGCAATGCCCATTGGTTGAAAGTACAGCACAGACAGATGTACTTTTCCACACCAAACATTTTTATGATTTTTATGGATTTTAACTTTTTTCCTTTTTATGATACTGTTAAAGTTACACACAAGAGACAGTGAGTGGTATATTGAAACAGAGACAGCAAGTATTAATGCATGAGTTGTTAAAATGAACAGTCTTATTTAAAGTTGTAAAGTTAACTGTTCTGATGCCAAATGTATATAGTTAGGATGACTAACTATAGTTATAGGATGACATAACTATAGTTATGAATTTCACGAGCACTTTCTTCCTTTCCCTCCCCCTCATTTCTAGCATCTGAGAGTTCACAAGACATTGCTTACCATTGTTCAAGCTTATAAGAAAAAATCCTGCTAGTTTAGGCCACGGGACCATCAGCCCAATCCCATGGGCCTCCTCTTCCACCTCCTCTGGTGCAATGACACAAGAATGGCTATACCACTTTATCCAGCTTGAGGGCTGTCATGGAAGTTTGAGTAAGGGATTATTTGTTCCTTACTCAAGGGTAAGCCTTTAGAATGACTCTGCAACACTGAAAAAAATGTTGGCAGAGGTCTGCATGAATCCAAGCTGTGAGGTTGTCTCTGGGAAGAAGAGTAGGATTAAATGATAGCCACTGAACTAGCCTCCTTCTGGAGATGAACTGCCAGTCTTCTGCCTTTGTTGTCTCCCCATTCTGTCTCCCTTCCCCATTGCTGCCTAACACCCCTGCTCCCCTTTCCTTTTCCTCTGCCATTGTACCTGCCTTTGTGATCCCTGACAAGACTGCCACTACACAAGTTGTCAGAGCACCTTTTGTGACTGCCATAAGGCAGTTAATACTGGTGGAATATGAATATTGTCAAGGTTTTGTAATGATCTTGCCCAGTGGTGGGATTCAAATAAATTAACAACAGGTTCATATCCTAATAACCTAAATTAACTACAGGTTCTATGTCCCATTAGTAACGTTCTCAGAACCAGGTATTCATTAGCCAAGGGTTCTCCAGAACCTGTGAAAACCCCCTGAAGCCCACCACTGATCTTGCCCAAATATGTAAGGCCATGTCCAGACTGCAGGTTTTTCTGACAGACTGATTTGCTACTAAACTGAGAGAGTAGAAATAGTATTGGCATCCATCAGTCTCGAAAGACTCTGGTATTGTGCTTGACACTGTATGTAAAGTACGAAGACCTGAGTAGATTAATATGGAGGATAGGCTGTTACCCAAGCAGCAAATCTCCCCTCTCCACACCACTGAAATAGTCCAATGGAATGGCAGAGCCGATACGATTGGTTCCAGCTGGGTCACAGAACTGGGCTAAGGACAGGAGCTCACCATGTCTTGTGGGGAACCTGGGTCTCAAACCTTGGCCTTCTGGTTAACAGGCAAAGTGTCTTAACCATTTGTGCCATCCACAGTCTATGAGAGTAGAAGGTACTTGTAGAAAAAGAGGTACACACGTGTTCAATTGTCTTTGTGTAAAAAAAGCCTCATTTGGATGGCCTGGGCTATCCACAATAATGAACAGTGTTTATGGTATGGAGGTCAGCAGGGTTGGGAGATTCAAGACCATTTCAGCCTGGTAGCCTAGCCAGCAGTGGTGTAGCTAATGATCATGTAGCTAGGTGCAAAGCTCAAAATATCGCCTGGAGGTGATGGCACAACCGGAAGTTATGTCATCCCTGGTAATTTTGAAAAAGAAAATTGGGGAAAAGCCTGCCTCCATCTCCTCAGCAATTCATCACCCGTTTGCTCTGTTAGTGGCAGAGCTAAAGCACCTGTTTGCTATCTGGAGTTAAAGAAGATTTTGTTGCTTCCCCAGCACCCCATCAAGAACAAAATCAAATTTAATTAAGTAAAAAAATTGTTTCCCATGTTAGTTAGGAAATAACTAGGGCAAAGAGGAATGTTTATGCTTTCCCTGCTAAATATAGGAGGAGCACCACTTGGAAGTGCCTGTATACCCAGTGAGCATGGGTAAATGTATTATGATATACAGTGGTATCTCGCTTAATGAGTGCCTCGAATAGCGAGTGTTCCACATAAGGAGTAAAAATTTGTGGGGGGGCTTTGTGTCTACTCAGAAGTAAGCCCCATTGTGTTAAATGGGGCTTACTCCCAGGAAAGTGTCTTTGATTGCAGCCTCTTAACCATGTTTACCCAGAAGTAAGCCCCATTGTGTTAAATGGTGCTTACTCCCAGAAAAGTGTCTTTAGGATTGCAGCCTACGTAGACGTCATAGGATCATGCACATTGAATGCATGTTTTGAATTCAATTCCAGTGTTTTGTCATCATTTTTACATCCAGTTAATATTTTTATATTAATATTTTGGGGGTTGTGGAACCAATCATCTGAGTTTCCATTATTTTCCATGGAAAAATCTGCTTCACTTAAAGAGCGTTTCATTTAAAGAGCATGCCTCCGGAACAAATTAAGCTCTTTATGTGAGGCACCAGTGTATATATATGGAGATGAGAATTGATTCATATAAACAGCTTATTAGTTCCATACAATATCAGAATTACATCTCATTGTCACTCAGAGCAATCAGTATCATAGGAAAGTTTAAGTTAAGAATATCCACTTTTAGTTAAATTAGGCTTTTTGTGTTTTCATTTTCTGGCTAATTGGCCATAACGTTTGATAGAATACAGATATTCCAATGCAGTTTGTTTCATTGCATTCTGCATTAAATTACCTTTCTAACGATATATAATATGATGGTATTATCCTTCATACATACCCCATTTTTTCCACAATTTTAGCCACTAGTGTCAAGTTAAGTTTGTAGCCCCCCCTAACGGTTGTAGCCCGGTGCAACTGCACCCTGTGTACCTCTCTAGCTATGCCACTGAGTGGAACCTTGTTGGCCCTTTGTGCTCACAGATGTGGCCATATGTAGTGATGGTGCAGCAGCATCTCAAAGTCCAACTACCCCATTCTCTCTAAAGAGCCATAATAGTGTGGAACATATGTGTTGGAATCTTCCCTCTCCTGATCTGAATATCCATCCAAAGAGATGAGAAGGTCCATTTTTATCTCATTTTGTTGTTACTGAGCTCTTTGGTGTTGACCCCTAGGAACAATGCTGGCTTGGATAATATTACTGGCACTGGAGAAGGCTGGGCTAGTTGCAAAAGTGAGATGTGTCAGGGGTGGTACCCCTCCATTTCTGTGGATTGCCCTCACACCTTCTTTATATAGCTGGGCCTCCTTGCCTGCTAGAAGCTGAAGGTGAGATTTAAATCTCTGTTGTTACACTCTGTTCGTTCTCCTTTCAAATGGCTTGGAATCAACCTTAACTTGCTTTACTTAATTATTAAATCACAAATGGCTTTAGTTTGTTTGATCCCTTATCTCAGTTCTTTGAACCTGCTCTTCTTAGTTAAAATTCAGAAGGTTAACAGGCTTAATTAACAGTCACAGTGAGGCAGATGCAGAACATGATCTGAGAGGCACACCTCAGGGTGCCTTTTGAGATGTTGCAGAAGGAACAGGGAGGCAAATTTAGGAATATGAGCACTGGCAAAAGTAATATATGATCTGAGACTAATAGCCTGGATCTTTTGTGATCAGGGCTGCAAAGTTTAGCTGATGAATTGGTTAGAGCAATTGGGCATTGGCAATTGTAATTGGCAATTGTAATATATGATCTAAGTCCTGGATCATGACTACAGATTTTAGCTGATGAATTGTTTAGAGTAATTGGTTTAAAGGCTTTTTCCACACTAAAAAGCAACAGCTTTTTTAAAAAACAAAAAGTTTTTCATGCTTCTAGGACCAGTGGTTTTGGCTGGGCATTGATAAGTGAGTGAGTCAGTGACTTTTCTCTTGTGTATATGTGTGTGTGTGTGTATCTCTATCTATCTATCTATCTATCTATCTATCTATCTATCTATCTATCTATCTATCTATCTATCTATCTATCTATCTATCTAAAGAGAGAGAGGCCCATCTCTTCCATACTTCATGTCCAGTGTGTTTCCTTAATCAGTGCCTAGACAATATCTTTTTGTTCTGCCATCAACAACAATTGGAGGACTTTCAAGGACTGTTGAGTAAAGTTCCAATGGATGCTACAGAGGAGGAAGTATTTTTATTCAATTTATATCCTGCCTTTCTTCCTAAAGGAAGATACCCATGGAAGAAAGTAGATGGATGTGCTCTGATTTTGGTGACAGCTGCATGTTTACAGTAACATAAAGCTTGGTCTTCACTGATAAGCAGGTGCAGCAAAATCCTGCTGATTCTTTTATGGTCAAGAATATTGATAAATGCTGTGTGATGCTGTGTTTAAATGATGTATGTATCTGTAATTAGCTTGATCTCATTTTTTTCCCAAGAACTGTCATGAGTTTTTTTTCCTGTAATCTGCTTGTTTGTCAGCATATGAGGTCTCAGGGACATCGTTTCAAGTTCCATAAAGTGTGACCTTGCCAAAGGCAACTTTGCATTTCTGACACTGACTAGACAGTTTATAGTACTTAAAAGCTAATGATTTTGTTTTTCTGGCTTTTTTCTCCCCTAGAACAGAAATAGCTCTGCCCTCCCTTCCAACAAGAACCCAACTTCTGACACATCGGTAACTTCAAGTGAGGGTGGTGACAGGCTGTAGCTCTCAGACTGATTTCAATGGGGTCTTGGATGGCATTCTAGAATGTGCTCTACCATAGCCCAGGTCTTAGACAATCGCTATGGGTTAAAATAATAAGCCCAAACATAATTTAGTGTTGGGGCCATGATATCACCTTCTTGATTGAAATGTTGATGGTGTGCATAGCTTACTGAAAGAAATTGCAGAGGAATTCAAATTAGTAAGTGTTGTCATATTGGGTGACTTCAGTAACTCTGATGGAGATTGGGTAAATTCTTGTTAACAAAATAAGATAAATTGATAAAATTTATCAATAGAGATAAATTTTCTAGATAAGCTAGAAAATAAAATTTCTAGATAAGCTAAATAAATGTGCCCTCATACAAGTGATCTTGGACAAACCAGGGAGTTGGCAAACTATCTTAAAAGCAGTTTCTACCCAATGTTTCATAAATGAAACAGGGTTCAAATGGATACACTTGTTTGCTGGGCAGAAATGTGTTAATCTTATGGTGGCACTCAGGGCCTAGTTGAAAGGTTTCCAAGGATGTCTGGCATAGGGTGAAATCCAGAGTAACTACGAGGAATCCTTGCTCGGAGTAAGAACAAGTTACTCTGGATTGCAGTATGAAGTTCCCATAGGTTTTCACTAGGTGGTGCAGTAACTACGGGTGCACATAATGTCTCTTACGTGCTCCCGTAGTTACTCTGGATTGTGCCCATAGGCACATTTGACTTCAAAAGAGGTCACAATGAGGGAACTAGTGAAGAGGAAGCTGAAATATAAATTCCATAAAGCAGTGGCACATGCCTTGTGTTGCATGAATCCCCTGTCGATACTTCTGAGTTGTGCACACATACATAGCCTGCTCCTGCCCTCCATGGTTGAAGAGGGCAGAGCACAGGGCTCTGTAGCTGGGCTATTATACCTTAAGTTATACACAGTCCATACACACATGCCCACTGTTCTAAGCCATATAGGGCTTTCAAGGTCAACACCCACACTTTGGATCATACTGGCAACAAACTGGGAACCAGTACTGCCGAAGGAGTAGCAGCCTGATAAATAATTGCTCTGGCTCTACTTACATGCTCATATGATTTCTTGCTTTCCCAGCCACTTCTTGTATGATTTGTCAGCACTCATGGTAGTTGCCAGTGCATCTAAGCCATGAAATATATGAGGGATATATATTTAGGGGCCTAATTCTATCCAACTTTCCAGCACTGATGCAGCTGCAATGAGGGGAGCTCAACTAATGCCTCCCCAAAGCATAGAAAATGGAAGCTTAATGCATAGAGAAATATTATAATTAGTTTTTGAATAGAGTTCCATGATCACCAGTGTAAAAAATTTCTCATGAGTTACTGTTTACAGAAGTTGCCGTTATTGAGAGCCACAGCTCCCAACTTACCCTACACTGCTCAATCTGGATCCTAAGAAAAAAATTAATAAATGATTAAAGCTGTAGTCAGTGCATTAATGAAAATGCACATTTCTCATCTCTTTTCCTTGTGTGGTATATGACAGCATTTCTCCCCCCTTTACTATTGTGTTCCAGTAAGGATTCAGCTTGATTAAAGCATCCAGGCTCAGAAAAAACCAAACTATCCTGCTTCCCAAGGGGTTAAGATATCCTTAGTGTATGCCTATTGACCCAATGTCAAACAAGAAATATCCTAAAGGATTTAATAAACTGCAAATGAAATTATATAAAATAATTTTTCCCAGGCAGTTGAGTTTGCAGTGATTAAGAAAATACAATTTCCTGTAATTAAATCTCAACAAGAAATGTTATTAAAAACACTCTGTCCCAGCTTCTGTAATAATTGTCCATTCCCTAAGAACAGTAAACAGAATTAGATTCTGTAACATACACTCTAATCCATGTGTCATTTTGATCAAATTTGCCTTAATAACTTTATCTAGAGAGAAAAGTTGCATCAAGGAGTCAGAATAGGAACCTCTATGCTGCAAGTCTGACAGGCAACTTGCTTCACAGCAACGGCTGGGATTTATGATGATGTATTACCCTGCCGGGTGCACAGCGCCACTGACAAACAGACAAACTTTATCTCCTCCGTGCATTGGGGTTTGGGCTTTTAATGCAATGGCTGCTGCACTTAGCCATGCACATTAAAATGCTTACTGTATTGTTGAGCCCCCTGAGAGAAGAGTCTAAGAAGGCGAGTAAGAGTCATAAACTCCAGTGACTAAGCAGATCCATTCTGGTTTCTTCAAACCACATTGAGGATACTATTATGGATACCATATTAAGATTTTTCTTCTTTTTGCCACCACTTTGTATGGTGGTGTAGCTAGAGGGGGTTGGAGCAGTCAGTCTTAGAGGGAGTGTGCGAGAGGCCCTTCCTCTTTGGAGCCATTCGGAGCTGTTTTGCTCCCCCCGTCTGCAATGGTTCCAAAGGGAAGTGACCCTTGTGGGCTCCTTCCACGATTGACTGCTCTACCCCCTCTAGCTATGCCACTGACTTTGTGCTTCCCTATTGGAGGCTGTTGATATTATTATTATTGTAATGTCAGAAGGACCATGCCAAACAAATCTCCTCTCCTGCTGTCTAGAATATTAGGAATGGTGCCTTTTTCTCCTCTATACTCATTTACAATCTTTCCCTCAAGGAGCAGGACTGGTAATAGGTGGGAGAGAAAACTGAGGCAGAGAAATCGAAGTAAAAGAGCCATTTCTTCCCGAAAAGCAGAAACATTTATTTTGTTTATTTCAAAGAGCCCCACAAGGACTCCAGGCAGGTAACAACCTTTCTTGCACAATATTGCAAGGCAAAGCATACATAATGTGGCAACATGAAAGATAGCATCTAACATAAAATGGAAAGATGGAATATCACTGCAAAGACCATTTTATAAAATTTACTGCTGAAGTAAAGGCTCCCCATCAAATGCTTGCAAGCGCACCTTTTGCTGTCTCATCTCTTCCTGGGTCTGAACTGATTTGGCTTTCAGCCTGACACCATCTTGCCTTTTCAAAGGTTTTGCTGCTCCTGGTGTATGTATCCACTACTCATGTAGTATTTCTGGTCGTCCTCTTTGAAGCCTGAACCCTCTCTCCCTATGGCTGAGGAAAAAATTACATGAAGTAGGCGACTTTCTCGAAGTTGTCCTCTCTGTCAGACATGAGAATAAGTGACTTCCTCTCAGTTGTGATTCAGAAATTGGAACATACCTCACAGGATCAGTGTAAAACCCTTGTGTACTTCACAGTATGACACAAAGTAACAGCATGAAAGAATATTTCCACATGTGCAGAATTCCTCAAGCATTTTTCAGTGTGCCTCAAGTCTGATTCTCATGAACCTGGTGGGGCAATGTTGCCATGGGCTTGAGTTTTTATGAAGAAAGTGGGATATAAATAAAGTTATAATAAAATTCTCATAATAATGACCTCACCCCCGTTTTGTACTATTGGACACAGAGAAGTAATACTTTGAATATATATCATTTGGTTGTGTATTGGATTTATGGGGAACACGTGGAAAGGGGTTGAGCCAAGCTGAGGAGAGTTATGGTCTCTTCATATGTACAAACATTTGGAAGACAGCTTCAAAGCACCACCATGATGGGGGGGAACGTCCACTCCAGTGGTGGGCTCCAGCAGGTTCGCACCTACTCTATAGAACCGGTTGTTAACGAGAGATAGGACATATAAAGTTTAAAAATGGCCATTTAAAAGTGGCTGCCAGATGGGCAAAGAACCGGTTGTTAATTTATTTGAATCCCATCACTGGTCCACTCACAAGAACAGTGTCAGGAAATGATTTTAGTAATTGGCCTTTCTGGTGGCAGACTCATGTGGCTGTAGTCACTCCATCATGTCACAGCTCTCAGCAGCATGCGAAAGAGGCAAGCCAAGACACATGAGAAAACACTGAGCATTACCCAATTCACGCCTGCCATGTCATAGCTTTGGATCATAGTGGATGTTGATTTGTGGCCTGGATTTGTAACCTTTCCATAACCATGAGGAGGAGCTTGCTCAGTCCTTGGCAATTGTATTGACTCCTACCACTGAATTCCTGAAAATTGTACTTTGGTAAGGATGCTAAAAATTCTCAATCAATCAGTCTATGGCAATTACGGTTTGTATTTGTGCCGCTTCTCTTGGCTAGAGGATGTCATCTTCTACAAATCATGCTAGGCATTATTCACATGAGATTCTTAGTGATCAGAATATCCTTATATGCCATTAGCTGCTGTTGATAAAAATAATGATAGGGAAAATTCCCCTTCTAGCTATCCCTATTAACTTGGCAAAGAGAAACTTTTCAAAGTGGTATCATCTTATGTTTAGTAGGGGGAAAAAAACTGTCTCCAGACTCTCCACCCCATTATGGAATCCCTTCCAGTCTCTGTTACTGGTATCTCTTTTACACCTTTTCCTTTCTCAGCTGGAAGCCCTTTGGAGCCAGGGGACCATTTATTTAGCCAAACTTCTCTATGAGCTACTCTCTGTTAGTATTAATATGCTGGATCTTTTTCTGGCAAGCTACCTACCAAAGAAATGTTATCTAGAAGCTATAACAATACCCTTTCATGCTCTTTATTCATTGGTAGCAGTAGTCCAATGTACACAGAGCTATCTTCCCCCAGCATATCCTATGCATTCACCAAACTTTATTTCGGATTAAGAGGTAAGGCACTCCATTTCTTTGTCTGATTTATTTAAGAGACTTCAAAGCTGGCTCCGACCTGAAGGGACAAGGTTAGCACCTTGACCCTGAACATATTTCTTGGAAGTCTGTTTCATTGAACTCAGTAGGTCAACTTCCTGGTATATTTAGGACAAGGTCGCTTTTAACAGATAGTACCATTTATTATGACTCTTTTCCAGTGGCAAGAGTATACATGCATGCAGGCTTCAGGAATAAAATAAGAGGTAAGCCCTGTTGCAGCTGAAACTTTGGCATATTCTTCCACTGAAGAACTGACTGAACAAGGGCTTTGTCAGCTGCCTGACAATTTTCTAGCCTAACCTGAATTCAGCCTGACAGCAGCTGGGCTGCCTGTTCACTTAGGAGCAGATTTTTTTTAAAGCTGGTAATTGGCTCTCATCACTGTCATGTTAGATTATGGCATTCATCCTCTGGCAAAACCTAAAAATGGGGGGCGGGGGAATGATCTCTGGGTGATAGTAGGGCTCTCCCCATCTCTCTGAGCCAACACCAGCCACATAAGGAGTGCAGGAGAGTCTTAGTATCAAGTGATTAGTAACCAGCACTCACCTCCCTGCTTCACCCTTTTAACTTGGAGGAGGCAAATTGCTACCTTTACCCAAAGCTAAAGAACCCAGGCAGGTAGAGGCCACTGCAGGAAAACTCCTTCATAGTTAAAAGTAAAACCACATCCAATGGCAAGGCTAATGATCATGCAGCCCAGCTCTGATTTCAAAATGATGCCCCAGAAGTGATGTTTACCCAAGCTTTTAAAAAAGTGAAAATGGGAGAAAATCTGCCTCCTCATTCCAGCACTTGCTCCATTCCAGCACTTGTCTCCCACTTGCTCTATCACCTCACCCTAGTCAGTGGCATAGCTAAGGCATCTTCTATCAAGGGTGAAAGAAGATTTTAAAATTTAATTAAGTAAATAAATAAATAAAAATTGTGTCCCTTATTGGTTAGAAGGGTGAAGAAGTTATTATTATAAGGTTTTCTTCCCCTGCTATATATAAGAGAAGCACCATTTGAAAAAGTGCCACTACTCTCTAAGCAGATAATTATACTTCGATACTTGAAAATGAGATGTCATATTAACATCTTATCAGTTCCATGCAAGAATAAAAGAAAAGCCCAGTTGGATCAGGCCCAGGGCCCATAGGCAGCACAATCCAGAGCAACTAATCTGTCCACATAAGAGCCCTTGGGTTGCCCTATCTATCACTAGGGTGGAGCAACTGCAAGATGCTCCAGCCCAGTTACTCTGGAAGAGGCTTAGGGCAGAGCAAGGCAAGATAGGGTGCCCTAAGAGAGGTGGACCTGCTCTGCCCTAACTGGGGCAGCCTAAGCAGCTCAGGAGAGGCAAGTTGAGGGCATGTTTAGCATTGCCTAGGGCAGAACAGTTACTCTGTATCCAAAGCCTGTTTCCAAGGCAGAGATGCCCTCTTCCAGCCCTCAGAGTTATACCACCTCAGGAGCAGGTATAGTAATGAGTAGACCCATAGGGGTCCATGATAAGGCCCGAGTAAGAATGGCAGTGTTGACCAAAAATCTGAGTTCTTGGCCATCCTAGCTGCAACCCCTGCCTCTCAACCTCAGGATATGGAACAAACTACGGCTGCCCACAAACCTCAGGATACAGCAGGCCACTCCAAGAAGCCCCTTGTATTCACTGTAGAATGTACTGGCATCTCATCAGGGACTCCTTATAAGGCAGGCACCCAGTGGAGTCACCAGACTGGTGCGGCTGGTGTGGGACGCATTAGGTGATGCGCTCCGTATGGGGTGATGCACCGGAGGAGTTTGACTGTCCTTTGGCAGGCCCCAGGCGACAGCACGCCCAAGGCGGAGCAGCAGCCAGAAGCTGCCACTTGTCCACGGAGCTGGCCCAAACGGCCATCTGAGGTGCACTGTGCAGAAACACACTGAGCATGCCAAACAGCTTCAGAGGAGACTTCCTTAGAGCGGAGGAAGTCTGCGCCTCTGCACAGCCATTCGGCCTCACTCAGGAGGCGGAGCGGCAGCCGAATGGCTTCAGAAAGAGTACTGCACAGGCACAAACTCTGACGCCTGCACTGTCTTCTCTGAAGCCGAAAAACTTCAGAAAAGTACTGCACAGATGTCAGAGATGGTGCCTGCGCAGTACTCTTTCTGAAGCCAGTTGGCTTCAGAAACAACTGCGCAGGCGCCAACTTTGGCAACAACTTTGGCAACTTTGGCAGGCGCCAACTTTGGCAACTGCGCAGTCCAGGTGGGGGGGTGAGTGCATCCTAGGGGTGACGCATAGATTTCCGCACCAGGTGATGCGCAGGGTCGTGTCACCACTGTAGGCAACACAGCTGTTCCTTGTTCTGTGTGATCTGAGGGGTGTCTCCTCAGGAGCAAGTCCTCCTCATGTGTCAATTACTTAGCATGCTATGGAGCAGTTAGGGCAGCCCAGGCTTCCTCACTCTTTGGATGCAGCATAACTTTCTGCTCTGGATACAGAATAGTTAGGAGAGAGCAGTTAGGGCAGTGCAGGCTGAACTTGCTCTGGATTGTGCCCTTAGTCTCACTTCCTGAATCCTCCAGAATGCTTTATCATAACATCCCATTGGCTCTCAGAACAATCAGGTGCAATCCTAAACAATTTAGGCCAGCATAACTCACCTGGCTCTCCATTCCCACGGTGGCATGGGGAAGCTGGTGAATGTCTGTGTACTAGCCTAACCCCTTCAGGAAAGGTGCAGAAGTGCCATATGGCACGTTTGTGACTCTCTCTGGCTTTGTGCCAGCAAACTGGGGGTTAATATTGTGCTGCCAGTCTCATAAGACAGTTTAGAGTTTTAAAAATCCACTGTTTGTTCCATAAGGCAGTTGCGTTTTCATTTTCTGGTTAATCAGCCATTAGTTTTGTAGAATATTGACATTCAAATGTGGTTTGTTTTCTTGAATTCTGCTTTAACATACTTATCCAATGCTATATAAGATGATGGATTATTCTTACATACCATGATTTTCTCAATTTTGGCAACTAGTGTCGTGCTCAGCTTTTTTTCCTCCTAAAGCTTGTTGCACAGAACAACTGCTATCCCCTTCATCCCCTTAGCTATGCCACTGGCCGTCAAGCAGATCCTCTTAAAATCTGGGATATAAGACAATTTGCTCCTATAGATTGTGACCAGGTTGGCAAAAAAGTAAATACCAAAGAGCTCTGAAAGCTTGGAAAAGGCTAATGACATGAAAAGAAAGGAATAACAAAGATAAAAGAATGATAAAGAGTGATGATCCAACAAATAGAATAATTGTGGGGTTCAGCAAAGGCTGTCAAAAATGTTAAAATACAAGCAACAAATACAAATCATGACCCAACTTGTCTGGTATTTTAGATGCTTTCAACAATGAATCTGGAAAAATGTACAAAAGAGAGAATGCACATTTCCAATTTTTATAAACTGAGGTTAGTATTAACCAGGTTTCACCTGTGGGAATGAATATTGGGGATCACCTGAGCTACTTCTATGTTCTGCTTGTGGGAATCAGGTGGGTTTCCTGGGCAAGCTTATGAGCAATGAGCAAGCTTTAAGCAATGAGCAAGCTTAAAGTCAGGTTTTTTGCTTTTTGTTGGAAGTTGAGAAAGAAGATCAACAACAGTTTTGGAGCAATAGCTGCTGTTGAGTCAGGAATCTACTCTCTGAGGTGCTACAAAGGTCTCAAACCAGGTAGAAAACAGAAAAATATGGGGGATTCAGGGATTCTCACTAAAGGTTGTGCTTTAGAAAAGTAAAATACCATTGTGCTGACAACAGCCATGCCAAAGTTACATGAAGCTGTGTGAATACAAAGTTCTGTGCAGAAAGAATGCCAGAGGGTAGGAAAAAATCCTGCTGAGATGTCTCTATGAAACTGACAATTTGTAATTTTAAACTTGGGGATTTGCAGCTGGTGTGAAACTGATGAAGCAAGCTAGGTTGCTTGACCGGAGCTAATTTTATTACAAAATCCATTTCCATTCTCAGCAAAATGCCCTCCTTCTTTGAACTCGCCTCAGGAGAAAAGTGTTCAAGGCACAGATGCTCAATCCAGCTGCTGCATTCTTTGGGACAATTCCCTTCAGTGGCAATTAAAGCCAAAATAAATTTGCTCCCCCCAAATTTTCTTTGCAATTGTTGCCTTCAAATATTCATTAATATTGTTTCTGTTGTATTTGAAGGTATTTGTGACAAGCATATGACAAATGATGACTGAGCTGTCAAGATTTTATGGTACTCTTTCACGTTGGTAAGTAGCAATCATTACCGAGCCTAAAGGACTCAAATTTTGTAGATGAAATTTGCTCCAATTGTTGACAAGGTGACAATTGCCGACAGCGGTACAGCCACATTATGGGCACCAATTAGGGCACGGAAAGGCCTACATTTGGAAGTCAACATCAAATGACCGAAGATTCAACTGAAATGTTGCTGGCTTGATACACTACATTGTTTCATGAAAATTACTTGCTTATACCCAGGCTAAGCCCATGACCAAGAGAAATTGAGACTCTGATCTGGAACAGCACACTCTACCACTGAATGGGACAAATGCTGAAGAAGAAGTAAAGCACATTTTGAAGATGTAATCCTTAAATTACTGGGATTTTTTTTTCATGCCTCAGACCACATGGGTGAATTTTGACCCATACGACCCCGTACTATAGTTAGGTACATATAATATACATATGCTGTACATATAATGTACATATAATGAATAAATGTTGTGACAAGTTTTAGTATAATTATTTTTACTGTGAAATAATGATATTTTTAGTACAATTTTTATCACCTAAGACTGCAAGGGTCAATTTTGACCCGTGCGACCCTGTACTATAGTTAGGTACATACAATGTTCATATAATGTACACATAATGTACATATAATGAATAATAATTATGATTATGATTAGTATAATGATTTTTAGTACAATTTTAGCTAGCAAAATATTGAATAACCAATAAAAGGCAACATGGGTCCAGTATGACCTGACTTGGTATAATATGTATAAATTGAATTTTACAGAAAAACTATAAATTCAAAATCTTCATGCTTTTGGTATTGTGACTGTCTAATTAGCAGGAAAAAAGTCAGAAAGTCTTGTCAGGTAATAATAATAAATTCCAGTAAAAACACAAGACAAACTTCCTGGCGGGTGATGATTGACCCGGTTGGTATTTGTGGGGGTAAATTGCAGGAATGTGTAATCAGAATTTAACAAAAGTTCAAATTTTGGGCAAATTTAGAATATTTATACATATTTGTTTCAGCTGCAGTGGTTATGAAATTAGGTGAAGGACATATGTGCTGCTGCTAAGGTCAATCAAAATTAGAGGTTTCATCTGGATCCTAATAGCCATGGCTCCATCCAAAAAGGATTGTAGTGTTCCTCCCCCTCCACCCTGGGCTCTTTAACAACTGGCAGCAGGCATCAATTCAACAGATCTCTTTTACAGGGAAGAAATGAATTTCTAAGAATGTATGTCACCATCTTACAAGTCAGATCACTTGTTCAGCTAGCTCAGAATGGTCTGGACTGTTTGGTAGCAGCTTTCTAGCATGTCAGGCAGGACTGCTTCTCAGCTGTACTTGGAGATGCCATGGATTATATATCGGACATCTTGCCTGCAGAGCTAGTGCTCCTCCAGTGAACTACAGCCTATCACACGGCTACTGAACACAAGAAAAGAAGGTAAGAAATATGCCCATATCAGGTTTTTTTTTGGTGAAGTATCATTATTCTCTCTCATGTTGCTTGACATGGCATCTATCTTATTACCAGGAAATAAGTGTCTTAGTCAAAAGTGTGCATAAATAGGACTTAGGACACAATCCTAAGAAATTTAGGCTGGCCTAACCAACCTGGTCTACCTTTCCATTATGTTGTGGGGAGGTCAGCATATGACTGTGCATTGGCCTAGCCCCCTAGGAATGGACCAGAAGTGTCTTACTACACTTTTGTGACATCTCCAGGTTAGCACAGGACTTAGACCACAAAGTTGTGTGGTTCCTTTCCTATGCATTTCCTGACTTCTTCCTCTCCTGTACCCATCCAAGCTATGATGTGCTTCCATAACTTGCTTTTCTATCCCTTACCTATTATAAAACTTCTGCCTTCACAGAAGTGGTTAACCCAATGGTATTCAGGCATTTCAGTCTGGGACCAGCTTTCAAATTTAAAAGTCTGTCTGAGACCTCCTGTCAAACTTACTGGGATGCTCCTCCATGTCTACTTGAAAGTAAGTCCCATTCAGTGATGGGCTTCAAATAAATTAACAACCGGTTCTCTGCCCATCTGGCAGCCACTTTTAAATGGCTATTTTTAAACTTTATATGTCCTAGCTCTCGTTAACAACCGGTTCTATAGAGTAGGTGCGAACCTGCTGGAGCCCACCACTGGTCCCATTGTGTTCAATGAGGCTTACTTCCAGGAAAGCCCAGTGGCAGATTCCAAGATGGTGTATCCCTCCCTCTTGCGACCCCCTGACCTGAGGTCACAATCCCCCACTTTGAAGACCACTGGGTTAGGCCAAATGTTCCATCTGGCTCTACTGGAAGGGTGAACTATTTACAACATTCTGCCCCAGGTCATTTCTGGAGTTATCCTGTCACTTTCTGCAAATATCTGGAAGAGTTCATGGGTCTTGAATGATGCACAAATTGAAGTATGATTGTATGACACTTTATTTTGCCTTCCTTCCTTCTCCAGCCTGCAGCACTTGCTGTCATTTTCACCACTGGATCCTTATTGAAGCCATGGCTCCAATTGTAATTCTACCCTAGCAAAAGCTATTAGTTCTTCCTGGAATTAGTCCCACATTATTTTGGGAAAGGAGCAGTACAGTCCCTGCAACCTCCACACTCTGTCAACATACTTTGCCAGCCAATATCTTATCTGATTCTCAAATGCCTACTGCTGACGGAGGATTTAAACAAACTGCCAGATTTTCTTTCTCTCCTTGTGACTCTGAAGGCCTCTGTTGCCTTTTCTGGCCAAAAAACCTACCCAGGTTATAGTGTCACGATCTGGCCAAGCCCTCTGCTAATGCTAGATGAGGAAGATGCATTTCTTCTGAAGGACCGAAGGTCTGGGAGGTGAGTTTGTGTCAAAGACACTGGGCGCAATTGGACAGTGCCACCAATGCTGGTCCACTTAGAGCACAGTCCTAACCATGTCTATTCAGATGTAAGCCCCATTGTGTCCAATGGGCCTTACTGCCATTGTGTCCAATGGGCCTTACTCCCTTACTAAAGTGTCTTTAGGATTGCAGCCTTAGTCAGCCACCTCTAACCCCAATCTGCCATGTAGGGTCCACTTTCATCTGCCTAACAGGGTCAGATTTAACCCCAGTTTACCACACAAGGTCCACTTCTAATCTTTTACCATGTGCCCAAGTATTCCTTACTTTGCTTTTTCCCTATCTAAATTTAATCGGCCAGAACAAATGCAGTAGTATAATTTTTGTCATCCAACTTTGGTTGAGACATGAAGCCCTTGTGAACAGCAGCCTACCAGTTGAAGTCTACTTAGATTAGCAGTGATTAGCATGGGGATGACACCATCCCTGTGGAACTTTCAAATACCAGGCATTCAGTCAAGTGCATAAAATCCTCCCTTCCTCTCAGAACTGTGGGACATGTACTTAGATTCTACTGAACTTATTCAAAACTTTTATTCATTTGTCTGCTTTTAGGATCAGGGATCCAGGTAGCACAGAACTAAAACAAGTTTAACAAACTTTTCCAAATGACATGAACTAGCAACACCAAAATAAAAAAAATATCAATGATCAAGAATCAGTGGAAGCTTGTGTAACTATTTAAAGATATCTTTAATCCTTTTATAAACTTTTACAGAGCAATAATATGGTCCCATAACGTTGGCAGCTGTTGATATCAGCATGTGGTCAAGGTCTTCTGCACTTCAAGCAGCACAACTTTACCCCTTCTACCAAAATTATATCACTCCAGGTAAAAGCAAATGTAGCAATATGGACAGTCACTTTCCCAGCATTCACAGCAACTCTACTGCAAACAATCAACAGTATTAATATACTACTTTTCAATGAAAGTGGGCTGTGGGTGGCGCAAGTGGTTAAGACACTATGGGCATAATCCAGAGCAAGTTCAGCCTGCTCTGCCCTAACTGCTCTCTCCTAACTACTCTGTATCCAGAGCAGAAAGTTATGTCGCATCCAGAGAGTCAGGAAGCCTGGGCTGCCCTAACTGCCCCATAGCATGCTAAGTAATTGACGCATGGGGAGGACTTGCTCCTGAGGAGACACCTCTCAGATCACACTGAACAAGGAACAGCTGTGGTGCTTACAGTGGTGACACGACTCTGCGCATCACCCGGTGCGGAGGTCTGTACGTCACCCCTGGGATGTGCGCACCCCCTTATGTGGACTGCGCAGTCACCAAAGTTGCCGCCTGAGCAGTTGTTTCTGAAGCTAACTGGCTTCAGAAAGAGTAGTGTGCAGGCACCATCTCTGACACCTGCGCAGTACTTTTTTGAAGCCTTTCGACTTCAGAGGAGACTGTGCAGGCATCAGAGTTGGTGCCTGTGCAGTACTCTTTCTGAAGCCATTTGGCTGCCGCTCCGCCTCCTGAGTGAGGCCAAATGGCCGTGCAGAGGCACAGACTTCCTCCACTCTAATAAAGTCTCCTCTGAAGCTGTTTGGCATGCTTAGTGTGTTTCTATGCAGTGCACCTCACCTGGACATTTGGGCCATCTCCGAGGACGAGTGGCAGCTCCTGGCTGCTGCTCTGCCTTAGAGCAGGCCTGAATGGGCGCACTGATGCCCGGGGCCTGCCAAAGAACTGTCAAACTCCTCCGGCGCATCACCCCATACAGAGCGCATCACCCAATGCGGCACGCACCAGCTGCACCAGTCTGGTGATGCCACTGGGTGCCTACCTTATAAGGAATCCCTGATGAGATGCCAGTACATTCTACAGTGAATACAAGGGGCTTCTTGGAGTGGCCTGCTGTATCCTGAGGTTTGTGGGCAGCCGTAGTTTGTTCCATATCCTGAGGTTGAGAAGTAAGGATTGTAGCTAGGCTGACCAAGAACTCAGATTTTTGGTCAACACTGCCACTCTTACTTGGGCCTTTTTATGGACCCCTATGGGTCTACTCATTACTATACCTGCTCCTGAGGTGGTATATCTCTGAGGAGCTGGAAGAGGGCATTTCTGCCTTGAAACAGGCTCTGGATACAGAGTAACTGCTCTGCCCTAAACAATGTTAAACATGCCCTCAACTTGCCTCTCCTGAACTGCCTAGGGCAGAGCAGCTAGGGCAGAGCAGGTCCACCTCTCTTAGGGCACCCTATGTTGCCTTGCTCTGCCCTAAGCCTCTTCCAGAGTAACTGGGATGGAGCATCTTGCAGTTGCTCCACCCTAGTGATAGATAGGGCACCCCAAGGGCTCTTATGTGGACAGATTAGTTGCTCTGGATTGTGCTGTATGCTTGTTAACCAGCAGGCCAGAGTTCGAGACCTGGGTCAGCCCCACAAGACAGGGTGAGCTCCTGTCCATAGCCCAGCTCTGCGACGCAGCTGGATCCAATCGTATTGGCTCTGCCTTTCCATTGGACTAATTCAGTGGCGTGGAGAGGGGGGATTTGCTGCTTGGGTAACAGGCTATCCTCCATAACAATCTAACCCAGGCTTTCATGCTTCGCATGCAGCGTATGCAGTGCCGAGCATGATACCATAGTCTTTCAAGATTAATGGAGGCCTGCTTTCAATGAAAAGTTCACACTTATGCACTTCTATATTAGTCATGCACAAAAGGAACCCAACCAAAGGAACTGACCAATCAGCACATTGCAGTGATTAAATGATATTATATCTGCCAACATAGCAAACATATGAAATACATGCAAGAACCAGAACGACAGCAGTGCCCTCCCCTTCCTTGCAGCTATGACTTAGTGCGGGAGTGGGCAGCAGCTGTACAAATAAGTGATGATATTCAAAGAAATTAACAATCGGTTCTATGCTCATCTGGCAGCCACTTTAAAATGGCTATTTTTAAACCTTATATATCCTATCTCTCATTAACAACTGGTTCTATAGAGTAGGTATGAACCTGCTGGAGCCCACCACTGATACAAATGCCATGGTGGCATCAACACATGTTGCTGTGCAAATCTGTGTAAGTCTGGTTAAGGTACAGAGCAACTGTGGGAGGAAGATGGAGGAGTCAGCCTATCAATGAAACTGATTGTTTATGACAGTGGCCTCAAACAGAAGATTCACAGTGGTTACTCTTCCCAGCCTGCCAAATTCACCTTTGCTGCTGCTATTCCGTGGTTGGAAAAAAGTGTTGAAAGAAGAAATGTGGGGAAGGGAAGGCTGATAGGTGCAACAGAAGCCTCCAAATTTTTTTGTGCACCATGGCCATACTGTGAAATCCCTTGCTGTAAATCAATCAGTCCTAGGATTTTGGCTTTCATAGGAATTGTGCAGAGCAATTTGTACTCCGACTCTTATTCCAGCTAGTGCTTCTATGCTTGGCCATAATAGGCTCTCCATAATCCATAGACTAGAAAGAAGGAAAAAAAACTTAATGAGGAAACGCAGTCCAAGAATTCCTAAAGTAAATGAAAATAGAGTCTCTTCTATTTGTTCCCTTCTGCTATCTAAGCAAGGTGCAGTTAGGCTGTGGTCCACTACATACTTATCTGGTAGTAAGCCTCCTTGAACATAGTGAAACTTGTTGGCATGCACTGGATTGTGCTGTTAGACTCCCATATTTCATGGTAGGAATAGAAGGTGTAACAAAAATGTGGGTACTTGGAAGGAGAAATTTAAGGGATTTTTTCCCAGCCGTGGTGCTCACACTGTACAGCCTACTTCTTATTCTGAGGTTTCTCAAAGGTCAGATGGGTTGTTCATCAAGTTTCATCACATTTCACATTCAAAATGGGCAACGCTGCCGTTTTCCTTCTCGGGGCGAGGAAAGAAGCAGGAATAACTGCTTTAGCTGATGTCGCAGATGTCATGGACCTGTCCAGAGTGCTCCAAATGATATCCTTGGTGAAGCCACCTAGAATGAAAAGGGCATTTCAGAGAGAAATATAGAGTTTATTGAAGGGGGCACAGGAGAGAGAGTTTTAAAATGGGATAATATATGCAAAGGATCAGACAGCATATTGTGATAGAGGAAATGACCTCTGCTAAAAGTCTCCCTTATATTCCAATTGAGATGCCTTTGAAGATTATTTAAAATATTTTAGTTTTATTCTAAAACTAAACTAAACTATGTTTTATTCTAAAACACTGAAATGGAAGAAACTACATCTTTAAATGAAGTCTTAACCCTAGCAAGCTGGGCAAAGAGGCGTTTAAAGTGGAATTGCTCTTTATATTTGGTAGAGGGACTACAATTGTTTCAATTTACCGCAGTACAGTGGGGTAAATTCTTTGGCCTATTTCCTGATGTTCTGTAGACTGCGAGCCATTTTGGGAGAGGGAACCATTCATTTCTTTATTTCACTGTGTGGCAGGGTGACCAGATGCCAAACCCCAAATTCCTGAACTCCAAGGCCAAAATTCCTAATCCCAGGTCAAAATTCCTACCTGCTGAAAAAAATTGCCAAAAATATATATTTGTTTTTGTTTTTCTGTTTTTTGATCATAACTTTTGATAGAAAGGAGATATCTCAAAACTAATTTTTGCACTTCATTCTGCTCTTCAATACGAATCCAACAACATATGGCATGTTGGGGTACTGTGCACTATTGCAAAGTTTCAAAATGAAGCCATAATGTAGGACAATGATGCCAAAATGTAGGACACCCGGACAGGAGGCTAAAAATCCAGACAAATCCAGGTTTTTCTGGTCATCTGGTCACCCTGCTGTGTAGCCTTTTTTATGAAAAAGCTGTGCAATCATATAATTATCCTAATAATAATTTCAAAGTAGAAATGAACGGTTGAAAAAGGAAAAAATACTCAAATTATGTGTGGAGGAAAAAGGTAAGCTTCTGTTGATGGTGATAATAAAAAATAAAATATGGAAGCAACCTACAATAATGAAAATGTGACAACATCAAATCTGGAAATTGACAGAGTTAGACTTTGCACCTATAGATGTCATATAGCCAATCTCACATCTAGACCACCATTTCTTTCATTCATTTTAAATTTGAACATTCTGAGAGAAGTAGACAGGCATCCTGATAGATAATGCACATTTTGAGAAAGGAAGCAATGTGTTTTTCCTCTCTTCCACTGTGCCTTTAACAAAGCCTGTTAAAGCCAGACAAGCACAGAGCCTATTGCCTGTCAAATTCAGCAGAGAGACTTTTCCCTTTATGCTATGTCCATGCCAGGAAAACTGTCCTCTGTTGAATATTTGGGGGTCAGAATGGTACTAAAGTACAAAGCAGTGTGGGTGGATTTCTCATCCTAGACAAGCACCAGGACTTGTAATCGTAGCATTCAGTTGGCATAAACGGAGGATAGGATTTTGCTGTTGGGCAACTGAGATAATTTGGAAAGTTGAAAATCTAAGCACAAGCCGACAAACTTCCTGGCACATAATCAGGCGCTTCTCACTTTCCAGCATGGATTGTAAAATTAACACGTTTCTCCCAAACTGTCTAAATAAAGACACCAGTTTAGGACGATTCATATTTGCAAACATTCAGTCTTGGACTAATCCAAACAAGCTGTTGTGAGATAAAACTACCTCATCTTCCATTTTAGGTCCTGAGGGAATAAGCAGTGGTGAAACAGCCGACTCCCCTTCAGCTTCTCTGTTCCTCCAAAACTGATGATGTGACTTCAGATCCTCGCAGGAAGTGCTGCCAGCTGGATGTGCAAGAACTTTCGGTAACCTCCAGAGCTGCCTTTGCCCTCTTGCGTGCCATTTTCTGCATGTTGAGACATAGATTAGATACCCTACATGGTGCTTTTATCCTTCAAATGGCAACACGTGCAGTAGAGATAGTGTAACCCGAGGTTTGAAACTGACTCTTGGGACTTTCTGTCTGGCTCCAAGTACAACTCCCAGTTCAGAGGACACTCCTAGTCACGACTGCTGGAGAAGACCGTTTCTTTTCCTTCCCAATGAAAATCACAACAGAGACTTTGATGGAGACCATTTCCCTTATTCATTCTAGTCTAGATTCTGCATCAAGCAGAACAATGTTGTAGAAAAAAACTGTACTTTCCACTTCTTCACATAGGAAACGCCCTGCAAACAAAAGTGTATGTCAGGAATAATGGTCCAGCCATTGCCACCATCAAACCCATCCATGCAGACATCTGATAAGGGTTGCCTCAACAGAAGATTGCAAAGTTACAACAGGGGTGGTGGCTTTTGAGTATGCTGCCACCACCACCTTCCTCCAATCTGCCACCAATGCAAGTCACAATGATCCGAGAAGCAGATCATTCCTTCCTCACTATTCTCCTTGCTGTCTGCCCTCAAACAACACACAAGGATCACAGTAAGAGTTTTGGGTTTATAGTAGTGCAAAGGGTATGGGCCAAAGATGGCATCAGAAACATCCCCTGGACACTGCCCTGCTGTGATGGTTTTCTCTTTGTAGGAAGTGCTGGAATCACTTTTGAACTGCTAGGTTGGCAGGAGCTTGGCAAGAGATGGAAGCTCACCCCATCTTGCAGTACTTGAGTCTGGAATAGGTGACCTGCTGACCTTCAGGTCAACAAGCAAATCAACTTTAAGCACTAAGCCACTGCAGGGGCCAGAGCCTAATGACTGAGCAATGTACTTTGCAGTTTGTGGCATGGTACCCTGCAAAAGGGTTTTTGGAGCTTTAGAAGTCATACATCTGTATACCCTTGTACATGAAGGTGACCTCCACATAGGAAAAAAATGTCATGTTGGGTGCATAAGTATTTCTTGTAGAAGAAATGCATGGGATCTGTGTACTTGTTGCAAAAGAAACATGCATACCTGACTTCATAGTGACTTGTGAGATTTGGGATCTGTATCTATTAAATCTGTATTTGAAGATTACATATTAGCATTCTGAGCAGGCAACAAACTTTGGACATTTCAGTGTCTCCTTTTGCTAGCTGCCTCTTCCATTCCTTGTTCCTTCAGTCTTCATCTGAAGGTGCATGCAGTGATGTAAGATCAAAGGCCTTACAAGCTGCCACTTTCAGATTTCATCAGTGTCACTTCATTTGTTTCCAATTTCTCTAGCAGACCTCCCACTGTCTGCAAAGCCCTCATTCAAAGGTAAGCTGTACCCTGGAGACTCCTGACTTGGAGACCCCCAACTTGGATCCGGAGACCCCTGATTTGGATCCGGAATGGAGGGCATGGGAGAACTCAGGTACCCTGTTTCTTTGAAGAGCCTCTAGACACATCAGTAGACAAATTCATCATGTGCCACAGTTCTGACAGCATCAGATGACAGTGTCACTTTTCATCACAGCAAAGATAGATGATCTGAACAAAAGCAGGATGGCCTGAATGTAAAGTAATGACTCAACATCTATAGCAAGATGGAAAATGAGCAATACATTCATGAGGATGAGAGATGTTCATGCAGTCTGCCTGGGAGATGTGTGTGTGTGTGTGTGTCTTGGGTGGGAGTCTTGTTTAAGCCACCTTACTATGCAGTTGTTAGACTTTTGGATTCCAGGACCAGGAGAAGCTGGCTGGCAGTCCATGGGAGATGGTGACAGAGGCATCAACTTCCAGGGAAGGCAGACAAGGTCATAGTCAAAGCCAGGGCGAAAAATAATGTTCCAGAGAAGGCCTATAGAAGTCAACTGAATGCTGGGCATAAGTCAGTGATATCCCTAATCCACTGGTATGAAAGCTGCTGGAGGCCCTATGCACATGGCAGTGACTCCTGGTTGCCACTCTAGATCACATAAGGTGGAGCAGGTGGTTTAAGGAGAGGATTAGGGCAGGGATTGGCCAGACCAGGAGCAGGAGGGTTTGAGTCTTGGTGGCAACAATACACACCAGGGTCGTACTCCCTGTACCAGTCTGACATGTCCCTTGATACTCCTTGAACCTATGCTGGCTAAATACCTGATGTCGATCTGAAGAGACTGTAAAGAGGATTGTGAAAGCTTGGGACCCTGGCTGCCCTACAGAATCTTTTTCAACCCTGCAGGCTCAGCCCTTGCATCACTCAAGGCCTTCAGAGTCAATTACAAGCAGTGCCAGACCCACTGAGCAAAGGGAAAGGGTAGCCTGTGAGTTTCTCTGGATCACCACAGCAAAAATCTACTATTCAAAGTTTATTAGCAAAAGACCATAAATAAAACAAATAACTCTCCCTTCCATTGGTGAGAGTCAAATTGCTAATCTGGCGTCATTCAAAACCCAGATAACACAAAAGAGAAGGCAGTACTTAATACAAAAGAAGCTTCCGTGGACTCTTCTCCAAGCTCCAGCAAAGCTAACACACAGTCCAAAGGTAAGTTCCTCTTCCTCCAGAAAACTCTCCCCTCTTATGGGAGTTTTTTCCTGCTGAGTCATGACAATCACAGCACATCATCGACAGCTGTGTTCCCTAGCCATTTTACAGATAGATTGTATCAACCCTCATGACAGAGACCCCTGGAGGCCAGGTAGCCTATGGCTGCAATCCTAAAGACAACTTTCCTGTGAGTAAGACCCACTGAATACAATGGAGCTTAATTTTGAGTAGACATGGTTAGGATTGTATTCTGTGAGAGGTAAGGATTTTTACTTCTCCTGGGCTGCCTGGTCACTCATTCATGCATTGTCTGCTCTATTAGCGGCCCTTTCTGCTATGGGCTGGCAGGGAATAGGATGGGTCCTAAGAATGCAATCCTATACACACGTACCTGAGAATATGTTCCATTAAACATAATGGGGCCCATTTCTGGTTAAATATGCAAAGAACTGCACTGCCAGTTACAAATTTATCATCTAGCATAACCACAATAGAAGGGCTATCTTCAGGTTTATGAAGGGTTACACATAGAAAGAAGGGGTGGACATATTCTCTGTTGTGCCTGAGGGCAGAACTAGTATCAATAGATTGAAACTACAGGGAAGTAGATTTATATTGTGTACAAACATTGAAAAACTGCTTTCAGTTGCTCTGACCTATAACTAATTAACTTCACATTAGTTAACTTCCTATTAGATGGAATCAATTGGCTTTTTGGGGACAGATCAAATTAACCTGGCTTTTAAATAGGTTTAAACAAATTCATAGAGGTCAGACCGATCTGTGGCTGTTAGTCATGATTAAGGGCACAATCCTAACTAAGTGGGTCTTACTTCCAGGAAAGTGTCTTTAGGATTGCAGCCTTAGTGGCTGATAGTCATGACTGAACACAAAAAATATGCCAAAAACAAACTATTGGGAGGAGTTGTGTACTCTTTGTGTTCTGATTTTGGGTTTAAGAGGCATCTGACAACTATATTGGAAAAAGGATGCTGGACTGAAGGATGCTTGACTTGATACAGCAGGTCTCATGTTTTTATCCCTATGATGGCGTAATCTGACTCATGGCTTCAAAGTCACCATAGGATGTTCTTTAATGACAATTTCAACAATGGATAGCTAAGTGGGGTTCACAAAATGTGTGATAGTTGTAGATCCAAGGATGCAAACCTAACCAATTTTTCATCTTCAGGGTAAGGACAATGCAACTCCATGGTAAGGGAACAAACATTCCCTTATCTTATGGTGGCTTCCACGACTGCCACCTACTGCAGAATGCAGCACATGCCCCATAGGCACAGCTATGCCAATGCTAGAAAACTGCTTGGGATTGAGCTCCTAGAACTTAACATAAGCGACTGTTTATTTGCCTCACATATTTTTTCCTAATCTCATTCATCTTTCTGGGATGTAGGAAGGAATCTTATCCAGTAAACCTAGCCAGTAAACTTTCTATTTCAGTACTGGAAGGAAACATGGACGTGTTAATTCCCTCTCACCTTCACCCCTACTGTCCTGCTCTAGAAGTTTTAGGGTTCATCTTAAACAGTTTAGGCCAGCACAGTTCACCCATCTTCCTGTACTCACAGTGACATGAGGAAGCCAGTGCATGTCTGTGCGCTAGCCTAACCCCCATTCTGGTGTGACACTTTTGCAACACTCCTAGGGCTGCGCAGGACTTCCGCTGGCCTAACTAGGAGTTAGGATTGTGCTGTTAGACTGTAAATTCCTTTTGTTAGGAACCCTTCCTTTCCGCATGTTAACCTAGGTAATGGGAAAGATCTACCTTAATATTTTTCTTGAGAATGGACATATTTTACCCTTCAGCGGTGCCAAAAATTGTCTCTGTACACCCTGTTTCTTATTAATACTACCATTAGGCACAACTTGCGGGGGAAAGTTCTCAAAGAGAACTGTAGGGAAATGGCTTCCTGGCTTCTTGTTTTCCTTCCCCTCAAGCAAAATGCAGGACTAGGGGTAATGACACAATTTGCCAACTTTAGTCAAGAACTCAGGTGATACAAATGTTCTCTGAAGAACTTTGAATTTTCAGTTATTCAAATAAATGAGTACTCAGGTTTGATGTGTGAATTTGAACTGCACTGTTTGATTAATCTGCATGGAAAACTTCCATTCCTTCCTTTGCTACCTGGTTTTTTTATGCCAGAGCTAATGCTTTCTCTGGGGTGACAAATGGCAGCATCTCCAGGACACTCATTGGCTATGCAGATCGCTTCACATCAGGTGAATGAGCTGTGAAACACATTTGATTTAACGTAATTTCCCACAGTGAATGGCAGGAGACCTGGAAAAAGATATGGGTGTGGGGAAAACTGAGAGAAAGAGTGGAGGGAAAATCAAAATGGTAGAAATTGGGGGGTGTGTATGGAGGGGCAGCACCAGGCTCCTCATCACATGGTGTGAGAGGCTGGCATTTCATCCCTGTCATGCATATGTTCGTGCATGTGCATGATACTGTGAAGCCACCTGCCCACAGTGACATCGCACAGGCACACCATACCTGTTGACCCCAACCTGAATGTCGAAGCACAGGGGGCTTCAGAATGTGGTGTGCCTGCATGGATACAAAGCTCCTAAAGGTGCATTGTGCCTATAAAGCCCAGGAGATGAAGGCCGAGATCACAGAGGGCAGATGGCTTAAGAGACGCAGTGTGCCTCCGTGAGGTTGAGAAGGCTAAGGTTGATGTGCAGGTGCAATCTTTGTATCAGCACATCAGAGACCTCTCTACACTAGGGAGAGGCAGGTTGGCCACTCACTAGTGTGGAGAGATTGGGGTAACACACCAGAGGAGGGTGATGCACCAGATGGGGTTGTCAAACCCCACTGGCACATCACTCCCCTTCGGTGTGTCCCCCGGTGCACCCTGCACCAGCTGCACTACTCTCTCAACGCCTCCAAGTGTGAGGGAGGGAGGGGACTACTGTGGGTAACATGCATGGAAGAACATGGCTGCATCCTGAAATATATCTAAATGAGCAGCAAAGTCTGTCTTAGCTTTAATAAATCCTGCTTCTTGGCCAAAGTCTTTGAGGTCTGGTTCGTATACCAAACACAGACACTTTTGGTTGGTCTGGCCCAAAGTCAAGTCACCAACAGGAGGAAGGGTTTTAAAACCCCTGCAACTTGTGGTTGTTTCCTTCTTGCATGTGGCTCAGAATTTTCAAGTGTTTAACATGAGCACAACTGTGGTAATTCTGATTAGTTGAAAGGTCTCTTGCATCCTTTACATCATTCAGCTTCATTCTTTTTTCCAAAGGCATATAAGAAGCATATAACTTGGTGCATCTGATGAATTACACAACAGCTTATGAAAGCATTCACCACATTCTTTTGAGGATACATTCATTTTATTTATAATAATGTTAAAGGAAAAATAGTAAACAAACACAAACATTAAAAATACATAAAATACATGAAAAAGAGAAAAAAGATAAAACCGCAGACAATATCTCTAACAGTTTAGCAAGAGGAAGCCAACAATTCTAATTACTTACTGCTTTTATGTTAATAATTTAATTTCTCACTCCTACATAAGCTATATTTCCAACATTCTTATCTTTATAAATTCCATTGCAGATTATTATTCTCTAATCCTTTAAAACTAATCTTCAAATCTGAAACTCATGGAATCATTGTCTCTCTTGCAAAAAGTCAGTGATTTGTTTCCAGTTGTTCATAAACATTTTTGTTGATTTTTTCTTAAAGTTGTAAGTTTATCAATTTTTGCAAAGTCCATAATTTTTATCCACTATTCTTCTATTGAAGATATATCCATGTTTTACAATATTGTGCATGGAGTATTCTAGCTGAATTAATCATATATAAGAACAAAATTTCATTTCTTTTTTCCCACATATTCATCTATCTTAGCCAGAAAAAAAAATACTTATGGTTTAAATAGTACTTTTGTTTTTAAAATTTTGTTTTTGTTGTTTTTAAAACAACAGTGGTGATAATGGACATCCTTGTTATGATTCTTTTTGATTCTCAAATAACTTTGACAATTCTCCATTCACCACTACTTGCACAGTTTGTGATGTAGAAACTGATTTTATCATTTGAATTAAGGTTTTCTCCAAAGTTCATTTCTTCTTAGACCTTTATCAGAAAAATCTAACTCAAACAATCAAATGATTTCTCAAAGTGTAAAAATATAATGCTATTTGTTTCTCTATTATTTACAGGGGTATCCAAACTTTTTGGCAGGAAAGTCCCATAATCTCTCTCAACACTGTCAAGGGCTGGAAAGAAAAGAATAGATTTACATTTCAAATTTGCATAAAATTTACATATCTTTACATATCTTTACATAAATTACATAAATTAACTAGCGAAAGGCGTACCCGCGTTGGCGGGAGTAAAATTCCCCCGTATGCCATCCCCCCATATGCATCAACCCCCCATGGATAACTTTCCCCCAGGCGTAACAACCCCCCATGCGCAACTTCACCCATGCGCATCAACCCCCCCATGTGCAACTTCACCCATGTGCATCAACACCCCATGCGCAACTTCACCCATGCGCATCAACCCCCGCATGCGCAACTTCCCCCCATGCACAACTTCCCCCCATGCACAACTTCCCCCCATGCACAACTTCCCCCATGCACATCAACCCCCCATGCGCAACTTCCCCCATGCGCATCAAACCCCATGCGCAACTTTCCCCCATGCGCAACTTTCCCCCATGTGCAACTTCCTCCCATACACAATTTTCCTCTGTGCGCATCACCCCCCCGTGCGCATCACCCCCCGTGCGCAACTTCCCCTCATGCGCAACTTCCTCTCATGCGCAGCATCCTCACCGTCGCAACCTCTTCCTCCGAACAACATCCCCCAGTGCACCAGGGTCTGAGCACCAAATTGGCTGAGCACCAAATTGTTATTCAGTCTCCCATGTTAAATATAGGACAGAAACACGTTGCCCCCTTTTCAGCCCCTGAAGGGTTAAATTCCTCCACATGGGTTCTTGGTGGGTGTTCAGGTGACAGAAGGAACTCCCAGAATTCCATGCTTCAGGCCCAGCAGTTGGGGAGGAATGTTGATGAGTCATCAATTCTCCAATGCAAAGTATAGGGAGGAAAATGCGTTGCGCCCCTTTTCACCCCCTTCTGGTTGGAATTTCCGAAAACCGGTTCTTAGTGCACCCCTCCCTCACGGAAGGAACACCCACCCCAATTTTCACGCTTCTAGGCCCAGCGGTTTCGGCAGGGCGGTGATGAGTCAGTAATGACGATGAAGATTAGTTTTATAAAACACATTGCACCCCTTTTCACCCCCTTCTGGTGAGAATTTCTGAAAACTGGTTCTTAGTAGATCCCTCCATCATGGAAGGAACACCCTCATCAAATTTCACGCTTATAGGTCCAGCGGTTTTGGCTGGGTGTTGATGAGTCAGTGAGGATGATGAAGATGCCTTTTATATATATATAGATATATTAGAAATGGAATTTATGAATGAATTATATAGAGAATTCTATAGAATATATATATATATAGAGAGAGAGAGAGAGAGAGAGAGAGAAAGAGAGAGAGAGAGATTTTTAAATGAAAAATGAAAAAGTCACTGACTCACTCACTGACTCATCAACGCCCTGCCAAAACTGCTGGGCTTAGAAGTGTGAAATTTGGGGTGGATGTTCCTTCCATAACTGAGGGGTGCACAAAGAACCGGTTTCCGGAAATTTCATCCAGAATGGGGTGACATAACTATGTCTATTCAAAAGTAAGCCCCACTGTGTTCAATGGGTCTTACTCCCAGGAAAGTGCCTTTAGGATTGCAGCCTTAGTTTTCATTATTGCCTCTGCAACTTTCCAAGGAGTTATTATGATTTATCTTGCTATATGCCATTTCAATTCAGTGGTATCTTGATTATATCTGTTGGATATACCCTTCTGATATGCAGAAGCACCAAAAAGATTTTCAGCCTAGATTAATCAAGATTGAAGAAGGCACAGGATTCTTTCAGAAATCAGGAGAACACTTTCCTGCAACACTTTCATGTACTGTACTGTGAGCAAGAAGAGATTCACATACACAGTGTCATATAATATTTAATAGTATCATGTCCATACTACATTTACACATAAAAGCATTTACATGCTTGATAATCCATTTTTCAAACATCAGTTGGAAGTTCACCAAGTTTATTGAGGACTTTCTCTGTTATGGGAATGGTTCAGTGTACAACTTGGAACATGGATGTGTTCCACGTCACAGGGTGTTAATGTGGTAATGTGGCTTATCACATATCATGTAGCAACTGGCCCTCTTCACCCCAGCAATGTCTGTGATAGTGGCTTCTGCTGGTGTTCTTTTGCATTTTAGATGGTGAGCCCTTTTGGAACAAGGATCCATTATCTATTAATTTTTTCATTTTCTTTGTAAACCGTTTTGTGAAATTTTTAGTTGAAAAGTGGTATATAAATACAATAGAAAGACAGATAGATAGATAGATAGATAGATAGATAGATAGATAGATAGCATATACGTCACAAGTGGAAACTCCCATTTTCAATCCCTGGCGTTTTCAGGTAGGTCTTGGGAAGAATGCTGTGTAAAAGTGTGGAGAGTTTCTGCCAGTCAGTGTCGACTATTAGACAATGGGTCTGACTCAATATAAGTCAGCTTACTGTTGACCTTTTCTGTAAAGTGACCCTATCGCTCACTGCAGGAAACCGGCAATACTTTGCTGCAGAATGCAAGGTTCATGCTGGTTCTTGTCAGCCTTGACTGCCAAGATGGACGTTTGGCTAAAGTTGTTGACTCTTGAAACAAACAAAATTCTGATAGCTAAATGAGTATGAGCAGAGCCTTTCAGGTCTGAGGCCAAGAACAGATAGGATACTCTGAAATCATGTACCTAGTTACTGGAAGTAACACTATCTGGACCTTGCTTAAAGGAAGAGAAGGCTGAAAAATAGATATGATCCCTTCTATGCATGGCAGCAGGGTGACCAGACGCCAAACCCAAAATTCCTGAACCCCAAGGCCAAAATTCCTAATCCTAGGCCAAAATTCCTACCCACTGAAAAAAATTGCCCAAAATGTATTTTTTTGTTTTTGTTTTTTGCTTTTTTTGACCATAACTTTTGATAGGAAGGAGATATCTCAAAACTGATTCATGCATTGGATTCTGCTCTTCAATATGAATCCAACGACATATGGCATGATGGGGTACTGTGCACTATCACGGTTTCAAAATGAAGCCAAAATGTAGGACAATGATGCCAAGATGTAGGACACCCGGACTGGAGGCTAAAAATCCGGACAAATCCGAGTTTTTCCGGTCATCTGGTCACCCTGCATGGCAGTCAGAGGCAGACCCTTTTCTGCAATGAGTTCCAAGTTAGTCATGTGCCCTACAGTCCAAACAGAGCTACAAGCATCATAACAATGGATTAGCAGTGGCTTATTAAGAAAGCTTAATTCAGTGCATGGTGGTAGGTTTATGCAGTTTGTGGTGTACACAGCTAGTGGCTCATCATGTTCCAGAAGAAGTTGGGAAATTAGAAGCGCATGTTTTTCCCTTGCGACTCTTTCACGTTGAGGGAATTACGAGAACACAGTTGTGTGAATGGTTGAAAACTAAAGAAGCTTTAGTAATCAGTACCTGTTATAATAATGATGCCAACAGTATCTTAACTACTAGTATTTTTTGAGAGAGAGCCCATAGTTCAGTGATATCTCCTGTATATATGCATAAAGTCTCAGCTTTAGTCCTTGCCATCTTCAATTTAAGAATCTGATGTGGAAAAAGGTAAGGGTTCTGGATAATCTCTGCAAGTTAGCAGATTCCATAGTGGGCCAATTGAACAAATGGCACTGGTCAGTATAAGATAGCTTACTGTGTTCTTACATAGGCTTCTCACATTTTAAATGGTTTGTTGTCCCTATACTGAAATATGACAGTAAAGGGAGAATGACTTTCTTCCTGCATCTCCCTTCTCAGAATCATGTCAAAGGTAGGTTTTCTGTTCCTCCGGAAAGGAACGTGGTGCTGAATACAAGGGGTCATTGAACCCAATGAGTAGACACACTTCTGAGTAGACACACATAGGATTGTGCTAAGATTCACATAATTGTGCAGCCTCAATGTCTATTAAGCATGAGAGCTGAAGATATATATTCTGCACTGATTTTTCTCTGAATACCATCAGATGAGGGGAAGAAATAACCAGGGATAATTCATGATCTCGTGCCCTTTGTGAGCTGTCAGGCTGCAACTGCTTGGCCTGATGTGGGTCTGGGTATGACCCGCAGTTTGTTCGAAGAGGACTCATCACATGCTTTTATGTCTAGAAAATATTTTCTTCCTTGCTTTTCACATAACCTCATCCGACAAAGTTACAAGGTAAAAAGGTCGACTTCAAGCCTGCACAGCTGACTATGATGGAATGCCTAAAAATACTCAAGCTTTTTTCTCAAATAAAGGATAAAAGAAAAAATGAGATGCGGTGTGAAACCACAGCGAGTCATGTAAATCAAACCGAGATGGAATGGATGCACCTTATCCGGGCCTCAGCCACCAGCAATTACTTATTCAGATAACAGATTATTAGTGGAGAGAAGCAATCACATTTGATATATATATATATCACAGCCTGAGGAAATATGTGAAAAAGCATCTGGTTTGGTGCATAGCGGAACTATTCCAGATGTTTCCATCTGGCACCATGCCGGTTGTTTGTCAAGGCAAAAAATGGGAAATGTCAGAATTTTTGTTGAAAAATAAGAGTAATAGGTAAAGTCATGACTCCCTATGTTAACATGGTTTTGCATTCAAAGTGTGCCGAATAACCATTATTAATAACTTAAAATGTAGATAGGACACTACAGTGTGCATTATGATGAAGTCACATTTAAAGTCCCTTCAGCTATTTTTCAGGGCTTATCCTTGCAATCACTCAAAGGCCATTCAAACTTCATTTTATCCTAAAAAGGATAAAACGCATCGACATTTCATTCTGAACAGAAAAGTCCTTCAAGTCCTTTTGAGAAACCCAAGTCTGATCTCTTCCCTCTGTGCAGCACAGTGGAGGTGGAATGGGATATGCCTATTGGTGAGAGTGATAAGGGAAAGGTTTGTAATGCTTATCGGTTTCGATCATGCTGTTTAGAATCCTTATCATTTTCAGCTGGGGCTTGAACATCCTTGTCAGAGCTACTTTCACACTTCATGGGGCATCTCGGATGCACTTGAGTCTGACTGGCATTTGTTGTGGTAAACACATGGCAAACACATGAGGTTCAAAAGAGAGATGTACACCCACAGGTTAACTGAGAACACATAGTGACAACACACTGTGCACAAGGAATGGCTATGTGCATTTAACTTTGTGTTTTTTGGAGGTATGTGCTTTTCACTCCCTCTTTTGGTGGGGGTGTGTGTGACCCAGCGTGAGTCCTTTTAAGTTGTAAAGGGGGGACTTGAGGACTCAAAAATGCCCCATTATGATTCATTTTTGAGTCAGTTTGTGTGGGGCAGTAACTCTAGACTCAGTTCAAGGCACACTTTGCGCATTTTTTTCCCAACACCAATGAACATATATGAAGCTCAGACTATTCTACCTCATCAGACTATACTTACTGATAGTGGCTGTTCATGGTTTCAGATGGGACTTTGCAAGCCCTACTGAGAGATCCCAAGGATTGTACCTAGGCCTTTCTGAATTCAAAGCATACACCCTGTTACTGAGCGACAGCCATCTTCCCAAGTGTTTTGCTGCAGACATAGTAAGGCTACAATCCTAATCCCCAGTTAGGCTGGCACATATTTTGACATAAGTCCCACCAGGGCGAGCATGTTGCCTGTGTTCATGGCAATGTTTGAAATGCCTGGGGGTGTTGCAAAAGTACCATAAGGCACTTCTGCATCACTTATGGAGCCGGTTGGCATAATTCTCTTCCACAAAACCGGGATAAGACCCCATCAAACTTGCCAGTATGTGAACGCAATCTCTGAAAACTGGGACAGTCCGCTTTTCCATGACATATGGCAACCCTACATGGAGGGGTTAGGCATTAGCAGACATGCACTAGCCTCTCCACACCACCAGGGGAACAAGGAATGGGTGAATTGTGCCAGCCTAAATTGGTTAGGATTAAGCCCTGAGTTTTTAAGGGCCCAACCCTATCTAGGCTTTAGATTGCTGGAATTAGAATTCTGGCAGCACAAAGCCACTAGGACTGCCTTCACACACTTCCAGGTTGCTGTTACAAACGGGCAGCAGTAGTAGCAGCAGCATGCGGAGGCACCACTACTACCAGTGACTTAACAGTAGGGGTATGTCACGGGTGGAGAAGGGAGGGTTTTGGGTCTGGACAACACCAACATGCCCTAGGATCCCATCTTTATCCCTCCTTTGTCTCCCATTGCTGTTTAAACTTTTAAATAAAAGTGGTTTTATTGGTATTTGAATTAAATAAAACATATTGGTTCAGGCAAGTTGGTTCCAGGCTGATGCAATACTGGAAGAAAGCTGATGCAATCTGAAACTGCTCTTACAGCATGAGTCAGCAGAATTGGAAGTGCTGAGTCATTGGTCACCTGACTGCAACATCCATAACTGATTGGTGTTCCACTAAATTTAAGGGGCTATAAGGTTATTGCAAAGTGTGAATTATTGAGGAGGAGTATTTTTGCTGTTTTGATACTCTGAAAGACTGAACTATATCTGTGGACTGAATTTTGGATTGCTTAACTGGACTTGCTGATATTGGAATATCCCTGCAACTTGATGTATGTATATGACTGTTTTACTGCTCTGACCTTGGACTGTGTTACTGGACTTATCTGCTGCCTTCCGTTTAAACAATATAGTTATCTTTAACTATAAACAGCTGTCTCGTTTTCCCCTGTGCTGCTGCTCGTTCTCCTCTGCACAACGTACTCTGCTAAGCTCTGCACATCAGCAGGGTCTCACACCCCAACAGCCTTAGACCGGGTGAGCGCCTGTCCTTAGCCTCAGGGTGAGCTCCTGACCAGCTCTGCGACGCCAGCTGGATCCAATTGTATTGGCTCTGCCTTTCCATTGGACTAATTCAGTGGCGTGGAGAGGGGGGATTTGCTGCTTGGGTAACAGCCTATCCTCCATAACAATCTAACCCAGGCTTTTGTGCTTCGCATGCAGCATATGCAGCGCCGAGCACGATACCATAGTCTTTCAAGACTGACGGAGGCCTGCTTCTTTTTTAGACCGCTTTGTCCTCGCTATGGGGGAGTTCAGTGGCTTGTTACATCTCTTCTTTCTGCCGCTGCTACTATGTGTGTAGGATTTTAATGGGAATCTCTGAAGTTTTCTGTTCTCCAAGTAAGTGATCCCTGTAAGGGTTCCATGCTGATGTGTGATCTGCTCATGCTGATGCAGCTGCACAGTATTGCAACTGTGTTGTGATGCTCCTTCTGGATGCTCGGCAATGACATCATGTTGTTGAGCTCTGTGTGATACTTGGCGTGGAGTTGTGTGGCCACTTGGCTGCACCCCTTACAGAGAACATTGCTCCTAGAAGCATCTGGAAAATAAGAATAGCAGAGACCTGTCTCATAAGTTTTTGATCAAAGGCATGCAGTAAAGCACTTTGCAATTTATAAAGTATCACTAAAGTCGCTCTTACTATGGTGAAAGGAAGGTCCTAAGATGGGTTTAGGCAAGGAGATGTGAGCAGACCACAGAGATATATGATATCAGGCTTCTTTGCCAGCATGAAATGAGTCTGGGCTTATCACTGGCTCCATGCTGTGTGCCTTTTACAGGGAGGTGGGGAGAGAGCGAAGCAAGAAAAATAAGGATAAATAGGAAAAGTAAACACGAAGCTCCAATGAAGTCGGTCACAGTTACCATAGTTACTTAAGATCAGGGCAAATAAACAGGTTTAAGTGAATGGTGCCTGTTCCATAGTGTGCTTGCTGTGTGATTTGGGATGTAGCAGAACAGGTGATATCCACACTGGACTATGAAGATCTCAGGTCTTGGAATATGGAACTTAACACAAGGAGCATCTGGAAATGTTCGCCAAATCTCAGAGGGGCAAGTGAAAACGTGCGATGTGATATATTTACTTTAATTTACTGACCTGTTGGAGCCAAATGAGACACTGGGAAAGTTGGCGCGCACAATATGCCATTAAATTGGCAGGACGCAGTGAGAGCACAAAGATGTTCTGGCTCCATTCCAATTTGCTCCATATAGATTACCCCTGCTGTAAATGGACTTTGTTGTATTCACACCACTAAGAGATTCTGCAGTTATCTTTCCAGGCTGTTCAGGTCACAGATGGACTGCACTGGACACAACAGTTCTGCGATCAATAGCAGGAAAGATTAATTTTAGGAGACTGTAAATAATAGCTCCATGCTGATTCCCCATGTTCGTTGTTTGCTGGGATCTTATCACTGATCTCCCCCCCAGACAAATCTATTTAAGAGGGCTAGTTTTAAAAGCTGCTTGATCTGTTCATCCCTAAATGATGGCAAGTTCTGGGCAACCTTTCACAAAATAAGTTTTTACTTTTGGGGACCAGAGAGCACTGGAGACTTAATATTCTGTTCAATTAAAGGTGTACAATTGATCAGGTATGTGGAAAATAAGTGCACAGTAGGCAGACATTATCCCTACACCTTGTGCTCTTCTTCGTGCTTCCTCCAATCAATGAAAAACCTCTGATCCTTCCTCCAATGATCATCCAAGTTGGGAGCAGTTAGAGGCAGCAGTCCTGGCTGGCAGCCCTTTTAAAGAGCTTCCATGCAGAGCGTCAGGGCCAGTGGTGGACACTGACCAGTTCGGTGAACCGGTTGTTCATCACTGCGCATGCACCAACCTTGGCTTCAACCGGCCGGCTTCAGGACAGCACTGCACGCGCGCTAAGGTTGGCACACGTGCACTGCGGCTGGCCGCACTTCGCAGTGCACGTTTTTTTGGCCATACCGGTTTGGCCGGCTGCAGTGTGCGTGTCGACCAGCTTCAGGACAGCACTGCGTGTGCACCAACCTTAGCACATGCGCAGTGTGCTGGGGTTGGGGCCCACCCCTCGTCCCGCCTCTTGCCCCGTCCACCCACACCTGCAGTGTGCTGGGGTGGGTGGCGTGCCCTCCTCGGCCCCGCCCCAACCCTCCCTGACCCCGGCCCCACCCCCTGACCCTGGCCTGGCCCACCCACTTCTGGCGATCTGGTTGTTGGGCCAGGCTGGGCCCACCACTGGTGAGGGCTGCATAGCATACATGCCCATAGTACGCTTGCTTGTTAAGTGAAGTGGAACTTGTTATGTGAAGCAAGATTTCTTGGAAATTTATACTTGTTATGTGAAATGCTTGTTATGTCAGGTGCTTGTTATGAGAGGTACCACTGTATTGTTATTTCTATATTATTATTGCACCTCCTCCTGGTGCCCCCCATCACTCTGTCCAGTCGGAAGCAGCTGTGGAGCTCCAGAAGCTCCAAGCACAGCAGTGCTGCCCTGCTCTGCTTGCCTCTTCCTGGGCAGGGCTCCGCCACCAGGGCTCCCTCTACTTCCCCCTCCTGCCTGCCGGTGAGGGAGCAGAGCTATATATGCCTGGGGCGGGGCCTGGAATCGAGGGCCTCCTCAGCAACAGCAGCAGCCACCTGCCCCAGAGGTAGGGGGTGTGAGTGTGAAAAGTGTGTTACTGGAGTGTGTGTGAGTGTGAAAGTTGTGTGGGTTTGAGTGTGAAAAGTTTCATGAGTGGGGTATGTGTGAGTGTGAAAGGTGTGTGTGTGTGTGTGTGTGTGTGTGTGTGACTGGGAGATCTGAGTATGAAAGCTATGTGACTGGGATGTGTATGAAAGACTTACATTTTGGGGGTGACATGTCCTCTCTTGGTTATGAGATATGGTCAACCAGCCTTTAGGCTGCTTGGAATTCATAAATTATATGAAATTTTCAATGCAATCCTAATCATGTCCACTTAAAAGTAGGTCCCATTGTGTTCAATAGTACATACGTCCAGGAAAGTGCAGTAAGAATTGCAGCCGTTATGTAATATTTTTAAATGTAATATTCAGTAAATGGTGTTTGAGCACATGGAAGCAATATACACAAGGGTTTTGAGCTTTTATTTTATGTTCTACATTTTACTTGGGTGTCCTACTGGGGGGGAGGGGTTTCTCCTCTGTCCAATTATGACAAATGGTCATAACATAGAGGGTTTTTTTGAGGTGTGGAGGTTGAGGTTATTGACTTGTGATTTACCCTACAATCCAGAGTAATTGTGTGTTACGGGAGCACATAAGAGATATTTACGTTGACGTAGTTACGGCACCACCTAGTGAAAACCAATGGGAAATTCATATTGCAATCCAGAGTAAATTGTTCTTATGTCGGAGCAAGAACTCCCTGTAGTTACTCTGGATTGTGCCCTTACTTTTAATGTATTTACTATTATTTGTTTTAATTTGCTTGATGATGCCACTTCCCACCATGACATCACTTTTAGTGGATCCGGGACAGATTGTACCTCTTAAAAGTGATTCTCAAGCAGTGATGGCTCCAGCAGGTTCACACCTACTCTATAGAACCGGTTGTTAATGAGAGATAGGACATATAAAGTTTAAAAATAGCCATTTAAAAGTGGCTGCCAGATGGGCAGAGAACCGGTTGTTAATTTCTATGAGTCACATCACTGGTCTCAAGCTAAAAGGTTTGAGAACCACTGCCATAAGCTGTTAGAAACTTAGGTATCACCCATGAGGGGATGACACCACTAGTGAACAAAATGGCTAAAAATCATGCTTTTTAAGGAATAATCCCATCATGATATTTTCTGTCAAATTTGTAATTTAATGTAATGGAACAAACCACTCTGAAATATATTTATTCATCAAAATGTGTGCCCATAAAAATGGAGGTGGAGCAATGGCACATAACCATGCGCACCATCCAGGTGTTGCCTCACCCACTGCATGGAGTGATGCGCTGGCCTCCCGCACCAGGTGAAGCAAACCCTAATGACACCCCTGTTACCAAGGGATATAATTGTGTCCTCATGCATTTTGTTTCTCTAGTTTTGCAACAATGATACATTGATTAATGCATTGTTATTTCTATTCTTTGCATTATTTTGCAGTCTAACTGTCTGTGGCATGCAACCTCGATGAACAGCATCTTCACACACTGAAATCTGGCCGGAGGTTTGATATGCATATAATCACAGCACAACGTCACAAAGCTACTAACAGCCTTTAGGTTTTACTGCACTGCCTGTTTTAGGTCACTACTGACTGGGGACATATATGAAGTGACAGGTGAGCACTGAAAGTTTCATGTCCCATCAGTGCTTTCCCGTCCCAAAGATCTGTAATCATTCTGCAGCAAAATGAACTCCCAGTAGCCGTACCACCATGTAGTTCCTTATAGAGGGCCATTGGGTCTTTAGCATCAGCTTCCTTGGTTCATCAACTTTGGATAGTTCTATGTTCACTGAGTAAGGCTGTCCTAAACTATTTTGGTGCAAGCATCAGTAGACCATTCCTTCTCTTGCTGCACCCCCCCCCCCAGCTCTTGTCAGAGATAAGTTTGCTGTTCCCAAGAGGTGGCACACGCTGTGCCAATTTAATAAAGCAGTGCTCAAAACGCTTAATATTTAATCAGCCACAGAGTCTTAGTTAAGAGATCAGAAATAGTTCATGAAACAAGATGGCTTAGGAAGAGCTTTCTAGCAGAAGAAACTGCTGAGCCGGAGAACAAGCTGTCTGGGCAAGTTGTTTGATCATCATTGCTGAGCAACTTAAATGGTTAGCCACACAGCCCAATCCTAACCAACTTTCCAGCACTGATGCAATGCTAGTGCAGCACTAAGAGAAGAATACAAATGTTCTCATACCTCGTGGAGGCCACAGTGACTAAACTCCCACCACAGGATGCAATGTGTGCTCCATTGGCACAGCTGCATTAGTCCTGAAAAATTAGTTTGGATGGGGTTGCTGGAGAATTTTGGAACAAGAAAGGGGAGAAGGAGTATTCCATTATTCTGACAAACAGCAGAAGATGATTTCCAGGGGCAACAGGTACTGAAGTCATTTACTGCCCTCTTTGAAGGGTTGTTCTTCAACTACACTCTCAAGCAGTGATTTTCAAACAGTGTGTCATGGCATGTGCACTGGTGTGCTGTGAAAAGACTGCAGGTGAGCCTTGGAAGTTGTGCCTTTATTAGTAGTACCAATGGGGTGCGAGCCCCACATCAGCAGCATAGTTTGCCTTGTCACTGGTCCAAAAATTGATAGTGTGCCTCAACAATTTTAAAACCATGTCAGTGTGCCATGCGATAAAAAAGATTGAAAATCACTGCTCCCAGTGATAACAAGACCTTGCCGTTAACAAGACCTTGTCGTTATTTCTGGCCGTCCTCTGTTTAATGACATCACCTGCATAATGGTATCACTCCTCACCAGGATGACCATAGGTTATAACCAAAAAAGATGACAAGGCCCTCCCAAAATGTAGGATATCTAAGAAAAATGTAGGACATGACAGTATAAAAGCATTCATATATAAGGCTTTCAGGTGGTTAATTTAAACATTATATTACTTATTATTAAATTTAAAAAATATTGGATATAATTTTTTACATACAACTTATGAATTTCAAGAAGAATACATATTCACAAGAAAAATGAGCACAATGATTTTTTTCTAGGATGCAAGGCTATAAAGGGGATGAAATAGAAATAGAAATTTATTGTCATTGCACACATGTATAACGAAATAAGGTGTTTTCGCAATGGTAAAAACAACACAATACAAAAACAAGCAGCAAACAAACAAAACAACAAAAGCAAAGATGTCATAGAAAAAGAGGACACACTTTCTGGCCCTCCGCCGGATTCATGAATGCTATACAGCCCACTGTCTGAAATTAGTTTGATATCTTCCATTGAGGATGTGGTGAATAGTAAGCTGCCATTTTAGGTGGCAGGTGTGTTATAATATAACTTCTAATTTGACTCTCAGAATTGTATATAAAACATTACCACAAATCTGACCACAGTAGGAAAGACATATGAAGCAGAACAGATTATACTACGAACACAAGCAGCTGGGGGAAAAAGGATTATAAATAGAAGGATCTTCACTCTCTGTGTATGAGGTTCCAATTTTTCATAATATAAACTGTCCTTGAACGGAGACTTTGAGGTATCATACTTGTTGAATAAAGATATAGGTATTTACACTTTTTCTTTCCCCAGCTGTTTCTGCTGTGGAGCAACAAATCTCATCACCCATCTCCTCTTATGAATACTTAGAGGCCTAATTCATACATGCCGTTTTGGTTTGCCGTGGTTGCTTTTCGAAAATACAAGCATGAGTTTGATGGCATGGTTAAATCATCTGAACAGCACGGGAAGCCACTTCACACAAATACCTTGCAATGCAAAGCTGCTTCCCTAAAGTTTTATATTTTCAAATAGCTTCAATCATTTAACATGGATACACTGGGCTTTGGATTCTCCTAGCACGAGATCTATAGTGATCGCTCCTGGGGGAAGCAGAGTCGGGCATTTAGTGCTGACAGCATATGTAAGCGGCTGACATATGGAATGTTTCTTATTCTCTATGCCTCTTTTGATAAACACGCAGAATCAGATTTGTGCAGAGGTTCCACTTTTCAACTGTTTTCACTTTTTGATGGTGCTCCATTCCCTAACCAAACCAATAAGTGGGGGATGATTGTATCACACAGTTTGAGTGCTGCTATGATTCAGCAGTCATCCCTTTTGGGATGAACCTTCCTAAGATGTGAGCTCATGAGCAACTCATTTTATTTCTAGCAGCTCAGAGTACTGATAGGGTGCTCTTATGACCCTCATGGAAGCCCTTTCCTCTCCAGGAGGCTGTATGGAGTGTTGACAGGCTTGTGATGAGTACAAAGCCATTTCTGTTCTTCCACCTGTAGCAATCTCTGAGGAGGAAAAAAAAGTCCACAATACAATATGTACACAATACAGCTTTTAAAAAGTGCTAATTTAAATGTATAACCAGATAAAATTTAACAAGAATCTGGATAAAAAGACAAAGCTTCATCAAAGCATTGGGCAGAAGTGAAAATCAGTGTTAAGTCTGGAGCCTGATGCACAAATAATTTCCAGCTACTGAAAAGAATATCTTCTGCAGATCAACTTAAAGGCAATTCTGGAGTGTTATGTCAGAAAGACAGGAAATCAGAGGAACTGGTTCAGATCAAGGCCACCTACACCCTGCATGGTAAACCTTCCTCTGTTCAATAGTTAATAAAAGGGTTGTGTTTTTATCTGGCCTCCTTGTTTCCAAAGTTAATATAGTAACTTGACATTTGAGTATCCCTCAAATGGATTGCCAGCCTTTTTATGATGGTCTTCGTTAAAGTAGATTGTTTAAATCAAAGCAAATTCAATCACTGATTTAAATCACCAGGGGGAAAAAAGGCCAGTTTAAATGAGATTCCTCATTTTGTAATTTCTGCAAAGCTAATGGTTTGCAGCTAAATAAGGGAACATTTGCTCCCTTCCTCCAGGGTAAGCTTCTGTGGGCCTATGGGTCACTATCACTGGTACAAGACTGTAATGACCCTGAAGGCATATCAGGCCTGGAAAAGAGGTCAGCATTTCATCAGTGCTGCTGAAACTATCACTCTTCCAGGCCTGATCCACCCTCTTCTCTGTTCCTGTCTACCATCCTATTTGGCTGCCCTTCCTTGCCTCTCTCATTTGCATAGATTATGATTAGTATGAGAGTAAACTCCATTGAGGACAATGGAAGTTACTTCTGAGTAGACAATTGTGTTGTTCCTTGTCCTACACCCACTCACTAGCACACTGATTTTCAACCAGTGTGCCATGGCACATTGGTGTGCCATGGCTAGTCCTCAGGTGTGCCATGGGAATTTGGAGATTGACATTCATTAACAGGAAAATTGGGGTGTTTGAATAGTCTGGTGCATCTTGTCAATGATAAAAACAATTGATGCTGTGCCGTGACAATTTTAGTGCCTTGTTAAGTGTGCCATGAGATGAAAAAGGTTGAAAATCACTGCAGGATGAGTGGGCAAGTCCTGGTAGAGCTGCTCCCAGATCTATCTGTTGTTGGACATGGGCAAATGTGCAAAGGAGGGGTGCATGACCCAGCTTTTAATGACTTGCAGACATGATTCTTGCTTTACTTGTTGGCAGTGGCCTATCTAGGGAGTGCAGGGGGTAGCAGTTGCACTGGGCTGCAAGCTTAAAGGGGGGGTGGGTGGGCAACAAGCTAAGCTTGACACTAGTAGCTAAAATTGTGAAAAAATACTATCACGCTATATATTGTTGGAATGGTAATTTAATGCAGAATGAATGAAATAAACTGCATTGGAATGTCTAAGAGTGCAATCTTATCCCCAACTACTCAGATGTAAGCCCTATTATAGTCAATAGGGCTTACTCTCAAGTAAGTGAGGTTAGGATTATAGTCTATATTCTAGCAAAGGTAATGCAAAGGTAATGGCCAATTAACCAGATAATGAAAACACAAAAGGCTTTGGAAAAAGTGGATTTTCTTAACCCCAAACTTTCAGAATGACGAGACCAGTAGCTCAGAGAGCCAATGACATATAATTATGATATGGAACTGATAAGGTGTTAATATGAGTCAGCTTTCATTTCCATATTTCATAATATAGTTACCCTTGCTAACTGGGTAAAGAGATACTTCTAAGTGGTTCTCCTCTTAGGTTTAGCAGGGAGAGTAGAGTTGCTATAATTCTCTTCTGCAAAACTGGGACAGGACCTCCTGTCAAACCTGCCAGCATGTGAACACAATCCCAAAAAACCAAGACAGTCCTGGTTTTCCGGGACATATAGTAACCATAAGGGAGAGAATAACTATCCCTCCTTGCACCTGCATTGTGTTTCTAACCAATTAGATACCTACTTATTTAATTAAATTGGTTTTTGTTTTTGGTGGGGGTAGCTACAAAGCTTCAATACCAGATAACAGATAGCTATACCACTAGCTGGGTGAAGGCAAATGGGTTGTGAGCTGCTAAGAAGAGGATCACCAAAAAATTTTCTTTTTTTGTTTTTAAGGCCTGGGCCTGACATCATTCCTGATTGTGACATCATTTCTGGGGCAACATATGGAGCTTTGCAGAAGCTGATCATGAGCTATGTCACTGCTTGTGGGTTTGGATGCTTGATGTTATCCAAGTCCCTCTTTGGTTCCTCACTATCAGGTGGGCTTCCCAATCCAAAGCGTTGGCTTTGCAAAGCAATTGGAGATGAAGATGCTCATAGGAGAAATAACAACATCTAAGGCAAGCATAGCGAGCATCTTTGAATAACTCAGCAGCCTCTTCAGATTGCTGAGGCATCACAAGAGCCTCCAAAGCGCTAGAAAAAAATCCCAAATTGAGAAAAACAACAGGGGGAAATTGGGAGTCGACTGGAGCCGGTTATAGGAACGATTGCTGGCTGTTGCACGGCCTCATCACTCTCACGGCCTCATCACGTTCTCCGGAGGCCGCAGCTTCGCTGTTGGTGTTGGGTAGCTGGGAACTGTAACCATGGCAGCAGTGGCAGCTTCTGCATCTCAAGATGGCTTTAAGGGAAAGGATCTTTATTAAAAAGAAATGATTAAAATTATAATAATTATCAAGGAATAGCAGTCCCACTGTGGATCTGCTTTCCTGAGGATTTTGCACCTGCAGCAAGTACAGGTCATTCTTGTGGGCATTTGTCTTCATAGCAGGCACACAGAGAACATGAATAAGGTGATGGCTTGAGGAGGGGAAAAATATTTCCCTTCATGAGAGCCCTTGCCCTGCACTGAAGGGGGGCACAGAACAGGTGTTTGTTGGGAAGATCATCCAAGTTTCCATAATCTCTTGGTTTTTTAATTACAAAAAAGTCTGTGGTCAATGAAGAAGAAAATGATTATCACTAAGCAGCACTGATGTGTCAGATGATTTTTTATATTAAGATTTTTCATATTATTTTTCTAAGCCCTTTCACTGATTTTCTGGTTTACTAACATTTCTCCAGCTATAGAATTTTCCTGTTTGTCTCCCCAAGTTTGCACATAGGGATGATGAGCATGAGGGGTTGTTGCACATGGGGGGGTTTTGATGCGCACGGGGGATGATGCGCACAGGGGATGTTGCGCATGGGTGTTGACGTGCATGAGGGATGTTGTGCATGAGAGGGTGTTGCACATGGGGGTTCATGTGAATGGGGAATGATGCGCATGGGGGATGTTGCACATGGGGGATGATGAGCATTAGGGATGTTGCATATGGTGAATTGATGCACATTGGTGTCTTGATGCGCATGGGGGGATGTTGCACATGAGAGGATGTTTCACGTGGGGTTTTGATGCTCATGGGGGATGATGAACATGAGGGATATTGCACATGTTATGCATGTGTTGATGCACATTGAGGGGTTGATGCACGTGGGGGTATGTTGCGCATGGGGAGATTGATGAGCTCAGGGAGCTTGATGCGCCTGGGGGTGTTGCGCATGGGCGGTGATGCGCATAGAGAGATGTTGCGCATGGAGGATTTTGTGCATGGGGGTTTGATGTGCATGGCGGGTGTTGTGCATGGAAGAGTGTTGCACATGGGTGTTGATGTGCATGGGGGATGTTACGCATGAGGGGATGATGCTCAAGGGTGACAATGCACATAGGGGATGTTATGCATAGAATGTTGATGTGCACGGGGGACATTGCACATGGGATTGTTGTGCAATGTGGGCTGGCATTCAGGGGAATTTTATTCCTGCAATGGTAGTGGAACATAAAGCAGAAGAGATGCTCAAAGCCAGGCTCTTCTATTTGAATAACTTGTATGATTTAGCAATGCACTATCACTCTGCCTTTCCTCTGTTTAATCTGATATCTGATTTCTAGGTTGGTATTGATCACATTTCTTGCTTCTGATTCATCAGTACAATCTGGTGTTCACCCTGGCCTATCTAGTTTTCCAAATGCTAACAGTTGTATCCAAAGTCTTCTGTTATCTGACATATGTAACTGTAAGTTTCCTTCAAAGAACATACCCTACAATTCAGAGTAACTACGGGAGTACGTAAGAGATATTACGTGCTCCCAAAGCTACTGCACCACCTAGTGAAAACCTATGGAAAATTCATATTGCAATCCAGAGCAAATTGTTCTTACACCGGAGCAAGGACTTTCCGTAGTTACTCTGGATTGCACACAGTCTTCCCTGGAGCATGTCCTTCCACTGGAGGAAAATAACCATTAGACACAACTATTAAGCTTGATCTCTTAATATTTTGTAATCCTGTGGCTTATTTAACATTGACAAAAATCCTTAAATCTCGGAAATAAATAGCCGAATCTGATCTACTCGCCTATTGTTATGAAAAAGGAATGTAAAAAACTGGCAGATATGTAAAAAACTGTGCAGGTATGTAAAAAAAACTAGTGGGGTGGGGGGAATCAGGAAGTTTCAGAGGCGAGAAGGGATTTAAATCTCCTTACACATACAAAAGTGCTCTGCTCTGAAATTGGCCTCCCCAGACCTGAGTGAGTGATTTCACTAATACAAGTCAGCGTAAAGGGCGGAGCGGTTGTAGAAAAGAGGAATAGGATAGGGCAGGGATCTCTAAACTTTTTGGCAGGAGGGCTATATCATCTCTCTGACACTGTTGTGGGCCAGAATATTAATTTACATTTCAAATTTGAATATATTTACATAAATTTACATATAAGAATGTACTGGAATGGATTACAAGGGGTAATTACAAGGGGTAATGGATTACAAGACCCCAAGGGGTCTTGGGGTTTTGCTGGGGGTCACATTGAGGCTTGTCGAACGCCTCATCTGGCCCCTGGGCCTGGGTTTGCAGACCCCTTGGATAGGGGATCATCAAAACCATCAGATCCACCCCCTCCCACAGAAACCCCATCATTCCTTTCCCGCTCCACCCAATTTCCCCATCTCCACCCCTGTTCTTCCCCACTGCCCTTCCTGCCTTAACCACTGTCTTATCAACACCAACTCCAGTCTTCTCAACAGGACACTGATAGTATGCTCCTTGGCCTGCTACAGTTAATGCACTTTGTGGCTGTTTTGTGGCAGTCACCAGTAAGCAAAACCCGCAGAGAAGCAAAGCCTAATAGGATTGGACCAGTATAGGCTATTTTGGTGGGAACGGGGTGAAATTTATCATTTTCACTCCAAATGGAGAGTTTCTTGGTATACAATTTACATCTTTTTCTTGTGCAGAGGATGCATTGTCCTGTGTCCCAGTTCCCAATTCTTCGCCGCTTGATTTTTTACAGGTGTACAAAAGTAACCCTTTCTTTTTTCACTGGTTCAAAAATGGTGTGGTGGATACAAGTGGAATATCTGCAGCTATGTTACAAGGTTGCACGCAGCTTCACTTAACAATTGTGAGTTCTGCCATCTACAAAGAGGCGCTGAGAACACCTGTCAAGATCAAGGCTGACACACCGACGTGAGATGCAGACGTTTGCTACCTGGATCTCTTTCATGGTTTCATTATGTATTCAGAACTGGATTGTACTTGACTAGGCCCCTGCCCTGAGGTCCTCACTACTGAAATCAGATGCAGCATGACAGACCACCCACAAAACCCATAAGCAAGCTAGTAAACCGTGACAACAAAGTTTTAAAGGAAGACAGGTATTCAATGGACAAATGAATGAATGCACAGAATATTCTGTCGGTTGCATGCATAATTTAGTCAGGATATTTTGTCACATTAGTTGTCATTGAGGATGAGAAGGTGAACTTCATTAGGAGAAAAAAAGCCAACCTTTGAAGTAACAATAGGTACTTCTATGGAAGAAGGGGGCAATAAGCAGAGAAAACGGTAACCTTTCTATGAAAGGGACCAAGATGTTTCTATGTTCTGTACAGCACCTAGTAGATTGATGGTACTAATTAAGACTTTAACTCTTGTACACAGTTATGCTGCCTGAATCCCACTGGAGTCGAGGAGACTTACTGAATCTCACTGAAGCCTGAGAGCAGTCCAGCAGCCCAAGATTAAGAAGACTTGAAGCAATTTTTCAAAAGGGAAGCCTGATACACTGTAATGAGTCTAGGACAGAAGTGGAACCAGGACATTTCCTTCGGATCCAAGCCCAACAACAAATCCAGTGAACCACATTTCTGTTGCGCTCTTATTGGTATGCTGCAACATATAAAATCTTTAATGTCCATTCAATTGAAAAGACTGGAGTGCAAAGATCCAGAAATGATGTAATGTAAATGTTCCATTAAAAGTAAGCAAATGAAGAACAGCCATGAAAAAATGGCTGCAGTGAGGCAGAACTTGTAAAAGTGCCCTTGTAGATTGCCCTGCTACTCATGACTGACTCTAGAGGCTGAAGAGCCAGTATTGTCCAAAGAGGGCTCTGTCTTTATGTATTATGTAATGCCAAAGGAGCACAGAACTCTGTTATTTTTTCCTGTTCCCCAAAGCAGGACCTAATTATCTACTTGCATTTACATGTTTTCAGACTGCTAGGCTGATAGGAACTGGACAAATGACAGGTTGACAAGCACAACATCTTTAAGCCCTAGCCCTGAAATAGGACACAGATTCAAATCCCTACCTGACTATGAAGTCATTGTTTAAGTCCAATCTAGGTGCAAGACTATAGTGGGGAAAAAACACAGTGCCAGCTTATCAACAGCCATGCCAGTTTGTGCCAACAATGTAGCAAAGGGCATGGAATGTGTGTGGATGTGGCTAGCCAGGCAAGCTTCCCCATTTTGCCCTTCCCCATTGTTCCTTACTTTTTACAACAGATGGTATAGTATTTTTCTAGTGTCAGAGACAGACACTTCACTTTTACCCACTGTTTTTGTGTGGGTAAAAACAGAATTATAAAATAATTGACAAAATTCTACCCTATTATTGATGCTCTAATCCAGGGGTCTCCACACCCTGGCCCTGGGGGCCAGATGCGGCCCTCAGCGAGTCTTCATGCGGCTCTGGCAAGACCCCTCTATCTGGCCCTTGAGCAAGCCTTGTAATCCACTTCAATACATTCTTATATGTAACAGTAAATTTATGTAAATGTATTCAAATTTGAAATGTAAATTAGTTTTCTGGCCCCTGACACAGTAGTAAGTGGGATGATGTGGCCCAGCTATCAAAAACTTTGGAGGCCCTTGCTCTAAATCATCTGAAGCAGGCCTTTATATTTAACACTTCAAAGATGTTTCAGGTGATGGAGCTCTTTGTATGGTATTAGACCTGTGATGATGGTTTTTTCACACATGCAGAAATCATCATTTGACCTTGAGGTCATTCGGTGATGAACATGCAACCATGAAAATATCTGTTAAGTGTTCAAAATTCCCTTCAATAATGCATCAGCAAAGGAGAGACCACACAGATGTTACTAGAGGACTAGAGAACATGAACACTCTTTGTTCTGTCCAGATGGAAGAGCAGCTGTTTCCTTTAGACTAGGAGTTCTAGAAAATATGTGATTGAAGAAATAGCATCTTACATCAGAGTTTCCTTGGAGCTCCTCTGCTGCCTTTCTGGGTTCGAGGGATTTGGATGTGGAGTGACAAAAACCTTAGAATTCCATTTTCACTGTGTCCCTTGAAAGCTTGTTGAGGGAAGAAATGAACTGGAGAACAGGAGTGCAAGGAGGCGGGGGCTGTCATCTCAAATGAGAAGGTCTTCTCCTTAAATGAGAGCACTTCCCAGCTGACACTGTCTCACATCTCCGATCCATCACTTGAGCTATGGACCATTAAAAATTCACCAACAACATGCTCATCATTAACATGTTGCAGCTTCATTCCTGGAGTTCCTCCTGCACATTTGCAAGGCTTTTGTTATGTATTTTTTAGTACTTTGTCTCTTTAATTGTTCACTCTCCTCTGACATGCCAGGCTGGGGCTTGGAACTTGGTTGTTGGAAGCAACTTCTTTTCCAGAGGAATGGAAGTTTGAGAGAGTCGAGGGCTAGTCGAGCCCAGGTGGTTGACTCGTTCCATAGGCAAAGTCTAATTTAGCATATTTCAAACTGACAAACTGGAACTCAAGAAAATGGGTTAGTGATAATGGCATTTACCTTCTTCTTCCCCACTTCACCATTTTATATTGGGTTAATTGGGATTGTATATAGGGCTGTGGATGGTGCAAGCGGTTAAGACGTTGTGCCTGTTAACCAGCAGGCCGGGTTTCGAGACCCGGGTTGGCCCCACAAGACAGGGTGAGCTCCTGTCTTTAGCCCAGCTCTGCGATGCCAGCTGGATCCAATTGTATTGGCTCTGCCTTTCCATTGGACTAATTCAGTGGTGTGGAGAGGGGGGATTTGCTGCTTGGGTAACAGCCTATCCTCCATAACAATCCAACCCAGGCTTTCGTGCTTTGCATGCAGCGTATGCAGTGCCAAGCACGATACCATAGTCTTTCAAGACTGATGGAGGCCTGCTTTTTTAATTGGGATTGAACTGGGGAAATGTAGTCCTTGCTGCCATTACCGAAAGCTAGAAAGGTCACCTTTGGAAACCTTCCCCACCCAGATTAATACCAAGGCCCAAAATTCAGGAGATCTTAAAACCAACCCTTAAAAGCAGCCAGTAATGGCACAGTTTGGACAGTCTGTAAACAGAGCAATCTGCTTCTTTCTGAGTGGACTGAGATAAAAGTAAAAAAATGAATTTATTGAACGGCTAAAAAATCAAAACGGGAGGGGAAATACAGGGGATGAAAGTAAAGAACTGGATAAAAATAAAGCAGCAGAAGGAGAAAAAGTGGTGCGAGTGGAAAAGGTTGGCAAGAATTTTAAAATGAAAGCAGCAAATAAAACAAAAACCCTGATGCAACTGACTGGGGACAATCCCTTTCCTACTTTTTCATGCAGTTACCAGGTCCTAGTCAGGGCACTTGCAGCAAGGTCAGCTTGAGATATTTCCAGTGTTAGAACCTGGCAAATGTGCAAAGGAGGATGTATCATATGTTTGTTTTTATGCTGTTTGAAAGTTATATCATGCAGAAGTCCCGATTGCTTACTGCACACTGCACCTGGTTAACTGCCAGAAATGGCAGCACTTCAGCTTGCTGCTTATGAACAGCTGATCAAAGGGAGCCACTACTATGAAGAATTAAACATGTTAGCTACTATATATCCACTGGTTGTACAAAACAGCCCTAGCTTACAACTGGCACAAAATGGGAGATCCAGGAACTCCTTTGTCTTCTTCCAATTCTGCTTATGGAACTGGAAGCATGTATGGGGCGTACTGTTTGGAGCAGCCTCAGATCTTACTCTGCCATTTGCAGCAAGTACCATGACAGCTTTTCAGGCTTTACAGTTCTACTATCCCCGCCAGGCAGAGAAAACAAAAGCCAAGCCTTGCGATTAGTTTGGCTTTTTTTTCTAATCATCTGGCCCTCGTGGGGTGTCTGCAAGCTGACTAGCATATGCTGGCATTTGATTTAATTTCGGTATATTGGTAACCAGATTAATTCTGGCATTCATAGTTTTTGTAATGCAACTCCACATGTATCCACATTTTAATCACAAAAAAATTCCCTTGTAGCTTGCATGGTATTATCCCATATCTTAAAGACACTCAAAGCAATGTTTTGCTCCTCAGCAGCTGGATTTAGGAAATGATCACCTACTCTTTGATAACTATTTTCTCAACTAATCCATTGCACTTATTCTATTTTGCTCTGTTACAAAGGAAATGATCGTTCTAATTTTCCAGAGAAGGTTTCCATACCAGCTTCTGAAATTTTGCCATTTTGTCTTGAGTGTTGAACCCTTCTGGATCAAGCCAAAGGCTCATCTATCTATCTACAGTATTTATATACCGCTTTTCAACTGAAAAGTTCACAAAGCGGTTTACAAGAAAATGAAAAAAATTAATAGCTAATTAATAGCTAATGGGTCCCTGTCCCCAAAGGGCTCACAATCTAAAATGCAAAAGAACACCAGCAGAAGCCACTAGAACAGACATTGCTGGGGTGTGGAGGGCCAGTTACTCTCCCCCTGCTAAATAAAAGAGGAACACCCACTTGAAAGCGTGTCTCTTGCCCAGTAAGCAGGGGCAAGTTCAGCTTGCTGTGTCTTTGGTGAAATTGCTTGTGGTGAAATTGATACTGATGGTGAAATTTATCTTGGACAGATAAAAGAAAGCACTTCTTTGCACATACATAATTAACTATGTGGGATTTACTGGCACATAATGTGGAGATGGCCATGAGCTTAGATGACTTTACAAGGGGGTTAGACTAATCCAGGGATAAGAGTATATCGATAACTGTCAGTTATGATATCTTTAAGAGTCTTCCATGTTTCCATGCACGTCTACTATAAGTATAAAGCAGGGGTCTCAAAGCATTTTGGCCAAAATGCAATATTAAATATCTGGCACACTGTCAAGATATTCTGGCACATTCTGCCAAGGCAGAAATATTTAAACATAAAATTTGAATACATTAGAGATGGAACTCTAATTCTGAGCCCCCCAGAACCCTTTCTGGATGCAGAGCACCAATATAGTTGTGTTCTGTTGACTTGATGCCCTTTGGTCTGATACATCAAGACTTTTTCTTATGTCCTGATGTAATCTGTCATGATCTCAACCTGAGTAATAGCCAGTCTTAGTTTTTCAGGGGGGTGAGCTGGTAGGTATCTGCTGCGAAGATACAGTATTCAGAGTCTAAGAGTGGGAGGATAGAGTGGAAAGGGAGGAGTCCAGGAACCTGAACTTAAGCCACCTAGAGATGGTCCTGCATGAGCTAGACTCATTTGAGGAATTGGACCTGATGTACTATGAGCTTCGTTCCCTTCTCTGCTTGCCTGCCGACTCAGGGAACATCCCAGACCCAGAAGTTGCCCCTGTCGGGATCCTTCCTCTGCAGCAGTGGAAGGGAGACTGAGATGGTGTAGTGGAGGCTAAGAAATGCAGTAGAACTCGGGATAGGTCTTGCCAGATTAAGTTGCTTCCTGAGACCTTTCTAAAGTCCTATAACTTTGATTGGCTTGTCTCAACAGACTCTATGTGAGGCCAAGGCAGGATATCAGTAGACTGGTCAAGATGCACAACTGTGTACCCACGTGAATTTTGTGATTTTGACGTTTTAATCATTTGTGGAACTCTGCTATCAGTTAATGTCTCTTGCTATGTTCAAGTCACCCCTTGTTTCTGTCTTCACTGCTACGATGAATGCAATTGAATGTACCTGTTTAAAGATGATCTGGATGCAGTTACATAACTTACCCTACAATCCAGAGTAACTACGGGAGCACGTAAGAGACATTACGTGTACCCGTAGTTACTGAACCACCTAATGAAAACCTATGGGAAATTCATATTGCAATCCAGAGCAAATGATTCTTACACCGGAGCAAGGACTCCCCATATTTACTCTGGATTGCACTCTTGGGCTACAATCCTAAAGAAATACTTTCCTGGGAGTACTTTCCTGGAACATAATGGGGCTTGCATTTGAGTAGACATGGTTAGGATTGTTCTCTTACAGTGCTTTCAGGCAAAGCCATTTGCAAGTGACAGTCATGCTGAATAAATATTTTGGATACCTGCTAACCACATGGTGTCTGTGCCAATTCCTGTTTCTGTCATTGTTACACTTACTACCGTATGATCTAAAGAAAGTAAAAAGAGTTTGGATGAGAAGGTTTGATAAGGCTGTTGAAATTTCTCAGGTGGCAACGAAGAGATTCCACACTCCTTAGGTTGTCCTCAAAAATTGCCTAAAGCAAATAATAATAAATAAAAATCATTTGGGGGTTTCCTTTTCTGGTGAAATAGATGAGACACTTGAATTATGAGTGACATTCCTTAAGATGTGGGGCTGGTGCATTTATTGCCAAATGAACTACAGAATATTGCTTTCCTTATAAAGATCAGAACATCACAGCAGAGAGCAACTCGTGGTATGTCTTACTGGCACAGTGATTGATGAATGTACAAAATACTCCTGACCCTCAGAGTTCACAAAACTTCAACCCATGCTGATTCCTTGCCTCTCATTATCTGTTCTCATTGTAGACCTGGCAAGTGAGAAAATTGCTTGGAACATAGACAATTAGCTCGCAAAAATGGTATTTGAATTTTCAGAACACTTTCCCCCCTTACAGCCATGCCTAATTAAATGCAAGACCATCAAACATTGGTTGATCAATTAATTAATTACATAAACAGTGTCAGTTGTAACCTATAGGAAACACAACAGCAGGACTGCAGTTGACACAAAGCCACTGGAGGTCAGTAATCTAATCTGTAGCAACTGTTTATCCCTCTGGTTGGGAGGTGGAGGCTGGATGCTTCATGAAAAACTACCACAGAAGTTAACATTTGCTACTAGCAATGAGCTAGTAATAGAAACAAAATGGAAGTTAGGACAGTATAGAGTTATCACCAGCATAGAACCCCAGAAAAAGCTGTTTGCAATTTGTTGAAATGTAATAATTAAAGCAATGCTTACCCTTGTGTGTGTGCAAGTTTAATAATCTATCAGCGTGAAATAAGGCATTCAATAATTAATTGACGTAGTCCAAACTTCTTATTCCAGGCTGGGGGACGGACATTCAGCATTTGCAGACAAATGATGTGCAAAGTAATTGCTTAGGGAAGAAAAGAAAGATATTAAAATAAGATTTTCCAGATTCCTCACAGGAATTCATCACAGTGTGTCTGAGGCTTTGGATAGGATTTATGCCAGTAATTCGTTGCTAATTAATGTTCCAAATTGGACAGGGTGTGGAAGGAAAGTATTAAGTATATTTCAGCAAACACTGGGTGAAGACAGGCAAAAATGTAATGCTTTCCGTACAGGGGATGAAAAAGCAGCCACAAAGGAAGGGAAAGGCAAATCACCACTAACTTATAATGCTGCTGGACAGGCTTTATGTCTCAGCATGTGGTTACTTGATGACACTTCCATTAATTGCTCCTGTTGAGATATACTTTCTGTTTCAAGCAGCTCAGAATAGGGTTTCAGAGCATACTCAGAGGGAAGTTAGGGAGGGGTAAGAAGTCTCCCCACTGAGAAGTAGCTTACCTACAAATGCTGGAACTGGCGGGAAGTCATACATTAGAAAGTTTTTTATTTAAATATTCATTTCCCTCTGAATTAATTGGGAGGGACCCTTAAGGATGTAATTCCAGGGGTGTTTACCTGAAAGTTTACGTTATCAAAACCTAGTACTGTAGGCTCACTTTAGAGAAACTGTGCTTAGAATTGGACAGCTAAATGCAAAACGTCTTCCTTACTCCTGCTATTGTCTTATGGCACACCTGATAAGGGGCTGTGGCACACCAGTGTGCTGCGGCACGCTTGCTGAAAACCACTATTGTTTCTCTAACTGACTGAGAGAGACAATTTGTTGAATGACTTTTATACTGATAAATCTCTCTAACACACACACAGTTCCAAGTATCTCCTTAGTTATGATGGCTGAATGTATTATTTGTTTGCCAACTGTAATGTCACTTGTACATTCAGAGAGAATGACATGTAGTCTGCAGCAGCAAACATAACAAAGATTAAGATTAAAACTAACAAATGTATCAAAAGCTTTTCGGGATTACAGTCCATTTATTCAGAATCAAGTAGAATGTAGTTACAAGAGCTTATGTGACAAAATATTTGTTAATCTTTATAGATGTTACAAGACTCTTTTTGTTGATTCAGTTTGACTTTGGTTCCAAAACCTTCTATGTATAAACAGGGATTGATTGATTGATTGATTGTGATGATAACTTAAATAATATTGTAGAATAGGGAAGCCCTTTAAATTCTCAAGGGGTCCCTGTTCTCCAGACATTTCTTTGGGAGCTTGAAGTATAGTTTGCCACACAAATTGACCTTTTCCAAAGTAATCAATCTCTGTAAAAAACTTGTTATTGTTTCACATTAAGAGCTTCACAGTGAGAGAGTGCAAGTGTCAAGCCAGCATTATATGCTGATATTTATTTAACACATAGCAGGGAAAATCCACAAAATACAAAACATCTAGACCAGGGGTCTCCAAACCTTTTGGCAAGAAGGCCTAATTATTTTTCTGACACAGTGTTGGGGGCCAGAAAACATATTTACACTTCAAATTTGAATAAATTTACATAAATTTTCATATATTGGAGTGGATTACAAGGCTTGCCCAAGGGACTGATAGAGGGGTCTTGCAGGGTCACAAACCCCTGGGCCGGGGTTTGAAGACCCCTAATAGACCAATGGTATGCAAACTAGGGGTCAAGACTTCCCAGTTTGTGTAAAGGTCCCTCAGAGGAAAGAGTAAGGGATGTGGCACAATCCTCAACATTAGTTAACTTTCACTTATAAACAGCTGCAGCAGGCTCCAGGAGGTTAACGTTTTTGTGAACTTTTATTGAAAAGCAGTATATAAATACTGGATGGGTGGATTGATTGATTGAGTGAGGTGTGGGGAACCCTGCACAGTCTTCCTTTGGGCTCCCTGAGCATTGGAACATTCACAAATAAGAATTCCAAGAACTTCCATTTTTCAGAAGGTGCTTTGGACCACCCATTTGTGAATGTTTTAAAGCTTGGCAAGTGCTATGGAGGGCTGAGGAGGGAGCCTGCACCTCATGGAGCCTGGTGCAATCAGTGGTGGGCTCCAGCAGGTTCGCACCTACTCTATAGAACTGGTTGTTAACGAGAGATAGGACATATAAAGTTTAAAAATATCCATTTAAAAGTGGCTGCCAGATGGGCAGAGAACCGGTTGTTAATTTATTTGAAGCCCATCACCGGGTGCAATCCTACATAACTGAAAATTATTGAAACACCCCTTCCTCTTCCCTTAGCCACACAATCCTGGGACTCACGTTACTGGCCTTGCTCCTTCCCTGAAAGACTTACTTGGGGAGAAAATCTCCTTAAAAGTTTGAAACAACTGATCTAGAGGATTTATATCTTGCCTTAATCATCCCCAAGATGATTTACATTGGATTGCAGTAATAAAAGCTAAACACACACCCCCAGCACAAACATATGCATAGAGTAGTAGCAGCATGTAAGTGTGGGACATCATTGCATTTCTTTTAAAAAACGTGATTGACAAATATATGGATGTATTTTGATTCAGATTTGGCAGGTTGTCATATGCAGCTAAGGAAAATTGTTTCAAGAGTCAACAGGATGCCATATCTTCTTTAATGTGATCAAAGCATTACACATTCAGTAAGGACCCAACCCTATACTACGCCATCCTGTGCAATGCAGTGCCACTGGTGAAGCCTCCTCTGCAGTGATGGGATTCCAAGAAATTAACAACTGTTTCTATGCCCATCTGGAAGCCACTTTTAAACGGCTGTTTTTAAACTTTATATGTCCTATCTCTTATTAACAACCAGTTCTATAGAGTAGGTGTGAACCTGCTGAAGCCCACTTCTGCTCCTCTGTATCCTGCAGCCTGAAAGAGACCAGGCTGGCCGGGAGAGGCAAAAAATGTTTTAGTTACCTCCTCTACCACTTCTTGGTCCCAAATAGGCCTACTTAGGACTATGCCAGCTATTTTGCTGATATAATCTGTTAGAGCACAGGGGGCATGCCAGGCAAGGGCATGGCTCTGGTTCTTGCTGTGTCACCAAGATCTACCCAAATCCACCCAAATCCAGCCTGACCATGACATGATCCATCCATTTGCTGCCATATCTGCTCTGATGGCTGATGTGCAATTCAGAAGCCAAGGAGCTATTGTAGCAGATTTGTTTCTCCCAGATTTGACACCGAGAGAGTGTCCTATATGCATTCTTCAGCTGGATGATTATGGGCAAAACCCATAGCAGTTACGGGTCCATGCAGTTACGTCACCCTCTAGTGTTAATTTATGGAAAGTCATCTTAACTGCTCCAGAGGAAAGGGCTTAATTTCACTTTAGGATATATGGCTTGTAGCAGCAGCCTCAGCTGTGTCTCCACAGTAGCAGCCCCAGCATCCCACTCTATAACAGCAAGTCCATGTGAGATCCCAGGACATTTCTGGGGTTCCTACTTTGGCGTCTGGGTTCCCTTTTGATTCTGGACCTGGGTACAAATCACCCCCTGTACTCTCCTCCCATGGGCAGTGTAGTTTACTCAAGGTTTGCACCTTGTTAGACTTATATGGAATGCAGAGAATGCATTTCAAGGGAATTTTGATACAAGATTTATCCTGCAGCCTCAGTTAATCCATAATCAAGTGCACGTACACAAACAATAACCATCTCACAAACCCCAAGCATATCTACAAGATCAAATCATTATCAGCACTGGACATTTTTATGACTAAAAATAAAAATGACTCCCTTGTTTTTGACTGTAGATTTTTAAAAAATGACATTCAGGCCTAGTTTGCACAAACAAAAGATCAAATTATAAGCCTTCACTATATGGTATATTCAGTGGTGGGCTCCAGCAGGTTCGCACCTACTCTATAGAACCGGTTGTTAACGAGAGACAGGACATATAAAGTTTAAAAATAGCCATTTAAAAGTGGCTGCCAGATGGGCAGAGAACCGGTTGTTAATTTCTTTGAAGCCCATTACTGGGTATATTCCAGAAAGACTTCTGAGGCCACTGGATGCCTAAAACTTTTCACTAAAAAAAAATGGAAGTGACATTTTAGGCCTCCAAAAGCTTTGGATGTAGCTTTCCCAGCCCTCAAAAGGCCTTTGAGTCATATGGATGTGCCTGGTGGGGTTGGTGGCAGGGAGGGGGCATACTGAAGTCCTAGCTCTTGGCAGTATAGGGGTGGCACAGGGGCCAGGACCAGCATTGACTATACCACTTCAGAGTGCAAATGGGTGCTTATATATTGGAATCCTTAGTAACCAGAACAAAGTGGAACATTCTTGTTTTCTTGGCAGCATCAATTTCATATCTTTTTGAAAGAGTTGCCTTGACAGGGGAAACCAGTTTCTGGAAACCTATGGATAATTTAATTTTGTTCTGTGTTAAGGGGCTTTGCAAATATTCTCCCCCCCACCTTGGTTTATCAGAAATTGTAATCTGCTTTATATGCCTTTCTCTTCTAGCCACATGAGGGCAGGAAAGCAAGGCTGAATTTGATACCGCTATCATTTCAGCAAAGATTTTTGGTCCCTGGGAGGCTCATACTTAGTGACAAAGTCATGGGTGAACTTGGCTGGAGGGAATTGCCAGTTCATTTCCTGGCAGAAGTCCTTAGAGGAATTTTCAAAAGATGTATTGCTGACAGCTGGCAACTCAGTTATCCCAGATTTAAATTTATTAGCTGCTCTTCTGTCATTAAGCCCCCTGTGTCATCTTGTGTCATCATTAAGCCCCTGTGTTATATATATAAATTTGAAAAGTTGCTGACTGACTCACTGACACATCAATAGCCAGCCAAAACAGCTGGACCTAAAGCATGAAATTTGGGGAAGGTGTTCCTTCTGTGATGGAGGCACCCACTAAGAACCAGTTTTCAGATATTCCAACCAATAGGGAGTGAAAAGGGGGCACAACACGTTTTCCTCCCTATACTTTCCATTGAAGTATCCCTAACCGAGGGATGCTCTGCCCCAACCCCTGGACCTAGAAGCATGAAATTAGGGGAGGGTGTTCTTTCCGTGACATCGATACCCACCAAGAACTGATGTTGATAAATTTAACCTTTAAGGGGCTGAAAAGGGGTGAAACATATTTTTGGCCTATATTTTGAAGACTGATCAATACCCAGCCCCAAATCCAGAACCTGCCAGATAGGAGTGCCCACAGTTGTTGGGGAGGGTACTGCACATGGTATTGCTCATGCTGCACATGTTGCGCATGGAGGTTGATGTGCATGGGGGATGATGCATATGGGGTTTATGCTCAAGGGGGGATGTTGTGCATGGGGGTTTATACACATGGGGGATGTTGCACATGTTGGATGATGTACATAGGGGGTTGATGCACACAGGGGTTTGATGCACATGGGGGGATGTTGCGCATGGGTGGATGGTGTTGCGTAGGGGGGTTGGTGTGCAGTGCCAGCCTAAGACTGCCAGGCATTTGAGGTTGTGTGTGTCAACTGCTGCCCTCCCTTATCTGGTGATAAAAGGAACACAAACTCTGCTCCTACTACTCCCTGGGTGAGAAAAGGAAGAAAGGGTTAGAATGATAAGAGGAAGGTGCAATGCAATGCACTAGCTGTCCACCCTTCTTCCACATTTCTTTCTCCACCTCCTTTTCCTTTCCAATTCAGGGAATGGGACATGAAAAAACAGTGGAAGCAAGTGGAGGAGGAGGAGGAGGAGAAGGATTTCCGCCATCAGACTGCTACCTGAGGCACCTGCCTCATGGAATGGCCAGCTCTCTTACTTGTACTCATATGCTTTGGTAACTAGCCTGAAAAGCTTTGAGGACTTTTCCACAGTCATGCTGCCATGACTAGGAGGATTTGATTCACATACCTACTTGTCTTAATTTGGAAGAATGTGGAGCAGGGCCTCAGATGTCCCTCTCGAATACTGCAGACAGACAGGCAGGCGGGCAGGCAGATGTTAGCCTAACTATATAAGTACAACTGTCCATCCTGGAAGCTTTCAAGCTGTTTACCAAAGCATTTTTTTCTACAAAGCTCTAACCACATAACATTAACCCATTTAAAATAATGCTACATTAAACAGTGCTGTACAACTGCATTACAGAAATAACCACACATAACTAATTTGGCAACCAACAATTATAGTTTCAAAGGGACTGAAATTCTCTCTCTTTCTCTCTCTCTCTCTCTCTCTCTCACACACACACACACACTCACACACTCTCTCTCACACACACACCCTATTAATGAAAAGTGTTTTCACTCATTATCCAAGGAAGAAAAACCCCTGTGAATACAATTTAGTAATGCAGGGTAGGGATTGAGAAAGCTGGAGGCGGGTAAGGGGGAATGAAAGTAGTGAGGCGGACATTTAGTAGAAAAAGCGTGTTTATCGAAGCTTCCTTGCAGGTGTCAGCAGGTCCCTAACTCTCCTCCTCATAAAAACACCTTCATTTGTTCATTCAGGCCACTTGGATAGGAAATCCAATGAGCATTTACAAGCTCCCAGCCCATTAACGAATGGGTTCATAAAGCAGGAACAAAAGATAATCAATATCCTCCTTGTGGGCAGGGAGGGAAAGCTGAAAGGCTTTGCTAATCACATGCATGCTGTTGGCCTTATTTCACAAGTCTCCATTGGCGGGGTGGAGGGAACGGAGAGACACCATCTGCGCGTTCTTTCTGAGGAGCAGCTCTGCACCTCACAACTTGAGGTGCTGCAAGCATGGCTCCCGTTCTCTTTTGTAATGAGCCCAACGTTGCCTTCCCGCCACCATCACCTGAGGAGAAGGAGGCAGCAGAGAAGTCAAAGAGAGGCAGCAGCGTCACATTGCTGCAACAATCGATAGACGGGAAGCATATTAAGTAGACTCTCTGGGGAGCATATCTGTCAATAGGAGTGGTGGTTTGGAGCAAAGCTCAGTTTCACAGCTGTGCCACTTCATAAATATCAGGTTATAACGATCCCCCACGGGGCACTCTAGAAGGTCCCTCTTAGGCGTTTATGTTATTGATCACATTTGCATCCCACCCTTCTCCCAAGAGCAGCATATGTGGGCTTAGCCCAATCTGAAATAGGTAAAGCTGACAGTGACTTCCCAAGGGCCTCCAATGCCCTTCACCAAAGCATCCAATATGGCCATTTGAATCCAAGTCTCTTCTGGCAAAGGCCAGCTTGCTATTTACTGCTGTACCCTGGCTCTCTTGGCCTTCACGCTTTAGATGTTACAACACAAACATTGAGTCCAACCTCATGCTGCAAGGAAAGGCCATTCATCCTCAAGTCCTGTCCTCCAGGCCAGTTCCAATAAATCAGGGCTTATCCTGCTATCACATATATTCCAGAAAAAAATGTGCTTGTTGTGCATTTAGTCCAGGTGGCCATAGTAAACAAGCCTATAAGCATATAGATGCTGATTTGGTTGCTTCCCTTGAGAAAAAGTCTGGAAGATTACTTGCCTTGTTATTCATCCTTGGGCCAAAGTACTCCTTCCATTATGGGTATGGAAGAGACTTTTTATTTTGTGTTACAAAAATGATGTTCAGTTGTGTTCAGAGGACACAAATGAACAAGCTCATGATGAATCTGGGAGCCCAAGGGAGTCAAAAGTGGGTGGCAATGAGGCTGCTGGAACTGATGCTCAACTCTTCCTCTCTGTGTATATCCCCGGAATGTCCTGGTTCCAGATTACGCTGCCAAGCAGATGCTGTGCTTAGCATTTGGCAGCAATTGTCTGCAGCCTAACTAAAGGATTATGTTGGATAGCTTCTGATGTGTGCTTGTTCTAGAAGTCCCATGATGAGCCTGGTATACAGCCCTAATCGCATACTGCTCTGCCCTGATTGTGTATGGCAGAAGCATCACACTAAAATAACATGGTTCAGGTAAAACATTAGGTTATGATTTAATTGGATCTAAATCTTTCATGTGCTGTTGCACCCTGCTTAGATTTGAGAAGCAACATGCCCAGCATGGAGTAGCAGTGCATCACAGGAGCACTTATCTCCATATGAAGTATTACTGTGAAAGGAAAACTTTTAGGAAATACTAGTGAAAATGTACCCGCGTTGTGGGAGTAAAATTCCCTCCATAAGCCATTCCCCCACTGCACAACAAACCCCGATGCGCAACAGCCCCATGTGCATCATCCCCCCAATGTGTAACACCCCCGTACAACCCCCATGTGAACCACCACTTCCCATGTGCAACAACCCCCATGCACACCATCCCCCATTGCACAACAACCCCCATGCATATCTTTCCCATGTGCAAAATCCCCCCATGCGCATCAACCCCCCAGGCATAATACTCCCCTTGCACAACACTCCCCATGTGCATAAAACCACCCAGATGCATCAAACCCCCATGTGCAACTTCCCCCCATATGCATCAATCTCCTATGTGCAACATCCTCCAAGCACATCAACCCCCATGCGCATCAACCCCCCATGCACATCAATCCTATGTGCATCAACCCGACATGCACAACATCCCCCCATGTGCACCATCCCCCATGTGCAGCCTCTGTCCCAGTGCATTATGAACCAAATTGCTGGATGTTAATCTTCAATGTTAAGTATAGGACACAAACATGTTGCATCCCTTTTCAGCATCTTAAGGGTTGAATTTCTCAACTTCAGTTCTGTGGGTGTTGATATTAGGAACTGGGAGTAAAACTCATTGAATACAATGGGTCTTACTTTTGAGTAGAAATGCTTAGGATTGTGCTCTTAGTAAACTTATTTCCATGGTGTACTTGCTAAGACTCCAATCATTGAAGAAGAAGCTAATTGCCGTGTCTGTTAGATCACACGTGTACCACCACTGGTTGGTTTTAACTGTGTGAATGTCTCTCAGTTGCTTTCAGGTACTCAGCACTGGACTCAGCCAACTTGGAATGAGATACCCAGGCAGCAATCCTTTCTTTCATGGGAGCAAAGCTGCAATCCTAAAGACACTTTCCTGGGAGTGAGACCCATTGAACACAATTGAGCTTACTTTTGAGTAGACAGGATTAGGATTGTGCTCTAAGGGCACAATCCAGAGTAACTACGGGGAGTCCTTGCTCTGGAGTAAGAACACTTTAATCTGGATTGCAATATGAATTTCCCATAGGTTTTCATTAGATGGTGCAGTAACTATGGGTGCACGTAATGTCTCTTATGTGCTCCCATAGATACTCTGGATTGCAGCCTAAGTCTCATTGAACACAATGTCTGAGTAGACATGGATGCTAGCATCACAGCGATTTAAATTTCCTGTTTAATGTTGCTTCTGGCCATAATATCTCTTCCAGGCGAGGGGGGATCCTGGATAGATTGTCATTCTCAGAGGGGAATCCTGGCTGAAATGCTCAAGAATCATGAACTCAAATCATGCTTAGAGCATTATTAATCTGGACAGGCTAAGTATTACGTACCTTTGACCATGAGTACCCAGCAAAAGTCTTTACCCGTACACAAAATGAAAGGAAAGGTTCTCTCCTATTTGAAAGGCATAACAAAATTATACAAATTCCCAACCTAACTTTATTGTATCATAGGGAACCATGAATGTTCTTTCATGGGGAAAAAATCTGGCAAAACTATTACTTCCCCATTCTTAGCTGAGCCCAGCAGAACAGACAAATTTTTCAGATGCTGATACTGTATATCTGCAATACTCGGAGGGACTTGCTTTGCACAAGAGCCCTTAGCCACCACTGGGCACAGAAACCTCAAAGAGAAAATGGCTTCCAGTCAATCGCCCTACAACATAAACTTGCAGAAACACTTCTGGTAAAAGCTCTAGGTAAGATTGCTGGGAAAACAAAGGAGTTTCATAGGATGCCATTTGTGACCAAGATCAGGCTTCCCAGAAAGCCGGAACTGGCTGGACAAGTCTGGCTTTTGGCCATTGGACCGGACTGTCTGGTCCAATAGGCTATCCAGCCTTCTGGGCAGGGAGTAGGAGGGTGCTTGGGGACACTGGATGGAGGGGGGGGGGAGATACAGGCAGCCGCAGCCGGGCACACGTAAATTTTGCCCATTGTGGCTGCTATTTAAAACATTTCGTGAGAGGCCTTTAAGTGGAGACGTGTGCCAGCGCATGCCAGTGAAGTCCAAGGGATGCTCCGCCCAAGCTAGGAATGTTGCGGTCCGGCCAAAGGGAAGAGAAGAGAAGCCATTCTTTTAAAAATGGCTGCCAGGATGGCCGGGGCTGCCACCACTGGCCGGTGCTGCTGGTGATTCTTCTGTGCTCCCCCCCAGTATCACCAGTACCAGCAGCCTGAGCCTCCCCAGCAGCCTCCCCAGAGTCCAGCCAAGGTAAGTCCCATTGGTGATGTAGGATAAAATGTAGGACATTTAAAAACAAATCCTACATTTTGTCCTACATTTTAAAAAGTTTTAAAGATTTTTGTAGGACTTTGTCCTACATTTTGGGGACTAGCATCTGATCACCCTGACCAAGATCCTATTTATACCTTCCAGTTTATGCCTTGTTTGAACTGATAAGTAATGAAGTTGCAAAGGCTGGTGAACTGAACTGAAGGAGAACTTACTCTAAATGGTGACACTGTATAAGCTCCAGTGGAGACTCAGGCCCCATAGAATGTCCTTTAGTGTCTTTGGGTGTAATCCTAAGCATGTCTACTCAGAAGTACCATTGTATTCTATGGGATTTACTTTCAAGAAAGTGCGTATAGGATTGCAGCCATATAGCACAATCCTAACCATGTCGACTCAAAGATAAGCTCATTGTGTTCACTTACTCCAAGGAAAGTGTCGTTAGGATTGTAGCCATAATGTAGCATTGTGAACTGATGTCTTAAAGCTTTATCTGGAGAAAAATTTGGGGAGACAGCAGTAGGGGGTGTGACGCACTTAAAAGTTTCCTTTGGTTGTATCCAGAGGCATCTATGGTTTTCCATGCATTTGTAATGCAGCCTGAATCCTCTAGGAGAAAAGAGGAAAAATTGTCTTCAGAACTAAGTTCTCGTGTCTTTAAAAGCAATCCCGACACTTTGGAATCCCTGAAGATCAAAGTTGTGCAACAGGCAAACAGAATAGCCTCCATTTGTCCATTCATTTCTACGTATATAACAGTAATTGCTTTCTGAGACTGTATAGACAGACTTGACAGTACTATATCCAAATAATAGATTGGCGCAGGCTTTTGGTGTTAATATGACATCCTCACATTTTGAAACTAGCTGAGAATTGCTTTTTCAAAGAAAACTCAAGTGTTTTCTGCTATAGGTAGTAAGAGATGGGGATGACAGACAGTTAAATGAACATTTTATTCTTAGCATGGCATTTTTGCAAGCCTCAGTCAAATTACAGTGATGGTTAACATGCCTAAACGTAAAGAGTAGGGGATTAGCCTTAATGTGAGGAATGGCTATGCACATTTTTACCATTTATTTTAAAAATCAGGAAATATTTGTACTGCAGGTTAGAGAGAAGGCACTCACAAAACTCAAAAAGCCTAACACTTTCTTGAGAAAATAAAATAAAAATGGGCCACAAAGGAGAATAATTGCAAGAATAGTCTTGCTGTTTTATATCCCTTTCTTTTCAAGCATAACTTAATACATGGTACATGAACTTGATACATGGTATAGGGTGAGAATGTGCAACCTCAAAAAATATATTTTTTAATTTAAAAATACTTTGGAATATTTTAACATTTTTTTACTTTTTTGATTTAACAAATGATCTGTTTTTCTCCTCTCCCTTGGGAAGAGTCCAAAGTGGCTTACAGTATTATTTTTACTAGCAATAAACTAGTTAATCAGCAATCAGCTGACCCAAGATGGCTCCTAAGAAAGCTGCACTTGCTTTTGGAAACCTGGCTGGCTTGACTTTGGTAGGTGCTGGGTGGTGCAGGCTTGCAGGTGGGAGCAGGCAGCAAGCAGGTGGCTTGCTTTTGGGGAAGCTTTCCATCACTGGGCAGATGGGTCTTGCTTCAGAAACTTGGGCTGGTGGAGGTGAGCCATTTGGGTTTCTTTTATTTCTGTTAGGGCTTGAAGGCCAGAACTTTTCTGTGCAAGCAGATGGCAATTGTGCAGGCTGGTTGAGCCTGGCTCACTATGGCCTAGGATCTGAGCACCAGGGCTAGGCTGCTATTTGCATTCTGGCAGGCTTTTAACAAACTTCTGAGCTCCTTTGGAACAAGCAGGCACTTTGAGCAGACAGGCATCTAGTGCAGGTGCTTGCATGGGTTTAAAGTTACTGCTGCTATTTTGAATAGCCAGCATTGAAACTTCACTTTGCTTGGGACTGAACACAGTCTGAGCCTTGGTGAAACTTCCAGGGAGGGGAACAGCAGCTGTGACTTATGGAATACTGCTTTGGGTTCAGCTAAGCTGTTTATACTCACACTCCTGGTGCAGATTCCGTTGCTTGGGAATGGCATTGCAACCGGGGTGAGTTGGACAATGTCATCTGGATGGCACTGGGATGAGCAGCTGTTGCTTTTAGAATTTGGCAGAGGTGCATTCTATAGCTGTGTTTGACTTGCTTCTGAGGCTTGGTGGGGTTGCACCTTGCAGCTGTGCGATGCTGGAGTGTAGGCACTTTTCTTCTGGTCCCAAGGAGATGCAGAGCTGCTTGGGTTCGCTGAATGGTGCACTTGAATCAGATGGGAGGTTCCTCAGCTCTGCAGAGAGGTGTGCCTTATGACTCTTGCAGGCACCTTGCTGGGATGTTTGGCTGCAGCTGGGGTCAACACCTTTCTTTCAATGCTGACAATTCATGCTGGATCTTGGGGAACAACTTTTTAGACAAAGCTGGGATCAACCTTCAGCTGTCAAATAACTTTTCACTGAGTCACCCTGTGCACTTTTGCTGGAAGCTTTTGCTGGAATCACTCATCAGAGCCAACCAGCAAACAGAGGTCCCCAACTCATTGACAATGGCTGGCACAAGTCCAAGGTCGGTCACTGGCCTTGCAACCCCAGCTTTTTACACTCAGTTCAGAGTGGTTCACAGTACTCACAGAGGCTGAAGTCCATGCTTTCATGCTTCCGTGCTTTTTAGATTCCAGATGCAGAGACACCCTTGGAACCTCACTGCAGGGAACTTTTTCACCAGAGGCACATGGTAACATGGCATCCTTGGTAGCAGGCATTTTAGCAGCAAGGCAATTTCAAACAAACATTTGTAAATCCACAGCAAGGGTTGTAGTCCAACAACGACTGGGCAAAAATGGTTTTTGCAACTTCGCCCCCCTTTTGAAGCGCATCTTGGCAAATGTCCAGCAGCTAAGAGCTGATAACATTCTTTGGAAACTTCTGACACACACACAGAGAAGAAAGCTTTCTAGGAAACATGCAGTCTTTTGAAAGCTTTTTCATTTTTACATATGGTTCACAATTGAAACACAGTTTTGGAAGCAGGTTTCTACAGCATTCAGCAAACTGTTTAAACACAGTCTTTCACATTAGCCAGGAGAAGTTTTGGAAGGTTAAGGCCTTTCGGAGACAAAAACTTTTTCATTCTGGTGATCAGGCAAAATGATATCTTTAAGTCTCTTGGCACCTTTCCTCCTTAACTTAACTTCACTGGCTTTTCAGGAATCAAACTTATGAGAGCTTATGTGGGGAGTGCTTTTTCCTTTTCTTCTTGGCTTCCCTGCCTTCCCCATCAACATTGAGTGTTGGATGGCTGGCAGCTGGCCTAGTCTTTTTCCCCATATACGCAAACTGTTGAAAATAAACTCTCAGGTTTTGGAATTTATCTCTTTCTCTATGCTTAGCCGAGTACTGGAAAAATGCATGGAACCCCTGTTCTGCAAGGGCATGGTTGATTTTTCTTTTTCCACTAGCCACAACTTGAGACTCTGAGTCTCTTCTTTCAAAATCATTGACTGTCATTGAGTTTCCAGCCATGTTGAGCTCTGATTGCACCTTTAGCCAATCAGATAAACTAAAGGTTTACCGCAAAATGCCTTGTGTTGCAGTGCATACTTCTTTCACATTACTTTTTGTGCCTGTTCTCAGTAGCTTATATGCTGCTTTCCAGCTGAGCCTACTGCAGAACTTGTGCACTGCACTTTCTTACTATTTTTCTGGTGCACCTGCAACTTGTACTCCTCCCAGGAGAGGGGCTGTTGAGAGTGGTATTTTCTTACTCTCTCCAGGTTCCATTGTGTTACTTTTTCCTCAGCAGATGAGATTTTTGGCCTTCTTTCCTTAACTTTTCAGTACTACTGCTAGTTAAAAGAGCTCAGCCCCCTCCAATCAAATGCTGGGAAGGAGTTTCATTACGTTAAGAGGTCTCCCACATTGTAATGCATGCTCTTACTTTACAATCTAAGTGCTAGTTCTCAGGTAATTTATATGCTTTTTCAGCTTAGCCTGCTGTCTTGAACCTTGGGGCTCTCAAGCAGCTTATATTCTTACCATCTTGAACTTATGCACTGTTTTTTCGGTCACTTTTGATGCACTTACAATCTTCACCTCTTACCCACTGAGTTCAGGATTCACGGGCAATCGCCGGCTACTGGTCAAGAACTCTAAAAAGGGGTGTATACGAGCCCTTTCTTCCCATCTCTATTAATGGGGCGTCATACTGCCTACAATGTGTGCACACACTTTCTTCAAAGTGAGCTATCGTGGGTAAATACTCACTTGACCTTGTAGGCCTTTTTCTTGTCTTTTTGGTTTTTTCTGTTTTTTCTTCTTTCTTTGTCTTTTATCCCAAGTCACCGGTGCTTTGCTGCCTTTTGATGATTATCTCTCCAACAAAACTCAGTTGGTGGTACCCCGAGATGAAGATCAATGGAAGCAGTCAGGGTGGATGATGCTGGCGTCTTTGTAGCCCTTGGGTGCAAGATGTGTTGTCTTTGATGCAGATCCTTGGTGTCCAGGCAGATGTCCTCCAGGCAGATCCTTTCAGGCAGATTTTCTCCAGGCAGATGTTGGGGTGTAGGAGGTTTCTTAGCAGATCCCGAGACGGGCCCCCATTAAAGATGTTGCAGAAATCCTTAACCCAGGTCGTCAAGTAGGTTACCTACATCTCCAACCTTAGAACACTTTCAAACTCCCAAGAAATAACAAAGTCCAGAGTCCAGGGATTAAAAGGTTAAGCAAGTGTTTTATTTGCTAGCATACTCGGAGCTAGACCATTTCTTTGATGGAATCTTTCAAACTGGTCTAAGAACCCAGAACCCCGGAAGGGTTCAAGATTATATACCTCTAAATGACATCAGGAATAATTAAGAATTCACACATTTTATTTGCTTCTGACGTTGTCCATTATTGTCATACACCAATAACATGCATATGTTCGTTAACCAATCATGTTTGATATTCTCTCATTTTACACAAGTTAGCCCTGATTCGTTAATTCAGTTCACACCATTGATGTAGTCACCACATACTGTTTGTTGCACTTTAGTACTGTACCATCTATGCTTCTATTGTTTGTTCAAGGACTAGAACATTTACCATGTTGCCACATTCTTATGTGCTTCTACTCATTTTGCTTACTTGCAAATCTTTTCCTTACATGCTGATACTTTACCCATCATGCTTTACAACTTGGAACTGGAGGCCTTAGCCTGAGTATTGTTCTAAAGTATTGCTCTCTTTTCTTAGTGGTGTTAGTATTAAGGATCAATACTATAGATTATTAGAGATTAATAATGCTTTTCTGTAACAGTACATGAACTTGATACATGGTATAGGGTGAGAATGTGCAACCTCAAAAAATATATTTTTTAATTTAAAAATACTTTGGAATATTTTAACATTTTTTGTCTTTTTTGATTTAACAAATGTTCTGTTTTTCTCCTCTCCCTTGGGAAGAGTCCAAAGTGGCTTACAGTATTATTTTTTCCTATATAGTAGTAGTAGTTCTATTCCCCAGGGTGCACAGTCTGAAAAGAAAATAACTGTGTGGGAGATTAAAGGAGGGCAAATTAGAACACGACCCTATACTTGTCTACTCAGAAGTAAATCCAATTGCCTTCAGTGGGATTTACTCTCAGGAAAGTGCACATAGGATCGCAGCATTAGGCCCAAATCCTAACCAACTTTCCATCACTGACATAGCCAATGAAGTATGTGCTACATTCTGAAGTTGGGTAGCAGTCACAAGGTTGCGTACCCATAAAGAAACACCAGGAATTAGATGCTATGCAGTGACAGGGTGGCAATGTGTCCTTTTTCTAGGACATATGCCCCTTTTCTAGGACATGTTCTGGATTTTAGCCTTGTGTCCCGAAAATCTTCATTGTCCCCCTGTTCCTTGTGAGCAGGCAGCATGTAGCCTTCTTGTAAATCATAAATTACATGTAATAAATTATATATACAATATATAATAGTTTAAAATTTAATAATAAGCAATATAGAGTTTAAATTAACTGCATATTGTTAGGCCCTACATTTTTCTTGAGTGACTTACATTTTGGGGAGACCATGTTCTCTTTTTTTGGCTATGACATATGGTCACCCGGTGCAGTGATTGCTAACAGGGTGGTAATGGTGAGAATATTATGTTTTCCGATTCCAAGCAAAAATATGGCCATTTGAATGTTGGAAAATGTGAATCCCTTGCAATAAAAGTGCTATCTGGTGAGCAACATCTGCGCAGTTATTGCAGAACCTCCCCGTTGTTTTTCTGGCCAGCAATCGTGTCTGCCAACAGAAAAGGCTGATCTAGGCCGTATTGGCTGCTGTATACTGGCACTGGTCTGGGAAGTTCAGAGCTGCCAGCCTTCCCCACTCTAAGACACAGGATATGAAGTTGTTTGGTGCGAATCCACTGGTGAGCCTGAGTCAAATTTAATTTGCAGAAAACAACGCTTTTTGCCACTAGCTTCTTGGCAACCTGCCCAAGCAAAGTAAAGATGGAATGACCTCAGGCATCTGCACTCAACCATAGCTGGGACCTGATAGAGTGTATTAGCACACAGCAGCAGTAGAAGGAAATAACAAGCAGAGAAAGAAAAATCCAAGCCAGGGGTTCAGTGTCTCTTTCCTTCCTTAGGGAACATTTCCACTTGGACAAATTCTAAGAGACTATCAGTTCAGTTGCCTTATTTGTGTGGTGTGTGCAACTATGGGTGTTGCTGTATGCTATCTCGCTATATTTCTTATTTATCTCATTTGCCTTATTTTCTCTGCATATTGTTGGCAGAAATAAGGATGGAAGGAATTAAATGCAATATGGAATACACAATTTAATAGCCCTATACAAATGTAAAAAGTGTACCTCCAGCTTTTGCGATTCTAGTGAAACCCTGAAAAAATATAGACAGGATGTGAAAAAATAACTTCTACATTAAAGATGTGAAGCTTGAGCACATGGAAGAATTAATTTTACTGAACAGGAATATATAAGCTCTAATGTATTTTAAGTACTATTAGCAGCTCACAGGGATACCTGAGAATGCCAGATACAGAGGAGGGAACCAGGACGCAGTTGTCTTGTGTTGTATGTTCCCTGATACATCTGGTGGGCCACTATGAGATACAGACAGCGGGACTTAGGGCAAAATCCAGAGTAACTACGGGGAGTCCTTTCTCCGGTGTAGTAACAACTTACTCTGGATTCCAATATGAATTTCACATAGGTTTTCATTAGGTGGTGCAGGAAGTATGGGTGCACATAAAGTCTCCAGGGCAGCAGTCCTGGTTGGGAACCAAAGGTTTGTGAGGAGGAAAAAGTCACCCCTCCAGCTAATTTTCTCCCACAATTTACTCTGCTTTATCCATTCTAGATTCAGTATGACACCACTTGTTTGGAGATGTAGCTGTAAGGAAATATATGGTTTGTTGTGAAATCACAACCACAGAATGGGCAAACTGCAAGATTCCCAGTTTCCAAAATTGGGATGAGTTGTACTGCTTCTTATTACTCCTTGATACTCTTCAAGGCAAGAAGAATAATTTATGTGGTAAAAGTTTAATATATGCAAACCTGCATAATTTATTTTAGGCACAAATGGATCCCTCGTGGCGCAAAATTTACAGTATCAAGGAATCCGCCTTAATATTAAGTCACACCACTGGACCATCTAGCTCAAAAAAGTCTATGCTGTCTGGCTGCAGTTTTCCAAGGTCTCAGACAGGGGTCTTTCCCAATCCCTACCTGGAGATGCCAGAGACTGAAACAGGAACTTTTTATTTACAAAGCATGTGGTGGCCACAGTCCTCTTGACTTCTTCCCTATGACCGTGGCGAAGGCTTTGGTTTTCTTCAGCCTTTGCAAAATACTATTTCTTGTGAATGCTGAGCTATGGGGAGTCTCATTGGGCTCCTTGGTTTGATATGCTTGGTTTAGAATAAGCTATTGTGCTACTGGAGCGGTAACCAGAGATGTTGCTGGTTTCAACCATACGGCTGTCCTTCCACCACCACTTATCTTAGTTTTTGTGACTCTCTCCTCCTTAGCTTTTTGCCTCCACTGCCTTTGTCCCGTTCACTTCTTTGTCTTCCATTCTTCAGCCCCCTTTATGTCTTCTCTCCTTTTCCTTTCATCTTGCCTGCCTCCCACCGCCTAGTTTATTCTTTAGCTGTGATTGAAAGCAGTTTTTAGAGAGGAGCTTGCCAGGAGCAGCATTAGCTGGAAGCAAAGCTAAGACATGCAAGGCTGAAAACAAAGGGAGTTTATGGTAGAGGACAGTGAATGGAGAGCAGGTTGCATTAAGTAGCTCTTTATTGCAATGGAGTATGGAACATGCCCCTTGCTCTGCATTAGTCCCCAACAGATTGGCAGAACGACTTCAGCCAGCCCTATTTCTTAATGAAGGTGGCATGTTGGAAGCCCTAACTGGTTCCAACAATCTTCTTTATTGAAGATATACCAGGGATTCACAATACAACCACTCCCTATCCAAAAGGGGAGAGGAGACCAAGGTCATGTTGGATGACTGCTCTCTCTCTCTCTATGGAGAGCAGAGAATCTACTCAAACTTGTGAACTGTGCAGTTTTCTTACTGTCCCTAGTCCCTAGTGTGTGCTGTGTAATGTGGCACCAATGGGTTGTGAAAAGTCACGGGTGTTACAGTTTGGAGCACAAAACAGAAAAAAGAAGAAAAACAGTTCTGAGTTCTGTGGATATTTCTAGGGCAAATGACTATAGTAATGAATATGTATAGTAATGTGATCCTACAATCCAGAGTAACTACGGGAAGACAGAAGAGGCACTTAGAGCACAATCCAGAGCAAGTTCAGCTGCTCTGCCCTAACTGCTCTCTCTTAACTATTCTGTATCCAGAGCAAAAAGTTATGCTGCATCCAGAGAGACAGGAAGCCTGGGCTGGCCTAACTGCTCCAGAGCATGCTAAGTAATTGACACATGGGGAGGACTTGCTCCTGAGGAGACACCCCTTAGATCACACTGAACAAGGAACAGCTGTGGTGCCTACAGTGGTGATACAACTTTTTGTACTTTTCACAGTACTTTTCTGAACACTTTCGGCTTCAGAGGAGACTGTGCAGGTGTCAGAGTTGATGCCTTGCAGTACTCTTTCTGAAGCAATTCAACTGCCACTCTGCCTCCTGAGTGAGGCCGAATAGCTCTGCAGAGGCGCAGACTTCCTCCACTCTAAGGAAGTCTCCTCTGAAGCTGTTTGGCATGCTCAGTGTGTTTCTGCGCAGTGTACCTCAGCTGGCCATTCGGGCCAGCTCCGAGGACGAGTGGCAGCTTCTGGCTGCTGCTCCGCCTTGGAGCAGGCCTGAATGGGTGCGCTGATGCCTGGGGCCTGCCAAAGGACTGTCAAACTCCTCTGGCACATCACCCCATACAGAGCACATCACCCAATGCGGCATGCACCAGCTGCATCAGTCTGGTGACTCCACTGGGTGCCTGCCTTATAAGGAGTCCCTACTAAGATGCTAGTACATTCTACAATGAATACAAGGGACTTCTTGGAGTGGCCTGCTGTATCCTGAGGTTTGTGGGCAGCCATAGTTGTTTCATTTCCTAAGGTTGAGAGGCAGGGGTTGCAGCTAGGCTGGCCAAGGACTCAGATTTTTGGTCAACACTGCCATTCATACTCAGGCCTTATCATGGACTCCTATGGGTTTACTCTTTACTATACCTGCTCCTGAGGTGGTATATCTCTGAGGAGCTGGAAGAGGGCATTTCTGCCTTGGAAACAGGCTTTGGATACAGAGCAATGCTAAATATGCCCTCAACATGCCTCTCCTGAACTGCTTAGGGCAGAGCAGCTAGGGCAGAGCAGGTCCGCCTCTCCTAGGGCACCCTATGTTGCCTTGCTATGCCCTAAGTCTTTTCCTAAGCCTTTGCTCGGGAAACTTTCCAAAAGATAGTTGGGAATTATGAAGCTTTGGGGAGGAGGATTAAGGATCTGGGGGATACCCAAGTGGTATTCTCATCCATCCTCCCAGTAATCGGCAAAGGTCCTCAAAGAGGTGGCAAGATTTTCCAGGTCAATAGCTGGCTTCGAAAATGGTGTCATCGAGAAGGATTTGGATTCTGGGATCACAGGATGAACTTCCTTGAGGAAGGACTCCTAGCAAAGGATGGACTACATCTTACGGGTTGGGGGAAGAGTGTCTTCAGACGGGAGATGGCCAACCTGATCAGGAGGGCTTTAAACTAAATAAGAAGGGGGTGGGTTACGTCCAAAGGGAACCTAGGAATAAGGAAAATGCTCTGGATGGAAATTGCCAAGGCATGGCTGTAAGTCAAAAATCTTTAGAGGGGCCTGGCCTTACAAAAGGAGGGAAATGCATTGAGTTGCAACCTCCAGGGCTTAAGTTGCATTTACACAAATGCACAGAGCCTGGGAAATAAACAAGATGAGCTGGAACTTTTAGCAAGTGAAGGGAAATTTGATTTGATAGGAATAACTTAAACTTGGTGGGACTCCCATGACTGGAACACACAATTGGAAGGCTATCAGCTTTTCCGGAGGAACAGAAGTGGCAAAAGGGGAGGCGGAGTAGCATTATATGTCAAGAACGTATATACCTGCTCTGAAATCCAGGAAACTGGTCCGGATATCCCTGTGGAGTGCGTTTGGGTAAAGGTTAGGGGGAAAAACAAGAAACAAAACATTGTGGTGGGCGTCTACTATAGGCCGCCAGGCCAAGGAGAAGGAATAGACAATGTCTTCTTGGAGCAACTGGCAGGCGTTGCAAGGAAATATGAGGTAGTAGTAATGGGGGACTTTAACTATCCAGACATTTGCTGGGAGACAAACTCAGCCAAACATGGAAGCTCCAATAAATTCCTGATGGGCCTGGAAGATAACTTAATGGTCTGGAAGGTGGAGGAAACAACAAGGGGAGGGGCCATCCTTGACCTGATCTTAACTAATCATGATGAACTGATTGACCGGATCAACATGTTGGGAACTTTAGGGGAAAGCGATCATGAGCTGCTGGAATTTAGAATAATGTGGGAAATAAAAAGAGTGCAGAGTGAAACTTATACATTGGATTTCAGGAAAGCTGATTTTAACAGGCTTAGAGGAGTCATAGGTGATCACCAGGGAGGAGTACAGGCAGATAGCCCGGTCTTGTAGGGTGGAGGTCAGGAATGCTAAAGCTCAGTATGAGCTGAGGCTGGCCAGGGGAGTCAAGGATAACAAAAAGAGCTTCTTTAGATATGCCCAAAGGAACAGGAGGAGAGACAAGGGGCTGGGGCTGCCAGATGGACAGCAGGTGTCTGGAAACCAGGAGAAGGCAGAGCTGCTCAATTCCTACTTTGCGTCTGTCTATTCTCGGAAAGAGGGCTATGCAAATGGGGATACGGGATCATTGGCTGATACCGGGATGTGCTTGCATCCCCTAAGAGGTAATGAAAACATGGATGGTGCAGAACAGCAGATTAAGATTGACAGAGAACTGGTTCGAAACCACTTAACTGGCCTAAATGAATTCAAGTCTTTTGGACCAAATGAGCTGCATCCTCGAGTTCTTAAGGAACTCGCAGATGTCCTTGCAGAGCCTCTGTCAATCATCTTTGAGAAATCCTTGAGGAGTGGAGAAGTGCCACTGGACTGGAAGAGGGCAAATGTAGTCCCAGTCTTTAAGAAGGGGAAAAAAGAAGACCCGGGAAATTATAGACCAGTCAGTTTGACTTCAATCCCGGGCAAGATATTAGAGCAAATCATAAAACACACAATTTGTGCACATCTAGACAAGTACTCGGTGATCAAAACAACCCAGCATGGATTTACCAAGAATAAATCTTGCCAGACAAATCTGATCTCCTTTTTTGATCGGGTTACGAGCTTACTGGGCAGTGGCAATGCTGTGGATGTCATTTATCTTGACTTCAGCAAAGCATTTGACAAAGTCCCACATAACATTTTAATTTGAAAGTTGGAAAAATATGGGCTAGATGGGGCAATCGTTAGGTGGATCCGCAAATGGCTCGACGGCTGCACTCAAAGGGTTTTAGTAAATGGTTCTGTGTCAACCTGGAGGTCGGTTTCAAGTGGGGTACTCCAAGGCTCTGTCTTGGGCCCGGTTCTCTTTAACATTTTCATTAATGACTTAGAGGAAGGGATACAGGGAAGCCTGATCAAATTTGCAGATGACACCAAGCTGGGAGGAGTAGCAAACACAACAGAACACAGGAGAAACCTCCAGGAGGATCTGGATAAACTAGAATCCTGGGCTGTAACAAATAGAATGAATTTCAATAGGGAGAAATGCAAGGTTCTGCACTTAGGCAATAAAAACAAAAACATAGGTATAAAATGGGGGATACTTGGCTTGGCAGCACAACATTTGAGCAGGATCTTGGAGTTGCCGTGGATCACAAGCTGAACATGAGTCAGCAGTGTGATGTGTCTGCAAAGAAGGCAAATGCCATTTTAGGCTGCATTAAGAGGACTGTAGCTTCCAAGTCGTGAGAAGTTCTTGTTCCTCTTTATTCAGCATTGGTCAGACCTCACCTTGAGTACTGTGTTCAGTTCAGGGCACCTCACCTGAAGAAAGATGCAGCCAAGCTGGAGCAAGTCCAGAGGAGAGCGACAAGAATGATCAGTGGGATGGAAGGGAAGCCCTACGAGGAAAGGTTGGGGGAACTTGGGATGTTCAGCCTGGAGAAGAGGAGGCTGAGGGGAGACATGATTGCCCACTTCAGATACCTGAAGGGCTGTCATAGGGAGGAAGGGGGCCAATTTGTTCATAGCTGATTCTGAAAGCAGAACTAGAACCAATGGGTACTGCAAGAGAGGAGATTCCGGTTGGATATCCGGAAAAAATTCCTGACGGTGAGGGCGGTTCGGCAGTGGAACAGATTGCCAAGGGAGGTGGTGGACTCTCCCTCACTGGGGATCTTCAAGCAGAGGCTCGACGAGCACCTGTTGGGGATGCTCTAGGGGGATTTCCTGCTACAGGCAGGGGGTTGGACTAGATGACCTATTAGGTCCCTTCCAACTCTATGATTCTATTATTCTATGATTCCAGAGTAACTGGGGTGGAGCATCTTGCAGTTGCTCCACCCAAGTGATAGATAGGGCATCCCAAGGGCTCTTATGTGGACAGATTAGTTGCTCTGGATTGTGCTGAAACTCTGGATTGCTCTATGCATTTCCCATAGGTTTCTCATAGGTGCAGGGTGACCAGATCCTAAAATCAAAATGTAGGACAAGGTCACCAAAATGTCTGGATTTTCATCGGAAAAGCCGGACTTTTTAAAAATGTAGGAGAAAATGTAGGACATGTTTAAGTCATTTAAACACATCCTACATTTTTAAAAAAATTACCCCCAACTCAGGAGGAAGCACCATTGACTTAAGGGGCTTACATCTGAGTAAGACTGGGGGGGCTTACCTTGACTGGGTGCAGCAGGTCCGACCTTCTTGGGGGGGAGGGTGCTTGGGGGAACTGGGGGGAACTAACTGGCAGGCCTTGGCTGTGCCTGCCTCTTTAGAACTGAGAAGATTGCGCATGCGCGCAACAATCTATAGCCTAGGAAAGATTCCTAGGAAGAATGTGCATCTGATCTCCGGAGGCAGCGAGACAGAGGCTTAGAGAGGCGCACAGGGCGACCGGATGCTCCCACCCACACGTGCACTCAAGGAAACGCTTCATAGGAATCTTTCCTAGGCTATAGAAGGCTGCACATATTCGCAGCCTTCTCAGTTTTAAAGAGGCAGCCAAGGCTTGGCGGAATCAAGCTGCAGCTGCCTGAAAGTTCCCCTCAGTGCTCCCAAGCACCCTCCCAGAGGCCGGACAGGAGCCTATTGGACCAGACAGTCTGGTCCAATGTCCAAAAGTAGGACTTGTCCAACCAATTCCAGCTTTCTAGGAGGCCTACATAGGTGGTACCGTAACTACGTTGGTGTAAAAGCTCCCGTAGTTACTCTGGATTGTAGCCTGGGAGGGATAGACTAGTGCCCTAGAGATACAACCACATAACCTGAAATGTCTTCTGCATGCTAGAAATGACATCACAAGAAGCAGACCATAGAGGCTGGAAAAAGAAAAACGTTGAAAATGGTTATGGTAGACTCTCTACATAGTCCTGCAATGCATACGTATGTTCAGTGTGGCAAAGAGGAAGGTTTTACTGCCATCTTCCAGGCTTTTCTAAACATGTTAACTGTATACGCAAGTGTCTTTTGAAATGTTCTAATAAGAATTTCAACTTTCAGGGACCTGAATTTTATTTTTGCCTTTTGCCCTGCTTATCGTTTCCTCTATCTTTCTTTTAGACGCCCAGAAGGAATGTAATGAACACTTTAGTCCTAAATATGTGAAATGGCCGTGTGGATCTTTGGAGAACTTCCATCCTGTCTTCTTACCTTATTTAGTATGTGACAAGTCACTGGTAAATTAAATTACTCCCACTTGTCTGAATGAGCTCAATTCACCCCTACACTCGCTATAAATCAGTGCAGCTGCCACCATCTACTTAACAAAACAGCAGAACCATGTAACAACTGTGAAGGGTTGGTACTTTCATTTAGACTAGTGCTCTTTTTTGTACTACAACCTCAACAAACAAACAAAATATAAACCTGGAGATTCCCAGTGACAATCATGCCCACCCCAAGTGGCCCAGTGGGGCTCTTTGAGAATGGTTCCCTCAAAAGCTCTTCTCTTTTACTTTCCACTCTCATTTCTTTCCTTTCTTCTATCACATTTTCCTTCCAATTTACTCCTCCTTTTTGTCTCCTCTTCCCTGCTTCAATCTTGTCTCCTTTTGCTTAATCTCTCTACTCTCCTTTTAGTTTCCCTCACTACAAATAAGTTGTCCCAGCTGGGATCACTGTCAGCTGCAACACTGCCAGCTGACCTCCTGGGTTGGGCACCAGCATTGATTTATCTCTTCACTGTTCATTCTGCTGTTGCCAGCCACTAATGCTTCCCATGCTGTCTGGAGCTGGCACACCACAGCACACATCACTTAAGATGATAGGCCATGGGATTGAAACGTATTCATTACATTCAGTTCCACAGTGAAACCTAGTGTGCATGTACTGTACACACACACACACACACATACACACACATACATATATGGGGGGAAGGGAGTGTCTGCCAACTTGGCAATGATCAGATATACAGCAGGCTTAGCTTCAACATGTGCACTCAGACCGCACCCTAAGAAATGGCTCTCATATTTGAGTTACTGTTATAAAACCCAGAAGGAATAGCTCATCCCGATACAGAATAGTTTAAAATATAGTATCTTCTCCATCCCATAAAGACCATAGAGCAAAGCAAGAAAATGCCCATTTGGGATTATTGCTAGCTTGTTTCTAATGCCCAAGGATTCAGAAATCAGCAGTTAAGAGCTGGCAGTTGCTGTATGTCACCTGAATCCTTTGTAATGGAGACCATGAAAACACATACTTACAGTTCTAAGCCTCTGCATTTCTACTCGGAAGTAATTTACATTGAGTTCAATGGTACTTACTTCCAGGTGTCTAAGATTGCTATCTTAAAAGAGGGTTCTCTTTTAAGTTTAGAAAGCTTATTCAGTTTATTCTAGATTTAACATGACAAAATATACATGGGTATAAAGTCCTATTTCTGTGTCTTCATATCTCATAAGAACAGAAGAAGAGTCTCCACTGGATCAGGCTAGTCCAGCTTGCTGTACCTCACAGCGGCCCACCAGATGTCTCAGACCACTCAAGAGACTGAGACACCTGCATCTATGTGCCCTTCCTTGCATCTGGCATTTTGAAGTTGACTACAACTGTCTGCCTGTCTGTCTGTCTGTACACACACACACACACACACACACACACACACACACAGAGAGAGAGAGAGAGAGAGAGAGAGAGAGAGAGAGAGAGAGAGAGAGACCATGGCTTCTTTTTCTAGGAATTTGTATGTCTCAATCATGCACCCCTCTGGCATCTGTATTGTAGTCAAGGGGTCTCCAAACCCTGGCCCAGGGGCCAGATGTGGCCCTCGGCATGCCTCAGTGTGGCCCCGGCAAGACCCCTCTATCCGGCCCTTGGGCAGGCCTTGTAATCCACTCTAATACATTCTTATATGTAAATTTATGTAAATTTATTCACATTTGAAATGTAAATTATTTTTCCAGCCCCCAACGCTGTGTCAGATGGATGATGTGGCCCTCCTGCTAAAAACGTTGGAGGCTCTTATATAGACTGAAGAGCCCTAAAAAGCTGTATCCTTTCCTTTGAAGGAAGGTGTCCAGATCATTAATAATTTTGGTCAGTCTCCTCTGAACCTTTTCTATTTCCTCTATATCCTTTTTGAGATGTGGCGACCAGAAGTGGACACAGTACTCCAGATGTGGCCTTACCATCAATTTGTACAATGTCATTATAATATTAGCTGTTTTATTCTCAGTCCCTTTTGTAATGACTCCAAGCATGGAATTAGCCTTCTTCACTGCCGCCACACGTTGGGTTAACAATTTCAGTCTCAGCCCACGAACTTCAGTGACCAGATGCAATACGAAGGTGAGATATGGTTCCTGAAGCTTGAACAGTAGAAGTCAGAATAGCTTATTTAAACCTGTAGTGCTGTGACATATGAAGCAGATGAACACTTCACTAGCAAAGAAATGGAAAGTAGAGGTTACATGATGAGTTATCTTGGATGGTCTCTTTGCCATCTGCATCTTACCTATCTGTTGTAGACTGTGTAGATTGTAAGTGCTCTCTCTGAATTGGATTCATAGTGGCAGGCCCCGAGTCACAATCAATGGCTAATTTAAATATACACCAATTATGCAGAAATGAGAATACACACATTATTCTAAAGGAGTTACAAAAATTGGTTAAAGAACCTGGAGATCTCCAGGTGAAGTATCTGATTGATGAAAATGAAAAGTATTTTAAGAAAAAGAATTATTCAATACATTTGAATTATATGAACACACACTGGGGAGTAAGTGGTATTGGCAATGTTTAGTGCATAATTTTAGAAAAAAGTGCCTGCCTAGCGACATATCTGCCTGATGTCAGTGTAAATAAATTACTTTTTAAATGCATGCATTCTACAGAATGAATGTATACTTATTAATTCAGTTCAGATCTCTGTCTGAAAATTATGTGGGTATTTTTTTCCTCCTGTTGCAAACCATGCCCATCGAAAGAAATTCAAAAGTCAACTCAGGTCTAGATGTAAGCATGGATATGAACTTGATACATAGTCCAATAAAGATGAAGTATTTAGGAATAAAGCAATTTATTCCTATTTACTTCAGTGGTAGTAGGTTGGTAAAAATCCAAAATAATTCAGCATAACTGAGCTGTATTGATTGGAATGCTTGCGTCACATGCATGATTTATCAAAGGAGAGTAATTCAATCCTCTTCATGTCTACTCAGAAGTAAGTCAGTTTGTTCAAGGGGTTTACTCCCACGAAAATGGAATTAAAGGATTACAGCCTTTGTGCACTGCTCATAACTTGAGGCTCAGGCTAGAACCCTGTGCACACTTACCCTACAATCCACAGTAACTACAAGAGCACGTAAAAGACATTACGTGCACCCTTAGTTACTGCACCACTTAGGAAAACCTGTGGGAAATTCATATTGCAATCTATGGGGAGCAAGGACTCCCCATAACTACTCTGGATTGCACCCTTACATGGAAATAAAGCCCATTGAACACAGCTTACTTTAGAGCAGGGATGTGCTGAAGTCTCTGAGTCTGAGCTGAGTCATGAGTTACCCTGCAACACAGAGATAGAGACTTGAGTAATTTTTTAAAGTCACTAGTCCCAAGTCATGAGTTCATTTGGGGTCAGAGGTGTCCACATCTTGAGTCAACTCAAGCTTCTTAAACTGAAGAGTCTGAGAAGGAGAATGAAGAAAAAATAAACACACATGTTGCAGTGGGGGGGGGGGGTGTCATGTCTGCCACTGTCGGTTTCACTGACCAGTTCTACTTCAGTCTCATCCCTCCCATGACTAGTCATCTTGGGATCTCTACCAGCCTTTCCTGTCCCACCAAAAGGAATGACAGACAGGCAAGTCTCTTGAATTAAACACCAGTTGGTTCTTTACTCATACAGAGGTACATACGCTTATTGGTTACAGTCTTTCTTTTGTTACAGGTACAACAGGATAACAGTCCAACTCACAACCAACAGATTCCTTTACCTATCTCCCTTTTAACACAGGTAAGTATCCAACTTATTCAACACTTTAACTGTTTTCTCTTTTTCTCTTGCAGATGCGGGTCGGGCCTGCCTGCGCATCTGGGTCCCCAGAGATGCGGTCTTGACCTTGGACAGCACCGTTCAGCACTCTCCTTCTCCTCCCGACTGCCCCCTCATTGCCCACGTCCCGCTTATATATCTCTCCCACCTCCCCTCCTCATCCGGGGAGTCTCATCCTTGTGTCTCCTCCCTACAGCGCGGGACAGACCTGGATTGGACCGGGCTGTAATGGGCCGCCCCGGATAGAATCCAATTTTCTTGTCAGCAGGTCTCAATAGTCCTCGGACCAGGTCACCCGATCTTTCTCTGTAGAGGCCAGCACCTCTGCCCACACATCCCTCCTTCTCACTGGCTCAGCCACAAAGTCCTCTTGGGTCTCAGGGACTCCACCACGGGGGGTGGGGGAGAAAGAGAGGGCATGCACAATAAATTATTCAGAGGTTCATGGTGACAGGTGGGTGAAATTTAGAGATGTTTTGGGTGCTTTCTTGGATCAGGTGCATATGGATACACAATGGAGGCAGCCGATGTATGAATATTCAGTATGGTTTGGATATTGGTTCATATAAATATTTCTCATTTTTAGGGGCAGTCTAAAATGGTATTTGTGAAATAACACTGCCACTACTCTGTTTTGAATTAGATTCATCTCCAGGTTAGGTTGTAATTTAAGAAGATTTTTTTCCCTGTATGTTATGCTACTGTATTATGTATATGTAGCCTATATGTCACTCTTGTAAATTTCTATTTTTCATAACAATAAAAATAGTTTGGGGTACATATATGAAGCAGCAAGGAGGAGTTCATAGATCAAAGGAAGGTTTTGAAAACCAATTATTGTTGACAAACAGATCCGTTCATTTCTCTGCTTAGAAACTTCTGTGCCAGGAAGAATTATTGAAATACACAGAATTATTGTGAAAAGTCTTTGAATTAAGCAAATATAGCATTTCCATGTAGACACATGGTTCTTTGAGCTGTTACTGCTACCGAGTTGCCTGAAGAGAACAAAGCCTCTGGGCGAAAAACAGAAAAGATTAGTGTTGTACTGAAGAGATCAGAACAATCCCAGCACAATCATATTCATGTTTACTTGGAAGTTAAATTCCACTATGCTCAATGGGGCGTACTCCCTAGAAACTTAGGGAGTATGGACTTAGGGGTTAGGGAATTTCTAGGATTGATTAGGATTGCAGCCCTGGTGCAGTTCATTCCTAATGGCAAGAATTCCAAGGGCAGAAGAAGTCTACATGTTTGGACTGTGGGAATTGGGAGTATGCAAAACCCTGTTCTAGAGTGTTGCGCTCCTGGCTTAGAAGCACCAATTCAAACAGGCTTGAAACACTGGTTGAACTGGCTTCTAGAACCACCTCATCAAAACAGCTTTTGATGATGCTCTTTTACAGATCCCCTGCCTAGTGAGTGCAGTCAAGGATTGGCAACAAAAGCAAGAAGGAAAACTTACACAACTGAATCCATATATCAGACAATACATGCAAGGAGGAACTGAGAAATGTCAGTGCAAACTCTTATTGTTGGTTCTTTGCAAAAACATGTTGGCAACCCAGATCAAGAGCAGGATATGGAATCCATTCCCTCTAGTGTCATGACAGGAGCCCAGGTCGCTTGGCCATCTTTTCAAAAGGAGGAGAATCTGGCATGTTCTCACATGCTCATCAGGGTTGTCTGGTGCTTTACCTAACTATGGCTGCAATCCTAACCACACTTTCCTGAGAGTAAGTACTGAGAGTAAGAGCACAATCCTAACCATGTCTACTCAAAAGTAAGCCCCATTGTTTTCAATGGGTCTTACTCCCAGGAAAGTATCTTAAGGATTGCAGCCTAAGTCCTGAGAGTAAGTACTCTGCTCCTGAGAGTAAGTACTATTGGACACATTGAAACTTACTTCTGAGTAGACATGCTTAGGTTTGCACTGTTTGAAGCAATTGGAGGTCCTGGATGGTACCAAGTTGCAGTGACTTAGGTAAGGTAATGAACGTATAGCACTTGTCAAATCTAGTTCCATGCTTGAGAATGCTTAATAAGTTAACTGGAGTATAATAAGAGTATAATTTTTCAGTCCATAGGTGGGTTACTCTGGTGCCACGTGGTGCTCAAACTTTAAATAGTAAAAATAATATTCAGTGCTACACTATGGTTCATGCCTCTCAGTAGGTTCTCAGATCAAAAGAGAGTTTAAGCCCGAATGCATCGGACAGAAAAATAGCCATAACCCCTGTGCTCCAAATCATCTATCCCACTAATTGTGTGATCAGCTCATGAATGGTGAATATGTTAATTAACATTACAATCAGAATGATTAACCTTTGATTCATTAAACATCAAGATTTCACAGTGCAAGACTAGTTTCCCAATTAACCTGCAGTCTAGAGGTGAATCCAAAACAAATTGTGAAACCAGCATTCCTTTCACTGTAGAACTCTGAGGCAAACGAAAGTAAAAGGTTTTCTTTAAAACGGGGGACCCAATACATGTGCACATGTTTGCAGGAACATGAACTCATGTAAGAACTTACTGCCTTTTTTCAAAAGGAAGAGGTCCATACCTCACTGCTTGGTGTCGTTTAATCAGAGACTGAGGACAGAATTGCAAGGTGAACAAGACACAGAGTTTACCCCAAGGGGTCCCAAGTTTTTTTGGCTGGAACTCCCTTGACCTATTGGCCCATAAGCCACAGCTCCTATTAGGGTTACAATCCTATACATTGTAAAGGGGAGTGTTTTTTCTTTGTAAGGTTTCTGTGACAACCCAGAAAGTCACAGTACACAAGAGCAGTTGTTCACAAACTGTGCGGTCAGGCTCCCTTGAAAAACAGCCAGAGAAAATTCCAACATCCTATACAATGTATAGGATGGGGAGCCACGGCCTGGAAGGTCAAGGGAGCCACCAGTCAAAAATGTTTGGGAATGACTAATGTGTAATTTGGTACAAATTAATTTGGTAATTTGTTCCTTTAGCCTCTGTGAAAATCCTGAATGTTTTATGTACATTTGTGCACATTTAACGTACATTTTCAGAAAGTGTCAAGCATGTTGGAAACTCTTCCCTGGCAATAACAGACCCACAGAAATTTCAGTTGGTGCTCAATGCACTCATACAAATACAAAAACCTTGAGCCATTTTTTATGCTTGAAATTCGGCAGCCAGCACTGTGACTCTTTGGGATGAACTGACAGGGATCAGGACTGTGGGTCAGAGGGTATGTGATGCAGATACTGGTCAGTGCTTTTTTTGGAGAATACCTGAGAACTCCATATAGTATCTATCACCTCAAGTTTCATCAAGGAACAAAATAGTGGCATAGCTAAGATGTGCAGTTGCACCACACTACAAGCTTTTGGGGGGCTACAAGTTGAGCTTGACACTAGTGACTACAATTGTGAAAAACGGGATACGTATGAAAGATAATACCATCATGTATCATTGGAAAGGTAATTTTATGCAGAATGCAATGAAACAAACTGTACCAAAATATCTGTATTCTATCAAATGTTATGGCCCATTAATCAGAAAATGAAAACACAAAAGCCTATGGAACAAAAGCGGATTTTCTTAACTCAGACTTTCCCATGTTACGAGAGCCAATCAGATGTAATTCTCATACTGTATGGAACTAAGATGTTAATATGAATCAGCTCTCAGTATTTATACCATATACAGTACACACATATCATAAAACAGTTACCCATGCTTACTAAGCAGTTCTAAGTGGTGCTCCTCTTCTATTTAGCAGGGAAAGAATAACCATTCCTCTTTGCCACAGCACAGTTTTCCAAACCAATAAAGGACACAATTTTCTTTTTTTTTAAACTTAATTAAATTTGATTTTATTGCCTAGGAGAGGATGACAAAATCTTCTTCAACTCCAGATACTAGATAGGTGCTTTAGCTATGCCACCAGCAGAACAAATGATGGAGAAGTGCAGTGGAGGAGGATGCAGGTTTTTCCTCAAATTTCCTTTTTAAAATACCTGTGAATGATATCACTTCTGGTTGCATCATCACTGCTGGGGCTACATTTTGAGCTTTGCACTGGGCTACTTGATCATTAGCTACGCCACTGGAGCAAAAGGTGGGGTATCAATATAATTAAGGTGAACCGGCGGCATCTTCTTCAGAATATTTCCCCTTCCGATATTTCTCCTGAGTTGCTATTCTGTGATTCACTGCTGGTTTTGCTTTCAGCAAACATTTAATGGCATCTCTAGCATCAATCAGTCTGCACAGACACTTCATGAAGAGAGTTCTTGACAGCGAGCAAAGTTCAGCATCAGAATGGAGTTTGCTGATTACTATGCATGTGCGTGCATGCATATGCGTTTCTCAAAGCTGTGGGTTGAAGTGTGATGACAGACCCACTGGCACTGTATGTGATCTACATGGCGGTGTATGTGAAGCACGTGTTACATTTCTAAATACGTGTCTGTGAGAAAAAATTATATTCAGGGCTGTGAAAGTAAGTACTTGTTTCCAAACAGGTTTCTTTTGTACAGCAACATTGCTGGCTTAAAACTAGCTAAAATTATCAAGGTTAGAATGTAGACATTCTTGGGATACATTGTTATAGAGTTGGAAATCTGTACATATGGGAATGATTGGGACTTGTCAGGAATATGTAGGAAAACTATGTGAAGGTACTTGGGAAAGTGGTTTCAGTACTGCTTGGCAGTACTCAGTTTTATTTTCTCGGCCTGACGTGACAATCATTAACTGAAGGTAACATTAGGTCTGAACAGGAATAATACTCCCTCCCCATTAGGGGAAGAGCACAGGAAAAAATACTGATCCCATAGATTTCTTCCTATTTATCTCCCTCTGCAATCCTAGTATAATCAATTGATTTGTGTGTGTGTGAGAGAGAGAGAGAGGGAGAGAGAGGGGGGGGGGGCTTTTTTTTCATGTAAGAGTTTATTTTCCATCTCAGTTGAAGAGATGTGAAGGCTGTGTTGCTCTCGTCAATAATCCCAATAGCCACAATTTCTTAAGGCTTCCAAACTTTCAGCTGGGAGATACTTCAGAATTCCATGGAGCCCGACATGGGAAGATGCAGAAGATGGAGAAAAACACACGAGAGTTATCAAAAGAAACTGCAGATGAAAGAACATAGGGTGTGGGGAAATTACAGTTGCTTGGATTGCTGGAAGCATGTAATGGTCCTGCTGGTTATTAAAGGTCCAATCCTATCCAATTTGCCAGTGCTAATGCAGCCACAATGTAGCCCAAAGTTATGGGAACAAATGTTCCCTTGAGGAGGCCTCTGTGATGCTGCCCCCACCCCAGCCATCCACCTTGTTGGCACAGTTGCATCTGCACAGGAAAGGGAATGGATTGGAAGATGGGAACCTTATTCTGTAGGAAAAAATGGCAGGATAGTCTGATGTGTTAGAAGTTGCGGTCACAGTAACTGTCCAAGTGGCTGGTTTGAACCCAAGCATTCTGAATGGTTTGAACCCATGCTGTATAGGTTGGGTTGAAGCAGAGGTGTACTTAGGCAAAATGGCACCTATAGCAAGGACTGAAATTTCGTCCATATCAAAACAGCTGAAACCTACCTTTTAGCTAATGTTACAAGTCAATAATATCAAACTGGGCATATGCGCCCATGAGACACTTCGCGTCATATAGATGGTACACCTCTGGGTTGGAGTGTAACTTTTAGAAACAATATGGAGCTGAAAGCTGGACATGCTGCTAGTGACGTAGCTAGTGATAATTTAGCTCAGAATGATGCTCAGGAACTGATGTCACTTTTTAAAGTGACTTCCTCCCCACAACAGCCCACCACCCACTTTCTCTGCTGCTTTCCCCCATACTACATTTTGGGAACTCACGGCAGATGGACTGAAAGCTGAACCCAGCCTCTGTGGGTGTATGGTGTGAATCCACATTTTTAAGTATGCAAATTGGTTCTGGGATATGTTCTTTCTGATGGAGTTGTGGGTATATATGGTGCTGGCAGTGTATCAATGAGCATGTTGAGGGAGCATAACAAGTACTTACGGTGTGTTTTCAGTATATTAGCAAAGAAATTTAAGTTTTCTAGGTTGTAAATATGTGTTAATTAATAGAGTGTAATGCCTCCTGCAGGGCTTGCGAATGTGTTCACATAACTGGTAGTGTATCTCCCATTATATTTTGAAATACAACATTGCCAACCCGTGAAGAAAATCACATCCTTTGAAGAAGTCCCCCTCTTGAATAGCCATCTCAAGGTGGTGAGAACAAAAAAAGAGTCCTGCTGGATTGGATCAAAGTCCATCAGGACCACAGGTCCATCAGCCTGTTTCCCGCAGTGACCAACTGGATGCCTCTGGAAATCCACAGGCTGGAATTGAAGGTACATCCTTCTCTTGCTGTTGCTACTCTAGCTAGTATACAGATTCGTACTACCTGGGGATAATGGATAGCCATCATGACTAGTATCCATTAGTATATTGGTTTTCCATGAGACAGTGTAACTGTAGATCAGGGGTCTCCAAATTTTTTGGCAGGAGGGTTACATCATCTATCTCACCCTGTCGGACTGGAAAACTAATTTACATTTCAAATTTGAATAAATTTACATAAATTTGCATATAAGAATGTATTATGGTGGATTACAAGACTTGCCCAAAAACTGGGTAGAAGGGTCTTGCTTAGGGGCACACTGAGACTTGCTAAGGGCCACATTTGGCCCCAGGCTGGGGTTTGGAGTCCCCTATAGTAGATGAAATGGTTGAAGCTCTGATTGTGTTCCACTGTAATAAGTTAGAAAGCAGAAACTCTGGAAAGGTCAGACATGTTCCCTGTTTGGCTGTTCTCAGCATATTCTCTGCAAACACTTTATGTTGGGGACATCATTCTAGCTTACATGCTGTGGTCATTATTTTGCACTGCACATACAGCAAAACTTTCATTTTTGTCTGGTTAGGGATCAGAGCAGAGACCAAAGACTAAATGGAAATGTCTTACCCTACAATCATAGCATAGAATAGCCTTATTTAGCTTGCAAATTTATTTTGGCTAGCAAAATAACCATGTAATATCTGTGATTGTGAGTGAAAACTAAATAAATAGAAATAAAAGAACAATGAGTGTAAGAACATTGACAAGTGTTGTGGAAGGTTGGGTGAAATTGGATGAACAAGGAAAATGTATGGACAAAATTTAAAATGTAGTTATAATTGATAACTGCTGAAAGAGCAAAAAAGATGAAAGTCAGGTATGTATGGAAATATATGCAGGATCATTGAAAAATGAAACTTAACACACCTAGAAGGAAAAAATAAATGTGCATAGTGGTGAGACAGAATAGGTAAATGCTACCATCCAGAGTAACCATGGGACCTTTTACACCGACGTATTTATAGTGCCTCCTATGGGAAACATATGGGAAATGCATAGAGCAATCCAGAGTAAGTGCCTCTTATGTCTTCCCGTAGTTACTCTGAATTGTAGGGTAATTCTCAGTAAACAGGTTGAACAGGTTTGATAGGTCTGATTGAAAAATGAAGATCTTGTGACTGGCTCAAGTATTATGATTGAAGGGTGCAGTCATGTAGCAACAATAGAAGCACTTCACTCAATACAATACAACTCCCATTCCAGATCCATTTAGTGCCAGGGTTGCCATAATTCTTTTCCACAAAGTCGGGATAGGTTCCCTGTCAGACTTGCCAGAATGTGAACATGAGGATGTCATCAAACTGGCAGCAATGTCACTGCCAGAAGTGACATCACAGCAGAAGTGGCATCATACTGGAAGAAACACCACCCTCAAAATGTTGTCAGTGTCACATCCCAGTAAGCTTCTCAGTGTCAGAGCCACCTCCATGTCTACTCTAATGTAAGTTCCATTGTATTCAATGAGACGTACTCCCAGGAAAGTGAGGCTGCAATCCTAACCACACTTTCCATTGACGATAATGGGACATATCTGAGTAGACCTGCATTTAAAAAATCACAAATACTCGTATTCATGCCACACATACACACACACACACACACACCTGTCCTGCTCACAATATACACACATACACACTCTCTCCCTCTTTCACACACAACTCTGTAACACACACACACTCTCCCTCCTTTTTCTCTCACACTTTCTCCCCATCTCTCTTTTTCTCTCTCACTCACACACACACATTCACACACTGTCTCCCCTCTCTCTCACATACACTCTCTGTTTCCCTCTCTTACAGATGCACTCTCTCTCTCTCTCTCTCTCTCTCTCTCTCTCACCTTCCACAGGCAGCAGGGCACCAGCTGGGAGGCAGCAGCTCCTGCCCTGTCACCAGTTCTCTGGAGGTGGTAGCTCCACACCACCTCCAGAGAACCAGCAGTCAGAAAGGAGCCGTGTGGTTGCTACATGGCTGCCTGGTCCTCCGGATGTGGCATGGAGCATCCTCTATGCCACCTAAAGAGAACTGGCAGCCAGGAAAGAGCCTCGGTGGCAGTTGCCCAGCTGCCTGGTCCTCTGGAGGTGGTGTGAAGACTGCTCCACGCCACCTCCAGATAACTGGTGGCCAGGAAGGAGATCTGTCATGAGATAAAAAAAAAACTGAAAATCACAATGCTGAATAATAAATAATGAGGATTTGAAATTCTGTTGACTGTGGGCTCACACCCTAGATTCCAGGAGGATTAGATATACTCTTTGTTTCCAGTACTCATCCTTCTGCCTTTCCAGACAATTCAGAAACAACCTGATCTCCCAGGAGCTGGTTTCTGCTGCTCCTAAGAGAATCACACAGCAGAAGGAAATGAAGGAGACAATAACATGGAGCTTCAATTAAAAAAGAATCACTGAACACTAATGGGAAAGTAATTGAGCTAAATTGAAACATAATTGAAAAAAAAAATGTGGCAAGCTGCAGTTTAACACATTTTATTTTAATTTGAGTGTGAGGTTTTATGGCTTCATCCTGGGACTTGGGCCTAACTATCTGAGTACAGAGTACAGGGTTAATCCGATGGGATGATTTCATCCTGAGGCTGGGAGTAGCAACCGAAATGCCTTTGGTTAATGAAAGTTTCTTTTGCTTCTTCCTCTCAGTATATGGCCAGGCAGAATGTTGAAAAGTATGTCGTTTTAAGGTCAGTTAACAACACACTGGCTAGCTAACCTTCTCAGGAAATGCAGCAGACTGCATATGGAGAGGCAGGTGGATAGATGGCTTTGATGTTGATGGCAGAGATCTCTGATTCACAGCCCAATCCTAACTTGGTCTGGAAAGGGCAGGTTGGTGCTGTGCAGGTTTGGAGCTGACTGGCTCAGTCTTTGGCAAAAGAAAACCTTTCCTTACTCCAAGGACCAGGGTGCAGTTAGGAATGTGCCTTAATTTTTCCATATAGAAAGAATTATTCTTAATAAAAAGAATATTGTACTGTAGTTATCTGAAAGAAAGGTACCTCCTTTTAAATGCTTATGCATGAAGCATTTTTTAAAAATTACTGGCATCCCCCACTTATTGGACAGGTTAGGGTCCAAAGCACCGTACAAAGGGTGAAAACTGTTGAAAAGTGGATTTTCTGCTTGCAAATGCAAAATGGCCACCAAAAAAGACATACCCTACAATCCAGAATAACTACGGGAGCATGTAAGAGACATTACGTGTACCCGTAATTACTGTACCACCTAGTGAAAACCTATGGAAAATTCATATTGCAATCCAGAGCAAATTGTTCGTACACCGGAGCAAGGCCTCCCCGTAGTTACTCTGGATTGCGCCCATAAATATCACTTGCAGAAGCCTAAACACATATTTATTAACACATAGCCAAAATTCATAACAAATTATATTAAAATGAAGAAAGGCATGTGTGGGCAATGAATATCTGAATATCATTCAGTATATCTGAATTATGGCTATTTACTGAAGTAAGTCATAAGAAAATGCCAAAAACAGTTTGATCACCATGTTACATGCAAATCAGCATCAGGGAAAGCAATTTTAGCCTTTAGATTAGCAGAGAGAAAGAGGGGAGGGGCATGTGTTGAATGAATGAATCCTGGGTATAATTGAAAGGTGTTGAAAGAGTGGAATTGTCAGAAAATGAACTATCAGAAAGTGGGGGACACCTGTATACACCTGTCATTCCTCTTCATCTTTTCCAACCAAAATGCTGACAAATTCCAATAAACCCACAGGTGGCAACACAGTGGTGGAGAAAGGAAATAAAAGCACTATTTACTTACTTCTCTAATACTTCCTTATCCCCAGCCAGCCCATATCGTGCAGTAGAGGCTATATCAGCACTGCTGTACATTCTGTACACCCTATCCAGTCCAGGATAGGATTGAGAATGATTTTCAGTGTGTGGCTACCAAGTCTTCTGTCACACAACAATGCTGTATCTTTGGATCTACCAGACCTTTACCTGCCATGGTTCCAACTCTCTTTGTTTTCTTCCTTTGGTTTGCAATAATCTTTCATATCCTGTCTGCATTCTGAAAATACTCCTTTGCCTTGGAATCCTTTCTGTTATAGTCCAGTATGATGTTTGCAGGTTGTGGTCCCCAGAAATAGTGCATACCCAGATCAACTGCTTATTCAGAATCCTGTTTACCAAACTCTCTGAAGGTACAGTGTTTTATCCCACATGAGCTCCAGGTTGCTAAGGATGCCTGACCAACCTTCACTTCTACACTGATCTTTGTATCTGAGTTTCCGATTGATACTTTTCCCGGCAGTGTGCCGGTGCAGACTGACTTTGGGTGCAATCCTAACCTAGGCTGGCACACCTCATCAGTTTTCCCAATTTCATGGTGATGTAAGGAGGCAAGCACCTGACTGTCCACTGTCGGGAGTCAGCACTTGTCTGTCCCGGGGTGGTGCAGAAGTGCCTGGCAGCACTTTTGTGACACCCCAGGCCAGCATGGGACATGCTGGGGCTTATGCCGGCCTAACTGAGAGTTGGGATTGCAGACTTACTTGTGTGCATGGTAACAGGTTGCTAACCCAGAGATGTCTGCAAGGTTTCCCTTTCAGACTCCTGCTCATTCTATCTTAGGTGTTTTCAAATGCTGCTTGACCCATCACCCTTGGGAGCTCCTCTGCATTGTGCTATGTTTTATTCAAGCACTCTTCAGCTGAGATCTCCTTGGACTGGGGTGGTTGGCAAGAATTAGATAATTGCCAGGGAGAGTGCCATCCACACAGTCCACTGTCCTGCCTACATTAACCTTTCCTTTCCATTGCTTCTGACTCATGCCTTCATTTCCATTCTCTTTCTTGTCCCTTATCTAGGGAACCATCATGCTTCATCTGAGCGTCCCTTTTCTTGCCATTTGATTTCTTGTCATAACAGAGTTCTGTCTGTTTTTATTCTTCTATTATTTTATTCAATGTCGCTGCCTTCTTTGGTCACAGGAAGGAAACACAGCTGATTATTTTTCACATGCTGTGTGGTTTCTCTCTCTGGTGCATTTCACAAGAGCTAGAACAATTCGTGAAGAACGAGGGGTTTTATGTTGCTGGCATCCAAGAAGCAAATGTAATCAGATCACCAGATCAGATTCAATGATGTTTACATCTGTTCTAAATAATATCAGACCAAAGGAAAGGGAGATTGGGAGACAATCCCTGGTGCCTGGGGGCCCAGGCCATGACAAAACAAACGTATTACAGTACAAATACATTTGACTACCCCATCTCAGCCTATCCAAGGCTGTGTTTCCACTACAGCTTTAATTTTCAAGGCACTTCTATTACTTTATGTAGGAAGGGCAGGGTTACCATACACCATAACCAAAAAAGAGGAAAAGGCCCCTCAGAAATGTAGGACACTGTGAAGAGGCAGATATGGCCATGGACAACCTGGTGGGAGAGCATGTGGTGCGACGAGACATGTGGGCAGAGGTGTTGGCCTCCACTGAGAAAGACCAGGTCCATTGTTCTGAAAGCTGTTGGTATGCGGTGAAAATGTATGTGGCAGGACACTCGGGAATATACCCTGGAAGACCCATCTCAGCCCATCCCAATCCCAGTTCTTCCCACACGTTGTGACCAATGAAGAGGGAAGAGTTAAAATGGAAATGGAGGGGGAAGAGGTATTTAAGAGACAGTAGGTGGGAGAGTGGCAGAGGCCGGTGGTTTGGAAGTACCGCCAAGACCTTGAAGAGAATGCTGGACACCTTGCTCTCCCTTCTGCAGTTGTTCTTGTTCTCCGTGACCTACAAGAAAAAAATGGGCAATGTTAAGACTTTGCATTAACTTGGACTTTCTTGTTTGTTGGGGGCTTCAGTTGGGACGTGTCGGGGAGGACTTCTCTGGATCTTCTGAGACGGTGCTGTCAACCTGTCAGGAAGAGAGAAGGGTTAGTGTCCATCTGTTGAGAGACAGGGAGTGAAAGTAACTTACCTGTAACATGTTATAACTGATGACACTGATTGCAAAGGAAACTATAAGCTTGAACATCCCCGCTTGAGCGGGGATGGCTGAAAGGAGAGTAGATGACCGGGTTCTAGAAGGAGAGAGATGGGACGAGGACTCAGGGCATGACAGACACCCATAAAAAATTTAGGACACAACAGAATAAAAGCTAAAATACACTCAAGTGTATTGCTTTAATGAGCTTAATTAATTTAAACACAATATTCATTATTATTAAATTTAAAACAATTACATCTTATTTATTATATCTAATTTATGAATTACAAGAAGGATACATGATTCCTGCTTACAAGGAAAAGGACACTAAAGATTTTCTCCAGGGCACTAGGCTAAAATCCAGGACATGTCCTGGAAAAAACAGGACATTTGTTGCCCTGAGGGAGGGGATCCAATCTGGGGCATATGGCCCCAGGCCTGATATGCCAGCCTTGGATAATAGTTGTCCAAATGTGTTTAGAACTGTCTTGATTTCAAAGCTGAAGCATTTCTTACTGTGTGTAAGCATTTCTGAATGTGTGCATGAGTTTACATGTTCATAAAGTGGATAATACAGAACATGTGAATTGTGCGTGCTGTCTCTGTATTGTGGTGCAATGTAAAGGTTTGGTTATCTTCCCACTTTGAAGATTACCCTGAAGAGTGCATACAGCGAATATGAGGTTATGTGCATGATCTGTTTCCCCAGCATGCTCCTAGTTTGTTGAGGGACAAAGATTAAAATAAACGATGAAACAACTTCACAGCAACTCTGTCACATAATATTTCAGCCTGGAACTAGAACATTGGCAGTGCAATCCTAACCCCAGTTAGGCCTGTCCTGTGCGGGTCTGTAGGTGTCAAAAATGTGCTTTTAGGTGCTTATGTGCCATGCCTAGGGGGGTTAGACATGTGGTAGCCTCTGCACCATCTGGAAATGGGAAGATGGGTGAGTTGCACTTGCCCAAATTAGTTAGAATTACACCCTCAGTTAACTAATAGCAATTCCAATTGAATAGAAAAGACAACCCACTTTAGAAAATTGGACCACTCCTTATCTACCAGTATTATGCAATACCAGGCTTGGAACAAGCAGTAATTCAACTTCGTCATCATCTAATATGATGAAACATAGAATCTAATGGCTTCTGTTCATCATAGAATGAAACAAATACAAACTGCTGGTGCTCCACTCATCAGTAGATGGGCCAATGGCAACGTCCCACACTGTTATTTGTATCATCTCAAGAAAACTAACATACCCTACAATCCAGAGTAACTACGGGAGCACATAAGAGACATTTACATCGATGTAGTTTATGGCACCACCTAGTAAAAACCTATGGGAAATTCATATTGCAATCCAGAGTAAATTGTTCTTACATCGGAGAAAGGACTCCCTGTAGTTACTCTGGATTGCGCCCATATTCATACGTGTGAAATGGGTATATAATTCACACATATGTCTTTTGGTTTCATTTCAAAGGCAAAGTTAAAATTGCATTGTAACTTATCGGGTGCAGTCCTAACCTACTGTATTTAGTTGGTGCAACTCATCCACTCCCGGTTCCCATGGTGGTGTGGGGAGGACAGTACATGCCTGTGCACTGGTCTAACCTCCTTTAGAAGTGCCATACAGCACTTTTGAAATACCCTCAGGCCAGCACAGGACTTGTGCTGACCTAACTGGGAGTTATGATTGCAGCCTCAGGCAACAACAAAAATGTGAATTTTGAACCTATGAATTTCCAGAGAAGCCCTTTACGCTGCGGCTGGAGATAAATAGCAAATAATAACTACTCCACTGAGGATCTCCTGACACCAGGCATGGGTGTCTCCTGTTTCCTAACCTTCTAACAAGAATTATGACCCTAATCCCAAGAAAGTCTTCCTATTTTGTTTTGTGGATTGCCAAATGTTGGCTCCTGAGCAAGGCAGGTGATGCTGATCAAACTTGCGAAAATGTCCAGGCGTGGAGCATGATATCTCCAAAATATTTGCTGCTTCCTGCAGGGTAAAGAATTAGACGTAACCCTGTCATTAGGGCACTGGGTAATTCTTGTCTTTCCTCCCCGGGCAGTTCCTCATCATCACTCCTGCAGGGGATGCTGGAGGAGGAATGAGATTCACTCTGCCCCGCCTGGATGAAACAGCTGTGTAAGCTGTCAGCCTAAAGCAAATTGGAAGAGCCTCCCCACTGCGTTCTGGCTGTGGATTAAAGCCACAGCTTTTCTTATTGCCATTCCTAACAGATCAACACAAACTTTCCCCAGATTGCTGCTGAAGACAGTATTCATTCAGCTGGTTAAAAATTATCTGATTTTTTTTCCTGGTGGGGAGGGGAACAATGGGCATGGGCCTCACTGTATTCTCTGCCATCACTGCCATGGGATGGATTTTATTATGACTTAAAAAGAACAATTTTTGGGATCTCTTTTTATATTAGGTTCTAGCCATGTACCCCCCTTTGGGTCTACCCACTCTGGGTTACTTTTTTTAGGAACAGAGACATTTAAGATGCAATTCTAAGTGCTTCCATGTGATGATGTAAGTCCCTTGCACTGGCCATAAAGCACATTTTTAAGGCAAACATGCCGTTAAGCACATGTGCAACACCCAGTAAGGAGCTGGCTCAGAGAGTTGTGCCGATCTTCCTCTGTCGCAATGGGAATGAAGGCCAGTGATCTCAGCCAGCACGGGTTGGAGAAGAACTGATAGGGTAGGGAGGAGGCAGGCAGGAGACATTTCAAGGTGTGGGTGGGCAGATGGCCAGTGAGTGGGAGGCAGGGCTGGGACGGCACTTGTGCAGGATCCAAGCCACATCCTGGAGAAGCGCATTGCTGCTACTCTGCCTACATAGGTGCTACACAGCCCAGTCTGTTCTGCTTGGATCTGCACCACCATTTTCAGTGGTGTAGCTCACATCCATTGGGGCTTTTGCTGCATTACCTTAGGAAAGGGGGATACCGGGGTAGCACAACCCCAAACATTTGTTGGATTCAGTGCAGGCAAGTCGGCCTGCTTGTTAGGGGAAGTTTGGATTGTGCTGCTTGAGAAAGGGAAAAGTGGGGTAAAGTGGGTGAACTGAAGATCAGGGGGAACCTTGTTCCACTCTCAACTCAGCCCTGAATCTCATTTGGTGACCCTAATTTTGGATCTGTCACTTACAACAGGATCTTCATGAGAATAAAAAGAAATGGGGGCTGTGGTCCTGAATCATTTGGGGAAAGGGCATGATACAATGTAAACCCCTAGGACTACCAAACGGGTCAATTTTGACCCGCCAGGTCAAAATGTTGTGTTTTTTTTCTAGAATTTATTATTATTACCTGACAAGGCTTTCTGACTTTTTTTGTGCTATTCAGACAGTTACAATTCCAAAAGCATGAAACTTTTGAATATAAATTTTTTTGGCAAATTCCAATTTATACATAGGATACTAATCAGGTCAAATTTGACCCATGTTGCCTTTCACTGGTTAGTCAATATTTTGCTAGCTAAAATTATACTAAAAATCATTATACTAATTGTAATCACAATTATACTAAAACATGACACAACATTTATTCATTATATGAACATTATATGAACATTGTATGTACCTAACTATAGTACAGGGTCCTATTGACTCATGTTGCCTTTTATTGGTTATTCAATATTTTGCTAGCTAAAATTATACCTAAAATCATCATACTAATTATAATCACAAGTATACTAAAACATGACACAACATTTATTCATTATATGTACATTATATGAACACTGTATGTCCGGGTCAATTTTGACCCGTATGGTCGTAGGTGTGAAAAAACAATCCTGGTATTCCTATTACGTAATTATTACCAGTAGTACAGCCAGAGTGGGGAGGAAACAGTACTGCATGCACTGCACCATGCTGTGTAAGCAGCCCTTCCACTTGCCATCATAGCCATTCTGGGCAGTGATGACAATGCGCAGAAAATGCTGTTTGATTCAGTGCCTGCATATTTCCATTGCTGCCTAGAATGGTTTCAACAACAGTTGGGAGGGACCACTCACATGGCATATTGCGGCACTTGCAATACCAAGGTGACCATATAGAATGGAGGACAGAGTGTCTGTACCTTTAAGCATTGCTTAGAAGAGGGAATTTAGGCAGATTTACCTCACAATAAAATGGTTAAAGAGCATCTGCCTAAATTCATCCCCCCCAAGCGCATCGTCCCCCCATGTGCATCAACACCCAACAATAACTGATGTGGAGAAATTTAACTGTTAAGGTGCTGAAAAGGGGTGCAACGTGTTTCTGTCCTATACTTAACATCCCCCCATGCGCATCGTTCCCCCATGCACATCAACACCCAACAACAACTGACATGGAGAAATTTAACCTTTAGGGGGTTGAAAAGGGTGCAACATGCTTCTGTCCTATACTTAACATTGAAGACTGATTGATCAACATCAAGCCAATTTGATGCCTGGTGCCTGATGCACTGGGAGGGAGGGTGTGCATGGGGGGCAATGCTCATGGAGGCTTGATGCGCATGGGGGATATTGTACATGGGGAGACATTGTGCATGGAGAGTTGATGCGCATGGGGAGTTGATGTGCAAAGGGGGGATGATGTGCAATGGGGGGATGGCAAACAGGGTGGTATTTTACTCCCACAAAGCAGGTATGTTTCGCTTGTAAGGTAATAAAAGCAAAATCTTCCCCCTTATTTGGAGATAAATGATGGGTAGAGTTTGCAAATTCATCTTGTATTTAAAGAAGAAAACTGCAGACAGCAGCAACAACAACAACATTATAAGGTGAATGATGTGCTGCGCAAGGCTAAAGAGACAGTATTCTATCTGAATAACGTCTATCAGTAAAATATACTGATTGCTCAAAGATCGATGTGACCCTCTTGTCTTTCCTAGTAAAAGGGGATTAGAAAATAAAGACACCTAATTTTGTGTGTCCCAAATCATAACCAGCAGCACCAGTTTTCACCAGTAAGACAGAGAAATGCAAGAACAATCTAAGTGGGGACAATGAAGAAAACCAAACAGCTCCTCAGAGACAAGATATTTATCATCATCCATTCCAGGCCTGTGTAATCTTTGTAAAAAATACGAATAAACAAACAAACCATCAAAAAGATGTTGCTAATGACTTAATAATTAGCATAATATCTTGTCTTAACCTCTTTTCTTATTTAGCGTATTACTGTACTTCTCAAAGTCAATTAGCATGCAGCCTGGGCATTCCACCCTGCCAGCAAAATATAAAAATTCTTTTATACACCGTCTTTTTCCTTTTGTTCGGGAGCTGTTGGTAGAGGTCTTTGTTTAGATGAAAGGTAGAGGGATTAGAAGGAAGGTGCATCTTCCCGGTCTGTTTTCATAATCAGGCTGTCAGAAAAAACAAACAAACAAGCAAAACATTGGTGCCTGATCCATTAATCGGGCATTACTACTTTTCAAAGCATGGAGCTGTATCAGAATGCCTTAAAAGCGGCTGTGGGGAATTTCAGCTAGATAGTGGGGGATGACATAGCTCATAATAGGATTCAGACTACTTCAGAGATAATAGGGATCAAACGACTGTGTATGGACAATGCTGAGAATCTGGATTCAAAACTTTTGTTAAACCTATCTGATGGTTAGATGAAAACCTGCTCAGATCTTGACAGTCAGGTATTAATGGGTGAAAGTTTTAATTTTGATTAAAATTTGTTTTATAGACTTATACTTCACCTTCCAAGTTTAGGAGAACCAACATTTTGGTCAGACACTGTGCTTGACAGTGTGACAGCTGGGAATTCATCAATTTGAGATCTGAGTACCGCACGACAGAGTGAGCTCCGATCACTTGCCCAGCTCCTGTCAACTTAGCAGTTCAAAAGAATTTAAATGCAAATAGATTAATAAGTACTACTTTGTGGAAAGGAAACAGCATTCCATGTGCCTTTAGTGATGTAGTCATGCTGGCCATATGAACACAGAGGCATCTTCAGACAACATTGGCTCTTCGGCCTTGCAGCAGAGATGAGCACTTCCCTTAGAGTCAGTCACGAGTAGCAGGACAATCTGCAAGGGACATCAAGGATGATGGATATCCTCCATCACTAGATGGGATTGTGATCCTCCATCACTACTGGATCATCACTAGATGGGATGGAGGACTGTGATCTTCCATCACTTCAGCACCAGGACTTTGAGCACAATACTAAAAAAGTAAGCCCCACTGTGTTCAATATTACTCCCAGTAAAATGCCTTTAGACCAGCATTTCTCAAAGTGGGGGTCGGGACCCCTTTGGGGGTCACCTAGAGCTTTCCTGGGGGTCACCTAAAGACCCCTGGTGCAGGGGCCCAGGTCAGGCTTGCCAGACCTCCAACTGTAGCTGTGTGCACACTGGGGCTGACTGACAGCCTCAGGGCCCAATCCTATGCATGCCTACTCTGAAATAAATCCCATTATAGTCAGGGGGCCTTTACTCCCATGTAAATGTGGATAGGTGCAGCCTCAGGGCCCAATCCTATGCATGCCTACTCTGAAATAAATCCCATTGTGTTCAATGTGTGCGTAAAACACACATTTCATTTGTAACAATGAAAATACATCCTGCATATCGGATATTTACATTATGATTCATAACAGTAGCAAAATTACAGTTATAAAGTAGCAACAAAAATAATTTTATGGTTCGGGTCCCCACAACATGAGGAACTTATAAAGGGGTCACGCCTTAGGAAGATTGAGAACCACTGCTTTAGACCGTAATGGCTCAGTGGAAGAATGCTCTGCATGGAAAAGGCCCATTTCTGGCACCTCCAATTTAAAGACTGGATAGCATAAAAGGAGAATAACTTTTGCCTGAGGCTCTGGGAAGCCACTTGACAGTCACAGAGTAGACACCATGAGGGATGAAGCACCAGTGATTTGTCTCCATATATACCAGTTTTGTGGTGTTCTTGGACACGGGGCATTGCCACATTGTCAGGAGTGGCAATGCCTGTGTACAGCATTCCTCCCCCTTGCCTTTGGAGCTAGTTGCGGTGGTGAAATGCTTACAACATTGTCAGGCTCAAGAGACCAGGCCCTTATGTAACACTTGGGCTCACTCTGTAAACAGTTTATCTGAGTCAATTCTATGAGAGTTTGCAGATATTATGTAAGCAGGTAAGGAAGGATAGAAGCAGTATGGAAGAAGAAACACAATAAGAAATGTTGCCTTTAACAGGCGATTAAAACCCTCATTGCTGTTTTGGAAGGATGGCAGCTGTTATGCTGCCTTTGCTAACTCTATTTGTTTGGATTAGCAATGTTTGGCATTGAGAATGGCATCCTGATGAGTTGATTATAGGTGACAGATGAGGGCAGTGGTGGGCTCCAGCAGGTTCGCACCTACTCTATAGAACCGGTTCTTAACAAGAGATAGGACATATAAAGTTTAAAAATAGCCATTTAAAAGTGGCTGCCGGATGGGCAGAGAACCGGTTCTTAATTTTTTTCTAGCCCATCACTGGATTAGGGGGAATAATCATTCTGTGTGGATGCATTCTGTATTCTTAAAACCAATCCTGTGTGATTTGTAAGTTTAAACAATAATCTAAACGTAAAATGTTTATTTTTCAGAGGTTGATACAATTCTTGCAGACTGTCTCTGGGGATGCAAGAACAAGCTTACAACTCATCTTCTACTTTGGTCTATTTTTTTCCTTTCAGTTTATCTTGCTATATGGTTGGGTTTTGCTTCTGGCTCCTGGACGGGGCAGAAATTTGCACCGCCTCCTGCTGCAAACTTCACATGGACAGAGTGAACCTTGAAAAGTGACAGAAATTTTCCAATGAACTCACATCGCAGGAACATTATCCTGACAGCAAGATCAGCCAAATCCATCTCTTGAGGAAAGGGGGCTCAAATGAGCTGGAGCAGAGTGGTAAGTGTTGCATAGATTGCAAGCAATTGTGCACAAGCCCATGGGAGAAGGTGTGATTGACCTAACCGCTCGATTCTGCCTCTGGATTATATGAACACATCTATAGCTAAAGCTTACTGATGCAGGCTCTTTGGCACAGGTAGAGGCCCTTCATATTTCCCACTTGGATTGCTGTACTGGCCTCCCCTACAAAGCAGCTGTCACAACCATCTTTTTTGTTTAAATCTATCCACCTTCACTCTCATATACTGTACACCCTCTTCAGCTTTAGCAATTTTATTCAAAGTCATGCATACATTTTATCTTTCAACCTGGTGGATGTTCACACGACAACATTGAAGGTATTTGATACAATCTCATTTTAAGACTTTTGTATGGTTTTATTGGTTGCAGACCTGCTAGGGAGTGATACGTATGCAGAAGCACACTTCAGGACAGTTCTCTTCTGCTGGGATGAGGAAGCACACAACCAGATTGACAAGGAAAAGGCCTCCATAAGGTCAGGGGAAATTTTTGGTTTGTTCTTTTATTTCCGTGTATGTGTGTGTGGAGAACCTGAAATGCTTTGATCTGTAGAAATTTTGCATCAAATGTGAGGTTGTGAGAGATTCTCAGGGATAGACTGATTTCGGGGAACAACTTTTGCATTGGAGAACGCCTTGCTACCTTCAAATAGGAGTGACAGGGCATTTGTCTGCATCAGCACTAAGAAACTTTCATCCTTAAGCCTATTCTGAGAAGAGCTCATAGGGTGTCTTGCAGTGTGCCTTCAATAATGGAGGGCAGATGGAGGGGGACACCTGGCACAATCCCTGCAGCTCCACACACTGCCTGCCACATTTCTGCCATGTAGGATAAAAAAAGCTTCTCTCTCTCTCTCACTCACTCTCCCCTCCAGCCTGGCTACAAACATCTAAAGTTTATTTAATGAGCAGCTCAGCCATTCATTTTGACTCAGATCCATGGAAACAAAAATGATGATAATGAGGTTCCACCTGTATAAGATTTGACAGAACTTGCCTGTGAACATGTAGCCACCAAAATATGTTTTCAATTGGACCCACAGCTCCTAAAGCTGGTCCTGGGTCCAACTGTTTTCCTTTGGTTGGGGATCTCAGGAAGAAAATAGGAACATAGCCTTTTAAGATGGGCAATTGGGAGGAGCTGATTAGTATCGTACAGCATGAATTTTGCCCTGCTTTATTACTATCCTTAACTGAATGTTCAAGCCTTCCTAAATAATTTCTAAGTTTACTTACATTAGGACACAATCCTTACTTAGGCCAGAGAGAATGGCCCAGCTAGGTTGGCCTAAGTTAAGCCATATCCTGAGCTGATAGGCCATATCCACAGGTCAAGGAGTCCTCTAGGCTGGCCTAACTGCTGATGAAGAGGCAGCAGCTCAAGAGCAGCATACACAGTGGGCCATGGGAGTTGTGCCATATGCTGACATGGGCTGTTATAGTTGTGTCATATCCTGAGGTTGTGAGGCAGGAGTAGTTCAGCCTAAGACTTAGAACTTTTTCTTTTACTTCCATTTTTACCCTGGCTTATCATGGACCTTTATGGGTCTACTCCGATTTATGCCTGCTCCTGAGGTGCCCTAAATCAGAGGAGCTGTGAGGGGGCATGTCTACCCTGGAAACAGGCTTTGGATACAGCTGAACTGCACTGTACTAGACCATGCCCCACATGCCCTTAACATGCCCCTGCTAGGCTGGTGCAGGTCCATCTGTGTTGGGCCAGCCTAAGTGGATTTATGCTGGCCCATGTCTTTTCTGGTGCAGCTAGATTGGCCTGTCTTAGGCTGGCCTAAGTGCACTTCAGGACTGCAGCCTTAGGGTCTTCTCAGGAGCAAGCCCTCCCCATGTGTCACTGACTTGGTGCCTACTTAGCATGCTCTGGAGCACCCAGAGCAGCCCAGGCTTCCTGACTCTCTGTATCCAGCATAACTCTCTGCTTTGGATTAAGAATAGTTGGGGCAGCCCAGCTAGGGCGCTCGTCACTGCCCTCAATCTGGATTGTGCCCTTACAATTGTGTTTCATACAATGGTGCCTTGGAAATATCTCTCTCACCCCCCTTGATCCTCCTACTTTTATTTTGATGCTTGTGTTTCACCTCCATCCCTGGAAGTGAGTGGCACTGATATCATCATGTGACATGTTTCATATCATCATGGTGTATTTCCTGGTTCTGAAGCTGTCACATCAGTATATTTGGGAACAGCTGAGTTACATTCTTATAAATGGATGCTGCTGTAGCAATTGGTATTTTTATTACTGTTATACAAACCAATGGGTCAGAATTTGGAAGCACAGAGGAATCTTGAAAAACGCTTGACAGTCTGGAACTGGGAACATCCTTGTTTAGCTGACATGCAATTAGCAGAGTTGTTTTCCCTTTTTGTATTGATTAGTCCAAACAGCAGGAGAAATAATCCTTTTATGTTGAGCAGAAAGAAAAATTAGCACAGGAGGTCAAAGCATCTTGAAGATGACCATGGATGATCTTTGAAAACATCCAGCATTAGGGAAAAGGCCTCGCATGACTTGAAAAGTTGCATTTTGCATAATCGATACAAGTAGATCCAAAGCCAATTATCTCCGGATTTGCTCAGTGGCTCTTCTGGGGGATCAGTGTTCTAATAAATTTTCAGCAGAACAACATATGGCAATGCTACAATGCACAGGATACCTGGGAAACATGGAAAATGCCACTACCGCTTTTGTAACTCAAGATGAAAAACAAGTCAAGTGTCATTGTCTAAGGCAGTGGCTCAATCTTCTTAATGCCGTGACTCCTTATAAGTTCCTCACGTTTTGAAGACCCCCAACCATAAAATTATTTTCGTTGCTACTGTTGGAGTGCTATGCACACTTTCCTGGGAGTAAACCTCACTGAACTCAATGGGAATGACTTCTGAGTACACATGCATAGAATTGGGCTCTAAGGCTGCAATCCTAGCACTTTCCTGGAAGTAAGCCCCATTCATAATCATGGGACTGACTTCTGAGGAGACCTCCATAGGATTGGAATCTCAGGCAGCAGAGCCAGCCACTGTTTCCTGGGAGTAGCCCCATTCACTATCATGGGACTGACTTCTGAGGAGACCTCCGTAGGATTGGGATCTCAGGCAGCAGAGCCAGCCACTGTTCCCTGGGAGTAAGTCCCATTCACTATCATGGGACTGACTTCTGAGTAGACATGCATAGAACTGGACTCTAAGGCTACAATCCTAGCACTTTCATGGGAGTAAGTCCTATTCACTTATCATGAACAACAACATTGAGGGGGCGTACTTTTGAGCAGGGCACAAGGAGCAGGGCACAAGCAACGGTCAGTGCACAAGCGGGGTGCCCACCAGACAGCCCACCCGCCAGAGCTCTGGCGCTACACTCACACCACGCTTCACTCTCAGCCCACAGGCACTGAGGATCTGTGGGGAGGGGGAGGAGGAGGCTGGCCCCCTGCACTAGGGGTCTTTAGATGATCCCCAGGAAAGCTCCAGGCAACTCCCAAAGGGGTCCCGACCCCCACTTTGAGAAATGCTGGTCTAAGGGATGTAAATTTATTTCAGGGATCTCTCTGTCTTGGTTCCATTGTTGTTTGTGAAGATCTCCATTTTGGTCACATGCTTTTTCTTACAAGGCTTCTTTTCAAGGCTATAGAAATCTTGGCATACTTTTCCTCCAAGTCCCATTAACTACGATGAGCCTATCTCTAAATAAGCATACATCAGATTCTGGTCTGTGAGTTTTTAAAAGTGATGTGCACACACACACACACACACACACAGACACACACACACACACACGAACGCATGAACAAATGCACACATGCACATGGGAAGTTTATGAAATTGTGAATAATATGGAGTGTATATTGAAAAATTTGTTAGATACTGTAATTTGGTATTTACATAGTTTTAAAAGAAATTTTGAAAATAGATGGTATGTAGTTAGGATCAATGAAAAATCAGTATGGGAAAAATTGACAATTGTTAATTAACAAATTAATTAACAAGTAATTAACAATTGTTAAGTGAAAATAATTTTAAAGACTGTTTATTCAATTTGATTGATTTGAACTATATTGAGTATGGCCTAATTTGATAAAATAAATGGATTTAAGGAAGAAAGAAAAAGATAATAGATGCATTTGAAATTATATAGATTTAAAAAATAAATATAGATTTTAGATGTTATCATTATGTGTTATAGATTATTATAATCAAAAAAATTTAAGAGATAGAGAAAGAAAGAAATGAAAGTGGTATATAGGAATATTTCATATACACAAATATTAATAATTTAAGAAAAATATGTTGAAAATAAATTTGGCTGTGAATAGATGGATATTCTAGAGAATTTAAGTGATTAAACTTGTGGCTTTGCTGTTGTGGTATTGTACGAATATAATTTTTATTTTTTTATATAACTATTCAAATAAAAATATTATTTTTAAAAAAGAAAAATTTGTTTCCTTTTCTTATAGGACTAGAGCCAAATGAACTATGGTATCCAATGTAGCTGAACCTTTAAAAATGCATGGACATATAACAATGCATTTAACAATAACATCCAATATTTGTTTGACCCCTTAAAAATGCATTGGTAATATGTCTATCAGACATGATAAAATATCCATGTTCAAAACACATACCTTTGAATACCAGTTACTGGTAACATGCAATTTGAGAGAGCTTTTTGCCTTCCTTGGCTGCTTGTGGGCTTCCCACTAGCATCTAGCTGGGCACAGAGGGAAGAAAAATGCTGGATTAGGTAGTCTTTTGGCCTGATGTAGCAGGACTCTTCTTTAAAAGTTTTTTTGGTTTTCCCAATTTGGCCCAAAACATGCATACATTACCAGAAGGGAGAGATGGCCAACTAATCTTGCCTTTATGAAAGACCAGCAGATTGCTCCTCAGAACTACCTAACCAGATGGATTTCCCCATATGGCTCACATTTTGGCTTAGATGGCAAGAGATTGATTTATCTTAGTCGATGCCGAGAATAAAGGCATCCCTTTCTTAACTGAGGCTGTTATTCTCATCTACATCTGATTGAGCTGGTAGCACAGATTAGGAGCACAACCAATCAATAGCAAATGGGAATATCAGATTTCCCTTTTTCCGCTTGAGAGGCATTCATTTCATGTTCACAGGGCAGCTGCTAATTTTTCCATTTTGCTTCCATGATATAAAATTGGGGCTATATAAAATATATAGCATGATATAAAACAGTGCTGCTATTTGCAGCAGTAAAGAGCTGTGTTTTCCAGCAATCCACCACTGAAATGGGATCTATTGTACAGTGAAATCAAACCATGAGTAGGTTCCAAAGCTAATGAGATGTGTTGGCTAGGAGAATACAGCTCTTTTCATTGCTGCGTGGATTGACAACCAAATAAGTCCGGGACAACAGCATCCTCTGCGTCGGGACAATAGCCTGAGCTCTTACTACTGGCCCACCACAGCAGGCACAGCATTTTTGGGACGTTTAGGATTGGGCTGCCCCACAACAGATTAGAAGGATGTACAGGGCATTATTCCCCTCAATGCAATTATGGAGGAAGCCTACTGTATACAGAGGGGTATTGCACAACCTGTGTTTATTTCAGATTAAATTTTCTAATTAATCTCCCTGTCTGCTGGAGGTTCAGTTCAGAAAGGGTGACCCAAGCAACACTCAAGACTGATCAACACCTTTGCAGAATAATTTTATGACAACTCCAACTGGTTTTAATGATCCATGCAAGACATGTTCAAATTTCTGACAACAGTTTTGATAAAAATCTATGTGTAGATCAAACTAATTTGAATAGGAAACAAAGAATGAAAAGTCTTCCTCTAACATCTAAATAATTCTGATTTTATCTGGTGGTTTGTCAAATGAAAAGTTGTTACTGCAAAGGTGATGACAAGAAGCTCAGCTCTGCTTCAAAGTCAATCTTTTCTAAAGCCTATTTGATTATCTAATCTTCAGAATTTTTTTGTCTTCTTAAGCAGAAAAATTCAGAGAACGAAAGCAGTGTATCAGCAGATATTTACTTTTTACCTCGGATGCCAAATGCTTCCGACACAGATTTGCTGCCGATCTCTTTCTTTCCTACTTCCATCTTAGAACTACTTTATACTGCCGAAAAGTGCAGTGAAACTTGCAAAAGCTTTCATCTAAAATGCTGAAATATGTTGTCAAAGGGTACTTTCATACATGAGGTTTAAACTGTTGTTTGTATTTGTGGTGCATTTACTGTAAACAGAGCATTTCCTGGACAGTGATTTTCAAACTTTTTTCAATGTCCTGAAATTGTCAAGGCACACCATACGTTTTTTGACAATTGTCAAGGCACATCATGATGTTGTTAGGGGGCTTACATCCCCATCTAGTTCATCTAATGAATGACCTTCCCCCATAATTTCCACATAATTAAAAATGACTGTGCCAGTCAAGAACATACATTTAATTTTTAATTGCCAATGCTCACTTCCTAGCTTGCTTTAACAACAAGCATAAAAACCTGGAAAAAAGATGTTTAGTGTCCTCCTTTTCCATGTGAGGAAGCAGCACATTGCCTTATTTTGATTAATAAATTATGGCTGCAAGCCTAAAGACACTTTCCTGGGAGTAAGACCCCTTGAGCACAATGGTGCTTATTTTTGAGTTGACATGGATTGTGCACTAAATTAGACTGCAATCCTAACTGCAGTTAGGCCAACCTAATTCCTGGTACAAGTCTTGTGCTGACCTGGGAGTGCTGTAAGGCACTTAAGCACCACTCCTGAGGAAGGATTAGACCACTGTACAGACATGCGCTTGCTGTCCTACCTCACCATAGAAACAAAAAGACCAATGAGTTGTGCTGGCCTATGTTAGGATTGCATCCTAAATGTAATAAGTTATACATAACAGTTTTTATTGTAATAATAAATAAAATAGAGTTTAAATTAACAACATGAAAGCAATATACATGAGTGTTTTGGTTTTATTTTTTCATGTCTTACTTTTTCCTTGGGGAACTTACATTTTGGGGATCCTTGTTCTTTTTTGCAGTTATGACATCTGGTCACCCTGTGTTTGGCAAGCCACCTCAGTCTCCAGGAGGTCTTCAACCAGCCCTATTTTGGAGTCTCAGAAGTTTTGTCATTTGTACACCACTTATTACATAAGAAACTTTTAAATAGGTTTTAGCCCATTCAAACGACGCAGCTGCATTTCTATGAGAAACAGGCACAGGTGTTGTGGCAAGGTTGTGAGAATACAGTGATGCCTCATGTAACAAATTTAATTCGTTCCAGAGGCATGTTTGTTATGTGAAATATTCTTTACGTGAAGCGGATTTTCCCATAGGAAATAATGGAAACTCAGACGATTGGTTTCACAACCCCAAAAAATATTCATATAAAAATATTAACTGTATGTAAAAATGATGACAAAACACTGGAATTGAATTCAAAACATGCATTCAGTGTGCATGATCCTATGAAGTCGAATTAGGCTGCAGTCCTAAAGACACTTTCCTGGGAGTAAGCCCCATTGAACACAATGGGGCTTACTTCTGGGTAGACATGGTTAGGAGGTTGCAATCAAAGACACTTTTAAAGTGTCTCCCCACTTTCTCCTTCTCTTCATCTCCTTCTCTCCTTCTCTCCTTCTCCTTCTCTTCTCTCCTTCTCTTCATGAATGGCCTCTCTCTGCCCTGCTCCCTTCTTGCTAGCCCTCAGCTGCTTCCCTCTTCTCCACTGCTGTTCTCTCCCTCTGCCCAGTGAATGCCTGTCCACAGGAGGAACAGCGCAGAAGTGTTGCTTTTGCTATGGGCAGGCATGCTAGGCAGACCTGACGCTTTTTAAAAGGGCTGCTGGCCAGTGCATCTGGCCAAACTGCCAACGAGTTTGTTTGTTACGTGAAGCACAGTTTCTTACATGAAGCAGAATCGTAGAGAATTTTTTGTTTGTTACATGAAACATACTTTACGTGAGGCATTTGTTACGTGAGGCGCCACTGTATCTCTTGCCTTGGTATCTGTCATCAATGAAGCAGAAAAACTGATAAGACGAGGGATGTAAGAGAGTCTGTGGGAGGAAAGCATCCCTCTTTACACTGTTTCCTGTTCCCCCTCCGCACATGGCTGTGTGTTTTCCTGATACCTCTGTATGTGTCACCCTGAATGCTCCAGATCATGTTATCCTTCTCCGAGAGCTCAGAGGGTGCTGGCAGAGAGGGCTGGGTGATAGCAGCCTGTTTGTAACCCTTGATAAACGCCACGATGCAACCAGCGTGAAATGAAAAAATATTGCTCCCGGTAAATATTTATTTTATATCAGAAATTAGCATACCAAATGTAATTAAAAACAACTTTATGTGTGCATCTCCCCCTCCCTTCAGTCTGTCAAATGACAACTCAGAATAACTAGTCATAAAGAATGCGGCCTTAATTAGCAAGCATCTCAGCCTACTGTCGCCATTTGATAATTACACTGCAATGTGCTTCTGAAATTAAGATTTTTTTTTACCTTTCCCTGGTATAAAGTCACTGCTGACTGGTTTTGGTCTCCCTCCCTTTCTTTTATGTTGAGCCCCTCTTTCAAAATGCATTATACCTTGTGTGCCAGAGCAGTCAGAAGCAGCCTTAGAAATGTCTCGCTTTGCCGGTCATGTAAACGATGAATGACACTTCTCTGCTTTTGCCAGGGTTTGGTGGGTTATGCATCCTATTAAGTTTCACCAAGTTGCTGCCGTCTGCTCATGCCAGATATGATAGGGGGCATTTCTACCTACTTGTCCTCGGTTGCATCATTTAGCCACTATTGTGATTTTTGTGGAGGGGGGAATAAGAGAACAAAATGAGAAGGGAAATGCCCCACAGCCTCTTCAAAATGCTTCCAAAAATGAAGGGAATGATGAAAGAAAATCCTACCACATATCAATTGGAAGAGGCCTTATTAAGAATAAAGGAAAGCTGTTGATTTCTGTCGCTTGCAGATCAGTGCAATATCTTCTGTTCTGTATCAAAGCGAATGAAAAGTAAACAAACTGCACCAAAGAGAAGTTAGAAAAGATACCTGCTGAGACAGATCTCCATTACACATGATTTAGGAAGAATGAAGGATACTCTTTTCTGTAATAGAAAAGTGGTACAGAAGATATTTCAGCAACCAAAATTAAAATGGCTTTTTTCTTTTCTGTAATGCCTTTAAATGCATCACACCAAGCCATGTGAGAGGTAATATGGTGTAGCAGGTCGTGCTGGTCTTGGGCTTGATGAAGTTCTAAGATCTGTATTCAAGTCCCCCTTGCATCCTGGGATTGCTGCTGCATTACTATGGGGAAGCTTGTCCTCTCCCCACAGTCATGCTGCAGCAGCCCCTATGGGTCTACTCAGACTTCGCACTTTTCAGGAGGTTACCTGAGCATAACCAGTGGGTTACTATGTGATACAGGAAGCTGGACAAGATGGGCCAGTGGCCTGACGCTTCTTAACCTTCAGATCCAGTGGTGGGCTCCAGCAGGTTCACACCTACTCTATAGAGCTGGTTGTTAATGAGAGATAGGACATATAAAGTTTAAAAATAGCCATTTAAAAGTGGCTGCCAGATGGGCAGAGAACCGGTTGTTAATTTCTTTGAATCCCATCACTTGTCAGATCCAAGGCCTGCCTCCCACTCCTTGCCCTTATGCCTCTAGTCTAGGCCTGCTCTTCTCCCACCCTGTAATACATCTGTGCACCAAACTAGCCTCCCCTGTTGTGGTGCAGCTGTGCTTTCTGCCATGTTCGCAACACCGACAGCACTAGGATTGTGCTGTGAGTCCATTTGAGTCAGTCCTCAAGTTTCAGCTGTTCTCAAGATAAAATGTGATGCATGGTGTCAACTTCTTTGGCGGAAAGAGATGATGGGATTCAAATTAAGGAAATGCTGTGCCAGCCCAAGGATCCATATAGTCTGGCACACCATCCCCATTGCCACATGGGTCAAACTAGTGCCATACAGTGTCTAGTCTGGATTCATTTTAAGGGACCAAATTTTCCCCAAACTCTGTTTCCACCTTGGAGAACACCATCTGCAATGTATGTCTGCCAGCAGTCTGGTCCTCTTATCTGCTGCTACTTCAGTACAGTTTTTACAACATCTTCTATATCCTTTCCAGCATTCTCAAAGTGAGTCTGACAAATGCATGATGTCATGGAATCAGGTGGATTTGGCCATGTATGTATCTGGAGAATGGGTGTGTGTAGAGACCCACATACTAGTGAGGCAGCCGAAGCAACACTTTGTGGAGCTGGATGCAGAGGTTCCATCATCCTTTTTGCGATGTTCTTGGGTGATGTCAGTGTCATTGTAACAAACTGAGCATTAACCTGTCTCAGCATCAGGGAGGTACCATCCCCTCCCCCAATTATATGTGTGGGGTTGCACAGCAGAAGAACATTTTTGATACATTTCACTCACTTCACAAACTATTGCCTAAAGGTGAAGTACTTTTTTGTAAGGAGAGGGAAAGGCAGGCATCATTTCTGGCAGGCATTTTTGGGAGAGTCTGGGATTATATGTTTTTAGCTGATGCCTACTGGTCTGGGTTATTTTTAATGATGTTATTCCTATTACTGTTGGTTGTTATTATTGCTGGAATTGTTTTGATCTGTTGATACTTATTTTTGTCTCATCTTTGGCATGATCAATCAATCAATCATATTTATATATCACTTTTCACTGAAAGTTCTGAAAGCAGTTTACAGAAAAAATGAATAAGTAATGACTCCCTGTCTCAAAAGGGTTCATAGTCTAAGGGCACAATCCAGAGTAACGACAGGAGCATGTAAGAGACATTACGTGCATCCGTAGTTACTGCACCATCTAGTGAAAACCTATGGGAAATTCATATTGCAATCCAGAGTAACTTGTTCTTACTCCAAAGCAAGGACTTCCCGTAGTAACTCTTGATTTCACCCTAAATTAATCATTTCAGGGTGGAAATAAATTACATATTACATAACATTCTATACCACCATTTAAAAAAGTTTCAAAAAGTGTACTGTAAGACAGCTCTGACTCCCTGAGATCCATCTAGTGGTTCCATGAGCACCATGGCCACTTTCTGCCCCCTACTCTCTTCACATCTGTCCCTCCAGCTCTTTGCCAGATTTGGGATCAGTCCTGCTCTACTCCATGCATGCTCTGATGCTCTGGGACTCCCCCAAATGCTGTGCATGCACCATATAGTAGCATAAAGAGCAACAGAGACAGGTTTGAGAAATGCTATCCTACACCAATATTCTCACAGAAGCAAACATATTAAAGCAATAGGCTTGTTGCTTGCCTTAGCTCAAGGGTCTCCAAACATTTCAGTCAAAGGGCCGCATCAAATATCTGGCACAGTGTTGAGGTTCCAGGAAAAAAATATAAAATTTTAATAAATACATTAGAGATGGAAATAGCTTGTTGAATAAATGGGCTCAAATTTCTAGGATTTCTGCAAGCACTAACATACAGCAAAGAAATAAAGCACACATTAAAATGGACCTCCATTACACCACCAGTTACGTTGGTCAACTGGATCATGTTGATCAGCTCTTAGAGGCCCAGAGGCCTACTGCATCTGCCCCTGTGCCTGGGTTTGGAGACCCCTGCCTTACCACAAGGACCTAGAGGTATCCCTGGTGTGCGGGAGAAATAAATGGGCCACTAGTGTGGCCTGAACATAGAGGCCAAGTGAACATTCACCTGACAAATCTTCAAAAGTTTGGCGCCCTGGCCAGGGTCCACTGATCTCTCCCAAAGTATTGAACTTGCATACGCATGCACAACTTTGTGGAAGCCTTTTTTATCTGCAACATGATGATTAAAAAGTTCCAAGCTGTGCTCAAGGCCTGGCTGCAGAGACGGGAAGACTTAGTGCTACATAGGAAGCCCCCACAGATTTGGTCTGCTTGTTAGGCCACAGCCTGGTTCCTCTGACAAGCTTTTCTGTGGAATTTCAATGAACCCTAATTGCCCATCAGGAGCATGTGAAAAGAACAGACATGTGGCCTGATTTACATCTACTTTGCCTTATGACATCTCTTGGGCTTTCTTCTTAATGACCCCTGCTCCTTTAAAGAGCCGGCTGGCTGTGGCAGTTGCATTAAGTTTCTGTCAAAGGTGTCTTGACGGCTTAGTTGAAACTCCTTTGACATCAGCACAGGAGTCTTTGCCGGGCATTGGGACTCAAGGATGAATGGCAAGAGCAAAAGTGAGCCACTGTAGGCCATGCTCTGTAATCGGTGTCATTGCCCTTATTAGCTTTCTTTTGGCAACTAATTTTTTTTTGTTTAACCCTATCCAAAACCCTAAGAGGAAGGGACGATGTTTGTCAGGGAATGGATGCTGCAGAACAGATGTCCGCCTAAAAAATTCCTATTTTCCAAGGGCAGAGCGAGAATCCCTCCCCTGACTCCACTGTGCAGAGACTCCAATTAGCTGAAACCCAATTGATTGGAATATTTGGAGTCTTTAGGGGACACTGCTGCGAAAGTGTCAGAAAAACAGAATTTTTGTTTCATTTACTGGAAAGCTCCTCAGAGAGATGGAGGAGCGGCAAAGGTGGGTGGATGGAAGGAAACTGGTATTAATATGGATTGGAGATGAGGAAAGCGGTAGTGAAAAATAAATGGTGTGTGAAGGATAATAAGAATAAGGCAAGATAACATCTGAAGCAAACCAGCCCTGGGGAGGGGAAGGGTTACAATAGGGTTGCCATTTCTGATTGATGCTGTACCTGGAGGTTTTCTTTTCCTTGTTTAATGCAATGTTGGAAATTTCCGGGGGCCTCATTAAAATATGTGTTAAATAGAATGCCAGATGCAGGGGAGAGGCAGTGAGATGCATGTATCTTATGGTCTTGTTCGCTGTCTGAGGCTTCTTGGAGGCTGCTTTAAGATACAGGAAGCTGGATTAGATGGGCCCTGGATCTGATCCAGCAAGACTCTTCTTATATCCTAATGTCCTTCTTATATCTTATGTCCTTATGTTCAGGTCAATGGTCACTCTTTAGGTCTTGCTCAACCAGTTTGAGCCACATCTTTTTTGGTGCTGCTCACTGAACTTTCTAGTGGATAGGTCACTCTCGCCAGAGGAGCTTATGTGGCATCTGATTAGTGTTTATTTTACAGATGTGGCCAAATCATCTCAGTCTGAGTTTTTGGATTGGTTCTTTGACTGAGGGTTGTTGGTTCCACCTTCCCCGTATTGTCTTGTTACGATGGTGGTCATGAAGAGAGACACTCAGATCTGTTTCAGGCATCACATTTGGAAGGCCCAGCTTGTTCATATCTGATACGAGCAGAGTCCATGTTTCTGATCCATACAGGAGAATTGGCCGGATTAGTATTCAAAAGAGGCAAATTCTGGTATTGGTGGAGATGTTTGCCTATTTTCAAAGGCATGATCTGAGAGAGCCAAATGCCTCTGTTTCCTGGCCAATCTGGCCAATTCCAATTATTTGAATTCTTGGAACTGCTTGATTTGGACCACTGATGGGATTCAAAGAAATTAACAACTGGTTCTATGCCCATCTGGCAGCCACTTTTAAATGGCTATTTTTAGACTTTAATGTCCTATCTCTCATTAACAACTGGTTCTATAGAGTAGGTGTGAACCTGCTGGAGCCCACCACTAAATTTGGACTCCATGTGAACCATGGCTTGTGATCCATCTGTGGTTACAACTTTGGACTTGTCTGTATTGATTCTTAGATCATAAGATTGGGCAATGCGGGTGATGTGGTAAAAAATGTTGGTGTCCTCTGCACTGTGTCAGTGAAAATGGCACTGTTGTCATAATGTTTGTTACTTATTATTACCAATATATATATTTGCCTTATTTCCTGTGAGGCAGAGGAAGATTCATTTCCTTCAGAAGCTGTCAGTGGGGATCGTTGTCTGTCCTTTGACCTTGCACAGCTACCCATGTCTGCCTTGGCTATGCCAGCTTTGCTGCCAAATGCACCATCAGACATGTATTTAATTTCAATTTCTTACTTCATTAAAAGTTATAAACTAGCTCATGAGGGTAAAAAGGCCTTCTTTAACAGCACAATCAATTTCTTTTCTTCATAAATAGTTGGAAAAAGTAACTGATGGGTTCCAGTGACAGTGATCAGCTGATGGGTGGAATGTGGGTCAGCCATTTTGAAGGGGCTAGGGCCTGGTGCTGCTTCATTCTTAAGCTGTTGGAAAGTTGTTGGAGGGTAAATTAGCAGAGTAATCAACAAAACCAAACCATCCTATGGTAAAAATATTTTCCACCACTCGGGCTGGTTGCTATCAATAAGGACAGGACAGAGACTTGGACTGCAATCCTGAATGGAAAGGTTAATGGTCTCAGGTGCCTGGCAGTGCACTATTCTTCCGAATCCTGCATTGCATCCAAATTCCAGCATAGGCTTTAGCATTTCTTCTCCCATCCAAGCTGCTCTTGGTCACTACTGCAACTTCTCATGCAGAGACAGCTGCAGAGACAGATGTAGACTGTGAGGAGGCAAGAGGACAGTGGACTTGGTTCTCTTTACCCTGAATCTGCCACCACCAGTCTTTCTGCTTCTTGTTAACATTTGCTTAGGGCACAAGCCTAGAGCGGAGGAAGTCCGCACCTCTGCACAGCCATTCGGACTCATTCAGAAGGCAGAGTGGCAGCTGAATGGCTTCAGGAAGAGTACTGCACAGGCACCAATTCTGACACCTGCACAGTCTCCTCTGAAGCCGAAAGTTTTCAGAAAAGTACTGTGCAGGTGTCAGAGATGGTGCCTGTGCAGTACTCTTTCTGAAGCCAGTTGGCTTCAGAAACAACTGCGCAGGTGCCAACTTTGGCAACTGCGCAGTCCAGGTATGGGGGTGCACACATCCCAGGGGTGACACACAGACTTCCACACTGGGTGATGTGTAGAGTCACTGAATAGCTGTTCAGTGTGATCTGAGGGGTGTCTCCTCAGGAACAAGTCCTCCCCATGTGTCAATTACTTAGCATGCTCTGGAGCAGTTAGGGCAGCTCAGGCTTCCTGACTCTCTGGATGCAGCATAACTTTCTGCTCTGGATACAGAACAGTTAGGAGAGAGCAGTTAGGGCAGAGCAGGCTGAACTTGCTCTGAATTGTAACCTTAGTCTCTCTAGCTTCAGGCTACCTACCAAAGTGGTACCAATTTATCTAACTTGCATTTCCATGCTTTCAAACTGCTAGATTGGCAGAAACTGGGCTAAGGACGGGAGCTCACCCTGTCTTGCAGTACTCATGTCTGCTGGCTTGCTGACCTTCTAGTCAAGCACAGTGTTCTTACACCAGTGTTTTAACCTCAGTGTTCTAACCAATGAGCCACTTCAGCCCTATGATTTTAGAAGTAACCCAGCTCAGCATGGGAAGGGCACCAGGATTCAGGTCTCTTATTCTCTTTTGTGCTTTTTGAAGCAATTGATGGGCCACTAGAAGATACAGGAAGCTGGACTAGATGGGCTGTTGGCCTGATCTAGTCGAGCTTTTCTTAAGAACGTATGAAATTATTTCATAGGCTGCAATCCTAAAGACACTTTCCTGGGAGTAAGATCCATTGAACACAGTGGGGCTTACCTTTGAGTAGACATGGTTAGGATTGTGCTCTTAGTGTAACTTTAAAGAAAATAGGGAGGCATGGGAGGCATAGAGAACCATGGAGAACTAGACCTGCAGATACTGGCTCAGTGGAAACAGGATAACTGAAGAAAGACCTTTCTCAGGTCAAAATGACATGTTATATTAAATACATAATTGGTTTGGCATTTACTTGATAGCAGCTGCAAAGAGAGCCAGTCTAAATCGGAAGCTTGTTCTGTGGGATTGAGGCTTTCAATAAATTGTGTTATTTCAATACACTGACGTCTGAGCAACTGAAGTAATAATAAACTGCAGTTAAAACTAAAGGTAAAGGTGTCCCCTGCAGGAGTTACTTGACTTTAAATGACAATATTTGACCTGTTTTGGATTATGGGGTAAATTGTGACCAAACACTTCTTTTTCTGCACTTCCAAAGAGTGTGCAGTTTCCTTTAAGTCTCAAGCCAAATAACTTTTCGTTGTTGAAATACTGCATCCATGGTGATCCAAATCTACCCAGAAGCATCTGCATTTCAGTTGCTTGGTTGTCGTTTTTTAAGTGACTCTGGAATGTAGTTTAGGATTCTTTTAATCTGTGTATCATTCTGTGGCTGTAAGTCTTGAAACAAAAGCATTTATTACAACTAATCAGTTTCCTGTGCCTGATCCTTTCTGTTTTGACCTTTTGCTTGCATGCCTCTGTCTTTTCTTTTTCATGGGTGACATTAGCAGGTGCTATGGAGGCTGGATAAAAGCATTGCGGGGGAAAAAAATTTCCTTCCAGGGGGATTAGAGAAGGAGCAGTGCATGACTTAACTGCGAGAACTTGGAAAGATTTCTGGAGTTCTGCAAGTGAACCTTAGTAAATGAGGGACAGTTCCAGCTTAATTGCTCTCCCAAGGCAAATTCACCTCTTAATTAGAAGATATTTTAAAAGTCCTTTTTTCCCTCCTCTAGAAATGCTCAGAGGGCTGAAATAGAAAACAGCATCATTGCTAGTTGTTTCACGACGAAATGTACACTATTCTGTGTGGCCGGATCCTTTCTCTGAAGCTGCACAATAGCATCATGCTACCAGTTGTTGTGCCAGATGAAGCAGAACAGCATTTTGTTGTTTAAAACAATGTTTTGTTGATCCAGCAGGGCTCTTATGTTTCCTTTCTGTGCCAACTGCATAAATTATGTAGCATTTTTGTGGTGTTTGGGGTGTGTCTATTGACACATATCCGTTGACTCTTCCCTGTTCTACCCATATCCCATCCACATCTCTGCTCCATTTCAGTTGTATTAGCATCTGAGATGTCTCATTGTATTGGTATCCAGGGATCATCTACCACTGAGTTGGCTGCTTGGTCAGTGGACCTAACATGCTTGGATCTGAGGGCTGGTGCAGAGTCATTAAAAGAGTTGGCTGCAATTCAAGCAGAGAAACTGGTATCATTTTTTCTTTTAAATGCAAATAATTTTAAAATCATATTCAGATCCCACCCCAATGTCAGACAGAGCAGGCTCTACTTCATGAATGCTTATGCCCCAACAAATCTGTTCATCTCTTAAGTCCCTTTGCTCTTTTGTCTTCAAAAGACTAGACACAGCATGTCATGTGGGAATGAGGAAAGTGCCACTGCCGGAAGAGAGAATTCTTTCCTCCCTGAATGGTGGTGGAGCTTGTGCAGTGATAGTGTATTCTGACCACTGGCAGCATAATTTGATGTGGAAGTTGTAGATATATATATGTAGCCTGCAAAATCATCCAAAAGGTACATTGTCACATAACCTGGACAGAAAGATATGAATCACTGAAATCAATGGGATTAGTCTTTAGTAAAAATGCATATCACTCTTCTCAAATGGTTAATGCTAGCTGGTGGAACTTGGAATTTTGTGACAGGTATGTTATTCCCACTCCTTTTCATAGTTGTTGTTGGTGATTTGTGGTGAAATCCAGAGTAACTACGGGGAGTCCTTGCTTCGGTGTAAGAACAATTTACTCTGATTGCAATATGAATTTCCCATAGGTTTTCACTAGGTGATGCAGTAGGTATGGGTGCACGTAATGTCTCTTATGTGCTCACGTAGTTACTCTGGATTGTAGGGTTGGTTGGCTTCTATTATGTTGTTTTTGGTGCTTTTAACATTGCACGTACATTGATTCTTGTATTATGCTATTTTCATTATACGACTTGAGTGCCTCCTGATTAGAAGAAAAAAGAGAGGCTATAAATCTTTCAGGGCCAAATCAAACCATGTAATTGCATGAGATGGACTAGTGTTTCAAACCAGAAGTGCCTTTTTATCTGTCCCACAATTATCTGTCCCACAATGGCAGCCCCTATTGAAAATTATCTGTCCCACAATGGCAGCCCCTATTGAAACCAGGATGCATGGCAGAGCAATGGTCACTCTCCCTGTACATTATTTTTCTACTGAGAGCTTCCAGTTTGAAGTATGTCTGTATTTCACGCAGTTGTGTGCATGTCCTATTTTGCTCTATAATAAACAAAGAAATAAATGTATCCCATCAAATATGGAATATCCATCAAGCAGGTATTTTCAAGTAAGCTTGCTGTTCAGACTAGGTAGATGCCATCATTAGAGGCAGTGGTTACAATGTAGACAGCTTTGCTGGATCTAGGATAGATACAAGTTGCTGTTATCCTGTTTCCCCAAAAATAAGACACTATCATATATTTTTTTAAAAAAATTCTAGGTCTTATTTTGGGGGGATGTCTTATTTTTTGTATGCATGCCTATTCAGATACAAGCCCCATTACGTTTCATTTCCTGTCTTACTCCCAAGAAAATGAGGACAGGATTCCAGCCTCAGAGAGCCCAATACTATGGATGCCTACATAGGAGCAAGCCCCTTTCCCCCAGGAAACCCCTTTCCAGCCTCAGAGAGCCTGATTCTATGGATGCCTACACAGGAGCAAGCCCTATTATCGCAAATGGGACTTTTCCCAGGAAAATGATCCTTTGTGATCCTTTCCCAGGCTCTGGCTAGGGTGACCATGTGATTGCCTCTGCAAGGAGGCTTTGCTCCATTAGCTTTGCAGTTTTTTTCAGGGAGAGCTGAAGCTGGTACAATGGGGTGAAAAGGTGCGAATGCTATCTGATGCTGAAAAGGTTTAGCAGCTATCTTTGCAGCTGGCTGGAATGGAAGGGGTCCTCTTCCCATGTCCCACACTAGCAACACCACTGCTACCACCAGCCCCTGGCATGATCAAAACTAGGTCTCATTTTTCAATTAGGTCTTATTTTGGGGGTAGGTTTTATTTTTGGAGAAATAGTGTACTTGTATTATATTTTTGTTGTTTGTATGGTTCTGGCTGCAATCCTATTCCCACTTTCCTGGGAGTAAGCCACACTGATTATAATGGATCTTACTTCTGAGCAGACATGTATAGGATTGCACTGTCTGTTAATGTTATCTCCAAAAGAGAGGGCAGGTAGAAACCAAAAAGGATAAGACCTTGAAGCACATGGTCACTTCTACATGCAGGACATGTATTACATGCATACCACCCACAAATCCTAGTTTTGTGGTCATGCTATTCAAACTTGTTCATAATCATATTTGAGAGGTCAGGATGAGTGTGTGGGCTATGCAGAAGTGTTTAGGTGGAACAACATAAACAGGAATCATATGAGAAACAAGCTTTTGGCAGGCATGTGTAATAAAGGATAGGGTTAGGAGTATAATTGAAGGGGTGTGGAGAGTGGAAGCAGAGCTCTGGGACTTCTACAGCAGGAGAGGCGATCTCAGTCTGCAGAAGAGTTCAGATCGTGCCTTTGAAACTTTTCTCTGAGGACTTTAGCTGAGAAGAAGCATTGGCAGAAGGCAATTTGCCAAGGGGTGAATGTTTGTACCTAGAGGCCATCGTCGTTCCCGAGGGGTACCTGAGAGGCAAACCATAGCTGATGTTACTTTAAAGTTGAAATCACACCCTTCACTGGATATATCCCCATTTAAGATACCCTACTTCTGAGTAGATATGCACAGGATTGTGCTGTAAAGCTATAATCCTTACAAGTTTACATGGGAGTAAGTCCTATTTAACACAGCAGGACTTATATCTGAGAAATTATGCTACGGTAGCATTCTAGTATACTCTTTTATATTTATTTGGGATTGCTTCAATTCCACATTTCAGTTTTAATTCATTGGTTTTAAAACTATGCCACCCACTCAGAGCGTGTGGCTTGATAAGAACTAGACCTTTAAGCAAAGTTGAATACATTTCAAAGAAGCAGTAAGTTGCAAGGAAAGAAAACAAGCTAACAAAATAATTGACGTTTGAGTTTGTTGTGGTCTTAATGGGATGTCACAGCAGGGTTGTGCTCTTTAATATTTACCACTACACTGCAGCATAGAGTGCTGCATAGGAATGAGGGGCCTTTAAAAGCTGAGCAAAAATTTTGTAGAAGAAGACAGGACATCTTTTGCTTGGGCGCTCTAGGGGCAACAAGATGAAACATGAGGTATGCTAAAAAATGAAGGGGAAGCTGATTTACTTTTCATGTCCCTGCCAAGAAAAAGTCTGTCTCTTTGGCTTTCCCTCTTCATTTGGTGACAATGTTTACAAGATCTTTTCCTTGAGAAAGGAAAGTGGCTATAGCCGCTCCCGGAAGCCGATTGGCGGCAAAGGCCCCTCAGCTGTCTGTCTCTTTCTTCCACCCCAATACCTGCCTCTCCCTTACCCAGCCATCATTTTCCACTCAGTGAGCTCTGCAAACATTTTAATTTCATGCCCGGTTGTCGTTGCCGGTTTGTAAAACATCTGAATTATATTAGCGCAGTTTAAAAGTGTGACAGGCTGAGGAGCTGCCACCTCCAGTGATTGCTTATTCCAGATGGTTAAGTGACAAATCTCACTTCGAGTTTCTGATGTCTTAACTGGAGAAGTAATGGGTACTAAAAAAATCAAAGAAAAACCTATCAGTAGTATGTCGATGTCTTCTGACTCTTTAGCGTGCATTGCGGACAGGGACCTCAAGGACAATCCCTGGTCTACAGGGTTGTCAATCTTTATCTATCTACATTATTTATATACCACTTTTCAACTTAAAAGTTCATAAAGTGGTTTACAAAGAGATGAAAAAATTAATAACTAATGGGTTAATAGCTAATGGGTTAATGAGCCTATTTCTCCAACTTTGTGCATGGAAGGTTATGCAGCAAAGATTAATCTCAAGCCCTTTTGAACCCTCCTGCGCTCTGCCTCTTTATTGCTGGCCTCTACTCTGGAACACCCTATTTATGTCGTCACTAGTCCCTCAATAGTCCCTCAATAGTTTGAGCCAGGATTTACTAGGCTTCTACTTTTGAATGTATTTCAAAATTCAGTTTCAATTCCATTTAATTCAAAGGGTTGGTACAGCCTGCCAATGATTGGAGCCAATGTTGCACAGCAGTATCTCAACCAGTGACATGCTGTGAGATACACGGCTGGGGAGGCAGGCCTGCTAATAATGACATTACCCCATAAGGTAATGACGGGATACCCTAGCACCAGTGAGAGCACAGGATTGATTGGGGATGCAGAGTATTTCTAGTCTCTTAAGGTGCAATCCTAACCTACGCCGGCACACTCATCGATCTTCCCATTCCTGTGGTGATAGTAGGGATAGTAGGGAGGCAAGTGCATATCTGTAAATTGGCCTAACTCTCCTCCAGGAGTTGGTCAGAGGTGTCTTTTAGCACTTTTGTGACACCCCCATGTCAGCACAGGACTTATGCCAGGGATTAGGCTGGCCTAACTGCAGATTAGGATTGCAGTCCTAGAGAGACATGGGTGTCTCAGAGAGTCTCTTGGAGAGATTAGCACCTATGGCAGCGACAGCTCTGCCTCTTCTCATGCAACTACTTGGAAACTACACGGGGTGCATGCACAATCGTGGGAAACTGAGCTTTCACTGCTGCAAGTCCTAATCTCTCCCTATATGTGAGACTATTTTCTTTGGAGGAACATGATGCACTGGAGCTACTTTCATTGAACCATGACAGGGGAGGTTCTGCTGCCCTAATTGCACATCTGTCTTGTACCTGAGTGGGGTGGGACTCAAACTCACAACCCCTGGGACACTACCCAGATTCTTCGGATTCCACCTCCACTGGGCAAGGTGAACAGAGAACAAAGGCTGTATAAGCATTTTTATAGGGCATGTTACATAGAGGAGGGTACAAATGGCAAGGAGGAGGGGTACAAATGACTGAGGGCAAAGCTTGGACCCTGGTTTGCTAGATTTTTGTGCAAGGATGGGATTCAGAAAATGATGACAAGGATGGGCACGCTGGAAGGCAAACTTGCAATGTGTCAACTCTTTTGAGACTGCGCGATGTCAGGGCTGCTTGCGGTTATTGCTTAATTGCAAAAAATTTGTCTTTTTGCTACATTATGCCTTTATAATTTCAGCCTGGATGTTTTGTGCCTGGCCTTCTATTGTTTTTCCTGCTTAGAGCGGCTGGCCTTGCTATGGAGGCCAGAGGCAGATTGAGCATGGGTCATTTGGACCTAAGAAGATATTAAAACAGGCTGTTTAGAACAGTTTTAGGAGAGAACACATGTTATACATAGGCAAGCAATGATCAATTACTATTATTGGTTACAAGGCACAAATCTTTAGGAAACACTTTGGACAAGGTGTTTCTTCATAACAGGAACTGTGCACCAAGAATCTGACCAACATCCAGCCAATTTGGTGCTCGGTGCCTGTGCACTGGGGGGGGGGGGGGGAATGTTGTTTGGGGGGGAGGTTTCACTGGGGAGGATGCTGCACATGGGGGGTTGATGCTCATGGGGGATGTTGCGCATAGGGGATGTTGAGCATGGGGGATGTTGCGCATGGGAAATGATGCACATGGGGGTTGATGCATATGGGGGTTGATGTGGATGGAGGATGATGTGTATGGGGGACTGTTGCACATGGGGGATTGATGCAGTATTTCATCTTCTTTTCTCCCCAAACATGAAGACAGTAAACCCTAATTTATTTGTATTTTGTAGGAAATTTCCAGGGTTTGGGGACACATGTGCCACTCATCACATGCACTTGGTACTTGGGGATAGATTCCCAGGTATAATGCTGTATGTAATCTTGTATGAAGGACCCTTGTGAAAAGAGTTTATTTTCTCATTCTCTTTCTTCTCTACCTAATTGCTTGCATGATTGTAGAAGCTGGAGGAGAAGTGCCTGTGATGCAAAGAATCTGTTACAATATTTAAGCTTCCATTTTTTTATGTTCCTAAAAATGAAAAATTAGGCCAGTTGAGTCGCTCACAGTTTTGTAATAAAGCAGCAGAGGCAATTGTGCTTCAGAAATGTGTATGTTTAATTAGTTTAGAGAAATGATGGTCCCAAAAGAAAAAGAGAGGATCCGACTCATAGGAGAAAATACTGAAATATCTAGCAGCCACGCTTTTAATGTCATCAAGTTCTTTAAAGAAAAACCTTACAAGATTCCTAATAAAAGTGTGAAAACATGCCTGCATAATGTGATTTTTTTCTAAATAAACCAAATGTCACAAAAAGGCCTAAATTTTAGTTTCTGCTTTTGAATTGCTAATTTCATGATCTTGAAACAGCAGGTGTATTTAGTTTTCTAGGTTGGTGTTCCTGATATCCAGAGTAATTATTCTAGTCTAAGTATACTCATCGCTAGCTAGGTGGCTACCTTCATATTCAAACACTTCATGTAACAACTAAATAATAATAGTGGCATTTTTTTCTTGTTAAGATACCCAATAAAGTCATAAAATATCTCCTCTTGCCTTGGGCACTTTTGTAGTAAGTTGATTCAGAAATACTAAATAATAAAGTTGGGTGCTATCCAGGCAATTATGAGCATTTTAAATTAGTATTGGTTGGAACATGAGAGATAAGCAAATTTAATGCTGTTACGTTTGAACTTAATTGAGATTGGGGTTTTCCTGCTCATTATTTAGAGTGGTTGCATTGCTTCGAATATTAAGAGCTCGATCTTAAATGTGCTTTCGGTTGGCACAGCAGTTGCTGCAAAATGTGAAGGTGTCACAAACATGGCATGAGTTACATGGGAACAGCAGGCCTCCGTCAGTCTTGAAAGACTATGGTATCATGCTCTGTGCTGCATACGCTGCATGCAAAGCACGAAAGCCTGGGTTAGATTGTTATGGAGGATAGGATGTTACCCAAGCAGCAAATCCCCCCTCTCCACACCACTGAATTAGTCCAATGGAAAGGCAGAGCCAATACGATTGGATCCAGCTGGCGTCGCAGAGCTGGACTAAGGACAGGAGCTTACCCTGTCTTGTGGGGCCGACCCAGGTCTTGAACCCTGGCCTGCTGGTTAACAGGCACAGTGTTTCAACCACTTGCACCACTCACAGCGCTGGGAACACCATGCAAATAAGCACCATTGGTGGAGTGGTCAGTGTTGCCTTGCCAGAGCTGCCTAAAGTACTACAGTACTTACAAATCTATTTCTCTGCACTCTTGTGCTCTATGTTACATACTGTGGCATACTGGGGTTGAATCCATCATAAGTATTGCCATAAAACATGGTTAGTTCTCATGTTTGCTAAGTCTCTGGTGTTTTTGCTCTATCCCTACAATCCAGAGTAACAACGGGAGCACATAAGAGATATTACGTGCACCTGTTGTTACAGAATCACCTAGTGAAAACCTATGGGAAATTCATATTGCAATCCAGAGTAAATTGTTCTTATACTGGATCAAGGACTTCCCATAGTTACTCTGTATTTTGCACTAGTGTCAGTCTGCATGATACCATTTCCAGTTTGTCCATTGTATAATTCAGAGTAAAGGCATGCACATGCCATCTCTGAGTAATTTGCTGTTCATTCTCACACGGGGGACTGGGGTGTTGGGACCACCCCCAGTCATATATCTGGATTAAAAATCAGCTGCTTTCCAGAGGGTCTTGTAAAAATTTCTGTGGTTCTATAAAATTTGCATCTTTTTGAAATAGAAATTGGCCCAATTTATGAGATTACTTGGACTTATTTTTAGCTGAAATTCAGGTACCATAAATTCAAATTAATTGTTTGTCTTTATCTTCCCCCAGACCCCCTTCACTTGCATTAAAGCCTCTAACCAGTCTGTTTACTGCTGAAAGCAGTTTGTGAAGCCACACTTCCAGGAACAATTTCTAGTTTATCGATACATTATTATAACAAGGCAGCTTACGTTGTTTATCACTGATTATATCACTTATAATAATTTTCATCTGGACCCAACCATTTGGTTGACCTAACTTCTTTGGGAATGACAAGGTAGTTGCATTTCACAGGAAGTCCTCAGAGTTCCTGTATCCTTTGCTTTTATAATACAGAGTTTGCTTTGCTTTTATACTATAGAGTTTATTATAATACAAAGGAAGGACTTCTGTAATTCATGGAATATCAGTGGTGTACTTCTGATGGTAAAGTTCCACGACTCTGACTGCATATGCTATTTAAATTCATATATGCATACAGTATGTATGACATTTCCTTATATTGAGTAAGTTCATTGGTCTATCAAGTGCACTATTATTGGCACTGACTGGCAGTGGTTTTCCAGCGTTTTAGTTAGGGGTCAATCTCAACTGTATCTGGCAATGGGATGGATCCTGGGGCTTCTGCATCCAAAGGTTATGCTCTATTGAGTCAGCTAACTAGCCTCAGGGTTTTCCCAGAGTGCTTGGAGATCAAAATCAAAGAAGAAAAATCAAATGTAAATCTCTCTTTACCTTGCAAATTTTCCCTTCCTTATTGGAATAATTTGCACTGTAGAGTCTTTGCATAAATAACTATAGAACTTGTGATACTTACTAATCTGCTACTCCCCATGGCTATACCATGTTTTTCAATGCCAGGTCATAGTGACTTCATCTTTCCTTTGAATAAAGTGAGACTAAATGAGAGTGGATTGGATTACAAAGTGCCCCCTAAGGACCAAACTGAATGTGAGGTGCAGAGGTGTAGTTAGAAGGGGTACAACACACTAAGGTTTGCAGATGCCTGAATGCACTGTGCAAGCGGCCTCTCCCCTTCGGAGCCCTTCTGGGTGTTGGGAGTCCTTTGTTTTATTTTGCTACCTGTAAAATTCAGTGTGTAACACTTCCTCTAGCTACCCCACCAATGTCGTGCAAACGGTATGAAAATATGGTTTGTTCCTTTTATGCGGGGGTGTCCTCGTAATGCAAAAGGGAGCTCATCCTGCCTTGCAAACTATGCTCCAGGTCTGTGACGCTGTTTTCCCTTTGCCCAGTTCAGGTCTTGGAAGAGAATCACTGTTATATTTAGTAAATGTCTCCTTAAACTCATATATAGGAGGCAAAAATAATTGAAGGGATTCATGGGCAGTAGCAGTTTCCTCCATTAAGCCAGTGGATTGGGGAAATGACAGACCGCTTATTGATTGATTTCAATATGGTCCATTGTATCTATCATCTGGATATATTGACATATTAATAGAGCCATTCCATTAAGTAGAGAAAGCCTTGCCTCATTCCCCACAGGTTCCTGTAATTAGCTGGTGTGCCACAGGTGGCAGTCAGCAGCATAATGAGAAAAAGACATTTTTATCCTCTGAATTCTCCCATGCTGCACTGAGATGGGGAAGAGTGTGGTCCTGCTCCAGAAAGAAAAAGAATTTTAATAAAAATATTAATGTTCTTTATTTCTGCTCAAAGTATAAAATAGCAGATAAATTTAGCTCCATTAGATATTTTATAACTACAGTGGTAGCTTGGTTTACGGGTATAATTCAATCCGGAAGCATGCTTGTAATCCAAATCGCTTGTATATCAAAGCAAATTTTCCCATAATGGAAAATCAGATGATTCATTCCACAATCTAAAAATATTTGTATAAAAATGATTAAGCAGCAGGCCTCCGTCAGTCTTGGGAGACTATGGTATCGTGCTCGGCACTGCATACACTGCATGCGAAGCATGAAAGCCTGGGTTAGATTGTTATGGAGGATAGGCTGTTACCCAAGCAGCAAATCCCCCCTCTCCACGCCACTGAATTAGTCCAATGGAAAGGCAGAGCCAATACGATTGGATCCAGCTGGCATCGCAGAGCTGGACTAAGGACAGGAGCTCACCCTATCTTGTGGGGCCGACCTGGGTCTCGAACCCTGGCCTGCTGATTAACAGGCACAGTGTCTTAACCACTTGCGCCACCAAATGATTACAATTCTGTAATACTATACAAAATAATTAAGACAATACAAAATATAAAGAAAATTATATTAATCTGCACGAGTGAGCCTCACTGATTATTCATATAAAATATTCATACAAAAATGATTACAATACTGTAATATAATACAGAATAATTAAGACAATACAAAATATGAAGAAAAATAAATTAATCTGCAGAAGTGAACCCCACTGATTATAATAGGGCTAACTTTAGCATAGTCTTGCAAGGCTGGGGCTGCAATCCTAAAGACACTTTCCTGGGAGTAAAATCCATTGAACATAATGGGGGTTACTTTTGATTAGACATGGTTAGGATTGTGCTCAAAGTCTCTCAGGCACCTTTCCAGGGGAGAGCCCCACTGACTGTAATAGGCTTACTTTATAGTAGACATGCATAGGATGTCTCAGGAGAGGCTGAGCAGGTGCTGGCGGAGCACTAAAACCAGCTGTATCCCACTCTGGACTTTTTTCACTTGTTTATTAAGACATTGCTTGTATATCCAGTTAACCTTTTTTAGAAACTCGCAAAATGTACCAATGTTATGGGAATAAAATTTAAAGAATATTTGTGTACCTGGGCATACCCTTAACACCCTGTGCCACATCCCCATGTCAGACACTCCTTGTACAGCACCCCCACGCAACACACCACCTGTGGAATAGCCCCCTTTTGCAATACTCCCTTGTGCAACACCCCATGCAACACCACCCAGTGCAATATCTCCCAGTGCAACACCCCCACATTGTGCACCATCCTCTCTCAACTGTGGCCACCCCAAGTAGGCAGGTACAGTGTTTGGGGCTGGGTTTTATCAGTCTTTGAGCACAAGCCTAACCATGTCTACTCAAAAGTAAGCCCCATTGTGTTCAATGGGTCTTACTCCCAGGAAAGTGTCTTTAGGATTGCAGTGTTCAATATTAAGTATAGGATGAAAATGCATTGCACCCATTTTCATTATCTTAGGGGTTAAATTATAGAAATCAGTTCTTAGTGGGTTCTGATGTCACGTAATGATTAAGCTCCCCAAATTTATTGCTTCTAGGTCCAAGGATGGGGGCAGAGAGTCAGGGATTCTTCAATGTATAGGGACAAATACACATTGTGCCCCTTTTCATTCCCTTTTGGTTGGAATTTCCCAAAACTGGATCTTATTGAGCGCCTCCATCACAGAAGGAACACCCTCCCAAATTTCAGGCTTCTGGATCTGGTGGTTTTGGCTGGGCATTGATGAATCAGTCAGTGAGTGAGTTTTATAGATATATACTTGTCTTGCAAAACACTCTCAATCCAAGGTTTTACTGTGTAATGAATCTGCATAGCCATAATGAATCAGCAGTAAGTGATCTCAAGTGTTCAATCAAATATTTGTATCATTAACACATAAATTAATTATGAGTACAACCACAGATAAAACAACCCGTGAGTCCTTCCTGCAAGCTCCTGGAAATATTTTTAATAAGCCATTTCTGCATATACGCAACAGGGATCAAATGTATTCACCTGTGGGCTGTGAAAAATTTTGGACAGCCATTTTTGTGCTGTCCATTTTTATGGACACAAAATTTTGTGCAACCATTTTTATGGTAAAAAAAATTGATTTTAACCATACCAAGGGCACAATTCTGTACATGTCTACTCAGAAGTAAGCTGCATCATATTCTATTGGGTCATCTCAAAGGAAAGTGTGTGTAGAATTGCAGTCACAGTTAATGGTGCTTCCAAACAGCAGCTGTGCGGCTTGCTATTTATCGCTGTCTGCTCAATTTCATTTTTGGGCCTGTGCTTCAAGGCCTGTTGAAGTGGACCACGTTAGTCTTCAACATAAGGTGTATTGGTTGCAATTCAGCAAGCAAATATATTTGTGTGGAAATATATTTGAGTGGAAATTGAGTAGAAACTAGTATAATAACTGCTGGTGTCACAAAGACAGGTGCAGGAAAGTAAGGATGTACCATAAGATACGGAGCAAAAAACCACACCAAAAATGTATCCTGAAATGGACTGATTTTTGCCTACAGACTCAGTAAAAAGTAAAACCCATTTTTATGGACATGTTGTGATGCATTCCTACTTTCATAATTTAAAAAGTGGGGAACCATGAATGCAACAGAAGCCACCCACTGAGGCTATAGGGAAGCTTTGTCTTGAGCCCAGCCCTGCCCACTACATGCCCACTGGATAGGGTTGCCATATGTCTCAAAAACAACGGCAGCCCTAATGGGGGGGGGGATTGTGTTTACATATTGGCAAGTGTGATAGAGGATCTTGTACCCACGTATCCAGGCCTTGTGTCTAATTTCACACTTTCCAGCCCCCTCCATCCTGTTGCATTGACCAAAGTTGCAAGGCCAAAGACATTAGTTGTTCTTGGTATTCCAAAACAGTTCCTGTTATAAAAAATGCCTTATCCAAACTATTTTCTAAAGATATTTGTGCCTTGTAATCAATAATTGTAATTAATAAGTGCTTATGTATAATATGTTTTCTGTCCTAAAACTGTGATAAACAGCCTGTTTGAATATCCTGTTAGATCCAAGTGACCCAGGCACAATTTCCCCTCTGCCTCCAAAAGCCAGAAAAACAATAAAAGGCCAGGAATGAAAACATCCAGATAAGGATGGAATATAACAAAAATACATGCTTTATGCACTTAAGCAATAGCACTGAGCAGCCCTAACATTGTGCAGTCTCAAAAGAGTTGGTGACACGTCAGCAGTGTGATGTGTCTGCATAGAAGGCAAATGCCATTTTAGGCTGCATTAAGAGGACTGTAGCTTCCAAGTTGCGAGAAGTTCTTGTTCCTCTTTATTCTTCATTGGTTAGTTCTGGTCACCTCAGTTTAAGAAAGATGCAGCCAAACTGGAGCAAGTCCAGAGGAGAGTGACAAGAATGATCAGTGGGATGGAAGGGAAGCCCTACAAGGAAAGGTTGGGGGAACTTGGGATGTTCAGCCTGGAGAAGAGGAGGCTGAGGGGAGACATGATTGCCCTCTTCAGATACCTGAAGGGTTGTCATATGGAGGAAGGGGCTCATTTGTTCATAGCTGCTTCTGAAAGCAGAACTAGAACCAATGGGTACAAACTGCAAGAGAGGAGATTCCGGTTGGATATCCGGAAAAAATTCCCGACAGTGAGGATGGTTCAGCAGTGGAACAGATTGCCAAGGGAGGTGGTGGACTCTCCCTCACTGGGGATCTTCAAAGAGAGGCTCGACGAGAACCTGTCAGGGATGCTCTAGGAGATTTCCTGCTGCAGGCAGGGGGTTGGACTAGATGACCTACTAGGTCCCTACCAACTCTAGGATTCTATGTTTCTACACTGCAAGTTTTGCCTTCCGGCCTAGCCATCCACTGCTTGTCGTCATCCCCTTGCGCAAAATCTAGCAAACCAGGGTCCACGCTTTGCTTTCGATCATTTGTACCCATCCTCCTTGCCATTTGTACCCTCCTCTCTAGAAAATGCCCTCTAAAAATGTTTGTATAGCCTTCGTTCTCTTTTTGCATTGCCTACTGGAGGTGGAACCAGTACATTCACATGTAATAAAGCTAACTTGTATCAGGATCTGTTAGCATTCTCCTGTCTCATTGATTGCCTCTCCAAGAATCTGGGTAGTGCCCCAAGGGATCATGGGTTCAAATCCCACCCCATTTGGGTACAATCTGGTCCCGATTTTGTGGAAGAGAATTATGGCAACCCTACCACTGGAGCATCAGAACTAAGGAATTCACTCAGCAATTGCCAAGAATCCAAAGACAATTTTCAAGTGGCTGGCAAGTAAGATGAATACTTGTGCTTTGTTGTATTTACAGGAGTTAGTAAAGAGCACTCCTTTAATTGTTTGATTCCTAGAATTGTGCTGCAGCAAAGACTCCCCTGAGGTTTGATTGTGGTTTTCAATGTGACCTGTTGTGTCCCTTATTCATCTTCTGCTGTAGCACCTTGAGAACAAAGAGGCTTGTGATGGTGAAATTAACAGAGGTTGTTTTAGAATTGATCAAAGGTAATAGCGCTTTACACAATCTGGTGTAGTCCCCAGCATGAGTGATTGGTTGTGTCAATTACTTAATGATTCCTAATTTGATGTTTCCTAATTACACTTGTAACTCAGGTTATTCACAGAAGTACTGAAGGTAATAGAATTTTGACTCATGATGCTGGCCTGTCAATTGCATGAATCTGTCTCTGCTCCCAGGAGTGACGACAGCTCAAGGTTATTTGTCTAGAGCAGTGGTTCTTGAGCATTTCACCCCAGGAACCCATTTGTCAGAATGACAATCTGTCCAGGATCCCCTTGGGATAATGTCATGGCCAGAAGAGACATCAAAAGGAGGTGAGATCACTACCTTTGTCTACTCCGAAGTGAGTCCCATTGTGTTCAATGAGACTCAGGGCAAAATCCATAGCAGTTACGGGTCCACGTAGTCATGTCACCCTCTAGTGTTATTTTATGGAAAGTCATCTTAACTGCTCCGGAGCAAGAGGCTTAATTTCACTTTAGGATATAGGCTTTACTGCTAGGAAAATCTGGATTGTAGTCCTGAGTGTCCCATTTCAAGATGATGGTGCCCAGTGCCAGATTCCAGGATTTACTCATCCAGCTTTACTCAACCTACCTGAAATGGAGTCACAACTCCCATGAGGGGTTCCCTACTTTGAGAACCACTCGTGTAAAGAGCAGTGGTTCTCAACCTTTTGGAGTCCACTTCACTGAGCCAGAAATTGGAAGCAACATGTACTGTACCACATTCATCTTCAGCTCACAAATGGTACAATAAAATGTGCAATAATTGGAGATTTATGAGTGATTTATTAGCTTTATCGTTTTTAGAAAAGACTTGTAAGTTGCTGCTTTTGTGCCAACTGCAACTGCAGGAGGTCTGTGGGGAAGCATCTCCCAAGCTAACATTCCCCCAGGGACCACCAGAGAGGGTGGAAAACTGACCACTCACAGCCTCAGCTGGTTATTCCAGCTTCTCCACCAGAAAGGGTGCAGAATGGATCATCCAAAGCTGCAGCCAGTACATCATTGCCAGCTGTAGTGGTGGGTGGCCCATTCTTTGATCTCTTGGTTGGTTGGTGGGGCAGTACTTGCTCAGCAAGACACTAGAGGTAATCAAAAGTGATCTGTTTAACACCATACAGACCACTTCCCATGGTCCATGGATTAGCAACCAGTGATCTAGAGAATCATTCTGTTAACCTCGTTCTCTGGTATCTGATCTAGATCAGCAGCAAACATGGGTCTGGGAATAGTAATTTGGAGGAAGGTGTAGGAAGAAATAAATGCTCATTCCTCCCTGCTCATTTTTGATTTCTTGCATTTCTGGTCATGCGGCTGCCTATCATCATAGAGCTTAAGACATGTGGTTCCCAAATGGTCTCCCATATGGTCCTTGACCAGACCCAAGCCCACTTAGCTTCTAAAAGGTGGTTGCATGCTGTGTCCTCTGCAGTGGACACCAACTTTCATGTGTGGTGTCAAATGTACAGACTTACCTTTCACACTTGAAGGGTGGCAAACACAAAATTGTTTTTTTTTCCCATACCTGTGGGGGAGCTGCATAAGTATTTTAGCAAATGCAAAAAAAGCATACAAGGTAAAGGGGAGGCAGGTGCTCCTAGCATGCAATATATGTTTGTTGGGGAGTCCACATGGTTGGCCTTTGTGACTTTGATAGGGATGGGGAATCTAAGATCTGAATGATGTGTCACTTGTGACAATAGCCCTAAAGACCTGAAATCTTAGGGTCAATGGAGAAATAGCAGACCCCTGTGCTTGCAGTGCTACAGAGACAGCATTACCATACAGTTGTTGTGGTGAGAGCCTCTAGGTTGAACAGTGATCAGAAATTGCAGCTTGAAAGTTAATAGCTCATCTCTTTTCTTATTAGCTTACAACTAGATCTTGCCAGGCAGAGCTCTGTGATGCTGCATGTCAAGGATGCGAGAGAAAGCAAAACAAATTAAACTGCTTTGTAGGCAGTGAGGCACATTATAAAGCCTTTGTAGACACTTTGGTTTGTTTTTCCATTTGGTTCCAAGCGGAAATTGGATGAAAAGGATGTTAAAAGGCTGCCTCAGATGTTGGAGATGTTATAGGCGGAATTGTTTCTCTCCCCACCCAGGTAAGCAGGCAATAATATTAAGTGCGTGAGTATGTCTGTGGGGGAGAGCAGCCAAAATGCGGTCAAGGGGATGGGATTTGGAGAAAACAGTATTTTTAATTAGGTGAAATAATTCTTTGACAAACTGAGATGGAGTGACTGTAAATCTCAGAATTGAGATTTCTGAAATGCAGCCTCTTATAATGACAACAAAATGGACATATGAGCCCTATACAGCTATCTGATTGCCCCATTGACTCTGCCTTACTCCTTTATTCAATTCCTTTCAATCGCAGCAGGGACCTCTTTGCTTGCCCCAGTCAGTTGGAAGTCCAGGCAAAAGAGGGTGTCTCAGGGAGGAGTGTTGATTTACCCCAGTCATCCTCTTCCTGCCTATATGGTAGACTAGACTGGACCACTGCTTCTGCAGTTACACTGGTTGCGTCTTTGCTTTCACCCTAGTGCATTGTGATACTTCCAACCTTTAAGGCCCTACATAACCTGGGCTCAGGGTATCTGAAAAAAATGTCTCTTTCCATACTTTCCAGCCTACCTTGTCTACAAGTCCCAGCTCTGTCCCAGGTGAGAGGGATGTCAAATCGTGGCACCACAGCTATGGAATGCCCTCCCAGGAGAACCAAAAAACTCTTCCCACTCGTATGACTTTTTGGTGAGACTTAAAAACGTGCCTGTCTGTCTGTCTGTCTATCCGTCCATCCATCCATCCATCCATCCATCCATCCATCCTACTGCTTTTCAACTAAAAAGTTCACAAAGCAGTATACAAAGAAAATGAAACAATAACTAATTAATAACTAATGGGTTCCTGTCCCAAAAGGGCCCACAATCTAAAATGCAAAAAAAAACAACAAAACCCTTCATCTTGCATTTAGTTGTTGAGTGATTTTAGGGCTATACATTTCCCTGCTTTCTTATTTTAGGGCAATATTTCCTTCTATATTTTAGGACTATACATTCCCTGCTTTCTTATCTGTTCCAGCTTTGACTTTAAGTTCTCTTCCCCCCCCCCCCCATAAAGCTTGCCTTGTTTTGGTACCATTAGTTATTTGATTTTCTCTGAGAACCACTTTAGATCTTTTATTGATAAAAAAAAAGCAGGCCTCTGTCAGTCTTGGAAGACTATGGTATCGTGCTCGGCGCTGCATACGCTGCATGCGAAGCACGAAAGCCTGGGTTGGAGTGTTATGGAGGATAGGATGTTACCCAAGCAGCAAATCCCCCCTCTCCACGCCACTGAATTAGTCTAATGGAAAGGCCAATACGATTGTATCCAGCTGGCGTTGCAGAGTTGGGCTAAGGACAGGAGCTCACCCTGTCTTGTGGGGCTGACCCGGGTCTCGAACCCTAACAGGCACAGCGTCTTAACAGCGTTAACAGGCACAGCGTCTTAACCGCTTGTGCCACCCGCAGCCCACTTTATTGAAAAGTGGTATATAAATACTATAGATTGATTAATATTAGTTTTTCCACAGGGCAATACAAAATGTTTAGAGCACAACCTCAACCATGTCTACTCAAAGGTAAACCTGATTGTGTTCAATGGCTCTTACTCCCATGAAAGTCTCTTTAGGAAAGCAGCCCAAGTGAGTCTCATAGTGGCCTGGGAGTGTCACAAAAGTGCTATATAGGCATTTTTGCACCACTCCTGGGGGAGTGTTAGGCCAGTGCAGAGACATGTCCTTGGCTCTGACCATCACCACAGGACTGAGAAGACTGATGAGTTGTGCAGGCCCAGGTTAGGCTTGCACCCCATTGTTGGCTTGTTGTTTCTAACTTGTTAAAATTAAGGTTTCTTGTTCCATGTTTGAGATTTTTTTAACATGTTGTAGTACTCTACTGATTTTTAAAAGTTTGTAAGCTGCTTTTGGCATTTGCTTTGGCATGAGAAAAGTGGAGTAGAAATGTATATATATAAAAATGAAAAGTCACTCATTGACTCACTGACTGACTCACACACTCATCAATGCCCTGCTGAAACCACTGGGCCTAGAAGCGTGAATTTTGGGGTGGGTGTTCCTTCCATGATGGAGGGAGTCACTAAGATCCAGTTTTTGGAAATTCCAACCGGAAGGGGGTGAAATGGGGCGCAACGTATTTTCCTCCCTATACTTTGCATTGAGGAATCAGTGACTGAGGGATGTTCTGTCCCAACCTCTGGACCGAAAAGTGTGAAATTTGGGGAGGGTGTTCCTTCTGTGACACCAACACCCACCAAGAACCAATGTTGAGAAATTTAACCCTTAAGGGGCTGAAAAGGGTGCAACATGTTTTTGTCCTATACTTAACATGGAAGACAGACCAGCCAATTTGGTGCTTAGTGCCTGGTGCAGTGGAGGGGGAATGTTGTTCGGAGGGAGGGCTTGCACTGGGGAGGATGCTGTGCATGGGGGTTGTTGTACATGGGGGGTGCTGTTGTGCATGGGGGGCTATTGTGCATGGGAGGGTGGTTGTGCATGGGGGTGTTGTGGATAGGGGGTGTTGCAGGTGAGGAGGTGGTGTGCATGGGCTACTGATGTACATGGGGTTGATGTGCATGTGGGATGTTGAGCATGGGGGATGTTGCGCATGGGGTGGATGAACATGTTGCACATGGGGTGGATGAACATGGGGTGGATGAACATGTTAAGCATGGGGTGGCTGCACATGGGGATGATACGCATGGGGGATAATGTACGTGGGGATGATGCACATGGGCGAATGATGCGCATGAGGAAATGATGCTCATGGGGGTGGATGCGTATGGGGGATGTTGCGCATGGGTGATGATGTGCAGGGGGTTGATGCGTATGGGGGATGTTGCGCATGGGTGATGATGTGCAGGGGGTTGATGCACATGGGGGGTTGATGCGCATGGGGGATGTTGCACACGGGGGATGTTGAGCATGGAGGGATGTTGAGCATGGGGGGACGGCATATGGGGGAATTTTACTCCCGCAACGTGGGTATGCTTTTGCTAGTCTAATAATAATAATAAAAAATAAAAAAAATCTAATAATGTGCAAGCCAGTCCTCCTTGAAGGCAGCTGTAGGCTGCTATTCCCTTCTCATCACAGACCTGAATATTTCCATGTGTTCCACCTCTTCCTGGGCTCCCCCCTTAGATAAATTATAAATATCCTCCAGCTGCACTGCATCTGCTCTGGGACACCGTACATTGCTGGTACCTGGGTTTCTATTCCCTTTTGCAGCCTCCCCTTAATCCCTGCTGTGCCTGCACGAGCCTTCACTTTCCGGCTTGGGAAGCAATCTCGTGAGAGTGAGGATCATGCATTCCTCAACTGGGAGACAAATGCTTTTGATGTGATTGCACAGGTGTTGCTGGATTCTCACTGGGACAAGGTTTGGACAGTGAGCTGGGTGAGACTAGAGTTGGACAAGCTGGTTTCAGCGACAGCAGTTAGTCTGCATTCATTTCGATCATACATATCTTGAAGTCATTATATTTGGGGATCACTAGATCTTACCAATTAATGAGAACTAGGGTTCACTGCGGTTTGGTCCCAGTGTCTATTTTCTAACCTAAGGATCAGTTCTGGTACACATAAATTAATAGTGTTTTTCTCTTACCGGACAGGTAAAGATCTGTCCTGGACAGGAATGAAACCAATTGGTTCTGCCAATTGGTTTCCCTCACTCTGCCCTGCAGATTTCCTTCTAGTGAAGTATAATTACCTGTTTTGTGGGGCTGGGCACTGTGATTGTGCTAAAACCTAAACACTGTGATTGTGCTATTAGCCACCGTGTCCTTGATTTTCCTTCACACTGATGAAGTGTTTTTAGATCTATAAATGGAAAAGAACTGCTAATAATTAGTGAGGGGAATAATACCCTCCTGATCTCTCTGGGTGATAATCCTGAGCCTGGAAGCAGGAGAGTCAATTACGCCTGGTTTAGCATATGACTAAAACATTTGCCTCCTAATTTCTGTACAAAATTCCATTCTGGAAACTTGATTTGACAGACAGTGAACCTCCTACAGAGGAATGTTAAGTACAGTACAGGTGTTAACTCCTTCCAGCTACTCTCCCCTCTTCCATTTTTTTGTAATAAATTTGGCTACTTAACTACTGAACACATACATTCACATCTGCTCCCCCTTCTGCTCTAGGAAGCAATTTGCAACCTCTTGGTTCAACAGTACCACTGTTTCCAGTTGCTCTTTAATGCACAATCTTTGTGCCCTTGGAGCTCTGTAATATGCGTCCGTATCGGCTGATGCCCTGTCCAGAAGTCATAATTGCATCAGCTCAAAGAATATTGATGTCACATCCAGAGGATGTTCCTCCTTTTAATAAAGGGTGCTGACCTGGCACCCAAAGGTGCAAACAGAAATCATTAGAGATGGACTGAAGCTGAAAGAATGAGCTGGAGGACAACTGTCCAAGAGAGAAGTGGTGAAGATTAGGTTTGGCTTCTGCTAATTATCTGGAGTTTTCGAGGGTGTTAACTCTCCACCATAACTTCCAACTTAGAGCAAATGTGCGCATGCATCTTAACACTAGAAGGTTAAATTGTGCAGCAAGCACTTTTAAATGAGTATTTGTTGTTTTCTGTATGTTGAATACAGTATCTCCTAGTAACTACAACAGTATGTTCAAACTAAGGCAATACAAGCCATCAGCTTCTTGTTAGAAAAGGGTTTGTGGCTGGTTCTGATTGAAGGGTTCCTAAAGTTTCTTGTTTCCCAACATATAATAATGGCTTTAAGGCTGCAATCCTAACCTAAGACCCAGCCAGTGACGTAGCTAGGGGAGTACAGGGGGTGCAGTTGCACCGGGCTACAAGCTTTAGGGGGGCAACAAGCTGAGCTAGACATTGTGACTAAAATTGTGAAAATGGGGTATGCATGAATGATAATACCATCTTGTATCATTGGAAAGGTAATTTTATCCAGAATGCTATGAAACAATTTGAATTGGAATAACTATATTCTATCAAATGTCATGGCCAAAGAATTAGAAAATGAAAACACAAAAGCCTATGGAACAAAAGTGGATTTTCTTAACTCAAACTTTCCCATGTTACTGATGGTCCTGAGAGCCAATGAGATGTAATACTAATACTATATGGAAGTAATAAGGTATTGGTATATGGAAGTAATAAGGTTAAGACAATGTGCCTGTTAACCAGCAGGCCAGGGTTCGAGACCTGGGTCCCCACAAGACGGGGTGACCTCCTGTCCTAAGCCCAGCTCCTGCCAACCTAGCAGTTCAAAAGCATGTAAATGCATGCATGTAATTGCAAGTAGATAAATAGGTACCACTTTGGTGGAAAAGGTAACAGCATTCCGTGTGACTCGGCGTATAGTCATGCTGGCCCCATGACCATGGAAGTGTCTTTGGACAACGGTGGCTCTAAAGGCTTGTAAACGGGGATGAGCACCGCACCCTATAGTCGGAAACAACTCTACCTTTGTCGGAAACAAAGGTAGGGGTCCTTTACCTTTAAAGTATTCATATGAATCAGTTCTCAGTACATATATACAGTACATATATCACAATACAGTTACCCATGCTAAGTGGGTTTACAGGCACTTCTAAGTGGAGCTCCTCTTGTATTTAGCAGGGAAAGAATAACGATTCCTCTTTGCCCCAGCACAGTTTCCCTAATAAATAAGGGACACAATTTTCTTTTTTTTTACTTAATTAAATTTGATTTTGTTGTTGCTGGGTGGGTGGGGGTTCAATTAAATTTGATTTTGATTTTGATTTTGATCAATTAAATTTGATTTTGATTTTGTTGTTGCTGGGTGGGTGGGTGGGTGTTCAAAAAGAAGATTTGAACAAAATCTTCTTCAACTATAGATAGCAAACAGCAGAGCAAATGATGGTGAACTGCTGAGGAAGAGGAGAGGGTTTTCCCAGTTTTCTTTTTAAAAATACCTGGGGATGACATCACTTCTGGTTGTGACATCACTGCCAGGGCTACATTTTAAGCTTTGCACTGGGCTGCACGATTATTAGCTATGCCACTGGCCCCAGCATAAGTCCTTTGCTAATCTGGGGTATCACAAAAGTGCTGTAAGGCACTTCTGCCTCACTCCGGAGGGTGGGGGTGGGTTAGGCCAGTGCACAGGAATATGCCAACCTCCACACACCACCATGGGGATATATGCCGGCTGTGGTAGACAATGCCATCGTTAGGCACTGCCCGTCTAGGGAAAATGTCCCTTCCCTCATAGCTTTTTTTCCCTTCCCTCAGCTTCCCTCATAGCTTTTCCTTCATAGCTTTTTGGTATTCAATGGGTTGTACTCCCATGAATGTATGTGTAGGATTACAGGCTTGGAGTGCAATCCTATCCAACTTTCCAGCACTGATGCAGCCATGCCAGTGGGGTTTATGGTGCATTCCACAGTCATGAAGGGCTCCTCAAGGTTAAAGACCATTTGTTCCCTTAAACTAGTGATTTTCAATCTTTTTCATCTCATGCCACACTAACAAGGGCACTGAAATTGTCAAGGCTCATCACCAGTTGCTTTTACCACTGACAAGGCACACTAGGATGTTCAAATCCCTCAATTTTCTTATTAATTAATGTCAGTCCCCAAATTCCTGCGGCACACCTGAGGACTACCCGCGGCACACCTTTGTGCCAAGGCACACTGGTTGAAAATCACTGCCTTATATAGTAACTCCATTTTGCTGGGAACTTTGGGAAGTTGTGTTGTCTGAGGGCAAAGTCAAGATACTTCTGGTTTTATTTTTAATTTTCAAGACAACTTACATATCAATAAACACAACAACAAAATAAACATAGTAACTGAATTTGAATAAAAACTTCAAATCTCTATAAAGTTATTGATCATATTTTTATTTACTACATTTATTTATTCTGCCTCTTGTTCTTTGGAGGCTGATTCTTATAGAAAATCATCATGCCATGCTCTTTCTGCCTTTGTTCTTGCTATTACCAATACAAATAAACCTGCTTGTTTCTATATGGCATATAGCTTCTGGAAGGCAACAAATGCATCTTATTTCCTGTTCTCCCAATGTCAACACAAGATCTGTACATTGGATAATAGAATTTGCCACCTTCTAGATCTATAGATATTAAGTGACATATTCAGCAGCAAGCCTAATTGAAGGTTGGCATCAGTTGTGACACAAACGGTATCTCAAGCAAAGAATTGGTGAGTAGGAGTAGGAGTACACTTCCCCCTGCCCTTTCCAGCCATTTTTGCCAAGGCTCCAAGGTTGCAAATGGGGAGAGATATTGCAGGGAAAAGTTCAGGTGCCCCACACTTTCTGATGGTTCATTTTCTGACAGTTCCACTTTTTCAACACCTTTGAATTATATGCAGAACTCATTCGTTACATATATGCATCACTCTTTCAACCTCAAGCTGCAGATCTAAAGGCTAAAATTGTCTTCCCTGATATTGATGTGCATGTGACATGGTGATAAAACTTATTTTGGCTTATGATTTTCTTCAGTAAATAACCTTCATTCAGATATATAAGATACTCACTGCCCACACATGCCCTTGTCTATTTTAGTGTAATTTGGCTGTGTGTTAATAAATGTGTTATTTATGCTTTTGCAAGTGATATTTATGTCTTTTTTGTTGGCCATTTTGCATTTGCAAGCAGAAAAAGACTATCCCTACAATCCAGAGTAACTACGGGAGCACGTAAGAGACTTTACGTGTATCCATAGTTACTGCACCACCTAGTGAAAACCTATGGGAATTTCATATTGCAATCCAGAGCAAATTGTTCTTACACCGGAGCAAGGACTTCCCGTAGTTACTCTGGATTGCGCCCTAGGTTCCATTTTTAATGGTTTTCACTATTGGACAGTGCTCTGATCCCTAAATCGTCAAGTAAGTGGGGAAAGCCTTTAGTGGGTGTGGGATTATTCCACTGCCTCCATCTCTCTACTTCAAATCAGAGATTTCCTTTCATATTATGGGACATGCTTAGTTTTAAGATTTGGAACTGCCAACACAGTATTTGGTTGTGAGTCATATAGTCCAGATAGTTTCTTTGGGTACCATTCCTTACTTCTAAAGCACTCTCTCAGGCTCTGTTGCTTATCTGTAAAATAGAATAATAGTAACCTATCTTGCAGGGTTGTTGTGAAGGGATCTGAAAGTGGAGCATTAGAAAACATACTCTGCACATACTGCTAGTGTGCCACATAACAGCAATAACTCCTTATGGATTTGGAAACATTAATACGAGTTGCCTGCTCATTGAATGCATCCTGTTATCAATGCCTCTCCATTGACTCTGAGGCCATGACTAGGGCAGATTTCAGTGGCGCAGAGTGAACTGTTCTTGCCCTTCTCACTGCTGCTCGCTTTCTGTCCAGCGGCAAAAACATGACAGGCAAGAAATGAAGAGGGCCTGCTGGGAGCCAGAGGAGGGCAGCATTAACATAACCTCGGCAAGAGTAAATAAAACGCTTGGCAGAGTTCCCAAGATGGGCAGGAGGAGCTTGACTGGGGAAGCTCCTTAAGGGCTTCGTCTTAATACTTGTCAACAGCTGACTGGCAACAAATCAAAGTTGGTGCACTTGTCAAAGGCTTTGCAATGTTTTCTTCTAACAAAGATTCAGGGGGAGAGCAAGAGTGTGAAGCTGAACTCGCCAGGCAGTGCCAGTCAGAAAAAGGGCAAGGAGCCACCAGAGAGGCAATTCAGGATGCTCTGGGTTTGGGATAATAGACGCCTAATCCTCTTAATGAAGATCTCTGTCCAGATCATTAAGCTGCTTATTGATGCCTACTCTGGGTGTTTGTTGACTCTTCTGATCCTGAGCATTGTGCTCATTCCAGGTTGACATTCTGTAGGAGACATCAAGAAAAAAAAGAGAAGAGAAGAGAAAGAAATCCTAGCTGGTGCATTCCCACTGAATGAGGAGGAGGGAGTTCTTATACTCTGCTAGAAGTAGGCTAGAGACTAAGGGTGTAATTAAATAAAATATACGCTGGCATATCTTCCCATGGTGGTGTGGGGAGGTTGGCGTATGCGTGTGCGCTGGCCTGACCCCCCCCCCCCCAGAGTGGGGTAGATGTGCCTTACGGCACTTTTGTGACATCTCCAGGTCAGCACAGGACTTATGCAGGGAGTTAGGCTTGCCTAATCGGAGGTTAGGGCAGATGATTCCTCTGTAGTTCTGATCACTGCAAGGATTTGAGTGGGGAAGGGCCCCTTATAGGCTTAAGTGACAATTCATGGCCTCAGAGTCACTGGATGCGTTCAGTGCACAGGCAACTGCATAATCATATTAATGTTTCCAAATCCATAAGGAGTTATTGCTGTTATGTAGCACATCAGCAATATGTGCAGAGTATGTTTTCTAATGCTCCACTTTCAGATCCCTTCACAACAACCCTGCAAGATAGGTCACTATTATTCTATTTTACAGATAAGGAACAATGGAGTATGCTTCCAAATGAGCATGCATAGAATTATGGTTGGGCTTTATTTTTCCCCCAGTATTGTTCTGTTACTGAATTTTGCCGGTCAGCTTGATCTGATATCAAGATCAAAGTGCAGTCCTGCATTTGATGTGGTTTGCAAAATTACAGACAACAGAGCCTGCCTCTTGAGGGAGCACTTTCCTTGTTTCATTCAGTACTGCCGTTAATACTCCTTCATTGGCTACGGCTTGCTTGTAACCCAGCCTGGAACCACTTGTAGCCTGGAAGAGGCTTGTTCCAACGAGTAGCTGTCATCTTTGAAGTCCTGATCTTGTGATTACTATCTATTGCTTGTTTCAAACACTTAGGGCGAAATCCAGGGTAACTATGGAGAGTCCTTGCTCCGGTGTAAGAACAATTTACCCTGGATTGCAATATGGATTTCCCATAGGTTTTCACTAGGTGGTGCAGTAACTACGGGTGCACATAATGTTTCTTATGTGCTCACATAGTGACTCTGGATTGTAGAGATAGTGTTTCCAATAGATGAGGCTAGATCTGCCCTTTAGGAGTTTATGTATTATTTGTTTTTAATCTAATATGCAGGTGGATAAAAGGAAGAGACATTTGTAATGCAAATGAACATTCTGCCCAGGACAGCCTTCTTTGTTTCTTTGTTTTTTAATTTGCATTACAAATCCAAGAGATTTTAAAAGGGTGCAGCTAGATCAGTTGGCAGGAAAACTGTGATCTGTAGTTTCCTTCTATAGTAGTGGCCAACATAGCCTTGAGATGGAAGCGGTGGTGGTCCAAAATATCATCTATCACTGTTCCCAGATCCTCTATGTGGCCTTCAGAGCAAATTATACAGTCAAGTCTCATGTATAAAAATGTTCACAGGCTTAGAAAATCTGTAAATCCCAATGCAGCCTGGTGACCACAGTCATTCCCCTCCTTGACCTTCAACATCCTTTCCATTGTAGATGCCATAATTTATAGTATCAGAAGATACTGTTTGAAATTGGAAGGGGATTCCTTTTTTAATATATGGTCTTCCGTAGTCTCTTAACACATGACCTAACTGACACATGATTTCAAGGCAGAACAAAATGCGCAGGACCTGTCTCTGCTCTTTTCAAAAAACATAGATTTGATCCAAAATCTCAGTATCTGACTAGTAGTCTTAATAATAACAATACAAGTTCCTCCACCTTTGGCTCATGAAAAGTGTAATTGTCTCCTTATTGAGAGGAGGGCAGATTCTGATCCGTTGCACATACACCAGAGAGAAGGAAGATGGATGGTTTGTAAGGCATAGGAAATGAAGGAAACTGAGTTAAGGACATGCTGACCTCTTCCTCCCTTTACTTCTTGGACTCTGTGTATATGAGTAAGTGCACACTGCAGCACACTACCTATTACTTGCTACACCCCCTTATCCAAGTGCGAATGAGGACATTTCCCACATGTTTCTATGGCATGAATTTCAGAAAATATATATTCAACAGTGGACATGTTGAAGCTCTTTTTTTGACCCATAAGCCTCTTTCTTATGTTTGTAAATGAAATACAAAAGCAACATTGACTAACAGTGGATATATCCTAGGGCAGTGGTTCTCAAAGTTTTAGAACAGGGACCATTTTTTAAAATGAGGATCTGTCAGTACCTACTGGAAAAGATGTCATGATCAGAGACATCAGGCACAATACAGAGTATCTATGGGGAGTCCTTGCTCTAACGTAAGAACAATTTACTCTGGATTGCAATATGAATTTCACATAGGTTTTCACTAGGTGGTGCCGTAACTGCATCAACGTAAATGTCTCTTACGTGCTCCTGTAGTTACTCTAGATTGTAAGGATCATCAAGCATGAAAACTTTTATTAATCCTAGGTTGAAATCCTTTCCACACTTATCCAGGAATTAGTCCCATTTATTATAATTGTTAAAAGCATATGCATAATAGCCTGTTAAAAGTATAGATCTGTAACATTTCCCCAGATGCAGTTACCATAATAGCATCAAGTCTAACATATTAAAAATAACATAGAATTTTATATATAAATATATTAAAAATAAAATTAGAAATGAATGGAACCCACCTGAGATTGTCTTGCAACCCATCTAGTGGTTCCTGACCTACAATTTGAGAAACACTGTCCTAGGTCATATCTACCTAGAATTCAGACATATTGAGTTCAATGGGACAGTGTGACCCTGGCACCTGGGCTGCCTAGGGCCAGGACCACAAAAAAGCTATCCTTCCCACAGAGGGTCACCATATAGAATGGAGGACAGAGTGCCTCTATCTTTAAGTGTTATATAGAGGAGGGAATTTAGACAGGTGGTGCTTCTTAAACCCTTCTACATTGAGCTAAAAAAGTTATCCCCTGCAGGTTATACTGCTAGTTGTGACCACTGTAGGGTGCGGTGCTCCTCCTCGTTTCTAGAGCCAGTGTTGTCCGACATGTGGCTCACATGCGCATGGAACGCTGTTACCTTCCCACTGAAGTGGTACCTATTTATTTACTTGTATTTGCATGCTTTTGATCTGCTAGGGTGGCAGGTGCTGGGCTATGGCCAGGAACTCACCCCGTCTTGTAGGATGTGGATCTTGAAACCTGCTGGTTAACAGGCACATTGTCTTAACAGGGTGACCAGATGCTCGAACTCAAAAAGAAGAAGATCCCCCAAATTTCTGGATTTTCAGCTGAAATTCCGGTTATTAAAAAAAATGTAGAACATGTTAAAATCAAAGCTAAAACTGCTCCTCTGACTCTTTAATAAGATTCATTGACTTTAATGGCTAACTTCTGAGTAGACATGTATCATTTCAGGCTACATAGGCAAGGACCCTCCTGACTCAGGAGTAAGCTCCATTGACTCATTGGGCTTATTTCTGAGTAGATGTGGCTGAGTAGATGAATAAGATCCATTGACTTTAATAGCCTCCTTCTGAGTAGACATGTATCAGACCAGGCTACATAGGCAAGGACCCTCCCAGCTCAGGAGTAAGTTCCATTGACTTAGTGGGCTTTCTTCTGAGTAGATGTGGCTAGGTTTGGGCTTACTTGGGAAGGCTGCTGGTTCCTGGTGGGAGGGCACTTGGGGGGGGGTTTAGGGGCTGCTTTGGCGCGACTTTGGCTTATTTTTGGCCGGTCAGGCAGCCACATGGTTGGCGGCTATAGACTGCGCATGTGCCCGCAGCTCTATTCTGGAGGTGTGCCCTATTTGTACTTCCAAGGAGTACTTGCACACATGGGTCCCTAGGTCCCACTGCTGTGGGACTCTTGCCAGGGAAAACTGTATGGGATTATAACTAAAATATACATCAAATCCAAGTGTTTCCTGTGTCCTGTTAATTAACATTCATAAATAGTGCATTTTTAAATGGGGGAAACTGTTTTAGGGTGATGGGAACAAAATCAAACTGCCTCCACCCTGAAAGTTCTGGAGGATGCAAAGCCTGTTTGCAAATGTTGTCTCTTCAGAGGTATGTGGAAAGTTTGCAAAGCTGCTGCCAGCACTGTAGGAAAACACAAAGCCGCACTTCCCGTCATCCCTTTCAAGCTAATTCCTTTCATCTGGAGTCAATTCCTTTTCAAAATGAGAGAGAAAAAAAGTTAACAAAAATTAGTTTTAAATTGGAGTAAATTGTTTTAATGCTCCGACTGAAATAACTAGTGCTTAGGAAAGTGTGCAGGGTTTTTTCCCCCTCTCAAATAATAGGTAGAAATAGTACCCTGACGATATTAGCCTAATTAGCTGTACTTTCCCTTCAAAGGCACAATTCTCATGTTCTCGTCTTGCAGCAATTAAAAAAGCATTTACCACGAGTTGGAACTTTTAATTAGGTCTACTGTCTAATAAAATTAGACTAAACTAAACAAATAATATTTTTCTCCATTGGTGGAGAGTTTATAACTGGCATTTGGAGGCATTAAAGTTCAAATAACAAATCAGGTAGTGCTTTCAATGAAAGTTTTCATCAGGAAGTATTGTTAGGCTTAAACCTTTCAGAGGAGGAGGAGAAGAAAAAACAGATTTTTAGTGGCAAATAAGCCAGAGATCTGGCCACATGAAAAGGCTGATTTAACACCAGAATATGAAGGTTTTTTAGCATTAAAAATCCTCTTTCTCCCCTTTTTGTTACATTCATTTATCACCTGCTAGCTATGATATTGTGCTAGCTTTCAGAATATTGATTCTGTTCTAATTTTCTCCTCCCATTCAAACCAGCACCCTGTATGAAGAAATGTTCCCTTGTTTTGAAATGATTGCTTGGCACCCATGTTTTCCAGTACAGGATTTGCTGGTCCATTTGAATGTGGACTGGGCCAAGTTATAACTAAGACTAGATGGCTCACCAAGAAGAAATGTTCCAGTAAAAGGGAATCTAGGTGGAGAAAGAGTAAGTAAGTAGTTTATTTGCTTAACTTTAAGTCATTACAAATAAAAGGCAAGACAGTGTCAAAATTCAATATAGAATCTGGATTAGACATTAAAAGTATACCTCGGCTAAGCTAACATATAAATAAACATCAAGTTTAAAAGTAAATAGATTCGCAAAAGCGAGAGGCTTCATATCTCATTTGTTAATACAAAGATCAATATAAAATATAGTTATAGGATATAGTCATGTGCCATCCAAAAACTGAGTCCTTATGTTTTTGGCCACCAGGGCAAATTTCGCAACTTTAAAAGTGATTTCATCATCTGCACCGCTTAAAAGCCAGCAAATCAAGTCAAAAGTAGACCTATTGCAAAACGAAGCAATAATGCTCGTAAGAAGATTTAATCTGGGGGGGTGGAGAAAGAAACTGATATGATGACCTGAAAGTCCAGTCCAGGGCCACTCAAACCCTGTCCGGGTGTTCAACATGGAGTTTGGATTAATAATCCCTGCACTTGGTGAGCAGACCTTTTCATTCTGCCTCTTGTGGCTCCTTTTCTGGATAGATCTGGGAATCAGGACACTTTGGGCAGATCTGATCTGTACGGGAACCATATTTTCAGCACACAAAGTCATGAGTTTAGGTGCTGCTGATCCAGTCAGTTGTCCCTTCCCTAAAATGCTCAGCTAATGATTAATCCCTCCAAAACTGAGGTATAAATTCTCACTAAAGGAGAAAATATTTTTAATATAATTTTTGATTCCCCCCTGTTTTTTCTGGGAGCACAATTGAGTATTGATCATTACTGGATGTCACTAAATACCTGCCAACTTTACCAGAGAACACTCAAGAGAAATTAGGAACCCCCATCATCCCGGTCCAGAGGAAGAACTGGAATATCATTGTCCTGCATGCCTGTGGATACTTGTTGCTGATGTTGCACAGTGTATGAGACCTGAGCATTTAAATATCAGAAAGTCTTTGAAGGAATGGACAATGGGGTTTAGAGGGAGAGGAAGATTTCTGCTGGTCCTGTACCAGGTAAGGCAGCATCTGAACTTCTCTACCCACTGCTTGTCATCCGTGGCACAAAGTCAGGTGTGTGATGGACTCCCCTGGCAAGAGAAAGGCAGAGGAAGCAACTTGATTGAGCTGAGAGTTATTGCTTTGGCATTTGGCGTGCATGTTGCTGAGAATCAATATCTCACCATAATTATCTCATTTGGCTATGTTTCGAATTGGACAACAAGGTTGAATCCTTGAACATGCCATCCTTCATTCATTTATATCTTCCCTGTCTTTAGTAGGGGAGGAGCAGCAAGAGTCCATAAGAGTGCAGAGAAAGTATAATGAAAGCCTCCTGGATGGCCTCTTAGAAGGTTTGGCCATTTATTTTCTTTCTTTCTTTCTTTCTTTCTTTCTTTCTTTCTTTCTTTCTTTCTTTCTTTCTTTCTTTCTTTCTTTCTGTCTGTCTGTCTGTCTGTCTCTGTCTCTGTCTCTGTCTCTGTCTCTGTCTCTGTCTCTGTCTCTGTCTCTGTCTCTGTATGTGTATGTGTATGTGCGTGCGTGTACTCTGAGCCACCATAAGAATCCACATAGCCACAGAGTAGAGCACAGGAGGAAGGGGGTCACAGGCTAAGCTGAGGATGACATTTCCACTAAGCTGGGCTCATTCTGCATGAAATTGCCATTTATGATACTGAGTCAAGCTGTTACCGAGTCAGGCTGTCAGTTACTGAGGCCTAAGGTTAGTCATTGTAAAAGTGAGTGAATTACCCCTACAGAGATTTATTCTGCAAACAGGAGATTTTATATGTATTTAATCTTCACTGAGAGAAACTAAAGAGCTAGTTCCTACATGCATGTACATCACTTGCAGCTCAACTCTGCGTGGACATATCTTGAGAGTAAGCTCCATGAAACAAAATTGAGATTTAATTCTGAGTATGCATGGATAATTCTGAGTATGCATGGACTGCACTACTGGTTTCTCTTTCATTGGTTAATCCTGAATGTTTTGCATAATCACCCCTCTGATAAACATGTTTAAGGTGATATAAAAGATCTATCTGCGGTTTTTACAATTTGGAGAAACATTCTAACATATGCATATAATCACTACTGGATGGTAACAACACTAAATGTTCATAGCAGCCCAAAGGGCTGGGTCCAGGAATGTACCTTTTTGTCTGTATGAAAAGGCAAGGTTGTACTTGAACACTTGCTTAAACGGCAAGTGCCATGTGAGTACAAGGCGACTGCAGATCTAGCCTGCAGATCCAGGCAGCAATTCTCCTGACTGCATTGCTCCTTACAACCAGTAACTGCATTGTGGGATTTACTGTGGAATATGGCTTTGATAGAAAGTTATGTGTAATGCTGATGAAAGCATAGGCACCACATCTGAAAAAGTCATAAAACACCTTCAGTGAATTTACTGTGTTCAGTTTAAAAACTAATAAAATTTTTACCTCTTGTGGCTGTTCTAAGGAGATTATTTTGGGATTTCACTCTTAACAGCGAGACATATTCTTCTAATCATCAGCCTAAATTAATGGCCACTTTGTGTCCATTGTTCCTATTCCAGTGTTCTCTGTAAATTTAAGCAACTCTTTCTCATTCTGCTGTATTAATGTGGCATTTGTAAAGTGCAATTGTCTTTGCAGTCTGCATTGTAGAATAATTGCCCCTGTTCTGCATCTCCTTTTCTGTAGGACCAGTGTAGCAATAACATCTAAACATTGCTTTCAAAATGTAAATGTAATTGCATTGTTGTTAACATGGTGGGAAGCCCAGTAGAAGATGGGCAATGCAAAACTTATGAACTGGTATATACTACAGAGAAGAATGTCACTTTAGTAAAGTGCAAGGCTTTGTCTTCATGATGGCAATGGAGTCAACCCATTTTGGCCCTGACATAGAGACAGATCAAAGGAATGAATGGAGGCATTGGCCCATTCATTACACAAGACATGATGGAATCAAGCAAACTTTGCAACAGTTAGATGAAACCCACCAATTTTTGGAGTGCAAACCAAAAAAAAAGTCAACTCTTTCGCTCTACCCCAAGCCCATTCATGACCCACTACTGCTGTTTCAACCCTGCACAATTCCAAACAATTGATCCAAAAATTTTGGTGGGCAAGATGGAGGCTGTGCAAAAGTTGTACACAATTCAACTTCATAATTTGTGGAAAATGTAGGAGTGTGTTCGGCTCCTAATCAAGTGTTTTTTTAAAATTTCAAACTTTTATGTGACTCTAGAGGTGGCAAATCATTCCCAAACTGGAATTTTTTTGATTTGGGTCAGAGTCATTTGAGTCAAATTCCCAATCAGAGGTGGGCCCAGGCTGGTTCTCACTGGTTCTATAGAACTGGTTGTTAAATTTGGCCCAACGCTAGTGAACCGGTAGCTAGCATTGGGCCCAATTTCCGGTGCCCACCCATTCCGGCTAGTTCCGAGGCAGAGCCGTAGCCAGAAGCTGCTGTTCTGCCTTGGAGCTGGCCAGAATGGCGCTGTGCGCAAAGACGCACCGCGCATGTCCAAAACTTTGGACATGCACAGTGTGTCTCTGCGCACCTATTGGGCCTTGCTCCGGAGGTGGGGCCAGCTGCTCCACCTCCAGAGCAAGGCCCAATGGCTGCACAGATGCACTGCGCATGTCCGAAGTCTTGGACATGCGCAGTGCATCCCTTTGCGGGGCAATTTGGCCTCGCTAGGGAAGCGGAGTGGCAAGTTCTGCTCCACCTCTCTAGCAAGGCCAAATGGCCCCACAGAGGCACAGACATCCTCCTTGAAGAGGAGGAAGTCTCCTCTGATGCTGACAGGCTTCAGCGGACACTGCGGAGGTGCCAGTCTTGGCACCTGTGCAGTGTGTCTTCTGACACCGGTCAGTTTCATAAGGCGCACTGTGCAGGCGCCAAGGTTGGCGCTTGCGCAGTGCAATCGTGGCGCTTGTGCAGTGCATCTTCTGGCACCAGTTGGTGTCAGAAGACGCACTGCGCATGTGCCAAGGTTGGCGCATGCGCAGTGCTCAGTGGTGGCTGTGAACCGGTTGTTAACTGGTTTGCAGCCCACCACTGTTCCCAACACTGCAAAATAGCTCTCTGCCCTTAAAGGGCTCTTCATCTAAAATCATTCAGAAGAACACCAGTAAACAGCCACTGGAAAATACACTGTACAATCACTGGTCAATTTGAGTTAAATAAATTGTCTTTTTGTTACATCAGGGAGTTGTGTTTTTCTTCTTTGGTTGTATGGCTATAATACAGTGGTGCCTTATAAGACGAACATAATTTGTTCCGGAAGCATGTTTGTTTTACAAAGCATTCTTTATACAAAGTGTATTTTCCCATAGGAAATAATGGAAAAACAAGACTATTGGTTCCACAACCCAAAAATATTCATATAAAAATATTAACCATATGTAAAAATGATGACAAAATACTGTAATCGAATTCAAAACACTGTAATATAATACAGAACACTTCTGAATTCTATCTGAAAAATTGATCTTGCTGGTAGTTTGGAAGGCTTTCCATGATGCCTCCCATCAGGTGTAGTGTGACTACACTGCTTCTCTCTTTAGCCATTTGCCATTAATTAACTTATCCCCTATTAGCCATTAGTTATTTCATTTTCTCTATAAACCACTTTGTTGAAAAGTGATATATAAATACCATTATTGATTGACTGATTTTTAACTGGGAGTGAAAAGGGAAAAGATAGCTCACACTACCATGACCCAAAATTAGAGAGCCGCCATGGAACAAAGCCACATTGAGAAAAGGTTTCCCAAATGAGAAATAGTCCTCAAATCTGGGGAGTCCTCTAAGAATCAAACAACAGCAGAATGTGAATGGCAGTCTGTATCTAAAAAAGACAACATATGAATTAGACTAGATCATAAGACTAGATATCTGTCTCTCCACTTGCCCTCAGTGTTTCCTTCTTTTCCTGTTTGTGTAACAGGACCCTGGCCCCACAATGAAGGCGCGCAACAAAGTGATATGAACTGCTGAGCATCTGCTTGCTTAATCATAGACCTCTGGGGAAGTGGAGGGTCCTCCAGTTTGTTCGCTTTCTCACATCAGTTCAAGTGGTTCTTGATCTCATCTTTTCAGCGTTATTGATCTATTCCATCATAAACTACAGCAACATGCTCTGCAAGTTATAATGCAGGAAGAAAAAGGCTGCAAGAGGGAAGTAAGTGGTAGCTGGTGTCCTCTTTCACTGCACTAACAGCAAGATGCTGCCCCCAAGCACCGACCAAAGACCCACCGCTTCCTTTATAGGTATGGGGAATATGACATTTCATAAGCAATATTCCAGCTCTGGTTTTGTCCCTTCTGTGGCTACATCTGCCTTGATATAATTTCATTTCACAGCTCATGGCATAGGATCATGGCTCCTTGGTGGGGGGGTGCATGTGCATTAGGAAGTAGCCTCTCTGCAATGCTCAGCTCAACTTCATTTCTGCTCATCACTGACTTGGAGTTCTGATGCATGGTATATCTTTGTGTCCACTAGATGCCAATATTGTTTGTAAAAAATATCCTTGGATTCACACTGCTGTTTGAGTGGCACTTTCAGTGCCACTATGTATGTCTATGTATGTCTACTCAGAAGTAAGTCTCATTCTGGTCAGTGGGGCTTATTCCCAGGAAAGAGTGTATAGTATTGCAGCCTTTAGTCTTGGAAAAGCAATGAAATACTGAGACTTCCCACCATCACCAACATGTTCTTCATTTTTATTTATTTATTTATATTGCCTTTTCCATGCGAAAGCAAATGCTCAAGATGGCTTCCTCCCTGCTGTCCAGTAGGTAGGTGAGGTTGAGAGTGAATGACTGGCCCGTCACTGAGGAAGCCTCATGGCCAACAAGGGATTTGAATCTCAGTCTCCCAGGCACATCTAATATGCCTTTCCAGACCTCCTGGAGCTGAGCAAAACAAGATTTACCATGAAGACATGATCCAGCACCTGGTCAAACTCAATAGAAACGTTTCAGAGGCTTGTGGGGTGCCCAACCGCTGAAACAGACACCCATATGTACCTGCATATGGAGGGTCTCAACGAACCTTCTAGATGTGACTGGAAATGTCTTCAGGTCACATTCATGTGGTGTTCTGAGGCTTCTGAGCTGTTTTCTGACTTGAAAAAAATGCAAGTGTCTTTGAAGCCTATGGAAGGCCTGCTGAGGTGTGGGGTGGCAATGAGCAAGTGTTTTGTACGTCAGAGGGGCTTTCAGAGGCTCCTGAGAGGCACGGTTACTTTCACAAACATTTAGAGTTGCCCTCAGAAGCCTCTTGGTGGCCTCCTTGTACTTCAGGATGCCTTCAGAAGGCTTCTGAGAAGGACTTTTGGTTTTTCATAAAACTGGCCCTCTGAAGTGGGAGGAGGAGGTTCATGCGTGGCAGCCCACACATGAGAAGGTCTCCCCGAGGCACCTGAGAGGCATATCAGGTTTGTTGAAAAACTCTCCAAAACGCTCAGAAGCCTCTGGGGAGGCCCTAGAACTACACCACTGATTCCATTATCTTTCTTCCCAAAATGTCTTGCATGCTTTTGGGAAGTAGCCTTATGTGTGGTGATTTGTCCATCTTACTATGTCAGTGATTTTCAACCTTTTTCATCTCATGGCACACTTAACAAGGCACTGAAATTGTCAAGGCACACCATCACTTGTTTTTACCATTGACAAGGCACACCAGACTGCTCAAATCACCCAGTTTTCTCTTTAATGAATGTCAGTTCCCAAATTCCCTCAGCACACCTGAGGTCTACTCACGGCACACCAGTGTGCCACAGCACACTGGTTGAAAAATCACTGTACTATGTCATAGTAAGATCATTTAGTTCCATAGCTATTTCATGAAAATGACCCTGTTTTCTGACACACTTTTGAACAACTGATATCAATCTGCGATCGATTCCATGTTGAGTCTGCCCACTTTTTTTGTAGCTGTATTGGTGAACTCTTAGGGTGAAATCCAAAGTAACTATGGGGAGTCCTTGCTCCAGAGTAAGAACAAGTTACTCTGGATTGCAATATGAATTTCCCATAGGTTTTCACAAGGTAACTACGAGTGCACATAATGTCTCTTACATGCTCCTGTAGTTACTCTGGATTGTGCCCTTAGTCTATTGCCTTTGGCTGCACTTGGTAGGAGTGCAACCTGGCTTTCAGGAGCCACCATCAGTTTCTGTCTGTCTGATTTCATGTTTTTGTGCTTTCCTGCTCATCTTCTCATAATGAACTCCTTTATGGGCCTAAGTAAGAAAGATCAAATGGGAAAATAATTCCTTTGGTTCATCCTGTGTCATTTTCAGCCGATTCTGTTCCAGCTGCACAGGTTTCAAATTCAAATTTGGACCCAATTTAGGGTAGCATTTTCATCTTTAAAGCCTTTTATGGCCTAGGCCAGCATATTTCAGAGACTGCTTTTTCTTACACCATCATTGCCACCTACCCCACCTCCCAAAAAATCAAGCTCTGCATCAGTTTCCAGTGCCAGGTAATTAGAGTGGCTGAGGTTCAATATAGGGCTTTTTAATTTATTGCTCACGGACCGTTGAATGATCTCCTTCTTATGCTGTTGCTTCTCTGGCGGACTATCGGAAATGGTGCAAATGCCTTTTGAATGTGTTGGCCAGTCTGTTTTATGGTACTGTCATTTTGTTTGCATTTTGTTTTGCTTTTAAGAACACACACATGTTTATGTTATTGGCTTTTTCTTCTATGTGTGCTGCTTTCAATGCAAGGAAGATGGTTTATAAGCAATGTTAATAATAAAGGTTCCTTTCCCATCTTGTTTAACGGTCTGAGGCTGATCCCCCACAGTCTCCCTCCCAAGTGTACACTCCCCATAGGATCTGCAAAGGTCAAGCTACAACAAGGCTGCCGGAGTGTCCAGACATTACTGGCTTTGTGGCATCAACCATTACTCCAATTCTGTCTCCTTGGACCAATGACATATAGAAAGGGGGCATAATTACTGCTTTCAAGACACAAATTGTAATATTAAGAAATGATTGCTAATCGATGTACTGAGAGGTCAAGAAGAAGGAAACCGTGAGCCATGGATTTCTCTCTGTGTAATTATTACCCTGCATAACAGACATTGAATCAATGTGGGTTTGTGGAAACAAACCGTGCCCGACACTAGGGATTCCTAGATAAGCACAACAACATGAACTAATCCCTAACATTTTGGCTTTCCCAAATAATAGATGTGCTTGGTGGCGTGAGAAGGTTTAATCCTATCAGTTTTAGATTCCTTGAACTGCCGTTCTTAGCTACCCAACATGAGATGCTTGAACTTGCCAGCAAGACAAAATATGTTGTCTTCATTTTGTTGGAGTCCTGAAGGGAAGAAGAACATGGGAGAGCACAGATGCCGTACCCTGATTTAAGGAGAGTGTATCCATCTTGGAACATATCTACAAAGTGGCTTGATCTGTAGCATCCTTCTTCTACTCAGCCTATGAAAGAGAGTGCAGATCTGTTTGCCAGTGAATCATGTCTCCAAATCTCTCTTGAGAGGGCCTAAGGCTCCTTGAGGGAAAAGGCATGGGTGGTGGTGGTAGTAGGAAGTTGAGGATCTGTTCTGAAGCAAAGCTCCACTTGTCCCACACTGGAGCACGCCACATGATGTGAGCGGCTGGTTATGAGCCCCAAGGGTCTGGCTGGATTCAGGCTGGGTTATTAATGCCATAAATCATGGAGACAGTCCGGAGGAAGGCTGACGAAGCTGGTGCAGGCTGCAAGGAGTGTCGGGCGGGAGGGGTGGTGGCCAACGAAGTGGCTCAATTTCTCAATGCTGCATGTTATTTTAAGAATCTTTCATTTTTACGACTCTGCTGTCAGCTCCTGAGGAAAAGAAAGAAAAGGATTCAGCCTGCTTAATTCCTAAACATGGAGACTGAGCTTGAATGTCCCTGGCAGGACTAGAGAAATGGGAAAGAGTTAGAGCTGGGATCATGGGAAGGGGCACAGTTGATTTGAGAAAGACAATAACGGACGGTGTCATTAAAGAGTGAGACATTTTGCCTGGGAAACTTGTCTCCAATAAAGCACACTGTGGGACAGTGAAGGGTGTGTGTATGTGCGCGCGTGTGTGTGTGGGTGGGTGGGTGGCTAGGTGGGTGAGTGTTGTACAGGTGACTAAATGTCATATCTGCTAAAGAGGATAAAGCACCCCAAAATGTAGGACATAAAAGAAAAATGTAGGACATGACAAAAAGGTTAAAACACTTCTGAGTAGACACTAATAGAATTGCGCTGTGTTTCAACTTTTAATTACCGGTAAGTTTAATAGGACTTCCAGAAAAGTGCTCTTAGGATTGCAGCCTTATACATTGATTTCATGTGATTAATCAAAATACTACTGAGATCCAGGTGCCCCCACATCTGTCATTTTGAGATTGCCCACCTCTACACACACGTAGAGATGCCAGATGCAGGCAGGGGGCACCTGGATGAGGGTATCATATGTGCTCCCTGAAGCATCTAGTGGGCCACTGTAGAAGCTGAACTAGATGGGCCTTTGGCCTGATCCAGTGGAGGCTCTTCTTATGTTCTTATTATTAAATTTAAAACTATATTATATGTAATTTATTTCATGTAATTTCTTTATTTACAAGAAGGCTATGTGCTTCCTGCAGGGGCTCCTCACATGGAAAACAAGGACATTTATGTTCTTTTTCAAGCCACAAGACTAAAAATGAGGACATGTCCTGGACATCTGATAACCCTGGTATTGTAGGGGCCTGTGGCTCAATGATCATACTGAGAGTAGGGGATGTGATTTGATTGTATTGGTTTTCTGTTCCCATGATCAGAAGGAGAAAGGCAACTTCACTGACAGAGCCAGAAGGGGCCTACAATAATCCAGGCAAGTTTACAGAAGATTAATTACACCAAGATAACTGATCCCCCCTTCCTCTGTCCATAGCTTATAATCTGTCTCTGTACAAAAATATTGGCCAGTGTTACACTGTAGTTTTAGGGACTCTTCACAACCACTTAAATATGAGGAGATTCCACAGAACTGGAGTTTGTGAACTGCCCAACCCTACATAACTATATGTACACAACACACATACAAGTTAGACATTGGTCTGTCTATGTCAGTACTGTCTGCATTGATAGGTGGTGCCCCTCCCTTCTTTGACAGACCTTACCATCTGAAGATGCCTGGGACTCTGCTTGCTAGAGAACATGCTGCAGCCCTTGTGGTTGATGGGGCTCATTGGTTCAACCCTGTCAGCCGGGCCACTGCGTCAGCAGCTACACTGGCTGCCCATTCGTTTCCAGGCTGAATTCAAAGTGCTGGTCCTGACCTTTAAGGCCCTAAATGGCTCAGGTCCAGAGTATCTGAGGGACCGCCTTTCCATACAATCCATCTCATCATCTAAGGTCATCTGAGTGGGCCCTACTGACTGTGCCGCCACTAAGGGATGTGAGAGGTGTGGTGGCCAGATATAGGGCCTTCCTGGTAGTGGCACCCTGGCTTTGGAACTCCCTTATCTATTTATTTGATTTATATCTCTCCTTTCTTCGTAAAGGAAGGATAGCCAAGGCAGCTAGCCGACCCAAGGGAAGGTAGGCAATTGTTCTGGTTTTCCTGTGATTGCCCAGTGAACTCATGGCTGCCATAACATTTGAACCAGTGAGTTCAAACTCATACTCCTTTGCTGTGCAAGTGGTTTGTGTCAAAATACAAATACCTGTATCTGGCTGAGGTATGCTGGAGAACAGGTGGTGATGCAGGAGTATATTTATCACAGGGATCTCCATGCTTTTGCTTTGCTTCCTCACTCCTGCACTTGCCAGGATCAGACGTTGAGCCACAGATGTGGCATAAATATTAATGGTGACTGTGAGAGAAATGCCAGGCTGCTTCCTTGGGAAATGTCAGTGAGTGTCTGAGACATGCGGAATTCTTGCTGTGATTGCAATTGGCAGCCGTCTACGGAGCTCAGAAACACTCAGAGGCACTTGCTAGCTGATGTGGGCTAATCGATCTTCGTAAGTATAGGAAGCCAAGTCCTTCCTGGCAGAGACCTTTTCTGGAGCCAGTACAAGGAGCAACAGGCTGCACCTTCATGCCAAATACGATCAGGCACCAGGGACTTGTTTTGAGAAGGACTTGGAAGATGTAGATGAATGCCCAGTTTGTATGGGACCAGCTCATTAAGACCTAAAAGCACTGGGCTGAAACAGTATGGCCCAGGCAGAGAATAATTCTTACACTAGATTAAAAAAACTACAGTTGATCAGTCTGGTTTCTTGAGTCTAGAAGGGAATTCAGCAGCCTGACACATAGTAGGCAAAGAATGCCTTCCTTCCTTCCTTCCTCCCTGTATTTATGCCTTCCCCACTTTCTTCAAAATTTGAAGAATTTGCTTAATCCAGGTACTGATTACAGGGTGCTGAATGGCTGTGTCTCTTTCTGTTTTATCCTTGAACCCCAATTTACAAGTTTAAAATGGTCATGGGAGCCACATAAAGTTGCTGGTGCCAGGGTTCTAGATCCATAGTGCAGCCCCTTAGTTGCCATCCCTGTTCTAGATTGCTCTGTCAGTATAGCTTTATCACTTGAAAGTTACATATTTAAAACAAGATTGGGGAAACAAAACACCAGGCTGACCTTTGTTCTACTCATTCTCTTTTTATTAAATTTATTTATTTAAGGGATTTATACCTCCCTTTCCTATGCAAAAGCAAATGCCCAAGGCTTTTATGCTCTTTTCCTCACAACAACCCTGTGAGGTGGATAATTTTTCTATAGGCAGCTCATAGAACTCTTCCAGATGAAATTCTTCATGGCATGGTCATCACATCTGGCATCAGGGAATGCCTTCCAAGCTTCCAAAAGGAGCAGTTTCAGGTCGGCCAAGCTGTTAACAGCAACTCCTTCTGGCTCTGTTGTCTCATGACAACTTTATCAGTCATTCCTGCTTAGGCGTTTTCTGGAAGTCCGCCACTCAGCATCTACCTAGACTGTGCCTGCTGCCTTATTTTTAATTAAATGATGAATTCAGCTCAAGCTGGCTTTGGAGCATCTCCTTGGCCATTCCAGGCTCTGGGACACTGACTTCAGATGGTAATACCTGTCACACTGTTTATTCTCTTGAATAGCACCATCACTAGGAATGGAGTTGCAAATGATCTGATCAAATGAGGTACTGGGAATTAACCTGATCGAGACTCCTGGGAATCTGTGAAGGACAGTGCTGTGAGCCATAGTTGATTCCATCAGGTTTTCCTCCAGAGAGCTGAGTTCATGTGCTATCTGGATATATATTGATGCGAGCCTGAAGCGCATGGAGTTCCTGAAGTTGTGTGGCGATTTCCATGAGATAAATATAATTTCCCCAGTTTTCTGTGCTGTGAGCTTTGGAGTTAATGCAGTCCATGAGCATTTACTGTACATCAGGGACTCTTTTTATTGTTCTTTCCATGGCAGGAAGCTGTGGGGCACTTCACCCCTGCATTGGCTGGCTTCTCTTTCTCAATCCAAGATACCTTGTTTTCTCTGAGGTCTGATGCTTCCCTTCCGCGTGTCCTGCCAAGTCATTGCACTGTGGGGAAATTGTGGGAACAATCTACCTGCTGAGACCCTTGGAGGCTTGCTCTAAAAAGCAGTGTGAGGAAGCTGCACATGTTCTGATCCCAATTCCAAGCAGTTAATCTATTCCAGACATCCCACTATGGAAAAACTTGTTGGGTGAGATTCACTTATCTGGGCCTGAGGTGCTCAGGGAATGACTTTTGGTATTAGGAATATGTGGTGACAAAGCTCTTGGCTCATCAAGTAATGATACACAAACAATTTGAAAACTCACATGCTTTGCTGGTGGGTAAGTGATGGATGTCACCCGTTGCCCATTAAAGAGTGAAGAAAGGGAAGCATGAACCACTTGGCACTTGTATTATATCTAGAACTGCTCATGTGCTGCCATTTCATGATGTTCATGACATGGCTCTTCAAGTAACCTAATTGCACACAGTAGTAAAAACTTTCCAGACCTGAAGGGTGTCAAAAGTGGAAGGGGGAGGAGGAATATTCAAGATACATGGTGCACTCTCTCTTTCTTTGACTATCCCAGAGAGACTGGGGTAACGGGTACCAAATGGATGGCTGGTACTAAAATGTGATGCTGCCTGGTCATGACCCTTGGAACAATTGGGCCCTCTCCCCACATCCAGTAAGTGAGATATCCTTCAGTTATCTTGCCAGAGTAACTATAAGTCATTGTACTGGGCAGGCCCTAATGACCATGGCAGTGATGGCTACATGACATTGGAATGGTATTTTTGGGTTCTCCCAGGAGGAGAAGGCACTGGGCACCCCTTCAAAGAACAAACTCCAGTGGAGAAGGAATATAGGTTGCAAAGATACCAGAGAAACCTCCCTTCCCAGAAGAACCATAAATGGCACAAGACAGTCACATCTGGGTTCTCCCCTGCATTGGCATCCTTTAGTCTCAAAAGACTATGGTATTGTGCTGTGAGTGTCCTCTCCAGAGCACGATGGTCTGGGTAGATTAATATGGAGGATAGACTGTGACCCAAGCAGCAAATCCCCCCTCTCCATGTCACTGAAATAGTCCAATGGAACGGCAGAGCTGATACAATTGGTTTCAGCTGCATTGCTGGAGTTACCAGAATGTGATTGCACATGGTCATGAACTGCTTCCAGGACTCCGGCTCCAGATTTTGCCTCAAGATTGACACCTGAAGCCTTTCCCATAGATGGGCATAGCCACAAGGCAGTGGAGGTTTGAGGTGGGAGTTTTCCTTCTTCAGACAGTGCACGTTCAGTGGGATTTTGGACAGGTTTAGTCTGGCTCCTCAACAAAGGCCTGTCCAGCATGGGAGTCCCTACCAGTAGCTACGCTACTGCCAGCGTAACCCTTTGTATCACTGGAGCACACAATCCCACCACCACGAAAAGGTACTGTCCATCAGTGGACTCTCCCCAGAGGAGGAGAAATTGGTGGTTTCTTCCTCTCTTTAATGAAGCTCTGCTCAAGTGAGTCCTCTGTTATCTTTCTCCCACACAGCACAGCTTACAAAAGTTAGTTGGCTGCAATGAAATGTGATGAATCGATAATCTGAAAGAGAAATAGAAGTTGGCCCTTCTGGCTGTTACTTCTGTTTATATGCTCTAAATTTCCCATACTGAGCTCTGGCAGAGGAAAAAAAGTGGTGTCTCTCTTCTCCTTGCATGTGCAACAAAATTGTGGCTGCTCCCTGCAGTCTCTCCAGAACGTGCAGATCCCTGATCAAAACATATCAAACTCCAAAGCAGCATTTCCCATTTCATGCCTCATCAGGCCGGTGGTCACCTCTTACCATGAGCTGCATGCCCCTTTATGGCATGATAGATGGCTGACTTGTCACACTTCTCTAGAGGCTGTGGATGCTTGCTGATGGCTACCTTTTTCAGGTTCTTCAGAAGAGGTCTCATTAAAGGAGAACTGAGGCAGCTAATGAATGTTTGGTTCATTGGCAAAAAAGGGAAGAACCAAAAAAGGGCCTCATTGATACTAAAGTCCTCCTGAGTTCCCACTGAAGAGGAATGAGAAACTCAGTTCATAATGCAGCAGTGAGGGAGCTGGAGGTGCACTCAAACTTAATTTGGAAAGTGTACAGCTACATAGCCACGTTTTCTGCTCTAATTTAAAAAATAATAGCCATGAACCAGAATATGGCTTTTTTGCACCATGTTCTCTTTATTACATATTTGGGCAAGTATAAAGTGAAAAGATAATATGTTAATAATATGGAGAGACTGTGGGAAGCGCCCAGGCATCTTCTCATACCCTGTGATTAAAGGACCCATAAACAGGGTGATCATATCTGGATTTTTCCAGATTTGCCCCTTTTTTTAATCATCCTGTCAGGGTGTCCTCCAAAAGGGCTTCATTGTCCTCCATTTTTGCTTCATTTTGAAACTATGCAATGGTGTGCAGTAGCCCATCATGTCATATGTCATTGGATTTGTATAGAAGAACAGAATCCAATGCCAAAATCGGTTTTGAAATATCTACTTCCTATCAAAGGTTATGGCCAAAAAACCTTAAAAAATATGCATTGAGCTCTGTGGAAAAGTGAAAGTGCCCAATATCACGGCTTTACTCATGAGTAGGTAAACATGCCATTGCCAGAAAGGCCAGGCTAAGAGGAATCCAAGACTTTGTCCTCCTTTTTAGGTTCAGGCATCTAGTCACCCTGTCCATAAATCACAGCTGAGGACTGCATATTTAGGAAGGACCATATGAAAGTGTGAATATAGCTGGGAAGGGAGGCATTGTTTCATGAAAGGTCCCTTGCTGGTATGTCTTTCATATTGTTTACTTTTTTATCCTGCTAAGCTTCATCAGGCAGAGATTTCCCAGCAAGTCTAGCATGCCAGTTCCTTCTTGATTCAGCAGATGGGATGCTGAAAAGTATTGCAGAGAGGGGTGGGGGTGGAACGGCACAGAAACAGGCAAAGCCAACTATCCCTCTTCTGTTCACAGGGGCCTGAATGAACAGGCCACACATATAAATCTTCTCAGTTTTTTTAGGTCACTTTACTCTGATGCTGGAAATCTCAGTGCTATCTCACGGCTCATAAATCTTCCCCATGTCTCCCAGTCACTTAGTTTTCCTCTCTTGGGCTTGTTAAGCAAACAGGGTCAGAGTGTTTGAAATCTAGGTTGGTTTCATTTTCAGAGATTGATTTTGCCTCACCACACTTTCTTCCTCTTAAATTGAGTACAGAGGATTCTGAGAGCACTTGGGATTTGAGAGACCAAAAGGATCTGTGTGTGTGGGCAGTCATCAGTTGACCCATGACACAAGTACAAGCCCCCTCCCCAAGCCCACCACATTTGCATGGTCACTAACTTAATGCAGTTTTGTAGGGAGAAATGTAAATAAGGATCACAAGGGGGTGAAATTGAATGGTCTCAATTCTGACTTGGTGATGAGGTGCAAAAACTAGCATCAGGCACCAGCCACCCTGCCCAATTTTACTCATGGAATTTGATTTAAACTGAGATTGAAGTTGCAATTGTCACTACTTAGGATAAGCAGGGATCCCGAAAGAAGGACGTTACTTGGGGAAACCTTCACCAGTATGACAGGAAGCCCCAGAATCCTGATGGTGGTGGTGGTAGAGTAGGAATGGGCAGGAAGAAACCAAATGATAACAGACTGCTAGTGGTCTGGGGAGAATTAAAAACCAGTTCCCTCCTGAGTGACCTAAAACCAGTACAGTTTGTAAAAAGAGTTTGTTATGATAAAACAACGGCAAAAGAGAAAGTGTAAAATAAATAGGCAAAGAAGTGGGATATGTAGGAGTGAGGCAACTCCTACAAAGCAACCAAGTATAAAATATTGGCAAAGGATATTAAAATGGGTAGCTAAAAAGAAACATCACACTGGCACATATTACTGGTCCTTTGCCTGGCCTATATACCTCTGCACATTCAGGTTCTCAGTTTTAATGTCCATGCAGGTCCAGGAAGTGGGGCAGTCAATTGATGATGCATCAAATAACACCAGATGAGAGACCAGAGCAAATGGGCAAGACTGGTTTTTTCATTGCTCCACTTTTTATAACCAGTGAAGGTTATCTGGATTTTACTCATTGGGTTGGGGACTTGTGATCCTCTTGACTTTCTTGCTTTGGGGAGGGGTGATGGTTGGCCGCGTGATCCAATAAGCAGGCTTAAAGAACAGCTTCTCTCTTCACCTGTCATTGGGAATGAATGGTGGAGCAATGGCTGCTCCTCCAAAAAAACCAGATATTTTAGAGAATGCCTTAGGTATGAGGCCTCCTTAGCTAATAGGAGGATCAAAAATGGTGAAAAACTATATACACACTAGATACACAATGCTGAACAATGTTGAGTTTAGCAAGCAGCATCAGACTTCAAACAACCGTATGCTGAGTGGTTGTGTAGTTGGCCTTATGTTTAAAGATGTGGGGAAGGAAAAAACCAAGAACCCACAGCCCCAGTTGGGCTGATTCTTTCCTTCAGCAGCTGCTTCATGTTGATCTTCCATCTCTGGAGCCAGCTGGCCTACAGGGCACAGTGAAGCAGCCAACCCAGGAAGCAGGTTGGGGGAAACAGTGGCTAGCAGAGAACACTCTCCAGCTGTAGGTTTCTTTGCCTAGTCACTTGCCCATCTTGAAGCTGGGCTGCCCTCACCAATCCTGATAGTTCTCCAGGTTCTGCAGTGATGTTGAACAGGGGGAATGACAGTGCCAAAGGGTGACAGAACTTTCTGCCCACTGCCCTCCTTTCCCTTCTGCATCCTCTAGAGTGCAGCTGAGAAGGGAGGAATGGAGATCAGTGGGACGTGAGGCTTCTTCCATCCCCAAGTTTTTCTTTTGAATTTGAGATCACTGTGGAAATCTACTAAATATCATTACTGCTGTTCCTCCCTTTCTTCTTTCTAGCCCCATCCACATTTGGTCTATCCTTGTCTGCTGCCTTGTCCGCTGCCTACCTGTAGCCAAGAGCAGCTGAGAACATGGGGGAAATAGCATTGGGAGTGAATTCATTGATCCTTCTGGCAGGACAAAGTTCCTGTAATGGTGAGTTGTTGTGTGGACATCAAGTGCTCTTCAGTTATCTCCATACCTGGCAGAAAGGGCAAGTGATGTTCAAATAAAGTGGTAGCCAAAAAAGTGCCTGACGTGGTGGCTGGAATCAGTGGCCACTGCTGGTGCATGAGGGTTTTTGTATATATGATGCCTCATTAAGAGGGTAATGCAAGAACTAGATAGGCCAATCCTATCCTCTGCCAGCCTGTCATGCAATGCTGCTGATGGAGCACATGCTGCGTACTATAGTGTTGTCGGTAGTGAGAGGATAGCCTGGGAAAGGTACGTAAAAATAATTTTAATTTACTTCATACAGAATGCCTGGCCCTCCAAAGATGTTCTCAGCCCTATGCAGTGAGGGGGGGGGGTATCAGGCCAGGAGAAGATCACTGCATGTGTTCTATCCCGAGATCTCTCCCCACTACATGAACCTCTCCTAAATTCATTCCTGGTGCCACCTTACCTGCTCTGGTATAGTGTCTCTGGTCACTGTCATGTGGGTCTCTGGTCATTTGCACAGTGGACACCATGTCTTCTGCACCAGTAGCCTGGGATTTATGGCAGTGGATGGAAAAATCTGCTGCCACAAGCCCCGGTTAAGATTGGGACCTTAGTGATTTTGAATACAGAAGTCAGATTATAAGGACTATAATACATAGACAAAAAAATCTATCTTATGTAAATGGTAATAAATTTCAATGGTTTTGTTCTTTTGGGAGGGATGAGTCCAAATTGATTCCTTGAAAATTACTTTAATGCAACACATTTTGCATGGGCCAAATGGAATAAGGCAGATCTATTAGTTTAAACATAACACCATATCATGCAACTTGGTTGCTATTCATCCTGCTGCATAGAGAGGGATCTCTGTACTTTCAGGCAGTAATCAAACACTTGCTTCTCTCAAAAGGGAGAATGACCTCCAAACAGCAGTGATGGTCATAATGAATTATAATGTACCTAGCCAGTGACTGGGCCACCCTCCAACATCTCCTGATTAGAGAATTGCTGAATCTATTGCTTGTCCAGCCTGGGAACGATAAATGTGCTAGGGCAGGCCCTGGAACTCCAGGCTCTCCTTCCAGACAGAAGGAAAAAAGGGGATACAAAGAGACAACCAGGGCATGGATCACTGTGATCCAGGTTTAGATGACTCTCACACTCATGACCATATTTGTATTTACAGGAATTATTTTCAGGTGGTTCCCCATCATCAGTGGGAAAGTGCTGTGTGAGGAAAGGCAGAGAAGCCACGCTCGTGCTTAGCAACAGCAGCAACCTTTGCAGCCTCCAGCCAGAAAAGAGAGCAAAGGGTTGATGTCAAGAGACACCGCCATAGAATAATAGATGGGCTAATAATCACAAAACCAGAGGACTTGGAGAGAATACAGGCCCACAAAGGCATTTCAGTGGCTTCCTCAGATCACATCCCTTTCCCAGCACCGCAGCCTCCTGCGGGAAACGGTGCTTGTTAATTGGTTTTTGTGTTCAGTGGTTTTTAAAACCTCACCTTGTAACAGAACAGACTGAAAAGAGACCTTTCAATTTTTTTAAAATACTGCAGCTTTATTTGAATGAAATTGTCCATGTTGCGAATCTATAGGGACACACCATAGGAGATGGAGTGGATGGGGGATGGAAGGTTTATAAAACATCTCACCCTGTTTCAAAGGTCCCTTCGTGGTCCCTTTGGATTTTGTGCTTTTAAAATTGTTCAGTGGTAAATACTTGCTAGGGAGAGGGTTGATGTCCTCTTGCTCTGATTGATGACAATGGAAGGTGCCCCATGAAAAGCAGACTAGGGGCATGAGATGGCAATGAAACCAATGGCAGGGAATGGAGACAGATTCCAGGATGTTCCTCCTGGGATTCCCACAAGAAAAAGGACATGCGCTGAAGGATAACCTTATACATTCCATAGCCTAATTGAAACCTCTCATGGTGTTTGGATACATCATTAGCTCATCATATTCTTTGTTACTGGCCTTGAAGCAGAAAAGTTGCTGTCCTTCAGAAAAGCTGCTAATGATAAGGCTTGAACTTGTTCTCTGTTTGACCTAAATAATGCTAAGGACAAGATTTTGTCATACTTCTTCTTTGCAGGTGATGCTTCAAGGTGCTCCAAGCAGATCTCACTGATCTATCAATGGAAGTATGTTCAAACTGGAAACTCAAGAGTGTGAAATGTGGCCTAAAGACAGGTTCCCATATCTCCCTTTCTCCCAGACCGCAAGTGTCACTGCCCAGGTGGTGTGAGAAGCAACTATTATTTATTATTTATTTAATTACATCTTATTTATTTATTTTATTCCACTACATCTTAGTAACTCAACTGCTTAAGCTGAACTGTAGCTTTTTGCAGATTATTTAACATCTACCTGTAGGCTGGCAATCTTGGCTAAGATAAAGCTTGAGACTATTTGAGAACTTCCAGAAGAGATGTTCCTACACAACTTACTTTGCCCAAGATCATATAACTCTGGAACATTTAACAATTTGAATTACTGGCCATGGGAATTTCTGGCCTAAAACCCAAACCTAGAAAGGATACATGAGACTATTGAACATGTGAACATAGCAAGCTGTCTTTACTTTAGGTCAGACCATCGGTCCAGCTATCTCAGTATCTGTTCACTGACTACCAGCAGTGTCGCTCCAAACTTTAAGATAGATGCATCCCAATCTACCTGGAGATAGGACTGACTCTGGGATTTCATGCACAGCCTTTGCTCTACCACTGAACGAAATCCTACTTTCCACCCCCAATATGATATGAAGAGATCATGAATAAAGAAAATGTAAGTAAGTTTTCCTTTTTTTTTGCATTGCTGCTCTCCACAACTATGCAGGTAATGCCATGTCTACAGTGGTGAAAGCATGTCTTCCTGTATGTGTTTCTTCCTGTATGTGTGTTTGTGGCTAACCAAGTTGATCTGTGGACTTTGGGGAGATGGATTTACAACATGATGGATAAAGAAGACTTTCTGATGACTACATGCCCTCCATTGTGCTGTCAAAGTCCAAAGGCCATCATCTTCATGTTCCATTTGGCTCTCTATACAGCTCTTCCATTTTAACTTTCCCCCTGTTTTCAGCTGCTTTCGGCTAGGCATGGATCACAAGATTTGACAGATTTCAGTGGTTGAGATGTTGGTACTGAAAGGGCATAGACATGAAGGACAGGCCACCTCTCCCTGAGGCACACACGCAGCCCAGTGTGTGCCTGACATGTAAGTGTTCTGTCAGCCACCTCTTGTGTCCTTAAATATGCACTCACTGTTGTGCCTTCTCTGTGTTGTTCCATATTAAAGGAGCACAGGTGCAAGTCAGCTGGAAGTACAATAGTTTTTCAAACACCCACTACAGGAGCCAACATCACAAGACTTGGCGTACTTTGATGCCGAGCCCTGCAGGGGAGACATTTTACAAGCAGCCCATATTGAGAAAAAAATAGTCTGATTCCAGATGGCGTCACCCCTTCTCTTCTGTGCTGTGCTTTAAGTGGGCCATGGGGTAAAGCAGCTGTCCTTCAGCTACACCTACTGTGGCATAGAGAGAGAGAGAGAGAGAGAGAGAGAGAGAGAGAGAGAGAGAGAGAGAGAGGTCAAGAACCGACTGTCACTTACAAGAGGCTGGAATTGCAAGGGAACATAAAGGCCTGGAATGGCTGCTTTCTTGAGAAACCAGAATCAATTTCAATGACACAAGTTCCTTTCCTCCAAGGCCAAGCTACAAGTTACACACAATTGCTTGCAAGGAAAGCCTAAAAACTTCCTTCCTTCTTGAGAAGTGGCACTAGGAGGAGGAAATTATAATGCTCTCCCTCTCCCTCCCTCTCTCCCTCTCTCTCTCTCTCTCTCTCTCTGTGTCTATGTGTGTCTACATTTCACTGAGGCAGCGCCTCAGTGCCTCTTCTGAGGCAGCACCACTCATACCCCTCAAATTGCTTTCCATGCAGCTCCAGTTTGTGGTTTGAAGTTTGGCAAGGACTTTGATGCATGGAATAAATTTCATTAGCACAGGAGCTTTTTCTTACCACTTTTTCCTCCCAAAATACGCGCCTGATTTTGGGAGACTTATAGAAACAGTTTTTCAGTGGGTGTCTTTAGGGAAGGAGAGTTGGTGAAAACCAGGCCTCTGCCTGTTTGTTGATAGAAGTACTGATGTGAAGCCAACTCAGTGTCTGCTGTGTAAATATGAGAGGGCTGGAATTTGTCAGAGGAACCAGTTAAGCACAGGGTGACCATATGACCAGAAAAACCTGGATTTGTCCAGATTTTTAGCCTCCTGTCTGGGTGTCCTACATTTTGGCTTCATTTTGAAACTTCCTGATAGTGCACAGTACCCCGTCGTTGGATTCATATTGAAGAGCAGAATCCAATGCAAAAATCAGTTTGGAGATATCTCCTTCCTATCAAAAGTTATGGTCAAAAAAACACAAAAAACAAAAACAAAAAATACACTTTTGGTATTTTTTTTTAAGCGGGTAGGAATTTTGGCCTGGGATTAGAAATTTTGGCCCTGGGGTTCAGGAATAATCTGGTCACCCTGGTTAAGCACCCCATCTTGCCTTTCTCCTCAACCCCTTCCAATGCTTCTTTTTTTCCTCAGATAAATGAGCCATTGCAGTGTGAGTTGTGTGAAATGTGTGGTTAGGCCTTCAGACTGAGGGCTGCCATATTAAATGGACCCAAACACATCATTTGGGCCTCATTTGGTCTCTTGCTAAGTAGCAGTTGTCAATGTTCCCAGTCTGATTCAGGAGGAGCCGTCATCAGGCAAAAGATTATGTTCCTCTTCGTCCACAGTCCCAATATCTGTTAGGGCTCAAGTGGTGAGGGAAGTCAATCAAAGCTCCTTTCTCCTTCTCATAATGCAGTCCCAGTTTGGATCACCTCCCCGTTCTTATTAGCAAAATAAACATATATGAATTCTCAGACCACTTTTGATGTACTAATAGATCCAACTAGATCTGGCTTGATGTACCAATAGATCCAACTAGATCCAATAAGTAGAGAGTAATGTGAAATGTATTTTGATTCCAATTTGATGGTTACTGCAAGCTAAATTTTTTTGAGTTTAGTCTTAAGACACAGGGTTTAAGAATGCATTAATCATATGCAAAAAACTATCGTATGTGTCTGTTTTAACAGGAGAGATGTATATTTTTGTGACAGACTTTCCAAAACTTGACAAGTGTTTTGTCTTTGTCAGGAAATGTGCCACTACTAACAATACAATTGCATGCATTTTAAGACTTAGGATTTAAAAATGTGAACCGAAAAATCAGGCAGCTTAATGAGACTATAGCTGGCAAAAGGCATTTTTTTTTGCATGGAAGGGATTGGATGACAGGCCCCTGCTGCAAGCTACTTAGAGATGGGTGGACATTTCTAATAGAGAGATGTATGGCCACCTTGTTTACAGAGCAATGCTGTGTTCTAAGCCGTCTTACAGCTGAAAAGAATCACACCTCCCCTCTGCAATGAATGTACAAGGTGTGACACAAATATTGGAACTTCAAAACATGACATACTTGTACATCCTACTTCTTGGAATGTGAAATTTTCTCAAGCAGTCAGCCACATATACATCTGGAGGTGAGAATCTCAATAGATTTTTTCCTGGAAAATTTAAAATTTGGGAATTTGAGAAAATTATGCCTGACAATCTGAATTTCAACCTTGCAACCACTGTCGTATGTTCTGTAGCCACAGCTACTGAAGATCTACCTAATTCCCTAGATCAGTGGTTTCCAAGCTAAGACTGCTATGCTCCAGGATTCTCCATTCATAAGTGCATGGCAATGGCAAAGCAGTCTTGTCCTGCACCACAGCCAACATGTCACATTTGATCATCACACAGACTTGCATTGGGTAGCCACTTCTGCTGCCTGAAACTCCAGAAGGTTGTAGGCTCCAACTTCCTGGTGGAAGTGAGTGCCTGGCTTGAGTCTATGTGATGATCAAGAGGGATGAACGTTGGATGTGGCAAAGAACAATAAGGCTTCACCACCACTATGCTGCATCCTAATGGAGAATCTTGAACTGCTCAATCTGGCCCACACATTTGGTGGCTCCTGCTCTAAATTATTCTGACTTGGATTACTTAGGCAGCTCCTGCTGCTTAATTCCCTAAGGATGACTTTGCTGGGGCAAGAAACTCTCCCCCTTTTTGTTGCTTAACATCCTAGAAGGGATGGAACTGGGAGATTTATACTTTCTTGTTTGGCTTCCCCTAGAGCTGTGTTTTGGACATCAATAACAACTTTTTCTTACTTTTCAACCAATTTTTAACCCTTCTCATCTCAAAGCACAGACAAAATGCTAAAATTCTCAAGGCACACTATCAATTTTTTTTAATTGACAAGGCACACCATACTGCTGGCAGAGACTCACATCCCTCTACTGACAAATGATCCCCCCAAACACTCCTGTGGCACATCTATGGACCACTTGCTACACACCAATGTGCCATGGCATAGTGGTTGAAAATTACTGTTCTGGAGTATGATGGTGTTAGAAATTTGGAAACAATACTAAAGGAAAACTTCTTTCTCAAACCCCTGCATGCTGAAAGACCACACCAAAGATGATACCAAAGAGAGAGCATTCCTGAACTAACAACCTGATCCTATCCTCCACCATGTGATAGCATGCAGAAGGTGCTGTGCCAAGGTGGTGCACTCTGCATGCAATAGTAGAACACCTGGGAGAAAAAAACATTTTTCTTACTTCTACATAGGTCTCCTGATGGCCTATTCATCTCAGACTCACAAGGAGACAGGTATATAATTGGCATATACTGATGAGATTAAAGGAGACAACTTGGCAAAGAATTGGGGATAGGATAGGCACCCATTGCTACCTCTCTTCTCTGATCCACCTCCAAACTCCTCCTGCCACTGGCACCCTGATTGCCAACTCTTGGGAGCATCACACAGCCCATTAGCAGCATGGGTCCCAGTCCACATCCAATTTGTGGCACTAGCTTGGACTGGTCTGACAACAAGATCTTTGGGCTACCTGTGGACATTTGCAACAGTGGAATGTCCATTCTCTACGTACATTTTTGTGAGTGTAATATAATTAATTTTATCCAACTGTGGTTGACCCTGGCTAACATTTGCATGTTCTCTGTAGATCACATTTACACCACTAACAGATTTTAACTAATGAGAGTTTGGATACTGGGGGAAGGGAGCCTTGTAATGAGTCTAACAGCACAATCCTATGTATGTTTAAGTTCCATTTTATTCAATGGAGCATAGTTCCAGGTAAGTAGGAGACCTACTGGAGGCTGGGTGGCTGTCTAGTAAATAGCATGCACACACCCACCCATCATAATAGCATATGATGAGAGACAGGATTGGGCCACAAGGCTGCAATCCTAAGCATACTTACCTGGGACTAAGAAAAAGGGGGATAGGATCTACATAGGGAGGTATAGTTGAGTGGGCTGCCCAAACAATAACAAAATTATGCAGGATGATCATGCCTCATAATACAATATCAGCAGCGATATTGGTGAGACCATCACAATGTTTTACCAGGAATTACATGGGGACAGCATTGTATTTGATCTGCAAAAAAGAACTACAGCATGGAATAGGATATTTCTGGCTGTACGTTCACACTTAGCAAGTGAAAGCTATATTATTATAAATGCATGGTTCAGCAGTTAAGCAAAGGGGTACAACCTGAATAAAAATAAGTTGTACAGTTGTACAGGATCTCACCTCTATATGCTTATCAAATTATCAGTTCATGTGCTCATGTCATTTGGTCCGGAATACCTAGACCTTTTTGATATAGTACTTCTGTTTTCATTATTGTATAAAAATTACTTCAAATGAAGATATATCTTATCTCTTGCACAAGCTGAGATCAGATACCATCTTTTTCCTATGACCTGAAGTGGTACAGGCCATTCTGCTCTCTCAGGGCTCTACTATTTCATTCTTATGCCATTTTACAGCCTAAGTGCAGAGTGGTGCCATTTACATACTCTCTTACATGAGGAAAGGGCAACTTCTCCTCAATTCTGTCCCAATCACAGTATGCAAGTCAGCTCTGAGATTGAAACACAGGAACGTCCCTGCGCCATTTCGTCCTTTCTTAGGTTGCCAAAAGGGCTAAAGTTGTATGTTCCCTGCGATAACCACAGTCTGAAGACTGCCGTTTATAACTATGGAGCATAAATTGGTCCTCGTTAAAATGCAATTTTCCAAAGCACTCTGGGAGATCTTTCTCTGTAAATGTCTCGCTCATTTATTAAACATCATCCAAAGCCAATCAGGACAAATGAAAAACATTGGAACACAAAGAGAGCACTTCAAAAACTGGCAGCTCCTATACAAAGAGTGCCAGTCCCGTCTCTGGCATGCTGGTTGGTGGCTGCAGTGTGCTCTGTATGCCCAGGAGAAATGAGGCACTCTGGCATGAGACTGTCAGGGTAAGAAGAATCCAGCTGCTTGGTCTTAGAGGAGACGGCTTGATAGAGGCAAAAGTCTGCTTTAGAGAATGTCTGGATGCTGTATTCCTTCCTTCCAAGGGATATAGGCCTCCGATTCCCTGGGCATGGTCTGCAGGCACATGATGCTCCCACTTGAGAAAGCTAACATGTTTAGGATAGGCCTGTATTTGGTTGGTGAACACATGGGATCCCCATGCAGGCTACCATGATGGAATGAGTTAGCAATGTAATACTTAGTTATGGTTCCTCGTGGAGCCTGAGCAGAGTTTGGCTAGCTCCCAAATAGGGGCTATCTAGATGTGCTCCTTTAAGATAAAAGGCTGGCATAATTTCCAACTAGGCTGCAACTTCCTCAGTTGTATAATCTGCATTTGAACTCCAGCTGACTTACATTAATGCTGGAGATTAAATTTAGTTTGTGTTGCATACTTGGGTATATTTTGTAACCAGATTTATATTTATTATGTTATCAAATCACAGGGCACCTGATATGACACTAACTTGATCCTTCACCTCTCTTGAAAGTTTAGCAACTTGGTCCCCTGAAGAATTCATTTATACTTATAGCCCAATACACCCCAGGAATTACATTCACTTTTGCCCACAGAAGGCCAGAAAGAAATGTGAGTTCATATGTTTCAAACTATGCCTTAATTTTTTACTGTCTGTGCACCATAAGTATAAAAATAATCTAAAATTACTTGTACTGCATTTGGTTCATTGTTTTTACCAGCATGTCGGCAGGAAACTATTCCAACTTTTCTCCAGGGGCAAGACAGAGCACATGAGATAATGTCTGCTCCTTCAGCTTTTGAAGCTGATCCTTCAGTATAAGAGAGAACACAGGCATATCTGGAGTGTTTTTTCTTTCTAATTCACGGAAATTTTGAGAGTTTTGAAAATCCAGCTCCTTATGGCTTAACTTTACCATGTTCGTATGGTCAAACAACTCAAATCAAAGCTAGAATTCCAACCAGGAGCACTGTGTTTTCATTAGAACATGAATCTGTTTTGGACATCTTCTAGCAATAACCAACTGATTGCCTCTGGGTTGCTTACAAGCACAAGACAGGACAGACATCTTGTCTTGCTTGTCCCTAATGCCATATATCACTATTGTGCCTACTGTATCTATATACCATACTGTATCTATACAGGTATTATGGGTACACCCACCCAGCATTTGCATGGCCTGAATATTTAACTAGCTTTCAGTTGAGACTTAGCTGTATCTCTTCCACCAAATGTCTTGTGAAACAAGGTTTCTGTAGTATTTTCTGTGATGGATTAACCTTTACTGTTATTAAGGTACAATCCAGAAGAGCATTTGGGTTACCCTATCTAACACTGGGCTGACCCAACCTCAAGATGGGCCACCATAGTTATTCTGGAAAAGGCTCGGGGCAGCCTAAGGCAACATAGGCTGTCCCAAGACAGCTGGACCTGGGCTTCCCTAGTTGGGGCAGCCTAGACAGTTCAGGAGAGGCATGTTGAAGGCATGTTTAGCATTGCCTAGGGCAGACCAGTTACTTTGTATGCAGAGCCTGTTTCCAGGGCAGAAATGCCCTCTTCCAGCTCCTCAGAGTTATACCACCTCAGGAGCAGGTGTAGTAATGAGTAGACCCATAGGGGTCCATGATAAGGCAGAATAAGAATGGCAGCATTGACCAAAAATCTGAGTTCTTGGCCAGCCTGGCTGCAACCCCTGCCTCTCAACTTCAGGATATGGCACAGCTACAGCAGCCCACTAACCTGGGATACAGCAGGCCACTCCAAGAAGCCCCTTGTATTCACTGGAGACTGTACTGGCAGTTTCATCAGGGACTCCTTCTAAGGCAAACACCACAGCTGTTCCTTGTTCAGTGTGATCTGAGGTGGGTTTCCTCAGGAACAAGCCCTTCCCCAGTGCCACTGACTTGATGCCTACATGCTCTGGAGCAGTTAAGGCAGCCCAGGCTTCCTGACTCTCTGGATGCAGCATAACTTTCTGCTCTGGATTCTGGATTCAGAATAGTTGGGGCAGCCCAGCTAGGGCACTCCTCACTGCCCTTACTCTGGATTGTGCTCTTACTGTCAATTCCTCACTCACAGATGAGATGCAGACACCTTTTGGGTGGAGGAGTTCCTTGTGTAACATTCACTGCAACATGAAGGTTAAGACAGAATATGACATCTAGCTGAAATGCCAGCCTTCTTTTAAGATGGCTTTAATGTAGTTACCTTTATAGAAGCTCATGTGTTCAGGGGATTGGAGTCTATGCTTTTTGCACTTATGAAAACAATCACTTTGAGAGATCAGAACAAAGATTTTATGTGTGCTCTAAATAACAGTGCAACACCTGACAGTCATTAGGGTATAAGTAGCTGTTGATTCCTAAGTGGCTAATAACACTTCTCTGGAAGTACCTGACATTTACTCGGAGGTCTAAACATTCGAGTACCAATACGAGCCAACTCTTGCAAGTGTTTATGAGCTGTTTTGGTCCTAGGCTTTTGCTTCATGCAGTCTGCTCTACCCAACTGAAGAAAGGCTTCCTATCCATCACAACTCCTCTTAGTACTTTTCTCTTTTCACAACTCCTCTTAGTAATTGGGACAATGATATGCTTCATATGATATGCCTTTATGCTTCTGACCAACCCAAGGCACTTGCAGTAAACCTTACTATGGAAAGCGAGAAAGGAAGGAAAGGGAGAATGGAAGGACTGATAGATGTGGCTCCCTGAGATTTCTGTGATGATTAAATACTGATATCTAATTTGTAGATACCTCAGCCAATCACAGCTGAATGTGTCATCAATCCTCATGTGATAACATGTTGCAGTCTCTGCACATAGATGGACACTATCCTGATCCTTTTCAGGAAAGTGGGGTGAGCTGCCATGAATCATCTGACCGATATTAAATGACTGAAAAGAAGGTAGCAGCAATCTATTATTTGCCTTGTGTTCCTTTTAACGCTTCTCTTTCCATGCTCCTCATTGTCAGTCTCATACTACTTCTATTCCAAGGGAACTTACAACTCAGTTCTATCCTTTGGAAAACACAGGCCTAAGCACCAAACTTGATGTGGTGTGGGAGATCAGTGACTGGATTTTGACATCTTTCAAAAAAGTGACACCCAACAGCAGGGAGCACATATGTTTTTGTCCTATGGAGTGGAGGTACTTACCTCTTCCCCCTCCCTCATGCAGATGCCTATAAAGGCTGCTTCATGGTGCAGAGTAGTTGTTACCTGTGCATTGAAGATAAACTGGGCACTGCAGCACTCAGGGGTGCGATGGAGAACCCATGGGAGTGCTGTGATATATCCCTGGTGGCCTTCTAATTGACTGTACTAGGCACTACCATCTAGATGTACACATGATTTAAGATAGCAGTGCAAGAGAGAGTCAGGTGAGTGTGCTGATGCAGGAGGATTAACTGCAGGGTGCTGTGGCAAGTTTGGAAACTATAGGGGAAAATCATTACGGGCAAATTTTGTCCATAAGTTTCCTTTTCCTCCAGCTAATATCTGTGGGGGCATGATTTAAGTGAAAAGATGAGCACAGGACAAATGATTAGCCTCTTGCTCTATATTGCAGCCCTGAATCAAAATCAGGCATCCCCTTCCCTGTTTTTTTTAAAGATGGACACAAATTTTGTCCATAATTTTCCTTTTCCCCACAGTCATTCAGCTCTCTCCTGCCATGTCTAGTTTTTTGTGATTTGATGTCAAGTGTCTACTGCCTAGCTGCTGAATGCCTGAATCTACATTCAGTATCTGTTGGTAGCTGGAAGAGCTTAACTTCTAAGCACTATCCCATTTTCTAAAAAACAAAACAAAAAATCCTTTTGGTATAGGAGGCTTGGAATCATTAAGACAATTCTTTTAGGGTAGAAAACTCTGTGACTATAATGGGGGCTTTATAAGGCTTGAGACCATTAACTAGATCTCCCTTTAGGCTTTTCTTTGATAGAACAGTATTTTGCATCTAGAAAGAGATGATTGAGTTCAGCTAATTGTCAGTCAGCACACTTCCTATATAACAAGTTGTAAATCATGTAATGTAAATAATGACTAATTATCTAAAATCTACCTCTGTAGAACTGCAAGAACAAAGAGCTTATTCATATGGGTTTTCTGGAAGGAAGAAAGTATATACTAAGATGGAGATTAAATAGATGAGGACTTCATGCTACACTGAGTTTTGGGCAGCCATAAACTATCCCTTCTCTTTTGCCAGCATTTGGATATAGAGGTAGGCCTGTACAAATACCACCAAGTGCCCATAAGTTACACCTCTTAGTTCTAAGCACCCCATATAGGTTGCTTCTGAAGATATCTGCAGACTTAGATGTAATGATACACATTACTGTTGCCCAAGCTACTCAAAATCCTTCATGTGGTTGCTGTTTCTCTTTCACAGGATAAAAAAAAAACAGCTATTATGATCTGAGCTTTAAAGAAGCCCATTGAAGGGAGCATAACAACAGTACAAATTTACCATGCTGGGAACCATTAAGACAATGTGGTTCTACGCTAGGCATCTGAATTCGCTGGAGCCCTATTCTGTAGCTTCCTTATTAAATAGTGAATTCATCCCCACATATACCAGTTTAACACACATTTTTTTTTCTCTTTGTATGGGATAAAGCCTATAGAACCAGCATGGTTACCACAACTGGTTACATTACAAAGCCCAGTCATATTGGGATGACACTGAAGAAAAGGTGGGAGAAGAGTTGCTAGGGATTCTACACTGAAAGTAACTTGGTTTTACTCCCAATAGGCAATTGCCAGTTCATAGTCTGCAAGTAATGGGTGCAATGTGAACACTTGTTTTTAAACCTGTCCATCCACATGCTGCTTAACATAGATGGGGCAAAAGAAGATTTTTTCCAGAGCTCTTCAATGCAACAACAAGCTGTGCCTCATTCATACTGCGTAGACCATTTCCTCCTGGCTTACCAAATGACTGTGTAGGCCTAATATTGTCCAGCTGAAATTGGGAACAGCAAGCTTACTTTCCTGAGATAATTTATTCACTCACAGTGGTAGCATGGAGATCCTAAAAATGCAACTCAATCTTTCAGTTTGCATCCCGTTTCCTCATGATGTCCAGAATTATGTTCCTCTTTGAAACCAAGCAGTCTGCATTTCCAAACCCCATTTGCCTATTTTGTTTTCCACTTCCTCTGATCCCTAAGCTTGCGGGCTTCACCTGTCTCCCATCTTATCATGGGACTTTGATACCACCATCTCATGTTATCTGCACCCTGAAACCAGTTACATGCCCTGGTAGGTACCACCATTAACAAGCAACAATTGCACTTTCCAATGTCCTAAGGGGTGATTCGAGCTGGACTGATGAGAAGATAAAAGGTAGTGTGTGATTTTTTTTCCCTGTAGCAAAACAAAAATTGTTTGTGAAGACAGAGTTATAGAAAGATGTGGAAGATAAATAAATAACCAAAGAAAGCTGAGGAGCTCCTTGCCTCCAGGCTTCTGTAGCTCATACTTTGACAATGACTGACTGTGATGTTGCCATTCAGTTGCCCTGCCTTGGTCCCCAAACAAGAGGCCTTCCAGTTCAGTCCCATGCTGGGTGACAGTCCACCTCCATGGTGCAGAAAGGAACAAATGCAAAGGGAGATCACTGAACAGCTTGAGACAGGAAAAAAGCAGGGAGGATTTCAACAGCTGATCCTGCAGCTAATGTCCGCCCCAGATTTTTCCATCCATCTCCACCATCCACAACACGCCTGTCTCTTTCCTTTGTTCCTGGAGCTGAAGATGGGGACACAAAAGGTGCGGAGGATGGGCCAAAGCAAACTGCACATGGACAAGTAAATACATGAGAGTCTTGAAATGCATATGGAGACTCTGAAGCACATGCAGCAGGGGCAAGGTTCTATGGTCACCTGCACACAGATAGGGAAGGGCCCCCGAATGGAGAGACGAGTGGGATGCTTTCGTGGAAGGGTGAAGTGGTGCTGCAGCAAGTAGGTGGTAGCCAGAGCCAGCCAGGAAAAGGTTGTAACGCAGAGATCCTGAAGCGGAGCGCTGTGCTAGAATGTCTCCTAAACCGTGGCTCTCCAGTAAAGAAGGTAACAGTTCTGTAGAAATTTGTGCTTTAATATATTTTGTTTTTGTTGAAAACAAAGTTCCCACTTCCCTGAGGAAGTCCTGTCCACTGTTCCCAAGAGAACGTGGTGTTCCCCCCTTTTGTTTATTCTTTAAATACCTTTTTCATTCCCATTGTTTGCCTTTCATTCCATTGTTTTCATCTCTTCTTTCCATTGCTTCCTCCCTCTTTCTCTGTCTCTTGTGATTGGATTTTTTCCCATTAATTTTTACTTTGTTTTAATGACTTCCTCCAGGAATCCTTCAGGTTCTGAGGTGGATCCCCTTTGTGTGGTCATGCTTTTTAGTCTTTGGTAACATATGGACACTTTGGTGTGCCAGTGAGGAGGGGGAGGAAGAGGAGCAGAGGTGACCAAGTAGGAAAGGAGGAGGAATGTCTCGGTTAGAAGACAGAAGCACTTGCTTGCTATCATCTGAGCAGCACATAAAGGAAGAAAAGTAAGGGGCTGCAGAGGGAAGATTCGTGTTGGGTGGTGACACCATTTCCTGGAAGGGCAACGGCTGCAGGAAAAAAGAAAGACAATTAATCAGAGAAGGTCTGCCATTCTTTGAAGACATGTCATTGTGGAGAGAAGAAGAAGTCTAAGAACAGGTGGGATCATAGCAATAACTCATGGTAGGCAATATTACAAGAATGGAAGTTGGAGACAAGCACAGTTCAGTAAAGGAGGACAAGAGTATTATTTAAACAATATAAGACACATTAATTGAAATATCTAGCTGATATTTCAGCTGTTACCACCATCCTAAGCATAATAACTCACCTTTATCTGGAACAACTGGCTTCCGTGGACAATCTCCTTTTTTTAGAGTAACATCATCAATGGCAATATCTCCCTGGGAACCTGTGCCACGAACACCTTCAAAGATTATCTGCAGGCAGAGAACATCAGAGTTGCAAAGGATCTCAAGGGTTGGACTATTCCTTTCCCTTGCCTTGCTTCACTCCCTTAAGCTAACTTTCTGCATAATCCTTTCACCCATAATTGGTGCCAATACAGCCATGTTGACAAAGCAGATGCAATCAAATGGTGGAGGACAGGTAGCAGGAGGTAAGTAAAACGAAGAGCACAACCCTAACCATGTCTACTCAGAAGTAAGTCTCATTGTGTTCAGTGGGTTTTACTCCAAGGAAAGTGTGTTTAAGATTGCAGCCTAAATTTTATTTGGCCCCTGGTAGTCTGCCTGATCACATGGATCACATATGGACCTACCCCAGCCATTTTTCTAGCATGTGTTCAAAGAAACAGGGCAGTGGAGCCTGGGAAAGACTGGATAGGGTCTAAGTAGTGCGTACTAGTGTTGCTGAGATCAGCCCCTTTCTTCTTATTACTTTCTGCCTTCCCCTCAGTCAACCCCACCACAGCCTACCCTTCCCTACCCAGTAATGCCACCAAATTTCCTACCCCTATGCCACCAATAGAGCTGATAGGCGCTTTGGGAGACAGAATTTTTAAAAATACAAAAAAGCAAGCTGTTGAGTTGAAACAAGCACACCTTTGTGGATAAGGATGTGTGCGCACTCTTGTTTTCCCTATTTATTTTAATGAGGCTTCATTTGCTTGTGATTTGTCTCACACCCTAGGACAGGCGAAGCTGGTTTGTATTTGGGCCATTTTGTATTCAGCCTGCCACTCCTTGGAGCCTATTTTGACTGGATATGGCATTCAGGCTGGGGCCTTAACTTGCCCTCCTGAAAATGCCCAGATGGGGATCTGCCACCTGCTGCATGCCAATCAGCTATGTTCTGCCAGAGAGAAGATGGACTGTGAAGGAGGGAAGAAGTCAAGCTAGAGCAGGTTGGGGGTCGGGGAGGAAGACTCTCCAGTGATCAGCTATCTGGATGCCACTCAGTCAAGGCTGCCACTCTGTTTTTTCTTTTGTCTCCTTCCTCTGAAATCACAGGGGGCTCTTTCATTCTCACACCTGACAGTTACGGCTTCATTAGCCCTTGCCACCCGTGCAGTTCCCATGGTTACTAGACTTTACCGACAGCTCAGGGCAGAGACTCCGTCACCTCCCGTTCCCTCCGGAGTCGAGCAAACCTCTGCATTCATGTCCCTTTATGCAATAGGAGGTTACAAGTCCGCCACGACCCATCCCCACATGATATCAGTCATGCATGGAACCTGCCAGCACTGCCCAGGCACTCACCTCGCCCCACATATTGCAACTGAAGGGCAGTCTCTCTCTGACACTCCACCTCCTCCTGAATAAATACCAGTTCCAATTTTTTAAGCCATTGCACTGTGGTGGGAGAAATGTGATATCTGAGGGCATGACAAGAGTGGCAGGGGATGGAAGCTGGTTGAAGAAAGAGACACTAAGATTTTTCATGCTGCAGTGGCCTCAGTTTTCAATCTGGAGTTTATTTTATTTTACTGTATTTTATTTTGGGAAATTTATACCCTGCCTTTCCCATGCCAACACAAATGCCTGAGATGGCTTACAAAACTTCAGTTCCTACCCTCCTTCTGTCCTCACGCCAACCCTGTGAGGTAGGTGAGGCTGAGAGTGAGTGACTGGCACAAAATCACCCTGGAAGCTTTGTGGCTTAGTGGGGATTTGAACCTGAATCTTCCAGGTCTCAATCCAGCTCACTAACCTATACACCATCCTGGCACTTCTGCACATCTCACAGAGTAGGATACTGCTGTAGTGCTAGTCCCTTGTTCAAAATCAATATTTTGTATTGGGCAAGCACAATATTTTCCTTGGCTCTTGTGACTGGGATGGAAGTTGGTTGGTAGCACAAAGGTTATCGGCCCCTATTGAATAGTTTTTGTAATGCAATTTGTGATGAACGACACAATTCCCTTGTTTTACACAATTTTGTGAAGCTTTTTGTTTACCTTTAAAAATTCACTGTATGGTCTCCTGTGGCACTTCTGCACAAAGATGCACATATAGGCAGATTATGTACAGAAAATGGCTACATGGATATTTCTCTACAGCTAGACTATTTCCCACTCCATCCATTATGTGCAAGCTGGTCATCAAAACTATGGTGAATGAAAAGTCACAGGAGAGAATAATGCAGCAACCCAAAAGGATTTGCAAAACTGTAGCAGTGTTTGCTTGGAAATGCTCCAGATTCAGTTCCAATCTTTGTGGCTTGACAAAAATCAGATGGGCCAGATACAGGAAAAATGATGCCCCTCTAAGCTTCTTGGCACATTTCCAAGCAACAAAGCGAATGTGTGTCTGGAAACCGCAAGCATTGCTTGCGCTCCCATCACTACCAGCTCTAAACAGCTCAAAATTCAGAAACATTACTGCAAGCGTGAAGATCCCGCACAGCCTGTGAGTGGAGCCAACGTATGCTGGTGCAGCCTCATAAGCAACTGAATGATAACAAATTAGTTGCCCATCCCTGTTGTCATTAAGAGCACAGCTATAACTGAGCCACAAGCAATGAACAGCACACTCACAAGTAACTAGATTATTATTTTATGGTACCCAAAAGCATGCTATGTACTTCACAGTTAAGTAAAAACAAAGCAAATGGGCACAGCCGTGCCACACACACATGCATACGTAAGAAATCACTCACTGAACAAAGGAAAATGAGATGCAGGGCATAAAATTCACCATAAACAAAACACAGGTGGCTTGTAGCGCACACAAAATGCTCAACATAATAAATGCATATGGCCCCAGAGCACTCCCAGGCACAGGGCTTATTTACAGTACAAACTTCTATTAGTTTTATAGCAGTTCAACTCTTTCGCCTTCCCCAAAAGTTTGCAGCAAGGTATTTCACACCAAGTTGCAGGAGGAGCCTCAGTAGGGCAGGAGTGGCCAAACCCCAACCTGAGGACCTGATCTGGGATTTAGGGAATTCTCACCTCCATGACCAAGCACGTACAGTTCTGGCACACCACAGGACTAAATATCTCCAGATTGGGACAACGTGACACTCTGGGCAGTTGCAGCTTCACAAAAATTAGGACACAATGCCCACTGGGACACTGTGCCATAGACGCAACTGGCAAGAGAATTGCATCATCCTGATCTCAGGAAATGATAACCCATGACACACTGGAACCGTCATTGTCATTCATGGTGGGGAACCACATTTCTGGTGTAGAGTGGTCGTGATTTTGCATGCTGCTGTTCTAGGGGATCACTAGTCCACCATCAAAGTTCCATGACTTATGAAAGTCATGTATAAAGCTCGCCAATTTAACAGCCCAATCCTATTCTGACCCCTGCCACTCCATAGCATACAGCTGTGTCAATGGATGTGGGTTTGATTCGTTGGCCAGTGAGAGGTAAGCAGAAAAAAAGCAGGCCTCCGTCAGTCTTGAAGGACGATGGTGTCATGCTCAGCGCTGCATTCGCTGCATGCAAAGCACGAAAGCCTGGGTTAGATTATTATGGAGGATAGGCTGTTACCCAAGCAGCAAATCTCCCCTCTCCACGCCACTGAATTAGTCCAATGGAAAGGCAGAGCCAATACAATTGGATCCAGCTGGCGTCGCAGAGCTGGGCTAAGGACAGGAGCTCACCCTGTCTTGTGGGGCTGATCTGGGTCTCGAACCCTGGCCTGCTTGTTAACAGCAGGCCAGGGTTCTTAACCACTTGCGTCACCCACAGCCCTGGTAAGCAGAAAACATTTTAACATTTCTGCACAGCCCATCTGGTCCCTGCTGTGTTGGGCAGATATTGGTTAATTGATAGGCTATGTAATCACCTATGGATCTCCCAGGACTCAAGCCAGATGTACTGACATAAATGTAATGGAGGGGGGGGGGGTGAAGTGAGTTGGAAAATAGGGTACAGGAATCAGTGTGCTTTTTTGCCACAGAGATCCACCTAAAGCTTTCTAGCTCCCCAAACTATACCCTCTGCCATCTTATCTGTCTCTGTGGCGTATCCAGGTGATTCTGGTGCATGCACAGAGCTGCTGGGTGTTTCTGCCATCAGCTCCACTGCATGTGATGATGGAGTGACATTTGTGCCACTGCAGGGTCATTTACAGCAGCGGATCAATTGATCCATGTTGTAAATGACTTATAGGTAAATGGTTCATAAGTAATGTAAATGGCCTATTTCGCTGATAATGAACTAAAACACGCAACACTGCTTTCTGCACTTTTCATTTTGTTTAAAAAAAATCTGCAAAGAAATAATTTTCTTACACTTCTATATATTCTCTGACAACTCTGCATGCACGAGGCTGCATTGATTGACACTATACAACCAATATCACCTACTTAGAACACTATTAAAGCAATTATAATTAATAATCATAATTTAAGTGCTGGGGGAGTGGAGAACTCTGCATCAAATATTTTTTGTTCATTTAAAACATTTTTACACTGTCTTTCTTTACCGGAACAAAAGAAAGGCACCCAAAGCAGCTTACAACAAAATAACAACAAAACACTAACCAAATTAACCATAAAAAATGACAAGACCAACATAAATATGAAAATTTTCAGCAGAAATCTTCAGCGGAATTAAAAAGCAACCCTATAGAAAAAGAGTAAAACCAAGTCCCATGCACTAGAGAACATAAGTCGGTTTTCAACTACATTGCATACTTTTGCATCACTGTAGGAGAAGAAGATGCATCAAACATGGATCGAATGAGCATGTGCTCCCAAAGGAAAGCAGTAGAAGATATAAGGCTTCAGCTTTTGGGGCAGCCACACAGTTTGAGCACCTAATGCTAACCAGTCATGCATATCAATGCTATCCCTGCCAACATCTGACTCCATATATTAGTGTACGCAAACTGAAGTGCCACTATGAAAATGACTGGTGGGGATAAAGCCAGCTCTAAAGCCATTTGCAACTGCAGGTATGTGTGGTAGCATTTGTCTCTTTTTCCCCAGCACCTCCTTACCTGGAAAGGTCCTGCAGGGTTGATAGGTACATGTGCTTGTTGCCAGGAATTTCCTTTGTTCCCTTCAAGTGAAAAGGCTTGAGTGGGCTGTTTATTCTTCACATGAACCAAAAGATTTAAGGAACCTGTAAGAAAATGGCACCAGACACTGGAGTCATACTGCTTCTCCACAACAAACTTCTACTTACTCTCAGGGGTCAATCTCCTGCACTCAGGTGAGTCTCACCTCTCTGCTGCTGAAGAATCACAGGTGGTCCAAAATCTGTATTCTTTTTGATAAATCAGACAAGTAGGAAGGAGAGATACCAATTCAAAAGTACTTTACGGGTTCTATGAAGCCTTCAACTCCCCCCCACGGAAAACCCCATAGTTTCTTCCCTGTCATTCTGGTTCCAATATTGTACCAATCAGATGTACAGTGTGGTCTTCAGGCATACACTACATTTACTATTACTGTATGTTTTTTAGTATACACTTGAATTGCCTGTGAACCAATCTGTAACCAATGAAAGTGAGCTTTGGTGTATCCAGCTTTCGGCATATCTAGGGTGACAAACTGTAATAGCTGCCAAAGATGACAAGGCCCCCCACCACCCCAAATGTAGGACATTTAAGAAAAATGTAGTAAATGATAAAATAAACACTTAAAACACTCATATATACTGCTTTCATGTGGTTAATTTAAACACCATATTACTTATTTTTAAATTACTTATTATTAAATTTAAAACTATTGCATATAATTCATAACATATAATTTATTAATTACAAGAAGATTATGTGCTACCTGTTTACAAGGCAAAGGAGGACAATGAAGATTTTTTTTTCCAGGACACAAAACTTTAAAAGAGGATATCTTGGAAAAAGACAATATATGGTCACTTAAGGACAATCAAAGATATGTATAGGGCAGATTCCTTATCAGCAGGCCTCTCATAAAGAGAGATGTATATTGCTGACCTTCTTTCTTCCCTCTATTAAAGAATAAACTTGTTGCCCACATGGTTATCATGGGAACAGGGGGATTATCATGGGACAATCAATCATGATATCCATTCCATGACATCATGGGATTATCATGGGATTGTCTCAGAGTCACCAGATCTGGATTAACAGGACATGGCCTAACCATGTCTGCTCAAAAGTAAGCCCCATGGTGTTTCCATGGTGTTCAATGGGTGTTACTCCCAGGAAAATGCCTTTAGGATTGTCTTTAGTCAATATTAAAATATAAAATATAAAAATGTCTTTAGGAAAATGTCTCTAGTCAATATTCCTGTATTGACAGTGTTTGTAATATTCAATTCAATTTTGTTACGATCTCAGACCAAAATAAAAATGGTGTACAAGCTTACAAGCAAGTATCAATCTAAATTATACATTGAAGGTATTAAAAAGTTAAAGGTAAAAAGATACAACTAGATACTTCAGGTAAAATACAATTAAGGTAATTCACTTTCCTTTTTTGGTTCTTACTATCTAGAATTTAGATTAAAGTTAAGTTAAAAGCTAGTATCTTTTGAGTATGAGTTTGTTACAGGTATCATAAAATTCCTATTACAATATAAACATTTTAAAATAAAATATTAAAATTCTTAAGTTAGTCGTTAATATAAAAATCCATAGTCTCCAGGGTTCGAGACCTGGGTCGGCCCCACAAGATAGGGTGAGCTCCTGTCCTTAACCCAGCTCTGTGATGCCAGCTGGATCCAATCGTATTGGCTCTGTCTTTCCATTGGACTAATTCAGTGGCATGGAGAGGGGGGATTTGTTGCTTGGGTAACAGCCTATCCTCCATAACAATCTAACCCAGGCTTTCGTGCTTTGCATGCAGCGTATGCAGTGCCGAGCACGATACCATAGTCTTTGAAGACTGATGGAGGCCTATTAGTCTCTACAAACACCAGTACTAAGTAATGGAGATATCACCTTTAGTCATCTTTCTATGAATGCTTATTGCAGCCACAAAAGGTGGTGGAGAGGGAGAGTGAAAAGATTTGGCCCACCCTGAGTGTGCGCTGCCTACTTTAGCTTTTTCCAGAATTGGCAGGCACTCAGAGCTGCTGCCCGATTTTAGTACTGTTGGGGGGGGGGGTGAGAAGCTAAATAAAGTGGGTACTACCATTCTGAATGGTGCCAACTGTCCTTCACCCAGAAGCAATTGTAATAATGTCACCACAATATCACAATTTCTTCTGGTTCAGGAGGCAGCATTTGCCATCCTGGCTTCTGGGGGGCAGAGTTGCCAGGAATGCCAGTGCTTATTTGGGAGTAATTCCCCCTGAATTCAATGAAATTAGTATTTGAGTAGATACAAATAGGAAGTGATACAATACCACTGAGGCCCCCTGCTTCTGTTGGACAAAGGATAAGAATAGTGTAGGCCCACAGACTAATTCAGCCATTGCATTATGGATAGGCTGAGTTTTCCTTAGAAGGCGAACGATGATAATTAATGCCTCAAAGCAGGACTTTCTGCCTGGTGATTTAAATCAACCCACACTGGAACCAATTGCTGTCTCTCTCAGCTAAGTAAAAGATTTCCTTGACAAGGCAGTATCCACAGAACCTCTACTTTGAACAGTTAGACAGCAACAGAGAATGCTGAGCAGATCCCTTATTATTACTAGAATAATGTGCCTGGGTAGCATTTAATTTTATCAGTCAAGATATTGATCTACAACAAGAGGCTGGTGCAGCAGGAGGTAGGCCTACACCAAAATCCCAGTCTAAATATTTGAGTTCTGCTGCGCTTGAAGGGGAAGGTACCATTTTTGCAGATACTATCTGCACTTGCACTTCATTTTTGTCTTGTTTGGGGTGGTTCATACCAAAACCATCTGTGACAATATGACACAATGATACGCTGACACTGCCTCGCTGCTAGTTGTTCCAACACCGTGTTAGAACACAGACTCTCCACAATACAGATACAACTAGGTGGGAGCAAGCCATGGTGTTGCAGCACCAACAAGCACAAATGCAAAATTGCTTTCTTGATTTTGTGGCTGCTTTATGAATTAGATTCTTTCCAGTTCAGGTAATCTCACAGGATTGTCAGCAACACAAAGGCTTTTAGCACAGCAAGATCATGGTTGTGTGTTCAGTTTGTGCAAGGGCTACAAACCCGTGCATGCTTTCCTGGGAGTATGCCTCAGTGCAGTCAGAGGAACCTACTTCTGAGCAGGCAGGCATCAGACTGGGTTGTAAGGAGCGCATATGAAGCAGCATGTGTAGAATCAGGATCAGCATTCAGGATAAAGAAACCTACTAGGAACAGAGGGTCCAGCCCCACCGGCAGTGAGACACTGCTTCAGTTACCACGCTGAAAATTTCCAATGTTTTCAAAACCACCTGCACTGAATGAAGTCTAAAAAGGTTTTTAGAGAGAGACTGCACTTACTTCATCGATACTCAACAGAAGCACAAAAGCATTCAAACACACTGAGGAAGGACCACACTCAAGCCAGGGTCACGTAATCCAGCCCAACACAAGGAGATTTTTCAGCAATCCTCAGCAGGTGCTTCTAAGCAGATGCCTGGGGTAAAGCTAACAGTTTGCTGAGGAGCATCTGTTTTGGGAAGACTCTTCCCTGAGGGATGCTATCTCATTTCCTCAAAACGAGAATAAGACAGACGTTTACAATGATGAGCACATATGCCCTGGGATCCAATTTTTAAAAGGTAAAAGATCAGAGAAAGAAGTATGCACAAAAAAGCATTGAAAGAGGAACAGAAGATAGCTGTCTTATTTGCTAATAATATTGGAAGCCTGAAAGTCAAAATTGGTGAATCAAAAGGGGCATACATATGAGCCAATGTAGAAACACTGTTCAATTACTTAGAAATCTCAAAAGAAACAAATTCTTCTAGAGATTCTCAAATCAGCCTACGCCACTGAAATAAGTAGCATAAATCTGAGTAGCTTGGGTCTGGCCCATGCTGCCCAGGAACAAGGCTAGGATCTGTCATATGTGCAGGGTCCTGACTCTGCCTTTCACTCCCCACCTGCCTGTTCACAGTCCTGCCTGCTGCCAACCCTCCTCTGCCTCTCCCCATCCTCCCTCCACTTTCTCAGACCCCTGCATTGGCCAATCTCCTGCTCAAGTGCCACAAAAGTACCTTACAACTCTTTTGTGACACTCCTGGGCAGGCACTTGTGCTGATTGTGCTCTCTCTCTCTCTCTCTCTCTCTCTCTCTCTCTCTCTCTCTAGACATTCCTCTCTGTTTAGCCCTCTAACCTCTAACCTGTTTAGCCCTCTAACCTCAACAGATTCACTATTTTTCAGCTCCCTATTATTTTCCATTGCCCTTCCGTGACTTTGTCACCTTTCCTTTTAGGTTTACTTATTCTTTCTCATCTCATCCCACTTTGCTTCAATTTCACCCTTTCCCTTCTCCTTCACTCCAGTTCATTCGTTTGTTCATTCTTTTGCATTGAGAAGAACAATTAGGCAAAATCATAAATGAGCCCTGAGCCTTTCACTGGCCATGAGGGTTGCAAATGTGCCATAAAGTACATGTGCACTTCTTTCAAGGTGTGGGATCCAGTCTTGCAGGGTAAGTTTGTGTTTCAGAACTTGGCCATTGCAGGGATCGGGTTCAGGGAACATGGGAAGGGCAGAGAAGAGGCAGGAGGGAGGCATTCTGGGGTGGGGAGTCAGTGAGCAGTGGGTAGAACTGTGAACAGAGAGGCAGGAAAGGGGAGGTAGAACCAGAATCTGAATCCCGACCCCAATCCCCAGCAACCTGGGGCATTCTCAGGCTGCTTGGATTTGCGCTGCCAGTTGAGGTGGTGCAGATCCAAGTAACCCCATTGGGATTGCTGTGGCTCTCTTTGGAATAACGGGGAAAGTTTCCCCTTTCCTTGGGGTGAGCCTCTGCCTGCCTAAAATGTGCTGGATACAAAACAGACACACCAGCCTGCCTGTTCAAGTACAAATTAGGACTGCACTGTGTGCTTTTCAGGTATGAACTGGAAACTGGACTATAGTTCATTTACAGAGTGTATATTTCCAGAGTGATCAGGAGAAGAACCTGACAATTTCTGGCTTCCATTCTTTCTCTGAGCAGTGTACTTTAAAACAATCTTGCATCTTTCAGGGCTGATCTGTAATGTCTGTAGATAAAGTATTAGATCTCACAAACTGCAGACTGACTGATTTTGGTGAGTCATTGGGGTGGAACAGGACAATGGAATGGAGAGATCAGAGGGAGGCCTGGAAGCATGTAAGAGGTGGAATGAAGCACCCAGCACAAGTAACTTGTGTTGGATCTCATCTCCCCCTCCCTCCTGCTAGCTATCATGCTGTCTTTGTCTCCTGCAGACTTGATAAAGACCTGGTCTGAGGTCTTTATCAAGACCCATTTGTGGTCAAGGATCTTGCTGAAGGGTAAATATTTTTTCCGAAGCCTTCTGATCCTCCCCACCATAAAACGCAGCACACCCTTTTAAAAACTTGTGTTTTGAATTATCTTATTCTCAAAATCGATCACTTTAAGAAGTAGGGGGATCTGGAACGAGTTCATCTTGGACACTGCATGTAGATGTGGCTGCTTGGCTGTCAGAAAGCTATAGACAAACTGGAGGAAGTTCAGAAGTGAGTAATAAAGATGATGAATGGCTGGGATCTGGGCAGCAAAGAGACAGGGTGGTGTAAAAAGGCTGAAATTATACAGCTAGGCTAGCCAATGACAATGCTTGTTGTCTAGACATATTCTCAGGATATGGCATTAATGGGAGACAAAGAGAGAGGGAGAGCTTGTCCGTGTCATTATGTAATGCAAAGCTGCATATCTGATGTGCATCTAATCTGCACTACAGCTTGCCCTCATCTGATTTGAATATGGTGTTAATGTAGATCATGTTTACATTGTCAGGAAAAAAAATGATTCTGGTGTGGTCTTGTCCCACATCATCCTGTTCTTATTTCAATATCTGAGTGTCTTACCATGCAGTTCTTTCATACAAAGTGGCACAGCAGACCTGCAAACTGGGGTGCTGAGTACTACATCTCAGACTTTAGCAGCATGGTTTTTAACTTTTTAAGTTACCACCAAATTACAAATCAATCCCAGTATCAGGGGCTGGCCAGACTGAGCACAAGTAAAGCACAACATGTATCAAAGACCTTGTCTAGACAATCAAGATGTCTAGATGGACATGACAGCCCACTCCCATCTGTGTCCTGGCTGTTCTGGTTCCTCACCCCCACCCAAGCTTATGCAGCTTCTCTCTTCCCTTCCACTCCCCCACACTGCCTCCTGGTCCCAACCTGCCTCCTCCCACCCAGTCTGCTTGTCAAGTTGGTTTGGATTCCAGATTCTGGATTGCACAAAAGCAAGCATGCACACAAATGAAACATGCACAGAAATGCACACAAATTGGCCCAAAGTGACGAGTCTCTGAGACTCAATTCTATACCACTCTTTAGCATTTATGATAAACCTTGGTATCATAACCCTGGGGTCCTGTCAGTCTCTACACACACACACACACACACAAAATGTGTTTGACACATGTCAAATCTCAAGTGAAGCCTCCATACTTAGTATGTATACATTTTTATAATACTGAAGCAGTGTAATTGCATAAACTCTTATTCATATATTGGCACAGTTACGCATGTTGGAAGACCGTGGAAAGAAAGGTATGAGGACACAATGGCAGATGGACCCAGGCACAACGCTGGCTGGGCAAGCAGTTGACTTGTTTTTAATTTTAGCATGAATATTTGCCCCGCCTGAAGTCAGTGGAACCTGACCTGTGATCATACAACTTCTAGCTATTGCTATTCTGATTCTGTTTTCAGTGTCGAGCTTCTGATTAGCTGCTGTTAAATTAGCTACCCTGTTGTGCACTGGCTCTGAGTCAGTGCTGGCCTGGAAATCAAGAGGAAATGAAGGGACTACAAAAAAGAAAAGGCTGAACTGTAGGAAAAAATGTCTACACATCATGAGGGATCTTACAATTATTGTGAAATGAACATGGATAAGAAGAGTGGAAGCTTCACATTGGTGATGTTATCATAATATTAAGCTACATCTGAAGATGAAAGAAGATAAAGGTATACAATGCAATCCTAAGCACATCTACTCAAAAGTAAGTCCCATTGTGTTCAATAGTACTTACTCCAAGGAAAGTGTGTTTAGGATTGCAGCCATAGCTTTTGTATTTAAAGAATTAATCCATTTCTGCCCAACACAACAAGGATCATATATGTGTTCTTGTGGGCTGGGTAGAAATGAGTTAAAAGAATCTGAAAACAAATTTGATATGCAAATTTGATATGCTAGAATTTGATATGCTAGATGGTGTCACATGACACGATTTATTTTTCTTTGAAGAATTTACTAAGCCAAAGCAATAAATGGAAAATAGCACAAATCAATTGCAAAAGAAAAAGTGGAGATTGCATTCTCCCTGCAATCTGGAATAAGTAAAGCTACGGCTAGTAGAGATTGTTCTAAGTGTCGGGGGGCTGTTTTGGCTGTTTGTCAACTAGTCTCCAAAAGTATATGCAAGAAGATAGAAAGCAGACTCTCACTGAAGAATGAAATAATGGAAGCCTTGGTGAAAATTCAAGCAAATAACTTTATGGATTTCAGCCCACTTTCAGTTAGGGTAATGATGGCTGTCGATGATGGAAAGGTGAGAAGAGAAAGAATGAACAAGGAGGTACCAGCAGGTGAGAACTCAAAACCAACCCTCCAATGTCACAATTTTGTCTCCTTGTGGCTTGTACCTTCCAGGCAATGAGATGGCAATACAGCATTTGTGGTCCAAATTCTGCAACAAAATGAATTAGGGTGGATCTAGGAGATATGAGAAGACAAAATGGAATGATGGAACATCAGCTGGGATGTAGGACTGTGTCAGCTTTGAACTCCTGGCCAAAAACTAACCAGTTCAAGTTTTTCTAACACATATTCTTCAGGCTTAAAGATCTGCAGCAGAACAGGGGAAGGAAGCCACAGCCAAGAAGCTGTCAAATGCCTCCACATGCCCTCCACTGGAGGCTCAGAGAACACTTTGCAAACAGCAATTAAGGCTTTTGAGTGTTTCAGGGAAGCAGATTAATCTCATTGCTACTTTTATATCATGGAGGTGGAAACTGCCTTGTACAAACGGAATTTTTTTTCCTAAAGTCACACAATGTGTAAATTGGGAAAGTGACCCAGCTGTTCTGTGGATTAGGATGATTAACACTTTTTTGAAACCTGTATACCCTCATACATCTGTATGGCAGGAGATTACCTAAAACTTTGGGGAACCCTTGTATTCTGACTAAAATGTGTCTGAAAGTCAGACAGAGGTCAGACAATAATCAATAGAATATTGATTACTAGTGAATAGAATAGAATATTGATTACTAGTGAAACAATGGTGTCAGTACTTGAAAGCAGGAGCATACAGTATTTCAGTTGATCATTTAACAGAGGCAGGCCTCCGTCAGTCTTGAAAGACTATGGTATCGTGCTCGGCGCTGCATACACTGCATCAGTGATGGGCTTCAAAGAAATTAAGAACCGGTTCTTTGCCCATCTGGCAGCCACTTTTAAATGGCTATTTTAAAACTTTATATGTACTATCTCTTGTTAACAACCGGTTCTATAGAGTAGGTGCGAACCTGCTGGAGCCCACCACTGCACTGCATGCGAAGCACAAAAGCCTGGGTTGGATTGTTATGGAGGATAGGCTGTTACCTCTCCACGCCACTGAATTAGTCCAATGGAAAGGCAGAGCCGATACGATTGGATCCCGCTGCATTGAAGAGCTGGGCTAAGGAAAAGAGCTCACCCTGTCTTGTGGGGCCAACCTGGGTCTTGAACCCTGGCTTGCTGGTTAACAGGCACAGCATCTTAACCGCTTGTGCCACCCACAGCCCTAACAGAGGACAGAACTCGTTTACTAGAAGTCTGATTTCATAACTTTAAATATGTATTATGAGAGTCTTTTTAACAACCCAGTCTAAACTGGGCTGTATGCTGGTGGAATGCATCCTCCACTGGTGGAAAGCCTGCTACAGTGGCATGCATGATGATGCTGGGGGTTGAGTGTGCATGCCAACAGAGAGGTCTTCCATTAGTGGCTCTGGCATTTTGGCAGCAGGGGTTTGTGGTGGGAGAAATGGTGAGAGGTTAGTGATGGGAGGAAAGGGAGAGTTACTGGACAGGTTGGGGGAAAGCAGGAGGTGAAAAGGGTGATGAATCCTGGCAGCATGGTATGTGCCAAGATCCAAACCTCATTCCTTCCCCCATTTCCATTCCCTTGCTCTCCTCATTTAGGGTTGCCATATGTCCCTGAAAACCTGGACTGGCCCTGTTTTGGGGGATTGTGTTCACATACTGTGAAGTTTAACAGGGCTTCCTGACGCTGTCTTGTGGAAGAGGCAACCCTATCCTCAGTTCTGTGGCAGCAAAATGGCTGCAGCAGATCTGAGGAGACACAATGAGATAATGGAGGTTTGCCATGAAATAAGGAAAAGGAAGTTCCCTTTCAACCTCCATGAGGCTTTCCCTACAGGATGCAGCATACACTCCATTGATGTGGCAGGAAGATTTAGTTTGGATTGGGATGTTATTATTGTTATTCCGTGGTGGATGGGACATTTGAGAGACATTTTCAATAAGAGCACAGGAAAAGCCTGGTTGAAACTGAGGAAAGGCTAATTTAATCCACCATCCTGTTTTCCACAATGTCCACCAGATGCCTCTAGGAGCCCAGCTGCAGGTCATGAAGACACAGAGCCTTTTCCTGATGTTTCCTAGCAATTGATGTGTAAAAGCACACTGCATCTGAACTTAGAGACAGCATACAGCCATCATAAAAAGTGGACACTGATAGATTTGTCCCTTCTAACTTCTAGACTCTTTTAACACAGTAAATTACTTTCCCTTCTCTGCCAGCATCCTGACTGTGAGCCCAATCCTATGCCTTTCTAATTAGAAGTCAGCCCCACTATAGTCTATAGATTTTAGGAAAGTGTGGGTAGGATTCCAGCCTGTGTCTCCTGCCTGCACCAGTAAAACGGACCATGCGAAGGAAGTGGGCATGGGCACTAGTTCACTTGTAGATATCTGGAACATTATATATAATCATTGAGAGGTTGATTTCTCAGTGGCCCTGGGAGAGACAAGAATCAGATATATCTCTGAAAGTCCACAAATGTTTGGGATGACTACCCATCACTTCTGGCAAGATGTTGCATCCAACAGTCTGTTGTTCTGATTCAGTTACTTTAATAATCACACAATTTCCATTTGAGGAATTTGGATTTTCAATGAGCTTTTTGTTTCCTCCTCTATCTGGCACTTCCTCCCTCCTGAACTGCATTTTCCTTGAAACACCTGCTTGTGATGCAAGGACAGGTGGCAGCCTAATGCCAGTTGCCAATTCCTTGCAAAAGAGCATGGCCCACTTGGAAGAAGTATAGTAGAAATCCCTAGGTACTGACAGTCTCCTTGCTGTCTTTCTCAGTGGAGTTATCTTGGTATTTATATGGTTATTACATATGTTATTAATCAGAAGAGAAAATAAAGGCCCATAATGAACTCAGAGGAATCAATGGCTGTGTGCATGAGCTGTGCCTTCTGCTGGTTCTTTTAAGACTAGAGCTGGCATTTCAGGAGAGCGACTGGGACACAAAAGAGAACCAGCTGTGATGCCAGATACAGTAACCCTGGTGGATATGTTTAAAATGTGACAGGTTTCTCTATGAAAAGGTCTGCTTTCAGTTTCTGCTCTATGGAAAACTCACTGAGTTAGGCTGCAATCCTAAAGACACTTTCCTGGGAGTAAGACCCATTGAACACAATGAGGCTTACTTTTGAGTAGACATGGATAGGATTGTGCTCTTAGTCTGGTTCATAAAAACTGTGAATAGCAACTGGTGATTTAGAAGGATGGGGGCACACCTAAGTCTGCAGCAGCCCTGTGCTATTAAGGAAGACAAAATAAGTAGCACTTTAGATAGTCCTCCACCAATTTCACTCTTTGTAGTTGTAGGTTATGACACAAGAATAACCTGTGACTTTACAGTCAGACTTGTGCTCATGAGTCTCGCACAAGATGAGCTTTGCCAGGTTGAATAAATGGAAACAGTGCAGTAATAGAAATAATCGGAGACATTTCAATACAGGGCAGGTGGAAGCTCCCCCTGTGCATGTGACTGAAAATAGGGATAAATAGCGTCTAGTGCTCCTAAAGGGCACATTCCAAAACAAGTGCCTCATGCAGATCCAGGTTTCTTTACTAGTTCATCTGCAACAAGAATCTGGAATCTAAAAATCAGCAGATGATGTTTTCCTAGGATGTGGAGAAAATTATGAGAAGAGCTTCTCTGGTTTTATTTCTGCATGTAAGACTGAAATGCACTGCTGCAAGATCAGTTGAAAAACTTGCAACTGAAACAGAGATGAAAAAGTACTCTATGTGAGCCTCCTGTGAGATGGTTTGCATCTTTCTGCCCTAGCAGAAACTTCTGTACATCCACTAACGGCAGCCCCATGTACTGTACATTACAGTAATCTAGCCTGAGAGTTAGGAAGGTACAAGTGGCAATTTCTCGGATTGGACTGAAGGTCCTCAAAAGTAATGGAAAGCACACTTGGCCACTGGATGGCCAATGGAAAGCACACTTGGCCACTGCAGCAATCTGAGGCTTTCCCCAACCGTAATGCTGACTCTGAGTGTTCCTAAGGTCCTTATGGGCGGGGAGAGGGCAAACAGTACCTATCATGGATGTATCCCTTCAATCTCCCTGTTTGTTAAACATGTTGCCCTGACTGCATCTGTAGGAGAGCTTATTGTAACGTAACTAGTGATAAAGCACAAGTCCAACGCTTGTTGCAGGAAAATCCCAGGAGCATGCTAAAGCCCTCAAAAGAATCTATTACTGTTCATAATCCTGAGAACAAATATGGGCCGCTCTTTTTCTCATTTAAATGAATGATAATGAAAAGCAATCAGCAGCAAGCTTGTGTTCTCAATTACAGCTCTGTAGTGGCAAGTTACCACTCTGGAAAGGGGAAAGAGAGGGAAGGGGGGAAAATGATGCTGGGAGTGGAAGAAAGAAAAATATCCAGCTGCTCTGAGCTGTAATTTTTAGGAATGTAATTTGTTGCTGTGCCACGATAAGATGTATTTACTCTTTGCTTGCTCTAATGATCCTTTACAAAGCAACATGTGTGTAATAAGCACAATAGCAGGCTCTTAACAACCTCCCAATCCCACCTACTCAGGGCTTTGTTTTGCTAACTCTTAATAGCTCCTTTGCTGCTTGGACTCCCCAGGTTTCAGTCCTGTTTGCCAGTTCACTCACACCTTACACAGTGGTTCAGAGCATACAGGGATACATGCCTCCACTGTTATCCAGGCTGTGCTGTCTACATGATCTTGCTAATGGCCCAACAAATGCTGGGAGGACATCCAGAAGGCAATACACAATGGTATGGCATCACCATGACTATGGGTCTTTTAGGTTAGTGCATAGTGAAATGGACTGGACTAGGATGGCTGGTCTCTTCTACCAACATTGCCCCCCTGAGGAATAGGTTTGATACCTTCTGCACTCTTTGAGGAGGTCACTGGTGACTCTCCTGCCTCTTAGAAAGAAGAAGCTCCATCAGGTTTTGTTTGTGTTCCTGCTTTGCTTTTGCCATGACAATCTACTATGGGGCACAACCCCTCTAGTATTCTGACAGAAATAAGTCATTTGTGGCTTCTCCCTAGTGGAGGCACTGAATTATTACTTAAAAAACAAACAAAAACCATTAACACCCTAGTTAAGAAACCACAAGGCAAAAGAAAATTTTACAAGGACCCTAATGTACACATTAGCAGTCCAGCTCTAAATCCACTGAAATTAAAGTAATTGCATGATAATTTCAGTGACTTCCTTCAAAAGCAGTTGAGAGTAATTTTATGATGCGCAGTGATGTGCACCTCCTAGCATGGAGCTTGTCAACCCAGAAATTTGCTGATGATGTTATGGTATCATCAGTTAACATCTGGAGGCCGTGTCATGGCAGGTCATGATGTTGCACAGTTGCTGAAGGGATTTACACACCACCACAGACCTTTACAAGGAGTCTCAGGGTGCAATCCAGAGTAACTACGGGGAGTCCTTGCTCCGGTGTAAGAACAATTTACTTTGGATTGCAGTATGAATTTCCCATAGGTTTTCACTAGGTGGTGCAGTAACTACGGGTGCACGTAATGTCTCTTACGTGCTCCCGTAGTTACTCTGGATTGTAGGGCATGTGTCTTCTGTGCAGTAATACTTGCAAAAGAGAAACTGAGGTTTGATTGCCCAAGATGTTAGGGGTGGCATCTTTGCCCCTGGTGTTAATGCAACTCTTCCTTTGCTTCATTGGTAGGGAATTGTGGTAGAGGCAACTTTTATTCAATAAAGCCTATAAAAATATATATCTGCCCCCATGTGGGTACAATTGGTATGCTGCCGTTTGTGGGAGGGTGAGCATAAATGCATAAGCATAGCGCACACATAAATAAGTATACTTGTACTTATTTATAAATAAATACATAAATAAACTGTACTTGTATCAGTGTGTCCATCAATTCTGTGGTGAGGTATACTGGCAAATTTAAAACTAGTGACATGCCTTCCAAAGAAGAAAAATATTCCCACCATACATGAAGCAATCACAAAATATGGGATATGAACACAATAGTGTGAGTTTGGAATAGATTTAAGCCTGAATCACATTATCCAAAATAGGCCTGGAGCATGGAGCACAGCAGTCATTGATTACTCTTCATGTGACCAGAATTGGTTTTCAGCACACAATGAGGTTATTTTTTCCACTCATCTCATTGTGCAATGAAAATTGATCCGAGTGTGATGTGAAGCAATTATATGGTTGCTTCACCTCACAGCCAGTCATGGATTTGCTGCACATCAGACTAGTGCATATTGAGAGTAGATTTGGGGTTGGGGCGAGTTACGTGAATCGATCATTTGCAATCCTTGATCTAAGCCAATTGTAGGGTGCTTCCTGACTAATTCCGTAGTGTCAGCAGCAACTCTGTCCCCTTCAGAAGAGGTGTACCCTCCAGTCATTCCTGCTCCATATATCCAAAGACAGTTGCAGTCTGCCTTGTCAAATTTTGGCGTGCAGAAATAGGCTCCTAGGCAAATTGTGCTGCAGAGTACTATTTCTGTTAGCACAGTCTTTTATTTTGTTTTGACATTATATCTAGGCATAGGGTTGAAAGGTTCAGAATTAATTCTGAACTTTTTCTGCACTCTGGTGCACCAGTGCCATATATCCCAAACCAAAAATGTGAGGCCAAGGGAGAGGGGAACCGTTGCAGGATAGAGGACAAATTACTTATTTTATCCATACGCTGTGTTGCAATGTTTCATATTCACATAAGGAACATAGGAAGCGGTTTAAACAGAATGATCTTACCACTGACCCACGACTCCAGGGTTTCTGCATGGCTTAAATTTGGGCACTTCTGCATGTCAAGTATGGGGTCTCCCAGTGAGTATGGTTTATCCATGAAAGCTCTGGGTGAGACCATGAGGACCATGAGAAGGAGCAACTTATGGTATCAGGAAGGAAAGTACTGAAGGCCCAAGAAGACTTAATTCTCAGTTGAGAATTCTGAAGGTCTCAAGTCTCTTGCATGAGATGAGGAAAGTATCTCAATATTTTACCAGAATGGGAGCAAAAAAAGGTTTTTGCATTTTAAACTTAGGCTGCAATTCTAACCTCCTCTTACGCTGGCCTGAGCCCTGGCATAAATCCCACGCTGCCCTGGGGGTGTCACAAAAGTGTCAAAAAGCACTTCTGCCCCACACCTGGGGAGGTTAGGCCAATGCACAGGCAAATGCTGACCTCCCCACACCATCACAGAAAGATAGGCCAGCTGAGTTAGGCTGGCCTAAATTTCTTAGGATTGCACCCTCGTGTAGTTACAATATACACTTAGCTAGAGGGGTACTGAAGGAAATGCAAGCATGGAGGGAAGACAGAAAGGGACTGCTTTGAAGCATTTCATGAGACAAAATTTTGGAGAAGGAAAGTGAAAGAAAGGTTGGTGAATATGGGAAGAAGAGAAGAATTCTCTGTTTGAAGCCATGTCTTCATAGACAGGCAAAGAAAACAAGGCATAGAGCCATATGGAGTTTTATGGCAGAAGATGTTCCTGAACATGATGCTGCCCCATTTAGCCCAGTTGTCTACTTCAGGGGTTCTTGAGTTGAGCATTTCAGCCCGAGACCCCCTTCTGAGAATAATCTGTCCAGAACTTCCTGAAAATGATGTCATCAACCTGGCAGTGATGTCATAACTAGAAGTGACATCTAACAGGAAGTGACATCACTGTGATGCCAGAGTTTTCTCTATGTCTACACAGAAGTAAGTCCCATTGTGTTCAATGGGAACTTACTCCTAGGAAAGTATAGACGGAAGCCTTGAGTAACCCATTCCAAGATGGCTGTGCCCACCTTTTTTTGACTCCTGTGAAATGAAGCTGTGATCCCTCACTTTGAGAACCACAGGTCTACATGGAATATCTATATCTCACTGGGGTTTCAGACTGGAGTCTTTTCCAGCCCTTTCATGAGATGAGAGGGACTGAAACTGGGGACTGAAATCTGGCTTGCAGTGTTCATATGGACAGCAAAGAGAAAGCAAAAGGATTGCAGTCATAAGCAAAGGAAAGAGTGAGAATGGCTGCTTTTTCCTCTTCTCTCAGCTGGATATGTGTTCCTTGAGAACCCAGCAGTGAGGAAAGAAAACAGTAGTTTGAATTAAGTGAACTTGCAAACAGCTGCAATGCACATAACTTTTCCCTCCCCCTGTGATGAAAGGCTGGGAAATTATGTATCACAGCTCTGCTTGTCCTTGCAGTGATGGCAAATACACTTTCAAAATCAGCTGGTGAGAGATAAACCTTTTGCTCTAAACTAGGCTCTTGCATCAGGTTAACTGGATAGCCTCACGATTCCCCAGCAACTATAGTAGTATGATAACTGACAGGTCATGGCACTTCAGTATGTCATTGCACTATCACGTTGTATTCTGATCATACAACCCAGATCACTGTAGGTCCTCTTATCCTCCATGTCTATAACTCCATTGCCAGGACCAAATATTACCCATATCAGACCACCAGTTCATCCAGTTCAGCATAGTCTTTGGTTAAAATTGTCTGCTATATTTATAAAGATTTCATTGCTGAGTTGGATGGACCAGGCCCATTCCTTGATGCCTCTGTTTCCTCCTTTGGAAAATTTTGTTCTGGATAATGTATTTGTATCATCTTTTAGGGATTCTTTTAACAGCATTTGCCTATATATGTCCACTTGGAAGTAAGCCCTAGTGTGTCTTTAGATAGCAAGGAATTTTCTTTGGGATTGCAGCCCATGTCTGCTTGCCCTCTTGGCACATTTCTCAAGATAAGATGCTCTTTTCCTATTTTACCCGAGGAGACTAATCTCAGTTGCTCTCAGACCTCATTATAAGCTTTTGGGAAACACCTCAATATCCAAAACCTGCGCCACTAGTCAGTGCTTCTGTTTTTTTTTAAACACCATATTCACTGATCTTTCAAAAATGAAACTTTAGTACTGTGCTATAATAGATTGACTATCACTGACTAGTGATAGCAGCAGCCCTAGAGTTTTGTGGAACATTATAGAAGATTTGTGCAGGATGAGCACTGAATACTTTTTGAATACAAATCAGATAGTCTGCAAAAACTATTTTGTTCTTGTCCTCCATAAAATCAACATGTTGAGCATCTGCAGAATTCCTGTTTTTGTAATCAAATGGTTTCAAAAGTAGTTTCACTATAAGCTTTGTTTGGTTTCCCTCGATAATTTATAAATTTATAATACAGTAATAAGAATTTATAAATTTGAAAGTTCTCCCCTCCATCTTTTTTTTAAACACATGTTGGTTTCCCTCAATAATTTATAAATTATTAATAATAAAATTTATAAATCTGAAATTTCTCCACTCTGTCTTTTTTTAAGCTTTCCACTTTGAATTAACTGACAAAATTACAAAGAGATGGACTTGTACTTCCAGAAGAGTTTCTGAGATGAGGGCAAAGTTGGGAGATATATCTTGCTGGCTACATTTGACAGGTCCTGACATATCTTCCCTACCTTATGTCTCTTCTCCAGCATGTTTTGCTCCTGCCCTCTGTGGTGCCATTCAACATACAGCCCTGTCTCTACCCCACCACTCTCTGCCGCTTTAATATTGCCACAGGTGACAGCCAGGCCAAGAGCCCATGTCCCTTCATGTGCCTACCTCCTCATGGGAGAGGGCTGATATCAGCTCAGTTTCTGACAACTGAACTACAAGATCTGCTTCACAGGGCTACCACAAGTTCAAAGAAGCAAGCAGACAGAGAGAATGAAAGTGAAAGGAGCAGCAATACAGTTGTTCAATTCACATTTATGCTGTGTTCTAAGGTTTTTTTCAGTTCAGGAGTTAAGAAACCAGTCACCTAGAGACAGCTACTGTATATACAGAAAGATTGGGTCCACTCTACTGTCATTATAGTGGCTTCCAACCAACATAATCGTAAAACAAAATCCACATGTACAGTAATTTCTCACATATGATGTGAAACCTATTGATGCTCTCGGCTAACTCCATCTATTCTCTGCTCGTTTTTGCTGGGCTACAACCCTATACACGGTGTCATGGCAATAAGCCCCACTGAACACAGTAAAACAAAGAGCACAATCCTAACTAAGGGCGCAATCCTGAGTAACTACGGGGAGTCCTTGCTCCGGTGTAAGAACAATTTGCTCTGGATTGCAATATGAATTTCCCATAGGTTTTTACTAGGAGGTGCAGTAACTACGGGTGCACGTAAAGTCTCTTACGTGCTCCCGTAGTTACACTGGATTGTAGGGTTAGTCTGCCCAAAAGTAACCCCATTCTGTTTAATGGGTCTTACTCCCAGAAAAGTGTCTTTAGGATTGCAGCCTTACTTTTGTATAGAAATGCATAGCACTGCTCTGTTGGGGCTCTCTTGCACTCTGGGCTTTGGTGCATGTATTGTAAATGCCAACATAATGTCAACAATTATGCTGCAAACAATGGTGGCAGCCCCAGCACCCGGCCATAGAAGACTACACATACCCCCTAATCCAGAGTAACTACGGGAGCACGTAAGAGACTTTACATGCACCCATAGTTACTGCACAACCTAGTGAAAACCTGTCGGAAATTCATATTGGAATCCAGAGTAAGTTGTTCTCACACCGGAGCAAGGACTCCCCATAGTTACTCTGGATTTTGCTCATAGTCTTCTTGTCTACATATGTCTTCTTGTCTTCTAATATACACATAGGTGGCTAGGTTGATACATGGAGTGGGTGCAGAATGATGGAGGGTATAATGGAGGAGGGTCAAGGTACTGAAGCAGGTAGGCAGCAGGAGATGCACCAGGATCCTATCCAGTTCTTTCTTCCTTACCCTTATTGTTCAGCACCAGAAAAAATAGATAGTACATATCTACTCCAGGTAAGAAGAGGCTTACTCCAAAGTAAGGGATTGAAAGTTCTACACTGAGTAAGCCTCTGGAACTGCCCTGACCCTCATATGATGCAGCACGACTGAATGAGGAGATGGTTTAGTTTGAGCTGTCAGTCTCCATGGCCCAAGCTTCCTGGTTTTTTAAGAGCCCCATGAAGATTAAAAAAAATTTCTGCCTCATAATGTTTGATTTTTGGCCACGAATGCAGGTTTTCTGCTGATCTTCACTGGATTTCATCTTGCTGCAAATTGTCTTTTTCTGTTTTGTGCCTCTGTGCCTCTTCAGTCTGTAGTACTTCTTTTTATGCTTTAGCTGTTTGGGTGAACCATTTTGTGCAACATTATATTTTTAAAAGCAACATATAAACAAGCAAGCTAGCACATAAATAATATGTTAAGTATTACAGGCCAGCCCTGCTCACAGAATGATCCTGTCTGGAAGATGTTAAAGAGGGACTCTCTGTTAGAGATTCTGCCATGATGGGAAACTGAAGATATTATTCCTGAGCCAACAACCTTGTCATCACCAAGTCAAATGGGGCTAGTATTGTCAATTGATTGAGGTTAATCCTGGAGATTGATGATTGAGACAGATCCCTCTATGTGTGGTATTGCAGATTCAGGCAAGCATCAAAACCAGAAAGGTTACTGGGACCCATACTGGGACCTGCCATACCAATACTGGGACCTGCCATACATAGCTCGTGGGTTTCATTCATTTCAATGGGTCACACACTGTACAACGCTGACACAAGAAAAGCCCAGCCAGCTACTCTGTGGATGCATAATACATAAAATTCCTCCTTGCAGATCTTGTGCGTGCAGAGCAGCGAGAAGAAAGAGGCCAACACAATTTCTGTTGTTACTCCAGCAAGGCGGAATGGTTCTTTGTCAAGTGCTATCAATTGAAGCAGTCAGATTTGTTTTTTGAATTCAAGATTATGCTCTAAATTTATTCTACAGTCATCGCCCTGTTGCCCAAAATAGCGCACCAAAGGGGAAAGGAAAGAAGACAAAGGTCAGGGCTGAGAGTTCAAAAGATTACAGTACTTTGAATTGTTTTTTTGTGCCTTTCTGCCCAGAGTGGTTTTGGGGTGTGGATGGAGTTCTTATAGAGAGTGAACATTTCTGCTTTGATTTCCAATCAGGTCCCAAAAATAAAATAATTTGAAAATGATGCCTGATTCTATAGAAGTGGAGGCATTGTCTGCTCAGACTTTGCAACTTGAGGATTTTCAAATATTCTCAATGGATTTTGGCACTTTGAAAACCTATCTCGTCCCTCCATTGCATGTTGTGTTTCACTGCCAACCAATGCACCATGGTTTTTTGGTTTGTTTTTTGCTCTCTTCCGTCTGCATGGCTGGTTATTTATCTGTTCCCCTCCCTGTCTGAATGTATGCATGACAAATGAGTCTTATGCAATATGCTCTTTCTTTCCACTGTGTTTTTAAACTCAGTGGCAAAAGTAAAACGTTCATGCATTTAAATCAAGTAATGTATGCCAAGGCCAGGCTTCTGTTTTTCTGGATGAAGCGGCATCCCCAGCAGGCACAGAGGGTGGTGTCTAGATGATTGTTCAAGCAGCGAAGCAGTTAATGCTCCATACTGAAAACTAAAAGGTGACCTAGAACACTGGAAGGGGAAAGTGGACATGCAATTATCGCACCCATTTTCCTTATTATTTCTCCTAAGTGCCTGAAAAGTTTTGCATGGAGAGATTTCAAGGACTGAATAATTAAGGAGATGCCTCAAGCCCTGAGGGGCAACCAGGCTGCACTTATTAGGACGTATAGTTCTTCTGCTTTTGCCATCCTTGGGAAAGCTACCATGTAGTACAGCATGTGTGCCTCTATGAGCACAATCCTAACCAGGTCTACTCAAAAATAAACCCCATTGTGTTCAATGGGCCTTACTCCCAGGTAAGTGTCTTTAGGATTGCAGCCTATGTGAACTAGCAAGAGGAACTTTGAATATTCATCAGAAATCCTGGTTTCTGAGACACTTTCTCCAAGGAAACAAAAGTGAAGAACTCATGACAAAGATATATGATTAGGAACATGTCTCTTGGCTCACTTTCAGCCTCTTGACTCTGAATGTGATATGGTACAACACATCAACCAATAAACAAAAAGTCATAAAATAATCTAAAAACAATAGAAGGCAAACAGTAATAAAGGTAAAACATGCTAATCACTCACAAATAAACTGCATAAATAAATGTTTTAGCAGCACATCTAATGTTCAGCCAAGAGGTTGCCCTTATCATATTAATATATAGAAATGGAGGAAAGTACAGGGCTGGCAATTAAAAGATTATTGGCAGAAATAATATGGCAGAAAAGAAAGATTTGTGGGACTGGCTTGTTTAAACAAACCTGACAAGAAGGTAACACCAATGGACAGACCAATCCTATAGACAGACCCCTACAAAGGCTTAACTGCTGCTGTGGCATCACCAAAAACATGGCACCATCATTTGCTTTGGGACTAATGGCACAAATGGCCACAGATTCCTCCTGTGTGCCAGTGACTCCCACACTATGTGCTGGTGCAGGTAAGGAGGTGGTGATAGTTCAAGGGCATGAGGGCAAAAGTGGGGAATGGTGTGAGCAGGTGGGGAGTTGAGGGTGGGAAAGTTCTAATGCAAACCAAATACATCTTCCTAGCCTGACATGTCCCCTGCCTATCCTCAGATATATGCCAGCTATATAGTTGGCATTGGTCCAAGGAGATCCAATGATGGTCAGACAGTTTATGAAGAGGCAAACAATTTCTGTTTTGTGTCTTCCACATTACATGCTTCTTATATATTGACTTAACTGGCTGCTTCACATCTGATTTCCCAAGCCTTGTCTGACAGTTTCGACGTCCAAAATAGTTCTGCCTGAGATCTTAAATACTGTAGATAGACAGATAGACAGATAGACAGATAGACAGATAGATAGATAGATAGATAGATAGATCGATCGATCGATCGATCGATCGATCGATCTTGGGCAGTACTATAGTGGATATCAGTGTATGAGAAGCCAGATATTGAACTGTTCAACCAGTTAAGCTACTGTACTAGAAATGAAACTTATTTAGACTAATCTTATGAACTCAGTAGGACATTCTTCTGTGTAAACATACATATGATTGTGTCAGCGACCTATGAGCTCGGGTCCAGGGGTCGGCAGCAGCCCTGGGATGGAGTTAACAGCTGGGGACAGCCTCCTGGGAGCAGCTGAGAGGCTCAGGGAGCTGCTGGTGCAGGTGGGATGCTCCTGAGTGGATGTGGCCCCCACAAGGCAGTGGGGTGGCTGGGTGGGTGGCTGCCCAGAGTGCATCTGGGCCACCAGGGTGCGCCTGGGACCGTGCACTCTCCCAGCATCAGGGAAGCTGCCGGTGCTGGGCTGAGGGGGGAAACTGGGTAGATGGGGAAGGAGGGGACAGGTCAAAGGCAGGCTGGGGGAGATGACCAAGGGGGGGCAACCCCAACAGAGAGGGCAGGGGGTACAGCCAGGGATAAGGAAGGTTTAAGGGAAAGGAAGAGCACTAGGGATCCACACAGGGACAGAGGAAGCAGAGATAAGGGGTGAGAAACGCGGAGGATGAGGAGGAGCCAGCCAGCAAGGAACGAGGCCAGCTGAGTCTGCTGCTGAAGAGAGCTCTGGAAGCAAGGGAAACTGGTGACGTAACCCCCCTTCCATCCTACTGAGGCATCTTGCACCCACCAGTTGCTGTCCAGTGATGGGATTCAAAGAAATTAACAACCGGTTCTCTGCCCATCTGGCAGCCACTTTTAAATGGCTATTTTTAAACTTTATATGTCCTATCTCTCGTTAACAACCGCTCTAAAGAGTAGGTGCAAACCCACTGGAGCCACCACTGTTGCTGTCCCTCCCGCAGTTGGGTCCAAGGCTCTCATCCCAACGTGTGGTGGGGGAGATCAGGGGCAGGTGGGCTGCCCCCGCCACCACACCCCCACAGACTGCATTGTTAATTTCTTCATGATCGTGTAACAAAAATTAAAACTAAAGATTGAAACTTATCTAAGTTCTGATTACAGTCATTCTGAGATGAAGTAGTGGTATTATTTGAGAACTTAACAGACTAGGGGAGGGGATACTCCTAAAATTGAGAATATAATAAAATATCAGGAATCTGCTGCTAAATTGAGAGAAGTAGTAAACCATATTCAGAACATATTCAGAACTGTGGACAGAATGCTCAAAAACTAACCCTTGAAGTGGAATGCTCAAAGCTGGATCCTGGGTGTAGCGGTGGATGCACACCAGCCAGCCTGCTCCCGCGGAAGTTAGGATTATGCTGCATAGGAATGAGCTGTGAAATCAAGTCCTCCTCAGTTCAAATCTTTTCCCTGCCATGAACTCAGCAAGTGGATTTAAGGAACCCTATCACTCTCAGCATCACCTCCTCAGCAGCAGGAGAAGGATGATAATACTTACCTAGGGTAACCAAAAGGAAAGGGGTGACAATACCTTTCACCATTGTATCGTAGAAGGAATGTAGGCAGGCACAGCTTTTTAAACACTTCCATGTTGAGCATCACCTGCCAAAATGTCCTCTTCTAAAATTATGGCCACTTTTGTCCCACTTTATAACTGGTAACCCTATCAAGTACTTCCTTGACATATAGATTACATCAAGATGACACATGCGAAGGACTCAGAAAGTGCTCTACAAATGCTAAGCATCAATCAGCAGCTAAATCTTTCATTGATTAATCAGTGCAGGCACATTTCAATCAACAGAAGGAAATTTTAATCAGCAAGGTTGAGGTTGAAGAGGACTCTTGTTTATTTTTTAAACCCTTTTGGTTCTAGGGTGTTCATTCTCATTAAATATGAATTGTTTTTAGTTCAAGGTCATGCTTGATTAAGCATTAGATCTATATGATTGGTTTTCTGAGTCTTTGGGTACAATCCTAACCTAAGCCGGCACAACACAATGGTCTCCCCATTTCTGTGCTGATGTAGGGTGGCAACTGCAAGTCTGTTCACTGGCCTAACACTGGCCTAACGCTCCCCCAGGAGTGGTGCAGAAGTACCTTTCCAGCACTTTTATGACATCCCCAGGCCAGCATGGGACTTGTGCTGGGGCTTATGCCAGCCTAACTGGGTGTTAGGATTGCAGCCTTTATGTCTAAAAGTTTTTGAAAAGATATTTTCTGTTCTGTAATTTTTAGTGGCGTTTTCAAATGGTTAGTCAATTACTTCCAAGCATCTTCCTTTTGTACAGTGTATAATCTGTGTGTGCGTATTTTTTTTTATTTTCAGCCATACTGTGAACTTTTAAAGGTTTTTTTTTTTTAAATAACAGCCCAATACTAAGGATCCCAAAAGATCTCCTGCAGCATCCTAGAGAAGGGAGGCAGTCATAGACCTCAAGGTAAAGGAACTTCCATTTCCTCAGCATGTGGCAATCTTCTTCTGCTCCCCAAATGGGTCTCCTTGGATCTGCACCAGCAGGGCCAAAGAGAGTAATGGAGAAGGAAGATAAGAGAAACAGTGTTAGGATCTTGGAACATGCCAGTGACATCTATTTTTTTAAAGGATTTATACCCTGCCTTTCTCACAATGTCTTGTCTGCCTTGCCATCACACAACAATCCTGTGAGGAAGGTAAGGTTGAGATTGAGTGACTGGCCCAAGATCACCCAGGAAGCTTCATGGCCAAAGAGAGATTTGAACCAGGATCTTCCAGGTTCAGTCCAACTCCCTAACTACTACACCATCATGGCTCTGCCATCAGGATCCACCCTCTCCCCCCAGTACTATTTACAACAGGGGAGGGTCTGAAGTGGTTACTGGTGATGTGCTAGGTGTACCAACATCACCATTCATGCCAACAGAACCTCTGTTCTTCTGCTGGAAATTCTAATTAGGACAGGGAGATAAAACTATTTAGTATTTCGTCACTGTGTGTCTTATTACACAACTTATTGCACGTAATATTGTTTCATAATGGCTATTATGCATTTTGGGGGTAATTAAAATATCACTTATTTTTCTCATTTTGTTTAAAGACAGTTTCTTGATGAGCAGCTATTTACTCAAAACACATTACAATAGAGTTACTATCAATACATTTGTCTCTTCCACCTGTTAGGCTTCTGTCTCTTCCTGTAGAAGGAAATGGAAAACAAAGATGTTCTTCCTATTTGTTTCACAGTGAATAGCAGTGTTTGTTTATAACATGCTATCACACAGATTTTTCAATATTCTCTAAAAGGCACCTGTACCCACTTCCAGACATGGTGGGATGCAAATCAAAGCAAGAAAAATTGATCAAAATGGCAGAGCCAGGAAGTGTGGCTGAGTAAAATTTCTGAAGTGTGAATGTGAGTGACTGTGTGTGTCCAACATAAATTTCTGTTCTTTCTCATGTGTAGAAGAATGAAAAAAAAATTATACAAACAGATGCCATGTTATATAAGTCGGAATGTCCTTAGCAAGGTATACACAGCTTTGTACATTTTGATTGATATATTGTTACTTTCTTGGGCAGATACTAGGAGTCGAATAATTATAGTGCACTGAAGCAGGATTGGAAGCACTGGAGAGGGGAATGTCCCACCCCCATTGCTGCTCCCTTATGGTTATTTGAAGGAAAGTCAGTTTCCCATTATAATCATCAGTCAAATTATGGAAAGAGCAACTCCTCTTGGTATCACTTCCTTCAGAAACAACAGGACTTATTTCAGGTAAGTATGAGTAGGTTTAGGATCCTCCTCCTGAGATCACTTCCATCTGTAATAATATATTGCACATAAACCCATCTTGAACATACTTTCCTGAAAAAAATTCCTATTATTTCTGATGGAATTAAAGGTTCTCTTCCCCACCCTAGTGTAATACTGTATTTCCCACCCTATTCTGTAATACTGTATACCTATTATTTCTCTTTTGAAAATCCAGTATGTGAGACAAAATTTGCTTGCCCTTCCCCAAATGCACTTTGTCCATTCTGCTCTCTACAAACATCCTTTTTTTCTTTTCCCCAGTATATATCTGTATATTCCATATATTATTTCATATACTATTTCATGTATATTCCATATATTGTTCAGAAAGGACCTGCTTAAACATTAAAAATTAAAATCTGTTAAATATAGGGAAAAAAATCCCATCCTATTAAACTCAAGCTTTTGTTGTTTTATATTCTGAAGTGCCATAAAATTCCTGAAAATTCAGTGTTCAGTGCTGGGAAGTAAAGCAAACAGGACTCCAGTGGCAGGCAGTAGGTTATCACCATGTGTGACAGATATTGCCTCCCTAGTGCCTTGCGATAAGAAACGCACTAAAAACACAGATTATGCTAAGTGCAAAAAAAAAAAAAAAAAGCATACTGAAACTAGGCCATGCAGCATTAAGGAATAAAATGGGAGCCATTATCTAAAGCAGGAGCAGACCACCTTTTGGGGCAATGAGGTCAGATGGTCGGTGATGATGTCGTCACTGAACTTCTGGGTTGCCAAGCTTCTTGAAGTGGCTGTGCTGAATATGGCTTGGAAGGCAAAGCCTCTGCCCTTGTAACATACTGGCAGGAATGGCAGAACTGCCTGCCCAGCCTCTCTGAATGTCACTGTGACTCCACAAGCCTGAGCAGGCTGCTCTTCCATTCCCTGTTTGGTGTGCAGCAAATTTGGCAGAAGGCTTTGCCTCTCAAACCAAGCTCTGTACAAGCTGGATGACTTTGGATCATGGCTGAATCCATCCCATGTCCCAGATGACCTGAGATTGAAAGGGGGAAAAGTTATGGATAGTTGGAAAAGAGATGTTAGCTGTACCTATTGTCCAGAAAGGTACTATTCTTCATTACTAAAACTAGGAAAAAACCTGAAAGCACTCTTCCCCTAACCCTGAGTGGGAATTACTGGGGTGCAACTGTTAGTAGGCACCATGTCCTGTGGTTAACCATTGCCTTTTTGCGCCCTTCCTGCATTGCCAGTAAACTGGGGTAGGAAGAGGATGGGTTTGAAAAGGGAAGAAAAAAGAGAATGCCCTGGGAAGAATAATGGTGGAGGGGATTAACGGGTTGGTGGGTTTGTGTCTGTTAGGTGAAGGGTGTATTTGTGGAGGTGACAACAGTGTGTGCATCCCTATCTCCATGATATATGTATCCTTGATACAGTGTATAATTAATTGAATTCGTGTCATTGTGTACACACATGAGGAAAAGAGGTTTATGTTGTTGTATGTGATTGGAAGGACATAGGAACAAATTTCTTCATCTGCATTTCAAAGTTCTGTGCAGGTCCACACTTGAGACTTTATTACAGGTGGGGCCTCACTATCTGCAGGAATCCATTTTTGGACCCCCCACCACCCAGATCAGAAAACCACAGATCAGCAATTTCATAGTTTTTGGCCCATTAAAACCTCTGTGGGCTTCAGAAAGCCTTCTAGAGGTAAATGGACCATGGCTCTGGCTGTGATCAGAGCTCAAGGTTTTGTGATTCAGATCTGTGGATGAATTTTAGATTGTGAGCCCTTTTGGGACAGGGACCCATTAGCTATTTTTTTTTCTTTTTCTTGTAAACCGCTTTGTGAACTTTTCAGTTGAAAAGCGGTATATAAATACTGTAGCTAGATAGATTTTCCATTAGAAGGCTCAAAGAATCTTACTTGATGACTTAAAGAATCCTACTTGATGACTGCAAAGCTAGAAGATGGTAGTCATGATGTGACCACAGATGACTGGATGAAAATCCTACTTAAGATATTCTCTTCAGCCAGAAGAAAGTTTTAGAAAACTAGCTAAAACAGTGGTTGAACATTTGGGATGAGATGGATGTTCTGAATGAACAGTTTATCATTTATTCGTGCCATCAGATATATTCAGATCATTGTATGCCTGGTCTTTGATAACCCAATCATAGGGTCAAAGTTGAGGATGAACTTCATGTGAAGAGGCTGGGTGTGTAACAGGGGCCAGAGTTCTGTGAGAACAGTTCTGTCTCGTCCCACCCGGACCTCCCATTTTCTCAAAGGGCCTGCACTCCCCTTTCCTTTCAATGAAGCTAGTGTAAGAGAAGAACAGTGGCACACTGTGCCCATCTTTTATGATGTCTGTGTCAACAAAAAGCTCACTTAAAGCCATGATAAGGCAGACTTTGTTCTTCTCTTATCTTTTTTCTGTCTTTAAAGCCCAAAGTAGATGTGATGCAGAAGATCTGGGAACAAGACCTTCTGCATTTTTTGAAATGTTAATAGCAGCCAAAAGAGAATCCTGATTCAGCTTGGAAATCCTGGAGAAGTTAACCGTTCCCACCCTCCATGCCATTTTCTCTATTAAAATTGCTCTCAGTAGCTACCATTCGCTTTGCAAAGCAAAACGGAATGGTACTAAACAATTATTTGTATGTTTTGCCCTGTTGGACAAATAGCTTTGGAAAGGGGCAATTTCATTTGCTTAACCTGGTATTTACTTGTACCTACTTATTTTTGTATCACCTATTACTTCCAAGGTCCAATGGACCCTGTACTATAGTTTGGTACATCTAATGAATAAATGTACTATAGTTTGGTACATCTAATGAATAAATGTTGCATAAATAAATAAATGAATAAGTTTTAGCATGGGACTCTGTAGGAAGTTAGTGATGTGTTTTTTAATGGAATGTATTATTATTTTATAAGAATTTATGACTTCTTTTACTGCTAATTCGACAGTTATAAATCCAAAAGCATGAATTTTTGTATCACCAGTTACTTCCAGGGTCCCATGGACCCTATACTGTAGTTTGGTACATATGATTATAAGATGTTGCATGTTGCATCAAGTTTTAGTATAATTATTTTATACTAATTTTAATTGTTAAATATTGTGAAATTATGAATTTTTAGCTGGCAAAATATTGAATAACCAGTGAAGAGCAACATGGGTCTGATGGACCCTGCCAGTATTTGAGGCTATAATTTGAATTTACAGAAAACAATGTGAATTCAAAACATTCATGCTTTTGGATTCATAACTGTCTAACTAGCAGTAAAAAAGTCACAAGTTCTTATCAAATAATAATAATAAATGCCATTTAAAAAACACAACACTAACTTCTGACAGGATCCCAAGGGACCCAGTTGGTACTCAGCATGTTAAACAGCACAGGAGAAAACTCTTTCCCATAGACCAGGGGCAGCTAAACTAGGCCTGGGGGCCAGATGTGGCCCACAGCTAGCCTCTAACTCGTCTGTGACCAACCTCTGATCCCCTAAGGTTCTCTGGCCCAGTTGAACAACCACAACAACCTCCTAGGTTGTGGTAGGAGAATGAGGGTCCTATTAATTGTTGACTTTATTTCTGTGCTGTGTGTTGGTGCTTGCAGAAATCCCAGAAATTTGAGCCCATCTATTTATTAATCTATCTCTAGTGTTTTTAATGTTTTTAATCTATCTCTAATTTTATATTTAGGACCTACTCTGGGGCAATGATGGCAGCCAAACATTCCTTCTTCTCTGCCACTTTCACATCTGCTCAGAGCCGATCAGTGAATTGCTCCATGCAGTATGGTGTCTTCTCCACCTGACCCCAAGAAAAACACACGGATGTCCACTGTGACATGTTCACTAGGCACTTTGCAAATAAAATTGCTCAGATTCGCCATGACTTGTGATATGCAATGTCTAGTAATATCAGTATCTGTCAGTCCTGTTTTGTGAGATTCTTCTCAGCTTGTGAAGCCTGAAGATATGGACAGGATCCTCTGGCGTGTGAGACCATCTGCCTGCCCACTGGATCCACTGGATCCTTCCCTAGCTTGGCTTATTGTATCTGCCCAGGAGGGACTGGCTGTGTGGACACAGAGGACAATAAATTCATCTATGTTGCTTTCTGCCTTAATGCAAGCAGTGGTTCACCGCCTCCTGAAAAAGCCATCTCTGGACCCTTTTATACTTGACAACTTTCAGCTCATCTCAAACCTCCCTTTTCTGGGAGGTTGATCAAAGTTTGTGGTGGCATCTCAGCTCCAGAGGTTCCTGGAGGAAGCTGATTATCTAGATATCTTTCGGGCTTGGCTTCAGGACAGCGACAGTATTGGTTGCCTTAGTGGATGACCTATGGGGACTGGATGGAGGGAATGCATCCTTGCTAGTCCTCCTGGATCTCTCAGTGGTTTTCAACACCATCAACCACAGTGTCTTTCTGGGGTGGTTGGCTGAGTTAGGAATCAGGGACACTGTGTTACATTGGTCCTTCTTGGCTGAGAGGTCCCAGATGGTGGTCTCAGATGGTGGACTCCTGTTTGGCACCCTGGGCCTTGATGTGTGGGTGCCACAGGGCTCTATATTGTCCCCCATGTTATTTAATATCTACATGAAACCACTGGGAGAGTTCAGCTGAGGATTTGGAGTTGGATATAATCAGTATGCCAATAATACCTCTATCACTCATTTCCACCTGATTCTAAGATGGCTGTCCTTTTGCCTGCAAGCAGTTGGGATCTGGATGAGGGCAAACAAGCTAAAATTAAATCCTGACAAGACAGAGGTCCTCCTGGTTCATCATGGTTCAGTCCATGATGCAGGTACTGGACTATCGCCTTGCTCTGAATGGGGTTGCACTCTCCCTAAAAGAGCAGGTTCACAGCTTGGGGGGGGGGGTGATACTGGATTCACAGCTGCTCCTGGATATCCAGGTGTCAGCTGTGGCCAGGAGCACCTTTGCCCAGCTTTGGCTGGTGCGTCAGCTGTGGTCGTACCTGTCTCAGTCGGATCTGGCCATGGTGGCCCATGCCTAGGTGACATCAAGAATAAATTACTCTACTGCACTCTATTTGGAGCTGCCCTTGAAAATGGCCTGGAAGTTACAGCTAGTCCTGAACATGGTGGTTTGTGTAGTTGTTGGAGCTTGGCAATTTGACTCTGTCACGCCACTGCTCCGGCAGCTACACTGCTGCCAGTTTGGTTCCAATCTGATTTCAAGGTGTTAGTTATGACCTTCAAAGCCCTAAATGGCCTGAGACCAGTATATTTGAGACGGCATTCTTCCATACAATACGGCTTGTTCTCTGAGGTCATCTGAGGGGACCCTTTTGATTATGCCACCATGAAGAAAGGTTAGGGGATTGATGGCTAGAATCATGGCCTTCTTGGTAGTGGCACCTGCATTATGGAACTCCCTCCCCTTTAAATTAAGATCAGTCTCCTCTCTCGTAACCTTCCATTGAAGCCTAAACACCTTTTTATTTAAAAGAACATTTAAGGCCACATAATGGTGCTGACTTTATGATATTTTATATTGTCTTAACTGCATTTTATTGTTTTTAACTGTACTTTATTGTTTTAAATTGTGTTAAATATTGTGTTAAATTGAAGTGAGAATAAGGCGGAGAAAGGCGGAGTACAAATCGAATAAATAAATATTCAAAATATTTTATCTGGCCCTAGACACTGTGACCATGTACAATAAAGGGCAGAATGCCTGTACCTTTATTAAGCATTGTATGGAACAGGGAATTTAGGCAGGTTCAGCACAACATGGAAGGGTTTAAAATGCAGCACCTGTCAAAATTCCCTCTTCTATACAATGCTTAAAGGTAGAGACACTCTGTTCTCCATTGTATATGGTCACTTTTTGAGACCCCCTGCATAGACGAGTTGTTCCCAACTCACCAAACCACCTTTCTTTGGTGACAGCCTCCTATTCTCAATTTTCCTGGGCAGCACTATCTTGGATCTTGTGACATGTCACACAATCCAAAATGGCAGCACTTGGGAAAGTCAGGAAGATGGGTGCCACAATCTTGGAATGTACAATTCTCATAGTCTCTGATCTAAGATTGTAGAGCAAGGAGAGCTGGAAGTCTACCAGGACATTCTGTGGTGCACCATAGCACACAATTTGAAAACCAGTGCCATAGAACTATGATTCTAGTTTGAATTGCTTCTCCCCTGTTCCCATTGCTAGTATTTTTAAAAACTGTAGAAGACTCAGGGAGCAATCCTGACCAATTTAGGCCAGCAAAACTCACCATACCCCTATTTCTGGGGATGCTAGCACATGTCTGTGCACTGGCCTACAGCCCCAGGCCATCACAGGCCTTGTGTTGGGACTTGTACAGACTTAACTGAAGGTTAGGATTGCAGCTTCATAGATGTACCATTTCATATCTAGTTATGCCCCAAGTCCCATTCAGTCCAACACAAGTCCCACACAATATTTAAAACGGAAGTGCTAAACCCAAGTGTTTTAGCTAATCTTATCCATTGCAAGGAAGGCTGTGGAGGTGTTGTATGAAAATCACTGTTCCAGAGTATGAGAATTTCAAAGCCCACAGCTATTGAAGAAATTGCAGCACCCAGTTGAGTATAATTGCATGTGTGATGGTTGATAAATTAAGAAAGAATTAAGAAAAGTCCCATCAGTGTATTAATAGAAAGCCTAAGAAGAGACAAAAATTAAATGCAAGAAATGATTCAGCACTGGCTGTTCATCCAGTTCCAATCCAGCTATTAGTAAGAGTTTTAAAAGGATGTGAATTATGCCTGTTCTAAAAATACGTGTATTCCAGCTCAGCTCAACTATACAATATTGCATGGTACATTATTCTTTGGAAAGTAATTGAAATGGATAAAAAGAGTGCAACTTCAAGACATGAGATAACCAAATGTTCATCACTTGGTGAGCCTTTCCTGCAGATCATTGCTGTACCCCATGTTTCTGACCACTGCAAGGGGACCAGAAGCCAGACAATACATGATGTCAAAGGGTCGCTGCTTCTCTCTTCTTTTTCTTTTTAATAAAGAAACTGTGGAGTGCCCAATCAAATCGGGACTAGGACATAAGGGGAGAAGGTGTTATCCTTTTGTCCTTGTACAGGGTCCTCGGGACAACTGCCCTCTGAAACTGATATAAGCCCCAAGAAAGGAAGCTCCATGGGCACCAATGGCAACTTCCTCCCTGGGTCAAATAGTAATTTCAAGGGAGTGGAGGAGCACGACACAGGGGTTAAACCCCCTTCCGTCAGCACCACAGTTCTGATCTGATTCCGTCCCACCCCATAGCTGCTCATCACAAAATAATAAAGAATACTGACCTTTGGCATTTTAGGTGGCTGGGCCTGTGGTTCCACTTTCTATGCTAATAAAATTAATAGCCCAGTTCACTCCCCTGACGGGCTGTAGCACACAGCACCACTGACAGAGCACATGCTACATGTTATGAGGAAGTGCAAATCATATAGTCCAGGATATGTTAGTAAAATATTTTTTACTTATTTCTCTGTAAGCCTTCAATGGGTCTCCTCAAATTATGTAAGTGTAAAGTGACTCCTGGGGATAGTTTCAGGCTGGGAAGGAGGATAAGGGAGCAAGTGTCATTGCTGCCAAGATCCTGCCTTGCTCCCCATGTGGAACTGCCCATAATCCTCTCCTGAACTGTCCCCACCACCAACTTTCTGGCAGCTCTGGATGATTTGCAGGCCGCTGCTGCATGTGTGCAGCCTCTGGACATTTGCCTCTGGACACAGCTCACCAAATGGAAAAGTAGCTGCTTCACAACCAGCTCAAGTCTTACAGGGTGGATCATGAGCTCTGCCACTATAAGCTCAGTACAGGTTTGGATCGTAAACCATCTTGTGAGGAGTGGTTGCAATAAGAAAATCTCTTTTACAATCAAAGACGATTTCAAAGTGATTTTGACAAATGCTAGTCAAAGCATGAAAGTGGTTTCAAAATGGTTTTGGTAAATGTTTTAAAGGTAAACACTAGCCTTTTCTACACCACCACTACCAGCTGACCCCCTCTTATTGTATTCCATGCCCTCCCAAATACTGATTTGTTAATCTCTGCCTTCTCATGCCATCTGTTTGTTCTCTGTCCAATGTATCTCAGAAACTCTCAGGACAACATCACTTTGACTGCATCATAGGACAACATCTACCATCATGTTCAGCACTTGTAGTAGAAGCTGATTTGCTTTGGGCTTATAAAGACTCTTTGCAATAGTTTGTGGTGTAGTGGAGGTACCAAGATGCTTAAACCTTAGTCTCCTGGTGTTTAGTCCTGGTATAGAGGACACAATCCAGAGTAACTATGGGGAGTCCTTGCTCCGACATAAGAACAATTTACTCAGGATTGCAATATGAATTTCCCATAGGTTTTCACTAGGTGGTGCCGTAACTACGTCGACATAAGTTACTGTGGATTGTAAGGACAGTCTCCTATACTCCTGGTATATTGTCTCCTGGTGCAGCTGAAAGGGAAAGATTGGAGATAAGAAAACATTTGTGTATGTGTGTGTGTGTGTGTGTATTGCAACCAAATAAATTAAAAGGAATGGGAATGGCCTCCCAAGAGCCTCCCTCCACCCAGCTGTCCGCTCAGCTGAGAGATATTCAACATCGCCCTACTCTGTTAGTAACTGAATATTTTATGCTCTGGCTACAAACGCTCAATTTGTATTCTGTTTCTTTCTTTCGTCATATCTATTATAAACGAGCAGTGTCTGGGAAGTCTCCCAGGGAAGATTTGCCTGGATGGCTATGGATACTTTATAGTCAAGTTGTGGAGAGTAAACCACCTTTTGCAGTCATGCAGCAAAGATTGGAAAGAATCAGGTAATATCAGGTTATTAAAAAAATAAATAATGTCAAATTAATTTTTTTTCCTGGTATTTTTTCCCCACAATTTCACAGGATTTGACTACATCACATTAGCGGTGGTATTGGTGTTGTGTGTTAACTGTGAATATTAGCTTGACAAGAGGCACTAAAAATTGCCTCCTGCACTCAGGTTGGCCTGTGGGTCCATATGTGCTAAGTCTGAAATGGATGATTTGCTTCAACTGCTGGTAATGGCAAGAACATGCCTCTCAGTTTTCAGGAGGCTGATGAGAGATGGAAACCGTTTCACTTAAAAGTTACACCAGAATGATCACTCATTTAATAACTTCCTTCTAGTCATCATTAGATACATCCTGGACAAACATGAGCCCTGGGAAATCCCAGAACACTTTCCTGGGATTCCCAAAATAGAGCTTGGATCTCTTTCCTGAGATAAATTTGATGCAATATTTTCTCTCCACAGGAAAATAGAAAGGGATAAATATATCCACAGGAGAAGGCCCTCACCAGTCAAAGTTCTTGTGATTTTCCACTTGAATCTATCAGGACTTATCTGCAAATGAGAGCAAGCAAGAATCAAAGTCTTCTTCCCACAGGGCTTCTTTACAGAACCTATGGAGATTTTGCCAAGTGGCAGCAATAAGAGGGGAACTGCAGCTGATTAGGATAAGTACAGGAATCTGCATACCACTATATGCTTTGGCTCAAACCAGGAGACAAAACTTCTTCCAAATCATGTTCACAGTGATGTTACATGAATGGCAACACAACGCAACATCCTATGCTACTCTATATTACATTTGTGTAGGTTCTTCTCTCCCTCTCTCTGGGAGAATTGATTGATTTCTGTACTGAAACAGAATCAAAGATTGAATAAACATACTGTATCTTGCTAGATTATTATTGCTTTTAAAATGGTTCCTCCTTCCCTGCAGAACTGTATAAAACTCTTGGAATCTGACAGATTTTTGCTACTAGTACTTTGCTTTGATGCAGTGTATTATGTCCTTCTGGAGCCAGGTCAACTTGTCATCCATCAGTCTTGAAAGACCACGGCATCGTGCTTGATGCTGCATGCGAAGCATGAAGGCCTGGGTAGATTGATACGGAGGATAGGCTGTTACCCAAACCCTGTTGATTTCCCAAGCCTTCACGAATTGGTTAATCCACTCCAATTTCCTTTTGAGATGCAAAATTCACATTTCAGCATACAGTCCTATGGCACATGTATTGATTACATTAGACAGTACTGCTGATGTGTGTACTAGATCTGTTAATTGTATCCTGTATGATCTATTCCTCCATGTAATCTTGCCATTACTATATGAAGGTGTCTCTTTAGTTTCCATGGAGGTGCTAATATAAGGAAGTGAGTAAGAGATCTAAAACTGCCCTTGAATAAAGAGGGAAATGTGGCTGCTGAAGTTCGGATGCCAGGGGTCAGGGTCTTGCACCGCTTTCTCCTTTTTCGTAGAAACTGTACCAAATCTATCAATCAGGCAATCTCTTGGGCCTTCCAGATTCCTGAACCAAAGCAAGTGGCTGGATGATTTTGAGTGTGACCCAGAAGCGAGCAAATATGTCGGACAAGTCTATCTTAGTCTATGAACAAAATCTTCCTAGTGGTGAATCATTTATTAAGATCTCAGAAGACAACTATATGTGTGTCTACTCAAAAGTAAGTCCCATTATGTTTAGCAGAACTTCGGCTGCAAAAGACTTATGCCCACTTTCCTGGGAGTAAACCTCACTTTACACATTGGAACGTATGAGTAGAAAAAAATAGGCTTGTGCTGTTATTTCCATGACGGTCTAGGATTGCAGTCTCAAGGAGCCTCTGACTGCGAGAAAGACAAAGATCATCAGCAAAAGCAAAAGAAATGAAGGGCTAGAGCAGTTCATTGAACCAGATTTACTGGCATAGGATTTAGCTATATAATATTACTGTTTTATAACATACTTAGCATGAATTATGTTTATCACATAATAATTTATCACATGATAATTGTAGTCAGTACTTGAGCATGTAAAACTGCGTTCACAAATCATTCTCATTTATCACCTCTGGCACTGACTGAACAAGAGACAAGCTGAGAAGTGTGCAAACTACGGAGTGTTTATGCAGTCTTATAGTTCTGGGGGCTTACTGAGAACATCTGGGATTTTGTCTAGAGATGTCCTTGCAAACCAAATGAAAGCAAGAACAATTAGAATCAGAAGTGATGAGTACTAATATAGAAAATCTTAAAATAGAGACCTTTAAGAAACAGAAATCTTAAAACAGAGTTCTTAAAACAAAAGAACTTTGATCTCTGGATAGACGTTGGGAAAGAAATCTAATAGGCAGAGAGAATCTCTTCTTTTCCTGCCCTCTCTGACCGCATACCCAATCAGATCTTTTAATAATTCAAAATGTCTTCACTCTGCTGTTCGTACACACCCTAGGAAATCTCAGCCCGTCATTAAAACATAACAATAACAGTCACCTTGTACAAATTTAGCAGTCTTCACTATTGCTGAATGGTAGAACATTGAAGAAACGTGCCAGAAGTCGAAATGGAGAAATAAAGCATTACTTAAGAAAATTTGCAGATTGGAAATGCCTGAGAGAGCAGGTAGATTGTGGGTGTGGGTATGTCAGAATATTCACAGAATGTTTCATCTGATTTATTTGCAGCTTCAAAATGCTTTCAAGATCAAACTGTCCCATGCACCACATCTTCAGCATTTGATTCACCTGAGAAGTGTGACCCACACATACCACCATAAATGGTGATGATAGTTAAATCTATTCCCCTATAATATTTCCTTATATGAGACTCTCTGATCCTGCGGAAAAGAAGCTCTTTAACACCCCCATTTCAAATTAGTTTTTTTCAGTGCTACAAAGTCCACAAGTAAAAGTCCTTTTATACAGAGAAAAGTTTTTAAGGATTAGTCAAGAAATGAGAAGACTAGGCTAGTTAAACACTGTAAACATCCCTGACTCAGACCTGTACTAAAGAAAGCTAGAAGGCACTCATAATATTGCATGAAATTAGGCCAGCACCATCTCCCCTGAACAACCCTGATCCGAATAAAATTACTACCAACCAACAGGGCAGTGAGTTTCATGACAGATGCCAATACACTGACTTTGGGAGCACTCCTAACCAATTTAGGCTGGCCTAATTCACCTGACATATCTTCCTGTGATGGAGTGGGGATGTTGGCATAGGCCTGTGCACTGACCTAACACCTCCAAGAAGTGGGGCAGAAATGCCTTATTGCACTTTTGTGATACCCCGAGGTCAGCACAGGACTTATGCTAGGGCTTATCCCAGCCTATGTGGGGAGGTTAGGATTGTAGCCTTTGTGGGGCAAACTGAAGTTTCAGTTAGTCAGAACAATCATTCTGTTGGCCTATGGAGAGAGTTTTGTTCCCTGCAAAGTGCCTGTGCTGAAATCAAGATTTATTTAAAATAGCCCAGATGAGGCAGAGAGCTCCCTTGGCTCATCCTTCTCTGCCACCTTGAGAAAAGAAGCAAATACCCAGCTTCTGGCTTGATGAAAACTCGCATGCTCAGGTACAGAAAAATGTTAATTAACTGTGTTTACCACCCCTGTTTACCAACAGGCGGGCACACTCCTGACTGGGTCCTGATTTTTCAGTCAGGCTCCAGTCCAGCAGGTGATTAATAACTTAGTTGGCTTAAGAAAGAGTGCATTTATTATTCAAATTAATGAAATTATAATCAAGAGGTGACAAATTAGCAATTGCTCCTTGACTGAATGTGGAAACTCATTAGGCACTTCGGTGCCATTTACTGAGTGCAACAGCTTCATCTCAACAGTCAGACAGGAGAGAGAGAGAGAGAGAGAGAGAGAGAGAGAGAGAGAGAGAGAGAGAGAGAGATGCCCTTCAAAATGACTCTACCCCATACAATGAAATTTTCTTTTGCACATTATTGCTGCTATCTTCCTGGGGTTCTTGTTTACCCTCTTTAAAATTAAAATAGCAGCCAGAATGTCCATATTAACGTCTCTGTTCCCCTACATAAAACAGTCCCTTACGAGTCCTGTCCAAATCAGATTCTTCATGGAGTATTTTCCATTTGAATCATATTGGAATTGTATTCCATTTGAATCATATTGTTAAAAGAGATAGGAATGGAAGAGAATTCCATGGACTCTCCTAGACCAGGGGTCCCCAAACTCCGGCCCGTGGGCCAGATGAGGCCCCCAGCGACCCTCAAAGTGGCCCCCACCTTTTCTCTATTTCCCCTTCAATCAGGCCCGGGGTCCCCATAGCTGCCCTGTGGAGGGAAGGAGAAAGGTTCCCTGCTGACCTTTCCCAGCTGGAAAAGCCGCAGTGTTGGAGAGGGAGAGGGGGAGAGGCATTGGCCAAGCCAAGCGGGAGTTTTGAAAAGGACGTGCTTGGGTGTGCAGGGAGGGCAGGCTGGGGAACAGGCAGGGCTTCTGCATGGGAGAAAGAGGAGGGGAGGGCAGGCTGAGTGTGGTGCTTCCTGGAGATCCTAGGTCTTTGGAATGGAAGGAAGAGGAACATGGGTGCCTGCAGGAGAGACGTGGAGAAAAGCTTTGGAAAAGCTGCCAGTGTGAGGAGTGGTTTTTTTGGGGAGGAGAACACAATGAGAAGATAATTTGGATGTGTTTTTGGTGGGGCATAGGGGGATGTGGAGAGAGGTCTAAATGAGGGGCACAAGTAGGAGAAAATCAGGGGTTTTGTGATGTGGTCGGGTGACCATAAGCCCCCCTTCTCCAGGACATGTTCTGGATTTTAGCCTTGTGTCCTGGAAGAACACCAGTGCCCTCCTTTTCCTTCTGAGAAGGCAGCTTGTAGCCAGCTTGTAATTCATAAATTATATGTATTAGTTTTAAATTCAATAATAATATAGGCTGCAATGCTAAAGACACTTTCCTGGGAGTAAGACCCATTGAGCACAATAGGCTTACTTTTGAGTAGACATGGTTAGGATTGTGCTCATAGTGTTTAAATTAAGCATATGAAAGTAATATATATGATCATATTCTACATTTTTCCTGGGTGTCCTACATTTATTGGGGATCTTGTCCTCTTTTTTGGTTCTGGCACATAAGATAATGCGAGCAAGGTGATCATGCCATAACTAAAAAAGAGGACAAGATCCCCCAAAATTTAGGACATGGCAATATAGATGAAAATAGATGCTAAAAACACACATTTATATTGCTTTGATGTGGTTAATTTAAACTCTATATTGCTTACTATTAAATTTAAAACTATTATATATAATTTATTACATCGATTTTATGAATGATAAGAAAGCTACATGCCGCTGCTGACAAGAAAAAGGACAATGGATTATTTCCCCATGACACAAGGCAAAAATCCAGGACATGTCCTGGAAAAAGGGGGCATCTGGTCACCCTGCATGTGAGGGCAGCTGCGGAAGTAGAGAAATTGGAGGTCTGTTTGAATGGAAAGGAATCTGCTGCCTTTGCTGAATTAGGAGGAGGAGGAGGAGGAGGAGGAGGAGGGAAGGTGGCTTGATTTTGTTTCTCCTGTGGATCTTAAGGGCCTTTCTTTTCTTTCTTGGCAAAATGTGTGCTTCATGGCACATCCTGCCTCCCTGATTCTGAGCTGTTCTGTCTATGGGGCTGAAATCCTATTCACACTTCCCTGGGAGTAAGCCCCATTGACTATAATGGGATGTACTTAAGAGTAGATATGCATAGGATTGAGCTCTGAGCTCTCTGAGTCGGAAAACTTGTCTCCATGCCTTTTCTGGTTTCATCTGTATGCTTTTGACCTAGACTGGACATACAGTAGGTAGGTTAAGAGTGTTCATGTGTTTTGCCTGTATTATAGTTTTTATGTATACAGTATTTGTATTATAATAGTATTTTTATTATAAATAAGTTAAGTAAAACTAATTCATATAAATTCTGTCTCTAATGTATTAATTTACGTAAATTTATGTAGACTTATTCAAATTAGAAATGCAGATTACTGTAATTCATTTTTCCCTCCGGCCCCCTATACCGTGTCAGAGAGATGATGTGGCTCTTCGGCCAAAAACTTTGAGAAAAATTATGGGACCTCTAACATCATCTTACATGAAATAAATAAAAACTATATGAGTAACTATGGGGTAACTATGAACAACTATATGAGTAACCTATGGGACCTCTTATATCGACATAAGAGGCATTTACTCTGGATTGCTTTATGCATTTCCCATAGGTGGCACCATAACTACATCGATGTAAGAGGTCCCATAGGTACTCTGGATTGTGCCTTAAGTGCATACAGCAACTTGGGGTAGAAAGTGAGGCAAAAGTAGGCAAAAATATGCCATAAATACAGAAACTGGCATATAATATTACAAAGATAAGGACTTGCTTTAAAATACCAAATCAAATCCAGGTTTCTAGCACTCATGGTATGGTAAAAAACTGTATATCTGAAAATGTATAGTATATTTGACTAATTGCTAAGATTAGAAGCTAGATGAGGTCCACACAGAGGCTCACAGAGCATGCCCTCAACAGCCCCCTTTCTACCTATGTGAGTTCTAAAGAAGAGCTATCATCACTTGAAAGTTATGGACACAGAGGTGGCCTCAACAGTGAGCCTTTCTAGGAATCCTGGGCCATCAGCAGCAGCTACTCCACAATGCTGAGCCCTGACACCAGCCCTGCAGTTGGCTGCCCATTTTCAGCGTTGACATGCCTAACATCTGCCTTATCCTAGATCACATTCCACAATTGCAACTAGGCATGACAGAGCAAGCCAGGAAGGGACATGGGGAAGAATTACTGCATAGCTGCATCCTAGGAGGAGGTTCAATTCAGGACTTGGCTACAGCTCTCCTTTTTCAAAAATGTTATTTCTGAAACCAAAGTTTCAGTGCCAGGAAAGTAAGAGCCAAACACTGAGAACCATCAGTTGAAAACAGATCTGGTGGACACTAGAAGTCAAGGTAGTGAAGCAATTTGCTGTAATAAACAGCTTGTCATAAGCAGTAAAGCAACAGTTCTGAACCCCAAGTGATCGTCCCACCTCAGTCAGTGCGTTTTCAGGTTCACTCACCAATGTGCCTCCCATACATGTGGTAGTAGAATGAAACACAGAATCTGGCTGTCATGTTGTACATGGGACTAATTAGCCTGGCTTTGTCATTCTTCACTCGGGGTGCAGAGGCTTCAATGAACATGTAGTAGCCTGAAGAACAACAAAGGTAGGGGAAAGTATGTTGTCACATTTCTCTTCACATCACTGACGTGAACAATTATAATTTTACAACTAACATTGAAGAAGGGATGTGAGTGTGTACCTTGATACAGGGAAGTTTGGGGAGCAAAATTGAGCCCTGTGACTTTAGCTGCATCCTTTTCTTTGAAAAGCAGATCTGGACCACAACTTTTTTTAGATCTGTTTTGCTTAATCCACCACCACACCCAAAACTTCAGTGCTTTTCCAGCTGAGTTCTGAAGAATCTTGGTGTGCTTTGAAGGGTTCCCAATGAGAGGAAGGCAGGTAACCTCCTTTAGATACTTTGCCTACTACAACTCTTTCCCTAAGAAGTGTTGTTTCAGGAAAATGCAAACTAGCATGTGATACATTCTCAGGTCTCTAAGAAAACAAAGCACAAGAGATCTGATGAGTAAAAAACCCATGGGTACTGATGACAGAAGGTTAGCTGGTCAATTCATGTCTCTCAGGCTCCTCAAATTGATCTGCTGTCCCTCCCTCATTTTTGTTTTGTCATTGCTCCTTTGCTTTCTCTTCTGCTTTCGAAGGCTAATGGTGCTCCACTATCAGCATTCAGACCATCTTATGTCTTCGTCATACATTTGAGCTGCTCATAGGAAGCTGAGTGTGAACAGTGAATAGTTTGACAATACTTCAATCAGAGTGAAATCCTGGAAACTTTAATAGGATCTCCAGGAATCCTGAAAAATTATATAATTTTTTGGAGCGTGGGTGGGAATCACAGTGTGGATTTCGAGCCAACAGGTCCACCACTGATATGGTATTTTCCCTTCGACAGTTGCAAGAGAAACGTAGGGAACAACGACAGCCACTCTTTGTAGCCTTCATAGATCTTACAAAGGCTTTTGATTTGGTTAGTAGGGATGGCCTTTTTAAAATCCTCCCCAAGATTGGATGCCCACCTAAGCTCCTCAACATCATCAGGTCCTTTCACGAGGACATGAAGGGCACTGTAGTTTTTGATGGCTTAACATCAGACTCCTTTCACATCTGAAGTGGAGTGAAGCAGGGCTGTGTCCTCGCACCAACTTTATTTGGGATCTTTTTTGCAGTCATGCTGAAGCATGCTTTTGGAAACGCAACAGAGGGAATCTATCTCCGGACCAGATCAGACGGAAAACTCTACAATCCTTCCAGACTAAGAGCAAAGTCCACAGTCCAGCTGAAATGCTTGCGTGAGTTCCTCTTCGCCGATGACGCTGCTGTTACTGCTTACTCTGCCGAAGACCTTCAACGACTTATGGACCGTTTTAGCAAAGCCTGCCAAGACTTTGGACTAACAATCAGCTTGAAGAAAACACAAGTCATGGGTCAGGGTGTGGATCCACCTCCCTGTATCACAATCTCTGAACATGAACTGGAGGTTGTCCATGACTTTGTGTACCTTGGCTCAACCATCTCCGACACTCTCTCCTTAGATACTGAGCTGAATAAACGTATTGGTAAAGCAGCTACCGCTTTCTCCAGGCTTACAAAGGGACTATGGCTTAATAAGAAGCTGACGGAACATACAAAGATCCAGGTCTATAGAGCTTGCGTCCTGAGCACACTCTTGTACTGCAGCGAGTCTTGGACCCTTTATGCATGGCAGGAGAGAAAGCTGAACACCTTCCATATGCGCTGTCTCCAACGTATTCTTGGCATCACCTGGCGTGACAAAGTCTCAAATGACGCAGTCTTGGAACATGCTGGAATCTCTAGCATGTTCACACTTCTGAAGCAGCGGCGTCTACGCTGGCTTGGGCATGTCGTGAGAATGGCTGATGGTCGGATTCCAAAAGATCTCTTATATGGAGAATTAGTGCAGGGAAAGCGCCCAAAAAGGAGACCACAGCTGCGATACAAGGACATCTGCAAGAGGGATCTAAAGGCCTTGGGAATGGACATCAACAGCTGGGAAACCTTGACCTCCGATCATTCAGTGTGGAAGCAAAAGACGCAGCATGGCCTTCTCCAACTGGAAGAGACACTTGTTCGGCAAGCTGAAGCAAAGAGACAGACCCGAAAGCAGCGAAACCTGGGGCCTGGGCAGGGGACGGAATTTATTTGTCCTCAGTGTGGAAGGGATTCCCACTCTTGAATTGGCCTTTTTAGCCACACTAGATGCTGTTTCAGGATTTCCAATCAGAGCACAATACCATAGTCTTTCGAGACTGAAGGATGCCAATGATGAATGATGGGTGGGAAATCTCTAGTCAGAGAAGAACTCCAAGATAGTAAATTAAAGGGAAGGATTACTATCCCCCAAGATTAATTAACACTGCATTCAACATTATAATCTCTTGGAGTTTGCATGGACAGCATCCCAGCAGATCTTGGCACAGTGGGCTGGAGATGTTAGTGGACTCCTGCTTTAGAAGCCAGCTTGGCCCTTTCTATTGAACAGGTTTTCTTCCCCTGCTTGCTTCACTCCTCTGTGATTTCAAAGTGAGCATCAATGGAACAAGGGCATTTGGCAGCAGGCAATTAGCCAGTAACAAGGACTAATGCTCTCCTGGTTCCTCTAAACAAAGCTGTGGGAGTTTTAATTGGATATTTAATATGAATAAGAAACATGCAAATTAACCGCCTGCTCCCCACGCCCAATGCAGAGCAGATACGCGTGGGAGGGAGAGAGAGAGAGAGAGAAAGTCAGTGAAGAAAGTCAATCTATTCTATCCCCAGTTGAGTATGATACTGAGAGCTAAATTGGTCTTGTAGAGGACTCAGCAAAATGTAGAACCAATAGCTGTAATTCTCGGAGCAGTGTTTGACATGTGGCGATCTCTTCTTATAGGAGGCCACCATGCAGGGGCAGAGGAGGAGAGCTTAACAAATGCTGTGATATTCTGGTTTCCAGCCTGTAATGGTAAAAGTGTCCCTGCAGGTTGCCCTGCTAGTCGTGTCCAATTCCAGGGAGTGTTGCTCATCCCATTTCTAGAGCCATATTTAGAGCCATAGAACCAGCGTTGTCCAAAAATGCCTCCATGGCTATGTGGCCCACATGTGCACAGAACATTATTACCTTCCCATTGAGATGATACCTATTTATTTACTTGCATTTACATGCTTTCAAACCGCTAGGCTAGCAGGAGCTGAGCAAAGAAAGGGAGCTCACTCCATCTTTCAGTACTTGCGCCTTGAACCACTGACCTGCCGATCTTCAGACTGACAGGCACAGCACCTTTACCCAATAAGCCACTGCAGCAGTGGCCTATAAGTGACAGAAAAAAGTTAATTGCGAAAAGAATGACAGACTCTGGGTAGGGGTATATGGGCGGGATGGAATCAGAGTAAGTAAACAAAAAGCAAGCAGGTAAACGTGAGAGTGAGTTTGATTAGGTGAATCCCAGGACAGAATGGGGTGCTGAATGTCTAAGTGAGCAGAGGGCACTATTTATACCCAGACTCCCTGAATCAACACCTCTCTTTCTCTTGACAAGATTCTAAGTGGGAACAGATCAGGATCAGGAAAGCACTGGGGGAATAACTTTGCAATGTTGAGATATAGGAACTTGGAAGTCTACATACCTTCTGGTGTCCCACTGAGGTCCGCGGTGGGGCCTGTGTTGGCTGAGCGCTTGGGATCGTGGGTGAGACCACTCTGACGAAGCCAGTCAAAGTTGTCTGTTGTGTCCTGTGTATAACCACAGATCTTCTCGTCCTCAAAGTGGCAAGTGTTATCTGTAGGCAGGAAGGGAAGCTAGTCAGGAGCTGTTTTAAGGACAAGCATATCTCCGACATAATATTTATATTTCCACAGTGAGCTCATGCATTAGTTCAGGAGACAAACAGCCCAATGCCATGCTTCTGATACAGGTGCACCACAGTGGTTCACACGGCATTCTGTGGATTGGTGCAGTTTGAAAGGTCTCATCTGGGTAAGGAGGGAACATTCATTCCCTTGGATGGGAAGGAGCCTCTGTTGCATGGAGGGGACTATAGGAAACTGTACTAACAAAATTGTTGATGTAGAGTTACTGCTGGTGAAAGGCTAATTTTCCCGTGACAGAGCCCACTAGGATTTGGGCTGTTTGTAAAGTATCCAATTAAAGCAGATGATATGTAAATTTTTAAAATAATGCTTTTTAACATTTTCCCCAAAGTAGCTAGCCTCTGTGTTTTTATTTTTGTTAAACAGCAGCTGTGGGGAGATCAGCATGTGGCTTGTGGAGAGGCTATTTCCCATATGATGGAATCCCAATGAAAATTGCCCCACAATTGATTTATAAGCTACCAATGGCATCAGGAGGCATGTGAGATTTTCATCCAGTTTGTAGTGTGAGAGCTAATGATAAATACCCCCTTTTCAAACTTGATTTGTCCAGCTGCTCTTTAAGTGTTGCTTGTGTGTGTTTGTGTGTCTGCCTCCCTTTCTGAACAAGGCAAAAGTTAATATGGTTTGACCCATAGTTTGCAGGACTGATGCTGGAGTCCAAATTGATGCATATGTTTTTTTTCATTTCTCTGATTATTCTATTCTCTTTCATGTAGTAAACCTAAAATATAGATGTGCTGGAAGCCAAATGGGCATATGTGTTTACTAGTCTCTAGCTCTTTAGTAATTTTGGCACCCTGAATGCACATAGCCAAAAGCAATGGAGATCCAGAGACCAATTTATACTTTGGCTTTTGGATGCTTGAGGCTATGAGACGCCACATGTCTGGCTCCCCAATTTTTTTTGTACTCTCCAACATATTAATGATTTTGCAGGCTGCTAATTCCTGTTTATGAATAAGGAAATAAATGAGTGGAATGGTTATAGGTGCAGAAAGAATTCAAGAAGGCAGAATGAAAGTGCATAAAAGGGGGATTCTAACCCTACAATCCAGAGTAACTACGGGAGCACGTAAGAGACATTATGTGCACCTATAGATTTGGCACTACCTAGTGAAAACCTATGGGAAATTCATATTGCAATCGAGAGTAAATTGTTCTTACACCAGAGCAAGGACTCCCTGTAGTTACTCTGGATTGCGCCCTAAGCCAGTTTTGTGAGAAATTGTTACTAGGTATGCAAAGTTATGTACATCATGTGACAAAGGGTGAATGATGGAAGGACATGTGGGCCAGAAAAGGGTCTTTTCTAGGAGGACATGTGGCCTAGAACAGAATACAGTGGTGCCTTCACGTAACAAACGCCTCATGTAAAGTATGTTTCACGTAACAAACAAAAAATTATCTAGGATTCTGCTTCATATAACAAACTGTGCTTCACATAACAAACACATTCGTTGGCAGTTGGGATAGACGCGCTGGCTGGCAGCCCTTTTAAAAAGCGTCAGGGCTGCCTAGCGCACCTGCCCATAGTGAAAGCAAAACTTCTGCGCTGTTCCTCCTGTGGCAGGGCGTCTGCTGAGCAGAGGGAGAGAACAGGAGTGGAGAAGAGAAAGCAGCTCAGGGCTAGCCTGAAGGGAGCAGAGGAGAGAGAGGCTCAGGATGAAGAGAAGGAGAAAGTGGGGAGACACTTGGAAAGCGTTTTTGATTGCAGAAGGAAGTGTCCTTGATTGCAGCCGCCTAATCATGTCTACCCAGAAGTAAGCCCCATTGTGTTAAATGGGGCTTACTCCCAGGAAAGTGTCTTTAGGATTGCAGCCTAAGTAGACTTCATAGGATTATGCACATTGAATGCATGTTTTGAATTCAATTCCAGTGTTTTGTCATCATTTTTACATCCAGTTAATTTTATATGAATTTTTTTTGGGTTGTGGAACCAATTGTCTGAATTTCCATTATTTCCTGTGGGAAAATCTGCTTCACGGAAAGAACGTTTCACGTAACAAACATGCCTCCGGAACAAATTAAATTTGTTATGTGAGGCGCCACTGTATATGTTCCACTGACCAAACGTGATGCTAAAAAATGTCAGTCCCAGAAGCCCCCAATCAAAGGTAACCCTCTCCAATTGATTCAAATCCCTCCCTCCCTCTATACTCTTTGGCAACAGGAAAATTCCATAGTAATCACACCTTGCTTTGCCATCCTATTTCAGCTTGCAAAACAGGGGCATAGTCATTGGACCATCCCAGCCTTGAGACAAATACAGCCATTTATAGTGGGCTTTGGGCCGCTGACTTTTTCTCACCAATCCTATCACCATTTCAGTCAGAGACCTATGTTTACTGAGTTTCAGGCTGCATCAACAAGTAAAAGGATGGCACCAGTAGTGGGATTCAAATAAATTAGCAACAGATTCTATGTCCTAATAACCTAAATTAACAACAGGCTCCATGTTCCATTAGTAACCGTTCTCAGAACCAGGCGCTCATTAGCAAAGGGTTCTCTAGAACCTGTGAGAACCCCCTGAGGCCCACCACCCAAAACCCATGAGGACTCAACCTTAAAAAAATGACATTGCTCACCACTTTAGAACTGGAGATGGTCTGATGAGTATTTTGGTATAAAAGATTTGGTCAGCATGACCTCAATCCACAAAAGTTTCCATGTTTCCAATGGTTTCCAATGGCTAGACATCCTACAAATTTGGCCACCATTTTTCTCAGTTTAACTTACAATCTGCTGGCATCATTGTGCAGCTTCAAGCACTTGCCACCCACCTTTGCCACCAAGCATTCTTCCATGTCATTGGATAATGTGGCAGATATCTTGTTTCCTCACTTTTTGCTCATTTTTTCTCTGGGCTTACCTCCCTTTTCTCCTCTTCCCCCTAAAGTCTAGACCCTACATATCTCTTAGCCTAGGTATGTTTGTGATTTCTCCATGTGAAACAGCTCTAAAAACATGACAGAAAAAATAGGAAAGCAGTATATTTACTGCCCTTTCTTTTTGTGTGTGTATGAAGGTTGCTATCAAGTACAAATTTACATGGGCGTAAGTTCGATTACACATAATGGGACTGACATCTGAGTAGACTTGCTTAAGATTGCTCTGTGAGTCTAGGAACTCCCACTTTCTTTCCTCCACTTTCCAAAGTTTCCCCTTCTTCTACTCAGGAACATGCATCTTCTCTTCTAAACTCTTGGTCCCTTTGGGCAAACAGATTGATTTCTGCAAGATGCTGACATATCTCCTGCCACCCCATCGATCCATATTTCTCTCTTGCTTCTACTGTAGCATTATCTTAGTATTTGAAACCTTCCTTCAGTTTATTCTAAGTTAATATTTTCTTTCTTTCCTAAAATTATTCCCCCCAATAAACAGAAGAAACTGATGGAAAGAGCAATTGAAACATCCTCATCCTCTTCTTTGCCTTCTAAGCTGTCAGTTCTGAATATTAAAAGTATAGATTCCAAAGAATCTAGAATAGATTCCAAAGCAGGCTCAGTAAACTAATAAATATACCCAGTTTGCAGCCTGGAACTTATCAGAGTCCTAGCTGTACTCATCCAGAGATACCCAGTACCAGACAGAAGACAGAATAGCAGATCAGTGACCAGTGACCAAGTGTTGCCCTGGTGGAGCTCTGTGGATTGCTGGAGCATGGAGGGCTGCTGTGGAGACTCAGCTGGCAAACTCCTGTGAGTGAATGCAGCCAAAGGGAGCTTGGCTGGCCACTTAACTGCTAATTAACCCTGACTAAGTGCTCTCTGCACAGCAGTCCATTCATTTCTAATTAGCATCCTAATCCAAATTAGCCTCAACCGTTTGTAATGCTGAGTGCTGGGGACTGCCCAGCATCTGGAGCTAGAGAGAAGAGGGACATGTGTGGAAGAGATTCAAGACTCAGGGAATTGCAATAAAAGTCTTATACAGGTAGTTTATTATTCAGACTTGGTTCCAGATCTGAGAGGCAGGAGTTGAGGCGGGACACCAGCTGCTCATCAGCCCTTTCAAGGCAAGATCTGAATGAGATGGCTGAGGTCTGCTTGCTCCACTGATTTGATGGCTCCAAGAAGTAAATTATAACTCCAGGTCACTAGACAGCAATGATGGGATAGGATGGATTTGAAGGCCTTCTAAACCTCATTTCTTCACCTCAAGGCCTGTAAACTAAGAAAAGGAAGGAAGGAGCCACATCTATCAAACCATTCTGAAACCCAAAGCATGTATTGTTGTTAAAATAATTGACTATATTATCAATGAGTGTCTTTGGCATTGCCTAATTGTAGCATATACCTACAGCACTCACAAAGCCCCCCCCCCCAACAACTCCTCCTTCTTCTACTTTAGTCCTTAGCTGTCAATTGGGGAATGGGTCATCCTTTCAACCAACACACAGCTATGGGCACTGGTGGGTTCTGTGTGTTGTTCACAGTACACTTCCACTCTTGGCAATTGGTGGCAATGTTTCTAGCCTCATCAGTGGTCAGTCCTTAGATCAATAAGTTTGAGCCACTTCTTCAGTGCTGTTCATTGGACCTTCCAGTGGATAGGTCGCTCTTACCAGAGGAGCTTATGTGACAGTCGATTGGTGTTCATTCTACGGATATGGCCAAACCATCTCAGTCTGGATTTTTGAATTTGTTCTTTGACTGAAGATTGATGGTCACATCTTTCCTGTATTATCTCGTTACAGTGGTGGTAATGAAGAGAGAGGATATGTCTCAGGCATCACATTTGGAAGACTTTGAGCTTGTTTGTATCTGATTTGAGTAAAGTCCGTGTTTCTGACTCATACAGGAGAATTGGTAGGATTAGTGATCAGAAGAAGCAAATTTGGGTGTTGGTGGAAATATTTGCCTTCTTCCAAAGGAACCATTTGAGGTGAATACTGCTTTTGCCTGGCCAATTCTGCTGTGGACTTTGGTAGCAGATGCCACATTCTTCTAAGCCTGTGAACCCCAGAATGCATAGGAAAAAAATAATGCTGCATACACTCAATACTGGACCAGAAATAGTGGACACAGCACTGAATAGTTGGCTGGCTCTTTTAGTTTTATCCACACAAAGCACCTTTAGTGCTGCTGAAGTACTGAGGCTCCACAATGTGTTGAGACGCAATTATAAATATGGTTCCACATGACACTTAACACTGTGATATATTCACTATTACAACTATGCAATGGCAGCTCCCCAGACAATACCGTAAGTCAGTTTACTCTGAAGTAAATCCTCTTTCATTGGATGGGACTGGCTCTCTGGAGTGTGTTTAGCATTGCTGCATACACTCAGCAAAAACCCTCTCTAGTTGTTATGGTGTAAAATGGATCACATAGGCTAGAACCCAACATGATTAAAATTGGTCTTGTAACTCTTTCCTCTCCGGGCTTCTTCCTTGTCATCAGAATGTGGTTGTTTTTATACCTCCCAGTGTCATTCTTTCCAATTATTTTGATGTATTTATTTCTACAATTGCAGAAATAAATGCAGCCAGCAATTAGTATGATTTAAACAAACACAGCCTAGTTAAGTTAAAAGGAAAAAAGAAAGAAACACCTGGAGAACCTAAAATGACTGGGAACCAGTAAAACCAGGAACGGAACCCAAACTTTCTTAAAATTGAGTTTTGTTATGGCATCTTGTAAAATTTCAAACTATTTGAAAAGTATTTTCTTCACCCCCCTTTCAAATCTCTTTGGCCAGATGTTGATGCATGATCCTAGTTATTAACTAGCTCTGTACCCATTCCACGTGCAAACATGCACACCCTAATAACATTAAGCATTAACATCTTATTAACTGAAGAGAAAATGAACGGAGAAATAATTGTATTAAGTGATTCTCGGAGTCTGTAAATTAATCCACATTATGTGCCCCTGGATCAGGCTGTCAGAGACATTAATCATCTAATCTTTGCCTTTCATTCTAAAACATGGGACATTCCATGCCTGTAGTTTACAGGGCAATCATGTGATAGCTATGACCTCTACCCTTATAAGTCACCCCCCACCTCAAAATTCCCTCAAAGACCAGTTATGGGATTCAATATTGGCAGGCAGGGAAAATAACCGCAGAGGCTGTGTGTGCTGCTGAATACAAAAGGATGGCATTTGAACTGAATTCCACAGCTTGCCAGGGAGGTTGGTTTCTATCAATCCTGACCACATTTTTTAAGCATACATTAGAAAACAGAAAGAAGACATTTCATGACACCAGGATGACCAAATTACTACTATTCTTTCCTTCCTTCCTACCTACCAATTTATATTCCACTTTTTTGGCCCTAGAAAGCTCATCCCCTGAAACTAGCTAACATATTCTTGGATGTCACAGCCTCAGACCTATATTCTAATCTCTGGTAGCCAATATCATTCCCTCCATAGATATGTATGTGATTTTGAATGAAGAATGATCAGTGGATAAAGGGACTGGTAGCCTCTTGTCTCTCCCATTTCCTCTGCTCATAATTCATGGCCTTCCAAAGTTTTTTTTGTTTGTTTTGTTAGGGAACCCCTATGAACACATGGAGCTGACTTGTACTGAGTCACACTACTAATTCTCAGTATTTCAGGAATGCCTGGTGGTAACTTTCTAGGTTTTAGACAGGAGTCTTTCCCCAGTCCTACTGCCTGATTGTGGTTGCAGACGTTTGAAACATAACCTACATGATTGAAACAGAATAGAGCTGCAATTTTGGAAAGATGTGAAACTGAATGAGAGACTTTGGCATATCCCACCCACAGAGTGGTTTGAAGTCCTTAATTTGTTCCATTATTAATACTACTTCTCCTACATTTATATCCCACATACAACAAGATAGCTCACAACAGTTAAAAACAAAAACATATAAAACTGTGGCTGAGATGGATTAGACCAGGCAGGTCTGGGCATGTCCCAACATATGGATGAGAAAACATCTGGCAGCAATGCCCATGTATACAGCCTTTGAAATATGAGATGCTGCAGGATTCAAATGTAACAAACACAAAGCCAGTTGTGAGGGATATCACATTTTGACAAACACCCTGTCTGCTTTCCAAGGACTGAGAAGTTTTAATGTGCAAAGAGATGGACCTTTGCCAAGTCAATTATAAAAAGGGAGCCCTTTTCAGTGGTGGGCACCAGCAGGTTCGCACCTACTCTATAGAACCGGTTCTTAACAAGAGATAGTACATCCAAAGTTTAAAAATAGCCATTTAAAAGTGGCTGCCAGATGGACAGAGAACCGGTTCTTAATTTCTTTGAAGCCCATCACTGGCCCTTTTCCAAAAGAACAGTACAAACAAAAATACACAAATTGTTTCTCAGAATCAAAGACAATTTAGATATATATATACCTTTGAAGAGGGGGCTTCTAAGCAGCTCCAAGGTAATGAATATAGATGGAAAGAGGGGAATAATAATGCTAATTCTCCATGGTCTTCTGTCATGGTCAACATGAATGTCCCTAGTCACAAGCTGTTAGTGCAACTGGGCTGTCAACAATAGAACTCGGCTAACTGTATATATATCAACAACAGAATTTCTATGATTTATAGTCAATGAGGTTTTTTTGCCTTTCTTCTTGCACTGCAATTATGTTTCATGAGGAGTCTTTTCTTCCTTAAAATTTTAAAAGACACTAAGTTTGTCTGAGTGGTTCAGAATCATTCCTAACAGAGAATTTACACATGGAAATATTTCCACAGCATGTGGCACGTAAGAGCAGAGAAAGAGAAGTTCACTACTACCAGCAGCTACCTTGTGACTCCATTCTGTGCTCCCAGCTGGCCATATTCATACACTATTTCTTGGCATAGTTACAGCACAGCATTTTGTGAGAGAGGATCATGAAAATATATGTTAAGTTTGTTTTAAAATCTGAGTAGCAGCAGGAAATAAAGGAGGACCAGAAGGCAGCATTGAGTGGCCAGCTCCCAGCAGAAGATCCTAATGACAAGGTTGGAACACATCTCAATTCTTTACTCAACCCTGGTTTCTACTTTTCTAAATAAAGAGGTGTTAACACGTACAGAGAAAGATTCTGTGGTTGTGCACATAACAGCTTCCTGAAATGGTCCTCAATAACTCTAGCATCATATTAAATTCTTTGAATTTTGTATTGTGAAGACAATGAAAGTATACAATTCAATAAAAACCAAAAGGAACATTCATAACAGGGTCAGGATTTAACATCAAAGGAACATGGAAATTTACCGGTATGTGTTCTGAGTCAAACCAACAAGCCATGTATAGTACTATTCTTCTTGCAGTATCTTTTCAAAGTTACAACAGTCTTTCCGAGCACTTCTTACCAAAGTTTGGGTCATATTTTATGAACTTTACAAAGAACCTGGCTTTGATTTAATGGTGGAAAAGTCTATCAGCATCTATTGTTCATAATAAATGGTATGATGCAAATAAGCTAAATTGGGAGGGGAAAAGGATTGAGATGTCAGTGGGTGAAATCCAGAGTAACTACGGGGAGTCCTTGCTCCAGAGTAAGAACAAGTTACTCTGGATTGCAATATGAATTTCCCATAGGTTTTCACTAGGTGGTGTAGTAACTACGGGTGCACGTAATGTCTCTTACGTGCTCCTGTAGTTACTCTGGATTGTGCCCAATGACTAAAGGTAATAATTCTGAAGTATCTATTCATGAAATTATTTAAATCTAGATCATTGTTAAAATTCATTCAGTGGGACTACTTTATAGAAAACTAGTACTTTATTGTTTGTATTCCTGTTTTTCTTTTCAGCTATTTGAATAACGAGGGAACAGAATTAATAGCTCATTTTGTGTGCTCTGGAGCAGAATCTTGGCTCAAATTTAGACACATACTATCATTTTCTTATGTTCACAAACTATTTAGAAAAATTTGGTGCACTCAGTTAGCTCATGAATCTGATGGGGACATTACAGCTGGGATTCAACTGATTCTCCAATTATTTTGAGATACAATTCAAGGCACAGTTCCGCTCTGAACACAAACCTTAAATAGTTAAGACCTTAAATAGTTGTGACACCCCATGTCACATAGCCAGTTTTCTTCCCCCGTGACCTCCAAAGTCAGCTGTTCCTTCCTATTTAAAAGCGCTTCATGCAACAGACATTTATGCCCACCTAGGAAGTTGTTTTCTTCCACAAATCTGCCAAATGATTACCCATTTTTCCTATAGAAAATGTAAAACATTAAAATGATAAAAGCCAATCAGTAGTTGGGGTTGGATTCATATTAATATTCATTTTATCTAAGCATTGCCTGCACTTTCAGTGTTTGATATGGTTTTTTCAGGTACCTATATTAAAAACCTTATGCCAGAGATTCTCAAAATTCTTGGGAATAAACTTCCCAAGTTAAGTCTTTGTGATGGTTAAGGAATAAGGCAGCAATGCAGTCTTCAAGGTCAAGGGGCTGCAGAGGTAGGGATGGGATTTCTTTAACACACCATCTGCTGGGATCTGGGCAGTGCAGGGATCTGTCTGGAGCACTTTGCTTCAAATAAGTGAAAGCTGCAACTGAAAAAAGTGAAAATTGTGATTGCGACCCACTTCTGGTTTCACAATAGCAACCCAGAAATGGGTTGTGATTCCAACTTTAACTTTTTCTAAGTTGTGGGGAGTCCCACAACGTGCTCTGCAGGGCTCCCTATACCCTCAAATCCTGGTGGAAGGTAAGATGTATTAAAGAATGCCCCTTTACCCTCATGGTGGCTCATTTCTGCAGATCATGTTGCTGCTTTCCACCTTTTCCCACCCCTTCAGAGGTCAGGGTTCTCAGGCTGGGAAATTGTGACAGCCCAGATTGAGAACCACTGCCTTACACCTAAGGGGCAGATTGGATTAGTTATACAAAAAGGTACATGGAGCATAAGCTACTTACCTAATGGGTTGGGATAGCTGATTGCTGGGAAAGGAAACAGAAACATAATTTTAAGAATATCATTAAGTTTATATGATGCTCACAAAGTTTCAACATGAAAAAATGTCAGACTTTTTACCAAGATACCAAATTTCATCTTATGTCATTTGGAAACCTCACACCCTGGATTTGAATTTGGAATATTGCATATAGACTTGCAATTCAGGTTATTAAACAGTGATAAAAAAAAAATCAATACTCGGATCACACGTTTCTTCAGGAAAGAGAGAGGTGAGTTCAACATAATCAGCTCATTGATTCATGGAATCTTATGGGAACTGAGTGGCCAGAGACTGGAAAGCTTGGTATCATGTTATAAAACTAACTATTCAATCCTAACTAAATTTTGGTGCAGATGTATCAATGTACATTTTATCATACGAAGAAGGTATGTATAGAAGAGTCTTCAAAGTAAGTGGACTTTTGTTCTTTTACACTGGGGCAAGTCTCTACTGCTCTGATGGATCTACAGTATTTCATAGAATCAGAGAGTTGGAAAGGACATGTCATCTAATCCTATCTCCCGCTGGTGGCAGGAAATCCTCCTAGACATCTCCGACAGATGCTTGTCAAGCCTCTGCTTGAAGATCCTCAGTGAAGAATAGTCCACTACCTCTCTTGGCAATCTATTTCACTGCTGAACTGTTCTCACCATCAGGAACTTTTTTCCTGATATCCAGCCAAAACCTCTTTTCTTGGAGTTTGTACTCATTGGTTCTGGTTCTACTGTTGAGATCAAATGTGTCCATTCTTCCATATGACAGTCCTCCAGGTATTTGAAGAATGTGATCATATCTCCTCTTAGCCTTTTCTTCTCCAGGCTGAACAGACCAAGTTGCCTCAACCAGTGGCATAGCTAGAGGATTGGTAGGTGGTGCAGTTGCACTGGGTTACAAGCTTTAGGAGGGTTACAAATTGATCTTGACACTAGTGGCTAAAATTGTGAAAAAATGGGATATTTATGAATGATAATATATCAGTTATATATCAATGGAAAGGTAATTTAATGCAGAATTCAATGAAAAAAACTAAGTATATATTCTATCAAACGTCATGACCAATTAACCAGAAAATGAAAAAATAAATGCATATGGAATAACAAGTGGATTTTCTTAACTCAAATTTTTCCATGAGATTGATTGTTCTGAGAGCCAATAAGATCTAGTTCTGATACAGCATGGAGTTAATAAGATGTTAATAAGAATCAGCTCTCATTTCCATATATATATTTCATAAAACAGTTACCCATGCTAACTGGGCCTACAGGCACTTCTAATTAATGCACCTCTTATATTTAGCAAGGAAATTCCTCTTTGCCCCATCACAGTTTCCCTAACCAAAAAGGGACATAATTTTCATTTTTTAACTTATTTAAATTGATTTTATAGTGGTGGGGGGTGGGGGAGCAACAAAATTTTCTTTGACTCCAGATAGCAAATAGCAGAGTAAATGGGTGGAAAATTGCTAAGGACGAGGAGGCAGGTTTTCCCCCAATTTTCTTTTTAAAAACTCCTGGGGATGTCATCACTTTTAGTTGTGACATCACTTCTGGGGCAACATTTTGAGCTTTGCACTGTGCTACATGATCATTAGATATGCCACTGCCCTCAACCTTTCTTGATAGGGCTTGTCTTCCAGCCCGCTGATCATCCTTGTCACTCTCCTCTGAACTTGTTCTAGTTTGGCTGCATCTTTCTTAAAGTGAGGTGCCCGGAATTGGACACTGCCATTTGTGACAGTGGCCTTGCAACCGACCTATAGCACTGTACACCATGCTTCTTTGTATGGTCATTTATAACAGCAGAAATGTGTTAGACACAAAACTGTGCTAAGTGCAACCTTAATTAAGATTGGTCTGTAAATTCCAAACGAAATGGAATTTGAGGAGACAACTGAATTTAATTTGGCTTCCTGATGTGATAAGCGTTGATAATCAGTTGAAGGATATGGACCCTGAGAAAATCTGAGTCCAGGAATCTGCTGCAATCCCACCAAATTAAGTAGCTATCAGGAAAAAATTTTTTTGATGGTCAGGGCAGTTTCTCAATGGAATTGATTGCCCAGGGAGATGATGGACTCTTTTTCACTAGGGATCTATCACCTGTCAGAGATGCTCTAGGTCAGTGATTGTCAATGTTTTCCATCTCATGGCACACTAACAAGGCACTGAAATTGTCAAGGAAAACCATCAGCTGCCTTTACTATTGACAAAGCACACCAGGCTGTTCAAATCCCCAATTTTCCTATTAATTAATGTAAATCCCCAAATTCCCACAGCATACCTGAGGACTATCTGCGGCACACCAGTGTGCCATGGCACACTTGTTGAAAATCACTGCTCTAGATCTAGGATGATTTTCTGTTACAGGCAGGAGTTGGAGTAGATGACCTATTTGATGACCATCTATGATAAATTGGTGAGGAGTACCAAAACTTTGTGCGGATAAATATTGACTGATTTCAAGACCTGATTCCTATCAAAAAGGGGAAATTCATGTGAGAATGGAAGACAGTTTGATGCTCATGTAAAACAGAAGTAGAGGTTGTGGAGTTAGTGTATTCATGTGGAGTTAGCATATTCAGTGGTTACCAGGAAAGGGCCCCAATCATTTTCTCATGTAACGCAGAGAAGGAGATACTCACGTTCTCTATAGTGGATGATACGAGTAGCTGCATCTCCCGTCCCAAAGCGAGTTATGGGTGTCAGACGAACCTCATAACTCTGAGGCACCTTCAGATCAGTCAGGAGGTGTTCCTGCAGCATGCCCTTCTCCATCTTCCTCACAGGAATGGATTTGGGAGGCAAATCCCTGTGATTCAGCTGCACAGATAAAAATCAGGGCTTGGTTAAACAAAGCAAGTAGTTCTACAATCTGAAAACTGAAGGACCTGTAAAGGCTTTCTATTCCTGGAAATTTTTTCACCCTCTTTGCCAGTCAGTGTTGTTATCCATAGGGGGCGTATAGAGGGTGCTCTTCGCCCCATGGCAAGCATGACCACCCATGCTCCTTTGCAGCCTGACTGGGCAGCTGTGAAGAGTGCATGTGTGGCCCAGCAAAAGCTGCAGATGTGCACTTCTCATAAGCCGGCTGCAAAGATCGCATGCATAGCCTGACTTCTTCAGTCGACTGTGAAGGGCGCATGTGTGGCTTCAGTGGAAAGCACGTGCAGCTTCAGACGAACTCTCAGAGGGGTACATGCGCAGCTTGGCTGAAGCCGCACTTGCATCCTTTGTAGCTGGCTTTCCTATCCAGTTGTGAAGAGTGCGTGTGCAGCTTCAGCTGAGCTGTGTTCATACCTTTCATGGCTGGCTTTCCTGACTGACTGTGAGGACTGCATGTGCTGGGCTGAAGCCGCGCATGCACCCTATGCAACGAGGCTGTGATGAATGCATGTGCAATTTTGGATTAGTCGCGTATGCACTCTTTCCTGGCCGGCTAACTACTGGGCCATTTTGTGAAATGGGCCTTTAGCCTTATCCAGCAAGGCTTTTCTTCTGTTCTTAGAAACAGAATGTGTGAATGTTGAACTTGGTTTAGAAGGTGTAGCAATACACATTTGGTGTAGTAATTTACAAACTGCACAGCAAGAAAACTTGTCTTGCTACCCAGGTACATTCAGCATGGTACTTCAGCCAATTCTGGGTTGGTTGACAGGTATGGTATGCTGATTACCTGACAAGGTATGGTATGCTTATTTTCAAATACCTGTTTGTTACAATAACAACTTACAATTGCTTATGTATTACACATAAAGGAGGCCTAAGCTATTAAGGTTATTGAGCCAAAGCTTATTTATTAAGTTTCAGTGTCCAAGGTATAAAAAAGAAACACTTAACTTCTTTTGCTCTGTTTCTGCTGATTGCTTAAAAATTTTGTTCACTCCTCCAAAACATTTGGCATGGTGACTCAGAGCCTTCACCACTTCGAGAAGTAGTTACTGCCTTGCAGCCATTGCAAAAAGTACTCCAGCAAGGTGTGAAACTCGTACTTTTGACATGGAGGAGAGACTACAGCAGTCCCCCAACTGGTGGCGAGTGAAGGAAAGTCAACCGACTCAGGTAGGTCATTGGAGGTAGGGCAAAACTGGTGGAATGGGGAGAAGGTGGAGCATGTGATTGTAGTGGGAGGGAATAAAACCCAGCATGGGCCACTTGCAATAACAGTCAGCACACTCTCTTTATTTCCTAAGTCAGCGACACTCATAGGAGACCATTGTGTGGCAAACTAGTAGGATGCATTGTGTGGCAAACGAGTAGAATGCAAATTCCTATCATGTCGTGGTACACCCCCTTCACACACACCTGACATACAGCTCAAACCTCCATGGCATGGCGGTATTGGCAGGGGTTGGTTGGTTGGCCTACTAACATTTTAATTCCTTTCCATCATGTTCCAACATTGCATCTGTTTTGGCCCTCAAACTCTACAATCCAGAGTAACTATGAGAAGACGTAAAAGGGCCTTTCTCTGGATTGCTCTATGCTTTTCCCATAGGTTTCCCATAGGTGGCACCGTAACTACGTTGGTCTGAAAGCTCCCATAGTTACTCTGGATTGTAGCCAAAGAAGCTGAATAGTTCCCACATGGTGCCCACTTCTCCATTTTCATTGAAACAAGTAGGTTAAATTCTCTTGTCTAGTTTTAGACTGTATTGAGGAAACATGGCTTTCTCCTCACATATTTTCCTTTCTTATTTTAAGCAAAGCATAAGGAAGACTTTGTTAGCCATATTGATATCTAGAACAGAAGCAGCTTCTCCAGGATTGATATAAAGAGAATAACCTTGATTCTGGACTCTCACCAGGATCCATTTTTAACCAAATCATGCACCATCTGCAGATATACACAATGGGTAGAAATACAGCTGGCATCCATACCATTAGGACATGCTGTTTCTCAAAAGATATTTCATGGTCTCTGCTAAGCAAAAACATCTCCCTCTACCAGGGGCAAAACCCTCGTAAAATCTGGCATGGACCACACTACTGGTTTCCTACAAACAACATGAGGTCTAATAGCAGAATTGAGGTAAAATCTTGAGGGAACAGGCTATTTTTGCAGCTCTGAATTATGGGTTTTTTAAAATAGGAAGACAGCTGTCCCAAGGTTAAAGTGTTCTATGATGGCTGATATGGTCAGCTGTCTCATAGCCAATGCACAAGCATGCTTTCCAGATATGAAATGATTCCTGTAATACTGCTGATACTTTTGGCATGCTATACTTACAGATGAACCATATGAATGGAACATGTAGTCAGATTTGTTTTATAACAACTTTATAGTCTATAATAGGGCTGTGGGTGGCGCAAATGGTTAAGACACTGTGCCTGTTAACCAGCAGGCCAGTGTTCAAGACCCGGGTCGGCCCCACAAGACAGGGTGAGCTCCTGTCCTTAGCCCAGCTCTGCAACGCCAGCTGGATCCAATCGTATCGGCTCTGCCTTTCCATTGGACTAATTCAGTGGCATGGAGAGGGGAGATTTGCTGCTTAGATTTGCTCCATAATAATCTAACCCAGGCTTTCGTGCTTTGCATGCAGCGTATGCAGCGCCGAGCACAATACCATCGTCTTTCAAGACTGACAGAGGCCTGCTTTTTTTAAGTCTATAATCTTAATTTAAAGATGCACAGTTCATGATCATGTAGGGGAGAAACTGCATGTTAGAGATATTCCCATGGTTCATTTGCATCCATGGACCCACCAAAGGAAACTATCTGATACATATATATCATGCTCGAAGGATTAATCCATAGAAAATTTTCTCACATGACCCAAAACACATCTTTTAGGCTCTCTTGATTTTTTGAGTATACGTGCAAATATTTAAATGCAGGACAAGATAATGGAAGATAGCCATAAAAATCAAAGTTAACGAGCGGGAAAAATGCTGGTAACCTCAATCGCTGCTGCTTGGAATTATATATTTGTCCCTCTCATGTTGGAGTTTTTTTTAAGGCATGAAAGATAATTCATTCAGAAAGTATCTCAACTTAGGGATCCTTCCAAAATTGTCCTCATCCAATTTTGGAATCAAAAGAGAATCATCATTTTTCAATATCCAGAAGCTGCCAAGTTACATTATGTAATAATAATTAAGGCTGCAATCCAAACCTCTACTGAAGCTGGCCTAAACCTTGGCATAAATACTGTGCTGACCAGAGGGTGTCACAAATGTCTCATCAGGCACTTCTGACCCATTCCTGGGGGGGTTCAGTGATGGGCCCAGGCCGGTTCGGGCTGGATCACCCAAACCTCTTCCTACTTTTGGCCCGCCGCTAGCGATCCGCTAGCTAGCCGGGGGCAAAAACCCGGGCAGACTGGTTCGCCCAGGCGAGCCCATCACTGCGCCTACGTCAATCTTGATGCAAGCGTAGCTGCATCCTCTTCAGGATGCAACTGCAACTGCGCCAACCTTGGTGCATGCGCAGTATGCCAAGGTTGGGCCCGCCCCTTGCTCTACTGACCCACAGCTGCAGTGCAGCCTCCCTGGCCCCGGCCTGGCCCACCCACTTCTGGGGAACCGGTTGTTGGGCCAGGCTGGGGCCCACCTCTGGGTGCGGGGGTTAGGCCAGTGAACAGGCATACCGACCTCCTTACATGAGCATGGGAAGATATACCAGGTGAATTGGGCTGGCCTAAATTGGTTAAGATTATGCCCTAAGACAATTGGTTGTTTAAGAAGGGATGCAGGCTGTTTGGAGCTGAAAGACTTTCAGCCCTCACCTATCTTCTACTCACACTACAACAGCAGTTACCAATCAGTTTGCTGCAAGACCCTGATGTGTTGTAAATGGTTTCCAAGAATGCTGTGGACATTGGGGGAGAGTCATTTATTGATAAGACCATGGGGGAATACCAGTCCCCCACCAGCAGCATGGTGTGCCTTACCAATGATTAAAAAACTGATGGCGTTACTTTTACAATTTAGTGCCATGTCAGAGTCATGGATTGTCAGTACCATGAGATGAAAAATGTTGAAAATTGCTGCTCTACAGTATAGATATGGTCTTGCATCTAGATCAGGATGTCCAGAGTTTGTGGCTGGAGGGCCACGTTATCACTCTGACACTGTGTCAGGGGCTGAAAAAGAATGATTGACTTTTCAAATTTGAATAAATTTACATATAAGAGTGTCTTAGAGACAGACACAGAGTATTACAACTCTTGCGTGTGGGCTGGATGGAGAGGCCTTGCTATTGGCTGCATTGAGGTTCAAAGCAGGCCACGTTTGGCTCCCAGGCCAGGGTTTAGACACCCTTGATCTAGAACCCTATTATATATCTATTTTAGCACTTTTACCAACTGAGGTCACTTTCAACTGGTCCCAAAGCTGGTTTTTCTTTTTTTCCCCAAAAACCTACCCTGGCTATGTTTCCCAATAGTGCTGTCTAAGCTCTGATGCCTGATTCTATAATGCTGTGGGATAACCACTAGTAGGGGATCAGAGAATAAGAACTAACAATTTATGCAGTAGGGGGAATAAGGATAGGAATCATTTTCAGATTCAGCTGCTTTGAGGCAGCTGTTTAACCCACAAAGATTCAGGGCGTCCTCAGCAATGTTAGCAATGACCCAGTAGGTTTGACATCTTGACATCACAGTTAAAGTTTGGTTCCCGCTGTAGGGTTTCTCCCTCTTGATTGATGGCAGTGGCTCTGAATAGAGACAACAATGCTGAAAGTCTCAATTTGGGAGATTTTTCTTCATACAGGCCCCATGACACCTTCTTAGATCTTGCCCTCCCCTTATGCACTCTACTTGAAACGCCTTCCCTGCTCACACCAGCCCAGCACTGTGGTCTAATATTATTCTAGTATAGCTAATAATAAAACACATACAGGCATCAAGGCTAGGGACAATGCAGGCTTATTAGGAATTCTGAATCCTCGGTGGAGGAGCTTGTGCAGGACCCAGGAATGAGCTCATTCATCACTGGGTGCAGCTAGCTGCCAGCGGGGCCAGAACAGAATCACAGTAGCTTTCAGTCTCATCTTTTGCCTTTACCTCCTTCCATTTCAAATAATGAGCGCAAGGGGGGAAATGCATAGTTTCATTCATCTGGCAGTGGCCTGCTGCAGACATCACAACATGCAGAGGGAGAAATCAGGCTCTAAAATGGAATCATACATATCTATGAAGCCCCTTCCAGAATCTGATCAGTCACACACTCCCATATAGATGGCCTCAGGTGAAAGGCCTCATCCTGGTGCCCAGATGGCCTTATCCTGGTGCCCTCCCCTGAATCTGCCTGGAAAACATCACACTTTTTCATGCTCCTCCTCTAAGCCTCATCTTCAGATGTAGAAATTAGCCCACCCAGCCACATCCAGGCCAAACACTCATCCCAGGAAAAGCTATCAAGCTTCCAGGGGGATTCATATAGTGTAGTGGTACTCAAAGTGGGGGTTGGGATCCCATTGTGGGGTCACAACCTTGAGTCAGAGGGATTGTATGAGGATTCCAACATCTTGGAATCTGGCAATTGGCTTTCCCAGGAGTAAGTCTCACTGAACACAATGGGACTTCCGGATAGACATGGAGAAGCATCCCAATAAGTTTGTCAAGTATCCTGAACTGATTTTAAGTTTGAAAGGGAGTACTGGGCCAGAATGCCTGAGTAACACTTATATAGTGTATGTGCTTCCTTTCCCACAACCTTCAGATGGGAATGTCATGAATACTGCATTCCACATCAGTGATGGCAATGTCATGACTACTCTCCATTCATCTTTCCCAATTGCAGAAGTTATAGGGAAAGATGGACAGAGAGTAAGTAAATAACAGGAAAGAATTTGATGACTAAAGAAGCATACATGCTGGACCTCAAGAAAGAGGACACTGGAATAGAGGGAAAAGAGGATCTGCTAAATGTCAGCAGAATTCAATCTTGCACTGAAAATAGCAAGAGATTTTCTATTTATGTAGGTAAGAAGGCACAAAAAGAGGCACTGTAGGGCGATTGTTTACCAGGGATGAAAAGAAGATTAAAGACTCTTAAGGTATGGCACAAACTGTAATGACTTTCCTCTCTCTTGGATTTCAGTGAAGAGTGCATGCAATATTGAACAGGAGGTGATTATGCTGGGGCCAAGATGGAGAGAAGGTAAGGAAGTTAGTGTGACGGGATTGTCTGGTAAGTTTTACTTTGGGCAAAAAAAAAAAAAAAAACCTGGGGTGGACTCAACAATTATGTTATGACTTTTTCTTAGGATATCCACTTTTTTTTACGTGATGTGACAAAAGAATTATTTATTTATGATTTAACAGTGGGTTTATGATTTAAACAGTGGTTTTCAAACTTTTAACACCAGCACACACTTTTCTATATATATAAAAGAGAAAAGTCACTGACTCACTGACTCGTCACCGCCCTGCCAAAACCAGTGGGCCTAGTAGCGTGAAATTTGGGGTGGGTGTTCCTTCCGTGAGGGAGGGGTGCACTAAGAACCGGTTTTTGGAAATTCCAACTGGAAGGGGGTGAAAAGGGGCGCAACGCATTTTTCTCCCTATACTTTGCATTGGAGAATTTCTGACTCATCAACATTCTGCCCCAACTGCTGGGCCTGAAGCATGGAATTCTGGGAGTTCCTTCTGTCACCTGAACTCCCACCAAGAACCATCTGGAGAAACTTAACCCTTCAGGGGCTGAAAAGGGGGCAACATGTTTTTGTCCTATACTTAACATGGGAGACTGAACAACATCCAGCCAATTTGGTGCTCTGCGCCTGGTGCACTGGCGCACAGGGGAGGGGGAGGGGGGATATTGTTAGGAGGAAGAGGTTGCACTGGCAAGGGTGCTGCGCATGGGGGGAAGTTGCGCATGGGGAAAGTTGACTTGGGGGAAAGTTGCATGTGAGGAAAGTTGCGCATGGGGGATTGATGCGCATGGGGGGAAGTTGCACATGGGGGAAGTTGCGAATGGAGAAAAGTTGCACATGGGGGAAAGTTGCGCATAGGGGACTGATGCGCATGGGGGAAAGTTGTGCTTGGGGGACTGATGCACATGGGGGACTGATGCACATGGGGGATGATGTGCATGGGGGAAGTTGTACATGGGGGAAGTTGCACATGGGGGAAGTTGCACATGGGGGACTGATGCAGATGGTTGATGTTGCATATGAGGAGTTCAGGCACATAGGGGATGATGCACATGGGGGAAGTTGCACATGGGGGAGTGATGTGCATGGGGATGATGTGCATAGGGTTTGATGCGCATGGAGGGAAATTGCGCATGGGGAAGTTGTGCATGGGGAAAGTTGCGCATGGGGGATGTCGCACATGGGAGGAAGTTGCGCATGGGGAAGTTGTGCATGGGGGAAGTTGTGCATGGGGAGTTGATGCGCCGTGAGGGGATGTCATATGGGGAATTGTTACTCCCGCAACGCGGGTAGGCTTTTTGCTAGTTAGAATTAGAGCACAATCCTAACTGTGGGCAAAGTCCGGAGTAACTACGGGGAGTCCTAGCTCCAGTGTAAGAACAACTTACTCTGGATTCCAATATGAATTTCCCATAGGTTTTCACTAGGTGGTGAGGTAACTATGGGTGCACGTAAAGTCTCTTATGTGCTCCCGTAGTTACTCTGGATTTGGAGGTATGTCTACTTAAAGCCTCATTGTGTTCAAGTAAGAAGTAACAATGCCTAACAATGTGTACTAAGAAGTAAGCCTTTGTGTTTACTCCCAGGAAAGTGTGTTCAGGATTGCAGTCGTAAAGCACAGTCGTACAGGCGTACAGTCGTAAAGCACTATGTCTACTCAAAAGTAAGCCCATTGAGTTCAATGGGTCTAATTCCCAGGAAAGTCTCTTTAGGATTGCAGCCTTAGGACACAATCCTAAACACACTTTCCTTGGAGTTATTTGTAGGCATGTCTACTTGGGGGCCACAGAAGTTCTCACACAGAGGTGCCAGTACTCAGTACAGGTCCCTTGTTATCCACTATGGTTCTGTTCCTCAACCTCACATTATACAAATGCAATTAGACTCCAGTTCCATTTGAAGTGGCAGCTGAAAGCTCTGCAGAGCTGAGCTCTTTGCAAATTGCAAGCCATTGCAGCGTATAGCAATTATCACTTGGGGGAAGGGAGAGCAGAACAGAACCAAAACTAAAGGTTATGACCTTTGAAGATGTTATAAATGTGGGGGTACTCATCATGAAAATATTGTTTGTAGGCATGTCTACTTGGGGGCCACAGAAGTACTCACACAGAGGTGGCAGTACTCAGTACAGGTCCCTTGTTATCCACTAGGGTTGTGTTCCTCAACCACCCATGGATAAAAAAGAATCAGTGTATAATGAAAACAGTGGAAAAATAGGTTTAAAGACCCACTTCCAGGTTACTTGCTCCTCTATTGTGCATAATTGAATAAGGTAGTGTGTCTCAATATCTGCAGGGGTTTGATTCTGGGAGCGAAAAATAGAATGATTGCTTGCATGACTACCCATCTACAATAGTTGAAAAGCAGTTTTTTAAACTGTGATTTGCAGTGGTCATTCGTATTGAGTCAAAACCTTGTATAAAAAATCAGTGTACAACAAGGTTGGACCTGTACCGGTGAGTACCCCATCAAAAAGACTCTTGACTATAGATAATAATAAAGTTCATTTTAAATGGTTGTTATAAGAAGAAGGTATATGAAGAATCCTGGAACACATAAATATACAATATAATATATAAATGTTCATTTTGATTATTTAACTGTGTATTTTCCGAAGTCACCAACACAGCAAGGAGTTACTGACATTGTTATCCCTGTGCTGCTTAGAAGATCTGGGAACAACACAGCCACTACACCCATCCCTCTACGGAAATGCTGGCTACTAATAAGCATTGGAATAGAGAGCTGCATTGTCTGACTTATCTAGCCTGATTGTCTCAAGGCGCCTACCAGTAACTGAAGAGGAGACGAGATGAAACTCAGGCGACAGGAATAGTCTCTAATTGGGATGCAAGTTTCTTATAGGGATGTCAAAAGCTTTGCAAGTGGATTGTGGGTTGAGAGAATAATGTTCAACAGCTATGGCTGCCCACATGACAGGCTGGCTCAACAGCAGCCAATTAAAGTGTTTGAAATAGGTTGGCTTCAGTGAAGCAATCCGTTTACACACACCCAGCCATGCCGTGAATGGAGAGGAAAACAGGCTACAATGGGGGCTTTTTAATACAAAATATGATAAAAGGTAGCAGTACACTCCAGTCAATTGGATAAAGACTGTATGACGGAATTGTTATTGTCCATGATACACATATTCACCACATCTCCTGTTCATTTTTTTAAACGGGGGAAGAGGGATCAAATATGTAATAATACAATTATAGCATAAGAAAAAGGAAAAAGGTATCAAAAATCAAATTCAGTTGTATGTACAGGCTTGGTCACTGTCAGGCAAAAGCCTGAACAGCATCTGAACCTGCCTTTTCATATTTCAAGATCTCTAGGATATTAAGATCTGGGATATTAAGCTATCAGTTCTTTGGTCTTCTCTTGGTTTTTTCCCCCAATACTCTTGGCAACATTTACATAATTGCTTGACTTGATTGGAGTTGTTCATACACAGTATGCAGCCAAACTAGCCCAACCCAGATTTAAACATCTGCACTGAAGATAGTTTCCCATCTGCTTGGGTCCATACATTTTTATTTCTTCATTGTTGCCACTAACTAATTTTCATTATTTCTCATAGACTCACTGCATACGGTTGTCTACATAAAAGATGCCACATAAATTTAAGCAGGTGAATGGATGACAAGTATAAAGGGTTGTTCTTTTTCTTCTCACACAGCACCAGAATCAGGAGTTATCCACTAAAACTGAATGTTGGGAGAGTTAGAACAGATTAAAAAAAATTGTTACCCAGCTTATAATTAATTTGTTGAAGTCCCTGCCACAAGATGTGATGGTGTATGTCCTAGATCAACTTAAAAGGAGTTTGGACAGATTCATCAAGCCCATCACAAGTTACAAGCTCATCACAGGTATGTGCAACATCCTGTTTTTAGAAGTAGGCTACTGCACAATGGCAGAAGTGTCACCAGGATCAGTGGTGGGCTTCAGGGGGTTCTCACAGGTTCTATAAAACCCTTTGCTAATGAGCGCCTGGTTCTGAGGACTGGATACTAATGGGACATAGAACCTGTTGTTAATTTACGTTATTAGGACACAGAACCTGTTGTTATTTTATTTGGATCCCACCACTGACCAGGATGCAGGTGTCTTGTGTGCTGCCGGAGGCATATGGTGGGCCACTCTGAGTACAGGAAAATGCATTAGAATCATAGAATCATAGAGTTGGAAGAGACCTAGTAGGTCATCTAGTCCAACCCCCTGCCTGTAGCAGGAAATCCCCCTAGAGTATCCCCGACAGGTGCTCGTCGAGCCTCTGCTTGAAGATCCCAGTGAGGGAGAGTCCACCACCTCCCTTGGCAATCTGTTCCACTGCTGAACCGCCCTCACCGTCAGGAATTTTTTCCAGATATCCAACCGGAATCTCCTCTCTTGCAGTTTGGACCCATTGGTTCTAGTCCTGCTTTCAGAAGCAGCCATGAACAAATGAGCTCCTTCCTCCCTATGACAGCCCTTCAGGTATCTGAAGAGGGCAATGATGTCTCCTCTCAGCCTCCTCTTCTCCAGGCTGAACATCCCAAGTTCCCCCAACCTTTCCTCGTAGGGCTTCCCTTCCATCCCACTGATCATTCTTGTTGCTCTCCTCTGGACTTGCTCCAGCTTGGCTGCATCTTTCTTAAAGTGAGGTGCCCAGAACTGAACACAGTACTCAAGGTGAGGTCTCACCAATGCTGAATAAAGAGGGCACATTAGATGGGCACTTGGCTGAATCCAGCAGCACTATTATGTTCTCACGTACTGTCTCTAAGGTCTGTGGCAGATGTTTCTCATCTTTTCATGATAAGAACATAGGAAAAAGATTGGTTCTTGTCAGATCTTACAAAACAAGGGTCTGGTAGTTAACGAATGGCTTCTCACTGTTTTATGAATGTTCTATATACGTTGCACTCTCTTTTCACAATGGACAGCTGCCAGTCCTTCACATTTCACAGAACTAAATCTATATATATATCTATATATATCTATATATAAATATATCTATCTATCTATCTATCTATCTATCTATCTATCTATCTATCTATCTATCTATCTATCTATCTATCTATATCTATATCTATATCTATATCTATCTATCTATCTATATATATAAAACTGAAAAGTCAGTGACTCACTGATTGATTAACTCACTGATTTATTGACTCATCAATGCCCAGGCAAAACCGCCAGTCCTAGAAGCGTGAAATCTGGGGAGGGTGTTCCTTCCATGATGGAGGCACCCACTAAGAACAGGTTTTCGGAAATTCCCACCAGAAGAGGGTGGAAAGGAGCGCAATATGTTTTCCTCCCTATACAGTGGTACCTCACATAAAGAGCTTAATTCGTTCCAGATGCATGCTCTTTAAGTGAAATGCTTTTTAAGTGAAGCAGATTTTCCCATAGGAAATAATGGAAACTCAGACGATTGGTTCCACAACACCTAAAATATTCATATAAAAATACTAACTGGATGTAAAAATGATGACAAAACACTGGAACTGAATTCAAAACATGCATTCAATGTGCATGATCCTATGAAGTCTACTTAGGCTGCAATCCTAAAAACACTTTCCTGGGAGTAAGCCCCATTTAACACAATGGGGCTTAATTCTGAGTAGACATAGGAGACTGCAATCAAAGACACTTTCCAGGGAGGCTTACCTGGGCTGCTGCTGGAAGTTCAAGGTGCAGGCACTTGGGGGCAGTTAGGGGCAGCTGCCTCTGGCACTCCAGGCAACTGCTCCCATGTTGGGGGCAGTTAGAAGCAGCAGCACTGGCTGGCAGCGCATGATTGGCCCTTGCTCACATTAATAAAGTTAACAATCTGTTGGCTACTTAAAGAGTGATGTGCCTACTTTGTCAAGGGTCCCAGACCAGCCCTCATAATATAAATATGAAGTAATTCTCCTATTCAAAAGAACTGAAAATGCAGATGAAACACCAATTATGCACAAGCTGTTTCCAAATGTGACTCATGCAAAGTTGCACTGCAAATCAGTAGCAAAGAGGACTACAGATAAGGAGGTCTCACAATGTTCATGAAATCTAGAAAATCCTTTGGGTGGTGATTAGAAAGTATCCAACTTTAAAACATTCCCTTTATCAAACGATACCAAGAAATGCTTATTTTTCATATTGGTCTTATCTTTCCATCATCTAATTCAGATGCTTATACACAGGTCTGTTACTGAATAATACCGTATTTACTTGAATCTAATTCACCATCAAATCTAATGCGCACCCTGATTTTTGAGACTAAGGGCACAATCCAGAAGTGCACTTGGGTTACCCTGTCTATCACTGGGCTTACCCTACTGCAAGGTAGGCCACCCTAGTTATTCTGGAAAAGGCTTGGGGCAGCCTAAGGCAACATGGGCTGTCCCAAGACAGCCTTAGCTGGACCTGGACAGCCCTGACTGGGGCCGCCTAGGCAGTTCAGGAGAGGCATGTTGCGGGCATGTTTGGTATTGCCTAGGGCAGAGCAGTTACTCTGTATCCAGAGCCTGTTTCCAGGGCAGAAGTGCCCTCTTCCAGCTCCTCAGAGTTATACCACCTCAGGAGCAGGTATAGTAATGAGTAGAAACATAGAAGTCCATGATAACTCAGGGTAAGAATGGCAGCACTGACAAAAAATCTGAGTTTTTGGCTAGCCTAGCTACAACTCCTGCCTCTTAACTTCAGGATATGGCACAACTACAGCAACCCACTAACCCGGGGATATAGCAGACCATTCCAAGAAGCCCCTTGTTTTCACTGAAGACTGTAATGGCAGTCTCATCAGGGACTCCTTATAAGGCAGGCACCGCAGCTGTTCCTTGTTCACCTTACCTGGTGCCTACTGAGCATGCTCTGGAGCAGTTAGGGCAGCACAGGCTTCCTGACTCTCTGGATGCAGCATAGGCTTCTGCTCTGGATTCAGAATAGTTGGGGGTGCCCAGCTAGGGCACTACTCACTTCCCTAACTCTTGATTGTGCCCTAAATTTGGCTGAAAAGGTGAGTGTTAAAGTATATCATAGAGTACAAAGTCCCTTTGTAAGAGTCACAAAGGTTGATTATTTTGCTACCTGTCACCCTGTCTGGCATCCAACTTAATACAGATATATTTGAAATCGCTTTCTCTAATTTCAAACAATATTTACTTATGCGAAGGAAAAAAAATTCCATCAGCACTTTTTTTTGTTGAAACCAGTTCTAATAACATTAAAATCCTCCCCAACTGTTCTTTTTTACTATTTTGTATACACAGAAATCAATCCCATCCTTTCCACTGCCCTCGCTTTTTCACATGTTCAGTTCATGTTCCAGCATCAGCATGTAGTTAAGTTTGGGCCACTGCTGTAGTGCACACGGCTAGGCTACTGTCTAATCTTTTAGCTCATCTCAATGCTATCCTGTTTAATATAGGGACAAGCTTGTTCAAAAAGAGTGATTGTGTTCCTTCTTCCACTGTTGAAGAGCCACAGATCAGCGTTTAAAAAATGAGTTATAAAAAAGTAGGAGAGCAATCAGATAACTAAATCAGCTTAAAAAATACACAAACAGCAAAATAAAAACACATACACCAAATCAGGAGTATAAATCAAGCAAAGAGCGAGCAAAATGCCTGTTTAAATAAACAAACCAAAAATACATTTCAGCAAATGACAAACCAAGCAGGTAGCAAGGTATTCTTCCCTGGACAGAGGGTTACATATCTCATATTCCTGGTTTCAAGGATTTACACCGTGTTCTTTCACAACAATAAATTTTAAAGGGAAAGGAAAACCCCAAACTGTCTATAAAATTGCCTACGCATGAATGCCTGATGAAGCCATGCCAACAGGGCATGCACTACATTCTGCAGTGGAGAGGCAGTCATGGAGGCCTTCTCACGTTAAGGTTTTCAAACTATTCTCTTAACTCAGGTCTGAACTGGAATGTATTATTGTTTCTCTAGGCCCCACTTTAATCGAGTGATGAGGATAGGGGCACAGGATAAAGATTCATCTGCTTGCATAGAGCTTTGATCTGATTTCTTTGCAGACAAGCAAACAAACCCCTCTCTCCCAGTCTCTGATCACAGTGTGTTTTAAGAGAAGGAAAACATTCTTGATAGAAACTTCCCTTGGGTTTATGAAGCAGCTCTGTTTCCTGGGTTGAAATTTTGCCACAGAGAGAGCTTCTCGATAGAGTTTATTGTTTTCGCCGGGCTCAAGGTATGGTCCAATATGGGAAAGCGGAAAGACATCCCAAGGGCAAGGGGTGGTTTATTTGGTTTGATATGAAACCAATTTATGGATTAGGTCTCAGAGCTCTGGACTGATGTCCCCAAAGGTGGGGGATTGGTGGCAAAGCCTCTCACGAACTATCTTTGCTTTTTGTTGCTTGCTCACTGTCTCGAGAAGAGATATGTCAGAAGATACAGCTGGGTTTTAATGAAATTTTCTATCCAATTATGTATCCTCTCATCTGCTGAAAGGGCATGATTAATGACAGGTTTCCAGGGTGAACAGCCACATTTGCAAATATAGAATCTGCTTACTGTGGCCACGTACACAGGTGAGCTTGAAATTCATGTGCTCTGCAAACTCCGGTGGCAGCAAAATTGTGATGATTCTTCACTAGCAAGGAACAATCCTTTCAAGGCAGACACAACCAACTGCAGCTCCCTGGTTATTTTTGTAAGGTATATAACCCAGATGTAAAATACTATTATTGTGATTGTGGATATGCATCTGAGGAGACTCCTGATGCCAATCAGGAAAAAGAGTGGGTGACCTTCAGCGAGTCAGCCAGGGCATTTTAAAACATCTAAACCACAGGGAAGTTGCTTTTTCTCTCGCCCACCTTGCAGGCGCACAAAATCAGCTGCCCATCCTCATTAGGCTCAGAGAACAGCAGTTTACAGCTTTCCAGAGAAGCCAAATTGGTGCTGTCATGAATTACTGTAACTGCTTGTTCTACACACTTCAATAATGTCTTTCATTAGGGAATGATAAGAAAGCAATATGTATTTTATTAGCATACGTTCCCCCATGTAGGAGAAGACCAGAACTAATCTGCACTTTGTCAGGAGGAGAGTTCAAGTGAAATCTACAGCTGAATCAAGGCATATTTGCCCAGACGTCAGAGCACCAGGGCCTAAGAGGGCATCAGAAGAGAACGTCCATGCTCTTAAAGTTAGGCAGAGTGTTAGAAATGAAAATGTGTTTGAAAAGCAATATTCTTTGTATTACAGTAATTCAAACAAGCTATAGTCTCACAGAGCATAACACTTCCAATTTCCATACTCCACACAATTCTGTAAGCCATGGTTAATGTTTATCATTTCAGTAATCACAAACAGCTTCTGTCTGGTTTTGATGCTTCAGGTCCCCAGGTACTTGGCTTGCTACCATTCATGACCTAACTGTAAAAGGGTTATTTAGAACTTACTCTAACAAGACAGCACATCCCTGAAACAAATCACAGCCACAGAATATACTTTCCCCCAGGCACTTGGTTGCCTGTCTGTGACATTAAACATAAACTCCTCGGGAAAAGGAATACCTTCTGCACCAGGGATTGTGCTTTAAGCACTTTCTTTGCTATGGGAAAGGTTTTAAACCTTAACATGCGTTCTTGCTCCTTTGCTCCTCTAATCTCAAATGCAGCATCTATGAATAAGGAGGGGTAGATGGAAAAAAAGATAGTAACAATGGAAAAAGTCATATAAAAAAGAGGCAGGGGATGTTGGCAATTAAATACAGAAAAACAAAAAGAAGGCCTTCGTGGCAGAGTTGTAACCTTCCAACAGGAACTCAATAACAAGCATCAAATCACTAAAGAATATAGAGAAAAAGATATGCACAAATAGAGCAACTTGCATCTTATAAATGTCTAGCTACCATTTTTCATTTTCTGCTTGGTTTTGTAAAATGCAGACTTAGTACATCAAAAGTCTGCTGAACTGACATGAACAATGCAGAAAGCACAACTCATTTATCATGGGAATGACGGCCAGACACGACATGTTCTGAAAACTCCACCTTGCTTTCCCCTTTCAGTTCCACAGAATGGATATTTTTCTTAAAACAGCCACACTAAAGGCAGCCTAGAATCTTACGACGAGTTACTGTATTTACTCAAATCTAATGCGCCATTGAATCTAATGTGTGCCCTATACTTATAATAAAAAAAACACATTTATCTGATTCTAATTAAACATTGACTCTAATGCGCACCCTGATTTTGGAAACTAAATTTGGCTGGACCTGGTGAGTGTTAGATTTGAGTAAATACAGTATATTAGGGTATAGAATGGGAGAAGGGAGGAACACTGGGTTGATCTATTAGCCATTCAACAATGAAAGCCATAATTGGCCATATTATGAGCTACAGCAAATCTCGGTGTCCATGGAGATCAGCAGATACTATTGAATGGAGAGCTTCTAGAAAAAATATACTTTTTTAGAAATCTCCTGTGAATGAATCTCTATTTTATATTGTGACATGCAGTGATGTCCAGCCCTAGAGAGGTAGATACATCACTCCCTCCCCTTTAAGCTGAGTCTCTTCCAATAGATGTTATCTTTATTGAAACAAATGCACAGACACAAATTCTCCTCCTTCCATAAATAAATTTCATTTTAAAAACCTCACCTCTTCTTCTCCCACTCTGAGTTAGGGAGCTCATTGACATACCCACTGAGGCAACTTCATAAATGTCTCTCCTGGTGCTTTAGAGATCTGGTCCTTTTGTACAATTCCCTGCTTTTTAATGGCTTTCTTTTTCCCTGTCTATTTTTGATTGGAGGCCAGCCACGACTGAAATCTACCAACTCTACCATACCAGAGAGATGGCTGTACTGTTCTAAGAATAAAAGCCTTACCCTTCCAAAGAAAACTCCTTACATTAAAGAAAAACCCAGGACAGTTATACTCCGGCATTTCAGGTCAGGACCCCCTGTCCAACTTAAAAATCTTTCCGGGACCCCCTGTCAAACTTGATGGAATGTGACATACTCCCAGGAAAGCCCAGTGCCAGATTCCAAGATTCCCACCCTTTTGCGACCCCTGACCTGCGACCCTCCAAGGTTGGTCACAACTGCATCTTTGAGTACCACTTCAGAGACCCCAACCTTTTTCAGAGGGTTTGGAGAGCCGCCATAAGGGAGCTGGGGCAGTAAAGATAATATCAACAGCACAGATGCTTTGCAAAAGCACTACTTCTTCAGGTTGAGATGTCCTCTTTCAAATGAGGAATCTTCTATTTGTCTATCTAGTGGGCTAGATAAGACAAATCAAATGATGGGGAGAGATTAGCTTTTCCACCACAAGAATTTTGTAGCCTGACACATCCCCTTCCCTGTAACCACTATTCTGACCAGTTATTAGTTATTCTGACCAGCATTTTGTTTCCATTTTATTCTGTATTCCCTTCCTTTTATTGTGTATTCAACCACACAATTTTAATAAGTGTTGCACTTTCATCCTTGTCAAATACCAAGTTCCATACAGTTGCATCAAGAGCCTATTGCACAAAGGAGCTTGCATACATTTTTGGTTCATCCACAATCCCACATTCATGTTGATGTGTAATGTGCACATCCAGTAACAGACTGATTTTAGTTAAAACATACATATATTTTAGCAGAAAAGTAAATTTTTCCAAATAAAATGAGCATTTGAAAGGCATTCCAGTTACCCTATGCTTTGCAGGCCCTACTAGAGAACTCAGCAATGACCTCCATCCTTAAAACCTTTGAAAATCCCTGCCAACTGCCAGTAAAGTCTAGCTCAATATAATCACAAGCAGTGAGCCTCAAAATAACTCCGTTATGGACCCAGGTCTGTCATAAAAGTCCCATGTGGTGCAGTTTCCTTGGTGATCATAGAGTCATACAGACAGCAAGTAATCCCCTTGAGCTGACAAAATGTTAACCTATTTGTTTGCAAAGCAAATTCAATCACCTGAATTTTTTGTGTGAAGCATTCAGTTTTTCCATTGCCTTCCGGCAAAAAAGAAAAGAAAAAGAAAAAAAATATATACAAACAAAAATCTCCCCAAAAGTATGGCTGCAGATCCAGCAATTTCCATAGCACTTTTGCCTGAAGCAATGACTGTGGTTAGAGAAAACGTGGTGGTTTGATTTGGTTTCCTGCCCAGAGGGCCAATCAGTCTTTTTTGAGGGCACTTCACACACTGCTTAGAGGAGGTTTTTCCTTCTTTCATGAGCCTGCCAAAAGCTTTGACCTGTCACAAGATTTTCTTGTGCATCCGAGATAATATACAAATAACCCCTCATTAACTAAACAGTAAGTTAGGACCAATTCTTAGAGGAAAGGACCATCACAGGTTACAATCCATGAGGGGTGTATGTAGAAGTGGACAACCTCAAAATGCCAGATGCAGGGGAGGGAACCTGGATGCAGGCATCATGTATGCTCCCTAAGGCATCTGGTGCGCCACTGTATGATATAGGAAGCTGGAATAGATGGGCCTTTGGCCCGATCCAGTGGAGGCGTCTTTTATGCTCTTCTGTTCTTACAGTGCAATCCTGTTTGTGTCTACTCAGAAGTAAGTTCCATTGAGTTCAATGGGGCTCACTTTCAGGAAAGTGCTCTTAGGATTGCAGTCTTGGTCACCTTATTGCAAAACATGCAATTGGTACTTATGCGTACACATCAAAGGCAAATGTCCACCACTGAGGTCCATACACTTCTGCTGCGGCACTGCTGATGTGCCAAACTGTTTGCAAACTGCGTGCTCCCTGCTTATTGCCTTGCCCCTATATTTGGGTCTGCCCTCTCCAGATTTTAGAGCACTACATGCTGGCTTTTGTGTGACATGCAACAACTGTACCCAGGGACACATCCATAAGAGGACTGGCAGCATTCAACCCGACTCCCTTACCGTTCCAATTTCATGTTTCAAGTGGCAATTACTGTCAGTGAAATAACTGGTTGAAAAAAACATGTTGCCATGAAGAACTGCCACTGGAAAGATGGGGTTGTACAATTGGTGGACCACTTGCCTGCAAGTGGCCTCTTGTATCGTGATCACTGTCATGTATCGTGATACACAGTGCCTCATGTGATTTTGTCAAAAATGTTACATTATGTGCAATATATGTTGATTTCACAGATCATCACCAACAAAAATAAAATAAATTCATGCTGATTCCACAAAGTGCTGCAACTGAATGCTTTCCCATTTTGCTTGTAGATTAGAAGCAAGATGGGTGGGAGGTGGAATATTCCTTCTGCCAACTCTTTTCTGAGAATGTAACCAATTTTTTTAGAATTTTGCTACTATTGTTTACTGTCTCTGCTGCTGCTTTGGTATGTCATTTTTTCTATAAATAATTACATCCTTTTCATTTGTTTAATCACACAGATGATCCCTGCCAACTAGAGATCAGGTAATGATCAGGGTGGTGTCACAACACTATGTAGGCAGATTAGTTAAAGCAATTGCAAATGTGAGTGAAATCATTCAAGCGTGGGAAGTGTTTCCTACACTGCTCACAAATGAGATACCAGAACTTCTGGAATCACAGAGTGGAATGATATCATGACAACATGCAACCAATCAAATTTGCTACATGCTGATGTCATCTGTGATGTCATTAGTGCATCAACTGAAACCGTATCTGACTTAGCTATGATGACCCATGCATTACTAACTTCAAGACTGAACTACTTCAATGTGCTACCTGCTAAAGCATTTCAGAAACTTCAATTACTGCAGAATGTGGTAGCTCAAGTGGTTTCGGGGACCAGACATGACTTAGCTGGATCTCTGCTTCAGCAGCTACACTGGCTACACATTCACATACTCAGTCCCATTTCAAGGTGCTAATTAGGCAATAGGTGTAATCTGGTTGTAGAGTGAAGGGCTGCCAAAGAAAAACCTGGATAACTCTTGGATCGGAGACTGAAAGCCGATAAAGTTGTCATGAAATAACAGAGCCAGAAGTGTTGCTGTTTACAGCTTCGCTGACCTGAAAACTCCTGCTGCTAGTTTGGAAGGCATTCCCAATGCCAGATGTAATGATAAAGGATTGACTCTGATAGTGGTTGAAGGATGACTCTGTGAAGGATTCCACCCAGAAGGGAGTAACAGAACATTTACCTACCTCACAGGGTTGTTGTGAGGACAAAAAGGATAAAAAGCTATGTAGAACAGCTTGGGCATTTGCGTCAGCATGGGAAAGACAGTGATTTAATAAATACAGTAGTAATAATAATAGTACTTACTTTTAAGACCCTCCAAGACGTACCTATCTACCTGAAGGCCTATCTAGCTGTTAAGAATACCTGAAAGACTGACTCCATCCATAAATCTAGCCCATCTTTTAAAGATCAGTTGAAGGTCTTTTACTCGTGCCACCTTTGTCCCAAGTGAGAAGGATGGTGGCTTGAGAACCAGCCTTCCCTATAGTAGTGCCATATCTTTGGAATGCCTTTCCAGGAGAACTACTGTGTCTCACCTAGCTCTTCAGCGAGGGCTTAAAACATACCAGTTTCTTCTACAGGTTGCTCAATATATATGTGCACTTGGTATCTCTGACATATTCTTGTATATCAGACTACTGCATGATACTATCATCACTGCTCCCTGGACATATCTGTTCCCCATTGGCTCAATGAATTCTTTTTCCTGTTTTCTTTTTCTTTTTATATTTATATACCCATGCAAAGTTTAAAAAATTACACTATATAGTTTAACCCCGTATAATGCTTGCTTGATGTTTTTAAAGGTAAAAGTGTCTCCCACAGGTTATACTGCTAGTTGTGACTGACTGTAGGATGCAGTGGTCATCCCTGTTTCCAAGCCTTTAGAGCCAGTGTTGTCCAAAGACACTTTGGGGCCGCTGACTGCTGAAGGCACACGGAACAATGTTTTTACTGGCTGTGATACTTTGTAGTTGATTATAAAGCTTTGTAAGCCACCATGGACATTTGCTTCATCCTGTTATGTGGTATTATCATCTTAAAATTTTAAAACATTGAGCAAACAAAGCAAGCATTAAGAAGCATTACCTGGAATCTGACTGGATGAACAACTTTCAAATGATTTCAAAGCAATTCCAGAAAAATCACAGAAGTGCGAAATGTATATGGCCCTTGATGGTGGCTGAAAATGTTTGTAAAAATTATACATTCCTTCTTTTTCACCCCACAGACAATCAAATTAAATGGCAATGAAGGCAAATGAAGCTAAGGAGAGTCAGAATAAGGAATATGAAGAAGAAAAATGATGCCAAGAAGCAACAGCTGTCAGGGAAATGAAAGGGTGCCAAACAGCATCAGAAAATGTGCATCCCTGGCATGGCAAGTGCTTTCTCAGTAACTGGTTCAGCTGTGGCGAACATGCAAATTTCAAAGCAAATATCAAGATTTGTGAATATTCAGTTCAGTTGAACTGCGGCTCACAGAAAGGTAGTTTTCAGTAGATAGGACTGTAGAAAGAAGAAAAAAATCATATGCGGAGCTACATGGGACTTTAACCAGATGTTCTAGTGTTTGACAAAATATATGCATCTGATTCACATGAAGAGGAGCTGTGCCAAAACAATATATCTAAGCCTAAAGCAGCAAGTCACTTTTCATGGTATACCACAAAAGGCACCTAAATCTGAATTCTAGCTTCAAAAGTACGTTTCTGTAGAATGTTTGTGCTGTATTTTCATCTTGATGAGTCACATAGTTTCACATGAACAACAAAGAGTATCTCACCTATTTATTTTAGTATAGGCTTCTAGAAACCATAGGACTTAAGACATTAAGCACAATCCTAACTGTGTCTACTCAAACATAAGCCCCATTGTGTTCAATGGGTCTTACTCCCAGGAAAGTGTCTTTAAGGATTGCAGCCAATGTCAACCTTCCAGTATTCTAATACTTCAAGAAGTTAGCATAGAGAGCATACTAGCAAAACTACAGGATTCGGTGGTCAACATGGGCAATGCAAACTTTGAGCTAGCAAGTAAATTGAGTGGACATATTTGGTCAACAGCAATAATCAACAGATAGAATTATAAAGAAATACTATGCCTATTAAGTACTTATTAACATAAGCTTTACATGATGATCAAGCATTCCATTTTCACTATATAGATTTAACCTTAACCAATATAAAAATAGATGGACTTGGTCTGTTTTCCTGACCATTAGGTTTTGCTCTAATTTTCACCAGGACATCCCTACCAACACCCTTTGTGTCCCATACAAGTCTCAACAGCTCCATTACCTGTCACTTCCCTATGTGGCCGGCCAGGCTCCCCACTGCCACAGGCCTCATTAACACTAGTCTAGCTGGCTGATGAGGCAAGCAGCAGCCAGTTCCAAATTCAAACCTGTTTTGTAGACAGCAGGGGTTGTTTATCAATACGGAGGGGATGAAATGGCAAAACAAAGTGAATCTCTCACCTCCCTCCAGCTCCCCCAATCACTCTAGCATTTCTCTCATTAAAGACACACCAGGCTGCCTGGTAGGAATTAATCTGAAGTGACAGTCTGGTTCAGCAAGCGGGCTTGGAATGGAGACTCTTCTCGTTTTAATAAAGGGGAGACGTTCAGTTTATGCTCCATCCTGGAATGGATCAGAGGAGTACCTGATTAGGAAACAACAAGTCTTTTCCAGCTTGGGAGGCAGAGTAGAGAAGTACATCCCTAGCCCTGCCACAGTTGTGAATCTGGTCGGGAGAACCCAACAAACGAACAGGAGCTTCAGGCTTCCTTGGAGCAGAGAGCAAAGACCAAACATTTCTTTGTTCATAAACATATACTTTTTGCTGCCTTTTCCTGCCATACCCTCAGATCACATATGGGTTTTGTCTAGTTAAGTGTACAGGAATTCTGCCCTGTCCCTTATAAGTGTAAGCAGCTTGGCTGAGCTTCGTTCAGAATGTATCCTACATGAAAATATCAGGAAGCTTTTAATGTCATTTTCAACAAGGTCTCCAGGAATGCAGAGCAGATAATACCCAAAGAGAAATGAACACTTTGGTTCAAGTGGGAGATTCACAGGAACAGAGTGATTGAAGATCGCACCGAGGACCACTCCATGTAAAGGAAACATTTCCATATATTTTCTGATTTATCAGCTGGCAAAATGCCCAACTGCCCAAAGGCTGTGAGATGTGAGTTCTCATAAGGTGACAAGCATGGTCAACGTTTGGCTGGGATATCACAAAGGAAAACAAAACAGGATGCTTAGAACTGGCAGCTTTTCAATGGAGCATGTTCTTTCAATACTAATCCCAGTGGGTGGGAGAAGAGTGTGCACTATTGTTTGAACTAGATATAATACCTGATGCTTTTTAAAGGTGCTTGGAATAATAACACCAAATTGTGTAGTTTTTGTTTAATGCCCCTAGCTATCCAGGTGGGCTGTAAGATTAGTACATCTGCCCAAGAATGCTACATTTGCATTCAAGTCAGCATTTGAATTATCTGAAGAAGCTGTTCCAACAAAGTGCTTTGTTTGTTTAGTTAGGCTCTTAATAAACTTGAATGCTGCCTTCCTGCAAATTGCACACAACAGGTACATCATAAAAATTTAATAGGTTTATGTTGGACACAGCTACTTACGTAGGCAGTCATGAGAGACCAATTTGTATGTTCCATCCTTAGAGGTTTATGGGTCCAGATGGGTTGAGGCATTTTCCTGCTTCTATGGCAAGTGATTCAGTGGAGTCCTGGCCATCCTTTGGCATGAGAAAATTGCCAGGACTGCCACTTTGATAGCCCCTGAACAACTTCAGCCTTGAGGACAGTGGACTCACTGTTTTGTGGGCAGCTTTACAACGAAACCCTTGGCAAAAAGGTTGAGCGATACTGGATAAAAATATATGCTGCGCTGGTTTCACTGGTTGCTGTTTAGTCATTCAGTGGTGTCCAGCTCTTCATGACCCAATGGACTGCAGCAGGCCAGGCCATGCTATCCTCTACCAGCTTCTGAAGTCCATCCAAATTCATTTTAATTGCCTTGGTGACACTATCCCACCACATCATTCTCTGCTGTCCCCTTCTCCTTTTGCCTTCAGTTTTCCCAGCATCAGGCGCTTTCTAAGGAGCCTGAAAGAAAGACTCTTTCTCATGATGAGGCCAAAATATTTCAGCTTCAGCATCTGTCTCCTTGTAGTCCAAGGGACTCTCAAGAGTCTTATCCAGCACCATAATTCAAAGGCATCTATTCTTCGGTGGTCAGCCTTCTTTATGGTCCAGCTCTCACAGCCACTTGTTACACTGGTTAGAGTCTATGTAAAGGATTACCCTGTGGTTGTGATGGTAATAAAAACCTATTTCTCTACTAACCACTGTATCAATGGTTAAGTATTCCAGCTGAGTTGTGCAACATTGTACACAGCCTGTTATATCTAGGCCTTCATGGCAGTGATGAGGACAATTCAATGGTTTGCTGTGAACAGTGTGCAAGCCACTGTGTAGATAACATCACTTACATGTACCATGGCCTAGATTCCATTTAACTGACTCCAAAGATATTCCTTTTATACCTGTTATTGTGGATTCTTTTCACCTTGTACAGCCTGAGGATATGGGCATGATGCTTTGAAGTATGACACCGTCTCTATGCTCACCTGACCCTTACTCAGCATGACATATAAGATCTGCCCTGGGGAAGTAGCTGAGCGGACAGGGAGGATAGTACAGTCACCTTTAACTGATGGAATGATGCCAGTTTGCTTTAAGCAAGTAATGGTTCATTCCTATAAAAAAATCTTCCTGGATTTCAGTATGTTAGAAAACTACTGGCCCGGGTTGAACCTCCCTTTTCTGGGCAAGTGATTGGGCAGGTGGTGGCATCTAAACTTCAGGGTTTTGTGAAGGAAATGGGATATCTAGGCCTCTTTGCATCAAGGTTCCAGTTTGGTTTGGGGACTGAAATAGTTTGTTAATCCTGGAGGATGACCCATACTGTGGATTAATGGGAAGTTCATCCATACTGGTTATTTTGGAACTCGAAGAGCAAAATCCAGAGTAACTACGGGGAGTCCCTGCTCTGGTGTAGGAACAACTTACTCTGGATTCCAATATGAATTTTCCATAGATTTTCACTAGGTGTTGCAATAACTTTGGGTGCACGTAAAGTCTCTTATGTGTTCCCATAGTTACTCTGGATTTGGGGGTAGGTGGTTTGAAATAACTGGGTTTTTTTCTGGATCACCAGGTTGGTTACACCTTAAGGGTACTATTTAACAGTGGCTCAGTTCCTGCCTGACTGGCAGACACTAGGACAGTGATTTTCACTGGTGTGCTGCGAATAGTCCTCAGGTATGCCACAGGAATTTGGAGATTGACATTCATTTAATAGGAAAATTGGGGATTTGAACACTCTGGTGTGCCTTTTCAGTGGTAAAAACAATTGATGGTGTACCTTGCCAATTTCAATGTCTTAAGTGTGCCATGAAATGAAAAAGGTTGAAAATCACTGCTCTAGGAGGTGGTAATGCAAGTACTTGTGATATTCATTTTGTTTTTGACCTATGGCCTGCCATGAGTTCCATCCTGTTCTCCCCATGTTATTTAGCCTCTGCATAACACTGGTAAGAGGGAACATCAGAAAGCCAAAAAGTGGTCTTCAGTCAGATATCACAACGCTATCCTGTATTCCATCAAATGCTAGGGAAGCTGTGGAAGCCCTGAATAGCAAATAATTTTTAAAAAAGTGAATTGCAATGATAGACGTAGAACCAATATCTGAGAGTAATTCTTAATCAATCAACTTACTGGAGCAAACTTCTTTATGACATGTGAATCATCAAGCCTGTGGGAGAACCTTCCTCTGTGTAATATCTATAGCCCATCCAATGCATGCTAAACCGGAGCACTCAATGGGATATAGTGCATCACATAAAAATGGCATTGCAGTTCTTATTGCACACAGTTTCCTCACTTAAGGAGGAACCTTAAAGGATTGCTGAATGTCTGCTTCAGCCATTCCTTCGGATATGTGGCATCATATACTACACGTTTTAATCCAACAGGCAAAATAAAAGCAGGCTAAGCCCCAGAGACTCTCAACTTCTGAGGATTCCAGATCTTCAGGACTGTTCCTTAAGTAGACATCCACCATTTGCACTCTAATTAGGCTTTTAACTCCAAAGTGTTAGCATAGTGCCCTATGGTTTTGCTCTTTTGAATTTTGATGGCTGTACGCACACTCCAATAAAAACTGAGAATGAATGAGGTATGATTGGATAATGGTGGAATGTTTCACCATCATAATGGCAGATGGGAGGAAAGGGGCTTTTAACAGGCCAATTTCTCTAACCTAGGTAAAACTTTGAAGCTACTCTACTCATTTAACAGAACAACACATGTCATTTACCCTGACAAATCTTCTCATGTAAGTAATTCTTCTTACTAAAGATCATTACTCAGCACAGCTTTTCAGCACTTTTTTGTGCTTTTCCCAGTCATATTTTCAAGCATCCTTATGTTCTCCCACAAGAGAGGTACTCAGGGGATAAATAAAAACCAAGATCAAGAGCAGGCAGTTTGCTACCTTACAACAAGAAAAGGAGAAATAAAATACAGGGAATTAAATGACCATGTTATAAGCCTCTACCACATGAAAGATAGCAATACTTTGAGAAAGGTCGCAATCGAAAAGAAAGGTCAGTATCTTTGTTTTGAGCCTGAGGTAAGAGAGACCAGTCCAAGTTATGAAATGGTATGAAAGGATGTATTATCAACTACAAAAAGGGTTAATCAACACCAATACAGAATCACATAAAATCAGAATATACTGTATATTGCTTTCTTGTATCCCTATCCTCTCCCTTTTTTGCCAAACTTAGGGCACAATCCAGAAATGCACTTGGGTTACCCTGTCTATCACTGGGTTGATCCAACTGCAAGATGGGCCACCCTAGTTATTCTGGAAAAGGCTTGCAGCAGCCTAAGGCAACATAGGTTGCCCCAAGACAGCTGGACCTGGGCTGCCCTAGCTGAGACTGCCTAGACAGTTCAGGAGAGGCATGTTGAGGGCATGTTTAGCATTGCCTAGGGCAGAACAGTCACTCTGTATAAAGTGTCTGTTCCCAAACAGAAATTCCTTCTTCCAGCTTCTCAGAGCAGGAGCAGTTTGTAATGAGAAGACCCATAGGAGTCCATGATAAGGCAGAGTAAGAATGGCAGTGTTGCCGAAAAATCTGAGTTCTTGGCCAGCCTATCTGCAACCCCTGCCTCTCAACTTCAGGATATGGCATTACTATGGCAGCCCACTAACCTGGGGGTACAGCAGGCCACTCCAAGAAGCCCCTTGTATTCACTGTAGACTGTATTGGCCATCTCCTGCTGCAGCTGTTACTGGTTATCAGAGGGGTCTCCTCAAGAGCAATCCCTCCCCAGGTGTCAGTTGGTGCTCTGGATCAGTTAGGGCAGCCCAGGCTTCTTGACTCTCTGGATGCAGCATAACTTTCTGCTCTGGATTCAGAATAGTTGGGGCAGCCCAGTTAGGGAACTCCTCACTGCTCTAACTCTGGATTGTGCCCTTAGGCAAAAGACAGATGGACAGATAGTGTAAGACAGATGGACCTGAACCAGCCTAGAAGTGCCAGCCTAGGTAGTTCAGCAGGGGTCTGTTGAAGGCAGGTTGAGCATGGCCTAGAGCCTGTTTCCAGGGCAGAAATGCCCCCTCACAGCTCCTCTGACTTAGCCCACCTCAAACTAAATAAAAACTGGAAATACAAATGCATTTAGTGCCATGATATGGATTTGCAGAATTCACTGAACTTGATTTCTGGAAAGAAAGTGCAATCTGTTCGAAGTTCTAAGAATCAAATTACAAAACTACAGTTTCACAACTTCACTATAATAAATTAAACTCAAACAGGTACATTTCTTTCAAATCAAATAATGAATTTTCCAGATAATTAAAATGTATACATTTTACTCTTACAGCCTAATCCAATCTCTTGTGTGGTGATGCAATGGTGATGGCATGAACTGTGTTGCATCCTATGGGGAAGTTTTGGGTGCTGGAGATTTTCTTGAAGTAAGGTAACATTTGTCCCCTTACCCTGTGGAAAGCTCTACCACCAGTGGGTCAACTTGGGCCTATGCCAGAAATATTGCAGATGTAAGTCTCTTGATTTGTGTTGGCTGATCAGGCCTGGAACGGGTCCAGGGACTTATACTGGTGTTACTGATCCTGGCTTGTGGGCAGGATCACCCACCATCTCATTTCCTTCCCACTCTGCCCTCCCCCTATCCGATTCACAGCTCCCTCTCCACTCTCCAAACTCCTACACTGCTCCAACACACCTCTGTTGCTCTGCCAGCAATTTCAGTGGTGTCACAGAGCACCTTACAATGCTTTATGGCAGCAACCAATGGAACATGTGTTTCATCTGTGCAAACTAAATTGCCTCTCAAGACTGAATCTGGATATCTGTTCATCAGTTCAAATCCATCTGGGTACCCTGTTCCTGCACCCTATTTTGCCAGTTTAATTGACCTAGCAAAAGACCAGACCCACTCAGCTGGGTGGGTGGAAAAAGCACTTCAATCTGGTGATGAAAAAGAATTCCTACTCAGCGTTCTCTCCCCAAATGATGGCCAGTTAATCTTCCTAAGCAAGTGAAAGGGACCACACTGATCATCAACACTTACTAAGGAAAAACAGAGCTACATCCCTGGCAATTTCCCAAAATTCCACTTCTACAACCCCTTAACTTGTCCTTGTCCCATTTTCACCTTCCATAAGGCAAGGCTAGGGAAGGTCAAAGCCCCACCCATCCTCCAAGGACTTGGAAGATGAACATACACACAAGGACATCTTAAAATAAAAAATCATGGGTCACTGAAGGATACAGAATGAGTAGCTTAACTAAACTGCTTCCTAAGCATCTGATAGGTCACTAAAGAAGTTTGGAAAATGTGTGTACAGTGGTACCTAAATTAACAAGTGCCTTGCTTAACAAGTGATCCACATAATAAGCAAAAACTTCTCTAGGATTCTGCCTCAAATAACAAGTGTTGCTTCGCTTAACAAGCACACTCATTGGCAGTTGGGACAGATGCACTGGCTGGCAACCCTTTTAAAAAGCATCAGGGCTATCTAGCGCACCTGCCCATAGCAAAAGCAACACTTCCGCGCTGTTCCTCCTGTGGCTGGGCATCCACTGGGCAGAGGGAGAGAAGAGCAGTAGAGAAGAGGGAAGCAGCTCAGGACTAGCCAGAAGGGAGCAGGGGAGAGAGAGGCTCAGGATGGAGAGAAGGGGAAAGTGGGGAGCTTTGAAAGGGTCTTGGATTGCAGCCTCCTAACCATGCCTACCCAGAAGTAAGCCCCATTGCATTCAATGGGGCTTTCTCCCAGGAAAGTGTCTTTAGGATTGCAGCCTAAGGAGACTTCATAGGATCACACACACTGAAGGCATGTTTTGAATTCAATTGAAGTGTTTTTTCATCGTTTTTACATACAGTTAATTTTTTATATGAATAATTTTTGGGTTGTGAAACCAATCGTCTGAATTTCCATTATTTCCAGTGGGAAAATTCGCTTCACATAAAGAGTGCATCACATAACAAACATGCTTCTGGAATGAATTAAACTTATTATGTGAGGCACCACTGTATCTTCAAAGAATCTCAGATAACAGGTTTTAAGTACTGAGTTTTGAAACTAGGTAATATTACAAATTGTTCATTGGAGCAAGAAAAAAAACTTGCTTTAGCAGTTCCAGCAAGGAAGTGGGCATGGTTACAAGATGTGCTGAAGTGTGCAGATCAAACTCATGCCACAGCTGGCACACCTATGGGAAAAATGGGTACTGAACTTTCGTTTTCTGCAGTATCTTTCTTGGAGAGATCTGGCTCACCAATCTCCACATTCAGATTGCCATCACCAGCAGGACGAAGCCCAGCCACCTGGCTTTGTCTGACCAGAGTCCAGCATCCAAAGGCTAGACCAGGCTGCCTCACTAAGCATGCAATCTGCCTTTATCTTAGAACTAGCAAAAGTGTACCCACGTTGCGGGCATAAAATTCCCCATACTGTGCATCAACTGCCCATGCACATCAACACCCTATGTTCATCCACCCCATGCACATCCTCCACCCCATGCACATTGCCCTTATGTGCCCCCATTACTTTCAAGCATCAGCCTAACCCACGCACAACAGCCCATGTGCAATGGCCCCCCCATGCATAGCATCCTCCCCAGTGCAACCCTTCCTTCCAAAAACATCCCCCCAGTGCACCATGCACTGAGCACCAAATTGGCTGGATGTTGGTCCGTCTTCCATGTTAAGTATAGGACAAAAACACATTGCACCCCTTTTCAGCCCCTTAAGGGTTAAATTTTTCCAAATCAGTTCTTGGTGGGTGTGCATGTGACATAAGGAACACCCTCCCCAAATTTCATGCTTCTAGGTCCAGGTGTTGGGGCAGAGCATCCCTCAGTCATTGATTCTTCAGTGCCAAGTATAGGGAGGAAAACACGTTGTTCCCCATTTCACCCATTTCCAGTTGGAATTTCCGAAAACTGTTTCTTAGTGACTCCCTCATCATGGAAGGAACACCAACTCCAAATTTCACGCTTCTAGGCCCAGTGGTTTTGGCAGGGCGTTGATGAGTGAGTGAGTGAGTAGTCAGTCAGTCATTTTTCTCTTTAATATATATAGATAGCATGTTAGGTGGAAATTGCAACTGCGAATCCCAGCATAGAGTGAAGCTGCTTTTTGACAAAGCGCCTTCATTATAAGAGGCTCCCCTGTGTGTGGCGCTGTTAAAATTGTTATTATTTGCTAAGTAGTGGTGATGTGCTCTGCACTGTATCAGAAACTAATATAGAGACAGACCCTTCCCTGGAGAGAAAGCCATCACAAAGAGAGGTATACAGAATGACAATTTGTATGACCCAGAGAATAGAGGTGCTCAGATCTTTTGAAATTGTTCTGTCTTGTATATAAAGTAAATAATCTTTTACTTTCAAGCATCAGCCTAACCTATTAAATGTCACAATGTGCTCTGGCTCCATTAAATGCACCAGCCTTAAACTCCTCGTCTCTGCACATCACTTTAGTGAAATGTGCATTATCCCTAATAAAGAAATAAGGCAACAATAAAAAAGGCCAGCACAATTGTTATGTTATGAGCCTTTCAGTATTATACAATCAGGCTGAAGTAAAGATAAGCCCCATGCCCTAAACAGGGTGACCAGATGCCCAAACCTCAAAAGGAGAACAAGGTCTTAGCCTGGCCTTTCAGCCTGGCCTTTCAGGTGGACAATGGCATGTCTACTCATGAGTAAAGCCGCAATAGGAGCCACTTTCACTTTCCTATTGAGCTCAATGCATTTTTTTTTATTTTTAGTTTTTTGGCCATAACTTTTGATAGGAAGCAGATATTTCAAAACCAATTTTTGCATTGGATTCTGCTCTTCAATACAAATCCAACGACATATAACATGATGGGGGTATTGCCCAGCACTGCAAGTTTCAAAATAAAGTCAGAATGGAGGACAATGAAGCCCTTCTGGAAGACACCTGGACAGAAGGTTAAAAAAGAGGGTAAATCTGATAAGCATCAGATACAAGGATTATATATTACATGCTACAGTTCCTGATTCCATGTCCAATTCACAGATCTATGCTCAGATCTCTCTCTCTCTTTCCCTCGCTCTCATTTTCTCCACCCTTCTCACACACACTGCCTATAAAGCAGTACAAAATAATCACTTTGATCTAATATATTTGATACTCCTCCGTTAAATCCTCCCTGTTATATATTTCTCCTCCCTGTTATATCCTTTATTATTGCTATTCATGCTCAATAGTCCTTTTGTCCCACACCTTGCTCCAACAGAGTTTCATAATATTCTGGTATTATTATGACAACTTGATGAAGGTCTTTGTACAACACAAGCAGCCAATGACATTCCCCTGCAGTTTCAAGCCTGGAGAGCCCTCCAATTTATGATACTTATTTGTACAAAGTGAAGAAGCTGAAATCTCACTCTACTGAATTGTTGCCCTATAAAATCTTCAATACCTACTAATGACTACAAGATTTTGTTCTTGTTATAGCCCTATTCAGAACGCCGAGTAGGAGAATTCCAAAGGGGAGCAGCAGGCTTTCTCAGCTCTCAATCATGTACAACAACTGACTTTAAAATGAGGGCCAAACTGCACGACTGACTTCTCAGCTCAGTAAAATGGGAAAAGAAAGGCCCTGCCCGCAGTTGCAGCCAGTTTGCTCCCATTCTATGAGTGGAGGTCAATGTAATCTCAGTCTAAATAGAGCATAAACATTTCTGTATTCACATTGCTGGCTCATGGCTCAATTGCTGCTTAAGATGCTGGACAGGGTACTTGGTCTTACCTGGCGGACATCTAGGCGGTAACTAAGGATGGGGTCAACAGCATCAGGTTCCTTCTGCGTCCACTGCAAGATATAGGAGTAGTTCTTGGATTGCTTCCTGGTGGGATTAGGGGTGTCATAGTAAAATTCTGGGTTGTATGCTCTGGCTGAGAAGTGGAAAGGGTGAGGAGATGGGGAGGAAAGAAGGGAGAGAAAATGGGGAGGAAACTTGTTACAACATGAGGTGGTGAGACCACAAGAATCTAACCCCCAACTCACCAAATGATTCAGGCCATAGATACCTACTGTATGGCAAAGCTTATTTGTAATTTAACCATTTACATTTCATGACCTGCCATAATTTCCACTATCCAGGCTTCTGGGTGGAAAAGAGAGGCAGCAGTGCCACACGACAAAGAACTATTCAAAATAAACTTGCATTTAGATCTGCAGCTGCATTCCCTTTGATCTCTCCCCTACAAGATCACTTGGCTAATACATGAAAATGAAAGGGTAGTGACTTAGCCATAAGATACCTGTGGTGTTCTTATGGCATACCTCTCATCTCAAAGTGCAAATCTTCCTTTTATTCAAAAGCAATTAAGACACCCCACATAGAAGAATCTAACCTCAGCTGGGATAAATAAACAGTGAGAAAGGAAGTGGAGATAACACTGAAGAGGAACATAGAAATACTGCTGGGGAGAGAGTGGATGGTTTCACCTGAATGTCAGGAACTATTTACTTTTGTCATTGCTAAAGTAAATTTTAAGTGTCCTCTGAATTGATAATAGGGATGCAGACATAGTGTTAAGTAAAAGCAAGCTATCTTATCATTTCAACTATCTCAAGGAAAATCCACATATTTTGCAACAGGAGCAGTTACTACAAGTCTACTGCACATCTCTCAGCAAACACTTTTTCTGAGATGGGATGCAAATCTTTAAAAAGAAGTTTAATATGGAAATATGCATATTGGAAATATGGGAAATATGCATTGGAAATATGCGGAGAAGCCAAAACTGTGTCTCTACACATTTGCAAACAAGAATATACAACTGGAGGTCAATGGTGGAAACAAGCTGGAATATCAGGTATGTCACAAAATCACAAATTTCTGCATAAATACTGCATCATAGGAAAATCCTATCCCAGAACTGCTCTTTTCACCCACATGTGCTAGAATGTCTGCTGCAACATGCTATTAGTGGCATGAGTAACTGGGATTGCCAGTGTTTCTGGACAGGAACAGGATGGCTTACAGCTCTGACAAAAGTGTATAGTCTAACCTTATATCTTATAACCTTATATCTTGTCTAATCTTATATCTTCAAAGCAGCACCCCCATTCATCAAAAGATCAACAGATGAAATGCAAAGCCAAGTGAAAGCTTAAGTAAAAGAGATTGCAAATTATATGCTATTCTTTTAAAAAAAATTGGCTGCCATTACTCTAGGGTGTACCTAAGTACCAGAAGAAAATAATGCAATCTCTGGATTCAAAGAAATGTTAGTGCTTGTTTACGGTAGCTTGTTAGGTTATGAGCATGTTATTTGCAATTGCCAGAAGCAGGGAACTTTAGATGTGCCTTTGTACATGGTGCCTGGCAATTTATATTAAAAAAACAAACACAATCCCTCCATCATAACTTTAGATGTGATAGAAGCATATCCGAGGCAGACTTGAGTCCATCTTTCAGGGGCGAATAACTAAATATGAAAGATTGTGAATGGCAGGCATGTGATGTGGCTGATGAAATTGTCCCCAATTCCTGGAATTCAATTTTATTTCCATATCAGCCATGGGCCATAACAGGAATGCAAAATGCACTACAGAAAATGGTAATAGAAACCATATGTTTAAACAATATTGCAGTGGGCAAGAGGTAAACCAAATAATTAGTTTTCATTGTCCCCAGTTAGGCTGTTAGGCTGTCCCCAGTTAGGCTGAGGGTCGGATGGAATTTTCAAATGCATGAAGTGCCTCTTTAAAGAAGAAGCTGTCCCCCAAAAGCGAAAGAGCTCAAAGGGTTGGGAATATTAAGAAAGGACCATAAAAATTGAAATAAATTATTGAGCAATTGTTGCTGCTCTCCCCCAACTTATGGATTATATTCTATGGAAGCTTATAAGGAAAATCTGTGTGAATATATCCATGATTATTTGCATCTAATATCATTTGAATCTATTCTGCAGGAAAACACCTCCATGAATCACATCAGTGAGGGTCAACCCATGCAGCTTTTTCCAGTCTGGGTATTTCTTCATGGCAAAAGCTGTTCTAGTCCTTCCTCTGGCATTGCTAGTGATGATCAACAAAGTTTCTGTGTCCACATGGATCCCAGCAGAATGAGCCTACTAAAAGGGTCAGAGTTGGAAATTCACTTTTCCCATCTTCTGTGAGCAGCAACTATCCTTCTCCTGCCAATAATGGGACGATTCACATGGTTTTTGCTCAGCCTATTTGTTAACTGTTGCAGCTATCACAGACAGCTAAATTGCTCCATTAATCTTCAGTCACTGCTTAGGGTTTGATACTGAACAAGTGTGCACAGCATAGCATTGGGCCCCAAAGCAGGCATGTGGGATGGTAAACCAAACTACCCTTCACACCTACACTCAATTCCAAACATGATTTAAATCTCATATATGAACACATATTATACACACTTTCCTGGGAGTAAGGTCTTCTGAGTGCAATGAGATGGGCATTTGTAGTATGCCTTACAAAGTCATAACACTCCAACAGCACATAAGAGTGTATGCTGATAAAGTGCCAGGCAGGAAGGCGAGGCCTTCCTGTGTATGCTGTGGTTCATCCTGCATCCATTGAGGAAGGTGAGGGACTGGATTGTGAGGGCAGAATGGGGGCAGGAGAGGACAGAATGCTGCAGTGGTTAGACAGGAAGATCAGGTCCAGGAAGGGGGCAGGTTTGGCAGTAATAGTGGCCACTAATCTTAGCCCCATTAATCTTCTCCAACCTGAGAACCTAAAAGATGGGTTTCGGATCAGAAGAACTGAATGTTACTTAATGAAGACATCTTTAGATCCTGATCAATTTGGTGTGCTGTCTATAGTGAAATATTCCAACACTGCAACTTCATTGCTAGGAATACATTGTTTCTTTGCTAAGATTTGCAAAGTGAAAAGCCACCTCAAAGGAACAATTCTTCATAAATATTCAGAACCAAGCCCTTCTGCAATCCAACACATCCAATATACCTTTCTGCTTTTCCTCACTCCCAAACTGTCCCTTCTTTCCAATCCCACTCCAATTAGAGGCTCAGCTTTTCTTTTCCTGCTATAATTAAATGGAAATGATTTAATGCTTATTTTCATTAACTCAGAATAGTAATATTGATGTTTATTTCTGAGTTTCTTTTCCTTATTATTTTTATCGACTTAAATTTTTGTGTATTGCAGAGGTTCAGAGCCACCTTAGAGTCTAATTGTTGCTTATTTAACTTCTATTGACTATGAAGTCAAGTTTCATAACAGATTCAGAAATAAAATCAGAACAGATAATTGTTGTCTTGCATAATTTTCAATTTTTTAATTAATTGATTCCCAAGATGAAAGAGCCTATCTCTTGTGATTTAATAATAAACTACATTAGATATTTTCTAATGTTCTTCCTCTATACTTAAAAATCCCCTGAAGTATTTTCCCAACAGTTTTGGAGCATAGGGAGGCTCTGGTGGCTCCAGAGCTACACTGCTCAATGCATATACAATAGCCTTTCCATATACAGTATGTGGAACAATATGCAAAAAAAAAATTGATATTGACAGGACTGTAGCAGCATAAAAGCCACAACAGTCCATATGAGGTGAAAGACTAAGGCTACAATCCTAAAGACACTTTTCTGGGAGTAAGACCCATTTAACAAAATGAGGCTTACTTTTGAGTTGAAGATGTTAGGATTGTGCTCTCATATATTATTTTTGTATATTACATACACACTCATTTATCATGGAGATAAGAAAAGCAGATATGTTCCTTGATTGTGCATGTTATGTACACAAGGATTTAGATTCAAAAGAGTTTTCCTTGACTTGACAAGCTTGCATTCATCTGACGTTAAGACATAGAATGAGACAGTCAATAGGACTTTAATGATGACTGGGAAAGGCTGGCTGAGTTACTTAATATTAATTGCAAGTTGCAACAACTTAATCAGCTGAGATGCCAGGGTCTATAATGAAGAAACTGAGAATGCAGGAAGTGGTGTCTATTGTTTCAGAAATAGTGGCTCCTCCTAAATTCTCTAGATTTGGATTCAGAAATGAATTCTAAATTCTACCCTGTGCCTACAGGATTAAAATGGAAGTGATAGGATATGGATTGAAGAACATCTGGTGATCTTGAAGGTAAAGGTGAAATGAACTGCAAAGTACAGTGAGAGGCATGTTAGGATGTGCATTATTGCATTGGCAGTGGTGGTGCTAGATTTTTGGGACTCCTGGAGCAAGGCCATTTTCTGGGTGCCTTATAGCACTCTTCTCCTGATTATGAATTAGGTTTTGTCCCCAGTACTGAGTATTCAAGTTGGCCTGACTAGATAGACTTTCTGTGGCTTGGACTCTCAGCCAATGTCCAACATGGCTAATTCCTGACTAACCCTGATGAAGGCCTTTGTTACACTGGAGCATGGCACAGCAAGAGTTGAGCAAGAGTTATTGTTGATCTACAGTAATACCCAACTTCTGGATAGCAACTTCTGTCTTTTTATTTTGTCAACCATTTGTTCACTTTAAGCACATGGAAATCTTCTAAAAACAAAAAAGATGTGGATAATTTATAGGTCTTACCAGAAACTTGGAAGAGACAGGTTGCCACTCCAACATCATTGGAGATGCTACATTCGTAAACACCGCTTGTCTCCCGGCTCACACTGTCCACCTTGTACTCCGAGAAGTCTTGCTGCTCTGTTGGAGGCACTGTCAAGAGACTCCCATTGAATCGCCAGACAGCAGTGGCCACTTTTGTGGGGCTCCCCTTTAGCATGGTGCAGCGAAGAGTGACACTGCGTCCCAAGGCTTGCCGAATATCCTGGGAAACTGGCTCTACCACTGGGGGGACTAAAGGACAAATAACAAAAACAAAAAGGAAAAAGCATCAACTGCAAGGGAAATATACCCAGTGCAATCCTATACCAATAGCTCACCAATAACTCAGGGAAGCCTGCAACAATTTCATTGACAGACAGATCTATTGCCATTCCCTAAAGACACAGCATTTTAACACAAAGGACTTAAGGAAACAAAAGACATCAAAACAGAACAATGACTGAAAGAAACAATCATTCTTAGCATTAATATATTGTTGTTCCATTGTTCCCCTTCATGCCAAACACATAACACACACTACATGAAATTCCATCCATACACCTCTGCACCTTTTACATATCTGCAGAATACAAGATAGATGTAAAAAATCTGGAAGTTACCCACTTCAAGAGGATAGATCTGATTGCTAAATAAGCTGCAAAAATCCAATAGGTGATAAAGTTTCAACAGGTGGAAATACAATGTTACAACAAACTGAAAGGATAAAATACAAATATCTGTGCTCCTCAACAACAGTCTGACCATTGCAAAATCCATAACGTGAATCTGAGATGCAACTGCAGGTGAGTTTTTAGGAGAGGACACTCAGCAGATTCAAGACCAATTTTATGCAGGACTTTAACACTGTTTGGAATCCAGTGATTTGCCAAATATGTGGGCCCAATTCTGATGTAATGAACCTAGACTTGTCAAAATCACACCAATGCCATTATTTGAAGGCAACCTTCAGAGTCCACTTTGCACTGCTGCCCAGTGGCTGATGCTAAAAGACTCTTGTTTAACAGCAATTCTGTTTAAGAGGAAACTTGACATTGTCACAATGCTTTATGATGATATATATATATATATATTATGCTGAAGTACCCTACAATCCAGAGTAACTACAGGTGCACGTAAGAGACATTATGTGCACCCGTAATTACTGGACCACCTAGTGAAAACCTATGGGAAATTCATATTGCAATCCTGAGTAAATTGTTCTTACACCGGAGCAAGGACTCCACATAGTTACTCTGGATTGCGCCCATCGTTACCTTTTTTGCTGTTAATAAATTCATATTGATTACAAACTTTAAGTTAGCGAGAAGCACCCTTCTTTACTCCTTTTCTCCTCAATTCCCTTAGAATGATGCTGTCCAACATAAAAATTAGCAAAAATGAGTGTATAAGGATTATGAATAACTAACTGGCTGGAAAAAGAAAAATATCAAAGGCTGATGAAGGACTGGCAGAAAAGGTCAGATTGCAATTTGTTAATAAGCTCTTCCTTGAGGAGAGAAAATTAAGTTAGGGCAATTGTTTCCTATCCGAACCCAAGGCTCTGTGAAAAGGAAAGCAGAAGAAGTCAAAATCCAGCAGAGGAATTACTCACATCCTGGTTCACCTCTGGCTGGGATGACTGAGTTGCCTCCAGAAAGGACCTTTTTTAAGACTGGTTTTGTTATGACTGTCTCAGGAGATGTGTTATCAGGAAGGCCACAGCAGACACCTTTATCATAGGTGTCCATTCCCATATCATAGGTATCTGGGACTGGACAGTTTATCATAGGTGTCTGGGACTGGACAGTCTGATTCTATAGAAATAGGTGTTCTGTCACTATTTTTCGCTAAAAAGAAACCTGCTTTTCTTCACCACCCCCTCTCCAACCCAAAGGCATGAAACTATTGTGGAAAAAGTTATACTACCAAATTAAGTCAGGTGTTTCTGATCTAAGTAGTTTGAAAATAAGGAGACTTTCTTGCATGAGATGAAAACATTTAAAAAGGAAGAACAACAAAAAAAGAAATAAAAAATTCCTATAAAGGAGCATCCAGGAATATGGTTGTCTGGTAGCCATGAATAGTGAAAGAAAACATCTTTTACCACCTCGTGCTTTTCTTTTGTAAAGAAATACAAATTAATTGAATACTAGCTTTTTGGATATAAAATTATTAAGAGAAATGGAACTGCAGTCAGCGTAGATCTATTGTAAAGAATTTTCCTTCAGTAATAGAATATGTTCATTGTATTATCAGCGGAGTCATCTGGGAAGTTGATGTAAATGACCTTCATTATATTTCAATCAGCTCAGTGATTCTAATAAGCTAGACTTTGTAAGTTAATCTTTAGTTATAATTGTCCAATACAGCTAAGGATCTTATACTTAAAGAATCAGGTTCATTGCATATATGGATGAAGAACCAGGATCTCTTATCTGAGACAGCCCCCACATTACCGTACACAGATCAAGACCTTACTCTCCTAATATGGCTGCTATGCGCAAGCTCATGATAGAAAACGACTGTGGCTAATTTTTGTAGAGGTACCAATTAGACATGAATGAAAGAAAGAATGATAGATCAGGGCAGGACAAGATAGTGGGAGGAAGCTGAAATGCAAAGAAGGGAAGAAAGCCAACTTTATTATCTTTTCCAAACAACCTTCTCAAAACATAGGGCCTGTCAAAGACAACAGAGAGTTCTTACAAAAGTGCTATCTGCAAATCAAGGACATGCCAAAGGAGAAGCTTAGAACTTTTCTCACCAGATGGCCCTTTGATGATGAGCTTGGAGGATACTGCCTGGCCCATGGCTCTCTACCAAGGTGGAAGACATAAAAGGTGGAAAAACGGTGGAAGCCATAGGATGGAGGGGCCTTATTGTCTAGCATCTTTTGCTTCTGTGTGCTTCTTCTTCAGTCTTTGAGTACAATCATATGCATGTCTACTCAGAAGTAGACTTGGAGTTTGAAGGAGCTTACTCTCAGGAAAGTGTGGACAGGATTTCAGCCTTAAAGGGCCAGCACTGAGGGTGAGAGCTTGCAAGAATGTGTGCGCATCGGTGTTAGGAACCACAAAGCAAAACAGTGCAAACTATCACTAAGACTTCTTTGGATTACAGAGTGAGGCTGTGAGTGGAACTTCTTGAGAAAGGAAAAAAGATCCTACTACAAGGTAAGGTTTGGAGAAGCCTGATCACCTTCTTTGGTCCTGCCCTCTTGTGAGGTGGGGCACTTTTGTCTGCTTTTTGGGTTTCTGAAACATTTAACATGCAATTCTGTTCAGCTGAATTGCTGGATCAGAAAATCAGTGGTATTGTGAATGGGCTGCTAGGGAGGTGGGCAGTGAGGAGGGGATGAGTTTAGTCCCCGTTGATCACTTTTCTCAAAGAAATGAAATTATAGATGCTAGAAACAAAAAAATGTGCATATGCATAACTTAAGTGGATTAAATACATCCCCTATTTAAAGATGAAGATCAGGGCTAGATGGTTTTAAGGTGCATTTGAGACAAAGCATTAGTCTGCTTGTTTTGCATCTTCACAAACCATATGAATGATACACAAAATCAGACTGCCTGGCTATTGTGACACCAGGCAAATGATCTTTTCTCTGTTCATGTGTCAACAACTTGTCTTTGTTTTCTCTCATTCAAAGATAATAAAACTACCAAACCAGCTGCAACTCCACGGTTCTTACATTGGACAATGGAAGTTAGGTATAACAACGATGTTCCTTATGTGGGTCTGGCTGTTGCAGAAGCTGTGTAGTAGGATGACATGGATATGGCTGGGCAACTTCACCCCAAACATAGGTGGCCTCTAACCTTATCTCAAGCAGATGAAGATTAGCAAGTTTTATGTAAGAAATCAGTCTTTCTTGACTTGGGCAATGGTCTGATACAAAAACCATATGGACTCCCTCCCCTCCTTGATATTTGGCAGCTGCTGAGATAAAGCACTCAACAGAAAATCACACAATACATTAGACTGCTTGTTTTGTATCTTCACAAACCATGCACATGATACACAAAATCAGTCTGCCTAAATATTGTGCTGCTCAGCTATGGAACCTGCACACGAGCCTTTCACTGGACATGTGTCAATAACTCTTCTTTGCTTGTCTTCCTTCAGTCAAGGATAATTAAACTGCCAAACCAGCTAATGTGGCATGTGGTTTTATGAAAGGGAAGAGAGGTCAGAGCATCAGCCAACAATCCACATGCCATGCTCCTTTCTCAGGCTTCTTAATATTCTGCTATGTCAAATGCAGAGGGCAAAGCAGCAAAACAATTTTGCAATAACATCAACCAGACTAATTCACCTGCTTTTTGAAAAGAAATAAAATAATAAACTCAGTTTACATGGCCTAGTCATTCATGGTCAGGGACCCTTGCAAGAACCCTTGCATTACTCTTCCTAGATCAGAACCTCGAGTTTTGTAAGAGGAAAGTCTTTTTCTCAGGAAAACTAATACAGAGCATATGGCAATGAGGGCAAGAGGCAAGCAAACAAGGCCAGGAATTGTCAAATGTGAGACATGTATCATTGCGCCTTGAATAACCTTTCACTTTCCCAGTTTCACAAGATTAGCTACTTCTGGATTTATTCTTCAGCAGAGATGACACTACAAAACACAAGGGTCATTAGAGCACAGCCAAGTTCTAAAACCCATTTTAAAATCTATTTTTACTTTAGCTTCAGGGAAATGAGAAACCTTACTTTCCACAAAACAAACACATTTCTGTAGAAAGCTTCTCCAGCTGTTTTACAACCAGACTAGATGATACTCAGATGCCTGGTTGCCCACATGCTGTGAAACTGGGTGCTGGGACCTACAAATTTTCAACAGTGTTGCCTCCTTTCCTTGGGCTAGGATCAAGAATTCTGGTTCTGGATCATAAAAATGCAGTTTCTTTTTCAGATCAAAACTTTTCAGTTAGATGTTTTGGATTTCATCTGACAATAACATTTATTTCAACAAACACTGAGAGCCAAAATATCTAAGAATGGTAGACATCTCAGCAAAATAGCATATAACTGATGTTTAGATAAACCAATAAATTCCAATGTTAGAAGAAAGAGAAACCTTCTGGATCTATAGACATACCCCGAAATCCAGAGTAACTACGGGAGCACATAAGAGACTTTACATGTACCCATAAAGCACAATCCAGAGCAAGTTCAGCTGCTCTGCCCTAACTGCTCTCTCCTAACTATTCTGTATCCAGAGCAGAAAGTTATGCTGCATCCAGAGAGTCAGGAAGCCTGGGCTGCCCTAATTGCTCCAGAGCATGCTAAGTAATTGACACAAGGGGAAGACTTGCTCCTGAGGAGACACCCCTCAGATCACACTGAACAAGGAACAGCTGTGGTGCCTACAGTGGTGATACAACTTTTCATACTTTTTGCAGTACTTTTCTGAACACTTTCGGCTTCAAAGGAGACTGTGCTGGTGTCAGAGTTGGTGCCTGTGCAGTACTTTTCTGAAGACATTCGGCTTCAGAGGAGACTGTCCAGGCGTCAGAGTTGGTGCCTGTGCAGTACTCTTCTGAAGCCATTTGGCTGCTGCTCCGCCTCCTGAGTGAGGCTGAATGGCTGTGCAAAGGCGCAGACTTCCTCCGCTCTAAGGAAGTCTGTTTGGCATGCTCAGTGTGTTTCTGTGCAGTGCACCTCAGATGGCCGTTTGGGCCAGCTCTGAGGATGAGTGGCAGCTTCTGGCTGCTGCTCTGCCTTGGAGCAGGCCTGAATGGGGTGTGCTGATGCCTGGGGCCTGCCAAAGGACTGTCAAACTCCTCCGGTATATCACCCCATACAGAGCGTGTCACCCAATGTGGCCCGCACCAGCTGCACCAGTCTGGTGACTCCACTGGGTGCCTGCCTTATAAGGAGTCCCTGATGAGATGCCAGTACATTCAACAATTGAATACAAGGGGCTTCTTGGAGTTGCCTGCTGTATCCTGAGGTTTGTGGGCAGCCATAGTTGTTTCATATCCTAAGGTTGAGAGGCAGGGGTTGCAGCTAGGCTGGCCAAGAACTCAGATTTTTGGTCAACACTGCCATTCTTACTCTTACATAAGGAGTCCTTATCATGGACTCCTATGGGTTTACTCATTACTGTACCTGCTCCTGAGGTGGTATATCTCTGAGGAGCTGGAAGAGGGCATTTCTGCCTTGGAAACAGGCTTTGGATACAGAGTAACTGCTCTGCCCTTGGCAATGCTAAAGATGCCCTCAACATGCCTCTCCTGAACAGCCTAGGGCAGAGCAGCTAGGGCAGAGCAGGTCCGCCTCTCTTAGGGCACCCTATGTTGCCTTGCTCTGCCCTAAGCCTTTTCCAGAGTAACTGGGGTGGAGTATCTTGCAGTTGCTCCACCCTAGTGATAGATAGGGCATCCCAAGGGCTCTTATGTGGACAGATTAGTTGCTCTGGATTGTGCTGATAGTTACTGCACCACCTAGTGAAAACCTATGGGAAATTCATATTAGAATCCAAAGTTGTATTTACACCGGAGCAAGGACTCCCCGTAATTACTCTGGATTTTGCCCTTAGTTTCCTAGTTCATAGTCTGGAATTTTACACCTTTTTCATCTCAGTGGCACACCATCAGTTGTTCTTACCACTGACAAGGCATAACAAGCTGTTCAAATCCCCGAGTTTTCCTATTAATAAATGTCCCTTCCCAAATTCCCATGGCAAATTCCCATGTGGGTGGTCAACATGCCAGTGTTCGCCCTCTTATGTTGTGAGCTGTTTGGACAGAAATTTTTGTTAGGCAAAAAGCTCTGTGTATATCTATGATAAAAAGCAATACACGAACATTATGTATAATAATATAATCATTTATATTATATTTCTATATTTACTTGAATGTAGTGCACCATTGAATGTAATGCGCACCCCATTTTCAAAGGCTTGAGATTTAAAAACCAGTTTGTTGAAGATTATAATGCACAGCCTTTTAAAATGGGATGTGCATTATATTAATGGTGGGATCCTTGAAGTGGGGGGAAGATGCTCCAGCTGCTGCCTGCTGATAGAGGTGAGGCTGGGGGGCTGTGCAGGGACAGAGGCAGAGTCCTCCAGGGAGTGGTGGCCCTGGAAGGGGTTGGGGAAGTGCCCCCCAGGCCAGCCCACCGGTGTGAGCAGCATCATCCCCCCTGCAAGCCTGGCTGGAGGAAGAGCAGGAGGAGGAGTGGGGCAGCAGGCAGCAGCAGTGGTACCTTAACCCCTCTTCAAGGATGTCCCATTATATTCTCCTCTGTCTGCAAATATAATGCACCATTGAATATAATGTGTACCCCTCTTTTCAGCCTGGATTTGGCTGAAAAAGCTGTGCATTATATTCAAGTAAATATGGTATTATATGCAAATAGTCATTATATGTATATTATAAGAATATTTCAAAACTGAGGAAGGCCTGCTTTTTTTTAAAGAATATAATCATTTAAGAAGGAAAGGGAGTGGGAGACGGGCCTAGGATTGCAGTTATAACAGATCCTAGCCTTGCTTTCTATGCAACTGGGAGCAATTTCAGGCTCTCCCATCTGTTCAGACTTAGGCCACCTCCAGAAGTGACCTAAGTCTTATTTGTCACATTGCTGTGGGTGGCGCAAGTGGCTGAGACGCTGTTCCTGTTAACCAGCAGGGCAGAGCTGAAGACCTGGGTCGGCCCCACAAGACAAGGTGAGCTCCTGTCCTTAGCCCAGCTCTGCGACGCCAGCTGGATCCAATCGTATCGGCTCTGCCTTTCCATTGGACTAATTCAGTGGCGTGAAGAGGGGGGATTTGCTGCTGGGTAATAGCCTATCCTCCATAACAATCTAATCCAGGCTTTCATGCTTCGCATGCAGCGTATGCAGCGCTGAGCACAATAACATAGTCTTTCAAGACTGACGGAGGCCTGCTGCTGTTGTAGCCATACCGCAGCAGCCCCATAACTTGTGCTGTATACAGCACAGGTATTTCAGCCTGCCTGTTCCAGCACAAGTTAGGATTGTGCTGCCAGTTGCCTCAAAGCCTATTGAACTTGCAGGGACTTAATTCCAAATGAAGATGTGCAATATTGAGGTGCACATTTCCACTACATAAATGAATGACTGTCCAATCCTACTCCCTACCATGTTACAGCATGCAGCTGGGCCCATGGAGTACATGCTATGGTGGGGAGGGAGCATGCAGTGACAACCTACAGAAGGAAAATTTCCCAATTCTCTTCAGGCCTCATTGGACTTAACATCAGCCATTTCACTGCCACATATCCGAAGGGGAAAAAAAGGTGTATGGAGGTTTCAAAAGGGCGATAAGATCTGGCACAAATTGGTGTTGCCAAGACCAATGCCTGCTTCCCCTCCTCAAATCTTTCTCCTCCCCACTGCCAGAATATTCTCAACACCAGTCATAACCAACACAGACTTCTGGAGCTGCTGCAGCACAATCCATTGCCAGTGCATGACAATAGCCTGGAAGTGCTCTATGCCAACCTGGTTTTCATGCTGCAGTGAAGGACTTAGTTCAGCATCGCAAGACCCCAACAGAATTCAAACCTGAGGCTGCAATCCCACCCACACTTATCTGGGATTAAGATCCATTGCTAGAATGGTATTTACATCTGGTATTAATGTAATGGTGTTTATTTATTTCCTTCTGGTTAGACATGCATAGGATTGCTCTGATCAGTCTTGTACATGTGGCTCACCTTTGGCTGACTGATGCTGTTTGCCTTTAGTGCTTAGGCAAAACAATTCAGGATCAGAGATTATTTTTTGTTGCTTTTTTGTTGGTCTTTCTAAAGGCCTACAGAGGGTTGTGTGCATGTTTATTTATTTTGAGAATCCAGAAAAGCAGGGTGCTTTGACTACTAGATCAAATTTAATTAGGATTTTTTTCCGAGGAGAATAAAAAAGAGGACAGTGAACATCCTTTGACTTTAATGTTCATTTCTCTTTTGCAGCCTCCTAGGCCAATTAACACAGCACACCAAAACCTCTACAGGAAAGGAAGAAACCGTGATTTACCTCCTGCGCATGATTTCATGTGATGGTTAATCTATCACACCACACTTTGTACGTAGTCAATATGGGAACATATTTCACCCTAGGTGAGATGATTCTGACCTCTTTGCCCCCTCCCTTGTACACTTTTCCTTGAAGCAGCAAAGAGCCCAGGCAGGCTGAAGCACATACTTAGCTGCGATGCCCAATTAAAGCATGTTAACAAGACACTACAAAGAGAAGTTCTTCCCTGCAGCCACGCTGTTCCCATTGCTCAGCTACCTTGAAGTCTCAGTTTCAGCACACTCTGCTTCCTTAATTGAAAAGGATGTGTTGGAAAAGATGAAGCAGGTATGGAGAAAGACCAAACATATCAAGTCACAAAAATAAGCCAGTCCTACGCTTTATTTGCTTAGGAAAATGTTTCCCAAACTTCTGGCAGTGGAGGGACACTTTTTCATGAATTAAAATTGGTAGCCCACCATCCATCCGACCCCCAAAAGTTAACTTTTAGATGGCAGGGAGACAATAGAATTAGCCATTGGGACAAGCCAACAGGTGGTGGCTTTAAAAAAGTGATAGATTTGGAAGCGAACCACAGTTCTCCCCCTGCCACCTGCCTGCTTGCTGCATCTAAAGCCATTTAGGTGTCCACAGCCAACTCAAAAAGGTAGAAATTTCTCTTTCTCTTTTTTCTTTGTCCTTCTCATTCAAAATTGAATGCATGAGTGGAGGAGGAGGGAAATAAGAAGGAAAAAGCACTTGTACTATTACTAGCCTGCTGGCTGGCTGGTTCTACTATGACAGCCCACTGCTGGCACTGCAACCACTTTCATTCAACTGGAAAGGATATCATACAGGCAACACCTGCCTTGAGGAAAGGCACCTCCAGCTCCAGATGGATGCAAGAATGGCTCACAAATTCCTGTAAATTGCCATGATCCAAGAACTGAGGCTAATGATCCTACAAGTGTCCCAAGATTGAAAAACACAGTTCTATAAGAGTGTCAACAATGTAGTCTACAGTGTTTCTCCAACTGTGGGTCAGGACCCACTAGATTGGGTTGGGAGTCAATTTCAGGTGGGTTTCCATTCATTTCAATATTTTATTTTTAATATAATAGACTTGTTTCTACTATAGTGTGTGACTGGATTTAGGGAAATAGTACACATCTGTTCTTCAAACAGGCTTCTGCGCATATGATTTTAACAATATAGTAAATGGGGCTTACTCCTAGGGAAATGTGGGTAGGATTGCAGCCTATGATTGTTTAAAATTTTCCTGCTTGATGATGTTGTTTCCAGTAATGACATAACTTCCAGACAATTCCGATGGATTCTCATTCTAAAAAGTGGGTCCCAGTACTGAAAGTTTAAGAATCACTGCCTTGCTTTCTAGTCAATGTTGTATCATAGAAGAAGGCAATTCTGCAGGTCAGTATAATGGTTATTTTTGTGGCCTGGCATCTTAACCACGGGCCAAAGCCAGCCTGAGTTTATCTGCTCTTCTTTCACCTTGAAAGAAGAGCCATCAACCATCAGGGACCAGAAAAACTACCTTACATATTAAAAAACCTACCACATATTCCAAATAGGTGGTATTTGTTGATGATAGTAATGGAACAGCCAAATCCAGGATTGGAATGCAGTACACATTTCCACTGTCACAAAATGTCTGTCAACATTACACAGAGTGTTCTGTTAGCTGCCATTTTGAGAGCACTGTCACCTCTTGTGCTTCATTTGCAAATATGTAATATTTGCATGTAATATTGCTTCCATTTTGCATGTAATATTGCATATAATATGAGCATGTAATATTGCTTCTTGGCCATCACTAGTTTTTGCCACACCCACAAGACAGGTGCAGCAGTGGGGGTGGAGAGGGTGCAAAACTAGGTAGGGAGAGAGCAGAATGGGGCTGGGGGCTTCAAGAAAGTGTGAATGTAGAGGTGACAGCTTGGGCTGGATTTTGGGCCTGTGCTCATTTTTTTTTGCCTCATTGCCCTTTACTTCTCCCCATATTTGCACCAGATACTGATCTAATGCAGATCCATGGCAATCCAGTGAAGAGTAGGAGGCGTAAAAAGGGGTAAGGAAGAATGATTCCCCTTTCTCCTCTTGAATGTCCTGATCCGCCACCCCATTGCACCAATTTTCAGCATGGCTGCATCAGCGAGAAGGAGAGAGGAAAAGACTGGGCGCCAAGTTATCTTAGGAATCACTTTTAGCTTAAATCAGGGAGGTCTTTACTTTAAGCTGGGGTTTCAATATAATCAGGAAAAAACAGAATGGGATGTTGATATATGTAGGCAGTTATAAGTCATGGGCAAGTTATAACAGATGTGACAAAACAGAAGGAGGCACAAGTCATATGTATACCATTTTTGAAATTAGCCAACTCTAAATGAATGAATGAATGAATGAATGAATGAATGAATGAATGAATGAATGAATTAATTAATTAATTAATTAATTAATAGTATGAGCATTCTGTAAATTTTCAGGGACAGTGAGATACAAATCAATCAATCAATGCAGGTACTGTATGTCTTAGAATCTATTTCTGACCTTATGATCACCAACTTTGGCCAATATTCCATCTGAACTGCCTCCACATCAAGTGAGCATGGAATTATTTAAGCACTTTTTTTGTTTCTGATACTGCATGTACATCTCTCTGTTTTACCTGTGGCAAAATCTGAAATTAGTAGGTAACATTGCTTCTCAAGAAAGTATTTCTTCAACGTTCACATGAAGCACCAAAGCAGCTCTAGGCCACATTTCACTCTCTAAAGAAGCCCTTGACAAGATCATACTGGCATTTATCCTAGCTCTTAACATTTCCCTTTCCTGTATTCCTTCTCTGATCTTAAGTACCCAAGAGTACAACGTTTTACTTTACGCTTAGGTTTAATTTCCTCTGGGGAGAAATGGTGCTGCAGGTTCTAAATGCCAGTAGATCTACATACAAGCAAAACTTCATTCTTGTCTTTTATCACTACTTTCCCCAATCATTATGCTGAGGGCTTAAGAAAGACCAGGTCTCTATGGCAGGAAATTACAGACATATGAAGGGAAGAAAAATTCAAAGCCAGCAAAACCCGTCAATTACGTGATGTTTAAATCTCTTTTCCAATTTCAACTGAAACTAAAGCTACAATCCAGAGTAACTACAGGACCTTTTACACCTACATAGTTAGGGTGTATGGGAAATGCAAAAAGCAATCCAGAGAAAGTACCTCATACGTCTTCCCGTACTTACTCTGGATTGTAGGGTAAGATTCACACAAGAACATTACGACTTTCTTATTACTAAACCCAGGAGGGATAGCCCAACTTCAGCTTATGTAACCCTTAAAATCATTGTAAGAACTGCTAAATGCAAGTTAGCAAGATAGACATTTGTCCTTCATATTAGTAATCCTCCCATCCTTGTAAAGGGCACACAAGAGCTAATCACAACAATCCTGTGAGGGTGGTTAGGCTGAGAAAGTGCATGAATTGCTTAGAACTACCCACTGAGCTTTGTAACTGAGAAGGGATTTGAACCTATGACCCCAAGCCCAAATCTGTACTGTAACATAGACAAACAAAGAGCCAGCTGCATAATATGGTTTCTATATCTACATTATATTAGCTCAATCCTATCTGGCACCTTGATAGAAATACACTGTGGATCAACATTTATTGTGAGGCATCATGACTATCAGCCACCTAGGTACTTACCATTAAGAAAAAAAGTGTTAGAATCACGTGATTGCAAATCTGAATGTAGCTATAATGCCTTTTTAGGGAAAAAAGTCTTTTTTATTTTTTGATTCAATCACCCAGCACAAAGATTATTGGGACCTTGTTGTGAGATCTGTCACATACGATTGCACTAGATGTATTCAAAGACTCCCTGGCCCACAAAATCAGGCAAGTAGAGAATGATCCATGTTTCAGCAGGACAATCAATCAATCAATAGTATTTATACACCACTTTTCAACAAACATTCACAAACTGGTTTACAGAGAAAATTAATATAAGTTAATATAAATCTGAATGGTTCTACCCAGAAGCAATGGTTGCAGTGTTCAGTATGTTTGTACTGATACTTAAGAAGGATTTCATAGTGACAAAAGAGATGCCGACTTCAGTTTTCCCCATTCATATTTCTACTTGTAGAAAGGTAAGCAGAGTTCTTCTCTTCAAAGGACACTAATTTTAGCACAGTAACACCATGCCATGTAACACCTACATTTTCACACATGATTATCTTTGAGGCGATACGGTCCTGCTGTGATAAGTCAGGCTTATTGCTTACACGATATCCCTTAAATTACTGGGATTTTTTTTTCATGCCTCAGACCACATGGGTGAATTTTGACTCATATGACCCTGTACTATACTTAGGTACATATAATGTACATATGATGTACATATAGTGAATAAATGTGTCAAGTTTTAGTATAATTATTTTTATTGTGAAATAATGATTTTTTTAGTACAGTTTTTATCACCTAAGACGGCATGGGTCAATTTTGACCTGTGTGACCCTGTACGGGTCAATTTTGACCCATGCGACCCTGTACTATAGTTAGGTACATACAATGTTCATATAATGTACACATAATGTACATATAATGAATAATAATTATGATTATAATTAGTATAATGATTTTTAGTACAGTTTTAGCTACAGTTTTAGCTACAGTTTTAGCTAGCAAAATATTGAATAACCAATAAAAGGCAACATGGGTCCAATATGACCTGACTTGGTATAATATGTATACATTGGATTTTACAGAAAAACTGTAAATTCAAAATCTTCATGCTTTTGGTATTGTGACTGTCTAATTAGCAGGAAAAAAGTCAGAAAGTCTTGTCAGGTAATAATAATAAATTCCAGTAAAAACACAACACACACTCCCTGGCGGGTGATGATTGACCCGGTTGGTATTTGTGGTGATATACTTATCTGCTGTTGACCTCAGGCACCTCTGCCGAGCATTACACCACTGCTATTATATTATGTGAAGCAAAATCTTGCTAGAGGTGGAGGCTATTTTAAAATGTTATTTTCAAACAGATGTGTCGCCATTTGAGTTGGCATTGCCCCTGGGAGTATTGGCCTCTTTGTGGCGCTGAGGGAAAACAGCATGGAATATAGTGTGAATTTGCATTTGAAAGGCAACCTGGTTCCATAGGGTTTGCCAGATCTCGAGAACAGTCCTTTATGGAGAGTTTTCAGGAAGCAGTGCCTATCTCCAGGTGAGTATTGAAAACAATCCTGGAAATTAACTGAGCCTCCCTCCAGGAATTTTCAGCATTTTTATTTTTATCTCACTCTCCTCGTTCTCCAGGAATAACTTCACGCAGAATTAGCAACCCAAGTTTCCAAATGTCTGCCTGATAACTGATATTGCATTAGCCATATAGCTGAAGGGCAGGTAGGAAAGGATATAAAAAAGGCTGAGGGAAGCCTTGCTATTAATGCAACAAGACATGAGAAAGGGAATTTCCTCCTCCTCTATTGTGGAAAGCGAATGGATTGTCAAACACTAATTGAAAGTTCTATATAATGAGATTGTAGCACCAAGACCTTGGCTTAGCAACTCAGGGAGGTGAGGAGGGAAATCTGGATACTATGCAAGAAGATAGCAGAATGAGATAGTGGAATTCTGAGATGCCAGAGTAATGCATCTTCACACTGCAGATGGGAGAGGCCATTATTGATTGCTATTTTAAAAATAGCTGTAGAAATACTATAGCATAGAAAATTCTATACTGTCAAAATAATGTAGATAAAACATTTCCAAACAAAAACCTTTGCAAGGGCTAGGACTAGTCTGGAAACATCCCTCTTGATGGGCACGATTCCTCTTTGCAGGAGATTGTGTGTGTGTGTGTGTGTGTGTGTGTGTGTGTGTGTGTGTGTGTGCAATTCCCCCACTTGCAGACAATGGGATATAGTCTATCACCTTATTCTGCTGTATTGTCTAGACTAAAATAGGACCTGAAACAAGGTGGGAGTAAGGAATTCCTGAGACCACCACACAGATGTGTATTAATTGGCCTGGATTGCTTGCTTGAGTCAGTACAGGAGATTGCAATCAAGTAAGTTGACAGATGCCCCCTGCTGTAAACCACTTCTGCACACAAGCCCTTGGTCGCCATACATTTTAAAGATTAATTGCTACTGTCTACCGATAATGAATGCAGTTGTTGTCTATGAGTAATACAAGTCATCCAGCATGCAAAAGGGACTCCTCGGTTTCATAAATAATCATCAATAAATGCTATTATTTCCTGCTGTTGAATATCACGAGAGAGTCTCTTCTGCACACTGCAGCCTGTTCCACCTCCTTCTCCTCCTCCCAGATATTACAGTGTAATTGATTCAGAAAGGTTCAGAAGATATATGTTGGCACGTGCTTGTGGAAGGTGAGCCAAATTACAAAACCTGTCCACCCAAATTGCCCCCAAAGTACCATTTCTGGCTTTGATTCCTGTGATGCACATAGCGACCCAACAGGAATTGCATGGAGACCTTTGCTCCCTTAGCACTCATCGCCACACGTTCAGCTGAACAACCATCAGCTTGGAATGACTCTGGGTCATTAAGGCACTGGCCTGGATTCAAAGTACCATTTTGGAGAAAAAAGGACTTCACAGGCTGCGACCAGCTGTCTGAGCAATCCAGTCGCTTTTGTACATTTGGTTCTCTTTTTGCACTGTAATTGAAAGTTAAAAGTGGTTAATGTTGCAGGTAGTGATGCTGAAGACAGCAGAACCCGTCAAAGGGGAGGAGAGAATTCACAGCTGTACAATGCAATGATAATCGAAGCCACAGGTGGTCCGAGCCTTCTGTTTGCAGCTGGGCTGCTGAGTTACCTTGCCGTCTGGTTTCAGTTTGAAAGCTAAACTGGGAGTACAAGACATTCCCTCCACAGCTGCTCCCCTAACATAAGGGGAAAGCAAGGAGTTCTTTGTGCTGACGAAACTGCCAGAGGCTGACATGATTGCTGTATAAGAAGCAAGGGTGGCATCATGTTAAAAGCAAGGGTGGTATCATGTTAAAAGGAGGGCAATGCAGGGCAATGGGAGGAGACCGGAGAGAGGATGCTTACCACAATAGCGTAATACTAATCACAAATGCTTGTTGAACATTGTTAAACCATCATTTATCAAAGCAAAACAACATCTCAAGGGACAACTGGCAAGTGTGTGGCAGATAAGAATTAGTACTTCAACAAGAACTAATTATTTTGTTCATAAGATTCATATTTCTAAGGACAACTTTGTTCACTCTACATTGGATTCTGCTCTTCAATACAAATCCAATGGTATATGATAGAATTTTTGGCACTATTGCAAAGTTGCATTTTTGGGGTCCCCCAGTGCGAATCACCCCCTCTTTAACATGTCACCTAGTATTTGCTACACTGCCTGCACCCCACTATTAATGCCATTATTTAGTCATCAGAAATGTTACTAATTCTTTTCTTAAGAAGTAATTTAAGCTAGTCGCCATCACCTCACCATGTGATAATGGATTCTTAAAGTTAATGAGGCATTGTATCAGAAGTATGTCTTTCCATGTGCCCTGTTGCTCTGCCAATCAACTTAATAGCTTTGGCCCCAAGTTGCTAGTGCTTCTGGGGGCAGCTCATTGAAAGTAAGACATGAAATTTTGCCACCAATTTTAGTTATATTCATTTGCAGCTCTTTAGATGTTCTTGCCTTACAAAGCCTCTGTTCAGCAAAGGCAGGAAAAGGGAATGGGACCATGCGTGCTGGTTCTGCCCTTGTAACTGCCCACTCGCCATGTGCTCAGTGTCAACGAGCTAAGAGGTGCACTATAATACAGCACACAGAAGAAACCTGAATTATTCAGGGTGCTGGCTGGAGCACATAGCTATTTTCCTCAGAAAAGTGTCCATGGGCAGTTATGCTCATTCTCCCAGCATTCAGTGTTTCTGGAGAGAGGTAACATCAGAAGAAAATTTTGGCTGCAAAATAAAAATCAATACCAGAGAGAAAGCACCAGGCTGAATCCTGTGGAACATTCTTTCTTTCTTAATTTATTATTTATTTTTATTTATTTTAAAAATTTGTATCCTGCCTTTCTCGAATCATAGACTGACTCAAGGTGGCTCACATTAAAATATAATTAAAAACATAAATAGAACATTCAATTAAAAACAATTTATGGTTAATTTATGTTTAAGTGTATTATTACATGCTTTGGGTCTGCTCAGATTTGCTCAGAAAAGCCTTTCTCCTGAATTACTAGGCTCCTTTTGTAGAAGAGAGCATCAAAAATAGGCCAGTGTGTCTGGACTGGCACCTATTCAAGGTCTGTAGGATGTCTCATGTCTGGTCTTGCCCCCTTCAGCTTCCCCATCTGGACAACAGCTTGGTCCCTGATTCATCTGGATTCTGATCTGGATGTATTAGTTTGTCCATGCAGTACATAAACATATTCTGACATTTGATATATCTGGCTTCTTTGGCGACAGATTTCAGTCATGAGAGCTGGCATTAAAAGTAGTTCATAGGAACCAAGTCAAGTTCGCAAAATGGCAGCAGCCTCTTACTGACATTTGTTGTGTTGCAACTGGTCTTCCAACCCAGAAGTAACTGGTAATGATGTCATCACCAGTTTCTTCTGGTGGTTCTTTGAATGGATGTACCATATGAAGTGGTGCAGCAGAGGACAAATGTTAAGAAGCACTAGTCTAATGAGTTGGCTGAAAGCAAAGCTCTTGGTATACCCAGTCAGCTGAGAAAGAAGAAGAGCAAATATTAATCAACATGTTAATATTAAATATTAATTATTAATCAACAACATAGCTATTGGGTCCAAATGATACAATACTCTCTTCATGAAGCTGAAGCATCACAGGGGTTTCCTGAGGTCTAAGAAGGTAAAAAAATAGGAATGAATTCAAGGATTTTCACCATAGCCATGTTTATCTCCTAACAGGATTTTAACCAGATTTGATGCCATCAAAAATATTTTTTTTAAATGAAGCTGTCAAAAATATTTAAAAATCTGGTTTAATAGCAAACACTGTATAGTGTTAGCCAAGTAAAGGCCAAAAGGAAACAGCTAAGAGGAATTTTCCCCAGATGTATGGCATTCTTGGGTAAGAGAAATGGAGGGGGAGTACAGAAGTTCCAGGCTGGTCCCAGAAGTTCCAGGCTGGCGGACAGAAGTGCACTGGCCTCCCTGTGCCACTGTGGGAATGAGTCAAGGAGTAAGTTGTACTAGCCATTCCTGGTCAGCACAAGGACTTGGGGAGGGTGAGGGGAGGGCGGTGTTCTGGGGTGGGGAGAGGATGGGGGAAGATGGACCCGGGAACAGGTGGGTGATGAGCAGGAGGTGAGCTTGGATCCAGCAGTTATGGGGGATCCCAGCCGCTATCCTTGTGTAGCCAGGAGCAGCCTCTGGCTGCTCCCATGTGCTTGTATCTAAGTCTAGATCAGAGTATGCCTTTTGGAGCTGCACTTGACTTACCCAAGGGAAAAGCTGCCCTTTCTGTGATAGTACAGCAGCAGCCATGATCCTTGTTCTGTAATTCAATACAGGCTGAGCCTGCCTGCCTGATGTAGGGCAAGTCAGGATTACTCTTAAGAGTAGTTGTAGACCAATGGCAACAGAAAGTCTCAGATTCAATGCCTGGTATTTCTGGATAAGGCTGAGATTGCCATTGTCAGACAGTGTCAATGGAACAGATGGACCAATGGGTATGACTCAACACACAGCAGCTTCCTGTGAGATGTGTGCACTGTCCTTAAGTTGAGAAAAAGGAGGGGGCTTTAGTGTATAAAATTATTTTCTCTTTATCTTCATTTTTTGGAATACTCATTCAATAGCACATCATTCATAACTAAAGCATTAGAAATGGTAAATTTAACCAATCCATTGCCATTGCCAAAAGGGTTGGTGTCAAATCTTATTATCCAAACTACAGATTCTAAGAAATCCTCCACAGGAGGGATCTCCTTTGGTCTGTGTGGGGGGCAAGATTCCCTTTAACTAAGCTGCTAATCTTTAGTAATGACTTCATCTGCCCTAGGTGCAGCTTGGCTTGGTAGAGACAACTTCAACAACTGAGCTGAAAATTTCACAGAGGCTCATTGTTAAACTGTAAAAGAAAGCTTTTCTGTTATACACACTAGAATATGTGACTGTTGCTAAGGAAGCAGATTAAATCACAAAACTGCTTACCCCAAGGTATAAATCTTAGGTTTGGGATTCATAAAAGCATGCATACAAAAAAGAAGAAGAAAAGGAAAGAGAATGATATAGTTATCACTGCAAACCTGCTGGAAATGTGCCTCAAGATGTCATCATTTTCTTTGGAGCCAATTAGCCGCTAACATTTTTCATCTTTCCCAGTTCTTTCCCAGTTCTGCCCCTCTCTCCAGAAACAGATCCTAGACTAAATGTATCTTTCCCTAAAGTCTCTGTCTCCTATTTCATGGCACAGCAAGCAATTGGCCGGGAGGTCGTGTATTATGCATATGCTATGAACTGTTAAAGAAAATCCCAGCAGGATTGTTGCCTTTAAATCCATCTATATTGCATTAAACTCTTATTAGCTGCTATATTCTGGCTCACAATTAAGCTGCCCAAATACATCTTCATTATAAATGTCCAATATGGAATTCCCTAATCAGCACAAATGCAATTTTCATTTAACTGTCCCAAGACTTGGTCTTCCACTACAATTGTAGCTATTCTGAAAGTGCTAAGATACGTGGTTTTTGCAACAACTCTGACAGGAACCAAATTACCATGTACTGTATTTGGGATCTTTAAGATAATCTATTGCCCAGCTCTAACGTGTTGTGTAGAAGCAAGGTTTCCTCTAGAGGACTGGAATGAGAGTCCATTTGTTTGCCTGTCAATCAACATTATTCATCATGGGATTGCTACACAACATGGCAAGGAAATGGTTTGCTTGAGGCATCATGGTAACCCTGGACTGCTGGGATATGTGAAGAAGTGGTTAAGCAATGAGGGAGCAGCATAATATACATGAGACAACGTTTGAAACAAGATGAGCAAAAAAAAAATCTAAGTACACAAATCTGCTTACACAAAGCAGAAAGTGTGGAAAGTCTCTGGACTTGTAAAGCCTTGCAGAAGAGACAAACCTATCTTAGAGAAGGAGAGGAAGGGAGAAGGAGGAAGAATGCACTAAGAGACGTTCTGGGACAAACATGAGTCTTACCCCCAAACCCAGAGTAACTATGGGAGCCCATAAGAGACTTTATGTGCACCTGTACTTACTTCACCACCTAGTGAAAACCTATGGGAAATTCATATTGGAATCCAGAGTAAGTTGTTCTTACACCAGAGCAAGGACTCCCCATAGTTACTCTGGATTTTGCCCTAAGTGGCAAATTACACATTATGTTCAAAACACTATTAGATATGATGGGTTTAGCTTTCTTTCAGTCAATTGCAGCTGAACCTTATACAAGAAATGCATACCGCACAGCTTAATTTTTTTTTAATCTGCCCCACTCCATTCCCAATACTGATGTTACTGTTACTGATTAGATGAACTAAGCTTGCCATGGCTAACAATTCTTTAAACTTCATACGCAGTCTACTGCACTGATCTAAATCCTATCCATGTCAAGGAACATATGCCATTGGGCAGAGAACAACAATATTTATATACTGCTTTTAACGAAAGTTCACAAAGTGATTTATAAAGAAAATGAAATAACTAATGGCTCCCTGTCCCAAAAGGTCTCAATCTAAAAATGTACAATATTTCAACAATCACTGCAAAATGGGACTAATGAGTCCATGAGGCTGTATTAGGACTAGAATTACAGTGTATGTAATTGAGAATCCCCAGTCGTGATATTTGGTTCCAGAATACCCATGAAAAACTGTTTTTGTGCTATACAAAAGCAATTATTTACCATGGTTACTAATAAACCAATGAGTTAAGATGAATCAGTTTTCTTTTCCCTGGTTTAAAATAACACCATTTCAAACTGTTCTTTTTTCACATGCAAAGCAGGCCTCCGTCAGTCTTGAAAGACTATGGTATCGTGCTTGGCACTGCATATGCTGCATGCAAAGCACGAAAGCCTGGGTTGGATTGTTATGGAGGATAGGCTGTTACCCAAGCAGCAAATCTCCCCTCTCCATGCCACTGAATTAGTCCAATGGAAAGGCAGAGCCAATACGATTGGATCCAGCTGGCATTGCAGAGCTGGGCTGACAGGAGCTCACCCTATCTTGTGGGGCCGACCCGGGTCTCGAACCCTGGCCTGCTGGTTAACAGGCACAGTATCTTAGCCACTTGCGCCACCCACAGCCATTTCCCATTTCACATGCAAATGGGAGGTGATTATCACTTTGTAAAGGATGGGTCTGCCTTCAAGCCTGTAACCTGAGATCTTTATTGCAACCTGAAGTGTGTTAGATTTATTGCCTGCCACAATACCATGGCAAGGAGGCTATTTCTGAGTCTTTAAGACATTATTTAAAGAGCCAACCCCATTTGCTTTGAGACAAAATTGCATACAAGTAATTCGCATATATGTAGGTTACACCTGTATTCACAAATAAAAGTACTCTATATGCAAATAACTGCATGACATTTCTATGTTCTGTTTGGGTAGACTGTTAATTCCCAGTGTGTCTGATATCTCCCAACTGTCCAGTGTTCACCACCATAAGGCACCACCATGCCTTTATGTCTTCCATTCAACCACTTTTTCTGTAGCTATATCCATTTGTTTCCTGTTGTAATCCTTGCTTCCCTACAGTGTCATTTTCACAACCTTTCTTAGCTGCCCAGAAGTGCTGCTTTTGAATAGCAGAAACAACAGAGATGCAGTGGCATAGAGTGGAAAACTAATTTTGTTATATGGGAAACTAATTTTGTTATTGCCCAGAATTTATGGGCCCCAGGCATCAATTGACCTAGCTACACCACTGCCAAGATGGACTTTGAAAGGAGTGTCTACCTGCATCTTTTGCAACCACAATTTTTCCCTTCATGTCACCAAGTGACTAGCCTGAGTGAGACGGTCTCTTTATAGAGGTTTCAAGCACAGAGCCCTGACAATTTAGAAGAGACAAATCCCAACCAAGAAATCCCAGATGGAAAAATTTCAGTTTAGAGTTTATTGCAGTGATCAGAGCGAGACAAAATATATAACCACATTCACATCGGAATCCATATAAAATATAACAGGTTTCCTTATAAATATGAAGTTCTTTGCAATGATTTATACTTGTGAGTCTCTTGACTGATTGATGGCCCTGCAGCAAAACTGCATCAAAGATATGAAGACTCACCAGGCTTGGAGGTTTTATTGAAGATTGGTCTGAAACTCCAAAGCAAAATCTGAGGTTAAGGAAAGATCTTGAAAGCGGAGCATGCATCCACAATATCCACTGGCTGGAGTGATAAAAGTGGCAAGGGGTTGCTTTTCCAACCTTTGGACTGCATGAAGGTTTGCCTTTTACAGGATTAAATGAATAAACATTCATTATGTGTACCAGTTTATGGTGTGTATTAAATATACCCATCATTGGAGTTTATTCTCTAAATGCACATTTAGAGAATATTATTATTAGTTATTAATAAACATATTCTTACCCCCAAATCCAGAGTAACTACGGGAGCACATAAGAGACATTACGTGCACCCACAGTTACTGCACCTCCTAGTGAAAATCTATGGGAAATTCATATTGGAATCCAGAGTAAATTGTTCTTACACCAGAGCAACAACTCCCCATAGTTACTCTGGATTTTGCCCTTAATCTGTTTTCCTGCCATGTAATTGATTCCCTGAACCCATAACTGAACATTCATTGCATGAATAGCAGACTAACAGCCCTTTCCTATGTCCCTGCATAGCGATGAAGCTGCTTCAAAGCTGTGGGGAGGTTTCAGACCTCAGAAGTCTCCACTGGGCAAGGGATCATTTGTTCCTTTTACTAGGAATACGCTCCCCCTCCTTGCATGGGTCTACTCAGACCTGTGGCATCTATATAGCCTGTACATGTCTGAGTGGACCTGTCAACCCAGATTGAATATGGGAAGGGGGATAGGGTATTTGGGGTGCCACTGCTACTGATATTTTCCACTTCTAGGTCTCAGTCCATCCCATTCAGCCCACCTCCTGCCTCCCCTCAACACCATGCACTGACTTACCAGTGTCATGGCTCTTTCTGTGTCTACTAATTTGCAGACCTGGTTCCTTGTAGTGATAGCTACACTTCATAGAATGGTGTCATGCTTTGTGACACATTGGCCATTAATTTTTTCATTTTCTTGTAAACGGCTTTGTGAAGCTTTTAGATGAATAGCAGTATATAAATACTGTCGATAGATAGCTGTAAAACCCTATGCTGCCAGAATACACATTCCAGCAGTATAAAGCCCTATTAGGACTGAACCATAAATGAAAAAGTAAATAGAATTCTTCCCCTACACAGGTACATATCATGGTGTGAAGGAACCCCCAAAACTTCAACAGAGTTCTCTTTCTCTTTCTCTTTCTCTTTCTCCACTGTCCATATTGTACACGTAGGTTGCCACAGGAAAATAGGTGAGTTATGCTGGCCTAAACTGGTTAGGATTTCACCCACAGAACGACGGGAGAAGCCAAGTATGTTCTCACATACATATCCAGCTCTTTCAGTTCTACTCTGGGAAGTTGTGCATTTTTCAGAGGGAAGGTTGTGTTACTTGGGGGAATGGACAGGAATATGGGAGAAGACAAGAGACCTCCACTTTATGGGGTTGCATAACACAAGTCAAGCAAGGAGGAGGGGAGAAACAGAACTTTGTTGAAGTGTATAACAATCCTTCCATGTTTACAGGTACATACTGCAGAAAAGGTGGAAGGACCATACCAAATGTGTCTCTTATATATAAAATGATATTTTGAAGTTAAAATGTTCATGCCTTTCAAAATGGCCGTTTCTGTCTGAGAAGGGCCTTTCTCCTTGCGATAGGTTCATTCATTCTAGCCTTTTACCACAGCACTTTCCAGTTGTGTAAAGTGCTCCTCATGAGAACAGCTGAAATTCTTACCTTTCTCACACAATAGCTAAAATCAGAGGGGAGATGCTCAGCACATTATACATGTAGGAGAATCCATAAACATTCCAGACTATCATTCTTATGCAAACAATTTCCCTTTGGGTAACAGTAATTGGTGAAGCTCCCGAACTGTGGGTCACCAGCGGTCATGGCTCATTAGAATTCAAAAATAATCTGCATATGTACCTCCCTATTAGAGTTGCTGCTGATTTCAAGGGTTGTCCCAAGAGGTCTTTCCTATAATAAACCCCCTGCAATAATTAGCGCCAATATTCTGAAGGCATATGTCGGATGTCTGTGAGAGGCCTCAAGAACGTTGTGAAGGAAATGGCTTACTTGCTGAAAAAGAGTCCCTCTTTCTCTAAACCTGAAGAAAACAATTTAAATCCACCACGCTATACCCCCCCCCCAAACTGGACTTCTCCCCAACTGCCCTATGTGCCTGATACTCCCTCCCAGACCATCTGTGTGATGCTTTCTCTAACTTTTTTCAGATCTTTTGTTAAAACCCCCTTTTTAGTCTGAAGCCTTTGGCAGACATCTCGAGCTGTCACACCTTACTGCAACTAAATTTAAGAAGGTTTAACTGAAAACAAAAGGATATTGTTTCTCGATGTACTTACTTCTCCATCCCCTGGTTCAGTGACCTGCCCTCTCATGTGTTGGAAAACACCTCACACAAAGATGGTGCTTTTTAAACAACAATTGGAATCACTGGGGAAATGCACAGGGTGATCAGATGCCAAATCCAAAATTCCCTGCCAAGCCCCCCACCCCCAAATCCTGTCCCCTAAGCCAAAATTCCTAACTGGTTTAAAAAAATGTAGGACACCCCAAAATGTAGGACATGTTAAAATAAAGCAAAAATACTCGTATCGCTTTACTTAATTTCAAGACTTTTAAAACTGAAAACCTCTTTGTAAGAGCTGTTTTCATCAACTATGCACAAGTGAAATGGCTCAAAGCAGACACAGTCTTCTCCCAGAGACCCCAGCCCCGATACCTGCTCCCTCATACCCCCTTGTATGCACTCACTCGCTCACACATATGCACACTCACTCTCACACACTTACACACAAACACACTCCATGCATGCATACACACTCACTAACACACACAGGCTACAATCCAGAGTAACTACGGGAGCACGTAAGAAACATTATGTGCACGTGCACCCATAGTTACAGCACCACCTAGTGAAAACCTATGGGAAATTCATATTGCAATCCAGAGTAAAGTGTTCTTACTCCGGAGCAAGGACTCCCTGTAGTTACTCTGGATTGCGCCCACACTCTCACTCAATGCATGCACACACTCGCTCACACACCCTCAGTCACTCACACACCCTCAGTCACTCACACTGGCTGTGTGGGTCTCACCTTTCTAGAACATGCTGCCAGAGATGCTCCAGAGAGGAGATGCAGGAGACCCGGGGGGCAGAGAAGCAGCCTAGGCAGTGTGGCATGGCATGGCCGCACTGCGGGCCGAGGGGCGGGCTCCAACCCTGGTGCACTGACGCAACCCTAAGCTTTTCACACAGCCCCCCCCCCCCGTAGCTACCGGATTGGTGGGGGGGGGGCGCACAAACAACAACTGGTTTGGGTGATCCAGCCCAAACCGGCTTTGGCCCACCACTGGTCCTGCCCATCTTTCTCCTGCTCTGGGAAGCCCCAGAGCCACATGCAGATGGCCGGAGGAAATCCCAGAGGAACAGGGGGTTTTTCCTCCTTTCCAGTCATAACTAACTGTGGGGTGAGATGGTCATCCCCATTTCTAAGCTGAAGAGCCAGTGTTGTCCAAGGATGCTTCTGTGGTCATGTGCCTGGCATGACTAAGTGCCAAAGAGCATGGAGAGCTGTTACCTTCCCACCAAAGTGGTACATATTTATCTACTTGCATATTTATCAACCTAGCTTTCAAACTGCTAGGTTGGCAGGAGCTGTGCAAGAGAGGGGAGCTCACTCCATCTTGCAGTACTTGGGTCTCAAACTGGTGACCAGGCGACATTAAGTTCAACAAGCATAGCATCTTAACCACTAAGCTGCTGCAGCCCATACCTGAACTTAGGGACAGGTCAATGAACACAGAAACCAAGGACAGACTCGTATTTGTGTACCTAACATTTTAAGATAGATTCACAACGACCTGTCAATACAGAGTGCATCTGTGTGACTATAGCCTTACTGCGCTCCAGTGCTGACCTGGAGGTGTCACAAAAGTGCTGTTAGGTACTTCTGTATCACTCCTGGAGGAGGGGGGTTATGCCAGTGCACATGCATACACTGACATCCCAACACCATCACGGGAAGATATGCTGCCTAACTCATCTGGCATATCTTCCCATAATGGTCTGGGGATGTCATTGTATGTGTGTACACTGGCCTAACTCTGTCTCTCCCCCAGGAGTGAGGCAGAAGTACCTGACATTCCCACATCATCCTATATCCTGTAGGCAAATACAACTCTCCAATCTTCTAACCTGTTTTGGATTCCTCTACCTTGTGCAGCACATGAAAGAAACTAGTCCATGTCTGAAAATAAGCATTTGGCCCTTAAAATCAAGATTACTGCTAACCTTTTCCTGTGTGATCTACTGTATTAAGCTGGAGACTTCAGTGTTTGTTTTCCAGAGTCAGAGGCCACCGTTGGAAAGTGTTGTTGCTTTCCATGTGTGTGCTCACAGCACAGTTGCCTTTGGTAAAAAAAGTGATCAGCTTTTTGCCTTGTGACTGCCGCTTTTGACTAAGGCTGACATGAATGAGCACTGAGAGAAGACTTCTTTAAGGCTGTGGACCTACACATTGCGGTCCTTTGAAACGATTCCCTGAATACAGCTGTGGCATTTATACTTTAACACTAAATAAATACAACATTTTTATGTGCTGAATTACAAATAATAAATTCTATGTTTTTGAAGTAGTAATGCAAGTTGGTATATGATAAGAATAGAAACACTGAATATATTCCATTTTTTAAAATCAAAACAAAAACAAAACAAGACCTCAGGAGGGAAAACTACTTGTTTCCCCCCACAGCCTTTTACATCTCTGGGGACACAATTCTAACCATCTTTCCAGTGCTGGCATAGCTGTACTGCTGGGGCATGAACTATATCCTGCAGGTGGAGGGTGGCTCACAGAGTCTTCCTCAAGGTAAGGCAACGTATATTCAGTTACCTCGGTGGTATAAAGTTGGTTAGGATTGTTCCCTCATTTATATAAGAGGAAATCACACAAGATCTACTTCAAAGTGTGTAGCCTGTTTCCCTAGGGATGGTCCATCCGTTAGGGCAACCTCTGGCAGCAAATTGGTGAGATGATACCCATGTGTGCCTGTCTAGTTGTCTCCACTGCTCCTTCTTCTTACATTCCATGGCCTTCAAAAAGAAGAGCAAGATAGAGAGAAAGGGAAGGAGAGTGCTGAGCTGGAGTACTAGACAGAGGAAACAGAGGCTGATATGTCACAGGTAAAGGGGGTTGCATTTTGCATGTTTCCTCAGGCATCAGGAGGTCTTGGACAACCCTTCATTTCCTTGCAAAATTTCAGGTGCCACTGGTTTCCAACAATGTATGTAAGGAAAATGTCAATACCCTTTTGCTTACCTAGATTTGTGTACTAAAAGAAATTTTGGAGCTACTAACAATTTCCTTCCCATGCAATCAATTATTAAGCAGCTACTGTATGCTGAACATCTGAATCCACCATTAGCAGACTAGGAAAGAATGGCTATATAAAAATACACATCTGTCTACCAATGCAAATACTTTTCCAAACCTAAGTTATTACCTGCCTATTCCAAAATGCTCCACTGACCAAGACCAGCCAGCAAATAATTCACTCTAAATTGGAGTCACGTACCCATTGTAGAGCACTAGATGCACATCCTAGACCACAGCTGTGGCCTCTTTCCTCTCACACTTGCATCAATATAGCTTAGAAATTTCACAGGCACCATTGGAGTAACAGTTTCGGAAAGTCTCTCCACCAGAAAGGCTCAGGAGAATATTAACAGAGCAATTAATAGCCACACTCTTGGTTTCAAAAGAGACAGGGCATTAGCACTTGAGAGATAGCTTCAGTTACAGATCAAAATAGAATTTAATGCATTTCTCTTTCCAGTGATGTAGATCCACTGATCCGTCATGCTTATTTACTGTCCCTTCCATATTCTCCATTTCTGGTCTTATGTTCACTATGCAGATAGCAGGTTAAATTGATGGAGACTATTATTTGCCTGACATACAACACTGCAGGCTGTTCACTCAGATACCAAAGGGGATTAAACATTTGTTTGCAAGCCAGCCTAACATTTGTAGAGGAATGATGGACTAAAAAGGCAATCTGCTGGAAAGGTAAAACAACCCCCATGCACCAGGAATCTACAGTACAGATTAACAATGCATTTAAATCTAAAAGGCAAATACCAAATTTTTCATATGGCTAAGATGCAGAAGACATTAATAGTTTTCTTTTCTAATACATACTCTCCTCCAGAAAATATTTTTCTCATACAATCCTGTCACTAACTTGAATTCTACATACAGCAATCATGAAACCCATACTGCCTTGATGCTCTCACATCATGCTTTCGATTCTGCTGCATCCTGTTCTTGCTAGATTCCACTAGATCCAATTTTGGACCTGGATGGAAAGCAGGTAGAAGCACAGGTTGGTCTCTACTGCATCTCAACTGAGGTCAATAGTAAGGAATTACAGTGGTGTTTTGTAAGAGAAACTTAATTCATTCCAGAAGCATGTCTGACTTACAAAGCGTTCTTCTTACAAAGTGGATTTTCCCATAGGAAATAATGAAAACTTAGACAAAAAAGAAGGCCTCCATCAGTCTTGAAAGACTATGGTATCGCGCTCTGTGCTGCATACGCTGTATGCGAAGCACAAAAGCCTGGGTTAGATTGTTATGGAGGATAGGCTGTTACCCAAGCAGCAAATCCCCCCTCTCCATGCCACTGAATTAGTTCAATGGAAAGGCAGAACCGATATGATTGGCTCCAGCTGGCATTGCAAAGCTGGGCTAAGGACAGGAGCTCACCTTGTCTTGTGAGGCCGACCCAGGTCTCGAACCCTGGCCTGCTGGTGCCACAAGCACTGTCTATCTGCAGTACATGTGGAGAGCCAAGGGGGCATATTGGGGGGCAGGAAGGATGTGTTCCTGGGTGGGAGGAGGGCAGGGAGCTGCCTCTGCAGGTACCTGCTGCACACAGGGATCCTGTGGTAGCTATTCTGGTGCCGTGGGAGCCCTGCTAATGCAGACAGCCTATGATTGAGTTGTTGGTCTCCAGTCACAATGCCAAACCAGCTCTCTCATTACTACCAATATTACTGGGGCAAACTGAAAATCTCATATCAAAAATGGATGTAGTAGACCATCTCCAGTATATGGGACAGTTTGACATTTGTGTCATAGTATCACACTGTAATTCAAAGGAGAAAATGTTATAACTTTATGATGCAGTCATTCTCCTAAAAGTTCATAAATATAAATCAGTTTTTGTCCTTATTAATGCTACTGAGTTTCTTCTTCTGCTGATTTAATGAACCTTGGAGTTGAATACCTGCTAAGGAAGGCATGCTTTGGCACTGAGTCTCAAGCTTAGGGTGAGATAGAGGTGTGGCAAAATTCTCTCTGTGGGTCCTGTCCTCTTTGGGAGACCTTCCCTTAGGTTTAAAGGAGTGTTGTCAAGTAATCGTGGATTGCTTTATCTATCGACCTTCCTTCCTTACATTTCCCTTCTATTTCCTACCCACTCTGTTTCTGCACCTTCCATAGGTCCCCGCAGTTACAAATGGGAGCTTTCTCATCAAGATCTTCCATGTCATCACAGAAGCAGCTTGAAAAGTCTTGCATTTTGGGATAAAGGTGACAATGGAGAAAATCCCTCAATTGAAAGAGTTAGGGTCCATCCATTTTCCAGCTCCGATGTAGCTACATATGTTCTCATACCTTGAGAAGGCTGCAGTGATTGTCCCTCTACCACAGGATGCAATATACATGGTACTGGCCCAATTGCACTAGACATGAAAAAGTTGATCGGATTAGGCCCTTAGTTTTTTGCCACATAAATGCTGTGGACAGCTGATAAAGGACTGACAATAACCCATTCAGCAGCTACCCAAGGATGCTTAATTCTGCCTCTGCTTCTTATCCCTATGAAAACAGCAAGGTTTACACAAGGACTGTGTCTTTCAGTGGTCTTTTAATTTGGTCCTTTAAAAAGGTTTTGGGACACCCATTATACTGTCTGGAAATGGGTTGGACTAGAGTAGGGGTCACTTTGGTGGGCATGACTACTGACAAATTATGCCGTCCTTAGGCTTGATCTCTCCCATTTGCCATCCTTCTTTACACACCTCTGCCCTGTTCCATCTCCCCATAGCCCTCCTCCCTGCACAGTCTTACCTGAGGCAGCAGGCATTTCTGGACCAGTCCAGCCTTTCACTATGTCCAATGGCAATCAGGCCCTATCTTTTTGTATAGCCCCATTTGCAGCAGTTGGAAATGTAGGTGAAATGCTCATTCCACTGGCATAGTGCATGGTCAGGATTGGGTCCTTCATTATCATACCAGAATCAAACAGAGTTCTAATAACCTGTTTTTTTCCTAATTATCCTATTTTGCACTGCAGCAGTTATCTAGGATGAAGCCAAAGACTACAGAAACAAGCTTTAAATCTATCTTCCTCCTACACATGCACACACCCTATGTGGGCAAAGGAGGAAGGAAAAAAGAAAAAGGAGAAGTGCACAAGCCTGAGGCATGCTGTGGCTCATGAATATAAGACTAAACCTTTTGCATTACCCGCAGGTGAGGCCTATATTTTACAGGTGCTTCTGGCATTATATATCATGCTATTGCCCTCTGTTTTTAACAAAACATATAAACGGCTTCTTGGGTGTCAAGGCCCAAAGGTTCTTGCCTTGATGGGTGGAAAAAAAGATCTCCAGGTCACTTGGAACTCTACAGTTTATGAATCTATGAAAACCTTGGTCATTCTCAAAAGGAACATTAAGAATGGCTGTCTCAAATATGGGAAGCAGCTATTTTTAATTTGACTGATAGCCTTTTCTGTTCCTGCTCTGTGGACTTTAAAATGTTCATTATTGGTCACAACCATCAGTGGTCTCTCTCTCTCCCTCTTCCCCCCCCCCCCAGCATTGGCATATATTAGTCTAGAAAGATTATGGTACCATGTTCGACGCTCTATGTGAAGCATGAAGGCCTGGGTAGATTAATATGGAGGATAGGCTGTTACCCAAGCAGTAAATCTTCCCTCTCCACGCCACTGAAATAGTCCAATGGAATGGCAGAGCCAATACGATTGGTTCCAGCTGCGTTGCAGAGCTGGGCTAAGGACAGGAGCTCATCCTGTCATGTGGGGACCTGGGTCTCAAACCCTGGCCTACTGGTTATCAGGCACAGTGTCTTAACCAGTTGCACCACCCACAGCCCTCTCCCCAACCCTCTAAAAAATACACAGCTCCTGTAAGAGAAAACGATGAATATGGCTATATGAATGTTAAAAGACATTAATGCTTCAACATGCATAATACATACTGGTATGATGTTATCATTCAGGTGTGAAAAATACAAAAACAAACAGAAGCTGCTTTTGTGAAAGTGACCCTGCAGGAGCTCAGAATCTGCAGTAGTGGAAGACAGAGGAATTTCAGAGTAAGCGCCTCAAAGGCAAAAGAATACATTGTACAGTCTAGTTCAGATCCTGTTTATTGGCCATCTGTCTGCCTTTCTTAGATGGAAGTGATTTCCAAACCCACAACAGCTGACCTATCTAAACCTAACTCATCTCACTTGCCTGTTGCAAATTTCAGTATGCATCATAGTGACTCCTGCATTTCATTTCGCTTGAGTTTTTATGATCTGATACATCTGATAGATGCTGCTTAAAATAATGCTAATAACAATGCTTGCCTCTTTTTGCTTGAGGATTTGAAAGGGCTCTACAAGCATTAATTAAGTCTCATGAGCCTCTGGTCAGAAGGGTCAGATTTATTTCATATGACCATGAAATACCAAGCCTTATACCAAGTCAGACCATCTAGGCTAGAATTCTCTGAACATTGACTAGCAGCGGTACTGCATTCCAGACTGAAGTGTTTCTCTGCCAGTGGGATACCTATTAGCATATGTAGAGTTCCTGGCACCTGGGATAGTGAGATAGTGATGTCATGGTCATAACATCACTTCTGGGTTCTCCTGGATAGGAGGTACTGGCTGCCTTGCAATCTAGCTGCTATTCCCTTGCCTCCTCCTGTGGAGTTTCCCACTTGAAGGGACAACCTCTTTAAGTAGTCTCATACTCTGGGTTATCTTGGAGGAGGAAGGACTGGTGGCAGTGGCTTCTCATTTGTCCTCCATACCTTCTGCTGTGGATGCCTTCCCTTGAAAGGGGCACCTCTTGAAGGGAAGTATCACTCTGCAGAAGAAATGGGGAGAGCCAAATTATGGAGCCATCAAAATATGAGGAAACAGCTTTGTGAACTGGCTACCCCCCATTCCTTCTGGGAAAAAAAAAAACTGAATAGCAGCCAAAATGGAGATTAAAGTGTTCTTTGGAGGAAAAAAGAGAAAAAAACCTCTTTCTATAGCTCCAGCATTCCCTCCCCCGTGGTGAAAAAGGTGGAAAAGGGCAGAGCAGATCAGGAACATAGCAGGAGTAGGGTTAAAGCCACTCTACTGTTCCCCCAGGTTGTGATATAATTTATCCCTCTTTTTACATGGAAGAGGGAACCAAGCAAACCAGGGTCAACGGTTACAATGATTCATATGTTACCTAGTTTGATCCCAAGTTTGTGCTGTGGTAGCTCAGTGGTTAAGACACTGTGTTTATCAACCTGAAGGTTGGTGGTTGAGACCCAAGTACTGCAAGGCAGAGTAAGCTCCTGTCAGCCTAGCAGTTCAAAAGCATATAAATAGAAATAGATAAATAGGTACAACTTTGGTGGGAAGGAAACAGCACCCCATGCACTTTGGTGTTTAGTTATGACCAGTGGTGGGATTCAAATAAATTAACAACAGGTTCTATGTCCAAATAACCTAAATTAACAATAGGTTCTGTGTCCCATTAGTATCCGGTTCTCAGAACCAGGCACTCATTAGCAAAGGGTTCTATAGAACCTGTGAGAACCCCCTGAAGCCCACCACTGGTTATGATCATTGGAGGTGTCTTTCGACAGCCTTGTAACAGGGATGAGCATCACACCCTATCACACAACTAGCAGGGCAATCTGCAGGGTTCTACATTTACCTTAAGGTCTCCTGATACCGAAGAAATTTCCTGCACAACAGTGTGCCAACACCGTCTACAGAGGATGTCTGAAGCAGAATGGTACCATGAAAACTCTGTTCCTACTATGTGGAAAGAGATTCTTTTGAGCTGAGAAGCATTTGTAAAATACAGGCATCACTTGCAGAAACAGTGAGATATTCTGGGCTTAGCTTCAAAAGCTGCCGTTTTATATAGTACATGGCAGATCTGAGTTTGTCATTGTATGATTATTCAACAGTGAGCCATGGTCCATCCTGCCTCCCAATTGAGTATACCTGTATGAGGCACATATTTGTAGGTGTTTATCTGAACCATTCATGTTTTAAAGATGCAAAGGACAGCACAGCCTTAAGGCTGCTGTGTGAATATTATGGTATCAGCAGTAGCAGCCTTCCCCCAGCTTTCCAGAGAGGAAACATGTCGATCCCAAAATCTAAGCGATTCTGGAGTAAATCCTTCCTCTAGAATGGTAGGTATAGAGCAGTTTACACAAAGTGCCATTCTATGCATTTCATGACAGCAAACCCAGATTTGCTATTACTTGACAGGGATGACCAGCTCTTCTTAGATTTCCAATAAGTTCAATAGTATTATACAAGTTTCTAAACAGGTGTGTTCTATTCACAGTTTGGATTTTTAAGAATACATCAAAATACATCTATATCATAGGAGAAAACCTAAAAATATATAGTGTGGCCTCAAAAAAACCATGAACATCCGTAGCCTTGAATGTAACATGTTTCATTTTCCCATTTCCAAAACATATTGATGTCAGATAATACATCTAAGGAATCAGCAGTTTATTTATTACTCTCCTCTCCCTTTTCCGCACACCCTCTACCAACTGTAGCAGGACGGCTGGCACAGCTAATTTCAAAGCCAGTGTGTTCCTATATAAAACTATACAAGGGGCGGATGAAAAGAAAAAGAAGAAAAGAGAAACAGGTTCTGACATCTAATCAGATCTGCTGTATTGATTTTTTGCAACTTTAGCTTTGGAACAAATCAGCAAAACAACCAAATTATCACCCAGAATTCACTTTTCCCAAAGAGAGCCAGTTCAAAGGCAAGTCACATGCGTGCAGAGACACAAATATATACCTATAACATATACCCATCTCTCTGAGCAGATTCTCAGTTGGAAAGAACAAGCGGAGAAAAAATTGGCGCTCATCAGAGAGCCTTCAGCAACCACACGATTCCTATTTCCAACAAGATTAGAATTCCTGAGCAAGTCACAGAAGCTAATGAGCTGCTCGCACTCGACAACAGCAGCTCAATTAGGCAGGGCACATGTATGCACCCTTCCATAATGCCTGGCTTGCTACCTGAGATGGAGAAGGATCAATAGAGGGCTGCCGTTTCACAAAAGGTGACCCTGAGCACTACTGCAGTCTCCAGATGAGGCAGCTCACTTTCTCAAGATGCAAAGTCTCTGAAAGGAAGCCTTTTGATGGCTCTAAAGCAGGAATTGTGACGTCCTTTGGAGGGAGAGAGTGCAGAGGGAGCACCAACGTACTCTACTCAGTTGTCTCCTGGTACTACTCAAAACAACAAATGAATTTGCACCACCACTTTTTTGAGGTGACAAAGTCAAGCAGATGGTGAACCCTTCAGACTTCCAACTGAAACTCATTATAATCTTGACAAGATTCTGAAATAGAAGATTCAGGTAAATGTGTACAAGATTGCAACCTTACAGAAAAATTGTATGCATATTTACTCAGATCTTTATACTTCTAGGAAAGTGTGCTGGGCATAGGCTCTTGTGGTACCTCCTTCCGAGCAAACACTATTCCGAGATCTCACTACTAATAAGATAATGTACAGGGGATATACTTTTTTGGTAGCTAATTGTCATCTGAACTTTACATAGAATCATAGAGTTGGAAGGGACCCAGTGGATCATCTAGTCCAACCCTCTGCCTGTAGCAGGAAATCCTCATCTTGTGGGGACCCAGGTCTTGAACCCTAGCCTGCTGAGTAACAGGCACAGTGCTTTGCACCACCATAGGACATTTTCAAAATGAATGCCATATTGTTTGCTCTGCAATGTTGCAACTGGAAGGGATTTGATTCAACTAAATTGAAGGCATCTGTTTGGTTCTGTCAAGGTTTTGAGAACAGGCATCTCACTTTTTGTATTGGGAAAGGAAGGAAGGCATAGGAAGAATAACTGGTTTCTAGTGACTGATGCTGAATGTGCTATAGACACATACTATTTGATGACAGCCCAGAGATTGTGCTTGGTGGTGCAAATTAACATCTGCTCTCTTAATCCCACACCTGCCAGTTTCACATTCCCAAAGCCAACTACATTCCACAGGAAATGGGATCCTGAAATGCTCCAGGTGGAATGCTACTCCTGCAAAAAGAGAGATTCACCACATGACTTCAATTCTCCATTCCCATTAATAATATCAAGCAATCACTTTATCCCAGACCTGGAGATATTTTTTTAAAGAAGAAGAAACCAAATTGCTTTCATCTAGCCTTGGATATTAAAGATTCTGCCCAGTTCAGCATTTGATCACCTGCGAACAGTGCTTTATTATATATGCTATCAAAAAACGGCTACATTTCGAGTTCCATCCTTAAATGTGGAAATTTTCTTTAGGCAGCCATGGTTTTCAAGGGTTTATGTGAAGGTTATTGTAGGTTCTTGTTCTGGTTTTATTTTTAAGAAAATATTAAAACAGAGAGCAACTTAGTTCTTTCAGTCTGAGATGCACACACCACAAAGTCGGCAGTGGACTGGTACACACTTGGACAGCAACAAACAATAATTAAAATCTATGGTTGTACTCACATTGTACATTGAGCTGCACCAGGGCTTCTCTGGGTCTGATGTTGAAACCGTTGTATCTGGCTGTCTGGCATTTGTAAGTCCCACTCATCTCTCGAGTCACACTCTCCAAACGCAGTTTCCCATCGCTGGTCTCCACAGTCATGGCACCTGAGGGCATAGGAGCCTCCTTATCTACTCGAGACCAAATGATGGGAGGCTTGGGCTTGCCTCGGACTTCACATTGCAGCTCTGCCCTGGAACCTTCACGGACACTGATGATGGACTGACCCTTGGGCACCATGATGGTTGGAGGCACTAAGAGGAAAAGATTAAAAGAGAGAATCAGTCATGCACTGCATTCTGCCTTCTTTTGAGATATATCTGACTGTGTGCTGCAAATAAAATAACTTCCCAGGAACCCTGGAGATGGCAACACTATAGTTAGAAGCTGGGTACATTCTGAGTTAAAAAGAAAACAAATACTGGAAAAAATCCAAATACTTGTTAAGAATCAGGGGATTCTAAGTTGAGAGAAGCTTAATTTAGCAGCATGAATAAAGAATGCTTACTAAACAACCACACCTTACTAACTTTGTACTATGCATTTGGCTTCTAAGAGCAATTAGGAGGAAGCAAGGAGGCAGGTTTCCCTTAAAAACCCTGGTTAACTTTCTTCTGTAGCAGGTTCCTCCAACCTCAGCCTGGGGGCTATATCTGAGTTTGGAGAAGTCTTCTGTTTTGTGAATAGAGCTTACCATACCACCTCTGCTTGTCTTCTGAGTAGATTTGGGCACCAGGATGCTCTGTGCAGTTACATCTGCCTGGATGACCTATTTCACAGCCTTCTGGGATAATGGGCAATAGATGCAATAGAATATCCCACTGCCCAAATCGACTTGGAAGACAAGCAGAATGGAATGGTAAGCTCCAGTCTGAACAGGAACCACTTTTTTGGTCACAAGTTTGTCAACCACTATTCTAGTGTCTCCAGATGGGGTGAGTGCTGCCCATAAGCTTACTTATAAATGAACTTTTGATACAAAGACTAGAAACATTATTTAACATAAAACTGTGTTGTTTCACGTTTGTGGAATTCATGCAGTCTTGCCTATAAGTATGTGATGCAAGAACTCATGGAGTTCTTGAGTTCACATCAAGATCATCCTGGCTATCATCCTCAAAATCCTGGGTTCTTGGTAGAGTACGGCTACAATCCAGATTAATGACAAGACCTTTTACACTGACGTAGTTATGGTGCCACCTATGGGAAATGCATTGAGCAATCCAGAGTAAGTGCCTCTTACATCTTCCTGTAGTCACTCTGGATTGTAGGGTATGGCTTTACCATTTCCTTTGGATTTAAGGACCAGGGGTTGCTCTTCATCCACTCAGATGAACTCTGCTCAAATCAGTTTTGGATTCCATCCCACTGCAAACACTATCTCTGCTGTCTGAGTATTTTGGCCAGTGTCTAGCATTTCTTTCCAAGGCTTAGGGATGAAGCCCCTGCCATCACAGAAAAAAAAGAGATAGCCTGTTTTCCCATTATCCTTTTTCAGCCTCCCCTCTCTGCAAACACAAAGGGCACAAAGGATACTATAGCAAACCTCTTTAGGCAAAAGCTAAGGGTCTGAAGCAATTTTGAAGAGCATGATGCAGTAATGGCTCAGCACCTGACACTAATCTGTAAGATGGGCAAGGGCAAGTGCAATGATTTCACACCCACAAGAATACATAGCTGCAGCAAGAGCACATTTAGGCTGGTTCTAGCTGCCCTCCTCTGACAGCTACGTCACTGAGCAATGAGGAGGAGAATTTTCAATTTGCAGGTCTCCTGTGGGCTGTGGAATCTCATCAGATCCTCTCCTCTGTGGTGTGAAAAGAAAGCTGCACCATCACCGCTCAGCATTGCCAACAGATGGCAAGAGACAATTTTCTTCCTAGGAAAAACGTGCAAATTGCATTTGAAGACTTTTTAATTACAGGCAGCTCGCCAGGGCCTCCCACTGTGTTTGGCCATCTTGGTGAGTTGTGGCCTTGCTTCATGGAAGAGAAGAGAGAGCCTAGGAATGCAGAGTTATTTTCCTTTTTGCTAGCTTGGTACCGAGGCCCACGGGCATACACGGAAAGATCCACATTTCAACACAAATCCTGCATGTTCTTCTCATAGCAAAGAAGAGCACAATCCTAACCATGTCTACTCAAATGTAAGCCCCATTGTGTTCAGTGGGTCTTACTCCCAGGAAAGTGTCTTTAGGATTGCTGCCCAAGTTAATTAGAGATGGGACAATAGCTTAGTGATAGAACACAGGTTTTGCATGCCAGGATTAAAATCCTGGTTTCAGTCTCCCACATCTCCAAGTAAATGTGGGTAAAGGTCCTCTCTGAAAGACTAAAAAGCTGTTACCATTGAACTGAATGGATCAGTTCTCTACTCATCACACAAAGAGCCAATTCAAGGTTACACATGGCCTCGGGGGAGTGCAGGTGACAAATTGGTAGTTGGTTCAAAGAAAATAATATTCACCTGTTTCTGAAGAAATGTTCACCTCAACACTGAGGTCAGGGATGGGTGCCCCTTGAAAGGAAGCCACACACAGGTATGTCCCATAGTCAGTAAAACGGAGGTCAATTATCTCTAGGCTGCTGGTCACTGGTGGGAGTTCAGGGTCATTCTTTATGACAACAAGACGATCTGAGAGCTTGGCTAGCTTCCCGTTTTTGTACCAGAAATAGAAAATCTTCTCTTGGGGAACTGCATCTACATGGCATGACAGTTTCAAGTCTTGACCGAGTTGGATTGTCTCACTCTCTTTGATCACATCAGGAGTGATTTGGAACGTTGCATTCCTCATGGCTAGGAAGAGGCACAAGAATACCAAGCCAGTTAATGACAACACATAACACAACACTTCCTTGAAACATGGAACAGGGCATGAATGGAAAATTGCATTTATAGAGACAAGTGGGGGAAGATTGGATCAAGAGCAAAGGAGGCAAGAAAAGCTTAAGAAACATGAATTCAGTCACATCGTAGGGAACCAACCTGACATAACCTGGATGGTGACTAGAAACTAGAATGGTAAGGGGACCAACGGGAGTGAAGTAAGCACACTATAGGAAAGACAAGCAAAGACCATTCCATATCTGTCCATATTATTAACAGCCTGATCTTATGCTTTCCAGTTGCAGTGGCACTGAAATTGCCATTCCTGTAGGGCGAGAGAACCACTGAAGCCTCTCCTCAGAGGAAGTGGACATTCATTCCTTTACCCCAAGTAAAGCCCCAGATACTTTCATGGGGATTCCCAAGTCTGTGTCAGCTAAATCACTGGTGCAGGCTTGAAAAGCTGTGTCAAGCTTCCAAGCCCAGCATGCCACATAAATCTGGCAGAGGCACTAGCTCCATTCCCTCCCAGGCTAGTACCACCTTCCATTCTGTTCCCTGCCTTAAAATGCTTCTTCTTATCAGTCCATGCCCCACACCACCTGGTGCTCCTCTTTGCACCCCAAAGGGCAGGGATTCTTCAACAAAACTGATAGGGCAATGCAGGCCTCCCTGTTGGCACTGCTTACTCTGGGGGTGCTGCTTACGTTCTTTATGGCAGTGGTTTTCAGGCATTTAAGCCTGGGACCCATTCTGTGAATGACTATCTGTCCAAGACCTCCACAGAAGTGATATCTGGAAGTGATGTCACCAGAGGCACCATCAAACATAAAGTGATTTCACTGTGAGGCCAGAGCTCCTCCATGTCTACTCAAAAGTAAGTCCCATTGTGTTCAATAAGACTGACTCTCAAGAAAGTATGAAGTGCAGCCTGAGTGCCTCATTCCAAGATAGCGGCCCCCAATGTCAGATTCCAAGATGGTATCACCAAGCATTTTCACAACCCTCCTGAAATGAAATTCGACCATCCAAATGGGTCCTGACCCTGACTTTAAGAACCACTGCTTAATGGCTTATTTGCTATCTTCAGCCCCAGCAGTGCAAGCATACCACAAGCACTGAAGCTTTTATGACTGGTTGATACATTTCATTTACTGTATTTTATTGTGTAGATTTATAATTCTGCCTTTGAGAACACTGTTCTCAAAAAGCAACTAACAATATAAGTCAAACACACACGCATAAAAAGGGCATAGGCAGCCCTTAAGTATAAAATTTATTCAGAAATTAAAGTGAATCACAAAGTGCACCGAGAATCCAGACTCATCCACAGGTAGTCCACGGAAAGACGTACATCGCACCAAGATGTTCACAGTCTTCTTCGCTGGATTTCCCACGTTGTTAATAGCCGTGCAGTTGTAGTACCCTGAATCTTCCACACGAATGCCCCAAATGGTGAGGTTTCCCCCTTGAGTAAGGCTGTTGCGGGGCATGGGGCTGGGTGAGTGGGACCACGTCACTTGTGGCAAAGGGTCTCCACCACTCAACGAACATTGTATAGTGATATTATCCCCAGGGTTCACCACTAAAGTCTCATTCACAGACAACTTTAGTGCTGGTGGAGCTGGAAAAGAGGAGAGAAGATATAAAGGTGAACCTATGGCAGTTTTTCATGAACAACTTTGTTTTCTACAAATAGCTAAGCTGCAAGTCAACTAAGTTTTCTATACATACAAAAGACCACTTACTTTTCATTTTGAGCTTGTAGGGAAAAAGTTAGGCAATGGTTCAAAAGTATAGAAAAAACTGCCATGTACTGAATCCTGATAGTCCTGCACATTCTACTTGGACTCTGACAGACCTGGACTTTCTAGGGTTTCATTCTTCCCTAGCCAAATCTGGAGATGCCCTATTGAGTGGTGCCAGATTTAAGAACACATGCAAAGAGTATGTACTAATCCTGAGCTAGAACCCCATGGTTAAGTGGAGATTGCATGGCATATTCAAGCAGCAACCCTATCGACAATTTCCTGGGAGTAAGTACCATTGACTCTAATGCAGACTCTTAGCAGAAATGCATAGGATTGGGCTCCCTGTGACTATCAGACAGCATTTATCAGAACATTTTATACCAACAGCATAGTTTTCATCATGTCTATAATGCATAAAAAGAGGTCTATGTGTTTGCATAGGATTGTGCATAGGATTGCACAATGCATAGGACTGAGACTGTAAGACAGCATTTATCAAAACATTTGATACTAAGCATAGTTTTCATCATGTCTACTATGAATAAAACAGAGGTCTATATGTGTGTGTGCATGCATCTGTATGTATTCTTTGGCATCATCCTTGTACCTATGGGACAGCCCAGGTACTGTTGTTTCCCAAGATTGCAGCTTCTCCTTTGTCCAGTTAATCAGAGCTCAAGGAACAGAACATATTTTACAGGCAATGGCAATGCTTTGAGCTGAATTGCAGCAGTTTAGCTCTGCTTCACTGACAGATACAACAACTACAACTACAACAACAGTATTTATATGCCACTTTTCAACTAAGAGTTCACAAAACAGTTTACAGAGAAAATGAAATGGCTCTAATGGAGATGTGATCCTCTGCAGAGTTTGGTTGTAGAGATTGCACCAGACGAGCAGTAACACAGTGCTATTATTGGTAGAAGATCCCATGATAGTTCATTGCTGTTTCTCCTGGGATATTTGATAAAGATGGCAAAATTGGTTTGGCTGTAGAGTATGGCTAGTTTATGTTCTTTTGGGTATACACAGAGTGAAGACTTAACATAAAAAGTGGACTCACAAAGTTCCTCCGGGGGAATGGCTTTACAATTAGACAGATGTGCACAGTAGTGAATCAAACATTGCTGTCAGTCTTACCCTTTTTTCCATTTCAGGTGAGCTACCACGTCTTGAGCATTTGTGCCTGTTCATTACTGCTGCTGTCATCTCCTCCTCCTGTCCCTAGTTGGCAGAGTTAATGAAGCACAACCCCATGGAAATGATCTTCCACGTTGGTGCTTGAGATGGGAGAAGGTTGCACCCTTTTCTCTCTTCCTTTAGAGCCCTGTTTGAAGTGAGATGATCACCATGCCCTCCAATACCACAGATATTGGTATTGGGAGGCACATGAGGCCTTCTCATTGCTACAGTTCTGGGGCAGTTTTTGATCTTTCACCAGCCAGAGGAGGTGGCAGCAGTGGTAGCAAATGGGTACTTCCAGGACAGGCAGCTCACCTGAAGCAAAGGAAGAAGGATAAGACTAGTGTTGCTGCGGGCATGATCATCTGTCAGTGCACTTGGAGAGTTGGGAGGAAGTCACCTCTTCTTACATTTATGTCAGTCTTCACTCTTCATTGGACAAAGTGCCCTTCTGAAAGGCGGAATCCTTCCCAGGGGCTATGGGGTAGCCACTGCTATTCTTCTCAATCTGGGGATAAAGCAGAGATAAACAACTGCAGTTTACTCCCCACGGAAATGGCAGTGCAAACAGCACTGAAGCACTTTACTGTTGCAGTTACTGCTGGAGTAAACTACTGCTGTTTGGAAATACATGAACACACCCTAACAATTGTGTATAAAAGTCACCAGCATTGCTTAGAAAGTTTGCAAGGTGGTCTACGTTTTGGATTTTGCTCTGATTAGACCCCTTTTGCCCATTCACTCCTGTCATAATGGAAACTGCCCTTCATAAATCTCTTAAATTTTACTTAGTTTCTCAGACTCACAGTAACTAAAGCTCATTCCATGTGGAATTAATTCCCACCAGCTTAGGCTTCAACAATGACAAAGCGCACCCCACACTCACAACAGGGGTTATTGCTAACCACTCAGACACGTGTCTTTGCCCTCTGTTCATATGAAGGGCACTTGCTACAAACTCATTCACAAATCCTCAAGTCTCCCCCTTTATAAAAGGAGCCGGGACAGCTCCTCTAAATGCGGATGCTTAACCTCGACCCTTTTGATTAATTCCTTTCTCTCCCATATCCCCAGATACAGATCCAAAAGGCTTCCCCCCACCCGTGTTCTCTATTTAAATTGCTCAAAGGCCTTTTAAAGCCCCTTGTTGATGCCATCAGAAGCTCTAAAACGGAACTCAGAAAGCAACAGTCAGTAGTACAAAGGCTGAGAGCGTGTTTTAAGTAACAGCCGTAATAATGCAAAATAAGGTGTTGTTACATATTCATTGAGCTTGATTTAACGACATCATTACTTCCGCCTTCTCCTCTCCTTGGACCTTGTGTTAATGAGCTGTGCTCAGTTTGCCTTGAATTTCTAAGTTAAGGCTCATGCAAACAAAAAAGTGAGCCTCTTAATAAATGGTGTAGAATTTTAGACACTGCGTATTTCAGCACTACTCTGGATTTTAGATACATTGAGACAGACTGCCTCACCAAGATGTTTCAATAATCAAAGCTCCCCTTATACTAGCAAAGGGTACAACCCTTAATTTTTTGTACCTGAAGGTAGGGTGCTTTTCTTTATCTGAAGAGTAGTTTGATTTCATTTTTATTTTGCTCATCTTCAAAAGGGCTCAGCATGATTCTCTATTGCCACTCAATGCAGTGAACTATTCCTGATCAGAGATACTTTCTTGAAAATTACTCAAATTGTATTTTAAAAAAACAAAACAAAAAATCTTATTTAAAAGAATATATTAGTTCTGGCAATTCCTTTTCTTTTCTCTACTGTGTTCCAATTCTGTCTTCCTCCTATTATGGACCCAATCCGCGCTACCATTTTATCCTCACAACAACCATGTGAGATAGATTAGGCTGAAAGGTAACTCACTGAGTAGCACAGCTGAGTATTGCTCAAATCTGGAGTCGCCTATAATCTGTGTCATATCAAGTGGTCCAATATAGGGCCTGAGCACAGAGAATACCAGAGAGCAGTGGCATTTTTGAAAAAAGATGGTGTTTCAATGGATACCAGCTGAACACAAAGCAACAATGTGATGCAACAATTGAAAAGCTTCTTTTTGCATTGTATCAACACAAATATTTTCAGAGATCCAAGAAGTCACAGATTCAGGGTGACTATATGTTCTCTTTTTCCAGGACTTGTCCTATTTTTTAGCATTGCGTCCTAGAAAAACTTCATTGTCCTCCTCTTCCTTATGAGCAGGCAGCATGCAGCTTTCTTAAAAATAATAAATTATACGTAATAAATTACATGTTATAGTTTTAAAGGTAATAATAAGTAACATATGGTACAGTTCTCTTTTAGACTGGCACAACTCATCAGTCCTCCTGTTCCCGTGATGATGTAGGAAGACTAGTGCATTTCTGTGCACTGGCCAAACCCTCTCCCAGGAGTGGGACTATAAGTGCCATCTGCTTATTGCTGTTCTACTCCACGTCTATCCCAGCACTCCAAAGCTTTCCAAGACTCAGTACATACTGAGAAATTTGAGGATTGCTGATATAGGTAATAGGTGGTTATGTATTTTATTTGATACAAATTGTTTTTTGAAATTATCATAAAATATATTAGCCATATTTTTCCAAATTTCTAATACTCACCACCACAAAGTGGCTAATTTCACCACTATACTGGGGACAATGAACACATGGGACCTTCTGGCAGTGCATTGTCTTTTCATATGTCAATAGAAACTGTCTTTCAGATAAGGCACTGTGTTGTGGTTGAGCACTATGAATATCAAACTCATCTGGCAGTGATAAGTGCACATCCAAACCAGCCCTGTAATATGGGTATATACTGATTTGAAAATATTTTTAAGATGCTTTTATGAATTACAGGGTGACTAGTACAGGGTGACTATTTGCTCTTTTGAGACCATGAGAAGGTCAATAAATGGCATTTGAAACTGTGCTTTTTGTTTTTTCCATACTTCTGATCGTTCAGGATGCTGGGGGTTTAATGAGATAACACTGACTTTTGTCCTCATATAATATTCTACTTTTTATAAAGCAACTTCTCAGCTTTGGGCTACAACTGCTCTTCTTTTCTGATAGGAAACAGGAAGAAATATCCAACATCAGTGTGAGTGCCATTGGCTCTTGCCCTTGGAAAGGCTAAAAAAACCCTTTTTTCTTGACATGATGGGCCTCACTATGGCAAAAAAATGGCCTCCGAAGCTTTGCTTTAGACAACAATTCCAAACTATTCTTTTTATTTTATGTCATCTTCTCCGCCTTAACAGCTAAAATCCTGCTGAACAACAACATTTTATTTTATTTTGCTCGGTAATGTCAGAAAATGTGACCTGATGGGATCAGTGCTGCCTTGGGGCAGCTTGTTTATATGTATAACTAGGAGGAAAGGAACCTGTAAAACCGCCACCTGCACCTTGTAAAACTGCCAGCAGCACCTCTCCAGGCAATGGACGTCTGGCTAGACAGCACAATATCTAAGCTCAGCTATGGGGCCCTCCCTCGTTCACATCCTCCCCTAGCCAGCGGATGGAGGCTAACAACATGCAGCCATTGTTATGCAGGAGATGAATCTCATTTATTTGTAACCTGTGGCGATTCCTTTTGTTCTCGGCTCAGAAAACTTGCTGGCGAAGTCTGCTGTGGAAAGGGGGGGGCACCAATAAAAACAAAGAGTCGCTTTCAATTCCCTTTGAAGTCCCATTTGCTGCAGTACAACTGCAGAAGAATTTGCTGGCTGTCTTGCTTATGATTTCACTGAAAGCAAGGGAAAATTGAGTATAATTTGCTCCCCCCCCCTTTGCCGTGTCTAAGGGTGCTGGACTGATGAGAATAGTCTGGGGGCTGACCTTTGCACCTCCTAATTGTATAATCATCAATAATAGAATACTGAGAACAAATGGGGGGCATATATGAATCACAACCCAGAGGTCAGCTACCCTTTAAAAGGCACTCGCCTGCATTCATTTCACAAGAAGGAGAATTAAGAAGAAATACAGGGCATTTTTTTTCCTCAATGCAAGGTTATAGGTGATGTGCAATTCTAATGGTATTTGGAATAAGAGGATGATATTTTTTCTGATAGTAATTGCAGTAAAACGCAACAGATGCTCTTGTAAGATTTGGAAGAGATTCTCACCTGTCATCTACCCTCATTATCTCAACTGGGTTACCTACAATTATAGTATCTGTCCAGTATTTATCGAAAGGGGGAAGAGAAACTTTTTTCTCTAACATTTTTATGATGCATAATTTTACTGTTTTAACTCATTAGAAGGCACTGTAATTGGGAGTAGTCACCTATAGATTTCACAGGGTGCCACCCAATCTTTATCATGATAATTCAAAATTGTCATAATTCACGCACACCATTTGTGTATCTATGACTTGAAAACCCCTAAAGAATTTACTTCCTAAGCAGCTTGGGAACTAGCTGAAATGCTCTTACAATTTATTGGGAAGGTTGGTCCAATGTTCAGTTAGTGAAGAATTGCTCAAGAACTTGCTCAGTCATTAAGTCATGATTCCTGTTGAACTTACTCGTTCACAGTACACTCATAGTAAAACAATGCATCATGCATAGCCTAATCATGTATATCTATGTTTTCTTGTGTAATTAGCATACATGGGGCCTATAGCTTAAATGGTGACCATAGTAAAAAAGAAATTGTTGAAATCCCCCTTTCCAAAAATACAGTCTGTTCCTGGTGAATTTTATTTACACAAGAAAACTAACATTCCTATGCATGTACACTCAAAAAGTAAGCCCCATTTATTTCAGTGGAACTTATTCCCAGGTAAGTATGTATAGGATTGCAACCTGAGGCATGTAGGCGGGCCCAGTTGGTAGATACTGCCTAATGATGCCTAATGGACCTCCACTCTAACCAATTGGTATGATAGGCCAGGCTCTGGTCCTTTTTCCTGCTTCATGGATGGGCCTACTCTATATGTACAGTCAAATAACATATTAGAGGTAATATACTCTTAGGGTTAAATTCTATCCATGTCTACTCAGAAGTAAGCCCCATTGTGTTCATTGGGTCTTACTTCCAATGCTTACTTCCAGTGCTACTTCCAGGGTCTTACTTCCAACCCAAACATACTTTCCTGGGAGTAGGGCCCATTGAACACAATGGGGCTTACGTCTGAGTAGACACAGTTAGGATTGTACTCTTAGTCATTATAATAGTTCTCAAAACTTGCTTTCTAAATCTCTCCAGGTCATCTTTACAGCTCTTTCCTGTATCCTTTCCAATTTGTTAGTGTTCTCCTTGGCAAGGTATCTCAAAGGTGATCACGATGCACTGATTTCCAACTGTTTCTGAGAAGAGTAGCTCTACTGGTTCCCATGTCTTAGATCAGTGCTACGCAGGCAACTCAGCCTGGGAACCCCTTTCAAACTTAAAAATCTGTCCAGGACACCCTGTCAAATTTCATGGGATGTGGCATAACTGTGATGCCAAAGCTCTTTCATGTCTACTTGGTAGAAAGTCCTATCATCTTCAATCAGACTTGTTCCCAGGAAAGCCCAATGCCAGATTCCAAGATGGCAGGTCCTACCCTCTCATGACTCTTCTGATCCAAGCCTTTGATTTATCCTTAGCAAGAATCTGAAAATACAGTGCCAAACAACACATTTATCAATGGTCTTGAATGCCATAAAACTAATGAGTTGAAGAGGTGCACCTGCAAGGAATAATCACAGATGGTCTGAAACAGAAGACAGAAACAGCCTGGTGATATTTTCCTGTCAGGAACCTTTCAGTCACAGGCATCTTTTAGTCCTTTACCAGTCCCTGGTTAAGGGACTGAAGATTGTAGACTGTAGGTATAAATGCCTGTGTTCCCCAAACACATATAAAGCAGTAGAAGGCAGGTGGATAGCCTGTTTCTATAATGGATTTTCCATTGCCAGTTTTATAATGGATTTTATATGCAAATTGGGCCTCTGTGGTAGGACAGATGGGTACAGAAGAAAGGTTGTTCTTGTCTTGTTTGGGATGGATCCAGGGACAAGTATCATCCTATCCAGCCCAAGTCTCTTCTGATGTTTAGTGCTCATACACCATTTTTGAAGTTAGCCTTTAAGTGTAAGGTATAAAACTCTCACACATTGGAATCAGTTATTCACATACTAATGCTGTACAAAGATTCATAAGTCGGACTCAAGACCTGGGCCTCTATACTACTAACCCCAATTAGCTGGAGTTATCATTTGCTTCTAACCCTACTCTTGTTCTTATGTACATTTTCTTGCACTTGGGCAATGGATGAGCAAGCAAGTTGGTGCCCCCTCATGGATAGGGAGGTACTTCATCCCCTTTCCCTTTACTTACCTGAACTCACCCTACAATCCAGAGTAACTACGGAGCTCGTAAGAGACATTACGTGCACCTGTAATTACTGCACTACCTAGTGAAAACCTATGGGAAATTCATATTGCAATCCAGAGCAAATTTTCTTACACCGAAGCAAGGACTCCCCATAGTTACTCTGGATTGTGCCCTTAGTCTCATTCCTCCAAGGCTATCTCCATTTGAAATCAATAGGTGTATGTTGTAACCCACTGGAAACAAATGGTGGGGAGGAGGCTGTGTGCTTCACTCCTGGTAAGCAAGGGGAAGTGTGTGGGCTCCAGATTAATTCTCCCTGCCTACTTGATGCTGCATAAGCACTAAGTGGGCAGTGAAAAGTGTTTCAGAGCTTTTTCTTTCTCTTCCCTCAGTGAGAGAGAGGGGCTACCAGTGCCATAGTCCTCTTTAGGGGAATTGTCAGTCCACTGCCTCTCCAACAGAGTTGCTCCATATAATTCTGGTTGTGTCATGGCAAGAAAAGCCCTGGTTGGACTCACTAAAAAATCTTTAAATACTGCTCACACATCTCTCCTGCTCCAAGATGCCTGCCCACTGCACGCTTCTCTATAACTTTACCTCCAGAGGAAGGAAACATTTAGATGCTTTACTCTGATGATCTTAACAAGGGGAACTCCTATGGTGAGAGAGGGATTTTCCTAATGACATTAACTGTTGGGAGCTCTCAAACTTACCTGTTATGTTAGTAAGCTGAAAGGTGATTGACTTGTCAGGAATGCCACAAACATTTCTAACCGACACCTGACATGTGTAACTGGCATAGTCTTGAGGCCGCAGATTTTTCAGCTTCAGGACTTTTGTTTCTCCCTGGAGAATTTGGAAGGAAACCAGAAGAGAAGCAGAATTAACTACTTGTGGACAACAAACCTTTAGAAGGTTTGACAGCTCTTTAGTCAGTGAAACTCTCACAAGCAGCAGCCCTGCTGAATTTCCTTCATATGATGGTACCAAGTTCGCTTGCTCCAGTCCTCAGACTCCCTTGCATTATGAGATCAGTGAACTTAAGTATAGTGTGTGACATTAACACAAAAATGCAACATGTATTGTTATTATATTATTTTTTATTTACAGTAAACAGTATGTACCACAGCACATACTTCCACCTTACATGCTTTTTCTTAGTGGAAACTGCATATAAATTTTTTTGGCAGCACTGCTGAGCAGGGAAACACCAAAAAACTTGCAAAGAAAGGTGACACAGGCTACAATCTGAAAGTAATACGTGTCTTAACCCGGGAGTTAAGTATGTGCCTTAACTCCCTTACCTTACATATAGGTAAGTATGTGTCTTAACCTGGGAGTAAGACACATTGAACACAAGGAGGCTTACTTTTGAGTGGACATAGTTAGGATTGTGCTCAAATTCCCATCATCAGCTACTGGACAGAGGAACGGGCCAGGGAAGGAAAGGAACGTGAGAATAACTGGGTGTGGAGGGAGCAGGTTAAAGGTGGAATGGGGAAAAGAAGGTTGGATCCAGTATACACCAGGATCTTATCTCCATTCATCTCCACTTTTTTCTTTTTCTGTCCTCAGATTTGTGCTAACAAAACATCTGCCAAGAAGAACTAAGGTGACCCATAGGGATAGTGGAGGTCTGCTTTAAGGAACAAATAATGTGGTGGAAAAATAGGATTAGGACCCAATGCATGTAAACAAGAAAAAAATCACTGAAAAGATGTATAGATAATAGCTGCTCCAAAGAGGTTTTTCCACAACTGAGTCTGCTCTTGGCGATGCAAATCAAGATTTATATGTTGTGCAGGAATATAAAAAATATGTATAATGCAGCGTTAGGACCACAGGAGGATTAGACTTGTATAAACATAATTAGGTATTTGAATGTTGTTGTTTTGTTGTAAAGTTGTGTTTGACTGTTCCTAACCTCATGGACTGCAACACACCAGACTGCACTATCCTCCACTGGCTTCCAAAGTTTGTCCAAGTTTATGCTATTGCTTCAGTAATACAATCTGACCACCTCTTCCTCTTCCATCTCCTTCTGCCTTCAGTTTTTCCCAGCATCGGGGTTCTCCCTTCTCATGATGTCGCCAGATTATTAGAGCTTCAGCTTTAGTATCTAACCTTCTAGTGAACAGTCAGGGTTAATTTCCTGGAGGATGGACTGATTTGAACTCTTTGCACTCCAAGGGACACTCTTCTCCAGCAGCATCCTTAGATTGGTATCATCCGCATATCTGGATTCAGTTACTTGATGTGGTAAATAATGGAAATCGAATAGAATGAAATTACCAGGTAATTACTACGCCATGGAAAAGTAGCCAAATTTTTGCACTGGTACACCAATCTTGTACAATTATTTAAAAACATAAGGATAGGAAATTGTATTTTTAATGGTGGACCTAGGTATCACTTGTGAACCAAATCAATGGATACCAAAGTCAGTAGATACTTCCACCTATATTTCACATGGTATCATCTTATCATCAATATCAAATATCATCTTTGATATTTCTCCCTCCTAAAGCCCAGATCAAAGAAGAAATTATCTTGTTTTGTTTAAATCCTTGGTTATACTTTCCTCCTGTTTTCCTGACCAGAAGAAATTATGTGCCTTTCTTCTTCTGTTTTCTTTGAACATACTTACAAGACTCTTCTTGTCTGAAATATCTTTCACTATAACTTATTTTCAGTTCTTTTTAATTTTTTATTTACGGTAATTACTTTTTTATTTTTTTACTTGTTAATTTGTATGCTAAACCAATATAGCTCTCCTTAATTAAGTGCACTTCATTCCCTCTCTTATAAGTTTCTTTTAATTTTCAGACAATTAAATACCATATATACTCGAGTATAAAATGACCCGAGTAAAAGCTGAGGCACCTAATTTTACCACAAAAAACTGGGAAAACTTATTGACTCGAGTATAAGCCTAGGGTGAGAAATGCAGCAGGTACTGGTACTGGTCCTTTTCCTTGCAGCCGTCTTAGAACTCATAGGCTGCAATCCTAAGCATACTTTCCTGGGAGTAAGCCTCATTGAACTTAGTGGGGCTTGACTAAGTGGGGCTTTGACATGTCTACTTGTAGACATTGAACTAAGTGGGGCTTGACATGTCTACTTCAGAGTAGACATGCGTAGGACAGGGTGACCAGATGCCAAACCCAAAATTCCTGAACCCCAAATTCAGGGGTTCAAAATTCCTACCCACTTAAAAAAATTGCCAAAAAATGTATTTTTTATTTTTATAGTTTTTGTTTTTTGGTTTTTTGGCCATACCGTTTGATAGGATGGAGATATCTCAAAACTGATTTTTGCACTGGATTCTGCTCTTCAATACGAATCCAATAGTATGTGACATGGTGGGGTTTGATCCTGCCACTTTTAAATTCACCCAAGTATAAGCCGAGGGGGCTTTTTGGGCCCATTTTTGGGGACCAAAAAAACTCGGCTTATACTCGAGTATATACGGTAATCTCACAGTATAGTTTGCAGAAGTTCATACTTTTTCTCCTGCATCAATATGATTTCCCATAATCCACCCATCCTTTTGAATTTCATTTTGATGTTTCCAGTGACTATACTTTCTGTACTAATTACCGAACTGAGGGCCTGATCCAATTTTCCAACTCTCATGCAACTGTGCACTTTTTATGAGTGCACTGCATTTTGTGGCAGTGATGTAGTCACAGAAGACTCTTCAAGAGAAGGTTTATTGAGAAGAGAAGAGATTTCTTCAAGAGAAGGCTGTACTGCAGCTGCAAAAGTGCTGGAAAATTAGATTGGATGGTACCCTGAAACTGTAGGTGCTGCATAAGACATGTTGATATTTTTATTCAAAATATCTAATCTGGCATTCTAATCAGGAAAGAATTGTTTACACTGTATGGTACTTATCTCTGTAGAGAGGTAGTCACCCTACACAGTTTGGAGCAAATCTGTTTTGGAATCTCTCTCTTAAAACCTAGCATGCCCATTCAGAAAATTTTCCAAAATTGGTCGGGTTTTCTTTTTTTCTAATGGAAGTTATGCTTATAATTTGACAAGATCTGGTGACTTTGTTCCTTATACCTAGACAGTTTTAAATCCGAAATCATGAATTGTTTGAATTTTCCTGTAAAATCAAACTTTTACACTTTTACATTTGGTACCAGATGGAAAAATTTCCAACAGTGAAGTTACATTGAAATTGTATCTGTATGTTGATTCGACTTTATGGCAAGGCATCAGTGAAGATGGAGTAGTGGCGGCCACCGATTTGCACCGATCTGCACCGATTAGCATGTCTGAGGACAGGAAAATCACCAGTATGTGTGAACAAATGGTGTAGTTGAAAGTCTTTGAAATTCATTTAGAACTGCTTGCTAAATTCATTTAGAACTGCTTGCTAAATTCATTTAGAACTGCTTGCTAAATTCCAGGCCTCATCTTTTGTAAAAGGGATTTTTGTAAGAGAACTAATTTGTGCTCATTTGTTTTCTATCTGATTTGTGCTTCTGGTTTAGCAGGCCTGAAGCAGGCCTAAATATTCCTCCCATTATTGTACATTATTATGCAGAAAGCCAGAACCAGAGATGGTTCATTTCTGCTATTCAATAGCCATCAGAAATATTTGTCTTCACAAACAATTATCAGCTATCATCATGTGCTTTATTATTTTGCTATATAATATTACTTTTGCTATATAATATTACTTTTGCTATATAATATTCTGGCTATATAATATTCTAACCCCTTGCTAGGCCAACAGCTCCTGTGACAGCTTCACCTGTTCTCCTGTGCTGCTGCCTGCCCTGCATTACAGGACTGCACTATGAACTATGAACTATCAGCTATAAACTTTATGTCAGATATATGGTTAATCAAGGTGTAATATATCAAAATTCTTGTTCCACAACACTTCCTAATAAAAAAACAAAGTTATTCTGAAAATTGAAGCAACATTTATTCATTAAACTCTTTATATGTGCCATACGTCAGTATTGAGGAAATAAATCCAAAAAGAATCGGGTGATAATGAAAAAAGTGGGCATGCTAGGGTTAAGACTGATTACATGCAAAGCTGCCCAAATTACAAGTTCACTTGTACTGACTTTGCAGGTCAGAGCGCAACACATGAACAAATATGGAATGACACTCATAGTATCTGAACTGGGTAAGCAGGATAAACACCAAGGAGATCACAACACCTTGAAAAATGCTTCCCTGAACAATGGCATTAATAGCCTGCCCATCAAGAAGTACTCTAAGAACGTTTTGAATGCATCCAATTTATTGATCAGTAAATGCTAGGCTAAATGTACAGAAACTAAGACTGTAAATCCGTTGACAAAACCAGATACTATTACAATTCACTTGTAAATGTAACTGATCATATAAGCTTTGATTTATAGACCCGACTGCATTGCCACAATGGCAGAGGATGCAGAATGGAAACAAATGATCCTACATTGCAACTTATTAAACACTGCACATCCAGATTTCTCGCTCTCTTCTTCATTATACAAAGGTATAATATCACAAAGGACTAGTTCAAATGATATATTTCTCATCACTGTTTCTATCACCCAATACGCCAAACACAATAGACTGCTATTTCAGACCTGGAGTTATCAAAGTCCTTCAGTCTTAGCCTGTCGATGGAACGTGATAGGTGAGAAACCTATCATAGACTGGCTGTTATTTAAAGCAATTATGTGAATTCACTGTAATATTTATAGCTACACAAGCTCTATTTGCATCACCTACCCACAATCTCATCAGTAGGTGAGACACAAGCCTTCCCGCTTTGGGTTCTATACTGAAAATGCAAAAGTCATAAGTGTGAATTGACTGGGCAGCCACGGTTATTGCTTCATCCTAAGAGCTGAAGCAGCTATCTCTGCCTCATTAGGGATGCAATCTGATATGCACTCACTCTGGAATATGAGCACAATCCTAACCATGTCTACTCAAAATTAAGTCCCATTCTATTGAATGGGTCTTACTCCCAGGAAAATGTCTTTAGGATTGCAGCTCATGTCTCATTGAAATCAATGTTGCACCCTTCTGAATAGACTTACATAAGGTTGCACTGTTAGACACTTGTTTTTTTCTGCATATAAGAAAGAATTGTTTTAATATCTGACTATATTATTAGCATAAGAAACTGATGCAGTATCAGGCCATTGGTTTATATGTTACTTATTTAAGGTATTTATATCCTGCTTTTCCCACGTCAACACAAATGCCCAAGGCAGCTTACAAAGCTTTAGTTCCTCCCCTCCTGATGTCCTTTACAACCATGTGAGGTAGGTGAAGCTGGCCCAAGGCCACCCAGCAAACTTCATGGCCAAGGAGGGATTTGAACCTGGATCTTACAGGTCTCAGACCCCCTAACCATCCTATAGATAAGTATTTCCTGATAAGGTGTAATTAGAACTCATTGGTTTCAGTTCTCAGGGATCTTTACCTATCTGCTTAGAAATGTCAGGAATAGAACCTGGAATATTTGTATGCAAAACACGTCTCTCCTGAGCTACATAAGGCTGCTGGGGGCACACTGCAAAAAAAAAGTCAAACTCAGCCAGTATCTACAGAAGCCAGCCTCAGGTTGGCAGATAGATATGTGGGCTAAAGCTGTCCCCCAAAAAGTGCCATTTCCTTGGTCCCATCTAGTTTAATTTCCTTGTGCTGTTTAATTGTCTCCTTGAAAAGGCACTGAAGTTAGCTCAGTGGTGGGCTCCAGCAGGTTTGCACCTAGTCTACAGAACCGGTTGTTAGTGAGAGATAGGACATATAAAGTTTAAAAATAGTCATTTAAAAGTGGCTGCCAGATGGGCATAGAACAGGTTGTTAATTTCTTTGAATCTCATCACTGAGTTAGCTCCTATAATACATACAAAGCTATACAGTATGCAGGGTGGAAGTATTTTCTAGATAGCAATGGGCAGCGTGACCACACAGTTTCCTGAAACTACTCAGCAGTTCCTGGAAAAAAAATCATGGGAAAAAAAATGATTAAGACAGCATGCATGGAGGCTTGAGAATTCCAATCAATTCTTGATGGGGTAGAAAAATAAAGAATGAAACATGCTGGAGATTCTTGTAATATTTTTGTAGTTTGCTGATGAATGGAAACAACTCAAGTTCACAAAGCAGATATTTTGGTAACAGAAATAAAATGCATTTGCGAAGGAGCACTATCAACTCATTTGGTCAGTCGCAAGGAATATATACTGAGTTCCCATAATCTGGCCACAGGACTGTAGCTACATATCCTGGAAAGTGAATTCTGAAGAAGCAGCTTTGAGACATGAAAAGAGAAGCTTGGAAAAATAAAGAGGCTCTGAGCTTGTTGGACTTTGAGATCAAATTGCTGATCAGCCATGAAGCTTCCTGTCAGTCACTATCTTTCATCATTACCTATCTCACAGGGTCGTTGTGAGGATAAAAGAACTATGTACATCATGCCTTGAGGAAGTGTTGGAGGAAGGGTTGTTTAGAAATGTGGAAAGCAATTTGTTACGATGTGTAGTTTGGTTTGGCTGTAAAGATCCACTACACTGAAAGAACTGGTACAGCAGCACCAAACAGAGGGGATATGGGCTGGTTGTGGCCCAGGGAAGCTTGTTATCTGGCCTCTGAGGTTTTCTGGCACCACTCTCTCAGCTGCACTGGCACCACTGCCGCTGCTAGCTGCGCTGAAGGAAACATGGCCCACATAATAACAGGGCAATGGCATCCCAGATGATAACTGTCCCATATCTTGAAAAATTTCTATCTTGCACTTTTCCCTCCCATTAAGGAAGTGCTTCCAATAGCTAGCAATTTAAAGTTCCCAAGAAAAGCACGTACCAGTAAAAAATGTACCAATAAGAACTGACAAATCCATGGTACAAGAACAGAAAGCATCAAATAAAAATACTGACTGGCACAAAATTAAGAGGAAAAGTCAACAGAGTGTTGTCATCCTGGGACTTTGGGAACTACTGCCCTATTAATATCCACTGAGTGGCTCACCTGGGAGAGATGTGTAGAGTAGTCCAGTCTTAACACTAAAGCATTGTCTAGTTTCAGGGCACCTTCAACTCTTTTCACATAGGCACCATCTTGTGAATACAATCCTAGATGAGAGACATACAAAGTTTCTTGGAGGTAATGTCAGTCTCACCTGTGTATACAATGGCTCGTAAATATCCACTCCATTATCCTGGCTGTGGGAAAGAGTCTCTGAACCCCGTTTCCAGATGAAGCGAGCAGGTGGGTTGGAATTAACAGTGCACCGGAGGAAAACAGTCTTTTCTTGGTAGAAGCTACCACGAACATCACTGATGGTCTGGTGGACAGTGAGGACAGGTTCATCCAAATCTGCAAGGAAAGGAAGGAGGGGAGGATCCCATGGAAATTGTTAGTAAGGCACAGGCCAGTATACACGCAGCTGTGGGGAAAACCCCTAACTCCTTGCCAGCTATTTTTGTATTCTGGACATTTCCATCCCCTCAGCACCCCTGAAACGACTGTGGATTCATCCAGATGCAGCAGCCATTATAATCTGCTGAATATTGCTGAATATCTTCTTCCTTAGCTGATTAGGATACAAAAAATTTGGTTTTAAGCCAGCTGATCGGCACATGTAGTCCACCCAATTTCCAAGAGGAGGACATTCAGAAATCCAGATGACCTCCTCTCACCCCCTCAATTTCAAATCCCACAAGTGAAATCTAGTTAGCACCCAGTTTTACAAAGTGGTGTTCTCCTTCCATGGTACATGTGGCATAGTTCAACACCGGACGTATTTAATACTTCCAAGGGGACCTTGCTGCAAGCATGAGACCAGAATCCTATAACACAAGTACACGAGGCAGGAAATTACCCATAGATGTTGCATCCGAGCTCTTTTTTTTAACCTGACAGCATCCTCACCAGCTATTAACCAAACTTCTTCATTTGTTAGGTTTTTTCCCATTTAGGGTGCAATCCTCTTAGGCCTGTACAACTCATCAGTCTTCTCATTCCTGTGGTGATAAGTCAAACATATGTCTGTGCACTAGCCTAATCCCCCTCCAGGAGTTGTGCAGAAGTGTCTTTCATAACTTTTGTGGCACTCCCAGGCCAACATGGGACATGTGCTGGGGCTTCTGCCAGCCTAACTTGCAGCCATAGACTTCTTTTCATTTTTCCTTCCATCATTTGGAATTTTCAGTTTTTTAAAACTTTTTTAGATTTATGGTAAACTTGCCAGTTCTCAGTTCCTCTAAGTGGAAATAGATGCCTACATTCTCATTGTCTTTAGTTTTCAGGAGCCCCACAAATTTGGGGCCTTTTAATCTGAGAGGGTTTTTTTCCTTAGACAACCTCCCTCTGTCTAGGCATTCTAGCTTGTTTGGTGGCCGCAAAGGTGACCATTCCTCAGTCCAATCCCAATTTATGGGATTTCACCATTCTCAAGATGGTGAAAAAGACCAGCATCAATCCCAGTTGCTACCAGTTTGTAGTTGTTAGGCTCTGTGTCCTGCTTTGTCATCCATTCTTCTAATACCCCAGTAATATATCTTTGTTAAACTGTGGCAGGTTCCTTTTTCTTTTGTCTTTGAAATTTTTGCAGTTTCATTGGAGGAAGCCACTTCTTTCTAAAGACATAAAGAATCTGCTTTGTCCTACAAACACCAGGTGTTTAAAGAAAGCAGCCTTTGGCTTATTTGCTGTTTGCTGGGAACAACTGGACAGCTGGAGTAGACAGTGGTATGAAGGCAGCATTCTATGTTGTCCTCTTGCAAAGTGACAAAACCATGTTAAGTCTTTTGAGTGCCTTCAAGGAATTTAGTTCCTGGTTCCATAATGTGTGAACCCAATTGTTCAGAGGGATCCATTTCACTAGGTTCAAACTCCAGCAGTGGTAGAGAATAGCCAAAGACTGCAGAAAAGATGACATTCCAGATAGTCATGAGGCACATGAAACTGGAATCTGAAGGGAATTGGGTAGTGGCTGGAGAAAGTCCTTATGGTATGCTGTGTGAAAATGGCAACAGCTTGTCCCCTATACCTATTCCTCCTATACTAGTTCTGGTACACTTCAATATCTCCCATGTTCCATGTGGGGAGATAAGTCCATAATCTGTACAATCCTAACCATGTCTACTCAAAAGAAAGCCATTGTGTTCAATGGGTCTTACTCCCAGGAAAGTGTCTTTAGGATTGCAGCCAATCTCGCCTTCTTGTTCCTTTACCCACATGTATGAACCAGTTGTCTGGGAGCACTGAAATGGTTCTACATGTTACAATTGCACTGTTAGGAAATGTGGTAAAACTGAAGCTATACACTGATTGAGAGGCATTTTCACCAAGAGGAATGCTGCATGATGCCAACCATGTAAAACATGAGAAGCAAAATGTAAGAAGCGCAACACTTTGCTTGCCTTCTGTTCCTCTCTCACACACCATTAAACAATTTATTTTTTCCTACCAATTAAGCATATGGGCCAAATCCTTTATTTGGATTTTGAAAAACACAGATTTAGGAATTAAAAACTTTGCAAAGCATGTACATTTGGTTCAGTTCTAAGACATATCTCCATCCATTCATCCAGGTTTGTCTACAATCTTCTCTAAATGGGAAAACAGTTACTCCCATTGTACTGGCAAAGGTTGCTCACTTCTCACATTTCACAAAGATCTCTCTCTCTCTCTTTCTTCATCTGCCTTTGTCCTCCCATTCATACTATAGAGATTTCCATTTTCCTGGATCCACTGTTTTTTCCCTTTGTGCTTGGCAGATTAGTACTACTACAAGTCTACTACAAGACTATGGTAGGCAAGTCACCTTCCATGAGTGTGGAAGGGCAAGTCTGCACATGTGGCAAGGAGCAATAAGTCAGTTGAGAACACTGTGTATTCTGCCCCTTCAGAGCAAACAAGATAGCAAAACAAAGCTGCAATTCATTATTTTTAAGTTTGTGTCCTATTCTATGTTAATATAGAGCAACAGGTTTCTACAATACTGTACTTTATATGTCACATCTATACATCTTGCAAAAATATCCTTCATATGTCTGGTGCCTTTTCTAATTTCAGGTGGGGAATCACATTTGTAAATATTTCAGTTTACCTAAAAATAATAAGCATAAGAGAAAAAAAATAGAACCAGATTCTTTATGTGCTTGTTTTCTTCCTGGAGAATGTTGTTTTTAAATAGAGAACATTCAAAATGGCAATCCCAAATTTATAGCTTGAAAATAGTAGAATTAAAAGGATGCTGCCATGTAATTCTGTCAAAGACATAGTTTGGCTCTTTTTAATAGGTTTCCTCAAAAATCAGCGGGTGAAGGAGGAGGAAGCCCTTGAGTGGATAACCAAACATTCTTGGCGCCATTCATTTATGCTCATGCTCCAATTTATCTACTGCTAATAAGAAAAGACAGGCCAAATTAGATCAGTGAAACCTGTTAACACATATAATGCAACCCTGCTTCCTGACTGTTGAAATGGCAAGAGGGGAATAGTCTTTGGACTTAAAGAGGACACCAATGAAGACCAAAGTTGTGCCCTTTGCATTAAAAAACAGAAGGATCTATGAGATTCTACAAGATACAACTAGTGAAAATGGAATGCATCAGCAGTTGGTGTTACAGAATACATTAAAACGAAGTCTGCGTTCCTGTCCCCTCTTCAGGCAAATTCTTATATGCCACTGGCTTTTAAAATTGGGTAGCCATGGCTGTCTTTCTCCCCTTCAGGTAAAAGGGCAGGGTACAAAGTGAATACATAAAATACTAAATAAAATATTGGCAGGCCGGACCCATGGTTTGGAAGAAACTTCCTTGCCATGAGCAGCGCTTACCATTCTGTCATAACACAGCTCTTCCTTTCCTTAGATCAGGTTGACGCAATGCCCTGGGCAGTTGTGTATGCCCAGAAATCCAGGCACAATGCCCACTGGGGCACTGCACCATCAGTGTGATTGCTCAGAGTAACATATTGGGTGAAGAACCAGTACGGTAAGTGCTGGGCGCGCTGGGGAATGCATTCTCAGTGCTCAGCTGACTGGAGACTGCTGCCCAGAAAATCTGGTTTTAAGAGATTACTTTCTGCTTAAAGCAGATGTTTCCCAAAGAGACATCGACCTGAATGAAGCTATTTGCATATTTTAATGAGGGCCATGTTTTGAAGAGACATGTCTGCATTGGACATGAAGCTTTATTAGCCCAATAATTCCAGGTCTGTAACTCAGAAACATGTGCAGAGCTATTAGATGAATGGTGACAAAAAGGACTGAGGATGAGCACAAAGGATTCAACCCAGATTAGGGGCATTTCTTTAACACATTGTTAGGAGTAGATCGGATTGACCTCTAAACCTCCCTGCAATTCTCCATTATCCTATGTCTTCCCCGTCAATACTCCCTTCCTGTATTCCTAAGTGTTGGCATTCTTCTGTCCCTCTCTATGGCTGCAATCCTAAGTACACTTGCCTGGGAGTAAGATCCATTGAATATGATGGGGCTTACTTCTGAGTAGACATGGATAGGATTGCACCCTAAATCTTTTTGCAAAAACCTATGATCCAAGATAGCGCATGATTAAATCCCCTGAATTGTTATGGCTCAGAACTACGCATTCACTACATCATGTAGAGGGACCCTCGTTTATATTAATGGGAGAATAAGACCTTTGTGTGGTAACTGAACTTTCAGTTATTATTTTTTTCAGTGACTTGTGATTACATTCGCTATTCAAGTGAGGAAATATGCTTCCCTCTGGGCTCCTCACTGTTTTTCTCCCTGATCTCAACATTCTACCCTTTCTCTTCCTTTTCTTACAGTACTTCCTAGCTGGATAAGGCTTCATGCCTCCTTTTTCCTTAATCCATGCACTAAAAGAAATCAGTGACAATGAAAACAGCTGAAAGAGAATTATTGAGCTTTAGAGATGACACACAAATCAAACACAATGGAACTTACCCGATGTAAATCTCAATTATCTGCAGACCAATTCTCTCATTCATTTTCTATGTGATTAAAATAGCCACAAGGTGACTTTTCCCAAATCATTTTGCCTGGCAATTTTTCCTTGCAAATTTACACCAGCATGGTTATCATGAGAACTTTCATCAACTACCAGAGGACTTTCATCAGAACTATTATCCAAGAGAACTTTAGTTTTCTATCAATTGCAAGGCATGGTGATTACCATTTCTTATCATGCCAGAGATCATTCAAGGAAAGCAATGCTCATTGTGGCAAGGTGGCACAGTATTTTCCCATGGACATTTGTGCAAAATGATAGTTCAACTTGAGACTTGTCATCCTCCTGGAAGCCCCAGGAAGTTCTTGTGTATCTTGAGATACAATACATGCATCTTTGTTGCATTTCTGCAAGTTTCCATGTTTTTCAGCTAAGCCTCAGTCTCATCCACCATGAGAATAATGCAAATAATCAAATCTTAGAATGCATTAGCAAGTGCCAGCTGGGTTTGCAGCTGGACATTCATTAGGTACTCTTACATGAAGTGAATAAGAAATTAAAATATATTAATGTTACATTGGATTCAGTTCCATGTTAACAGCCTTTCCTTTAGTTCAGTGGTAGTAAATTTCTTGGCATCTATAAGCCGAGGCCTCTGCAAGATTAAGTACACTGCACATGACATAGCTCTGATTCTAGTCTAATGAGCTGGGGAACAACAAGCAGAGGCAGATTGAAGTGTAGATCTCCATCTGTGCAATAGCTGTATAGGACTTTTAGGACCTCTTGTCTATGGGAGCTCTTGTCCATAAGTGCCAGAAAATTCCTTTCATGGCAGTGTGCATGCAGACCACCTACCCTTCATCTACATTCCTCATGCTTCTGATGTGCCCCAAGCCACTCACCTCACATTCAGAACCATTCTTTCTGTGATCCTTGTATCAGTAATTTTTTTTGTGACCCATGTACACAACCTTCTCACTTATTGGCACATCACTGTGTTCTCATGAGTGGGAGATGATGTAAATGATATCACAAGGAGAAGTGCTTTTGATAAACTTAAGCATGAACTTAGATGAACTTGGAAATTAAGGTATGCCATATAGACCACATATATGCAGCATTCCTACCCTGTTCCAGGCAAGCACGTGCCGGCAACAATGACAATTTGAGTGAAATCACTTCATAAATAAATTTAGCCCAGAGCTGGCAACTTGCCAAGTGATATAACCATGTGGGATATTTCAACACCAACATAACTTTTAAATGTCCCTTCCTTCCATCTGGCTTCCCTTTCCCTTCCTCCCAACATGGAAAGGCTCCAAACAACAGCTTTCCTGATTAATGCTGATAGCTGGGGACTTTCTGCTAGTGACAGCAGTTTCATAGATCCCCAGCACACCTGCCTTGCTGGCATCAATTGGAAACAGAAGCAGCCTGCCTGGCTTCTCTTCTTCAGGGAGTTAGGGCAACTTTGAAAAACTGAGCTGATTGGCGAAACCACAACACATGCTCTGATGGTGATTTGCTGCAAGCTGAGACCCGTTTAGGAATTTAACCTTCAGGCAACTTCAATTTTTTCTTCGTTTGAAAGTGTACTGCCTACAGGATCAGGATGACAGAAAAATAAAGAGACTGTGTTCACAGCTGATGACATTCCTGTGACTTTAGTATAGTCACATCGAAAACCTGTTGCTTATTATGGGCTTGTTTTATTCTCTCCAAGTGCTAGTAATCATTTTGTATTGGTTCTAAGACAAAGAAAGAGGTATCTGTTCTGGCCAAAAGAATAACTATTATCTCAAATAGGTTCAACATTTAAAGTTACATTCAGGGATCTTTTCCAATTAATGGCTTCAAATGGAGTTTCTTATGCAACTCGCATGACATTATATGTTCACTATGTGTGAGCATGGGGTCTGACCACTAATAACACCAAAGCTAGGACCCACAGTGTAAAAGTGAATATTTACCTTATTGTATGTCAAGGACTGGGGCAGCAGAACACATCATGCCGAAGGTGTCTGCCTTTAAGGGCCAATACTGTAATAGATCAACCTAGATCTGCACATGCATCTAATAAAGGCTTGTGAAATGCAGGCTCTTCTCCAGGGTGGAAAAAGAAAAAAGAAGCAGAAAGAAGGAGGTGTATTACCAAGTCCATCTGCAGAGTAGATGTTAGTATTGGAAAGCCCTTAGCCACCCAACTGACCCCATAGGTCTAAAGGTCAGAGATGCATGAAGAATAGCAGGACTCTGCATCAGCTTAGATCCAAACTGCATCCTAGAAGCAAAGGGAAATTCCACAAGAAATAAAATCTCTCATGAAAGAGATCTTCTCAACATGTTTTCACCAATGTAATCTTAAAGCAATGGGAAGTGGGATGGGGGAAGCTATGTGGAAGGAGAAAGGGAAGTTCCCCAAACACCAAGATTTTCTTAGAAAGGAGGTAACACAAATCAATGGCATTTCAGTGACTTTATGTTTAAGTATCAGCTGTATGGCCTGATTCCTCAGATCTGGGTGTTTTGGCAGAGTCACGTCAACCTGAAAACATCTACAAGGCCATGAGTTTTCTTTGCAGGGAAAGGATTTGGCTTTTGAAGTGAGTTTGAGATTTAAAATAATTTCTCATTAAACTCTGTGTTTTGGAAATCCATCAAGTTCCAACACTGGCTATCAGTTGATATACTGGAGCCAGTTGGCTAGGAGAAAGAAGAGTTCACCTGACTTCAATTCCTCTTAAAAGTCCTCTCCCAGACTGTTTCTATCTATCTCTATATATCCCAGACATAAGTCTTGCATGGGTGAAGTCAGGTGGAATCAATCATTACAAAGTGCTCATCTATACCAAAACCCACTCAAAACAACAAGGGGGAGCCAGTAAGGAAGAATCTACCATTGTTGTCTCCACCAGCTGTGCTTTGAAAGCTGAACAATAAAAGCTGTACTTTTAACCAAATGTGAACCATATTAAGGGACTCAAGAGGGTAAATCCACATGGTAAGGCCCAGAAATGCAAAGGATTTGCTACATAAAAGGGAATTTTTACTGGGCTTTCAGTGAATGGGGAACAGGTTTGAAACATGAAATCCATAAGCAGAGAAGCAAGAGGCTACAGATACCAAATAGGCCTCTTTTCTGTAGTACGTATTTCATCAATTTATTTCAATTTGTATTCTACCTTTCCCTCCAGAATGGGGTGCCAAAGACAGGCCACTTACAGTTAGCATAAATGCCTTCCTTACAATTATCATAGTTTCCTCCTTACTGATATCTTATATTTATTTATTGTATTCAGCTGTCTTATTTGTTGGCGTTCAGAGTGGTAAACATAAATCTTCACAACAGCCCTGCAAAGGCTGAGGGAAGTAAGTAGACAGAGTACAGAGAGAGTTCTGGCAGAGCAGGCCCTCAGCCAAATCACTCATCCAGTGGGTAGGAAATGGGCCCAGGAAGAGCTATGCCTGTCCCTTTGCCTCTGAGGTATGAGGATAGTTCTAGGTCCATGCAGAATTTCAGCAGCCAAGCATTCAGACACAGGCACACAGTAGAACTGTGGGAAACTGTGGATGGCCACAAAATGACTTACACTGCACATCTACTCGAATGGACTTGATGGCAGGGACCCCAACCCCATTCTCTGCTTTACAATAATAGCGACCCCCCTGTAGCCTCTGGATCTTCTCAATTCGAAGGGTCTCATTAAACACCGATGTCTCTTGGAACTTGTCTGAGGCGCTGCCCGCTGTTTTGGTCCACCTCACCTAGAGGAAAGGAATGAGAAAGAGAGAAAGAAAGCACAGCTATAGAGCAGATGCAGAGACTGACTGAGGCCTGAGCATTAGCCTGCGGCAACAAATCATCACACGCCACCTGGCCCAACACTTTGTGCTTCACACCTTGTGAATTTTTAAATATTGACCTAAATATGTCCCAGCCGAGGCTTTCACCTCTCCATCTACCAATGCAGTAGCGCACTCAAGATATGCCAAAGGTACTTGACAAGGGGCAAGAACTCCCGCCATGTCACTTCAGCAAGCAATTACAGTATATGTTGCAAGAGCCGAACATCACACATCGGCTTACGGCTAATTGGACTCTCCAGCTCTGATTCCTGGAGGGTGAGATTGGACTTTTAAAAAAAGGCCTACAACTACAAAGACTTTATCACACTTCAGTCAGTTCCTTTTCATCTCTTTCCATCTCTGGACTCTGGGAATATTTAAACTGTTAAATTTCAGAAGTAAGAGATACTGAAACTGCTATAGTATTGCTTCCCTTTCTTTGGAGGGAGTTCCGCTCTTTTCCTTTCCGTGACTGTGTGTGTCTGTGTGTGCACATGCATGCACATGCCTTTTTTGTTTATTAAGCTCACTTTCTAGGTGCTTTCTTCACTAGGAGAACTGCAGGGTTTAAAGAAACGTTTAGAAAACCAAGCATGAAAGCACTAAATGAAGCATGTGCGTTTCATAATGTATTTTTGACCCTCAAAATTCCCTCATTCTGGAGCAGGTTGCCTTTGAATTCCTGATATACAATTACAGGCAGGTAGGAAGAAGGAAATGGGTTACTGAAACAGAGGAACTGAAGAGCTTATGTAAAATGACAGGTGAAAGTGGGATGGGGTCCACCCAGCATGGAAAGGGATGCAGTACTTGGGTTGTTGGACAGCCTCTCCCGACATCTTTGGCTGCCTCTCCATCATCTTTGGGCTGATGGCAAAATAGATAGCTGGCTGATTCTTAATAGTGGAATTCAACTCAGTAGAGCAGAGGTCACTGAAGCTTGGATGAGAGCCACATAAAGATGCCCTCACTCCAACATAAGCCAAAGGCCTTTCATTGACTAGTGCTGCTCCAGAAGACTAAGCAGCAATCTGAGTCTCACATATGCTTTTCAGTGAAAAAGTCTCAAACCTTAGGGATAATTATTGTTGAACTATTCAAATTCTACAGCCAAACCATTAAAAATGGTGCAAATAATTAATGTTTACATAAAGATACTAAGGGCCGCAATCCTACTCCTATGCACCCTTGCTCAAGTAAGGCCCAAATCCTAACTAAATCTGTTTGTGAAAGTGGTCATGTTTGGTTTGAAGATCATCCCTCTTTGTGTGCGTGAAACTGTTTATGAAATGGTTTGAATTCATTTATTCATATACATTCTGTCTCTAATATATTCCTTTATGTAAATTTATGTTAATTCAAAATGGAAATGGAAATCAATTCTTTTTTCCTGATCCCAACACAATTTCAGAGAATTGATGTGGCCCTTCTCCCAAAAAGTATGCACACTGACGGTCTAATTTACAGTATTGCTTCTCAACCACATACTACTGGGGGTACTTGAGGTGGAGTCCAGTGGTTTGCACAGAACCCAGACTCTTTCTGCCTGGCAGCAAGACAGCAGTGCATCACAAAAACAGGTGGCTTGGCATGGTGGGCAGCTGGGCTTTAATTTAACTAACCCTCAATCATGCATAGCATTCATTTTTTACGTGAACCATCACATTTTAAGGAATAATTTGTCAACCTTTTTAAGAACAGGAGCTCCACCTGTGTCATTTTGAAGGATGCTGTCCATTTCAGCAGGACAGAATGAATGACCTTGGAATAGATCCAGTAGGTTGAAACTGCAAGAGATTCTGATTGGACATCAAGAAGAAATTCTGGATAATCAGGGCAGTTTGACAGCAGAATAGATTGCCAAGTGATCTTCTCCCTCACTGAAGATCTTCAAGCAGAAGCTAAACAGGCACCTGTTTTAGAAATTCTGCTCGGCAGCATCTCCAAGTGTGGATCTGAGCCAGTTTCAGGTGGGTTGCATAGCATCTGACGCAGAGCACAATCCTAACCAATTTAGGCCAGCACAACTCACCTTTCTCCCCATTCCCATGGTTGTGTAGGGAGGCTGGCGCATTTAGTGCACTGGCCTAATCCACCCAGAAGTGGTACAGTGGTGTCTTATGGCAAATTTGCAATACTTCCAGGCCAGCAAGGGAGTTATCCTTGCCTAACCAGGTGTTACAATTGTGCTCAGTCTCCAGCATGCACTTTCTGCATACATATGAAAGCCCTCCTGTTCACCATGAGTGTCTTACCAGAGTTTGTCTCATTGTGTCTGGTCTCCCAACCTGGATGTAACCGGCAATTACGGGCAGTTACAGTCATCACCAGTTATTGGCAGTGGTACTCCTAACAGACAGACAGTGCAAGGTGGTATAGGAGGAAATAAACATTGAGACATACTGGTCCTCTTCCTATTATGTGGAACATAGGCAACATTTTACACAGGGATCTACAGCCCCCATCTACTGCCCCCGTTCTGTTCAGAGTTTCACAGCTAATAGCTATCCATCAGGGATTTATCTAGCCTTTGTCCTCTCATTAGGAGCCTGGAGTCTTTCAGAGAGTGGTCTGTTTGCATGACTGCTTCAGTCAGCTCTTTAATCTTTCCTCAGCTTTTAAAAAAAATTTCATCCTCATTTATTTGGTTTGACCATTTTTTGGAGCTTTAAAGAATAACAGAGAGGAGAGGATTAAACAAAGGTTGAAAGTTGATTTGGAAAACTGAGGAGTATAAATGGAGAGCATAGGAGAGGGTGACTGAAAAGGATTACTGACCTCTTTCAGACTGGGGAAGGCACTGATCACAATATTAATTTATGTTGATATATATACACATTTGATAACTACTAAACTGATAGCAACGGATGGTGTTCTAAAAATGCCCATCTAAGAGGCAAAAACAAAAGCAATGCTTTGTAATGGACCACTGTTTGGAGATCAAGCAAACTGCCAAAGAAACTCAAGGAGAAAATTGACAAAAAAACAGGCCTCTGTCAGTCTTGGAAGACTATGGTATCGTGCTCGGCGCTGCATACGCTGCATGCGAAGCACGAAAGCCTGGGTTGGATTATTATGGAGGATAGGCTGTTACCCAAGCAGCAAATCCCCTCTCTCCACGCCTCTGAATTAGTCCAATGGAAAGGCAGAGCCAATATGATTGGATCCAGCTGGCGTCGCAGAGCTGGGCTAAGGACAGGAGCTCACCTTGTCTTGTGGGGCTGACCTAGCCTGCTGGTTAACAGGCACAGTGTCTTAGCCACTTGTGCCACCCACAGCAAAATTGACAAAAGAGAACTAAAAAGGAAAGCGGGGGCCATGAAATGATGGATCTGTGTCCACAGATGGATCTGTGCTTATGCTCTGTCTGTAAATCTAAGTCTTGAATGCATAACATCATTCCACATATTTTGATGGGGATAAGGGGGACAGTGCATTTTTGTTTGAGGAACAACAGCAAGTCCAGTTTTGAAGTATGTTGGCTAGATTGCTCTCTTCAATTTGCTGTGTTCTGTATTCTTTCTACAAATTGTTTATTGCCTGTGAATATATATAGAAAGGTAGTGACAGCAGCTTATTTGCCCTTCTGTGAGTACTAAACCTATGTAAAGGGATATGTGAAGAACAGGAGAAAGTGTTGTAGCTTTCTCTTGCTCTTAATGTGCCCTATTTCCCAGAGGTCCTTATTCACATCAAATCATGCTCTCCGAAGGCCATTTAGGAACTTGTGGTTCTTGCTTTTAGTGATGGTGTTCCTGAGTGGAGAGTTTTGTCTGCACACATCATTGCTGTGTTGGGAACGTCTCTCACCCACATATCGTGGGACTCCATTAAAGGTCAGTAACACTTCAATGTCAGCCTCTACTGGCAGATGTGTGATGGTCACTTTGGGGATTGAGGTGGTGAAACTTAGCATACTTTAAGTACTTTAGAAAGCTCCAAATTAGTATGCTCAGAATAAACTAAAAATGAATGGGTGAGCTTAACCAAAAAGGAATTTTATCTGGCTTAGACTGCCTTTAGATGAGATGCTACAGCATCCATGTTTGCCAACATAAAAAACGGTCAGCTTCACCATGAGCTCTATGCAGTGAGCAGTGGTGGATGTTCTGGTTAACATCTTCACTAACAAACAGTACCTGTTTGGCTTTTGACAAAATAGTACATAAAGGGTGAATGGATGGTAGTTGGTACAGGATGACCATATGTCCTTTTTTTCTAGGACTTGTTCTCTTTTTAGCCTTGCGTCCAGGAAAAATATCTTCATTGTCCTCCTTTTCCTTGAGAGCAGACAGCATGTAGCCAGCTTTCAATTAATAAATTATAAGTAATAAAATGCATATAATAGTTTTAAATGTTAATAATAAGAAATATAGTATTTAAATTAACCACATGAAAACAAAATATAGTCTTTTTAGATTTTATTTTGTCATGTCTTACATTTTCCTTGGACAGCCTACATTTTGGGAGGGCCTTGTCTTCCTTTTTGGTTATGACATGTGGTCATCCTGAATTTGTAGTAGGGACTGAAAGGTTACCTGCGGTCGTGGGTGCCCTGTAACTAAACACTGTAGAACAAGAGTATCGCCCTCCCGAATAGTGTATACTCGTTCACTGATGTTATCTTCCTTTACGACACATGCCTGCCCAGCATGGATGATCTGGGCCTGAGCAGGAGCTGTGATGGGGAAAACAGAAAGAAAAGAAAGTTTATGTTTACATAACTCATACACCATGATTGAGTCTCCCTGTTCTTCTCCAACTGCTCCTGGCACAATATTTTTATATGAGAAACTAGCAGTGCAATACTATTTGTGTCTACTCAGAAGTCAGTTCCACTGAGTTCAATGAGGCTTACTGTCAGGAAAGTGTGCTTAGGATTGCAGGCTAATACTGGTCTAATACTTGCAGCCTAGTACTGCAGCCTAGCTGGTTAGATGACCCTGGTCTTAAGCAAACACAGCAAAGGCTATGCAGATCAAGATAGTATGACTTCCCAGAAAAAAGTGAATGTGAAATCTAAGCTGACCAGCAGAGCCACCAAATGTAATGCTATCTCAAAAAATTGTTCTTTCATGTATTATGGTGCTGCTTCTTAAAAAGACATTATATTTTATTATAATTATTTTGTTCCATTTCCAAACTTTAGTTTCTTAGAGCTTAATTCATGATAGACAATGGCAACCATCAAATTTTCTATACAGTGGTACCTCGCTTAACATGCGTTTCACATAGCAAGCAAAAATTTCCAAGAAATCTTGCTTCACATAACAAGTTCCACTTCACTTAACAAGCAAGTGTGCTATGGCCACGCATGCTATGCAGCCCTGACACTCCATATGGAGGCTCTTTAAAAGGGCTGCTGGCCAGCACTGCTGTCTCTAACTGCCCCCAACTTGGGGGCCCCCAACTTTGGGGCAGTTGCTTGGAGGTGCCAGAGGCAGGTGCCCCTAACTGCCCCCAAGTGCCCCCACCGACCACCTTGAATCTCCAGCATGAGCGCAGGTAAGCCTCCAAGGAAAGTGTCTTTGATTGTAGTCTCCTAACTATTGTGTTAAATGGGGCTTACTCCCAGGAAAGTGTCTTTGATTGCAGCCTCTTAACCATGTCTAACCAGAAGTAAGCCCCATTGAGTTAAATGGGGCTAACTCCCAGGAAATGTCTTTAGGATTGCAGCCTAAGTAGACTTCATAGGATCATGCACATTGAATGCATGTTTTGAATTCAATTCCAGTGTTTTGTCATCATTTTTACATCCATTTAATATTTTTATATGAATATTTTTTGGGTTGTGGAACCAATCATCTGAGTTTCCATTATTTCCTATGGGAAAATCTACTTCACGTAAAAAGCGTTTCACTTATAGAGCATGCCTCCGGAACGAATTAAGCTCTTTATGTGAGGCACCAGTATATTTATAGTCATAACACTGCACTAGCAATTGGTACTCTGACTGTCCCTCCAAGGCCTCAATTGTTTCTCAAATGACCTGAGGTCGTTTAACTGGAAGTGTCAGAGATCAAGTGAAAACCATGGACTTCATGAACACATAACATGTACCTTCTACCACTGGCAAGTTGTTGTATTGGTGCAGTTAAACCAGGGTCATTCCATGTCAAGTCGTCTAGTTTTGGAACAATTTATCCACTTTGTATGAATGAAGCAAAAATTGTTATTAGTTCCATTGAACAGAGCGGAAAACGTACAAGCTAGCTGAGTTTCATTTGTTTAGAAAAAATAGCAGAGGAAATATTGCATCCAAAATTTGCTAAAATCTTAATAGACTTACTGTACAGTGGCGCTTCACGTAACAAATTTAATTCATTCCAGAGGCATGTTTGTTACATGAAACATTCTTTACGTGGAGTGGATTTTTCCATTAGAAAAAATGGAAACTCAGACGATTGGTTCCACAACCCAAAAAATATTCATATAAAAATATTAACTGGATGTAAAAATGATGACAAAACACTGGAACTGAATTCAAAACTTACATTCAGTGTGCATGATCCTATGAATTCTACTTAGACTGCAATCCTAAAGACACTTTCCTGGGAGTAAGCCCCATTTAATACAATGGGGCTTACTTCTGGGTAGACATGGTTAGGAGGCTGCAATCAAAGACACTTTCAAAGTGTCTCCCCACTTTTTCCTTCTCCTCATCCTGAGCCTCTCTCCCCCCTGCTCCCTTCTGGCTAGCCCTGAACTGCTTCCCTCTTCTCCACTGCTCTTCTCTCCCTCTGCCCAGCAGACGCCTGGCCACAGGAGGAACAGCGCGGAAGTGTTGCTTTCGCTATGGGCAGGCACTAGGCAGCCCTGACGCTTTTTTAAAGGGCTGCCGGCCAGCGCATCTGCCCCAACTGGCAACGAGTTTGTTACGTGAAGCAGAATCCTAGAGAAATTTTTGTTTGTTATGTGAAACATACTTTACATGAGGCGTTTGTTACGTGAGGTGTCACTGTACATTGCCACGGTAGGGGGTCGAACAAACGGCTATATCTCAATAACTATTTCACATGCGAAGCTATAACTTTACAAAAGTTTGTTTGACACATATGGGACTCCGCATACAAAATTTCATCCAAATCCGTGATGGTTGTGTGGGGAGCCCTAGACCACTTGATATGTAATGACCCACCTAACAAAAATAACAAAAATGGAGGAAGACTGAAAAAAGAACAGAATTGTCCAAGATAAAGAAGGGAAGGGTGCTCAAGGAAACATTGTCACTTTGTCACTTGCAAGGCACAAAAGAGAAAAAGCAATGGAAGTGGTGGAATAAACTATGCCGCGTGAAATGAAAAATATACCCGTCACTGTAAATAAGACCCCATCTCTTATTTTCAATGTGATGGTGACATCAAAGTTAGACTATCATAATTATGGGGCTATCTCTGAAGATGGTTTGGAAACTGCAATTAGTGCAGTCACTGGAGATAGGCATTTAGATACGATTGAGCCACTACTCTAGTGTGGCTGCCCATTTATTTCCATGCCCAATTCAAGATGCTGGTTTTGACCTTTAAAGTTCTATACAGTTTGAGGCCAGGATATTGGAGAAACCATCTACTTCATATAATCCGGTTCATCTCCTTAGATCATTGGAGAAAGACTTTTGCAAGTGCTGCCACCCAGAGAGGAGTGTGGGAAAGCAGCAAGAAAGGGGGTCTTCTCAGTATTGGCACCAATATTATGGAACTCCCCCCCCCCTTTATTTATTAACTGCTCCCTCCATGGAAACTTTACAGCAAGGCCTAAATACATTTCTTTTTAGATAAGCTTTCTAAGTTTTGGTCTTTCTAACAATGAATGAATGAATGAATGAATGAATGAATGAATGAATGAATGAATGCTTTTACTCATTGATCATGGAAAAAGTATGATAACAGGCAGCATGTTCTGCCAACCATGATTCTGTTGTAGTATGGACTGTGCATTTCTGGTACGAACAACCTAGCAGGAAATGGTGACAAAGTGAGTAATAATCTTCCACCAAAGACTGCTTGGAAGAACTTTTACTGTCACATATACCAAGCATATATTACATATATTGTTTAAATTGGAAACAGATGTCAAATTTTTAAAAAGCAAAGAGAATCCAGAAGAAAAAGATGAGAATCAATGCCTCAGGAGGCATAGTGTTCAAGACAAGACAGAGATTACTATGATGAAATCTACAAAAAGTGATTAATGGCAGAAATTTTATAAGGTCAATTATAAAATGATTCCCTATACAATTGCCTATATCTGGAAAGATATAGGCAATCAAATGGCTAATACAGCCACCACAGCCCCATATAGCTAAGAAATCAGAGAAGACACGCAGAATTAAGTCTTGAATTGAGTTGAGTAATAAGGTAACCCTGACATGTTCTATGAATTACTTTTGATCATTGATATTTTTCTGGAGAATAGGTGCCAGTAGTCACCTGCCAGTACTCACTGTGTGTGTGTGTGTGTGTGTGTGTGTGTGTGTGTGTGTGTGTGTGTGTGTGTGTGTGTGTGTGCCTGTAGTCACCCACAGAAGTGCCGGTACTCACACAGAGGTGCTTGTACTCTGTACGGGTGTGTACTCCCTGAAAAAAACCCCTACCTATGATGAATTAAGGTAGTTAATGTTCAGTAACAGCAGATCAGCTATACAACTGGTGCGAACTTCTCTGAATTAAAATTCAGAATTGAATTTTAGAATAGAGGCTGAACTCTAATCATGCCATGAACTCAGTAGGCACAGAGTTCAGGCCTGAATTTACCACGCTCAGAGAAGGATTCAGCCACAATACCAGCTTCACTAACTTAACATAGGAATGATTTCATTCCCCTAGAAATAAGTCTTTTAGGAACCAATCCTATCCAACTTTCCAATGATGATGAAGCTTTCCTTTACCTCGACAAGGCTTCTGAACTGTCTCCCCACCACAGGAAGCAACATACACACTACTGGCGCAGCTGTGTGGCACTGGAAAGTTGACTAAGATTGAGTCTCAGACTCCTTTCCGTTCCACATGGGAGATTAACAATCATACTGACTATTTGCAAAACATTTTCTGCAAGTGCAGGATGCTTCACATGTTTCATATTAATGTACTCCTTACCACAACCCCTGCTAACTGGGTAAGAAACACTCTTTCAAGTGGGTGTTCCTCCTTTATTTAGCAAGGGGAGAGTAACTGCCCTTACACACCCCGGCAATGGTGTTCTTTTTGCATTTTACATTGTGAGCCCTTTGGAGACAGGGAACCATTAGCTATTAATTAGCTATTATTTTTCATTTTCTTTATATACTGCTTTGTGAACTTTTTTTAGTTGAAAAGCGACAGACAGACAGACAGACAGATATTTTATCTCATAGGTTTGCTCTCATCTGTGTACTCTTCAACCCAGAAAAAACAACTGTAGTCTCTGTGTGTGAAAAAAAAATCAGATAGTAGAAAGAAAAGAATATTTTGTTTGGGCATCAAATGAGAGAGAGCATTAGGTGAGTTGGTTCAGTCAATGGACTGGAGCATTTGAGCTTCTACAGGCATACCACCCATTCAATATGCATTCAAAAGCTATTGAAGCACTGTATTAAAAAAAGAAAAAGCTTGAGCAGACTCTCTAAATACAAGGACTGATTTCAGTGTGCTGACAAATCAGATGAGAATGGCATTGTGTTTTAATAACTAGCCACAACAGGTGGAAATTTATGAATGGAGAGTCATTCTCCATGGATCCCCACACTGCTACACAGGAGCTCTCCTCCCCTCGCTTCCTCTGTTTCCATTTCCAGCTGACTGGTGATTTATTGGCAGGATTATTCCACAAGTACTATCCAAACAATTGTGGATTAATAGATTCAATGTGTTTACTAGAAGGCCATCACAGCAAATACGCCAGAGCTCATCTCTGCCCCTCCTTCCTCTGTCTTTAACATCTGCAGAGACTTCCTGCTACTATGCCCACAAGAAACCGTCCTTGTCATTAAAAAACAAACATGCCCAAGACAGAGTGTAGAGTTCTGTAGATAGAGCTGAGCAGATGGGAGGCCTGCCCTTCCCAGGAGGACAAAGGATTAATGTTTACTAAGCATGCCAGTATTGGGAGGATGAAACATTTATATAAACCTTGAAAGGGAGATTTAGGGCTGCTGCGAGAAAAGTACAAATTAAAAAAAAGATCCATAAGGAAACCAGTCCTGTATTGTCCCACATCACTCCATTGTTCCACAGGTGATGTGAAAGGCTCTCTGCCAGTATTTCAATAGTACATCATACACTGCTTTTGTGAATTATATACATGGGTACCATGTTGAGACTGCTTTAATTTATCACATGTGACAGCAAATACTGCATGGTTAACCATTCACCACGTGGATCTGATTATTATCAGTAGCCAACATGCATTTTCTTTTTTCTTTTGTGCACTGGTGTAGTAAAAATGTGTTGACTTGTTGAGTGTGCAGTGGTGCCTCACATAACAAGTTTAATTTGTTCTGGAAGCATGTTTGTTATGTGACACTCTCTTTATGTGAAGCGGATTTTTCCACAGGAAATAATGGAAAACTCAGACGATTGGTTCCACAACCCCCCCCAAAAAAATTCATATAAAAATATTAACTGGATGTGAAAATGATGACAAGACACTGGAATTTAATTCAAAACATGCATTCAATGTACATGATCCTATGAAGTCTACTTAAGCTGCAATCCTAAAGAAACTTTCTTGGGAGTAAGCCCCATTTAACACAGTGGGGCTTATTTCTGGGTAGACATGGTTAAAAGGCTGCAATCAAAGTCACTTTCCTGGGAGGAAGACCCATTTAACACAATGGGGCTTGCTTCAGGGTAGACATGGTTAGGAGGCTGCAATCCAAGGCACTTTCAAAGTATCTCCCCACTTTCTACTTCTCTTCATCCTGAGCCTCTCTCTCCCCTGCTCCCTTCTGGCTAGCCCTGGGCTGCTTCCCTCTTCTCCACTACTCTTCTCTCCCCCTGCCCAGCTGATGCCCGGCTACAGGAGGAACAGCGTGGAAGTGTTGCTTTCGCTAAGGGGAAGTGCGCTAGGCAGCCCTGACGCTTTTTAAAAGGGCTGCCAGCCAGTGCGTCTGCCCCAACCGCCAACGAGTGTGCTTGTTAAATGAAGCAATACTTGTTATGTGAGGCAGAATCCTAGAGAAATTTTTGCTTGTTATGTGGACCAATTGTTAAGCAAGGCGCTTGTTAAGCAAGGTACCACTGTATAGAGTATACAAATTGCACACTGAGTGACAGAATTTGCCACTCTAGACTTAACAGAAGCTATACATGTGCAGCTCCACGCATGGTCTCTTGACTTTTGTACTGTGAAGCTTGGTTAACTGGCTTGAACCACCTGGATTGTTCTACTCGTCATTTACTAGTCATTTACTATTCTTACAGCTTACAGTGCACAACAGTCTTAATGATGGAATTCAAATGTCAGCAATTAATCATATACTTAGCCCAATCCCCACCTCATGAAAACATGGTAAATTACTGCAATTTCAACTAAGACTCACTGCCCCAAGAGACCCGCAATTTCAGTAACGAATTCAAGGAAAGAAAAGCAAAACAGGTGTTTTTAGACATTGCTCCCCACAGCAATGGTAGCACTAAAGAACAGAAGTTCTGTCCCTCCATACGTAGTTCCTCCTACTGCAATGGTTTAGAGCTGCAAATGCATTGCTACCTAAACCGATCCCAGGAGCCTGAGTTTGAAATTTCTCCTAAAGCAAACGTCAAACTCGATTAGAGAATACTTTCAGAGATAAAACATCAGAGGAATTTCAAAGGAAGCCAAAAAAAGTTTTGAAAAGTGAACAAATCCTTGCTGGGGATGGAGTGAGATAAGGTTGTGTACATAGTATGTACTTGTGAACTAAAAAAAACTGTATAAAAACATTATTTCTGGACCAAATCTACCCTGGGCCAGCCGGTACAATTTAGGTTACCAACACAAATCCTCTTGTACCGAGATGAATAACTAGAGACTGTAGCACAAGTAAAGAAAAATTTTATGTCCTTGTTGTCTGCTTCCAGATCCCCTATAGGATTCCTCAAAGCTTTTATATAACAGAGAAAAGGAACATTTCTTTACCCAGCATGTAACTAATTTGTGACACTCTTTGACACATGATGTGGTAATGCTACCTGGCCTAGATATCTCTAACATGAGCAGATGTATGAGATGTATGAGAGGTCTCTAACATGGGCAGATGTATGAGAGAAATGTCAATCAGGTTACAACCCATGTTACTTACAAAGTTATAGAGGTAGCCTATATTATGTAAATCCTAGAGGTAAGGGAGTGGCAACACTTACAGGTATTTTGCTTATCTTCAGTGTTCCCTGAGACATCTGGTGGACCAATGTGAGATACAGGAAATTGGACTAGATGGACCCTTGGCCTAATGCAGCAGGGGTCCTATGCTCTTATAGCCTTGATGAGCTCTCTTAGTCCTGCTAGTTGTGACTGACACTAGGGTGCAGTGGCTAAAGAGCCCATTACAAGGCTGAACAACGAGCATATCTGAAGACGTCTCCATAGTCATGTGGCCAGCACAACTAATTGACAAAACGTATGGAATGCTGGTACCTTCCCACCAAAGTAGTACCTATTCATCTACTTGCATTTGGCTTTTAAACTGACAGCTTTGAGAGGATTAATACACCCTGCCTTTCTGTAATGCTGTTGTTCTAGGGCAGGGTGTCCAAACATTTTGGTAGGAGGGCCACATCATCTCTCTGACATGAAGAAAAAAAGAATTTCTAATTTAAATAAATTTACATACATTTAAATATAAAAGTGTTTTGTATATATCACAATGCTTGTCCGCAGGACAGAAGGAGAGGTCTTGCCATGAGCCGCTTAGAGGCTTGCAGTGGGCTGCACCTGGCCCCCAGGTTGGGTTTTGGACACCCCTGTACGAGGGGATGGTCTTTGTATAAATTCCATTCTCACTGATAAAAGAAAATTAATTTCCTTCTACACTGAGCCTCAGCCCCTCCTATTCTATCAATATCTAGAACATCTCATTTACTATGGCTCTCTTCAGGTAAAACCCTCTGTTCAAGATCTGTGTTTGAACAGAAGTCTGAACTACCGTTTCAAAGATACCTCCACTCAGTAATTTTGTGTTTCTCAGTCCTTAGCTGCTTGCTCCTCTGCTCTCTCTCCCCCATGAAGCTTTCTTCTCTCAGATCTCCTTAGCTTTATAGTAGGAGCTAAGCTCTTGCTAAGTCCCTTTAACTTCTCTAGGAGCAATTTGGCATTTTTCCTTCTGAAAACAGAAGCCGGCTGCTAACGGGAAATTCCAGCCACCCCACTGAGAAGCACAATCCTCTTTTGCTATCGTTCCATGTTTCTGTCCCAAAATTTGTTGCATAATTATTTCCTTCTGCAGCATGTCCCAGATACGGTGCTATTGGTCATGTGGCCATTATGCCAGGGTACAGCTACCAGCAGATATGGTCACGATTCTACAGATTCACAAGAGATGAACTCACAGCACAACAATAACCATATACCGATCCAACCTTGTTATACACTGATTTTTTATACATGGATTTCACTCAACATGAATGGCCACTACAATTCAGTTTTAAAACTGCTTTTCTACTGTTGTAGAGAGGTAGTCTTATAAGTAATCATTCCATTTTTCAGTCCCAGAATAAAACCTTTGCAGCTATTAAGGCACTACTTTATTCAGTTAGGCTTAATTAAGGAGCAGGAAACCTGGAAGTTGGTCATTAAACCTTATTTTCCATAGTTTTCTTTAAACACTGATTTCTTAACCGCTAAGTGGATAACAAGAGACACCTGTAGACAGAGGTTACGGTAGCATCACAGTCACTCCCACAGCATTCCTAGAATCTCCATCATCAATCACAATATGCATCCATGATGCCCCCAAATTATCCATGCTAATCAGTCAAAGCCAAGGCCTAAATACAATTAGGACAGGTTGATCTAATTATATAAACACATTCCATCAAATCATCTATCTTTAATATAATAAGCAAGGCAAAAACATCCTTTCTGCATTGTTACTGTTCTGAATAAGGCTCCTTCAATGGAGAGCTAAAAGCAGGCCTCCGTCAGTCTTGGAAGACTATGGTATCGTGCTCGGCGCTGCATACGAAGCACGAAAGCCTGGTTTAGATTGTTATGGAGGATAGGCTGTCACCCAAGCAGCAAATCCCCCCTCTCCATGCCACTGAATTAGTCCAATGGAAAGGCAGAGCCAATACGATTGGATCCAGCTGTGTCGCAAGAGCTGGGCTAAGGACAGGAGCTCATCCTGTCTTGTGGGGCCGACCTGGGTCTCGAACCCTAGCCTGCTGGTTAACAGGCACAGTGTCTTAACTGCTTGCACCACCCAATGGAGAACTATATAGTTGGTATTGTCCAGGAAGATGATTTATCCCAGGATAGGCTACTGATTGCTCACAAAAGTCTCATAAAAAGCCTCATTTCTGTCTGCTCTTGTGAGTGTACAGTTAGGGGTTGCTTTGTGGAAATCTGGGTTCTAGTCCTGTTGGCTTCCTTTCAAAAGTCTTTCTGGTGGTGGGATAATCAAAACATAGGAATTGCTTTGAGGAAGTCACATTCACATCTTATCCCTAGACCAGGGGTCTCTATGGTTTTCAATCAAAGGGAAACATGAGATAACTGGCATGGTGTTGAGGGCCAAGAAAAATTAAATATAAAATTTAATAAATACATTACAGATGGAACGTAGATGAATGAATATATGAACGGGCTCACATTTTTAAGATTTCTCAAAGCACCAACACACATCATAGAAATAAAGCACATAATCAGGTGGACCCCCATTTTGACACCAACCAAGCACCTTCGAAGGAGGGTACAAAAAGTTACTCTGGACTTTGGGAAAACCAGGAAGTGCTTTTTAGGTTCTCAGAATATCTTCCAGGTATGTCCAGAGCACAGATCTGGTTGTGTTAAGTCAAATAGGTCAAAAGCTTGCAGAGAACATAAGAAAAGCCTCCAGTGGATTAGGCCAAAGGCTTCCAGAGGAGGAAAGGCTTGCCAAGGGCTGGATACAAGCTACATCTGGCCCCTGGGCTGTTGTTTGAAGACTCCTGGGCTATACCATGCAAAGGAGGCCATCAGAATGCAGGTCTCTTGATATAAAAAAATTAGATGTAAACATTTTAAATGTAATAACAAGTAATAACAGTGATTAAATTAAGCACATGAAAGCTATATCTATATCTATATCTATATATCTATCTATCTCAGTGTTTTTAGCTTTTATTTTGTCCTGTCCTCCATTTTTCTTGGGTGTCCAACATTTTGGGGGACCTGTGGTAACCTATGGGCCAAGATTTATTCATTATTAAAATATATTCCTCCTAGAATTATTTTCCTCCTATGCTTGTTTTATGCTTTGAATCTTACATGAAATCCTGCCAAGTTCACAGTATTTGGCAATGAAGGCAGGATATAATTTTTCTAGCCTAGGAGTTTCCGAACATTTTGGCAAAAGGGCCACATCAAATATCTAGCACAGTGTTAAGGGCCTGGAAAAAAAGTTAAATATAAAATTTCAACAGATGCTTTATAGAACTTAAATTAATGAAAAAAATCAGCTCAAATTTCCAGGACTTAAATTAATGAATAAATGGGCTCAAATTTCCAGGATTTCTGCAAACACCAACACACAATAAAGAAATAAATCGCATTTAATTGGACCACCCCATAGCCCCACAGCTTCAGTTGTGTTTGGTCAACTAGGTCAGAGGCTCTTAAAAAATCAGAGGCTGGCTGTGAGCCTCTGTAGGAGTCTTGCTGCGGGCCATACCTGGCCCCTGGGCCAATATTTGGAGACCGCTGCTCTAGCCAGTTTCTAGGCAGATTTCAAAGCAAGCTCTGTGTGGCCCATTAAAATAACACACTACACCAAGTTCAGAACTTCTTTCCAATGAAGCATTTCATCATTCCCTCCCACCCCAGCAATGTCTGAAGCAATCTAAAATAGGCAGGGCAAACAGAAATGCAAAAAGCAGAACTGTCACAGGACTGGAAAGAGACTTACAACACAACCACACTACAGTGGTAAACTTAATCAATAATGGCTGCTTCTTTTTGGGTGGCGTCACCACACTGTCCAGTATAGCCAGTATTATCCATGTGACTGGATAATCTTTTGCTTTCATAGCCCTATAATGCCACTCACCCCTTGACACAAAATCCTGGACATCACCCCAAGCCAGAGATTTTCTCAATGCACACTGATAGGTGCCAAAATTGTCAATGTGCACCATTTTTTAAAATCACTGACAAGGCACACCATGCTGTTGGTAGGGGGCTCAAGTCTCCTAATTGCCTGACTAATAAATGGGTAAAGGTAAAAGTGTCCTCTGCAGGTTGTACTGCTAGTCTTAACCAACTGTATGGTAACTGACTTGCATTCTCATGGTATTTAATGCAATGGGATTTTATTGGTGGTATTTTATGGTTGTTTTAAATGTTGTTAACTGCCTTGGATTTCCTTTTGTTAAGGAAGAAAGATAAGATACAAATCAAATCAATCAATCAATAAAATTCACAAGCTTTTGAACCGCTAGGTTAGCAGGAATTAGGCAAAGGGACAGGAGGTCACACTGTCTTGTAGCACTCAAGTCTTGAACCCTGATCTAGGTGGGTGATAGGCACTGCATCTGAACCACTACAGCCCTACTAATAACTCACACAGCACTCCTCAGAACCATTTGCAGCCCCTCCTGGTGCCCTATGCTACAGTAGATCCCATTTGCAGAACTACCAGATCCCTACGTTATGGCCTGGGTCCTCTGGCTGGCATACAGAAATTGCTTCAGGGCATATTTATGAATGGCCAGCATGATATTAGTTTAGATCTTTCATTCCTATGAGAACAGTCTAAGGAGAATTTCCCTAAGGAGAACAGTCTAAGGATTGTGTCCTTAGTGTCCATATTTGCCCCACAAGACAAGAAACATGGGGGCAATATCTTTGTTGGACAAATATTCAAACCGTTAAAAGCAAAGACTTCTACAGACCCAACTAGCCCAGTTTACCTCAGCCATTTGTCTGAAGGTCTCCTGCTGTAACACTGCTGGTTATGCCTGGCACTCACATTCACTTGACCTTTACAGCACGGTTTCTAACAAGTCCTTCATTTGATGTATTTATATGTTAAAATGAAAGAAAACTGAAGAGAATAAAATTCCTTTATGCCCAAAGCAATGTACTGCACAATATTATTACCATAATGTGTGAAGTATATGAAACGGCTGCTACCAAAGAGAATGGCCGTGGTCATAAAAACCAGCACCAGAAATGAAATTGGAATTTTGCTACGACAATACAAACATTTTAATTATTTTAAGCCAAAATTAAAACATTTAATTCAATGTTATATCCCTAGTAGTTGCTAAATGCATAATCAGAATGGAAACATTTTCCCTATTAAATGAAAGGAGAAAGGAAAAACTAGGATTAAGCTTGCAAAGGAACACACTAGGGATAAAATCCCTCAACTATTCAGTACACAACGGAAGTGGAGCCATAACCACGTCCAGCTACAATTGGCCACCTTGTCTCCTGGACACATATCTTTAAACTATTTTTGCCCAACATTGCATATACCCAACAGGGACTAGATGTGAACACCTGTGGACTTGATGGAAATTCTGAGGTTGCAGGAGGCAAGACAACCTTCCCCAGAGGGTCATGTACCCTTCCTTCACCTGTGGTGGAAAATAAGCCTCCAGGTAACAGTGACACAGAGGGTGACCATATGTCCCCATTTTCCAGGACATGTCCTCTTTTTTAGCCTTGTGTCCTGGAAAAAAAATCTTCATGATTCTTTATTTCCTTGTGAGCAGGCAGAAGGTAGCCTTCTTTAAATTAATAAATTAGGGATGCAATCCTGAAGTGCTCTTGGGCTGGCCTATCAGTCATTGGGCCATTCCAAGATTGGCCAGCCCAGTTACACCAGAAAGACTTGGGCCAGCATAAGACAGATAGCCTAAGCTATGCCATCCTAGGCAGTTCAGGAGAGCCATGTTGAGGGCATGTTCAGCATGGCCTAGAACAGTGCAGTTAGGCTGTATCTAGAGCCTATTTCCAGGGCAGACATGCCCCCTCACAGCTCTTCAGAGTTAGGCCACCTAAGGAGCAGGAGTAAATCTGAGTAGACCCATAGGGATCATTGATAAACCAGAGTAAAATTGGAAGTGACTGCAAAAAATTCTGAGTCCTAGTCCAACCCCTGCCTCTCAGCCTCAGGATACAGCACAACTACACTAGCCCACCTCAGGATATGTCACAGCTACATCAGCCCAAAGAGCATGTTGTCCTTGTGCTGCTGCCTCTTCAGCAGCAGCTGAGCAAGCCAGAGGCCTTCTCGCCCTGTAGATTTGGCCTAACTTACCAGCTCAGGATATGGCCTACTTAGGCCAGCTTAACTGGGCTATTTTTCTGGCATAAATGTATATATAATAGTTTTAAATTTAATAATAAGTAATAAAGGTAAAGGTGTCCACTGCAAGTTGTACTGCTAATTGTGACTGACTGTAGGTGTGGTGCTCATCCCTGTTCCTAAGCTGAAGAGCCAGTATTGTCCAAAGACACTTACATGGTCATGTGGCCAGCATGACCGTATGCTGAGGTGCACAGAACACTATTACCTTTCCACCAAGGTGGTACCTACTTATCTACTTGCATACATGCTTTCAAAATGCTAGGTTGACAGGAGCTGGGCAAGGGACAGGAGCTTACTCTGTCTTGTAGCATTCAAGTCTCAAACTCCAGCCTGCTGGTTGGCAGGCAGTTTCTTAACCACTGATCTACTACATTCCTTAATAAAAAGTAAAAGTTGAAATTAACCACATAAAAGCAATATACATGAGTGATTTTAGCCTTTACTTTGGGTATCCAATTTTTCTTGGGTGTTTTACATTTTAGGAAGACCATGTCCTCTTTTTCAGAACTGACATGTGGTCACCCTGTGTATACATCCTAGTATACTATGCAAGTGGGAGATGCAAACAGGAGGGAATGTGTAAGAGGAGCTCCCTCGTCTCCCACTGAATGGAGAGATATGAAGGTATGCATTCAGTGTCTGGCATATGAAATGTTGATTCTGTCCACTATTAACTCAAGACGAGTCCCTTTGACCAAAGCGGCGTATCATTTTTCTGAGTACATTTGCTCTCTTACTAATTGTGGGCTATGCACAGGTCACTAAGTGCATAAGAAAAACTCTGCTGATATCAGGCCAAATCCCCCTCTAGTCAGTATCCTGTTTCTCACATGGGCCAACCTAATGCCTCTGGGAAGCCAACAAACCAGATAGGAGTAAGTGAAATAACACCAGTCCCAATACAAATTCTTCCCACAGATCTTACTTACCCACTTCTTACTTATCTCAATTGTGAGCATTGCTTATTTATTCCTGCCTTACCTTTTAAAAATTCTTTAATTAGCTAACTATACAAGGAATCTGTTCTCCTATTCCATGAGTGCTAGGTTTACTCAGGGGCTGTGGGTGGTGCAAGTGGCTAAGACACTGTGCCTGTTAACCAGCAGGCCAGGGTTCGATTCTTGGGTCGGCCCCACAAGATAGGGTGAGCTCCTGTCCTTAGCCCAGCTCTGCGACGCCAGCTGGATCCAATCGTATCGGCTCTGCCTTTTCATTGGGCTAATTGAGTGGCGTGGAGAGGGGGGATTTGCTGCTTGGGTAACAGCCTATCCTCCATAACAATCCAACCCAGGCTTTCATGCTACGCATGCAGCGTATGCAGCGCCGAGCATGAGTCTTTCAAGACTGACGGAGGCCTGCTTTTTTAGGTTTACTCAAGAGACTTTGGTGAGGGAATTTGTCATGGTTTTTAGAAAATCCAGTGTCAGCCTGATCACTTTTATCCACATAACTCTCAAACAGCTCTATAACAGTGTCAACCAGTGGCTGAGAATCCCCACACCACTGCAGGATCCCCAGACCCGTGCCACATAGCAATGAGACCAGCGATACAACAGGACAGGCAGCAGTGGGAGTCTTGACGGGAAGAGCTCCAGCATGCACTTTTGACACACTCACCAAAGCCCTCCTGTTCACCCTCTCCTTTTCACAACCAGTGTTTGAAGTGTTGTATTGGACCTCACAATCCTGAAATAATCAGCAATAACATAATTACCAGTTACATCTGGTGCAACTTTGAATAGGTGGACCAAGGAAAGGGTGAGTACAGCAGGGGAAATACATTGAAAAATACTGCCCTACAAGGTTAGTGAGACAGGATTTATAGTACCTTTGTAGAAACTATGCTGACTCTCCTTCAGCAAGACTTGTTCTTCTGTGATATATTTTAGAATTGTGAAATGAATTAAATTTTCCACCAGTTTCTCCTGATGTGTTAAAATGATTAGTCTATAATGTCTAGTCTGTAATTTCCTGGCTTCCTCCCCAATTCTTTTTTTAAATACCAGTGTTACACCTTTCTCATCATCTGGAGGCTGGCTTAAAGTATAAACTACTGGTAGATACCAACATTTTCATATTTTGCTTCCTTAACTGTTCCACAGATACATGCTTAGTTTCTTAATCCCATTAGTTTCTGGACCCATTAGTTTCTTAATCCTCAATTTGCCAACATACTAGAATCTCATCAGAGTCTGCATGGGTGATGCTGGTATACCGAACCCATACCATATTATTCCTGTTTGTTCAGGTATCAGTGCCTTTTGCAGTTTTCATTCTATGCTCAAAGCACTAGACAAGAGTGGGAGTCTCCTATATGGATAAGTGTTTTGGTAGAGAGTTGCTACATTATACACACACCCACACACAATTTTCAAAATACTGTACTGTAGTAAGAGGCTTTGTGCCTTTAACAGGCGACAATCTAGCAAACAGCTGCCAGAAATCAAGATGTGAAGCTTTTCACATCACTTCAGCAACACTTTTTAGAAACTTTAACTGTTGATGGCTGTCATATTGATTACAAGAAAGTATACAAGTTCTGTTTCTAAAACATGTGATCTACCTGAATTTCCATAATTGAACCCGTGTCCCTCTGCCCCAAGTAGTAATATCTTTGGTGAGAATGCCTTTCCCAGAAGTTACGTTTAGCGCTTCTCATTCATTGGCAGGCAGTGATAGTAACAACCTGATCCTATACTTGTGTGCTCAGAAGCAAGTCCCATTCCATTCAGTGTGGGTTACTCTGCAATGCTACGTGATCAGAGCTTCATAGCTCAATCCTATCAGCCTTCCTGAGGAGGTACAGTCAGTGGTGTGCTTCAGGGGGTTCTCACACGTTCTATAAAACCCTCAGCTAATGAGCACCTGGTTCTGAGAACCAGTTACTAATGGGAGATAGGGCAAAATCCATAGCAGTTACGGGTCCACACAGTTACGTCACCCTCTAGTGTTATTTTATGGAAAGTCATCTTAACTGCTCTGGAGCAAGGGGCTTAATTTCACTTTAGGATATAGGCAATTGAACTTATTGTTAATTTAATTGAATCCCACCACTGCATACAGTGGCACTGAAATGGCCTCTGCTGCATCCTACAAAGGAAAGGAGGCCACCAGCAGTGACCTTGAACTAGAGGGAAAGCATCGTCCTCATGTTCTGATGAACATGTTAATTTCCAGAGGCATGTAGTTTGCACCAACCGAAACAGAATTTTGGTGGACTAGACATATTTTGCTCCAAACTAGTAAGTTGTTTTTTATGTTTTTATTAAAGATGCTGATTCACAAGCCTATCTGGAAAATATACCCTTTACCTTGGAGTACCTTACCCAATTTTCAAACATGTGGAGACAAGTTCCAATGATGAATTGCCCCATGGATGTTCAGACACTTACAGTGTTGCTGATACTTCTTACTGCGTTGCTAATACAGACTCCATCTGGCAAATGAATCTAAGTTTGAAAGGCGACTTCGTATGAATACTGACCAGATTATTCCCTCATCTTTCCTCCCTTTGCTCTTGCCAGCTCTATCTGGTACCTTGTAAGAAAGTATATTTCCTTTATTCAGCTTATGGAATTTGACAAAAGTTAGAGAAGAACTGAGAGCTAACAGCCTGGAGCAAGTACTCATTTCCATGTGAATATTGATCCATTAGTATTTCATAGCAATGCAATCCACCACCATTTAAAGCACCTTTTAAATGCATGACCTATGAAGGAAGTAGACAAGCAAGGCACCTGCCAACAGGGACAAAAGGAAAACACAATTGAAGCCCAGTAAGATGGTCTTTTTTCCAAGAACTGCTGTGTCAACATCAGATTCACAGGATAATTCGGCAGCCTTTGAAAGAACTAAAAATAAGGTAGGTGACAGAATAAACCTCTTAAGCCACTGCCATACAAGTTGGAGCGGCAGGACACATAACCACGCAGACAGCACCAAGGCAGAAAATGAACTTGCCACAGCAACTGCAGTGGAGCCATCTGCTCAGACTCTCAAAACCTTGCCAGCCAGCTCTGCTACTTCCACCATCAGACGCAAGAACTACCAGAACATAAGCTTTGCACCTGGCACTAAGAAAGTAGTAAATCCTAAACCTGGGGGGGATTTGGCATTTAAAGCACACTGTCACACACCCCAAGTAGCTATCTTAAACTGCTTTCGGTGTCTTGTTTATTTCATGGCAAAGTGGTAATCCTCACTTTGTAGTATTCCACTAACATTCCATATATGTGTAATTTTTCTGCATGGTTCCCTCATATCATTTTGGTAATATTAAGGTGGCAATGGTTCCTCTCTGCCCTTATGCAGCCAGCTGGATCATCGTAATACAGTAAACTCAGGATCAGCTCATTCATCTGAAACAGTTGCAATTTTGCAAAAATGCAGGCATTTTTGTCCACCTATTCAGGCACCCCCTTTCACATCAGGGATTGATGTGAAGGAGAAGGAAAGTATCTGTTCACAAGTATCTGTTGTCACTTTCAACAGGTTTCATTTGTAAAGGAAACCTCGGTAAAATCAGCATATAGACAAATGTAATCTTCTGTCTTACACCACGACGTCACCAAATCTACTACAGTATGCTCCTTCGTGATTGACTAGGATCTTTCTAGGAAGGAGAAAGAAGTCATGATGGAGGGAATAATGTGAAAGCAACAGCAGAGAGCAGAATGAATTGCAATGGTCAACTATATTTTTCTTTCTTCCTGTAAGCAGCACAAAACTGAAAAAAACATTTAACGCAGCCCTGCTTGCACCATTATTGTCTCCAGACAAACATGTTTTGAGTGCTTGTGAAGCAGTATAGTAGTTTCCAAAACTTGTTGGTTACTAATGTAAGTGTGCAAATCTTAGGCAATGATAAGCTCTTGATAATACCTACAACTATATTTTTTTAAAGTGCCAGCCTGTTTTAAACCTCAGCTTTCTTGTTAAGCTATGTATATTTACTTGGAAGAAAGAATGGGATTGGTGGTGTCTTGCCCTGGAAGAATTGAGATTTGGTAGATCACGGCATCCTCTGGAGTGCAATGCAAGATGGCTATACTCACCGGTAATTCTATAAAAACCTTGCCTGTAGGCCAGCCTGCTAGCTTGAGCAACTCATAAGCAGAGGGAAGCAGCCGCATATTACCCAGCCATACCTTATTCCACCCTACCTCACCTTGACTAACTCCCTCAGTATTTAACCCCAATCTGATCACAATTATCCTTTCTAATTCTGATGCTCTGCTTCTTGCCCAACCATCCTAGCTTGCCAAGATCCTGTTTTGCTTCTGAATTTTAATCACGGACACACAACTTGACCTCAGACACCAAAGCATAATGGGTTGATAGAACAAAGATATGTCTTTGATACAAAGGGAGCAGTTTTGCACCATGACTTTTCTGACAGCCTAACTAAGACATAGTTAATTCCCTTCTAGAAAAGTATGGTGACTGCACCACTAAGGAGCTCTCTTTCATTATTCTGCCAGTGACATTCATTACCCTATCAAGGATGAAGGCTGGAGGCGCCATCAGAATTTCAGACAAAAAAAACAAAACAATCAGGTTTCTTCCCCTTCAGCCTGGAGAGCCAGGTGCAATATCGATGAAGCATTTGCAATGGGAAATTCAGTCCGGCTTGAGGCTGATTATGGAAATAATAATACACGATCAGTGTCCATTAACTCCATCACAAAGGGTGGGGATCGATAGTGTATTAATGGCTGGAGAAAGACCATTCTGTGCTTGTCAATACAGTTAACACCACAACACAAATAGAGGAAGAGGGAGGAGGTAATAGTGGCATGTAAATCATCATGGCTGTTTTTCAGATTATACTAACTTTTCAGATTATACCTTTATCCCCATGACACTCTACTTTTGAATGAGTCCTGGCATTTGGGGCTTCTAATATTTTTTGTCCTGTCAAGCTCTGTACACTGAGTTGGGCCAAGAGAAGGAAACTAATAAGTTCAGGCTGCAATCCTAACTTCCACTTAGGCTGGCCTAAACCTTAAGTCCTGTGCTGACCTGATGATGTCACAAAAATGCAGAATTTTCTGGGGAGGTTAGGCCAATGCACAAGCATATGCTGACCTTCACACACCATCACAAAAACATGGGCCAGGTGAGTTAGGTTGGCCTAAATTTCATAGGATTGTACCCTCAGTGTCGGAACCTCTATGCCTGGTGTCACAAATTGTGATTCTCAAGCAGCCAGGCTTCTCTAGTTTTGCTTCAGTGCCACTAGCACTAGATTTCTTCCACAAACCCTTCAATGTAAGCTTCAGGAACCCGACTGAAGCTCCATAAGAAGCCAATCTCTACGTCAGCTAAGACAAAGAACCAATCTCCATCTCCCAGACCCTATTCAGTCTGAGTAATTTGACTTACTGAAAAGGATCCTGCCTGGCTGAACTCCTACTCTTCTTCAAGTTGCTGCCTTTGAAATTCCTGTTTTGGACTGTGTTACCCATTCCTGGCTTGTCTGACCTTCAGCTACTGTTCATGGACTTCATCCCTTACCTGCCATGAACTGACAGCTGATTCACTCAGATGCTGAAAACCAACCACTTGAGGCTTGAACCGCACTGAACCCCAACAGTGCCTCCAACAACTCTCTTCTACAGCCACATTATCATAATGGCTTCCACTTTCCACAGGCTCTGAGATTGTTTTGGAATGAATAATGCAGCAGCTGACGGATACACAACATGGGCACATATGTATGTGACAGGTTTCACTTAGCTGTAACAATAGGGCCTGTTTCAGAAGGACAGAAATGTCTGCTGTCTCATGTATTCAAGCAGGTTGCATTTTCTTTTTCTGTGCAAGCCTTACACATTATGGATATTTCAGTGTTCTGAAAGGGAAGGCTTCCTGATTCTGGGTGACATGATGATTTTTTGAAGATACATGTCAACTATATTTGGCACAGACTCCTGTAAAGCCAGACACGGTGTTAAATCTCTGTGCAATACAAGTCACTGCTTTGTCAAGGCAGAGTCTTTTTAAAAACAGAAAAATATGCATAATATTGAACTACAAAACAATGCCAAAATCATGCTATAAGATGAAACCATGCCAATGCCATGCTGTAAATGAGGCATCACCCTCAGGCTTCCCTCAGGCTACAGCTTCTTATCAATAACATCAGGGATCATGGTACTCGTATATTTATTTTGGTTTCGCTTCTTCTGAATCCCAAGCCTTGCTACTATTATTCTTCCCCATTCCCCTCAAAAGCTTAAAGCTAACTCTACAAATATTATAAGACACAAAAATCCAGCTAAACCTTGCCTTAATTTGAACACTTTCCTCCTTGAAGTAACCTTCCTTTCATCTTCCTGGTCCATTATTCCTGTTGTTGCAGAAATTAAAGGATATAAATGATTTTTAAAGAATTGTAAATGAATGAGTGATGTGTTGCTGGATACATAATTTCACATTGCACAGAAAAATGCTCAAATAATCAATCACTGGTGGCATTGGATTTAATATGTAAACCATTTGTTATAAGAGTATCTAGACTGGAAATACAGGTATATGCCACTTAACGAAAGGGATACCTTCTGCGAATATTAACGTGTTTCTAGCCAAATTTTTTAAGTTTGCCTTCTGCTGAGCTTGAGGTTTCTTATTGCTGATGTCCTATTAAAAAAGTTTCAAACGCAGCATGTGAGCACACCTGCTGATGACAATATCACTTGCTGTGGAAATCCCAAAACACTACCACTTCTGCCCCCTTCCATGATCTTCATCGATTAAATTTAAATAATGATTTAACACTCAATAAATATAATGATGGTAAACTGTACATTACTCATGTCCAAGAGCTTTGTACATTTTTAGACTTCACAAGCTGGTTAATCCTACATATATTTACTCAAAACAACTAAATCCCAATGGAACTTTTTCTCAGATATGTATGTGTGTATAGAATTGTGTGTGTGTATATATCATTTGAGAGTTTCAAATTGCCTTGCATCAAAATCAGATCAAAAGCCCCTATCAACATATTGACATGGCCTCATAGCTATTGGTACTGGATAAATACTGGATGGAATCAATGCTTCTTTTTCAAATTAGATTCTCCCTGTTAGAATCTCTTTTCTCTGGATGCTGTTATTTTCTTTTTATTCCCAATCCATCTTAAAAAAATAAATATACAAGCTATATTCTCCCATTATAGTATTAGTAAAATCTTATGCATCTATCTGGTCTTAATATCAAAAGGATACTATAAGTTACGGAGGACTTATAAAGTGTCCAAACCTTAAGGAAATTGTAGCAGGGAATCTTAAATATAAGAAATATAAGATTAGTTACAGCTACATTTTGATGTCTTGTTGTCCCTTTCTAGCAAGGGCGCATTTTTTGTACATCCTTTGCAGGCAGGCAGGCAAACCATCTAAATATTGGAAAAGTTCAGTGGTTGCTAATAACCTTTTTTAAGTAAACATTTTTACTGCCTCCATCTCATGTACTTCATCACCCAGTATCTTCTCATGTCTTTGCTTAAGATGAGATAATTCCCATGTCACTATGGCACCATTTGTTTTGTTTCTCCTCTTTCTTTGACTGAATTGGTGACTTTTCTACAAAGCCATCTGGGTCTATAGATCCAGAACTCAGAGCACTTTGAAATTCAGCAGGTGTTTTATTGCTGGACCATTCCAGCAATAGACATGAAAGAGGAACCCAGGCACACAGGCTTTATCCCTTCAAAAGAAAGGGAAAAATGTCAGTTTGCTAATCATCCGTCAGCTGGATTCACTGCAAAGGTACATATGTGTACCCTGATCAATGAGAGGTGAGGAGGCCTTTTTCCCATTAAAAGTCAACAGGAAACAGCTGCGACTTTCTCTTTGAAAAAGCAACACAAAGGCAGAGTAAGGATTGCCATATGGCAGCCCCTTCCAGGCAGAAAACATCCAGGACATTGCTAAGTCACCCAGAACCCACTCCATCAAAATGAAATTAGGTTTAGGTCAACATAGAACCTGCCTAAACTCCCTCTTCTATGCAGTGCTTAGAGGCACCCTGTCCTCCAGTCTATATGATCACCCTGTGCTTTGCAGGTCTCACTTTGCAGGTGAATGAGGCTAGCATGTGTTTCACAAACATATGGTTTCCCCAAATGTTTAGATTGGCGGATCCCCAACTGCTCCCCTGCTTCCCAGGTTGCAGCAGACACCAACCAGGGGAGGCATGGAAGTCTTGTGAAAAACCTGCCACCCTATCTATATATATAAAAAGGGAAAAGTCACTGACTTACTCGCTCACTCACACACTGACTCATCACCGCCCTGCCAAAACCGCTGGGCCTAGAAGCGTGAAATTTGGGGTGGGTGTTCCTTCCGTGAGGGAGGGGTGCACTAAGAACCGGTTTTCTGAAATTCCAACCGGAAGAGGGTGAAAAGGGGCGCAACGTGTTTTCCTCCCTATACTTTGCATTGAGAATTGCTGACTCATCAACATTCCGCCCCAACTGCTGGGCCTGAAGCATGGAATTCTGGGAGTTCCTTCTGTCACCTGAACACCCACCAAGAACCATCTGGAGAATTTAACCCTTCAGGGGCTGAAAAGGGGGCAACTTGTTTTTGTCCTATACTTAACATGGGAGACTGACCAACATCCAGCCAATTTGATGCTCAGTACCTGGTGCAGTGGGGGGATCTTGTTCGGAGGAAGAGGTTGCACTGGCGAGGATGCTGCACATGGGGGGAAGCTGCACATGGGGGGATGATGCGCCATGTAGGAAAGTTGCGCACGGGGAGAAGTTGTGTGTGGGGGGGGCAGTTGCGCACGGGGGGATGATGCGCATGGGGTATTGATGCGCCGTGGGGGGATGTTGTATGGGGAAATGTTACTCCCGCAACACGGGTACGCTTTTTGCTAGTACAATGCATAATCCTATATACCCCTAATGGGGAGTCATAGCCAGGAGGTCAAGAGAGCCACTAGTCAAAAAGAAGTTTGGTGGCCTGACCCTTCTGATTTACCATAGAAAAAAATATAAGTAGAGAGAGCCTAGCATGAAAATAGGTTTCAAGCTCGAAACTATAAGTTTGAGGCTTTGAAGATGGATGCTTCCTAAAATATCCTGTAAGTTAAGGCTCTGTGAGGAAAATTCAATAACACAACTGTTTCACTGCTGTTGTACTATAAAATACTCTGACAGAAAGTCAAGCTTATCCTCAGTGCAGCTCGAGGAGGATAGAAGTAACCATTCTTCCACAAATCAAAGCACTCAAAGCTGGCTTATCTGATACGGATTCATGTGTGGGAAGGAACAGATTTAGAGATACAATCCCAGCCATGTTTACCCAGGAGTAAGCCTCGCTATTTATAATGGGATTTACTTTTGGGTAAAAATGCAGAGGATTGGCCTCCAGGGATCTTCAGTGCTTACAAAGGAACAAAGTGGAACCTAGTATTCAAAGAGAGGTACAGTGCTGTCTGCTTGAAATGGACTCATATGCATCAGAAGTTTGATCTATATATCAGAATATTGTGTCTAGCAGTTGCTAAACTGTTTTCTACTGAAATGAACACTTCCAAAAGTTATGGGCTAGGTTTCTTGTTGTTAAAATTCAGAAATGTGAAGGATCTAACAACCTCCTTGGCTGCTACTAAAAACCCTGCTGCCCCTGGTCAAGGCTAACCCATCCAAGACATGACTTAAGTAGACTGAATATGGCTGGGCTACACCTTGAGGTGTCATGGCACCCAGACGCCTTACTACTGTAGTTCACTGTTGTTGATGTGAATGATGAGACATTCTAGGTCACGACTGTCCTTTGCTTTGTATCCATTTTCCTTTTCAAATTCAGCAAAGAAACAAAGGGGAGTAGCTCTTCATCCACCTACCCTGAATTCAACTTGTCACCACTGGTGGCATTGCTAGAGGGGGCAGAATCATGGAAGGAACCACACCATGGCATGCAAGGGACCGCTCCCTTTTGAAGCCATTCCATCCATGTGGACGTTCTCCTCCTTCTGCCTGAAATGGATCTGAAGGATCAGGGCCCCTTATACCCAGTGGTGAGGTTCCCTCCAAGGCTGACTGCTCTGCCCCCTCTAGCTATGCCACTGACCACCACCACTACCTCCATGCCTCCACAAAGTAAAAAGGCAGACATGAGGAGACAAAGAGGAAAGCTCTGAGCATTCAAGCTTCAACTGTAATAAGATCTTGGGTCACTTCTGCCCCTTGTTACTAAAAGGAACATATAGTACTCTATACCCTTCCTCATCCTGGGATGAGGACCTTATCTTGTCTATGTTAGTGAGTCAGAACCTTGAGTCCAGCAGTTCCAGAATCCCAAGTGGTATCCTTTAGTTAAATAGCCTTGTCTTCATATGAATGGGCCAAAGCAGCTGACTGTGTTCAAGCCACCAAATATCACAGGTTTCAACTCTTTGCAATGTAGCTCCTAAAATAGAGCACCACTGGGGACAGGGTCAGAACATCCAGTATAATTATACACTTCAGATCAACATTATTTCAGAACACACAGGATTAAGCAGATTCAAGGGCAAAGTGGGGGGAAGAGATATTTGGTTACCAAGAAATAGAACACGAAACATAATCCGAGTCTGCTGTAGCTACAAATATACTCTGTTGCACAGCAGTGTTCCTTTGCCTGAATAGACATGGATTCAGCTGTGTGAACATCATACAAGCTCCCGGACTCAGAGGCTTTTTAGTCAATTTCACCGCCCATGGACAAATGTGAATACATTGGAATTTACAAAAACTTGATAACAAAATTACAAAACTTTGCATTGCACTAGTGACAATGTATACATTTTCTGAACAGCTAAAGCAGTGACAGAAACAAACAAGATAACAAGATTTTTATACACCTATGTGTGATTCATTTTGGCTGTATGTCTGTTATTCTGCTTGCAGAACCCTAATTAAAAACACCGGGCATGAACAAGTCAACGTAATCATAATTAGGGTTGCCATGATTCTCTTCCACAAAATCAGGACAGGACCCTATGGCCTATATCATAGAGTGAAATTAAGCCCTTTGCTCTGGAGCAGGGGTCCTCAAACTATGACCCGGGGGCTGGATACGGCCCACCAGGGCCCTCAATCCAGCCCGCCGAGGCTTGCTGGCTGCCATTGGGAAAAGAGGCTTGGTGGCGGCTGCCATTTTAAATTTGGCACGCTGCTGTGTGCGCTGTGCTGTCCTGAGGGCACAGCTCCTCCCCCTCCCTGCCTCGCTGTTGCTGAGTGATGCCAGGCAAGAGCAGGCAGGGAGGGGAAGGAGCCATCCCCTCATGGCAGCGCCGGGGTGGGTCCCACCATGGCAAGGGGCTGCCTGTCTGTTCACTTGCCCGCCCACCTGCTCGCCCAGTGGAAGAACTTGACTTGGATGGGGGGCTGCGCAGCTGAAGCGCCCCATCCACAGCTTCCTTGCCCGGCCAGGGGGCTTTGATGGGGGACCGTGCAGCTGCAGCGCCTAATCCACAGCTACCCTGGCCAGTCAGGGGGCTTGGATGGTGGCCACAGGGCTCCCCAGGTAAGTGCCTCCCTTTCTTCCCCCAATCCCCACCAGCCTTCCAGTAACCCCACCCCCCAGAAACCCCCCCATTAGCCCTGCCAGTAACCCCCACCCCCAGAACCCCCACCAGCCCTGCCAGTACCCCTCCACCCCCCAGAAACCCCCCACCATCCCTGACAGGCCTTCACCCCCCCCAAATCCCCCACTAACCCTGACTGTACCCACCACCCCCCAGAATTCCCCCACTAGCTCTGCCAGTACCCCCCACCCCCCAGAAACCCCCACCAGCCCTGCCAGTACCCACCACCCCCCAGAAACCCCCACCAGCCCTGCCAGTACCCACCACCCCCAGAAACCCCCCCTATTGTCCGGCCCCCAACAGTATCTGAGGGACAGTGAACTGGCCCCATTTAAAAAGTCTGAGGACCCCTGCTCTGGAGCAATTAAGATTATTTTCCATAAAATAACACTAGAGGGTGATGTAACTGCATGGATCTGTAACTACTATGGATTTTGCCCTATGTCCCATTTGCCAGGATGGGAACACAATACCCAAAAATTGGGAGTGTCCCTATTTTCCAGGACATATGGAAACTCTGACCATAATGCACTTTCATTGCCCATGGATTTGACCCAGGAGTTCTACAAAGATGTCACCAACTGTTAATTCTTCAGTGTAGTCTGGCTGCCAATTGTTGCTAGTTATTTGGTTCACACTTTTGTGCTATCTGGGTGCAATGAGGCGAATTTGCATCACACCTCCTCACTGAGGACCTTAAGACCTTGGGAAAATTCTTTGCTACCTGGAGACTCACACCTAGTGTCAGCAAAACGGTGACTACTTGTTTCCATCTTAACAACAAACTTGCCAATGCAGCCCCAAATGTTTACCTGAATAACATCTTGCTCCCTTACAAACCTCACCCAAAATACCTGGGAGTAACTTTGGATGTCCACTGATGGACAGTAACTTTTCGTGGTGGTGGGATTGTGTACTCCAGTGATACAAAGGGCTATGCTGGTGGTAGCGTATTTATTGGCAGGGACTCCCATGCCAAACAGACCTTTGTTGAGGAGCCAGACTAAACCTGTCCAAAATCCCACTGAACGTGGGTTGTTTGGAGAAGGAAAACTCCCACCTTAAAGCTCCACTGCCTTGTGACTATACCCATCTATGGGAAAGGCTTCAGGAATAAACCTCGAGGCAAAATCCAGAGCCGGAGTTCTGGAAACAGTTAGTGACTGTGTTACAATCACGTTCTGGTAACTCCTGTGACGCAGCTGGAACCAATCGTATTGGCTCTGCCTTTCCTTTGAACTATTTCAGTGGTGTGGAGAGGGGGGATTTGCTGCTTGGGTAACAGTCTATCCTCCATAGTAATCTACCCAGGACTTCGTGCTTCACATACAGTGTCAAGCACAATACCATAGCCTTTCAAGAATGAAGGATACCAATGAATGAACTTTGGACTGGACTCTCTCTTATAAGAAACACCTAGAGAACATGTCAGTAAAATTAATACCAGAAACAACATACTTCAGAAACTAAGAGGATAAAGATGGGGAGCCTCAGTGTCTATTCTTAGAACATCAGCAGTAGGGTTGATCTACTCCACAGCAGAATACTGTGCCCCTGTATGGCTTATTAGCTGCCACACTAGTAAGATTGATACCAGACTAAACAAATTTTTGCCACATGCTAAATAGATGCCAGACCTCCTCCTTTTTTACTCAGAAGTCCCATTGTGTTCAGTGAGACTTACTCCCAAGAAAGCCCAGTGCCAGATTCCAAGATGGCAGATCCCACTCTCTTGCAACCCTCCTGACCCAAGGTCCCCAACCCCCACTTTGAGTACCACTGTTCTAGAGGATCTTCCAAGCTGGCTCTGGGAAATGTGCTTGATGCCTTAACCTCTTTCATTGCAATCAGTGATTTAGAAAATGCTCATTGCTGGCTGAATCATGTCAGATGCCTGATCAGGACATAAGTTTCAAGTCTAAATCTGTTGACACCATCTCATCTCATCTCACAAAACCACATACTCACGCGAAACAGCCTTCTCTATCATTCAAAATTACCAGATTCTAAAACTCTCCAAACCTCAATCCATGGAAGGCCACATTTTAAATCAGATGGCTCTTTTATAGGTCTCCAGGGCTCCTTAATCCAGAGCTCAATTCAAAAAGGAAAAATATGTCCATGGATTTTTAGATTATCAAATAAATGCTGATTGTTGCTGGATTTCTGCTGCTTTCCTCTATAGTACAGTTAAACCTAAAGAGGCAGACAGGCAGTGTCTGACAGCTGGGAAAAACTGGCAAAGTCAAATAAATACCCCAGTCGAGTTTCACCATCCAAGCTGCACTCAGAATATAGAAAAAGAAAAGGGGGACTAAATTTGGGACCCGCTGAAGAATGCTTTTGCTCAGCACCGCTGAATATGCTGCCAAATAATGACCCTCACTCAATGACCCTCATCTTCAACAGCATCCCTTTAAATGCCTACAAAGCATCTGGTGTGAAGAGGTCCATACAGCTCCTATGCCTTCTCTTCCTCTGTGCCAATAATTAAATAACCATATCAAGGCAAACAGGGAAACAGTTCCTTCTCACACCAATAAGAGGAACTGACATCTCCCTAACATTGGCCCATCTTTGTCGTTTTATTCTCTTTATGTTTATTGATCCTTTTATGCACATAATGCAAATTGACATTTAATAATTCAGCCAAGTTAATGGTGCTTAAATATTAAAGGGCTTTTCTCTTTTAATTAGCCACAGCAAAACAGGCAACAAAGGAATGTGAGGCTACTATTTGCTCAATGGGGCTGTCTCCAGAATCCTGTAGGGGTTTTAGTCCAAGGCGGTGCAGCTGATGGGGAAAAGGGACAAGCTGCTAAATAGAATAGGCTTTTACAAAGATGTTTCACTGCGTTTTCCTTTCTCTGTTCCTTGGCTTTCTTAAAAAAAATTTAAAAGATGCTTGTGTAATTTATGTGTGGTTTTATAATTAAGCCTGCCTTTCAGCAAAACAGGTAGGACCTGCTGAGCTAAAACTATATAAAAGAATGGACTGATGAATTATGGGAGTTTGCTTATAGGGCTAAGACAACCAATTACTTAAGGGACAGAAAAAAACAGACAACCCTGAAATAACTTTATTGATAAATGGGCTCAGTTTATTAACTTTGGTAACAATAGCTAAGTACTGTATTACAAAATTCCCCATTGGGTTTTTTATGATTGTAATTCTTTTTTCTATGTACTTATTGTTGTGAATTGATTTTTTTTTAATACAATAAAAACTTAAACCAGTAAAATGGCCATTTCTCTGAGCAGGGCTTTTTTCTGGGGGTACTCAGTCCCTACACCTTTTTGCCCACCAGAATACTCTTGAATAGACATGCCTACGAGTCTTCATCCTGAGTACCAGCACCTTTTTTCCAGATAAAAAATACTGCCTCTGAGACATAGACTGCAATCCTAAAGACACTTTCCTGGGAGTAAGACCCACTGAACACAATGGGGCTTACTTTTGAGTAGACATGGCTAGGATTGGGCTCATAGAAACTTTTTCTAGGTCCATTTCCTTATGAAAAGGAAACTTCTGGAGTTTGAAGTCTTTAATTTTTTAACTTTAAAAAAACCCTTCAAAATACAAGTCATGGGACAAACTGTTAAGGAACAAAAATTAAATCTATAACTCAAAACACTATTTGTAGCATACATCCCAAGACTTTCCAAAATTATCTGTGTGCAGATACTGGCTTTATTTTCAGGGTCTCTTTGTAGTAGGCAAGTTTTTGTCATCGTGAGCTACAAAAGGGCAATGTTTGCAAAAAAGGGGGACCCTATTCCATTACATAGTTCATTTTGCTTTGTTGTATTCAATGGATTGGTTTTTGAAAAATTTCTCTCAAATTATTTGTAGGTATTGGTGGAAGAGAACTGGGTGAAGGTTTTTAAGATGCCTTTGTAAACCTCTGCTTATTTACCTGTTGCCAGGATGCAGAAACATACTAAGCTAGCTGAAAAGTAGCTAGCTGAAAGTGCACCCCCAGAATCCAATACACACTGAGCACAAACTAAACCCCAGCTTGCCCCTCTAAACCCCAGCTTGCAACATCTAACCTGATCAGCTGAAAAATAAGCGTGTTCAGTCCATGCTTTCCACCTCCAGTCTGGGGTTTTCTCCAGGAAAATTAAGTGTTCCACATATGAAGGGGAAAAAAAAGAAGACTGCAAGCGTTCCTGGATAAAGATAATAATCACCAACTGGCATTGTTATTGAAGGTATTGCATGCTATGCAATCATAAATAGAAGGGGATGTTGCAACATGAAAGCTAAAGAAGTGTCATCATGGTATGTTCTTTTGAGATTCCCTTGTTCAACAGGGCTCTGTTAGAAAAGGATGTCATCATCGTCGTCGTCGACGTCTTAGCATTGTTCCCATTCTGTGGCAGCATCCACAGTTAGAAAAGGATATCACTTCTTCTAAAACCTTGAATAAGGCTACAGGGTGTGGATTATTACTTTCTTTAACAGGTTACCTAACAATATGGCAAAAATCAGTCAACAGGTGATAAGCAAAGGAGAAGCTCTTCCCTGGGTAAGGGGAAATTTTTGCCTTGCTTTGGGGTGAACTACTGACTGACTGAAACCATGTGCTGTTCCAGTGCAAGTTAAGATTGTGTAAGATTGAGAAGACAAACACAATCTTAACTTGCACTGGAAACGCATGGTTTCAGGCAGTCAGCGGTTCACCCCAAAGCAAGGCAAAAATTTCTTTATTTTTTATTCTTCTTTGTTGTTTTTGTGTTTTATTCTTCTTTGTTAGCCGACTTGGGCTCCCTCTTGTAGGGGAGGAAAGGCGGGGTATAAATTAGGAAAATAAATAAATTTCCCCTTACTCACTGTGGTCCCAATGGGGTCTCTTGGACCTGTGCCATTTCAAGCAGCAGCACAAATTCAAGGAGGCCAAAACTGCCCCAGGAGCTTGGAATTAGTGAAAGTTCAACTTCCAGTTTCATCATGGGTGGAACTTTCACTTATTTCAAGCTTTGGGGAGCCCTACAAAGACTCTGGGGACTCTGTTGCTGCTTTCCCCTTTCCCCCACCCCTTAAAGGGAGTGATCATGATTACTCAAGGGAATGATCATGATTACTCAAGATCCTCCCATCTTGAGTAACATTGCATGAGTACCACTGCATTAGATGGCCCTAGACAACTCCTCTCCAACTTTGCTTTCCAATCTGTAATATGGAGATAATAATATGAGTGTGCCTTACAAGGATGTAAGAATTACAGAGGTATGTCTGAGAACACCTGAAACTTTCTATGAAATGTCAAGTATTGGCATTATCCAACAATGAAAGCAAAGTAGGGAGTTGCAACCATTTCTGAAAACAACCCCTAGAATTACAACTGATGAGTCAACCATTTTCACAAAATTCTTCACCCAGAAGATTCTACTATGCACATAAACAATTCTGCAAACATTTTGCATCACCATTTACACTTGCTACGAAACCTGCGCAAATTGTTTTGAAGACTAATGCAGACAGCTTATGTAGCTGAGTATTTTTTTCTTGAAAACTTGTAAACCAAACAGCCATTTACTGTTAGTCACTTATCAGAGCTAATCTTATATTGTTCCACATTACATTTGTTCCCCTTCCATGAAAATCTGATATGAATATGAGGATAGTGTTGCTTTTTAGCATAAAGATGGGGTTGGAATGGGGGTACCTAACCTTTTGCCCTGCCCATAGCTTCTGTGCTCAGAATCGCTATCCAATATTGCCCTGCGGGGCTCCAAACACATCTTTGCAAGAGGGAGCAAAAGCCAAAGAAACATTGATTTGCGTCTGCTTAATTGAATGGCAACCAGACTCTTCAAGTCTATTAGGTGTTCCATAAGATTTTCTCCTGCTGTTGTGACAACAGGCAAGGAGAAATTCTCCTGCGCTGGAATCATCATCATTGAAGAGGTGTTTTTCTTCTTCTTAAGACATCATAGCCTGCACTATCAGTTAAGGTGTTGTCATATGTCTGAATGGGAGCTTTCAAAGTAGAAAGATGTGTATTACCTGTGTAGAGAGATACAAGGATCCAGGAGGAGGGAAAAAGAGAAAAATGGGTGAAAATTTCCTCCCCCTCCATTGGAGCATGCCATTGGTTTTGGCATTTTTTCAGTAAAGATTTGGGCTGGGGGACCAGATGCACAAACCCCCAATAGAGAACAAGGTCCCCCCAAATTCCTGACATCCAAGCAAAATTCCTGACATGTTTTTTTTTTAAAATGTAGGACACCCCAAAAATGTAGGACATGGTAAAATAAAAGCTAAAAACCATTCGTATTGTTTTCCTGTACTTAATTTCAACACTATATTACTTATTGTTAAATTGTAAAAGTAAAAGCAACGACACATGTTTAAGTGATCCAAAACCCAGGGTGACCATATGCCATAACCAGAAAAAGGACAAGGCCTCCCAAAATGTAAGAACATCCAAGCAAAATGTAGGACTTGACAAAATAAAAGCTGAAGACGCTCATATGCTGAAAATATTCAAATGCTGCCATGGGAAGCTTTCGTTGAGTTCCAGGTGCACAGGATCAGGACCATTCTGGAAGCCTTGCATTCTCTGGATTCACCTTCCACACCATCAAGGCATGCTTGCTTACTTGTGATTAAAAGCAGATGTGAAGTCTCACAGTATGGGCTGCATTAATTGGCCCAGCCTGCCCTTTCCAAATACCTAAGGTAAGTTTGCCTACTCATGAGTAAAGGCACAATATGGCTCTCTTTCAGTTCCCATAGAGATCAATGCAATTATCAGGGACAGATTTTGGAGACTATTTTCATTGAATCAGGCCAAAAAAGAGGACAAATCTGGGAATTACAGTCATCTGATCACCCTGGATTTGGGTGAATATTGAAAATAATTCTGAAATAACTTTAGAGTAAGGTTTTGCCCACTCAAAATACCTGGAACCACACATTATGAAGATTTAAGAAATTAAAGTACTGTAGTACAAAAACACAAGACAGGGCATTTCTGGGTGGATGGCTCTTCGCTTTCAGTTAGTAACTTTTGTTCTATTTTGGTGAAGAATCTGGATTCCTGTGTCTATTATCCTCTTCACATGCCCTCAGTCACCTTTTTACCCATAACTGTGACACAGATACTCTATTACACACTGGGAAATGAAACAAATTCCCAAGGTGAGAAGTACATAAGGAGAAGCTTCATGAGATCGTTGTGGGTACTAAAGTCTCAAAGGATCAGTTAACTTCTGGGTGAGTACTAAACACTATGTAAACCAAGGGCAACATAGGGAACAGCTGTTCACAGCTGTTCTGTGGGTATATTTAAAATGACACATGTCCAAAAGTTTTAACTTATATACCACGCACGCCTTGGTTTATCACCTCTCTGTATTCAGAGCCTTCTACTGATCAAACTGATGACCTTCAGACTTCAATGCTTTGGGATTTCTGGTGACTGTACTCCCTCAACCGGACATCCTACCCCAGATCAGACCTTCTGTACTTCTTAGGCTGCAATTCTAATCTTCAGTTAAGCCAACCTAAGCCTCGACATAAGTCCTGTGCTGACCTGAGACTGTGACAAAAGTGCTACAAGGCACTTTTGCCCCACTCCTAGGAGGAAGGTTAGGCCAGTGCACAGACATGCGCTTGCTTTCCAACCTTACCATGGAATTGGGAAGACTGATGGGATTGGGAGGACTGCCAGCCTAGGTAACAATTGCCCCCTTATACTTTTAAATTATATATATGCAAAAAAGTAAAATTTTATATGCTCTGTTATCAACAATGCATTTTATGCTGCTTGTAGTAACATGTGTAGGCTTGATATGAAATTATTGCTTGTATTTTCATTTTCCCTTAAATTTCTTTTTCCTTATCCCACCCCAAGAAATGGTTTTTGCCATGCCTTCAAAATTTCTGTAAGTTTTACATTTCTACCCTTGTGTCCGACAATCATTTATCACTTTATCCTGTACTGCTCTCCTGACTACTTATATAGAAAACTAGCGAAAAGCGTACACATGTTGCGGGAGTAAAATTCCCCTCATACGCCATCCCCCCATGGCGCAACATCCCCCACGGCGCATCAGTCCCCCCCTGCGCGTCAGTCCCCAATGTGCAGCATCCCCCATGCGCAACATCCCCAGGTGCAGCATCCTTCCCAGTGCAACCTCTTCCTCCAAATAACATCCCCCCCCCCAGTGCATCAGGCACCGAGCACCAAATTGGCTGGACGTTGGTCAGTCTTCCATGTTAAGTATAGGACAAAAACATGTTGCACCCCTTTTCAGCCCCTTAAGGGTTAAATTTCTCCACATTGGTTCTTGATGGGTGTTCATGTGCCAGAAAGAAGAACCTCCCCGAATTTCATGGTTCTAGGTCCAGAGGTTGGGGCAGATAATCTCTCAGTCACCGATTCTTCAATGCAAAGTATAGGGAGGAAAACACGTTGTGCCTCTTCTCACCCCCTTTCTGGTCAGAATTTCTAAAAACTGGTTCTTAGGGCACCCCTCCATCACAGAAAGAACGCCCACCCCAAATTTCACGCTTCTAGGCCCAGCAGTTTTGGCAGGGCGTTGATGAGTCAGTCAGTCAGTGAGTCAGTCAGTGACTTTTCTCTATAGAAGATAAGGACCATCATGTAATCTGTATTCACACAGGTTCACACCATATCTAACACAACATTTGCAATATATTCATTATCATTCATTCATTCCCAAGTTCTTCATGCGCACATTTCCACATTGGGTCTCTGAGGCCTAGTTTCCAAAATACAGAAGTTTCCTGGAGGAAAAAGGAGATATATTTTTGCCTGGATAGTCCAATGTTCATCACACAAGTCTAGTTATATGAACTGAACAGGACTGACCAAAGCTTATTGTCCATGAATACTGGGAAAATGAACACACTGCAACACAACTAATTTAAATTATTAACAGATTTTAACTAACACTTTTCAAGTATAAGTTCCTAAGGGTGCAATCCTAACCAACTTTCCAGTTCCATGTAAGGGCAATGCAACTGTGGGGTAAGGGAACAAAATTCTCTTACCTTGAGGAGGCCTCTGTGACTGCCCCCCAAACTGCAGGGTGAAGCACATGTCCCACTGGCACAAGTATGCCAGAGCTTGAATGTTGGTTAGGATTGCAACCGAGAGTTGAAAAGCAGTATATAAATACTAATACCAATACTGGAAAATCGGATAATATAACATGGTTGGGAGAAGTCTTGACAGTTTCCTAAAAGGTCTATTATATGGCATGAACATCTCTATCACATCAAAATCATTCCACCATCGCTTACATAAATATGAGCTAGCATATTACCTTGTAAAACTGATAGTTCTAAAACGGCAGAAAAACATAGACGACTCCAAATTCCTGCACATAACTTCCTTATCTTTATGTACAACATCACAGCACATCTGCTGCGTGATCATGCAATGAAACATTCTCAACACCATAACAAACAGTTTACATTGTGCCCCATTAATAGATTTTCCATATGCTCATCCAGCTGTGCAGGACAGCTGGCCAAGCTGCAATAAACGTGCAGATGCTGGCCGTTCTTGTATTCCTGCTTGTCAACATTCGGCCCCCAAAGAGAGAGCGATGCCCTGTGGGTAAGCAGCTCTTCTGAGAGTTGTCAGAACCAATGAAGCAATGGCCAGTTTGCGGTTTCTTAAAGACCTATTTATCTGAATTGGCCTTCTGAAGATGTTACTGTACCTAGGGCGATTGCTTAGTGCAACTGGAGTTGCAGTCTGAATATCTGCCATTACCCATCAAAATATTGTGGCATCTGTTTTGTAACTGGAAATTGCTTTCGGCGATTATCTGATCTGAAAGATTTGCTCCAACCTGAATGTTCCAGCTGTTGTTTCTGCAGCCTAGAAAACTACTCCACAAAACTAAACAGTGGGCAGAATGGAATTCGTGACATCCTGACCGACTAACAGTGATCACAGAACTTCCTAAGACTCAGCTTGCCTGCTGTCTCTGATAGAAATGGCACATCACCCAAAGAGGAAATGTTTCTGATATTCCATGAGTAAGGAGGAATTCATGAAAATAACAAGGTAACAAGGTGACATGGCTGCAATCCTAACCTCCACTTAGGCTGGCCTAAGCTCCAGCATAAGTCCTATACTGACTTGGGGGTGTCAACCAAAGTGCTGTAAGGCACTTGTATGCCACTTCTGGGGAAGGGTTAAGCCAGTGCACAGACATGTGCTTGCCTCCGTACATCCCCACAGGAATGGGAAGACCAATTTGTTGTTCCAGCCTAAGTTAGGATTGCACCCAATCAGACTAAAGCAAACCAGGTCTAATTCTAACACAGACAAATACTATGGGGACAGAGTGAACATACTTTTTCCAGGACATGTCCTAAAAAAAACTTCACTGACTTCATTTTCCGAGTGAGCATGGTGCATGAAATTAATATGCAATTGATTTAATAGTTTCAATAGCAATAAAGGTTTAAGCTTTAATAATAATATAGTCATTAACCATATAAAAGCAATATATGTGAGTGTTTTTAGCTCTTATTTTGTCATGACCTACATTTTCTTGGGTGTCCTACAATTTGGGAGGCCTTAAATTTGTTTGAGCTCATGACATATGGTCACCCTATATGGAGGACCAATCTGCCCCCCCCCCCTACTTACACAACATTTTAATGCAAATCATAAAATGCATACATGCCACCCAAACAAGGGTTTTGTTGAAAAGCTGGAAGACTTCAACAGGAAGAGGAAATGTATTAAGATGTAAAATGTAGAGAAAGGGATGCATTTCCAAGTTGGCATATTGCATCAAGAAAGAGGACAAAGATTAATTCTCTCCCCAAGACAGTTCACTTGCGCAAACAGTATTGTCAAGACTCTCATACAGCAAATGACTCTGGGACTCCGCCGGCTCCGCCAAAGAAGCAACCGTAGCATTGTTGACAGGTGTGCCAAGGATGCAAGATGCTCGCTGACACTAAGGAAATGGAACTGGGAGACCCTGAAGTGCTGACAGCCACAAGTCTCGGGAGGCAGAACAAAAACAAATCTTTGAAAAACCAACATCTCTCAATATATGGACCCCCCACCCTGCAAACAGCTTTTTTTTTTTGGAAAATATACAGTACTTTGTCCAGTTAGGAAAGTTTCAATTGACTGGAACTGATCAAATTTGAGGTGTATACCCTTTTTCCATGAGGCTTTAGCATCGGTGCTTTATATATCTTGTAAGCATCACACACAGAAACTCTATGAAATCTTACTATTCGCCACAGTTTTTGCTTTTGTTGAAATTCTCCTTAGATGCCCCAGTGGGCATTTACAGCTCAAGACCCTTGATTATGGCTGAAGTTCTCCATTGCCTCTACTTGCACGGCCAAGAAACAGAACAAAGTTGTCATCTGCGCTACAAAGAACACGGAGGACAAAATCTTAGCTTTCTTTGAGGTTCAGAAGGAATAAAAAACATAGTACAGCCACAACTAGTCTCCAAAGAGCAGTAACATGTAAATAGAACAAAAGTGAAATAATACTGAAGCTACCACAGAAGCAGATTCCTGACTCTGCCACACATTAAAAGTTAAGTATTAACAATCCAAGGGGGGAGAGAAACAGGATTATTGTGTGTTTCAAATGAAGAGCCTTTTAGCCATAATTTGGATTGTGAAAACACTAAACACAAGGCAAAAGGAGCAGGGCTGCGTTGTCCAGCAGATTACTGGGGGTCTTGGGACAAAACCCAGTAGTGGGCCCAAGCAGGTTTGGTCCGGATAGCCTGAACCGTTTGTCCCCAAGGCCTCGCCGCTATCGATCTAGCGGGAGGTAGCGGTGGGGGGGCCAGAAAACCCAGCAGGGGGTAGCAGCAGCCTGGCCAGAAAACCCGGTGTGCCGGTTTGGCGCGCACACAGTGTGTCTCCTCCTGCGGTGGAAGATGCATTCAGCGAGCACGCAGTGCATCTCCTCCTGCTGGGGAAGATGCACTGCGCGCACACCAGGGTTGCACACAGCTGGAGGAGATGCATTGTGCACGCGCCAACCTTGGCGCATGTGCAGTGCACTGGGATTGGGTCCCGCCCCTCGCCCCGCCCACCCGCAGCCACAGGGCACTGGGGTGGGTGGCGTGCCCTCCCCGGCCCCATCCCACCCCCTGACCCCGCCCTGCCCACTTCCGGTGAACCGGATGTTAGGCCAGGCCGGGCCCATCTCTGCAAAACACCATATTTATTCTTGCAAAACTTACATATGCGTCGGCTCTTGTTCAGGAAAAATCTAATGAATGTATGGCAGAAACAATCTGTGAGGTGGTGGCCATCCTGTTCTCTCTCTACACATTCCATGTAATACTTCCAGTATACAGGAAAGGCCAGTGATATCAGCCATCGGTTAAAGTCAAACTGCAATCTCCAGAGATACATTTCTGATTATTGTTGCCTTGCTGTTCATCTTTGGGCAAACCTTTTCATTCCTCTGCTTCTCAGTTTCCCCATGTGAGTAATGAAGAATAATAGTACTACCCCTATCTCATTTGATATTTAAAAGCTTATTGTTGGAACGGCTTTTGTTGAACATGCAAAGTGCTGTATAAATTGCTCAGTATTATTGCTGTTATTAACTTCCTCACAGGGGGATTATACAGCTTCATAATTAATGTTTGTAAAACAATCCCAGATCATCAAATGGAATGGGCTAGAGAAGTGCAAAGGATTAAAGTGCTCTGTAATCTGATGTGGGTTTTAATTCTCTGTGCAATGCTTAATTGAAAAGGAAAAGATGAAAAACACATCCGAAATGGGGCCTGAGCAAAAAGGAGAGAAAAAGCGGGCTGGTTATTCTGTGAATGAGAAAGGCAACACATCATCTTAATTAAGGTGGATGATGCCATCTTTGCAGAATGATGGATATCTATTAGAATTGGTAATATTTCATGTATTCTTAAATGATCTGGAGTCAAGAATGAGCAGGGAAGTGGTAGTATTTTGTGAAAGTTGCCTATTCAAGAAGGTGAGCCACCCAGCAAACTTCCAAGAGCTCCAAAATCTGGATTGAGCGGGCAAAAAATTTGTTAACAACATAATGGCCGCTTCAGTGTAAGTAGCCATAAAGGGGTGTGCACTGGAGCAAAACATTTAAGAATTTACACATTTATTTATGGAATTTATACCCAGCCTATTTATGGGAATTTATACCCATACCTAAGCCAGTTTACAAAGCTTTAGTTCCACCTACTAGGTGAGGCTGTGTGGTTGGCCCAGGGCCACCAAGGAAGTTTTGAGGCAAAGGAGGGATTTGAAGCTGGATTTTCCAGGTCTCAGTCCAACTGCCTAAACTCTTACACCAGTGAGTCATACAGTGCAATCATAAGCAGGTCTACTCAGAAGTAAATCCCATTGTGTTCCATAGTACTTACTCCTAGGAAAATGTAGTTAGGATTGCAGACTTAGGGAGAGATTTACCTAAAGGTGATGGATACTGCATCCGGGAGCCACTGGCCCCTTCCGCCACCCAACAGAGAGGTCATTGCCAAGAGACTGGAATGGGACTGTCTCTCTGCAACACAGCTGGTGAGAGATCCTCCTGGCAAGGTAGATCTTCACAGGGATATTAAGAGCCAGTACAGTCATGCCACCATATAAATCCATGGTGTACCCACAGCTAGACTACTGTGTGTAATTGTGGTTGATCCACCTCTAAAAGGGTATAACTAAATTAGAAAATATCAAGTGTAAATATCAGTTTGAGGAATCTTAATTTATGAGGAAGGCCAAAAATTTGAGGCTTTGGGTTTAGAGGGAGGAGTAATAAAGAAAGGATAAGTGCTAATAACATAAATTGAATGGAAAATATGAATGGAGAAACTTTCTCCCTCTCTTTTATAATTCAAGAACCCCATAACTCACAAATCCAAATTCACACCAAGTGTAATGAATGAAGTTCACCACAACATGAAAGACCACTTGCTTACATGACTATAAAAGGGGAAAAGACAAATTTATGGTAAATAGCTCAGTCAATGGATAGTAGGGAAGATGGATCAATAGAACTTCCATGTTCAGAAGCAGCTGAGCTACTGAATACCAATTTCTGAGGAACCACAGTGGGGAAAAGGCTACTGCTTGTGGGATTACTGTAGACATCTGGTTTGAAGTGGGACACAGAAATACTGTATTTACTTAAATCTAATGCTTACTTTTTCAGCCTTAGTTACCCTACAATCCAGCGTTACAACGGGAGCACGCAAGTGACATTACGTGCACCCATAGTTACTGCACCAGCTAGTGAAAACCTACGGGAAATTCATATTGCAATCCAGAGCAAATTATTCTTACACTGGAGCAAGGACTCCCCAAAGTTACTCTGGATTGCATCCTAAGTCTCCAAAATCAGGGTGCACATTAGATTTGATGGTGCTTTAGATTTGAGTAAATTTGGAAGATGGACCCTAGTTCTCATCCAGGCAAGATCTCATCCAGGCATGCTTTTTTGACTCATTAAACATGCAATAGATGCCCTAAGTTAGTGGTTCTCAAAGTAGGGGTCATAATCCCCTTGGGGAAGGGGTTGCAACTTCATTTCAGGGTGGGGGGGTCACAAAAAGCTGGGCATTGCTATCATGGAATGGGGCACTCAGGCTATAATCCATACTTTCAGGAAAGTAAGTCTCATTGAACACAATGGGACATACTTCTGAGTAGACCTGGAGGAACTCTACCATCATAGTAGACCACAGCCACCTTGAGTATCCTTTCTTAGGAAAAAAGGTGGGATATAATTTGAATAAATAATGATAGCACTTTTAGCCATGACATCACTTTCAGAGGAGTCTCAGACAGATTGTTGCTCTCAGAAGGGGATCCCAGACTGAAATGCTTGAGAACGGCTGCCCTAAATGATATTTAAACCCTACATTAGGTGAAGCTCTGTGACTTCCCATTTACTCGAAGTGCACAAAAGTGACCCCTGTTAGAAAACTGTCAGAAGCACCTAATTAACTCAACTGTAACACTCTTGAAGTGTTAAGTGACATTCATTAGGATGTTCAAAGAGACAATAATAGAAATCTGATTCAAAAATCCTCATTTATTAATCATACAGCAAGTAAAACCAAAATCACTGAAAATTCATACCCACCTCCACATTGCCTTATGTTTTCATGAAAAAGAAAGACATATGAGCATTAATTATGAGCTGAACTGGAAATATAGGCACAGTAGAGTCTTTCTCATTCTGAGTTGCTTTGGCACAATGAGGTGCAAGCAACAAGCAAATTGCAATGAGGAATTGCAACAAGCAAATTGCATCTGTTGTTTTGAATCCAGGGTTGTAAGGGGTCAATAGAGGGGGGGTCTGTGGGGCCCTCATGCTGTTCTGCATTGCTTATCAGCTGTGGGAACAAAGCAGAACACTTCTTACCCATTTGTAAATTGGGTAAATTAGATTGCTTGTAATTTACCCACAGTAAGTAAAACTGTGTGGCTCACCTGCTGTTCTGCATTGCTTATTAGCTGTGGGAACTTCCTCTGACCTTTCAAACAACAAATGGTCTTTTATTCATGCTTTGAATGAAAGAGATTCATGCTAAAAAGAGCTAAATTAACAGTTATGATGAATATGAAAGGTATTCCAAAAGTCAGCTTAGGAGGTGCGAAGGTGGCCAAATTGGCCGGGGGGTGTCACTACTGCTCCCCACAAAAGAAGCAGGAAAAATGACTAGGGGGTTTCAAACAGCACCTAGAACTAGGAAGGTGCTAGGAGGAGCAGGCCTCTTAGCCATCATGGCACAGAGAGGGAGAAAAAACAAAATCTCATGGAAAAATTTTTCCAGCTTCCCACGTCCTGGGGTTAAAACTGTGCATCTCAACTATCATGGTTTTACAATAAACAATGCAAGGCAAAAGAAATGCAACATTATGCTCCAAACACTGCTTGTTTTCAACCAGAAGTCGCAAGAGAAGGAATGATAAACCTCCAGTTATTATTGTCTAATACAGCAAAAACACAAGAGATCAGAGTAACCTGACTTTTGGCTGTTGTTCAAGGCCCCAATTTTGAACTAGCGAACTATGGAAACAAAGCAGCATTAGGGTTAACAAAGGACACAGAGTTCAGGTCTGCTGAGTAATATAAATTTACAATCCTGGAGTCCATAAGCTTCCATTTCTTTCTCGTTTTCATTTAGCAGAACATACAAGGCCAATCTGAATATATGTCACCTAAGGACATATAATTGACTCAGAGGGTTTTGCAAATTGCTCTGCTGCCAATTTAGGGTATTTGGATATAAGAAGACAGGTTTCGCTTCCATGCCAAGATCGTACAAAATTATTTTGGGATCAGGGAGGAATCTGTCCTCCAATTCCAAATGACTGGGGAATTTGACCTTGCTTTACAGCACAAATTAGAAGATATGGGAGAACTTGTACATGGACACAAATGGATGAATGCTATACAATATTCTGGGGACTGGTAGTTATTTACTGTTAAGAATATTTATATATGCTTGTTTGATAAAAGCCACCTTTTAATATTTAGTAAGACTATCACTGTTTTAAATGTGTTTGTTATCTGGGAATTTGGCTCCGTCCCTTGACTTATTAGAATAGGGAAGTTATAGGGAATTCCCCCCCAAGAAGCAAAATCCATGCATTTGAACTATTTCCAGACTGTTGGATCAATATACATGTTTAATATTTGATCCTATGCACATGCAACTGTGTGCTTATCAGGCTTTTCCTAGACATTCGGGAGCTTGTAAAAAGTCACGATGTGGTTCACATAAACATACTCAACACACATCCAGTTGTACACTAATACACTCTGCACCAAACACTCATACAAATCACTGTCACACCACTTGGAGGCAGGAGCAGTGAAAGCGATTCCTCTGCCTTGTGCATAACTTGGCAGCTCATCACAAAAGGGCTACTGCCTGTTCAGGTAAGTACAGTGGTACCTTGGGTAACGAATGCCCTGGTAAAGTATGTTCCAGATAACTAATCTACCACCAGGTGGCGCCTCTGCCTTGGGTAACAAACCTGCTGCGGGTAACGAATGCCGGCTGGCAGCTCTTTAAAGTTTAAAGAGCTGCCAGCCTATGCTTGTTACCTGAATTGAATGGGTCAGGCAACAGCAGGTCTGTCCCTCTGGGGGTGGGGGGTGCTTGGGAGAACCGGGGGGCCTTTTGGGGGGGAGGGAGGTGTTTGGGGACAGTGGGGGAGAGACACAGGCAGCCGCTATTCACTTTAAAAGCCTAGCTCCCTGCAGAGCTTTTGAAGAGTCTGAAGAGGGGCGAGGGGATGCTCCTCCCTCCATCCCGCTATGCAGGAAGCCTCGTATTCGAAAACCAGGCTGCCTGTATCTTCTCCCCACTGTCCCCAAACACCCTCCCGCCCCCCCCGAAGACCCCCCAGGCCCCCAAGGGGGTTTACTCCCAGGAAAGTGTCTAGGATTGCAGATTTCTAACCATGCCTACTCTGAAGCAAGCCCCCTTGTGTTCAATTGGTCTTACTCCCAGGAAAATGTCTTTAGGATTGCATCCTGCTAAGTGTCCTTAGGATTTTGTCTTTAGGATTGCAGCCTAAGTAGACTTCATAGGATCATGCACATTGAATGCATATTCTGAATTCAATTCCAGTGTTTTGTCATCATTTTTACATAGAGTTAATATTTTTATATGAATATTTTTGGGTTGTGGAACCAATTATCTGAGTTTCCATTATTTCCTATGGGAAAATCCGCTTCACATAAAGAACATTTCACGTAACAAACATGCCTCCAGAACAAATTAAATTTGTTACGTGAGGCACCACTATATATTTTAGGACTTAGAATACATGGACCATTCTATGCAGCTCTCAATACAGGGGATCAAAATGGATGACCTTCCAAAAGGGTGAAATGAATTTTTTTTTAACATTTAGAATCTGTTACAACATATGCATGTACCATGCATACTACTGATCAAGCAGTGAAAAAAATCTACCTGAAAGCCTCATATCATGTAGCAGGGGGAGGGCTGAAATGAAGAAAGGCGGTATATTAACATCTCACAATTTTTTCCAACAAGCTGGTAGCTTGTACACCTTTTCCACTGGCAGAAATGCTATAATCAGCTCTACCTTTCCCAGTTTAAAAAAAAAAAACCACAAAGAGAGCCAGAAGATGGAGAGGCAGTGCTTCCTTCACCTCTTCTTTATCAGCTACATCAGCTACGCTGGTGCAGCTCCCTCAATCTGCCTGGATGCTATTTAAAATAAGATGTATGAGCAGAGGTCTGGATCAATTCAAACAGGACCTGGGAAGAGTAAGGAGTTTGTGATCAAGGTAGTAGTAGCTGGAATCAAGGAAGGGGAAGGGATGCCCTGTGGTTTTTTGGACATGACTCTCCCAACAGCCAACTGACAGGCAAGAGTGCTCTCATGCATGCACATACAACGCTTCTTTTAATTTGGGGTCAGCATGAGGGGAGGGAAAAGCTTGATTTTGTAGCTAACGAGGGCTACATCAGACATTGCATATTAACTGACAAATTTTACATCCTTGTTTATCAACTGGTACCAAATATCAAATCTGATGAGATGCAAAATACTTAAGACCAAATTGAAAATATTTGCAGAAAATGCAAATCTTCCCTGAACATTCAAAATACACATTGCATATTTGATATTTTCAGAGGAGATTTTTTGTAGAGCAGGCACTTCAGTTCTGCCTTTAGATCACACAACAGTTCTACAATTCTATGATTTATTGGATGAAATCTGGCACTTCTCAAAAGGAAAGCTGTTCTCCAAACCAGCACAGGTTAATGAGCCATCTAAAGCTGCCAACACTCTGTTAATCATTCAGGAACTCATAGTGGATGTGAAGGGAGATGGACATTTCTGCATGTAAACTCCATCACCATTTGTCAGGAATGTAGATAGCTATGCTGAAAACTGAATAAGCCAAGGGAAACAGAGAGGAAGCAAGCCCTTGTGCCTCTGCAGCATTCAACAGACTCTTCAACCAGCTGTGCCCTCCTTAAGTTGAGCACAGTACCTCCGATCCCAATATAGACACAGACACAGAAAGAATACAAACCGGCAGGCAAGCCATAAAGTTACATCAGACTTCCCTAAGTCACTGAAGCAGCAATATACTGTAGGATCTAAGATTTTTCTAGCCAACTGTAATCCAATGCTGTGTATTAATTCCATGGATTTCTAGCTAGAAAACCTGGGAATTAATACACAGGCGCACCTTACAATTTTTTGTAAGTCGCTTAAGAAGTAGGGTAGGGCCCTAGGTCAAAATGTTCCCCTACATGGATATTATGTTGTGGGTTCAAGCATAGCAAAGACTCAGATAAAAGGTTCCTTGTAGGCAATTTATTTCTCACTCCAAAACACACGTTAAAATCACACACAACACACTAAAAATACATCAAACATACACAATCCACCCATCTCACCTGATTGGGCAACTAATCAGATAATATTAGCTGCTTCTCCCACAGGTGGCAATACTCAATACATAACAATGGAAAAGCACTTATAGAATACAGTAAAACTTTGGACTGAGAGTAAGTTGGATTGAGAGCATTTTGTAAGACAAGCAAACATTTTTAATAATTTTTGACTTGATATACAAGTGATAAAATCACCTGAATTGAAAAGTGTCTGAGAGACCTAGCCTTGCATGACTACTCAAAGTAAGCCCTATTATCATCAGTGGGCTCACTCCTGCATAAGGGGGGGACAGACTGAAGGCTGAGACATCTGAAAGACTACGTGCAGGTTAATTTGTTTTATTTTTCTTTAAATTTTGTATTTTCCTTATTATTGTGTATTATATGACCATATTGTAATCACTTTATATGAATTTTTTTTATTGTGGAATGAATCATCTGAGTTTCCATTATTTCTTATAGGAAAATCTGCTTTGATATACATGCATTTTGGATTACAAGTATGCTTCTGAAACTATCATAGAATCATAGAGTTGGAAGGGACCCAGTGGATCATCTCATCCAACCCCTTGCCTGTAGCAGGAAATCCTCATCTTGTGGGGAAGTGGGTCTCGAACCCTGGCCTGCTGGTTTACAGGCACAGTGTCTTTACCACTTGCGCCACCAGATGGGGCGCGAATTATGCTCATCAACGAAGGTACCACTGTATATACAAATAGAAAACTAGCATAACACTCAGTTTAGAAAGAAGCTCCCCAAAAAGCAATTTGTACAGTACTGGCAAGGAATTGCATTGTTCTTTTTGAATGGAGGAGTATGTCTCCCCAGTTTTAGCCTATAAGGCAGTGGTTCTCTACCTTTCTAATGCCGTGACCCTTTAATACATCCCCCTCATGTTGTGGGGACCCCCAGCCATAAAATTATTTTTGTTGCTACTTCATAACTGTAATTTTGCTACTGTTATGAATCGTAATGTAAATATCTGATATGCAGGATGCATTTTCATTGTTACAAATTGAACATAATTAAAGCATAGTGATTAAACACAAAATAATATTTAATTATATATTGTGAAATATTTATTTCTAATTACAAATAAAAAAGATGCAAAATACCTTGCAAGGCCCCCTACACCAGGGGTCTTTAGGCGACCCCCATGAAAGGGTCAGGTGACCCCCAAAGAGGATCCGACCCCCAGTTTGAGAAACACTGCTATAAGGGGACAGACCTCAATGACACTTACCATTCAGGAATCTATTACATAGGTAGATCTGCTACATAGGTATAGCACATCTGTAGTGGTGAATGGCAGAAGCTCCACTAAGCATTCTACAGCAGCACAGCAAATGGCTCCAAAAATATGGGGTGTGGATAATACAGTATTTTTACCTATGTTATCTGTAGTGATAAGCAGGAAACTAGTTTTGGCTTTGTTGGGAGGAGATCTTATGACTGAGTTTCTCTGTCCGGACATCTGCCAAGGATACAGTTAGCTGAACTGTAGATAATGGAACTACCACATCAAATAGGTAATAGTGGGTGGGGGTGAGAGGAAATAGCCACTGGGAGATTTTGAGGGAATTATTCTTATCAGGGAAGGGAAATCGCTGGCAATTCCATTAGCTGGTTGAGCACCAGCTACCTCCCCCACACAACAGATGCTGCAAAGCTGAACAACCTCACTACACACACTGAACAAAATAACCCTCTGGACACTTAGTGCCACGAATCATCAATAACACCATCCATGCTCACTGGGAAAAGAGATACAGAGCAGGCCATACCAAGTTTGCATTTCAAGTAGCCATCAAGATGAATCTGAGCAATACAGCCACACATCAATAGGTCATCCAAATGATGGTGGCGTTCGAAAGCCTATCACAAACATGAGTTGCTTTGCTTGTGCTCGGTTTAGTCATAATTTCTCCTGGTGCCGACTCTCTCTGGCAGGCTGCCAAAGAGACAGACATTAGGCCACTGTTGCTTTTGTGCCCAAAATGATTTAACCAAAAAAGCTTGAAGAAGTCATGGGAAGATGCTGTTATGTATTCCAGACTGAGCAAGGTAGTGGTTTGCATTTTTTTTTTTCTCTATGGTTGAGGATGGTCCCTCTACTTTAAGTAATCTTATCTGCTCAGAAGTTTTGCATGTCACCTTTTAAGAGGGGCTTCATATAAAATTTATATGAATTTTAATTTAACAGTGATGGCCTGCAACTACGTTTCTCAGGGCACAATCCTAATTTTTCAGCTCCGGAATAAGGTCAATGCAACTTCAAGGTAAGGTTAATGCAACTTCAAGGTAAGGTCAACTTCCTCACCTGGAGGACACCTCTGTGACTATCCAATCCTCAACAGCAAGATGCAGCACATGCCATGCTGGAAAGTTGTTTAGGACTGAACCCTCAGTCCTTTTCCACACTGAACACACAGTCAGTGGATTCACATAGAATGGCATGTATGTCCCCAGAACTACCAGCCCCTTGAAATGTTTACAAGTTGTTCTGCCCATTCACTGGTGTACACATTTGTGACATGTTGACAACATGAAAGAAAAGAAAAGCCAAATTGCTTTCAGCTTACAGAAATTTCTGCCTGGAAGCAATTCTCACCCACCACAGGGGAAAAGGCAAGTGGCTGTTTAAAATCTCAATGCAATCATCATCATAAGTCATCCTCAATTTTTTCTTACATAAATGACTTATCCTTGTTTTGATGTGAATAAACAGCATGATGAAAGGGGTAAAGCCATATCATATTCTACATCGTTTTTCTCTACCCCTCATTCAATTTCTTGGACGATAGGTTCTGCCTTTAATTGCTGCATAGGTGACCACTTTGGAGATGCAATGTCAAAGCATGGGCATGCCATTGCAATATCATGCCAACATAAAGTGGCAATGATGCCATCGACTATAGGCTCTTCCAGAATTCCAACAGGAATATGGGCAGACTATGGCAAGGAGTTCCACGCACTAATCACACATTGGGTAAAGAAATTTTTTATTGTCTGCCGTAACCCTCCCAACATTCATTTTTAGTGGGTGACCCCGAGTTCTGGTGTTACCTACGTCATAAGTATCCAAACCAAATTACATGGTGTAAGCACATTTAGTTACAAACCACACCAACAATAGGCTGTTGAATAGCAGCATGCAAAAGTACACTCTCTGTGTGTGGCAAAAGCATCAGTCTGTTTGCCATAAGCAGGGACCTGCCATGAACAATGGAAAAAAACCAGTGGTCTCAGTGACAAGCTGGGTGTTTTCACACTTCACTCACTCTTCACTCTTACCCCTCATGCTTCAGGGACTCTAATATGTCCCATGCATCACATATTTCTGCTAGTAACAAAGCAATTAAATACACAAAAGGTTTTATGGAACACAATTTGTACATCTCTGGAATGGTCTGGCAGCCACTGTAGTGTGAACACTATTGTAGGCTATATCCTCATTACATGGTCATCACACAGAATCAGCTCAGATGTTACCACAACAGTGTACCACCCACACTCACTCTGTTCTGGTAATATACAAAATCGGACCAGTATCTCTTAAGGAAATAAAGGCTAGCATCCCAAATTTATATCCACCCACCAACACAACAAGGTGTAAACATTCAGCTCTATGCACACTCTTTAGCTTTATGTTGAAGTACAAGAGCATTTTACACCTCACTTTAAAGGATGTTTAAGATGTCACTTTTAAGTGTGATTCCATTCATCACAAGATAAAAATGTCATCTGTAAACCATATGTACCTTTGCACTGTAAACTGCAAGCCAAAGAAATACACTTTGCCAGATTTCCTTCGATTCTGTGATCATGATCAGAGACTACATTGCTTTTTAAAAAATACATAAGGTTTTTATTTTTTTAAAAATATACCTAGCTTCTGGTCCTGATTGGATTGATTTGTTGAATTTGTTGAATGAATGAATCCTGGGTATAATTGAAAGGTGTTCAAAGTGCAGAACTGTCAGAAAACTGTCCAAAAGTGGGGTATACCTATGATGTACTTTGAATAAGTGGACAGTGGGAAGTGGTACAGCAAAAATAAAATCTTGAGAAACATTTCAATACAATACACACATAACTTTTGACTGGTATGCACAAAATATATATTGCTCAGTTACTATTGTAGGGCACACATGAACGCATGCCATAGGGCACATGAAAAAAAATGTGATCCTTTCCTTACTACAGGGCGCAATCCTGAGTAACTACGGGGAGTCCTTGCTCTGGTGTAAGAACCATTTGCTCTGGATTGCAATATGAATTTCCCATAGGTTTTCACTAGGTGGTGCAGTAACTACGGGTGCACATAAAGTCTCTTACGTGCTCCCGTAGTTACTCTGGATTGTAGGGTTAGTCATATTTATCCAAATATTTAAATACTTCTTTGATGCCTAGTAGATGAACATTGAAACACATTGCATCTGAGGTATAAAAGCTCTGTATAAAAGAAAAGCCTATGATGGTCACATTTGCAAGTTAGCTATCATGACATAGCAATCAAATGATGGTATATAGATAACTGAACCTGCTTCTCCCAGCTGAAATCTGGTCTATGCTTGAAACTGTGAGATTCTAAGAAAATACTCCTAAAGGTAAAAAATGTAAAAAAAAAATCTAGGAATCTCTCTCACTCACTCACACACACGCACGCACGCACGCACGCATGCACACACAGTCCCTTCTCACATCTGAGAGACTCTCCAGAATATCCTGTGCACCTGTTCTGTGTTCAAAGCTAGGTGATACTGGTGAATTTCACCTCCCGTTCAGATGGATCATTGCACACTACCAAATTATCCTGCTAGTTATGACCTGGGCAATGTCACACACATTAGAGAAGATGAAGTGACTGAGTCCAGCAGCAGATGGACTACTGCTGGAACTGTGTCAGCAACAAAAATCAGGAAAGGAAGGAGTCAGACATGATGATAAGTGTGGGATGTAGACACACAAATAGGCAACAATAGCTGTCTGCAGTAGCAGCAGGTTCTTGCCCCATGTAAGTGGAAACGTAGCTCAAGTTTCTACCCACCTACTCCCAGATAATAAGAAAACATATAAGCAGGCTAAATTTTGATTGATTCTCAAACATTAAATATTTGAGAAATATTGATTTCTTATAAGTTTTTCTTCTTCCTCCTTTTGAAGGATTTTTAAAAATACACATGCAGAACCCTAGCATCCCTGAGTTTTTTAAAATGTTTTTTAATGTTGTGTAACTAATATATTTTATGGTATACACAACCTAATGAGTCGCTTAAAAATGTTTCCTTTTTACTAGAAGCAACCAATTTAAAGGTGAACATGTACATACAACATATGTTGTACAAACACAACATGCGGAGATGAAAAATGAAGCAGTAGAATCTGAGCTTGAAGAAAGGGCCTAGACCTTAGGTCTGAAGGTGTGGATCACATTCAAAACATGTGTTAAAAAATCCATACAATATGAAAACTACCGTAATACTCAGGAGCAGGGAACAAGCAGATCTAGATCCTGATTTTCTAAAGATTTCTTTTCCCCTAAGGATTTGCAGGGAGGCTGTTTTGTGGAGGAAGCATTTAGAAATTGCATCCTAATGACAGGTCCCTGCAACAGGCTGGCCAGGTTTCCCCATGTCATATTCATCATGGACTGGATGAAACTCCAATCCAGAACAAGCAGACACTGTCACCATACGGTACCAACGCTGAAGATGTTGTCTGCCTTTTAGAAGCATTTAGAACTTACATCCCACACCCACAGTCAGACAGCCCAATTCTATGAGTGTCTACTCAGAAGTAGGTCCCACTGAGTTCAATGAAGCCAACTCTCAGGAGAGCACGCAAAGAATAGCAGCGTCAGCAGGTATAGTCCACAACATCCGACCACCTCATTCTGTTGCAAGTCTAAACTGGTCCTGAAAATGAGATGAACTGGAGAAATTATCTTATGGACAAATATTACATTTCAGATTGTATGAAGAAAGAGAGAGCTGATATCTGTTGTGGCAAATGTGTAACACAGTGATTTTTAACCACCCTGCCATGGTACACTGGTGTGCCCCGGATGGTCTGTGGGTAGCTGTGGGTCATTCATAAGTAGGGCAATTGGAGAATTTTAGCCCCCTGCCAGCAGCATGGTGTACCTTGTCAATGGTAAAAAAAATGGATGGTGTGCCTTGACAATTTGAGTGCCTTGTCAGTGTGCCATGAGATAAAAAAAGATTGAAAATCACTGCTGTTAACATCACATTCACATATGTAAGTCTTCATTTGATGCAGCTTTCCTACCTAATTTTTTCCTGTTCTTTGTGTGGGTGTGTTTGTGTTGCCACAGACGCTGAGGTGAAGTTACTATGGCAGCCATTTGCAGTCTTGATGTTAGTTGTGTCTAGTTGTAATTCTGGCATTACGTGTTTGTGTGTGTGTTTGTGTGTGTGTGTATGCGCAAAGGAAGATGGGATGTCGGTATCTTTGAGTGCAAAAGAGAGAACTTGAGATGCAGCTTCAGATGCAGCTTCTCTCAGTCCCAGATGACATGCTGCACCTCAAAACACCTCATCTGCACCAATGTAAAAGGCATAGGAGGCCAGTCTTCCTCCATATCTGGCCCTCCCTCCTTTCCGTACTCTTACACACTTTGTTCTGCCTGCAGAGGCAATACAAATACATAACGTGGCAAGCCTGAAAGGCCGTGGATGAATAAAACCAAGGAATCCTGCTGGGACAAAGCCTCCCGAAATCACGCTGGTTTCCACACCACTGGGCCACTTCAAGATGATTTAGCATCACACACTTGGAGGGCTGGCTGCAGAACTGCGGGCACAATCTCAGCCATTTTTGTTGCACAATTGAGAAATTTAAGCAAAGCACTATTTGACTGATTTCTGGGAGGCTACAAGTACATTAAAAAGATACCCACATTTAAGTACCTGGTTGAACAGAAGCCTGAAAGGGCATTTGCTCTGAAAATCCTGTCCTACCAGAAGGGATTACGAAAAGAATAAAGGAGGGGGAAAGCCCTGGCGGTATTATTCAATACAGATTATATGTTGAGCTGTACTTGATAATAGCTCTGCTGATATCAAATGTGGGTGAGGAGCAGTAACTGAAAGCTTTTAATAGGAGGCAGAGAGAACTCCCACTCGGAGACTCTTTCAACATGCTCGGTATCATAATGCAATCGTTTGCAGCACAAAAGCAAAACAAAATATGGGCTATTTTAAGAGCCACAGGGTTGCTATTTTAGAAGTATACACCGGAGAAAAGGCTATAGAGACAGCAGGCACCTTAACTTAAGCTTTGCTTCTAACTTTAGTGGGAGTTTCTTCAAACTCTCCCAATGGGCAAGTAACAGGAGGATATTACTACAGGCTTGTGTAGATCAGAATGAAATGAATCAGCTTCTGGTTACAAACAAGAAAAGAAAATCCTGCACAGGTTGGGGAGGCCAGGGCCAAACCTATAAAGACCAGGAATCTGCTTTAGGATTCAGAATGCCCACATAAAGCAGCTCTGACTACCAGTCCACAAAAATAATCTAAAATGCCGTCTGCCATCTTCCTCTGTGATCCTGCCTGCTTCACCTTGGATACATCTAATATACTATGCAATGTGTGCATGAATGTTTTACTGAGCAATATGAAATGACAGATGTGTGGGGAACAGTATACCTGTAGTAGTAACCCACAATACTAGTTCCAACTATCTCATCTGTGCCCTCTGGCACCACTGGGGGCTCCTCAGCATGATAATGTCAGGGGTCTGTCATGTCAGGCACTGGCTAAGGACTCACAGGCTCCAAAGGACTGATCACTGAAGCCCCCACCAGCTGGTAGGCAGCAGTAAACCAACTTTCCTTTTGCTGCTTGCTTCCTTCATCCATCTCATATACAGTTGGAATTCCCCAGAGATTCCTGGGACCAGGTAGATGTCTCCAAGAGAGTCCATTACCAAATAGTAACATAGATAGATGCTACATCTTCCTGCACCTTAACATTATACAGAGTGCTCTCCTTATCCCCAGGTAAACCACCTATAGATTTGACTCAATGTATGTGCTGGCATGTGCTGAAGGGCTACATATAATCTCCTGGACACAACTAGAAGTCTGGTTGTACATGGTAGGTTTCCTGAGGATTAGCAACCCAGGACCCACATGGTGACATTTTCCTAATCTCCAACTCTATGACTCTCTCCTCCGTCCCAAATATAATGTTTCTCTTGCAGCATTACTTTGTTAATAACGAAACATACAATTTCCAAATACGGCCTATTAAAATCCAAAATTACCTCCCTGTTTCTGCAGTATACATGCAGTTTGCGATTTACTGGCTGTAGCACAAAAGCAAAAAAAGAAAAGAAAAAGAAAAAGGCAAAGGTCCTGGTTCACTTTTCAGCAAAGCAAAACAAGAACCTGAGGTATCAAGGATGTGTTTATACTCAGAGTCATCATCAAAGGAATCAAATACTCAAAAATGATTCAGAAGTTGTGGAAAGCAGTATTTGTTTCAAATGTTATTGCCTCTAAGCAAAGAGGGTAGAAGAGAGGAACATTCAGCAAAGGGGAGTTGGGTGCTGCAGAATAATCTCCATCCTACTGCTAAATATCTTTTACAAGGAGGATGAAGATGAGGCCTCCAGGCAGGAAGCAGCCCAGGAATTCCAAGGATGAATTAAGAGCATTTGAGTGAGATTCTGCATATAATTCATGTCCCTCCTTACAGGGCCGAATCTCCATTTCCCTTCTCCCCAGAGAGTGCTGAGTGAATGTTATTGCATTCAATTCAGCGTTCCTTCTCTGCTGACTAACAGTAACTCAATATCACTGGGCCCTGCGGACCCGCGTGATGCATTGTCCTCACTGAGCGGAGATTACATTGTTTAGTGGACATGTTATCCAAACAGCATGATTTTATTAGCTGTCAGCAATGATGACGATAGACCATCAGGAGAAAAAAAAGGAGAGAGAATGAACCAAGGAAAGAAAGAATTTCTGTGTTTCCTGAAGGACACCTAGGGGAAAGACTCAAGTGGAAGATCATCTTGCTGGATCACAGATTTGTTCAGGGGTTGCATTTTACACAATAAATGTGTCTTAAGTGATCTGAACTGTGTGGACTAACAGTGAAATCCTATGCTTATTTACTCCAAAGTAAGTCCCATGGGATTCAATGGGGCTTGCCCCAAGGAAAACATTGATAGGATTGCAACCTTAGATAACATCTTGGTTTCCCTTCCAGTCCTATAGTCGCTCCTATTCTTGCTCATTGATGCAAGCTGCAATCCTAAAGACACTTTCCTGGGAGTAAGACCCACTGAACACTATGGTGCTTACTTTTGAGTAGACATGTTTAGGATTGTGCTTGCAGTCCCATTTATATGATCTTTAATATAGCTTCTTAACTGGGAATTGATAAGGTGCCTCTCCCATCAAGATCTCTGCTTTTCCATGAAGTGAGGCTCTGAACTAATCACTTTCTACTACAAAAGAGAAACAAAATATGAGTGGCGCTGTCATTTTGACTAATATTTAGGCTACAAGTCAAGATTGCATGTTCTCTGGGAGTGAATGTATTTTAAGATATATACAGTAGCACATCATTTCAAACAGCAAGCTAATGCACCTACAAACAAGTACATTCTTTTGACATGATCTAATGTCTATTTTGTCCCCTCCCTACTGTTTCTTAGAAATTTGCATTTCAAATACCCCAAAGAATTACATATAGACAAATGAGGGACAAGTGAAATTACAAAGGACAAATCTAATTACGTGGAAACAAAATGAACTCCAATAGAGTGGCTCTGATTCAAACCTACCCTAACTGAAACAGACTGAGCACTACTATGTGAGTTGGTCTCTCCCTCTCTGAAATGTAGCCCATTTATCTTATCTTGGGCTGTGTATTTTTGGCTTCCACCAGGAACAAGTCCATAAAAAATCTTTTAAAAGACTACCATTTTTCATCTCTAACTTCGCTGATAGATGATATGACCTAAGCACCCAAGGAAGAGAGACAGGCAGGAATGGATAAAGTGCCATGAATAGGGGCAGACTCCCCTTGGCACATACTGAGAATCTTTGGTGCTTTCATGCTTTAAGAAAGGACTTTCACAAAAGCAATTCTGTCTTTCAAGAGGAGAGCTACTGCCACGTTCCATCACATAAGCAGAGAGCAACTCATCTCCAGCAGAGATTTTGAAAGCACTCACATCTACTCATGCAATAACATCAAGTGTGGGCCTTTCACTTACAATTGACCTGAGGAATTGACGACTAAGATACCTAAAGCCTATCAAGCAGGATCCTCACTCTTCCAGCAACTACAGCAAATCCGGGAGAAGTAGGATTAGAAAATTGGATAGTTCACTAGAATTTACTGTGGTTTATACTGTATTTTGCCATTTTATATAAATGATTAGAATCTTAGACTCTACTGGATAAGAGCCAGGAACTCCAAAATTTCAGGCATGACATTTGTAATCTATGAAGCAGGTAAAAATTGGTACTTGCTAGACTTGAGATGCCCCTGGCTTAGGTTCATGAGCAACAAAACTCACTTGAGCACATTACTCCCATAAATAAAAATAACAGGTATATTGTTCTTTAGTATTTCTTTTGCAGAAATCTTAAATATTTATTCTCCACCTTATATTTCTTGTTGCGATTCTCAAAATTGCTTCAAAAAAAACTTAAAACCACAATGTTGCACACAACTGAACAATTTTCCATGTCTTATGCAAGGTTATGGGGCTACAGCAAGTAAGAGTGCAAGCTGGCACAACTCATCAGTCTTCCCATTTTCATGGTGATGTAGGGAGGCAAGCACATGTCTGTGCACTGGCCTAACTCTCCCACAGGAGTGGTGAACAACTGTCTTGTTTGAAATCCCCTTGACATTGACTTTGTGACAACCCCTGGTCACCACAGGACTTATACTGGGTTTTAGGCCGGCCTAACTGGGAGTTAGGATTACAGCCTAAGAGAGAATATCATCCATCGCCCCAGGACACCCATTGCCCCAACTGCACATTTCATCTGCAGGAATAGCTGTCTAAAAGCAGTTGTCTTCCCAGTTTGTTTTCAGTGAACAGAAAGTATTCCCTCTAATTAGCAGGACTGTTACACATACTTCTGAATGGGTAAGTACAATACAATCAGGTGTACTTATTGGAAGATGCCCATAATGCCAGCAGGGAACATACTGCAAGTTCTCCTTCCTACAGGGATCATTTTGATGTATTTTTAAGCCATCTCCTGCATTCTCTCATCACTCTTTTTTATCCTGGGACTGTATATTTTGCCAAATCTGTTTTTTGAGTAGGTGTCCAATAAGGCCATACCTCAGCATACCTTGGCTACTCCTGCCAAAGATTTTGAATAGCCAAAATAAGGAGCCATGCAACTGAAAGCATCTGAAGCGATGCACCTAAATTGAAAGACAACAAATGGATGGAAATCCTAGTTCAGAAAGTAGGAACAGTCCTTAATTCTCATCCTAAGTAATATGGCAATCAGCAGACTGACTGGCCATGCTGAAACAACTGGAACCAGAAACCGTCTGTCCTGACTAAGAGATTTCATGTTGGAGGCCTCTGGAGATGCCCTATGCATTTTCAGGAAGGGGATAATTATTTCCACACTTTTGTTGCATCAAAGTGTATCGTGAATGGTGTCTGGCATTTTCCTGTGAAAAAGTATCCTTCTTTAGAATAAAAGCGCAAACAGGCTGCTATTGTGCTGCGTCCAGCAAAAATAAAAAAAATTGTATCAAAAGATAACAAAAGATACAAAGATGGCCTGAAAAGATTCCCTTCTATGGTGCATAAGTCATTCTGTTCTGAATTAAGGGACAGGTCATACACCAAGCAAGATTCTAAGACTTATTGGATCAATTATACGGCAGGAGATGCATCAGCTTTTATCCCTGGTGGGACGCAATCAACCAAGCTAAGAACAGAAATATTACCAACTTGGAGTTGTTGTTCTGTATTCCTTTGAGAGTATCAAGTCCACTTAGTAACTCTGCTATATTCATTAAGCGCTGGGAGGAAATAAAAAACATGTAGTAATTCTCTTTTATGTAAAACTATGTAATATTTCTCTCAGATGAGCAGAGGGAATGCAGGTTTTTTTTATAAATCTACCCCTTCCTACACACACACACACGAGCCTTCAGTGACTTATAAAAGCAGCAACAGCACAATCCCCAAACCTGACACTGTTAAATACTCCCCTTAAATATTATAAGATGTCAGCTCTCCCACTACTCTCCTCACATCAAACTCCTGTAGGGACCTCTGTTTGACTGTTTTAAAACCTCGTAAACTCACATACTTTTTCCTGAAGTCAGAGTTACAGCTCTCACCAGAATTCAGGCCGGTTCCCTGAAAGTTATGGCTAAGTCAGATGTAAACGCGTGATTCAAAAAATTGAACGGACTTAGGATTTAAGGTTCTTATTTATTTTATCTCACCTTCACCAAACTTTTTCCCTGATCAAAAGAAAAAGTCCTCATGTCATGAGAATTCGTACCAAAATAAATCCAAATTTTTGAGACAAAGCTGCATCTAGAGGTCCTTATAGCCAAAATGATTAGTGTCCATTTGCCACCTCCTATGTTCCCCACTTGGAAACACTGTTCATTTTAATAATACATGCATGGAGAAAATATCTGGTAACACACATAGGTATATTGCATCACTAAAATGCAACTGTACCTGGAGCTGATGTGGTACAGCAGTTAAGAGGATGAGATAAGAGATGGGCATTTCACACAATCACTTGTTGCCCTAGGCAAGCTAATATCAGTCTCAACCACTATATTACAAAATGGAAATAATACTGTGTATTACATTGCAGTCAGTGAATAGAGAGCAATAGCCCCTCCACACACATATTTGGAGACCTAAATTACCAGTAAGGGACAACACACCTAGGGAAAAATGCAGTCACTGAAAGACTCAAAGAAAATGCAACCCTGACTCACAGATGGACTGTGAGTCCATTGCTCTCATACTATTATCTAGATTAGATTAATGCAACATGTTCTCCACGTACAGCTGCCCTTGAGTGCCATTTGGACCTTCTGACTGGTCCCAAATGCAACAACTCGAGTAGAGTCCAATAATGTGATTATATAACTCTGACCATAAACACTCTTCACTTTGTTTCTGGGCTGAGTTCAGGATGCTCCTATTAGCTTTTCAAGCTATGACTGGCCTAGGGTCTAGATGCGTTATGCACTGATTTATGAATCTGGCCCATGCTATAAAATCAGTTTCAGAAATCCTGCTCTGTATCACCATATCACCATTAAAAAGTTACAGTCAGCCAACATAAAATACAATTTGGTGTCAGTACTTGAATGGTAGAACGTCCTCCCCGGGGAAATCCATCAGGCTCCTTCCTTTTCCTGATCTGGGAGGGGGATTCAAAGCTCGTCTTATGTAGGCATCTAGTAAAAATGATGCATTTTGATGTGTTTTAATTGGCTTATTTGCTGCTGCAATATTTTGATTTTTATTAAGCTTTATACCATTTAGAGTTTCTTGTTTTGACTAGTCAGAACAAGCCATGACAAATTTCAACTATAACATATATAAAAATAAAGAGAGGTAGTAGCTAAGGCCTCCAAATACATACTGAATCCTTTCTGTCTGTATCTGTCTGGAAGTTGAAACATACATAAGTCAAAGTGGCCAGCTCTTTTGGCCCAGCACTATCACACCAACACAAATGGACAGGCTACCACCTGTAAGAAAGCACAAGCACAGCAATGCATAGCTTGGATATGCATAACTTCAAGCAATTTGACATTATTTTAAATAAATTTGCAGTAAGTATGAATATGAAACCTGCTCATATCTGAAGCACTTTGACAACAGCTTAGTGAAATTTTTCACTTTTTAAGAATCAGTTCCTGAAGGAAGAAATCCCGGTGTTTCTATGGAGTGAGTTTAAATAATAAGCAAGGAAGTGCTACCAGAGTTAGGCCCGCACAGATGTTCTCCATCCTATGCCACATCACAGTCCCACCAGCCAAAGCCTTCTGTAGATGAGGATATGATCTTGTGCAGAATTTCCCCTCCAGGGCTGGGAAACCTTGGCAGGCAGGGCTGCAAAATAAATGATATCTGTCAAGCTGGCACCTTATGCCCACACAAACCAGGGGAAGGGTGTGTATCATTAAAGACACTGCCAGTCATTCTCGATGAAAGACTTTCCTTTAGCAGCAACTCACTCAGTAGCTTGGGGTGGGATACGGCTTTACATCATCCTACTGCCAGCTCGGGGCCATGCATTTGATGCTCCACGACTATGTGATCTGTGCTTTCAGATACTGAGGCATGGTAATGAAGAGGGATGAATAGAGGTGCAAAGCTCTGAGTATTAAGTGGGCTTTGTTCGGGAGGTTTACCTGGTGTAAGTCTGACAAGCACCACCCAGCAAAAACCCCTATCAAATGCACCCCTCCGTACATAGTGCAAATTGGAATACAAATCAGAGGAAAAAGCTTTCCTCTGTTTGAACAAATTGCTATAGATTCACCCCCGTCTCAGGTCAGAGCCCCCGATGGGAAATATTTTCACTGGCTGACTGCTAATAGACTCTGGAGCAGCCATTGGATCAATAGCTGAATAAGAAAATTAGCCAAAAGCACACAATCTGATTTTGTCTTGCTTTGAATTACAGCAGCTTGGTGGGCCTATTTTGCCCTCACCTTCTTTTTCAGCGCCTCTCCCCACCTTGCTCCCTTTTCACCTATCTATCAAAAGCAGTCAGATTTGTGGGAGTATAATAAAATACACACAGGAAGATGTAATGCCTTTTGAAAAATGTTTATACGCATTAATATTTCTCAGCAAAACAGCAGGATTGCTGGTCCCCGAGGAGTGGGGAGGCCATGACTAGCACAAGGAATCGCCACATGTACATACATTCTGCCTGGGAAATGAGACACAAAGTCGGCAGTGCTTGGCAGGGACAGGTTGGTTTTTATCCTCTCATTGGAAAAACCTGAGGATCAGATAGCAAAAAGGTTTTAAGATTTGCAGATGAAAATGGCCATTCATCTCAGGCAGAGAAATGGCAACGTTACAAACTAGGGAGGCGCCGAAAAAAAATTGTGAATAGAAAATTATCAGTGTATGCACACATATACACACCTTTATCCACAAACAGAGATGTACTAAGTCTGAAACTGTCTTATAGGACTTATAAACCCCAAAACAGTGGTTCTCAACTGGTTGTACATGTACTACCCCTGGTATGCTGGATGGTGTCGGGTGGGTAGGGTTGGCATATGTACCCAAAAAAATCCTGATTCCTGGGGATTGTGTTCACATACTGGCAAATAGAACAGAGGGTCCTATCCTGATTTTGTGGAAAAGAATTACTGCAACCCTATGTGTGGGTCACACAGCACTCATCATGGGGTAGTGATCATGGTGGGAGCTTCCAATGGCAATAGAAGGTCAAACCTGTAGGCAGACTTCTAATGCATGGTTTTCATGTCCTCTACTGCACTATCTGAATGTGGAAGAAACCATCCATTATGTCATATGCCATATAGCTCAACACCACTCAATAATGTTAAGAAACATTGTTATGGAGGGATGCCATTAAAATGTGACTTTTTTGCCTTTTTATTTTCCAGAAGAAATTGAATGGAGGTGCAATATTTTAGCTTTGTCATTTCAGATTTATTCAGCCAAACATTCTGACAGTTATTCTGAAATTTGGCATGCTTTTGATGAATTTCCTTATGAGTCATATTTCCATGAATGAGCATTTTGTGTGTCTGCATTCTCTTGAAGTTTTTAACTCATTGCAGAAAACATTTTTATTCTTGCAGTAGTTACCCATTTCACTACAAAACACAAACTAGCACATGTATTCTTAGAACATGGGTCAACCTTTCAGCATCAACTAATTTTTACCCTTATGAGCAAAATGTGTATGCATAGGAACAGCAGTTTTATACAGCCTTATGAATACAACGAACGGTATCATGCAGTCCAACCAGGGGCTATAGCTCAGTAGTTGAACAGATGCTTCATATGCAAAAGACCCCAGGTTCAAACCCCAACATCTCTTGGGAGTAAGATCCTGAATACTACTGAGTTAGATAGATCAAGCATTTTCTTTTTTATAAGGATGCCTCCTGTGTTAAAAATGTGTATATGTATTTTAAAAAGTACAATTCCTTTAACTGAAGGGAAGAATTTACACTGTCGCCTGTAACTCTTTTAACTTATTCAGCTCTAACTTATTTGTTTATATCCATGTCACTCTATTTCCCCTATAGGAGCTAACTGTCAAAGGCTGCCAGAAACACAAGAGCATTCCTTTCAAACAATAGCTTTGTCTTTTGTGGAACGTGCTCAAAACATTACGCTGCCTGGGGAAAGGTTTAAAGGGCTCCCCGACCACCCTAGTGAAATTTATGACCAAGTGAAAATGCGTAGTATGAATGTCGCCTGAATCATCACCATCAGGTTGACCATGTCATAAAAAAGGACAAGCCACCCTGCCCCCAATGTAGGACATCCAAGCAAGATGCAGGACATGACAAAATAAAAGCTGAAAACATATATTGCCTTCATGTGGGTAATTAAACACAATATTACCTATTAAATTTTAAACATTTTAAATTTAAAAAATTTAAAAGCAGTTCATGACTTTGTACAATCACTTTCTGGTAACTCCTGCGACACAACTGGAACCAATCATATTGGCTCTGCTGTTCCATTGGACTATTTCAGTGACGTGGAGAGGGGGGATTTGCTGCTTAGGTAACAGTCTATCCTCCATATTAATCTACCCAGGCCTTCGTGCTCTGGAGAGGACACTCAGAGCACAATACCATAGTCTTTTGGGACTGAAGGATGCCAATGACTATATATACTTTATTACATAGAATTTATTAACGACAAGAAGGCTGTGTGCTGCCTGCTTACAAGGAAAAGGGGAACAATGGAATTTTTTTTGTTCAGAATACGAGACTAAAGTCCAGATCATGTCCTAGAAAAACAGGACACATGATCATTGCTGACCTCTGGAGCTCTTCAAGGGAAGCTGTGCAGGGCTTCAATTCCAGCTGTATGGCAGTGCAGCTTTCAGGGATGACCACTTCGTGACACCCTAAGACTATCCTCACTTGGGTCGGAATTCCTAGTTTGGGAACTGCTACTTTACTCTTACTTAACTTGTTTCCTTAGCACCTTTGTGTTGAGTTAACTACAGGGTGAGTGAAAAGAAAATCCTTATATTGTAATTTATAAGTGTTTTAAAATATGGAGTTACTTTTCAATCACACTGTATATAAGAATCAAGCAACAAAATGGTATATCTGGAATTTTAGCATGCTTTTCTGTCTCTTTCCTTTCTCAGTCCCATACTCTGCTCCTGCAGTTTAGGAATGACCTCTCTGCTACCTGCAATGTCCAGGTAATTTAGATTTTGGCTATATTCAGCCCAGTAACAGAAGCTTGAAAACGCTGCTACTAGACGTGCTTTACCTTGCTTCTTTGTGCAATGGTAGGCAGGCATCAACTGGAAATTAAAAAGCATTGCTAGCTTGTAATTCTTTTCCTGCTGGCTATGGGTGCATCCTAAGCATAGACTGGGAACAGAGCAAAAACTACACCACACATCCAGTATGAAACAAACTTAGCTCTGCTTTCTTAGGAGGAGACAAGATAGCAAGCAGGCTCCCTCCCACAGTGCTGATGCTCAGGTGACTTGCCATACATGTTCAGTGCTCCCTACAACATGTATATGCAAACAGGTTCTGTGGGCAGTGGAGGTGGGACAGTTCAACAATATTCCCAGAAGCTGCCACTGTGGAGCTGCTAATAATAGTTAGGAATGATAACAGCAAGGCATGATGGCAGATTTTTGCAACCTTCAGAACAGATCCAAAGCAGTTTTCAAAGTTGACTATTGCCTCATCCTGATTTCAGAGACTGCTTCAGGCAGAAGGGATGTATAATGAGCCTCTTCAATAGACTCAAAATGTGAACTGATCCCAAGCCTTGTACTGATTTAAGCGAGGAGCTGTAAGAATAAGCTGTTGTTATTCTAATGTCCAAACTTAAGCCCTGGGGCCAGATGTGGCCCTTGACAAGACCCCTTCATCCTGCCTTGTAATGTATTTAATACACTTTTATGTAAATCTATTCAAATTTGAAATGTACAGTAAAATCATTTTTCCAGCCCCTGACATAGAGTCAGAGAGATGATGTGGCCCTGTCAAAAAGTGTGGACTTGTGTTGATGCAACTCTCTTTCGCTTTATGAACTTGCTTCTTAACTCAGGAAAGGAAACAGGAGTTTGTTTCCTCTCACTGATTTGGATTAGAAGATTGGCCATTAAGCAACTAAGGATCAACAGGTCAATTTATAGAAGCTGCTTCTCTGCTAATCTGCAGAACCTTCTGGCCCAGCTCTAATTTTGAATGCAATGCTCCAGCTACAACCTGATGCTAACACTGATGCTGTCTTTGCTGTCCCGATCTCATCTTGTCCCAAGAACCCTACACTCCCCCATTCCTAAATTAATCTACTCCATCCCCTTCTCCTAACTCAACAGCATGAAGTGTCCTTGCACCTCAGAGACAAGGGTAAGGTGCAGCTGTTGACAAGTCGCCGGAGGCTGTGCCAGCAAGGGGCTGCTCTCCAAACAGCTGCTGGGGCCCAAGCAAGCAATCAATCTTTGAAACTGCTGCCTCAGCGGAGCAATATATAGGGTGGGGTTGCTCAAGAGCAAATAGTTTTATGTCCTGCTATTTATGTGCTGCCTTTTGGCCAAACAACCCTCCAAAGTGGCAGGTCATAAGGACATAACTAAAGAAAACACTATTACAATCAACAGACTACTGCAGCACTTTCCTAACTTATCTGGCTTGCGATGCTTCCCCACACTGCATGGCTTCCAAAAGTGACTTCTATATTCAAGACCATGTGCGACACTACAAATAGTAGTCAGGCTCATGACAGACAGGAGGGCGTTTACAAGTTTGTAAAAGTTGCACATAGGACCTCTCCCTGCTAACCCTCCTACCATTTGCATCATCCTACATGGTTTCACTGCCATCCCGTAGGTGATTTGCAATGTCCCAGGATATTGCAACATTTTGGGAGACCTTGGACTCCAGTATGCCAGCAGGATGTAGTGTGGAACTGGCAAGCTTCCCCAGTGGAAGAAAGGCGTAGATTCCAGGGTAATAGGAGACAATAGTAATAGTAATGGTAATAGAAGGCCTTATTTCCAGTAGATAACAATTTTACTTCTAAAATTGGCACACTTGTATGTGTGTTTTCATTTGTATGAAAGAAGCATTATAGAGAATACATGGAATTTTACAACCCAAAACAAAGCAGTTAACAGCTTCAAATGCCTTCTGAATGCTCCAGGTGGGTTCCCTGATGTGAGCAGCACCTTTGCTTCCAAGAAAGAAAAGAAACATCTTCAGTTATTCCAATCTGGCCAGAAAGAGCAATACAAAGGCGACAACGAAGAATCTCTTCCACTCTACAATAGACTGAGTTTTGACCTTGAAAAAAATAAGGCCTTCAGATTGGAAGTCTGGACATCTCCAATTTTCCTTCAGCGACAGTATGTGACAATTTAACCCCATAACAAAGTGTTTCCAGGATATTTATTACACATCTTGCTGAAGAAGTGCCCCAAAGGGCATACATGATATGCAAACCCTCCAAAAGTCTCCCCATTAGCTAGGAGATTAACTGCCTTACAGATCTTCAACATATCAATTTTATATCAATAGCAATTATAAAATGACAGTTCCCAGTCTGCCACATGTTGCTACTGGATGCAGGTGAGCTGCAATCAGCATGATATGCAGACTGGTTTTATGAGATGGTATCAAAATAATGATCCACTATAAGTACACTGATTAAATTATAAAAATAATAACGCAAGTCCTTTGGGGGTGCACTATGCTAGATACTAGAAAAATGAATCGAATTTTGCAGATGGGATGAGGAAGGAGAATGTCAGGAGGAGGAAGAACAAAAGCTTATTTCTTGAGATGTTGTAAGTATTGACTTAGCATTTTCTAAAAACATAGTTTTTGTCCCTTCTGAATTTTGAATGTGGTGTCAGTGTGTGACCCAAAAAGAAATGCTTTGGAACAGCTAAGGAAGGGCTACCATTTACAGGATATTGACTTTGTTGAGGGACTCCCCTGTCACAGTTGAGAAGAAATCTTTCCTTCCTCCACCCCCAACATCCTGTTGTTTTCCAGCCTGGCTAAGACACATTACAATTGCTACGGCATTGCGCTAGATTTTCCCAAAAGAAAAAGCACACACACCCTGTGCAGATATTACACATTGCTGCACCCACAATCTGATTGAGCCAGATTTCCCAGGCAGCACATTACATTATGAATGCTGCAGGAATCACCGGTGCTATTTTTCCACAGCAAAAATGTCACGCATGGATGTAATCATTGCAAGAACACACATATTGAAACTCCCATAAATATGCCTATGGAGAATGTAGGTAAACATCCGTGTAATATTTGGGTCTCCCACTGCAGTTGCAATGCATGGAGCTTTCTGTAGAACATTATTGCTCTAGGTCAGAAGTTAATGTTGCCGTTTTACTTCTGTTAGGAAGGGTTGATGACAGAATTTTTCAACAGGTATAAAATGGCCCAAAAAGAAGGAATCTGACCCAAGCTAGAGGATTTATAAACCATCCTTTGCTACAAGATTACCAGAATTGGAACAATAAATTTATTAAAGCTCTATTTAAAGTTGAGGAAGCAACAATCACATCAATAAAACCAGACAGAATAATAAATTATACAAATTCTACATGAAATTCTACTGAAAAACTGACCAAATAAAGATATATTTGCTGAGTGCTAAAAAGACAGAAAGGATGGTACGAGGTGAATTTATCTGGAATGAAGTTTCTTTATATAAGAAACCAGAACCAGGACAGTCCACTCTGCAATCATCACCTGTTAACATGATAGGGATGAACTTGGAAAGAAGGCCTCTTGGACTTGGAAAGAAGGTTGAACTCGGAAAGAAGATTTGCATTTTCTAACAGAAATCTTTCAAGCCCCAAGACATGCTGGCTACAATCCTATCCACACTGACTACAATGGAATTTACTCCCATGTAGAAATGGATCGGATTGGGCTCTTGGTCTTTAAAGATAACCACCAGTACTTCCTGATGTGGGCAGAAATGGACCAACAATCAGGGTCTCTCTCTCCCTTCAAGATCTCCCAACAGAGAAAATCCAAGCAGTTGTTATGTGTATTAAAATTGAAATCTTCAGACAGTTTGCAGTAGACTAAATCAGAATTTACCAGGACAAGAAAAGTAATAATTATTATGACTGCAGCATCCACAACTCAGCAATCCATGGAGACCATCTCCATGTGGCAGAGAATGGAGGGTGGGTCATGAGCAGTGGGGGCAAGGAGAAGGTGGGCAGGATGTATGCTGGGGGTAGGGAGGGAGGCAAGATGGGTGGAGTTCAGCTCCACCAGATCCAGAGACTCCATGGAGGGCTTTTCACCCTTACACAGAGGCTCCATTAGAACTACTCTAGAGCAGTGGTTCTCAACTTTCTTGGAGGTACTGAACCCAGCACGTTTTGTGCATTCACCAAACCCATCATATTTGGAAAGATAACAAAAGTATACAAAAGTATATGTCATAACAAAAGTATATTAATGCACTTGGCAACCTTGGCAAATGGAATGGACACACACCTCCACCAAACCCCTGAGACTGACTCACCAAACCCCTGGGGTTCGATCAAACCCAGATTAAGAACCACTGCTCTGGAGGCTCCATTAGAGGCTCCACACAGAGCTACTCTGCTTACGCAGGAAAAAAGACTGAAAGTCCCCTTCTCCCAAAGAATACTGGGTAGCAGCCATGGTAGCCTACCTGCCTACAGGATACTGCAATAGTCCAGGAGCTGCAGGCAGCTCAGGATTGGGCTGCCCGCCAACAGAAAGTGCTACATGCCACAGATGTCACTTAGGCCACCAGTGATTATCAGTGGTCCACAAGACTGCAAACCTGGAACTTTAAGGAAAATGCAACCTCTTCAAGAACAGCTTAAACACTGTTGTCCCAGTCAGGCAAAGCATCCACCAACAAAACCATCATCTTGCCTAGACTGAGCATCCACTGATTGACTGTCATTCAAAGTATGACCAAAGACCCATATGCAGCTGCATTGTTGTGTGAGTATTAGGATGAGGAGAATGTTTCTTCCAACAATTCACATTTATATATCCTTAAAGACTTCGAAACTGAAAAATAAGAACAGAATAGAGGCCAACTTGCAGCAGGGAACGGTCTTCTCTGTTGCACCTTGACTACTGATTCAAGCTACACAGAGGTGGTTGTTACACTCCAGGTTCGCATAGCTTCTGGATGCTGGATTCTATACATAGGATTGTATACGTAGGACTGTAGCAGTACTTCTTGTCTAGGAGAAGAGCACCTGGAAACTGGGGTGTACTTAAGTGGCAGTGCCCAATGTATTCCTAAAAGCAGTACGGAATATAAAAGATTTCTATCTTGCTTTTCCTCTCCAACAGGAATCATTCAAGCTGTCTAAACAGCTTTAAAACAACTTTAAAAGCAGAAGAATAAGACTGAGATACCATAATAATGCAATGCCACCGCATAAATCTACGAATCAAATGGCATTAAATAAAAGAAAAATGCAGAAATAAAATAGAACGGAAGCAAGGATCCAAATGCTAAATTAATAGGTTTTTCTCAGCTGCCACTTATATACGGGCAGAAATGGAGGTAGCCTGACTGCTGTTGACATATAGGGAGCAAGCATCTTGAATTCCACTGAGAAACAAACCAGTGGCTAATGGTGCCAACATCACAGTTGACGGACCCAGTCAGACAGTCCGGCTCCAGTCAGCACTGCTGCAGCAGCACTCTTCACTAGCTGAAGCATCCAAGCAGTCTTCAAAAGCAGACTCACATAAACTATGCTATAGTAATCCCATCTAGACAGAAAAAATGCAACTAAAACACATAGCCAGGTTTGGCTGATCCAGAAAAGATCATGGTTAATGTTCTTGTCGCACAGTTGGGCAAGGGCCTTCCAGGTCATGGCTGCTACTGGGCATTCTGGAGTCAAAGTGTGTCACTGGAGTAATTACAGGAAGAAGGGCAGAATGTGCTCTACAACAGGAAAACCTATAGCCACTCTTGCTATAGGGGATGTCTGGATGAAACCCAATTCTATGAACCGCAAAAAAGCGATTATAGTATTTCCAGAGCTATACTTCAAAAAGTTCAAGTCTGCCTGTAAGTCATGACCTGCAACATGGGAGCCCTTCCCTCAAATCCAAGATATGTTGAGACTTATTGCAGTTCTGAGTAAGAAGCACTGACTGAAAATATGCTCAGCTGAAATTACTTCCTATCCACCCCAGCCATAAGCTCAAAGACATGCACCTCCTGAGGCCACCTCAGATCAATGTTGCCTCATTATCTACCATTGCGTTATGCATTGTGCTTACTATAGGTTTAAACATGAATGTATTTTATCTTTGGAGAAGTCTTCTGAGGCTTTATTATGAAAGTACTAACAAAGGACAGATGAGTGACTCTTTGGGCATACACCCTTCAGAGAGGGTATCCTCTGTTTGGGTTTCATGCGACATGCGTGGTCTCTGAAGGGAAAACACAACATACACCCTTCAGAGAGATGCCTGAATTCAGTGTACAATTCATGCCTCACCCTGCAAATGACACATGCTTTTCCTCCTTTGAATATTACACAGAAGATGTAAACAGTCTCAGGCTGCAATCCTAACCCTCAATTAGGCCAGCATAAGTCCCAACACAAGTCCTGTGCTGGCCTGGGTGTGTCACAAAAATGCCATAAGGAGCATCTGTGTCACTCCTAGGGAGGAGATGGGCCAGTGCACAAACATGCACTGACCTCACTACCCCACCAGGGAGACAAGTGAGTTATGCCAGCTTAAATGAGTTAGGATTGTGCCCTGAGAGCCCAATCCTATCCACGTCTATTCAAAAGAAAGCCCAATTATAGTTAATGGGGCTAATTCCCAGGAAATTGTGGATGAGACTTGGTCTCAGTAAGTCACACATGATTCAGTGCACACAGTGCTCAATTGTTAACACAGGTTATCCTCAAGTCCAACCTATTTCATGTGAACCTCACGGCCTTCCTTGTCAATCTACTTGCCGCATCATATACTTTTGCCACTGCCTTCGAAGCTCACACTTAATTATTCTCTGAGGTGCCACAAAACTCTTCCATCTTTAACAAGAAACAACAAAGTTACAGAATCTGCTCCCAGGATCATTTTTAATAATGTTCATTTGTGCAAAATCAAACCAGGATCTGAGCAGGGCACCCAGTCAGTCTTTCTGCCCCTGCCATCATCTCCTGTCACATAGTCAGCACCTAGCTAGTGCTTTTCCTGACGATGGCCAATCCAGCACAGTCCCCAGCTCAGTCTTCTATAACTATCGCAGCTCCTGCAGGGCTAATGAGAATAAAAAAAACTTGTTTGTGTCAGTTAAAGTGAGCAGGTGCAACTTGAAGACTTGCAAGTAGCAAGCCATTATATCTTGGGAAATCCAATAAGTCAAATATGCCTTGCAAACTAATTAGAGCAACCTTAATTGGATCAGAACAAAAGCGGGCAGAATAAGACGAGTTAGCAAAGAAAGTAGGTAACAATCTATAGCCATCCCACTCAGTGCCTTGCTCCCTGAGCTTCTTCGGCTTCATCTGTGAACGCCACTTGCAGCTTTTCAAATGCAGCTACAAAGAAGAGCCTAAACATTTGCAACAAATATTTGCTGTGTTTGGACGTTGCAGCTTCCAGACCCCGTGCTCCTCCTATGACATTTTTAAGGTTACAGATGCTGGTCTGTGTGGAGGCCTAAAATTGTTTTGGTGAGCAACCCCTGCCCAGTAGAATACTTGCTGCTCCGATTCTTAATTTTCAAATTCATTTTCCACCATAACACTGTCATCGATATCACCACTCAGCTCATAAAAAGGATAAACATCCTCTCTCCGTAATTACACCATTGCCATCAATTCCTACTTTATTTTCCAGACTACTGTCTAATAGCAACTGCTAGATGATATCCCTTCATCATTCTGCAATTTACCTCTCTAAGTGTATCATGAACCCAAATGCTTTTTTACAGCATTTTCTCCTGGAGGCTTCCTCGACTAAAATGAACTAGTTTGGTTTAGGCATTAAAACATACAAACAAACAAACAAACAAACAAAAACATCACTGTGTACAATTGGTAGTATGGACATACTTTTGTAACTTTTCCTGCTCTACCAATCAGCTTGATTCATTCTGCTTAAATGGGGTCTGAATAAATCCTTTTTTTCTCGAAAAGTGGCAGACAAAATGCACAACTTCATCTCCCAGTAGCTATAACATCTTCTGGTATAAGAGCAATTCATCTCACACACAATTAATATGGGAACATGGAAAATTACCAGTCTACCACTGTTGACTGTCAATTCCAGAAGGCAGGAAGAGTTAAGAACTCTTGTAGGAGAACTGCCAGATTTTTTTTAAAAGTAAGGCACAATAAACTCTGTTGTCTGCCAATTTGGAGCCATGTTCTTGGAGCTGTTGTCATCATGGATTATGACTCCTAGAAATGTACCATAAGGTTTCATTATCCATGTCCATAATGTTACTTAGAGCCAATTCATGAATTCCTGGATTTAACCAACATAGTTCAAAACGAAGGACCATCTGTCATGGGGGGGGGGGGGGTGGAATTGGCTACTCTGAAATACAATGCAAGTCATTAAAATAAGAATGATTCCATATAACAGCAGATAACCTTCTTTACTAAACTCTAACACTCACTTTTTCAGCCAAAGTTAGTCTCCAGAATCAGGGTGCACATTAGATTTGACGCCAAATTAGATTCAAGTAAATACAGTATTTTGATTATTAGGCTGCAATTCTGAAGTGCACTTGGGCTAACCTATCTATCACTATCTAATGCACAATTGGAAGGCTATCAGCTGTTCCGGAGGAACAGAAGTGGCAAAATGGGAGGCAGAGTAGCATTATATGGCAAAAACATATATACCTGCTCTGAAATCCAGGAAAGTGGTCCGGATATCCCTGTGGAGTGCGTTTGGGTAAAGGTTAGGGGGAAAAACAAGAAACAAAACATTGTGGTGGGCGTCTACTAAAGACCGCCAGGCCAAGGAGAAGGAATAGACGATGTCTTCTTGGAGCAACTGGCAGGCGTTGCAAGGAAATATGAGGTAGTAGTAATGGGGGACTTTAACTATCCAGACATTTGCTGGGAGACAAACTCAGCCAAACATGGAAGCTCCAATAAATTCCTGATGGGCCTGGAAGATAACTTAATGGTCCGGAAGGTGGAGGAATCAACAAGGGGAGGGGCCATCCTTGACCAGATCTTAACTAATTGTGATGAACCGATTGACCGGGTCAACGTGGCAGGAACTTTAGGGGAAAGCGATCATGAGCTGCTGGAATTTAAAATAATGTGGGAAATAAAAAGAGTGCAGAGTGAAACTTATATGTTGGATTTCAGGAAAGCTGATTTCAACAGGCTTAGAGGAGTCATAGGCGGAATCCCATGGGTTGATGATCTAATGGGGAAAGGGGCCCAAGAGGGGTGGGAGCTCCTTAAGAGGCAGCTTCTACAAGCACAGTCAGTAACAATTCCCATGAAAAAGAAAGGGGGGGAAAACCTGAAAAAACCAGGTTGGCTGCACAAGCAACTTGGGGATCAGCTGAAGTTAAAGAAAGAGAAGTATAGGGAGTGGAAGACTGGAGAGATCCCCAGGGAGGAGTACAGGCAGATAGCCCAGTCCTGTAGGGAGGGGGTCAGGGATGCTAAAACTCAGTATGAGCTGAGGCTGGCCAGGGGAGTCAAGGATAACAAAAAGAGCTTCTTTAGATATGCCCAAAGGAACAGGAGGAGAGACAAGGGGTTGGGGCTGCTCCTGGACAAGGATGGACAGCAGGTGTCTGGAAACCAGGAGAAGGCAGAGCTGCTCAACTCCTACTTTGCGGCCGTCTATTCTCAGAAGGAGAGCTGTGCAAATGGGGTACGGGATCATTGGCTGATGCAGGGTTGTGCTTGCATCCCCAAAGAGGTAATGAAAACATGGATGGTGCAGAAGAGCAGATTAAGATTGACAGAGAACTGGTTCGAAACCACTTAACTGGCCTAAATGAATTCAAGTCTTTTGGACCAAATGAGCTGCATCCTCGAGTTCTTAAGGAACTCGCAGATGTCCTTGCAGAGCCTCTGTCGATCATCTTTGAGAAATCCTTGAGGAGTGGAGAAGTGCCACTGGACTGGAAGAGGGCAAATGTAGTCCCAATCTTTAAGAAGGGGAAAAAAGAAGACCCGGGAAAGTATAGACCAGTCAGTTTGACTTCAATCCCAGGGAAAATATTAGAACAAACCATAAAACACACAATTTGTGCACATCTAGACAAGTACTCGGTGATCAAAACAACCCAGCATGGATTTACCAAGAATAAATCTTGCCAGACAAATCTGATCTCCTTTTTTGATCGGGTTACGAGCTTACTGGACAGTGGCAATGCTGTGGATGTCATTTATCTTGACTTCAGCAAAGCATTTGACAAGGTCCTACGTGACATCTTAATTGGGAAGTTGGATAAATATGGGCTAGATGAGGCAACTGTTAGGTGGATCTGCATCTGGCTCAACGACCGCACACAAATGGTTTTAGTAAATGGTTCTGTGTCAACCTGGAATTAGGTTTCAAGTGGGGTACCCCAAGGCTCTGTCTTGGGCCCGGTTCTCTTTAATATTTTCATTAATGACTTTGGAGGAAGGGATAGGGGGAGCCTGATCAAATTTGCGGATGACACCCGGCTGGGAGAAGTAGCAAACACAACAGAAGACAGGAGAAACCTCCAGGAGGATCTGGATAAACTAGAATACTGGGCTGTAACAAATAAAATGAATTTCAACAGGGAGAAGTGCAAGGTTCTGCACTTAGAAAATAAAAACCGAAATACAGGTATAAAATGGGGGATACTTGGCTTGGCAGCACAACATGTGAGCGGGATCTTGGAGTCGCTGTGGAGCACAAACTGAACATGAGTCAGCAGTGTGATGTGTCTGCAAAGAAGGCAAATGCCATTTTAGGCTGCATTAAGAGGACTGTAGCTTCCAAGTCGCGAGAAATTCTAGTTCCTCTTTATTCAGCATTGGTCAGACCTCACCTTGAGTACTGTGTTCAGTTCTGGAAACCTCACCTGAAGAAAGATGCAGCCAAACTGGAGCAAGTCCAGAGGAGAGCGACAAGAATGATCAGTAGGATGGAAGGGAAGCCCTACTAGGAAAGGTTGGGGGAACTTGGGATGTTCAGCCTGGAGAAGAGGAGGAGACATGATTGCCCTCTTCAGATACCTGAAGGGCTGTCATAGGGAGGAAGGGGCTCATTTGTTCATAGCTGCTACTGAAAGCAGAACTAGAACCAATGGGTACAAACTGCAAGAGAGGAGATTCCAGTTGGATATCTGGGAAAAATTCCTGACGGTGAGGGCGGTTTGGCAGTGGAACAGATTGCCAAGGGAGGTGGTGGACTCTTCCTCACCGGGGATCTTCAAGCCAAGGCTCGACGAGCACCTGTTGGGGATGCTCTCAGGGGATTTCCTGCTGCAGACAGGGGGTTGGACTAGATGACCTACTAGGTCCCTTCCAACTCTATGATTCTATGATTCTATGGGGTGGCCCAATTCCAAGATAGGCCAACCTGGTTATACCAGAAAGGCTTGGGCCTGCATAAGTCAACAAAGGCTGACCCAAGAGAGATGGACCTGGGCTGGCCTAGCTGTGCCAGCCTAGGCAGTTCAGGAGAGGCATGTCAAAGGTATGTTCAGCATTGCCTAGAACAGATTAGTTATGCCATATCCAGAGCCCATTTCCAGGATAGAAATGCCGTCTTCCAGCTCCTCAAAGTCAGACCACCTTAGGAGCAGGAATAAATCTGAGTAGACATATAGGGGTCACAGGTGGGCTGAGGGAGGTTCGCACCGCTGATTAGCAAACCAGTTGTTAATTGGGGGCCCATCACCTTTGAATTGCATGCAAGTGTGTTTGAATTTCTCTTAAAGGACCTTTGGGTCTATCTTGCCAGAGGAAGCTCAACTCCCTCCCCTTCTGAGGGGGCTCTCTCTCCCCCCTTTCCCTCCCTAAGGGTATTTTTTAAAATACAAACACCTTACATGCAAGTCAAGCAGCTGGAGTTCCCTGGCAAGCACACCTCCCCCTCCTAATTACTTTGCTAACCACATGCAAAAGACATCATTCAAACAGGATCCCATTAAAAGCCTAAATTCTCCCATGCCTAAGTGGTTGTCTAAAACAGCTGCATTCTTTACATTGAGTGTGAGAAACAATTTCTGCTTTGATGGCCTGGAAGGAAGCTCCTCTCTGCTAAACATCTTCTTTTGCTTAAAAACCTTATTTCCAGCAAGTTTTGAAGAGGTATTTTCTTGTTTTTGCAAAGGTAGTCCATGCAAATGAGCCCTCTTATTCCTCCAATTGTGTCTGTCTCCCACCTAAAAATTCTTGAGGTGGGAGAGAAAGAGGAAGGACCTTTGAGTGGCTGCTCTTCTCTCTCCATTCACTGGAGGCATCCATGCATGCCTCCTCAGAAGCAAGCCCCATCCTAGTCAATGGAGCTTACTCCCAGGTAGGTGTGGATAGGATTTGAGCATCAGACCCCAATACTCTGCATGCCTGCTCAGAAGCAAGTACTGAGTGACCATATGTCCTCCTTTCCCAGGACAGGTCCTCTTTTTACTCCTCCTTTTCCTTATGAGCAGGCAACATGGAGTCTTCTTATTATCCATACTTTTTTCCAGGACCACAATAAATCTTCATTGTCCTCCTTTTCCTTATAAGCAGGCAGCATGCAGTTCCCATCCTGCACCCCCAGGAGCCCAGTCCACTGCCTACTCTGAAGTAAATCCTATTAAAGTCAGTAGGTTTTACTCCCCTGTGAGGCTAGGAGTGTAGCCTCAAAGCCCAATCATTGTCTACTCAGAAGTAAGTTCCATTATAATAGTGAAGCTTACTCCCTGGAAAGAAGCTGGTTTCTAAGAGCTTGTAATCCTGTGCCTGACTACTCAAAAGTTAATCCCATTTCAATCTATGAAACTTACTCCCAGGAAAGAGTGCAGAGGAGTGCAGCACTAGAGCCCAATCCTATTCTTGGCACTCAGAAGTAAGTCCCATTAGAGTGTGTGGAGCTTACTCTCAGGAAAGTGAATAGGATTGCAGCCAAAGGATGGTTACTGAGAGCTCAGTCCTTTGCTTGACTACTCAGAAGTCCTATTATATTCAATGGAGCTTACTTACAGGAAAGTGTGGACAGGATTGTAGCCTTAAGTGGTGGCTTAGAGGCAAACCTCAACTTGCAGAGGGAACACCACAGACTCTGGTCCTAAACTGTAGATTAGTGTTTCTCAACCAGTGGTATGAGTACCACCAGTGAAACGTGTGGTAGTGTCTGCTGGTACTTAGGCACCTGGATGCAAGTGTCATATGTGCTCCCTGAGGCAGCTGGTGGGCTGCTGTGTGATTCAAGAAGCTGGACTAGATGGGTCTTTGGTGTGATCCAGTGGAGCCTTTTCTTATGCCTTTATGTTCTTATTTGTGGCACACATTCCCCCTGAGAGCATAACGAAGTGTATTGCATAGGAATAAATTACACTGAACTCAGGGGCTTAATACTGATTGATGCCATCACAAGTGATACATTTTTTTTGTAAACCAAGGGTTAAGGTGGCATGCCCTCCCTGCCCCGCCCCCTGCCCCTGGCCCCACCCCTGACCCACCCTGGCCCCGCCCACTTCCAGAGAACCGGTTGTTGGGGCAGGCTGGGCCCACCACTGATAGGGGTCCATGATAAACCGGTGTAAAAATGGAAATGTTGGCAAAAATTTTGAGTCTTTGGGCAGCCTAACTGCAATCTCTGCCTTTCAACCGCAGGATACAGCACAACTGCACCAGCCTATGTCAAGATATGGCACAACCACAGCAGCTCACATCAGGATATAGCACAACTACACCAGCTCAGTGAGCATGTTGCCCTTGTGCTGCTGCCTCTTCAGTAGCAGTTGGGCACGTCAGAGGCCTTCAGCCCTGTGGATTTGGCCTAACTTGTCAGCTCATGATATGGCCTACTTAGGCCAGCTTAGCTGGACCATTTTTCTGCCCTAAAGTCAGGATTACAGCCTTAGTATAGTCCGTATTAAGTTTAACAGTTTACTATATTGTAATAAAAATGTAACATACACCCATTGTTGTATGGGTTTTATTATCTAGTTCAACCAGGTAAAAATCATCACATAAACTCATTGTCATATTATCGTTGTCATATAGCTCATTGTTATATGCAGTAAAATTAAATTTGCACCTACTTTGCAACTGCACATTACAATAGCCAGTAAACATTTCTATTTCCATATTTTTAAAATTGGAGTGTGCATTAGATAAGATGGCACATTAAATTTGAGTAAATATGGTAATTTCCAGCAACCCAGAGCTTGAGCGCACACTGCTTACTACCGGCAACATCAAATGCTTACAAAGGTCATGAAATCAGGAACCTGTACTAGGAGAAACACTCCTCATATCTATCACTAATGGCTTCAGGATTCAGTTAGGCAGGGTGGACTCTGAGCAACAGAATATCTGGAACTTGTAAAGATAGGTGAGATGGGTAAACAGTGCAGTTGGCTATTTCTCTCATGGAAGTGAGACTTCTCTATTCAGAAACTGCATTTTTTAGCTCAGAATTCAAGAGCCTTTCCTTAGGATCTGCAACAGATCTGCAAGAGAGTTTAATGCTTCCATTCAGCCTTCCAAACTTGACATTTTTGCACATATCTCTCTGTGGCCCTGTGTTAACTAAAGCTAAGAAACTGATGCAAGACATTCCCTACAATCCAGAGGAACTATGGGAGCACGTAAAAGACATTTACGTTGATGTTGTTACGGCACCAGCTAGTGAAAACCTGTGGGAAATTCATATTGCAAACCTGCGGGAAATTCATATTGCAATCCAGAGTAAATTGTTCTTACATCGGAGCAAGGACTCTCCGTAGTTACTCTGGATTGCTCCCATTGTTTCTCTTACACTATAGCAACCTTTGAGGCACATCATATGCTCTGATCAGAATAAGCAATACCTTGCACGTATAAATTACTCAAATGTTTGGGGGAAAAATGTGTGCACATTACTGCTGGTCACCTGGAATCAGCATTAAACAAACGTCAGTACATACTGTCAGATTTTGTTGCGAAATCATGATTGTATCGCCTACGCTCAGCAGATAAAGGCAGTATGTTACAGCAACTACTGGTACTAAAAAGTAAACATCAACTAATTTATCTTTCATCTTTCATCATAATTTAGCAAAATTATGGCCTTCAAAAATATTTTCAAAACAAGCTTTTAATTGTTATTTTAGTGACAGTCATTCAAATCGGCTAACTTTTTATATGTAGGATTTCTGGTTTCATTTTAAATCGTGGCATCAAAAATCCATTTTTCTCCCCAGAGAACCGAGAATAAAATGTTGTACTTCATATATGATGCGATTAGGCAACAATATCTGAGGTTACATTATTCAACCTCAACAGGAGCTCACTTTGTTTTTGCATTTCTTTCAAGATGTAGTGTGAAAAGATTTTCCACATTCTGCTTCCCTTTATACACTTTCTTCTATGGACAGTTTGGTAGCAAACAGAATTGTAATCTCTTTTTACAAGCTGGTCCTGGAAATTGCAATGATTTAGGAAATCTGAAAATCACACTGATATAGTGTAGTTAAGATTTGTGATGGGTGGACCTCCCTCTTCTGGATATCCAATTTGGGATTGATCTGTTAAAATGGATTAATGAAGGGGATGGTCACTGGGCAGCTGCAACTAATTAGTTTTTTAATGGAGCTGTCTCAAGGCAGCAGACTCTCAAAGCCCAGATGCCCTTTCAGTGATCTACTTCGAAATACGATGGGGTCTTGGAGCCTCTAAGCTTGCTGCACCTTTCCTGAGGCAACACAAGAGTTCCCTGCTGCTCTGCCACTAAATCAGATAAAGTCGAGTATATGAGAGACAATGTGTTTTTTGTGTGTATTTTTAGGGAGAGATATCAATGTGAAATTTTAAAGTGTAATAAATAAAGATTCCCTAATGTAAAAAGTAAAGACATTCCCTCATATAGACTTCTCCCATCAGCATTTCTCCAAGAATTCCTATGGCATTTGCTTCTTCCTTCTTCCCCTCTTACTTGATTTCTTAGGCTTCAATCCTAAATTCCAGTTAGGCCAGCATATGTCCCAGCACAAGTCCTATGCTGGCCTGGGAGTGTTGCAAAAGTGTAATAAGGGACTTCTGTGCCACTCCTGGGGGTGGATGAGTTTGGCCAATGCACAGCCTCCCCACACCACCACAGGAATAGGGAGTGAGTGACTTGTGTTCGCCCAAATTAACTAGGGCCATCATCCATATGTCACCTAATCTGTATGTCCTCTAATCTTGACAGGTAACAGGTCCTCCTCTGACACATTCCCTTCCCAGAGTTTCTTTTCTCCTCCTATGAAAAGAACATCTCTATCTTGAATAGAATCCTTCAAACAGCAAGGATCCTGATCGAAACAGAGCCAGGAGTCACAACTGGATAACCTGCTTCACAAAAAAGGACTTTTTTATTTGGGGGTTTAGGGGGACTGTCTACCTGATATGCATTGTCTTCCAATGTCCAAACAAAACTCAGGTTTTGTGCAGATCATCTTTCTCACTCTTCAACTTTTGATTTCATGAACAATCGTATCCTATCCTTCAATGGTATTTCTGTCCTCTCCACTTAAAGCTCTGGCAGTTCAACATGCCCTACGTCAGCTTATGAAGCAAGCTCTTCAGACTGACTCTGTGTACCTGACATGTTTGGATTGGCTGCCTGCATGAGAGTTAACATCACTGTTATGTGTCAGCATAGCAACTACTCTGCAGACTAGTATTTACTTCTCTTGGAATTAATTTTGAGACTGACAGCTGATCCAGTCAGATGCAATTGCATCCTCTCACAACTTCAGATAATAAAAATTTGTCTACTTTTGACATAAAGGAAATCTTAAGTTTTGTAACACTCGTTTCCAAAATAAGCACCCGTTCACCAAGCTGCTGTGCACGAATCCAATTCATATATATTTTTAATTGCTATGCTGCCAGTCTTGACAGCTCAAGGCATTGTTTAGTTTTATTACAGTAGGCAAGCTGGAACAAACTCCTGCAATGGTCTAACCCATCTAAAAATGGTGCTCATTCAAACCTTCTTGGAAGCATTAACACACAGATAAGCTACATCGTGCCCATTTCTATATCATTTAAATAGCTACCAGGTGATTTAGAGTGACATTAGTAAAATTGGAAACCCCACATCTAAATGGTTAGCCATCTATGCTATTCCTAAAATGAAAATTAAAAATATGCTTCTTAATTCAAAAATTCAAGTACGTTATTTTTTTAATATCTTAAGATGTGCCTACAGTTTCTGAAATGAAATGACACTAATAGGCAAGTGAACCCAAGGACCAAAAAGCTGAACTAAATATTATTGAATTTGGAATTACTTACAAGGCAACACAGACAGAAATCTAGCAGTATGGCTTTTGATTTATTTTTCGGCATGAGTTACATTCCCCCTACACTGCCTTATGAAGATTGCAGCAAAGAAAGTGATCTGTTTCATACGAATACTGTATAGGTACTTGCCACACTCCCAGACTATTTAAATAGACTTTCTCTTCCCAGACCTGGACTTCAGATTTTATCCCACCCTTTCTCCCAAAGAGCTGCAGACTGGCACTGAGCACTTCGTTCATTCAGAGGAAAAGGCAAGATAAAAAAATCAAATATAGTCCTCGCCCTTTTTTACTAAGCTTGCAATGTAGGACAGGCTGAATGACTTATAATCGATCAAAATTCACCCAAGAATTTTTGTGCACACACCGATTTTGGCCTCCCCGCTCTAAAAATAAGACCGTAACCACTACAACACCATCACTCAGCACTAACATATTCACACAATGTTCACTCAGCACTAACATATTCACACAATGTTCCAATGTGCCAGCTTGATCCTCACTTTGGTACACTGACAGCCACCTCTGCATCAGAGCACCACTAGACATATCCTGTTGTCATTCTGCTGAGCAGCAACTCCTGAGCAAATAATGAGAAAGTTGTGGTAGTATCAACAACTGTAACAAGCAGCTTGCAATAGCAACCACACCATCTGCCATTACTCAATGCAGATTCCATGGATTATATCCCCAATCTGTTCAAACAATTTATGTAGCTCAATCGTATCCTATGGATGTAACTTGGGGTTACATTATACTGCAAAAGTGAGGGAAAAACAGACTGCCACTGGGTAAACCCAATTTCTAAGCTTATCAGGATTCTTCTTCTATCGTAATTTTGAGTCTAACAAGAAATCCAAGTAAGAGGTGTTGTTCTTATCACCACTGAGCAGGACAATACAAATGCTCAGCTTACTGGCTGATGATACGTACTCTTCGCACTCTTCAATAGTTTACCAAGTGGCAACTTGTCACATGTCAACATCCTGATGCTGCCAAACTATATGTGTGACATGATTAACTCTCCTGATTTGTTTGAAGCTTCAGAGCAGTTTCAAGAAAAGTGAAGCACTCAATCAGGGCTGCACTTCTGGTGTCTGTCTTTTCCACACACTGTTTTCCCCAATTAAAATCATTCCCCGATGATCCCATTAAACCCATGGGGAGAAGGGCAGACAAATACAGAGGTATTTTCCCACAGCAGGTCTAACAGTTTGAAGGAGAGGCATGGTTTTGATTGAGAACACACTGCAGAGGGATCACACACTCTCTTGCAGTGTGGTGGTCCTGCCCGGCAATCTGCTGTCATTTCTAAGCAGAAACAAAAACAAGAGATTCAGGGCGCAATCCTAACCAATTTAGGCTGGCATAACTCATGACCTCCCCATTCTCATGGTGGTGTGGGGAGGCCGGCACATGTCTGTGCATTGGCCTAATCCCCCTATAAGGAGCATAGAAGTGCCTTACCACACTTCTGTGACACCACCAGGCCAGCACAGGACTCGTGCCAGGATTTAAGCCAGCCTAACTGGGGATTAGGATTGCAGCCTCACAGAGCAATCTCCAAGTGTATTTAGGCTTACTCACCCTACAATCCAGAGTAACTACAGGAAGATGTAAGAGGCACTTGCTCTGGATTGCTCTATGCATTTCCCATAGGTTTCTCATAATGACACCATGACTACGATGGTGTAAAAGATCCAGTAATTACTCTGGATTGTAGCCTTAGGGGCATTCTAGGGCAGGCAGTGGGTGGAAATTAAGACAGATTCTGACTCCTCTCTAAAGGCAGACATGAGCAGCTCATGACCTCTCCAGTCTTCTCAGACTTGCGCTGCCTCTGAATAGACCCACAGGGGATGCTGAAGCCTTACCTTGGGGAAAGAGACAAGCCTCCCCTTCACAAGGCAGTGTGGCAGCAGCCTCTGAAACATGCGCTAGATAGAGCATAGGCACATCAGCCTGTCTGTTCCAGCACAAGTTAAGACTGTGCTGCCCATCATGAATTTTCCATGTCACATGTACTCGTCCTTTGTCCTTAGATTAAAAGGAGACTGGATAAGCAAAATTTTACAAGGTCTTTTCTACAACTGCTTTCCAAAAATGTGCACATTCTCTATTTCAGTTCTCTAATCTTTATCATGCATCACCTGACTGTGCGCATCACCTCAGCTTTTTTAAAATCAGAAATGCCACAACCAAGGGAAGCATGTTTAGACGCTTCCAAAGAGATTGGCACCAAGCAATGTATATCTTTAACACTGCATCTGTTTAATTAAAGGGAAAAAACAGAAATCCAATTAAATCATTCCCATGAAGTTGCCACATTGCTGAGGACTATCATTTTTCTTAAATGCTTGCTTCCTACATTTAGGGTGCAATCCTAACCAAAGACACACAACTCATTGGTCTTCCTGTTCCTGTGGTGATGTAGGGAGGCAAGTGCATTTCTATACACTGACCTAATCTTCCCCAAGGAGTGGCGCAGAAGTGTGTCACCGCGCTTTTGTATCATCCCCAGGTAAGCACAGGAAATATTCTAGGGTTTAGGGCAACCTAACTGGAGATTAGCATTGCAGCCTAAATTTCACTTTACAGTAAATTCCTAGGCATATTTCCCTGGAAATAAGCATCATGACATAAAAGCAGATTTTGTTCTAAGAATACATGTAGAAGGGTCCACTCTAAGTCACATTCAAGTAAAAAATTACAAAAATCCAATAACTACTAAATATAACACGCTTCTGAAACAACAACGTCTACGCTGGCTTGGACATGTCGTGAGAATGGCCAATGGTTGGATTCCAGAAGACCTCCTGTATGGAGAATTAGTGCAGGGAAAGCGCCCTGGAGGGAGACCACAGCTGCGATACAAGGACATCTGCAAGAGAGATCTAAAGGCCATGGGAATGGACATCAACAACTGGAAAACCCTGACCTCTGATCGTTCAGCGTGGAGGCAAAAGACGCAGCATGGCCTTCTTCAATTCGAAGAGACACTCATTCAGCAGGCTGAGACAAAGAGGCAGTCCCGGAAACAGCAAAATCTGGGGGCTGGGTAGGGGACTGACTGTATCTACCCTCAGTGTGGAAGGGATTGCCACTCTCGAATTGGCCTGTTTAGTCAGAAAAGATGCTGTTTTAGGACCTCTACTTCTGAGCACGATACCATGGTCTTTCGAGACTGTAGGATGCCAATGAAAATGTATTTTGTGTTACTTGTGATCTTAGTAGTTCAACACTCAGCAACAAACAGCACAGTCCTATGGCTTCAACCACCACTGGCATGCATGCTCTGCAGGTGGAAAAGAATCCACTGTATTCAGGGTGACCATGTGACCAGAAAAACCCGGATTTGTCCGGATTTTTGTCCGGGTGTCCTACATTTCGGCTTCATTTTGAAACTTCGCGATAGTGCACAGTACCCCATCATGCCATATGTCGTTGGATTCGTATTGAAGAGCAGAATCCAATGCAAGAATCAGTTTTGAGATAACTCCTTCCTAACAAAAGATATGGTCAAAAAACCAAAAAAAAGTACACTTTTTGGCAATTTCTTTAAAGCGGGTAGGAATTTTGGCCTGGGATTAGGAATTTTGGCCCTGGTGTTCAGGAATAATCTGGTCACCCTGACTGTATTTTCCAGTAGTGAGCGGAGTAGCACACATCCACCCACTGATACCTGTTTCTGGTGTGGCTGAGCCGGGAGGGGGTAGTGGAGGTGGGAGGGATAGAATTGGGCTTGGTGCCATCAATCATCTCTCAAATTGTTAAAAATGCACATTTAGTGCATGCCCTCCCTTAAGTTTGTCACAAAGAATCTGACAGTTTGTGATTCTAGGTCTTTTGCACATCATGAATTTTAAGAAAACAAGGAATTGTAATTTAAATACAAGTAACATTTGCTGTTCACTGAACTCATGTCTACACTGGGAACAGATTTGTGTTTTGCTTTACATTTTTCAACAGTTCCAAAAAATGATGTCCAATATTCTAGTCCAGATTTATCTTGTTAAGTCAATTTCTGCCAATTAGTGAAGGACCATTTCCTTCTGTTACAATGAACAATGACAGCAAACTGCCACCTTTGCATTCGGCTTTCATCTGAAAACATCCTAAAACCTTTATCTTGCATCTTCTCTACTATAATTTCCAATATTACATCAATTTCTGTTAATGTAACATCAGCAACTTTTCTGAAATTGCATAGATCGTTTCTGCTGAGACCATTTCCATTTTAGGGAGGGAACAACTATAAGGCTTGCCTGGTCATCAATACAATTAGGTTCCTAATTTAAGAACATTTGGCTATGTGGCCTTTCATTATGGCAGAGTGACCCTGTAAGATCATTGACTCTTATGCTTCATGAAATTATTACATTATCTTTAAAGTTTGTGCACTGCACCAGTGGAATTGCTAGGAGATTGTGGGGATTGTGGGCTGCACCAGGTGTCACAGGTAGGGGATGTGACACCACCACAAAATTTTTAAAATCTGGATATTTGCAAATAATACCAATGTGTAAATTAACATAGAATGCAATGAAAAAACCCACATGGAAATTATTCTGTAAAATATAGCCAAAAAACTAGCAGGGGCAGGGCAAAGGTACATCACCATGCTCACTACCCAGAGCACTGCCATGCTCACTGCATAGGAAAAGATCCATCATAGAAGTGACTCTAGCTTCCGGTACTGGGAAGTGCAAACCCAGTACTGTGAACACTAGCGACACCACACACAACACTTAGAAGTAGTGGGATTCCCTGGTCGACTGGGCCCAATTCTACGCAGCTTTGCGGCATCTGTAATGCAGCCTCAAATGCAACTCCAATGGCAGCCCCACTCGTCGGGAGAAGGCTTTTGTGACTGCCTTCCCACCACAGGATGCAGCACATACCCCACTGGTATGGCGACATCAGCACTGGAAAATCGGATAGTATTGGGCTTTTTGTTCTCTTCTAAATTTGCATCCTTCATAACACCCATTATCAATCCAGAAATCCTGATATTTGTGCTTGAATAATTTGGAATCCTTGGACCAAAATTTCAGGAGGTGGGAAATAAGAAGATAGGTAAACAAATGTATCATCAAGGGGAGAAAAATATTTTGCTGTAAGCCAGCCTCCTGACACTTTATTGCTCAGAGTAGGAAAATAGCTACTGCTTCCATTTCAAGCAATTTGCCCTCTCTATTTGCACTTCATATCCAGAAGTGTGAATAGCATTTCGCCAAATGAGGATAATGTTTCTTACAATCCATGGAAGTGCATGCTATAAAAAATATGCTAGACTTTAAGTCAAGACTATGTGATGCTTTTGCTGCTGAAAACCTATGTAGCTATCCTGCTGCAAGTGTATACTTTCTCCACTTTATACATATGACAAACTTCTGAAGATGTTTCCATAATGCAGTGGTACTCAAGCAGTGGTACTTGAGCAAACTTAAAAATCTGTCCAGGACCCCCTGTCAAACTTAGCAGAATGTGATATCACTGTGATGCCAGATTTCCTCCATGTCTACTTGGAAGTAAGTCCCACTGTATTCAAGGAGACTTTCTCTCAGGAAAGCCAACTGCCAGATTCCAAGATAGTAGATCCCATCCTCTCATGAGCCCCCTGACCAGAGGTTGTGACCCCACTTAGCATATAGTGTGTATAATGCTGACACTATAGGTTTTGACCCCACTTAGCACATAGTGTGAACCCACTTAGCATATAGTACCAATAGCATATAGTATGTCCTCTTTGGACTGTGGTGGCTCAAGATTCTGTTTGTCAACCTGAAGTTTGGCAGGTCAGCAGTTCGATACCTGCAGCAGTACCTCATGATGGAGCGAGGTCCCATTACTTGCTCACCTCCTGCCAACCTAGCAGTTCAAAAGCATGGAAATGCAAGTAGCTAAATAGGTGGTACTTTGATGGAAAGGTAACAGCGATCCGTGCATCTTTTAGTGTTTAGTCATGCTGGCCAAATGACTATGGAAACATCTTCTGTCAAAGCTGGTTTTTCTACTTTGTAAGGGGAATGATCACCATATCCTAGAGACTGTGCTCGTCTAGCAGGCAACCTACAAAGGACACCTTTACCTTCTATCCTGCTTTAAATCGTGATATATTATGAACTTAAATATTTCCTTATGTACGGTTCCAAGTTAGAAAGAGGTCAACTATTATGGCAAAAGGGAAACTTTGAGCTTTCCCTCTCGATGAAATTATTAGATTCACAATGCCAGGGTGAAAGCTAGTTTTCAAGCCTTGTTCTGGGATTTTCATCAGGTGAGATTTTAGATAAATTTTTCCTCTCTTCAGTTTGAGAAAAGGGAAATTTACCCTCCCATCTTCACCTTTGAAGGGCTTCAAGTGAACAATTGGGCTATGAGTATCTTAAGCAAAAATGAATAAATAATTCTCCTTGGCTGGAGTGGCTCTTATACCCATCACACAATCATTCTGGTAGCGCCTTCTTTGCTACTAGATTCTTTACTTTTGTATCAAAAAATCCCAAACACTAGAATTACAGCTGCTTCATACAGGTGATTACGGTATACCAGGTATCTCCTAGGCACTTGAGAGCAATTCTACTGCAGCTCCTTCCCATCACAATGTCACCTCTCCCTGTAAATGAGTGGCAAGACACTGACAAGGACCTGCAGCTTGAGCACCTCCCATATGACTCAAGATTTCTTTATGGTGCAAAGGCACAAAGTATTTACTATCTCCAGGAAATACCTCCTTACACTAAACCTATGCATGTCTAATCAAAAATAAGACCCATTGTGTTCAATGTGTGTTTACTCCCATGAAAATGCATATATGATTGCAGCTCTATTCTCTTACTGCATCTTATAAACCTCTCAGCCAAAGAAACCCTCCACATTCAATGTGTCTTCTCCCCCCATCTCCACACACACAAAGTTGGGTGAGGCTCAGTGACTTTCCAGTCATGAATGCCAATGTGGGAGGCAAAGGATGGATTGATGAATATATCAATAAAAAGTGGGCTGAAAGCCTTTTAATATAGATTTTCATTAAAAGCAGTTTCCTTCAATCTATTTTATTTTATTGGCAATAGAATATCTTCAGTACATTTTCTAGTATGCATAAAAATCTGACTAGATTTAAATAAAAATCTCATTATCTAATCAACCGAATAGTATAATCTAATAGCACGTTCAAATGACCAACAGAACGGTGATATCCACATCCTGAAGATACCTGCTCCCAGACCACCATCATGTCTTGCTCCTCTAGAGCTCAACCATGCCAACTTCACGTGCCACCATCCATTGACTCATGGCCCTGTCAAAGTCAATACATCACAAAAGTGCTGTAAATACTTTGTGGTAGTGCAGAGAACTGGCATGCATGGAGAAGGCCAGGCAGAGACCACTAGAGCAAATAAGTCCAGTTAATAAGAAAGCAGAAATGGGGCTGGGGGAGGGCAGACTGAGCTTGGGAAGGGACAAACATCAAATTGAAATCCCCTTCCTGGGCCCAATAAGCCTGCAAAGATCATCTCATACTAGTGCCAGCAAAATAGCTGGTGCAGATTTGAGTTGAACCATACATAAATTGCTTGAGCTTACCCCATGAGAATATGGCTCTTGCCCCCAGTGCTTCATAAAATATTGCTGTGTTCCACCATGCTGCACGGGCAGTTTGTGGCTGCTGGAAGTGCCTGGCAATAATATCATCACCCATTCATTATGGGATCAGAGGTGTGCAGGAGGCCTACAAACACAGGAAAGAGGCTCAATGCAGGCAGGAGTGCCTTCATTGCAGCAGTGTAGGTCTTCTGCTTGAATATAGTTCTGTTCATGTGACAGTTTATGCTTCTGGGTGAAAATGAAGATCAGAGGATATCCTGCTACAGGCAGGGGGTTGGACTAGATGATCCACTGGGTCCCTTCCAACTCTTTGATTCTAAGACAAAATTCAACTGAGGGCAGGAAGAGTATGCTGATATGGATGATAAAGTTTCAGGGTCTGGAACACTGAACTGGTCTCCCTAATTCAATACAATGATTCACAACAGAATGATATGGACAAGTGTTCCCCCTACTGGCAAGATGAGAGCCAGCAGAGTCATCTCCATGGCCATGTGTTTGACCATCACCTGTGGACAGCAAACCATCTTAAACACAGAAGAGTGAATCAGATCAACCAGATCTCAGACCAGGGCTTAAGAGAATTAAGGGAGGAATACAAAAATGATGCTCAAGCACAACAATACATAGAAATGGGGATTGATTCCAGTGTGCAGTTCTTCATATTAAACATGGAGTGAGCAGTATGCGGTGCACCCAAGATCCTCATTTTGATAAAAAGCCACAAAGCCAAATGTATATGGGAAATATAGTTTTGTTTTACTTGACACTTTTCTATATGGAGAAGCATTCAGGAATGGATTCTCAGTCTGCAGCAGACCAACTCCCTGAAAACTAGGCCCAAGTTCATCATGGCTTCTGGATCACCCTTCTGGCGGCTGTCTTTCCCTAGTTTAAACTATTATTAGACTGCCTTTGAATTCTGCCCCAGGTTCCTCCTTCCCTGCTCCAGTTATTGATTCCCTTCATAACTCATTTCAAATGTGATTTTGATAGCATCTCCACAGAGCAACATACACAATAATGAAAATGAAACCTCATTCTACTAATTTTCTGCTCGAAAGAAAGATAAACCTAAGAGACACTTCAATAGGAGGAAGATTAAAGCAGTTTAAAAAAGAATACCAAACCCGAATTCTGGATCCTTACCTGACAGTTCATTATAATAAAACTCGTTATATTTACACTGATACATTCTCTGGGTTCTGGCCATGATCTGCTGGAGGGTAATAGTTCAGTAGTGGAACTCAAAGTGCTGCCTCACTTTTATTGCTCATCACCTGCAAAGCCAATTCACATTCTGTGTTTAGCCTACCTTATAGGGTTGTTTTAAGAAAAAAATGGGGATAGTCTCCTATATGCCACCTTAAACTCCTGGGAGGAAGAGTCACCAGTTCCTTGGATCTTGTTTTCCAAGTCCCAAGAGTGTACATTTCATAGGTTCCTTCAGTAAAACATGAACCTTCCAGAGCCATTCTTGTGTCAGCTACCATCAAACAAAGATACATACTTGAGAGAAAGACAATCTGTGTCTGCACTTTAATAACAAGTAGTATTTCTGGGATATTCTTCTAGTGAGAATTGTTTTTTGTGTTTTTTTGTTTTTTAGATGTATCACTGGAGCCACTGAAACTGCAGATGCTTCAGGAACGAAGCTGTACAAACACTAGAATTGGGGCACAGCCTGGAAAGAGATGGCTCAAGAGAAAAATAAAGTGAGACTTAGGAAAGTGAAGCAACTTTTTGACTTTATTGCAAGCCATATTGATTCTGTCTGTCAAAACAACAACAAACCCTTTCCTGTCTGAGCACAATGGAAGATTATGGGAACAACTATAGCTTAGTAAATGGGTAATTGCCACAAGAAAATCCTCCTTCCATTTTTCAGAAATCACTTTCAAAATGAAAACAAGTGTCCTATACACTTTTTTCAAGGGTTCATATCCAGTGGTGGGCCCAGCCTGCCCCAACAACCGATTCTCCGGAAGTGGGCGGGGCCAGGATGGGTCAGGGGGTGGGCCAGGGTCAGGGGGTGGGCCAGGGTCAGGGGCGGGGAAGGGGAGGGCACACCACCTTAACCCTTAGTTTACCAAAAAAATTGGATCACTTGTGACGGCATCAATCAGTATTAAGCCCCTGAGTTCAGTGTAATTTATTCCTATGCATTACATTTTGTTATGCTCTCAGGGGGAATGTGTGCCACAAATAAGAACATAAAAGCATAAGAAAAGCCTCCACTGGATCACACCAAAGACCCATCTAGTCCAGCTTCCTGAATCACACAGCAGCCCACCAGCTGCCTCAGGGAGCACATATGACACTTGCATCCAGGTGCCTCAGTACCAGCAGACCCACCACAAGTTACACAGGTGGTGCTCATACCACTGGTTGAAAAACACTGATCTACAGTTTAGGACCAGAGTCTGTGGTGTCCATCTGCAGGCTGAGGTTTGCTTCCAAGCCACTACTTAAGGCTACAGTCCTGTCCACACTTTCCTGTAAGTAAGCTCCACTGAATATAATAGGACAAGCAAAGGACAGTAGTCAAGCAAAGGACTGAGCTCTTAGTAAACAGCCTCTGGCTCCAATCCTATTCACTTTCCTGAGAGTAAGCTCCACACACGCTAGTGGGATTTACTTCGGAGTAGCCAAGAATAGGATTGGGTTAATGCTGCACTCCTCTGCACACTTTCCTGGGAGTAAGCTTCATAGATTGAAATGGGATTAACTTTTGAGTAGTCAGGAATAGGATTACAAGCTCTTAGAAACCAGCTTCTTTCCAGGGAGTAAGCTTCACTATTATAATGGAACTTACTTCTGAGTAGACAGATGATTGGGCTTTGAGGCTACACTCCTATCCTACAGGGGAGTAAAACCTGCTGACTTTAATAGGATTTACTTCAAAGTAGGCAGTGGACTGGGCTCCTGGGGGGCAGGTTGAGAAATGGGGCTATTTCTTCAGGTGCCCCCCATACTGCCTCCCGACAATCTCAGGAGGAGAGATTTCTCAGAGGGGCAGGATGAGGTGGGGAGAACTCTGGGGGGGGGGGGAAGGACTACACAGTGTGGATAGGATTGCAGCCTGAGCCCACTCCTAACCATGTCTACTCAGAAGTAAGTACCATTCAAGTCAATGGGGCTTACTCCCAAAACTGTGTGGTCAGGATTTTAGCCTTACAGTCCAATCCAATGCAGGCTTACTTAGAAGCAAGTCTCATTCTAGTCAGTGGGGCTTACTCCTATGTAAGTGTGGATAGGATTGCAGCCTCAGAGCCCAGTACTAACCATTTCTACTCAGTAGAAAGTCCCATTATAGACAGTGGGCTTACTCTCAGGAAAGTAGACAGGGCTGGAGGAACAGGGCTGGAGGGAGAGATCCAATCCTCTGCCAATCTCCTTAGAAGTAAGTCCCATTATAGTCAGTGGGCTTACTCTCAGGAAAGTGTGAATGGGAAAGTAGTCTCAAATCCCAATCCTATGCTACTCAGAAGGAAATCCCATGATAGTCAATGGGAATTGCTCCCAGGAAAGTGTGGCTAGGATTGTGGCCACAGGCTGCAGTCCTCTACTATACAGTGTGGCTTACTCCTGAGTAGTTCTCCATGCCTAGTACTGGGCTGCAAAGGCACCTGGGGAGGCAGGAAGGCAGGCAGGCACGACCCCCACCAAAAGCCCTGGAGGAGCTCATTCTCACAACACTCAAAAGGGGAGGGAGGTTCAGAAGGGGAAGTGGGAGTGGAGAAATTAAGAGAAATTTCCCTTTAAGAGAAATTCAAACACACTTGCATGCAATTCAAAGATGATGCCCCCTCTTTAACAACTGGTTCACTAACGTCAGCCCCAAATTAACAACCCCAAATTAACAACCGGTTCTACCGGTGAGAACCGGCTTCAGCCCACCTGTGTTCATATCTGATCTAGCCAAGTGGCTAAGGAGGTTTTTCTAGAATTATGAATTTGGTATGCCAGGAGATTATTCTTATTGGGGAAGTTCAAACTTGCTACAAATATTATTTATCTTTCACATTTTTATACTGTCTTCCTCAAGATCAAGTTCGCTCCACTCTGCCTTTTGTCCTTACAACAACCTTATCAGGTAGGTGAGGGTGAGAAATACTGACTGGCCCAAGATCATCCACAAAGCTTCACGGCAAAGTGGGAATTTCAGCCTGAATCTTCCTGCTCTAAGTCTGACTTCACTATACTGGCTTTTGTATAATATCTCTTCAACCTGTAGCTTGGTTTATTTACAAATCTAGAGATTTGTCACGTTTGCGTCATTACTGTGACGATTGGCTTCTCAGGCCTGCAATACTGTATGTCCCAAAATCCCTAATGCAGGCATATCAACCATTTGCAGCTGAGTTTGTCTTATTCCTTCCACCTCTGACACTACTGATAGAAAAATAAGAGATGCCCATCCAGTAGCCACATCCTCTCCATATACAAGTCACACAGTATCTCCTTACATTTACCTTGACTGTTCAACTACCAATGACTAAGCATACAAAACCAAAAACACAGGTATAAAATGGGGGATACCTAGCTTGGCAGTACAACATGTGAGCGGGATCTTGGAGTTGCCATGGATCACAAGCTGAACATGAGTCAGCAGTGTGATGTGTCTGCAAAGAAGGCAAATGCCATTTTAGGTTGCATTAAGAGGACTGTAGCTTCCAAGTCACGAGAAGTTCTAGTTCCTCTTAGACCTCACCTTGAGTACTGTGTTCAGTTCTGGACACCTGTCTTGAAGAAAGATGCAGGCAAACTGGAGCAAGTCCAGAGGAGAGCAACAAGAATGATAAGTGGGATGGAAGGGAAGCCCTATGAGGAAAGGTTGGGGGAACTTGGGATGTTCATCCTGGAGAAGAGAAGGCTGAGAGGAGAAATGATTGCCCTCTTCAGATACCCTGAAGGGCTGTCACAGGGAGGAAGGGGCTCATTTGTTCATAGCTGCTTCTGAAAGCAGAACTAGAACCAATGGGTACAAAATGCAAAAAAGGAGATTCCGGTTGGATATCCGGAAAGAATTCCTGACGGTGAGGGCGGTTCGGCAGTGCAGTAGATTGCCAACGGAGGACTCTCCCTCACTGGGGATCTTCAAACAAGAGGCTCAACGAGAACCTGTTGGGGATGCTCTAGGGGGATTTCTTGCTGTAGGCAGGGGGAATGACCTACTAGATCCCTTCCAACTCTAAGATTCTATGAAAAGACTTGGGGCTAAAATGTGCCACAATTTAAGAACATATCTAGAATTCAGTAATCTAGTCACCAGATCCAACTATTTCACATTCATGGACACAACTCTTTAGTCATATAATACGGGCTATAGTGTGCTGTGCTACAAACCAAAGGAAGAAAATATAAGGTGTTCCAAGGTTTCAAGTTTATGAGGCACAGAATAAGTGTAGGGTGGCATTTTTTGAAAAGTGGAGAGAAGGACAAAAGCATATTAAGCAAATCAAGCATGAGGTTTTTGCTATTACAGGACAACAAACCATGACAAAAACCAATGATACCAGAAACAATTTCTTCCCAACTTCAAATGAGGCAGCACCTTAAAAAGTCAGAAAAACCTTTTTGGGGCTATCTGGACATACAGATACACAGATATTTTATAATAAATCAGACCCAGGTCTATCTGGGTTAAAGCTGTCTGCATACTGACTGGCAAAAGTTCTCCAAAGTTTTGAGCAAAGGTCTTTCTGGTCCTATTTGAAGATGCCAGAGTGTATCTGCTGCCAGCCTTAGCATGTGCTGCGCCACTGAGTGAGAGCACCTTCCTGAAAGGGGGAAAAAGACCTCTGATTTCAAAGGACTGTTACTGATGTGCCACATTAATGGTCATGAAACAGCCATAGATCTTTCTAATTTGGTTTTAATTTTCTAGCTAAGTAGGTTCTTGGCTTTCAAAACTGCTCAAAGGAGACCATCTCAGGAGTTTAAACTCTGCCTTAATTAACATTCATTTTAGAGACATTTGTTCTTATTCCCTTGTGGCAGTTCTGACCATTTTTCTGTCTTTTTTTCCCTCCAGTTGGTATTGTTTATATCTACCTGCTTTGTTTGTAGGGTTTTGTGGACAGCTTATTTCACAAGCTGTAAATCTTCCATGAGTGCAATTTATTCAGTCTTCACATTTGGTTTAAGCAGAATCAGACTGAGAGAGACACAGAGTTAAATTATTAAATACATTGAAGGGTTTTGAAAGTCTTGCAGCCAATGTGGATTGCTGTAGACGTATGGGGCATTTAATCCATCTACATACTCTCCCAAAACAGGGCCAAAATCTGTTATGAAGCCTTGATCCTCCTGATGAAAAGAACTTGCACATATGGCTTTGTTAATACTGTTGTGACGAGACCTAAAATCTCCTTTGCTATCTTTGAACTATTCCTTGTTCTAACATACAGGAAACAGAGGTTCCTTTAAACCAGGGGTCTCCAAACCCCAGCCTGGGGCCATATGCAGCCCATGGCCAGGCTCTATCTGGCCTTTGGTCAGCCTGTGGTCCACTGAGAGCTTCTGGTCCACTCAACAGAACACAACCAGAACTGTGCTGTTTGCATCCAGAAGGATTCTAAGGGGATCAGAATTAAAGTTCCATCTCTAATGCATTTATTTAAATTTTATATTTAAATTTTTTTGCCCTCAACATGCCAGATATTTAATTTGCCCAGAATGCTCAGATACATTGCTTTCAGCAATAATTTTTGAAAATGCAGCTCCAGAAAGCCCTTCAAGCTCAGATTTGTTTGGACAACCAAGGAGTTACAGGCTCAAAGAGAGATCAACAATATCTGAATCATGAGGAGCTTTGTTTTGTTGCCCAATCAAGTGCTGGCCATCACTAGTAGCAAAAACATTATTTTTAGGCTTGCAGGTAGAGTAAGCAACTCTGCAGATGCACAGCAATCTGAGAATGAATTGAAACTGTAAGCAGAAGGGTCATGGGTGAAGCAATCTGGGACACTACTGTGCAAACTAGGTTTGTTGGTTCAGGATAACAATCCTGAAGGCAACCTGTGAAATGCCTCCACAATCTCTAGTTGCTAAACAAAACTCCATCTGGAAGAGCTATATACAGTATATAAAAATCACTTCCAGGGAAAGGACTTTTTTGAACTGTCAAGTTGTTAACCATAGTGTCTAAGTTTCCGTTGTTACAAATACCTGTGTATCCTCTCGCTTTCACTCTCACCAGCCTCCCTCCGTCTTTTCAAGTTGTCTGAAATATGCCTTTCCTCAAAAATCTGACAAAAACCTGACATGGTGATAATTTCCTAAGCTGTGTTGTTCATCTCAAATTATTCAACATCTGTCTTCATGTTACCACAAAAATTAGCATAAGATAGTGGTTTCTGATGACACCTCTAGTGAAATATTTTGACTTCTACTAGTAAGTTGCAAACAACCTGTCAGGTGGATAATGTCAGTTTCCAAGTACAGCATATTAATATGGCTCAATGGGCTGTTGGGGGTTTGTTCGGAGTGAAACTGTACTCACCTAACCCTGGATTTGGGCAATGCAAAGGGCAGGAATGATTAGGATGTACAACAATGAAAAAGGGCAGCACAAGTTATTACAGACGGAAACCAAAATCCATGTTTGATGCGAGGCGTGTTTAGCTTGCAGAAAATGAATATCTGATAAGGAGGGGGAGAAAGAGTCTGGGGGAAATTACATATTTATGCGGCACCAAAAGCTCACTTAAAGCTCTCCTGCTGCAAGATAAGGATTGTATCCCCAGAAAATGCATAGCCAAAATCAAACAGACAAGGGAGTCTGGCTGAGCACAGGAAAGGGAAAGTTCTATATTACCACAGGGAACATCATACTTATGTATACTACTGAGTGGATTCCAAAACCTTGCAAAGAGATTTCTTCGGGCTACTAAGCTGATTTCATCTGCTGTAAAGCTAATGGGAGCAAGATGTATGAAAGTCGTTTAAGGAATGGAAAAAAAGTAATGAATTAAATAATAAGCCCTCTTCACACCTTCTAAATTGCGTTTATTGAACATGTAAAGGGGGGATTAATAACAAGCCTAGTGACCCTTCCTACCTCCACACTTCCAGGGGAAAAGCTTCCCATAGCAGAGATTTACACACCATTTTCACACCTTTCTCTGAGGTTAAGTGGGCAAGGCCAGGACGCAGATCAAGCAAGCAAGAGTCTGTTTTTTCCCTATGGGTGCTCTATATACCAGGGAGAAGAAGTGTAAATAAAAATATACATACAAGCTGTGTTCCTATGCTGAAGTTGAGAAGATGCTTGGACTACTGCTTTCAGATTGGGCCTGTGATTCTACAGCTAGAAACAAAGGCTGCAATCTTAATCCCCAGTTAGGCTGGCCTTAAGTCCCAGCACAAATGCTGTGCTGGCCTGTGTTGCAAAAGTGCTGTAAGGTGGGGGGTTAGGCCAGTGCACCAATATGTGTCGGCCTCACCATCACCACAGAAATGGTGAGTGGGTGAGTTACGCCATCTAAATTGGTTAGGATTTCACTGACAATTCTTTACACAAAGTTCTTATAAAGCAGAAAATCCCTGCTGAGTTAGGGATGCCAACTGACCAGGAAGAAAGCTTGGCCTGCTCCTGTGGCTTTGACAGATTTTGGTATGCAGGATTAGCCTGTGAAGGATTCAGTGTCAAAGACTGACATTCTCATCAAGTAATGTTTTCACGTCAAGCCTACTAAGTGTACAGAAAAACAGGTTACAAAGCAGTTGGCATCCCAATGCTGGAGTAGGGAAGCAGAGGGCTTCCCTGGGATACGAAGGGCATCATTATAAGGGGATCAACTGGGGAAAATACAGGTCCAACCTTTTTATACACTGATCTTTTTAATACATGGACTTCACCCAACATGAATTGCCACTGCAAATTACAGTTTTAAAAACAGCTTTTCTGCTGTTGTAGAGAGGCAGTCATGCAATCATTCCATTCCCCTGCTGAGCCAGGCAAAGGCAGGGAATCCTTTGCATTTCTATTTGCTGTTTGCTGACAGCCACTCTATAACAGTATGAAAAGCTGTTTTTAAACAACCGTAAAAGAATACACTTATTTTTAAACTGACTTTATTTAATACATTTTTTTGTAAAATCAAGGAGTTTTAGAACCAAAGCCCTGCAGATACTGAGGCACAACTTCATTTCATTAGGAGTAATTGGGGAGCAAGAAACATGGAAGTGGGTCTTTAAATCTATTTTTCCACTGATTTTTTTTTTTTATCCACTGGAGGTTCCAGAATGGAAGCCTAGTGGATAACAAGGGACACCTGGAAACATAAGACTGTTTCTCTCATTCTATTCACACAACATTAAAATGCAGGCAGATGCTTACAGTAGCCATCCTGTCGGTATCAGAAATATAGAGTTTATTCCATAATCTCAGAAAATCATTTATTCACACAATCCCAACCAATTTAGATCTGTGGTGCTGGGGAGGCCGGCACATGTCTGTATACTGGCATAACCCCAGCACCAGTGGCGCATAAATGCCTTACGATGTTTTTGAAAAACCCCATTGCACACCCAGATCCTTCTGTAAAGAAGTGCAGGGAAGACAGAATTGCCCCTTAATGTGAATGTTTGGTGAATGTTTGGTCTCTATATTTCCATCACCAGCATCCAAGACTTCTCCTATAACTTGGTTACTGTCCAATCACCTATGAGGGTTATTTCCCCAGATAGTCAACCCACACTTATTTGAAGCTCACCACTCCACCTTCCATCTTCTGCACCAGACTATTCCTTAAAAAGGTTGATTTGTTTTCTGCTAGCAGACAACGATGGGGGGACTGCCAACTCACAGCCTTTTTCTCAGCATGAAGAGAGAAAGTTAGACTGTCAGCTGTTCTATGGTAGCAATAAAACACTCCTATCAAGGCTTGTTAAATCCTCTTTTCAAGTAAACAGGACTTCCAAAGCTTAGACCAAAGCTGAGTGAGGACTTTTCCCCTAAGAATGTGGAATAAGGTGGGCTTCAAAATAACGCTGTGAAAAAAAGAACAAAAACTGCTTTTTCCTGCTTATACACATGGAAAACATGAACATTTGCAATCAACAATTGATCTAGAAAAAATGTTTAAGGACTTCCCTTAGTCCATTTTTCCCACCCAGTTCCAATATTTTTAATCCTAACTACAACACCCCTTGCGAAATGGTACATTAAATCAACATACAGTGGTACCTCGCTTAACAAGCGCCTTGCTTAACAAGCATTTCACACAACAAGCAAAAATTTCCAAGAAATCTTGCTTCACATAACAAGTTCCGCTTCACTTAACAAGCAAGCGCGCTGTGGGCATGCGTGCTATGCAGCCCTGACGTTCCACGGAGAGGCTCTTTAAAAGGGCTGCTGACCAGCAGCTATTTTGCGGGTTGTGAAACCAACAGTCTGAGTTTCCATTATTTCCTATGGAAAAATCTGCTTCACTTAAAGAGCATGCCTCTGAAACGAATTAAGCTCTTTATGTGAGGCACCACTGTACACTAAGCTTAGCTTATTGCTATGAGGTTTTGCCATATACCTGTACACTTGATGGAGCTAAGAAAAGCTGTGGAGGCCCTTATGCGAACAGTTCAGGACATCCCTTATTTTGATATTATTTCCATATTGTTTTTGTGAACAGGACTACAGCCTTCCCTTTCCCCAACAAGCATGATTTTGGATGGGTGGTAAACTTTGTTTTTCACTTAACAAAACTAAATTTACGGATGTCAGCCCACCAGACATCAGAGGCAGCCTAAGCAAGGCTATTTTTCCTTTGAAACTTCCCTTCAAATCTGCCAACGTCTTTCCACCCTCACCCTTCCTTGGATTCAGAAAAACTGGCCAAGAGGTCCTGAAGAAATCACAGTTCATTAAAACAGATTATAGAATTTTCTCTTCCACTTTCTCAAAGGGCAACTGTGACAGGAAAAAATGGCTTTCTTCTGTTGCTGTTCACATGAACAAACTGTTCAGGAATAAATCTATTTTATCTCATTTTGGCTTCTCTATAAAGCTGAATATTACAATGAAAACCACCACACAGAAGCCACTTTAAAGTGACACAAGAATAGTTATCACATGGTAGGCCTTTTACACAAAGCAGCTCACTGTGGGGTTGGGCGATTCCCTCCCACATCCCTTTCCTTTGACACAAATACTGGAACCTTGGCCACAAGGCGGAAAGCAGGTTATAATGACAAAACTGTAGAAATTAAAAGTACATGAGATGTTTCTGAACATAAAACGTGTGTGTGGTGTATGTGTGTGAGCACAGCCATAAATGTTCAAGGGTATTCTACCAGAGGTTCAGCAAGACTTGACTTCTAAGAACCCTCTTAACACCTATTGGGAGAAGACATAATGTGGCCAGCTTAAGCTTATCCTTTTAGTAAACAGGGCTGAATTGATGAAATCAGATAATGAAGGGAAGGAAGATTATTGGGCCTCAAAGCTCTCCAGGAATTGTATCAAACACCAATTTGTGTAACAAGCCTCTCCAAGTATCAAGCAGGCTAGACGGACTTTGACTCCTAATTAAACCAGAGTGTCTATTCCAAGCCTTTCCTTTTAGCAAGTTTTATTTATCCTATCCATCTCAATAAACTTAAGCAGAGGCCTTTTATGAACATCCACATGGGTTATTATTTAAAGGGTACATCACATGGCTATTTTATCTAGTTTAATCTGATTTAATCTCAGAAGATTTAGTCCAGCAAAAATGTATTTATAGCCACCATACGGTGCGTGCGCATCTCCGCCATGGTCTTTTTTCCCTCCTCACCGCTCTAAATTTAAAAGTAAAGTGGGTGGGGAAAGACAAGTGAAACACAAGATTTGTATTCCCAACTTTTCTGTATCAAGTGCGGCAAGAAACTACTATTCAAAACATTAAAAGGTTTCTACTCACTTTTGCGGGGGGTGGAGGGAGACTTCCGTTTAAGGCCAATGTTTAGTGCTATAGAAAAGCATCTCTAATCTGGGTTTTAAAGTTTCCTTGCAACTATAATGACCTTGCTTAGAACCCTCTAAAAGCCAGTAATAGTTGCAGTTTCACCATTAAACAAATCACTGGGATTGGAGAAGGCTTCAGGGGGAGAATTGTGAGATGAAGGCTGTGGAAAGTTTGCAATGTGCCTCCCATCAACAGTGCAAGCCGCACTTAGACAGTTCTATATTAAAACCATTATTTCTCTCAACCGATAGTTGAAAGCAGCTACATTGCTGTTTGTACTCCAGAAGAAGGAAAATATAAAAAAGAGGCTGTAGAATAAATAAGGAGGTGTGTGTGTGAGAGAGAGACATGCCACCTCTAAAAGATGCCTTCATTTCAGGATATCTGCTGCTGTTCTCCAATCTTCCCCCTAAAATATCACTAGGCGGTTATGTTACTCTAAACATCGAGAGGTTCAAAAGAAAAGGAGGCAGAGTAAAAAAAAAAAAGATGCCTGGCTAGAGAATCTATTAAAAACCAGGGGCTGAGATTTCATTTTTGTTTTGTTTTTTAAGCCAGAGGTAGGAGAAGATTGACAATCTTAAAAGGGCCTGAAGAGGCTTTTGAAAGCAAAAACCCACTAGTTCTGCTTGGACTGCAGCAGCCAGGCTAATTAAAAAGAAAAAGTTTGCCTGGGAGCATACAAAATACCCAGGGGTATGGAAAAACCTGCACATACAATGATTCTCTTGCCACAGAGACATTATGCACCCCATCTCACTGCTCTTGGGGGCTTCCTCTAATTTCCCTCTGGACCTTAAATCCCCCCACTCTGTGTCTTTTGACAGGCACATAGATTGGGGTGGGGGGAAAGGAGCAGAACACAGTCTCTATTTAAAGCCGCAAAAAATAAATCTAACCCTGAATTAACATCGTAACCCCAGGAAGAAAAAACCAGATGTGTTTCCATTAAAAACCTATACAAGTCGTATTATACAACCCCACCATTAAGGCTTCAGCTGTAGGGAGGGCTTTATTCAACTGAACTCGGCAGTGGTGTTTGTTTACACATAGGTAAGTTCACTGAATGTTGGATTGTCTGAGTTTGCTTTTTTAAGAACTCACTGGAGGCCTACTGGGCATCTAAATCCCTTTTCCTTGGAAAAGGAAGGAGGAGGAAGATGCACAGAAGGAACTTTATAGCAATGCACAAAGGAGTTGTAAGCCAGTACCACATGGTAAGAAATCCTGATTTCAAAAAAGAAAAATCCTTTTGTGGGTTTGAAATGCAAATTTTCAGGCAGAAGCCTTAAAACTGAATCTGGGAGCTCCCTACAAGCATCCCTGGCATGCAAGGTAGCATACATGTGTCGATGCCCTTCCATGATGCTGCTGAGTGGTAGGTCATCTTGTGCTGCTCCTGGGTGGTCCAATCCCATGCATACCTACTCAAAGTAAGTCCCATTATAGTCAATGGAGCTTACACTCAGGAAAATGTGAATAGGATCGCAGCCTGTGTGTGTGAACCCAATTGTATGCTTATCTACTTAGAAGCAAGTCCCTTTATAGTCAATGGAGCTTACTCTCAAGACAATGTGAATAGGATTACAGGCTGTGTGTGAGAGAGAGCCCAATCCTATGCATATGTACTCATAAGTAAATCCCATTATAGTCAGTGTAGCAGAGCTTACTTTCAAAAAAGTGTGAATAGGATTGCAGCCTCTGTGTGTGTGTGTGTGTAAGAGAGTGCCCCAATCCTATGCATACCTATTCAGAATGTCTCATTGTCGTCAATGGAACTTACAGAAGTCCCAGTGAGAGATTGCAGCATGTGTGTGTGAGCCCAACCTTATGCATATCTACTCAGAAGTAAATCCCATTATAGTCAATGGAGCTTACCCTCAAGAAGGTGTGAATAGGATTGCAGCCTGTGTTGTGTATCTACAATTTTTGTGCTCATCCACATCCACCCACACCTTCCCAGCTTCTCTCTCTCTCCCAGACTTTCTTACTCCAGCCTTACTGGAGCTACCTCAATGACCCCCAAACGTTTCCCATTACTCCAGCTGCCCATATGTCATAGCCAAAAAGGAGGATGAAGCTCTTTTTTTGCAGCTTGTAGGATAATCAAGAAAAATATAGGACATGACAAAATACAAACTAAAAACACTCACATGCATTGCTTTCATTTGGTTCATTTAAACGCTGCATTGCTTATTATGAAATTTAAAACTGTTACATATAGAGCACAATCCTAACATGTCTATTCCAAAGAAAGCCCCATTATGTTCAATAGGGTCTTACTCCCAGGAAAGTGTCTTTAGGATTGCAGCCAGAATTTATGAATTTCAGGAAGGCTGCTCACAAGGAAGGGGAATGAAGATTATTTTCCCTAATGTTAAAAAAAGATATGTCATGGAAAAAGAGGACATAGGGTCAGCCTTGGGGGGCTCCCCCCAGGAGGAGGGATCGTGCATGAGCGCTGCCCCTTTGCAGGTCTGGTTTCACAATAATCGCGCTTCATTTCAAAAAATCTAAGGAGTTGGATGGTGAAGATGTTGGGGGTCTGGGAACCAGCTGCCCCTTTTCTTACCCCTTGGTCTGCCCCAAAGTTTTTAGATTTAGGAAAAGGAGCAGATCCCATCCCCAGCCATGGTGGGCTCCTTTGATGACAGTGATGGAGAGTAACCCCCAAACAGTGGCGTAGCTAGAGCACTAAGGCTGTAACCCTAAAGACATTTTCTTGGGAGTAAGACCTATTGAACACAATGGGGCTTACTTTTGAGTAGACATAGTTAGGATTGTGCTGTAAGTTTTGTAGGGAGAGTGCAAAAGACCCCCCCACCTGGAATAGCTCCAAAGGGGAGAGAGAGGGGGGCTCCTTGCACTCCGACATAAGCCTCCCTACAAACTCAGTGCTTTGCCCCCCTCTAGCTACGCCACCCGATCCAAAGCTGTACATACAGTATTGACAGCTGGAAGGAAACTACAACCGCCTTGCGCACCTCCCAGCTCTGGAGGTGGGACATACACACTAACACACACTGGACGTACACACTAACGCACACCATCAGCCACATCCACAGATCCAAAGCTAGGATAGGGATTGGGCCCCAAAGCTGGGGCAGGGAGATGTAAGGAGGATGGAGAAGGAGGATGGAGAAGGGCTGAGAGTAGGAGATGAACTGAAACTACTCCTCCTCGCAAGGGCAGCGCACTTCTGCTCTCTCCTTACAACAAGTGGGTTCTTTGAGGGGGGAGCCACGTTGCCTCCTCTCTGATCGAGGCTTTAAAGGGTTAATTGGCGTCATAGGGCTAGAAAATCTGAAAAGGGGGCGTCTGAGGCTCCCATTACTAAGTAGATAGTAAAGCTAGTGGAAAGATTCTTGCTGCATCCATCTCAAAAAATAAAATAAAAAATTCACTTTTTCCTTCCAAAATACACAGATTGAGTAGCCCCCACCTCCATCATCGAAACCCCCCACCCCACAGGGTTACTCTTACCATAAACCCCTTGTCCCCTGGTGTAAACCGGGACCAGAGACAGTAGTAAGACCCAGATCGTCTCCATTCTCAAGGCAGACGCTTCATAGCCGGCGAAGTAGAGCAGCCAAACCCAAAAATGCCCGGGCAGCATCGGGGGAAGAGACCCCCAATTCAAACCACTTTCCAGAGACCCCCAAAAGAGGAAGGATGGAGGGGTGCCTTTTCCAGGCTTGCCAAGTCCTGGTAGGAAGCCGACGATCTACTCCACGCACAGTCAGTGGGAAGGAAAAGAGAGACCCCAAGCTCCCTCCCTACAACGGGGAGTAGCTACTACGAGGAGAGAAGGTGCGAGGAGGAGGAGGGAAGCAGTCGGAGCCCCTCCTCGGCTCTCCAAGAAGACCCCCTGGGCGTCCAGGCAGCCACATCCACGCATCGGAGGAGGCGATCCCCAAAAACTTCAGCTGCCGTCGGGTCCCGATCCTGGCTCCCAGGCAAGTACTACTCCTGGCTTCCTCCAAGTGCTTCCCAACTTGCCAGGCAGGGAGAGACTCCGCGCCCTAATGAGCCTCTGGCTGCAACCCCAGGAACCAGCGAGGAGGAGGAGGAAGAGGAGGAGGAAGGGGTGTGTGCGCGTAATGAGGGGGGGGGGGGGGAGACCGAGATGCAGCTGCTGGGGCTCTAGGTGGTCCTCCCTCCTCCCTGGAGCCTTCCTCTCCCTCCCCCCTCCTAGATTGCCCTAGAGCCCAATCCTATGCCTGTCTACTCAGAAGTAATTCTCATTAGAATCCCTGGCGCTTACTTCTAGGTGTTTGTAGAATTACAGCCTTATCCAATCCTACCCTTGTCTACTCAGAAGTAAATCCCGTTTATAGTCCGTGGATCTGACTCCTAGGAAAGTGTGGCTAGAACAGCAGCCTTATCCAATCCTATCCCTGTCTACTCAGCTGTAAGTCCCATTAGAGTCCATGGTGCTTATTCTCAGGAAAGTGTGGATAGGATCACAGTTTCAGCCATTCCTATGCCTGACTACTCAGAAGTAATTCCCATTAGAGTACATGGCGTTTACTTCTGGATATTTGTAGAATTGCAGCCTTATCCAATCCTACCCTTGTCTACTCAGAAGTAAATCCCGTTTATAGTCCATGGATCTTACTCCCAGGAAAGTGTGGCTAGGATCACAACTTTATCCCATCCTACGCCTGTCTACTCAGACGTAAGTCCCATTAAAGTCCGTGGATCTTACTCCCAGGAAAGTGTCTAGGATGGCCTCCTTGTCGGATTTCAGAGGAGCTCTCCATGCTGCACAGCATCAGAGCCCGCCTGGAGAAACAGCTGAGCTCTGCTTCCCTTGATCCCCCTCCAAAGTTTGGATCTGGGGAGGGAGCCTGCTGGGAGGATGGAGCTGGTTTTAATGGGAGAGCTTGGGATGCTGGAGAGGAAGGGCTGGCACTTCATCGGGACTTAAGTGACTTTCCTAAAGACACTTTCCTGGGAGTCAGACCCATTGAACACAATGAGGCTTACTTTTGAGGAGACATGTTTAGGATTGTGCTCTGAATTAACCAATACATAGGGGTGTTTTTGTCCTGTCCTACATTTTGTCCTCTTTTCAGCTAATGACATCTGGTCACCCTGGACTAGTTGGAACTCTTGATCTTGAGAGGAGTTCCTCTTCTAATTGCACTCTAATTAAGATACCAACCCTCTGCATGTCTACTTAGATGCATGTCTACTTAGATGTAAGTCCTATGGTAGCCTGTGGAGCTTACTCTCAAGTGGGTGGTATCTCCTTGAATTCCTAAAAAGCACACTTTTTGGATGTGCTTTTTACTATATTTAGGTATTCTCTTGGATACCTAAAAAAATACCTTGGCAGCCTAAAAGCACAATCCTAAACATGCCTACTCGAAAGTAAGTTCCTTAATATTTAAGTGTCAATCAGCCCAATCCTATCCACGCTTTCCTGGGACTCGAATGGGTTTTACTTTTGAGTAGACATGCACAGGACTGGGCTCTAATGCTGCAATCCTAAACACACTTTCCTGGGAGTAAGACCCATTAAACACAATGGGGCTTACTTCTGAGTAGAAATGATTAGGATTGTTTGGGCTCTTCGTCCCAAATCAGTGTGGGTAGGACTGCAGCCTAAGAACACAACCCTGAGCTTGGCTGCTGGGAAGTGAGAGCATGTCTACTCAGAAGTAAGTCGCATTATAGTCAATGGAGCTTACTCCCAGGAAAGGGTGGATTAGGATTGTCCCTTTAGCTTCAAATATAGATCCTCCTCCCAAATCGGTGTGGCTAAGATTGCAGCCCAAGATCACACAAGCCTGGGCTTGGACTACTCAGAAGTAAGGCCCTTGATCTTCAATAAACCTTACTCCCAGGAAAGCGTGCCTCCTGGATCTGCCTGGGTACCACCTCCTCCTCCTCTCTTAGATTCCCCCTCCAGAGCCAAGAGATGCTCTGTGCCTCCCCCAGGACCAATTAGATGGAAGGGGCTCTTCTGGCCTTTCCTCCCCCATTAGCATCAGCCCAGCATCTGAACCGAGGAGAGACCAGACTTGCCCGGCTGGAACCTTGACTGGGGCGCCTGCAGGAAATCTAAGTCGGTGGGTGGCAAAAGGAGCCTGCAAGGGGGGGCCAAGGGGGCGCTAGGGCAGCCTGGATCTGTTTTGGGGGTGCAGTGTGTAGCTAGAGGGGACAGAACAGTCAGTCGTGGAGGAAGGTGTCCAAGGGGAGCTGTACTCAGGGTGAACATATGTCCTTCCTCCCCCGGACATGTCCTCTTTTTTAGCTTTGTGTCCTGGAAAAAAATCTTCATTGCCCTCCTTTTCCTTGTGAGCAGGCAGCTTGTAGCCTCCTTGGAAAACACAAATTATACGTAAGGAATTATATTTAATAATTTAAATTGTATATATTTTACATATATAATAATTTTTATAATTATTTTTATATAATATATAACATTTTTATATAATAATTATATAATTTGCATATATAATTTATTTAATAATTTTAAGTGTAGTGTTTAAATGAATCCACCAAAGGAATAGATGAGTGTTTTTAGGTTTTACTTTATCATGTCCTACATTTTGTTGGGTGTCCTACATTTTGGGAGGGCCTTGTCCTCTTTTTTGGCTTATGACATATGGAGCACAATCCTAACCATATCTACTCAAAAGTAAGCCCCATTGTGTTCAATGGGTCTTACTCCCAGGAAAGTGGATTTAGGCTTGCAGCCATGGTCACCCTGCTCCATTTGGCTCCCCCTGCCTAGAGTGGCTCCAAAGCCATCCCCTTTGCATACCTCCCTGTAATACTGATTGCTCTGCCCCCTCTAGCTATGCCACTATAGTGTCTATTTGCAGTGCACCTGTTATGCATGTGTGTGTGTGAGTGAGAGCTGCACACTGACAATGCACACTGGTGCATCCTACTTGACACATGTCTTGCATTGCATTCACACATTACATTGTTCATCCTGGCAGTGCCTTTGTGTTTTTACATCTTCAGGAGCTCCAATGCTACACAGAAGCAGCAACCTTTCTTTCTTCTCTTTCTTCCCTGCAAACCCTGCACAGGATGAGGTGGAAGTTGATGTGGAGGATGGAAGGAGTGTGCCTTCCTCACAGTCCAGGGAGCTGATTTTGGGATGTAGCGCTTTAAGGCTGCAATCCCATCTATACTTTCCAGAGAATTTATTTACAGTGGTACCAGTGGTTTACAAGCATAATTGGTTCAGGAAGCATACTTGTAATCCAAAACACTTGTATAGCAAAGCAAATATCCCTGTAAGAAATAATGGAAACTCAGGCAATTCATTCCACAACCCAAAAATCTATATACAGTGGTACCTTGCTTAACAAGCACCTCGCTTAACAAGCGTTTCACATAACAAGCAAAAATTTCCAAGAAATCTTGCTTCACATAACAAGTTCCGCTTCACTTAACAAGCAAGCGCGCTATGGGCACACAGGCTATGCAGCCCTGATGCTCCACACGGAGGCTCTTTTAAAGGGCTGCTGGCCAGTGCTGCTGCCTCTAACTGCCCCCAACTTGGGGGCAGTTGCTTGGGGGTGCCAGAGGCAGCTGCCCCTAACTGCCCCGAAGTGCTCCACTGACCACCTTGAACCTCCAGCAGCAGCCCAGATAAGCCTCCCAGGAAAGTGTCTTTGATTGCAGCCTCCTAACTATGTCTGCCCAGAAGTAAGCCCCATTGTGTTAAATGTGTCTTACTCCCAGGAAAGTGTCTTTAGGATTGCAGCCTAAATAGACTTCATAGGATTGGTTCCACAACCCCCAAAATATGCATATAAAAATATTAACTGGGTGTAAAAATGATGACAAAACACTGTAATTGAATTCAAGACATGCATTTAAGTAAAACGCTCTTTAAGTGAAGCAGATTTTTCCATAGGAAATAATGGAAACTCAGGCAATTGGTTCCAGAACCCAAAAAGATATTCATATAAAAATGTTAACTGGATATAAAAATTATGACAAAACACTGAAATTGAATTCTAAACATGCATTCAATATGTGTGATCCTATGAAATCTATTTTGGCTGCAATCCTAAAGACACTTTACACCCTAACCTAACGTCTGAGTTTCCATTATTTCCTATGGAAAAATCTGCTTCACCTAAAGAGCGTTTCAATTAAAGAGCATGCCTCTGGAACGAATTAAGCTCTTTATGTGAGGCATCACTGTATAATATATAAAAATGAAAAGTCATGCACTGACTGACTCACTGACTGACGCATCAAAGACCAGCCAAAACCAGTGGGACTAGAAGTGTGAATTTTTTTGCGGGGAGAGGGGGGGTTCCTTCCATGACTGAGGGGTGCAGTAAGAACCAGTTTTCAGAAATTCCAGCCAGAAGGGGGTGAAATGTGATGGAACGCATTTTCCGCCCTATACTTTCCATTGAAAAATCTCTGACTGAGGGATGTTTTGCCCGAACCCCCTGACCTAGAAGCTGAAATTCAGGGAGGGAGTTCCTTCTGACACATGAACACCCACCAAGAACCAATGTGGAGAAATTTAACCCTTAAGGGGCTGAAAAGGGGTGCAATGTGTTTTTGTCCCATACTTAGCATGGAAGACTGAACAACCTCCAGCTAATTTGGTGCTCAGTGCCTGGTGGGAGTTTGCACCAAATTAGCTGGTGGAAGGTTCGGAGGGAGATGTTGCACATGGGGGGGGGGGGTTGATGCACCTGGGGGGGTTGATGCACCTTGGGGGGGTGATGCACCTGGGGGGGGGGTTGATGCGCCTGGGGGATTGATGTGCGTGGGGGTATGGGGGAATTTTACTACCACAACGTGGGTACACTTTTTGCTAGTATTCATATAAAAATGCTTACAGTACTGTAATACAGTATAATACAAAATAATAAAGAAAATACAAAATATAAAGAAAAATAAAACAAATCAACCATCACGTACAATCACAGGTGGGCTGAGGCCGGTTCTGACCGGTTCTGTAGAGGTGGTTGTTAATTAGGGGTTGACGTTAACCGTTGTTAATTCCCCCCAATTAACAACCGGTTCGCTAGTCAGCCCCTAATTAACAGCCCCTCATCTTTGAATTGCATGCAAGTGTGTTTGAATTTCTCTTAAAGGGTGTCTGGGTCTGTCTTTCCAGAGCTGAAGTTCTACTTCTCCCTCCTCCTCACTCCCCTCCCCTCCTCTCTCCCTCCTTCCCCTCCCTAAGTTTATTTTTTAATTTTAAAATACAAAGAGTGTTCCTTTTACCATCATTCAGACAGAGCACTGTGACCATCCCCAGCACATCCAGACTCTGACTGCTGAGATGAGGGTGTCTGCATCACTGTTAGCTCCATGCTTTAAAATCCGGGTTAGGAAATACAAACCTCTGGGAGCCTGAGGTGAATAATAGCAGCAAGCCTTCCTGCCTGCCTCCCTCCTTCCCTGGGTGCCTTTGTAGCCCAGTACTAGGCATGGAGAACTACTCAGTACTACTCAGGAGTAAGCTACACTGTATAGTAGAGGACTGCAGCCTGTGGCCACAATCCTAGCCACACTTTCCTGGGAGCAATTCCCATTGACTATCATGGGATTTCCTTCTGAGTAGCATAGGATTTGAGGCTACTTTCCCATCCACACTTTCCTGAGAGTAAGCCCACTGACTATAATGGGACTTACTTCTGAGGAGATTGGCAGAGGCTTGGATCTCTCCCTCCAGCCCTGTTCCTCCAGCCCTGCCTACTTTCCTGAGAGTAAGCCCACTGTCTATAATGGGACTTTCTACTGATCAGACATGATTAGGACTAGGCTCTGAGACTGCAATCATATCCACACTTACATGGGAGTAAGCCCCACTGACTAGAATGAGAGTTACTTCTAAGTAAGCCTGCATAGGATTGGACTGTAAGGCTAAAATCCTGACCACACAGTTTTGGGAGTAAGCCCCATTGACTTGAATGGTACTTACTTCTGAGTAAACACTGTTAGGATTGGGCTCAGGCTGCAATCCTATCCACACTGTAGACCTTTTGCTCCCCCCCAAGAGATCTTCCATCCTCATCCTGCCCCTCTGAGAAATCTCTCTACCTGAGATTGTGGACAGGAAGTATGGGGGGTACCTGAAGAAATAGCCCCAGTTCCCATCCTGCCCCCCCAGGAGCACAGTCCACTGCCTACTCTGAAGTAAATCCTATTAAAGTCAGCAGGTTTACTCCCCTGTGAGGATAGGAGTGTAGCCTCAAAGACCAATCATATGTCTACTCAGAAGTAAGTTCCATTATAATAGTGACGCTTACTCCCTGGAAAGAAGCTGGTTTCTAAGAGCTTGTAATCCTATGCCTGACTACTCAAAAGTTAATCCCATTTCAATCTATGAAGCTTACTCCCAAAAAAGTGTGCAGAGGAGTGCAGCATTAGAGCCCAATCCTATTCTTGCCTACTCAGAAGTAAGTCCCATTAGAGTGTGTGGAGCTTACTCTCAGGAAAGTGAATAGGATTGGAGCCAGATGCTGGTTACTAAGAGCTCAGTCATTTGCTTGACTACTCAGAAGTCATTATATTCAATGGAGCTTACTTACAGGAAAGTGTGGAAAGTGTTAAGGATTGTAGCCTTAAGTAGTGGCTTAGAGGCAAACCTCAGCCTGTAGAGGGGACACCACAGACTCTGGTCCTAAACTGTAGATCAGTGTTTCTCAACCAGTGGTATGAGCACCATCAGTGGAACTAGAAGTGTGTCTGCTGTATTAGGCAACTGGATGCAAGTGTTAAATTGCAGCAAGAGGCTGGGATTCTAAGAGCCCAAATCTTATGTATGACCATTCAGAAGTACTGGTAAGTCCCATCATAGTTAAAATGGAGCTTACTTACAGGAAAGTGTGGACAGGATTGTAGCCTTAAGTAGTGGCTTAGAGGCAAACCTCAAACTGCAGTTGGACACCACAGACTCTGGTCCTAAACTGTAGATCAGTGTTTCTCAACCAGTGGTATGAGCACCACCTGTGTAACTTGTGGTGTGTCTGCTGGTACTGAGGCACCTGGATGCAAGTGTCATATGTGCTCCCTGAGGAAGCTGGTGGGCTGCTGTGTGATTCAGGAAGCTGGACTAGATGGGTCTTTGGTGTGATCCAGTGGAGGCTTTTCTTATGCTTCTATGTTTTATTTGTGGCACACATTCCCCCTGAGAGCACAACAAGGCATAATGCATAGGAATAAATTACACTGAACTCAGGGGCTTAATACTGATTGATGCTGTCACAAGTGATACAATTTTTTTGGTAAACTAAGGGTTAAGGTGGTGTGCCCTGCCCCCTGCCCTACCCCCTGGCCCCACCCCCTGACCCATCCTGGCCCCGCCCACTTCCGGAGAACCGGTTGTTAGGGCAGGCTGGGTCAACCACTGCGTACAATGCAATCCTAAGCATAACTATGCAGAAGTAAGTCCTACTGTATTCATTGGGCCCATACAAAGGAAAGTGTGTTTAGGATTGCAGCCTTAGGGTGTAAACATAAAAATGTCTACTTAGAAATAAGTCCCATTGTATTATATGGGACTTAGAGCACAATCCTAACCATGTCTACTCAAAAGTAAGCCTCACTTTGTTCAATGGGTCTTACTCCCAGGAAAGTGTGTTTAGGATTGCACCCTTACACTCAAAAGTGTGTTTAGGATTGCAGCCTTAGGCTACAATCCAGAGTAACTATGGGGCATTTTACACTGATGTCATTACGGTGCCGCCTATGGGAAACCTATAGGAAATGCATAGAGCAGTCCAGAGTAAGTGCCTCTTACATCTTTCTAGTAACTCTGGATTGTATGGTTAGTCTCTCAGGCTGCAATCTGCCCCCCTTTCACGTGAGTGAGCCCCACTGATTATAGTAGGGCTTACTTTAGAGTAGACATGCAAGACTAGGGGTCTCAGGCTCATTTGCATTGCCCTCTCTTACAGAGGAATTGATTACCTAGCTTGATTACCCTAACATTGATTACCCTAGCTTATTTCAGGGTAGACATGCATAGGATGGTCTCTTAAGAGAGGCTGAGCAGGTGCAGGGGAGTGCCTAAACTGGCCTTATACCAGCTGGGATTAATTTTTTTTCATTTGCATTGCAAAATATTTCTTTTATATTAAGTTAAAATTTATTAGAAATGTTTGGTTATCTTGCAAAATGCTCTCAATCCAAGGTTTTACTGTATTTTTAATTTGATTTGTATCTTTCTTCGTTAAAAAGGAAACACAAGATGGCAATCAATCAATTAATTCATTTGTATCCCACCTTTCTCTGCAGAGGTAGACTCAAGGTCTACTTGAGTCTCAAGAAGTAGACTCAAGAAGTAGACTCAAGTAGTCTCTAGACTCAAGTAGTAGACTCAAGACTAACAACACGAATTAAAAACATAAATCAGTACAATATTTAAAAACATTTCTGAATAACAACGAAAAACACAACCATAAATATCGTTGAACATAATGGAACTGAAGTTGTGAGTAGACATGTGTAGGATTGGGAATGTATGTTGCAGGCAAAGGCCAGATATTTCTTCTTGATCATGGGAATCATTTGGTGGTTTCCATCCTGTCTCCAGCACCATCACCAACCCCCTATCTGAGGATCGGAGGAATTGCAAGCCAGAGGGCAGAGGAGCAGGATGAAGTCTTTTTGGGCTTCATGGAGAGGAGGGACTTAGTGACCAGGTCCATTGGAGATCAGAAAGGCCAAAGCCCCAAATAGTACAAATTAAAAATGAGCCTGTCACAGTTTGAGGCCAAAGACATTAAACAAGTGTTGAAATTTGGACACCCTTTAGTCTGAGATTCCAGCAAAGTGGTCCTGTTGAGCCCAATTGGCCTTTCTAGTGATGCGTTCCAGTGAGTGAGCAGACCTCTTCCTGCAGCAGAGAGCAGGCATGACTGTGACCAGTACCACCAGTCACCAGAAAAGGAAACACAGGGATGTGAATAGGGTGGGTGGTTGCTTGATCCTAGAGTACCCACATCATCTGACTCACCTGTGATTATCATGAATGGGGATTGACTTTGCTGAGCCTAAACCACTATGCTTAGAGTGCAAGGAAAGTGCAAGCAATCCTTCAGCAACAGGATCTACTTTATTTATTCCTTTTGCTCCTATCTCTTCCAGGATGTGTCTTTTTGCAGAGGGAGCGGGGGAATAAAGTGATCCTCTGAACCCTCTTTTTTCTGTTGGGTAGGTCAGGAGGACTTTTCTTGTTCCATGTATTTGCCACTAAATCTTCTGTATGTAAACATTTTATATTTTCATAATAGAGGAAGGAACGAACGTTCTGTATGGAACACCCTTTTCATTTTACATTTCCTTCTTTTAAAGATTCGTTTTTAGTCAGACACTGAAATTTTCTTCTCTTAAAGATCTCTTTTTAGACAGACAGGGCCTAGATCTGCAGCAAATGTAGTCAAGGCTGTTGAAATATTAATCAAGAGGTTCCTTGCCTTGCAGAAACCGATGACGTGGAATAGTTCACTTAAGTTTTACACTTTCTCCCAACCCAGGTACATTTCCTGAAATAATCACACTCCCTTCTTCCAGACATTGTCTTAAAATAGTGCTGTACAAAATTATTTTCTCCAGTATACTAGATGAATTTGAGCTACCTGCGGATAATGGGGAATATATGTTTTGGCAAGAAAGCAGGTGATGGCAGGGAATGGGTCTGCTGTTGTGAATGTTTATTTTTTCCATGGAAATCTTAAGCAGTGAAGAACGTTAATGCTGTTTTGATGAGTGAAGAGCTGCAGATCGGGAGGTGTTTTATTGGACACACAGAGAATTTTACTCCTTTGTGTGGGTCTACCACAAGCTGCCACCCATCTGTTTTTTTGCACAAGTAAATAAGTTGGAAAATGCGTTTTTTAAAAAATAGTGTATTGCCTCCTCTAGGATTTCTTCTCATGCAGTTTCTCTTTTTCTCACCTATCTACCTAATCAGGTTTTGTTTGCATCAGTGAGATTTCGGTGGAGAAATAGGATCCCTTTAAACTTTATGTGCCAATACAAACATACATCCAGGGCCCATGAGTGGATGAAGAGGAAAGGCTTGGCAGTACAAAGTAGAGAGGCAGAAATAAGGCGTGGGGGCTGCAGGCAGGAGGCTTTTAGGGCTGGGCGAGGGCAGGCAGAGGTCATCCTGGGGTGGGCAGGTGGGAAGAAGGAGACAGGGTCAGTATCCAGCACTTGTGCAGGATGCAAGCCCCATTCCCTGGGCAGCACAGAGCAGCTTCAGGCTGGTCTGGTCCGCTCAGACCTATGCCACTTCCTGATGTCGTGGTGCAGATCTAAGTAGAACTAGCTGCAGCATTACCTGTTTCCCAGGATAAGGGGAAAAGTTTTCCATTTCCCCGTGGTAGCATAGCAGCAGTCCAAAACTTGTGCTGGTTACTGCACAGGTAAGCCAGCCTGCCTGATCCAGCAGAAATTAGGATTGAACTGACAGTGATTAGGATACTACCTTTGGGCTAGAAAATAAGCAACAAAGAGAAGACAAAAATGGCTGGAGGAACCAAGAGGATTAAAATTTAATGGCTTCCAGGCCTAGTCAGGCTCTATGACAAGGCAGAGCAAATCAACTATCATATATAGCAGATGCTGGCCACTCATAAAGAATGTCCACTGTCTTATGACTCTGAAGAGCCATTTAGATTTTCTTTCTCTGCTACTAAAATACCTTGAGTTGGCCTTGTAGAGCACTGTATCACTGTGAAAATCCTAACAATAAATATATTCATGTTAACTCCTTCACATATTAGATTTCTGTGACTGTGAACCTGTAGCATTTCCAGAGAGGTAGCCTTGTTGGTTTGTTGTAGGAAAAATATCATTTATAACGATAGAAGTCTCAGAGAGAGAAGGAGAAAAACTATTTCTCATAAGAAGCTGGAGACCTGCAACATTTTAACATTGGTGATTAATGTGGCACTTGATGTTTATATTCTGCTCTTCTTCTGTACGACTTAAGTTTACATATAATTCCCAAATGGATCCCTGATAGTTGCTGCTTCATGTGCCTTCAGACTATGCTCCTATCCTTTTACAGCTCTTGTTCATCCTAATGGTAACAACTTCTGACTAGGTTTCTCTAATATATTTATTTAAATTTTATATTAAAAACTTTTTTCTGGCCCTCGACATTGTGCCTGATATTTGATGTAGTCCTTTGGCCAAAAGTTTGGAGACCCTGAAATATACCATTAAAGAAGTGGCTGTCTTGGCAATCACATCCATTAATTCATTGGACCACCTGCTAGGTGTTGCCACCATCACTCACTGCACTATCTCTCTAGAATCGGAAAGCATACTATAAAAAAGATGTGATATTCTGGACGAAGTGTGGGAATGTATTTGTAAAGGGTAGGTTGGCAGGTATTGATTTACTATATGAGTAAGAATCATTCCCAGAGTTATAGCCCAGCTAAGGGCTGGTTGTGAATTCATGCTCTAACAAATAAGCAGTTAACAGATATAGCTGCTAATTAGTAAGCAGTTATTTCTATTATAAATGGCATTCAGCCATGGAAAGGAGCAGTTAGCTTGCATCAGTGCTGGAGCAAGCAGGACCTGACAATATCTCTAACAAACGGACCAATTTTGCTTCAGTGTGGGAGGTGGAGTGCATAGGATTTGTAGCAGCCACCTTATTCCTTGGGAAATAATGACGGCACAAGGCTAAAATGATTGGCAGAGAACCACATTTTAAGTTAATGTACACACGCATAAGTTTGGTTTTGATAAAAGAGAATGGCTTCCTTGTATGGGAAAGATTGTGGAAAATGCATTCTAGTGTTCTCTTTTCCCTTTTTTCAGATGGTGCAGCAGTCACTAAATGGTAAAAATGCTCATAATTCAGTTATGAGCACTCAATGGATTTCAATGGAATTCAGCTTGTTCAGAATTTTAGCCTTCTGTACCTGCCTGCAGTAGAAGATTTGGTGACAGATAAAAGCATTGTGATTAATACCCCGTATCCTAATATATTAGGGTGTGTAGCAAGGAAATCTTAAAATCTGGTCACTGGAGGTCTCTTCCACATTATGCTATGATCACATAAAGCCAAAATGTTAGATGGAGCAAGCCATGCATAGGAGAGAAGGAAGTGGTGAAACGTGAAACACACCTACCCTATAATCCAGAATAACTACAGGAGCATGTAAGAGACATTACGTGTAACTGTAGTTACTGCACCACCATTGAAAACCTATGGGAAATTCATATTGCAATCCAGAGCAAATTGTTCTTACACCAGAGCAAGGACTCCCCGTAGTTACTCTGGATTGTGGCCCTTAGCTCAGTTCGGTATACAAGTGGTACAAAGCATCAAAATGTTGTTGATGGTAAAACATGTATCTCAGCTATCTACCTGAAGGCCGTCAGCACTGACTCAAGTTAAGGCCAATGGATCATCAAAGGTGATCAAAAATGCAAATGTACATGTTTTGAAAGCTTATGTGATGATATTTTTTGAAAGCTGATGAAGCACAAATAGGCTTCCTTGCAGAATCGAGTTTTCGTGAGTGATTGAATTTGTTGTGGACAAAAATGGAAGTCAACTGAATAAGTTATGTCTTTATCCCTATTAGTTCATTATCCTAGAAGTCTCAGGAATCCTGGTGACCCCAATCCTGGCACCCCAATCCTAACCTATGTTGGAAGCTCTACTGGCCTCTGCTGTATCCAGCACAGGTGAGGAAATGGCTGTGGCACAATGGCTGAATAAGGGGATATTTAACGCACTAGAGAAGGTCACTGCTGTGGCCTGGAAAACATCTGCTACCTTTTCCCCCACTTCTAAAACACAGCACTTTGCTTTGGGGGAGCTAGTAGGTGGCAAAACCCATGGCACAAGCTGCTTTGCATTTGAACTTTTATGATCAGTCAAATCACTTTCAAAGGATTCAGGCTTTTGGCAACACTTTCCAGACTTTTCAAGCATTTGTTTGAAATGGTCTGCAACAGCTCAACCTTGTTTTGAATCAATAACTGGAGCGCTTGTGCCTTCCTACAATTGATGGACCTATGAATGTGGCTACTATAAGATAGAAGTAAACTAATTTTTATGAATTGTACAGATTTTGTCATATAAAATACAGTATCTGTCAATTTTCAGTTCTTTTCTATAGCCTAGTTGCTAGGAACAAGTTACAGATCTAGGTGAATAATTGGAAAGGAGGAAGTTCAGTATTAATTGAGGTATTTTAAAAGTAATTTGTTTTGACAGCATTTATATGTAACCTTTTGAATATTCCACATGTTTAGGTTTCAAGGACAAAAATGACAATGGAAAAAGAATTTAAAGGCTATGCACATTTTCAGCAAACAGATTTTTATATTCAAGCACATGAATATTTGTATCAGCTGTATCTGGGTATTCACCAGAAAAGGAATAGAAACATCATATAGGCTTACAGTTCTTTATGACCAAACAGTGTTTCCCAAACGGCATGTAGGGAGCAAAGTGCCCATAATCCACTTGTAAAGTTTAACAAAACATTATGTGAATAATAAAAAGTGTAAAGGTACCAGTCTGTTTGCAGATATCCAGGAAGTGTAATAATGACTACATTTGCGAGGTAAGTTATGAATTATTTGCTCTCGTCTATCACTTTATAACACTTGCTAAATATAATCTTTCAGTGTTCCTGTTGCAAACAGGAGACATTGCATATAAATTTTCCAGCATCATTTTTGTTTCTTTCATAAGGAAACTATAATCTTGCCAGTTTCTAAAAGTTTATTATTATAATTATAGATGATTTTATTCATAAGGCATGAAACACAGTCACCTGTACATTAGCAATACTTTTGATGATGATGATGTTGATGACGATGATGATCTACTATTTCACAGTTGCCAGGTGTTTGACTGGAATTGGCTCTGTTGTGATTCGGTTCCTATCCAAGGAACTAGGAATCACAAAGGTTTCGCTCAATATGAGTCAAGTTACCAGTAACTTTATCTTCTTGAGGCCCAGTACATTTAGATGTTTCATTTATTATTTATTTTATTTTTATTTTATTTTATTATTAATTTACCCAGATTCTTTGAATTACTATTTGTAATGTCCTTATACTGTGTGATCTCATGTTCTTTCTCTTGAAGCTGACAATCTCTGGGTATTGCAATGTCGATGTTGTTGTTGTTGTTGTTGTTGTTATTAAAGAAGAAATAAAAGCAAGTCAAAATCAAAAACTACAAAAAGCAGCCTTACTGGGAACATACAACTTGAGCAATACAAGATATAGCAATAAGATTGATATAGCAATACAAGAATATACAGTAGCTATATCATTTCAATCACTGATATAGCAACACAGCAGAGTTGAGAACTGAAAAAGTTCTCAGAGAACTCTCTCAAAAGTTCTCTCAAAAGCAGAGAAAAAAGAACTGAAAAATAATAAAATACAAAAGATTTACAAATAGAAATTGAAAGGCTGCTGCAGGAGACCAAAGTGATCCCAGTGGTGATTAACTCCATTGGTGCTTTTCTGAAACATCTTGTAGAGCACCATCCACCAACTACAGGAGGACTTAATGTCTGATTAAAGAAAGCAGTCAATAACATCTACATTACACTGTGAAAATATCATCATTGCTACCTAAATAAATAAATCAAACAGTTAAAGGTTGTATCTTCTTTTTCCACTAATTTGTGTCAAAAGAAAAACTCCTGGCTACTATCTTAGTCAAGAATAAGACTTAAATTTACTTGGTTTAAACCCACTTAACAGTGCAATCCTGACTTAGGCCAGAGAAAATGGCCTAGCAATGGCAGCCTAAAGTAGGCATATCCAGAGCTTAGGCCAAATCCACAGGTCTGGGAGGCCTCTAGGCTGTCTGAGGACCAAGTCAGAGGCACTTGGAAGGGCTTGCTCTTGAGGAGACTTCCTTCAAAGCACACTGAACAAGGAATAGCTGTGGAGCCTGCACCCTGCCTGCTATATAAGGGGCCCCGGAGTCCCTCGCAACCAAGTCACAGCTTTCTGGGGGACCAGATGCCAGAACTGCAAAAGTGGGGACAGGACCAAAGAAAAGCTCGGAACACCCACATCCGTGGTTGTTGTGTGGTTCATGAAAACAGTTCAGTACCTGTAGTGTAGGGTGGGTGCAAGGGGAATGGCTACTGGAGTGATCTGTGGAATTTGTGCTGTTTCCTGAGGTGGGTTGTTGTAGTTGTGCCATATCCTGAGTTTGAGAGGAAGGAGTGGTGCTTAGGCCAGCCTACGAGAGCTCTAACTTTTCCATTTTTATTCTGTCTTATCGTGGGCCCCAATTGATCTACTCAAATTTACACCTGCAGTGCACCTGAGGTGGCCTAGGAGGGGCTGGGAGGGTGCTTGTCTGCCCTGGAAACATGGTCTGGATACAGCCTAACTGCACCATTCTAGGCTATGCCCAATATGCCCCTAGCACATCCCTGCTGTGATGCCTAGGCCAGGACTGCTAGAGCAATGCAGGTCCATCTTGTGCTGGTCTAGGTGTATCTACATGGGCCCATGCCTTTTCTGGTGCAGCTAGGCTGGCATTAGGCTGGCCCAGTGCCTGATAGGCTGGCCCAAGTGTACTTCAGGATTGTGCCCTTATTTATTTTAAATATTCATAAATACTTTCCAGCACATTTTTTTACTACTGTATGATGAGTTTGTAGTCTAGAAAAGATATGGTGCTTCAAGTAAGAAAATCATTACTTTATATATTTTACAGTGTCACCAGGCAAAAGACGACTGATGAAGGTGGGGATGCCAATGTCCATTTACTCTACTATTAATTTTCTTGGACTGATGTTTCCGAGCTATAACCTAGGGCACTTCATCACTCTTTTCCCTTCTTGGTGACAGCTGAATAAAGTACTGTCTCTGTGCCCCAGCCATCTTTTGGTCTGACATTTCCATCACCTATATCTACACTAGTTTCTTTTCCACATAATTCCCAAGATTCTATCAACTGACTCTTAAATCTGATATCTTTTTTTCCTTTTTGGCATTCTACACATGAGCAAGAAGAGAAGCTTAGTTCAAAACAAAATCAGAAGTACTTACAGAGCATCATAGGATTTAAGCAGTTTATACACTAAAGTGGGAAGTGTATGTGTGTGTGTGGCTAATGTTAGCTTTGACCTGTGCTAAGTTGACAGGTACGTGAGATTTCTAAAAGGTTGCAGAACAGCATATACAGGAGAGAAAATAGTGAAAGGCACATAATGAGAGAGAGAGAGAGAGAGAGAGAGAGAGAGAGAGAGAGAGAGATGCACTACAGTACTAGAGATTTGTTTTTTAAAAAGTTCAGAACCAAAGCCTTTTTCCTGTTTACTTTGTATCCAACCATAAGGCACTTTTCCATCGCTCCCCTGGGGGAAGGCCTGGTGCAAGGGGTTGTGTTGCCGCACCAGCATGGGTTCCAGGGAAGAGGTGAGATGTGCTGGCTGAGATGGGGGGCAGGGAGGAGGTATTGGTGGTGGGAAGACAGGATCAGATCCTGGCACTTGTTCCAGATACAATGTTCCAAGGTAGGCTGCAGCAGATTTGAACTACAGGTCCAGTCTTGTTATACCTGGATTTTTTATACATGGATTTGACTCAGCACAGATGGCCACGACAAATCACAATTTTAAAAACTGCTTTTCTGCTGTTTTTGAGAGGCAGCCATGCAAACAATCATTCCATTCTTCAACTGAGCCAGGCAGACATGGGGTCCTTTCCATTTCTAATTGCTGACTGCCTCTTGACAACAGTAAGAAAATCTGTTTTTAAATAACTATAAAGGAAAACACTTTTTAAACTGTTTTTTCTTGACATGGTTTTTATCACCAGAGAGTTCCATAATCAAACTCCTTAAGATATTAAGTCACAACCTTATTCCATTAGAAGCAAGAAACCTGGAAGTGGATCTTTAAATGTATTTTCCCCATTTTTTAATCCACATTTTTTAATCCACAGGACATTCTGGAATGGAACCCTGGTGTATAAGAAGGGACACTTGTACCTGGATTTGTGGTGTCACTGCTGCATTACTTGGGATAAGGGAGAAAGTTTCCTTGGAAAGTTGCCTTGGACTGGCACAGCATCATCCCAAAACTTGCACTGGATGCAGCACAGGGACACTAGCCTGCCTGTTCCTGTGCAAGTTAGGATTGTGGTGCCCATTATAAATGTAAAGACCAATTCTATTCAACTTTTCAGTGCCAGTGCAGTCATGTCAATGGGGCATGATCTGCAGTCTTCAATTATGAAGACCTCCTCAAGATAAGAAAACTTTTCCCCCCTTATTTCAGGCTACATTGGTACTGGAAAGTTGGATAAGATTAGGTGTTAATAGGGAAGCCTGGATCCTGTAAAGCAGGGGTGTCAAATTCATTTCATACAGAGGGCCGCATTAGCATTAATTGTGTCTCCAGAGGGCCACAATAACATTAATAGTGTCTCCCAAGGGCCGCATTCCATTTTTTTGCATGTCTACTCAGAACTGCCCTCCTTTCTCCTGCTCTGGGAAGCCGCTGCTGCTGTGCATGAGCCCTCCTTCCTCCTGGGCTTTTTCTCCAGCTCAAAATCAAGTGTGCTGCTGCTTCAGGGGTGGGGGGATCACTTGCGGGCCACACGGGTGCCAGCAAACGGCCATGCCGCCCTCGGGCTGCCAGTTTGACAAGCTTGCTGTAAGGGATGCCTGGTGCATGCTGCTGCCTGCCACTCTCCCCTGGTGCCCTCTGGTGTCTGCTTCCTGTTGGTGCCAAATGGTACCTGAGCCCGGTGCCAGTGCTTGTATCCGCCAGTACCAAGCCATGCTTGGGGCCCACCAATAGTCTTGAAATTTGACAAGTAAATTCCGCTACTTATTATATACTTTGACCTTATATGTATCTCTACCACCATTATTACCTGGAATTGGCATCTGCTGTAAAAAACAAGTCATTCTCAATTTCTTTAAACTTTTATGAAAGGATATTCTCAGGGTGGAATCTCTTGCTCTCACCTATGTATCATGTAGAATATTGGCCCCTCTTCTTATGATGCTCCTAAGATGTGTTATTGGGTGGCAATGGGATACTACAACTGAGAAGAGTTTCTTTAATCTCACAAGTTTTTGCCTCTATGCATACCATTCGGGAGAAATGCATAGCAGCTGTTTTGATTTATTTTGCAAATACAATTTACTGCAGCAGTAGTGCCTAAGTCTGTTGTGTACTCCTGGCCCCTTTGTTTAACTTTCATTAGAGAGAGCATTTGCTATGGTGAAAAATGACAGGATAGACTTATCTCTACTTTCCACACTAACTCTGTTCTCCTATTTCCTCTCACATTGTCACCTTTTATTACATGACAAGGGTGCTCCAAAATACTCTCAGATGCTCCCAAACTCCCAAACTCCTGATTATCTTAAGTACAGTATTAGCATTAAGTCCATTGCAATGCCACATCCTGTCCTTATATAAAACAGGTCCAGTTTAGCTAAGTTCGTCTTAAAACTAAGGTAGATCCCATTGAAAGAAGCAGGAGTTGAATTTATCATCATGACTTTGTGTGCTGTCCCAACCACAAATTTAGCACTGAAAATCAAAGCTTGCTAACTGATATTTCAGCATAAATTTCGCCCTTTCTGGTATTTTCCACTTGGAGCACAATCCTAACCATTTCTACTCAAATGGAAAGTGTCTTTAGGATTTCAGACTTTCTGAATTTTTAAGGTGGGGCCTATACTGTTTTGAGGTCTGGAAGTAGATAGCTTAATTTTTCAATGATGGGGATTTGACTGTTGTGATGTTGGGAAATGAGCCATTTGCATTAGGCCTCCTGATCTTTACAGACCCTGTATAGATCTATACAGAAAGCAGATGGCATATTCTAATGCTTCTAATGTTTTTCAATGGTGTTAAACAATCTGTTGAAGAGGAAAGAACAGAGCTCCCTCTCCCAGCAGATGGTTTCAGCCCCACTTATAGGCTCTGACACCAGCAATTTAAAGAAGTGTTTTTGTTTTTAACTTGGATTTTTAAAGTTTTTAATTGTATTTTAATTGTATTTATTGCTTTTTCCAGTTTTAATTGTGTTTTTTGTTGTTTTTAAATGTCGTTAGTGTTACTGTGTTATTGTTAGTGCTAATTTTGTTAGCTCCAAAATGCATTTTGGAGTGTCCTTGTCATGTAACAAAATGTGAGAAGGAAGAAAAGCAGGATAATAATTGTTTTTTTAAAAAGATCACACAGTTGAAGTTGTTTGTTCAGGTGTCCAAATGACCGGAAATTCCTGGACTTCTCCGGAGAAGGCTGGCCTAAGGGGAAAAGGGGGAAAAAGACCCACCTCTCTGGACTTTCATACCTCTTTTGCATACTGTCATCAAATGATGACATTTGGAAGATTTTCATACCTCTTTTGCATACTGTCATCAAATGATGACATTTGGAAGATTTTCATACCTCTTATGCATACTGTCCTCAAATGCTTTCCCGTTGGCCCTTTAAATGTACCAGGAAGCCCCAGAGGAGCCCATTGTGGCTTCTACTTCAGGTCACAGCTCTCCTCTACAGGAGTGGGTCATGGATTGTGTGTGTGCGCGTAGTTTGCCAGTGTGTGTGTGTGGGTGTGCTAGCTTGTATTATGCTACTACAAACTGTCTCTTAAATGTCTGGGTCTGAATCATGCGTTTTACATGGTTTTCAATTTTAAAAGTGTTGAAATTAATAAGTACAGGAAAGCAATCTGAGTATTTTTGCTTTATTTTAACATGCCCTACATGTGTCCTACATTTTTGGGGTGTCCTACAATTTTATAAGCAGGTAGGAATTTTGGCTTGGGGTATAGGAATTTCTGCCTGGAAGGTAGGAATTTTGGGCTTGGGATTCAGGAATTTCGGTTTTGGCATCTGGTCGCCTTGCTTGTGGTCTAGTATTCAGAAGCCTCTTTGAAACAAGCTGGCAAGTTCTAGTGCAAAATACACTAAGGTGCAGACCAGACTGATGAAACAAAAACATTATTTGTGTTTATACTGATGTCTCCAAAGTAGACAAATTTTAATGAGCTAGTTCCTACATCATTATAGAATATATGCAACACTAGAACATATAAGGCAGTAATTTTCAACTGCTGTGCCGTGGCACACTACTGTGCCACAGGTAGTCTTAGGGGTACCGAGGAACTTTGGAGAGGGACTTTGGAGAGGCTCATTTATTAACAGAACAACCGAGGGATTTGACTGGCAACAGGCCCCTGCAACAGGCTGGCCAGATTTCCCTATGTTCTTCTAAAGCGGACCTCAGCTCAAGCGGACCTCATCAGGAGCAGGAATAACACTGAAAAAATGATGAGAGATTTGAGCTCCCTGCCAACAGAATGGTGTGCCCTGCTAGTGGTCAAAAAACTGATGGTGTGCCTTGATAACTGTAGTGCCTTGTCAGTGTGCTATGAGATTAAAAAACGGAAAATGTCTGAGCTCAGGGAAACAAATATAAAGTTATGCAGAACCATCCCATCATGAATGTTGTTGATTTGCAGACATCCACTGACATCTGATATCAGTGACATCAGCAGTGTACAGGTGCCAGTGGGGTACATTTTGAGCACTTTGTCTAATTCATGAACTAATAAATTGTGTTCAATTTTTGTTTGACTATATGCAGTATATGTGTGAATTACACTATTATGGTACATGTGTGAAGTCATGCATAATAAATTTAACACTATAAAGTGTGTGCACATTTTCCTGAGATGCTGTGTCCATGTATGCATGTAAAAAACAAAACAACAAGCTGTTGATCCATCTGGCCCAGTATTATCTATTTTGAGCTATAATAGCTCTCCAGAGTTTCAGTTGAGCTCTTCCCACTCCACGTTCATTACTCCTTATCAGGATTATTCTGAAATCCAAACATTTTTATCCAATTTTTTTTAAAACATTACAAGGTAGTTATGAGCAGTGAACATTTTGTGACCGGCAGTTTTTGCACTTTCAGCACAACCCAGTAAGAAAGTCAGGAGGGATATTTTTCAGCCATAGGCCTTTGCATGATGCATTATAGGACATGGTTCAGCACTATGCCAGCTGTACACAGACTCAGTGCAATAAGCATGCAGGGATTTTTTTCTGTGACTCTAGATTTCTGTGATGTGTCAGGTGCAGAGTATTATATCCCAGTGATCAACACTAGAGTTGGTAGAAAGCTAGAGGAGTTTTCATTGACACCGCCTTTGTTTCCCATTGCAGTCCCTCTGCCACACATTTCCTTTACGGCTACTCATTTTTTGGGCTCTGCATTTAGTTAGATCAGTGGTTCTCAATCTTCCTAACGCCGTGACCCCTTTATAAGTTCGACATGTTGTGGGGACCCCAACCATAAAATTATTTTCATTGCTACTTTATAACTGTAATTTTGCTACTGTTAAGAATCGTAATGTAAATATCTGATACGCAGGATGTATTTTCATTGTTACAAATGAAATGTGTATTCTATGCACACATTGAACACAATGTGATTTATTTCAGAGTAGGCATGCATAGGATTAGGCCCTGAGGCTGTCAGTCAGCCCCAGTGTGCGCGCAGCTACAGCCGGAGGTCTGGCAAGCCTGACCTGGCCCCGTGCACCAGAGATCTTTAGGCGACCCCCAGGAAAGCTCTAGGCGACCCCAAAAGGGGTCCCGACCCCCACTTTGAGAAACGCTGAGTTAGATGACGATGATGATGATGATGATGATGATGATGATTATAATTATAATAATATAATACAGACAAGGTCTTGGAACACAATACTCCAGATATCACCATCATAGAAAGCAGTAAGGTGTGGGTTGTGGACAATGCTATACCAGGTGACAGCAGAATTGAGGAGAAACAACTGGAAAAGATCTCCCGCTCCCAAGACCTAAGAATCGAATTACAGTGTATCTGGTGTAAGCCAGTGCAGTTGGTTCCAGTGGTAATTGGCACACTGGATGCAGTGCCCAAAGACCTTGGCGGGTACCTGAAAACTATTGGCATTGACAAAATATCACTCTGCCACCTGCAGAAAGCCACTCTTCTGGGATCAGCACAAATTATACGCCACTACATCACACAGTGCTAGACTCTTGGGAAGGGTCCGACTGGTGAAGTGAATGAAACCAGCACGAAACTGTTTGCTGTGCATTTATATTATAATAACAACTAGGCATTTATATACTGCTTTTCTGGACATTTTGGATTGCTCCTTAGTCTTTATTCAAAGCGGTTTACATGGGCAGGCGAATCTAAACCCCCGAAGGGATTTTTACAAACACAGATTTGTTCTGTCTTTCAAGAAACACTACATTCAAGACATTACATTCACAGTCTGGTTAACAACACTGGTCCTGATGTCTGAAATGCTGGCTGACAAAGTTCTCCTTCAGCTCTCACACGAAGGGCAGCTGAGATAGCTTCTTCACTCCCACTGAAAAGCAGATGGAAAATCTCAGCCACAGCAGCTGCTTTTCAAGGTCTTGCTTCAGATCTGACTTCCGGTTTTCTCAGGCCGGACCTCCTGCCCGATGAGGGTGGGTGTTGTTTTATTGGATGAAGGTGTTGTTAGATCAGTCACATCAAGGCACACTTGCACTGACACAAAGTTTTGTGCCACAAATTGCAACATTCCACTTGTGAAAGAGCTTTTGTGCAACTTTCTCAAAAAGTTGTTTGGAGACACATCAGCTCAGTGCATTAGTCTGTTGAACAAACAGTTCAGGGATGATAATAGTTTCTGCTTGTAATTCTCGACAGTTGTAATATCTGAGGCTTTTTTCACCCCAGCATGAATATGTTTTATTTTTAAAATCTTTTTTAAGATCCTATTGTTCAAATAGTAAAGGCTTGTTTCCCTAGTTAGGTAATTGCCTTTATTATACAACTAGCGAAAGGCGTACCCGCGTTGCGGGAGTAAAATTCCCCCGTATGCCATTCCCCCATAATCATCAACCCCCCATGGATAACTTTCCCCCAGGCGTAACAACCCCCCATGCGCAACTTCCCCCATACACATCAACCCCCCCAAGTGCAACTTCACCCATGCGCATCAACCCAGCATGCACAAGTTACCCCATGCACATCAACCCCCCATGCACAACTTCCCCCATGTGCATCAACCCCCCCATGCGCAACTTCCCCATATGCATCAAACCCCATGCACAACTTTCCCCATGCGCAACTTTCCCCATGTGCAACTTCCCCCCATGCGCAACTTCCCCCATGCGCAACTTTCCTCCATGTGCATCATCCCCATGCGCAACTTCCCCCATGCGCAACTTCCCATATGCACAACTTTCCTCCCATGCGCAACTTCCCCCATGCGCAACTTCCTCTGTGCGCAACTTCCTCTGTGTGCAACTTCCTCCGGTGCATCATCCCCCCATGTGCAACTTTCCTCCAAGCGCAACTTCCTCCCATGTGCAACTTCCCCCCTGTGCAACTTTCCTGCATGCGCAACTTCCCCCATGCACAATTTCCCCTCATGCGCAATTTCCCCTCATGCGCAGCATCCTCGCCAGCGCAACCTCTTCCTCCGAACAACATCCCCCAGTGCACCAGGGTCTGAGCACCAAATTGGCTGGATGTTGTTCAGTCTCCTTTTCAGCCCCTGAAGGGTTAATTTCTCCAGATGGTTCTTGGTGGGTGTTCAGGTGACAGAAGGAACTCCCAGAATTCCATGCTTCAGGCCCAGCAGTTGGGGAGGAATGTTGCTGAGTCAGCAATTCTCAATGCAAAGTATAGGGAGGAAAACGCGTTGCGCCTCTTTTCACCCCTTCCGGTTGGAATTTCAGAAAACCGGTTCTTAGTGCACCCCTCCGTCACAGAAGGAACACCCACCCCAAATTTCACACTTCTAGGCCCACCGGTTTTGGCAGGGCGGTGATGAGTGAGTGAGTCAGTCAGTCAGTGAGTCAGTCAGTGAGTGACTTTTTTATATATATAGATGGAATTGTCTCCTTGGGAGGCAATCCTGTGACACACTGTTACAATCTCTTAAACAATATTAATAGTGCCTATTGCAATCATGTTGATTCTTTTACAGTGCTGTTTCCCATTGTGGACAATATCATTTTCTTATATACATTCAGACATATTTTCTGTTTGTTCAATCATATTTTTTGCCATGGTCTAGAGCTCAGTGATAGTGCATATATTTAGCAATGCAGAGGATTCCAGGTTCAATCCTTGGCAGGCAGGGCTTAGAAAAGCCCCCAAAGAGCAGCCTACATACTCTTTGTGTTGACAGCACTGATCAAGATGAATCTGAATTGAAGATAATGCAACTGCAAATGTTCAAGTTCTTTTTTCCAAAATCCATACTGCACAATCCTAACCATGTCTACTCAAAGTAAGCCACACTTTGTTCACTGGGTCTTTCTCCCAGGAAAGTGTGTGTAGGATTCAAGCCATAGTGTTTAAAGTCTTCTATCTATATAAATGCCTTAACCTGTGTGTAGGGGTGTCTGGATCGTCTGATCAACATTCCATGTCAAACAAATGGCTGAGGAGAGGGAACAGTCAACATTCCAACAGTCAACATTAAGCTCCCATTGAAAATATGGGAAAACTGAGGTTCTGTATTAAGGGATGGTTTCTTACTCATGAATGTTGTTATATTTTACCGCAGCAAGCAGCACCTATGAGCAGTTATTAGCTTATTCATATTCCTTCTTCTCATGTTAAACCAGTAATGTCCTAAACCTACTGCCAGGTTCCACTACTGGAAAAGCGTAATCAGGGGCATCACTAGGGTGTGCATCACCTGGTGCGGGACACCAGCACTTCACCCCCATATATTGGGTGGGGCAACAATATGAATGGTGGGCATGGGTATGTGCCATTGCCCTGCCTCCACTGGTTTTTTTAGCCATACATTTTAATAAAGTGGTTTGTTTCACTGCATTCTGCTGTAAATTGCACATTCAAAGGTGTATAACGTGATGAGATTATTTCTACAAACCATGATTTTAGCCATTTAGTTCATGTGCAGCCACCCTCTCAAGAGTGCCTCCTTTCTAACGCCTGACTAACATCCCTGATTGGGACCATTTTGGAAGTCTTGTACTCTCTTGGACTGACCTTCCACTCCAGCCAAGGCATGATTGCTTACTTACCAATAAACATTCATTGGATCAGGACAATTCTGGTGTCCTTAGATTCCTCTCAGCCTGCCTTTCCAATGAACTATGGCATGTCGGCCTACTCATGAGTGAAGCTGCGATATAGGTCACTAACTTTCCATGGAGTTCAATGCATATTTTTAATTTTTAGTTTTTTGGTCATAACGTTTGATAGGAAGGAGATAATTCAAAACTGATTTTTGCATTGGATTCTGCTCTTCAATACAAATCCAACGGTATATGACTTGATGGGGGTTGGACAAACAATAACAAATGTGCATTTTAACGTTTTTAAGTCCCCCCAGTGTGTGTCACCCCCCTTGAGCACGTCACCTGGTGCAGACCACACCACTCTGGTGATGCCACTGAGAGTAACAATAACAGAACATGTTTTTCAGGATCACAAAAGTAGATATCCATTCCAGATATACACTCCAGATATCCATTGCATCATGTGCTTTTTTTTCTGCTATGGCAAAGATCCAGTGCGTACCAAATGACCGAGGAAGGCCATCTGATGATTGCGGCAGAGACAGAATAGGAGCAGGACAGAACAGGGTTAATGAGGAACAGGAGACATCTCAGGAAGTGGGAGAAGAAGGTGGGCATAGGCCAGATGCTGTCCCCTTCTTCATCTTCCAACACACCTCCTTTCTCTTCTTGTACCAGCTAAAAAGTTGACTCAAGTCTGAGGAGAGCCATTGGTGGTGAGAGGAAATACGTATTTTCTTTTACTTCTCCCAAGTCTCCTGGTCTGCCCCTCACTACCATCACAGAAAAGGACAGGATTGGGCCATTTATTTTATTCCTTCACATTTATTAAACTTTGGCCCACTTCTAAGGGAAAACATGTCGACCCTTTGAAAAGCAGATATAATTTTGAAATCGACCCTTTGAAAGGGTTGACCCTTTGAAAGCAGATATAATTTTATGACAAAATACAGAAATAAATAAATGAGTCCAAACTCACTTCCTAAATTTGTATTCAAATTGATTGCTCAAGTTCTGCTTGACAGCTAGCGAGGCAAACTGTCAGACCGCACCAAATTCACTCCCTAATCCACAAATGAATTGTCCAGAATATAAGGAATTTTCATAGTCCTGACAGGATGCCCCAATTATCCTGAGCAAACTTAAAGGAATGCATATTTCATCACAAGGCAACTTTCTGCACTCTGGAAGAACAATATCCTTTTGGGAGTCAGGGCTGGCAATATGCTGGGATTAAATATACAAGCAAATGTCAAGCTGTGCACTCAAGCCAAGTATTGAAGAGGCTTGCCTGCTATTGTAATAAACTTTTTCTAGTTGCAGGTTTGTCTAATTTTAAAAACTAACCTTAGCTAGTTGTAACTGGAACAGATAGCAAAGAATTCCAGAAGTCAACAATGTGTTCTGTGAAGTCCTTTTTGGTTTGTTTGGAATAACACAATATCAATCCGTTTTTATGAGGTAGTCTTAAATTCTAATGGAGAGAGAGAGAGAGAGAGAGAGAGAGAGAGAGAGAGAGAGAGGTTGACAACATTACTCAGTCTCTCCCATTCTCCTCCATGCTGGTCATAATTTTATTTGACTTGTTCTCAAACTCATCTTCTTTATTAAGTTTAAATGTATCAACTTCTTTTGAGCATTTGTTTCTAAGGTGCACCAACCCCTGGATTAATTTAGTTTTGCTTTTTATATCTCTGGCTCTACAATATTTTTTTAAAGGTGGTACCACCAAATTGCACATGGTATGTTAAGTGCAGGTGCATGATAGATTTATAGGATGGCATTAGTATATTTTCCATTTTATTTTCAGTCACTTTCCTAGTAATTTCTAACACCAAATTTGCCTTTTTCGCTGCCACAGCACACTGCATTGACATTTCTAGTGGATTTTCTATTATGATCCCAAGATCTCTTCCTTGAGTAATTGCTCCTAATTTAAACCCTGGCAGCATATATTTGCCATTTGGGGGTTTTCAGTCTGAATGCACACCTCATAATAGGAATTCTATCAAACATTCTGTCATCTAGTCTCCTAGGTTGTAGAAATCTTTTTTCCATGTGCTTTTTCAGATCTTACAATTCAGGATCATTTGGTGTTCTCTCCATTTTACGGTCTCATTCAGTCATAGTTATGAATGAATCAAAATGTCCTGGTCTCAGTTCAGACCTTGGGGAGATCCCATGGTTCATTTTTCACCAGTGTGAAACTGGATCCTTGACCCTTTCTGTCTTAACTGGCTTCCAAAGACATCTGAATGATATATTAAAATTAAGTCGTGATAAGCTGAAATTAATATCCAGATGAAATCAAAGCTGAAATTAAATCCTGATAAGACAGAGGTCCTTCTGGTCTTGAAGTCCACCTTGCCAGCCTCCCCACCATCACATCTGCTGTGTTACAGTCATGGGTTCAGCCTTACTTCTCGATGTGGCAGTGGCAGTAGTGCAGGAAGTGCACTGAAGCCTCGGACTGAAGCACACATCTCCGAGCAGAGAGGTTGCCTGGATCTCCTACATACTTTTCTCCACACTCTCTGAGGTGGTAGTAGCTGTAGTGGTGGCTTCTCCAACCTGTACTCACGCAGGGCTAGTGGGCTGTGGGGGGGGGGGAGAGCTGGTGCAGTTTGTCACCCCCATGTTAGATTTTCCTTGTTCACAGGGCTGATAACCCCCTTGGACCTCTCTCCCCACATGACACTACTGCTTGTACCACTGTGACAAACACTAATATCCATGTGAAAAGGAAATAATCTCAAGTTTTCAGCTAAGCCCAGCATGCCTGTTTCTCTAGCCCATTGGTTGATTCCAGCTAACCTGTAATCTCCAGAAAAGGGGCAGAGAGAGGGAATATTGATGATGAGGTACAGTGGTACCTCATGTAACAAATTTAATTTGTTCCGGAGGCATGTTTGTTATGTGAAACATTCTTTACATGAAGCAGATTTTCCCATAGGAAATAATGGAAACTCAGATGATTGGTTCCACAACCCAAAAAAATTCATATAAAAATATTAATTGGACGTAAAAATGATGACAAAACACTGGAGAATTCAAAACATGCATTCAATGTGCATGATCTTATGAAGTCTACTTAGGCTGCAGTCCAAAAGACACATTCAAGGAAGTAAGCCCCATTTAACACAATGGGGCTTACTTCTGGGTAGACATGGTTAGGAGGCTGCAGTCCTAAGGACACTTTCCTGGGTGTAAGACCCATTTAACACAATGGGACTTACTTCTGGGTAGACATGATTAGGAGGCTGCAATCCAAGACACCTTCAAAGTGTCTCCCCACTTTCCCCTTCTCTCCATCCTGAGCCTCTCTCTCCCCTGCTCCTTTCTGGCTAGCCCTGAGCTGCTTCCTTCTTCTCCACTGCTCTTCTCTCCCTCTGCCCAGCAGATGCCCAGCCACAGGAGGAACAGCGTGGAAGTGTTGCTTTCGCTGTGGGCAGGCACGCAAGACAGCCCTGACCAGTGATGGGCCCAGCCTGGGCCAAGAACCGGTTCTCTGGAAGTGGGCGGGGTCAGGGTCAGGGTCAGGGGCGGGGTCAGGGTCAGAGGGTGTGGCCAGGGAGGTTTTTAATTTTAAAATAAAAATAAATAAATAAATAAATAAAATTACTTACTTCAGAGTAGACCTGCATAGGATGGGGCTCTGAGGCTGCAGTCCTCTCCACACTGGCCTGGGAGTAAGTCCCATTGACTATTCTGGGACTAACTTCAGAGTAGACCTGCATAGGATGGGGCTCTGACTGAGGCTGCAGTCCTCTCCACTCTGGCCTGGGAGTAAGTCCCATTGACTATACTGGGACTAACTTCAGAGTAGACCTGCATAGGATGGGGCTCTGAAGCTGCTCTGAGGCTCTCTCCACACGGGCCTGGGAGTAAGTCCCATTGACTATATTGGGACTTACTTCAGAGTAGACCTGCATAGGATGGGGCTCTGAAGCTGCTCTGAGGCTCTCTCCACACTGGCCTGGGAGTAAGTCCCATTGGCTATATTGGGACTTACTTCAGGGTAGACCTGCATAGGATGGGGCTCTGAAGCTGCTCTGAGGCTCTCTCCACACTGGCCTGGGAGTAAGTCCCATTGGCTATATTGGGACTTACTTCAGAGTAGACCTGCATAGGATGGGGCTCTCAGCCCCCACTCCCCGCTGGGAGAGGCTGGGAGAGCGCAATGGGGCTGCTCTCCTCCTTCTCAGCCCCCCTGCCAGCAGGAGAGGCTGGGAGAGCGCGATGGGGCTGCTCTTCTCCTTTTCAGCCCCCCCTCACCGGGAGAGGAGAGCGTACCAGTCCTCATTGTTCAGGGGACCTCCTGCTGCTGCCTACTCGCTAACGGCAGGCTTTTTGGAAGATCCCCCACGCCAGAGTAGGGGCGCGTAGGCTCCTGCCCACCTGTGGCCCTGACGCTTTTTAAAAGGGCTGCCAGCCTGCGTGTCTGCCCCAACTGCCAACGAGTATGTTTGTTACATGAAGCACAGTTTGTTACGTTAAGCAGAATCCTAGAGAAATTTTTGTTTTGTTACGTGAAGCATACTTTACATGAGGTGTTTGTTATGTGAAGGCACCACTGTATATGATTAATTTATAAGAGCTTTTCTGTCTCCCACCCACCCAACCTATAGCCAAGGTATTTCACACAGTTTATTGAAAGCAGAGAAGATAACCCTTCTCTTTGGAATCTCCATGTCCATTTCTGTTTCAATGCTGTTAATTGTAAGGGGGAAAGTCCACAAACTTTCCAGACAGTGCATGTGTTATCATTTGTTTTCATTGGACAGATAGGAAGAGACGAAAAAATATTAGACACTTTGCCAACATTTTGAAAAGGAGACCATTAAAATTATTTTAATTTCAAAACATGCCTACGCAATTTATTCAAAAATGTCAGAAAATGTTCTATTGTCAATGAGATTCAGCAAGCAAGATGTTTACGTGCTAGCTGGGTTTGAAGAAACACCAGGCGGAATTTTAAACAGCAGTGGTTCTGGGGAAAGGGTATTTTTGTGGTGATTTTTTAGTTTTAAAAGAGTTGTTGTTGGAAAAAATTGGAATAAGCTTCTCTTAAAACCTTCCAGCAAGTCTTCTTCAGATAAATTTTCAACTGCTTGTATTCCAGGATACATCACTGGAATAGCTGGGAATAGGTGCAGTCTCTGGTCACTGTTCCACTTCTAGGATGGCAGTGGGAGAAATGAAGAATCAAACCAGCCTCAATATTAGATACAGTGTTTTGCCCCCTCTCCAGGAATACCACTGGTTAGCTAGCTTATCAACATGACCTCTTTTCCCCAGTGTTTTTCTTTTTCCTAAGGTGGGACAGGTAGTAAAGGTTACTCTTGAACTCCTGCTATGTGCCACCTAGTACCAGCTTTCTATCACCATTCTCATGTTTCAAGAATAGTTTCTGACCACCTTGGAAATTTTGGTGTTCTGAATTCAGGAGCCCAACGTATATTGGGAGCATGGCACATAGATTGGAAAATGGCACAAAAATTTGGCATAATCATTTTGTGCCAAAAACTCCCCTCCAAACCTGTTGTGGGCCCTCAAAGCTATCTCTGTAGCAAGGAGCATCTTCCAGGGCCCTTTGCAGCTTCAAGACAGCATTTTGAACAGGAAACAGATGTAGCATTAAAAGGTTAGACCTGGAACAGTGCTGTGGACCCACATAGCTATACACTAAACCCTTTCAGTTTCCACAGTTATCTTGGGCACTGGTGGCACATTGTGCTTGGCAAAATGTATTATCCCATTGCTCCTTCAGAAGTGATTGAGGGAGGAGGTGAAAGATAGTTTGAGCTTGATGCAGACTCCTCTGGCTCCCCAAAGCTAACCAGGTTGCTCCTGGTAGCAATAAAGTTTTCCTAGATGAAGATCACTGTGCTTATTCCACCCCAAGGTCCTAATGATACGTACGTATCGCAATGTGTAATAATATCCATGCATATGCAGGTTATATTTAACAGTATATTTCATTCTGCTCAGCTGGCACAAAATGCTGCCAAAAGAGTAGATGTAAGTAAGTAATATGCAATGCGTTAGCCATGCCTCTGGGCAGGTTGGTGCAAAACATAATCTGCACTAATCTGAAAAATACTGAAAGGAGTCAAGAGGCATCATTGCGAATTTTATTTATCCCATAATAGGCAATAATGTCAACATGTTTGCAAAACCACCTTGTAGAAAGTGCTCTTATGCGGAGTTGAGCTTGGTCTGATTTTACATTACAAGCCAGCAAGGATTGGATTTGCTGAGATGTGATCAAAATATAGAATTCTAATTTTTTCTACTCTCCGTAAAATCCATTGGAGACCATCAATCACTGACCAAAGGGAAGTACTATGCTGAACCAGTGAGCCTTCATGGCTTTCTGCTTGACTGTTTTTGCCCTGCACACTAATATCTCCTGGACATCAGCATTTTCTCTCGTGACACCAGTTCTCTGCCTCTCATTCACAGAGTCCTACAGCCATACATATCAATGTCTTTTTGTAGGAAAAAACAGGATTAGAGGGGAAGGGACATGTGTCTTTGTAGACTGCAGTTGGGCTTGATTCAGATCTGCTACTATAAAGCAGTGCTCAGAGAATAAAACCCAGGGAGTTTTTTTTAAATTGGCCAAGGGAAATAAACAAGCTGTGGACCATGATTAGAGAGAAGCAGATGGCCATATGTAAAGAGGACACAGGACATTTCTCTGCTGTTGCTGTTATGTCTTTTGCTGCCATAACTGCTGTATGGCAGTTTGGTCCCCCCCCCCCCCATCTGACAGCAGGGTCTCCTTCTGTGTTGGGAGAGATGAATCAGTTTCACATGCATTACTCTGGCATCTCTGGAGAAACCCAGTTGCTTCTTTTACTTATGTCATGCTGAGTTCAAAGTGAGCAGAGGCCCTCCTCGCACCACTTTCCCACTTTGACTCAAACATCCCTTCTACTTTCCCCCTGTCCTTTAAAGAATTCAAGTCACAGATAAGATAGAAGCCTATAATGCTGTTTGGAAATGTGTTATTACAGCCACGTAAAGTGAGACGGTGACCCTTTGATTCTTCCATCATTCATTCCAGTCCAGAAAACTTTGGAGAAACATTATCCAATAAGATGCTATAACTATCTTTTGGAAGGTTAATAAGTTTCATTATTTTTTGGAAGGTTAATAACTTTCATTGAAGAAAGAACTCCACAAAACCACAACCACAAAGATCTGCCTTCAGTTCCATTAGATAACACTCTGCTGAAAAGGCGGACCCAGGATGGGGATGCCATTGCTCATCCTCACTGTATGGAAGAATTTATAACTTGTCTTAAGTTTTCTGTTGGTAAGTCAGGGTGCAATCCAGAACAATTTAAGCCAGTGCAACTCACTGTTTCCCCATAACTGTAGTGGTGTGGTTGTCTGTGCACTGGCCTAATCCTCCCATGAGTGGCTCAGAAGTAACTTACAAGACTTTGCAAACCCCCTCAGATCATAAGAAGAATATAAGAAGAGCCTCCACTGGATTAGGCCAAAGTCCCATCTAGTCCAGCTCCTGTATCACATGGTGGCCCACCAGATGCCTCAGGGAGCACACAAACACCTGCACCCAGGTGCCCTCCCAGGCAGCTGGCATTTTGTGGTTGTCCACATCTATCTATGCACACACACACCTCATGGCTTGAAAACTGTGACAGTCCTTTCCTTGCATAGGATTTGCGCTTGGCCAGCTTGGTACTTGCGTTGGCCTAACCGGCGGGTTAGGATTACACTGCCAAATGCCTTTGAACACACACACACAAATCTCAACACCAAGCACCACCCTGCTAGCTACATTATTCTGTACCAAAATTTGAGATAGCCTAGCATGACATTGTAAGATGACTTTTTTCTTCCTTTCCCATAGTGTGCAAGAGAGGTGTAATACATTTCTCAACAGATGCCCCTCTTTCCTTCGTGGAATGTATATTTTTGCTTGTTCTCCAATATTATGTAGTTTTTTTTCTTGACGGTGCCACTGCTGGGTCGAGGAGGCAGCAGCATGCATTGTGTAAATAAAGTTTGTCACTCTTCTTTGAAGTGTTTGGGAAGGCTTTGAAAATCTGGCTGCAGCTGTTTCCAATAATCTCAACTTTCTGCTCTATTTCTCTGGTTAACCTTGCTGACTCAAAACAACAACAACAACAAAAAATGTAGCCTGGAGGAAATAATGCTGGCTGCTTTCTTCACTTTCGGGTGGTATTTTGTGGGAGATTTGTGGAAAGGACTTTGATGTCTGTTGCTCCGTCTACAAGGATTCCAGTAGTGACAAGGAATGTCTCTTACAGCAGAGTCTCCTTTGGCAGATGGGAAACTTGACTCCCTCTTCCAAGTTCAAATAGACAAGGAGGTGATGACAGGAGACTACTATTACACCAACAAAGTAGGGAGTTTTAATGACTTTAATATTATGCAAGAAATTCAGGGTATTTGTTCCACGTATTTCCCTATTCAGAACATTAAAATACCATTCTGTAGCATCATGTTCAAATGTTGCTTACTCCATAAATTATTTTTGAATATTCAGGACAAATCTAAATTGATCCATGGCAAAAATGATCTGGAATCAACATATATGACTGCAGCTGACAGTGAATTTTTTAAAATTTAAAATTATCCTTTATTTACAAACTTGTATGATTTAAAGTTTCATTGTAGAATAGGGGTTCCCAAACTCCATACCTTCACAATCCACCTCATTGTCTATGGTAGATCCTGGGCTCACCAATTCCAGGAAACTGCAGGAAAATATGGCACATGATGCAGAAATTGTTTTTGGGTCATGCTAGTATGCAACCTCCATCAATGGCCAAATCATGCTATGTAAAGCAATTTATTTCTAGTCTATGTGTCACAACCCACCTGTGTGTCATGACACCATTTTCGGGTGGTTATAGGCCCCCTGAGACCAGGAAGCTGCATGGCAGTCTATGGTATGATGCAACGGAGAATTGTCCTGATGTAACCTGAAAGCCGGCTCTACATCACATGCCATAATGCCTCAAAACATACAAGGTTTGCACAGGATGCAGACCATTAAGTAATGCTTTCCATCCATGCCCAATCACATTTAAATATATTTACCATATGTGCTCCCCCACTCATCTATTTTATTGGAAATGCTTATGTATCATCTCTTACTCACAAGAACTCACAACAAAATATAATTCAGAAATAGAAGCATCAAATCATATTTCAAGTCAAAGAGAATGATAATGTCTTCAAATTCTTTCTAAAGATAAACAGAGTGGGAGTCTGATGAATGGGCAGAAAGAGGGCATCCCAGAGGGGATGGGGCATGGGGTGTCATGAGTGAAAAAATCCTGTTCCTCACTATTGCCCACCTCTGAAGGGGGACAACTCTGATCAAGGACTCATGTGCAATCTTAAAACACTAGTGGCACACCTGTGTGGGCCATCAATTGCTGAAATGCTACATCAACATGCAAATAGGCCAGCACACTTAGTAACTACATTTCAACATGACAGAATGTGGGTGGAGAATTTAAAATAACAATGCAATTTTCCTCTGTCTCTTTGACTGGGGTTTATCTACATCCGTAGATTTTCTGGAACACTGCCAATTGATGAAATAAATAGCACAGGTAGATTCAAGTCAGAACTCCTATGAGGCCATATTAAAAGTATACTGGGCTTTGGAGTAATGTCATAGAACCAAGGGGCCTCCTCAGTGTAATAACTACCTTTCCTCACCTGAGAGAGTCTTACAATAACTTTACACGAACCAGATCTTGTCTAGAATTGTCAGCTTCAATTCTGGTATTTATCCAAGGTTAATATCTATTACTTTTTTAAACTTGTCCTGAGAGATGGTTGCTTTATAGATGGAAATTGTTGTGAAAAGTCTGTTTGTATCCCTCCAAACATGGCTGTTCCTTTTCCCAGTATACTCCTGAAAACAATATGATCATATTATACAGGCAGGCATAGATAGGAAAGGTCAAACCAAAACAGAAACAAACTATTTACTGAGTCTTTCATGCTGACAGCATATCTGTTGGCTAAAAAATGACAGATACAGCAAATATGTGACTTTAAGAGCAACACCAATGACTTTGCTGTGACCACATGAGTCCAGGTAGAAGCAATACTCATACATTCATGTTCCTGGAGTGGCAATGTGCTCCCAAGGACACCATTTCCAACTCTGTCTTTTATTCTGGTAAGTCCTAGTCCCAGCATAAACAGGATGCTAAGTTCTGAAAGTGCTAAGTTCTGAAGGTCCCCAGAAAGAAGCAAGCAATGAATCCAATCCAAAATGGATAAACCCACTTCTAGTTCCACACCTGGAACTATGGAGAAGGTTAAGGACTTTTCCTTTTCTTATAAGTCACTCTGGATTTTACAAGCATTAGGAGTAAATCTTTTTGCTGTTTCTATCTCCAAAGCAAGCACCTGGGTTGCAGCAGAGGTATGCTCCCAGATTTTAGTATGTTCCTACAAGTTGTTTGCAGTAATATAATATAGCAACATTCATCAGTTAAAAACTATCCCCCTTTCCAACATTGCAACTACCCTTTTTCACCTCTTTCCTCAATAGCTCACCTCAACCGCTGCCCTCAACAACCCTTCTCTTCTTCATGCCACTCTTCAATTGTCCCCCTAGCCTCTTCTCAGCCTGGCCTGTTATCAGTTGACATGCTGACAGTTGCATCTCCTCAGCCTGCTTGATTGACATGGGATGTTGGCCACCAGATGTGGACACCCTTCCACACAAGTCTTTTATGCAGAAAGATAAATACAGATCCAAGTGAACATTCAAAGATTCTAGGCTACCAGAATCTGTAACATAATTCAGAATAAGGGATCTGTAGCTTCACCAGTCTTAAGTTCAATCCGCCTACCCTCCTCCCTAAAAGACTCAAGGCAGGAAGGGGAACAAATCTAACTGTGGCAGGATACATATCCTCCACGGCTTTTCCTCTGTGCACACTAAGATGTGTACAAAGCCAGTTCATGCACCTTGGAGCAAAACACAGTATGTCTAGAACCTACAAGTGGCCTTATAAGCAAAGAGCGTTGGTTGCAAAATGAGAACAAATTCAAACCTCCCTTGGAGGCAAGAAATGATTGAAAAGCATGATATGAAATTCTCTCTTCTTTGGTCCTTGCCTTGACGTTAACAGACTAGGAGACAAAGACTAATGCCGTGTCATTGGTCTTGCTTAAAGAAAGTTTAAAGATCATGTAACCACTGATGTTTTCACAGAGGTCCCAAATCTATGTAAGAGACAGCATATATTTCAAAGGAAAATGAAATATGCTGTCACCTGCCCAGCTACTTTGTTTTATTATGTATTTCTTTACAGAAAAAGCTTTTATTCAAAGCTACATATCCTGCCTTTATTTTTTTTTAAAGTCAAGGTGGTTAATAACACTTACAAAATACTTACATTAAGGCTGTGTGCTATGTACACTTGCTTGAGAGTAAGACCCATTGAAGACAACGAGTAGACAAGCAATTGGTAAAAATAAAGTAACACAACAAAATTATTGATGAGACCATCAAATCATTTCCATGTGCCAGAAATTGATTTGGGTTTGCATATGAGTGATAATGTGTTATTAGAGAATGAATGCATGTGGGGGTGTTATTTTTAATTTTCACATTTCTCCTTTCTTATTATATGCCTGCTTACTCAGCCTTTTCATTACAGATCCTCCAAATAAAAAAGCAGGAGAAACTAAAACAGGAAGCAATTGCTGAATGAAAACCTAATTTGGCTTGTCTTCCTAATGGGCCAGGGCTGGGCACCAAGCTTATTCAACAGATAAAGATGAGTAACTATGTAATGAGGTTAAAATATTCATTAAGCTAATTGCATGTTAATTAAGTAAAGTATGCTATTAGGGATCCATTGAGCTCCATCTGTGTGTGCAAACAGGAGTGAGAATAATCACACCAGAAACTAAGCAAAAGACAGACAATGACACAGCACAGGGGGTTACATCACAAGAATTCATTAGAGTTGCGGTCATTAGTACAACACTCAGAGCTAAAGCCTTGTTAGATGAGGTAGGAAACTTGCATTGGGACTATTCCACTTCAGGTGGCAAGTTGGGGCTCACATAATACAGCTAGTAACAGCGTGCAGCTGTCACTTCCAAAGGTACAATATAAAAAAATCAGTAAAACAAAATTATCCCCCTTTCCACCATCTCAGCTGCCCTTTTGCCACCTCTCCCCTCCTCGCCTCTCTGCCCCCTAGCCTCTTCTCAGCCTGATCTATTATCTGTCTCAAAGGCAGTTTAAAATGAGAATGGAATGTTGACAGTTGCCTCTCCTCAGCTTTCTCTGCCCTTCCTAGTGGCAGTAGAGAATACAAAGTGCAGACACACTAACACAATCATTAAGGGTTTTTACGTAGAAGGATATTCCTCCCACAAATAAAAAAACTAGTATGTCAGGAGAAAGCAACATGGGATTCCTGACAACATGGGATTTAAAAACAATGTGTTTAATATGTATTTTTTAATAACTGGAGTTGGCCATCAGATGGATCCCATCAGAACCCCAAAGTGATGCAGCCCAACATCATGTTCATCTGAGGACAGAACTGCTGTGAAAGTTACAGAAATATGAATCAAGAAAACTGCTACTAGTGGTTAACCCTAATTTTAATCCTTGCAGTGAGTGAGGGCTCCATGTCAATGTTGAGCTTAAATATCATTTAAGCGTCATTGAGTCAGTTCCTGCAAGTCGTAAGGTTGATGGGAGAGGGATACATCCGCTTTTGGGGAATTCTGAGTTTTAAGAAACTAAAACTGTAAAAGGACAAATTACTCTTCCCTTTAAACATCTAGTGTCAGAGCCACAGAGGACAAATTTGTTAATAAATGCCTCTTCAAAAAAGGAGAAAATTTGATCTGACATAATTATGACCAAGGTCTCAAAGGCAGCACAGGGGGAGAACCTAAATATTTCATGATGAAATTCATTAATAATGAAACATAAGAACTAAATTACATAACTGTCACCTTAAGTCAAATAATTTTTTTCCACAGATGGAGAAGCGGACGGGCTGCATTACAGCCAATTTTTAGTTCAATATACAAATAATTCCAGCAAACAAAAATACAGGAATTTAGAGAAGTGGTGAGAAAACCTCAGCAAGAAACAAGATTTTAAAGAAGTGAAAATTAAAGCAGTTATTACCCCCAAATCCAGAGTAACTATAGGAGCATGTAAGAGACTTCACATGCACCCGAAGTTAATGTACCACCTAGTGAAAACCTATGGGAAATTCATATTGGAATCCAGAGTAAGTTATTCTTACTCCGGAGCAAGGACTCCCCATAGTTACTCTGGATTTTGCCCATAGTGACCTATGTAGTTTATTGTATTTAAAAATGGATAGATGAAGCATGACCCTTAGAAAATTATTCTGTGCAAGTTCTAAAGAAATGAAAGAGAATTAGGCTGCAATCCTAAAGACACTTTCCTGGGAGTAAGACCCATTGGACACAATGGGGCTTGCATCTGAGTAGATAGGGTTAGGATTGTGCTCTATGTCTCATGGTAGTTTTTTGCCTCTTACTGTTTGTTGGTATGTCTTCACAGTCTGCATTTCTTGTTAATGTAAAGAAATTATTCTTCTAAACATAAGCTGGCCCAGCTTGTTACAAGGGGCAGTGACCTACAGATGGATTTCAGAGAAGTCAAGTATCATGTTGTCAATGACCATCTCCTAAAATCTGGGTCAGACCCTTCAACAAGTTCATAATCAGATCTCTCTGGGTTGTTTCAAAGCCTAGTAATTCAAGCTTGTTATCCTGTATTAACCTTGCTCACAGTTCAGTTACATGAAGCAAAGTTGTTAGATTAAATCTGAGATCCAGGATGATCACTCAGTGCTTTGATATTGGTGTGAGGATCTGAACCTTCGTTCGAGGCTACAACAATCTTCCACACAAATATCTGGAAGTAAGGTCACTTTAGGGTGGGATCAATGAGAATAATGTCTGAGGATATATGAACAGACTGAGAGTGCAATCCTATCCAATTTAGGCCTGCAAAACTCACCCATCTCCCCATTAACACCTGATAAAAACTGAAATGGGAAATGAGCCACAGCCGAATGGAAGAGAGTTCTTTTAGTTTGTAGGATTTCCAAGGTTTGGCATGGTGTTCCGCCAGTACCACCTACATCACACAGCAATAGCATTCAGATAGCAGAGCTGGAAATGTCCTTTTGCCTTAGACAGGTAGGGTTGTTTTGTTTTTAGAAATCAATCCCTCAATTTTGGACAAAATTTTAAAATACCCTTGATTAATGTCATGTGACTGTATTCCATGTTTGGACATGGAGAACTCCAGAAAGAAGGATGGTAGATTATTACCCTAGAGAAAGAAAGAAACTTTTTGTATTGTTTGTCTATTAAGCCTATTTTCATTCCTAAGAGTTACTGTCCCTTTTAATTACGATAAATAACTGTAAGTGTTTGTTTCTGGGTGAGTAAAATAGAATTACAGCTTAATGGTGCAATCCAGCCATCAAAGAGTTGCAAAAGTGACATAACACATTTGCACTACTCTATAGGTGGCACAACTTACTGATTTAGGTGGCACACAGCCAGGTAGTCTCATTGGAGCATCTGTCAGGGTTGTCATATGTCTTCAAAACCAGGACTGTCCTGGTTTTCAGGGATTGCATTCACATACTGGCAAGTTTGACGGGGTTCTGTCCCGATTTTGTGGCACAGACTTTTGACAACCCTTGTGATAAAGGATTATGGCAACCCTTGTTTCTGTGGCTTTCCCAAGTGGAAGGGGGAAAGTTTCCCATGGGCTGACCCATGAGCAGTCTGAACCTTGCATTGGGTAAAGCACAGGCATGCCAACACAGGAAAGTGTATTTCAGCACAGTTTATAATTGGAGCGTTGTCTTTTGACTACAAAGGGCTTACTTCTGAGTATCTCCACAAATAGTAACCATGATCAAACAACTTTGAAAGGCAAAATGAGTATCCTATCTGGTGTCAGCAGCCTAACTGGTCACTACATTAACTGTGTCAATAAATCTGGCTACTGAATAACACAGAATTCTTCACTAGGATTTTGTCACTGCATCCCTTAAGTGTCCTGGTAAATGTGAATAAAATTAGCTAGATGAAACCCATATCATGTCATTGAAACGCAAAAATATGAGAAAATGCATCTCACATTTCTTTTTTTCCGGTCAGAATCAGGTACTGCAAGATCAATAACTTTTGAATGTGAACTTTCATTTTTATCTCGGTGGACTTCGGGTCTGTGTGTGTTGAAACAGATTTCTCGACTAAGCCACTCATCAGCCTGTTTCTTAATTTGATGTGTATATTTCCAAACCAATTTCACCTGCTGCAGAAGATGGAGGAATCTGCAGCAGGGGAGAGGATTTGACAGCTGCGGGTGTTGACAATATATACAATCTAGAATTACCTCATACTGTCAATAGGTATTAGAAATCATTTTGAGCAAGGAATCCAATAACACTGTAAAACCTTGTATCAAAATGTATTTCTGTCATTATTCTGAAAGAGAAAACAGTCCATAAGAACTTTTTCAGTAATTCCCAACATTTCCACTATAAGCATTGGCGATGGTGTAGAAAGGTGTCAGGAAAACACTCCTGCTTCCTGTTTTTTTTCTTCCTAAACTTCATGTCCCTGCCCGCTTTCCCCCACTGGCCCTTGCAGCTTCATTGTTTAAAATGTAATTTCCCTGAAATGTCAGTATATTGTTGATCACTGACTAAATATCACTTGTGGGAACATCTTTAGCCGTAGCCATGGGAAATAGATAAGGAGTCATTGGGGTTTTGGACCCCACTTTATATAATTCATAATGAACTTCTTTAGCATTTATCCCATCAGGTGGCAGGGATTGCTATTCTAGATCAGTCACCATTTCTCCCAAGCTTGGTCTGGGTGCTAGCAGGTGGTTTTCATGTTGCCATTCAGTGTATCAAGCCAGCACTGGTTTGGTAGACCCTTTGGTCGTTTACCTGTGACTTCAACTGTAGGCCCTTCTCTGCTCGTATGTTGTCATTGGCACACAGAACATGGCCATACCACTGTATTGTACCAAGCATAACATGGCCATACCACTTCTCTCAACTTGTCAATTATTGAAGCAATGCCTTATCGCTGCCAGATGTCAATGTTGCAGACAGGGTCAAAGCAATTGATGCCTCTGAACCAATGCACTCATAGTGTTCACTCATAATGAACATATTGAATTATTCCCAGAAAATAATCAGAATCAGTGCCCATGAGGTTCAGTGTGACTAACTCCTAGGTATATTGTCCACACACATCTAGGTAAATAGCTAGGTATATAGTTAGATATAGATTTTGCAAAAACATCAGAAGCTAGTGGAGGATAGGGTGGCTTGGTATGCTGCAGTCCATGGGGTCATGAAGAGTTGGACATGACTTAGTGACGTATCTTACTATTTCAGTGTCAGCTACTTGAGACAGAACTTATGTTACACGAATGCTACAAGCCTATTCAAATTTTCTTGAGAGACTGAAAGACACACACACATACGTGTGTGTGTGTGTGTGTATGTGTGTGCGTGTGCGGTATATAAATATTTCTAATGATAATTTTGCAAAATTTGCTGGAAATGCCCTGACCTTATTAATCAATTTCCTGTTAAAATAAAAGGCTCCCTCTTTCCAAATTTTGCTCCACAGCGTTATGGAAAATTATGAATATCTCTCCTTTTTGATTTCATCTATATTTTAATTCAGTGGCAACCTGTGGACATCTCCAGCCATGCTCATCACTCAGTTTCTGGAGGAGTGCATTGCACAGTGTATACAGGGGTATGAGTTCTATTAAAAAATCCATTTGGGGATGAATTTGTTGTATAGGCAGGCAGGAGTGTGAATGCAGGCGAAAGAAATTTGTTTACAAATTCAAACAATTATTCATAAATGTTATTTTGCTGTATTGGCCCAGCTGTACAGATATCGCTGGGGATAAGAAAAGACTCTACGAATAGCTCTGTAACGGAAATGACAGCTGTGGCATTTTCTTTAGGTTCTCTATAGCCATGGGTAAAGCCCAGATTGCATGTACTTTGAAGCACAGATTCACATGAAGCACGTATCTGCAACACTGTCACTCTCTGGACACAAGACAGCCTAAACCAAGAATATTTTATCTTCTGATTTACAGATATAATGTATATTACATATATTAAGTTCCTAGGTTAGGAAAGGTAGAGTGAAAAAATGGTAAATGAGCCATCTTTGAAAAAAATGGAGCATTGCTATGGATTCATACATAATGCTACAGAAAAAATATATTTACATATTACAGCTAGATCACATATAACATCCAGCAGAGAGAAGTAACATTACAATGTGGAATATTCCTATATTTTGTGAGTGAATTTTTTCTCTTTCACTTATGGGTAAAACCTGCACACCAGGGATCTTTTAAAGTGGTATCCTCTTAGATTTAGCAGCGGAAGAGCAACTGTCCTTCATGACACACTAACATGGCATCTATCCCTCTTCATATTCTAACATGTCACACTAACAAGCGGAGCACCAATATTCTTAATAAGAAAAATTGTGAAAACATTTTCCTTTATGAGAATTTGATAGGGCCAATGACCATCCGATAAAATGATTTTGGGAATCAGAAGTGCTCCTTATCTTGCCAGTGGTCTATTCCTGATCTTACACAGGCTCTCTCGGACAACACTCAGGCCAGTGATGGGTATCAAAGAAATTAAGAACCGGTTCTCTGCCCATCTGGCAGCCACTTTTAAATGGCTATTTTTAAACTTTATATGTCCTATCTCTTGTTAACAACCGGTTCTATAGAGTAGGTGCGAACCTGCTGGTGCCCACCACTGACTCAGGCCTAATTTCTCTTCCTTAAAATGGGGTTACAGTACTAGCGGAGGCCTGCTTTTTTAGTACTAGCTATTCACTTGTATTCACTAAGAATATTATATTCACTTGTATTCACTTTTATTCATTATTCATTTGTATCCACTAACAGCATAATCCTAACCATGTCTACTCAAACGGAAGCCCCATTGTGTTTAATGGGTTTTACTCCCAGGAAAGTGTCTTTAGAATTGCAGACTAAGAATATCATAAGTTTAAGGGCTTTGAAACATGCATGTAGGAGTTATGTGGATGGAATCACTGTAACTGTCTTAAGCCTGAAAGATTAAAGTCATATCCAGCACTGTACCTTCCCGTTTTAATCTGTGGTACACAGCAGGGAGATTGGAAGTGTCCTTGAAATAAGCAAGTACTTTCACCTCAGGATGCCTCTGTACTGACAACAAAGAGGCAGCAGTTTTATGCACACCCCATGCTGGTCCACCACCCGTCCCTATTGCACCCAAATTGCCATAATGACTCATACTGTGAAGATCAAGTGTGCTGGAATCAGCTGGTCAGGACACTGATAGTTATCAACCCAGAGCAAAGGTCGGAGGAGTGAAATGTGATACAAGAACAAACGCCCGAGGCAGCACGGGACAGGTTTATCCATCCCAGACTTCTTAATCCATCTATTACAATCTAGAAACAGTACAGCAGTGGACAATGTTCTCTTTCCAAAAGTGCTTCCAATATGTATGAAGCCAGTGGATAAATCGATACTGCACCCTTTTTAAAGAGCCTCCATGCAGAGCGTCAGGACTGCATAGCACGTGTGCCCATAGTGCACTTGCTTGTTAAGTGAAGCAGAACTTGTTATGTGAAGCAAGATTTCTTGGAACTTTTTGCATGCTATGTGAACCATTTGTTAAGTGAGGGGCTTGTTAAGCAAGGTACCACTGTAATGTTTTTTGCTTAATTATAAACTATTCACAACTTTTGTGTTTGTGCCTCTCTACTGACTTTAATGCATTTGGATTTAATAGACTTCCACCATTAATAGATACCCCAACCCCCATTAGTCCATTAAATCAAAGGCTCAAAACAGTGCAATCCTAAGCATGTCTCCTCAAAAGCAAGTCCCATTGTATTCAGTACATCATGTCTGCTAAAGATGTTTCTGCTCAGCGAATTAGTGCCACCCACACCACAGCACTACTCAGCATCCTACTGCAGCCAACACCATCTCAAGTTGTGACACTGTGTATAAGTAGTTGTAGCAGTGGGCTTGATTTGACAGTCAGCGCAGCAGCTCCTAGTATCCAAATCCAGAATAATGTCAATCCAAATCATGTTCACATTATTGGTAGCTCAGAAGGCTGGGGGGGGGGGGGGGACAGACCCTGATTTGTAAATATTTTATTTGAGATTAAGATGAAATTGAATGTTATTTTAACTAAAGTGGCTCTATGGGCCAAATGACCTAAGATGTTTTCCCTTCTTGTTGTCTCAGTTTACCATTAAAGAATCACATTCAAATTTAATTAAGTATTTAACATTTTCCTTTCTGCAGCTCTCTGCCTCATCAACGCTTCATCTCATTTCAAGTCTCTGCTGATTCTGCCTTTTCTCTCTGACTCATGTTTCACTCCCCTGTGCTATTATCCTGGTAATTGTATGATCTAATTCCCTCAAATGTTTTGGGTTTCCTCTTCATGGGGAGAGACGGGAGACAAAATAAAGTTGTAATGCCTCAGATTAGCCTTGCTAATGCTCGGCTTTTTGTCTGTAGGCAAAGCAAATCAGGGCCGGGCCCTTTGACCTCTGGAGACCTTCATTCAAATTCTCTTCACCTTAGGACAACAATGAAAATGAATCTGATCAATTTGTCCTTTGTTCTGTATTATAATTAAGTCAGGCATGATTTATTCATATAAATGCCAGACTAGAGAGCTCTGCAGCTCAAGAATGAGGATCATTATACTATACTACTTGGGAACTCAATTGAGACACCTTAATCACAGCTTAATACGCTTTCAAAATTCACAACGCTGTACACATTGGCATCTCTAGGTGGCTACCGAGAGCAGTCAGTGGTAGAGGCTGGTACTTTTAATGCAGCAGTTAAAAGAGTCACTTTCCCTTCACACTTGGTGCGGAACATTAATACAGTGATTTGTAACCTTTTTCTACTCACAGCACACTGATAAGATATTAAAATTGTCAAGACACACCATCAGTTTTTGGACAACTAACAGGATTGTTCATCAGATCAAGAATGTTTTGTAAGACAAGCAAACATTTCTAATAAATTTTAACTTGATATACAAGTGCTGTTTTGATAAACAAGCGAAAAATAGTCCCGGTGAGGATACGGCCAGTTTTGGATCGCTGCCAGATCTCTGCCAGTTTTGAATCTCTGCCAGTTGTGGATCCTCAGCCTCTCCTGAAAGACCAGCCCATGTATGTTTTCTCTAAACTAAGCCCTTTTATAATCACTGGGGCTCACTCCTGTGTAAGGGGGGCAATGGAAAGGAGCTTGAGAGACCTAGCCTTGCATGTCTACTCTAAAGTAAGCCCTATTATAATCAGTAGTGCTCACTCCTCTGTAAGGGGGCAGATTGCAGCCTGAGAGACATAGAGATGGTTAGCATTTTGCTCTACGTGCAAGTTAATTTGTTTTATTTTTCTTTATATTTTGTATTTACTTAATTATTTTGTATTTTTTACAGTATTGTCTTCATTTTTAATGAATATTTTTGGGATGTGGAACAAATAATCTGAGTTTCCATTATTTCTTATGGGAAAATTTTCTTTGATATATAAGCATTTTGGATTACAAACATGCTTCCGGAACAAATTATGCTTTTTAACAAAGGTACCAGTGTATACTCATCTTGTCATCCCTGGTGGAACAGAAGGCAGTTTATGGGCGCAATCCTGAGTAACTACGGGGAGTCCTTGCTCCGGTGTAAGAACTATTTGTTCTGGATTGCAATATGAATTTCCCATAGGTTTTCACTAGGTGGTGCAGTAACTACGGGTACACGTAAAGTCTCTTACGTGCTCCCGTAGTTACTCTGGATTGTAGGGTATATGGATCTCCTATGCAAGCACCCAGTAAGCACTAGCTGGAGCAGCACAGCTTCAATGAAGTGGCTGATAATGGGCATTCATACTCTGGAACCTGCTAGATCAGCGTTTTTCAAAGTATGCTCCTAGGAACCATTGTGTTCTCAAAAACCTTTTCAGGGGCTCCCCTCCATGAGGACATCCTAAATGACTATAATTGGTTGCAATTCCATCACAGTGAACCCTCAGTTTTACAGATCTAGATTAACACATTTATTTATGTCTCACATTTTCATACCACACTTCCTTGCCTGGTTTGCTCGGCCAGTATCTTGCTTTCTGTCTGTGATTCCCGTCTTGCTCTCCTCTTCCAGCTCTTTATTTGAATAAATCTACATAGAAAAATATATTAAAAACAAAACATATGAATAAATGAATTAATTCAAATTAATTCATAAATACTTTCTTATACAGAGAGAGGGGCTGACCTTCAAACCAGTTAATAAACACTTTCACAAACACACACACACACAGAAGGTGAGACCCTTTGCTCCCCCTGCTTCCAAGGGATTACAAGGTTTACCCACAGGCTGCTTGTTAGGGGCTTACCATAGGCCACATAGAGGTTTGCATGAGCAGGGTGATCATATAGAATGGAGAAAAGAGTGTTAAGCATTGTACAGAAGAGGGAATTTTGTTAGGTGCTGTTTTTTAAACACTGCATTGAGTTCAACCTACCTAAATGCAATCATTAAATGTAGAGGCATTCTGTCCTCCATTCTATATAGTCACCCTAGCCATGGGCCACATCTGCCCCCCAGGCCTGGGTTTGAACACTCCTGTTCAATGGGTACAAATAAATTTCAAAGTCTAAATGTGACAAATGGAATTTTGAAAATATGCATATCCTACAATAATTTCCATCAGAGATCTAGCTTTTCTTGTGACTCCCTGTTAAGTGAATGTTTGGTTGCCGTTTGTTGCTGAGCAAGACGCACAACGGCCCTTATTTCCTTTTCATGCCAACCTGCTCATCTGGCAAAGAAAGCGCATGCAGAAAAACAGAGGAAGCATATTTCTGACTCCATCCCTCCTACACTGAGCAGCACATAGGGGGTGGGAGATGTCCTGATATGTAAAGCAGGAACAAGATGCTAGAATGGATCCAGGAGCAAAACTTAGCTAAGTGCATAATTATATAGTACTTGGAATAATTTTCCTTTTCCTCTGAAAATGCACATTGGCTCTGATTTTCCTATCTGCAGATTGTAAGCTCATAATTAGCAGCAAATTACTCACACGAGTGACAATTTTTGTGCTTTCAAGTAAACAGACAAAATACCTGCAGTTTTCAAACTGCCTCTTGGTATAGCAAACACCTGGCTCTTTCCGGCCTCATTCAACCCATATGTTGAATGAGGAAAAGGGAGAGAACAGCAAGGGGAGGAAACATCTTTCCTCAAGAATCTCAGAGAAGAGTGCTTCAAGAAACTTCCTTCAAACCATTCTGGATTGATATAGTAGGTTGCCTGCCGGAATCATTGCTACTCCAGAGTCACAGTGGCCTGCTTTTTTTAAAAAAGTCAACAAACCATGGTTTATGATTGGGTTGTGACCATAATTCAATAGTGCTGTCTCATGCACCTCCCTCCACACCAATGCTGCCACACCAAAAATGGCCTGTGCTATCTCTTGGAGAGAAGAGAACATTTGTGAAATCATTGGCATTGGTTCATATCGCCCTGGGCTGCTGGATTGGTCTGGAAAGTGGGTTTGAATATGGCAGTTGCAGCTGCCACCAAACATGATTCTTTCCCAGACTTGATCAACCATCTGCCACCCTCCTACCCACTTGCAACCCCGGCAACTCTGTCCTGCTCCCCCTTCAACTTACATTGGTTTGCAGACTGATCCTGAATGGTCATCATGTTCAAGCCCCCGAGGCCTCCCCACCAGAGCTCCCAGCATGTGGCTTCACACATTGCCGGAGGTCATTTTCTGATCATCATAATGTGCCCACCAGTAGATTGGCTCCTTAGGATTGTATGTGTGTGTACTCCAATTTATATGTATGCTGCATCCTTCCCTTTTTTATGCAAAAGGGGTCTGTGCATAATGTTGTTTTGGAAACAGTCTTCAAACACCTGTAAGTAGTTGAGGGAGTAGCAGGAGCTCAGAAATGTGCTGCAGGCAGGAGAGGCAGAGCCTCACCAAATCCAACAAGTAAAAAAGGTATCTTACCTTTTGCACCATTCCTTTCTTCTGCAGCCCAGAGAAACCCCCAAATCCTATGCATGCCTGGTCAGAAGCACATCTCATTGGAATCAATGGGGTTTACGCAAAACCAAGTGTGGTTAGCATTGGGCTGTCTGTGAGTTAAAGCGGTATGCAGTCACACACATTACAGTACACAGAGGCAGCCACAGAGCTGTTTCGGACAAGTAGGCTGCAATTGCCGTTTCATTTTCTCTGTAAACTGCTTTGTGACCTTTTTGTTGAAAAGTGGGATATAAATTCCATAATACTTACTTTTTTCATACATACCCTACCCTTTCAATGCTAATGCAAATGCTCAAAATTGAATGAATGAATTGTGGCTTGCTTCCGATCAAAAGCAGGGAGGGCAGCTAGCTTCTAATCATTAACCACACCAACAACAACAGGGCATCTGTATCTGCATTCACTGGGGTGGAAGTGGGCTGCGTTGCCTCTTTTCTGATCTAAGAAAGAAATGCTGTATTTATTTGAATCCAACACTCACCTTTTTCAGCTGAATTCAGTTTCCAAAATCAGGGTGCACATTAGATTTGATGGTTAATTAGATTTGAGTAAGTATGGTATTTTGATTATAAGTATAAGGTGCAGATTAGATTAAATGGTTCATTAGATTCGAGTAAATACGATAAGAAGCAAGAATCCTGCACAAAGTGACCAGCTCTCTAAAGCACCAAGGGAGGCAGATATTGAGCTGCTTCTGGAGGCATGTTGCTGAAATCTCCCTAGTGCTGAGTGAGGGAAGATGATGTTTCTTTAATGAAAAGTCCAGGGGGGAATATGGGGGAGAGGGAAATATTCAAATGGCTGTGACCTTCTTGCACATCACTGGCTCTGCTGCAAGGAAGTGATTGTGGAGTATTAAGGTTAGAAGTGAAGAAATAGAAGTGGAGGACTACTAACTTTTGCCCCTTTGCACCACTTTCCAATGCAACTTTTTCTAGCTTTGTTTCTATATTTTTATTTCCAGAAGCATATTTGTCAGAGAAAACATCCATCTAGAAATCTGGGGGATAAGGAAACACACATCCCCTAGTGTTCTCCAATGAAAGATTACCCTGTTCAGCAAAGAAGTTTCTCCGCAAGGGCCTTCTTGCATATAATTGTGTGTGAGCTTAGCCCTACTATTTATTCATTATCTCACACAATAAATCTGTGAGGCTGGTTAACATCAGCAATTTTCAGGACGGATGGAGTTCAAAGAACAATCACAATTAGAAGGCCGTTGACAATTGTGATGATACAATTAGAGTTACATCAGTTGCTTGGTTTGGATTCTCAAGGACTTTCAGGGCATATGGCTGTGTGTGTGTGTGTGTGTGTGTGTGTGTGTGTGCGTGCGTGTGCACGCGCACATTTGATAATACTGTAAAATATTTGGACAGAAATGAGGATAAGGAATGATTTAGGTTGATGTAATTTGACTTCCTTATAGAGACAAGTTCATAATAGATGTTCATGCTGGGTTTTCCCCCTCAGGGATCAGGAGCATTTTATGAGGTCATCTAATCAGTGCAACTCACATGTGCTCTGAGTTCATGCATGTCCTTTGCCCATCTGCACATCATTTCCAGAGCAAGATACGTCGGAGCAGAGAAGAGCCTACTGAGAAAAAGGACAGTCTCTGCTTTCAATCCTGTGCCAGTCCTACATGGACAGCCTGTGCGCATGCTGTATGGATGGCAATGCCCTGTTGTCGTTTCAGCTTGGCTGGATGTTTCAGGAATGAACGAACAAGCCCACATCCTAATCTGTTTGGCAAGTGGAAAAGGACCAATGAGGAGATGGGGGGACGAAAAGATTATGTGCAGATGGTCTGGCATCACCATGATGGCACTGCTTAATATTAATATGTACAGCTTGTTTGCAAGGAAAAAAGAGGGTAAAACAATTAGTGTTGAGCATCCAGCCAAAGAAAAGCAATAGTAGCTAACTGCATGCAATTCAATTACTTTTTTTTAAATGATAAACTGAAATTTTCAGGTAAGTATGCCAGGTCCCAAACAGGGCGCCTGTGCCCTAATACCCACAGTTCAGGAAAATTCTCTTTTACACACATACCCAACACTGCTCTTTAAGGTGGGAGATAAGTGGGTATTGGCACCAGTGGCAGCTCCCCTCAGCCCAGGATAACTAGGTACTGCTGGGGACGGGGGATGATGACTGGGGGTGAATCAAGAGTTCAAACCCCCATTCCCCTCTTCTGTCAACCATCTGGGACTACATACATCTCTCTCTCATCAAGGCTAGTTTAAAACAAAAAGGGAAGGACACAAATGTGTTTTAAAGTTTGACCATTCACAGGAACTGCAACGCCAACAGCAAACTGTAAGTGGGACAAATAGTTAAGCTTCCTTCACTGTCCTTGATCGGTCATCTCTTTACCGTCTATGCCATAGATGTGTTTGTACGGCATTCTGATTCAACCAGCTGCTTCCCACATATGCAAATCACAGGGTGACCATATGACTGGATTTTTCTGGATTTGTCCTCTTTTTAGCCTTCTATCTGGGTGTCCTCCAAATGGACTCCATTTTGGCTTCATTTTGGAACTTTGCAATGGTGTGCAGTACCCCATCATGTCATGTGTTGTTGGATTTGTATTAAAGAGCAGAATCCAATGAAAAAATCAGTTTTGAAATACCTGCTTCCTATCAAACATTGTGGCCAAAAAACTAAAAATAAAAAATATGCATTGAATTCTATGGGAAAATGAAAGTGTCCACAATCGCAGCTAAACCCCATTGTAGTGTTTAGTGACAGCCTGACTGCAACCATTGTCAAAAGGTTGGTGTGGCATGTCTACCATCTGAGGGCTGTCTAACCTGCCTTGCTGAGTTTATTTAGCTCAATGACATTTTAAATGTACTTAACTTTACATAAATGATGCATTTGACTATTGGCCAGGATTGTAGAGCTGGAATAATTACAAAACCAAAGACTGTGTATAAAAATAAATGATACACCTCAGAGAAGGATGACCAAAGATTGCTAAAGAACTGGTTCTTTGGCATCACTGAACATCATCTCACCAAAAGAACTGGTCAGATAAAGATCCAAGTCTCTGATTCAAAGAAGCTGGTACCACATGTGGAAAACCCATGCTCAGGTAGGGCAAACATCAAATCTCAAAATGCATTTGCAAATGTATTGAATAAAGTGTGAACGATGCATTTTTTTCAGTCCAGTAAGGGAGTGTTCATGTTGCATTTTGTGCATTGTGGGGAGCACACAAGGGAAGGAACATGTACATTTTAGGCCCTTTATCCCCCTGCTGGTGCATCCATGTTGAAAACATGCATACTATATCCTTTAGGGGAGGGGGAAGGTGGATCAGAAGGCTTAGGAAGGGAAAAGGTATTTGACATCTCTTACTTTCCATAAACCTTCCATACTGCAATGAATCTCTTTAGACCTATGCCAGTTCTTTAGTTGGTTCTTAGCTGGCACAATAGTTCTTTAATGAGTTTTTAGCTAGCACAAGACTGAGGAGAGACGGGGGTGTGATCACTCAAAAATGGGAGGTAAAATTTGGCATGTGCCATTGCCATTGCAACCACCCACTTCCACAGTCTCCCCATCTCCATTTCTCCCCTCTTCCTGCCAATTTTTGCCCTCTGCTTCCCAGTTTTGTCCCTTTTGCTGCTGTAGTATTTGCTATGGTGGGTCCACGGAGATCTGCTAGTGATGGAGTGTGCCACCAACAGTGGCACAAGTCTTGTGCTTGCCTGGGGTTGCTGCAAAATTGCTGTAAGGGTTGAATATGGCCACACATGACAGTCCAGTTCCAGATAAATTTAGGCTGCTGGTTCATCATTTGGGTAGATTTTTCATTTTAGCAGACGGGGACACTTTCTGGCTTAGGCTGGCAAACTGGGATTGGGCCGCAGTCATCCTACATACTGTGTAGCCTTTCATCTGGAATAATGTAATGTGCTCTACATGGGACTGCCTTCGAGGATGGCTCAGAAGCTGAGGTTAATGCAGAATGCTAATGCAGCTTGCATCCCATGGGTGAGTCATAGAACATATTACTCTTATTACAGCTTCACTGTTCTGTCTGCCTGCTGGGTTTAATTCCATGGACTGGTGGTGACTCTGAAAGTCTTAAATGCTCTGGGGTCTGCAAATCTTTGACAAGGACTCCTTCTGTATCAGAGATATGCAGAAAGATCTAGTCAAGGCCAGGCAACACACACTGACAGTGCAATCCTATGCGTGCCTATTAAGAAGGAAGTCCCATTGAGTTCAGTAGGATTTATCCCAGGAAAAGATGCTTAGGATTGCACTCTCCCCTTCCCTGAAATAAAACTCATTCTCATCCCCCATCTTTTGAAAAAAAAAAAACAACACCCAAAACTCATCTCTTTGTCCCCTGCTCAGATCTAGGGAGAGCTCAACACAGGCATCCTCAAACAACTAGGAACTGGTTGCTCCTGTGCAACAGGAAAGCAACAGTTTAACATTATATGGCTGTCTGTTGAACCCAAGTTGTTTTACCGTTTAGAGAAATGTGTTTTGCTTTCTTTTCTTTTTTTTACTTCAAATAGAAATAGAATAACAGAGTCACCAGAGACAGTTGACAAAAAGACATGAAAAGCCTATTGTGTAAAGGGAGAATGAAACACTGGGACCCTTTGCCTTACAAAGGACCTGGGATAAAAGAAAACGTGATGAAGGAGCAAAATTAACAACATGGAAAACTAAACTAAGCACTCCTGGTTATCTTCTTTAGTAATCTAAGCATAAAGGTGCATCGAGTGAATGGGGAGAAGCAATGATCAAAGGCCATTTAAAAAAACACAACACATAATTAACACTTGGGACTCCCTGTCACAAGATTCTATTGAAACCAGAAACATGCTGTGGATATCATTTATCTTGACTTCAGCAAAGCATTTGACAAGGTCCCACATGACATCTTAATTGGGAAGTTGGAAAAATATGGGCTAGAAGGGGAAATCGTTAGGTGGATCCACAACTGGCTCGATGGCCGCACTCAAAGGGTTTTAGTAAATGGTTCTGTGTCAACTTGGAGGTCGGTTTCAAGTGGGGTACCCCAAGGTTCTGTCTTGGGCCCGGTTCTCTTTAACATTTTCATTAATGACTTAGAGGAAGGGATACAGGGGAGCCTGATCAAATTTGCAGATGACACCAAGCTGGGAGGAGTAGCAAACACAACAGAAGACAGGAGAAACCTCCAGGAGGATCTGGATAAACTGGAATCCTGGGCTGTAACAGAATGAATTTCAACAGGGAGAAGTGCAAAGTTCTGCACTTGGGCAATAAAAACCAAAAATACAGGTATAAAATGGGGGATACTTGGCTTGGCAGCACAACATGTGAGCGGGATCTTGGAGTCGCCATGGATCACAAGCTGAACATGAGTCAGCAGTGTGATGTGTCTGCAAAGAAGGCAAATGCCATTTTAGGCTGCATTAAGAGGACTGTAGCTTCCAAGTCACGAGAAGTTCTAGTTCCTCTTTATTCTGCATTGGTCAGACCTCACCTTGAGTACTGTGTTCAGTTCTGGGCACCTCACTTTAAGAAGGATGCAGCCAAACTGGAGCAAGTCCAGAGGAGAGCGACAAGAATGATCAGTGGGATGGAAGGGAAGCCCTACGAGGAAAGGTTGGGGGAACTTGGGATGTTCAGCCTGGAGAAGAGGAGGCTGAGGGGAGACATGATTGCCCTCTTCAGATACCTGAGGGGCTGTCATAGGGAGGAAGGGGCTCATTTGTTCATAGCTGATTCTGAAAGCAGAACTAGAACCAATGGGTACAAACTGCAAGAGAGGAGATTCCGGTTGGATATCCGGAAAAAATTCCTGATGGTGAGGGCAGTTCGGCAGTGGAACAGATTGCCAAGGGAGGTGGTGGACTCTCCCTCACTGGGGATCTTCAAGCAGAGGCTTGACGAGCACCTGTCGGGGATGCTCTAGGGGGATTTCCTGCTGCAGGCAGGGGGTTGGACTAGATGACCTACTAGGTCCCTTCCAACTCTATGATTCTATGATTCTATGGAAATTGAGCTTATCTGCCCTTATATGAGACAATGGCTACAATCCAGAGTTCAACTATGGGACCTCATACATCAACATAGTTATAGCACCACCTATGGGAAATGTATAGAGCAATCCAGAGTAAGTGCCACTTGCGTCGAGGGAAGAGGTCCTGTAGTTACTCTGGATTGTAGCCAATATTAAAAATATTTACTACTAAATATACTATATGTAAATATACTACTACTACTACTACTACTACTACTACTACTACTACTACTACTATTTACTACTGTATAGAAAACCTGAGCATAGATGTCTTAGATGGGCATAGACAGAAGGAGTAGTAGAAAATAAATTTATCTCCACTCCTGGGGGAGGATTAGGTCAGTACACAGACATGCACTTGCTTCCCTACATCACTACAGGAACAGGAGGACTGATGAGTTGTGCAAGCCTTAGGACTGCACCCAAACACAATTCAGTGGACCCCGCACTTTATGATGATAATCTGTTCCAACAGGCACCATGCTTGTATTGTGCAAATATTGTAATGCAAATTATGCATTACTTTTTTGGTATTTCATTCCAACACCTTGAAGTTGAAGTTTCTGCTGCAGAACTAAGCAATTTTCTCTCTATAAAAGATGATTTAAAAGGTGCCTACTGCACTCTTTAGGGACCATGGTTATCAGTTTACACAATGTTGTAATAATAAAACAATATAAAAGGAATCTAGATTGGGAGTGCAGGATGGGGTGCACTTAAATTCCTTGGCTGTCCGCAATGTCAGTTTGGATTGGCTTCTCCCCAGATCTGTTCTTTGCACTGGAAGGAAAGCAGCCATTGAGAAAGGTAATAGCTTCTGTCTTGGGGAAAATAACAGACATACATAGAAGTTGTTTGACATCATAGTGTGGGCCAGAGTCATAGAAGAATCTCATAATGCAGGAAAAGATATCTGAAAAAGACATATTGAGATGGCATGGGAACATTGCCAGATGCTGGTAATACCTTCTTTATTCTTCTTATGGCATTATTAACACTTGCTAACAGCTTTTATTTGTACATGTGTTTGTGTCAATTGCTGCTGATTACACAATAAATTGTCTTCAATGAGTTTCATTTGAACATTATGTACAGGTGATGTCTTGATATCCATGAGGGATCTGTTCTCAGACCCCTCATAGATACTGAAAATGACAGATAATGACATTTGTGCTTTTAAACCCTCTGAAGGTGACTGGAGGTATGCTCCCTTCATTTCCAGAGGGCTATCTGAAGTCTGTAAAGGCCACCCATATCCAACCTTGACCTCACACTGTGCTGTGAGATGTTCCCATCAGGTTCTTTTTCCTGGCTCACCTGGGCACCACCATCTTGGCCAGATTGAGTTTACATAAGATTCTCATGAGAACATGTGTGATTCACATAAGAACTTGCGTGATCTTGTGCATGAGATAGCACAAGATCTCAGGAGAGTGCTGGCAATCATCTCAACCTTCCACTTTGTGGCACCACCGTGACAAATCATGGTGGCCCAGGTCAGTTTGGGAACTACTTCTTCAAAGGTTTGCAGTCTTAGAATCATAGAATCATAGAACCATAGAGTTGGAAGGGACCTGGTAGGTCATCTAGTCCAACCCCCTGCCTGCAGCAGGAAATCCCCCTAGAGCATCCCTGACAGGTGCTCGTCGAGCTTCTGCTTGAAGAACCCCAGTGAGGGAGAGTCTACCACCTCCCTTGGCAATCTGTTCCACAATCTTCTTTATGTCAACCACTGTTTGTTGCCATTACTGACTCTGTGCGAGGCAATTTCCCATGTTCACAAAACTGCTGGGTTGGCTCTTCCATGGTAATCCTCACAGCACCTCCATCGACTACTCTCTTCCACATTTAACTTGATTGACACCACTGTTGAACTGCTGCATGTTTTTGTAGCAGTTTCTTGGTTAATTTCAAACACCTCCTTTTGAACATCCTGGTGGGATCCCTGCTGCCAAAAACGATTTGCCCAGGTTATAATTCTGAGACTGCCAGTGCTCAAATGAAAGTTTTAATGATGTTAATGAAGAAAAGTGAAAGCAATGCATTTTTCACCTGAAGAGTTAAAAGTGCATATTTAATTATTTGCTAACCTGCCTCTTGGCTTCATTCTATTTGCCCCAGGCAAGCTCTTAAACTGAGGTTTGACTTCTTTTGCAAGGAGTATTTTGGAGACAATTTTGTGCTGAGGAAAGGGGTTGGATTGACAGCTCTGTCACAAAATGAGATGCCTCACTCTACAGAGGTGGCAGAATCTTTCACAGTTTTTTATTGGGGCACATAGTTCATGGATTCAACAGTGAATTTTTTTTTGGCTGTTCTGCATCCTGAGCAATTGCCGTCAGATATTTAAATACAGCTTCTTAAACAAAGATTCGTGGAGTCCCTTTTCTCTTTGTTACTCATCTCATTTCTTCTCATTACAAGCAGGATATGGTGTGGGTGTGATTGTGTGGGTATACCTGCATGTCTTTCTGTCTCCATTTTCTCACACCAAGTGCATGATCTTGCTCATTACTTCTTGGGTTGCAGCTATTATTTATTGGGAAATGGTTCCATTATCTTGGTAGGCTTGGGTTGCCAGAATTCTCTTCCACAAAATCGGGACAAGATCCTCTGTTCTATTTGCCAGTAATCCCCCCAAATTGGGATTATCCCTGTTTTCTGGGATATATGGCAACCCTACCTTGGACAGTCAAGGGAACTTTGCAGACTTTATAGTCTGAATTCCAAGTGTCAATTTCATTACATTCAACCACAATATAAATATTTCTGGCTACACACTCTCAGATTGCACCTAAGTAATACCAGTTGGTTGAATGGAAAGTGATTCTCAAATTGGGGTCAGGACACCTTAAGGCAGGGGTCTCCAAACTTTTAGCTTTAGGGCTCCTGGACCTTTAAAGGAGGGAATTTCAGGTGTGGCTTCTCATCTCACAAAAATCTAAATGAAATTCAATCTTCTACACACTTATTAAAGGTCCAGGAGCCCTGAAGTTAAAAGTTTGGAGATCCCTGCCTTAAGGTGTTGAAACTTTATTTACCAAAATAAGCAAGTAATCCATCAATCTTTGCCTTCCTCAATCAAAAGAGTCCTCCCCCCAATGATTAAAAAAAATAGGAAGGGACTTTTTTCCAGCTCAGTACAGTACATATAGGCCTTGCGTAAATTCTAATATGGTGTCAGTTCCTCTATAGATCTTCCACCCACTCCTACTCCATGGCTTCAGGAAGGGAAAGTGTTGTTGGCAAGGGAGTCAACTTTCTTAAACCGATGCTGGAGAGCTGGAGAGAAGCAGTGCCCAGAGCAGTCTCCTCTGATGTCTTCACTGAACTTGCAAGTTCAGTGAGTCCTGGCAAGTAGCAAAGCCTGGCAAGTCACATAATAACTGTTAAAAAAAGTGACATGAGGTTTACACTGGGCACATTTCTCTAAGAGAATATTTATCAGTACTGAGTGGCTCATGGAGCCCTGCCATGTACAGATCTTCTCTCAGGACAGATGTGTGCATTGTCAATCTTGTGTTTCCTCCTCACAATCAGCAAGTAGGCCCTTGTGAGAAGGTTTTGCAGCAATAATGTGAAAAGCAGCTCTGACAGAGTTGTCGTGGAAAATGATAATCAGGACCAAGAGCTGGGGATAGTCAAGTAGATGGACTTGGATTCCAGGACAGAAGCACAAGCTGTGGCAGATGGAGGGAATGAACCTGCCCACATGGCCTCGTTCTGTCCAATATTGTAACTCTGTGCTTAACAGAACAAGCTGTGGCCAGATTCGCAGAGATACCGGAAACCTGTGAAAGCTGGGCAAGTAAACAGTTGGCTTCTTGTATTGGAGCATGCTTTGGAGAGCCATTTTGGGCTTTTTCTCTTTAATGCGTTCCAACTGCACCTTGGCACCTATTCTCACATCATCTCAATGTGGACAGTTGCCCGTGAACTATCACAAGCGTTTCATTCCATCTGACAGTCTTTCATGTGTAAATATTTCATATTCCTATTGAATATTTTTGGATGATTATGAATTCTTGATGTGATGAGGGCCTTGCTATGTATGAGATGCAGGCAGCAGCAAGGACTTGGCAAGGAGGAAAGGCATCCAAGAATAAGAAATAAGATATTACAAACTACTGATAAAAAGAAACTTGAGTGAGAACATGACTGCCTCTCCTTTCCTCCTTTTGGCTGATTTAGCAGCCTTGCTTGGACTCTGATGGGAACAGATGAGAGAGGCATACATATAAATCAGCACTGGACCAAAATCAACTTGAATATCTCCCTCTCAGGCATGCCTATGGTTGAAAGTACAACACTGACCATGGAAGCCATTCCCCAATACATTGGAGGCTGCTTTCATTTTGAGGAGATACAGAACTTGATGCAGCTCTAGGCCTTTCATCCTGGAGAAGGATAATCCATTTATCTGTTTAGGACCCTATAGCTCAATGCTCGCATGTTGCAGATGATTCTGGGGCATAATCTAGGTTTCTCAAGCCGTGGGTCAACAGTGGGACCCAGTAGGTTGAATGTGTGCTCAATTTCAGGTGGGTCCTCCTTCATTTCAAGGTGTATTTCCTGTTTAATATATTAGACTTCATGCTACTATGGTATATGACTGCATTTGGGAAAACTACAAATTTGTACAAGTTTCTTCTGCATTTTACGTAAATTTTAAAACCTATACTTATTGTGCTTTTAATTACTTGATTGATTTGGTTGTATGGGGAGGTGTTTAAAAACTATCCTGCTTGATGGCACTTCTGACCATGACATAATTTTAGGTTATTGACATCACTTGTGGGGGGGGGGGTCCCAACAGGTTGTCATTCTAAAAAATGGATCCTAGTGCTAAAAATTTGAGAACCACTGATCTATGAGTCTCTCAGCCTTGTCCCCTGACATTCAGGCTGTTCAATAGGGGACAAGTATCTTTCAGAGGTTGTTCTTCTAAGTGAGGAACTCCTATGATTTTGCTTAGGATCCAGAATTCCTTAAAAGCTGCTAGAAAACCATTGATATTTTGGACCATATTCAGTGATTGACAGGGAAGAATATTTAAAATAAGATTGCACTTGATAGTTGACAGGTAACAGTATTTTTATAGCATGTGGCATGCAATAGTAATTAGTATTTGACAGCTGTCACCTTACAAAATTTATAGCTCAATCCTAACACCCTCTCCTGGTCAATGCATCCATGCCGCTGGAGACCTCACTATATCTGGGAAGGGGCCATCCCTAAGGTCTTCTCTATGTAATAGTATCTATGAGGACCCCTAATCAGTGAATGGGCACAATCCAGAGTAACTACAGAGCAAGGGAGTCCTTGCTCTGGTGTAAGAACAATTTACTCTGGATTGCAATATGAATTTCCCACAGGTTTTCACTAGGTGGTGCAGTAACTATGGGTGCACGTAATGTCTCTTATGTGCTCCCGTAGTTACTCTGGATTGTAGGGAACGTGACCTTGCAGAGGGAGTGGAACCCCATTCATGGCAGGTTGACAGTTCAGCAGCTTATTTTTAGTTCTCTGAATTGGGAGGACTTCCATATTGTTTGGATTTAATTTCAGCTTGTTGTCCCTTCTCCATAACTCATCCATCTTGATTTGGTTAGGATTCTTTCTTCAGCATCTAAACATTATTTAATATGTTGTCAGCTGTGATTAATCTGCATTTGGACTGGATGGACTCATAAGACAGATTCCACATAGCTTTGCACATAAGCATTTACTGTCTGCTAACTCTCGTATCTAATTCTGCTCGTATGTTCCATGACAAGGAATATTTCTAGTGTCATATACCACATTAGAAATAATTTGACAAGCTCTTTAGGAATCACAGTCTCCTGGATAGTTCATAGCCCACCACTCCCACCAAACTCTAAAACAAGTCATGCACCACATCTGGAGAATCAGGTATGTGCCGTCTCCTCCAGCTGAAAAGATGATTTTAAAAATTCAGAAAAAAGTTGCCTGCATTAAATTAAAATGCATTTAATAGACTCTCAGCCAGTATTAAACTAAGAAGAAGGGGGAATTAATAACAGAAGGGGATTAGAGGGTTTATTTAGGCTGAATGCCATATGTTTCAATTTACTTGAAGTTCAGGAGTAGTTGGTTGAAGATCTTTCATGGCTTGTTTTTTCTCCAACTCACCCACAAAACCTCATTTGTACATTCTCCTCTACATTAGGCAATGAGCAAAGGAATATAGGACAGAATGTGGAAAGCTACAGAGAAATATTTCTGTTCCTATATTTAACTCTGTTAGGATGACAACATGCCTAATGAGATTTTTCTGGTTCAACATTTCTCCTAATGTACTCCCATGCAGTTCCAGTTCATTTCACTAAGGTGTCAATTCCCCATGGGATTGTGCTCTTTATCTCCTAGGATTTTCTTTTCTGCCTTTTGGACTTTAGCACAGTGGTGCTACCCTGACAGCCCAGGAAATGGACAGAATCTATAATGGAAAGGGGTCATCACATGGGTCATCATGTCTAGGTCCCTGCCAAAAGAACTGGAGTGATGACTTAAGACTGTATGTTATTGCTTTACATGATTTTATCATTTGTACATTGAACATTTCTTGTGGAAAGGTGATTAGGACTGCAATCCCATACAACAGTGGTTTACAAAGTGATGGTGAATCTCCCACGGGGGTTTGCAACTTCATTTCAGGCACTATAGTTGTGAAATGCTGAGCACTGCCAACTTGGAATCTGGCACTGGGTGCCACCATATCGGAATGGGGCACATCCAGGCTGCCATCCATACTTTCCTGGAAGTGAGTCTCATTGAATACACTGGAACTTACTTCCATGTAAACGCAGAGGAGCTCTGGCATCATCCTGTTTGATGTCACTTCCATCCATGACATCACTTTCAGGGGAGATCCCAGACAAATTATTCTTAGAATGAGATCCCAGGCTGAAATGCTCAAGAACCACTACCATATACATGCATTTGGAAGTACTTTCCACTGAACTCAGTGGAATTCACTTCTAAGCAGATGTGTTGGCTTGCTCTGTAGGTATAGGATTATTAGATCTGTAAAGTTACAATATAAATGAATAATGTATAAAATAAAGTTGATTTGACCAAAGAACAGTACTTCCTCATCTTTGGGTACATGGTATGCCTGAGTACATGACAGAAGTGGTCTGTCTTGCCTTCTCAGATCCTTCAGTCCATCTTCAGTTTCACTTCACCACACTAAAATGCTGCTACTGCAACTGTGTTAATTTGCTTTTACAAATCATCACCAGTGATGGGATTCAAAGGAATTAACAACCGATTCTATGCCCATCGGGCAGCCACTTTTAAATGGCTATTTAAGAAATTAACAACATTTAAGAAATTAACAACCGGTTCTATAGAATAGGTACGAACCTGCTGGAGCCCACCACTGATCATCACCAATCAGGTCTGCAAAAGACAGCACATAATTTGTTGGATTGTATTGGATTGGCAATGTCAAGGACTGGATCTTCCATAAAAAGTGAATGAATAAACAATGCTAACTTCAAACAGTGCGAAGTTCCACAGACTCTAAACTGCTTCTGCTTCACAAGCAAATGTGACAGAAACCTATTTTTAGCATTCTTTTTAGTGGTAGGGAAGCCAAGCATCTTCTCAGTGATTCAAAAAAATCATATCATATAGGAAAGAGAGATTATTATGTCTGATTTTTTTTAGTCACAACAGAACACTGGACTATATCAAGGCAATCCAAGCTTTGGAAGAGATGGTTCTTTGGCATAGTGTGCCTCCTAAACTACAAAGGATGTTGGAGTTTTAGACACTTTCAGCTCTTATTTCTTCAGGGAAAAGTATTGGCAGCTGGGGTTTGCAGCAAGTGAATGAGTTTATGAAGGAGAATTCCTCCCAGCATATTCCGCAAACTTCTTCTCCCCAGAGAGATTGTTCCCAACTCTGCAATCTCTGTTCTGATGAACCATTGTTGAAAAATACATAAAAGGGCAAAACACTTTCCAACAAAACAACATAAAGAATGATCCGCTGAAATAGAAACATTATATAAAAGAAAAATTATGTTCTGCGTAGCATTTTCATAATGGCTATTATGACTAGAGGCGTTTGTTTCTGGTGAGTAAGATAGGATTAAGGACTAAAGGCCAAATACTATCCAAAGTTCCAGCATGGATGCAGCTGCGATGCAGCCCCAAGATAAAGGAACAAACATTTCTATACATTGAGAAGGCCTGTATGATCCTCCCCGCCTCCACCACAGGATGTAGCACATACCCCATTGATATAGTTGTATCAGCACTGGGAAGTTGGATAGGATTAGTCTACAAGGCATGATCCTAACTGGCAGTTGCACAGGCATACGTCCCTTACATACATTCAACAATAGTGTCACTGGGAGAGGAAGAATTCTGGCCCAAGCCCAGTTGGGCTGGCATAGGGTTGCCAGAATTCTCTTCCATAAAATCAGGACAGGACCCGCTATCCCATTTGCCAGTATGTGAGCACAATCCCCTCAAATCAGGACTGTTTCTTTTTTTGGGACATATGGAAACCATAGGCTGGCAAAAAGGTAAGCACCAATGGCCAAGCTAGACTGGTGTGGAGGTCTTAGAAGATTTAGGTGGCGTTTTTTCAGGTGTTGCATAAGCAGAAGACAGGACTAAAAAATTAAAAACATCTCAGAGAAAGCATGGTAAGAGTGGAAGTGGTCAAGTACACTTCTGTTTCAACTCTAATTTCAACTCTAGACCTCACCATAGTTACTAGATTATCTTAAGGAAACTCATCCATCAGCTTCAGGCCCCATTTTCCAAATCATGAGACTGGCACAACTTGCAGGGTGGTTGTACAAGAATTAATTGAGATACTGAACATGAAATGTATTGAACATTTAAAAAGTGATGTCTAAATGTGAAGTATTATCAAATTGAACAAAACACAAAGTGTAATGGATTCTCTGTGGTTTGTGACAGAACAGAAGAGAGATATTAGTGCTGGTGGATAGCTCGATGAAAGTGTTGACCCAAAGTGTGGCTGAGGTGAAGAAGGCTAATTCCGTGTTTGGGATCACTAGAGAAGGTATTGAGCAGAATAAAACAGCTAATATTAAAATACTGTTATACAAACTGATGGTTAAGCCACCATCAGTCGTTGTGGACTGTTGTGTTCAGTTCTGGACATCACATCTGGATATACACATAGAACCTATTTATTTATCCTGAGTCAATGCAACTGGCTGAGCTGCTCCTTTGATTGTTTGCAGGCAGGCAGGTGTGGGTGTGTGTGGTGCAGTTTGCTTACCCTCTGAGCCGGACTAGATGGGCTTTGGTCTGATCCAGTGGGCACTTCTTTTGTTCTTATGTTCTTACACAGCTCTTAAACAGCATCATATGGCAACCCAGATATATTCTTGGTAGGAAAACCTGGGAAATATGCAAAACAGGGACATCGTCATAATGAAAAAAAATGTACCCAATGTTTCCCTAAGTGCTAAAGTGTTAAAACCAACAAGAAACAAATGAAAAGAACAGCTTGCCAAAGGCTCACAATCTGACAAACAAGACACAAATGGGAATTGGAGTGTGAGGGAGAAGGGATAATTAAAAAAGGAACATTTTTAAAAGTGGCACTGACATAGATGGAAACTTGTGTTGATTGCTTGGTGTAATTATGGTTTGTAAAGAAGCTCTGGCCAGCAACAGAGATAAACAGACCGACATGTTCTTCCTCCAGTCATCATAAAAATATTCTAAGTTATTTCCTCATTAAATGATGAAATAAACTCTGACAATATCTTATGAAAATATTTTAGAAGCTTTTAAAAAAAGCTATACCATACGTTTTGGTTCGCAGTTGCCTAAAAGCTAGAAAAGGGACTGGCACCAATTTCCAGCCTCTGCAATTGGGTGGAGGTCGAAGGCCCTTAGACTTAGGGCCTTTGGAAAATTGCATTCCCTGCTTCTTGTTGTTGCTTTAGTCTTTAAAAGTCATGTCTGACTCTTCATAACACATGGACTGAAGCAGGCCAGGCCACCCTATTCCACTGTCTTCCAAAGTCTGTCTAAATTCAGTGGAGAAGCAGCTCGTGTACCATGCATTGGAGAGCCCTGCTTCACCCTACCTTTGCTCCAAACCTCTTATTTTTATTCATTCTCTGCCATTTGTCAGGGGACAAGGAACTCCTGGGTTGTTTAGACTCTGCTAGTGTAAACCTCATTAAATGAGGTTTTAGGAATCATTCTGATCAAAAAGAAGCATGCAAATCAATCAATCAGTCAATCAATGCCTAATATGCTCCATGTAGAATCCTCCCAATGCTATACTTCAAATGCACAAATGCACATTAGGATATGTGAAAATGGCCATCCTTGACATAAACGGCTACTATGAGAACTGTTTGCTCTTCAAGATTGAATGTTGTACGATGGTCGGCAGGGATGGGAGGAATCACTTTGAGTTCTGCTTGGGAAATAGATCCGCCAAACCAAATTGTCTATTAGGGTCCGACCAATAATTAGGGGATATTTTGGAGCCGTCAAGGATTGAGAGGTGTCATTCTGCAATGGTTCTGCTGCTGCCTGACTCTGATTCTGAAAGGCCCTATTGGAAAAATAACAACAGCTGCACTTGTATACCACCTTTCTCACTGATATTCACAATTGCTAAAGTAGCAAATTTCAACTGATGTGTTGTGGGACATTTTGCATACCACTAGTATTTGGATATCATTTATTAGCAAGGCCATTGGGGAGGTGAGTCCCCACCTTGGACAGTTTGATGTCAATTGACAAAGATCTGATGGTGTGCCCTGAAAATTGTAGTGCTTTCACATTGCGCTGTGTGATTCCAAGGGCTGAATATTGCTGCCCTAAAGGCCTTTGGGTTAAACTGCCTTCTTAGCACCAGGGTGACCTGCTCATGTTGTCTGCAGACTCACACTTCAAGCTCCTGCTTTTCATGGTCCATCAGTGAACTTCTCTCTGCATCAGGGCTTGTTGCAACTTCTCTCTGCATGGGGGGGGGGGGAGGTTTCTAAATGAGAGGATACAGCCCCCAAGATGAGCTCCATCACCTCTTCCTTTGAAATTAAAATGCTGGAGGCTGCCCTAGGTCTGGACATAACGCTAAGCTGGTCTCTGAATCTTTTTGAAGCAGGTCTCAATCTTTCCATTTCTGAGCTGATGGAACAGAGGTCAAACCACTGAACTGCCCCCATGCCATGCACTGAGTTGTTTTCACTCCGCCATAACCGGATTAACTCTCTGGCTCAGCCTGCAGAAGCTGATTAAAGGGCGAGCTCCATCCGTCTTTATTTGGTATCCATTTCCCCCCTCTTTATTCTGCTGGTTAAACAGTCCATGGTCTCTGCCTTTCTCTTTGCGGCTCTTTTTGTCACTCCTCATGCCTGTCCAATAAGGGTTAATTGCTGTAATAAGGCTTATTTCATTCCTACAAAATTAGTTGCTGCAGCAATGAGTTGCTCCACTCCCCCCCTCCAGAGCGCTCTCATTTTCCATTCACCTTTATCTAATCAAAAGAAGATCCAAGCTTTGTGCTTGAGTTAATCTCTCATTTACTCATACTACATTTTAAAGGCTTTCATGCTCCCTTTTGTTTCATTGTGCTTTCATTACTTCAGCTCCATGTGTGCGAGCAGGTTTATTAGCCCTGCATCTGAGCACACAAAAAAAGATCTTATTATAAGTATTGTTCCCTTCTTTTCTTTCTCACTACTTCTGCTCAGGCATCTAATTCCACAGAGGACAGATATCTAATATCTCACATGCAATAGTCTCTGATGTTTTATCTACCTTGATGATGACGGTTGATGTCATTGATGGATCCCTTGGCCAGTGTGGATCCTCAGCAATGTCAAAATGTAAGGGTAAATGTGTCACAGCAAACTTCAAAATATTGTTGAATGGGGCATTAGCTTCCCTCCTGGATTTGACCATGCATATGCTGTGCTACACCAATCCCAAGTCATGTGATCCCAGTTCTTCATTAATACAACTGTTCTTCTCCATGTGGGAGATACAAGAACAGATCTGCCTTCTCTGTCATCTGCTACCACTACCCCATCTTCTCCATGCAGCAAGTCTACTACTACTTCCTTGACCTTCCTCCTTGATTGGACATATAAAAAACACCTTTTTTGTTTTTATTCACATCCCTTGCCAGCCTCAGCTCATTCTGCACTGTTGCCTTCCTGACATCATCCCTGTAGATGTGCATTCTCTTGTGTAATCTTCCTTAATTAACAGAGCCCTCCTTCTATTTCTTTTACATGTTCCTCTTGTTTATCAGTTTTCTAGAAAGCTTTTTGTGTGCAGCTTTTCCTCATGGGAACTGTTTCCAACAATGTCTTCATATCTTACATTGAAAAAATCCCATTCGTCTTGTATCATTTTCTCCATTAACAGCTCTAGACATGAAACTCAGTTTTCTGAGCCCATAAAATCAGCTTTTGTTATCAAGAACTTCAAGATGACTTCCTAGATCAATTCAATAAGGATTAGGAGCATCATCTTTCTTTCTTTATTTCTTTATTTCTTTATTTCTTTATTTCTTTCTTTCTTACTTACTTACTTACAGCACAATCAAGAATAACTTGAGCTCTTACGTCGATGTAGAAATATTTACTCTGGATTGCTCTATGCATTTCCCACAGGTGGCGTCATAACTATGTCAACATACATGTCTTTTACTTTGATATAAGAGCTCCCATAGTTACTCTGGATTGTGCTATTACTTACTTACTTACTTACTTACTTATCTTACCCTACAATCCAGAGTAACTATGGGAGCACGTAAGAGACATTACGTGCACCCATAGTTACTGCACCACCTAGTGAAAACCTATGGGAAATTCATATTGCAATCCAGAGTAAATTGTTCTTACTCCGGAGCAAGGACTCCCTATAGTTACTCTGGATTGCACCCATAGTTACTTGAATTTATTGCTTACCTTTTTAGCCAAACTTAATCTTCAAAATTGAAGTGCGCATTAGATTCAATGGCATATTAGATTTGAGTAAATATATATTTATGTATTCCAAATAATTGCATAAAATTATCATGTGGATATCATTGCTTTCTCTATCTTAATGGACTGATGTAGATTTGTTCCCGCAACCTGTTGAATGATATCCCTGGAGTAGAATCTTGGCTTTCTTATTCCAATATTTCTGGGGCCCTTAATAGTGGAAATTTTACTGGTGATACAGATTGGTGTATATATTTTATATATACAGCACATAAAATAACTTTAAACTTACGATGATGTGCTGTGAAGTTAAATACAATGCTGGAATGGAAGTGTGTTTTCTGTTCATGTGTATGTGCATGTGCAAGGGTGTGTGTGTTTGTGTGTGTGTTTTACGTGGTTAAGGCACCCCTGTGCGACCATCAAGCCCCAAACACCATATTCCACTGCCAAAGCCCACTGAACACTATCCTCTGGGGAAATTTCTCATGTACAATTCTTGCTTCTTTCCATATTCCTTGTGCAGAATAAATTCCCTATGAGTTTAGCCTCTTGCAAATATTTCCAGTGATTTCAAAGGTGCCAAAAGAGGCATGGACTCTGCTGAGGAAGAAAGGGAAGTGTTCTAGAGACTTAAAATAAAATGGGGAAAAAGCTAATATTATGTTAAATAATTTTTTTTAAATTCCTGAATGCAATATGAATCTCTTTCTCACCAGACATGGCATTCTGAATTTGAAACAGCAATTAACATTCACAATCTTTTTTAAAACATTTCTTCCTGGGTAGAAAATCTGCGTCAATTTAAAATGCAATTATTCAACCATTATCTGTCAGAAATCATGGGGAAAATAAAAATAAAATGTCTGTTTCCCCTTCATTATTTATGAGCAAACCGGGTGCATGCTGCCCAGTTAGCTATTAGTCAAGCTTTCATGTGTCAACAAAGGCCTCTCTTGAATGACTTCACAGTTGGTTCAAGTTCATACTACTTGTTCAGGGTGAGCTAGACATTTAGCCACATGCCTGACTAAAAGACTGAGCTATTATTATCTCCACTAATAATAATATTATTATCATTATTAGTATCATTATCATCATCATCATTATTCTGTGCCATCGCTTTATATGGGGCTTTTCAGAGAATGAAAGACAGGTCCCTGCCCCAGGTGGTTACAAAACATATATAGTGGTACCTTGCTTAACAAGCGCCTCACTTAATAAGCATTTCACATAACAAGCAAAAATTTCCAAGAAATCTTGCTTCACATAACAAGTTCCGCTTCACTTAACAAGCAAGCACGCTCTGGGCACGCATGCTATGCAGCCCTGATGCTCCACATGGAGGCACTTAAAAAGGGCTGCCAGCTGGTGCTGCTGTCTCTAACTGCCCCCAACTCTAACTGCCTCCAATTTGGGGGCAGTTGCCTGGAGGTGCCAGAAGCAGCTGCCCTTAACTGCCTGCAAGTGCCCCCACTGACCACCTTGAACTTCTAGCAGCAGCCCAGGTAAACCTCCCAGGAAAGTGTCTTTGATTGCAGTCTATGTCTACTCAGAAGTCAGCCCCATTGTGTTAAGTGGGGCTTACTCCTGTCTTTGATTGCAGCCTCTTAACCATGCCTACCCAGAAGTAAGCCCCATTGTGTTAAATGGGGCTTTATCCCAGGAAAGTGTCTTTAGGATTGCAGCTTAAATAGACTTCATAGGATCATGCACATTGAATGCATGTTTTGTCATCATTTTTACATCCCGTTAATATTTTTATTTGAATATTTTTGGGGTTGTGGAACCAATCGTCTTGAGTTTCCGTTATTTCCTGTGGAAAAATCTGCTTCACTTAAAGAGCATTTCACTTAAAGAGCATGCCTCCGGAACAAATTAAGCTCTTTATGTGAGGCACCGCTGTACTGTACTGACACAAAGGGACCAAAAGAAGGAAGCAAAGGTGAACCAGAAGGATAAGGAATTGCTTCAGTATCACATCCTTAAGATTATGCTTTGCCGCTGGAACACATGTTCTTTGATGCAGCAGTTCTTTGATGCAGCAACACATGCTTCTGCAGCACACTTGGGCCGCTGCCACAAGTGACAGTGGTCATACTCCAGTGGCCTTCCTCTGACCTCCAACACTGGTAAGAGGAGGATAGATTATGACTAGTAAATCGGCAACTTAGGCAGCAGAAGTATATGTATATACCTAATCCTGTCCCTAGCCTGGATCCCTCAACCCAGATCCATGCAGACTTGTAGAACAGATCTTAAGAGACCCAGTTGGCTGTCATGGGCTTATCCTGGGGCAAGGGAACAAATGTTCCCTTTTGTTCTACCTCAAGAGGCCAAAGACTCCCCCACAGCATGCGATGGGCATCACTTGGTGCTGCTGCCTTTGTGCACATGGACTTAACTCAACTATGTCTACCTCTTGCTTCTGCTCTAGGGGAATATAATAAAGACCTACCTTGCAGGGTTGTTGCAAGAATGATAATGAAAAATTCTTTTCATTATGTTATATTGAAGGACATTATATATATGAAGGACAATATATAATGAAGGACATTATATATTATATATATGAAGGACAAACACTCTTAAAGCAGTATAAACGCATTTGTATTCTTATTTAACAATAACAATTTTCACAGTTCTCGCTAGTTTGAATTCTAACCAAGAATTTAGGAGCTAATGAGGTATCTTTGCTATATGTGGCATGTTCCCAGCATTGTGTCATTTTTGCAGCTGCCCAGTTGTTATGCTATCTCTGCCAGTATTGCTTAGATGTTTCTTTAGAGTCCTTGGAATTGTGCCTAGTGCTCTGATCACTACTGGAATGGTTGTCACTTTGTTTCCCCAGAAGTACAGAACATTGATTTCCAAATCTTTCTATTTTGTAATCTTTTCCAGCTCTTTTTCTCCTGCTGTCTTTAGGGATTGCCTTTTCAATACATTTCACTTTGTTTTCTTTCAACCACAATTATTATGGCATATGACGCTTTATCTTCTGGTTTGTTGGAATTTTAAAATCCCACAGCATCCCACTTGTTCATTTCCAGAATTATTTTCTGTTTTGTGTTCCCATCATCATTCCCCAGATTTTCTAGCATATGTTTGGCATAAATTCCAGTATAACACTGCAAATACTTTGTCATGTTGTTGTTGTTGTTGTTGTTAGTGGTGGTGGTGGTGAATCTAGTAGTAGTAGTAGTAGTAGTAGGAGGAGGAGGAGTAGTAGTAGTAGTAGTATGAGGTTAGTTTACTGCCTCCTTGTGAAATCTGTGCTAACCAACCCACATTTAAATAAACAGAGGCCAGAGTAACGACACTTCCCCCTCCCCAGTTGCGAATGCATTCATTGTTATCATCTCCTTCCCATGTTGTCTGGTATGTCCTGTGGGTAAGACTAGAGCTAGAACGGTGTTCTATGCAACTCTGTTTTTCTCCCTAATTATCCATAAGCACATTTCCTATACTGCAAGTTGAAAGCTGGCAGATCTGTCACTACAGTGACATTATTTGAATCTGCAATTTGTTGCTATTAACAAGGGTAACTCTGTATTGCTTTTCACTTCATTCCAGGATTGCATGATCTGCAACACTCAGCAATATGGGAGATGAACAGAAAGACCAAGAGACCAGCATGGAGAACATTTCTAGGATGTCTGTCTTAGCTTCCACTCCCAAATAAGGATCCCCTCAAATCAATATAGGAAAGCAGGATATACCAGCTCAGTCTCTTGCATGTTTTCCATTTATGTTCACTCTCCCCATGCCAGATCTACTGTTCCAAAGAGCAGAAAGAATATTTGATTGCAGTAATTAGCTAATCAGTAACAGGCATAATTTTCCACTGATTAATGCTTTGAATAATCATTATAGCCCTAACTGTAGGCAGTTCTCTTATCAGAGTCACTTTGAAAACAGCTTTAGAAAGATAGATCTGCACCTTTGCAGATAAAATTAGAGAGGTCAGGTGTTCTTCCTCTTGGAAAACTGCTCCTTTCTTTAATTTGAAAGGGTTGCATGGAGACCTGAAGGGTTTTCTGCTAACATACTTCACGCCTACCCACAATACCATGATATACAGACAGACAGACAGAAAAGTAGGAAAAGATGATGCCTGTCAGTGCAACCCACAACATAACTGAGGCTTAAAGCACAATCCTAACCATATCAACTCAAAAGTAAGCCCATTGTTTTCTATGGATTTTACTCCCAGGAAAGTGTTTTTAGGATTGCAGCTTTAGTGGGGATGGTGTCCTCCTCTGACGTGATCTGAAGGGAAAGGTAGAAACATTAGACAGGGAAACTGAAACATTCTCTACCTACTACTTGCTTTACTTCTTGCAAGACATGGGGTTATTTTTGCCTTATCACCATTTTTTATCATCACAATCATCAAGGACTGTGCTACGTGAGCCGGATATTCCAAACACATCAGGTTCCTCCAAGGGAGTATGATTTTCAAGGGAACTCAGTTCCTGGTCATTGAACCCACATGGGAGAGAACAGCAGTTTCTTGATGTAAAATTCTTTCCAAAAAAAAAATCTGGATTACTGTGGTTAGAGGAAATGAGGGGGAAAAACAGCAACAGCAACAGCTGCATCAATTAAAAAAAATCTTTAACTCCCTATGGGTTTCAAACATCAATCTGTTACTTCCAATTCAAATGACCTGCCCACATGTGAGTTGGTTTATGTGAATCTATATCACAGTCAAGTTGACTGACCTTAACCTTTAAGACCCTAAGGGCCTGGGGCCAGGAAACCTTGAAAATTGCCTATTTTATATGAACTTGCCTGTGCACTCCATTCAGAAACGAAAGACCTGTTATTGGTCACCCCATTTGCTGAGGCAGTGATTCTCAAAGTGGGGGTTGGGATACTCTTGGGGGGGTTTGATTACAACTTCATTTCGGGGGGAGGGTGCACACAAGCTAAGTGCCGCCATTTTGGTATGGGGCACCAAGGTTGCAATCCATGCTTTCCTGGCAATAACCATGGAACATCAGAGAAGTTCAAAAGAAAAGTGCATTTGGTTTTTCAGTCAAAAGAAAGAGCTTAAAAAACCCCCAACAACAACCTGAAGCTAAAAATGAATGTTTGGTTAAACATTTGAATCAAAGTCACTCTCCATCTTGTTGTAGAAAATGTGCAGAATTAAGTTTTCCAATAAAAAAGGTCTAAGGAAGAAAAAACAAAACCGCAATCTCTCATTATAAATGAGATGGGGATTTTCTTTATTACTATCTAGGCCATGTTTACTGAAAGCTGATTGCTCTGAGTAACGAAGTAGCAAGTAGATTGTAACAGAAACAAACCCCCAAGCTGCCTTCCTCTTTGCCTGCATGGAATAACTGGGGCACAGGGGCAGCAAAGTCCGTAATGAGACAAAACTTTATGATGTTATCGGCAATTTTCATTTATATTCGCATGCTTTCCCAAATAGGTCTTGTCATTAAAAAAATGTTTACGCATTGGTGATTTCCTATTACATCTGCATTGTAGCTTTGGAACCAAAGCCAGGGGTGGTCACAGAGGGGTTGATCAGCAGTCTGTCTCTGAGCCCCTTACAGTAGAAATGTACCAGAGAAAGCAATCATATTTTTATTGTTAGGTGTGGATATGCACCTGACTGGCTTCAACAAGATCCAGAATGTTAGATTAATGAACATCTGGACTATTATGCTTCTTTGTTAATAGCAAATGTATTTACAAATCCTATGCAGAGTATCACACAGGCAGCCCAATTTTAACCTGCTCTAGCACAGCCTGGCCATATGGCCTATGCAGGTCAATGCAGGTTAGAAACTGATTTGAGGTCTCTTTGGGGTAAGGGGATATTTTCCCACTTATCCTGTTAATCCCCAGTCTGCCCTAAAGGACTTCTTGGATATGTGCCTATTTATCTGGTGCAGTCGAGGAATCCCATGTAAAGCTGGGACAGACACGAAGAATGTTAGGAAATGGCAGTATATCCTGCCCCAATCCACCCCTGTTCTGCCCTCCCTGGCCCTGCCTCTTCTGTTCCTCACTCCCCGCTACCCCCTGTACCATTCTGCACTTTATCTGCTTACACCAGTGGCCCTGAAACAGCCCCTTTACAATTGTTAACATGTGCCTTCTCCCATACATATTCCATGATCCAAACCCATACTTATACAGAGTCTCATGAATCATGAATGAAAATTTGTATTATAAGCATCAGCAATTGCGACAAACATTCACTGTATTGACATTGTTTTCATTTTCTTCTAATTCATCTACTTCCCTAATTAGTGTGTTGTCTGACTACTGCAGAAAGACCAGAAGCATGAACTACAAGCTACAATCAATTTAGCCTCAATTTTTCCCCATTTGGTAATAGGGTTGCATGCTGGCCATATGTCCAAGCCCTGGGAAAGACTCCCCCCTCCCTCCCTCCCTTGCTACCTGACCCAAAGAGTGCATGTTTGGGCCCTTGTCCTACAACCATCTCCAAAAACCTAGCAAGATATTGTATACTTTTGGAACTTCCATGAAAATCTGACCAACAATATCAGAGTCTGGACTTAACAGTCAAATTTCTAGTTTCACCCAAATCTAAGTTGCATTGCTAGGTTTCGGGACAGGTCCTACCACACACTTTTACATTCCTCACACTTGTTTCAAGTAATCATTTTTTTCAAGAATATTTTTCTGTACAATTCACAGTTCGTCTGCCATTTCAATCATGATCAGTATTACTATCACGGGAAACTTTTAATCTTATTTATGAAGGGAGTAATATGCAGAGCTGAGTTCTGCTTTGTTTATATGATGCTATTATTGTTACCTTTAATGAAGACAATGAAGAATTTAAAATAATAATTAAAAATATTCCCCTCAGTTTCCATGGCAACAAGCTGGGGCATTTTTAATGATGCCAAAAATCCCATCTGCTTCCTTATTCTACAGAGCAGAAGCACTTCCTCACCTTCTTTCATAAGGTATCCATACGCATGGCTACAATGGTATGAGATCAAAGTTGGGGAGGTAGCACACCAACTTGGGCCCCTTCTTGTCTTTGCATGTGACTCTGGCTGCTCATCTTTCTTGCTTGGCTGAGTTAAATGGCAGCAGTAGTAATGCTGATGAATCATAGCCACAGGCTGCAATCCTATCCACATTTTCCTGAGTCCACACAGTAGGACTTATTTAGAGTATGGATAGGATTGTGCCATTATGATAACATCAAGGACATACTGCTACAACACCAAATAAAATTGGAAGAGGCCATCAGAAACGCAAGATCCAGGATTTTACATTTCCTTTGACACCCAGAATGGTAAAAGAAGGAAGGAGGAGGAGGAGGAGGAAGCAGAAGAAGAAGAAGAAGGAGAAGAAGAAGAAGAAGAAGAAGAAGTTCCTTCTGGACAGTAGTGAGCATTGGTCATCTCGGTCCACCCTTCACCACTAGAAAGTGTGATGGAAGAAAAGCAAACAAAAATAGTTATGTCTTGCATCTGTCTTGCTTTCTGACACCATGCCCAATCTTGTTTCAACCCAAGACCTTGCATCTCTAGGTCTGCGAGTCAGTTTCTAGACAGGTGAAGTAGAGCTTTAGCAGATGAATTACAGTGCATTAAACATATCTCTATGTTGAGCAAAGGGGCAAGATCCATTAACATGTTTTCTGCCTGTAGTAAACAAGTGCACGATGTCATGAATAGTGTTAGTTTCAGGTGGTAGGGGCCCTAAACCCTCCGCCCCACAGCATTCCTGACTACTTCCTGATCAACACCTTGAGGGCTGCATGAAACTTTCTAAATTAAGATATAAGTAAAATACATGAATAAATAAATAAGGTAATGATCTCAGGAATATTAAAGTAGTTCAATGCTCAGCTCAGTTGGTGTCCATGCAGAGAAATCTGCAGTCTGGAAGGAACAGGGAATTTGAACTGAATTCCTTTTCTGTGTCTGGATCTGTATCTGTTTTAGAATCTAGGGATTAGAAACAAAGATGAAAGCCACTAAAGGAAGCCACTAGTTACTGTTTTGAAGTTCACATCATAGTGGAAGAAAGATAATACATAAAATGACAGCCAGGATGGTGTAGTAGTGGTTCTGGTGATGGATTAGGATCTGGGTTCCAATCGCCACTAAGACAAGATACTTCCTGGGAGACCTTGAACCAGTCACTATCTCTCTGACTCACCTACCTCACAGGGTTATTGTGAGGACATAGGGAGAGATGGAATCATGTGCAAGCCTAGAGCTTATTGGAGGAAGGATGGCATAAAAATGTGAAAAATAAATAAATAATGGGCACAATTCTAACCAGCTTTTGAGCACTGGCATAGCAGTGCCAGTGGGGCATGTGCTGAATCCTGCAGTTGGGGGGAGGCAGTCAAGAGGCCTTCTCAAGGTAATGTTTGTTGCCTTACCTTGGAGTTGGAAAATACCAAATTGGAGTTGGTATTGCTCTCTACCCTGGGAATGGGTTCTGGATGCAGCCTATCTGTGCCATTTTAGGCCATGCCCAGTTTGCCCCTGGCTCACCCCTGCTGTGCTGTTTAAGCTAACACTGCTAGGCCGGTGCAGGTCCATCTGTCACTCTGCTGGTGCAATGTCTCCTTGGTGGACTTGCACCACCCCAGGCCTTTTTCTTGTGCAGCTAGGCTGGCCTATCTGGCATTGCACCAACACAGTATCATATAGGCTGGCACAAGTGCACTTCAGGATTTCAGCCTTATAAACTGTCCTTTGGCAGATGTGTCAAACTCATTTCATACAGAGGGCCTAAGTTAGCATTCATGAAGCCTGCTGAGGGCCAGTATCTACATCATTACTACATCTACTACTACATCACCAATCTTATGCATGTCTACTCAGAAACAAGTCCCATTATAGTCAATGGGTCAACTCACACAGTCACCATGTGGAAGGTGGCCAGTACTGGGACCTGCTGGGCTCTTGGTTTGGCTGCCCAGCTGGCAAAAGCCTCTTTGGGAGGAGGGAGACCATAGACTATTACTCACAGGCCACATGAAATGGCTTGGCGGGCCATATTTGGCCTGCGGACCTTATGTTTGACACATGTGCCTTAGAACGTTTCAGTTACTCAAAAGCCAACAATTTCAACATAAGACATCTGGGCCAGATGCTACCACCGCATCCTGGGGCAAGGAGTTTCACAGATTAATTACATGCTGTGTAAACAAATATTTTCTTTTTCAGCACCAACTCATGGGGCAGATATGTGGGTTTGGAAGCCTCACTAATCAGCTAAAGAGTCAAATCCTTCCAAACACATTTTTCCTCAGGAACAGAAAAAAAATATTATCCTCTTACTTTGCTAGTCAGGAAACCCCAGGCGTTGTGTTGTTTTATTCTCTTTTATTGTCCTTTTGAATTTGTAATAATAAACTCTGACATCAGGTTTACTTTCATTGTATCTGAAATCAGAATGTAGCACCAGTGCTGCTCTTTGGCCCAACAGTCTCTATCAGTGAAACAGTGAGCCAGCAGTGATCAATAATGTATGCTGAGAAAGAAAACCAAAAAACTCAACCAACTTGTCAATTATGTAGCAATTATACTGCAGAGATGAGAAGGAACAGATTCCCACCCTTTCTGGACAATCACCTGACATCATACAGTAATCTGATTAATTCCTGTCTCCTCCACAAAAGTAGCCTTCTCATAACTGCTCACGAGGATCAGATCCATCTTCAATGCCTCCTGGGTTTGAAAATGCACAAAGCTTTCAGTGGTGGATATTGATAAAGTTGGCCATTCTTGAATTGGGGACATGGCTTGATTCCATATAGATATTAGCTTCTGGAAGCTCCTTTGGCTAGATGAATGTACCAGCAAAGGCCTTTCTTCTCAGGCAATTCACCTTTTGCTAATGTCTCTGGTTCAGGGAGGAATGGAGGACAAAATGCCTGCACCTTTAACCTTTGACTAGGAGAGGGAATTGAGCAGGGGTGGGCCCAGCCAGCCCCAAGATCCAGTTCGCCGGAAGTTAGGGTCAGGCCAGGGTCAGGGGGCGGAGCTGGGGTCAGAGGGCAGGGCAAGGGACGGGCCCCAACCCTGCTGCATTGAGCATGCGCCAGGCTTGGCACATGCACACTGAATCTCCTGAAGCTGAGCCGGGGACCGGTTCGGCAGCGGCCGCCACCCGTCTCCTGAAGCCTAGCTTGGCTTCAGGAGACTCAGTGCGCATGCGGCCAGCTGGATGCAAGCGCACTAAGTCTCCTTGAGCTTGGCCCCAGGAGACTCAGCGCACATGCGTCCAGCTGGACACAAGCGCGCTAAGTCTCCTGGAGCTTGGCCCCAGGAGACCCAACGCACATACGTCCAGCTGGACGCTAGCACACTGCGTTTCCGGGGGCCGAGCTTCAGGAGACGTGTGGTGGCTGCTGCCGACCAGGTCCCCGCAGTTTTGCCAGCCACGGCTCTGACCGGTTCACCAGCGTCCGCCACAGGGGAAGATCCAGTTCGGGCGAATAGGCCCGACCTGGCATCTGCCCACCAGTGGAATTGAGGCAGTTTTAGCTCTAGAAGGATAATAAAAGCAGGACATTCCTAAATTCCCTCTCCTAAAAGTAAAGGTGTCCCCTGCAAGTTATACAGCTAGTCGTTTCCATCTATATGGTGTGATGCTCATTCCCATTTCTAAGCCTTTAGAGCCAGCGTTGTCCAAAAACATTTCCCATGGTCATGGGGCCAGCACATGGAATGCTGTTTACCTTCCCACCAAGGTAGTACCTATTTATCTACTTGCATTTACATGCTTTTGAACTGCTAGGTTGGCAGGAGCTGGGCTAAGGTCAGGAACTCACCCCGTCTTATAGGACCCAGGACTTGAACCCTTGCCTGACAGATAATAGGCACAGTGTCCAGCCCTTTTCTATGCAATGGTTAAAGTTACAAGGAGCGGAAGGTGGCTATGGGGTGGGCACACTGTCCTCCATTCTGCATGGTCACCCTGCTCTGTGACCATAATCTTTTATGAAATATTTTCAGCCCAACTCCTGGCTCTCATCTAAAGATTTCCTTGTCTGTGTCTCATATTTCTGTTCCCACACCTTACCCTGCTTCCTTCATATGTAGGCTTTGCCACTTACTTTATTTACTGTTTGTTTGAATGAGCAAATATCCAGGGATTCCCAAATCTACGGATACAGGAGACACTCCAGCCTGCTTCCTTTAACACCAGAAGATTTTCCTCAAGCAGCCTCTGTAAGGCTCAGAATCACTTTTTGGTGAAATTGGAAGTGGTTTGATGCTTGTAAAAAGCATTATAAGGCATCAGACAGACCCTTTTAGACCTGTCTGAGCTGACAAGTATTCTGTCTCAAATTCTTCATCTGGAAACTTTGCAAAAGATTGAACTCTAAGTTTTTGATCATGATTTTATTCTGAAACTAGCAAAATGTACCCGCGTTGCAGGAGTAAAATTTCCTTCATACAACTTCCCCCATTGTGCAATCCCACCATTGCACAACAACCTCTCATGAGGAACAACACTCCCATGGCCAGCAATATCCCCCCCATGAGCATCAACCCCCATACGCAACATCCCCCCATGTGCATCAACCAATATGCACACCACAACTCTATGCACATGCACCACCCCATGTGCATCACTGCCCCCATGTGCACCAATCCCTCTGTGTGCATCAACCCCCATGCACATCACCCTCCAATGAACAACATACTCCCATGCACAACATCCCCTCATGCAACTCCCATGCACATCACCTTCCCATGTGCAACATCCCCCATTTGCAACATCCCTCATGTGCACCAACACCCCCTGTGCACTATCCCCCCTGTGCATCATCCCCCATGCGCACCCCCCCACAACATTCCCCAGTGTGCACCATCCCACCCAGTTCATGTGCCTTGCTCCTACTCTTAATGTAGGAGTCCTTTATGCATTAGTCTTAAGGCAATTGCAGATGTCCTCTGTTGATCATCTTTGAGAAATCCTTGAGGGGTGGAGAAGTGTCACTGGACTGGAAGAGGGAGAATGTAGTCCCAATATTTAAGAAGGGGAAAAAAGACCTGGGAAATTATAGACCAGTCAGTTTGACTTCAATCCCAGGCAAGATATTAGAGCAAATCATAAAACACACAATTTGTGCACATCTAGACAAGTACTCGGTGATCAAAACAACCCAGCATGGATTTACCAAGAATAAATCTTGCCTGACAAATCTGATCTTTTTTGATCGGGTTACGAGCTTACTGGACAGTGGCAATGCTGTGGATGTCATTTATCTTGACTTCAGCAAAGCATTTGACAAAGTCCCACATGACATCTTAATTGGGAAGTTGGATAAATATGGGCTAGACGGGGCAAATGTTAGGTGGATCTGCAACTGGCTCAATGACCGCACACAAATGGTTTTAGTAAATGGCTCTGTGTCAACCTGGGTCGGTTTCAAGTGGGGTACCCCAAGGCTCTATCCTGGGCCCGGTTCTCTTTAACATTTTCATTAATTACTTGGAGGAAGGGATACGGGGGAGCCTGATCAAATTTGCGGATGACACCAAGCTGGGAGGAGTAGCAAACACAACAGAAGACTCAACAGAAGAAGAGGAGAAACCTCCAGGAGAATCTGGATAAACTGGAATCCTGGGCTGTAACAAATAGAATGAATTTCAACAGGGAGAAGTGCAAGGTTCTGCACTTAGGAAATAAAAACCAAAAATACAGGTATAAAATGGGGGAGGCTTGGCTTGTCAGCACAACATGAGAACTCTGTTCTTCTCCTCTCAGAGTAGCCGTGGATCACAAGCTGAACATGAGTCAGCAGTGTGATGTGTCTGCAAAGGAGGCAAATGCCATTTTAGGCTGCATTTAGAGGACTGTAGCTTCCAAGTCGCGAGAAGTTCTAGTTCCTCTTTATTCAGCATTGGTCAGACCTCACCTTGAGTACTGTTCAGTTCTGGGCACCTCACTTTAAGAAAGATGCAGCCAAACTGGAGCAAGTCCAGAGGAGAGCAACAAGAATGATCAGTGGGATGGAAGGGAAGCCCTACAAGGAAAGGTTGGGGGAACTTGGGATGTTCAGCCTGGAGAAGAGGAGGCTGAGGGGAGACATGATTGCCCTCTTCAGATACCTGAAGGGCTGTCATAGGGAGGAAGGGGCTCATTTGTTCATAGCTGCTACTGAAAGCAGGATTAGAACCAATGGGTACAAACTGCAAGAAAGGAGATTCTGGTTGGATATCCAGAAAAAATTCCTGATGGTGAGGGCGGTTCGGCAGTGGAACAGATTGCCAAGGGAGGTGGTGGACTCTCCCTCACTGGGGATCTTCAAGCAGAGGCTCGACAAGCACCTGTCGGGGATGCTCTAGGGGGATTTCCTGCTGCAGGCAGGGGCCTACTAGGTCCCTACTAGGTCCCTTCCAACTCTATGATTCTAGTCTGGGCACATACTGGGAAGTTCAATGGGACTTGCATCTGAACATGCATATATATGCATGTTCTTTCAAGAAACTTTCAAGAAACCTCTCCTCTTTCAAGAAACCTCTCCTCTGTAGGAGCTTTCGTTCTGCCTAATGTCTAGTATTTTAGGACCGACTGTGAACCTATGTTAAGTCACTTAGGAATAAATATGGAACTTGTTGAATCCTGTTATCTTTTCTGGCTATCTGCCTTATACCGCAACAAATGCATTTACATGAATAAGGAAAGAATTCGATGGAACGATCAAGTATCCTCCTAACACTGGCTTTCTTACTGTAGTCCATCATCCCTTGAGATTTGTTGCTGTAACAGGATTGCCACTTCAGTAACTGATTGGTTTATGTTTTCCTACCCTACCAGAGTATTTATTTTCACTTTCATTCATCTCCTGGTTTGATCAAACTACCTGGATTTTTCTTTCGTAAACAAGCTCTTTGCTCTTTGATGCTTTGCTTGTAATCATGTACAAGGTTTGCTTCTTCTGTTCTGTTTTGTAGAAAATCAGAAATGATGGCAGAAAAATTATGATGCCTTGTCACCCTCCTATGAAGTGTTTAGAGTTTACACAATGACAGTGAAGCGGTTCAGAGGAGGCACTGAAATAAGATGATGATGGCAGGGTGCATGGAAGGAGTATTGGACTGTCATTTCCAAATACTTTAAACTACCAAGGCATGGCAGTACTGGTGATGCTCGGGAAGCACTAGAACAAAGCGATTCAGGGGCACTGTCACAAATCAGAATTGATGTGAAAATGATTTTGTGGATTGGGGAAATGAGAGATCACTGGCTTGAGAGGAGATTTGAAAGAGCCAAGGCTCTAATCTGCTCTAAACAGGGACAGACTCAAATAGGAACCTACTTCCTGGGGGAAAGCACTGCAGACAGAGACCATGGAAGAGACTGAAATTCTGGAAAAGACTGAATTTTCCCCATCCCGCAAATGGTATTTAGAAAAAGAGAAAGATTCATGTAGAAAGAAAATGTTAAACATCCTCTTTAAAGGGAAAGGTGTCCCCCACAGGTTACACTGCTAGTCGTGACCAACTGTAGGGTGCAGTGCTCATTCCCTAAGCCTTTAGAGGCAGCATTGTCCATAGACATTTCCATGGTCATGGGGCCAGCATGACTGACAAAGGCACACGGAACGCTATTTTACCTTCCCACTGAGGTGGTACCTATTTATCTACTTGCATATGCATGCTTTCAAACTAGTAGGTTGGCAGGAGCTAGGCTAAGGACAGGTGCTTATCCCATCTTGTAGAACCCGGTTCTCAAACCCTGGCCTGTCAGATAATAGGCAGAGTGTCTTATTATCTTTTTAAAAATCCTGTCTAGTTTGGTCCAAACACCATGAATGGATGAAGAAAGGGATATTTGGTATAACCTTACACAATGCATGTTTTGCAGTTATTCATCCCTGGAGTCACTACTAGTGTTACAAAGTTTTGTATTACCAAAGGAGGGGTCTTGGCTGAGTAACAGGGGCAGCAGTTTTAAACCACTTTGCTGTGACACATTAGTTAGGGGTTGTGGTTGTTGTGACACAAATGGTCTTCATGTGTGTAGCAGAGCCCTTGGGGGATGTGATCACCCACCTGGCAGTGCAGTGTGCCTTATCAATTGTCAATGGACCAGTGGAATACCTTGACAATTTTAGTTCCTTCTTCTTGTGCCATGAGACAATAAAGGTTATAAACCATTGGACTAGGCTGTGAACAGAAGATATGCCAAATATGACAGAACCACAGGATCTTCTTAGATCCTGTTCTCATTATTGTCTCCATACAGCTCTACATTTTACTCTGCAAACCAAGGCTGGCCCATCTATGAGGCCTACTGAGGAGATAGCCTCAGGGAGCATCTTGGCAGTGGGCACCTGCCTTTATCTGCCAACTGCTCTCTGCCTCTGTTCTTCTCCTCTCAGAATTGGAGAAGGAAGGAAGGAAGGAAGGAAGGAAGGAAGGAAGGAAGGAAGGAAGGAAGGAAGGAAGGAAGGAAGGAAGGAAAAAGGTGGTTAAAGTGTAAGCGTGATCGCCCTCCTCCCTGTCTGTTTTTCACTGATGAAGAAGCAGAAACTTGACACAACCCAGGTAAGAGTGACAACACTGGTATATGGCAGAAGATCTTGAGCCAGCCCTAGTTCAAATATTTTAATTCGCCTTATGTTTATCCGTGTTGTTAATAATAATAACAACAACAATAACAACAACTTTATTTTTACCTCGATGCGGCTCACAACATGCATAAAACACCAATAATGGTATTCTTTGTGGTAAACAAACACCTGAAGTGTACTAACATATATGACATATACATGGGTTCTTTTGTCATCTGGGTATACACTTTTGGAGAACCTAACCCTAAAGGGGTTCACAGACCCCTCTATGCATGTGTTTAACAATGAAGGAATCACTTGTGGTCCTCTAATATAGTACACATAGTAGAACCAAGTGTAAAGCTGCTTCAGGCTATGGTAGTTGCAGGGGAAAAAAATCTGCCTAGGGACACAATAATCATTGCAGGCCATTGTGAGGATCAGCCAGAACATGTAAAATTGTCTAGATCAGCATTTGGCGTGCACCTCAAAGAGTCTAATAGTGGTGCTTGCAAGGTCTTGCCAGAGCCAAGCCATGCTGAATTCTGGGTATGCTGACAGAATTTTATAATTTTGACTGGAGCATATACACCTGAAAGTCACTGCAGGCTGACATTTCTTACAACTACCATTAGGCTGCAATCCCATGCATACACTCCTGGGAATTCAGTGGGACTTATTTTTAAGTAGGCATGCTTAAGGTTGTCCTTTGGTTGTGCTCTAATGTAAGTGTTGGAGCTGGGCAGAAAAGGTCTGCACTAAGATGCCTTTGAACCATGAAGTTCACAAGTGAACCTGGGCCCATCAACACCTCTCAGTCTGACTTTCCTCTCAGGTAGGTGCCCTGAAGTACTTAGAGGAAGTGTGACTTAGGAATATAATACACCACAGAAGTCTATGCATTTCTATTCAGAAGTACGTTCTTCTGATTTCTGTGGGACATAGGGTGCAATCCTAGGCCAGCACAATTCATCTGTCTTCCCTTTTCTGTGGTGATGAAGGGAGGCAAGTGCAGGTGTGTGCACTGGCCTAACCCTCCCTCAGGAGTGGCACAGAAGTGTCTTACGGCATTTTTGTGACACCCCCAAGTCAACACATGACTTATGCCAGAGCTTAGGCTGGCCTAACTGAAGGGTAGGATTGTAGTCTTCCTCTCACATAAGTATGTCTAGGATTGCAGCCACATACAATACACATTAAAAGCATAAATCTGGCAGATAGTGCTGCCAAAAAGCAAACTTTTCACTACTTCGGGAAATGATAGGTTCTCCAACAATACAAGTAAGCCGTTGATGCTGAAACCAGATTGCTGGGTGCCTGGTGACCACAGCTTATACTGTGCCCTTCTGTGGACTCTTCTAATGGCACAGTGGATATTACAACTGCCATCCATACTAAAGGTTCTGCACTTGGCCGGGCTAAGCAAGCCCATATATGGATATGGGACCTCCACTAAACCTCAGATGCCACCCAGTCCTGTAATCATGTTTAAACCTTTTGTCAACCTCAGCCGCTAGGTTTCAACTTCCAATCTGCCAAATGATGGTTATGAAGATGCACCCATGGATCATCTAGTGTGGGGGTCATCTGAGTGGGGAGTTGGGACCCTCTTGGGGGTTGCGGCCTCATCTCAGGGGGGTTGCAAGAGGGTTGGATCCCCCATCTTGGAATCTGGCACTGGACTTTCCTGGGAGTAAGACCCATTGAACAGGATGGGGTTTACTTTTGAGTAGACATGGTTCGGATTGTGCTCACAGTGTGTGTGTGTGTGTGTGAGAGAGAGAGAGAGGGGGGGAGGGGAGAGAGAGAGAGAGAGAGAGAGAGAGAGTCTGTGTGCATGTGTCATGAGCTTATTATTACATAACAAAAAATGGTTCGCAGGTTGTTTGGTTGAAGTATCTGACTTCCCCACTCTCTCAGTCATGCCATAGATCTGTCAGTTCTGGCATGTATATGCACGGAAAGAGTTGGAAGACATGGCAGGAATTTCTTCAACGTTGAGTAGGAGCTAACCACCTCCAAACTATCTGATTTCCTGGAGTTATGGTATTTCCATCTGTACTTCTGTGTTTAAATTGGCGAGTCCCCCAGCTCTTGTTATGTTGGATGGTCATGAAATGAAGGAAATCTTGCTGTTTAATATCCTGCCATTTTTAGTAATGACTCTGCAGTGGCACTGGACAGAGACATATGGTTTACAGTAGAATATCCATCTCACTAGATCTGTTTTCCATGGTTATTTATCACATTTGTCCTTCTGTAACAGCACAACCATCGGTTATACAGAATGTATAAAGGGGAAAGCAATAAAGCTCCTGGAATAGTGTACACCAGTGTTCTTGTCTCTTACACAGACTCTGCCAATAGCTGATCTAGCTCAAGATTCAGCCTCCCACAGTGGTCACTCTCCGGAGATGCTTTGGAATAAGTTGCCTGAACTTTCTCTTGGACAATAATGGGGAGTTTGTGGCTATTTTTTTCCCACACACAAAACAAAAAAATATTCCTGTGCAATCCAATCAATGGGGAGTACAGATAGTAATGAAGCTGAGGTACAATCATTAAATTGGCCAGGCCTTCCCACCCCACAGGGATTGAACTGAGACTCAATCCCTCAAACCTGTTTTAATTGCTGGGATCCTATCTTAAAAATCATTACATATGATCTTAAATAACTGTTGAAGACAGATCACCCCTTAGACCAGCGTTTCTCAAAGTGGGGGTCGGGACCCCTTTGGGGGTTGCCTAGAGCTTTCCTAGGGGTCGCCTAAAGATCCCTGGTGCAGGGGGTCAGCTGGGAAGACCTGGCAGAAATGCTGGAGCTGCTGCGGCTGGAAGAAGCCGCTGAGAAGCAGCTCAGAAGGAGCCTCTGAGCTAGTGTGAGACCGATGTGGAGCCTTGGGGGGCGGGAAGGTGCCCGACACACTCACCACAGACCACACTCACCACAGTCTCCTTCTCCTCCCCCCTCCCCACAGATCCTCAGTGCGCCTGTGGGCTGAGAGTGAAGTGTGCTGAGGTGTGAGCGTGGCGCCAGAGCTCTAGGGAGTGGGCTGTCTGGTGGGCGCCCCAATTGTGCACCGACCATTGTGCCCTGCTCCTTGTGCTCTACTCAGAAGTAAGCCCCCTCAATGTTGTTGTTCATAAGTGAATGGGACTTACTCCCAGGAAACAGTGGCTGGCTCTGCTGCCTCAGATCCCAATCCTATGGAGATCTCCAGAAGTCAGTTCCATGATAGTGAATGGGGCTAACTCACAGGAAAGTGCTAGTATTGCAGGCTTAATGGAGCATAACTGTTCCATCGGTGCTTTTTATGTTCAGGTCAATTTTCTGTGTTCAACACTATGCATGGACTGGAACTACTGCACCTGTAGTAACTCAAGAATGGAATGCCTCTGGACATGTTAAGAATACAAAAAGCTGGTTGATGATAAAAAAGCTCCCAGAATAATTGGGCAAAGAGGTACTTTTGTAAAGTGTAGTCTCATATGTAGCAGGTGGTGGGAAACTGTCTCTATTCACCCCAGCACAGCATCTTTTACCCTATTTGCCAGTGTCCCCTTGCAACCTTTTTTGCTATTTGTGTGCTTTTAGATTATGAGCCTATTTGGAATTCTATATTTATTTTTCAGAGTTCCCTGCTTTGTAAACCATTTTGGAAACGTTTTTTACAGTGGCATATAAATATTCAGCAGCAGCAAGATGATAAGAATCTGCGGAGTCTGATTGGATCTCTTACCATGGAAGGGATCACCTTAAAGTCTATACAAAGGAGTAGAATGGAGGGGATCAGTGGGCTTGTGATGGGAGGAAAGTCACTTGAGAAGTGGGGTGCAAACATCCCTTGTCTCTGGGGTTTAAAAACATGTAGGGGACATGAGGGAGGATCTCATGATGTCTCACTGAAGTGGGCTTTGATGCTTTCAAGCCATACTTCCAAAGCTCTGCAGCTTCTCACAAGGTGACTTTGATTTCATAAAAGCAAACTGTGCGATTAGCAGCATTATTTTTGCCTGGCAATTGAAATATGAGGTGGTCCCTTCCAGCTCAGTGAGCTTCAGTGCTATTTGGGTATTGTATCATTTTGCCAACCCTTGCAATGAAAGTCATGGACTCACCTACCGGACACTGGGTCAGCCCAAACCACTGTTAGCTTCCTTAGCAGCCCACAGCAACCCCAGGCTGCTCAGATCTGCTCTACCATTTCAAGCAGATCCAAGCAGACCCACTGAGTAGACCTTTTGGACTGATGTTGCATAACCCAGGGTGGGTGGAAGACTTTCCCCTTGTCCCAGGGTAGTGCAGCAGCAGCCCCAAACTTGCATGGGATGTAGTTCAGGCATGCCAGCCTGCCTGTTCCAGCACAAGTTAGGATTGTGTTGTTTTATGTTTTTCATTAAAATGTTTTTCCCCTTCTTACCACTTATACCTTCTTTGGAAACATAATATTTAATTTAAAGCTCTAGCTCATCTCGTTTCAGACTCATGGAGTGGATTGCAATCGTTTAAAATAAATGTCTAAACATTAAAAATTAGAATTAAAAATATCTGAGATAAATATAAAAGGTATATTAGTCTGCCAGCCTCTGCATATGCCACAGTGAGAGGAAGGACATACTCCCAGATATATTTGCGTAGAATGTAAGTTTTAATGTAACATGAGCTATATATTGTGTGTCAGGCAGCCTTTGTGAAAAACGGTGGCCTAGACACTAATGCTTAGCCTTAGGCAAATTTCTCAGTTTGCCTCATACTGAGCCTGATGCTTCTTCTTCATGTCCTTTTAAAAATGTTTCAAGGGCAATCCAAGTGCACTCCTGTTAATGATATCACTCTCTTCCTATAAAAAAGGTTCTGGAGCTCCTGTTCCCCACCCATCCTCAGACCTTCTTCCTTTCAATTACATTCCTGTCAACAGTGGTTGTTGAAGTGGCAGTCTTGTGTCTTGATTGTCTCACTTCAGACTACAGGCTGAGTTCACACATTTTGATACACCTATAGATGGAAAATTAGTATGTTACTGGAAAAGAAGTCCAGAACTCTTCTCCTTGCTATCTAGTTTTTCAGGTACAGGGAATTATTTTTGTATAGAGAAATGGCTGGATGAATCTAACGGGCGGTGAAGCAGCCCAATGATACTATCCCCTGCCAGTGCCACCACCAAGCTCCTTCCTCCTGAATGGCCCTGTTTGGAGATGATTACAACCTGTGATCTGCAGCATTACAATCTGGATAAAGCTTCACCACCTCCTCTGCCATTTGTGAGGATTTGGCCTCTTCTTGACAGAAGAGAAATAAGAGACGCTGCCAAGGAGCTGTCAAAAACTCATGGCAGATTAAGCTGCCAAGTGTTATTAGTGCAGCTTTCTCCTATGATCTGGATGCAAAGGTCGTTGTCTCATAGCCTTTTTCTTTTTGGCACTTCAGTAGAACTGCATTAGTGGTGGCTGGCACTCAGCCATCACTCCGACTTACAAATTAGAAATCAATGGAATGGGAGATGCTTCATGTGTATGGCATTAGTTAGAAGCATCCTGAATGATAATCCTGTCCAGTCTTTTGCTCAAAGGGAACTTCCACCACTTTGACCCCACAGGATGCCACAACAGACAGTAGATGAACACACGAAGCTACATGATACTGACTGCTGATGGCACTTTAGGATTCCAACAGGCATCTTTCCCATTCCTGTAGATGTCAGGACTGAGTTTGGAACCTTCTGTATGCACAGCAAATGCTCTTCCACAGAGCTACAGATGAATAGCATCAGGATGCCTATGGTTGAAATAGCTCCACACGTCTCAGGGTGCAATCCTAACCAGTTTAGGTCAGCCATCTACCCATTCCTGCAGTGGTGTGGGGAGGACAGCGCATGACTATGCACTGATCTAACCAGTGGTGGACTCCAGCAGGTTCGCACCTACTCTATAGAACCATTTGTTAACGAGAGATAGGACATATTAAGTTAAAAAATAGCCATTTAAAAGAGGCTGCCAGATTGGCATAGAACCGGTTGTTAATTTTTTTGAATCCCATCACTGGATCTAACCCCACTATGAGTGATGGACTTATATTAGAAGTAGGCTATCTCATGCCCGATGCACCAAGATGCAGCTATTTTGTTGCCTTATGTGTTCCCTGAAGCATTAGGTGGGCCATTGTGAGATAGCCTTTGGCTTGATGCTGTGGGGCTCTTATGTACTCTTTGCCTCAAATTACCAATCAGAGCTATTTGCAGCAGTGGGGAGACCCACAGATGAGGCTGCAATATTCCAACATCCTACCAAAAGCACACGACTCCCCCGGTAAGTTTAAAATCCCTGCAGCAACACAATCACTGTGGTGACATTGGGGCACTCATTTCTCTCATGAATGCTGTTCGGGCACTCATCACTCCTAAAAAGAGTGGCCCTCTTCTGGTTCCCCTGGTGGGTCATGGCCCACCAGTATGGGAATCAGTGCCTTACAGGATTGTTCTGTATCAAGATTGTACATAGAATCATAGAGTTGGAAGGAGCCATCAAGGCTATCTAGTCCAATCCTCTGCTTGAAGCAGGAACAACCACTTTTGGAGGTTCATGTCACAGCATACCACTTAGGAAAGATGGGACTTCTGATCATCAGCCATGTACAAACACCTTTTCATCTTGGTCTGGTGTTTCCAAAGAAGATTTAATGACAGAGCCAAAAACAAATGGAAATAATTGCAGAAGAAACAAGAAATTAATACACATGTAATTATGTGTATAATTAAATTTCTTGTTTATTTCTCAATTAAACCTCATCACTGCTGTCAGGCCACAAAATGTTCCAAGAGGAAGAAAGTGTTTCATTCCATGGAAAATATAATTCACAATCACAGACAATTAGTAGACATGGCAGTAAAATAATACTTTGCCCCAACTGATAATTTATAATGACAACATTTGTTGTCAGGCCAGTTCAGATGTTCACAGTTGCTTTATAATTGAAAAGTCACTCACTCACTGACTCACTCACTCACTGACTCACTCACTCATCAACGCCAATCAACGCTGGGCCTAGAAGTGTGAAATTTGGGGTGGGTGTTCCTTCTGTGACAGAGGGATCTACTAAGAACCGGTTTTCAGAAATTCCAACCAGAAGGGGGTGAAATGGGGCATAGTATGTTTTCTTCCCTATACTTTATATTGAAGAATTGATGATACATCAACATTCTGCCCCAACCCCTGGACCTAGAAGCATGAAATTTGGGGAGGGAGTTTCTTTTGTGACATTAACACCCACCAAAAACCCATGTGGAGAAATTTAACCCTTAAGGGGCTGAATTTAACCCTTAAGGGGCTGAAAAGGAGTGCAACATGTTTTTGTCCTATAATTAACATGGAAAACTGACCAACATCCAGCCATTTGGTGCCTGGTGCATTGGGGGGATGTTGTTCAGAGGGAGGGGTTGCACTAGCGAAGATGCTGTACATGGAGGTGTTGAGCATGGGGGGTGTTGCGCATGGGGAGATGATGTGCATGGGGAGATGATGCACATGGGGAGATGATGCGCATGGGGAGATGATGCACATTGGGGGATGGTGCACATGGGGGTTGATGCACATGGGGGTTGATGCACATGGAGGTTGATGCACATGGGGAGATGTTGTGCATGGGGGGTTGATGCACATTGGGGTTGATGTTCATGGGGAATGATGCACATGGGGAATGATACACATGGGGGGTTGATGCTCATGGGGGATGTTGTGCATAGGGGGTTAATGTGCAGGGAGATGATGCACATGGGGGATGTTGCGCATGGTGGAATGATGTGCGTGTGGGGTTGATGTGCAGTGGGGGAATGGCATAAGGGGGAATTTTACTCCTGCAACGTAGGTACATTTTTGCTAGTGTATAGATAAATTAAAGACATATAAATATATAGACAGATTTTGCAGCAAAGAGGAGCCATTTCTGAAACTGCATACCCAAGGCAGGCTCACTTAAGGAACAAATTTGGCTACTAACTCATAGGTCTACCAAGCAAGGGTGGTCCAGTCTGTCCAGAAAATTTAGGCAAGTTCCATATAAAGAGACTATGGTCTCCACTAGTTATAGTCTCAGCACAGTTTTTAGTGACAGTATTTAGTATAACACGCAATCTAAGGACTGATTTGCACATGCATGCAGATTACCTGTTTTCTCAATATTTGATTATTTTCGTTGTTTGCACATGCTTGCTGGAAGCAACATAAAACAGGGAATTTCATGTTAGGATAGAGATAGACCATCACATCTTCAAAACCACAGTGAAACATGAAAGGTTTTGCTATCACCTATACCATAAATCTTTTGAAGGGAATCTCTTCATACATGTAGCAGCCATAATCAATGCGCAGCAGACAAATGTAAGGAAGGCTGAAATCCTATCCACAGTAACCTGTGAGTAAGCCTCACTGACTACAATGGGATTTGGTTCTGCTATGGATAGGACTAGTCTCTAAGACTGTAATCCCATACACACCTGCCTGATAATGGCTGCAATCCCAAAGACACTTTCCTGGGAGAAAGACCAATTGAACACAATGGGGTTTCCTTTTGAGTAGACATGGTTAGGATTGTGCCCAATATGTTCTACTGATCTCAGTGGGACTTACTTCTGAGTAGGCATGCATAGGACTGTGAGGTAACTTACTTCCATGCTTTTCTGAACAGGAACTTAATGATGGGGAGTGTCGTGGGTATTGGGGAGGTGATGTGGGTTGAGGGCGAACTCTCAAGCCGGGGAGGAAATAGACCCAGAGACAGGGTGACCAGACGCCAAACACAAAATCCCTGAATGGCAAGGCCTAAATTCCTGATCGAAGGCCAAAATTCCTACCCGCTACCCGAGAAATGGAGGACAAAATGTAGGACATGTTAAACTTGGCTAAAAACACTAAAAATAAGCTTAAAACACTGGTATTGCTTTCCTGTACTTATTACACTATATTACTTCTTTTTAAATTGAAAAATGATGAACTCTCTGCCCCCCCCCCCATCCCAGTCTGGCTGGATGAGTTTTCCAAACAACTTTGCCAAATGAGGCATTCAGCTTCATGTAGGTTCTGTCCAGGTTTGAATGAATTGGGTGAGAATTGACACTTGTGTTTCTTTTAATGCCCAGACACTAACCCCCAAATCCAGAGTAACTACAGGAGCACATAAGAAACTTTACATACACCCATAGTTACCCCACCACCAACTGAAAACCTACGGGAAATTCATATTGGAATCCAGAGTAAGTTGTTCTTACACCGGAGCAAGGACTCTGCGTAGTTACTCTGGATTTTGCCCTATGGCTTTTGCACCATCCTTTGCAATCAATCAGACTCAGACATTTGCACTAGTCCAACCCCCAGGAAACATATGTGGAAAAGAGCACAGACATTTGCACCAATCTTTTCAAGCAAAGAACCAGACGCAGACTTTGCACCATAGCAGAGTTTGCACCAAACACTGCACCAAACCAGTTTGCAGAGTTTGAAAGTACCCCAGTAGGTCATCTAGTCCAACCCCCTCTCTGTAGCAGGAGAGATCTTTTCAATCATCCCCCTTTCTCTTCCTCTCCCCCTCCTTCTTCCCACAGATAAATACACACACACATTTATATATCCATATATAATGCACACATATATAAAATGTGTGCATATATATATATGCACATATATAAAAAATACACACACATATAAAATACATACTGTATATATATGGATGGCTGCAATCCTAAAGACACTTTCCTGGGAGTAAGACCCATTGAACACAATGGGTCTTACATTTGAGTAGACATGGTTAGGATTGTGCTCTATGTGTATTATATATAAATATATATGTATGTAAATACACATACACATAATACATATGTAAAACATATGTAAAACACTCACACACATACATATGTATTATATATGTGTGTGTATTTTATATACGTGTGTATTATATATATGTATGTGTATTATATATATATATATAATACACACATAATTTATATATATTTATATATATAAAACACATATATAATGCACACATGCACAGCTGTATATAGTCTTGGGGAGGGGTAGTGGGTGCATGCAGGTGGGGGTATTGGGGGATGGGGAAAACAGGTAAGTAATGGGTTTGTGGGGGAGGGGTGAATGGTGGTGAGGGTGGATGGTGGGTGGCTGGGGGTGGTGGGTGCAGGGCAGGCTGGTGGTGGGTGGCTGGGGGTAGTGGGTGCAGGGCAGGCTGGTGGTGGGTGGCTGGTGGTAGTGGGTGCAGGGCAGGCAGCAGGGCTGGCTAGTGCTGGGTGGCTGGGAGGAGGGGGAGATTTCCCCCTCCTCCCAGAGAAACAGTGCGGTTCCCCAGGGTGAGGGGGAAGAGGGGGGACCCAGGGAGGGTGCTTGGGGTTTCTGTGGTGTGGGTGGGAGAAAGAGGGGGTCTACGGAGGGCTTGTTGGGGTCTCCCTCCTACCTGGTGCTGGGGAGCCTCGCTCTCTGGCCAGCTGATGGGCTTCCTCAGGAGGAGAGAGGCCAGGCAGGGACAGGGCTTCTGCTCCCAGCCTAGCCAGGCCTCCTCAGTGCTTTCAAGCTTCCCGGGGAAAGCCTGGGGAGGTGTGGCCAGGCTGGGAGAGGACGCTCAGCCCCCGCCTGGCCTCCCCCCTCCACAGGAAGCCTCCTCAGCTGGCTGGAGGCTGCGAGGGGAGAGGCTGCCCCAAAAGAGAGGCAGCCGGCTTAAAGTCTTGCCGCTGCTATGGGGCGGCTGCAAAGAAGCCCCAGGGACCCCTCCTTTTCCGGAGGGGCCCAGACAGGGGCCAGGGGCCCGGACAAGGGCCCCAAATGGAGGACACATCCGGGGGATTCCGGACGTCTGGAAACCCTGCCCAGAGAGAGGTTTTCAGGTAAGTACGGCCAAGGAGCAGCAGCAGACATTTCTATGGTTACATCTTTATTGGCTTCCATTCTTGGAGGTAATTAAGTCTTAGTTGCAACAGAAAACTAACGCGTCCCAAAATGGGACCAGCAATGTCTCTTATAACAGGTAAGTATAACAGTTACATAAGCACAACCATTCAACAGACAAACTCTTCTATCCTTTCTCCTCCTTTTCTCATCTTTCCTCCTTATACCTTCCTTCCCTTTTCTCTCTCCCCTCTCTCTCTTCCTTCCTCCTCCATCTCCTTCCCGCTCTTTTCCTACTCTCTCCAAATTCCCCGCCCCCTCATCGGTTGCGCCCATTCTGGTCTAGGGGGAAGTGGCAGATTCCACCACCAAGCTGGACCTTCATACATCGCTGGTCTGAATATGCTGCCTTGGCGTGGCACCTCCTGCACAGACCGGGTCCACCGAGGTGGTTTGTATTTCCCCTTTCTAGGGGCTGCCCGGGGGACGACCACTGGCTCGCTACACTCCTCATTCATGTCAGGCCAACCCTCCCCAGGTTGAATGGCCTCTAGTTCTTCCTTCAGTTTTCTCCTCTCCTCCGGCGGGGTGTCAACTCGATGCTTGAGGCACTCGATGAGGTCGGCACCGGCATAGAGGCTCGCCTTCCTCCTCCTCCCGGGACATCTCCAACCACATTAGATCTTCGGCCAACTCTTCCTCTTCGGTTGGCCGAGTCTTGTCACAGGGAGGTACAAAAATGTTTTCCATTTTTATTATTAAAAATTTCATTTATTTATTGGTTTGTTATTGCCCCAACTTATTTTGAAGCAAATGGTGGTTATTTTCATAACAAGTGTTATGGAAAATTACACCCAAAAATGCATCTTACAGATATCAATGGTTGTTGAAATATTAAACTGTTTTGGAACTTGAGAATGACTAACCTCCTAGCTCCACCAGTTATGATACTATGAGGAGTAGATATTATATTGCAAGTGTGGCTGCTGATATAAGCAGAGATCCACTTCTGAATTCCCAGATCAGCTAATCAGGTCCTTCTACCAGTACCCATAGTCAGGCTGTACAATAATAAAGTCTCCAAATAGGCTCCTTATTATATATTATTTGCTTCGTAGTCACACTGGTGTTTTTTTCTTATTGGACCCCAAAGAGACTTATAAACAAAACCCAAGAAGAATTCAGTAACTCTGCAACTTGCAAGCACTGCACATGGCAAGGATTTTTTACTTTATTTCCCCTGTTCCACTGAAAAGCATCTGAGACTTGCCAGTAGTATTAAGTACCGTATTTACTCAAATCTAATGTACCATCAAATCAAATGCACACCCCTATTTTAAAAGACTTGAGATTTTTTTTAAAAAAATGTTTACTGACAATTGTAATGAAGTAGGTGCAAAATTTAATTTTACTACATACAACAATAAGTAATTTCATGATAATAATATCACAATGGGGTTATGATTTTTACCAAATTGCACTACTTTATACAGCAGTAGGTTTATGTTACATTTTTATTACCATATAATAAACTGTTAAACAAAATACTGATCTATACTTATAATCAAAATACCATGTTTACTCAAATCTAATGAGACATCAAATTTAATGGGCACCTTGATTTTGGAGACTAAATTTGGCTGAAAAAGGTGCACATTAGATTTGAGTAAATAGGGTACTTTTCTCCCTGTTGAATGTGCGAAGGCTCCTGTCCTAATCCTAATCTTTGACACATATGTGGAGAAGGTATTTCCTGCTCACTGTAGGGGGACAGTCCTTTCTGCCTTGTCAAGAACCCTGTTTCAATGCTTTTAAAAAATCTGGCCTGTCTGGAAGCACAGCTAAGTACTAGTTGTCCTTCACTGTCTGATAGACTATGATTGCAATCCTAAGCATGTTTACTCAGAAGTAAGTCACATTATAATCAATGGGCCTTGCTCCCAGGAAAGTGTGGATAGGATTGCAGCCTATCCCTACAATCCAGAGTAACTACTGGAACATGTTACGTCATGTGCACCCATAGTTACTGCACCGCCTACTGAAAAACTATGGGAAATTCATATTGCAATCCAGAGCAAATTGTTCTTACACTGGAGCAAGGACACCCAATAGTTACTTTGGATTGCGCCCTAAGTGTGTTTGTGGACATGCAGAGAAATTGGGATAAAACTAGCCAAGAGACTTCCCTTCCACTCTCTCAGCATCTGATTTCAGTGCTTAGGGATGTGGCTAACTCACAAACTGAAGGAAAGGCAGGAGAGGGAGATTTAACTTCAGTCTGATGACAGTAAATCTTCCCTACGGAGATCAGTCAAGGACATAACTACGTATAACTGCCAGAACATGTGTCTATGGTGTGTCTCAGTCTGCCACTGAAGGACCCAAAAGTACATGGGAAGCATGACACACAGGCAATATGTCTGGCTTTCATCATCACATGAGGTCTCAGACTGAACCACCATCACATAGTAGGGGATTAGATAACTACACGAAAGTGAGTTCTGTCAGCAGATTGACAGCTATAAATGGAACCTCCATATTTAGAGGCAGCGTATCACTGAATACAGACTAGTTTCAGGAAGGCAATGGCAGGACAGAGTGGTTGCTTTTGCTTGGTTTGGTTGATCACAGCATTTGGTTGGACACTGTGAAATATATAATGTTGGACTGCAATGGGAAAAGCATAATCTTTGGCCTGATTCAGAGGAGGCTCTTATGTTCTTATGATCTGTTCATCTCCTATATTATTCTCTCTGAGTGAGACGTTTGATGGCTCTAGGTCTGGCCCACCCAAACAACCTGACACTGCTGTAGTATTAGATTTCTTTTTCTTTCCAAAATAAAAAAGGCTGCAAAATGGGAAGACACTTGCTCTTTGACAGCCAAATACATGCATTTGTTTGGTATCTTTGATTCAGGTGCATGAATATTGCATCCTTTATGCAGTTCCCTTTGCCCTTGCTACTTAGAAGCCTCAAAGGTACTTTCTTCAAAGCACTGGAATATGTACACCAGCTTTAAAGCTGTATGCTTAAAGAATCACTGCACTTTGTACAAATGGCTATTTATGATGTGCTGTCAATACTACTTCATAGAGTGGAGTGCCGGGGGTGGGGGATTGATGGAGCACTGAGCCTAATCCATCAGTCACTACCTTACAAACTCTAAACAGATTTTAATTGTAAGGCCAGATTTACCCCAGCCATCTGCATTGCAAACATGTCTCCTCGATGAAATAAAGAGATACTTTATCCCAGTTGCTCTTTTGCAATGCGTATATTGTGTCCCAGCTGATAAAATATTTGTCACCGCACAAATGTACGCCTGCCTCCTAGATAACTTAAGTCTTCACTGGAAAGGCAATGTTACAAAATTTACCACTGACTAAACTTCTCAATTTAAAAATGCAGTAAAGTAAAGGAGGGAGTGTTGGCACAGCTACACAGTTAAAGACAAAGTACCTCCAATGTCTTAGTGCTGTCCTTTCATTCTAGGCAGGGGAATATGTTGAATGTCAAGCAAACAAGGACATAAGAGACAGCTGAAACCCAGGCTTTGTTGGCTCAGACACAAAATGCACGTATATCAGTGAATCGTAGCTTGAACACATAAAACATTTTACTCCAGAGTAGTCCCACATATTTCACCGATGCAATACTGAAGTGAGTGTTTTGTGGATGGCAGCCTTAATCTTTGGCTCAGAACCATCTCCTGGGATAAGTTTATTTTCCTCAGTCCTCAGCACCTCAGTTGTGAAAGCCAACATGGGAACCAATTAGAGTCAACTATGATAGTGGCCTGACAACTTGTGGACTGAGATCCATCAACACATTTCAAATGATCCCCCTAACAGTTATCTGACAGCACCAGGGATTAGTCACCACTTTTCCCTAGCTTAGGTGGTTGGCTCAGTATTGTCTTGAGCTAGTTAATTGGTCCAGACTCTATACTATACAATACAAAATCATTTATTAAAAAATAGTTTATTTTTAAATTTTTTAAAAAAATTTCTGGTTCACCAACTCACCTCAGGAGCTAGACATTCTCAGGAAACTGGTTCTCACGAATTAACATTATTTGAAACTTTGAAATACTTATAACCAAAAAAGATTGCTCTCATTAGTTGAGGCTATCTCAGAATTCCCTTGGTTTCTAGAGGGGAAGTAGCAATAATTGTACCTTGGGAGACCATAGACAGGACCTTACTTTGGTAACATTCACATTAGTTTACTAATACAGTATTCTGTTTCTTCTATTTCTTTTTGTGGCATCACAAGGAACAAAAAAATAGTAAAAAGTTACTATAGCTCTATGCTTTCGGTAGTACAATGCTATAGTCCCCACAACCAACCTATTGGAAGCAGGAAACCAAAACTAAATATTTAGTTCTTTCCCCCTTTCTCCTGTAGTGTCTGCACAACCACTGGATTAGATTGCCAAGATATTTTACGATATATTTTGACATCCATTTTTGGCATATTTTTATGGCATATACCTACAAAACGAAAGGCAAATACTTGTCAACGTAACAATTATTTGATGGATTAATGGAGGTGATCACACTACTCATGCATACTCATCCAGCACTTGATTGCCAATGTCATTCTCATTTGTACTTGATTAGTGAATACACATGAAAGAAAATTAGCCCCCTGACACTTCCAAACTGGGTCAACATAAGAACACTCCATTCAGTATGAAATTACTACAGCCTGAAAGGAGTGTGTTATGTTCATTCTGGTTAAATAACCATGTACTGGACTTGGGTAAAGCAGAAAATCTACTATTCTTGTTGTTAGCATTACTTGACAACAAATTGAAAACTAACTTTGGTTTTGCATAAGAATGATTCACATTTCTATTTGCTCTCCAGAAAGGACTATGACCCCAGGCCAGTTGCTCCCCATCAGCCAATGCAGAAGCACTGAAATTGCTACCACTGCATCCTGCAGGGAGGTCTGCTGAGGTTCTCCTCTGGGTGAGGTTCTCCTCTGTTCTAGGTTTGGAACAATTTCCCAGATGTGAGCAACCACAGTGCAGGGGAGTCTGCTTAGATCTGGATTAACTAAATAGCTAGGACCTCCACATGGACTTCCACAGCACGATCAGGTCCAAGAAGGGGTTAGGATCATCATTGCTGTCAAACCCATACACTTTCCAGATCTAATTTGTCCCAATCCTATCACCAAACTATTCTGCTGTCCTGGTAGTCCTTCCTGCCTCCCTTGCCAATTTATATGGATAGCAGTTCCTGTTCTGTGGGCACTGATGGAAAGGCTTCAGCCTTTCTACCAGCATCCCTAGCAAAGCACTCACAATTTAATCTTAATCACCAATAAGACTGGCAAAGGTCCCATGCTGACCTGGGTGTAGCAAATGTATGCAGACATGCAGAGTCCTCCCTACACCACCACAGGAATGGGGGAAATGGGCAAGTTGTGTTAGCCTAAATTGATTAGGATTTTAGGCACCTCAGTGACATGGTGCCAGAGCACCTGTTATGTCTGTTGCTGACTACGCCAGGGAGCACCAGCGGAAAAGGCATGACTACAACAGCTGGAGCAGGTAGGATTGGGCCATACAGTATGTGTTGACTTTTTTTGATATGGTGATCAATCTTATGAAAGCTAACTTTGTCTTCAAACAAGTGTCAAGTTTAGGCATAATTTTGAAAACCTTCAAAATGTAGCTCAGTTTGTGAGCCACAAGGTGTGAAAAGCACATCATAACCACACACAAAAAAGTCAATATGCTGGTCTTCCCGTATTGCCGCACATGTTTTCCATAACCACATTTTCAAGATATTGCTCTCTGTTTGTAGTCAGTTTTTCTTAGTACTTTCTCTTTTAGAATTCCAGGAATTAACAAAGTGAGTTCCATCAGCATTACGTTCAACACAGAATCTTGCTAACCAGCATCTTGTAAGTAAACATCTTGTGAAAAGAACCCATGCAAGAGGCACCAAATTTACTTCATTTTCTTACTGGCAAGACTATAAGATTATCCATCCACACATTATATTAAGCATATATAGCAGGGTAACCACATAGAATGGAAGACAAAGTGCCTGTACCTTTAACCACTGCATAGAAGAGGGAATTTAGGCAGGATTAGCTCAACATAGAAGGGTTTAAAAAGCAGCATCTGCCTAAATTCCCTCTTCTATGCAATTCTTAAAGGTAGAAGCACTTTGTTCTCCATTCTATATGGTCACCCTGAATGCCAGGCAAAATCTATTACAGCAGGTATAAAACAAAGCAAAAATTATTTTTCATAAATCAGAATACAAAATCATGTGTAAATAAACTATAAATCAAGACGTTTACAGATATAACCTAATTATCAACTGATTTTTTAACCTGTGATTTTATCACCTGATTTTTTTTTACCTGTGGTTTTATCTCATAGTGAATGAAACAAGCCTGTTAAATTAAAAGATAAACATACTTCAGGTTTAAAAATAGCCTGCTTGCCATAGAACCTCTATAGCTGCAGGCTTTTGCATTACATAAAAGCAATTAAAATATTGCTTTAATTATAGTAGTCTGAACGCAGGTTCATATTTCCATGTTTGTACGTGAATAACAGCATAATCCTAACCCCTAGTTATGCCAGGACAAGTCCCAGCACAAGTCCTGTACTGGCCTGAAGATGTCACAAAAGTGCCATAAGGAACATCTGCGCAACATCTAGGGGGATTGGAATAATGCACAGATCTGCTCTGGGCTCTCCATGACACTGCAGGACAGAGAGATGGGTGAGTTGTGTTGAGGCTTGTGCCCTGAGACTCAGATTGAGCAACTATTTGCCATCATGGATACCCTATTATATATTCTCAAAGAACCATAAGCACATTGCACTAAAAGAAGATGGGAATATGAAAGCAATACAGAAATATGGCTTTGATTTGCTTCTAGGTGTTTTATTACTCTGCCCAGAGCACTGTAAAACAAATGGAAACTCTGCAAGCGAGTTTCAGCATTATTTGACAGCATGACTCAACCAGTTAAATGTCTTGCATCAGGCCAGGGAGGTTTAGCTTTCCCTTCTCTCATTATTGATGTTATAGAGGAGCACTAAAAGGAAACACTTCCTTTTCAATAAAGCATTATTATTTATGATTTCTTTCACTTTATGTCTTTCCCTCTTGAGTGGGTTGCACAAACATTTGCAGGTTAACAATCAAAAGGGACAAGGAAAGAAAATGGATCACTATTCTCATCCTGTAGGCTGTATAAAAGGAGGAAGGTAAGTGCTCCATCACCATTTTTACAAATTGTACCAAAAGTTGACAAGATCTTTCTTTGATGCTACGTTATACAGAAATTTCAATGTATCGGCCTCCACATTCGCCATTGTGGGAATGAGGTGATGGGCAAATTGCACTGGCCTAAAATGGTTAGGATTGCACCCTGAGATTGTATTATTTTTTTTTGCAAACATATGTAATCTACTTAATCCATCTGCTAAATGAGGGAAATAGTGGATAGGAAACAGGCCTTTTAATTTGTCAAGAAATACAAGCCTGAGAATAAATATCAAGATGACTTTCTTTTGGCACTGAATAAACAGTATGTAATGTTAATTAGAAACATAATTACAGTACACAGAGAGAATGCTGGCCCACAAATCTATCAGAGATCTATGAAGGTGTCAAGAAAATTGTGCATGATGAGGGGAAAGAAAGTATGTGGGTATAGTTGATATTAAGTCATTCGTTGGAAACTATACAAAAATGCAAACCATGGCATGACAGAATAATATTGTGAATCAAGCATTGGCTGAAAGAAAGAAGAGTGAAAATAAACAATCGATTGGCCTCTGCATAAGATCCTATAATCAACCAAATTCAGTTCTGAAAGTCTAGGATGAATTAATTAATACATTTATCAAGCCTTATGGAGAAAAAGAATGAGCAAACATTGGCTGGCTTTTGTGTGACATAATCAGATTTGTGTGAATAAATCAAATTTGTTGAAGCCCATCAAGACTGCAAGAGGCTGCTTGATGAAAATATGATTTGAGGATATCACTTAGGATATCTGTAGTGGAGGGCTCTGATAAGCGCACTCAACCATGGCTTCTAAAGGCACCAATAAACACTAAGGCTGCAATCCTAACCATGTCTACTCAGAAGTAAGCCCCATTTTACCCAATAGGTCTTACTCCCAGGAAAGTGTGTTCAGGATTGCAGTATAAGTAACTTTTGCCCACTTACTCATCCCTTGAACTGCAAGAAGATAGATGAATATCCACAAAGCTCTTTCCTAACTTCACATTATGTGGTCTATAGTTAATTGGGGAGGGGCGCATTGCAGTCAAAATATAAGCCTATGCTTTATTTGTGAACATTCAGGCAGTTGGAACCCATCGCAATGGCTCTGCTGTTCCATTGGACTATTTCAGTGGTGTGGAAAGGGGGATTTGCTGCTTGGGGAACAGCCTATCCTCCATATTAATCTACCCAGGCCTTCGTGCTTCACATGCAGCGTCGAGCACGAAATATAGTCTTTCAAGATTGATGGATGCCAATACTAATACAGGATTCAACACTCGAGATGGTTACTGTTTTCAGAGTGAGGCTGAATTCTGGATCTTCTCAGTCAGATGACAAATGAGAGTAAAAAAACTGAATCAGGCAAATATGGTCACCCAACCAAAGCTAAGCTTCAACAGGAAGCTATAATATGCTTTCTTCTTGTCCCCAAAGATGGGAGATAATGGCCCCTGTGGACTGGTGGTCCAACACATTGGCAGCCACATAGCAAAATGAACATCCTTGCTTCTAGTCCTGAGGGCTCCTGTCAACACACTCAAACAGTGATTTTCAACCGCTATGATCTCCTACCAGCATGAAGTGCCTTGGCAATGTCAAAAACTGGTGTCCCTTGACAGTGTGCCATGAGATGAGAAAGATTGAAAATCACTGCCCTCGTACCTTCCTAGTTTAGAAAATGATACCAAAAACTAACTTCTTGAGTATCCTCACAGCGCTTTCAGTTCACCATGTGTTCAAACACTGAAGATCACATTGCCATCCATTTATTCACCTTTTAGGCCAGTACAGTGTAGATGGCTTATGCCTGCAAACCCTTTGACTTAACAAGCCAGTTCATTTCCCAAAAAAGGTGTGAGTACATGTAGCACATACATATTGCAGGCCTTTGTCCTTGCGATAACATGTGTGTAAAGTCTCCTTTTTATATCCTGTGACTACACAGGGTGTTTCAGAGGTGTGGACTCACCTCCTTGTATCACAATCTCTGAACATGAACTGGAGGTTGTCCATGACTTTGTGTACCTTGGCTCAACTATCTCTGACACACTCTCCTTAGACTCTGAGCTGAATAAACGCATTGGTAAAGCGGCTACTACATTCTCCAGGCTTACAAAGAGAGTATGGCTTAATAAGAAGCTGACGGAACATACAAAGATCCAGGTCTATAGAGCTTGCGTCCTGAGCACACTCTTGTACTGCAGTGAGTCTTGGACCCTTTATGCATGGCAGGAGAGGAAGCTGAACACCTTCCATATGCGCTGTCTCTGACGTATTCTTGGAATCACCTGGCATGACAAAGTCTCAAATGACACAGTATTGGAACGTGCTGGAATCTCTAGCATGTTCACACTTCTGAAACAGCGGCGTCTACGCTGGCTTGGGTATGTCGTGAGAATGGCTGATGGTCGGATTCCAAAAGATCTCTTATATGGAGAATTAGTGCAGGGAAAGCGCCCAAGAAGGAGACCACAGCTGCGATACAAGGACATCTGCAAGAGGGATCTAAAGGCCTTGGGAATGGACATCAACAGCTGGGAAACCTTGACCTCTGACCGCTCAGCGTGGAGGCAAAAGACCCAGCATGGCCTTCTCCAACTGGAAGAGACACTTGTTTGGCAGGCTGAAGCAAAGAGACAGACCCGAAGGCAGCGAAACCTGGGACCTGGGCAGGGGACGGAATTTATTTGTCCTCAGTGTGGAAGGGATTGCCACTCTCACATTGGCCTCTTTAGCCACACTAGATGTTGTTTCAGGACCTCCAATCAGAGCACGATACCATAGTCTTTCGAGACTGAAGGATGCCAATAATAACACAGGGTGTTTCAGAGGTACTCAGAACTAGTGTGTTTGCTTTGTTTATTTCTTTAATCCTTTTGGCACCGCTGTTTTTTAGTTCCTAAGATGGTAATGCCATCAAAAATTCAAAATCCCTTCCTGGGAGCTGGCATCCCTGGAAGGAGAAGCTGGGCATACGTGTGTAGATCATTTAATAGCTGTCAAACCTGGCCCCAGGTTTGACGGCTGGATTGCAAAATAATTAATGCCCCATTTTGGAATCTACACAGAGTGGATGACAAATGCTCCCTGACCTCCAATGAATATTTCATTGCAGGGAACAGTGAGCTGACAATTAAAACCTCTTTGCAGTGGTCCCCGAAGGGCTGGCTTCCTTTGTCATGTTCCTGGAAGAAGGAATAAAAACATTTCCCAAGCAATGAGAAAGCTTACAGTATATGGTGCCCCCTAGCCAGTGGCCAGGAAGCTACAAAGAGAAAAGGCAATCTCAGCAACACAGATAACACATATCAATAATTTTTAGGTAGTTCTGCTTAGTCCAGCCTTCGTCTTTACTCTCCATGAGGTCAGTTGAGATCCCAGAAAATTTCTGGGCCACTCCTTTGGTTCATGAGCCCCCTTTCTGACCCTAGGAGTAAAAAGGAGGTCCTGGGCCCCCATTTTGACCTATTACCCCTTGCACCTTCCTTCTATTAAATAAATAGTTTAAGGTTCTCCAGTGAACTTACATGGCTAATAAACATTACATCACATTAACCCTCACATGTCTGACATTGCAAACTCATTTGTGAAGCTACTGTAGATTAAAGTCTCTACTCCTAGATTACACTAGACTATAGACTAAGCTGAAGTCTTGAAGGTGGCTCACAGTACAATAAATATAAAAACACATAAAAAGAAATTACATAAAAGCCCTTCACAGTTAAAAAAAACGATAAAATATTACACTAAAAAAGAGCAGCTGTGTCTTATAAAAAGCCCTAAGTCCTTAAAAAGATCCTCAAAAGGCCAGGAACTCAGAAAGCTTGTCTGAAAATAAATGTCTCCAGACTTCACTGGAAGGTTTCTATGCAAAATATATTATATACAATATAGTTTATGAACAATTTACAAATGTAATTTTATAGTCAGTTCATTACCCACATATTCTTTTTCAAAGAGCAAAATGAACAAAATCATGGGACTTGATTTCAATCTCTCTTGAATATCATTTTATTTTTCCAGATAAGACCAAAGAAGGATATTCAGGGGGACATACAGTATGAAAAAAACTCACTCAAAAACTATACCAGCTTTGTCCGTTGTATCCATATGCCCATTGGAAAATTAGTCACAGTTGAGATGCTGCATAATACAATTTTGTATATGAATAATTTATTTCTCCTTTCACATGAAGTTTCTGCAATGTTGCCGACTTTACTCTGGGTGGTTTAGAGTTCCTTGTAAAAGTATTGAATATCCTCAGCTGCTCCTATGCAACTTCACTTTTTCATGTCAGGCTGCAGGAATGACTTTGTTTTTTCTCACTCAAGCAACAAAATTGTTAAGGCCAGCCCTAGTCTATGTCCACGGAAGCCATGGAAGTTACACGACGTAGATGAAATTACATATCGAAAAGTATCATTTTCCCCCTATATCAAGAACTATTTCTCTTTTCCTTACCAACAGTTTCTTGCTCTCCTCCATAAAGCCCCTCTATAACGCATGTCTTTGTCTTTCGGGGTCCAGCCTTCCTCTTCTTGAATTTCATGTTGAATTCCTGGACCAGACTGTGAAACCAACCAGGAAATACAGTGGTGACTTTAGAGATGGGTCCAGAGTCCAACAAGCAAAACTCTTCTGATTATAGAGTAAGGAGAAAAGATGAATAGTTAATATGTCTGGCTTTTTAATATTCTAATATTGAAAACTACAGAGGAAGATGATTGGGTCTGAAGGACCAAGAGAAAGCGTGGGTGCATGGAAACGAAGCCATAAACAATAACAATATGTGAACTGGATAATGTATTTATCGCATGAATAAAAAATGTAGGCTTTTAGCCTTAAGTTTTACAATTCCCTCATTTAGAAAGATGAGAGAATTTGGAAATGCCTTAAAGCTCGCCTTGAACTGACTTGTTTTGTTGCTTATATCATGTTTTATATCATTATCTTATAATGACTTCCTAGATAACCATGTACAGAATAAAGCTACTGAATCTGCAATATGAGGAAGCCAATAGTGGGGACAGTTCCTTTTCTGTCAATTCAGAGACGTTCACAGAAATTCAAAACACACCCTCCGCAAACCCCAGTGGTCCTCAATGTACACAGTATGGAGAAGAAACACATGAAAATATGCAGTACAACACCACACAGTGAGGAGGTATGTTCTATCCCCTTGTTTCGCACTCCTCTCCCCCCTCCCAAATCTCTAGTAGTTAAGGTTAAGATTGACAGGACTGGGGAAGCTGAGCAAAGCAGCTTCCACTAGAAAACTTTGGGGGAGTTTCAAGTCAGGCGTGTTGACATTTGCCCATCAATCTCCTTCTCTGCTCAAGCCAGGAACAGCAGTGATGGGGTGGCTGAAGAATGACACCTCACAAGCAAGATGGATATTCTGGGCCTGTATTAGATGACAAACTGTCACCAGGATTGAAATGCAGCACAAAAGGATGGCCAAGTGAGCATGGCAGTGGGACTGAGCCTCCTGATTGATGTCACTCTGATATCAAGGCTGGGAAATGCAAGTGACTTCCTTCAGCACAGGGAAGGGGCATCCCATACTTTGCCCATAAGCTACTCCTGTATAGCAAAGGTGTCAAGGTCAGTGAGTCTAAATCATCAGGAGACCCATCTTATAAAGGCTCTTATTGAGTGCTGTGACTCTGACAAAGAAAGTACATGTAAAAAATAACCTGCTTTCTTGCACTGTCTTTAAAGATGAGCACAACATTTTCACAGTGTTCTGACTTGTGCTCCTTTTCAGTTGATGTGAAAATATTAACAACTCCTCCATCCTCCCACTTCTGTCCAAGAGCTTTCACGCGTTTCACAAATTTTCTGCCTGTTTCAGACATCGTTCCTTTGATCTGCTATTGCATGGGGCAAGAGACCAGGAAACTCATCCGCACTGCTATGGGAAATGGTTCAATATTCCCAAGTATTGGTTGGTTTGTTGTGCAATGTCTGCATACTGTTTTTTGGGCATCATGGTTTTCAGAGTGGTTCACGAGAACAAATCAGGTTTGTAGGCAGTTAATGTTGCCCTCACATTGAGAGATTCTGTAAAGTATAACCAGGCATGGAAGAAGAAATAGTTCCTAAATATTGTTATCTGGCTAACCCAAGAGAATTCCTGAGGCAAGAGAAAGAAGCATCTTCTCTAAGTGAACTGCCTTTGTGCAGTGTTGTAATGACTTCCCACTCTGCTTCGCTCAAAGGCAATGGTGGTGACTTGGCAATAGGAGGTATCGGATGAGAAGATTGGATTTAGAGCCCTCCCTCAGATCAACATATGTTATTTGTCCTGCTGCTGTGGCTGCTGCTACTACTTCTATTGTTACTACTACTACACAGGGAAGCTCAAAATGAGCAAATTGACTGGAAAGGGGGCTGTTGTGTGTGTGCATGAGCAAATGTGTTCACACACATGCATACACACTTGCTAAAAGTGTATGGTTGCCTGCATTTGAGTCTGCCTCTCCAAACATTACACTATAATGTTGCTGTAAATCACATTTATTTATCACATGTCTGGAGAGAAAGAAAGAAAATTTAGCATTTATTCAGATCTTTCTCATCTGACATCTTTCAGTATGCATTTACTATGAGCCAGCACTAATAATGTTTCATTTAAGTACTAACCTTCAGGTATCATACTAAAAACATCTGGCAGCTGGGACCCTTAAACAGCACTGACAAAATCCAATAGGAATCCAATCTGAAGACTGCAATCCTAGGAATTCTACCTTGGAAGTAAATTTCATTGACATCCTTATGCATACAAATGAGTAAATGAGCATCAGATCTGATTGCAAGTTACATCTCATTTTTTCTAGTTGGCGTAAGTTGGTTCAATGGTTTTTCCATTGAAAATCATGGGATTGGCTTCTAAGATTTTCTTTCATCAGAGAAAGGAGATAGGCCGATCTTCTGTTGGGGATCCAAAGAGGAATCAAACCATAGATTGATATGATTATGATAACCCATAAGGGCTTCATTTGACTGGTATGACTGGGCTTGCATGTTTCAAACTGCACTATTTTGAAGATGGTCAATAAAATTTTCTAAGGCACAAGTGAAGAAAGGGGACAAACACCACCGGGTTAGCTGCCCTCCTCCTGTGTAACTGGATCTCAGCACTGTTGCTTAATATTAGTCAAGGTCACCTGTTTATTCTGTCCTTCCTTGCTGTCTTCATTTTTATACACTATCAAGTTTCTACATCTTGGGTGGGTAGATGGATGGATGGATTGTATTGTATTGAATGGATGGATCATTAGATGGATGGATGGATTAGATGGATGGATAGATAGATAGATCTCCCAGACTGTTTCATGTAGCTATTTGCCTTTTTTACTTTTTAAAACTATGTTTAAAAGTGTCATTGCTTTTACTTCTCTCTATTTTTATTTTGTTCCTATTTCTGTTCCATTGTATTTTCATAAGATTATATTATTTTGATTGTAAAATAGAAAGGTGAGCACAATGAGAATAATAACGAGGGCAATAATTCTATTTGGCTGGGGCCAGAGTAGAACCTAGCAGAGAGATGGGCAGGTTCCCTACCAGGTAGATTGGACCACAAAGCCAGGGAACCATCTTTGAAGACAAACAAGGTAGCCTGCTGTTAAGACAGGATTTGTTTATAATTCAGCAGCAGTTCTTAAAGCAGATGCAAGGCTGTCATGAGGGGTAACTCCTGTATAAGGTGGCAGGTATCAGTGTAATGATAGCAACATCATTCTGACACCTGCTAAAGGAAAGATTTATTGTGTTGAGGAAAAGCTAATCATACATTCATTTGCATTGCCCATAATTCTATGAGATGGGAGACAGCTGGAGGGGAGGAAGGGGACAAGCATCTGAGTGACTCACTACCATCTTTTTATTCTTCCTATTCTAAGGGCATCCCATATAAAGCGCATTCTTGGACGTACAGTACTTGGTCCCAGAGTCCGTCTTTTGTATTTCTAGTGAGAGGATGTTGGGTAAAGTGTTGGCAAAGTCCTCTTCTTGGTACCCTGGAAATCCAATGTTAGAGCTATTAGTTTTACGGGAAGGTTAATATAACCACACCTGCATGATGTTGGGATTTCTTCAGAGGTAAATGCCCCAGAAGCTAATTTTCTCATATCTTTATTTTTGCCCTCTTTGACATAAAAGCCTCTACTGGATCTGACAAAAGGCCCATCAAGTCCAGCTTCCTGTATCACACAGCAGCCCATCAGATGCTTCAGAGAAGCACATGACACCTGCATCCAGGTGCCCCCCCTTCGCATCTGGCATTTTGAGGCTATCCACTTCTACGCACCCCTCATGGCTTATAACCTGAGATGTTCCTTTCCTCTCGGCATTTGTCCAAACCCTTCTAAAATTCATTGAGACTAGATGCCATCACCACATCCTGTGGCAGGGAGTTCCACAGACCAACTACACACTGGGTAAAGAAATATTTTTTCTTGTCCATCTTAACACGCCCAACATTCCATTTTAGTGGATGTCCCCTAGTTCTGGTGTTGTGTGAAAGGGAAAAGAACATCTCTCTAACCACTCTATCCAACACTTGCATAATTTTGTACACCTCAATTATGTCCCCCTTCCTAAAGTGCCTCTTTTCTAGACTAATGAGCCCCAAATGCTATAGCCTTGCCTCATACTGGAGGTGACCCAGATCATCAATCATTTTGGTCACTCTGCTCTGAACCTTCTCCATTTCCTTTATATCCTTTTTAAGATGTGGCAACCAGAACTGGACCAGTAGGTCAAGTGTGACCAGTTGCATCCCTTCTCCCCTCTCTCTCTCCCAGTTGCCCCCTCTCTCTCCTTGATCTTGCAGTGAAGAAGCAGCTCTTTCAAGCTTGCAAGCTGTTTGGAGTCACCAATACCTGACATCTTATACACCAGTTCTAGGATTCCCTAAACCACCAACAAAAATATATATGCTTGTGAATCAAGTAATGTGGAGGCTGGTACAGGTCATTAGTGGGGAAAGAACTGGAGGTGGTTTGGGGGGATGAGAGGGAAGATCTCAGTGATGGCAGTGAATGGTGGATTCTCTTTCTCTCCCCTTTCCCAGCCTGAACTCACTTCCTAATTAAGTTCACACTTATGCCATTAGGAGCACAATTATATCTACTCAAAAGTAAGCCTATGGCTCCAAACCTAAAGACACTTTCCTGGGAGTAAGACCCTTAGAACACAATGGGGCTTACTTTTGAGTAGACATGGTTAGGCTTGTGATCTAAAAGACCTCACAGGGTCTGAGGAGACCCACTGACAGCTAGGTTACCTCCATAGAGGTTAGTATAAATTAATTTCCTCTCCCAGGCCTTTTAATTTTCCCCCAAACCATGCAATGTGCTTTGTCATCAGCTCTGCCTGCTCTGGATTGGGTGGGGATAGGACTGGGCAGTTAGATGCACGTTCACAAGAATTTAGAGAGAATCTTAAATGCAACAAGGTTTCTTCATAAGCTCAGTGTGAAGAACTCAGGTGCCTTCTGGGCCTTCTTAACTGCAAATCAGGATAAGGATCACAGTTACTAATTGCTTGGGATTACACTTTGATTATATCCTCCTTAAAGCACTTATTAAAACATCCCTATTAACTCTGCTGTAATACAATTCACTCCTTGTGATTAAAAGATCCCTGCTTTCACAGTTTCCTGTCTCTGGTTTGGTGTTTCTAAATATTTCTTCATTTCCAACACCTTGTTTGCACTTTTGGTATCGGACCTGTGCAAATCAGCAGAGCAGGGTGAGACAATAGGAAAAAATTTAAACCTATTTGGGTTAAATGGTGAAAACAACATCCCACCAGACTTTCAAGGGAAATGGAGCAAACATATATTTCACAAGCTGGCAGTTGCCCCAATTTGGCTCCCAGTCTGTTTGAGAGAGGATCTAGTCAGCTCTTGCCAACAGCTGCCCAGCCACAGCCTTTCAAGATGCTGCCTTTGGATTCCAGTCCTTATCCTTCTCTGCGTCCCGCACAAAACAAAGTACAACATAATTTCACATGTGTCACATCACTGGCTCCTTCCCAACCACCCTGATTTGTGATTTCTATTTCAGGAGCTCCACACAGGAGCAATGCTGATTAATTCACCTTCTAGGAACCAAAAGTAGCTCTAATCCTAGACTGTGGAGAAGGAGGCGGAAGGAACCCTGAGCATCCACTCCGTGCACCATATTAATTCTGGCATGGAAACAACATCCTGACTCCAGGATGACTTAATTTGTTTCCTAATGGAGACAATGTGTGGCTGATAAAAGCCCTAAAGTGCATTTTAAGAAAAAAAAATTAAAAAAAATTATTGTTCCTTCATTACCCACCAGAGGATTCTCCTGCAATGTTTATGCTCCTGTCTGGTTGCTCTCCAAATTGAAAGGCACAAGTTCAGGAAACAAAGCAATTAAGTCATACACATGCAAACCTGGCCAATTTGTTAAGTCCTACTTGTTTATTCATTGGCCATTCTTCTTCCAAGGAAGTTAAAGTGCTGCTTTCAACTCACAATATATGGAGTAAGTTAGGATGAAAGGAAGTGGCCATCCCAAAAGCTTTTCAGCTGAGCAGGGCTCTAAAACCTGGTTGTATGCACCAGACTTGGCAGGGGCATCTAGGCCTGTGGGCTTGAAGATTAGAGCCTTGATGATATCCATGTGTTGATGGTCGTCAAACAAAACCCCCTTTTTCTCTGTGTTGAAGGCGAGAAAAAGGCAGATTGCTGCTGTTAGATGAAAGGCAAGGGTTTTTATTAAGGACATCAAATTTGACAGGAAACATCCAATGGCCCACAAAGTGGAGAGATTCAAAGAGCAAAGCAAATTACATGTGCCTTATACAGGTATCCCCCACTTTCTAACAGTTTGTTTTCTGGTGATCCACTCTTTCAATATCTTTCAATTATACCTAGAACTGATTCATTCAATTCATGTTCCACTCTGTCAACCACTCTCTGCTGATCTAAAGGCCAAAACTACCCTCCCCCATGTTGTAGCTCCTGGTCTAATCCCATTCCCAAAGGATTTGCAGAAATCTTTGTGTGGCAGCAGAAATTTGCAAGATAAAAGGGGCATTTCCAATTTGTTAGCTAAAAAAGCAATGGAAGCAATATTTATAAATTTTAAAAAGATTGCGTTCCACTTTTCAATGGTTTTCACTTTTGGATGGTGCTCTGGTTCCTAACCTGCCCAATAAATGGAGGATGCCTGTATAGGTTCTTGTATCTACTTATTAACACACATCATGCCCACATCCTACTCAGATGTCCTACCTCTTTTTTCCTAAGGATCCGTCAAACCAGCTAAATCTGCCCTTGTCCCTTGACCCTGTTGATTCAAACTTTTCCCCTAACTCATCATCACTCTGCGTTGTGAGTCCTCAGTGACTCTCTTGTGCTCTCATGTTTATCTGCAGGAGAACATTAGTTGGAGCTTTTGTTCCAGAGCAACTTGAGCCTCCAATCCAGATAGGAACCACAGCAGGAAACACTGGATTCTCGTGCCCAATCTGATATAGTAATACATGCTGCAGATCTAAAAGGTTTTGTTTAGTGGAATTCCAGTTATTTGAATGTAACAATATCAGAATAAATTGCACCTTAGAAGCCACTGAGCTTCCTGAGGTTCCTATAATGTGACATGTCCAAGAATTTGAACAGCCATCACCAAATTAATTTCCCTTAGTGTCCAACAGGACTATAGTTGTGTCCATGACTTCATTCTCTCCTGGGCTTTCTCACCAGTATGGAGCCTTCCTCCTCTCTGGTGATTTAAAGCTGGAAGCAGTAGAGGGGGCTTAGATGGGGTACAGTTGTACTGGGTTACAAACATTAGGGGTGCAACAAGCTGAGCTGGACACTAGTGGCTAAAACTGAGAAAAACAGGGTTTGTATGAATGATAATACCATCATGTTATATGACTTTGGAAAGGTATTTTAATGCAGAATGCAATGAAACAAACTGCACAGGAATATCTACTGTATATTCTATCAAATGATATGGCCAATTAACCAGAAAATGAAAACACAAAAGCTTATGGAACAAAAAATGGATTTTCTTAACTCAAACTTTCCCATGATACTGATTGCTCTAAGAGCCAATGAGATATAATTTTGATACTGTGTGGAGCTAATATGGTGCTAATATGAATCAGCTCTTGGTACATATATCATGTGTACATACATACATGATCATTAGCTACGCCACCAGCTGGAAGTGGGGTGGGAAAGAAACAGCAGAAACCATTCATGTACCAACGCCTGTGATGTCTGTGATGATGCCATCACCACACACTTAAGTTTAGGAACCTGATTCAGTTTCAGTAGGGAGTTCAGTATAGCTCATGGCTGCAAAACAATGTGTTATTATTGGATCAAAAGTTGCTTACAGTATTAAGGGCTCATTCAACATAGAAATGTGAAAGTTTAAGTTCCTTGAGGCAGGAAACCTTTTTTTTGCTGTCTGCTATGAGTGCCATAATAACAGTGTAGGAAGTTGAACTGAGTTAGAAGTTCAACAATAACACTATCCTAATGTTATATCTGCAATATTAATGTGTATGGTTTATTTTAATGAGGCTGTCTGGTCTCTCAGAACCTCAGTAGCAAACTTGGATGATCTCATATTCATCCAATGGGGCTGCCTATATTCATATTCCCATGCAAAGTAGGTTGGGCACAGTGCGACTCTCAAATATGGTTTACGCCTGGCCTAATCAAATGGCGCTTTCAGGCTGAGCTTTCAAACCTAGGCCTCTGCTGGTCACTAAACGAACATCTAATTATCATTCCGGTGCTAAGTTCCAACCTTGCCAGCAACATAGATTGTTTCATCATTGCGCACAGTGGGGTTTCTTGCTCATTCTTTTGAAACACACCATGCTGGCCACTCTGGTCACAGGATGCTGAACTAAATGAAGGGCTCGTCTGATACAAGATGACGGTTCCTGTGTACTGCAACACACAGTGAATGTTAAACTCTGGGAGACAGTATGGCAGCTGTCCAGGCTGCATACTCACTCCTTATTGTCTAGAAGAATAGGGAACTGTTGCCCAAACACACAGCCACAACCTCTAATAACAACAATAGTTGGACTGTTGCCAACTAGGGTGCTATGTCCTGGGGGCTGCCAGCAACTTTCCTACATGCATTTTTCAAGTGCTGTGGCTCCGAGGGTTTGTTGTCTTGGTTTTGCTCATGCTTAAGTATGTCTGCATTTATCAGCCGGCTTTCGCCTTTCTGTATTTTATGATCTTATTTTATTTTCCTCTGTGCAGAAATTTCTGTTTATTCTAGCTTTCGTGGTACAGCACAATGTCAATAGGGCTGGTGGGCATGGTTTATGTTCTGTCATCTTCTTCTCACTATGTATGGTGGAAGGAAAGAGGGAAGGAGGGAAGGAAGGACACTTATTCAGATCGTTTTCATCTGACATCTGACTAGAAGGAAATATCTAACAGGGGTGTCAAACATAAGGCCCATGTATATCTGGCCCCTTTTAAAGTTAGGTTCTCCTAGCATGGAGATTGGGCTCTCTGAATATATGTGATTGGGGTCTTTGTGAATATATGTGATTGGGCTCTCTGAATTGAATATATGAACAAGGTTTGCACATTTTCATGGCAATCCTAAATTGCCCTAGAACAGGCAGGCCGCTTGGTCTGCACTGAATCCAGCGCATGTTTGGGGTTGCTGCTGCACTACTGTACGATAAGGAGAAAATTTTCTGCTTACCGTGAGTAACATAGCAGCACTCCAAAGAGTCTACTTGGATCTGCACCACTTTGGGAGGTGGTGCATAGCAAAGCAGACCAGAGCAACCTAGGGCTTCTCTGCATTTTCTGGGGAATGGGGCTTTCAGCCCTGCCTGCCTACCTCTGGGAACACTTTCAACCTGCCCTCCCCATCACCTTCACCCTCCTCTCCCCACCCATCTGACACCTGCACTGGCCAACATCAGTCGGCCCAACTTACCACCTTGTGAGGCCTGTGGAGACATGGGGAGGTAATCACATCTCCCTGCTATGGCTTCCCCTCCTCGTTGGGTGTTGCTGGCATGCTTTATCAGAAGCAAAAACAAATAGGGAAGGAACTTAGGACTTTCTAGTTAGTGTTCTTTTAAATATGGGAATCTGCAAGACATAGAGAAGCGTTGCAAAGAATCCACGTAGCCTTCTCAGTCAGAACTAAGTGCTTGCGCTGCAGGACGTTTAAACATCTTTAGCCAAGGTAATGCTTCCACATTGATGAACTATTTCTTTATTTTCTTGCTTCTTTCTTGACTCACAACTTTCAGCACAAAGTGCTCTCAGGGAAGCTTGCGAGAGCACACAAAATTAAAAAGGTGTAATGGCACACACAAATAAAAACAGCAGGTTTAAAAAACGTGGCTGGTAAGAACAAATCAATGGCAGCCAACAGTCAAAAAGGGGGGGGGGCATGGAAAACTGAGAAAAAAGTACTGAAAAGATACTGAAGTAAGTAGCAAGAAAAGAATTGGAAAAAGAATTTAACAAGTGAGACACCACAAACTAAAAGGGTTGCATGTGCCCCCCATGATTCACCAAGTGAAAGAATATGTGCTATGCATGCAGGAGGTTCCTGGTTCTACTCATATATAAGTGCCATTATAGTCAACAGGATGTATATACTCCCAGTTATGTGTGGTTAGGATTGGAGCCTTAGAGCACAATGTCTACTCAAAAGTAAGCCCCATTGTATTCATTGGGTCCTACTCCCCGGAAAATATCTTTAGAACTGCAGCCTTAATCTAACAATGGCTGCTTTTACCTTCTCTGGAGAGGAATGGAAAGAGGGGGCTAAACTCATTGCTATTGAGAAGCTACAATTCATTGGGATCACCCACAACTGAATGGCTTTCTAGTGATGTCCAGATTCTGTTAACACTCTCTCTTTCATTCATTCATTCATGCACGCACGCAATATAACCCCAAATCCAGTTTGTTAAATTCTGTTTTTGAATTAGCCTGATACCCTAAGATCAATTTCACTGAACAGGCAGCAAGGAGCTTCAACAGAGTTCCTGTCTCCATGTCTCAGACAATAAATAATGTCTGAGTTTCTACATGACACTGAATCTTGGTTACTGACACCTAACTCATCTTTGATCCCCGGTCTGTCTCCATAATACAAAGCCTGAACTGGCTGGACTGAAGGGTTGTGACTTGTGTATCAAATGACCCCTGCTGTTTCCAGCATCTTTCTTTATTGCTTTTTGTCATCCTCTGTCTGTCACCACCCATGACAGGTCCAGGATTTTGAGTCAGCTTTTGCTTTTTATTTTAGTGGTTTTAAGCTGGCAGCCTTAACATCCATATGCACCCACTTAAGCAGAGAAAATTGGGTTACGGATAAAAGGAAAATGGTTCTCTCCTCCTTCGTGCCAATGCAGTATGGCAGTATGAGAAATTATGTCTATTAATTTGTGGATGAGGCTGATATCTAGTAATGGATGTCTCACAATTTGCTGATACAGGAAATCTTAATTTGATTAGTAGGGCTAGTCCTCCTCCTAAGTAGCTGTACTCAAAGGTCACATTTTCAAAAGGACCCAGCTTCTTAAGTACTCAGGTTGACACTGAAAATCTGTAGATGTCTTAAGTTGCCCATATCAGAGACAGGAGTGGAGTCTAGCTGAGGCAGATCCTAGGCTTGCCAAGAAGCAGTGCAAGGGATGCCCTGGCAAATTAGAATGGAACCACTTCCAAAGCTGAAACATCACTTTTAGAAGCATCAGAGACTGGGAAGGGGAGGCAAACCTGGAAAGGAATTCAGAAAAGGCAATAGGCACAGGGAAAAGGAGAAGAGAAGGAGGTGCCAAGGCACCTTCTACTTTTGCTTTGATATGATATTTAGTTACAACCTGGCTAACTGTTCTTACTATGGCCTAGTTCTTGGTAAACTTAAGCTGGATGGTAGGTGGGAGTCATAAAACTGAATGTTCCACCATACAAGAAGTTTCATCCACATAAAAAAATTAACTGCACAATCCTAACCATGTCCATTCAAAGTAAGCCCCATTGGGTCTTACTCCTAGGAGAGTGTCTTTAGGGTTGCAGCCTAAGTGTGCACGTATAAGAAATCTAGCCCAACCTTCTCTTTGACCTACTAATTTTGTATAAGCTGATGATATTTTTTTTAAATGAAGCGTTCCATTATGATGAGCCCCATGCACTATCTGAAGTGTCACAGTGCACACATAATACCATAATAAACACCTGACATGGAGCCAGTGTCGATGCAGCGATGCAGTCGGTGCAGTGTCGATGAAGCTGAATTGCCAGTGTCGATGCAGCCATAATGCAGCCTCAAGGGAACAAACATTACATTAAGGAAGCCTCTGTAATTCCCCCAGTCCTGCTGCAGTGCATGCACCACTGGCACATTTGCATCAGTGCTGGAAATTTAGGGTCGGGCTGACAGGGTCATTAGGAAAGGAATTGAAAATAAAACAGCTAATATTATAATGCCATTGTACAAATCAATGGCAAGGCCACGTTTGGAGTACTGTGTCCAGTTCTTTTTACATCTGAAATAAGGATATCGGAGAAATGGAAAAGGTTCAGAGGAGAGAGACCAAAATAATTGATGGTCTGGGACACCTCCTGTTTGAAGAAAGATTATGTTTGGGGCCCTACGCCTGAGGGGGAATATGATGGAGAGATACAAAATTCTGCAAGGGATGGACAGAGTCACTAGAGAGATACTCTTTTCCCTTTCACATAACTCTAGAAGCAGGGAGCATTCACTAAAATTGAATAGTGGGAGGGTTCGGACAGACAAAAGAAAATATTCCTTTATCCAGCATGTAATTAGTCTGTGGAACTCCTTGCCACAGGATGTGGTGATGGCATCTAGCCTTAATGGCATTAAGAAGGGATTGGATAAATTCCTAGAGAAAAGCACCATCACAGGTTACAAGCCATGGTGTGTTTGTGTGTGCATGTGTGTGTGCATGCACGCACATATATAGATGTAGATGTAGGCAACCTCAAAATCCAAAATGCACAGGAGGACACCAGAACAGAGGTCTCTGGTTGTCTTGTATGCCTCTCGAGGCATCTGGTGGGCCACTGTGAGATACAGGAAGCTGGACTAGATGGGGTTTGGGCCTGATCCAGTGGAGGCTCTTTTTATGTTCCTATGACAGCCTCATATTGGGCAAAACTGATCATCCACCACATCCTGCCTCATTTTGAAAGGGCTGATTGAAAGCTAGAAGATTTGAAGATAGGCTGCCTTAGAAAAATCTGTTTCATCTATGCCTGAGGCTAATTTATGAATCTCTCCATGGGTACCCAAAGCATACACAGATGAACTGGTTGGCAGAGCTCCATCATCTTCAAAGAAGAGAGCAAGCAGGCAAATTCATGGAGAAAGAAGTGATGTTGTGCTTTGCTATAATAGGGCTCTTCTCATTTAAAATGCAATTCAAACCAGAAAATTCTTCTACTGGTTTTATACCCCCAAGAGTGTTCAGTAGCAACTAATATAACTACCTACTAGTTAAGTAAAAGAAACACCCTACCACACAGTTCCTTGTCAGATGCATTGCTCCCTTGCCAAACATTTAACTTCAGGGCTGTTGGACCTTTAACAAGTGTGTAGAGGAGAGTATTTCAGCAGGTGCAACTTCTCATCTCACAGATCACAAACTGTACCTGCTGAAATTCCCTCATATACACCATTGTTAAAGTTGCAGGAGCTCTAAAGATGAAAGTTGGACACTTCTGCTTTAGCTAATTAGAAAACTCCAAACTATAGATCAACATTCAAGAAGCAATCTTGCTGGTTTCTAGGTTAACTCATGGCCCAACCATTTAGGACTTCTACAGCCAAAGAAACTGGACCCCAGTCTTGACATCACACAGTTGGCTTCACATCCCTGTTGAAGAGATACCCAAACTTGTCTCTGTTTCTAGTTTTGCCCATTCTCTGTGATTTATTTGACCTTTTTCCAAAGCTTGTACCTATCTTCTTCCTTGACTTCAATGGTCTCACCTTGGCCTTTCTGTCCACACAGCTATTCTGCTCCAGAAGGGGCCTTGTGATGGCCCAACAAAGACCATGATCTGAAGGCAACCGTTTCGCAAAGATAATGGCCATGCCCTATCTCATGATTTAATCAGCACTCTCCAGAAATTTGAGGTGAAAGGAGGTGGGTTCAGGAAGAAATCCTGCCTGTAGGATGGCAATCCACACGGTTCCCAAAATTGAACCCCCCAAAATCATACCCTGCACAAAAATGTACCCCAAACATATTGGTGTACAAATGCATTAGGAAGCAGCTTAAAAATTCAGTCTTTTCTATAATGTCTGACCATTCAGCAGCCTAAAAGCAGAGTAAAATTCCTTGGTGCAGCAGGCTGATTTACACAACTCCTTCTGAGCTCAGAATCTAACCTCTTGCAATTAACCAGCACCAAGGAATATATTTTCCCCTTGCTGTGTTTTTCCAAGTGTCCTGTAATGTCATTTGCTAAATATATTGGTGTGCTCTTTACCTTGGTCTGATCTTTCAAGACCTTTCAAAACACTCCCTTGCGTCTCCACCTCTGTGGGAATTGCACAAATCACTGTTGATTAGACTTGCCTCAAATAGGATCGTGTATCATTATCTAAATACCTCTCTTGCAAAACACTTTCTACCCCCAAGGACAAAAAGAATATCAGAAACAGACTTCCCAAGGCTGGTCTGTGCCTCACTCTGCATGGAGCCTTAGTGAGGAAAAACTCCAGATGCAGCAATACATTGATCTAAATTAAAGACACGCAAGCCCGATCTAATTGAACTGACAGGGCACCAGTGTTTAAAGGCAGAAAATTAAGGGTGTTAATACAATAATGGACGGTTGTGCTCACTGTCTGTGCCTCTGACATTTCATATTGTCATCCCACCAGTTAAACGCCACCTTTTCCCCTTTTGTGGGAGTTAATGTGTTTTCATCCATTCACCCAATGAGTTAGCTCTCTCTTCGTTTGACAGGTACTAATACATTCTACCTATTAATGAGCCACCAGGCTAGAGTAGCTCCAGTGACAGAGTAATAATAAACCTCTGTGCTATTCTCCAAAGGGGTTTTTTATACATGATTCTAAAAACCCGTCTTTTGCTCTCCCCCTGACCTCAGTGTGAATAGCTAAAGAGTATGTTCGAGTTTAAACTGCCCATCTTTGATTTTTGGGGACATTATTAACATTTTCACATATGTATGCGTAATGCAAGAGAGGCTAAAAAAAATCCTTTAGCAACGTGTGTAAAAAGGAAAGATGGAGGACAAACTGGGTGCAGGACCTAGTGGTGACCAATGGCACCCATTTCCCTGTTCCTTAGTTTACTTGTGATAGGTAATGTCACAAGTGATAAGTATTGGACTGAGGAAAGGTAGACTTGGTTACCACCACCCATACCCAACAGAAAAAAGCTACTTTAGGGAAGAATTCCTCTTCTTAAAGGCAGTAAATGTGGACAGGGTGGTAGATGGAAGAACCTACCCCCTTGTAAATGATCAAGCAGTTACACAGTAAATGTAAAATAAGTTTATTAAATGGCTGAAAATCAACATGAAGGCGGGATACATGCAAGGAGATTAATACAAGGCTCTGGACAATTAGCAGAAGGAGAAATGGGTATGTGTAACAACTGGAGCAAGGATGTTACAAGGCAAGTGGAAAATAAAACCCTGGCATGACCCAGTGGGTATAACCTTGACCTTGTTTCTCCAGCCATCCCTGAGTCCTGGTAAGGCACTTGCTCTTTAGCAGGATGGGCAGGTGATCCCCTGTGAAGGATCAACTGTTTTCAACATTAGACCTGACCATATGTACAAAGGGAAGTGTGTGACCCCTCGTTTTTATAACCAGGTTTCTTCACAAGGAAATTTAATCTGAGAGTGAAAAATTGGCACAAAGTCACCTCCGGTGTTTCATGTGATTTCAGATCTCTCTAGCCCAGATCTGATTCTTCCCCATCACTATATCAGCTGGCTCTTCTGTTTAGACAAAAGGATTCAGAATACAGTAAATCCACAATTTAATTGACCTTGACAGTGGACGTTATCAGCTTTGCTTAAAAAAAAACTGGTCATATGCATTTTGCAAATGTGCATCTCCATTTTCTTCATCACATTTGAATTTAATGGAATTTTGGCATCAATGGACACACCTTCGGCACATTAGTCCATTAAATCAATGGTTCACTGTATGCACGTGAAAATTACAAAGAAGTTACAGTCTGCACAAACAGTCATAATACTGGTGTGAGAGCAATCAAATATCTACCAGAGACTACAGGATGGCACTAGACAGTCCAATATAGAATAGTCCAACCCTTCATCCTGGAAGTGGTGTAAAAAAAATCTCAAATTGCAGGCATGCAGAGCCTTTTAGGTTTTCTGTGACTATGGGTGCAATCCTAATCTTGGCTGGCACAACTCATTGGTATTCCTGTGGTGATGTAGGCAGGTGAACGCATGTCTGTGCACTGGCCAAACCTACCCCCAGGAGTGGTGCAGAAGTGCCTTACAGCATTTCTGTGACATCCCCAGGTCAGCACAGGATTTGTGGATGAGCTTAGGCCAGCCTAATTGGAGGTTAGTATTGTAGCCTATGAGGATTGATATCATGTTTGGTATAAGCAAAAGCAGCAGGTTTAGGATGAGATATTGACTGGATTCAAGATGTGTTCTGATGGGGAGCCACAATTAGCAATTGTGACCAATTACATTAGAAACATACTGTCTACACAACATTTCAGTCATTTCAGAAAGAAGGGGGCACCAAAGTCTTGTGAAAAATTTCATAGGACTGGATTAAAATTCATAGAGATACCAAATGCAAGACAGAAAGGCTAACGAAATTCTTCCCATCTGAAAGTCTGTATTTTAAATGGTTTGATCTTATTTGAAGAGCCAGACTGAGGCATTAGTGACCCATTGCTCTTCCATGTGTGATTTCCAGGCATGGTTTAAACCACTTTGCATATACACTGCTACAGTGCTAGGCCTGCATCTGTTTTTCTTGAGAGCTAACCAAATTGCATGGGACACTGGAATGATATTTGGATGCAAATATGGTTTTTTCACCCCGATTACGTTTTACATTGTCACAGCTGAGAGCGTCTCAGGATGCAGTCTTGCTGAAGTAAACCAGGTATAGGTTTGCTCTGGGCTGGTTGGGAGCCTTGGAAATACCCTTGGTGATGCACTGATGGTACAATCCTAACTAAGTTAGGCCAGCACAACACACCGATTCCCATGGTGGTGAGGGAAGGTCGATGCATGTCTGTGCACTGGCCAAACCTCCCAGGGGTTGTTACGGAAGTGCCTTACAACAGTTTTGTGACACCCTCAGGCCAGCATGAGAATTGTGCTAGGACAGGGGTTTAGGATTGCAGCCTATGTGGCTCCATGGGAGAAAGGCAAGTTATTAATGTCATAGCATAAATTTAATCAGTGCTTGTGCATTCCAGTTGCCGCCAAAGGGTGAAAAAAATGGGAAAATGGAACAAACTTAAAATTAAAACTGCTTTATTAAAATTGTTCCTCGGTGGAACTGAATGTGGGACAGAACAGCTCATTGAACAATTAGAAAACATGCTCATTTCTTTCGAAGAAATAACATGGGTAGACTGACCTCAAATTGCTGCTGGATCCAGATCAGCAGTGGTGAGACCTCCCTTTGGCTTTGGTGAGACCTTGAACTGCCAGGTACTGCAGCTTCCATCAGTATAGTTGTAACAGTGACTGTAAGTCACAAGATGAGTGCCTGTAACCTTATGAACTGCCTTGTAAGGCTTGGATCAGCTACTTTTGCTTTCCCTGCACAGTCATCTGCTGTAAGCCCTTCTGTCAGAAAACTGAATTTTCAGCCAAAACACCTAAGATCCAGCAACTTGCTCTTTGCTTCAGTCCCAAAGACCCAATAAATCTTGTGGTTTCCCAAGAGTGGAGCGATATTAGGCAGGTGACATTGAGTCTGTTGTTATGGGGGCACAGAGGATGGGGTTGTAGAGAAATCACTGAATGAGCTGTCGGCTGCTACCTTACCGCTTCCCTGCTGTTCAGGCTGGTCAGGTTTCGCTTGACTGACTGCGACTGATAAAATCCAGGGGACAGTCGGCAAAGGCCACCGAACAAGCAGGGACAGCGGAAATATTGTTTCAGAGAGACAAGGGTGGGGGTTCCCACCAGGCAATAGCGCCAACTCAGCAGCACCAGTGACAGTTACAAAGAGTGCATTAGCAGTGCACGATGGTCCCAAGGGGATCGCTCTGGCCTGGGTCCCGGGAGATGCTCTTAATTCTTTCATACTTGCACCTGCTGCTGACAGGGAGGAGGAAACAAGTGGAAGGACCGAGACGGGAGGGATGATTGCACTATTTTGCCAACTGTCATGCCCCTCATGTTGCGTGCATCTTCTCCTTGATGTCATGAGAACCTTGATGCATTGTGCAAGAAAGATAACAAGAACCTGAAAAGCATTTACCTCTAGGACATCTGGCTGCCAGAAAGCAATGTTTGTCATCTACCTCTGACCTTGAACTGGGATAAAGAGAGTTTGTGTACCTTCCATAGTGGCTAGGAAATTGAACTGTGAGAACAACGTTTCTGGTTTGAAACTCCCCTCAGCTATAAATCCACTAAATCCACTATAAATCCACTAGGTTACAGTTGTAACCTAGGCAGACACAATTCATGACTCTTCCCATTCCTGTGGTGATGTAGGAAAAGAAGTGCACGTCTATGCACTAGCCTCATCCTCACCCAGGAGCGGTGCGAAGTGTCTTACAGCACTTTTTGTGACACCCTCAGGCAGAGACATCGTCAGGTTGGTGTGACTGGTGCGGACCACACTGTAGGTGATGCCCTGGAGGAATGACATGGTACATTACACCTCTCTGGCACATCATCCCCCTGCTGCTGTGGTGAGGACTGCTCATCTCCTCAGAGAAAGTGCTCCTCACAGAAGGATGCATATGCAATGGTTGCTGAGAAGAGCATTCCCAGAAGAGCATTCCTGTGCTGAAGGACACATGCACAACATTCACAATGCATCTTTTAGTGGGAGAACACTCCTGCTGAGGAGAGGCCTGCCTCTTCTCAGCGGGAGCGCCCCTCCATTTAAGGATGCACATGTAAATGTTGCACATGTACACCTAACCTCTGAAGCCACTTGCACTTCCTGAGAAAACAAGTGGCTTCGGGGGTGAAATGTACATGCACAAATAACACCCATGTGCAGAAATAGTCCCAGGCATGCACCCTTGAGGGAAGGTGATGCACCAGGATCCCACACTAGGTAACATGTAACATGGCATTGCCCTAGTCTCCAGGTCAGCACATGATTTGTGCCAGGGCTTAGGCCAGCCTAACTGCAGCTTAAGATTGCAGCCTAAGAGAACTTAGCCTTACCCTACAATCCAGAGTAACTACGGGAGCACGTAAGAGACATTCTGTGCACCCATAGTTACTGCACCATCTAGTGAAAACCTATGGGAAATTCATATTGCAATCCAGAGTAAATTGTTCTTACACCGGAGCAAAGACTCCCCATAGTTACTGTGGATTGTACCCTTAGTTCCTCTATACCTCAGCAGCACTGCAGCCATATAATACTATGCAGTATTTCTTTTAAAGGGTTGCTGTAAGAATGTACAACATGATTACATGTGGCATGTTTTTCACACTCAGAAAGCATTATACAGATGCTAAGTAATTGTGCAGGAAAAGGGCAATTAGTGAAAAGAGGTAGAACTTTCATGTTTGTGAGCAATAAAAATGGTCATGGATATGGTTGAAAACATAACACAGCAAGTATGCTGAAGATAAGTATGGGCAAAATCCAGAGTAACTACAGGGAATCCTTGCTCCAGTGTAAGAACAACTTATTTCGGATTCCAATATGAATTTCCCATAGGTTTTCACTAGGTGGTGCAGTAACAACGGGTCCACATAAAGTCTCTTACGTGCTCCAGTAGTTACTCTGGATTTTGGGGTATGTCTTACAGTCAAATTCTGATGGCACAGAGTGGTACCATGGTGGCAGTTTGGTGTTACAAACATGCTGTCAGTTATGCCTGTGAGCCCCACTGCTGGGCCACTACTAGAACTAGCTCAGCACCAGGGAAGAGCACCTTCTTCACTACTGACAGTCCATGTGGATGACAGAGCAGTGGAGAGCTGAGGAGGACGTGGTATAGAAACAAGTAGACCCATTGTGAGTCTGCTCACTGACACGAGGCAAAGGGATAAACACTGCATTCCTCCAAGGAGGTGGAGGCAGTAGCATGCTTGCCCTCAGGATATCAGAGCAGCCATTCATGCTTTGCGGTAATCCTGGAGCCATCAGCAGATCAGGAATGGGCTGCCCATCTGAACACTGTCTGTATGGAGAAAGCCCACAAAACCCATGGCCACCAGCTCAACCTCCTTATACAAATAAATGAAATAACTTAATTATAAATAAGATTGCCTGAGAAGTCTGAAGCTTCTGAGATGCTAACATCACTGTAGGAATATAAATAAGTGAATAGGTAATTCAGCCCATATTGGGACCTTGCACTGCCAGAACTGCCATTCTAGTAGCAAAAGGCCCTTTAAGGCAGCACGAAAACAAGGCTGGACTCATGCATTGCAATAAATTGTGAGAGAGGCGATGCATACTGCAGTAGTTCAGGGGGCTAAATGGGTGACAGTAAGTTGGCATCAAGGGCAGGTCATGAATGGGGATTTGGAGTAAAAGGGCATGTTGGATGAGGAACTGGATATGTTGGAGAGGGAGAAGATGGTTCTTGTGGCAGCTTTTTGTCCATTTTTTATGACTCTAACTTTCCTTAGATTTCCCTGCTGTAGGTCCAGTGAAATTACTGGGGGAGGGAAGTTAAAATATTAAAGAAAAAAAAGAAAGTAAAGCTATGGCCCTTCATCTATGCCCATAAGTGAATATTTTACTCACCTCCTACAGGCTGTCTGAAATTCCCTTCACCATAGCATGCAGTGCAGTCTTGATTGGCGTGGCTGCTTGCTGTAATGTGGTGGGGGTTGGATTGAGCAGTCAAATTCTTGGTGATACCTAACTGAATTGGGATATGTGTGCAAAATCAGGATAAAGCAAATATACATCTAGAGCCATGGTTTTTAGCAAATCTTTTTTTCAATTTGGAGGAAGCTGCTTAGAGATCCAGTGGATTACTGATAGTTTAGAGTTATACTCCCTGTACAAGATAATCAGTTTCATAGACAGTGCAAGCAAATATGCCAAGCAATTTCTTGGTTCACTCAGCTGTAGCTGTCGAGGTTTAAGTATTAATGGTGTTGGACCAAATGTCGATTTGGTTTGGATAATTTGGGTGGTAGGGGAGATGTGGAGGAAGAGGTGATATTTATTTTCCAGAGAAGCATGCACTTCACAAGAGAACTGATTGGGTTTCATTGTGCTTCTGCTTGCTATTTTGTCCTCAGACTAAATATCTGACCTACTGAAAGATACAGTTTTATTACAGTGATTTTGTTTGTATGCATGTGATTGTGTAGGAAAGACTGCACACAAAAATGCAGCCAATAGGTATTTATAGGAGTATGCTGACCAATAACTGCCCACAGCTGTTGCTTGTGAAAGAATAATATAACAACATTCATCAGTAAAAACCCACCCATATTTTGGCATCTCAACTGCCACTTTGCCACCTCTCTCCTTAATGACTCAGTTGCCCCCCAGCAGTTTATCAGCCTAACTTTCTGTTCAGACATAGGGTGAAATCCAGAGTAACTATGGGGAGTGCTTGCTCCAGTGTAAGAACAATTTACTCTGGATTGCAATGTGAATTTCCCATGGGTTTTCACTAGGTGGTGGAACAACTACGGGTGCACATAATGTCTCTTACGTGCTCCTGTAGTTACTCTGGATTGTGCCCATAGAAATTACAATTGAAATGTGATTGCAATGCTGACAGTTCTTCTCCCCAGCCTTCTGTGGGACAGAGACTCATGGAACAGAACCCTCAGCCTGTTTGCTTTACATGGAACATGAGGACACCCTGGGCACTGGTCAAGGCTTTTATGTAGATGCCAGAAGTCTCCAAACCAAGGTAGGGCTTCTGGCTTATAAGAATACTAGCAAAAAGTGGACCCGCATTGCGGGTGTAACATTTTCCCCTATGCCATCCCCCCATGGCGCAGAAACACCCCATGTGCCACTTCCCTTATGCACATCATCCCCCATGCGCATCATCCTTCCATGTGCAACGTCCCCTCATGCGCAAGTTTCCCCCATGCGCATCATCCGCTGATGCGCAACTTCCCCCCATGCGCAACTTCCCCCAATGCGCAACTTCCCCCAATGCACAACTTCCCCCAATGCACAACTTCCCCTCATGCGCAACTTTCCCCATGCGCATCATCCGCCGATGTGCAACTTTCCCATGTGCAAATTTCCCCCATGTGCATCACCCCCAATCGCAACTTTCCCCCATGCACAACTTTCGCCCATGCACATCATCCCCCAATGCGCAACTTCCCCCAATGCGCAACTTCCCCCAATGCGCAACTTCCCCCATGTGCAACTTCTCCATGTGCAACTTTCCCCATGTACATCTACCCCCAGGCGCAACTTTCCCCCATGCGCAACTTCCCCCATGTGCAACATTCCCCTATGCGCAACTTTCCCCCATGCACATCATCCCCCATGTGCAACTTCCACCCATGCGCAACTTCCCCAATGCGCATCATCCCCTCATGCGCAACTTCCCCATGCGCATCATCCGCCGATGCACAACTTTTCCCCATGCACAACTTTTCCCCATGCAATTTCAATTTCAAGAACCTTTATTGGCATATAATAAGTTAAAAAAAACCAAAATGTTACAAATACAGCCACAAAAAGACAAAACAAAAAACAAGTACTTAGAACTTTCCCCATGCACAACTTTTCCCCATCCGCAACTTTCCCCATGCGCATCATCCGCTGATGCGCAATTTTCCCCTGTGCGCAACTTTCCCCTGTGCGCATCATCCCCCATGCGCAACTTTCCCCCATGCGCATCATACCCTCATGTGCAACTTCTACCCATGCGCAACTTTCCCCATGTGCATCATCCGCCGATGCGCAACTTCCCCCCATGCGCAACTTCCCCTCATGCGCAACTTTCCCCATGCACATCATCCGCCGATGCGCAACTTTCCCCCATACGCAACTTTCCCCCATGCGCAACTTTCCCCCATGCGCATCATCCCCCTTACACATCATACCCTCATGTGCAACTTCCACCCATGTGCAACTTCTACCTCATGCACAACTTTCCCCATGCGCATCATCTGCCGATGTGCAACTTTCCCCCATGCGCAACTTTCCCCATGCACAACTTTTCCCCATGCGCAACTTTTCCCCTTGCGCAACTTCCCCCCTGCGCAACTTCCACTCATGCGCAACTTTCCCCATGCGCATCATCCGCCGATGCGCAACTTTACCCCATGCACAACTTCCCCCAAGCGCATTGTCCCCCCATGCACAGCTTTCCCCCATGCGCAACTTTCCCCATGCGCATCGTCCCCATGCGCAACTTTCCCCCATGCACATCATCCCCCATATGCATCATTCCCCCATGTGCAACTTCCACCCATGTGCAACTTCCACCCATGCGCATCATCCCCTCATGCGCAACTTTCCCTATGCGCATCATCCGCCGATGCACCACTTTCCCCCATGCGCCACTTCCCCCCATGTGCAGCATCCTCGCCAGTGCAACCTCTTCCTCCGAGAAACATCCCCCAGTGCACCAGGGTCTGAGCACCCAATTGGCTGGATGTTGTTCAGTCTCCCATGTTAAGTATAGGACAAAAACAAGTTGCCCCCTTTTCAGCCCCTGAAGGGTTAATTTCTCCAGATGGTTCTTGGTGGGTGTTCAGGTGACAGAAGGAACTCCCAGAATTCCATGCTTCAGGCCCAGCAGTTGGGGAGGAATGTTGATGAGTCATCAGTTCTCCAATGCAAAGTATAGGGAGGAAAACGCGTTGCGCCCCTTTTCACCCCCTTCCGGTTGGAATTTCCGAAAACCGGTTCTTAGTCACCCCTCTGTCATGAAAGGAACACCCACCCCAAATTTCACACTTCTAGGCCCAGCGGTTTTGGCAGGGCGGTGATGAGTCAGTGAGTGAGTTAGTGAGTCAGTGAGTGACTTTTCTCTTTTATATATATAGATAAGAAGACAAGACCTTTCAGATCAGGACATATGGCCGTCTTTGTCCATCTTTGTTCCTTCACCTCTAGGAAGCCCACAAACAGGAGATGAAAGATGTGGTCTCCATCCAGTGTTGATCCTCTGAACCTGGAGAGAGGATGTAGCCATAATGACTTTCATGCCCTGCTCCTTGGGTGGCTTCTCAAGTTGGCCACTGTTGGGAGCAGAATGCTGGGCTAGATGAATCATTGCTTTGGATTAACAAACTCTTTCTTGGATTTCTGCAACCTACCAATGCCATGAACTCAGTGGGGGGCTGAGCCTCCCCCAAGTTCCGGTTCGCCGGAAGTTGGAGGCGGATCCCTCCCCGACGTACTGCGCATGTGCCAAACCCCGGCGCATGCGCAGTGCGTCTCCTCCAGCTGGAGGAGACACGGTACGCGTGCGCCAACCCCACGGGTTGGCGTGTGTGCACTGCGTCTTCTCCAGCCGGAAGAGACGCAGTACACATGCGCTGACCCCGCCGACCCCGGGGGTTGGGGCATGCGCAGTGTGTCTCCTCCAGCTGGAGGAGACATACTGTGCATGCGCCGAGGCCAGCGCGGGCGCAGTGCGTCTCCTCCAGTTGGAGGGGGGGGGGAAGATGGCGGCCGGCGTGAAGCGGTCTGCCCTCTTTTCGCTTTCCCTGCTGCTGGCGGTTCGCCAGCATCAGAGAAATGGGAAGATCTGGTTCAGGCGAGTAGGCCCGAACCAGCATTTGCCCACCCCTGCATGAACTCTTCCACTACCTCTTGCCTGGCATATATGGAGAGAAAAGCAATAGCTTCTAGTAGGAGGCAGTTGATATATCTACTGCAAACTTCTGTATCTGCAGCATACATAACATCTTAACAAACCCTATGTTCCTTTTCTCTCTCTCTCTCTCTCTCTCTCTCTCTCTCTCTCTCTCTCTCTCTCTCTTTCACTATCTCTCACTTTACCTGTCAGTCAGCTGCCCCCTGTCTGCAACTAAAATCAAATAAATATGGATGGGAGACAGCTGGCTGCCAGTTCCCTGATCTGCAAGTGGCAGAACTGGATCTACAACCCAGATACACTGATGCTGTGCAGAGATGAAGTCCCTTGATATCAAGCACATCATGAAGGACTGACAACTTTGAAAGCAGATCCAGACAGGTGATCCCCGCTATGATATTGGAGACCTTTTGTAAGGAGTCATATGGGAGGGAAACAGAAATGTATGAAGACAGAAAACATTCGCTATGTCCATTATTGCCAAGACCAGAGTTTTTTTAATGCAATCACTGATATTTTTTGCCATGTGCGCAGAGGTAACAGAATTTTCAAAGTATCATAGGCTGTCAGGTCTTGGAATGGCTTTGAGATCTGATTGCAGAGCGGCCAAACAGGGATCCGAGACCTGATCAGGCAGCAAATGATCAGGCAGCAAAGATCCAGAGATAGAAGAAATATTCACGGCTAGGTTGTGTGTGATGAAAATAGGGTGAGACAAGGATCAATGCTCTGCACCTGAGTTATGGCCCTTCATCCACGCCCACAAATCCATGATGTATGAAATCTTAGACAACCAAATAGGAGTAGGACTCTTGGCTAGATCCAACTGCACTCAGCTTCAGCTCACCAGGTCAACAGACATAGAACCAGAAGATTATCTCAGAAGGTTACATGGAGGCTCAGACAGACATTAGGTCAGGAACCAGGCCAGATACACTGAGTTTCCAGTAGCAGTAACTGTAACAGGGAAATTCATATGAGCATATTAGCCCAGGGTGTCAAGCATATTGCATATAGCAAGCCAAATAGCATTCATGGTGCATGTTGGGTGCCAGAAGTGATATCATTAAGCAGGATGTGATGTCATTAAGCAGGCAACTGTCAGGGTACTCCTAGGATGACTATATGTCATATCCAGAAAAAGAGGACAACGTCCCCCCAAAATGTAGGACACAAAAGAAAAATGTAGGTCATGACAATATAAAAACTAAAAACAATCATATATTTTTTTAAATTTAATCTCTATATTGCTTATTATTAAATTTAAAACTTCTGAAGATAATTTATTACTTATAATTTATGAATTCCAAGAAGACTACATGCCAGCTGACAAGGAAAAAGAGGACACCGAATTTTTTCTAGAACACAAGGCTAAAATCCAGGACATGTTCTGGAAAAAAGGGTATATCTGCTTACATGGGTACCCCCAATGTACCTGGGAGGCTCCTAGGTCAGGAGGCTATCCCTGACAACCTTCTCCTGAGTCTCCAAGGATCAGCCACCACATCAGGCCTTGCTTGTGGGAGAAGGACTAGGGTGACATTACCCCCTTCCTTCACACCTCCTACTGAGGTCCCGTATGCAACATTTTGGTGCCAGTTCCATTTTGCTGTTTTTGTTCTATACTTACCATTGAAGATTGATTAACATCCAGCAATTTAGTGCCTGGTGCTTGATGCACTGGGAAGGAGGGTGCACTGGGGGGAGGGTGTTCAAGAGAGGATATTACGCATGGGAGGATGTTGCGCATGAGGGGTTGATGCGTATGGTGGGATGTTGCGCATGAGAGGATGTTGCACGTGGGGTGATATTGCTGTCTAGATGCAGTGGGGGACAGGATAGAATCATAGAATCATAGAGTTGGAAGGGACCTAGTAGGTCATCTAGTCCAACCCCCTGCCTGCAGCAGGAAATCCCCCTAGAGCATCCCCAACAGGTGCTCGTCGAGCCTCTGCTTGAACATCTCCAGTGACGGAGAGTCCACCACCTCCCTTGGCAATCTGTTCCACTGCCGAACCGCCCTCACCGTCAGGAATTTTTTCCGGATATTCAACCGGAATCTCCTCTCTTGCACTTTGTACCCATTGGTTCTAGTTCTGCTTTCAGTAGCAGCTATGAACAAATTGGCCCCTTCCTCCCTATGACAGCCCTTCAGGTATCTGAAGAGGGCAATCATGTCTCCTCTCAGCCTCCTCTTCTCCAGGCTGAACATCCCAAGTTCCCCCAACCTTTCCTCGTAGGGTTTCCCTTCCATCCCATTGATCATTCTTGTCGCTCTCCTCTGGACTTGCTCCAGCTTGGCTGCATCTTTCTAAAAGTGAGGTGCCCAGAACTGAACACAGTACTCAAGGTGAGGTCTGACCAATGCTGAATAAAGAGGAACCAGAACTTCTCGCAACTTGGAAGCTACAAACCTCTTAATGCAGCCCAAAATGGCATTTGCCTTCTTTGCAGACACATCACACTGCTGACTCATGTTCAGCTTGTGATCCACGGCGACTCCAAGATCCCGCTCACATGAGGGTGATGAGGGTGAACAAGATGAGGATGAACAAGCTGAGATTAATTCCTGATAAGACAGAGGTTCTCCTGGTCTGGATGTCGTCAACTTATGTATTGGAATATTGTCCTGCTCTGGATGGGGATGCACTCCCTCTGAAGGAGCAGGTTCTCAGCTTGGGGGTTCTCCTGGATTCGCAGCTGCTCCTGGAGTCCCAACTTCGGCTGATTTGCCAGCTGCAACCATACCTGAGTCGCTTGGATCTGGCCACGGTGATCCATACCCTAGTGACATCAAGATTGGAGTAGTGTAACGTGCTCTACATTGGGCTGCCTCTGAAGACAGTCCAGAAGCTTCAACTAGTCCAGAATGTGGTGGCTCACATGGTTGCTGGGGCTCGTTGGTTCGACTCTGTTGGGCCACTGCTTTAGCGACTACACTGGCTGCCCATTCGTTTCCGGGCTGAATTCAAAGTGCTGATCCTGACCTTTAAAGCCCTACACAGCTTGGGTCCAGGATATCAGAGGGAATGCCTTCTTCTGTACAATCCAACCCATCACCTAAGGTCATCTGTGGGGGCCCTACTGATTGGTGCTGTCACTAAGGGATGTGAGAGGTGTGGCAGTCAAAAATAGGGCTTTCTCAGTGGCAGCACCCCAGCTTTGAAACTCCCTCCCTTTAACTTTAGAACTTAGGAAAGTTCCCTCGATACAGAGCTTCAGGCGGAGCCTAAAAACCTTTTATTGTTAAACTAGCAAAAAGCACACCCGCGTTGTGGGATTAAAACCCCCCCCCCGTATGCCATACCCCACTGCGCATCAACCCCTCATGTGCATCAAACCCCCATATGCATCAACTCCCCATGCACAAAGACCCCCCCATGCACAAAGTCCCCCCAAACGCATCAACTCCCCATGCACAAAGATCCCCCATGCGCAACTTCCCCTGATGCGCATCAACCCCCCATGCACAACTTCCCCCGATGCACATCAGTCCCCCATGCGCATCATCTGCCCATGCGCAGCATCCATGCATGCACATCATTTCTCCATGCGCATCACCTCCACATGCGCAACAGCCCCCATGCACAACATCCTCCCCATGCAACCCCTCCCTCCAAACAACATCCCCCCAGTGCACCAGGCATTGAGCACCAAATTGGATGGATGTTGGATAGTCTTCCATGTTAAGTGTAGGACAAAAATACGTTGCACTCTTTTTCAGCCCCTTAAGGGTTAAATTTCTCCACATCCGTTCTTGATGTGACAGAAGGAACACCCTCTCCAAATTTAACACTTCTAGGTCCAGGGGTTGGGGCAGAGCATCCATCAGTCACTGAGTCTTCAATGCGAAGTATAGGGAAGAAAACACATTGCACCCCATTTCACCCCCTTCTGGTTGGAATTTCCGAAAATTGGTTCTTAGTGACTCTCTCCATCACAGAAAGAACACCCTCCCCAAATTTCACGCTTCTAGGCCTGACAGTTTTGGCAGGGCGTTGATGAGTCAGTAATGACGATGAAGATTAGTTTTATAAAACACATTGCGCCCCTTTTCACCCCCTTCTGGTTGGAATTTCCGAAAACTGGTTCTCAGTGGATCCCTCCATCATGGAAGGAACACCCTCATCAAATTTCACGCTTATAGGCCCAGCGATTTTGGCTGGGTGTTGATGAGTCAGTGAGGATGATGAAGATGCTTTTTATATATATAGAAAAAGCATTTTAGTGGGGCAGAGATTGGGTCGGGGTTACTATTTGTGTTGTTTTTAGCTTCTATGTTTTAATTGTTTTTAATTGAATGTTCTATTTAATGTTTTTGATTATGTTTTAACGTGAGCCGTCTTGAGTCGGTATACGACCTGAGAAAGGCAGGATACAAATTTCTAAAATAAATAAATATTGTGCATTGGGGGGGTTGATGCACATTGGGGACTGATAAGCATGGGGGGATGTCATGCATGGGGGGATGTCGCGCATGGGGGGTTGATGATCATGGGAGGATTGATGGGCATGGGGGTATTGCGCATTGGGAGGGTGTTGCACATGGGTGTTGATGCATATGGGAGGGTGTTGTGCAATGGGGCTATGGCGTACAGAAGGTTCTGGAACCAATCATCTGAGTTTCCATTATTTCCTATCGTACTCCCTCAACGTGGCTACATTTCACTAGTACTGTATGCGATTAGCTTGTGATACTTCACTAAAATAGCTTTTATGAAATTCAACCAACATGCTTTGGGTTCTGTTGATAAATGAATATTGAAAATCATATTTAATGTATTTATCATTTTATCCTAATACTTTTTTCTGCTCTTCTGCAACTTCACCATAAGTGGAAAAAATATCCAATATTATGTTGGCAATACCAGTAATTTCCATTTTCCTTTTTATAGATCTATGTATCTTTCAAGGTGACTAGTGCCATTGGTATGCCATCTTATAAATGTTTTCCTGCAGTTGCAATGAGGCAGAAAAGTGAGAACCTATGCAGAATATAAATACTGAATCATCCTCTGAAATACCTCACTGTACATTTCTACACTTTTTATTCCACGTACTTTCCAAACATTACCTCTTTCTTTCTTAAGATCTTATAGAACAGTGTATGTTTTGTTTTTTACATATTAAATTTCAAGCTCAGTTCTCAATCTGATAATTTTTTCAGAATATATTCTGAAATATATTCTGAAATATGTGTCTGTAGTAAATCTTGGAATAATCAGGATCATTACTGCAGGCACAATCCTAGGAGTGCCTGGACAGGCACAAATCTCTTGCACCAGTCATGGAGAATCACAAATGTGCCATAAAGCACATTTACTCCTCCTTGGCGGTGCTACCCCCAAGCCAAATTCCTACCCACTTAAATTGTAGGATAGTACACCCCAAAAATGTAGGATAAAATGTAGGACATGTTAAAATAAGCTAAAACACTCCTATTGCTTTCTGTATTTAATTTCAACACTATATCACTCTTTTAAGGTAATACACACACACACAAACTCTTGGGGGGAAAGAGAGTGGATGCATTCAGGGGTGGCTGGTGGAGGGTTTCTCCAGGAAGGGGAAAGTAGGTGAGCAGGAGGTTCTGGGGATAGAGGGTAGGTTCAGGCAGGGGCTGCTGGTGGGGATTTCTGCAAGTGGTGGGGAGTTTCTGAGTGGGGGAAGGAAAAGGGAGGCACTTACCTGGGTGAGAGAGAAAGGCTCTGGATGGGGTGTAGCAGCAGCTGCCATTAGAGCCCCCTGGCCGGACAGGAGAAGCTCTGGATGTTGTGCAGCAGCCCCTGGCTAGCCAGAAGGGGCGCAGCGGCTGTAGGAGCCCCACATCAGCCAGGAGATGAGCCGTGGAGGTGGCGCAGAGACTTTGGTGTGCCTCCTGCAGCCCATGCTCAGCTCTGGAGGAAGTTGGCTGAAAGGCCTGCAGAGGTCAGGGCTTGCCAGGGTCAGGGCTTGGCCAGGGCTTCTGGCCAATGACCAACCAGAAGGTGGGGGAGGGACCTCCTCCTGGTTTCTCCTCTTCAGTCTCCCAATGGGAGACCCATAGCAGCACGCACAGGTCTCTGCGTGCAAAATTTAAAATGGTGGTGTCCATGGTGCTATTTTTTCCAGTAACGGCAGAGGGTTTTCCTATAGTGCTAGACCCCCTGCCATTTACCGTACTAGTCCAGGTAATACCGGACATCAGGACACCCTGTACTCGGACCCAGCACTTATGCCAGATTCAAGCCCCATTCTCTGAATAGATGAGGAGGTATCTCAGATCTGAGTAGACCCATTGGGGCTGCTGTGCCCTTACCTGCTGTGCCTTCCCGTTTGATTTTTGTCATAGTGCAAAAGAACCTAACTGCTCATTATGATTAAAACCAAGAAGATCCCTAACATGATTTCAATCCTATAACCCTGTTTTTAAAATTTTTGTACAGAACTTTATGATATAAAGGTGCCTGCCTGCCTACATTCTTGCATCTGTCTGTTCCGACTGTGCTATTATCAGAAGGAAGAATAAATAAGATACCACATGACAGAAGTGCCACCAAACTATGAAAGATAGTCAAATGAACATTCCAGGTTCTATCTTCTAATCAAGCTGGAAATGTCCAGTTTATCTACTGTTCATCACTAACTTCCTTTCTCAGTTTGGCGATTTTGCTCCTAGGATCCAGGCCATAGCCTTGCCCAGACAGTATCGCAAGTCATACCTGACTAGCTAGAAGTTTTATCTGCCAGAGCCATAAATTACTATGACAGTTTTTAGCAAACTTCAGTCCTTTTGTCTCCTGTTCATTTCCTTTCTGTCCCTCACCATTGATCAAACCTGCAGAGTGGAAGAGTTTTCAAAAGAAAGAACAAAGAGAACCCTGGCCCTGGTCTAATTGAGATGTGAATAATATTTAGAGGCATTTTTTCCATGCATGCGTTCACCATAATTAAGTTTGCACCTTGATAAATCTGATTGTTACTGTCCTTGTTCAGTCCAGAATTATGATTAATGTCCACAGTGACGTGCTGCCATTTTGACTTTGTAAGTACTTCATAGCTTCCTTTATAACATCAGGGGTCATGTTTCTGCTTGCAAGGAGCCCACAAGTTGTACTATTAATCAATGCGAAATTCAGTCAGCCTTTGGGGAGATATCAGAGCCTGACATTCTCTAAAAATGATATCCCCCATGGAATGTAATAAATATTTTTATTGCATGTGCTTTGTTGCTGAGAGCAGGGAAGCTGAGCCGGAGGGGAATGCAAGCTTAAAAAGTATTGCCTGAAGGTCACAAAGTACGTTCGGGTGAGGGAGAAAGGCAGCGTAAGCCAATGCTTTTCCAATGTGTGGATCGAGGGCACTAACAAGCACTAAAAAGCTGATGCTGAAGAGTGAGAGTAGTGTTTCTAACCATTAAGCCTGGTCTGACTTACAATGTCAAAGTGGAGATGGATCAGATATTGACTGGCTTTAGAGTTTCCTGAAGCAAAGTCTCCCAAACTGTCTAGGGAGATTTAAATGGGCAGGGGAGAGTACAAACATAGGGTCTCTCCAAGTTAACAACTGTAGCTCCACATTTCCAAAGTGCTGATTCTCCAAAGGGCATTAATAATATACCATCCAAGATAAAAGAAAGAAAAATGCAGGTTAAGAAATAAAGAACAGCCATCGTAACAAAATCACTACATTGTATGTGAAAAACTGCAGTGGAATAACCCCATATTTTCCCCCTGTTAATCCCTTTGCATATGAAGCAGAATTGAAGACAATTAAATTGAACAGGCACAATCGTATGGCAGTTTTGGGGACTGTCACAGCTCAATATTGGATATCGGGAGCATGAAGTCCCAGTAAATTGTCCCATGAATTGATCTTACTCATGTTTAAGGTCCAGTTGTCATACAGTTGTACCTCTCATAATGAATGCCCCACATAATGAGTGTTCCACATAACAAGTAAAAATTTGTGTGGGATTTTGCCTCACATAACGGGCGTGATTCGCAAAATGAATGCCCATTGGCTGGACTCCCTCTCCTCCTCCCTGCATTGGCTGGGTTATGGGATTGAGGCAAGACTTTCTCTTCTTGCCTGCAGTACATGAAGAGGCCAGCCAGTGGTCCAATTTGTTCCAAAATTTTTGGAAGCTACCAAACCTAGGCTGACTTAAATGCTGAACCCAAAATTCCCTTCCAAGCTCTCCAAAATTCCTACCCCCTAAGACAAAATTCCTACCTGCTTAAAAAAATTGTAAGATACCCCAAAAATGTAGGACAAATGTAGGACATGTTAAAGTAAAGCAAAAATACTCATATTGCTTTCCTGTACTTAATTTCAACACTTTTAAAATTTAAAATATTGTAACATGCATGATTCAGACCCAGACATGTAAGAGACCCGCAAAGCAGTTTGCAGCAACACAAGCCATGCTAATGACTTGTGCACTCTCTCACACACACAAACACATACCATGCACTCTCTCTCTCACACACACGCAAACACACACCATGCACTGTCATATGCACACACAAACACACACCATGCACTCTCCCTCACACACACACAAACACACACCATGCACTCTCCCTCATACACACAATCATATCATGGCTGTCTCTCTCTCACACACAAACACACACCAACACACGCTCACCTGCAGAGGAGAGGCAGGGCTGGGTGTGGGGAAGCCCCAGGAAACTTCAGTGGTTGCAGGAAAGCTATGAGAGGCGCTGTGGTGGCGAGAAAGCCCCAAAAGCAGCGGGAGAGCCACAGGGCTGGCTGTGGGGAAGCCCCAGGAAACTCCAAAGGCAGTGAGAGATCTACATGAGGCATTGCAGTGGCAAGGAAGCCCCAGAGGTGGCAAAAAACACCCATGAAGGGTGCCGTAGCTTCCAGGATGCTGAAGAAGAGGCTGTAGCTGCATGTGCAAAACTCCAAAAAAATTTAAAGGACCAGTACAATGCCCTAGGAATTCTGAAGAGGGGGAGTTTTCCCCTTTCTGATTAGCCTCCCCTTTTCCCGGGGGGGGGGGGAACGGCCATTTCCGGTCGTGTGGTCAGCCTGACCAAACCTTAAGTTCTAGGCAGGATATCCTATTTCTTAGCACTATGTATTATAAGGTAATTTCAGTCTAAGCAAATTAGCCCAGCCATTGAGTTGTGTTCAGAAGTCCAAAGAGGTATCTTTGTATATGTAAAATATACACAGAATGCCCTTTGCTGGGATCAAGCTGTGGGAACAGGGAAGTAGCAGGTGTGGTGTGCATCCTGGCACTTAGATATGCCTCTGTGCCCTTTAAATATTCTTTCTAGAAGGCACAAGGTTTCTCCTGGGCTGCCTTCCATCCGAAGCCTGGAGGAAGGGCATGCTGTGTTGAAACAGCCCTGGATAAAAGCCCCTAGATTAGTAATAGGCTGTCCCTGTGACATTTACTAAATGCTTTTGAAGTTTTCCCTCTTTCTCTGTTAAATATCAGTTGCTTAAGATAATCTGTGAACCTGTGGCCTGGCCATTAGGCACTACCGTTTGACTTGGTTAATTCACAGCAAATTACAGTCACCGCCAAGGAGGTGGTGGAAATGGCAGGCCGCAAAACACTGTAACATTTCCATGAGAATAGCAGGGAAGAAAATAGAACAGTAATCAGAATCTCTCTCTCCCCTCATACACACACACTAAGACACACACACACTAAGGGCAGTTATTCTAAAGTTCCTGGAATACGGCCATTACCAAGTTTCTAAATCTTGAGATCAGTCTTGTGGAGGTTCCTGAACGCTGAACAAAAATAGAATATATAATAAAAATAGAATAAGGAAGAAGAATATATGTCAAGCTCAGCCTAAAACCTACACCGCTTTCCATCTTTTAACTTGTTATTATACATACTTTTGTTATTCTTTTTGTCTTCTTTCTTTCGTATTGGTACCTATTTTCCTACTGAGAGAAGGGCAAAACTGCATGATTATCCACTGGGAAAGTGTTTCATATGAATGTTCTCTCTCACTACCAAAATCTGTTGTGATGTTCTGGTCATTTTGTGTTGTGCTTAAATTTGAAAAGTTGTGATAGGCTGCAGGAGTTTCAGATGCCTTCTTTGTTATTGTGAGTCATTCTGTGTGGATGCAGAAGCTGCTGTGGTGTGGTGACATCATTGTGTGACATCAGCAGGTATCCTGGGTTGATGTGGTCAATAGCACTGGGCATAGCAATGTGCTGCAGACTGATCAATTAAAGAGAAGAATACGGTAATTTAGAACTGGACTAGAAAACATCAAGTTCCTCTATTTGCCATGAATTCTTCTATCAGACTTTGGAAAATGTAAAACTTGGCAGGGGAGGCAGTTTGTGTGTCTTCTCCCTCTCCCAATAAAGAAAAATAAGGCATCAGCTAGCCAGGGATAGCATCAGCAACTCATTCAGTTGGGCCAGCCTAGACAGCTATCCTATAACCTTACAGAAACTAAGGAGGGAGGAATAAAGGGGAAAGGTGTTAGACACAGGCTGCAATCCTAAGCAGGACTACTCAGAAGTCCCATTCTGTTCTATGGGACTTACTCCCAGGAAAGTGTGAATAGGATTGTAGCCACAGTTTAACCCATAATGTAAAACACTGATAGGATATAGGAAGATAGGCTACAAATTTTGTTTCCAAAGACAAAGACAGAGGAAATTGAATTGGACAGACATGCATGCTATTTGCATGCATGTCTGCCTGCCATTTCCCCCAGCCCCAGACCCCCCAGAAAGTATAATTTAGGGAGCAGAGAAAATATGAAGCCCACAAATATGTTTCATGATAGGGCTACTATTTTTGTTGACTCCCATCTTACATAACGCTCACACAGAAAAATATTGTTTGCTCAATATCAATCCTTTCTTATAGGCAACTCAGAAACTTCAGGAGGAAATAAATGCCACTGTTTTCAAGCTCAAATGAAAGGTATACAATAAATTAAAGCTCTGCTGCTGTATAATTGGCCCAAAATATGCATATTGGTTAAGTGTATCCTCAAAGGCAGGCTAAAAAGTATTACATGAGTGTGCATACTCTGTTTAATTGTGAATGAACATGTATTCATGCATCAACTGGAGAGTATGTGCCTGCTGGTAGAAAATAACTCAAGAACAAATGGAAAAGTTGATTAAAATTGATGATTTAAATCGCAGCTCCACTTGGTGATTTAAGTCACTAATTTTAAATCAATCTACTCTGATTGGGACATAAGGCGTTTCAGCTGGTACTACTAATAAGTCCCTTTGTGGCAATTAGGAGTTTCCTATATGCATAAAGTCACATATCCAAATGAAGATGGGAGGGTGTGTGTATGTGATCAAGCAACAGTTTTAGTAGACAACCTAACCAAAGAAATATATATGAGGCAACTAGGATCCACCATGCCATGGGGCATTAAATTGTGTTAATGCGAGCCTTCATTTTTGCAGCGCCTCAGATTTAACTGCAGCAAGAAACTAATTTGTGTATCCTGGTCTTCTTCAGAGAAATATCCATATTAACCTGTTGGGACACCTCCACTTTTCCTGCCAACCAGTATCAACAATCAATCAACAGAATCTGACAACATAGCAATTGTATCATCCTGAGTACAGGTAGCACAGCAGTTTCTATGGGAACTGGAACAGCAAACGGTGGAGTCGCTTCCTTTGCTGTAATATCACTGAAACGCTGGTATAAAATGGCAATTGCGGTAAACTTCAGTCCACATTTTTCAAAAATTAAAGAGTGAAGCCTGGACTTTATCAAAGTGAGTTCACTGGAGAAAATGGACCCTTTCGACTTCCGAGAAGGCCTGCCACTGCCGCTGCCACCACCTCATGATCAGAGATTGATGGAGAAAGTCGGACCTCTTGTCACCAGAGCTTCCTATATAACACATACTTATGGATGTTCATGCACTGCCCTGCCAACACAGAAGCAGCTTGCTGTCCTGCCTGATCTCTTAATTGAGAGATTTAAATGCTGTGGGAGACTGTAAACGGGAGAAAAATGAAAAGGGAACCTTCAAGGCCAGCCCAGAATTTGGTAAGATGATTATCTTTCTTCAGCAGCGCATACTAGCTGCTTCAAATCAAAAAATGATGCCCCCATAACCTCTACTCAGATAGGCAGTGCATGACCGTGGAGAAAAGAAATATATTCTTAAATATAGTTGACGGTCACTTCATTCATGATAGGACTTTTCCACCTCCAACTACCAGCATTATATAGTCAAAGTTCTTGCTCTTCTTGGCTATTGGTCTCCACTTGGCTTTCTAAGATTCAAAAAAGAAAAGAAAAAATCTACAGTCCACAATGTAAATAACTTTTTGAGCAGTCCTTTCCAAACTTCTACGAGAGAAGTGGGAGCACTAAAAGTGCGTGGAGGGAAAGGGCTACACAATCCCCAGCAACACACTCCCCAGCAGGGACATAAAAAGGGTACGCATCAGCTAGTGCAGAGGCCAGTGGATGGGCTAACAAGCTGCATGGTAGATGTGGTTATGTGCCACTGCCCCACCTCCAATGGTTTTTTAGCCATTTTAATAGAATAAATATATTTCACAGTGGTTTGTTTCATTACATTATGCTGCAAATTACACATCCAACCGTATTTAATATGGGGGGATTATTTCTAGAAATCATTATTATAGCTGTTTTGGTCACTAGGGTGTTCCCCCCCCCCCAAAGGGTCCCTCCTTTCTAACACCCTTGAAAGATCCCTGATGGGGAACATTTTGGAAGCCTTGTATTCTCCTGATCTGACCTTCCACATCAGTCAAGGCATGCTTGCTTACTCACTAGTAAACACAGCTATGCAGTTCACTTTCTTTTTAATGTATTTCAATACAATCATCAGAGACATCCTTTTGAGGTGATTTGTGGGTGCTGCGTTTATTGAATCAGGACAATTCTGGTTTTCTTTTATTCCTGCCCTTTCCAATGGACTATGAAACATTTACCTACTCATGAGTAAAGCCACAATGTGTCACTTTCACTTTCCACATTCAATGCATTTTTTTAGTTTTTTGACCATAACATTTGATAGGAAGGTACTATTTGGAAATGGATTCTTGCATTGGATTCTGCTCTTCAGCATGAATCCAATTGTATATGTCACGATGGGGTTTTCCACACCAACACTGAGTTGTGTATTTGGGGTCTCCCAGTTCATGTTACCCCCCTGGACCTGACACCTGGTGCAGACTGCACCCTCCCCCTCTCTGCACCCTTAGCAACATTCCTGATCCCAAGGATCAGTGATGGGGGTATATCTATAGGGCTCTCCAAACCTCCATAATAGTAAAAAAGAGCAAAACAATTTCCTTGCTTGCAAAAGAAAACTGTTAGATAGAATGCTAACATGTGGCATGAAGTAATTCCATACCCCCAAAGTAAAATGTCACATATTCTGATTTTCCTTAGTAATTGGCATTGCATAGATCATGTGTGAATCTAATTTCAGCCTTTTTCTAGCCTGCAAATTCCTAGCTGCACTTATTGCCATGCAGTTCAGCCTTCATGGTACCCTGGAATGAATGTAAAGGCTTGGGGAAACAGACATTAGATTCAATTTCTAGAGGAAACCTAGAAATATCTAATCCACCTTGGGTGCCTTTGGGGAAAAAGGTGGACTACAAATCAATCAATCAATCAATCAATCAATCAATCAATTAATAGTTATACTATATGAAGATCTTCAGTAGTAGATCTAGTTTCAGGAACACAGGACGCCAATTATTAAATTATTAATTATTATTGTTACTGATAAATAATACATTTTATCTTGCATCTAACAGGTTGTGATAATCATTTTTAAAAGTGGGTCAGAGTGCTAAATAGTTTGGGAAGCACTGATTAATGGAGTACAAGAGTCTTCCAATTTAGTAACTTGTTCCTTCCACCTCTATAGTGATAATAAACTATATTATTTTGGAGCAATAAGAGGGAAATAAGAAATGGCGCCTATTGATTTGGTTGGCATGAAATTGTAAAATAATCTGCTGAGCCAATTAGTCAGAAGTAGAATGTTTTCAATCGTCCAGTTTTGTGAGTTGAAATGAAGGTCCATTTTGGCTGGAAAAAAACACTCTCATACAGACATTCCTGCTGAAGTCTCTTTGATTCATTCACAAAATGCTAGAAAATCTAGTGGAAAGAGACCCCAAGGAATGAGGCGAGGAGGAGGGAGGCTGAGAGACCAAAACAAGGTGGTTAAAGGAATGGTATACTGCTTGTGATGAAGTGAGAAGCAAGAAGATGAGAAGCAAAATGAATGAGACAGAAGCGGGAATAAGTGATGGAGAACTGAAAGAAGTGGTATGTTAAGAACCTAGCAACCTAGGTTGCTAACCTATGTTTTCTTCCAACCTAGCAGTCCAAAGCATGTAAAAGAAAGTGGATAAATAGGTATTGTTTGTATGGGAAGATAATAGCATCCTGTACTCCTTTGGTGATTAGGCACACTGGCCACATTATCAAGGAGACATTTTTGGACAATGCCGGCTCTTCGGTCTTGTAACAGGGATGAGAACCACCCTTAGCTTTGGTCATGACCAGCAGAGGCAACCTGTGGGGAATACCTTTACCTATGTTAAGAAAAAACATAACAGAGTCTAAAGACAAACCTGTGCAGTTGTCCAGGTTCAAGGAGACTAAAAGGTTGAATAGACATGATGGAGGCCAGCCAAAATTCAGGGTGGCTGAAGGGAATAAGGATCTGGGGAAACTGTAAAAGATCCAGTTTTGTGGGGCAGAAAACTAAGATCTGTCTCAGATATTTTCCTATATATTTAACCTGTCGACATTCCCCCTACTGCACTCACTGTGCCCTGTGTTTCTTTACATTTTGATTGCCCCGCATATTTCAAAATGCTTCTGTGAAATTGTTAATTGATGTGGAGTGGTTCCTTTCCCATTGCTTTTCTCTCTGCAAGTTCCGTGTCGAGAGAACTTGTGTAGATGCTGCAAGTTCTGTCTTCTTTAGACTCTATATTCTCTTAATTCTATATATATTCTGAATGATCATCCAATTCTGCCTTTAGTTCAGAGCCCGCAGAAAGCAGGCAACAAATCTCCAGCACATGATATAAGATCTAGGATTTTTCTAGCCAGCTATAATCCACTGCGGTGTATTCATTCCTAGGTTTTCTAGGCATTCAGATAATTTATTTGCAGAGCCAGATGTTTCACCACTTTCCTTTGGAGGCATTATCAAAGTGACATAGGTCTGCCTTTACTGCTGCATTTAAAGAGACTGTGGATATTTTAAAGCAAATATTCTTTCTCTTGTTGACTATCTGATCTTCTCTGCCAAATCTGTTTTTTTTTAAAAATGCTCTTTGGAGCAGTGAGAGCCACCATTTATTCAGTGCAACGGCTTCTTCTTTTCAACTGACGTTGTTTTAATGTTTAAATCATTTCCAACTGGAGTCTTTGATGGTATTGAACAACGGTGAATAAGACTTGAGCACTTTTGTGGCATTTCCCTTCCCAGAATGTACAACAAACTCTTAGGCTGCGTTGTCTCTTTCTTGATCAATTAATTCAAGACTATCAGTGCTTATCTACTGAATTTCCAGTTGCGGTTTGTCTGTGCTTTCTCATACTGGCACTTTTTGTAGTTCATCAATATTGACCTCTGTATCAGTGGTAGTTTTTCACTGTCAGCTTAGACATAAGCTTCTTGGGGTAAAGATTATGTAAATGTTTATTTCACTAGAAGCCTTTCTAAACTGAGAGGTGCTTCTGCTTCAGATTTCAACACTGAAGATCTAATTCCATTGAATTCAGCAACCAGTGCGCAAACGACATGCTCTGGAGATGAGGTCCATGAGGCCAACTGAAGTGGGACAATAGATTGGTGAAGATTATCAATCTTCACCAATCCATTACTTGTCTGTACAGAAGATGAGAAGATGTGGAGGGCTGCCATTAGAATGCACTGTGCTCCATCAGATGCCATTTTCCAAGCGCTTCCTCAAAAAGTGGCAACTCCACCAATAAGCCCCATGCAGCTTCTGGGGAAGATAAAGGTGTAGTAGGAGGATGAAATTGCGTAGGGAGAAGAAGAAGGGATGGGGACAAGGAGACTGCAGGAAGGGGTGGATATGGTGACAATAGCATGCACCACATCCTATCCTCTCTTTTAACAGACTCCCAGCACCTTTCTTCACCTCAGACTGGGACAAGACCAAAGAGATCCTTTGCGGAATGGGAAGTGTATGGATGAAGGGAAATAATTCCCCTTTCCCCAACAAGACCTTCTGTTCCAGCTGTTGTTCTCTCCTCCCCACCACCCAACAGTATGCTCCTTATTTATATGCCTGCATCAAATTACTCAGGGTTGTATTTCAACCACACTAAGCTATGGATAACTTTCATGTTTTATACTGCCATGTGTTAAGTCTGAACAGTAAATTTAGGGTCCAGTTTTATGAACACTGACCTGGGAGAAAGCCTCAGAAAACCAGAGGATTGCACTTTTTAAAAAATTCTGCATCATTTGCATCAATCTATTCAGAGTGGCCCAGAGAATGCAAAGGAACTGATGCAGAATCTGCTGCATGCTATGGCCCAGCTGGGGACAAGGCAGTAATGGAGAAATAAGTAAATGGTTACCTATTTCACCATTACTTTGTTCCCAGTGGAATGCTTGGACCTGCAGCTCTTTGGCTGGTGTGAATCCTCATGGGTCCATGAAGACCCACTGTGTGATTTGGGGGCATAGCATATCAGTGTTACCACTGTCACTGCGTATATCTAACCCTAACCCACCTTTGACATATTTTGTTTGGTCCTGATTCTGACCCCAGTCTTACCCTGGAACACATTGTCGACTGACTGACTTGTTCCAGATGGGGCTATGAAAGTCCTTGGCCTACACCTATGGCTTCCAGCCATTGTACAAGGTCCCCAACCCCCAATGCTGTCATTAACAGCTTCCATGCTATCAACCTGGGCTATGTGTTCACAAGATGCAAGTACCATAAGTACAGGGCATGGATGGTTGGGCCATAACCAACTTCTTCAAGTTCACTTCTCCAAACTTGTTTTAACAGTAACAAAAGCTCTTGCAAGATTTTTCATGTGTGATCCTGCATCTCAGTTCTTCAAAATCAAGTCTAACTGAAGAACAATTGGTGGTTGATAATATAAAATGGACCAGAGGAAAGTTGCTTGGAAGTACATTCCAAAACTGGCAGAAGGATAGTTTCAGCATATCTGTTCATCTGAACCTGAGATGGATATCTAGAATCATGAACTATATATGTACCGTCACTTTTTCTTTGAAGCATGAGGGCTTGCGAGGAAATGATCCTGCCCAAAAGATACTTCATCTTGCGCTATCAGTCTTCTGTCACTCTGTTCACAGAAAGATGATGCTTGAAGTTGACAGGCAAAGATTTCTTTTAAAGCCTTAATTGCTCAGAACTCCTGCCAGCAGATTTACTTTTTTCAGTATTATTTCCCATGGGCCATAAGGGACAGGGGAGGAAGATACTGGTACAGATATTGTGAAAGGCCTTATTCTGTCCCAAAGCCTCCAAATAAATAAAAAAAATCCTAAGGGCACTCTACCCAATATATTGCCTTTTTCCACCCATAGGGTTTCTGAAATGATCAGAAATCTGAAAGTCCAGAGTTGAATTCCTTGAAAATCCACATTACGTAACTCAGAAATCATGATGGTTCAAACCCATAAGGAAACGGGGCATATTTTTGTTTCATATGTGGGTGGAGTCACAAGAAGTACTTTCTGCAGGAGTAATTGCTCTGGTAGGCTTCAAAAGTAAAAAGTGCACAATCGAAATAAAAGCAGAGTTAAAATTCAAACGCCATTTATTTCAGTGGTAAAGTTCCAGTGAAATCTAATGCATGTCTTTGCAGCAGAAGCAATTCCCATTGAGTTCAATGGAACTTGCAAACTGGAAAGTATGTACAAGAATGCAGCCTTAGGCAAATATAAATTTCTTCCCTCACTAGGATTCGTTCAATCACTAGGACAAGTGAATTATCTCAAGTTGGACTGTATTGAACTGGATTTTTGTATTGTATCCAATTCCTTAGCACCCAAGAGCTGAAGTGAGAAAATAAAGAGCTATCATGTAAGCCAGGGGTATCCACACCTTTGGCAGGAAGGCCACATCATCTCTCTGACACTGTCAGGGGATGGAAAAAAGAATGAATGTAAATTTCAAATTTACATAGATTTATGTAAATGATTGTATTAGAGACGAAACTGAATGAATAAATTCAAATCAGTTCATAAACACTAAAACAGAACAAGTTGGTGATGTTCAAATCAGTTGATAAGCACTTTCATACACAAAGGAAGCCTCACCAGTGCACTCTCTGGGGGATTACAGGGCTTGCCCTAGACCAGATTGAGGGGGCATGCTATGGGTTGCATCTGACCCCAGGGTTGGGATTTAAGCACCCCTGATATCAGCAAGTGTATCTAGGATGGGATTCCCCATCATTTCCCTGTATTTGTGATATCTTTAGCACGTTCTAATTCGCAGTGTCATGAGGCAAGTAGGATAGGAGAATGGGCAAATAATGATACTGCAAGAAATAGCACACTGGGCTGTGAAAAGCCTACTTCCTTTTTATGTCTAATTTCCTGGAGTCCAGTGCATGATCGGAGGCTCTTAATGGCCATTTTCCTGGGTCTAGAGCATACACTCCATTTGCCTGAGGTGCAGGAGTTCACTGAGCCCTCACCTGAGAATCCCATAAAAAACCACCTTAAGTTTTATGATGGGGGAAAAATGTGGCATAGAAATGCTACAGGTTTATTACTAATAATTGCAGGAAGGAATAAGAACATGAAAGAAGGGACTATTTTTACCATGCGGGGTCAGAGCTGTGCCACCTCCCTTTATCCTCAGAACTTGATTTCAGCTTGTAATTAAAGTATTCAGAGAGAAATGCATTTGTAAAGGAGCAGTCTTAGCTTAGTAGTAACAGGTACACCACCGTGACACTCTAAAGAATATTCAGGAAAAGCCTGCAGAATCAAACCGTAGAGAAAATCAATGATCCAGGTAAAAATAGACTGGAAGCCATACCGACTCAAGGTGTGAAGAGTCTGGAACTGTGTGGGGATGGAAGGCTATTTTTCTCAAGTGAGACATATGTATGCAGGTCAGCTGCAGCGGAACCAGGAAGTCAAACAACAGATGGGAGTTTTTATTGTGTATTTGAACAGGAGACAGAAACCAATAACTACATGGTGGTGGAACAGCTCTGAATGATAGAAAAGCAAGTTATACCAGAGAAAGAATGAATGTGTAAATTATGAGAGAAAACCAAAGGAAATCTGAAAGAGGTTTTTGGGGGGAGGGGGCAGAAATTTATGATAACCAGCATGAACCATGAATTCTGCAAAAAGAGCTGAAGAATAATGACATGGGGGGGCAGCTGGAGCCATGCATCCAAAGCAGAGTAAACTTCTCTTAAGGTTCTATAAAGCCAAAGCTGAAAACAAAGTAACATTTTGTTCTCCTTCCCATCACACAACTGTTCCTCTCTAGCCCCTAGGATGCTCAAGTTGTTGGTGGAAGTGCAATGGGGTGATCAGATGTCATAACTGCAAAAGGGGACAAGGCAAAATGTAGGACACATAAGAAATATGTAGGACTTGTCAAAATGAAAGCTAAAAATACTATATATATATATATATATATATATATATATATATATATATATATATAAACACTATATATATAATGTTTTTAGCTTTCATTTTATAGCTTTCATTTTAGCTATATTTTATATAGCTTTTATATCTATATATGTGTGTATATATATACATGTGTATATAAATATATAGCTTTTATATGTGTGTGTGTGTATATATATAAAAGAGAAAAGTCACTGACTGACTGACTCACTGACTCACTCACTCACTCACTCATCACTGCCCTGCCAAAACTGCTGGGCCCAGAAACATGAAATTTGGGGTGGGTGTTCCTTCCATGACGGAGGGGTGCACTAAGAACCGGTTTTTGGAAATTCCAACCGGAAGGGGGTGAAAATGGGCGCAACGCGTTTTCCTCCCTATACTTTGCATTGAGAATTGCTGACTCAGCAACATTCCACCCCAATTGCAGGGCCTGAAGCATGGAATTCTGGGAGTTCCTTCTGTCACCTGAACTCCCACCAAGAACCATCTGGAGAAATTAACCCTTTAGGGGCTGAAAAGGGGGCAACGTGTTTCTGTCCTATACTTAACATGGGAGACTGAACAACATCCAGCCAGTTTGGTGCTCAGACCCTGGTGCACTGGGGGATGTTTTTCAGAGGAAGATGTTGCACTGGCGAGGATGCTGCGCATGGGGGGAAGTGGCGCATGGGGGTTGATGAGCATGGGGGGAAGTGGCACATCAGTGGATGATGCGCATGGGGAAAGTTGCGCATGAGGGGATGATGCACATGGGTGGAAGTTGCGCATGGGTGGAAGTTGCGCATGGGGGGATGATGCGCATGGGGGGATGATGCGCATGGGGGGATGATGCGCATGGGGTAAAGTTGAGCATGGGGAAAGTTGAGCATGGGGAAAGTTGAGCATGGGGAAAGTTGAGCATGGGGAAAGTTGAGCATGGGGAAAGTTGAGCATGGGGGATGATGTGCACATGGGAAAGTTGCGTATGGGGAAGTTGTGCATGCGTAAGTTGCGCATCGGCGGATGATGCACATGGGGAAAGTTGTGCATGAGGGGAAGTTGTGCATCGGGGAAAGTTGCGCATGGGGGATGATGCGCATGGGGAAAGTTGCGCATGGGGGATGATGCATATGGGGGAAAGTTGCGCATGGGGGAAAGTTGCGCATCGGCAGATGATGTGCATGGGGGAAAGTTGCGCATGTGGGGAAGTTGCGCATGGGGAAGCTGCGCAGGGGGAGAAGCTGCGCATGGGGAGAAGCTGCGCATCGGCGGATGATGCGCATGGGGAAAGTTGCGCATGAGGGGATGATGCACATGGGTGGAAGTTGCACATGGGGGAAAGTTGCGCATGGGGGAAAGTTGCACATCGGCGGATGATGCACATGGGTGGAAGTTGCGCATGGGGGATGATGCGTAGGGGGGATGCGCATGGGGGAAAGTTGTGAATGGGGGAAAGCTGCACATGCGGTAAAGTTGCGCATGGGGAAAGTTGCGCATTGGCGGATGATACACATGGGGAAAGTTGTGCATGAGGGGAAGTTGCGCATGGGGGAAGTTTCGCATGGGGGAAGTTGCGCATGGGGGAAGTTGCGCATCGGCGGATGATGCGCATGGGGAAAGTTGTGCATGAGGGGATGATGCGCATGGGGGAAGTTGCGCATGGGTGGAAGTTGCACATGGGGTATGATGCGCATGGGGGTATGATGCGCATGGGGGAAGTGGCACATGGGGTGTTTCTGCACCATGGGGGGATGGCATAAGGGAAAATGTTACACCCGCAAAGCGGGTACGCTTTTTGCTAGTATATAAAGAGAGAAAAGTCACTCACTGACTCACTGAATGACTCATCAACACCCTGCAAAAACTGCCGGGCCTAGAAGTGTGAAATTTGGGGTGGGTGTTCCTTCCGTGAGGGAGGGGTGCACTAAGAACCGATTTTCGGAAATTCCAACCAGAAGGGGGTGAAAATGGGCGCAACGCGTTTTCCTCCCTATACTTTGCATTGAGAATTGCTGACTCAGCAACATTCCACCCCAACTGCTGGGCCTGAAGCATGGAATTCTGGGAGTTCCTTCTGTCACCTGAACACCCACCAAGAACCATCTGGAGAAATTAACCCTTTAGGGGCTGAAAAGGGGGCAACATGTTTCTGTCCTATACTTAACATGGGAGACTGAACAACATCCAGCCAATTTGGTGCTCTCTGCCTGGTGCACTGGGAATGTTGTTCGGAGAAAGGTTGCACTGGTGAGGATTCTGTGCATGGGAGAACGTTGTGAGTGGGGGAAACGTTGCGCGTGGGGAAATGTTACTCCCGCAACGCAGGTACGCTTTTTGCTAGTGTGTGTACACACACACACACACACACACACACACACACACACACACACACACACATATATATATATATATATATATATATATATATATATATATATATATATATATATATAAATTCTCATTTGGTTAATTTAAACACTACGGGCACAATCCTAACAAATTTAGGCTGGCCTAATTTACATTATCTTTTCCTGGTGGTGTGGCAAAGTCAGCAACCCTTGTGCATTGGGGTACCCTTGTGCAATGAGTGAGGCAGAAGTGACGACACTTCTGTGACATCCCCAGGTCAATACAGGACTTATGCCAGGGCTTATACTGGCCTAACTGGAGATTAGGATTGCAGCTTTAATTACTAATTTGTAAATTATAAACTATTGCTTATAATGTATTACATATAATTTATGAATTACAAGAAGGCTACATGCTGCTTGCTCAGAAGGAAAAGAAGGACAATGAAGATATTTCTCCCTGAGTACAAGGATATAAAAGAGAGCACAGGTGCTGGAAAAATAGGACATACTGAATAGTCATACTGTATAGTCACCCTGGATGGGAATGACTTGAGTTTTATTATGATTCTGATTTTCAGTTGAGTCATCTTTGGTGTTTAGGCAGTTTTCTACAGTAGTTTATATAGCAATGTCAAACACAAGGTTAATTAATTCACTTACATCAGTAATCAAACATGAACTTAGATCTCATGAAAATCTACTTTGCTGGTCTAACAATATACCCATACAACTATTCACAAAAATCAGAATATCAGAAAAGGCTGAATTCAATACTCCACCTGTCAGATATGAATCATAATGAGCTACCTGAGAGGGCTGTTATGAAGACAAAAGGAAAAGTGGTAAAGTACTTTTCAGATGGTTGTATAAATGATTAGTCAGCTGCACATTTTATATGCATAGAAAATTTTGCAGTTTTGTGTGATGAACACATATAGCAAACCTAAGATTCTATCAAGGTCCTGCAAGAATGCACAGCTCTAGTCATGAAGTATTCAACCATCAGACATGAAGAAATAGAGGCTATCAGTTTATGTCCAAAAAGACCATGTTATGCAGTACTGATACAGTAAAGAACCAAAACAAACCTGTTTCTCAACTTTGAGTTGATATATCAAACTTCCAAAAATATTGATTTTATATTTACTTAATTAGAAAACGAATGCACTCTATGAAGAGCTATATCACCCTATAGTTTAATAGTTTCCTCAATTTTCCAATTTAAAAAAACCAAGGAAAGCACCTAGCATTTACCCGTTTCCTGTCCTTAACTTAGCATTTGCTGAGAAATTGCCAAACCTGCTATGAATTGCTGATTTTAATTATTCTCAGCCCCGGAGCCAATAATAATTTAGACCTCCCTAATGCATTAAAGTTAAAACCTAACTGGAAGCTAAATCTGGAATACAGTATTGCCACCCATTTTCTTAATGATGCAGCAGGACATTGAATCAAAAAGCAGATTAAAAAAAAATAATCTGATCCGCCAAATCAACATGATGTCATGAACACCAAAGAGAGATAGGTACAACTTTGGCTTTGATTTGCATCATCAGCTTTGTTGAACTCCTCAACATGTACTATAGAAAATCCTGTTTCTATATTCTGTCGGTGGGTTCAGGGGATAGCACCACGCTCATTGCTGCAGATAGTCTGGCCCTACAATCCAGAGTAACTACGGGAGCACGTAAGAGACATTACGTGTACCCGTAGTTACTGTACCATCTAGTGAAAACCTATGGGAAATTCATATTGCAATCCAGAGAAAATTGTTCTTACACCGGAGCAAGGACTCCACGTAGTTACTCTGGATTGCACCCTTAGTGGCTGTTTCATTTCAAGGCATAATTCAAGGTGCTGGTTTGATATTTAAAGCACTTTAGAACTTGGGGATAGTAATATGGACCTTCATGTGAAATAGCTTGTCTCCCAAGATCAGAGTGTCCTGATGTGACTGGCAACACTGGCCAAAGCCAGCAGAAACAGGGTTAGGCCCTTTTCTGTGGTGGCACCTTTACTGCAGAATTCCCTCGTGGATCAGTGAAAGACTATGGGTGCAATCCTAAACTAGGCCAGCACAACTCCTCGGTCTTCCATTTCCTGTGGTGATGTAGGGAGGCAAGCCCATATTAGTGCACTGGCCTAACCCACCTTCAGGAGTGGCGCAAAAGTGCCTTTACAGCACTTTTGTGATGTCCCCAGCCAAGATTTATGTTGGGGTTTGTTGAGGTGTGAGACCCTGCTGATGTGCAGAGCTTAGCAGAGTACGTTGTGCAGAGGAGAACGGACAGCAGAATAGAGCAAAACAAGACAGCTGTTTATAGTTAAAGATAACTATATTGTTTAAACAGAAGGCAGCAGATAAGTCCAGTATCACAGTCCAAGGTTAGAGCAGTAAATCAGTCAGATACATACATCAAGTTGCAGGGATATTCCAATATCAGCAAGTACCAGTTAAGCAATCCAGAATTCACTCCACAGATACAGTTCAGTCTTTCAGAATATCAAAACAGCAAAATACTCCTCCTCAATAACCTCATAGCCACTTAAATTTAGTGGAACACCAATCAGTTATGGATGTTGCAGTCAGGTGACCAATGACTCAGCACTTCCAATTCTGCTGATTCATGCTGTAAGAGCAGTTTCAGATTGCATCAGCTTTCTTCCAGTATTGCATCAGCCTGGAACCAACTTGCCTGAACCAATATGTTTTATTTAATTCAAATACCAACAGGGTTTAGGCTGGCCTAAGTGTAGATTAGGATTGCAGCCCATGTGTTCCCTGTAAATTATTTTGGTTTGGGGATTTTTTATTAATAGTTTAAAAAAAATTGTTCTTTTATCTTTTGTAGTATTTGCATTCTGGTTTTATGAATAATGTAAGTCATCTTGGTTGCTCCTGTAATCTTGGATTAAAGCAGTGTATAAACATTTTAAAGAAATAAATACTCCTTGACTGAGGCAGAAATCTTTAGACTCTTTAGGCTAAGAGCTATATAGCTACCTTATACCATTCAGTTCCTGCTTCCTTGGATTATGTTCCTTTAGAAGATATAGTTTAGCCCCTTCTTCTCCCAAGTTCCAAGTGCCTTCTTATATAATTGTAAACTTTCCCCCATAACAATAAAAACTACTATAGGCCAATTCTACTAAGGGCCTGTGGCAGCAGCTTTTGTGATTCCCTTCATTGCAGTAGTGTGAGAACTGTGCTTCTGCCATGCACATCACTGCTGTCAGCACCAACAACTGGCCACTCTGCACATGCGCCAGAACCTCCTAGACACTCCACCAGTGCAGCAAAGTTGACAGATCAGGGCAGGGATCTGGTCAAGCTAGGTGCACATCCAGAGTAGGCTAGGGAGGATTTCAATGCTATTGGCAGCACTAATATGGCCGTGGCCTAGGCAAAACAAGCCACTTTGACCTACTTGAATTTACAGTCAAGTAGAACTGTAAAAGGCACTGGGAGAACCATGGAGGGGCAGAGTCAGTAAGTATAAAAGTTATGAACATACTTCTCCATTGCTACCTGGTCCCCAGCCAGCCCACTGCAGGGAGTAGGAGTTAGTTCAGGACCAGTGGAAACAAAAATGACAGTGGAGAATCAAAGTTATCAACTGCTGAAATGAGCCTACTCACCTCTTTTCATTTACATTCACCATCTGTGAACAATGAACATCAGTCTTTCACTCCCCTTCCCCCACATTTGGAAATGTCTGTTCTTGTTTTCTAAAAGGAGGGATTGAGAGACTTGGCACCCACACTGGATGACCTCAGCACATCATTGTCTACTTTGTGCATCTCCCTCAATTCGCTTTCTTGACCCACATGACTGTAATTGCTACATGGTTGTCACATGACGACATTGTGCATCAGTGCATAACATTATTTCATTCCCGACATGGCATCATAAGCTGTGTTAATGTATAGAATCCAGAGCACCGTGAGAGTGGGGAACAGAGAGGAAAAACCTATTAGTGTCCTTTCAAAAAGAACAGCATCCCCCTCCCTGAACGCATTGCCTGGACATCTGATAAAAAGTTGGCTCCTGAAAAAGGAAGTTTTTCAGAATGGAAATGGTTGAACTCTGCAAATGTTCAGAACAGCCCTAAAGCATTTATGCTAGCGTGGATCTGTTACAAACGTTGTAGCTGTGTTGATTTCTTGGCCTTATGAGCTGGTTCAGATTTCACCCCTCTCCTGCCGCGTTCTCACCTTCTCTGCTTTGACTGACTCTGACATCTCTGAAGTCATACCAGCAATTTCTGATTGCAGATAAACAGAGCAGGGAGAAACAGCAAACTAGCCAGAAAGAAAAGCAGGCAGATGTTTTAAGGCAAGCAAGTTGTCTCACTATACTGGGCAGCCCAACCCTACTAAAATCCCATATTATGAAAATCCCATTATGATGAAGCAGCACCAGTGCAGCATCCACAACGTCCATGGTATCCCGCACGAAAATAGAGGCTACTGTCTCCTACCCAAAGGGTAAGCCCCACCAGATTCTAAGGGGCTACTTGAGCTTACATCAGCAAAAATAGCTGACATAAATCCAAGAAGCCCTGTGTCAGGAGATCAGACCCAGGATGGGGACAGGGTACAGCAGTGGCCTCTGCTGCCATTGCAGCCTCCCTTGTGGTTCACATTCTCTTCCTCCCCACTCTCTACCCCTTACAACTTTTCCCCTCACATGCTGTGTTACATCCCCTCCTCAACTCCACACCACTCTTCCCTACCTCTCCACCAGCCAACAGAGCATCTAGTAGTATATTGCTGAGCAAGAGGCACTCTTTCAAGTGAGTGTTCCTCTTTTATTTAGCAGGGGGTGAGTAACTGGCCCTACACACCCCAGCAGTGTCTGTTCAAGTGGCTTCTGCTGGTGTTCTTTTTGCATTTTAGATTGTGAGCCCTTTGGGGACAGGGACCCATTAGCTTTTAATTAGCTATTACTATTTTTTCCATTTTCTTTGTAAACCGCTTTGTGAGCTTGTTAGTTGAAAAGCGGTATATAAATACTGTAGATAGAAAGTATATGTGCTGCTAAAGCGAGCACCAACAGAGCATCTATTTCCTTAATGGGCACTGGCCTCTGAGCAGAGCCACAGGCCTTTTTGCCAGCACAAGGTTCCTTTGCACTGCCACAGTGCTCAGTGCTCACAGTGTGTATGTTTCTCGCATGAGTTGTAACCAGCTTAGGATTGGCTGTAACTTGGAATTGTGCCATTAATAATAGCCAGTAGAGGATGCCTAGAAATATATAAAAAACAGTTATGGAAAGAGGTCTACCTCTTTGCTTTTCATGCTCAGCTTCTGACAATCAGAAGACTAAAGATACATATTTTGACATCACAAGCTGCCATGTTTCTCTCTTTGATTAATAATTATTGATATCTCCATCTGTCAGGTGTGAACTGCTGCCTTTGGTTTTCTACCTTTTAATTTCACAATTTGGTTTCTCACATTTGCACATTAAAGAAAAGGTAAACAAGAAGGGCTTTTACTTTGATGGAAAGTGGGCATCGATATTAAACAGAGCTTTTTCTTGAAACAACTCATCATTACCCCTACTGCACAGTTACACCGGGCTACAACCTTTGGGGAGGCTACAAGCTGAGTTTGATACTATTGACTGAAATTGTGAAAAACAGGGCAGGTATGAATGATAATACCATCATGTTATATATCATTGGAAAGGTAATTTTATGCAGAATTCAATGAAATAAAGTGCATTGGAATAGCTATATTCTATCAAATGTTATGTCCAATTAACCAGAAAATAAAAACACAAAAGCCTATGGAACAAAGGTGGATTTTCTTAACTCAAACTTTCCTATGTTACTGATGGCTCTGAGAGCCAGTGAGATATAATTCTGATATGTCTGGTACTAATAAAGTGTTAATATGAATCAGCTCTCAGTCCATATATCATATAACAGGCATGAGCCCAAGCCGGTTCCGGCCGGATCGCCCAAACCGGTTGTTCCCATGACCCCGCTGCTACCGAACCGGTAGCGGCGGGATCGCCTAAAAACCCAGCATACCAGTTCGGACGCCGGGCAGAAGAGACACACTGCGCATGCGCTGACCTCGGCGGACACACAGTGTGTCTCCTCCTGATGGGGAAGACACACAGCGTGCGCGCCGGGGTCGGCACACGCGCTGTGCATCTTCTCCCACAGGAGGAGATGCACTGCACACACACCGATGTCTCTGCATGTGCAGAGCACGCGCTGATGTCTCTGCGTGTGCAGAGCATCTCCTCCAGCCGGAGGAGCTGCAATGTGCATGCGCCAACTGCGGCGCTTGCGCAGTGTGTCTCCTAGAGGAGATGCACTGCGCATGTGTCTGGGGTTGGTGCATGTGCAGTGCTCCAGGGTTGGGGCCTGCCCTTGCACTGCCCCCGGCTCTGCCCCTGACCCCGGCCCCACCCCCTGACCCCAGCCCCGCCCCAACTTCCGGCGAACCGGTTGTTGGGGTGGCCTGGGCCCATCCCTGCATATACAGTACATATATCATAAACTATTTACCCCCATGCTAACTGGGTATATAGGCATAGTGATCCTCTTCTATTCAGCAGGGAAAGAATAACCATTCCTCTTTGCCTCACCATAGTTTCCTTAATCATTAAATAAGGAATATAATTTTCTTTTTTTTTACTTAATTAAATTTGATTTTGTTGTCACGGGGCAGGGGAACAAAATCTTCATCAACTCCAGATAGCAAATACGTGCTCCAGCTGTGCCACTAGCAGAGCAAATGGTGGTGAATTGTTGAGGACTCAGTCAGGTTTTTTCCCCAATTTACTTTTTAAAAATATTCAGGGATGAAATCACTTCTGGTTGTGACATCACTTTTGGGGCAACATTTTGAGCTTTGCACCAGGCTACATAATCATTAGCTATGCCACTGGTTCACACTCGGATGAACATTTTGAAGTTGTAATCGTAAACACAAATCCAGGAGTAATACTTCTGAGTTAAGGCCTGGATTCCAGTTATGGAATGATGGGAATGATGCAGTCAACCCAGGGCTAGTTATCTTTTTGTGCCTTTGTGAGATGTGTTCCTGAATCCTGAAGTTAAAAGAGCATCATTTATGGCAAGAGCTGTCCTTGCCCTTTTTTAGTCGTCTGTGCAAACTAAAATATCTGTACCAGTCTGGAAACATCGCACTTGGGCATATTTAGACAGCTTTTGATGGTGCTTATCAGCTGAAGCTTGGCATGATGAATATGTGCTAGTTTGACCCAGGCAGCACTGATGCCGAGTCACAGCAGGTGTGCATCTTATCTACAACCTTCTGATTGTTGGGGGGGAGGTAGGTGTTCCAAGGTGAGGTGTGCCCCAATTGCTTGCAGACAGGTGCTGAATATAGCCAGCCAGCAGGTATTCAAGGCACACAGATGCATCCATGGTACTTTCTGTATAGTGTGTGCATGCCTGCTGATGGGGGAGAAAAAGCAAATTTCTGAGATGAAATGGCTGCCAGATTTTTCTGCAATATTGTGTGTGACCTTTTTAAAAATCTAAAGATACAAATTGGGGAATGACAATTTGCCTATGTGTAGATAAGATATTGAAAGAATTTGGCACTTTACAAAATACTGTATAGTAAGATATCTACAACCTGATTCAATTTAGATCCCTATATTGCAATGCAGTTTTGCAGCATGCACTGTGCTGCACCAAACAAATTTTTAGGTGCTAGAGATCTTTTCTGGGTAAGATATCTTCTGGCATTTATCCCTTTGCTCCTGGGTAAATCACAGCAGCCACATCATATCAACTCAGAACTGCAGGGGTTCATATCTTTGGCACAGATTCATATTGATTCATTCAGGCAGATCAGGCTTGGGAAGGGTTTGAGGAGACAGCATGCACTGGTGCCCACAGATGCACTGCTCCTTCCTGGACCAAAGCTTTTAAGGATCATCAAATGCCTTCAACCTTGAACCTGGGCAAGTGTACAAATGGGGAAAAGTGTATACCCTGTTTTATCCATGGGATTGAATAGTTGAAGTCACTCGAATCATTTGATTTTTTGCATTCATAATTGAAGTGGATTTCATAGTCCACTGAGCTGATTCAAAGTCAGGTCCTTGGTTTGTTGATCAATTGGGGAAGAAGCTGATGCTCAGTTTACTAGAGCAATAGAGGATTATAGTAGTTTCTACAGGGTGCAGAGGCATCACAAAAGCCTCTGGGACATTAGAAAGGTCCAAATAAAAGTAGATAAAAATAAATGGGGACAAAATTAGGAATGTTCACCACAGTAGACCAAACATAGCTTCAGAAGAGAGAAAAATGGAGTGTTACAAAACTCCTCCTCCCCTTGTTGCCATAATTTATTACCGAACATAGGCTTTTAATGTTTGAAACTGCTCTAGTTCTAAGAAATGTCCTTTGCATACACTGACAATCAGAAAAACCATGCACCAAAGGAAAGGGCTAAATACATATCCATCACTATGGCCCTGAGCCAAACAACACATCCCCAATGACTTCTTCTGAAAATGACATCAGGAATTTCAATCAAGCAACTTCATCACATCTGTTTGGCTCAAGTGGATTGATTTATATCATTCACTCACAGACCCAACTTTTTTCATGCCAAGGGGGAAAATAAACTCTTGCCTCAAATCACCTACAAAAACTTTCTCCAAATTCTGAATGCACCTGTGCCTACCAGTTGTTTCCAGCCAGTACTTTGCAACCTTTGCAAATCTTTGCAACCTTTCAACATGCCTCTTGACAGAAAAATTACCATCTTTAATGCACTTGTGACTTACCTAATTAATTTGCACCTGTATTTAATTTCAGACCTGCTGGAATAACAAGGCAACTCTGCAATCAAAATATTGGGAACAATTGTCAGACCTGCCACTCAGCGCAGCAAAAAAGAAAAAAAGGAAGAAAAATCTTCATTTTTACATTGGGAGGTGCAGGGAAGGCTTTTCAAGATGGAAAAGGGATTTATTCTTTTGGACTAAATAAAGGCAGCCATTATTAAAGGTTGATAGATGGGGTTAGTGCATGGATTCATTAAAGGAGCAATCATAATTCAGTTATAAAGGCAATACTCGTAGATTGTAGTTTAGGAATTATAGAAGGGATCCCAAACAAACGTTTTTAAAAAATTTGCTTCCACTGAAAACTTTTATAGCTTTGATCCTTAACACTGTGTGTATTGTGGTTAGATGAACAGTCAGGGGACCAGGCTGTAGTTCAATGGTATAGTATCTACTTCAGATATTGAAGATCCCAAGTTCAGACCCTAGCATCTCCAAGTTGGGGTAGGCAGACCAGCGGCCAGGCAAAATTGGTAGCTGTCTATTGGGAATTATCAAAATTGGTTCAGACTTCCAGGTTCACAGGTATACCTCTGAATAACACAAGCTGGAGAGACAGAAACAATGCCTTACTGCTCTGGTTGAGTTTTGATAGCTTCGGATCCTTGGTCTGATATACCAAGGATGTTACTGTAATAAGAACAGTAAATCACATTGAAATTGAAAGTTACTGGCTTGCTCTTTATGTTTCTTAACTGTGCCTGAATAATGCAGAAATATCATGCGGAGTACCAAGCAGCACACATTCATAATATGACCTGTGAACTGTCAGGCTACTTTTGGAAGTTGTAGTTCAAAGATTTATTCACCTGAACTCTTTATTATAACTTTAAAAAAACCTGAACAACATATTATGTCTTTGCCTTTATAAAGCCTCATCCATGTTCGGACATTATAATTCAAATTGAGCTCCTTTGTCAATCCTTTTTTATACCACTGAACTCAAAATATAATGCTTTGCTATTGGAATCATTCATAGGTATGTATGTATTTCAAAGTATAATTGTGTTGAACACATCATAAACAAAAGGGGTTGCTTCTGCATTATAGTAGGTGGATCACAGAAGATCAGGATTGCTTCAGAATCCAAAATCTATACTGTATATATAAAACTGAAACTGTACATATAAAACAGTATATATAAAACACTCAGTCACTCATTCACTCACTCACTGACCACAACAGTAGGTGGTGGAGCACATCATGTGCAAACAAACAAACCCACAGTGAAACAAGCTATGTAGTCCAGCTTAAAGTATCCCACAATGGCCCACCAAATGTTCATGGAGCAATCAAAACAACAAGTGACCTACATCCTGTTGCCATCCCCCTCATCTGATATACTGAAGTTTTGTACATCTAAAATAAGGTTGTTAAAAATACCCATAATGGTTTTTAACCTAAAATGGCCCTTTCCAGAAATTTGTCCAATTCCCTTTTAAAGACATATAGGCAAGACACCATCACCACATCTTGTGATGAGAAGTTCCACCAACTAACACTGAGTATAGAAATATTTTGTCTGTCCTAACATTCCCAACACTCAATTTTAGTACATGTGTTGTGTGCGAGGGAAAAGAGAATCCCTATATCCACCCTATTAATCCTCTGCATAGTATGTCTCAGTCATGTTCCCCTTAGGTGCTTCTTTTCTAGACTGAAGAGCTCCAAATGCTGTAGCCCTTCTTGATAAGGATGGTGCCCCAGCCAGTGAACAATGTATCCTATTCCACATATATAATTATGTGGAGAAAGTATAGTGTGATTCAGGTTGTACAGGGAGTGAGCCCATAATTTTGACTGCATTTTTTCTAGCAGTTGTGGGCATAGAAAAGTTCCCTTTTCACCATATGCACAACCATAAACCCATTAAGCCAATGGAGTGTTTCAGCCCAGGACCCACTTCTGAAAATGACAATTTGTCCAGGACCCTCCTGAAGTTAGTGTCAACCTAGAGATAATGTCATGGCTGAAAGTGACATCAAATAAGAAGTGACATCACTGTGATGCCAGATGCTCCACCATGTCTATTCAGAAGTAAGCCCTATTGTGTTCAATGAGACTCACTCCCAGGAGAGTATGGATTGCAGCCTGGGTGCCCCATTCCAAGATGGTGATGCCCAATGCCAGACTCCAAGATTGTGGTGCCCTGCTTTTGTGATCCCCTGAAATGAAGTCACAACCTCGCTAGGGATGGTCCTGACCCTTATTTTGAGAATCATTGTATTAAGCCATTCCCTCGTGCCCCATCAATAAAAAACAAGTAATCAAAATATTCTTATACAAACTACTGTTTCACAGTTCCCATTAATGCTAACTCTAATTTGAGCAGCCTGTATCACAGCCTTTGATGATTCAGTTGCTATCCCTCTTTGATGAGCTTCCAAGCACTTCCCTGAAAGGGTTTCTCACACTGCTTACAGAGCCTTCTTCCCCAAAGAATCTCACTCAACTTCAGTCTCCTGGTCTATCAGGGTCATCACCACAAACTTGAGATGCTCCATTTTTAATTAGTCTTTTTTCAGTTCTTGCTACCAGTCAGGACAGAAGAGGTTATGACTCTTTGCTCCAGACAGGACTGTGTTTGCTTTTTAAAATTCTTAAGCAAATTATGTTTTTAATGAAGCAGCATCACTATAGCAATTAAAACAGTATAGTTACTGTATATACTCGAATATAAGCCGAGTTTTTTGGGCCCCCAAAAGGGGCCCCAAAAGCCCCCTCGGCTTATACTCGGGTGAACTGAAAAGTGGCAGGATCAAACCCAACATGTCATATACCGTTGGATTGAAGAGCAGAATCCAATGCAAATATCAGTTTTGAGATATCTCCTTTTTATCAAAAGTTATGGCCAAAAACAAAAAAACTATAAAAATAAAAAATACATTTCTGGCAATTTTTTTAAGCAGGTAGGAATTTTGGACTGGGGGGTAGGAATTTTGGCCTTGGGGTTCAGAAATTTGGGTTTGGCATCAGGTCACCCTGTCCTACGCATGTTTACTCTGAAGTGAGCCCCACTAAGTTCAATGAGGCTTTCTCCCAGGAAAGTGTGCATAGGATTGCAGCCTATGAGTTCCAAGAAGGTTACAAGGAAAAGGACCAGTACCAGCTGCATTTCCCCCTAGGCTTATACTTGAGTCAATAAGTTTCCCCAGTTTTCTGTGGTAAAATTAGGTGCCTAGGCTTATACTCGGGTTGGCTTATACTCAAGTATATATGGTACATTGTATTTGGACTGCGAGTCATGTTTGGTACCCATCAATTTTGTGGGGAGGTTTGACCCACAATGGGCACAATCCTAACTAATTTAGGCCAGTCTAACTCACCTGGCATATCTTCCCATGGTGGTGTGGGGAGGTCAGCGTATGCCTGTACATTGGCCTAACTCTCCCAGGATTGGGGCAGAAGTCTCTTACAGCACTTTTGTGACATCCCCGGGCCAGCATAGGACTTATGTTGGGTTTTAGGCTAGAATAACTGGAGTTTAGGATTGCAGCCAACGTCTACTATATGGAATTCTACACAATTGTGCATCTGTTGTAGCCACAGACTGTTGTACTTCACCTAACCACGTGTGCCTTTTAAATTAAAATTTTATTGGCTTTTACATTAAAAATGGGTACATCTGCAGTACATGAACCCAGCGCTGAAGAGATAACATGCCATTTGTTCAGTTATCTTGCAGAAGATTCTTTTGGTTATCATTACTATGTTGATTAGTGTAATTACTGAAAGAGAAAAAAGCTGAGAAAAAGTAGTGCAAAAGGGAAATGAGGGAATTAAAAGATAATAGTAAAGATAATAACAGTCTTCTTTGTTCTTATTTTTCTCCCTTGACAACCTTCTGTACATACTAAATTTCAGCTTAATTCTAGAGTTAATTCCTCCTTTTTTGAACACACCCCCACAGATAGAAATAAGCCTTTATCCTCTGGATGCCTGCAATTAACTGTAACACCAAAAAATACAGGGACATGTTGCATGTTGCTGTTCTATGTGTACAGTATTTCTGTTCTCATTGTCACTTCCGGAGCCCATTTTTAAGCTCTTCATTAATATGCAAATTTATGTCTATTTATTTGGAGCAAATTTATTTCTACTCTATATGAAATTTAATGTGTTATATGAAGTGCATGGTCCATATGGATGAGCACAGTATGCAAATAGAAACACCCGCACACATACACTGCAGAGCATATATACTTATGTGCATAAACAGAGGGAGAAGATAACTGCATGCCCCACAAGTACACTATGACCATGCTGCTTTCACCAACACTAACCACCTCCCACTAGAAGCTGATCAGCAAAATTCCCATTCAGTTCAGGGATCTAGGATCAATGCTTCACAAATACCTTGCAGCACTGTTTGATTTTACATCCGACATCCCATGTGTGGGATGTTTTGAGGCAAGGTGTTCAAGCCATCCTGATCTAATTATCAAGCCAACTCCCCATCAGTTCAATAGGTCACTGAATACGTCAGCCTCTGCGCAGAGATTTATGTGCTGATTTGAATACGTACATCCTGCCAACACCCACCATCTAATTGCCAGTTCATTCAACTACGAATAAAGATCACAGACTAGTACTTAACAAGACTTCCTTCTTGCCTGGAAAGCCAGTCAACTATTCCACAGCTGAAAAAGAAACATCATGACTCATATGCATAGCCAGATGAAATGCCTGAAGATAAATCGTGAAGAACTGGTTGATCAGGTCAACACAGTGGGAACTTTAGGGGAAAGTTCAAAACCACTTAACTGGCCTAAATGAATTCAAGTCATTTGGACCAGATGAGCTGCATCCTCGAGTTCTGAAGGAACTGGCAGATGTCCTTGCAGAGCCTCTGTCGATCATCTTTGAGAAATCCTTGAGGAGTGGAGAAGTGCCACTGGACTGGAAGAGGGCAAATGTAGTCCCAATTTTTAAGAAGGGGAAAAAAGAAGACCCGGGAAATTATAGACCAGTCCGTTTGACTTCAGTCCCGGGCAAGATATTAGAGCAAATCATAAAACACACAATTTGTGCACATCTAGACAAGTACTCGGTGATCAAAACAACCCAGCATGGATTTACCAAGAATAAATCTTGCCAGACAAATCTGATCTCCTTTTTTGATCGGGTTACGAGCTTACTGGACAGTGGCAATGCTGTGGATGTCATTTATCTTGACTTCAGCAAAGCATTTGACAAAGTCCCACATGACATTTTAATTAGGAAGTTGGAAAAATATGGGCTAGACAGGGCAATTGTTAGGTGGATCTGCAACTGGCTGGATGGCCACACTCAAAGGATTTTTGTAAATGGTTCTGTGTCAACCTGGAGGTCAGTTTCTAGTGGGGTACCCCAAGGCTCTGTCTTGGGACCGGTTCTCTTTAACATTTTCATTAATGACTTGGAGGAAGGGATACGGGGGAGCCTGATCAAATTTGCAGATGACACCAAACTGGGAGGAGTAGCAAACACATCAGAAGATAGGAGAAACCTCCAGGAGGATCTGGATAAACTGGAATCCTGGGCTGTAACAAACAGAATGAATTTCAACAGGGAGAAGTGCAAGGTTCTGCACTTAGGCAATAAAAACCAAAAACATAGGTATAAAATGGGGGATACTTGGCTTGGCAGCACAACATGTGAGCAGGATCTTGGAGTCGCCGTGGATCACAAGCTGAACATGAGTCAGCAGTGTGATGTGTCTGCAAAGAAGGCAAATGCCATTTTAGGTTGCATTAAGAGGACTGTAGCTTCCAAGTCACGAGAAGTTCTAGTTCCTCTTTATTCTGCATTGGTGAGACCTCACCTTGAGTACTGTGTTCAGTTCTGGGCACCTCACTTGAAGAAAGATGCAGCCAAACTGGAGCAAGTCCAGAGGAGAGCGACAAGAATGATCAGTGGGATGGAAGGGAAGCCCTACGAGGAAAGGTTGGGGGAACTTGGGATGTTCAGCCTGGAGAAGAGGAGGCTGAGGGGAGACATGATTGCCCTCTTCAGATACCTGAAGGGCTGTCATAGGGAGGAAGGGGCCAATTTGTTCATAGCTGCTTCTGAGAGCAGAACTAGAACCAATGGGTACAAACTGCAAGAAAGGAGATTCCGGCTGGAAATCCGGAAAAAATTCCTGACGGTGAGGGCGGTTCGGCAGTGGAACAGATTGCCAAGGGAGGTGGTGGACTCTCCCTCACTGGGATCTTCAAGCAGAGGCTCGATGAGCACCTGTTGGAGATGCTCTAGGGGGAATTCCTGCTGCAGGCTGGGGGTTGGACTAGATGACCTACTAGGTCCCTTCCAACTCTATGATTCTATGATTCTATAAATTTTTGCAGTGAGAATAAGATGGACACTGGAAGGACACACTTGTTATAAGGCAAGCATTACTATATTTGATCTTGAGTTCCATCTTTGTATGTATTTAAAAGCAATGTGTGCAATTATAGAGCAGGAGAAAGAAATGGCCTAGCTTTGCATTCATATTATTCAAAAATGCCCTTTGGAGAGAAAATATTTTGTGTGTTTGGACCAACCAAATATTGAAGATAGCTGAAACTGAAGGAAATGTTTCTCTGATTCTACCTTCTCTTTTTTATTTAGATGCCTCCAGCCTTTAAGTACCGCATCATTGTGGAGATGAGTGATTATCAAACCCAAATGAACTCAGGCCAGAGGTTAAGTAAGAGGGAACTTTTGCAGAGCCTTAATCAGTGGTGTAATAGCAAATTTTGAAATGCAGGAACTCATCATGACTGGCATAGTCATCCCCCCATAACTGCACTCTGCTATGACAAAAAATATAAACTTTAAATTTCCTTATTAGAGTGTTTGCTTTGTCTGCTTGGTAACTTATTATACAGTACTTCACTGAAACATAAAGTTCATTTCATTCCAAACTCTTTCGGCTGCAATTGTTTAAAACAAATATAGAAAAATCAACAAATGGTATTTTAAAATATCTCTGATTGATCAAAATATATTGCAGTGTTCTATATTACCATGTGTCAATATTTCATTTCTACTCACCCATTCCCCCCCAGCTGATATCCCCCATCATTTCTACTTTAATCCTATGGTTGGGGGAGGAGGTTTTCAATGGGTAACTCTACATTCCAGAGTAACTACAGGAGCACGTAAGAGACGTTACGTGCACCCATAGTTATGGCACCATCTAGTGAAAACCTATGGGAAATTCATATTGCAATCCAGAGTAAATTGTTCTTACACCGGAGCAAGGACTCCCCGTAGTTACTCTGGATTTCGGCCTAAGTCTCCATGGCACAGAGAGATCTAACTGGACTTGTGGTCAGGGTGAACAGATGACCGGGAAAAACCCAGATCTGTCCAGATTTTTAGCCTCCTGTCCGGGTGTCCTACATTTTGGCATCATTGTCCTACATTTTGGCTTCATTTTGAAACTTTGTGATAGTGCACAGTACCCCATCATGCCATATATCACTGGATTTGTATTGAAGAGCAGAATCCAATGCAAAAATCAGTTTTGAGATATCTCCTTCCTATCAAAAGGTATGGTAAAAAAACCAAAAACCAAAAACAAATACATTTTTTGGCAATTTTTTTCAGCGGTAGGAATTTTGGCCTGGGATTAGGAATTTTGGCCTTGGGGTTCAGGAATTTTGGGTTTGGCACCTGGTCACCCTGCTTGTGGTAGCTAAATAGCTGGCCACAAAACTGGATCTTGGAAAGGTCATATATTTATAGTGCCACTGTCACCAGTCTCACCCCATTCTAGGTTCAATCTACTCACCACCACCCAATTTTGCCCTGTCCCTACCGCCTTCCTTACTCTCCTCTATTCTCTTCAACCCAGTCCCACTTTTCCCAATTGACTTATTTTCTTCAGCGAGAGAAATCCTGGAGTCAGCATGGTGCAGACCTTTCCACTGGCACTGCGGGCAGTTTGCCAAATGGCATGCTTGTTGAATGCCTTTTGCAACTAACATCAACTGTACAGCGCTCAGCACCAGCACAGGAAGTGGTGTGAATAGATTGATCTTTAGTGGTGTGAATAGTGGTGTGAATAATGGTGTGAATGGGTGGTGTGAATAGGGTTGATCTTTTAAAACTGGTAAATATTGTACAGGGGGCACACAATCAAAACTGGAATCACAACATGAATTAGAAGGATTACCAGAAACAAACAGGAAAAGAATACCTCTACCTTAACCATTATATAGAATGAGGGTGGTAAACTTTTTAGCAGGAAGGCCACATCATCTCTCTGACACTGTATTGAGGGCTGGGAAAAATTTGAATGCATCATTCATGTTGTATCATTTGACCTGAGAAGCAGGATGAAGAGATAATAACAGCCGCTATAATAGGTGCAGGACTGGACAACAGGCATATTTGCTCTCCTCCTGGTAGTTGTAAGAGAGTCATCACTTTAAAGTTGCCTGCCTAGTTAGCAAGCGCCAAAGTTTTAGTGCCAAAGTTCAAGAAATATGACTGGAACGTATTCAGTGACATCTGTAGTCTATACTATAATTCAATGAGCTAAAATGTCAAAATTACTGAAAATAATATGAAACCTTTCCTCAACTAATGGACCAATCCTATGGTATAATAGTGTCAGTACTGCAGCCGCAGCCCCAGATGTCATATAAGTGACAAAAAGCTGTGCCAGTGTTGGATAGGTTTGGGCTGCGAATTTCAAAGATGCCATGCTGATAGAATAAGGCTGCAATCCTAAACACACTTTTCTGGGAGTAAGACCCAATCAGGGTGACCAGATGCTGAACCCAAAATTCCCACCCAAGCTCCCCAAAATCCCTGTCCCCTAAGCCAAAATTCCAACTTGGGTAAAAAAATGTAGGACATGTTAAAACAAAGCAAAAATATTCATATTGGTTTCCTGTACTTACTTTCAACACTTTTACAATTGAAAACCTTTTAGCATGCATGATTCTGACCCAGACATGTAAAACGCCCTCAAAGCAGTTTGCAGCCACACAAGCCATACATGCAAGTGACTTCAACACACACACACACACAGACACCAGCTCCAGAGATGGTGAAGTGGTGGCAGTGAGAGCTGAGTCTGCTGGTGAGGCTGAGAGGCAGCATAGAAGCTGTGCCAGGATGTGCACCAGCCGGGAAAACCTCAGAGGGTGGCAGAGAAGCCACACCAGCCAGGGAAGCAGCGGAGAAGCCACAGAAGGAGGCGCGCCAGCCAGGGAAGCCTCAGAGAGTGGCCTGTGCAAGGCTGGCCAACCAGGAGGCAGGGAGGAACCTCCTTCTTAATCCTGCCTCTTGGTTTCTTGATCTGGTTTGTTTTAAAGAGCCAGATGGCCCAGAAATGCCTTGGGAATTCCAGAGAGGGTTTTCCCCTCCATTCCAGAGAGCCCCCTTTTTCTTGTGGGATCCAGGCATTTACAGTCATCTGATCAGCCTCGGCCCAATGAACACAATGAGGCTTACTTTTGAGTAGACATGATTAGGATTGTGCTCATAGCTGAACAAGTACTGTCCAAATGTCCTGGAAAGGTGGCAGACTGCAGCCCAGCCAAAAGATAACTTACAGTAGTCCTCGAAGTGGAAGTGGGAATTCCCTTGTGGGTCGCAACTTCATTTCAGGGGGCTTGCAAAAACCTGGATGCTGCCCTCTTGGAATTTGGCACTGGCCTCCACCATCTTGAAATAGGTTGCTTTCCTAGGAGTAAGTCTCATTGAACATAATGGGACTTTCTTCCGTACAGATAGGGAGGAACTCTGGCAATACAGTGATGATTTTTGTAGCCATGACATCACTTACTTCCAAGGGATCCCAGACAGAATGTTATCCTTAGAAAGGGGTCCTGGACTGAAATGCTAAAGAACCACTGCCCCAACACATGCTTAGAGGTTGTCTCTTCCAACTCAGTTCATTCCTGTGCAGATGCAAGGTCTTAGACCCAGGGCATATTTCATTGCAGAACTATGCATACCTTTTCTGCATTTTTTTTGCCAGAACCTCCTTTATATGACCATCTGATAAAGTATTGTTTTCAAACTTCCCCTTATATTATTGTTCTTCTCCTTTGTCTTTGAAAGATATGAACACAAAAAAGGAGAAAAACACCTATTTCTGGAATCAACACACCACAGCCCAGAAACAAATCTAAACTGCAGTCAGGTTTTATTTTTCCAGCTTGATTTGCTTCTAGTTGCTTTTGCCATTTTAATATTTTGTCCATGAAGGTATTGTAAAAGGGAAACAAATAAGAATGGAATTTAGAAAGTTTTATGTGTATTCCAGGAAAACTTGTCTACGATGCCATTTGTTAAGATCTTTGTTGTCCCTGCGGCAGCATGTCCACCTCATGTTACATTCAGTCATTGCATTACAGTTTTATGAGTGCAATTTATAGTGTTATATGTTTAATATAGCAGTGTATTGTAAAAGGGCTTTTTTAATTAATATTTTAGGCTCAGGAGAACACCACAATGCCACATGGCAGAACTGGAAAGATAATTTATAACATACTTGGGCACTAGTCTAGAAAGATGTTTGCAATATGGATTCCAAATATGATTACGTGAGCACAGAACCCTCCTATACCTGCCATTAACTTGCAAGATAAACAATAAAGTTATGAGTGAACTCATCAAATGTGAAGATGCCACTATTGTGCTGTCCGGTGTGGTTCACAGGGAGACAGGGATGTCGAGTACTTGCAGTGAAAGGAAAAGTGAAAAATATCTAACAGGGAATAATATTTGGCAGTTGTATAGCTTCTTTGGTGTGCAAACTGTTGCACATGTATATGTTATCAAGCAAAGTGAGCATTTCTCTATTGCTTTGATTTAGAATCTGATCCTATCACTAGCCTGCGTGATAAAGGGAAGCAGGAGATGGGGCTGAGATGTGGTACTTGTGCTGGATCCAAGCCCCATTCCCCAGGCAGTGTGGAGCAGCCTCAGGAGCAACCCTGAGGTGGCTCAGATCCAAACAGATCCATTGATGGTGCTGCTGCATTATCAGGGCTAAAGACAAAACTTGCCACTTGCCCTGGCCTGCCTGTTCCAGCTCAAGTTAGGACTGCACTGGAAATCTCATACAAGAAACCTCAGAGAAAACTGAAGGAAAGCTCCATCAAGCAACTGGTTAGAGAAGGCTCACATCGGACAAACACTTGAAAAAAGCAGGCTACAGGAAGACATAGTAGCAACTTCTTTCCTTTTGAATTGGATATTAGGAGAAAGACCCAGATGGGGTCTGAGTCCCCATCTTGATAAACGTTTTTGCAACAGATCTCAGAGAGGACACTTGTTCTTCTTTCCAGCCAGAGAAATACTGTATGCCCCTCACTGGATGAAGACAGATTGTTCCCTTCAAGCTGACGCTCAGCTTCAGTACTTTACTGGACTGCACTTGCTAGTATTAGGATATCAGGTTTCGAAGTCACCTCTGCTTTGGGTGGACACCTTTCAATTGTGTAACAACCCACTTGAGATCCTATTTAACTTTCTTTTCCAAGCCCATTGTGCTGTTGTGGAACTTTCCTGTGCTGTGAGAAAAGGAAGCCAGCTACAATCCTCCAGGGAGACAACACCTGGAGGAAAATGGAGATGTCTCCAGTAGGATTTGCTTCTTCCTCCCTCCACCCACCAGCACCTTCTTTCTTTTCTGTAAGGAAGACAAATGCATGGGGTAAGGGGTTGCTGAGGGATGTGTGCTCTGATTTGTCAGAATTTTCCACATCAAAGCATCCCACTAGCTATTAATCCCATTAGCTATTAATTAGCTATTATATTTTTTTCATTTTCTTGTAAACCGCTTTGTGAACTTTTCAGTTGAAAAGCGGTATATAAATACTGTAGATAGATAGATCCCACTAGCCACTTTTAATGCCCTTCAGAGAAATAAAGCAGGATATAAATAAATAAATAAATAAATAAATAAATAAATAAATAAATAAATAAATAAGAGTGAGTGAGTGAGTGAGTGAGTGAGTGAGTGAGTGAGTGAGTGATGAGACAGAGAGAAAAATGATGGTGTAGCTCCAATTAGGGTCTGCAAACGCCAAAGGCCTCTCATTTCAAATACATTTCAAACTAGAATCCCATATCACAGAATAGTTCGGAGGTTATAAGATGCAGGCAAACATCAGCTTATAAGCCCTTTCCCTCTTCCTAGTTAGATCCATTGACTTTGGATAGAAGAAAGGCAATTACACTCTGCCCCTCTGTCTCCTTCATGAGCACAGCACATTAAGAAGAATGCTGAGGGACATGTTGTGTTGTGCATATATTAGAAAGAGCCTGCGGCTAATTGCAAGCCTAGAGGGGATGCAAATCATATTAGGAAAAATGTGATATGGAAAATACATAAACAGTACATTAACCTTAAAGATCTAATTTATACCGACAGCAGCAACTTATTCTGCCCATAATTCTTTCGATCTGTCTGGGCACTGAGGGAGCTTCCAGATCTCCACAATGCCTAGGCACATAAGGGTGACTGTGTCAATTGGCTTATGTGTCTGTGCAGCATTGCCCTCTGCTGGCTTGCAGTACATCAGGCCAGCTCTCATCCAATGCTTCAGGCTGGTTCACCACTATTCATCCACATACAAGTCTTTAACTATGTATGAAGGCATAAGCAGCTGAAACTGGTAGAGAGATTACAGAGAAAACACTTGACAATTTGATAACCTTACTGTGTTTTCCAAATGGCTGATGAACAGAGATGCCTCTAAATGGGTGGTCCTGTTTGGACTACCTGAGTCCTATATAAGAATCTAAATGCTGACATCCTGAGTCTTAGATACTTTGGCATGATCATCTAGCTAGCACAGTAGCTCACTCCATGGCATATGCACATGCACATATCACAACAATTACCATTGCTGTGTTACCCACTAAAAATCTCAAGGGCTTGACTTGTAACTGTAATGCCCATGGTTTTATATGTGAGGGTGGGTAATAACTTGTGGGCTGTGAGTGGCACAAGTGGTTAAGACACTGTGCCTGTTAACCAGCAGGCCAGGGTTTGAGACCCGGGTCCCCATAAGACAGGGTGAGTGCCTGTCCATAGCCCAGCTCTGCAACACAGCTGGAACCAATTGTATTGGCTCTGCCGTTCCATTGAACTATTTCTGTGGCGTGGAGAGGGGGGGATTTGCTGCTTGGGTTACAGCCTATCCTCAATATCAATCTACCCAGGCCTTCGTGCTTTGCATACAGCGTCGAGCACAATAACATAGGTCTTTCAAGACTGATGGATGCCAAAGGCAATAACTCTGGAAGGCTAATCTATGAGCTCTTCCCTTAAAGGATAAGGCCTATGGATATAAGCGAGAATGGTCCAACCTCCTGGCATCCAAAACAACATGCTAAAATGCTGCCCTCCTAACCTGATGAGGTGTTGGCATCTGCTCCTCCAACACCACTCTCCTTCACATTTCTGCTCTCCCAGGGAGTAGAAAGAACTGCTATGTTGCTAAGTGCAGGAATATTTGTCTACTTCTCCCCCCCCCCCAAAAAAAAATATCTGGAGCATAGGGTGATGAAGTAGTTCCAGGCAGTGGTGGGCCTGGCCTGGCCCAACAACCAGCTTGCTGGAAGTGGGTGCGCCAGGCTGGGGTCAGGGGGCGGGGAGGGTCAGGGGGCAAGGAGGGTCAGGGGGCAAGGAGGGTGAGGGGCGGGACTGGGGGTGGGGCAGGGGAAGGTCAGGGGTGGGGCTGGGGAGGGCACTCCACCCACCTCAGTGCACTGCAGGTGTGGGTGGGTGGGGCGAGGGGCAGGGCGAGGGGTGGGCCTCAACACTGGTGCACTGCGCCTGCGCCAAGATTGGCGCAGGTGCACTGCACCCCTGAAGCTTGCTTCAGGGGACGCACTGTGCTTGCGTCAAGCTTGGTGCAGGCGCAGTGCACCTCTTGAAGCTTGCTTCAGCGGTCGCACTGCGCATGTGTCAAGCTTGGCTTGACGCACACGCAATGTAGGGCTTGCCGGACGCGCCAAACCAGTGCGCCCTGTTTTCTGCCCCCCCCCCCAGCTACCAGATCGGTAGCGGGGTGTCAGAAACAAGAAGCAGCTTCAGCCCGAACCAGCTTCAGCCCACCTCTGGTTCCATTGCTTTAGCTGACAACAACATTAACATATCACTTGGGGGGGTGGCAGCTAAGAATTGGAGATGGAAAAATTAAGCCCTGTACCAATTGATGTCCAGAATTTCAAGTATTGATTTTCTTCTGTCCAGGACTGACATCTACCCTACAATCCAGAGTAACTACAGGAGCACATAAGAGACATTACATGCACCTGTAGGTACTGCACCATCTAGTGAAAATCTATGGGAAATTCATATTTCAATCCAGAGTAAATTGTTCTTACACCAGAGCAAGGACTCCCCGTAGTTACTCTGGATTGTGCCCCTAATCAACTAATTTTGCATCCAGGAATTTCAATTTTTTCACTTCTACATAGAATTTCTCTTTTCTTCTTAGGAAGGCTTACAAAGGCAGAATTTGACAAGCCATGCCATGTGTTGCACACCCAGTACCTTCAAAACTGAATACACATAAGTAACATCACTTGAACACTATAGAACAATTAAAGAGCAGTCTGAAGTGGGAGCAGAAAGCAATCATTTTCTGGAAGGCTGTGTCACGCATTTCCAAATTCCAGGATCCCATAATTGTTCTCTATACTTACCCACAGAAATATCTCATTCTTAAGCTTGCTTTGGCTGACATCCAATCTTTGTGCTCAGCTTCTCTAAGCAATGCAAGAGACAACCACCGGGGGAGGACAAGACTTTGATTGTTTGCTAACAGGGATGATTAATCTGTGTTGCTTCAATGGGAGTTAAATGATTGGCGACATTTTCCTGAATGGGCATTTTACCTGCAGGCAAGGTGGGAGGTGAGTAACAAAGGTGATTTTCTAAATTTGGACAGACACCAGTGGCATAGTTAATGATCATGTAGCCTGCTACAAAGCTCAGAATGTTGCCCCGGAAGTGATGTCATCTCAGGGTATTTTTTATTTAAAAAAAAATTGATTTTCCCCTGCAACAACAAAATAAAATTTAATTAAGTAAAAATATGAAAATTGTGCCCCTTATTGATTAGGGAAAACGTGCTGGGGCAAAGAGGAATATTCTTTCCCTGCTAAATATAAGAGAGGCACCACTTAGAAGTACCTGTATAACCAGTTAGTTAATAACATGTAATGGGTTATTATATATAATACATATTATATTAGTGAAATGTACCCACATTGCTGGAGTAAAATACCCCCATACACCATCCCCTATTGTGCAAAAACCCCTTGCCCAACACCTTCCCATGCGCACCACACTCCCATGCATAGCAACTACCGATGGGCAACACTTCCACATGCGCATCACCCTCCCATGTGCACCACGCTCCCATGCGCATCATCCTCCCATGCGCACAAATCCCTCAGGTGCACCATCCTCCCATGGGCAACACTCCCCCATGTGCATCACCCTCTCATGGGCAACACCCCCGTGCACATCAACCTCCCCTTGTGCATAAACCCACAATGCTAACCCTCCCCCCAGTACACCCAATGCATTAGGCACTGGGCACCAAATCGGCTGGATGTTGATCAGAAAGTCTTCAACAAGTATAGGACAAAACATGTTGCACCTGAATTCACACCCTTATGGGTTAAATTTCTCAACATCAGTTTTTGGTGGGTGTTGATGTCACAGAAGGAACACTCTCCCCAAATTTCATGCTTCTCAGTCCAGGGGTTGGGGCAGAGAGTCCCTCAGTCAGGGATTCTTCAATGGAAAGTATAGGACAGAAAACGCGTTGTGCCCCATTTCACCACCTTCAGGTTGGAATTTCTGAAAACTGGTTCTTAGTGGGTGCCTCAATCACAGACAGGAAATCCTCCCCAAATTTCATGCTTCGAGGCCCAGTGGTTTTGGCTGGGCATTGATGTATGTGAGTCAGTGAGTCAGTGAGTCAGTCAGGTGACGTTTCAGTTTTAAACAGACAGACAGACACAGACAGACAGACAGAAATGAGAGCTGATTCATATTAACACTTTATTTGTTCCTTACAGTATCAGAATTGTATCTCATTGGGTCTCAGAGCAATCAGTGTGATGGGAAAGCTGAGTTAAGAAAATCCACTTTTTGTTCAGTTGGTTTTTGTGTTTTCATTTTCTGGTTAATTGGCCGTAACTTTTGCTAGTCCAATGCAGTTTGTTTCATTGCATTCTGCATTAAATTACCTTTCCAACGATATATAACGTATCATTCATATGTAGCCAATTTTTCATAATTTTAGCCATTAGTGTCAAGCTCAGCTTGTAGCCCTCCTATAGGTTGTAGCCCAGTACAATTGCACCCCCTGCAGCACTGCATCCCTCCTAGCTATGCCACTGGCACACACAAATGGCCCAAAGGGAAAGCAAAGTTGGCTGAAGGGAAAGCACGTGGGGGTGCAGTTACCTGGGTCATATACAGCTGGATACCGGCCAAGCCAGATGGGAAATGTCCGCCTCTTATCTAACTGTGCTTTCCAAGTACTGTAATTTTGTAATCCATAAGATTTTTCTGTATCCCCTTGTTTGCCATGAATTCTCACTTAAATTTAGAACAGAATAGGTTTCTATTATAATATCTGCATTTGTTTATATTTTGTTTATATGAATCTTTCAAGTTTATATGAATCTTTCAAGTTTCAGTATTTAGTGCGAAATGATGCCCTCAAAATTGAAGGCCCCTGCCAACTGTCTCAACTACCACCCCCCATTCTGGCCTACCACTTACTCTCTTTGGGATCTGATGTATTTCGTGAGCATCTGTTAAGAACATAAAGAACAAAAAGCATCTATAAGAACAAAAAAAAGTGTCATGTTGGAATCTAGTCCAACTTCCTGTATTTTCATAGCAGCCCACTTTTGAAGCCTATTTAGTTTTAACGTGCTCTGCTTGTACATTTGTAAATACAGCAATTGTAAATATTATAAGATGCCCAATGTCTCAGCTATTCTATAATCTAATTGAGGTCCAACCACATGACTGCTCCTGCACTTCTCACTACTCAGGGAAAAGGAGAGTGACGACACTAAAAGGGATCACTAAGGTATTCTCTGAAAGGAGAAGTGTCACTTCTGAAGCTAAACCTCATAATAACCGTCATAATATTAACAGTCATAATAAAAGCACCACTATGTGAAAAAAATGTTGGTTTAGAATTTAAGGGTCATCTTAGAATATTTTTTTTCTGTTTTACAATTGTACTATGAAAACATCCTAGGTGGGAAAAACAAACATTAAAAAAATCCAGGCTGTCCGTGTAAATCTACCCTTTTCAACAACCAAGGAAATATATCAAGAGAAGGGCCAAGTCAAAACTACTCACTGTTAAGGATTGTACATCTACACTGAACATTGAACATGGAAAATGTTAAAGTTGTTCAAATATTGTGATGAGCTGCGGTTCTCTAGTGCCAATGGTGTGTTGGCACTGAAGCCAGTACTCCTGGATTGCCAGCACTGTCTGTGCCTCAGAAGCTCCCCATTAATTCTGTGGAATTCATTTGAAAGACCCGGCTTTGGGCCTTTGATGGAAAAAATAAATAAATAATAGCCAGATCAGAGTCTTTTCTTTAGACAAATTGTCTGCTGAAAACCTTTTAAGAAACCATCTTGCTGTGAAATACGCTTTTATTATCTGAAATAAAGGATGCAGGCAAACGCTGGAGCTGATAATACAAAGTGCCCACTCAGTTCTGTGTCAACACAGATCATTTTTACACCACAACAGCCGACAACTTAGGACAATGGTGAAGGCGAAGATGGGGAAGGCCTAGAGAGAAAACTATTTTGTTGGTGAGTAATGGGGATCTCAGAAATACAGGAGAAAATAGTTTTTTCTTTCTTTTTTGGCCCCCTTTCCCAATTACTATCAATAAATCCACTCCCCATTGACCTCTGAGATGTTTGTGTAAATAGACCAACAACTATTGGGCAAAGTGATCAGACAGCATAGAAAAGGTGAGTAAAATGTGTTTTATGTTGGGTTCAATCCTAACCATGTCTAATCAAAAGTAAGCCCCATTGTGTTCAGTGGGTCTTACTCCCAGGAAAGTGTCTTTAGGACTGCAGCCTTTCTCCTCTATAGGCTGCCCAGCCATCAATAGGTTGCCTTGGATGTTTGCCACCTCTTTTGTTAGTGTAAGTCCAAGGAAAGCCAGAGGATGGGCCTTTTCCAATGGACTAAGAGCACAATCCTAACCATGTCTACTCTAAAGTAAGCCCCATTGTGTTCAATGGGTCTTACTCTCAGGAAAGTGCCTTCAAGATTGCAGCCTTAGGCATGTTTGTCTATTCACAAGTAAAGGTCTGGTACTTTCACTTTCCATAGGGCTGCATGCATTTTTATTTTTTTTAGTTTTTTGGGCATAACCTCAATGTGGCCTGTGGCAGGATCACAAATCTGGCCCTTGGGCAAGCCTTGTTATATATTCCAATACATTCTTATATGTAAATTTATGTAAATTTATTCAAATTTGAAATGTAAATTAGTTTTCTGGCCCAGAAGATGATAGGAAAGGAAAGTGCTCCCTTTCCTTTGAGTATACATTTTGGAAGGAGGGCCACATCAACTCTCTGATACTGTGCTGGGAGACCAGAGGAAAAAAGAATTAAATTATATTTCAAATTTGAATAAATTTACATAACTTAATACATTACAGACAGATCTTACATGAATGAATGAATTTTGCCAAGCATATTTATACTACAGTGGTGCCTCACATAAAGAGCTTAATTCGTTCTGGAGGCTTGCTCTTTAAGTGAAACGCTCTTTGAGTGAAGCACATTTTTCCATAGGAAATAATGGAAACTCAGATGATTGGTTCCACAAACCCAAAAATATTCATGTAAAAATATTAACTGGATGTAAAAATGATGACAAAACACTGGAATTGAATTCAAAACATGCATTCAATGTGCATGATCCTATGGAGTCTACTTAGGCGGCAATCCTAAAGACACTTTTCTGGGAGTAAGCCCCATTTAACACAATGGGGCTTACTTCTGAGTAGACATAGTTAAGAGACTGCAATCAAAGACACTTTCCTGGGAGTCTTATGTGGGCTGCTGCTGGAGGTTCAGGGTGGTCAGTGGGGGCACTTGGGGGCAGTTAGGGGCATCTACCTCTGGCACCTCCAGGCAACTGCCCCAAGTTGGGGGCAGTTAGAGGCAGCAGCGCTGGCTGACAGCCCTTTTAAAGAGCCTCCATGCGGAGTGTCAGGGCTGCATAGCATGTGTGCCCATAGTGCGCTTGCTTGTTAAGTGAAGAGGAACTTGTTATGTGAAGCAAGATTTCTTGGAAATTTTTGCTCATTATGTAAAACGCTTGTTAAGCGAGTTACCACTGTATTTAAGAGAACTATATATATAATTCAAGCAGAGATGGGCCTGGCCCACCCCAACAACCGGTTCGCCAAAAGTTGGGGGTGGGGGTGGGGTCAGGGGCAGAGCCGGGGGTGGGGCGAGGGCGGGCTCCAACCCCAGCGCACTGCACATGCGCCAACCCCAGACAAGCGCTGGGGTTGGCGCATGCGCAGTGTGTCTCCTCTGGCGCGCACGCTGTGCATCTTCCCCACTAGGAGGAGACGCATTGTGCGTGCGCCGAGGTCAGCGCATGCGCAGTGTGTCTCCTCCTCCAGCATCCGAACCGGTACGCTGGGTTTTCAGGCCACCCCGCCACTACCGGTTCAGTAGCGGCGGGGTCCTGGGAACAACCAGTTCAGGTGATCCGGCCCGAACTGGCTTGGGCCCATGCCTGAATACAAGCCTATAGAACCACATGAGAACTATGAACTATTTTGCCATGTGACTCTTGCACAGTGAAAGCATACAGACCAAGCCAGAAACACACAGAGACATACGCTTTTCAAAGACAATGCAGGGGGGCTAAAATAATGCACAGGGAAACACATGCAGACATCAATTTATGCTCTTGGGACAACTATGGAAGTCATGACTAGCAGTTGTGGGCCAGCATGGGCTGCAACCAGTGATGGGATTCAAATAAATTAACAACCAGTTCTCTGCCCATCTGGCAGCCACTTTTAAATGGCTATTTTTAAACTTTATATGTCCTGTCTCTCATTAACAACCAGTTCTATAGAGTAGGTGCGAACCTGCTGGAGCCTACCACTGGCTGCAACAGTTTCTAACAGGCCAGAAGCTAGAGACTGGGGGGTCCTTGAAGGCTGAATTGGGGTTCCCCAAGTGCCACAAATGGCCTCCAGACAGGGGTTTGCCCACTCATTCTTTAGAGTCAATATAGTTACTTCAGTGGATTTTTCCTGGATAGTTCCTAAATCCAGTCTAGATATCACTGAAGCCCAACTCTTATAATAGAGCATCTGAATGGTCATGACAGCAAAAGAAATCTGTAGGAAGACAAATACTAGGGGAAAAAGGAACACTAAAGATGTTTCTCATTGCTGTGGCCAATCTATGTTCTGATTTTCTAATGGTTCTCCACTGAGTCAAGTAGAGTAATTCCTTATTTGAAGAGGCATCAGTGAAAGTACAGACCTCCCCTTGCAGTTCTCAGTAGTAATAAGTCTAATCTGAGATTCCGCATCCCAAAGTTTGATTGTTTCACTACAATCTTTTGGTCCAGAAATAGGACAGAGATGCTCAGGGGAATTAGCTCACTCATGAAATATTCACCATCATCTTGTTTCCAGATGCAAAGTCTGACTACTAATGGCACAGCATCCTCAGGATCTATACCCCATGTTCACAAGAGACTCATTGCAGGGAATGAAGTTAGTCAAGGGACAATAAGAAGGGAATTCAACTGTGTACTTCAGAACATTGTGCAACAACAACTGTTGTTAGCAACGCTTAAATACCCCAGAAAGAGCCCAAGAGGCACCTTCGTCCCTAAGCCTATGCCAGTGATGCAGTAAGTCATGGGAAATGAATTTGTAGATAGCAGAAGCCATTTATAATAGACTAGCAGAATGAACCTGCCATTGCAGGAGTAAAATCTCAAGAATATTTGTTGGTACTGGGCATGACTTGGCACTTGTGGGGACTGGGCAGTGGCATTGGGTGGTGGGCACCAGCAGCCATTGGTAGCACTAAGCAAAGACAGGCACTGGACACCGGAGCCTACCAGGAAACAGTGGCGGGCAACAACAGGCACCGGCAAGCATCCCTGCTGGGCAATGGCCATCCCTACCAGGCACCACCATGCAGCAGGCAGTCGGAAGCAACAGGTACAATCAGGCATTGGGCAGCAGCAGCCCCTACCAGGCATCACAATGCATCAGGCAGCAGGCACCACCAGGCAGTGGGCACCAGCAGGCATCAGGCATCCCTACTGGGCACCAGCCAGAACCATGGGGCAGCAGACACCAGTGGGCAATGGGCACCACCAGGCAAAAGTGAGAAGCGGGCACCGGGCATCCCTACCAGGTACCAGCCATCCCTACCAGGCAACACTGAGCACTGGGCACCACAAGACACTGGGCATTCCTACCTGGCACTAACAGGCACCTGTACCAAGCAGCAGGCACCACTGGGCAGTGGGCACAGGGCACCACAAGGTACAGGGCACCAGATGCCGGGCACCTTGCATCCCTACTGGGCACTAAGCATCATGGGGTGGCAGTGGGCAAATTTTTCGTTGTTGAGTTTTGACATTTAAAGGGTATTCCACACTTTGAAATTCTGGTCCTAAAATAACCTGGGTTCAGTCCTGTGTTTGCTGTCAGGTTTGTGGAGATGGAGCTTAAGCCAGCCTCTAACACATGCTATCTCAACCTTACAGACTTCATAGGACAAGTTAGATAAAATGAAATTTATGCTGCCCCAGGCATCTTGGAGAAAGGATGATAGACATGCAATAAATTAAGGAAAAATAAGCATAATTATAACTGGGTTCTTTCAAATATGCATGCCATTCTAAAGATGCTGAGCACCATAGGACATTAGCTCCCCTTTGACTTCAAAGGAAAGAAGGCTTAGAAATCACATTAGTTGTAGGTTTACAAGCTGCTAGCCCATTTATCAATTTTAAATCCTAAATTAATCATATAATATATTGTCTCTCTAACCAAATTGTCTTACAGCACATTTCTACCCAGGCCTTCTCAGTAATAAGCATCCTGGGAGAGAGTTAGGCCGGTGCACAGATATGTGCTTGCCTCCCTATGTCACCACAGGAATGGGAAGACCGATGAGTTGTGCTAGCCTAGGTTAGGATTGCTTATGGTGGATCATTCTCCAAAGTGCTTATGGTGGATCATTCTCCATGTGAGAATGAAGTTGCCAAAGCACATCAGGGAAAGAATAAAATCCCACATATGTATGGTAATTGCTACCTAGGTTTTTCCACATCCTTTTGTTAGAAGCTCTGGCAAACTCATTCCTAAAACAGCTAGGCTGAAAGGCAGATGCATAGTAATTAATAAATGTACTAATGGAATCTTCATAGCACTATTAAGGTCTTTTAAAATTTACTCTGGGAAAGTTTTCAACATCATTAAATACACCTTTGTCACATGATGAAGTGCTCTTCATAATAGGTTCATTAACATTCATTGTGTAATTCAAACCCATCCATTAACAGCTGGCAAGCAAAATTTCCCACCCCTCAAAACACCTAGGAAGCTTTTCTCCTGGACAAAGCATGTAGCCTAATTCTGCCCATTAGAAAATTGCTAGATAATTCTTTAAATAAAGTCCATATACTGGGCTTCTGAAATGTACACAATGTTGGGAGATACCATAAAGGAGGGGTTTGCAAATTTTGGGGGGCAGGAAAGCCACATCATATCTTTGACACTGCATTGGATGACACTTTCCAGCACCAATTCAGGCTATCCCAATGGGACAGGCATTGCATTCTGTGGTGGTGGGGAATGTTTATTCCTTTGCCTCAGGGCTATATAGTTGCTGCATCAGTTCTGAAAAGTTTGACAGGAGTGGGTCCTCCATGTTACTTTCCAAACTGAAGTTACCCCAGACCTATAAACACCTGTGGAGGAAAGCCAGCCAGCTGCAGGCCACCTCTTTCCTATAACCTTTTTGAGGTAAATCATGGGAACTTTGACAGGATTCATGGGGGAGATGATAAGCTTCTTGTTGTTTGTCATGTGTGACCGGAGAAGCACATAAACCCACAAATAAAGCCATTTGTATTGCTAAATGAGTCTTGAGCACGGTGGGTTTTCAACAAAATATAAATAATAGAAATTAATTTGTCAGCCTGGCTCTGGGACTCAGCCTGCTCCTTGCCGAACTGCTGAGGGAAGCTGGTTGAAATAATTATTCTAGGCTTAAGCAATCATTCTTTTTATTTCTGAAGGCTAATGGAGTGAAAACAAGGCTTTCCATACCTTTGGTAATGACAGAGTCAGAAATAATGATTGGAGACCCTTATGTTCCTCTCATAATGAGGAAAGCAACATGAAATGATAGGGATTTGAGCCCTGAACAACTGCTTGCTCTTTTATTTTAAAGGCAAATGGAGCATTCAGACCGGTTCTTTAGGTTAATGGAGCTACAAATAGGGTTTGGATGCATGGATTTTTCATAGATAATGCAGCATGGGCAATCTATTTTGGGTGTGGGGTTAGAAATATTTACAGATGTTGAGGGTTGAATGAACTGGAGAGCTCTGGCCCTATAACTTGAGGAATAGGGAAGAATCCATAATGTAACCCTAATTTCCAGATCACGAACAACTTTCACAACGCATGTGCTACAGTACTGGGAAAAATGTCAGCTTCCCATGGAGGAGGGCAACATTAGGTGAGAAGAACCTTAATGTTTAATATTAAAATGGCTTTTCCACATTAGGCAAGGCCTTTACTGAAAGTCAAACACCAACATAATGCAAATTTGTCAGAAGTAGAACAAATTATGCAAATATACGGATGATGCATAAAACTGCTAGATTACTTGATCTAATAAATCCATCAAATATGATTTATTACATGCACGTTAGTTTGAGTGTCTTCAGAAGTGCTAAGTGCTTATTCAGTGTCATCCATATTCAGTTCGGAAATCTGATGTCTTTTTGCCATAATAGAATAGGGAAATGTCATCTGGGCAGTAATTAGGGGGCAGGGCAATCTGGGGGATAGGAAAGGGCAATCTGGAAATTAGGCTAGGCCTATATACCTTGCCTGATGTGGAAAAGCCATTTTAATATTTGTTAACAAGAATGCCCAGATTGCCCTTTCCATCCCCCAGATTGGGGGATTGCCAAGTCCTTCACAAGTCCTTTTTCCCAGTCCAGATTGCCAAGTCCTTTCCCTTTCCAAAAAGGGGCAGAAAATTGCTCCTAGCACTCTGAGGTTCAGCTGTAAGCTGTCTGTTATTAGTCTCTCAACTCAGGTCCCTTCCCCATTTCAGGAAACAGCCTTATACTGTGTCAAACCATTGGTCCATCTTCTATCCCATCAGTATGGTCATCCCACAGACAGACAGCAACTCACTAGGATTTCAGTCTGGAAAATTTTTTCTCTGCTCCTTCTGGAGAGGACCACATGCTACCATTTCTGCTGTCTCTAAAATTTTTTGTGCTATTCTTATTTCTTGATTTTGTTTTATTATTTGCTCTATTTTTTACGTAAGCCACTTTGAACTTTACAGATCCACCCTTTTTATACATGGAATTTTTATACACTGATTTGACTTGAATGAAATGACCATTGCAAACAACCATTTTAAAAACTGCCTCTTTACGACAGTAGAAAATCAATGATGAAAGCTATCATTCAGTTCTTCTGCTGAGCTTGGCAAAGGTAGTGGGTGCTTTCTAATTACTGACTGCCTCACAGCAACAGTAAGAAAAGCTGTTTTTAAGCAATTTTAAAGAGACACAATTTATAATTTTTTAAACTGCTTGTGTCTCTTTAAAATTGCTTAAAAACAGCTTTTCTTACTGTTTTTTTAAAGATGGGGACATCATCCCATGAGCTGCTTCCCACAATACTGTTTATTTAACATAAACCATTGAACAGTAAACCATTCCTTTTGAACAGGAGCCTGTGAGCAAATAGCCTTTCACTGATCATGTTCCCATGTATCTATCACCTTCAAGGAAAAACTGGCCTTCCAGTAAAACGCAGAGAAAGCCACTAATCTCTTTTATTGACACGTTACTTAGCAAAACAGGCTCATATTTCATTCATGATTCTTTTAGCAATCAGCAGTCAAGTTGTATAATGTAACATCTTTAGGATACATACATCTGCACCCATCCAATAAGACAGGTCATATTTTTCCCTGCTTAGAACAATTTCACATTAATTGTTTCTCTGTTGACATCCTTAGCATTTCTATTAATACCAGAAAATGTTCTAAAACAAAGTACTATAAAGCATATACACAATCTTTTTCTGTGATACAATCATGCCCAGCATTATCTATTTTTTGAAACTGATCCTGATTGCAAGGTAGAGTGCAATCCTTGTCTAAGACTTTGGAAAGCACCTGCCAGTCTAAGAAGATTGTACTGGAATTTATTCAGGATGACAAAAGTATGTGGCATTATCATATGTTCATAGTATACTGGTCACACATCCATACCTACCTTGCTTGGCTAGCAAAGAAGAAGAGACCTTCTCCTCTAGGAGAACCCAGAAGTAATGTCACCACATTTCATGAAATCACAAAGTTGTATCATGACATGATCCATGATGATCCAGGAGCCACAGTCCCTGGTGAATCTGCTAGTCTGTACAGATGCCAACAAGAGTATCTATGTAGCATCAGATGTTGGAGTCTTTGCTCCAAGTCTCTTAGCAATTTGGCACTGCCCAAGATCCTTTGACTTGAAAAATTCCTAATTTCTAACCGTCTCAAAGTCTTAATAAAAAAACTAAGAAGCAGCTTTTGTTGCCCCAACCTCTGCCCATAGATAAAGTTTGGGGGAGCAGAAGAGTAGGACCAGTTCAGAATGGTCCAAACCTATATGTAATCCTAGCTGTAATGTTGAGTTTTGGCTGAAATCACTCAAAACTCATTATTTCCAAACTAAAAGGGATGTTTTCAGATACATATAGACTGAGATTCCAAAACTTGGAGACATCAAATATAAAACACTCATTTACTATATTGTGGCAATTTCTTGCATATAGTGGTACCTTGGTTTACGAGCATTATTTGTTCTGGAAGCATGCTTGTAATCTAAAATGCTTGTATATTAAAGCAAATTTTCTCATAAGAAATAATGGACACTCTGACTATTCATTCTACAACTGAAAAAATATTCATATAAAGTTTGTAATAATACTTTAATATAATACAAAGTAATAAAGAAAATACAAAATATAAAAAATAAAACAAATTAACTTGCACATAGAGCACAATCCTAACCATATCTACTCAAAAGTAAGTCCCACTTAATTCAATGTGTTGCACTCCCAGGAATGTGTCTTCAGGATTGCAGCCTTTGTCTCCCAGGCTGCAATCAGCCCTCTTAAATAGGAGGGCTGATTATTATTTAAGCCCTCTTAAATAATACCACTATTTAAAATTATTTAAGCCCTCTTAAATAATACCACTGATTAGTAGGGCTTACTTTTGAGAAGACATGCAAGGCTAGGTCTCCTGGGCTCCTTTTCATTACCCCCCTTATATATGAGTGAGCCCCACTGACTGTAATAGATTTACTTCAGTGTAGACAAGCATAGGCTAGGTCTTTCAGGAGATGCTGAGCAGGTGCTGGTAGAATGCTGATATCCCAACCTGAACGTTTATTGCTTGTTTTACAAGACATTGCTTGTATATCAGGTTAAAATTTAGTAGAAATGTTTGCTTGTCTTGCAATACACTCTCAATCCAATTTACTCTCAATCCAAGGTTTTACTGAATAAAAATCAAATAGCTTTATAGTACCACAGTTCTGTTGATGCAGAAGTAAGAAAATAGACATTTATCTGTTCACAAACAGATAGAGCAATTATTATTGGTACACAATTCCCAGCAACAATGTATTTGTTTAAGAAAAGGGGGGAATCGTTGAACCATATATACACCATAGAAACAATTTTTAATCTTAATAATCCAGAGAAATCCTTTTGGAAGAAATCACTCATAAAAATGCAGGAGCCATTTACTTTCACAAGCCCTCCATTTTCTTAACATATTGTTTCTGTTGTTCTACCTATAAAGGTCTGTGTGCATGCATATGTGTGTGTTGTTTATTCATAAAAACAATTTTTTAATAACCATGTCTCCCACAAAGTTCTCACAGGACATGGCTGTTTGACTTGTATAAAAATGTCAGTTATTTCAAGGTTGACACAGTGGCAGGAAGATTCTCACTTCTGTTGTGAGAAGTGAATTTAAACAATGCTTTGCTTTTTTTCTTTCATACGAAGGGCAAAATCCTGAGTAACTACAGGGAGTCCTTGCTCCGGTGTAAGAACAACTTACTCTGGATTCCAATATGAATTTCCCATAGGTTTTCCCTAGGTGGTGCAGTAACTACAGGTGCACGTAAAGTTGCTTACATGTTCCCGTAGTAATTCTGATTATGGGGGTAAGTCTTTATTTTTTCAGACTACACACTATCAACATAGAGGTTCTGATTTTATCCTTTTTCACAATTTTTTCCCTAGCACAACTTTCTCTTGTTCACGGTAATGATACAATTAGGGTGCAATCCAAACTGTGCCCAGAACTTGTACAAGTCCCTTGCACTGGCTCAAGAGCAATGCTCAAGAGCAATGAGAGCACTGGAATAAGGAAAATTTTTCCCCTTGACTTAGGCTGATCCTGTCAGTGCCTCTTCCAGGACAAGTTAGAATTGCAGCATTAAAATAGAATATATAATGACATTTTTAAAAAGTAATTCTTAGGTACGCTCTGAGTCCACCTGGGGATCCCATGTATGCAGAAGCAGAGCTCGATGGTGGCACACTCCACAATGGCACACTCCATAACACTCCATGTAAGCAGCCCTTCCTCTTCAACATAGGAGCTATTCAGATCAGTGGTGGCAATGTGCGATCCCTGCCCTTAATAGCTCCAATGCTAAAGCAAGGGGCCACATATATGGCACATTGTGAAGTATGCCATACTTGCTGCACCACACTTCTCAGATCTGCTTGGGAATGTATGAGACAACGTGTTTCATTATGGAAGTATTGTAATGTGGGACATAAATAAAGAGTCAAAGCGTGAGACTTTTATTGTACAAACATATTGATGATAGAAAGCAGCACACCAACAATTCTATGTATTTGTAAATTGAAAGGATAGGTTATTCATTACTTTTGCAACAAGAGAGTTGTGAGCTAAGACTCTAAAATTATTTTCAACTTTACAGAAATACCACTATTTGCACAAAGACTGTGGCTCAATCATATAAATAGCACATATTTTACATGTCAAAGATTACAGGTTCAATCTCTGTTATCTCCAGGAAGGGCAGAGAAAAATTCACATCCGTCTTTGTCCCATTATCAAAACATCACTAAGGCTGCAATCCTAAGCCCCAGTTAGGTCAGCCTAAGCTCTGGCACAAATCTTGAGCTGGCCTGGAGGTGTCACAAAAGTTTTGCAGGGTGACCATATAGAATAGAGGACAAAGTTCCTCTACCTTTAACTATTTCTTAGAAGAGGGAATTTAGGCAGGTTTAACACAACAGAGAAGGGTTTAAAAAGCAGCACCTGCCTAAATTCCCTCTTCTATACAATGCTTATAGGTAGAGGCACTCTGTCGTCCATTCTATAAGATCACCTTGCACAAAAGTGCTGTAAGGCACTTCTGTGCCTCTCTTGGGAGAGGATGAGGCCAGTGCATAGACATGTATTTGCCTTCCTACATCACCACAGAACAGGAAGATCAATACGTTGTGTTGGACTAGGTTAAGACTGCACCCTAAGATGCTTTAATTTTAAATTCTAAGGCAGAGGCATCAATGTCCAAAGACATCAATGCGTAGAACAATCCCATTCAAGTTTCTCAGAAGACAGTCTGGAAGGCATGTATTGGATTGCAAATTTAACTGATTACTTCCAAGTAAGTCCCTATAAATATTCAATTTAAGAAATTCTGAAAGTCTCAGAACAATAACAACCACAGGCAATAGACTATGCCATTCAATAATAGCCTTTTAAAGGCAGAAGATAGCGGAGGTGAAAGAAATCATTATACAATCAGTGGGACATTTAGAACTTATTATGGCTCATGATACTACATAACCCTGTTCAAGCATTGTAAATATGGACAGCGGCAACAACTAGAGAGGATGGGAGTGTACAAACAACCCTGCTTCTAGAACTGACATGCTCATATCTCTGAAACATCCTGGGGGTAGAGCAACAGAGCACATCCAAGGGGCAGAGAAACAGAGAGTGTTTACTTGTAAACAGTGTAAACAGCGCTGTTATCCTCCCTGTAACTGGCCACTAACTACAAATATATTCTTTCCATTAGACTGAAATCCTAGGTCTCAGGCTGTCCAATCATATCCATAGTTACTATGAAATAAGTCCCACTATGGTCAATTGACCATTCTCCCAAATAAATGTAAACAGAAGTGCAGCCTTATGCATCTGATATGGTCCTAAAATTCAGTTAAGTGCAGTCATCTATGCAGTTTGATTTTATATCAACATGGACAATTACCTCCATAGATTAAATGTAAAGGTGTAGTAAAATTCCGTGGTGAACATCATGCTTCTTTGATGTCAGAAGAATATGATCAAAGATCTGCATGGTGGAGAAGGGAGCCTTTATATCCTTTATAGGGACAGTATATACCTGTATTGAAATCTGATGTATATGTTAGAATGCTTAGAAATGCATAGAAATGCTAAGACTATAGATATATAGTAGCTGTGCAGAAAACAGGTGAGTTTTATGCCCATCAAAGAAACAGTTAATCACCTACTTACCTCTACAGCATTCTCCTCTTTCCTGTGCAGTGACTGCAGTAACTGAAGGGTCCTGATGTGGTATTAACCCCTTAGCCATGGCTTTTAGGAGCAAAATCACACAGAATGGAATAAGGTAATTTTAAATAAAGTCCATCAATGATTGGATACCTTTGTTGGATCCCTTCATTCTAGAAGAATCTCACTTTGCACTGATTTTGACAGTCTCTCTGTAGTGTAGATTGGGGGGCGGGGGGGTTGGAAATGTCAAATTCAAACACATTTCAAAGAAAATGGCCACAGGGTGACTTCCTCATTCTTCATTGAAGACAACTGGAAGACAAGAAGTGACAATGGTTACAATCCAGAGTAACTACGGGAGCACGTAAGAGACATTATGCGCACCCATAGTTACTGCACCAAATAGTTAAAATCTATGGGAAATTCATATTGCAATCCAGAGTGACTTGTTCTTACTCCGGAGCAAGGACTCCCCGTAGTTACTCTGGATTTCGCCCTAAATCTAGCATCTCCATAACAAAATAAACTCAAATTATGGAAAGGTCCTTTAGTTTTGTATTTCTTAAAGACTCATGGAACATGTAAGATATTTTTGCATTCAAGGAATGCAAAATTGCTTGGAATATCAAGGGGGGAAACATGAATTAACATGAGCAAGAAAAAACACAGCAAAAGTTAGCAATGATCTTGTTTTTGTTTTATTTTATTTTTTCCAAATTAAGTGTAAAACTAATGCACTGGTGACTTCCATACATAATTTATTTATAATGACTCTAATTCTGACAGATGTTTAAGTTAATGAGACACTGCCAACTTAAAATTCTGAAACATATTTGCTTGGTATATTATTATATGTCACGCCCACACAATTAATCTCAGAAGATTTTTAAAAGGAAACTTAAATTCTCTTTTTAACCCAGCAGCAATGATTTATCAATTTAACAATTTTTTTTTTGAATTAGATCAGTTTTTACATTTTTGTTTTCCTTGTATAACATTTTTCATTTTGCCATTTATATATGTCCTGATCAGAGCTTGGATTTTCTGGAACAGGTATTGCAAGTTCAAAATGTTCAAAATGAACGCATCCAACAGCTTCAGGGCTGGATTTAGGTTTGATGAGGCCCGAAGCTATTGATTGTCATGGGACACTTTATATATCCAGCTGTCCTTTGTCAACAACAAATTGTCACTATTTTTTGTGTTGAATATAGGCTAAATGGTAATTTATGGACCTAATAGGTATCTAAAGCCATTTGCACATAACAAAATATTTATCAAAATAATTGTTGAACTGAAATATAATTTAAATTTTTTGGGGGCCCCCGAGAGAGTAGGGCCCTAAGCTATAGCTTGTATAGCTTATTCGTAAATCCAGCACTACACAGCCTATATGTGCAAGTGTGTATGAAGTTCTTCCCACTGAATTGGGGTCACATGCAAAGCACTGCATATTTGATTGCTACTGCCACCATCTTTGACTGTGCCCCATCAGCCTGAATTGGAATGGGAAGTACAGAAAACCTCTCCCTCTATCCTGCAATCAATCCACGCTATTAGAAGTTCATTTCTGCAAATGAGGATCTTTGGATTGGGGCAGCATCGTTCATAAAGCTAACTTTGAAGGAAGTTCCCCTCCTTACCCTGTAATTTTAAAGCCATAAAAACTGGCAGGGAAACTCGAGGATTGACATATACAACAAATGGCTTGACTTTCTTTTTTTGAAACTGTCTGAATTGTAAATGAGCATGGACCCTTTTAGGAAGGACTTCTTATTCCCAGTTGGTTTAATTATGGGACAGTGACAGCAAAAGGAAAAAGCAAGGACATGTTAATGTTCACTTTAAAATTGAGCAAGAACACATTTCAAAAGACAGACTGGCATTCTTCTTTTGCATTGCACAGACACCTGTCAGCCTCCTTCAAGACCCACTCACTCTGTCCATGAAGCTAAGCTTGTTATGTTACCAGTGCCCACAATATATGTGTCAGTGGTGTCAGATGACTGTGTATGGTTTTCATTATTTCACTGTTCATCTTTCTGCAATTCAGTTACATTTTTAGATAATTCACATTACTATGTCTAATCAGTTGCCCTCCAGAAATGTGGGGTCCTGCATCTGTGAATACTGTTAAATAAAAGTGGTGTTCTGATTCTACTATCATAGAAAGTTGATTGATTGTTGACGTGCTGAATTCTTTTCTGTAGTTTACATGGAATGAATAAATAGATCTGATACTCCTTTTAGTGTTTTGAAAAAGTAACATATTTAGTGTCCACATCACTGTTGCAGACTTCAAGAAATGGCCCTCTCCTGGCCTTAACCTATATTTCTGCATTGTGGAACAGTGGCAATCAGGAAGGCTGGTGTAGCTGAGAATTCTGCTGCTAATTCTATCCCAGAAAGAGTTACGGTGCAATTCTAACCTAGGCTGGCACAACTCATTGATCTTCCCGTTCCTGTGGTGATGTAGGGAGGTATGTGCATGTCTGTACACTGGCCTACACCTCCCCCAGGAGTGGACCAGAAGTGTTTTATGGCACTTTGGTGACACACCCATGTCAGCAAAGAACATATGCCAGGGCTTAGGCTGCCCTAATCTTGTATTAGGATTGGAGCCTAAGATTATCAAATCTTGCTTACCAACCCAATTTTCAGTGAAACGGATAAGCCAGCTTCAGACCTCATTCCATTTCTTCTTGAGACAGTTCCTGCCCTTAAGGAGAGGTTGGCCTAGGCAATGTTCTCAGTGGACATTTTCTTCCTGCAGTTTTTGAAGTTTCCCATCAGTTGCACTCACCTGACAGCCTGCATGTCAGATGATCATACCCATCCCATCATGAGCCCCCTTTGTGTTCTGAAAAGACACTGGGCATTGTTAGGAAGTCATCTGAACTGCTGCTTCCAAACATAATACCATACATGAGATCTGAAGCTCCCTCTTAGCAACCAAAGTTTAATCTCATCACTGACTCTCCATTGCTAATGCATTCCTTTCATTTAGCAATCAATTATATTATATTATATTATTTAAGGAACAGTTACCTTAACCATTTCACTCTCTTTATTCATCAGTTACTCACTGTAGCATCTCCAACAAATAACAACAACAGCTCTCAAAAGGCAAGAAACAGCTCAATCCTGGGATTTGCTTGTCCTTTTAAACAGAGGAACATGGTTCCACTATCATAAATGGCTAAAAGGTGATAAGCACAGCTCACAACTGGCATCCATTTTGGGGCCGCTACGACATTTGCAGCAAATGATATGCAGACCGGGTGTACATAACATGGGTGGAAATGGGCAGGAAAGGGGAAAAAAGGAGTTAGGTCTTGGGATTGGGTTGTAAGCCACTTTGGAAAAAGGAACTTTTGAAATACATATCAACACTTTCTTCTTCAAACCCCAAAGTATTTTAAAATAAAAGAGATGGTGATAGCAGGCTGCACAAAAATTTTAAAAATCAAAAACGGTGATTTGATTCACATGACTGTCTTTTCTTGACACAAATTGTTTTGTCAGCTGCACTTGTCAGACATTGCATGCTTCCCAGACACATGGATGGTTCAATGCATCTTCAAAAGCCTTGAGTTTTTTTTTTAATTCACCACAATCTTCACATGTACCATAATGCCTATGGAGTGTTATGAGCACTAGCAAACACCTGACACTCTCCCAGCAAAAATAATGAAGATAGCTTCATTAACATAGTTTATTTGTACATGATCACAAAAAATCAGTTGTTGTGTTCATTCATTCATTCAAACTATTATAAAGTCCTTTTTAAGATAAATCCAGTGTGAAAATAAAACTATGCAGAAAGTGTCGTCAGCCCTGAGGACCAGATTAAAGTATATTAAAATCATCCCCAGAAAATCATCTCTACAGTTTCTTAAACTCTGGAGGAAGCTCTGGGATATTCAGTGGCATATTCTATTCCCATTATTCATTCTGAACTAGACACCGTTCTGTGAAGTATCACTTCTTAGTCATATATTTACTTTTACTTATTTCTTTCTATTTAAAATAGTTTATCCTGGTTTTCAGTACAAGACTTCTAAGGCAGCTACCAACAACACAACAAAATTTAAAAACCCAATAAACATGCCAGTAAAGGTGCAGCAAAAGCAGTAAACCTGCAAAGGCTGAAGTACAATTAATCATCCCATCCAAAACGCTGCAGAATAAAACAGCCTTTAGCTGTCATCTAAATGTTAGCAAAGTGATACCAAGCTAGAGTCCCCAGAAAGATAATTCCAAAAGCAGGTCCGAAAGGAGTTGACACTCTCCTGATCTTTGAAGGCAGGGGTGTAGTGGGGCTGACACTAAGTTTTGCAGTCTGCAAGGGATCTCCTCCCATCTGAGCCATTCCAGGCTCAGGATGCTCTGAGTCATTCCAGTCTGCTTCCCCCTCCTTGAATGGCCCAGTGGGAGAGGAGAGCCCTTGCTCTCTACAGGGAGGCTCCCAGCAAAACTTAGGCCTATATACTAAAGTGAAATTAAGTCCTTTGCTCCGGAGCAGTTAAGATGACTTTCCGTAAGATAACACCAGAGGGTGACTTAACTGCATGGACCCGTAACTGCTCTGGATTTTGCCCTAAGTGTAGTCATCCCCATCCCCTCAGCTACAGCCCTGTTTGAAGGTAGAGGTCATCTGAGGAAGGACCTCAGTTCTGTATGGGAGCAGATACCATTGTCCCAACCTGTGCATGATTTTATAAGTCTAAAACAGCATTATGAATTTTGACAAGGTGTAAACAAGAAAGCAAGAGTGTGTGTGAGAGAGTATGTCTGTGGTTAATAATGGCAAATATATATGTTTCATCCAGCTCATCCTACTCAATAACTTGGCTGCCTCCTTGCGAACCAATTACGGTAATTTCTCAGTAGCCTTCAAGAACAATCATGCTGCAGGACAAGGTAACTTGAGACTACCTCTGTCCATATAGAATAGAAGAGAAATGGGACAAACCTGATAAGCAGCATTCATTCATGTAGAATTTGAAGCAGGGGCAGAATCATGCCCTTGACACTCAACGATTACACAGTCATCTAAATCTGGGAGCAGACCCTATCTGTTGCATACAAGTTGTGCATATGTAAGCGCTGTTCAGTGGTTCAGATGAATGCTTAGAAACAATAGCAGAGCCACAGGCATTATCCCTCACCTCCCTCCATGTCAGGGTGATCACAGGAGGACAGAGTGCCTTTACCTTTAAGCATTGCATAGAGGAGAATATTTGGGCAGGTGCTGCTTTTTAAACCCTTCTCTATTGAGCTTCCAACCTAAATTCTATCTTCTATGCCAGGGGTCTCTATATGTTTGGGCAGGAGGCCTACATAGGGTGACCATATGACTGGAAATTTCCAAATTTGTCCTCTATTTTAGTCTCCTGTCTGGGTGTCCTCCAAAAGGGCTTCATTGTCTTCCATTATGGCTACATTTTGGAACTTTGCAATGGTGTGCAGTACCCCATCATGTCATATGTCATTGGACTTGTATTGATTAGTAGAATCCAATGCAAAAATTGGTTTTGAAATACCTCTTTCCTATCAAACATTATGGCCAAAAAACCTAAAAATTAAAAATATGCATTGAGCTCTATAGGAAAGTGAAAGTGCCCAATATTGCGGCTTTAGCTGTGAGTAGGCAAACATACCATTGTCCACCACAAAAGCCAGACTGAGAGGAATCCAAGACCTTGTCCTCCTTTTGAGGTTTGGGCTTCTGGTCACCCTGGGGCCACATAATCTCTCTGATACTGTTTCAGGGGCCAGAAAACTAATTTGTATTTCAAATTTGAGTAAATTTACCTATAGGAATATATAGGTAGTGGATTACAAGGCTTGCCGAAGGGCTGGACAGAAGGGTGAGAACAATCCTAGGTTAACACAGAAACAGACATGAATTCAGACAAGAGAAAGGTTGTGGCAAGCTCTTGGTATGTCCTTCATGTAAGTATCCTTGTGGGATGTCCTGGGGGCTGTTGACACTGACTTTTGATAAAGTCCCAACTTTTTGCACTCCCATCATTCGCCTTCACAGCTCCTGGCCACTCTGCTGCAACGCTTAGAGCCCCAGCTTTGGCTGAAGAGGGGAATACTGCTCCCTTGCCATCTGAGGACATGCCTTTCCCTTATATCTACCTTTCTGCTGGAAGAGCCAAAGATTAAACTTGCAACCTTCCCTCCAAGGGTGACCAGATTCAATGGAGGACAGTGTGCCTACACCTGTAACATCTGTATCAAAAAGGGAATCTTGACAGGCAACTTTTAAAACCCTTGCATGTTATATTGCACCTGCCAAAATTTCCCCTTCTCACATACAGTGATGCCTCACGTAACAAATTTAATTCATTCTGAAGACATGTTTGTTACGTGAAACGTTCTTTACATGAAGCAGATTTTCCCATAGGAAATAATGGGAACTCAGACGATTGGTTCCACAACCCAATAAATATTCATATAAAAATATTAACTGGATGTGAAAATGATGACAGAACATTGGGACTGAATTCAAAACATGCATTCAATGTGCATGATCTTATGACGTCTACTTAGGCTGCAGACCTAAAGACAATTTCCTGGGAGTAAGACCCATTTAACACAATGGGGCTTACTTCTGGGTAGACATGGTTAGGAGGCTGCAATCCAAGATTTCTCCTTCTCTCCATCCTGAGCCTCTCTCTCCCCTGCTCCCTTCTGGCTAGCCCTGAGCTGCTTCCCTCTTCTCCACTGCTCCTCTGCCCAGCAGACACCCGGCCACAGGAGGAACAGCACTGAAGTGTTGCTTTCACTATGGGCAGGTGCGCTAGGCAGCCCTGATGCTTTTTAAACAGGCTGTCGGCCAGCGCATCTGCCCCAACTGCCACAAATGTGTTCTTTACGTGAAGCACAGTTTGTTACGTGAAGCAGAATCCTAGAGAAATTTTTGTTTGTTATGTGAAACATACTTTACGTGAGGTGTTCTTTACTTGAGGCGCCACTGTACACTATTCAAAGGTGTATGCACTTTGTCATCCACTGATTCTAGTCACTCTGCCCTTGTGCTTCAGCAATGATATGGTTTGCACCCTGCAAACCATATGGTTTGATATGGGTGCTTTTTTTCTGAACATCACATTTAGAGCACAATCCAAACCATGTCTACTAAAAAGTAAGCCCCCTTGTGCTCAATGGGTCTTATTCCCAGGACAATGTCTTTAAGATTGTAGCCTTAATTTCTTTTTCTGGAAGAACTTCTCCCAAACAACTGGCTTGGCACTAAGCTCTTAAACTGGTGAAATATCAGTGCAGTCATGCCCTCAGAGCTATCAGCACCTATGCAGTATCTGGCTGGAAAGAGACACATTTCCCACTTATATTTCTAATACTTGACTTCATTTTTTTAAAGTATGCCCAACTTTGTCTTAATTGTCATCTCAAATTCACAAATTTTTCCTTGCATTAGCAGTTACATTGCCCCCTATTTTCATCTCAACAGTTGTATCAAAGCACTAGACATCATTTGCGCCAGTTATCTTAGCCAGGAGCGCAGCCGTGACATACTTAATGTGTCTGTGCGCACACACACATGCACATGAGATTCATACCCTCCATTTTTTAGCAGATATGCTGAGACACAAGTGATTCTCTGTTCAGCTTTTTACAACAATAATACACCATAAGAAGTACACAGAAAACTCTTTTGATCCCTCAGTCTTTATACTAGTCTTTATTCTGCCTGCCTTCTCTCATCTTCACTTCCCCACTTCCATTCAAATGAAAAGCTTTCCAGTACCAAGGATAAATATCTCCTGTGTGAAAAAGCTTGTTACAGTAATAACACATTCACTGCACACTTGCTACATCCTAATAACTTGAGTTGCCCAGAGAAATCTTCTTAAACCCAAACAGAGGGGGAAGTATACCACAAGGAATAATGAAAATGTTCAGCAAAACCATCTGAAGCAGCCAAGGAAATGGAAAAGATTACATGACCTTTAAATACTGTAAATATATCCTCAACCTCAAAGAACTGTTGCATTTCAGAGCGTGCTGAGCAAACACTTCATTCCCACCACCACTACTACTAAAGAAGATGTTTTCCTTTCCTGTATATATATCAACCAAGTTCACTTACTTCAGCGCCTGAGGGCAACATACACATGTGGGGACTTGGAGCAAAGCATCGGCCCCCAGCCCAAGTCAGGTCTCAGGTGAACAGTGAATTTTCTTACTCCTGTTTTTTTCTTCACCTAATAACACAAGACAAAAATCAAGCTATGTCGTCATTGCTATCAGCACTGTTGCACACAGTTTTTTTTATCTTGCACTTCTTTTAGTATTCAGATGGTTTTGTATGCATTATCTCAGCAATTCTGATATCTGGGAGTAGGATCAGCATTACTCTCCCCACTCTATAGTTGTATACATGTCACGGAGCAACTCCTTTTGGACACCTTTAAGTACCTCACTCTCTAGCTGTAAATTAAAGCTTTTCTTTAGATTTCCACGACCAGTGACATTGCTAGGGTGTGTGGGCATGCAGGGGCATTGGTCACATGAACAGGTGCATCATCTATATATATAATAAAAATTATCTCTGTTTGTGGGTTTGTTTGTTTGTTTGTGCATGATGTGCTCTGCCACCTACTGCTGTGGTGAAGATTTTGGTGACCCATGTACTTTTGGTGACATGGGTTACCCAAACCTCCTGTGTGCCCCTACCTTTCTCCCACACAGTTTTGGTGTGATTAAGGACTGTGGGTGGGTCTGTTTTCAGCATAATTTTTCAGAAGCTATTTTTGATTGATATTGAAAAAAAAACAGTGCCTTGGATCCCCCCTTCGAAGAAACCTAGCCTGTTTGCTGCCCTCCACCTAACCTGAATGTGGTTAAGAACTGTGGGTGGGCCTGTTTTGAACAAAATTTAATGGCAGCTATTTTTTATTGCTTGCTACTGTGGAAAATAGTGCCTTGGCTCCCCCCTCAGGAGAACCCCAGCCCTCCCCCCACCTAATTTGGGTGTGGTTGGTGAGCCCCGCCTCCCAAATGTCCCCCCCCCACCACTCTGCCACTTAATTAGGTATGGTTAAGGACTGTTGATGGGTCTGTTTAGAACAGTGTTTCTCAAAGTGGGGGTCAGGACCCCTTTGGGGTTTGCCTAGAGCTTTCCTGGGGGTCGCCTAAAGACCCCTGGTGCAGGGGGCCAGGTCAGGCTTGCCTAAAGACCTCCGGTGCAGGGGGCCAGGTCAGACTCCGGCTGTAGCTGCGTGCGCACTGGGGCTGACTGACAGCCTCAGCGCCCAATCCTATGCATGCCTACTCTGAAATAAATCCCATTATAGTCAGGGAGACCTTTACTCCCATGTAAATGTGGATAGGATTGCAGCCTCAGGGCCCAATCCTGTGCATGCCTACTCTGAAATAAATCCCATTGTATTCGATGTGTGCATAGAACACACAATTCATTTGTAACAATGAAAATACATCCTGCATATCGGATATTTACATTACAATTCATAACAGTAGCAAAATTACAGTTATAAAGTAGCAATGAAAATAATTTTATGGTTGGGGGTTCCCACAACATGAGAAACTCATAAAGGGGTCAAGGCTTTAGGAAGATTGAGAACCACTGGTTTAGAGCATAATTCAAGGGCAGCCATTTTATGTTGCTTGCTACTGTGGAAAATAGAGCCTTGACTCCCCCCCAGAACACCAGCCTCCTGACTAATTAACTAATTAAGTTCATAAACCATGCATTCTGTACTTGCAGGCTGGAATCCACCAGAAAATTATCTGCTACCAGCCACAATTGACTGCTTCTCGTCACAAGGAAAGGGAGATTCTTAGGAGAAAGCTCAGAGTAAAGATTCTCAACCTGTGGTGCTGTTACCACTGATGATACTGGTAGTGATGTATGGTAGTAAACATGGGACTCCCAAATCCTTCCCTGCCACCTGGGCAGCAAGATCAGCAATTTAACATGAGAAACAGTGGTAAGAGGCTCAGTTCAGCATGCAGGGCTCCAGCATGTTATTTTCACACAGAAAAGCCCTCCCACCTGACCAGAACGTCTTTTTTGCTGCATCATGTCTGACCTTCCGGTCTGGAAGTAACTGGGGATTACATAATCAGTAACTTCCAGTAATATATCCAATAGATGGACTATGTAAAGTGGTATGGGGAGAGAACCAACTCTGAGAAATGTTCAGTATACTGAAGGGAACTCTAGGAATAGAGCCTTTTTCTTCACCAGTTTTCCTTTTTCTTCAGACCAGTACTAATTGGTATGTCACAAAAGCATTGAGATTATTCAATACTTACAATTCTGATTTAGGGCTATTCCAAATCCTGTTGACCAAACCCTATTTCCAGATTTTCTCCTGGACTTTACACAAACTATTGAGAACATTATTAAAGTTCCCCTATGCTTTTAACGTTGCCACTGTTTTCTACTCTGCCATCGTAGTTTCTCTGTTTTGTTATAACTGTTATGTCTGTGCTTTTCAAATGGAGTTAATGTGCAAATGAGCATGCTTAGGATTGCATCCTTATTATAATTTTCTGTTTGTACTTCAGCAATGGGTGAAAATGAATGCTCACGTCTTCTCCTTCTTGGATGTCTCTTTAGAGTTCAGACTGGAAGCTCCCTTAGTGCCTGCCTATCAGTACTGCAAGACTGCTGAGCTAGACTGACCAATAATCTGATCCAGTGTAGAAACGGTGATGTCTTTCCAGAATAAGCAAGCTCAGATCATTTCTGTCCTGTTATCTCTATGGCTGCAAGTGATGCAGAGAATTGGGAGCACATCTGTGTGACTTTATTCCCAGAACTCATGGATAGATTGCATCCTCTTCCCCCTCCTAGTCTTGAAAATAAACAGTCTAGAAGAAAAAGCTTACCTGATATGTGTAGACCCAGCTGCCAAATGTCTGGTAGAGATTCCTGTTCCAAACAGTTCAAGGTTTGGGTGTCTTAACTTCCATTCCTGTATCTGAAAGATAAAAGAATTAGCAGGCTGTGCTAAGCTTTGTGTTCAACCAGATAAGTATGTTTTAGGAATTTTATAGCTATGGAAATATTTGTTTTGTGTTCAAATTAAAGCCCATGTCACATTGTGCATGAATGTTTCCAAAATCAGGCCGATACTTAGCCACCTCTGCTTGATACAGGATTGAAAGACTACTCAAAGTCAGGCAAAGGTATAGGTGGGTATGTTTTAATAGTATAGAAACAAAAGGGCTGCTTCTGAATTGGAATTCCAGAGAATAGAATGTTTATAGACCTGTTTATAGAACATTGGGGTGAAACCAGCAAGAGGCTCCCTGCTCTCCATGCACTCAGATGTGTGGGGCAGTGGTGGGCTTCAGGGGGTTCTCACAGGTTCTATAGAACCCTTTGCTAATGAGCGCCTGGTTCTAAGAAATGGTTATTAATGGGACATAGAACTTGTTGTTAATTTATTTGAATCCCACCACTGGGCAGAGGTTCTGGAACATGTAAAGGGGACGAGATGTCAGGATGTCTTGAGACAGCTCTGACTTACAGGTCCCACAGATCAGCAGACATATGGGCTGCAATCCTAACCACTCTTTCCTGGAAGTAAATTCTTCTGGAACACAGAACACAGTGGGACTAACTTCTGAGTAAACATGCTTAGAATTGCACTGTTAGTCGTGTTATAACTATGCCATTACTGCAGTGATGGGATTCAAAGAAATTAACAACTGGTTCTATGCCCATCTGGCAGCCACTTTTAAATGGCTATTTTTAAACTTTATATGTCCTATCTCTTGTTAACAGAGTAGGTTCTATAGAGTAGGTGCAAACCTGCTGGAGCCCACCACTGCCCTGTATGTGCATTATAATAGTAAGCTGCATTGAGAGCCAATTTTAACTGAAAATCAAGGTACAAATGTGATTAATTGAATAAATGCAAGCCTTTTATTTGCAGTGCAGTTTCAGGACCAGCACTGGGAAGATTTCTGGTGGCTTCCCCAAACCCCCAGTTACAGTGATAGCCATTTTGGTGCTGCTATTCCTTCAAGTACTGGGAAGAATATGATTGGGCTGCCTGAAACACTGCTCCAGTCTGCCTCCAGTGCATGTCCCCCCTTTCCAGCTGGAGCCTCAGTAAGCATACTGTAAAACAAAGAATGTGATAATAGTATATGTACATGATATATACAGTTCAGCTCTGGGTGATCAACGTTTCTCCTTTCCAAACTGAAGCCTGAACCAAGGATGTGACCATAAGCATCCTCTTCGAAAATCTACAAAGAAGCGATTCCACTTTGAAGCCCTCTGTAATTTCAGTTTTCCCTGCAGAAGGTACTACAATTGAGTTATTTGCACTGAAGGAATGCACAGGTCCCCCCTCCCACCTTCACTGACAAAGTAACTTCAGACACAATAAGGCTGCAATCCAGAGCAAATTCAGCCTGCTCTGACCTAACTGCACTCTCCTAACTATTCTGTATCCAGAGCAGAAAGTTATGCTGAATCCAGAGAGTCAGGAAGCCTGGGCTGCCCTAACTGCTCCAGAGCATGCTAAGTAATTGACACACGGGGAAGACTTGCTCCTGAACAAGGAACAGCTGTGGTGCCTACAGTGGTGACATGACTCTGCACATCACCTGGTGCAGAAGTCTGTGCGTCATCCCTGGGATGCGCGGCCCCCCCCACCTGGACTGCACAGTCACCAAAGTTGGCACCTGCGCAGTTGTTTCTGAAGCCAACTGGCTTCAGAAAGAGTACTGCGCAGGCACTATCTCTGACACCTGCGCAGTACTTTTCTGAAGCCTTTTGGCTTCGGGGGAGACTGTGCAGGCGTCAGAGTTGGTGCCTGTGCAGTACTCTTTCTGAAGCCATTCGGCTGCCGCTCCGCCTCCTGAGTGAGGCCGAATGGCTGTGCAGAGGCGCGGACTTTCTCTGCTCTAAGGAAGTCTCCTCTGAAGCTGTTCGGCATGCTCAGTGTGTTTCTGCACAGTGCATCTCAGATGGCCGTTCAGGCCAGCTCCTCAGACAAGTGGCAGCTTCTGGCTGATTCTCCGCCTTGGAGCAGGCCTGAATGGGTGTGCTGACACCCGGGGCCTGCCAAAGGACAGTCAAACTCCTCCGGCACATCACCCCATAAGGAGCGCATCCCCAATGCAGCACACACCAGCCGCACCAGTCTGGTGACGCCACTGGGTGCCTGCCTTATAAGGAGTCCCTGATGAGATGCCAGTACATTCTACAGTGAATACAAGGGGCTTCTTGGAGTGGCCTGCTGTATCCTGAGGTTTGTGGGCAGCCGTAGTTTGTTCCATATCCTGAGGTTGAGAGGAAGGGGTTGCAGCTAGGCTACCCAAGAACTCAGATTTTTGGTCAGCACTGCCATTCTTACTCGGGCCTTATCATGGACCCCTATGGGTCTACTCATTACTATACCTGCTCCTGAGGTGGTATAACTCTGAGGGCTGGAAGAGGGCATTTCTGCCTTGGAAACAGGCTCTGGATACAGAGTAACTGCTCTGCCCTAGGCAATGTTAAACATGCCCTCAACTTGCCTCTCCTGAGCTGCTTAGGCTGTCCCAGTTAGGGCAGAGCAGGTCCTCCTCTCTTAGGGCACCCTATCTTGCCTTGCTCTGCCCTAAGCCTCCTTCAGAGTAACTGGGCTGGAGCATCTTGCAGTTGCTCCAACCTAGTGTTAGATAGGGCAACCTAAGGGCTCTTATGTGGACAGATCAGTTGCTCTGGATTGGGCTGCCTGTTAACATATATCTTATGTATCAAGTGTGATAACATATGGATAGGTAGGGACATAAGGGCCATCCTGTATAAGGCCAACCTTTTCTGCCCCGATCAGTTTATATGTTCAAAGACATAAATGGGGGAAAATATTGCTGGAGGCAGGAAAGGGAGCATCACATGATAAATCTGTCCCAGTGAATTTAACATTTGAGTGGAGGTTGATTCCTACAGCTAGGGACCTTCATACCAGATGTCAAATGTGCATGCAACCTTGTTCCTTTGTACATTGGGGAGTTTTTCATTTTCTTAAAACTTTGGGGATTTTGCTGAACTAGATTTCCCTTAACAAACTTGCACATGGTCATATTCATGTACGTGCACCATGCCTGCACACACAAGCACACGCACACAGCAGTAATTGTTGGGGATGATTATCACTGTTTGTTTTACACACAGAAATTTTATCAGATTGGATTTTGTTTGATGAAGCAGGAAACTTTGAGCTGTTGTTGTTATCTTCTAGATCAGTGGTTCTCAACTTTCCCAATGCTGTGACCCTTTAATACAGTTCCTCATGTTGTGGGGACCCCCAGCCATAAAATTATTTTTGTTGCTACTTCATAACTAATTTTGCTACTGTTATGAATTGTAATGTAAATATCTGATATGCAGAATGCATTTTCATTGTTACAAATTGAATATAATTAAAGCATAGTGATTAATCACAAAATAATATTTAATGATATATTGTGAAATATTTATTTCTAATTACAAATAAAAAGATGCAAAATACCTTGCAAGGCCCCCTACAACAGGGGTCTTTAGGCGGCCCCCATGAAAGGGTCAGGCGACCCCCAAAGGGGTCCCGACCCCCAATTTGAGAAACACTGTTTTAGATCCTTTTAGAATACTGTAACTGCTTTGATGCCTTCAGAGGAACATACTACAGTACCAATAACTAAGACTGTTGGCTAGAAGAGAAGGCAAGGATAAGTAATGAAGAAGACAGAGGATTGGTAGTCACCTATCCGTTTCCAAAAAGGCATTAGTAAGTGATTGCTTGCCTACATCATCTTTTCTATTACACATTCTTTTTCCTTCCACCCCAGTAATGCAGGCATTTCAATCAGGCCAGGCTTGCTAGCTGATATTAAATATACTCGGGAGAGATATGATCAAATGTTTGAAGTGTCTAGTAAATGCAGTGTTAGCTGCCCTTCCAAATAAGCTTAGTGTAAGCCCTTGTGTTTTACTGAGGCAGAGAAGGGCTGAAATAATAGGTGAGAAAATCAGTTTGTGCGATACACACCATTGTAAAGAACAGGACATGTTTCTGTTAGAGCTCCCAAATTTCTTTCCTAAGCCCTACTATTTCTATTTTAAACACTGCTGCATGGTTTCTGCAAAAATTCCAGAAATGCCCTGGAAACTGCTTGATACTGAGTCTGACCATTGTTTGAGAGTCCAATCCTATGGGATTTGAGGCACTGGCACTGAGCTCAAGCACTGGGTGTCATAACCATATCATAAAGCTTGTTTATGACATACAGAGTGTAAGGAGCGCCAATCCTGGCTCAGTGCTAGTTGGGAAGAGCTCTAAATGATGGGAAAGACTTTTGGGGTGGCAGGGAGGTGTCCTAAGGTGCATGAAGGGGAGGAACTGGGACAGGTGGGGTGGTGGGCCTACTCCACAGTATCCTATTCTCCATGTTCAGCTGAAAAAAAGTCTAACACATAAGTTCTCAAGTCTGCACTGACAAAATAACTAGCACTGACTTGGGAAGCCCTGGTGCCAGGCCATGGACTTTTCCCTTCCCCCTGTGAGACCTCTGATGGGCTTTTTTTTTTTTTAAGAATTTTATTTTATTTATTTCAGATACAGGGGTGTACAACAGTAGGAATAGGCATACAAAGACACACACATAAGGTTCTCCAGGCACAACACATATTTTGCATTTCTTTAATACTACTTTACGTACATCTAATTAATCACTTTCTCTCTTTTTTGTCATTTATAGCATTTTAAAGTCTTAGGGCGCAATCCAGAGTAACTATGGGGAGTCCTTGCTCCGGTGTAAGAACAATTTGCTCTGGATTGCAACATGAATTTTCCATAGGTTTTCACTAGGTGGTGCAGTAACTACGGGTACATGTAATGTCTCTTACGTGCTCCCGTATTTACTCTGGATTGTAGGGATAACCTCTTACCTAACGTAACGTTACCTAACGTAACAATATATTCAATATACTGTTTACAACTTTAACCATACATAGAAAGGCTTCCAAACTTTTTTAACTTCTTCTAATTTTCCATCTTTCCATTTTTTTCCAATTTTGTGCAAAAACAAGTCAAGCTGTGGTACCTCTGGTGGGCTTGACAGTGCTGCTGAATATAGTGATAGCCTTTTGGCATCACTACACCCAAGCAGTACCACCAGCAATACAATTGGGCTGTTAACTTATTTCCTGTATGGTTTGCACTGACTGGCAGCAGCTTTCCTAGGTTTAAGACAGGAATTCTTGTCTGCCCTACCTTGGTGGGTGAGGGGAGGAATCAATCTGAAATCTATTAGAAAACTGATGTGTTAGAAGCTGATCAGTTTTAACAGAAAGCATCTGCTTCCTAATGTGAATGAATTATAAGAATTTCTACTGACTCAGGCATTCCCATTTACAAAACAAATGCATCCCAGTGCAAAAAAGGCAATATAGAAATAGGCAATGAAAGCTACATGAAAGGTATTTAAAAGGCAGCAGGAAAATATACTGTTTGAAGGTGAGTGTAACTATTATGTGTATTTCTTTTCCATTTTATGACTCCAAATCCTGCGCAGGTAATAAAAATTGAGATCTAGTCCAGGTGGCTGGAATATAGAGGCAGCAGTCCTTGCTCTAGAGTCTAGACCATTCCCATTAACACTGACAGGACAACTCTAGAGGAAAAATGGACTGTGGCTTGTAGCCAAAGAAAGCCATTGATGGGCTTTTGAAAATATTGTGCTCTTTGGCTCAGTAATAGTGGCCTAAGAGATCCATTCCCATCATTTGAAAGGTGACCCTTCAGAGCTATTCCACTGAGTCATAAAACACAAATTAGCTGAGTGTTGAAAGGTTGCTTTTAAGTGGGAAAAGATTTCAGATCTTTTTGGAAGAGGTTGTGTTGTCTTGCAGAAGAGGTGCTTTTTATTAATAACAGTCTGCATTTTCAAATTAGTTTCAATCTGGAAACTGTTCAATACACAATAATTTGTTCACTTTGCCTTTGAGCACAGACTCAGATGGGATTTGCATTTAACCAAGGCCAGTGGTTTCAGCATAATCACTTACAACTGAAATCTACAGGTCTAACCTTGTTATACACAGATTTTTAATACATGGACTTGACTCAACCCGGCCACTGCAAATCACTGTTTTAAAAAATGCTTTTCTACTGTTGTAGAGAGGCAGTCATGCAAGAAATGCAAGCATTTCTAATTGCTGAATGCCTCTCTACAACAGTAAGAAAACTGTTTTAAGACCATTCTAATATAACAATATTTTTTAAAAAACTGCTTTAACACATTTTTTTTTTGAATCAGCAAGGGTCCCAGAATCAAATCACTGCAGCTATTGAGACACAGTCTTAGGCTGTAATCCTGAAGACACTTTCCTGGGAGTAAGACCCATTGAACACAATGGGGCTTACTTTTGAGTAGACATGGTTAGGATTGTGCTTGAATTCCCTTAGGAGCAATGAAGGAGAAAGAAATCTGGAAGTGGGTGCAGTGGTCACACTGGTGCTAGTGGGTGCATTGTCCAAAAGTAAAAAAAACATTGAAACATTATAAAATCTTTTTTAGTTTATAAATGTTGCTTCCAGTGCTTTTTTATATAGCAAATTACAAATGCCCCTTTTGTATTGCAAATTCCTGCTACCACACTAAGATTTCTGCAAGTGGATTCTCATTAATAACTTGGGAAATGAGATTAGACCAGGAGCTACAACATCGGGGAGGACAATTTGCCTCTAGAATAGCAGAGAGTGGTAGAACTGGTGGAACATGCATTGAATGAATAAGTTCTGGGTATAATTGAAAGGTGTTAAAAGAGTGGATCATCAGAAAATGAACTGTCAGAAAGCAGGGGATCCCTTGACTCAAGAAAGAGTCAGCATGGGGGCACTTACCAAGTCACCTCTTTGAGACTCTAAGAGCGCAATCCAGAGTAACTATGGGGAGTCCTTGCTCCGGAGTAAGAACAAGTTACTCTGGATTGCAATATGAATTTCCCATAGGTTTTCACTAGAAGGTGCAATAACTCTGGGTGCACGTTATGTCTCTTATGTGCTCCCGTAGTTACTCTGGATTGTGCCCTAAAGGACTCTAGTCTGCCATGGAAAAAACAGGGTTGCTGCAGGGGCTTGTGTACAAGTATGTGTGGAAATTCTCTCCTAAAGAATACAAGTATTTATATTATTTATACAGGTATATGCAGGTATTTATATAATGCCTTTCTGGCCATTGGATTTCATCCTCTGGCTTTATTCAAGGCAGTTTACATGGGCAGGAAAATCAGCTCCCAGCAGGATTTTACATTTAACAAGCAAATTCTCTACTTCAATATTGCTCTTCAGCAGGGGTGTCCAAAATTTCAACTTTAGGGCTCTTGGACCTGTACAAGAGGAAATTTCTGCAGGTATAGCTTGTGATCTGTGAGATAAGAAGCTGCACCTGCTTAAATTCCCTCCTCTATACAATTGTTAAAGGTCCAGGAACCCTCAAGTTGAAAGGTTGGACACCCCTGCTCTACTGTCTTTAGATGTTTCCATTTAAAAATCTGATCTCACTTCTCTCGCCTAATTTTTTTTTGCCTCTTGGAGACTCAGCTGCATCTGGCTTCTTTACCTTCTTAACACACTCACACAGCCAACCCACCATCCAGGTCTTTCCTTGCATAGCTTCCAGTATTTTCCAACCTGGTGACCTTCAAAGGACATCTACAGGCATAAACAGTGGCTCACCCCTATAGACCAGACCTTCTGCTTAAAGAACACCAAGCACAAGTTGCTAATAAAGACTATGATCCAGAGTTCCAAAGACTGTGAAACCTCAGAACTGCACAATAATTTTTTTAGGCATTCTTATAAAAGTCAATGAAGTTTTTAGAGATTGTTATAAAAGTCAATGTTTTTAAAAATCATTCCAATATGATATGGCAAACCATTATGATGAACATATTTTGTTTAAGATCTCTAAATGAACAGTCCTTGTGAGTTCCCCCAGTGGAGGCTAAATCAAGCCTTTTCTGTTGCAACCCCAATGATTTGTATGGTCTCTTCCTGCTGTTGGGAGAGTCTTTTTCATCAGTGGCGGGGATATATGCTCGTGGTCAAACTCAGGAATCTCAAGGTCGAGCTGCAAAAGAGTCCCCTCCTTAAAAGTTCTGTGATTGCACCTTACTTGGTGAACAGTTTTATAAAACACCATTGTCAGTCAGGAATATAAATATGCATTAAATAAATAAAACACATCAGATTAAAGACAAAGTGCAAAGACCCATTTTTTCATATGCATTGGAAACTTTGTGTACGCTTATGGGCTCTAATTTCAGTCTGTTGTATTGAGCTATGGGGTGAAGTTGCCCTCCAACTTTTTCACCTGTGTTTCTAACTGCAACAGGAGCAACTGAATCCATGCAGAGCTAGTAGCCATCTAACTAAACCCACTAAAAACTGAATCCACTTGTGCTGGGTAATAAATTAGAAAGCCCAGAAGAAAATAAAATGTTTTAAGCAAAGTTAAATTATATTTACATTGAAGGGCTCCAGCAGGTTTGCACCTACTCTATAGAACCAGTTGTTAACAAGAGATAGGAGTCAGGACATATAAAGTTTAAAAATTGTCATTTAAAAGTGGCTGCCAGATGGGCATAGAACCAGTTGTTAATTTCTTTGAATCCCATCACTGCACTGAAGGTTAGGCCTTTTGCCAACCTCAGTAATATAAAATGGGCACACAGTAAATAATAATTGGGTCTAAAGAGAATAATTCTCCAGAGAGCCAGTAAATGGACAGGGCAAGTACAAGCAAGAAAAAGGCTCTGTAAGGCTGGAGAATTTTTTCCAGAGAATGGAAAGCTGTTGGAAAGATGGTTCACTGACTGTGGTGTGCTTACATATCTATATTTTCCTTTTGGATGGCTTCAAAGCTTTCAAAACCTGCTTGACCCAAAACAACTAGATGCACCCTGGGAAGCAATATGTATGCACCCTGGGAAGCAATAACTCTTCCAAGTCACTATTAAGCACCATTGACTGTCCCTAGTCTGAGGATAGTCCAATCAGGGTCAAAATCAGGGTCATTCAGCAGAGTTAGTGGCACGGCTATTTTCCATTTCCTCCCAGAGAAAAATATTGATCATGTCAAGCTCTCAATTCCCCTTCTGCTATCTCTCCTATTTCTCCCAGTATTAATAATGACCCAAATCATGCAAGAGAAGAATCCCAAGTTAACACATTTATGAAGAGGAAGGTTGGGGATGCCTAATGTGTTGTACAAGATCAGCAAAAGAGTGTCATGAGAACAGACACCATGACTGCAATCCTAAAGACACTTTCCTGGAAGTAAGACCCATTGAATATAATGGGGCTTACTTTTCAGTAGGCCTGGTTGAGTAGACATGAGCTCTATGTAGATCTGGCAGCTCTAGGGTTAGAAGTGAAGGAGCTGAAGCAAAGGACTTAGAACTCTTGATTTGGCAGGTTTCCCAAGTCTGATACCCTGACAGGTCACTGTTGTGCAGAAAATGAAATCAATCAATCAATCTATCTATCTATCTATCTATCTATCTATCTATCTATCGAATTTATATACTGCTTTTCAACTAAAAAGTTCACAAAGCTGTTTAGAAAGAAAATGAAAAATTAATGACTAATAGGGTCCCTGTCCCAAAAGGGCTCACAATCTAAAATGCAATTGTGAAATTCTCCACAATGGGCCCACAGGAGACTTCATTGTACTACATGTATGTTTCATACATTATAGAAAACATTTAAGTTGTAGGATTTCATTCTCCTCCAAGCAGAAATCCCCTTGCTGCTTTGGCAAATGAGTAAAACTCCTTCCGGCTGAAAAGACACATTATACATTTTTAAGCATGCCAACATTTCTATTTAGAAGTATGTCCTGAACTTGTATCAGGCTTGAGGAGGTGGTCCTCCAGCTCTGAAGAACCTATTCTACCAGCCCACAGCCAGAGGTTGGTTCCCAGACCTGCAGAGCATTCACCACTTCATCGTCATCCTTCCTCTGACTCCCCTTCCCCCCAAAAATTTCCTCCTCCTCTCCCACAACTGCAATTCCAGAAGGTTCATCCCCATCCAACAATAAATAAGGTAACTTGTCATAGGATTCATTTCAGATGGAAGAGAATCTCCAAGTCTTTGGGCTTTCCACAGCATTTTCTGCACTGCAAATGGCTTCAATTCTCCAAGAACACATGCTCATGGATGCTCAAGAGCTTCAACATTTATCATCACTGACATTGATTTCATAAACTCTATCACATTACCTGCTTTATCTGTTCCAAGCAGCAAAAAATAATTGCAGGTATTGGTGGCACTCTGGAACAAAAGCAATACAATGATCTCTACCAGCATGCTTTTCAGACAGTCTAACCGGCTTTCTTTTGCCATCTGGTACTTCTTTCATTTCAGCTCAACACCTCAGTGGGATTCAATTTCAAATTTGCATTACTATCATTACTAGGTGCCCATGGCAAAAGCTCTGGCTCATTAACGCAAATCAATATGTAACATTCACCCCCACCTCATTATTTCTTGATCCTCATCGTCCCCATAGGATTGAAAGAGCACAATGCTCAAGTAACAATAGAAGCCATGACTGGCAGACTACTCCTTCTGTGCAACACAAGCTTCTTTCTTCCCCAACAAAGTTCTCCACTGTGATGGAGATTTCTTCATCTTGAAATTTGGGGGTGGGATGGGCATGAAGGTTTATCCCAAACTGCTCTCAGCTCCCTTTCTTTGGCCGTCACTAGAAGTTTCATGGTGGCAGTAGACGTGCCCCCTGAATACCTAGCACTCACAGACATACTGCACAATCCAGAGTAACTACCGAAGCCCTTATGTTGATCTAAGAAAAATTTACTCTGGATTGCTCTATGAATTTCCCATAGGTTTCCACTAGGTGGCACCATAACTATGTCAACATAAATGTCTCTTAAGAACTCCTGTAGTTACTCTGGATTGTGCACATAAGCATGTTGAGTAACCTATTGGTTGCTTGTAAGGAATGATCTGATACCTACCTACATCCATTGCTCAGGCTACATATTAGTGAAAGCACAATCCTAATCCCCAGTTAAGTTTGCAAAAGTCCCTTGTAATGGCCTGGGGGTGTCACAAATGTGCTCAAAGGCACTTTTGCACCACTTCCAACAGGGAGCTTAAGGTGACGCATAGATGTGTGCCAGCCTCCCCATGCCAATGCAGGAGCAAGGCAACAGATGAGTTGCACTGGCCTAAACTGGTTAGGATTAGGCCCTGAATATGACAAAGATTACACAGACATCATAAGTCTTCAGTTTTTCCAACAAAGCCAGAATCGTAGAACTTCTCAACATTTGGACAACTGAGGTGAGTGTATTAAGCTATAACTCAAGCAGACATATATAGAAAAACTCCAGACTTACTCTTAAAAACAAAATACCCTATAAAATACCAATAATGGCAGAAGATCTCGTTCCCATTTTTTTCCTCCTAAAGTAATTGTTGAACTTTTAGGTTGCTTTTTCCATGATCTCCTCCTGTTTTTCCCCTGACCCTGTTGAAGCGCCTGAGAAATAAGAAGCATAGTGTCTTGCCTGGGGACATTGCCAAGGTCAGAGAAGACACTTCCATTTTAATGAATAAATGGCCTCTGTCTGCTTAGCATCACTCTCATGTATCTGTAACAAATACAGGCAGAATCAATTTTCCTCCCTTCTGAGCTGCTAATTAAAGGCCCTTTTGTGATGTGATGTTACCAGTGAAATGGCTGCTCGGATCATTTCAGTTCTCCTGCAGCACTATGTAAGTTCCTCCCTTGTACTTTTCCTGTATGGAAAACTTTGAAGGCACTGTTTCTGAGACTGCCACAGAGAGTGATATAAGAGTAGAGCAGGGGGCTAAGGGGGCCAAGGGGGCCAAACCGCCAACTGTCTAGGAGCTTGCATGCACAAATCACAACAAACATATGGCCAAATCCAATAGGGCAGTGATTTTCAATCCTTTTCATCTCAAGGCACACCTAACAAGGCACTGAAATTGTCAAGGCATACCATCAGTTGTTTTTATCATTGACAAGTCATACCAGACTGTTCAAATCCCCCAATTTTCCTATTAATGAATATCAATCTCCAAATTCCCGTGGCACACCTGAGGACTATCCGTGGCACACCAATGTGCCATGGCATACTGGTTGAAAATCACTGCTATAGAGTCTTGCCACCAGATGATCTTGCAATCTGCTGACAACAAGTGCTGCAAAATGGGCATAAATTTTGCTGCCTGAATGCTGGCAGGAATGCCAGGGCCTTTCCACCTGTGCCAATAGACCCAAAAGACTCATCAAGGAAGGCATGGCAGGAGAGAAGAGAAGGGTTAGGAGAGGCAAGAATGGGAGTGGGTAGGGGCAAAACTGGGCAGGAAAGAGGTGTAACAGGGTAGGGAACCAGTGGGAGGGGGAGGAACTGGCAGCAATAGCATATGACGGATCTTTCTCGCTTCATCCCCATCCCCTTTCTGTCCTTCGACATGTTAATTAAATCACTAACACAGGTCTGAGGAGACCCACTGCAGAATGGCAGGCTTATGCAAAGGTAAGGAAATTTAAATCCTCTTTCTGTGCTGAAGCATCTTGAACTACTCCCTGCTGGATACAATGTGCTAATTTTTGGTGCTCCTACACCAGCCAGAGGTGGGAGGATAGAATTGGGCTGATAGTTGTGTGGGACCGAGGAGACCCACAGATGGTCAGAAGAACTACCCAGTGATAAGTAAATCTACTTCCCCACTACCACTGGATGCAACTTGTGTTCCGTCAGTGTTTCCTATATGAAGTAACTGACAAATTGATGCCACTCCCACACTGGTTTCCCTAGTAGGCCCACTGACCATATTTTCTTCTGCCAGCCCATCATGCAGTTAGGACTGGGCTATAAGTAACCTCTGCTGCTGAAAAACAAAGACTCAATTCCTCCTCAAATTATCATAAACCACCACACTGATGGCAACATTAGACTTAGCATGTATATGGAATATGCAGACCACCTACAGCTGTCCAGCTCATTAAGTGAGATGATAGTTTATCATTTTCCTGATATAAGTATTTGCATAAGTGAAATCTTGTCAAGAACACCAATGCAGCTGACCCAGGGAAGGACCATACTTCAATGGATACAGAACAAGGTTTTGTAGAATTTCTGGTATCTCCATTTAAAAGGTAGCAGTGTCTAAGATAGATTTCTGCCTGAGTCTCTGGAAAGCCATTCCCTGTCAGTGGGGAAGATATTGACCTGGATGCACCATTGCTTCGAGCTGGTATAAGGCCAAACCGTTTTTTTACTATCATAAACAATTTGTGGCAAAATTGCAGGTGCTGCACTTCCCAAGGTCAACCTTAACAGTGTAGGTTAAAAAAGAAAAAAAGAGACCAATGGTTTTAAAAGAATATAAAATACGTAAAGGAATATCTTGCTCTATTAAAGGATATCCTCTTACCTATTTTGCAGTTTTAGATGACCTGAAACCATTTCACTTGTCTCTCATGCCCTAAATGATATCTTGGCTATGCTCATGTTTCCTAAGCTAGAACACAGTTTGGACAAAAAGAAATGAATGCCATAAAACGTACAACCTCTTGGAATTTAACTCTTTAATTCCCTCTGCTGTTTAACAAAAGTAATCCTGGACCATCTAAATTTGGTCGATATAGAGGAAAAGATCCTAGGTCTGGGTAGATCATTTATTTGACTTCACCTTTCTTCCCATATTATTATTATTATTATTATTATTATTATTATTATTATTATTATTATTATTATTATTATTATTATCCATAAATACACAGCGAACAATTTCATGCTGGTTTCATTCACATTACCAGTCGGACCCTTCCAAAGAGTCTAGGACTGTGTGAAGTAGCAGAGTATAATTTGTGCTGATCCCAGAAGAGCAGCCTTCTGCAGTTGGCAGAGTGATATTTTGTCAATGCCAATAGTTTTCAGATGCCTGCCAAGGTCTTTGGGCACTGCACCCAGTGTGCCAATACCACTGGAACCACCTGCACTGGCTTACACCAGATACGCTGTAATTCGATTCTTAGGTCTTGGTAGCGGGAGATCTTTTCCAGTTGTTTCTCCTCAATTCTGCTGTCACCTGGTATGGCAATGACAACAAGCCACACCTGACTGCTATCTATGATGGTGATATCTGGAGTATTGTGTTCCAAGACCTTGTCCGTCTGTATCCTGAAGTCCCACAGAAGCTTGACCTGCTCATTTGCGACCACTTTTTCAGGCTTGTGGTCCCACCAGTTTTTTGCCACTGGCAGTTTTTTGGCATAGATTCCAGTGGATCATCTGGGCAACAGATTGTGCCTCAGTTTGTAGTCAGTCTGCGCGATCTTCTTGCAGCCACTTAGAATGTGGTCGATGGTTTCATCCACTTCTTTGCAGAGCCGGCATTTGGGGTCATGGGCTGATTTGTCAGTTCTGACCTTGATGGCATTTGTCCTGATTGCCTGTTCTTGGGCAGCAAGTATCAGGCCTTCCGTCTCTTTCTTCAATGTTCCACTCGTGAGCCACAACCAGGTCTTATCCTGATCCACTTTTCCTTCGATCTTGGCAAGGAATTGGCCATGCAGTACTTTATTCTGCCAACTGGCAGTCCGAGCCTGAATTGCACTATTGCGATATTTATAGTTGGTCTGCTGCACTTTCAGCAACTTTCTCTTGCTGACTTCAATCAGAGCAGATTCCTGGCTCTCTCGCACATAATCTGCTAGGGCATGTTTTTCTTCTTCAACCGACTGCTTCACTTGCAAAAGTCCTCTGCACCCTGATCTTCTTGGCAGGTATAGCCTGTCAATATCACTACATGGATGTAAAGCATTGTGAATGGTCATTAATTTCCTTGTTTTCCTGTCCAAGTCATCCAGTTCCTTTTGTGTCCAGTTCACAATGCCAGCAGTATACCTAACAGGTATGGCCCACGTATTCATAGCTTTTATAATGTTGCTGCAATTCAATTTGCTCTTCAAATTTTTTCTAACCCTTTGTATGTATTCTTTGCTGATCACAGTTTTCACATGCCTGTGCTTGATGTTGTCCAGCTGCAGTATGCCCTGATATTTGTAGGCTTCAGGCTGGTGGTTTGACCATTATTAATGGTTTGACCATTCGGCATTTTAATGCTATCACTTTCCGTGATCTTCCCTTTCTTTAGTGCCACTGTGGCACACCACACCAGCCAAAGCATGTCTGGTTACTCACAAGTAAACAATGCAAAGGGGAGCTTTTTAGGAGGGAACTTCCTCCTGGGGTGATTTTGGGAGCTATGTTCCTTGGATCAGGACCCTTCCAGTGTCCTTGGCTTCCTCTTAACCAGCCCTTTCTGGCAGACTAAGGTGTGTTTGCTTCCTCATGAGTAAATTTGTGATATGCAAATTTGGGGGCTTTTTTACTTTTTTGGCGGTAATTTAGGATAGAAAGGTGCTATCTCAAAATGGATTGTTGTGTTGGACTCTGCTCTTCAAGACAAATCCTACAACCTATGGCATGATGGGGTAGTCTGCACCATCACAAAGTTCCTTTTTTGAGGTGCCACAGCCCCCCAATGTGTGATGCCCCCCTGTGCATATTACCCAGTGTGGGTCACACCTCCCCTCACCACCCTACTGATGCCAGTGCTCATGACAGAACTATCAGTGGCATGATAGTCCTTGTTTCTATGCCTCTGAATACCAGTTGCTGGGAAGTGATAGTGGCAGAGAGGGATATGCCTTCCCTGCTTGTGGGACTCTTCCCAGCTGTGTCTGTTTGTCTACTGTGGAACAGACCGGACATTCATCTGATTCATCAGGGCTCTTGGCATGTTCCTTACTGTTAGGGTTGCCATAATTCTATTCCACAAAATCAGAACAGGACTCCCTGTCTGACTTGCCAGAAGATGAACACAATCCCAAAAAACTGGGACAGTCCCAGTTTCCTGGGACAGATGGCAACCATACTTACTCTCTGCTTAGAGAGGCAGGAAGAAGATATCAGAGGAGACCTTGTGGGTTCATAGCATTTTCTTTGTACTTTAAAGGTCATACATTAAGATCCATGAAAGAAGGATTTTGAAAATCTCTCCTCCCCACATCCCAAATTATGAAAAAATGAGGGTGGCAGCTTTAACCTTGAACATTAACAAACCAAAGGACCCATGCAGTGTGTCTAGAAGGTGGAGCATGGGATGGGCCAGCAATTCATAGCCTTGCTAAAAAAAAACATTCACAGCATCCTTAGACTAAAGGTAAGTACACTGAAATAATGTCCCAGTTGCACCTTTCTGCACCTCCTAATTTTCACTCCCCTTTGGAGAACTCATCTTCAGCAGAGGCGCAAATGACTGAAAATGTTGAATAACAGTACCCCATGCTCATCATTATGATTTTAAGTGGGAGCTGACATTTCATCCTTTGCTATGGCAGCTTGTTAAGACAGTTAATTATTGTTAATTATTGTTTTAAATATGTTGGTGGCATTTTGAACATTATTATGATTCATCCTTTGTAACTAGCTAGAGTCATTATTTTGAAAAGGTGGGCCCATGGATTGAACACGTCTTATCTTCCTTCAACTTCCCAAAAAGGCTCCCCATGTCTATCCAGTATCCCTCTCATCATCCAGTTCATTTGCAAGTCCTTTAATAGCCAGGACTGTCCCAAAATTTCTGACCTTTGTATTTATTGCACCCACCCAGATCAATTAGTGGTCTGAGGGCACCGGATGAAGCCAACTTACTGAAAAATACTCCAGTTCTGGATGGCAGCCTATTCATAGCTTTGCAAACTATGTATGTCCTCTCGAATTCCACAGTCTAGGAAAGGTATAAAATGTAAATAAAATAAATAAAAGTATAAAAATAAAAGTAGAACAGCCCTCTTGAGCCAATAAGCAGAGAAGAAGCCGTCAATCAGAACAAGCTCCTTCCTCCCTTCAGCACATGTCAAGCTTATGCTAAGAGGGTTTGGGAGCAGGAACACAGAAATTTGTGGGGTCAGAGGCAGAAAATGGAGTTTTATCTGTCAGAGATTAGCATGGAGCTCTGTGGAGAGAGCAAAGACAAGAGAGTACTCAAGCTCAAGGTCAATCAGAAGCTAAATTCTTGCACAGCAAACAAAACTGTGTACCGGGAGAGGAGGCCAAGGATTGATTCAAAGATTACAATCCTAACCACACTTTCTTCCTAGTAAGTACCATTGAACACAATACGACTCACTTCTGAGTAGACATGCTTAGGATTGCACTGAAAGTCACCCAAACAGTTGATTTCTCCAAGATGATAGACTGGATAGGGGAAGAGGATAAGGGGCAAGTGGACCTGTTCCAAGATAGTTAACCCTACAATCCAGAGTAACTATGGGAGCACGTAAGAGACATTTACATTGATGTATTTACAGCACCACCTAGTGAAAACCTATGGGAAATTCATACTGCAATCCAGATTAAATTGTTCTTACGTCAGAGCAAGGACTCCCCATAGTTACACAGGACTGCCCTAAGAGCAACAAAAAAGGTTGTTGTTGCTGTGCCATCCACTAACATGGCACCTTGATGATCAGTGCTCCAAGGGGATTACAGTCTAGATAGACATTGACACAAAGCAGACAGCATTGGAAGTGGCAGTAGCAAAAATGGGGAATAGTTTAATCAATTCTCATTCTCATTGGCATCCTTCAGTCTCGAAAGACTATGGTATTGTGCTCAGATTGGAGGTCCTGAAACAACATCTAGTGTGGCTAAAAAGGCCAATTCGAGAGTGGGAATCCCTTCTACACTGAGGACAAATAAATTCTGTCCCCTGCCCAGGCCCCAGGTTTCGCTGCTTTCGGGTCTGTCTCTTTGCTTCAGCCTGCTGAACAAGTGTCTCTTCCAGTTGGAGAAGGCCATGCTAGGTCTTTTGCCTTCATGCAGAACGATCGGAGGTCAAGGTTTCCCAGCTGTTGATGTCCTTCCCCAAGGCCTTTAGATCCCTCTTGCAGATGTCCTTGTATCGCAGCTGTGGTCTCCCTCTAGGGCGATTTCCCTGCACTAATTCTCCATATAGGAGATCTTTTGAAATCCGACCATCAGCCATTCTCACGACATGCCCAAGTCAGCGAAGACGTCGCTGTTTCAGAAGTGTGAACATGCTAGAGATTCCAGCACGTTCCAAGGCTGTGTCATTTGAGCCTTTGTCACGCCAGGTGATGCCAAGAATACGTTGGAGACAGCGCATATGGAAGGTGTTCAGCTTTCTCTCCTGCCATGCATAAAGGGTCCAAGACTCGCTGCAGTACAAGAGTGTTATCTGGACGCAAGCTCTATAGATCTGGATCTTTTAATCAATTATACAATAAAAAACCAATCAACATCACAAAAGAGTGAAATAAAAAAAAAAACTATCAAGCCACAAAAGAAGAATAAAAAAGATTATCAACTAACTTAAAATCACCTAAAAGAGCCTCCTCTGAATAAAATTGCCTCCTATGCAGCACAGCTTAGCACAGGGGTGTCCAAGGTGACCATAGGTGACCAGAGCGCCTGTACCTTTACCAATTGCACAGATGAGAATTTAGGCAGGTTTAGCTCAGCATAAAAGGGTTTAAAAAGCAGCACTTACAGGAACTCTGTCCTTCATTCTATATGGTCACCCTAGGGTTGTCAAATCCATTTCATAAAGTGGGCCAATCAGAATTCATGCTGCCTGATGAAGGCTGGAAGTGATGTCATTAAAGAGAAAGTGATGTCCTTAAGCAGGTCATGACCAAAAATAAGCACTTTTTCCTCACTTAGAAACGCATTAGCTGCAAACAAACGAAAATGTATAAATCTTGACCATATTTTCAAGATGGGGAGAGCTCAATGACTATGTGGGCTGCCCTTGACACCTCGGGACAGCTCAGCAGATGAGAGCTGCTGATGGTGATGCTGGAAAAGGTCACGGTCCAGATCAAAAGCTTCCAAAAGCTACATTTGACACACGGGTCTTACCTTTGACCACTCTCATAACCAACCCCATACATCTCCAATGTCCATCATAAAACCCTTTCAAAGTGTCACTTTTTCCAGTATGTTCTTCCTATTTCCATTCCATTTCTGAGAGACAAATATAGGTATAATAAATATAACAGATATAAGAAAGAAGATAATAATCAGTGTGATTCTATTTGTGTCTACTCAGAAGTTAATTCCGTTGATTTCAGTGGCGCTTACTTCCAGGATTGCAGCCATGATAAGTTATAACCTTGACTGGAAAGCAACTTGATGAAGAGTTTGGAATACTTAATGGAGTAGTTTGGGTGATTGCTCACATTGGATCCACATATGGACTGCTTTGCTCACTCTTGGAGCATGTCCTGATATCTCCCCTTGTATCTGGAGAAATTCAAGATTTTTCCTAAGGTTCAAACAGTCCTCTAATACAGTGGTACTTGGGCATTTTAGCCTGGGACCTCCTTTCAACCTTAAAAATCTGTCCAGGACCCCCTGGCAAATTTACTGGGATGTGACACATTGTGATGCCACAATACCAACCAAAATGCCCCCCCCCCCCTGCAAAGTTGCCCTTTGCCCCTGGTGGGAAACTGCCATGGATGCCTAACTGTAGCATATTGAATGCTCTTTGAGTCCAGATTAAAAACTGCAGATTGCTTTCAGCCCTCACCTGGAGAATGAGGATGGTTCCTAGATTCTCAGGTGGTCCTGACACTCCTCAGGGGGGCAATCCCTTGGCAGCTGCCCAAATTTGCCTTGCGCGAATGCCAGCTCTCTGAACAGAGACTTCCAGGACTGCTGCTTATTTATGAGCAACAAAGTGCGCCTGTGACCAAGGATGCAATATAAATAAAAAGACAATGGAGGTTGTTTAACTCCCATTTAAGACAAATGAATCTGCAAGAGGTAAGAGGCCTCTTTTCCTGCTACTATCATTACCCTTTTCAAAGCTTTAGCTTCTTAATGTTGCTTTAATAACGCCTGCCTTATGGGAACATCTGGCTTGCTAGTAAATACCCAAACTCATCAAAGGTGAGTGGCTGAGGAGATTGCTCACTGCAGCCATACCAGGTCCATCAATACTGAACCATAGCAATAAAAAAATTTTAGGTGCGTCCCCCCCCTTGTTTATCCCCCCCACTTTTCCCTGCCTCTGTCCTACTTACTGGAATAAACCAAAGAAAGTTGCCAGCAAATTAATCTCATTGCAAATCTGTCTAAAGGGCTTGGATACAAGGCTGCTGATGCTGTTTTCTGTACCTCTGACCATTAAACGTCAGTGCTATTGACTCAGGGGAACATTTAATGCTCCCATTTATTTTAATTCCATATCACTTTGCACTGGTTCTTCTGAAACACAATTGTAGGCTTTGCTATATAGGATGATTCAGTAGCAGCCAGACGGCCTGCAGTCAGTAGTGGCTTCTTAAAGTCACTTTGTTTCTGGCCATGACAAACAACAGAAATTTTACAAAGAATTTCCACTAAAAAGGCAGGCAGAGAGTGATCTGTATGAAAGACAAAATGGATCAAGACCAAAAGTTAATCTATTACAACAAACCCATCTGTGGCAGTTTCCAGTTTTCTTTCCCATGTACAGACTGTGCCAATGCTGGTGGTTTTTTAAAAAAATCACTTCCACCGTACCTTCAGAGCACAGTCCTAATTGCATTCATCCTCACCAAAGCTCTGTGAGTCATGGAATTAATTTTCAATTGGGAGATGGAGGCTGAGAAAGTACTAGCTGCTCAAGAGTCCATGGCTGTACTGAAATTTCAGTGAAAAAAATTGAAGAGGTACCCCAAAACAGTGAAGAAAATTCACTCAAAAAAGCATACCTAAGTATAACAGACCATGAAAAAGCATAAAAGATGATTTCACCACTCCACTAAAAGGTTCCAAATGTTATAGTTCACTATGGCTGCAATCCTAACCTCCAGTTAGCAATCAGACAGCAACAGCCTTCCCGGAGCAAGGTAAAGCAGAACAGGGGTAAACATGTGCAGGGAAGGGAGAGTGGGAAGGCTCAGCATTTCTGGGGGAATATACCAGGCGTACAGGGGGTGAGGAAGAGGCAGGAGGGGATGGTTCTTTGAGCACAGATCTTATCCCCTCTCTTTAAAACCTCTCCTGAGTTCCCCCTTTTCTTTTCTTGGACATAAACCACCAAAATAGGTGGTGCATGTCTAAGGAAACCCACTGGCAATCAGGCAGCCTACCCACCGGCAAGAGTCAAACATGTTTGCTTATATCCTATAGCCTGTCCCATCAACTTCCCCCCCCCCCCCAATACACCAGATGATGTAATGTGTGCTTTTTTGGTTGTGGTCTGCGCGTGGTCTGAGAAGCAGATGTTCCACCCACACCTGGCTTCCCCTCTTGGGAGGAAGCCACATCAGCTGGCCAGCAACTGCAGGGGCATGCAGCGGCCAGCTCCAAACCTTGCTGCCATCGGGGCAGCTGCAGAGAAAGCCCCAAGGACCCCAGGACCCCTCCTTTTCCAGAGGAGGGGAGCCCCTTACTTGACCCTCAGCCCAAGGGCCCAATTTCCAGGGGTCTCCAGGGAAACCTGGAGGTCTGGGCACTCTGACTTGTGCTGGGACCAGGACCAGATTTAGATTTGATGAGGCCCTAAGATATCGAAGTTAATGGGGTTTGCTCTTTTATATGGGGTTTGCTCCTTTATATGGTTTGCGCCTTTATATGAGCAAACCAGTGATAATTTAGGGAGCAGGCTAGCAGGCAGGGCCCATTACATACATCATAGTATACAATACAAAACACTGTTGCTGTATGTAGGTTTATTTTATTTATTTTTATCTTATATTTTGGAAATGTAGATCCAGTTTTTTTTCCTTTTAAATTTTTTGGCGGGCCCCAAGAAAGTGGGGCCCTAAGCTATAGCTTGTTGAGCTTATACGTAAATCTGGCACTGGCTGCGGCTTAGGCTGGCCTAACTGGAGATTGGAAATATAGCCTAAGACTGCATTCCTAACCAATTTAGGCTGGCACAACTCACCCAGTCTCCTTTCCTGTGATGGTGTGGGGAATTCAGTGCATGTCTGTACACTGGCCTATTCACCCAAAAGTGGTGCAGTTTGTGATATCCCCCAGTCCAGCATAGGACTTGTGTAAGACTTGTACCGGCCTAACTGGGGCTTAGAATTGCAGCTCCGTTCTTGAACTCTTTTTCATGATCCCTAACAAATCCTACTAATAGTTTATTATTTCTGACAGCTTCCCTGGCATCTAATCCCCCTTTGCTGCCACTTAGAAGAGCAGTCCAGGTCACCAAGCTAAAAAACATTTGAAAAGGACTCTCTCCATTTCAAAGAAGTTTTTGCACACCTCAACTGTTAAATCAGTTGCTGCTACTGCAAATCCAGTCTCCCTTTTCAGAGCAGATCAAAATCAAACAGAAGTTCATCTTCAGGGGACACCCAAGGCTCAGTCAAACACAGCAGCTTCCCATGGAGGATACTATGGCTCCCCGCTAATCACCACTGTTCTTTTATCAGTGTACTTTGTTGTAATTGCACAGCTTCTCATTATTATGCGTATCACAGGATCTGAAAGTAACTATCACTGTTAGGTGTGTTTACTCTGAACCAGGCAATTCTCAAGCTCAGCTCAAGAGGAATATTTTGCTTCCTGCAAAGGAAAACAGATGAGCAGTCTCCGTATTTATCTTATCTTTGGTCCCCTCAGAATTTTTGCAGAGGTTCAAATCTATCAGCTTCTCTGAAGATAGAGGAGAATTGGGGCACAATCCTAGCCATCTTGTGCACTGTACTGGTACTAGGCATTAAACATTTGGGATGGCATAGCAATCTGGTGTGCTGGTGGTAAGGCCTGCACCAGCGTGTGGACGCTGGCATGAGGAGCAGTGCAACCTGGACACAGTGAGTTTTGCACAGAGATAGGGGAGGTCAGGGTGGGCAGTGATTTGATTTAATATGAATGGTCACTGCAAATCACAACTTTTAAAATGGGTTTTCTCTTATTGTAGAGAAGCAGTCAAGCAAGCAATCATTTCATTCTTCATCCAAACCAGGCAACGGCAGGGGGTTCTTTGCATTTTTAATCACCGACTGCCTCTAAAACAGTATGAAAAACTTTTTAAACAATTATAAAGGGAAGCACTTTTTTTAAAAAATGCTTTTATTTAACACATTTTTTGGTCTCAGCATGGAGTTCCAGAACCAAAATCCTGCAGATACTGAAGCGCAACATTATTACAATAGGAGCAATGGAAAAGCAAGAAATCTGGAAATCTATTTTTTCCTGCTTTTTATCCACATATTTTTTTATCTAATAACGAGGGACCTAATAACGAGGGACACCTGTACATCAAGGATATGATGAGAGTAAATACTTCATGATTTTTATTCAATCTGTATGGAGTTCCGGCAGTCATGGATGCCATGGATCGGTTTCGGTGACTCAGTTGTAACTCATCTGTAATCCTCTGTAACTCAGTTGTCTCCTATATTTATACTATGGAAACTAGAGAAATTATGCAGAGAAATGCTAACTGAATTATTTCTCCCATTCTCCCTTTCAGTTGACAGTGAAGCCTAGAAATGCTCTGTACAATTGAGATATAGAGCTGTTGCTCTGTCTCTAGGCCTTCAAGCAAAAGATAAAAATGTACATGCCAGGTGAGGACGTGATGATGATGCTTTAACACAGGCAATGCTTGGTTCAAGTTAGATCTGTAGATCCTAGTTTTACTGTCTGAAGCTAGTACTATGGTAGAAATTTCTGTTCTGCCCCTCAGGCATATACTGGTATGTATTTTTGGAGAGGTGGAAATATGCACAATACTGTGCTTAAGAAATAATCCATGCATATGCTGTTTACGGTATGTCGTTTTTCTAGAAGCCAAGGTGCTGCTTAGAATTTGAAATGTGAACTTCCTTTCTCCCTCTCTGGTTTGTTGTTTGGTTTATATTTAGTTTTGTAGGATGCATTTTATTAGGATTAGGATTTATAAGTACTTCAATTTTTCATTTTATAATTTCTTCTTGGGTCCTTGTTGAATTTGGCATCTTTTCCTTATTCCTTCAATTCGAAAAGGTTTCTACATTTTTACTGCTTGTACAAATCATTATGATCTCCAGTGGCTCATCATTATGAGTAATACTAAAACTATATTAGCAATAGTAGTACTATATTTAATGTAGTTTATTATATAAATTAATATAAATTAATATATCCCTTTCAATTATTTCATAATAATTAATTGATAATTGACATGAATTAATAATAGATATTATTAAATAGTAAAAAACAATACACACAGCAACAACAATTAACAACATGCAGAACTCAGGAGCCATTAGCTTTGTTTAGGATGTTGCCATGAATTCTTCGGCAACTTGAAGCAGAGTGGCAAGTTACTGGTTCACTTAGTTCTGTGTATGGAACAGGCACCTTAGCACATTACTGTACTTAAATGGCTGAACTGTACTGATGGAAATTCCAACCGGAAGGGGGTGAAAAGGGGCGCAACGCGTTTTCCTCCCTATACTTTGCATTGAGAATTGCTGACTCATCAACATTCCACCCCAACTGCTGGGCCTGAAGCATGGAATTCTGGGAGTTCCTTCTGTCACCTGAACTCCCACCAAGAACCATCTGGAGAAATTAACCCTTCAGGGGCTGAAAAGGGGGCAACGTGTTTCTGTCCTATACTTAACATGGGAGACTGAACAACATCCAGCCAATTTGGTGCTCTGCGCCTGGTGCACTGGGGGGACATTGTTCGGAGGAAGAGATTGCGCTGGGGAGGATGCTACACAAGGGAAGATGCACATGGTGGGTTGATGCGCATGGGGGATGTTGTGCATGGTGGGATGTTCCACATGGGGGAAGTTGTGCATGGGGGTTTATGCACATGGGGGGATGATGCACAGGGGGGGGGTTGATGCGCATAGGGGAATGATGCGCATGGGGGAATGTTGCACGTGGGGTTGATGTGCATGTGGAGATGATTTGCATGGGGTATGTTGCGCATAGGGGATGTTGCGCATGGGGACTGATGCGCATGGGGAAGCTGCGCATGGGGGACTGATGAGCATGGGGGACTGATGCAGATGGGGGTTGATGTGCATAGGGGGTTGATGCATGTGGGGGGTTGATGCGCATGGGGGAAGTTGCACATGGGGGAAGTTGCGCATGGGGGAAGTAGCGCATGGGGAAGTTGCACATGGGGGAAGTTGCACATGGGGAACTGATGCGCATGGGGTGTTGATGCACATGGGGTGTTGATACGCATGGGGAAAGTTGTGCATGGGGAAAGTTGCACATGGGGGACTGGTGCGCATGGGGTGTTGATGTGCATGGAGGGATGTTGCACATGGGGGGATGTTGCGCATGGGGGAAGTTGCACATGGGGAACTGATGCACATGGGAGACTGATGCATATGGGGTGTTGATGCATATGGGGGATGTTGCGCATGGGAGATGTTGCGCATGGGGGAAGTTGCGCATGGGGGATTGATGCACATGGGCTGTTGATTCACACAGGGTGTTGATGCACATGGGAAATTTGCGCATAGGGGGAAGTTGCGCATGGGGGAAGTTGCACATGGGGGAAAGTTGCACATAGGGTTGATGCGCATGGGGTTGACGCATATGGGGAAGTTGCACATGGGGGACTGATGCGCATGGGGGACTGATGCGCATGGGGTGTTGATGCGCATGGGTTGTTGATGTGCATGGGGAGATGAGGTGTTGTGGGGGAATGGCGTACAGGGAAATGTTAGTCCCGCAACGTGGGTATGCTTTCACTAGTTTTACATAAAAGTACAGTCCTTTCTGTACTGTGGAGCTGCAAGAGCTGATTGAAGGACATTGTACAATTACTACAGAAACAGTTCCATGAGTTTATAAACCCTTTAAGGACTTAGTTTTTTTATCACATATTTCCATTTTTAGATTAGAAGCAGAGCAAATCCTTAGTAGATTATGATTTATATTTAGGAGATTTGTGACTTTATCCCAGTTCAATGGGAAGAGTGTTTTTGTACTTATTGATACTGGATAATTCTCCTTTGAGGCAACAGGCAAAAATTAAGTGATTCCAAGAGAAAAGAGTTGTGCATTTGATATATTACTAAGTCTTCTGAAGAGCCTTTCTTTGCATTGACAAAATGGTCAATGCAGCCCTGAGGGCAGATGACCTACAGCTGCATCTCACTAGTAAACTCAAGACCACCATCATTCTCTCTCTTGCCACCACGCCCAAGCACAAAATTGCATGGTTATATTTCATTACTAGCTTAAAAAATACCCACATTGCAGGAATAAAATTTCCCCACACACCATCCACTCATGACGCATCAGCCCCCCACGGTGCATCAGCCCCCAGTACATCAGTACAAATATTTTTAACTTGGGGATAAAGGTGGGTACCACCATAGATAGGATAACAGGCCACAGTGCTTCCTGTGACCATCCACTGAGTGCTCTACCCACTGAGCACTCTGCACCTCCTTCCAACCCACCTGCTTCTCACCCTGTGATGAATTGTCCTTTTCCCTTGGACAGGGACCATACATTATAATCAAAAAAGAGAACAAAGCACACACACACCCAAAAATATAGGACACCCAAGAAAAATGTATTGTATAAATTTACAGTGTATAAATTTAAATATGCACTATATTGCACTAATGTATAGTGAAAGCAATATATTTGTGTGTTAACTTTTATTTTGTCATGTTCTACATTTTTCTTGGGTGTCCTACATTAGGGAGGGGACTTTTCATCTTTTTTGTTTATGATGTATTGTCATCCTGCTCCCTCCAAAATGTAGGACAATAAAAAATATGTAGGACATGACAAAATAAATGCTAAAAACACTAATGTATTACTTTAATGTGGTTAATTTAACTACTCTCGGTGCAATCCTATTCATGTCTACATAGAAGTAAGTTCCATAGAATTCAATGGGGCTTAGTCCCAGGATCCAATCGTATCGGCTCTGCCTTTCCATTGGACTAATTCAGTGGCATGGAGAGGGGGGATTTGCTGCTTGGGTAACAGCCTATCCTCCATAACAATCCAACCCAGGCTTTCGTGCTTCGCATGCAGCGTATGCAGCGCCGAGCACGATACCATAATCTTCCAAGACTGATGGAGGCCTTCTAATCCCAGGAAAGTGCTCTTAAGATTGCAGCCTTTGGACGCAATCCAGAGAAACTACGGGGAGTCCTTGCTCTGGTGTAAGAACAATTTGCTGTGGATTGCAATATGAATTTCCCATAGGTTTTTACTAGGTGGTGCAGTAACTATGGGTACACGTAATATCTCTTATGTGCTCCCGTAGTTACTCTGGATTGTTACTTATTATTAAATTTAAAACTATTATATATAGGCTTCAATCCTATGCACCAGGGGTGTCCAAACATTCAACTTGAGGGTTCCTGGACCTTTAACAATTGTATAGAGGAGAGAATTTCAGCAGGTGCAGCTTCTCATCTCATAGATCACATGCTACACTTGCAGAAATTTCCTCTTCTATATTTCCTCTGGACCTTTAGTTGTTAAAGGTCCAAGAGCCCTAAAGTTGAAAGTTTGGACACCCCTGCTATATACCCTTATGCAAGGGCTCTTTGTCCTTGTATACAAAAATTGTGCCAAGGGTGGAATTTCAGCAGGTGCTGCTTCTCATCTCACATATCGAAAGCTGCACCTTCTGAATTTCTCTCCTGTATCCAATTGTTAAAGGACCAGGAGCTCAAAAATTAAAAGTTTGGAGACCCCTGCTCTAGGACTTCGTCCAAACTCTTTTTCAATGCATTGAGGCCAGATGCCATCACCACATCCTGTGGCAGGGAGTTCCAGAGACCAACTGCATGCTGGGGAAAGAAATATTTTCTTCTGTTTATCCTGACTCTCCTAATATTCAGTTTTAGTGGGTATTATGTGAAAGGGAAAAGAGCATCTCCCTATCCACTCTATCCATTCCTTGTAATTTTGTAGAATTAATCATAATTAAATGTCATAATCAACCACCCAAAAAATTTCTCTTCATGAAATTGGGTTGAATTACAGTTATTTGATTCCCCATACCTACCCTTTCATTTTGTACACCAGCATAGATAGTTGGCATAATTGCCCACCCCCTGAACATTTTTTGCCCCTCTATTCTTACAATCCTGGCGATGGCCCTGATTTGTATATATTTTGAACTTGGCTGTAATAGAGGAAATGAGGAACTGGTCCTCAAAGTGTCAGTCAATTTTCTTTTACTCTGATGAAATGAGCCTGCTGTGCATTTGCTTTTGGAATAAAACACACTCTGGGCAGCCAAGGTTATTTTTAAAACTTTAATCGTCCAACAATGAATTTAAGCAGTTTTCAGAGATAGGGAGAGTTCACTGGTAGAACAGAATTACCCAGGAGGGAGTTGGCTCAGGTGCAAAAGAGGCATACAACTGGGTTTTTAAGGGAGTGAAATATCACAAAATTGATAGCTTGTACAGCTCTGCTAATGCTTCTCATCATTCAGGAGCCAGCGTACCCCCTGCAGTTTCATTTTTGGGCTCTTCACACAGCTTTCTTTGCCTGTGTGCTCAAATACACCGCTTTTTTCTGCAGCCTGAAGTACCCCCTGCTATTACAGTTCTGATCTCTACACAAACAGCTGTGTGATCCACAGCCCAGCCCTCCATATTATGTCATTCCTGATCTTTGTGCCACAGAGGCCTCCGTCAGTCTTGAAAGGCTACGGTATCGTGCTTGGTGCTGCATGCAAAGCACGAAAGCCTGGGTTGGATTGTTATGGAAGATAGGCTGTTACCCAAGCAGCAAATCCCCCCTCTCCACGCCACTGAATTAGTCCAATGGAAAGGCAGAGCCAATACGATTGGATCCAGCTGGCGTTGCAGAGCTGGGCTAAGAACAGGAGCTCACCCTGTCTTGTGGGGCCTACCTGGGTCTCGAACCCTGGCCTGCTGGTTAACAGGCACAGCATCTTAACCGCTTGCACCACCCACAGCCCTAACTTTACAGTGCAATTGATACAAGCAAACTCAAAAATCTCATTGTCTTCAGTGGGTTTATCCCCAGGAAAGTGTGTATAGGATTGCATTCTTATTTGGTTAATTTAATCAATATGCGGCCCAATCCTATCATGGCGTGGGCTGACATACAGAGGGCTTTATGACTGCAGCACACAGTCCTGCTGTCATAAATGTCCTCAGGTGGCGGCCTTTTTTCTTGTTATATTGCACCAGGTAGCATTACTGAAGGCCCACCACTGAATCTGCAAAGTTAAGTACAATAGCAGCAGAGGTGGAATAAGGTAGGGTTGTAGAAGAACTGGGGGGAAGAGGCTGAAGAGAGGTGGGAAGGGAAGCTGACTAAGGGAGGATTCATCAGCGCTCATGTACACCAGTATCCTATCCCTGTCTCCCTCACCACTGCCATTGCATTCATCAGACTAACTATCTAGGAAGTCCCATGGCAGTGGTAGAGGCTTTCATTGGGGTAAGTGAACAAACATTCACTTACCAGAGGAGACTTTTTCAACTGTCCCCGTGAATACAGTGCATACTATATTGGTACAGCTGGATTAAGGGGGGAAATGTGATTACTGGTGCTATTGGACTGTACAGCTGCAGTAAACTCCTATGTAGGTTGCCCAGAAGAAAATCCCACTTGCATTCATAGGAGCCTAGATTTAAATAGCACAATATAATGTTCTAAGTGGTGAGCATCAATTTTCCTTTGGTGAACAGGCATAACATATCAAACCAGGTGAAACAGCAAAATAAAAGTAATGAGGTTAGTAGAACAGATTGTTGCTACAGTGTTTTGAAACTATGCCAATATCAGTCTTGGTTAAATGCAGGTTTATTTAAACAAAAGTGATTAATAAGTTAAAAGGAAACATTTGTGGCGCAGGTGCATCTGTTACCCTTCTGCATTTACATTAGGCACCATTACTGGCTCTCCTCATGTGTCTTGTGCAGCACAAGTGCCCTTGCTTAGCATTTAATCAATCAGCACATTGAGGACAAGCATTGCTACAACACAATGGCCACTGTTGGGATGACAATCAAACTGGGATTAATGCCCAGCATTGGCAGCAGCACACCTAAGGTTGCTGCCTTTGTTTATTGGCAAGGCTCCTCTGCCTGTAATAACAAATGGGAAACTGGAATTCAGTACATGCAGCTTTTCCTGGCATGGGAATAAAGAGAAGTAGGGAGCATTATTTGTTGAAAATCTGCCTACAGTGCAACTGTTGAAAAGCACAGAAGATCCGCCAGAAATATTGACACATACAAGTGATGCTCTTGCACAGGTCATGTCTCTTTGAACTATGTGTACCATGTGTTTTTATACTAAGAATCCATATGGGGTGGTGGGTTACAGATAAACAACAGAAGAAAAATATGTACGCAACAGAATAAGTCACAAGAATAAAATTAGAATTACTTTGTTGCAGTGGTGGGCTTCAGGGGGTTCTCACGAGTTCTATAGAAGTCTTTGCTAATGAGCGCCTGGTTCTGAGAACCGGTTACTAATGGGACACAGAACCTGTTGTTAATTTAGGTTATTAGGACATAGAAACTGTTGTTAATTTATTTGAATCCTACCACTGCTGATGACTCACCATTTTGAGCTCCCATAAACACACATCTGCTTTTAGCAAGTCTAACCTTAGAACCATATAACTTGGAGAGAGAACTTTCTTCATTATTAGTGATGTCACACACCTGAAAGTGCCTATGGGTGCAATCCTAACCATGTCTACTCAAAAGTAAGCCCCATTGTATTCAATGGGTCTTACTCCCAGGAAACTGTCTTTAGGATTGCAGCCTATGACTCTCATATTAGTATACAGTGGCGCCTCACGTAAAGAATGTTTCACATAACAAACAAACATTTCTCTAGGATTCTGCTTCGCGTAAAGAAAATGCTTCACATAAAGAACACATTCACTGGCAGTTGGGGCAGATGCGCTGGCCAGCAGCCTGTTTAAAAAGCGTCAGGGCTGCCTAGCGCACCTGCCCGTAGTGAAAGCAGCACTTCCATGCTGTTCCTCCTGTGGCTGGATGTCCGCTGGGCAGAGGGAGAGAAGAGCAGTGGAGAAGAGGGAAGCTGCTCAGGGCTAGCCAGAAGAGAGCAGTGGAGAGAGAGGCTCAGGATGGAGAGAAGGAGAAAGTGGGGAGACACTTTGAAGGTGTCTTGGATTGCAGCCTCCTAACCATGTCTACCCAGAAGTAAGCCCCATTGTGTTAAATGGGTCTTACTCCCAGGAAAGTGTCTTTAGGACTGCAGCCTAAGTAGACTTCATAAGATCATGCACATTGAATGCATGTTTTGAATTCAATCCCAGTGTTCTGACATCATTTTTACATCCAGTTAATATTTTTATATGAATGTTTATTGGGTTGTGGAACCAATCGTCTGAGTTTCCATTATTTCCTATGGGAAAATCCGCTTCACGTAAAGAATGTTTCACGTAACAAACATGCCTCCAGGAAGAATTAAATTTGTTACGTGAGGCATCACTGTGCTTGAGACACTACCCTAAATTATTTATTTACTTATTTATTTACTTTAATATATATCCAGCCTTTCAAGACTCAAGGTGGCTGCAACAAGAAACTAATATTACCAGTGGCAATAGGCTGTGATTTTGCTTTGTTTCTTAACACTGCATGCTTGCAACAAACTTGCTTCCTTTAAGGGTGTGCTCTGGACCCAGGTACCAAATGAGCAAGCTGGCTGTATATTTGTTGCACAATGATTGGATTGTCTAGAATGGCCCTTTGTAAACTTGGCAATGCAAATTCCCCTCTAGGTGTCTCCATTTCCTTATTCATTATGTGGTGACACATATGCACGCTCTTCTTTTCTGGAGCTCTGCAAGGTTGAAAGTCATTGATGGGGAGTAGGGATTTTCAGCAGGGTGTTTTTAGAAGGTGCTACTGCAAACAGTTGTTGTTAACGTCACTGGCCTAATGTGACTTAAGGGCCAGCCTCCAGTTCCAACAGGCAAACAAGGATAGCAATGTTGCTTTTTTCATCCTGACCACCCTTGAGCAAGCTGTGCTGGCAACTTTATAACAATCTGCTCACAGAAGTGAGGACAAGGCATGACACAACTTGCATTTCAAGGACAACAGCTACACACACTTCCATGGTTCCCATTCCACATATTCCATCCTGGTGACTGTCAGTTCCACTGTGCAAAAATGGTCTACTCATTAGAAAATGTTGGGTACATTTCTCATGTGCACTTCATGCTCACCTGGCACATGCCCTGCATGTGCCACTTGCTTTGAGAGAAAATGATCCAGTCAGAAATCTTCACTTGATAAAAGACATCCCATGGCTCTAACTTCACTGTTCTTTCCCATTTCCATACAGAGGAAATTTCATCACAAAATCACAAGGGCAAAGGGCAGGGCTGGTCCTGACCTACTGATGCCTGTCAAGTGCTGCCCCCCTTACTTGAGTTGTGCCATCCTCTGCTCCTCCTGAATATTCAAGTTCAATAGTCTTCTCCCCTCCTATTTCCTCTTCCTCTCTGTCCCCTTCTAACTTTTCCAATCCAGGAAGGATAAGGAGGACAAGTGGAAGCAAGTAGACAGACAGAGATGGTTGCCTTCCCCACTGATTGCTTTAATTGGCCACATACATGGGCTGGCTCTGGCTACAGCTATGCTAACAAATGTACATCGAGGTAGCTGAGATAATTTCATTGTCACTAAGGAGAATCACTCACAAAGTGATAGAGAGGAGCATATATTGGTAGTCCAGCAAAAGGCTAAGACACTGTACTTGTTAACCAGCAGGCCAGGGTTCGAGACCTGGGTCGGCCCCACAAGACAGGGTGAGCTCCTGTCCTTAGCCCAGCCCTGCGACGCCAGCTGGATCCAATCGTATTGGCTCTGCCTTCCCATTGGACTAATTCAGTGGCGTGGAGAGGGGGGATCTGCTGCTTGGGTAACAGCCTATCCTCCATAACAATCCAACCCAGGCTTTCGTGCTTCGCATGCAGCATATGCAGCGCAGAACACGATACCATAGTCTTCCAAGACTGACGGAGGCTTGCTTTATACACACACACACACACGCTACATAGGATAACAAACATGTTGAGGATAACATACATACACCACCCATGGAGGGTGAGAAAACAATTTTTATACACACATGCGTGCACGCACATACACACAAAGATTTGAGTCTATACAAATGGACACTGCAAATCATAGTTTAAAAAATGTTTTTCTACTTTTGTAGAGAGGCAATAATGCAAAGCAATATTCCATTATTCATAAGTCAGGCAAAGACAGTCATTTGCACACCTAATTGCATGTCTAAGTGCTGACTGCCTCTTTACATCAGTAAGAAAAGCTGTTTTTAAACCAATGTAAAGGGGTGCACTTTTTAAATTATTTAATTCCATCAATTTAACACTTTTTTGTATCAGCAGGAAATCCCAGAATCCAACCCCTGTAGATACTGAGGCATGACTTTGTTCCATTTGGAGCAATGGAAGAACAAGAAATCCGGATGTGGGTCTTTCAGTCCTTTTTTTCCACTGATTTTTAGCCACTGATTTTTTTATCCACAAGACATTCTGGAACAAATCTTAATGGATAAGGAGGGAAACCTATACCTATCTCCAGCACTGATCAAGAAGGTGTCATAGCGAGTCTCCTCAAAGGAGTCTCCTCAGAGGAGATCTGTCTTCAGTTAAAGAAGCAGTTTTCTTCTTTTGAGGCATGCACTCTGGGGAGTTTGGATGGTTCTTGCTGCCTCTGTGCAGGGTCTAGCCAGGCCACTGTAACTGACTGAAAGCCAGTGGCAGCCGGCACTTTCCTATAGCTCTACCACAGGGAGTAAAGCTGCCACAACCTTCTCACTCCCCAAGTCCACCCAGCCTCTAAGAAAAGCAGTCAAGTAGTAAGGAAAGATGGAGCGTGGCAATCTGGATCCTTACCTAAAGCTCCAGATTGCTGCCTCTTTCCTCAGTGCCCACCTTATTTAAAATGAACAGGGCAGATATTGGGATAGGAGGTAAGGATGGATCGCTCTGGTGCAAATCACTGCCTCTCCTCGCTCATGTCTGGTTGCTCTCCTAAACAGTCAATTGTGGGCAAGAAAGTGGCTGTGAGTGTTGCTAGCGGTAGTAGGAGCACGTACAAGTTTTGAGAGGGTGGAATTTCAATGCTGCTTCAAGTGACATTAGGGGCTCTGACCTGCTTCTGTGAATAAAATACCTTGCAGGGATGTCTGGAGTTTAAAAAAAAAGTCACATGGATCAGAAGATGATAAAACATGTTCATCAGTAGGAGAAAACTAAAGGAAGCAAAGTCCCACTAAGTTTTTCCTCTTCTTCTGAAATCTCTGAAAAAAGGATTTCCTTTGTGATGTGCTTGCAGAGGTGCTTCATGGAAAGCATCTCCCCCGAGCAACAAGGTCCTTGATGATCAGTACTTGATCCTTGATCCTTGATCAAGTACTCCTCTTCTGATGTGGTAGTGTGCAGACTAAATCCACAGCCATGCCACAAGCTGCTGCTGTTAACAGCATGAAAGCCAGGTCAGCGTAAAGCCTTTCTGGTTTTCTGCAAACTCAGCCACATTTCTCCCTGGGCTGTAGGCTCTGCTATTCAACAGGCAGTAGACACTGGCCAAGATCTTAGTGCCCCCTGAATGAAAGATTATTTACATTTTCTAGGCTTTGGTGGTTTCAAAGTTCATGGCTCTTGGCCTTTTATTCACTGTGTTCTTTGCACCAAGAGCCTATATAAACGTTAATTCAGCTTCTCGGCAGCGACAACCTGCATATGGCGCCTCCGAGTCTGTTAATCTGTGGTGGTCATAAGGCTACTTATCTCCTGCTCTTTTCAAATAGCTCAGCAGTGGATACAAAAGGGAAATGGCAGGAGCTATTCATCTCTGGAAACTGAAGGGGGTTTGCTGCATGGTTGCTACATTACCAAATGTCACATGTAAAAATAATGGCAGCGTTTGCAAGCAAGATAAGAGATTCGTATCTCCTGGGTTACAGGGAGGGCAAAATATTCAATCTAGGGGAGAACAGCCAGTTACAATGTGTTTGCTTTCCACTGGGCCAGGAGCCTGGCTGTCTACTTACTAGGTTGATGCTCCATAGCTAAAAGGAAAGCCTCCCCTCTTGTCCCTTTTACAGTGATGACCTATAGACTGAAGGACTTTCATGTGTCATTCTACATCCAGAAGAATACTGCCATCATCCTTGGGCATATAACAAACATTTCTGTTAGCACCATATGACTGTGTTGCCAGTTGGGGAAACAAAGGAAAGGAAATGCTTTGTAACTGCAGATATGAAAAATTTCCTAAATACCTCCAAACCACAGTGTTCATTTCAAGAATCTATCACACCAGTTATAATTGCCTTCCCTATTAGTTTGTATGACTTAGGGTGCAATCCTAATCTAGGCCAGCACAACTCATTGGTCATCCCATTCCTGTGGTGATGTAGGGAGGCAAGAGCATGTATATGCACTAGCCTAACTCTCCCCCAGGTGTGGCACAGAAGTGCCTTTACAGTATTTTTGTGATACCCTCCACCCCACAAGCCAGAACAGGACTTATGCTGGGTCTTAGGCCAGCCTAACAGCAGCTGCAGGTTCCCACCCTTCATGATTGGTCTAAGTCTCCAGAAACCAGCATCCATCCAAGGGGTTACTGAAAAATATGCTAGAGATTTAAACTGGACATCCCAATCATAACTAGGCTTTACAGCAGCAGTTTCACTGTCATAAATGATCATCTGGAGACCATTTTAGAACTACCACCACAAATGGCAGTGGTAACCATGACCGTAGCCAGCTAGCTACATATGGGACCACATTTTTGAACCACAGGTTCAAAAGCCACTCTTAATCTCATTCATTACTAAGATGAAAAAAAAAATTATTTCAACAATATTTTTTGTCTATATTTAATGTTTTTTTAAAAAAACCAGAGCAATAGGTACTGAGGAATAATTACATGAGGCATTAACATCAGGATAAGACATGGGCTGCAATCCTACAGACACTTTCCTGGAAGTAAGACCCATTGAACTCAATAGGGGTTACTTTTGAATAGACATGGTTAGGATCGTGCTCATGGCCTTCCTCCTCTTCCTAAATAGCATCCTTGTTCTATAATTTTCTCCAACAGTTTGAATCAGCCTTAGAAATAAACTGATATCAAAAGTTTCAAAATAAGCATAGAATAATCTCCACCAGATTGTGTCTGTAGACATTGGGACAAAAGAATAGAAAATTATGAGCGGAAGAAGCTTGATCATTTTGAAAATGAAAGACTCTTTCCAATGTTTTACATAAAAAAGCTCTTGTCCTTCATGGTTTTTACTTTCAGACATCTTAGTCTGAATGTGGGATTTTTAGAGAAAATCCTGGTTGGTTTATAGTAGCAGAACAACTAAGGGCACAATTCACAGCAACTTTTGCTTGCTCTGCCCTAACTATGCTGTATCCTAAACACAGAGTTATGCGTGAGGCAGAGAACTTAAGTCTGCCCAGAACTTAGGTCTGCCCGTAACTGCTCCAGTGCAGTGATCCACATAAGTTACTCCATCGGGCACGCTCAGAAGGCAACCTGTAAGTACTACATGGCCTGCAGTTACACACGAGTTGACCTGCTTCCACATCACTCAGAATCACTAGCAGCTGTCCAAACTGCCACCCCTCTTGATCACATGGGGAACCAGCTGTCAAGCTGTCAGAGTGCCTCCCCAGCATGGTGGACAGGACAGGGCTGTCAGGGGTAGAAATGGGAAACAACCTGCCCCCCTGTACCCCCAAACAGGCAAGGTGCCCCAAGAAAAGCCCAGGCATCAGCAGGGGCAAGATGCACAGAGGGATACATGTGTGTGTATTGTCAATAAAAACAACATCAACAGATAAACATGAGTGTCCTGTGGTCTTTGGCAACAGTCCGGAGGAAACATCAGCATTAAAGGTACAGCATGCCAGACGCAGGGTCCACACTCAGGTGGGCTGGGAGGAGAGGGAAGACCCCATCCAGAGAGCAGAAGGCCCAGGAAAGAGACACCCTTGCTGACTCAGGCAGGGGAGGGGAAAGGGTCCACCAAGCAGCTGGCAGAGCAGGGGGCAAGGGGAGGCAAGGAGGCTGCCATGGGCATCTGTGGGGAGGGAATCCTGGAAGAGGGGACAGGAGCCCACCTGGGTCTGCTAGGGAGCAAAAGCACATTCTGGGGCACAGGGGACCTGGGGCTCCCACAACAGGGCAAGGGTGTCTGATCACTTGTGGGGCCACTGCCCACCCAAAACCTCTCACTCCACAAGCCTAAGGAGTGGCATCAGGCTCCAGGAACCCTCCCTCAGCCCACCCCAGTGACCCCAGATGGCCTCCCCCTCCCATGGCAATGATGCTCCCAGGAAGATGCAGACACAAAAGTGGGGGTGTGTTCACATGTGTACTTGTTCATATGTTTGGAGTTGCTCCTTTTCATTCAGAGGGTCACAGGTTAGGGGGGCTTCCAGATACAGAACAGTCTCCAGTGAGGATGCAGTGGGACCCCAGAATCAACCACATTCAGTTTGAGCACATGGAAGGGATGACACAGTTCCTGCACCTTTAAGTAGTGCCTGGACCTTTAAGTATCTTCAGACTGTAGGCAGTTTGGACTCCCTCATCTCTGCAACGCTCACATGTGGTCTCACTGCTTCCATGTGGCCTCTTGTTGTGGACTATCCAATGGTAAGGAAGCTACAGGCAGCCCCCTCTCCAGAAACAGAGGACCAGGTCTAGATGTCATTGGGTGTCTACACTGAGGATGGGCACCTTACCTGGTTGGAGTAACTCTGGGGAAGTGCGAAACAACAACTTGCAGAGACATAAATATGGTATTGGTAACATTTCATCATAGCAAGATTGCCTGTAGAGGTGTTTTTGAATGCAAACATTGCTCAGCACCCCCAATTATCTGATTGGAGTACCTGTGGGGAGAGAGAGAGCAACAAACAAACAAAAAATTGCAAAGTCCACACTCTAATCATTTCATATCACAGATATCATATAAATATATCATCATATATGCACCTTATGTGTACACATGTTTGTGGGGGGAATGCTCCCCAAGAGCAAAGTGCCCATTGAGAGAGCAGAGTGACATGGCCCTTGGCCCTTGGCCAAGCACGCTGCTTCTCTGTAGGGGAATTGTGGGTCCAGGGGTTGGGCTTTTTATGGGAGGGTAGCTGCGAGGGGATTGGTCGGCCACTGGGGTGACCCAGTTACTCTGTATCCTCAAGTAGGAAAGTACTGTCCGTAAGGTGAGGTTCAAAAATTTTTTAAAGTCCCCACTTTCCACAGTCCTTACTTCCCTTTAACATGGAGACTTATTGGTCTCCTCGTTACTAAACTACCTCTTGAGCTGGTATAAGTCAGGAGACATTTATGTGTGCCCATAAGCCTCTGAAAATATTCAGGATACAACATAGTTATGTGGAAGCAAGGAACCTAAGACATGAGGAACCTAAGACATGCCCCCGAAACGCCCCCTGAAAAAATACAGGAAAATCACTCCGTTGACGGAGTTACGTCGACGGAGCTTTCACATAGTTGCGTCGACGGAACGATCCACCAGCATACTTGCGTCGACTTGCCCTTGCGTCGACGGATTAGTTGCTGTGGATTGAGCTGCCCAACAACTTACTGTTTCCTGTAATTAGTGGTGGATTTCATTTTTTATAAATTTTATAAGAAAGGAACACTCGATCAGTAAGAAGAGGGTCAGGGCCAAAATGCAAAGTGCTTATTGAACAGCACAAAACCCTCTCCTTGCTCTATTGGCTCATTTGTCGTATTGTTTTAATGAAACAATGCTGGTTCACATCATACAATAGAAAATGGGCCTGGGGCCTGTGCCAAGCACTCCTGGACAAAGAAAGGAGCTTTACAGCCTCTTGTTCTGAACTACTGGGTTGGAGCAGCTTCGAGAATTTGTATCACCTCTCCTGTTTTGGAAAGTATTACCATAACCTTCAATTCCCAACATGACCAGATGCTGTTTCCATGAAAGTTAGAAATCGATAAACTTTATACTGGGATTCAGATCCCCTGTGTATTATTAAGTCATAGAATTAAAAGGCTAGATCAACTACAACGATAATGTGTTGCTCAAACCATACCTTCTGGAAGGAAAACTGAAGCAAACCGCAGAATGACAACAGAACGGCTGCCTTATCTAGGATAGTTTCAAACATGCACATTCTGGCTATTGCAGATGCTAGTCTCTTTTTTTGAAAGTATTTTCAAATGTACCTGGAAATGGATGTGTGATTGTTATATTGCTGTGTGCTTATCTACTATATAACTGCTTCATGCAAACTAGGTCATTGCAAAAGCACAGATTTGATGTTCTTTTAATCTGAATAGGAGTTAGGATTGAATAGGAGAAATAAGGGTTGGGTGTGGATAGAATGGTCTGAGAAAAAGTTCTTGTACCAGGGAGAAGATTGATTATCCATCCATCAACCAATCCAAACACTGTTGTTTGTTTGGAGATTGCTGTCTATAGTGTACCTGTGCAGTTAATTAAATAAGAGACAACCTATACTTCTTATTTACCATATATCTGTAGAATAGGACAAAAGGTCTAACATGGAAACACTTTGTGTACCTCTTGCAAACTCTGGTTCAGTTATATCATTTTTTCTTCAGAGTTCAGGTGGGGTTTTGCATATTTGAATGTGCCCCACAAAATAGTTCCATACATATAGAAAACAAACACATTTGGTAGAAATATTTGTGTTGACCTAAATTTGTTAGAATTGCACCCTTCATGTGTTATCTGAAGTGCCAAGATCCATATGGAAGAGCACATTTGTGCAAATATGCACACACACGCACACACACAACCTCCTGATATCTTACTTATAGTGTGCTATACTGTTTTGAGGAAATAGTTTGGACATGCTCACAGGCTTCCTAGTTACATATTCCTGGACTGAGTACAATGACATTGAAAATATAGTCCAGAACTAAGCTCTGGGAGCTTCGCCTTTAATTTATACTATGCTCACTTCAGAGCTAATTGCTAGCATATTAAGGAAAAGACATGTTGGCAGATCCAGTCATTCCCATCCTTCAGCCATCCTACTCAGGTCTTGCAAATCTGAATACAGTGGTGCCTCACATAAAGAGCTTAATTCGTTCTGAATGCATGCTTTTTGAAGTGAAACAGATTTTTCCATAGGAAATAATGGAAACTCAGACAATTGGTTCCACAAACCCCAAAATATTCATATAAAAATATTAACTGGATGTAAAAATGATGACAAAACACTGGAATTGAATTCAAAACATGCATTCAATGTGCATGATCCTATGAAGTCTACTTAGGCTGCAATCCTACAGACACTTTCCTGGGAGTAAGCCCCATGGGCTTACTTCTGGGTAGACATGGTTAAGAGGCTGCATTCAAAGACACTTTCCTGGGAGTAAGCCCCATTTAACATAATCATATGTTCAAATTCAAAATTCAAAACATGCATTCAATGTGCACGATCCTATGAAGTCTACTTAGGCTGCAATCCTAAAGACACTTTCCTGGGAGTAAGCCCCATGGGCTTACTTCTGAGTAGACATAGTTAGGAGACTGCAATCAAAGACATTTTCCTGGGAGGCTTACCTGGGCTGCTGCTGGAGGTTCAAGGTAGTCGGTGGGGGCACTTGGGGGCAGTTAGAGGCAGCAGCACTGGCCAGCAGCCCTTTTAAAGAGCCTCCATGTGGAGTGTCAGGGCTGCATAGCACGCGTGCCCATAGCACACTTGCTAGTTAAGTGATGCAAACTTGTTATGTGAAGCAAGATTTCTTGGAAAGTTTTGCTTGTTATATGAAACACTCGTTAAGTGAGGTACCACTGTATTTTATTAAAGAGCAAGAACTTTTGCTGCCTCTGCAGGTGCTATGCTACTTTCCTGCTTGTAGGGCAGATGTCAAAAATGTCATCCTTTATGAAAGCAAGGAGGAAAATACAGTTTTGGAGTAAGATGTGCAGGGACAGGAAGGAAAGCCATAGTTAAAGGTCTCATGTCACTTGCAATATGTGAAACAGCCTGACATTGGAAAGACAGAACCAAGGAAATATGGGACAGGTGGAATTTAGTTTTTCAGAGGCATTTATTATACTCTTTGCCAAACTTTATTTTGACGTTACTCCAGCCTTGCTATTTTGTATCATTTCTGGCACTTAACTTCCAGAGAGAGTACTGAACTTGACCAAAAAATGGCCCATCCCTTCTTAAATATCTGATGCTCTAGCAGTGGTTCTCAAAACACCAGGACTCACATTTAGCACCAGGACTCACTTTTCAGAATGAGAATCTGTCAGGACCCACCAGAAGTGGTGCCATGACTGAAAGCGACATCATCAACCAAGAAAATTTTTACCAATCCTAGGCTGCAATCCTATCCATGCTTACCCAGGAGTAAGTCCTATTGGCTATCATTGTTAAAAGCATAAATACAGTAGCCTGTTAAAAGTAAAAACTTCGAACATTTTTCCAAATGCAATCTCATACTGTGGGATAATATTTTATATTAAAAATAAATTAATGGGGACCCAACCTGAAATTGGTTTGTGAGTAGCCCATTTAGGGGTCCCAAGCCAGAGTTTGAGAAACACTGTTTGCTGGCCTGGAGCTTAGCAGCAGCCTTGTCTTATACATGTTAACTCAGAAATGAGTTACACTGAGTTCAAGGCAACTTACTCCAAAGTAGGTATTTATGTATTCATTGCAAAGATTTACATCCTGCCCTTTCTATTAAAAAGGAAGCCCAAGGCAAGTAACAAATCAAAGATCACATTTAAACAGCATTGTGCTAAGAATGAAAACAGAAGTACAACAAACAGGAACAACAAATAATTCTCATGGAAGTGGTGTAAGACAGAATCCATGGTTCAACCGATTGAAACAGCATACATGCAAAGGCCTTATAATGAAAATGATTGCAATGACCCTTTAAAGCCAGCAAAAGAAGCTGCTGGTTTTATGTCCCTTAAGAAGGAATTTCACATGAAAAAGTCCTGTCTCTGGTACTCGCCAGACAGATTTCAGTTCAAAGAGGCCTCTGATGCCAATCTCAGGACTCAGGCAAATTCAAATTGAAGCAGACAGTGCCAAATTGTCCATGCACTTTAAATTGAGACCCAAAACAAATAGACCTGGTAAAGAAGTAGTGTAATACCTTTAAACCTTCTTATTAGAATGTCTCACTGAATTCGGCAGGATTTACTTCTGTTTAGGATTGGGCTCCACTTTTCACTTTCATAAATGGAGGCTGTATTTCCTATACACACTTTCCTGGGAGTAAACCCCACTGAAAACACTGGGGCTTACTTCTAGGTAGATGATAATTTGTGCCATAATTCTGTGTTCAGTAGTTATTCAGAGATCTAAAAATAAGCAAGGGAAGGCAAACGCGAGTGTTAGAAACTGTTTGAATGCCACCTGCATTGTTTGTAGTAGTCATTCAGTGGCTTTTCCTACCCAAAGAAAATTTGGGGAGATGGAAGCAGTGAAAGTCTGGTGCTTTTTCCCCCCAATGTGAGGCCTGGTAGAGGCTTGTATCTGACCCCTCTCACATCCAGCAACAGAAGGCAGGGAGAAAAGGACATGAAGGTGGCAAATGTGCCTGGTGGTTTTCCAGCATCTTCATCACCACCATTCAGCATGTTCCTCCATTCACTACCTATAGCAGGCAACAAAGCGAAAAGAAAACAGAGGGCTGAAATAGGGTTGCCATATGTCCCCCCAAAATAGGGACAATCCTGATTTTGGGGGATTGTGTTCACATATTGGCCAATGGGACAGGAGGTCCTGTTCTGATTTTGTGGAAGAGAATTATGGGCACAATCCATAGCAGTTACAGGTCCACACAGTTACATCACCCTCTAATGTTATCTTATGGAAAGTCATCTTAACTGCTCCAGTGCAAGGGGCTTAATTTCACTTTAGGATATAGTCCTATGGCAAAAAAGGATGATAGCCCTAGGGTGAAAGGATGATACCGGTTGTGGAGCCTTGCTTCTAGAATTTATCATCTAAGAGGTTCATCTGGTGTCAATAAGCCCTGTGAAGAATTTTTAATTCTCTGTGAGTACAATTCTAAGCATGTCTACTCAGAAGTCCCATTCTGTTCAATAGTACTTACTCCCAGGAAAGTGTGGTTAGAATTGCAACTTTTGTGCTTTTAAAAATCACTGTTTGTAGCTCTGTTGTAAGTGTTGTTCTACTTCTGTTGTTTTCATTCTGTAAATTATCATTAAATTATTTCCTGTTACTTTTGGGAACTTGTGATGCCAATGTAAAATATCATACTTCTATCATGTTCTAAGGAGAAACAGAATGCTCTACTGACACCTCTTGGATTTCTGCAGCTCCTCCTGTTGTGGCAGACACAGAAGAGAAAGAATAACAGCCAAAAGAAGTTTAGCTATAGAGATCCTGTTGAGAATAAAGAAATGGAGGTCGTAAATCTCTGCCTGCCAATGTGAAGGAACATAAAACCAAAAAAGCCAAATTTGTCTCTGGGGTAAATCTACCCATTTCTATGGGTCTGCAAGAAGAGATGGCTTTGGCCATTATGCCCCTATTATAGTAACATGATTCTGACAGAGACAGCATTAGCAATCTGCTCCAATCAGGCATAGACGAACAGACTAGATTTGCTGGGCACATCATGTTTCATTTGGGATTGATGTACAATAGAATATGATGCATTGGATACATTCTGTAGAATTAACAGGAGGAAAACCTGAAGGGTCTCATCAGATTCATGGGACAGAAACATACTTAATTATTTCCTGGAGTGTTTTATTTTCTATTTGGATGCTGCATCTCTCATTTAGTCCCAGCTCTTAGCAGCCCACATGGAGCCTGGTGAAAGATGTGTGTCATTTTCATGAGGATCTTCTGAGATGCAACCAGCTGAGAGACATTTCACACTCAGTAGTTTCACGTCTCAGAGCAGCAAACAATTTAAAATAATTTCCATGGCCATTCAGTCAGAATCAGTAGAAATAACTAGATTTTTTTGAAAGCTGAAGGGTGGGAATTATAAAGACACAGTGAGCAACAGCAGGAGAATGGGCACCTGTGTCTTTATGAGACAAATGGCATCCTTCCTTTGACTTGTTGCCGGAATCTGGTTCACACAACCCTGAGACAAGGGGAAACTTTTCCCCTTATCCTGAATAATGCAGCAGCATCTGCAATGGGTATATTAAAATCTGCGTCAACAATTTTTTGCGGGAAGGAGGGCAAATTCGAGCAACCCAGCCTGCCCACACTCCCATGCACCAGTTCCCCTCCCCCTGTCCTGGATCACCTCCCTCCTGTTTCCTCCCCATCGTCCCCAAACCCTCCCCAAACCTCTGAAATGGCTGAGCTCACCCAGCATAACCTTACCTTCAGCCTGGGCCTGTGGTGGCATTGGGAGCTGGTGGCATTGGGAGCTGGCGACATCTGTTCATTGGCCTATCTCTACAATTCGTGGGCACTTGTGCCAGCCCAAGGGGCACATTGGATTGTGTCCTGAATATTCTTTTAATTAGAAATGCCAGGGATCAAATCTCAACACTTCTGCATGTAATGCACACAAGGAACTTTGGGATTGTGTCCCCCACTCCACTACAACAAAACCCTTTCAGGACTTTACATGTCTGGACTTTACTCCCTGGAAAAGCGGTCAGGCACTGGCTCCAAATCCCAGAATCTTTTTGGATGTGTGAGAATGATATTCCTTAAAACATAAAAGAGAAAGGAGCGTTGGAAGTAGAGAAAGGGGCAACAACATTGCACATCCTGCACCTAAAGTAGGCCATATAGCCAGTAAGCTAGCTAGATGGGATACAAAAGTTTCCTCTTCCCCATGATGAACTTTCCACAAATACTGCCACTTGTGATCCAGCTCTCATTCTGGAGAAAAGTGATGTGCTCCAGGGGTCTATCCTGGGACCGGTGCTTCTCAACCTGTTCATAAATGACCTACAGACATGTTTAAACAGCGAGGTAGCCAAACTATTCCAAGTGGTGAAGACCAGAAGAAATGGTGAAGAACTCCAGAAGGATTTCTCCATACTGGAAGAATGGGCAACAAAATGGCAGGTGAGTTTTATATAGGTAAATGTAAATAAATGCACATTTTAATGTAAGTATATGCACATTGGGGCAAAGAATCCTAACTTTACAAATAGGTTAATGGACTCTGAGCAATTTGTGAAAGAGCAGGAGAGAATACAGGGGTGCTGGTGGATAGCGTGATGAATGTGTCAACCCAGCGTACGGCAGCAATGAAGATGGCATTGAAAATAAAACAGTGAAAATTATAATGCCATTGTACAAATCAATGGTAAGGCTACATTTGGAGCATTGTGTCCAGTTCTGGTCACCACAAATCAAAAAGGATATAGAGGAAATGGAGAAGGTTCAGAGGAGAGTGACCAAAATGATTGATGGGACACCTCCCATCTGAGGAAAGGCTACTGGGATTCTTCAGTCTAGAAAAGAGGTACCTGAGGGGAGGACATTTTTGAGACATACAAAATTATGCAAGGTCTGGGTAGAGTGGCTAGAGAGATACCTTTCCTTTCACATGACTCCAGAACTAGGGGGCATCCAATAAAATTGAATGTTGGGAGGGTTAGGACAGACAAAAGGAAATATTTCTTTACCAGGTGTGTCATTAGTGTGTGGAACTCCTTGCTGCATGATATGGTGATGGCATCTAGCCTCAATTGCTTTAAGAAGGATAAGGAAGAAAGGGATGGGACAGAAAACAAAGTATGGAAAAGTGAAAGTGGTGGACTAGAATGTCAGAAACATTCTAGCCCATCACTCTATTCTCCTCTGCACTTCCTTTTCTACTATATTATCCTGTCCCTTTTCCAAGGAATAAAAGGGGAAGGAGATATGGTGGAGGTGAATGGGTCTATCATGAGGGTGGCACTCTGGCCGCCTGAACCAATTGAGTCAAAGCCAAGTGACAACACTGGTTGGGCTGGTCCAAAGATGGAGATGGTAGTTGCCCACTCCCGCATTCCAATGATCCATAATTAGGTCAGTACTGTGGGTAATCAGTACTTGAAAAGGGTGAGCAGCAACATGGATTTTATCATTTGGGGTGGAGGGTAGTTTCATTAGAGCAGCTTCTTACAATTTCATGGATCAGGAGCCGAATGTCTAACTGGATAATGAGAGCTGCTGTTCTACCAGACTTTGTGTGTCCAATTGCTAGTAACTAGCACACTTAAAGTGCATCTGGTTTAGAAGCTTAACCTGCACATTATAGAAACAGTATCATCCTAAAAGGGGACCTGGGTATTGTTAACTCTGATTCTAGCTAAACAGGAAGGTAAATTTTCCCAATAATGAAATTACATGAAATGTGGCTTCTATGGCTCTTTCAAGGCAAATATTAAGCTCTGAGCACCTTCACTAATGCTGTTTTTCCATTGCGTAGTCTTTCTCTCATTTAACAGTCACTATCACTTCAAGCCTGCTGCATTTGTAATAGGAGACAAATACAGTAGCATTGATTTAATTTTATTTACACTTCAGAGTCATTTAGATGGAATAAATTGAACCAAAGTTGATTGAAACCGTCCTGCAGGACTGACTTTAAGCACATTCAGATGCAGGGCTCTTTAGAAATAATGGCAGTATTTTAGTACACAAAAGGCACCCACTTGGAAGGAAGGATTTGCCAGAGTTATTAGCCAATGAGAGAAAATAAGCATTGCCAAGATGAAAGCCACGCTAAGCTTGTCTATTATTATGAAAAGCAATTTTAAGGAGAGAATATTTGCCTGCTTGTTCCATTCCTGTAGAGACTATATATAGCTGAGCGAATATTTATACATACACACATGCCACATGCTGAACAAAATAATAAAATACAGGCTGCCAGATAATTCAGCTGTTGGCACAATGACAGGTTAACTCAGACATCAAGATGATCTTACACTGGCAAAGATGCAGAAGAACCAAACTGGGTTTATCCACAGTAGCAGAAAACTTGACTGGATACAATGGAAAGGTTGAGCCTTTGCACAAAGCTCAAATTTAATTAATCTTGGTAAATATTTCTCTGGAAAGGAATAGAATTTCCACTTCAGTGGCTCACTGAAAATACAAACATACTGGCTGGAAATCTGCCTGCTGTGAGACCAAGCTGACTTCGACATTCATATCAAGAGGCCTGGATCTTTGAAGACACTGTGTGCAATGACACTGGAGAGGACATCTCATTCTCATTTACTGGACCATACAAAAAACCCTTTTTATATATGAAACCACTTATGATCAAATGTCCCATTTCCTCCCAAGCCAATCTTGTAGAAATGTCCTTGAGCCAGGTTTATACATCTTCCTGTTTAGAAAAGTGGGGATAGAAAGCTGTGAATGCAAGACTTCAGCCATACCTGCAAATACTAAAAACCGGTTTATTCACTTTTCTGTCAGAAGAACACACAAAACATTTCTGGGCAGATTCCAATCTTAATTTAAGCATACAATCCGTTCCTACTACTCACAAATTCACACATTCACAAGCAACAAGATGGTGAATGAAGTAGGTGTCTCACTTCCTGAGATCCTAAAGCCTACAGATGCTGCAGTAATCTTCAGAATAGTATGTGCAACCAGTGCGGACCCCTTTAAAATTGCATGGGGAAGCTTCACACAGGCATTTCAAAGGGACCCAGAGTGATCATATGCATCATTGATGCAGTTCCCTGAAACCCCCCAGGAACGTGTAGACCAAGTCAGTCTCTTTAAGGTAAGGCAATGTGTGTTCCCTTACCACAGAGTTGTACTGCCTTACCCCAAAGCTGGAAAATTAGGATTCTGTCTTTAGTCTGTTAAACATAGTTTGCTTTTAACACATCTCTCTTAATACTGGAGTATTGGGATGAGAACCTTTCCGTATACCGCAGTCACAATTCAGTCTTTCAAATATGAATCCCATATCAATTCATTCACACACTTCTGGAAACTGGAGAGAATGAAACTTGTGGATTACTGTGTTATGATATCAGCACTCAACAGAGTCAACAGCTGCAGCCTGATACAATTCTGACCTCACAGCCCATATGAACATCATATTCAGTCCAACCAGAGAGAGAGAGAGAGAGAGAGAGAGAGAGAGTTCCTGTCTCATATTCTTATTTGGCTCATGGGGGGCAGGGAAGTAAACTAAAATTCACATCTTCTAGCGCAATGGTTCTCATAGTGGAGGCTGAGATCCCTTTGGGGGTTGCAACTTCATTTTAGGGGTGTTGTAAAATGCTGTGTGCCACCATCTTGGAATTTCGCAGTGGGCACTATCAACCTGAAATGGGGCACTCAGACTGCTTTCCTGGGAGTAAGTCTCATTGAGTATAATGTGACTTACTTCCAAGTAGACATGGAAGAGTAACTTGCTTTCAAGTAGACATTGGGCACAATCCAGAGTAACTACAGGGAGTCCTTGCTCCAGTGTAAGAGCAATTTACTCTGGATTGCAGTATGAATTTCCCATAGGTTTTCACTAGGTGGTGCCGTAACTACGGGTGCACGTAATGTCTCTTACGTGCTCCTGTAGTCACTCTGGATTGTAGGGTAAGTCTACAATCTTCACAGGTTTTGCCTGGCAATAGAGCTTTCTATAGTTTATCCTATAGTAGGAGTAGCATCTTACCTCCCTCTTCTGGGCGTTACTGGATGTTGTAATTTGATCAAACTGGTTAATTTGATCAAGCCTTTTTTTCTCATATCCATCCAGCCAATTTCACACAATGCAATTTGGCCAGCATGTATTTTTTAACCCCTTCCTGCCATTCCATTAAACTTCTTTTTGTTTGGATTAATAAAATATTCCCATTTTGACTCCTTGCTTGCCTCAACTATGTTCACATGTTGCATTGGATTGTCAGTTCAACCCATGTGCTGTCATATTTAGTCACTCATGGGCACTGTTGTGGTTTTGATTTTAAATTAGAACTTTAAATTTAAATTAAATTTGATTTTAAATAAGATTTTATTTAACCCCTGGGGGAGGGGTTCCAGATGGCTCCCACTCTGCATGGTCTTTTTAATCTAGATGTGGCAGTGGATAGACCTACCAACATTCCTGTCCTTTAGATGCTGATCCAGTAAAAAAGAAAGTGGATCAGGAAAGGGTAGAGTTAGAAAATATTTGTAAGCATTTACCACAAGACCAGGTGGGCTCCAGCAGGTTCACACCTACTCTATAGAACCAGTTGTTAATGAGAGATAGGACATATAAAGTTTAAAAATAGCCATTTAAAAGTGGCTGCCAGATGGGCATGGAACTGGTTGTTAATTTCTTTGAATCCCATCACTGCACAAGACCTACCATTAGCTACCACTAGCTCCTGCTAATCCAGCAGTTCAAAAGCATGCAAATGCAAGTAAATAAATAGGTACCATCTTGATGGAAAAGTAAACAGTGCAGTCATGCTGGCTCTCAGCTTTGAATCAGGAAAGAGCACCATACCCAGCTGTGGCTAGTGTCTGTATAGGTAGCAGAGCAATCTGTAGTCAGTCATGGCTGGCAGGGCAACCTGTCAGGGACTTTTACTCCCTAGACACTAATCCTCACTTGATACCTTCTCTAGCAGCCATATATGCAGGCATTGGGCACAGAAGTTCAAAAATGAATTATCCTTAATTTTGATCTGCACAAGAATGAATTAGCCTTAATATTGATCAGCTCAGCTGAAAAAGTTCCATACCTACATGGTGCCACCTGCCACCTTTCAAATCCTGCCTTAAAGTGCACTTTTCTTATGAAGTGTTTGTCCCAATTCCTTAATCCTAAACTCAAACACAAATGGAACTTGGATTTGCATGCAACTGGATCAGTGGTGGGCTGAAGCTGGTTCGGGCTGGATCGCCTGAACCGGTTGTTGTTTGTGGCTCTCCCCCCCCCCCCCCCACTACTGATCCGGTAGCTACAGGGGGCACAAAACCGGGCACACCGGTTCAGCGCACCCGGGGAAGCCCTACACTTAGCTTGACGCACGCACAGTGCGCAGGGGTTGGGGCCCTCTGGGGTGGCCCCACCCCTGACCCTCCCCGCCCCCTGACCCTGGCCTGGCCCGCCCACTTCCGGCGATCTGGTTGTTGGGCCAGGCCAGGCCAGGCCAGGCCCACCACTGAACTGGATATATAATTGCATGGTCTTAAGAGCACAATCCTAACCATGTCTACTCAAAAGTAAACTCAAAAGTGTGTTCAAGGGGTCTTACTTCCAGGAAAGTGTCTTTAGGATTGTAGGATTCATCATTTATTAGATTTGTTCTTCCCACTCCTTTTTCTGTTGTCTGCTACTCTTGCCCCTCTTGTCACCTCCCTCTGTTTATTTCCTCTACCGTCAAAATGTAGATTGCAGATTGTAGAGTATTTTGATAGTGTTGTGTCCATTATTATTTATTATGTTTTCATGGTAAAATAATATGAAAGTAATATGAAATAATAATTCCTCCTTTATAGCTATTAAACTGTCGGCTTGCTTATTTCAAGTATTTAACAACAGAAGCAGCTTTTCAGCTCTGAAAGTTTCCAAAGTGGCATACAGGATGATTTTTTAAAACACTATAAAAGTACAACAATAAATGAAAATCAAATGACAATACTAAACAGAAGAGTATACTACCAAAGCAACAGATAAACAACAGAAGAAAAATATGTACACAACAGAATAAGTCACAAGAATAAAATTAGAATTTATTTGAATCCCACCACTGGTTAGAAGGTTCAGGCCAAGCCTGACCCAAGATCTCAAGGGGTCTCAGGAGGAGTGCCAGATGTTCCTTCTATAGAGAAGCACTATCCTTTGTTTCTCCTTCCATAGAACGGCCCACTATTTTCCTCTCGTCCACCTTTTTCCAATATAAACGATGAGAGAAGGAAAAGAGGTAGAGGAGAGCGAACAGACATCAACAATCAGGTGAGGGTTCCACCATTAAATAGTTATCACCCACCTGACTCTGAGGACTGGAATACTGGAGAATTCAGCACAGTGCTGGGTACCTGAATAGTTTCACATGCAAAAAAGTGACACTTCACCCTTCTTCTCCTTAAACAGAAGAAAGCAGTGAAACAAAAAACATAAAAACTTGCCATACAAAGACAGATGAGATGCCCATTATTCCCATTTATTCTACCCAATTAATGATAAAATATTGTTGAGACAGAGCACAGAGTCTGGCAGCAGGCCATGGTGAGACCAGTAAGGATTTTTTTTTTAAAATTTGGCTTTCACCAGCAAGCATCAAATTTAATGCCTGAAGCACTGTCTACTTTTTCATATAAAATGAGATGAGGGAATATATAAGTTACTTTATCCGTATTTAATTATCCTTTTAGATAGCAATATCTACATTACATTATTCATAATAAATGGATAATCCCATTCTGATTCATACTGATCTCTTAAGCTCAATTTTACCTCATGGGGATGAGCAAAATTATGCACTGATTAAAAAAATCTCCTATCCCCATTCTCTCTTTCAGTTTAACTGACTGTTCTTTTATTTTGTGAGAGAATAAACAACATCATCCCAATTTTCTTCTGTCTGGTTCATTATTTGGACATACTTATTGTTTTGTTTATTCATGTGCTCTGCACAGTTAACAGCTCCAGTTGTTCAGTCTCAACTTATTCACGTTTTTATAACATGAATAATTTCCATCTATTTCATGATAGCAGCCTCTACTCTAATTAACTGTGGGCTATCTCCTTTTTAAACATTCTCCGAACTAAAGCAGAACATATTGTTTGGGATGACTCTAGATAAATTTACATATAGGTCCTGATGCAAATTTCAGCATTATATTGCATACTTTTACAGAAATTTTCACCAAAGGCTCTTGAATCAACTGAACTGTCAGAGAACAAAAGGGCAGCTCATTTTTTAGATTGCAGCATAGGAATATATGAGCAATTTTCATAGTGGAGGAAAAGTGGGATACCTCAAGGATCTGTGTTACCAGAAAGATAAATAGCAAGGGGGTCAAGTTGGCAGACAACATACAATATTTATTGTAGTAAACACCAAAGCAGACAATGAAGTGCTTCAAAAGATATCTCCAAATTGGTTGAATGGAAAATCAAATGATGAATTCAATTCAGTTTCAGTTATGTTGGGGAAAAGAAATCTACATACACAATGGGATCAGAGCTTTGGGGAGGGGAGCGCCCAGTGAATGAATTGTGGAATAGATCTCCGGGTCATGTTGAAAAGCTCAGTGAAAATGTTGACCTAGTGTGTGGACACTGTGGGGTTGCCATAATTCTCATCCACAAACCATAGTTTCCACTGTCAAAGTTGCCAGTATGTGAACACCTTCCCCCCAAACTGGGACTCTCCTGGTTTTCCGGAACATATGGCAACCATAACCACTATGAGGAAGTAAAATTCCATGTTAAAAGTCAGTTGTTACTTTTTCTACTAGCAAATAATCACATAATTACTATTTTTAAACTTAATGTGAGCTGCCTTGAGAATGTCTAAGTTAGTGGAAAGGCAGCATATTCATCCCAATACATGAATACAAGCAAGGCTGAAAATGAGAGCGCTGATACATTTGGTCATTTTCTGGAATGCTGTGTACAGTTTTTGTTGTCACATCTCCAAAAGGAAACTGTAAAGCTTAAAATAAATAAACGCTAAAGTGGGGAACTAAAATGTTCAGATGGCTTGAGAGTCATTTTGAGGAGGAAAGGCTTCAAGCAGCCATTTTCAGCCACTGTACCTGGGTATACTGGTGTGTTGTGAATGGTTCTGCAGGTGTGCTGCAGTAGTTTGGAAGAGGGTCATTTAATAGGTATTATGTGAAATGTGAGTTGCGTACCAACAGTATGGTGTGTCTTGTCAATTGTCAAAAACAGATATAGAGCACAATCCTAACCATGTCTACTCAAAAGCAAGCCCCATTGTGTTCAATGGGTCTTACTCCCATGAAAGTGTCTTTAGGATTGCAGCTATAGTCAGGGTGACCAGCTGCCAAACCCAAAATTCCTGAACCCCAAGTCCAAAATTCCTTCCTCCCAGGCTGAAATTCCTACCCCCAACCCAAAATTCCTACCCACTTAGAAAAATTGTAGGACACCCCAAAAATGTAGGACACATGCAGGACATGTTAAAATAAAGCAAAAATTGCTTTAGCAAAAAATATTGCTTTCCTGTACTTAATTTCAGTACTTTTAAAATGCATCATTCAAACCCAGACATTTAAGAGACAGTTTGTAGTAGCATAAAACAAGCATAACACATTTAAGAAACTGACATTTAAGTCAGTTTGCAGTAGCATAACTCAAGCCAGAGACTCCAACATGTGTGGTTCAGATCCAGACAAACACACAAACACAAGCACACACTCATACACACACACACTCATACACACAAAAGCATACAAACACACAAACACACACTCATACACACAAGCACACACAGAGAGACAAGCCATGCACTCTCTCTCACACACACAGACATACTGACCTACAGAGGAGAAGCCGCAGCACCCACTGCAGCGCCCGCCGAGTGCTCTTCCTGGCCCCACAGATAGCAGGAAAGTCACGGCAGGCACTGCTGCAACATGGCCAGAAGAGCTTTGGCAGCCACTGCAGCAACAGGGAAACCCCCGGAGGCAGCGGAAGGACTGTGAGGGGTGCTGCAGCAACCAGGAAGCTGAAGCAGGAAAGCCCCAGTGCACACACAGCTCCAGCTGCACGTGAACAACTCTTAAAGGGGCAGCAGGAATGCCTGGAATCCTGGAGAGATGGGTCTTTTCTCCCCCTTTCCACTGGGGCCTCCGGGCATTTCCGGTCTTCTGGCCATCCTGGACACAGTGCCTTGACAATTTTAGTACACTGTCAGTGTGCTATGCAATAAAAAAGGTTGAAAATAACTGGGCAACAACATTATGAGCTTCTAGTATGGGAGAAGGTCCTGATGGGCATAAGTGAGATTGATAATGAGTGATATGGCTATAGAGATGTTTCTCTTCATTTCTCACAATACACGTCAGGTCCAATCATCCATGGATTTTTCATCCACAGATTTGACACAATATGTACCCAGCACTAAGCCTGGATTTGACCCTGGATCTAGCCTGACTTGTAACCCTCAGAATGCAACAATAGCAGAGTTTCCATCACATCCAGAGGGCATTCTGAGGGATTCTCCAGACCTCAGAAGGCCTAAAACCTTATAAGTCATTCTGACGGCCAGGGAGGCAATGCGCAGGAGGCCCAGAATGCACCCCAAAGTTCTTCTCTAGTCATGTTTGAAGAGCTACAGTTACCAAGAAGCATGGATTTTATTATTTATGGGTTTTAGTATGTGTAAGGGGTCTGGGAATGGATTCTCTGTGGCTCTGTCTGTACTAGAACCAGCAGTATTATTTTATTTTTATTTATATTATTTTATTTATACCACTCCTTTCAATCTAAAAAGACATTCAAGTTTCTTCAAATGAAATGGATTGGCAAAAGACTTGGGATGGACAAAAGAGATACTTCTTCACACAGCATGTACCGTAATTAGTCTGTGAAATGCTTGCTTAATTACAGAAGGACATTGACAAACTCATGGAGGACAGGACTATTAGTGGATCTTCATCCTGATAGCTACATACCACATCCAGGAGGCTATATACCACCTCAGTATGCATCCGGATAACAGTGATTAGGGGGCAATAGCTGGAGAGAGGTATATCTTTCTTACAGCTTGTGTGCATGTCAAAACCAGTTGATGGGCCAGCATGGGATGCTAAATGCTGGATCCAGAAAGGTTCTTTTGGGGGTCAAAAAGTTCATATGCATTTTTTGAGGTTTTTTAGAAGTGCAGCGTTAACAAGGTTGCATTCCAGAAGGGCTGCCATTAATTTTGAACTCATTTATGTGAGTGACTAGTTTAAAAGGGTACATTTACTTCAAGTTTGTCACTACTAGATTTCCACCTGTCATTGTTCATTCAGCAGCCACTTCATTAGTCTCAACGACTGTTATATGTCGATTTTAACCACCTCATTATTCACATCTTTTCCCAGACCTTTGATAGTAAACACTTGAAACATACTGCAGTTCATTGTTAGTGTTTGATTGTACCATACTGAACTGTTGCCATTTAATTCTTTTCCTTCTGTTTTTTCCTCGTTAAAATAGCTCTTAATCCATAACTTTGCTTCTTGACCCCTATCTACTTGTCATATTTAATTACTGTTTTTGAGGGACCTTAGACCCTTTTGCAACCACATAAACATTGCGTCAGTGTGGTTTACTCTGTAGGAATGCTCTTAAATGATTTTCTGAGCATTTGAATTTCATAAATAAATGAGAACAAGGCAAAAGGGAGAGATGAACTTAAATATCAGTAACAGAAACATCCAATGTTTGTGACAATGTTAGTGACAATATTAGTCACACACAGTATTCTACTTTGCTATGTCTAAACAAATTTAATGGTATCTAATGGTACCTAATTTAATGGAACAAATTTAATGGTACATTACAGCACAGTACTATCTAAAACTCTGCATGGTGATGCAGCCCAAACTACCATGGCTACTGCTTTAGTCTGGTGTGGAAGATTTGGGGCTGCTGGAGGACTCCTCAAGGTAAGGGGGCATTGACATAATCCACAGTGGTTGTTATGGATCAACATGGACCAGCACCAACTTGATTTCTGGCATGCATTTGTGCCATTCAACCCCCTCCCTATCCCTCTTCAATCCATAAGTCCAGCAACATGTGGGATACAGCTCCAGCCTCTGTACTAATGTAGCACATGTCATCAGAGGCTAGTTTGTAATAAAACAGCTGCTGCCCATGTGATGCTAGTTATGCTGATGGGGGACAGGGATAGGATTGGGCTGTTAGTGATGTGGTCTTCTACTAGATGGCATCAGAGTATGATCAGTTTGGGCTGTGACCAAGGGCACATCAGAGGACCCACCTGGACAGGGCAAAACCTGAAATTCTGAGTACCAGTGGCCCTAAGTACCAGACGCCCCTGGATCATCACAGAGCCTCCACTCAGTGGCTGGAAAGAGATACTGTCACCTGCCAGCCATGAGCTTGTCATGTAGAGTCCAGGATTAATAAGACCCAGCAGTGAACCTCCACAACCAAAATGGGAAAGCAGAAGGAAAAAGAAAAATTAACGGAGAGCAAAGCAAGAAGAAATAAGTGGTACAGAAGTAGAAGGCTAGATTGGAGTTGATGAGATTTGGTAGACCAAGTCTCATCTAGTGATCAGTGTAGCTTCAAATTCTGCCATCTCCCCCACTGGTGTGTCTTTGAAACCCCCACATCACATCACAGGGCATCACACCCTCTTCTGTTATTGCATAGAATAATGCAAACACCTTGCTGCCTCAAACACACCCTCCCACTCCCTCCTTCCTTCTTTCCTCTTTCTATTCCCCTGCTCCCTTTATTTACATTGTCCTCCTCCTCTCTTCCAGATGCTTCCAGATTTGAAAAGCCCAGAAAGTGGGTCTTAGTGGAGGGAGGGGAGACACTGGCTTAGATAACCTCTCCCTCAAGATACTGTAAGCCAGAGGTGTCAAATATAAGGCCCATAGACTGGACATGGCTTCTGGAATCAATTTAAAAGGGTCCCATTATAATTGATCTCTTCCAGCATGATAAATGACTTCTCTCATATTTTGAAATTATGGACTAAAATTGCACATTTTCTCTCCTGTCTCTGCAACTAATGAGTTTCTCTGTAAGAACAAAGTGCTCGTTTCTGGCAATCACCTGCTTAATGATGTCACTTCCTGCTGAATGATGTCACTTTTGGCCCTCATCAGGAACAATGAATGCAGCCCTATATATGAAATTAGTTTGACACCCTGCTCCAGAAAACCATGTCTCTTCCTCTTCATACAGTTCCTGCAAGGAGGAGATGGAGAATGAAGTGGCGTCTGTGTGTTGTCTTTCTTTTTCTCTTTCTCTTTCTCTCTCTCTCTCCCCCCCCCACCCCCGGGGGATTACCTCTCCTTTTGTAAATGCTTTCACAGCCCATCAAGAGGCTGCTCTTTACCCATAGCCCTTGGTTCTGGCTTCAGAATACAGTAAAACCTTGGATTGAGAGTACCTTGGATTTTGCCCTTCATCTCGCACCGGATTCCTCAAGGAGCGTGCAAGACAGCACAACATCTGGCATACTGAAGTGGCCTACTTCTAAAATATGGAATTCTCATGGCTTGTAACCCATGATAGACGTTTCCTCCAAAAAAATTGTCCAATCACTTATTCAAAGCATCTAGGCTAGATGCCACCACCACATCCTGTGGCAAGAAGTTCCACACACTAATTACATACTAGGTAAATAAAATATTTTCTTTGGTCTTTCCTAACGGTCTCAGCACTCAATTTTAGTGGATGTGGCCTGATTCTGGTGTTGTATGAGATGGAAAAGAGAAAGAAAAGAGAGGGTAAAGATTGTGTTTCCGACATACTGCAGTCCTTTTAATTGATTGTGTAAGGAAGTTGAAAACAATCTATTCTCAGAGGACCTAACAGAATGCTGGTAATAAGCCAAAACCAGGCACCACTTTCTTTGCAGTTACCTGGGATATTAGAAAGGCTTTTTTGCCCTTTTTTCCCTTAGTTTGCTGACAGTCCCCAAAAGATCACTTTGAATAGACTTTTAACAGCGATGCAGCACTAAACGTATATTAGCACACACCATGCCATTGTATCCCAGCAGGCTTTCCAAATAATAGATGGAAACATCTGCTTTTATGAGACAAAGGCAGAGATTTAGAGAACAAAAATTAAGTTTGGGGTTTTCAAACAATGACATGCTTGGCATTATTAGTGGAATTTATCAATATCAGGGCCATTCAGGGGGATAAATCAAGAGCAGAATGAGAGCAATGCAAGGGTTCTCAAATGCATGTACTCACCTTCATATCAACAGTCAGCTTCATAGCAAAAATGGTGGCAATTCCTTTGGAAACTGGTTGCCAGTGGGTTTTTTAAAACATATTTATGCCCTTATAACAGCCACCTGACACACAGAAATGTAGCTGAGGAAGTTTTTCCTGCCATGGGAATAATTTCTGCAGGTCAGGATTTAATTTCTGCTGTTAAAAGCACAAGAGCAATCAAGTAAACAAAAAAGCTGGCAACGCACCTTTGGAAATAAACAGCGAGCAAGCTTTTCAGCAGCTCTGGGTAATTAGATATGTCAATAAAGTTGGAATTCTTTGCAAGCTACATGAGTCCCTCTTTAGTGCTGTAGCGGTAAATATATAAACCATACCATTGGTTAGAGATTGTGTGAATAAGAAAAAATGTATTTCAAATGTTGATCTTTGGATTCTTATCCAATTCAATGCAACTGAACACGTGCATCGTCATGTAACTTTATCATCACAAAACAAAGGTAGGCTTAAAAACATTTGAAAGATTTATGTCCTGCCTTCCTAACAATAACTGGATTCTAGAAATAAATAGCAAACAGTGGAGCATGAAAATGACCATGGAAGATGGGTTGTGGGACTTAACTATCTTGCCCTTCCATGGAGTCCACCCTAATCTGGACTCTCATGCTTTGGTATAAACTTCTTTAGTGTTCAAAGTGCTTTCCATGTATTTCATTTTGATTCCATTACAATCAATCAAGTATACAATTATACAATCAAGTATAAGGTATATACTGGTATACGATTATATACTGAGGCTGTGGCGTACCTAAAGCCATCTAATCCATACAGAGCCAAAACTCAAAGAAGTGAAGTCCTGGTCTGAAATTCAGTTTCTAAGCCACTATAGTGCACCAAATCAAAGAGGTTTACACTTATAAATAAATGATAATAATCATAAACATACTTTTCAAACAATGAACACCATCCTAACCATGTCTACTCAAATATAAACCCCATTGTGTTCAGTGGGTCTTGTTCCCAAGGAAGTGTCTTTAGAATTGCATCCAATATCTATAAACACTGAAATAGCAGCAGTAAAACCAATCAAGAGTTACAGAGCCAGGATAAACTTGCTAAATAAAAATATGTTTGGTTTCATCCTAAATCGTCACAAGCATGAGGGCTGAATGGATCTTTCTGGGAAGGACCACAAAAACATTAGGCTTGACCATATCTCAGACCTTATCTCAGTGCTTTGAAACACAAATTCTAGGACTACTTTAAAGAACATGGGGATGTCTATTCTAGGATTGCTGCACTTCTCCATATTAACAATCTGTCTGGATTTATCAAGGTCAGTCTCTATTTTCTGGCCTCTACCCCAGTTTATCACTGTCTCCACTTTGCCTTTTGGTGGGATTTCAGGAATGTCTTTCACAAATGTAGCACAAGCTTCCCTTTCACCCACTGCAGAGAACTGCCTTTCCAGATAGTCAATGCTCCAAAGGTTCTTTTGTTCTTCTATGAAATGGGTAAACCTGAAGCATCTGATGACTTGGATCATAGTCTGAAAAACCTTCTTCTGAAATAAATTGGTAAATCTTGATGATCTCCAAAAGCTTTTTACTATTTTTATGGCCTAACAGGGAGACTATTTTGGAAGTTTTGAAATTGAACAGCCTCTTCAATATCACCTTAAACCAGTTATTTTCAACCACTGTGCAGTAGTACATTGGTGTGCAGTGGATGGTCTGCGGGAGTGCCGCAGAAATTTGGGGGGTAGGTCAGGGGTGGGCACAGGCCAGTTCGCTCCGGTTCTGGGGGACCGGATCTTCCAATCCCCCTGCTGTTGGCGATCCGGCAGCGGCAGGGGGCCCTCAGAACCATGCGGACCAGTTCGGCCCGTGCGGTGCCACCGCGCTCTCCCTGCCTTTCCCGCAAGCAGGGAGGCAGAGAAGGGGAGCGCAGCGCCACCACTGCGCTCTCCCTGCCTCTCCCACCAGCGGGGAGGCAGAGAAGGGGAGTGCAGCGCCACCACCGCACTCTCCTTGCCTCTCCCTGTGCAGGTATCTCCTCTCTCTATGCAGGTCTACTCAGAAGTAAGTCCCAGTATAGTCAATGGGACTTTTTCCCAGGCCAGTGTGGAGAGGACTACAGCCTTAGAGCCCCATCCTATGCAGGTCTACTCAGAAGTAAGTCCCAGTATAGTCAATGGGTCTTGCTCCCAGGAAAGTGTGGAGAGGACTGCAGCCTCAGAGCCCCATCCTATGCAGGTCTACTCAGAAGTAAGTAATTTTATTTTTATTTTTAAATTAAAAACCTCCCCAGCTCCACCCCCTGACCCTGGCCCCACCCTTTTCCGGAGAACCGGTTCTTGGGCCAGGCCGGGCCCACCACTGGTGGTAGGTCATTCACAAGTAGAGCCACTGGAGATGTGAGTCCCCTACTGTCAAAAGGTGAGCCTTGTCAACTGTCCAAAAACTGATGGTATGCCAAAAACATGGTATGCCTTGACAATTTTTGTCAGTATGCCATAAGATGAAAAAGATTGAAAATTGCTGCCTTAAACGTTAAGGGCATGTCTTAAACATTAAGGGCAGCACCACAAGGTTTTTCAAAGGGAACCGTTGCAGTCAGCTTTCTAGTACATCTCCCTTAGAAGCCACCACCAGACTATTGCAGAATAAATGATTATATCATATTGTATCCTAAATTTGAATGGTGCATCTCTCTGTAACTAGAAACTGCTTCTGCATAAGGACAGAGAAAAATATATCTGCATTAAAGTGTTGACCATTGTGTTTGTGTGTCTGCACCTTCTGGGCAACATTCCGTGTCAACCAAGCAGGCTGAGGGTTCTATTCTCATATGTCTCTGGGAAGAGAAGGCTGAGGGTTCTATTCCCATGTGTTTCTGTGGCAGAGAAAGTTGAGGGTTCTATTCTCATGTTCCTCTGGGGTAGAGAAGTCTGAGGGTGGCAGTTGAGGAGTACCATTGAAGAGAAGGGTGGCAAAAGGGCTATTTTGTACGTTCACAAGTGATAGCTACAGGCTTTTACTATTATTTTATACTAAGAGTTCTTCATCTCACTGAATGGCAATGAATCTCTGTGATTTCCTGTGAACCTAGGATCTTCTGCACACAAAGCATAGCAATTGCCCCTCGCTTAAACAAGAGCCTGTGTATGGACTGTGGCAACACCCTGCCCCTTGGAGATCGTACAGCCTGATGATGCATTGGGTATTACCACTGTCACACAAACGGAAGACTATGGGTTAGGTTTGATCAGAAGAATGTCACAACAGGCTTACCCCAGACACTATCCCTGATGTGCACTGTGATCTTAAATGTATGAGCAAAAGTCCTGTAAGAACACAAGTGCCCTGATGTCATGTTTAATGTTAGAGAGATGTAGTAGCACAGGTGGCAGCTTTGACTTTGTTTCTTAGTGATGTCATGTCCTTTTGTTATTAGGTTTTGAACAGTTGCATAACAGACACCTACAAATCCCAGGACTTGATCAGAGGACACGTGGCAGTCCCACTGAAGCTAAACAATTGCTGTCATTGCTACATATGCCACTTTGAGTTCCTGGAAAACTGAAAGGGTATAAATGTACTAGAGCAGTATGTAGGTTGTTTTTAATGTGATATTCAATAGATGAAACATTTCCGGGATATGAGGAATTGTCCCTTTATTGCCAGGACTCAGTTTTCTGGTCTGCATAGTGGTTAATAATATAGACAGAAGGGAGAATTTCAGCAGGTACCATTTTTCACCCAGCATTAATGACAATTAATCTCTGTGATTTCCTGTGAACCTAGAACCTTCTGCACACACAGCATAGCAATTGACCCTCACTTAAACAAGACCTAAACCCCCCTTTTCTATATAATTATTAAAAGCTGAACCTTATTTTAATGGTCATTATTCTAAGCATAGTATAGGCACATATAACACTCTAAGGTGCACTTAAAAATCCATGGCTAGAGAATGGGTACAATATTATCAGCCTGCCCTGAAACTTGCCCAGGATCTTCTAGTAAAAAGATCCAATAAAAAGGCTTTCAGTTAAAAAGAAAAAAGAAAACCACAACAACAGGTACAGCTTTTTAACAACAAAAGGATAAACACTACTGTTGGTCATGTATGAATCACAAGATGGTCTTAAAGCCGTAGCAGTGGTCAGATGAAAAACTGGCAATCCTATAAATAAAAAGAGCTTCTATAATTTTTTAGAGACTTGTGACAAAACACTGAAGTTAGATTTTTAGCTGAAGATTCTCCAGCTAGTCTTTAACAGTTGATTTTTCTTTGTTATTGAGCCTGTTTCAAATCAATTAGCTACTCAACTGCTTCACCATTGATTCCAATCAGCTTTTTAATATACATGTAGAGTCTGAAGAACACGAATGCCAGACTGAATGTAATATTTTATTTTGGGATGTTTGTGTGTGTGTGTGTGTGTTGGTTAGTAGCATGGGATTATTTCTTTATTGGCCCTTAATTACAAGCATTTTAACAGGACATTTTTTGGCATGATAAATTAAAGGAAAAAGATTTCTCTATTCATCCCTCTGAGTAGATTGCTGATACAGAAACAAAGGCAGGAGGAAGAGGAACAACAGCAACAGCAGAAGACCTTCAGGATTCTTCTGCTCTAGGCCAGAACAGAACAGTTTCTTCTGCTCTAGGCTAGAACAAAATCCTGCTCTAGTCCAGAACAGCATGTGGTATACTGAAAAATATATGATATACTAAAAAATAGCTATGAGAAAAATCCTCAAGGCTGAAGAGTTGTCATTGCCACAATAGTGTCACCAATCACTTATCTCTCTAGGATCAACAGCTGAGTGGAGGAATAGCATGCAGTTAGCTCGGATGAAACAGTCATTGGGATTGAGTCAACATTAACTGAACATCCATTACACCTATACAGTCTAACCATGCTAAAGGAGATGAAACTTTCAACATTTTAATCAATATATGTACCCAAAGTTTCCTGACTAGGACACTTATTTTTCAACCAGCTCTTTATATGAAAGCCTTGGAAAGCTCTCACCTTTATTAAATTCTCAGAACCTATTACTGTCCTTTTATGAACTGAAAAATAAATACAATTGCCTAATGGAAAAAATAGAGAGAGAGTCAGCTAAAACATCTCTTAACATTATCTGGCTGAATGTACATGCAATTACCAAAAGGCCAAAGCTGATGGATGTTCTGCAGATATCTTCTAAAAACTGCAATTATTATATGTTTCCTTTTAATGGAAAGTATTGCACTTGATTCAAATGTAATCAGAGTTGGGGAAGGCAGAAGTCCTAAACCACTGCATAAGATCAGTGATAGGTTGAACGTGGGCTAATAGATTTAGGATGCAATCCTAATCAGCTTTCCAGCACAGGCAGTACATGTGCGGCATGTGCTCCTTCCTGTAGCTAGAGACAGTCACAGAGGCCTCCTCAAGGTAAGGCATTGCTTGTTCTCTTATCATGGAGTTGTATTGTCCTTACCCTGGAGCTGGAAAATTGGTTAGGGTTGCACCGTTAGGGTCACACCGGATGAGTATAGGATGCACTCCTCTTTTCAATACAATGGAGAAGAGGCAATTCTCATCAAGACTGTTATGTGTAGGGAAGGGGAAGTTGACTCTTTTCCCTAGTTCCATTTTCTGGTCCTATAAAATAAACTGTGAATCTGTTTGATTTTTAATTCCATGTAGACATCTCTACTTGCAGCCAAAAATTGTCCTTTTTGGCATTTACAAATATAGTGGCGCCTCACGTAACAAATTTAATTTGTTCCAGAGGCATGTTCTTTACATGAAACATTCTTTACGTGAAGAGGATTTTCCCATAGGAAATAATGGAAACTCAGACGATTGGTTCCATAACCCCAAAAATATTCATATAAAAATATTAACTGGATGGAAAAATGATGACAGAACACTGGGATTGAATTCAAAACATGCATTCAATGTGCATGATCTTGTGAAGTCTACTTAGGCTGCAGTCCTAAAGACAAAGTAAGCCTGGGAGTAAGCCTCATTTAACACAATGGGGCTTTCTTCTGGAAGACATGGTTAGGAGGCTGCAATCCAAGACACCTTCAAAGTGTCTCCCCACTTTCTCCTTCTCTCCATCCTGAGCATCTCTCTCCCCTGCTCCCTTCTGGCTAGCCCTCAGCTGCTTCCCTCTTTTCCACTGCTCTTCCCTCCCTCTGCCCAGTGGACACCAGCCACAGGAGGAACAGCACGGAAGTGTTGCTTTCACTATGGGCAGGTGCGCTAGGCAGCCCTGATGCTTTTTAAACAGGCTGCTGGCCAGCTCGTCTGCACCAACTGCCAACGAATGTGTTCTTTACGTGAAACATTTTCTTTACGCGAAGCAGAATCCTAGAGAAATTTTTGTTTGTTATGTGAAACATACTTTACATGAGGCATTCTTTACATGAAGCGCCACTGTATTGACAATTTACAACAAAAATCTACTTCTAGATGCATGTTTAGGTGTACATCTAGTCTGATTCTCAGTTAAACAAGATGGAAGTGTTTTTAATCAATAGGAAAGCTGATTGGGATTAGAGATGTAGCCTGTTTTGGATGGGGCTTCATCCGATATCTTCTTCTATATACATAAAATTGAAAAGTCACTCACTGACTCATTGACTGACTCATCAACATCCAGCCAAAACTGCTGGACCTAGAAGTGTGAAATTTGGCATGGGTGTTCCTTCCATGACCAGTTTTTGGAAATTTCAACTGGAAGGGGGTGAAATGGGGCACATGTTTTCCTCTGTATAGTTTCCATTGAAGAATCCCTGACTGAGGGATGCTCTGCCCCAACCCTTGGACCTAGAAGTGTGAAATTAGGGGAGGGTGTTCCTTCTGTGAATCAACACCCACCAAGAACTGATGTTGAGAAATTTAACCCTTAAGGAGCTGAAAAGGGGTGCAATGTGTTTTTGTCCAGACTGGAAGACTGGAAGACTGACCAACATCCAGCCAATTTGGTGTGCAGTGCCTGGTGCACGGGGGGGGGGGGGGTGTTGTTTGGAGGGAGGAGTTGCACATGAGGGATGATGAGCATGGGGGATGTTGTATATGGGGGTAGATGCCCCTGGGAGGACTGATGTGCATGGGGGGATGTTGCACATAGGGGATATTGCACATGGAGGTTGATGTGCATGAGGGAATGATGCACAGTGGGGGAGTTCATGCACAGTGGGGGGAAGGCATACGGAGGAATCTTACTCCTGCAATGCAGGCACATTTTCGCTAGTATCTGATATATCACATTTATAGCTTCATTATGGATTCAGTTTTGCTATTAGATGGATGGGTTCCATCTGTGATTAAGGTTGCAATCCTAACCAACAGTTAGGCCTGCCTAAGCTCCAGCAGAAATCTTCAGGTTGTCATCATTCTCTTCCATAATACTGGGACAAGATCCTCTGTCACACTTGCCAGTATGTGAACAGAATCCCCCAAAATCAGGGCTGTCCCTGTTTTTCAGGACACATGGCAACCCTAGATCTGTATCATGTCATACTGCCATCAAAAGTACAGTATATCCATACCTATGGACCAGTGGTGTCAGTAAGGTTTGCATCACCCAGTGCAAGAGGCAAGCATATCACCTCCATGATGAACCTCGTCCTATGCACCCAAGACAATGCCCTGAGTGGTTGACTTAGTGATGTACTATCAACCCACTTCCACTGTTTTTTTACTATAACTTTTGTCAGTACAGAGATATTTCAACAGTTTGTTACATTGAATTCTGCTCAAAATTACCTTGATGGCATTACTCAAAATTGATGTTTTAATTGCTGGTGAGTAGTGGTGTCATCCATGCTCATCATCTGGTGTGGTCCATTCCCCTTGCCCCCTCCCCCCGAAACACCACTGCAATGGACTCAGTTTCTGTGATTTTAGTTATCTGCAGATAAATATACAGTATTCAGTAAAAATTCCCACCCTGCGTCTTTCCTTCTAACCTTAGAAAAGCACAATATTATTGAATTACTTGGCAGAACCTGAGCTGTTGCTTGTTTCCAGGGCTATAAGCCAGCCAGTGCTGCCCATCTTTCTCCCTTTTTGTGTACTCTTTGCTAACCGCAACCAATGACCAGATTCAGGTGTGCAAAGTGATACCTATCTGCCATCCTCCTCCAGCTTGTTAGGAAGGAATAGATCTGTAATAGCTGTAGATAGGTGGGCTCATTTTCTCCCCGATCAAGTTGGATATGCCTAGACTTAGAAAACATATCTGATCACACTTCCTTTGTTTCAGATCTACAATATAAAGTTGTTCCCATAGACAATCAGCTGATTTCTTTATTGCTTATTTTGGTTCAGACGTGATTGTCCAATTGAGGTGCGCACTTGGAGCACCCTGAAGAGGAGCAGGTGGAGTCCACTGCAAGTGCTGAAGAGTTTCCTTCCCATCTAGAGAGCTAAATTACCATAAAATGAGGAAAGCCACTCATGTGATTCGAATCTGTGAAGAGTGATTCTTCATCTGATTGAAGTAATAACTGTAAAAACAAATGCACACATGCTATCTTGCTCTGTCCTTTATCAAGCGATATTTTATTATTCTACCTCAGATCACATTTTCTGAGAATATTGCCATTTTTAAAACACTGAAGGCAAAAAGCACGCAAAAAAGATTAAGAAGCAGGGGAGAGAGAGAGAAAGAGAGATCACAGCACTGCTTTCATTTTTTATAAAAGCTTGCAGAACCTACACAATTTTCTGTATCTCTGAGATGCTTCTAGCAACAAAGCAATTAGAGGGGACAAGACAGGTGTTATTACACATGACTCATGTAGAATGACATTGGTGACAAACCTACATAAAACATGTCACCTTGACACACAGGTTTGAATTACCTACAGATAAAAAGACAATATTAGTTTCTATGACATGTGATTTTACTTCAGGATTTCTGTTTCTAGCCACTGCCATAATATTTTATGGATATTATATATATCCATATATAATATATATCCATATATTATATATATCCATATATAATATATAATATATAATAATCCATATATAATATTATTATAATATTTTTTATTATAATATCCTTTAGGGTTATATATATGATATATAAATATCATATATAATTATATATGGATTATTATAATATATAATAATCCATATATAATATATTCATATATTATATATATCCATATATAATATATCCATAAAATATTATATATCCATAATATATATCCATAATATTTTATGGATATTTTGTGGATATTATATAGGGCTGGTTGCAATGGAAGGGGAGAAAACAACTACTTTGATTTTGTTTTTTTACCTGCAGCTTTGATACAAAGAAATGAAGATTCTTTCTTAATCAGTTATGATTAATGTAAAAGAAGAAGTCACAAATAAATTGGAATAGTTTTCCAAAATGATCTAAAACACTGTGACTAGCTAAAAAGTTAAATTATATATCTCTGGATGAAGACTTTACCATGTTGAAAAAGATGATTAAAAAAAGTTTAATGAGCTGGTTAAAATCCATGCAATAGAGCAATGGTTCTCAAACATTTTAATACTGGGACCCACTTTTTAGAAAGACAATCTGTTGAGACCCACCAACAGTGATCTCACTGATGTGGAAGTGATGGCTGGAAGTGAAATAGTCATGAAGGAAACTTTTTTAACTTCCCTAACAACAAAATCACATCAAATGAATTCATTAAGTAATCAGCAAATTAAAAATTTACAGTTTTAAAATTTATTTAAAATAGCACTTTCCAAATATATGCTGATGTTTTTTAAAATGCGCCAAACATCGCAAAGGCTGCAGTTTTATCCACAGTCATCCAAGAGTAAGCTCCAGTGATGATAAAAGTACAGATCTGTAGAAAGAAACTTTATTGTTGTTGTACATGAATATACGATGAAATTCGAGGTGCACCATTAGGATACAGACACAACTGATCACTGGAGGCCTGAGCCACTGCATGTACATGCGCTGCCACAGACAATCTTCACAGCTTGTAAAACTCTTCTCTCTCAGGTGGAATCATTTATGGTGTGGTTATCACATCTGGTATCAGGAAATGCCTTCAAAGCTTCCAGTTTTTCAGGTCAGCCAAGCTGTAAATGGGGACAACTTCTGGCTCTGATGACTCATGACAGCTTTATCAGCTTGCAGTCTCCCATCCAGGAGCTATCCAGGTTTTCCCTGCTTAGCTATTTTCAATGGCCCTTCACTCAACCACCAGAACACAACTGCTGCCTATCATATTTCCCCACACCTGTAACATGTTCCCAGATGCAATCACATACCATACCAATACATGAAAAATAAAATGAACATTTAACTGAGTGGGGTCCACATGAAATTGGCTTGCCACTCACCTAGTGAGTCTCAACCCACAGTATAAGAAACATTAGAATAAATTAAACTAGGTTACTGGTCAGTTCTCTGAGCCAGCTCCAGTTACAAGCTAGAAATGGTGGCTCTGCAGATTCTCATAAGCATCAAAATACATACCCAATTAGTTCAATGGTATTGTGATGTGACTGAGAATTTGTATGTAAATGAGTATTTGCATATAGCCTGGCTGTTTATATGTGCAGATTTCTTTTACAGAATTGGGAACATGTACTTAAACTTAATACTGGAAATAATGGTTGTTTTCCTGTAACCAAATAGTAAATAGATTATTTGACTCCATCTGGAATTTGAACAGAACCACCTTCATTCAGGACATAATACAGGAGTGGTGGGGAAAGCTGTGTTGAGCACAATTCTAACCATGTCTACTCAAAAGTAGGCCCCATTGGGTTCAATGGGTCTTAATCCTAGGAAAGCGTCTTTAGGATTGCAGCCATTGTGCCTTGAGCAAGCAACACTCTGAGCAAGCCTATATTGAAAATCCTTATTCTTGTACAATTTGCTGTCTCTGAAATTCTTTGGTTTTAAAACTGTAAACATAAGCACAAACTGCAGAGTCACAGCAGGAGCTCAAGTCGCACCACTAAAATTGGACTCCTTATGGGAACGGTTCCATTTGAAGAGTGTTGAAAATATCCAGCTGATATTTACAGACGCTCTTCCGAGGGATAAAGTAGCACCATTTATCCATGTAATCCCATTCAAATTTGTTACAAGCAACAAATTTGATATGAGGCATTGCCTCTCTAGTTGATGGGAACTAATAAATGAAATGTATAGAAAAGATCTATTTAAAATCAAAATATAGTTACTTTTCTGTTTTTTCCTTTCCCTTTCTTTTTTGTTAACTCAGGCTTTCTTGTTTCAGCCTGTACCTGATTATCTGAAGTGTACTGGTTTCAGTCTGATGCCAAAAGCAACCAACCCTAAAGGACAGTTAGATTTCTAGAATACATATAGAGATTAACTGGATGGTCTTGCACACCAACGCCTGAGGAAAGAGAGCATGAATCATTATGCCTGGAGAGAAGACAGACCTTCCTCCATGTGGATCACAAATAGCAGTGGGTGATCTGCTATTTCACCCACTGTTCCTAGTTGTATAAGAACTCAGAATGTGCAGAGGGGAGAGAGCGAGAGAAGAAAGAATAAAGAATTAAATCAAGCAAGAGAATGAGGTTATTATCTGAAAATAAGGAAAGAAGAAGACACGGAGAAGAGACAGCTGGATAACATTCACTTTTTTATTGGCATCCTTCAGTCTCGAAAGACTATGGTATCGTGCTCTGATTGGAGGTCCTGAAACAACATCTAGTGTGACTAAAGAGGCCAATTTGAGAGTGGCAATCCCTTCCACATTGAGGACAAATAAATTCCGTCCCCTGCCCAGGTCCCAGGTTTCGCTGCTTTCGGGTCTGTCTCTTTGCTTCAGCCTGCCGAACAAGTGTCTCTTCCAGTTGGAGAAGGCCATGCTGGGTCTTTTGCCTCCACGCTGAGCGGTCAGAGGTCAAGGTTTCCCAGCTGTTGATGTCCATTCCCAAGGCCTTTAGATCCCTCTTGCAGATGTCCTTGTATCGCAGCTGTGGTCTCCTTCTTGGGCGCTTTCCCTGCATTAATTCTCCATATAAGAGATCTTTTGGAATCCGACCATCAGCCATTCTCACGACATGCCCAAGCCAGCGTAGACGCCGCTGTTTCAGAAGTGTGGACATGCTAGAGATTCCAGCACGTTCTAATGCTGTGTCATTTGAGACTTTGTCATGCCAGGTGATGCCAAGAATACGTTGGAGACAGCGCATATGGAAGGTGTTCAGCTTCCTCTCCTGCCATGCATAAAGGGTCCAAGACTCACTGCAGTACAAGAGTGTGCTCAGGACGCAAACTCTATAGACCTGGATCTTTGTATGTTCCGTCAACTTCTTATTAAGCCATACTCTCTTTGTAAGCCTGGAGAATGTAGTAGCCGCTTTACCAATGCGTTTATTCAGCTCAGAGTCTAAGGAGAGAGTGTCAGAGATAGTTGAGCCAAGGTACACAAAGTCATGGACAACCTCCAGTTCATGTTCAGAGATTATGATACAGGGAGGTGGATCCACACCCTGACCCATGACTTGTGTTTTCTTCAGGCTGATTGTTAGTCCAAAGTCTTGGCAGGCTTTGCTAAAACGGTCCATAAGTCGTTGAAGGTCTTCGGCAGAGTGAGCAGTAACAGCAGCGTCATCGGCGAAGAGGAACTCACGCAAGCATTTCAGCTGGACTTTGGACTTTGCTCTTAGTCTGGAAGGATTGTAGAGTTTTCCGTCTGATCTGGTCCGGAGATAGATTCCCTCTGTTGCGTTTCCAAAAGCATGCTTCAGCATGACTGCAAAAAAGATCCCAAATAAAGTTGGTGCGAGGACGCAGCCCTGCTTCACTCCACTTCGGATGTGAAAGGAGTCTGATGTTAAGCCATCAAAAACTACAGTGCCCTTCATGTCCTCGTGAAAGGACCTGATGATGTTGAGAAGCTTAGGTGGGCATCCAATCTTGGGGAGGATTTTAAAAAGGCCATCCCTACTAACCAAATCAAAAGCCTTTGTGAGGTCTATGAAGGCTACAAAGAGTGGCTGTCTTTGTTCCCTACATTTCTCTTGCAACTGTCGAAGGGAAAATACCATATCAGTGGTGGACCTGTTGGCTCGAAATCCACACTGCGATTCAGGATAGATTCTCTCTGCAAGCACCTGAAGCCTCTTCAGTATGACACGGGCAAGCAGCTTCCCTACAACACTAAGAAGAGAGATGCCACGATAGTTGTTGCAGTCACCCCTGTCGCCTTTGTTCTTGTACAGTGTGACAATATTAGCATCCTTCATGTCCTGTGGTACTCCACCTTCCCTCCAACAAAGGCAGAATATCTTGTACAGTTCAGTGGAAATGGTCCCTCTACAGCACCTCAGAACTTCAGCAGGGATGTTATCTTTCCCAGGTGCCTATTCCAATAATAAGTGGGTTAAGTGGATGCCGATCAGAAAAAATCTGCCTAGTCACATAAATAACAGCGAAAACAGTTCTACTGCTAGAAGCCTCTTCATATCATATCTAAATTGACAAATGCATCCGTATTAAGCCTACATCTCATCATTACGCATTAAAAAGACTCAGGGAAATTAACTGTCAAAGAAAAGGTGAATGTTGTGTTAAATTGGATCCCAGAAGGACCTCATATAAAGAATTTTAAAAGGTTTTGTTTGCTTTTGTTGAATAATTTCTTTTGTGTCATGAAGAGCTAAACAACACAAGAACAGGACAACAAAGCAAGGAAAATAATTGATGTGATAAAGTGCAAAGGAAGGCACAATTGGAAAAGCCACTGATTGTTCAAAATGAAGATTAAGTTATAAAAAATTGTATGGTTGGGTTTCTGATAATATAGCAGGTTAGTAGATACTAACTTTCAACAAAGAAGCCTATTTCCTTTAGTTCACTTCAGCCCGAACCTGATTTGACCATAAGAGCTTTTTATGTCCCTGGGATAATGTTGTGAAGACTGGACTCTTCCAATGAAAACAGAGTGCCGGCATACAATTTGGAAGCATACTGAAAAATACTGCACGTTTGTATTTTGCTCTGAGTCAATACATATGAAGGAAATATATGAAAAGTAAGGCTGCAATCCTAAAGACACTTCCCTGGGTGTAAGAAACACTTGAACACAATGGGGCTTACTTCTGAGTAGACATGGTTAGGATTGTGCCCTGTGTATTGTTAAACTTGTTAAGGGAACAGCAACCATAGTGCTTTCCAGTTTGACATAAATGTAACTAAAGTTTCTAAGGACTCTGATGCTGCAATCTCAGCCACACTTTCCTGGGAATAAGCCCCATTGACCAGAATGGAACTTACTTCTGAGGAGCAGACACAATTTGACTTCAGCAGAGAACAAAATGAGAGAACTATTAAAACTGAACAGGAATGTCTGGAGGGTCAGATTTGTACAAAGTGCATGGAGACTTTAGAAAACCACAAGAACAGAAACTCAGTAAGAATGCATAACCTGAAGTCAAAAAAGACACCATTCAGGTCAAGGTAAATGCCAACATTGCTCACAAATGGCGTCAGTGGAAGCTATAAAATGTAAAACAACTTTCTTCATAAAACGGAAGGCTTGCCCAAATGAGAACAAAATAGAAGCCAAACTGTGGCAAAGGAAACTTAAGTGGATATTAAGAGATGTGAGATAAAATACAAGTTGTTGTGTTCTGAGAGAGGTGATCTATGACGTCATACGGCATAGGGAACAACATTCTCTGGGATTGAAGGGGAGCAGAGGTTGAGATGGGAGCAAAGAACAGGTTGGGTTAGAGTCATAGGTGCAGTTGCACAGTGAGTGACTAGTTTATTGTTAACATGTTTCAAAAGATCAGGTACCAGCAAGGGTTCCAATGATCTTTTTAGGTACAGCCGGCTTTAGTTATTTGGCTTTGGATATTGCTGGACTCCGGTATGCAGAGCTGCCCTGCCCTGCCTCGGGATCAAACCAAATAGTTACCTGGGTACAGAGGTATCTGACTGAGCATGGTGATTCAGAGCATTACCCAAATGAGAGCTGCAGCAGAAGACTGAGAAATTAATGTTCTACATCATATGGCAATGCTTCATTTCTTAAAAAAAAAAACCAAAAGGGCTTGTGGTGAATTTTTGGCCAGGAGTGCCAAGAGTTTCAGTATCTGTAATGTACACTCACATTGTACAGATACATTATATGTTCTTGGTGTTTGTGTGTGTACACATATACATACCTGTTGCATAGGAAATGATTTTTCAGAAACAAGATCTATGGCACAGAGGCATTTAATACTAGATGGATGGCAGAGGCATGAAATGGGTATGCAGAAGTATTTTACAGCATGGGATATCCTCTCCTACTTTGTTTACCTATGTGGGATGTATTGTCCTTGCTCCTTCTTTTGGGGTGATAGAGTGGAGCTTCAAGTTGACATTGGTTGCAATCCTAAAAACACTTTCCTGGGAGTAAGACCCACTGAACACAATGGGGCTTATGTTTGAGTAGACATGGTTAGGTTTGTACTCATTTTCACACAGTACTTTGAATAACATCCTGCTATCCTTACAGCATTTACAGAATATGTATCACAGAGGTAAAATCCCACTGAGTTTCTTATGTACAGCACCTAGATTACAATCCTGAACACATCTTTTAAGCAAGTCCCATTGAAGAAAATGGGACTTATTTGTAGGTAAATATGTGTAGGAGTGTGCAAAGAATATTCTGAGTGATCATGTTGAATGTGCTGTATATATACATATTTTTGTAATTTTGTAGCACTGGCAAATTGAGTCCTACTATTGCACTTCTTTTCATCTTTTTTATATGATCATTTCAAATATCACAAAATCTCAGCAAATCACCCACCCACACACAGACAGAGAAAGCTGGCAGTGTAGTGGGAAGACTCCTATACATTTAACAACTGCATGACATGATGAAACGTAGCACATGACTTTCACCGTCACAGTCTCTGAATCTGCTAAGAGGAAAGAAACAAAATATCTACTGGATTGACTTTGGTTGTCATCCAGCTTCTAAAGGGTTTTTTGGGGGGTGGGGAATGAAACCTGGTGTTTCTACCAGCAGGTCAAAATATCAATTCTATAGGGATATATTTTTTCATCACTCTGCATTAAAACTAATTTCTGCCCAGCCCATAGGTATGTACATATTTGGTCCCTGTTCAGGGTGACCATATGTCATAACCAAAAAAAGAGGACAAGGACCACCAAAATTTAGGACACCCAAGAAAAATATAGGACATGACAAAAGCTAAGAACACTCAGATATATTGCTTTTATGAGGTTAATTTAAATATTATATTACTTATTAAATTTAAAACTTAGTTTTTTTACATACCTGTTCACAAGGAAAAGAAGAAGATTTTTTTCAGGACACAAGGTTAAAAAAGAGGACATGTCCTGGAAAAAGAGGACATATGATCACTCTGTTCCTGTTGGGCAGAAATGTCTACTGTCTTGAAGACAGTAGCTGCAATCCTTCCTACTCTTACCTGGAAGTAAGCCTATTGATTATAATGAGATCTGGACCCCAATTCTGTGCCTGTCTCCTCAGAAGTAAGTTCCATTCTGGTCAATGGGGCTTATTCCCAGGAAAGTGTGGCTGAGATTGCAGCATCAGAGTCCAGTCCTATGCATGTCTACTCAGAAGTGTTCCATTATAGTCAATAGGGCTTATTCCCAGGAAAGAGTGGATAGGAGTGCAGCCTTACAACAAAATCCTTTGCATGCCTACTCAGAAGTAAGTCCCATTATAGTCAATGGGGCTTACTCTCAGGAAAGTGTGGATAGGAGTGCAGCCGTACCACCAAATCCCCTTATATCACCAAATCCTTTGCATGCCTACTCAGAAGTAAGTCCCATTATAGTCAGTGGGGCTTACTCTCAGGAAAGTACAGTCTCAGAGCCCAGTCCTATGCATGTCTACTCAGGTGTCCCATGACAGTCAATGGTGTTTACTCCCAGGAAAGAGTGGCTGAGATTGCAGCCTCAGAGGCCCATCCTATGCATGTCTACTCAGAAGTAAGTCCCATTATAGTCAATGGGACTTACTCCCAGGTAAATGTGAGTAGGATTGCAGCCTAAAGTTCTGAGTAGTCATGCATAGGAGTGATCTGTGGCAGTGCAAACCAATGCCTGCTTACTCAGGAGTAAAGCCATGTTTCCCAATGGGCTTCCTCCCAAGTGTGTGTGCAAAGGGCTGCAACCTGAGCTCTCCAGTGCAAGCCCTGTCTCCAGGAGGCCACGCCCACTCAGGCAGCCCAGCAGGAACTCCCGAGGCTCCTCCCCCGCCCAGGCAGGGAATTCCACGCGCGCAGGGGAGGGAGGGGCCCCTCCCAGGAGAGGCTGTACTGGCTGCTTCCTTCTTACTTCCGGGTTTTACCCTTCGCGCATGCGCACATCCTTATCTCCCTCGCCTCAATCTTTTTGGACCGTACCATTCTCGGGGGGGGGGAATTCAGGGGGGTTTATTTTTCCCTCCTCCGTTCTCTCCTAGCGCTCATTCACCTGTGAACGCTTTAATATCGACACTGGGACCATGTCGTCTTTGAGGGGGACGGTTCATTTTGGCGCCGGAGAGGGGTGTGATGTAGTTTCTCCCCCCTATTTGTATGAGTTGGTACGCTCCAACGCCGGTTGATCCAACGGCAGGGCGATCCCACCTTCCCCTCCGGAGGGGGTATACGCGAGGGCATTGTTGGGTCAGGGGACGCGCGGGCCTGTCACAAGCCGGTGGGGAGTCGCGGCCGGCCGCTCAGTGTCACCTCAAGCACCGAAGGGCGCGGCCGCCTCTCCTTCCGCCGCCGCCGCCGCCGCCGCCTCTTCCTTCTTCTCACCCACCCCCGCCGCCGCAGTAGTGGTAGCGCCCGACTCCAGCTGACCGGCCTGGAATCCCGGCTTCGACCCTCCGCCTAGAGCCGCCCCGGCCCTCTCCCCTCCCCGACCCTCCGCCGCCGCAGCCATGGGAGACGCCGGCAGCGAGCGCAGCAAGGCCCCGAGCCTGCCGCCCCGCTGCCCTTGCGGGTTCTGGGGGTGAGTACCCGGACAGGCCTCGAGGCCCCTGGGGGTGGGGCTGCCTCCCTCCCACCTGCCTGGCTGGCTGGGCTGGGCTCTCCCCACACACCACACCACACCGGGGGAGCCTCGGCCCTGCCCCGCCTGGCCCCCCACCCCACACCCACTGTCCTCCCCAGGCTGTGACCCTGACAGCTGCATCACAGTGGTGGGAAGGAAGGAGGAGGCTGCAGAGACCCCCCTCCTTCTCAAGGGGGTGGTTGGTGGTGGGGCTCTGAAAACCACAAAACACCCATTAGGTCTTTACTGCCTGGCTCCTGGGTGTATACAACATGTATATGCTCTATATGTATACAAGTGTGTGTTATATACATACACACTCATACATGTGTGTGTATGTATACACTCATGCATACATATATGTATACACACATAACAGGTGAGTATGTATGTAAGCAAACACACACACACTCGTGTGCATACACAAACATAAATATACATTATATGTTCTTAGTGTTTGTGTGTGTGTATACGTATACATACACACATACACATACATATATATATATACACACACACGTATATGTCTTGGTGTTTGTGTGTGTATAGAGATACATACACATACTCGTGTATACATACATACACACACATACACACACATCTAAACATACATTATATGTTCTTGGTGTTTGTGTGTGTGTATACATATACATACACACTCATACATACATATATACACACATACAAACATGTACATTGGTGTGTGTGTATGCATATACATACACACGCTCATATATATGTATATACACACATATACTCGTGTATACATTCATATATATATATATATATATATATATATATATATATATATATATATATATATATATATATATATATATATAAATATACATACATACACACATACATAAACATACACTGTGGGCACAATCCAGAGTAACCACAGGAGCATGTAAGAGACAATACGTGCACCCGTGGTTACTGCACCACCCAGTGAAAACCAATGGGAAATTCATATTGCAATCCAGAGTAACTTGTTCTTACTCCGGAGCAAGGACTCCTCGTAGTTACTCTGGATTTCACCCTATATGTGTATACACACAGTTTACTTTCCTTGGTGTTTCTGTAAGTATACATACACATATATATACATATGCATGAATTATGGATACACATATGTATACATTCATTCATGTATGGATGCACATATGTATACGTTATTGCTGCTCCTGGCACAGTCCGCTTTTCAGTGATGGATGCAATATAGGGAAATCTGGCTGGCCTGTCATAGAGGCCTGTTGTCAGGATGTTGCTTCATGCACCACCCAGGTCTCAAATTAACAGTCACAGCGCCTTTAACCACAGAACCACAAGGGGTCCATTATGTATAATGTATATGTTATATATACACACTTGGATACAGAGCATTTACTCTCTTGGTGTTTGTGTGTGTATATACATACACAGACTCATATATGAGCATAAATATATGAGCATCCTACAGTCAGTCACAACTAGCAGTACAGCTTGGAGGGGACACCTTTATATATACAGACACTCATATTAGAACGTATATGTATACATTATACTGTATACATTATACTGTATACAGAACGTTTACTCGCTTTTGTGGTGAGCGTGTGTACAAATACATATATGTGTACAAATGCATATGCATGCATTATTTGTGTATATACACACAGAGATATACACTCTGAATATTTACTCGTTCTTGGTGTGTTTACACCAAGACATATTCATAGAGACCCTCAGGTGTTTACGTATACCTACATTATATGTACACACACACACACACACACACAACAGGGAGTGTTTACTCTCTTACCCTTGGTGTGTGTGTATTTTATCTTTCAAATGCCTTATTATGTTCACTTTTCTGTGATTCAAGTTGCAATCCTATCCATACTTACATAGACATAAGTCCTATTGATTATAATGAGACCTACTTCTGAGTAGATGGGCAGCTGGAGACCAAGAGCTCAATCCTATGCCCATCTTCTTTTGTTCCCTCTTTTTTAAACCTCTGGAATGTCTTTGCTGGGTAATTGTCAGACTCTTGAGATTGGATCACCAGGTGTGGCGTCCTTGTATGGTATTCATCACTGTATATAGGAACCACAGATAACTTTCCAAAAGGGTAAAAAGTAAAGGTGTCGTGTGCAAGTTATCCTGTTAGTCATGACCAACTCTAAGGGTGGTGATCATCCCTGTTATAAAACCAAAGAGTCAGCATTGTCTGAAGATGCCTCTGTGGTCATGTGGCTGGCATGACTAAATGGCATAATCTATCTACAGTATTTATCTACAACGTATACTGCTTTTTCAACTAAAAAATTCACAAAGCATTTTACAGGGAAAATGAAAAAATTAATATCTAACTAATAGAGCACGGAACACTGTTTATCTTCCCACTGAAGTGGTTCCCATCAATCTATTGCATTTACATGCTTCTGATCTGCTAGTCTGGCAAGAGCTGGCAAGTATTGGGAGCTCATTTTGTCTTTCAGTACTTTTGTCTTGAACCACCAACCTACCAACCTTCAGGCTGAAAAGCATAGCTTCTTCAATCACTGAGCCATCAAAGTTCACTTCCAAGGGAGTGGACTTTAAATGCTTCTCTTCCTCAACTTTATTTCATAGTCACCCGCCCCCAAGCATTCATCATGTGGCATCATAGTACATAGGAGCTGCATAGAACTTTCCTCATTGTTTTCTTATAGTTAGTGTGAATATTTGTTTCAGTTTTGGAGATCTCTGCAGAATAGTAATAATGGCAACAGTGTTTTGACAGTGGCACAGGTAAAGAGGTTGTCTTAGGCTCTACGATGGAGATTAAAGGGAAAATTATAGATGGTAGGTAACTGCAAACTAAAGGCTCCTCCTTCATTTAAAAATACATGGAGGTACTAATATCTGTGGGGAAGCTACTCGTTTTGAAAAAAGTTTTTAAAATATGACTTAATTGGAGATTGGAAGAACAGAATCTGGGTTGAAGAATGACTGCATACCTGAAAGAGGGCAAGGATCATACGTCTCATGGTAATATGAGCTTTGAACCTTCTGTACTGCAGTGATTTTCAATCTTTTCCATCTCATGGCACACTAACAAGGCACACCATTTGAAAAGGCACACTTGGCTGTTCAAATCCCCTAATTTTCCTATTACTTAATGACTCTTCCCAAATTCCCACGGCACACCTGAAGCACACTGGTTGAAAATCACTGCTCTATTGTATTATTTGGCTGAAACCTTGGTGGTGGAGGGGAGCAACATGTGCATTGTTGGGCTGGAAAAGGCTGTCACCTGAACCGTGGCACACTGCTGCCAATCAGTGTAGACCATTTTTCTTTAAAGTGGAGATCGGTAACCCTTTGGGGGGCCATGACTTTATTTCGGGGGGGGGGAGGGTCATGAAAAGCTGGGTGCACCCATCTTGGAATTTGGCACTGGGCACATTTAATGTCGCTTTCAGTCATGACATCACTTCTGGGGATCCTGGACCGATTGTCATTTTTAGAAAGGGGTCCTAGAAGGGGGTCCCAAGCTGAAATGCTCAACTACCACTGGTGTAGACCAGAGGTCTCCAAACATTTTGGGAGGAGGGCCACATCATCTCTCTAACAGGGGCCAAAAAAAATAATTTACATTTCAAATTTGAATAAATTTACATATTAGAAGGTATTGGGGTGGATTACAGGGCTTGCCCAGGGGGCAGATAGAGGATCTTCAGGCTTGCCAAGGGCCATATCTGGCCCCAGGGCTTGGAGATTCCTGGTGTAGATGACGCTTAGTTACAGTAGGTGGACCAATTGCCTGAGTTGGTTAAAAGCTAAAGTTCCTGTAATAAAATTTCACATGTGAACTGACATACATGTTAACATTACTATCTTGGAGGTCTGTTATCAGTGGTGATTCTTCAAATAAATTACAGGTAATTTGCATTTGTAATTTGCATATGTGTCTTATCTGAAACATCTTGACGAAGATAATGAAATCCTGTGTTTCTGCTTCACCTCAGTATTTGAATATCATTGATCTTTGTGGACTTGGTGTCCTTCCTATAAATAGCCACTTGACTGGTCACCAGTTGTAAGAACTTCCCTCATACAAAAGATTTTGAGTGCAGTCCTAACAAATTTAGGCTGGCCCAACTCACATGGCATTTCTTTCTGTGGTGGTGGTGGTGTGGGGGGGGGGGGTTGATGTATGTCTGTACAGTGGCCTATTCTCTCCCCCCCCCCCCCCATGAGTAGGGCAGCACTTATGGCACTTTTGAGACATCTCTAGGTCAGCATAGGACTTATGTTGGGGCTTATGCCAGCCTAACTTGAGGTTAGGATTGTAGTCTTTAAAGAATAGGTATGTGTGGAGGCATGTTAGGATACTGGTGGATGTGCAATCTGAGTAGGTAATATGGTGCCTAAGAAATGATACTGCCAGAAGAAGTGGCTATTTTTAAAGGAAGCTGTAGAACATCAGTGTGTAATAACTATATTATAATTTTAATGGAGTCACAGTAGCAGTTTGCTAATTTTTGTGTTATGTCTTGCTTTGTAAACAAAATTTAATAACATAGGCCATTTCTGTTGCTAGAGCCCTTTGGGGGTCTATGTTTCTTTTAATTTGTGGTTCTGCTTTCTGTATCATTGTCTTTGTACCATCCTGGGAGATACTGAAAGTCAGGGTTGTGGTTACTCAGTGGTTAAAAATGCTGTGCTTGTTGAACTAAATCAGTAGGTCAGCAGTTTGAGACCCACCTGGCCTTCTTCATGCACAACAGAATGAGGATCCCATCCCACATTGCATCTCCTGCCAACCAATCAAAAGCAAGCAAATGCAAGTAGGAAAACTTGAAAAGGTAACAGTGAAAAGGTAACAGTCTGACAACTCTGTGACAGGCTAGTTGGTTTCCTCAATGTTGCATCAAAACTTGGATTGGATTAATCTGATCCAGAATAGTGGGTCCACTACCACATGGGACAAATGCTGAAGAAGGTGCCTTGAAAAACAATTAATCAAGATTTCAAATATATTTTCTGCATCTCCCCTTTTTACTACTTAGAGCACAATCCTAAACATGTCTACTCAAAAGTAAGTCCCATTGTGTTCAATGGTTCTTACGCCCAGGCTAGTGTCTTTAGGATTGCAGCCTTAGTCATCCAAGTACTTTACCTGAGGAAAAAATTTTAATTACTACACTTTATTTTCCTTGATTTTAAGCTTATTTCAGTTTGCATAAAGTATATTACTGTCCCAAATTGGACACTCAAACGCTACACAAATTCATAAAGTGAAAACTGCAAATCATATGTAAAAATTTTAATTGCTGTTGGGCTATCCTTGCATAAAATGGATATGTGCAAGTTAAAATGGCTCTCCATTTGTTGATGGAGGAATTTTCCAAGTGGAATATTCAGTTCATTTGGTATATCAGGACTTTTTGGGGGTAGTAATCTTACATAACTAGTGATAGGAAAAAGAAAACCAAACAATAGGCAACAGTAATATAATTTTATCTGGTTACCTTTTGAATATACCAGATAATTTTTAGAAGTATTTTATGTGTTTTGATTTCCTATTTAACCTCTTTTCATAAAACAGCTGAGAATGTGGTAAAAGCATAAAAATAGTAACACATAATTAAATATGATTGTTCCTGTATTGTATTTATTTTGCTCTAAGGTTTTTTCTTCGATTTCAGTATTATACTGAGGTTTCAGAAAAATCTTGTGCTCTCTTGAATCCCTAATATAGGCCAATTCATATATTCATACAAAACATATGTCCTGGATAATTGTGTAAATGGATGGAGATTTCTTTGAAGTGTCCATGCAATAATGCACAAAGGTGAAGAGGTACACCACATTTTAAGTGCTCTTCTGCTATTCAGCATTGGAAACTTAAAAGAAACTCCCAGTTGTCTATGCAAGTCTCTTGTGTGTGCCTTACAGGTTGCTTGAAATGCAGTTAACTTTCCTGCATCTGGTTATTAATAGCAGTGTTGAATGGTGATACTCTTTTGGAACTCCAGTTCCAAAGAGGAATATTGATTCCTCTTTCAATATTCATAACATTCCTCTTCAGTTTTCACTAATTTCTATATAACTATGGTACCTTATCACAATTTTGTGTCCGCCATTGTTCCCAACTGCCATTGAGGCTTGTATAGGACCTAGTTGGGTCTTGCTGATATTGACTCATGCTGCATTCTGTGTATATTCTTGATGGTTCTCAGATCAACTCTCCTAACTGGGCAAAGAGACACCTTTTTTGAAGAGGTGGCATGGGGAGAGCAATTCTTTGCCCAGTGTAGGAACCCTCCAAGGTTCAGCGTATGGTACAATCCAGAATAACTACGGGGAGTCCTTGCTCCGTTGCAAGAACAATTTACTCTGGATTGCAATATGAATTTTCCATAGTTTTTCACTAGGTGGTGTCGTAACTACGGATGCACGTAATGTCTCTTACATGCTCCTGTAGTTACTCTGGATTGTAGGGTAAGTCTCTCTGTCTGTGTCTCTCTCTTTTTAAAGATTGTAATTCCCTTGGGAAGTTATTTTTTCCATCACTTTTAAAACCACTCTGAGAGTTCTTTGAAAAGCAACCAATTGTATTAATAGTCTTAATTCTAGGTCTGGCAGTCTTGTTGGCAGTGGCTTGTTGAAAATAACTGTATACAGAGGTGCCTTGATTTACAAGCATAATTCATTTTGGAAGCATGCTTGTAAGACAAAGTGGATTTTTCCATAGGAAATAATGGAAACCCAGACGATTGGTTCTACAACAAAAAAATATTTATATCACAAATTAACTGTATATAAAAATGATTACAAAACACTGTAATCCATACAGAGCACTTTAATAAAGAAAATACTGTACAGTATTGAACTGTATTGTACCTTTGAAAACCTTCACAGCTAGTGTGAGGGAGACAAGCTAGAGGATGAGTTTCCCTCGATGACCTTCACTATCACTAATGGAGTCACTGCTGTCCGTTGGCTCAATGGAATCTGTCTTTTTGTGCAAATTTTCATGCAATTCCCATGCTGCTGATGGGTAGCAGCATTATTGGTAAGGCACACCTTCCACACTACCACACACAGATCCCACACGCACACACCGGGCTCAAGCTGCGCCCCCCCCCCCCCGAGCCCCTCTGAGTTCCCTGGCCATGGAAGCCTGTTCTAAACTTCCTAGGAAGTGCTCATCTTCCAAGATAGTGCTCTTAAATCAAGTCAAAATTTCTGAGAAAATTTTGCTTTTAATACAAAACATTCTTAATTCAAGTTGCTCTTAAATCAAGGTATGACTGTATTTGCTAATATGTTTCCAGTTATGGTGGTTCTTGAATGACTACCCAAGTTTTAAGATGCAGGCAGCTGGCTCCCTTCTTAGAGTGTAACTTACCCAAGGTCATAAGACTTCAAATAATCCAAAATGGCCTTACAACTTCTTTGACCATTGCAAACTTCATGCTCTACATCATAATAAAATAAATGGTACTGGTTCATCTTTTAATGGAGGAGTGACTGAATGATTTTCTTTGTCCAGTTAGGATACTATCCAAATTGCTCATCAGTTGCCCCTTTTAGTTGTCTGAAAGCTGAATTACAGTGATGCCTCACATAAAGAGCTTAATTCGTTTCAGAGGCATGCTCTTTAAGTGAAACACTGTTTAAGTGAAGCGGATTTTCCTATAGGAAACAATGGAAACTCAGTCGATTGGTTCAACAACCCCAAAAATATTCATATAAAAATATTAACTGTATGTAAAAATGATGACAAAACACAGGAATTGAATTCGAAACACTATAATATAATGCAGACCACAATTACTGTAATAAAACACTGTAGTATTCTGTACAGTAAAAAAAGAAAAACCTTTATGGCCATGGATGACTAATTTTCACTAAAAGCGTCACTGGTGTCTTTCGGAGTGTTTTTAACAAGGAACCTCTCTCTGTGTGTGAGATCTATCTAGGCAAACTAGATAGGCTTTCTGCAACAGCAGAGGGGCCAGATCCTATACTGTCTACTCAGAATCAAGCCCTATTAAATCCACTGGGGCTTACAGTAAAGGCAGGGAAGATGGTGGTGGTGGGTAAGAGGGGTGGTTGTAGTGGGATACAGGCAGGGAGGGCTTCCTTAGGGGGAAGGAGTCTGTTTGAGGGGGGCTCTAGAGGAGGAAGCAGGAGTTTTCCCTCCTACCTGATGGAGGCTGCAGTGCAGAGGCTGGGCTGGCCACATGTTTGCTGGCTGCAGGAACAGTCATCTTTGTTGCTGGACTGAAGAGGCTCCTGAGCTCCCTCTTTTGGCCTCTTCATGTACTGCAGGCAGGAAGAGAAAGTCCCCGCCTCAATCCCACAGCCCAGCCAGTGCAGGGAGGAGGAGTCCAGCCAATGGGCACTTGTTATGCGAATCATGCTTGTTATGTGAGGCAAAATCCCACACAATTTTTTACTCGTTATGTGGAACACTTGCTCTGTGGGGCACTCGTTATAACAGTTACCACTGTATATAATATGCTTTTGGTCAAGTATTGAGTGGCCATGCACCTGTTCTATGAACAGTTTTGTTTGAGAATATTTAGTGACTTCTGTTTATTTAGAGTAGCTTTTAAGATACATTCTCAAGAGAGAACACTTTTTAATAGGGATGGAATTAGCCAGTGAAACCAGACAACTTTAATAGCTGAGCTTTGAGTACTGAAAGTGAGAAACTGACTTGTTTTTATATTTCTGAGAATTAAAACAAAAGCACAGGCTCCCCGGGCAGTTTTTTTTAATTGCAAGGCCTATGTCTATTTTCCAGCCTACTCAAACCCCCAAATAGCATAGATTGAGCTATGTAAACATGCTTTTCTAATGGTACATGGCATTGCTGCCAGTGTTTTGAGACTTGCAACCATGTCTGGGCAGCCTCTGATATCCAAAATTTTGAATAGTTTTGAAGTCTGTACAGGAAAAAAAACTTTGATTGAAATAGTTGTCCATAGGAACACCAGCTGTAAGACATAATTGAGACAGATGGAGCAAGTACAACTAAAAGACATAGGGTACAATCCAGAGTTAGGGCAGTGAGGAGTGCCTTAACTGGGCTGCCCCAACTATTCTTAATCCAGAGCAAAATGTTATGCTGCATCCAGAGAGTCAGAAAGCCTGGGCTGCCCTAGCTGCTCCAGAGGATGCTCAGTAGGCACCAAGTCAGTGATACCTAGGGAGGGCTTGTTCCTGAGGAGACCCCCCTCAGATCACACAGAACAAGGAACACCTGTGGTGCCTGCCTTATAATGAGCCCCTGATGACACTGCCAGTACAGTCTACAGTGAATACAAGGGGCTTCTTGGAGTGGCCTGCTGTATCCCCAGGTTAGTGGGCTGCTGTAGTTGTGCCATATCCTGAAGTTGAGAAGCAGGTGTTGCAGCTAGTCTGGCCAAGAACTCATATTTTGGGTCAACGCTGCCATTCTTACTCTGCCTTATGGACCCCTATGAGTCTATTCATTGTTATACCTGCTCCTGAGGTCGTATAACTCTGAAGAGCTGGAAGAGGGCATTTCTACCCTGGAAAAGGGCTCTGGATGCACAGTAACTGCTCTGCCCTAGGCAATACTAAACATGCCCTTAACATGCCTCTCCATATGTTGCCTTAGGCTGCACCAAGCTTTTTCCAGAATAGCTAGGGTGGCCCATCTTGCAGTTGGTTCAGCCCAGTGATAGGTAACCCAAGTGCACTTCTGGATTGTGTCCATAGTCAGTCTTGTAGCTGAATTCTTTTCACAGTTCTTATTTTTCTGCCTGTACGTATGCCTTTGTGCCTTACTAATTTTACTTCTCAGTGAACGTTTTTCTTAAGTAGGATATTCAAGAATGCTTTGGGAAATACTGTTAAAATGTGTAGTATGAATGTAGTAGAGGTTTTAAGACTAAGAAAATCTCTGTCTTATTTTGCCATTTAAAAGATTAAGAACTGGTTGTAAGCTTTTGACATTTGCATTTTCTCTTTTAGAGTCTTCTTACAAGTAATGAGAATAAAGCAGTATGCTTTGGTTTAACTTCCTGAATTCATGTTTTGTTTCATGAACCAGTTTCCTTGGTCTTGGATATGAAAAGACTGTTGTTGCACTCTGTGATGCAACTGAAATACTCCTATGTTTGCGACTAATAATTTGCCAGAAGTTACTTTTGGTTTGGTAACACAGTGATTTTTTAAGGGAAATGCCTGAAGGCACATGCAAAAGTAAATAGGTCTTGAATGTGAAAATATTTACTCTTAACCTTTGCACTGAAATGTGTTATTGGATTATGTTTTAATTGCATCAGGCCTTAAAGTTCCTGGAATGTGATATGTGAAGTTAGAGGGAGTTCTGCCTTTCTGCTTCAGAATGGCTTTAAAATCAGCATTTGAAAAACACTACAGTGACGCCTCACATAAAGAATGACTCACGTAAAGTATGTTTAACGTAACAAACAAAAATTTCTCTAGGATTCTGCTTCACGTAAAGAAAATGCTTCACGTAAAGAACACATTGGTTGGCAGTTGGGGGCAAACGCGCTGGCCGGCAGTCTGTTTAAAAAGTGTCAGGGCTGCCTAGTGCACCTGCCCATGGTGAAAGCAACACTTCCATGCTGTTCCTCCTGTGGCCGGAGGGAGAGAAGAGCAGTGGAGAAGAGGGAAGCAGCTCGGGACTAGCCAGAGGGGAGAGAGAGGCTCAGGATGGAGAGGAGAAAGTGGGGAGACACTTTGATTGCAGCCTCCTAACCATGTCTACCCAGAAGTAAGCCCCATTGTGTTAAATGAGGCTTACTCCCAGGAAAGTGTCTTTAGGACTGCAGCCTAAGTAGACTAAGGGCACAATCCTAACCATGTCTACTCAAAAATAAGCCCAATTCTGTTCAGCGGGTCTTACTCCCAGGAAAGTGTCTTTAGGATTGCAGCCTAAGTTTTGAATTCAATCCCAGTGTTCTGTCATCATTTTTACATCCAGTTAATATTTTATATGAATATTTTGGGGGTTGTGAAACCAATCGTCTGAGTTTCCATTATTTCCTATGGGAAAATCTGCTTCATGTAAAGAATGTTTCACGTAAAGGACATGCTTCTGGAACGAATTAAATTTGTTACATGAGGCGCCACTGTAGTTCGTTGCATTTAACAGTGGAAATTTTGATATTTTTTTCTTTTGGCCTGAGATGCAATTATTCTGACATTTGAAATGCTACTAAAATTGTGATATTACGGAGGATGACAAGAAAGAAAGGGAACAATGTTTCTGCTGTTATACATCTTGGATCGCTTTGTGGCTGAATTGTATTGTGGAACTTTATAGTATACCTCAAAGAATCTCTGGTTTTGGGACTTCCCAAACTTTTCACTCAGATTCCCAAACTTTTTGCTTAAATCCTGGCGCAATGGCTGTATCTGGGGTTTGGCACATCCTTCTCTTACATTACCATTGCTCCCATTTTCAGTACACTTTGTCCTAGATTGGAACAACACAATGCTCAAGGCAGTCACATCTTTGTGAAAATCTGGGTGCAGTGTCCACTGGAAATTGCACCATAGACACGATTGGCTGGAGCATCGTATAATCCCAATCTGGGGACACGAAGTCCTGTGGTGCTCTGGAACGGAAAGTGTTGGTTTTATTATTGTGGGTTTATCTACATTCCCAGTGCCCAGCAGGCAAATGTTTTTGCTCTTTTATCCTAGAGGTTGCTGCCTTGTGTATAAATGCAAAGGAGAATACAATGTTGCTATAATGTTTATTGGGCAGCAGTTCTCCATCTTGATGCACATAGCATAATCTGCCTTATCAGTGTCATGACCCAACAAAACTGGCTACTGTCCACTGGTGGGACTGGTATCCACAGTTTGGGAACCACTAGATTAGAAGATGGAATTTTAACATTTCTGGATATAACTTGCTCTTATTTCTCGTGTACAGTACTGCTCCAAGAAGCAAGGCACCAGAACTTCTGGCTTTGTTTTGTGAATAAGCAATCCAAGATACTTGTTCTTTATGAGATCATAGTTTAGGACAGGAGTCAGCAACCTCTGCTAACTTAGGGGCATCACAATAATTGCCAAAATTCTGGTATACCTAGTGCTTAAATTTGTGGAGCTTTGCTTGGGAAGCCAAGCCTTCTACCTTATTTGCTACACACTGGAGTCCTGGTACAACTGTGGAGTCTGCACACTGGATTCCTGCCTCCAATCTATGAGTCTAGGTACCCCTGGCACCTGCTAGGTAAGAAGTTGGTTGATGACACTTTGTTTAGGAGGCCCCTATATTTTGGTTAACTTCAGCAGTGAAAGCTTTATTTGAGGAAGAGGCAAGATCTAGTCTGTGACTTTATGCTAGAATTTGGGGATAACCTGATGAATAATATCTTTAGGCATAAGCTAGGTTCCAGAAAGTGATGATGGTTGTCCAAAATATCCCTTTTTCCTTTCTTGGATGTTTATAGGTGAAAATTTATTCAGCCGCATAACCCTTTCCCCTTTCTTAGATGTTTATAGGTTATAAGCTTATTCAGCAGCAAATAGTTCTATACTTTATGCTGTTCAGAAGGTTGGAGTAGGCTATATGTGACTTACGGTAAAATCCTAATCTTCGGTTAGGCTGGTGTAAGCCCCGCATATGTCCTGTGCTGGTCTGGTGGTGTCACAAAAGTGCCATAAGGCACTTCTGTGCCACTCCTAGAAGGGTTGGGCTTTTGTACAGATATGTGCTAGCCTCCTCATGTCACAGTGGTTAAAGGGGGGTGAGATGTGCTGACTTAAATAGGTCAAGATTTGCCAAAATTCTGGGAAACACTCCCAATTTCTTTGGTGAATGCCTTTGTAGAGCAATGGTTCCTAAACTAATGGGTTGTGAACCACCTGGAGAAACAGTAGCAAGTGTTGCTGCTTCCAAGGGACTCTTTTTAAAAACAAATCCCCATTAATAGCTATTTTCCTGTACTACGAAAGCAATTATTTACCGTGGTAACTAATGAATCAATGAGCCAATTATTTTGAGACAAAATCAGCATATAGATAATTTGCATATAAATAGTTTACATGTGTATAAAAAGCATTTTTGTCCTATGTGCTGCCCTGATCACAAAGGTCCTGACATTACTGTTCCCCTGCCCTTTAGGAGCAATGATAGGGGCCTCCCTAGCCAGGATGTTACACTGCCCCAGTATGGGAACCTGTAATGGTCCTTAACTTCTGCACAAAACAAATGCTTGTGACTGATTTTTGTAGCTTGATCCGAAATTTTCATATTATCTCTTGATTGTTTAAAAGACTGAATGTGGGGCTTAATGATACAGAGTTACTATAAAAGATTTCCAACTTCAGTCGTTCCAGGTATGTACACGGGTATGAACATAACCCAGAATATGTTCCAGGTACAATGTAATAAATCCAGCAGCATTTTTCTGCTTGCAGCTAGAAAAATAAGAGCCTAAAACAAATCTATCATTCCTTTTGAAAATAGTAGCTTCTGTAGAAAAGTGAATAGAACTGTGTCATGATTTAGTTCATATGTTTAGCAACTTCAAGTTTTGCAGTCTATGTTTAGCAAATGGAGATAGAGACTAGCACAGATTCTTTAGAATGCTATTGTATTTTTAATCTTTCAGTACTGCAGCATAGTAACTTAAGAAGTTAGTGGAGGACAGGGTGTCCTGGCGTGCTGCAGTCCATGAGTTTGACAAAGAGTTGGCCTCTTTGTCCGATTAAATAAATAATAAGCGCATTATGTGCATGACACATTTTGTCTCAGATGTGTTGCTAACCAGGTGAGATAACATGGAATTTCTTACTTTGGAATTCTATTATGGAATTTCCTATATAGAGTGGCGCCTCACGTAAAGTATGTTTCACGTAACAAACAAAAATTTCTCTAGGATTTTCATGTAACAACCTGTGCTTCATGTAAAGAACACATTCGTTGGCAGTTGGGGCAGACACGCTGGCCGGCAGCCTGTTTAAAAAGCGTCAGGGCAGCCGAGCACATCTGCCCATAGTGAAAGCAACACTTCCATGCTGTTGCTCCTGTGGCCGGGTGTCCGCTGGGCAGAGGGAGAGAAGAGCAGTGGAGAAGAGGGAAAGCTCACGGCTAGCCAGAAGGGAGCAGGGGAGAGAAAGGCTCAGGATGGAGAGAAGGTGAAGGTGGGGAGACACTTTGTCTTGGATTGCAGCCTCCTAACCATGTCTACCCAGAAGTAAGCCCCATTGTGTTAAATGGGTCTTACTCCCAGGAAAGTGTCTTTAGGACTGCAGCCTAAGAAGACTTCATAAGAACATGCACACTGAATGCATGTTTTGAATTCAGTCCCCGTGTTCTGTCATCATTTTTACATCCAGTTAATATTTTTATATGAATATTTTTGGGGTTGTGGAACCAATCGTCTGAGTTTCAATTATTTCCTATGGGAAAATCTGCTTCAAGTAAAGAATGTTTCACTTAACAAACATGCCTCCGGAACGAATTAAATTTGTTACATGAGGCATCACTGTACTCAAGAATATGTATATCGGTTTGCAGTTAGACATGCAGTGATAACGTTTATGCTAGTTTATTGCTGAGACATTCCTGTTTTCTAAACAATGCTTAAGAAAAATCTGTCAGGAATATTTTGGATGGCCATCTGGAACTGCAGCTGTTACTTCCCTGAAGTTCTAGGCAATTGTGTTTTTTTCTAGTCTCAAATTCATCATTTTCTGCCATGACTTAATTTTGCCCTTTGTGGGAACCAAATCTGAAGGTCAAGGTCATAGATCTGATGGTCTTGAAAGAATAGAATTTTTTTCCTATAGTTTAGACTCTGGAGGAAAATAATTCTAATAAAAATAAACCAGGGAGAGAGAAGTTCCCAAACTACTTGAATAAAAGAGTTCCTGGTGATACACCAGCAGTAGGTAGGATATATCCAAGCAGAAGTTCTTGTCTTTTGTATTCATTACCTGCAGGTAATGTTTGCATGTTCTTCCCATTTTCAATTTAGCCATTAAGGAGTAATGAAAACCATTGTGTTTTAGGCTCATGAATATGGTAGGCAATTGTTTATTTTTCAATATTTTGATGTTATGTCTCTTGCTGCCTTTGCAATTTTTAATATGTTAGGGCCAATTTAAGGAGTAACCTGCAGCACAAAATACAAATTTAGGTAAAATTTACTGTTCTAAGGATAGTGTATGTGAGACACTTCCTGTGGGTGTTTGTGGGTGTCCTACTCCTGCCTGTGGTGTGTGACTGGCTCTGGTCGCCTCAGTCTGTGGTGATGAGTGCTAGAGGGAAGGTGTAAATAAAATGTCTTCATAGTATACATTTCACATTCTTCCCTCATCGCTGCAGACAAAGGTGAACAGAGCTAGCACACACATTGTATGATGTACTCACTGTATGAAATGAATTTGACACCTCTAGTGTAAATGAAGTACTGTAGGTCCTTACTTGCAGTTATCTCTTACACCTACTTTATGGGAAACCAAGGAAAGGGCTTCTCTTTTTTGTTAAATGCACCCATAGAGTGATCTGTACAGCCTAACATTTTGTCTTTTTGCTGGCATACTCTTGTCTGCTTGTTTGAGAAATTGAACAATACTATATTTTAAATGTGCATTGAACACTTGTATTATAAGACTGTAATTATTTTTTCGGTCATAGTTGAATCTTGGAACTTTCTGTTCAGAGCACAGTAAACTAACTTTTCATCTGCTTAAGCAAAAAGTAAGCTTTTATAGAAGCATCACTCCAAATATATACAACTTTGTGGACATATCTACAGTATGCTGAAACTGTTAATGCAGTGGTTCTCAATCTTCCTAATGCCGTGACCCCTTTATAAGTTCCTCATGTTGTGGGGACCCCAACCATAAAATTATTTTCGTTGCTACTTTATAGCTGTAATTTTGCTACTGTTATGAATCGTAATGTAAATATCAGATATGCAGGATGTATTTTCATTGTTACAAATGAAATGTGTGTTCTGTCCACACATTGAACACAATGGGATTTATTTCAGAGTAGGCATGCATAGGATTGGGCCCTGAGGCTGCAATCCTATCCACATTTACATGGGAGTGAAGGCCCCCTGACTAAAATGGGATTTATTTCAGAATAGGCATTGGGCCCTGCGGCTGTCAGTCAGCTCCAGTGCGTGCGCAGCTACAGCCAGAGGTCTGGCAAGCCTGACCTGGCCCCCTGCACCAGGGGTCTTTAGGCGACCCCCAGGAAAGCTCTAGGTGACCCCCAAAGGGGTCCCGACCCCCACTTTGAGAAGCGCTGTGTTAATGGTTCCTTTAAGACATGGCTCTAACTTGTGTGAGTTGCCTGAGAATTGCAACACTGCTTGAAGTGCACTCTTGACAGGGCTAAATGATAATTTTAGATAACAAACTTGTTTCCATGCAGCTGAATTAAAAAAAATTAATGAGCAAAGCTACTGCAGTCATAATTGCTGAATGTTAATAGGGCAGCCATTGTTGAACATCTTTTTTTACTGTACAGAATATTACAGTGTTTTATTACAGTAATTGTGTTCTGTTTAATATTATAGTGTTCTGAATTCAATTCCTGTGTTTTGTCATCATTTTTACATACAGTTAATATTTTAATATGAATATTTTTTGGGTTGTGGACCCAAACCTCGGAGTTTCCATTATTTCCTATGGGAAAATCCACTTCACACAAAGAGCGTTTCACATATCAAGCATGCTTCTGTACTAACATTTACTCTCAAATTTTTTTCTGAAGATGTTAGTACAGAAGCATGCTTGATATGTGAAACGCTCTTTGTGTGAAGTGGATTTTCCCATAGGAAATAATGGAAACTCAGAGGTTTGGGTCCACAACCCAAAAAATATTCATATTAAAATATTAACTGTATGTAAAAATGATGACAAAACACAGGAATTGAATTCAGAACACTATAATATTAAACAGACCACAATTACTGTAATAAAACACTGTAATATTCTGTACAGTAAAAAAGAAAAGAAAAACCTTTATGGCCAAGCATGACTAATTTTCACTAAAAGAGTCACTGGTGTCTTTTGGAGCATCTTTAACAAGGAACCTCTCTCTCTGTGTGAGATCTATCTATGCAAACTAGATAGGCGGTATGCAATAGCAGACAGGCCAGATCCTATGCTGTCTACTCAGAATCAAACCCCATTAAATCCACTGGGGCTTACTCACAGGAAAGTGTGTAGGATGCAGCCTGACTCCATGTTTGCATGAAGAGCAAGAGCAGAGGGGCCAGATCCTATTATGTCTACTCAGAATCAAACCCCATTCAATCCACTGGGGCTCACAGGAATGTGTGTAGGATGCAGCCTGACTCTTTCCAAGTTTGCAAGAAGTGCAACAGGAGAAGGGCAAGATCCTATGTTGTCTACACAGAATCAAGCCCCACTGGAGCTTACTCACAGGAAAAGAAAACTACAGGCAGGGAAATTGGTGGGGGGGAAGAGGGGTTGGTTGTAGAGGGGGCCAGGCAGGGGGGCTTCCTTGGGGGGAAGGGGTCTGTTTGAGAGGGGCTCTAGAGGTGGTGCAGGAAGAGTTTTCCCTCCCCTCCTACCTGATAGAGGCTGGGCTGACCACTTTTGCTGGCTACAGGAGGCAGCGATCTTCTTCCTCCAACTGAAGAAGAGGAAGTGCTTCCTCCAACTGCTCCCTCTGCTGGCCTGTTCCCTGGTACTGCAGGCAGGGGGAAAAAAGTCCCGCCTCATTTCTACAGCCCAGCCAATGCAGGGAGGAGGAGGGGAAGCCCAGCCAATGGACACTCGTTATGCGAATCATGCTTGTTATGAGGCAGAAGCTCACACAATTTTTAACTCGTTATGTGGAACACTCACTGTTCGAGGCATTTGTTATGCGATGTACAACTGTACTTGCTTTTACATGCTTTCAAACTGCTAGGTTGGCAGGAGATTGGCTAAGAATGGGAGCTCCCTCCGTCTAGCAGCACCCAGGTCCTGAACCCTGGCTTGCCAAATGACTGGCACGGTGTCTTAACCAGCAGAGCCACTGTAGCCCACACCAAGGGGGGCGGGATTCCATAAACAAAGCATCACAACTGAAAAGACCCTATTTCCTGCTGCTCCCCCTGAGCATTGTTAGAAGGGCCCACTCTGATTACATAAGAAAATGTGTAGAATTATATGGAAGGAGGAGGTCTTTCAAATACCTTGATGAGCCATGAAGGTCTTTATAAGGCAAAACTATCACTTGGAATTTCACTTTAATTAACAGGGTCTTGCCACGCAATAATGCTCCAATTATTGTTGAGCTTTTCTGCAGAAAATATGAACAGTGACTCTTCCATTGGTGTTTTGGGACTAATGTTATACAAATTAATGCACAGCCCTGTATTCTAGCTTGCCAGAAAAATCGCAGGTCTTGTATACAGTGAATTAAACTTGTCACCACATGTGCTGTCTCACAGAGAGTTTCTTACTGAAAGATATCTAATGACATGTATGTATATTGTAAAGCTTGCAATATTTACCAGTATGTCAGTGAAAATTCTCAAATGCTTTCTATTTGAAGCTTATAAAATTCAGTAGGTATCAATATCATGTGATCTGACTTGCAGCCTTGCAGGAGAATCAATTGTGTCTTTAAAACCTCATTCCTTGAACAAAAATCAGTGTCTGATCAATGAAATGAATTTTATTTGGAGAAAGAGGCTTAGTTTGCCAAAGAAGATATTGATTTTTCTGTTATGTGCAAAAATTCTTTATTCTAGATCTTGTTAATCTTGTTGGTATGTATTGAGGAAATTAGGAGTTTTACTTTTCATAGGTAGAGAAGTCTTCATTATACCATTCTTTTCAAAGAAAGGGGAAAAACATTGCTGGATTTAGTTAATTTAAGAAATTTAAGAAAACTGATCAACCCCCAATTTTGCCAATATTAAGAATATAACATAACTGGTATTTCCTCTAACCCTTTAAATCTTAAAAAGGTATCTTTAACTTATATATGCTGTATTTATTCCAGTGTGCTATACTGCCAGTAAGAATTTATTTTGAGATACAGGAATTGATAAGTTGTAGTATCCTATTATAAAGGTAAAGGTGTCTCCCACAGGTTGTACTGCTAGTTGTGAATAACAGTAGGATGAGGTGAAAATCCTTGTTTGTAAACCAAAGAGCCAGCACTGTTCGAAGATGTCTCTATGGTGATGTGCGAGCATGACTTGAACACCAAAGAACACTGAATGCTTTTACCTCCCCACTGAGGTGGTAACTACTTAAAAATCAGGCCTCCGTCAATCTTTTGTGTGTGTGTGTTTGTGTGTGTTTGTAAATGCTTGTGTGTGTAAGAATGCATGGGGTGTGTCTGTGTAAGAATGCATGGGTTCTGTGTGGGGCGGGGGCTCAGGGGAGCTGTAGGGCACCACTGTGCAGGAGCAGCCTCTCCCCGGCCGGCCAGGGTGGGTTTAAAGCCACCCGTGCTGGACCTCCATGCCTCTGCAGCCTCCCCCAGCTGGCTGGGGGGGGGGGTTTAGAGACCCCAGAGGCTCCAACAGACCCCAAAGGTAAGCCCCCAGGGAGTGTTTTTAAAATGTAGGGCAAAATGTAGGATGTCCTACATTTAAAAATGTAGGACAAGGTCCTCCAAAAGTCCAGCCCCCGACAGTGTCTGAGGGACAGTGAACCGGCCCCCTGTTTAAAAAGTTTGAGGACCCCTGGACTATGGTATCGTGCTCGGCGCTGCATACGCTGCATACGAAGCACGAAAGCCTGGGTTAGATTGTTATGGAGGATAGGCTATTTACCCAAGCAGCAAATCCCCCCTCTTCATGCCACTGAATTAGTCCAATGGAAAGCCAGAGCAGGAGCTAAGGACAGGAGCTCACCCTGTCTTGTGGGGCCAACCCGGGTCTCGAACCCTGGCCTGCTGGGTAACAGGCACAGTGTCTTAACCACTAACTTATCTACTTGCATTTACGTGCTCTTGAACTGCTAGGTTGGCAGGAGCTGGGCAATTGATGGGAGCTCCCTCCATCTTGCAGTACTTGGTTCTCGAACAGCTTCAGATTGCTAAGCCACTTTTCATTACTGGACTCTGTTTTTGAATTGTGACTTTAAAAGCTTTGGTAAATTCCTTGTAATAGTCAATGCTAGTGCTAACCTAGGAAATATATCAACATTAAAATAGCATCTTTTTGTAAATTTATCTCTAGACCTCTGGATTAAGATCGTACAAAATTTAGGGTGGGATGGGACATAAGGTTAATTCATCTGAGGTAGGGGACTGGTGGTTTCTGCTTTGTGTGGTGTAACGAGATGGGCTCTCAGTATTCTTTTCAGCAGTATTTAATAAGCTATCGCTGACTAGTAGAATGTGCCTATTTCCAAAATGACTTGCTTTGAAGATGCCTAGGTGGTGCACTCTAGAAATAATAGTTCTGTGACAAGATTGTGAGTTACTGCTTGTCTCATTGGTGTGTAATAAGGCAGCTCAACATCAATAAAATGCTGCCTTTCGATTCCTTATTCACAATCTCATTTGGCTTCTTTATTATTTTCACATCTTCTATATCTATAAAACTGAAAAGTCACTCACTGACTCACTCACTGACTGACTCCATCAACACCCCGTCAAAACCGCTGGTCCTAGAAATCTGAAATTTGGGGAGGGTGTTCCTTCTGTGACGGAGTCACCCAGCAAGAACTGGTTTTCAGAAATTACAACCAGAAGAGGGTGAAAAGGGGCATAACATGTTTCCCTCCCTATATTTTACATTGAAGAATCCCTGACTGATCACTGCCCTGCCCCAACTCCTGGATCAAAAAGCATGAAATTTGGGGAGGGTTACACCCACCAAGACCCTTAAGGAACTGAAAAGGATTGCAACGTGTTTTTGTCCTATACTTAACATTGGAGACTGATGAAAATCCAGCTGATGCACTGGGAGGGAAGGTGCACAGAGAGTGGTGATGCACTTAGGGGGATGGTCTGCATAGGGGATGATGTACATGGGGGAAGATGCGCATGGGGGATGATGCACACGGGGGTGTTGCACATGGTGCAGATGGGGGGACGATGTGCATGGGAGATGGTGTGCATGGGGGATGTACTGGGGTATTGTGCATGGGAGGAGGATGGGAGGATGATGCGCATTGGGGGTGTTGCATATGGTACGCATTGGGGGACTGTATGCATGAGGGGTTGATGAGCATGGCGGAATTGCACATGGGGACGGTGCGCATGGAGGGACGGTGTCCATGGGGGATTGATGCGCGGCGGGGGATGGCGAACAGGGGAAAGTTACTCCCCCAACACAGTTACGTTTTCGCTAGTTTATAATAAAGTCCTTTGAAAACTTTCAGCCCTTGCTATCATCTATCATCTATTAAGCTATTCCCCTCTTTGTGATGATAGCAGTTGTTCTGCTAGTTCTAATTTCTCTTGTTAAATTTATGTTAAATTTATTTTCTCTCTTTTGTGTACTGTTGTGATGTTGAAAGTAGGAAATTCCTGTCCCTTCAACATTCCTGTGTATCTTTAAAAAAAATAGCCTTCCTATTTGTAACACTTTTTAAAAACTGAACTTTTTTTCCTCTTCCTTTCCACAACTCAGTTCTATTTTAGCTTCTAATACTTTTTCTCTTATTTATCTTTTGTTATAAACTGTAAGTATGCAGATGGGTTCCGTCTCTGAGTGTGATACTTGATAATTAAAATATTGTTGCTTATTAAGTTGAAATATTGCAAGCTGACTAATTTTTAGCCTAACAATATTTTGTCAAAATAAGCCCTTCTTTCCTGATATATTTATGTAGTGTGCATGTCCTTTTTCTTAAAGAAGAAAGGTTATATTAAGTCATTATAGTGTGGAGGTGGTGAGCTCTCAACTTGAAGTGGTTCTGTTCTAATTAGAAGGGCAGGATTTGGCTAATTTGCATAGTTAATAGTCTGAAGGGACATGTATGGTATACTACAAGTCATTTTCCTTTGTATCTGTATCTTAATGATGAGAGTAGCTGAGATGAGATCATGAAAAGGAATGCCAACTAAGTAGTGACTACTTCCTGTCCTGCTTAAGTGATTTGTAAGGACTGGGTCTTAATAGCAAAGGGAAGAGCAAGCACATTATTATACAATAATCAATTTTAATAGCAGGCTGAGTAAAATAAAATATTGAGGAAGAGAATGGGACTTTAATTTCAAAAGCATTTAAGATGTTTAAAGGTTAAACATCATGCATTTATTTCATCTAATTGAACATAATAAGCCAATCAAATGACAAAATTGTTTTCATTCAGTTAAATATTGTTTAAATCTCAATTCTTGTTTTCTGTACTGTTTAGCCACTCTTTGTAATATCAAGGTTCTTTATGTGCTAAGTGCCTGAAACTGGAATGGATCTTTAATTCTGCTGCCATTTTTTAAAGGGAGTAGAGATTTACATTTTGATTCACAGTTGCTTGACTTTTACATCCTGTAACCCCTGCTAACTGGGCAAGAGGCACTATTTTGTTCCTCTTTTATTTAGCAAGGGAAGAATCATTTTGGTTCCCTTTCTGCAATTTGCTGATCTACTAATGTGTACCTGATATTTGTTTAAAATACAATTTTTATAGAGAGCAAGATAGTTAGTGTAGTAAAACTGATTTGGGAAACAAAAGGATTAAACTGAAGCTTTATTTTTAGTAAAGGATGATCATTTTGAGAGATCATTCTGTGACTATTTTGAACATTCACATTGCAGTTCCAATAATTTAATGATGCTTCAGTCACTTGAGCTGAAAATCCAAAAAATGTTAAAGATTACAATAAAAATCCTCTCGTTTTTATCTGTCAAGCAGTATAAGAAGAATTTAAACAGCAGTTAAGTTTAATTTACCAAGTTAAAACAAGTCAAGTTTTTACATGGCCTAATTTTGTCCCATCCAACTTTACTGCAACATTTATTTTCAGTATAAATCATGAATTATGTGTTACACAAAGGAAATAAATTTAAGTGTTTATTTATTTAACTGTTTCATTAACTGTTTAGTTAAATAAACCTAAGCTGCTGTTAAACATCTAAGACAGTGATTTTCAATATTTTCATCTCATGTCACACTGACAAGGCAATAAAATTATCAAGGCACATCATCAGTTTTTTTTTACTATTGACAAGCCGACAGTGCTGTTGAAGGGGGTTCAAATACTGCAACTGCCTTACTAATAAATAACCCTCCCCAAAGTTCCACGGGATTCCTGAGAATCATCCATGGAATCCATGTTTGAAAATCACTGATTTTCCACTAGGAGAAAGACCCATTAAACTTCCCAGGAGTAAGTCCCATTAAACTCATTGTAGCTTGCTTCTGAGTAGACATCCATAGGATTGTACTTTAAGGCCCACACAGCTTGTAAGGCATGGATTTTCATTCAGATTTTTGCAGTTAAATTCTAGGGCAGATCCCAAAACAATGGAGAATACAGGTGTAACTGTGCAATACGCAGATTTTTTTATACATGAATTTGACACAACATGAATGGCCACTGTAAATCACAGTTTTTAAAAAACGGCTTTTCTACTGTTGTAGAGAGGCAGCCATGCAAGCATTCCATTTTTCAGTCTCAGAATCAAACTCCTGCAGATATTGAAACACTACCTTATTCTATTAGGCACAGTAGAAAAGTAAAAAACCTGGAAGTGGGTCATTAAACCTATTTTTCCACTGTTTTCTTTATACACAGATTTTTTTTATCCACGGGAAGTTCCAGAATGGAACCCTGGTGGATAACGAGATACACCTGTATGTCCTCAAATTTTTAAATGTTACCTTCCCACCACAACTCTGTATATTCAGAAGATCTCTTAAGAAACACAGAAGGCAAGTATGTGTAAGAACTTCTCAAGCAAAACCTATCTAGGTTTTATTTTCAATTTTGTCATATTGCAATCTGACAACACACAAGTAGCAATTACAAAAGCTTATTAGAAATCTGTCCGAATATGACATTAAATGTTCTGCCTATAAGTTTCTAGTTCATAGAACAACATTAACAGCATACATACACCTGTCTAGTGTCAATGGCTTGTTTCTGCTGAGTTGCTATAGAAACCTTAAGACAAGTTGTGAAAATCACATTGCTTATCACAGGCTGTCATTACTGAATGCCAGTTTCTACAGTTAAAGGGAAGAATAGCAGCTTAACTATAATGGTCTTATGCATTTTTTCATTAAACATGCAGTCAAATTCCACAGTTTTTCATTAATCATGCAGTCAAATTCCACAGTTTATCACAGAAACACGTGTTTAAAGTGTTTAACCCACAGTAATGAACATTTTAAATATGAGCTCAGCTATCAAAATACTTGCAATATATATATGCAGGTATGCTACAGCAAAACTAGTTAATTGTAAAATTTATTTTCAACTGGGACCAAATTTTCAACTTGGTAGAGTTAACCTATGGTTGTGAAAGTAATATTTCAAGAATACTTGTGGGCCAAAGGCATGGCTGGGCACTGGCAAGCACTGCTGGGCACTGGCTCCAAGTGGCTGACATTGGACACTGTTGGGAACCGACAGGTAACGGGCATTGGAGGACACCAGGGGCAGCTGGGGGCAGCAGTAGGCACCAGGCATCCCTACAGGGCACTGGGCACCATCAGGCAGTGGGCACCAATGGGCATCACCATGCAGCGGGCACCACTATGTATCCCTTCTGGGCACTGGGCATCCCTCTTGGACACCTCTACTGGGCACCAGAAACTGGACAACACTGGGCACTTCGCACCTCAACTGGGCAGCTGTGGGCACCACTGGGGACCACCCAGCATCCCTACCAAGGACCTGGCATCCCTGCCTGGACACCAGGCACTGGCTCTAGCAAGCAACACTAGGCAGCAGGCAACACCAGGCAACAAATCAGTTCTTAGTGGGTCCTTACATCACAGAAGGAAGATGCTCCCCTAATTTCATGCTTCTAGGTGCCTAGTTTGGGTCTGGGTTTTGATCAGTCAGTCTTCAATATTAAGTACAGGAACAAAAATAAGTTGCACCCCTTTCCACCCCCTTCATGTCTGAATTCCCCCAAATCGGTTATTAGTGGGTGCCTAGTTTGTGGAAGGAATATCGTCCCCAAATTTAATGCTTCTAGATCCGAGGGTTTTGGATGGATGGATAGGTCAGTGTTCGATTTTGTAAAGATACGGGACCAAACCACAGGGTCAAATCATAAGTTTTCGAAGGTACGTTTTGCCATGTAGCATTTCCACTGAGCAGAATAATGTAGCAAGTAGCTTGCAAAGACATGTCTTGTGACAATTCAAACATGGCATTCTCAAATTTTTAAATCACATTTCAAAAACTTTTACCAAGACTTCCCATTAAGCTCTATCACGTTTTTACCACTGTGCTCAATATTTCAAAAAGAAAGTTCAGAATCCAGACTCATATTCCTGTTAATAGGAAATGGGCAATTGAAATGTTCCACTGTGAACTGGACATTTGTATCTTTCGCAGCTCCTGAAACTGGCTCAAACACTTATTCCAAATCCTTCCTTAGTCAGTATAGGTACTTTCAGAAATGCCATGGGATGATGTGGAGAGCTGCTGTGAAAATGGGAAAAGCTATGGAAGGCTGTTAGCCATACACAATAGATTTAATTATGTTTCATTTATAACAACCACTCTTGTTTCAGCACTGGTATTTACCTGATAGGGATATTGCCTATATGTGTAAATTGAGTGGTGATTGTTTTGATTGAGATCACTTTGGCATCAAAGACCATCTTTAGATCACAACATCATATGAGGATGATTGATCGGTGATGACACCACCACCACTGTAAAATCATGAGGTGTTAAGTCTTCTTCCAGAATCAGCTGTTTTGCGTCATTGGTGTAATCAAACATTATTTCACTGTGGTTGTTACAATAGCCAACTCTGTGGCTGTTCAAAGCAATTGGAGCCGTAGCTGATGAGGTCGCAGGCAATGACAGTAGAATCCGTGAGAAGAACCTGATTTCCCTTTTAAATGACTGTCAAAAGGCACTTTTCAGAGTGTTAGTGTTTCTTCTCTATAAAAAATGTTAAAAGTCCCCTACTTAATAAACTTTCAACTTGCAAACTCTCAGATATGAACAAACTTCTGGGACACGGAAGTGGGTCCCAGAAGTTTGTTCCTACCTCTGAGAGTTTGCAAGTTGAAGGTTCATCCTGTCTCTGGAGCAGCACGACAGCTTTCTCTGGGACTTAGTGCCAGGTAGCTAAGCCCCAGGGAGAGCTGCCCCGTCCCAGCTCTAGAGAGTCCCCGATGGGAGTCCCTGATGATGCACGGGACTTTCAGAGTTTAGGGACAGGGAAGGATGCTTTTTCCTCCATCCCAGACACTGATAGACCATGCAGGACTCTTGGTGTGGGGTAAGGGAGGATGTATCTCTCCCTGCCCAGACCCGAAAAGCCCCACAAATATCGTACTGGCAGGGTCTAGAGAAATGGGGGAAGTGCCTCTCCCACCTTCACCTAACCCTGCTAACCTGGTGTGCACTGGACTGGCAGGGTCTGGGGAGATGCTTCTTCGCACTTTGGCCTCAGACACTGAAAGCTCTGCTCATGTGGGATACTGAAAGCCGCACTTATGTATTTCTTAAGGCATCCTCTGAAGCTAACAATTAAAATTTTCATGTTTTTTCTGGCTGTAGACATCTATAATACTTATTTTTCTTTCATTCTTTTGCATGTACTGAAGTACTCTGCTGAGCTGTGTCAAGACATTTATCAATCTTTCATTTTGTTTTAATCTGAACTCCTTTTTCATGCTGGCTTGTTTGCTTAGGAATTAATATATATTGAATGGGATTCTTGATCAGTAGCGATAAGCAGGCTGCCTTTCAGGAAAACTCATCTACCTTTACTGACCTATTGTTTGAAGAATCCTTGATTAAAGTTTGAGGAACCTCAGTTTTCCCTAAATTCAATTTGAAAAATGCTGCTCAAAGTAGCATTAAATGTCATGTAATCTATGTTCAGCTCTATAAAAAAATTGTTGTGCCTGATGTGCCCAGAAAATAGCAGAACCAGAAGATATCTACTGTGATTTTACAATATGCTTCCATGCCCATGTTCTAATAGAGAGAGGTAAATTATAATTGTGGTCAATCTACAAAGCATAAAAAGAAAAGGCACTTTGTTCTCTCTAGCATGTTTCATTTGTAATTGTTTCCAAACTTATTTTCTGAGAAATTACATTTCTAGAGCAGCAATTTTCAACCACTTGGTATACTGGTGGGCCACAGATGGTCTGCAGTGAAGGGTCATTTATTAGTTTTGTGGGATTTGAGTCCCCTAGTAGCAGAATGGTATATCTTCCCAGTGGTAAAAAAAAACTGCCTTAACCATTTAAGCACTTAGTCAGTGCACTGTGAAAAGGAAAACGTTGAAAATCACTGCTCTACATTAGTACAATTGGAATCAATACCACTTTGTATCCCTTGGGCTAGTGATTTTCAACCAGTGGGCCGTGGCTAGTCCTCATGTGTGCCACAGAAGTTTGGGGTGGGTCATTGGGGGATTTGAATGGCCTGCTTTGTCTTGTCATTGGTAAAAACAACTGATGGTGTGCCGTGTTAGTATGCCACAAGATTAAAAAAAGCTTGTATATCACTGGTAGAGGCTATGTAACTTATTGTTAGCAAAATTGCTTTGTACTGAATTACAAAAGAAATTGTTAGAGATTGGAACATTTTCCCTAAGTTAGGTTGATCTGACATTAGAACAGCTGACAAAGAGCATGAAATCTTTGCCTTTAAGATAAAAGATTACTTGGATGGCAGAATACTTGGAAAAGGAAAAGTTTTTCATCAAGGTTTTGCCCTGTGATTTTGAAGGTAACGATTCTACTGCAGGTAAACTTTGAAGAGTCTAACTCTACAATCCAGAGTAAGTACGGAAGATCTAAGAGGCACTTACTCTGGATTGCTCTATGCATTTCCCAAAGGTTTTCCTCAGGCACTGTAACTACATTGGTGTAAAAGGTCCCAGTGTAAAAGGCTGCAATGCTAAAGACACTTTCCTGGGAATTGGCTGGATGTTGATCAATCAGTCTTCAACGTTCAGTAAGGACAAAAACACGTTACACATCTTTTCACCCCCTTAAGGGTGCTCACATCACATAAGGAGTACCCTCCCCAAATTTCAGGGTTTTAGGTCCGGGGGTTAGGGCAGGGCAGTGATCAGTCAGGGATTTTTCAATGGAAAGTATAGGGAGGAAAATGCATTGCGTTGCACCCCTTTTCAAGGGCTCTGGGTGGTGCATGTGGTTAAGACAATGTGCCTGTTAACCAGAAGGCCACGGTTCGAGACCCGGGTCAGCCCCACAAGACAGGGTGAGCTCCTGTCCTTAGCCCAGCTCTGCGACGCCAGCTGGATCCAATCGTATCGGCTCTGCCTTTCCATTGGACTAATTCACTGGCGTGGAGAGGGGGATTTGCTGCTTGGGTAACAGCCTATCCTCCATAACAGTCTAACCCAGGTTCTCGTGCTTCGCATGCAGCGTATGCAGTGCCGAGCATGATACCATAGTCTTTCAAGACTGACGGAGGCCTGCACCCCTTTTCACCCAGTTGGAATTTCCAAAAACTGGTTCTTAATGGAAGGAATTAAGAACATGTCTCCAGCATGGAAGGAATACCCTCCCCAAATTTCAAGCTTCTTGGCCTGGCAGTTTTGGCTGGGCATTGATGAGTCAGTGACTTTTCAGTTTTATATATATATAGATGATGAACTTGGTCATGCAAAGCAGCCAGCTGCAGTTTAGATACAGGCTTACCAACCCATCTGTGTATGTCTGTGGGCTGTCTTAAGTTAATCTGATAAACCATGAAAGTTCACTTCACACTGCTTCAGTCATAACTATAAAAATCCAAATAAAAATGTTTTCTGCCACATTATCTTCTCTATATATAAAAAAGTCACTCACTCACTCACTCAGGAATGCCTGGCCAAAACCGCCCGGCCTAGAAGCATAAAATTGGAAGTTCCAACTGGAAGAGGGTGAAATGGGGCACAATGTGTTTTCCTCCCTATACTTTGCATTGAAAAATCGGTGACTGAGGGATACTCTGCCCCAGCCCCTGGACCTAGAAGCGTGAAATTCGGGGAGGGTATTCATTCTGTCATATAAACACCCACCAAAAACTGATGTGGAGAAATTTAACCCTTAAGGGGCTGAAAAGGGTTCAAAATGTTTTTGTCCTACACTTAACATGGAAGACTGAAACATCCAGCCAATTTGGTGCTCTGTGCCTGGTGCACGGCGGGGGTGTGTGTGTGTGTGTGGGATGTTGTACAGGAAAAAAGGTTGCACTGGGGAGGATGCAGCACATGGGGGGATGGTGTGCAGGGGGGGTGGTGCACATGGGATGAACATGGGGAATGTTGTGCATGGGAGGTTATTGCACATGGGGGATTTGCAGATGGGTTGACGTGCATTGGGGGAATGATGCGCATGGAGTGGATGAACATGGGGGATGTTGCACATGGGGGTGGATGCGCATGGGGTGGTGGTGGATGTGCATGGGGATTGATGCACAGTGGGGAGATGGAGTACGGGGGAATTTTACTCCCGCAACACAGGTACGCTTTTCGTTAGTACAGTGCTATGATTATACACAGAGTCTTTTTTGATGGGGCAGATACTCACTAGTACTGGCACTTTTTTCCACATGCCCTTCACCCAGCAGCTAATTAATAATTAGTCATATATAGTCATTAATGATTAGCCACCTCACTGTGGTGAGTCCCTGCCCCTCCCCCCCCAAGAAAAAAGCACTTGTACACATTATACCCGGATTCCATTCCTGGAACCCAATGGATGCTGAAACCAGAGACTAATCAAATCTGAGACTCTCAGCATCTTTAACCTGCTGGAGGCAATTGGAGCTATGCTCCAGTAGCCTTCAGGAGGCCTTAGAAGGTTGACTTCTGGGGTTTTTTTGGGGGGAGGGGGAAGACCTTAGGCTCCAGGAAGCTTCCTCTGTCTTCTCCATTTACACTTGAAATATCACTTCCAGTTCTCCCTCTCACTGGAAGTGACCTTCTAAGGCCTATGAATGCATCAGAATACCCTTTGGAGGCCACCAGAGCACAGCTCCAGTCACCTCTGGAGGTTGCAGATCAGTTCAAGCTCACAGGTTTGGGGACCTGAGGATACTCAAATATCTAGGGCCTGAATCCACAGAATCAACTAATATGTGAATGTTTAATCAGTTTCTCTAGATTAACAAATATATGGTAAATCTTTTTTATTTTGGAAATTTACTACTGATGTGTAACTAATTTTTTCATAGATTAGTCTAGTGAAATGCAAGCAAGGTATAAATATTACCATGTTCCACATTTCACTTAGCTCCAGTATGGATTCTATATGTCAACTTTTTATTCCAGACAGCTGCAGTTTATCTGCAGAAAACCGTGATTTACATATTTTGCATCTGTTTTCTGAGTTAGCTTTCATCATATAGCAGATTCCCACAGTTGTACATCAGTGTGCATAAATGGCAGAGACTTACGAGCTTACTTGCTACCTTCTTGAGAAACTGGAATACTTCTGAGATAGACATTCTCATTCTCTCTTCTATGCTGTACTGTAATTTGAATGTTGGTCATATTTATTTTGTGGTATGTGACATTTTATGTCATAGTGTATTGTAGTATCAGCTGTGGATATTGGTTTTTGCAGCATAATAAACAGAACTTTAAACTATTTGTCTTAAAAGATAGCAAGCTTTTGCTTTTTTAAAAAGAGCAATAGTTTTTTACAAAACTATCTTTTGTAAAAGGTTTTACAAAAATCTTGTTACATTTTTGTTCTCATACATTATATCATGTGATATCTCTTGTAGGGAACCAGAGGCTGGCTGCATCTGGCCCCCAGACCCAGGTTTAGACACCTATGGTCTAGGGCAGGGGTGTCCAAACATTTTGGCAGGATGGCAACATCATCTCTCCAACACACTGTCAGAGATTTATATTTATATCATGTGATGGCTAGTCATGTCAAGAGGGTGTTCTCAGGACCTAAAATTCACTTCCTAGTTTTCCTAAAAACCTTATTTACCCCTGCCCCAAGAACATGTTTCTATCATTTCCAGGCCTATTCTTGTGGTTTGTTAGAGGGAAAGAAGGCAGAGCAAATATGTGATCTGCCAGGGTGCTTTTCAGAATCCTAAGGTGCAGTCCTAACCTAGGCTGGAACAATTTATGAACAATTCCCATTCCTGTACGGTGGCAAGCTCATGTCCATGCCTAAACCTCTCTCAAGAGTGCCATAGAAATGCCTTACAGCATTCTTGTGACATTCCCAGGCCAGCACAGGACTTGTGCAGGGGCTTATGCTTAGGCAGTGGAGGTAAGGATTGCAGCCTAGTCTGTTTAGGAATTGAATGCAGAAGGAGAGAATACTGTTAGTTTGAAATGTTTCTTGTCTTAGACTCAACATGAATCACTGGCAAAAATGGCTAGCTAGAGGTTTGTACTGTTTGTCTTGTCTTCCATTTTTTAGCTTGCTCTACTCATTGGTACTAATAGCTACAAAGAATCTTAAGCTCTGCTTTTTTTTCCCTTGCCCAGGTCCAGCAAGACGATGAATCTCTGTTCCAAATGCTTTGCTGGTAAGTTCAGTGTAAAGGTATTTTCCTCAAAAAGCCCTCTTCTCTAGGCAATCTAAACCTCATAGTTGGCAACCCCTTTGGCATTTACGAGTATATGTGTGTGTGTGTCAGTTTCGTATGGTGTTTGTTTGTGAAATCAGATTCTCCTTACTCTGGTGCCTCATTTATTTAGTCAAATTTGTTGAAATAGTCTTCTATCTGTGTAAAAGCAAGAGCCTTTTGTGTACAGGCACAAATCAGACCTCCAGTTCAGGGGGATTCAAGACACTTCTGTAAGAGCAACTTGCATTAAGAGTTCAGGTTGCTGTTTAGAATTTTTGACTTCTGCAGGGTGAGTTTTCATTATGAGTATTAATAAGGCTTGGTTTTGTTACCCGATAACAGATGGGAAAATACAGTATTGTTGTCCCAGTTATTATTGTTCAGCAGTACTGTACAGTGTTTAAATGTTTTGGCTGATAGTGGCAAATAATTCAAATTCTGTTACAACTGAGCATAATTTTGAATTCTGTTTGTTTAGTCCCAAATCCAACACATTGGCAGTATAATACCATCTATTTTTAGAGTTTCTTGGTTCAGATTTTTCAGCCCTATAGCAGGATGGACCTTTGGGTAATGGAAAGAAACAACTGTGAAGTTCAGTAAATGGCTATATTCAACATAGTACAGTATTTACAATCGTGGAATGATTGATCGTTTGTTAAATTTAAGCCTGTGACTGTTTCGGAATATTAAGAGAGACAATGGGTATCTCTAGTCTAATACATCTGGGATCGCATGCTCTGAAGATTTAGTCTGTGTGATCAAATGTACCGATAGATGTATGTCTCTATGGCGAATACTTCTTGCTTCCTCTGCTTATAAGTAAATATGCATCTTTATTTAATAACGTTATTGTCCTATAGTTAGCTAATTTTCAGTGTAAGTTCTTGCCATTAAAAAGTTGTATAGTTTCATCTGTATTGGATTACACAACAAAAAACTTGTTTTAGTAAAAAATTGGAGTGCCCTATGTAGTCAATTTTTAATGTGGCTATGATGAAGAGATATTTGTCAGTCTGCAAGTATATAGTGCTTTGTCAAGAAGCTCCAGGTGAATGTGAAATAAAAATACAGTATAACAATATAATTAGCTTTTGTATATAGTTGTATGCTAGTTATTGGGTGTCCTCTAATGGCATGATGGCATTCTCCCTCCTGGCACCCGAATAAAAGTTAGATAATGGAGAATCTTGGGATTTTTGCCAGACAATTTTTAAATAGGAAAAAAAGTTGATCTTCAAAATTTGAACTTTGATATCATGCAAAAGGTTAAAGAAATCATAATCTTGTCACAGATTCAAGCATTTTAAAGTATTTAAGTCATAAGACCTTTTACTCATGTTTATTTTAAATTGGAATATTAAAAAATGGATGGATGAAAGAAAATATAAGCTTTCTTATCTTCACTTTCTCTTTCTGTTTTTTAGAAAAAAGAAATCCACACAATGAAAACGGTTAGTAAATGACAGAAGTATTTAACATTGTTTTAAAGATTCAGGTGTCCTGTCATTGTTCTTGCACAATCTGATTCCCTTGGCTGAAGTCTTATTGAAATTAAGCTGAAAAGTGTTGACCACAAGGTCAACTCTTCAATTCATAGGTGGTGGTAAGAGAATCTTTTTTCACTGTAGTTGTTTAAATTCTATTCCTTCCTACTAAATCCAATCATTTAAAGAAACATACACACAGCCATTAGTCCTTCAATTATTTATTTTAACAATATTTTAAAATTACTATGATTTGATGGCTCATATTGTGATATCATTTTCCTGCCTGAAATAATCTTACAAGCTGTGGGTCTGGGCTAAATTGATTTATGATCACTGTTGAAGAAAGTGGCTTGACATGGCATATTTCAAATACGGAAATGAGCAAGTGATCAGATGTTTCTTAGCAACTTGTTGAAAATTGTGAGAGACCAAGTGATTTAAAAAATATCACTATTGAACTTGTATATTTTCTTACTGTGAGAGTAACCTGTGAGATTCATATCCCTGAAGTTTGAAATGTGTGCATTCCTACTTTACTTGGAAGCAAATACCTTTGCATTTAATGAGGACATGTTACCAAGTGAGTGTGTTTTAGTTTGCTGCAAAGGAGGGGGAAATAATGTAAATCCGGCTATTTTTTCCTTATATTTATTTCTGTAACTTTAGATCAGTGTTATTGATGCATCCTCAGATTGGTGATTCAAATCTAATTCTTGGTCCTCTTATCTGTCATCAGTTTTATTTCTTAGTTTCAGTGAATTGCAATCTTCAAGTTAATGTGTAGTCTTGCTTTACAGCATCAAAGGTTGATCAACCTTTTCCATCCAATGATCCTAATAAAGAAAGTATGAGACTAGGAACCTAATGTTGATTCTACTCCCTTCTTGGGTCCTGATCTGCCTGTCATGGCACCATCCACTCTTTGGCTCTTGAGCCAATGGCTAATCTTATGAACTCTGTTCAGGCTGTGGTATGGCCAGGCCTGCTTTCCCAGGGCACTGGGAGCCCAGTGAGGGATTATTGAGCCAAATGTCATGCAGGTTTAAGGTGGAGCAAATCCAGACAAATGTGAAGGGGCCTCAGCACTGGTGGCTGCACATGCAGCCTTGTACTGTGCACAACTTATTCCAGAAACCCATTCGTCTTAGAGGATATACTGTATACAAACTACTTTGATTCCCAGACCAGACTACTATTCCCTCAGACTATACTTGCAAATCAGGCTTTGCGACCCTTTTGGGGTCATGACCCCAAGGTTGAAGAACACTGTTTTACAGTAACTGAAATAACTAAAATGATAAGGTGTTTTGGATGCTCATCTACAGTAAAGTAAATCAATAAATCAATGGGGAAGGAAGGAAAACAGGAACAGGATTTTCCAGAAGGGGTGTAAAGAACAAAAGAATGTTGAATGAATAATACCTAGGTTAGGGAGGCTAAATCTATCACCACTATCATTGAGGAAAGTTCTGGGCTGCGAAATTTACCCTTTACTCAAGAGCAAAGAAGAAGAAACAAGAAAAAAAGTGAGGGACATACTTAGAAACAACTGGGAGAATGCACCAAGTAGCTTCCAATAAGTTTTTTGGGGGGTGGGAAGGGAGCAAGCAGATTGCCTTTAGATTGTCTTTCAATTCATTTCTGATCTAAAAAGCTGATGGGAGTGTCACCTCCTTGTCTTTTGTTCAGCTCTTTTGAAATCATTAGCCCACTTGCTTCTGAGACGGTGAGCAGCAACAGTGACAGGCTTCTGAGAGAAGCCTAAGAGAGTCCTTCCTTTCCCATCCAGAGGTCTGTGAAGAGAATGTGAACCTATTCAGGTTAAATGACGGCAAGAAAGGAATTCAGTAAAACTTTGGATTGAGAGTAATTTGGATTGAGAACTTTTTGCAAGACAAGCAAACATTTCTAACTTTGAGTTGCAATACAATCGATGTAAAATAAGCAAAAAAACATCCTTGCTGGGATACGGCTGATTTTGGCACTCTGCTAGCACCTACTCAGCCTCTCCTACAGACTAATCTATGCATGTCTACTTTGAAGTAAGCCTATTACAGTCAAATATGGCTCAATGCCTTCACATAGTTACAACCAGATTTACTCAGAAGTCGACCTATTGGTTTCTTCGGGTGTTATTTGTAGTAGAAATTTCTCATTATACTGAATAGCAGCCTGGGTCTTTGTTTCAGGTGGAAATGAGGATCACATCGTGGTGTTTTAAAAACCAGACCTCTTTCAGACATTTGTAAAAGGGGTGTGATCCTGACAAAAATGAGGCTTGCTTTATTAAAATGGAAGTGTTATACCCTAGCTTAGATCCTACATTAAACCCTAGCTTACTTGTTTGTTAGGCAGCTGAAAAGGTTAACTTTAGCTACATCTTTGAAGCCTCGTACCCATGGAATCTAATGATCCTATATTTCTGCATAGTGCTCTTGCTGCCAGAACAGCCCTGGCTCCTTGATGCAGAGATAAGGCAAGGAGATAATTTACACTTGACTTATTGGTAGAAATTTCTCATATTATAGTCATGCATCTACGTATAATATAGATAGGGATATTCCCTGCACCTCATAATCATATCTGTAATATAGATTGGGATATTCCCTGCCACTCCCCCATCATGTAACATTTTGTTGTAAAACTGTTTTACAAGGCACTGTTTGTTTTACAAGGCAGAATTCCTTAGAAATTTTAGTTTGTCTTAAAAGCATTCATCTTACAAGTTATTTATCTTACAAGGGACCACTGTTTATAGATTTGACTATTCCAGTGCTGCTATTTATATATTGGGACCAGCAGCAAGAATAGCAAGAATATATTGCCAGCAGAAATGTCCAGCTGCACAAAAGCTGAGCATGATGTGCTAGCCCACACTGAAAGGGTTTCCATTCAAGAACATTGTCTTGTGAATAGGAGGAGTGCAGTACAATTGCTCTTGCATTAGAGCTTGATAGAATTTGGCACCTCAATTTGTGTTTGTGATGTATTTTAACAAAATTCAGGCTTGCCTTTGTAGCTGTAGCCTGTTGAATGCCTTGTGCAAGGCTGTTACTGAAGTCATTCTCTGACTAAGATTGTGAAGCTGGAGAACTTTGTGTTCCTATCCATTTTATATTGAGCTGATTTAATGTGGGTTTACAATTTTTAGAATACACAGTGTTCCATACTAAAGTACAGGTTCAGTTCCAGGGGTCTGTACTTAAGCGGAAACATCTGGCTATTACGTCTGTCCAAAATACCACTGAAGGAAATACTACGCCTGAACTAAAACCCAAATGCAGCTGTCCGTAACTTGGGGAGCCTTTGTAATTCCAAAGAATTGCCTGTGGACCAAAGTATAACTCTTGGGTGTACATTGAACTAAAACAGTAGCAGCACAGAATGGTCATATCATAAGAATATTTTCTTTTTCTTAATCTTTAGTCACATTAATCACAATTAAAAGATTTAGACTCTATTTTATGCGTTTTAAAGAGTAGATGGCAGCAGTATGGAGCCATCATCAAACTCAACTTTAACCTTCATAAGAATATAAGAAGAGCCACCACTGGATCAGGCCAAAGAACCATCTAGTTCAGCTTCCTGTATCTTGCAGCAGCCCATCATATGCCTCAGGGAGCACACAAGACGCCTGCATCCAGGAGTTCTCCCCTGCATTTGGTATTTTGAGGTTGTTCACATCTACAAACACCCTTCATGACTTATAGCCTGTGATGGTCCTTTCCTCTAGGACTTTGTCCAATCCTTTCTTAAAGTCATTGAGGCTAGATGCCATCACCACATATACTCACATTAAAACCTTCCCCTCCCTGCTTTCCAACTTGGCAGTGGTAAAAGGTGGTTGTTGATAGTGTTGCCTCCATTCAGGACTTACTTATAAGAAGAAGGTTTATGTTCTTATAGTACTCATATGTCCCTGCATGCTGTATCAGCTCTTTTGGTCCGCATCAACTTTTTCCTTCATCATCTCCCTCTTTTATACCATAGGAATCTCCCGATTTTCCATATTATCCAAGGGTTTTCTGCATGGTCACAACAAAGGGTAGCTATTGTCAAAGTTACTAAATTACTTGCCTCCTCTCTAAGCAGCATCCCTTTTTTGATTTGCTGATTGTTCTGAACAGCTGTGCCTGCTTCAAAGCACTAACCAAGTTCATTCATAAACTAGTTGTTAGTAGCTCAGATGATTTTAACTGTTGCTTTAAATGACTATCAATAAACCTGATATTCATCTTTGAGGTGTTCCCTTAGTATATATAGGTCTCTAAAATCAGCTAGAATGTTTAAAGAGAGAATGATTTGATACAAATATTTCATTTTTGAATTTATGAGAAGTTATGAGAAAGAAAAAGTGGGTGGTAAGTGTATTTCAAGTTTGATGATGAAACAGGCAATTGGATCATAGCTACACATTCCTTTATTGGATTCTGTGTTTCTGCCACTTAGGTATTAGCCAAGTAAAGGACTGAATTATGGTTATTATGGTTATTTCCATGTTAATTCTGTAACTGCCTGACAAAATTTCAAGAGGCAGAAAAGGCATTTGGAAAACAGAAGTATAGGGGTTTGTGAGACAGAGTATTTTTTCCTTTTTGATAAAATGCAACATGTCTGCTTTATGTTTTGATGCTGTAGTAATCTCTCATACTTTCTGCAATATTAATATTGTGTTCATCTTAACTACCAGCTCTTTAACCCTGCTCTTCATGTGGCCTTCTGAAACATCACCATTCTAGTGATGTTTCAGAAACATCACTAGTCCCTTGTGTTTTTGTGTTCTCAGATTATTAAAAGTGTTTAGAATGTGACTGAATTCTGAAGAGATTTCACATTGTCAGCATGAAGGCAAAAGGGATTTATGAGTTGGCCATACTAATTTAATGTTATGCACAAGTGCAAGTGTCTTTTGCACATTTGCGCTTTCTCTCTTATTTGTACAATTTGTTCTCTTCTCCCTGTTTTCAGGAGTGGGAAGGAAGGAATCTTTTTTTCTGACCATGTTAGCAATCTGGTTGAATTATGGAGAAGGCTGTCCTCTGTTTTGTGTGTATGCTCATTTGGAAACCTTGTATAGTTTATAAAGACACTAGTGATTTGTTTCCCAGCTTCTCTGGGGAGTTGGTTCCATATTACAATCTAATTCCATGTCCGTGTCGTGCACTCCAGAGCCGTTAATTCGTACATTTCGATGCAGTTTGTTTCATCGTGTTTTTGTAATCCAAACTGAATGTAACGAGCTGTGTGCTTTTGGGACCTTGCCTTGCCTTGCCAATTAGAACAAGTGGTTACTGAGAGAGAGTATGTTTTAAATAAAACATGGCACCAGTGAGTGGGATTAAAGTCCTTTAGGAATAAAAGGAACTCTTTAACTCTTTCTCTTCAGAAAGGATACTGACAAATCAGAGAATGCATTTGAAATGTATAACTCATGCCTTTTAAAACCAAATTCATCTTTTATTATTATGTCATTGTCTACCATTGGAGAATTTTGTAGGATGCATAGAATGCAATTCAGTGATATATAGGTTCATCAATGCTTATAGATGGCATTAAAAATATACTGAAAAACAATCTTTTAAAAAAATGGTTCCAACAATTTACAATAACTTACCTTGATAGATATTCTGGGGCCTCCGAAAACATAGTGGGAGAAAGATGCAGTTATATGTAGCTGTAAATACTGTATGTTTAAGATACTGTAAATACTGTACTGTATGTAGTTGTAAATGTATGTAATTGTAAATACAGTAGGTAGGTAGGAACTGACCAAGTTATGGCTTATAATGAACACTAGTTCATTACTTTTTCAGGATTAAGAATCTATAATTAACACGTGGTCCCCAATTTGAAGTTTTCCAAATGGAACTTGTTAGAAATGTGAGAAGAGCCTATACAGTGGTACCTTGGTTTACGAGCATAATTTGTTCCAGTAGCATGTTTTTTATCCAAAATGTTTGTATATCAAAGCAAATTTTCCTGTAAGAAATAATGGAAACTCGGACAATTTGTACCACTTCCCAAAATTATTCATATAAAAATGGTTACAATACTGTCATATAATACAAATAATAAAGAAATTACAAAATATAAAGAAGAAGAATACAAATTAACCTGAACTTAATCTCTCAGGACGCAATCTACACCCTTAACACAGAAGTGAGCCCCACTGATTATACTAAGACTAACTTTAAAGTAGACATGCAAGGCTAGGTCTCTTAAAGGACAATCAAAACCTTGTGTTCTCAAAAATAAGCCCCATTGTGTTCAATGGATCTTACTCTCTGGAAAGTGTCGTTTAGACCGCAGCCTTAGAGCATAATCCTAACCATGTCTACTCAAAAGTAAGTCCCATTGTGTTCAATGGGTCTTACTTCCAGGAAAGTGTCTTTAGGATTGCAGCCTTAAGCTCCTTTCAATTGCCCCCCCTTCCATAGGAGTGAGCTCCATTGCCCGTAATAGGCTTACTTCAGAGTAGACATACATAGGCTGGTCTCTCAGGGGGGCTGAGCAGGTGCTGATGGAGCAGTGAAACTGGCTGTATCCCAGCTGGGACTATTTTTCGCTTGTATATCAAGACATTGCTTGCATATCAAGTAAAATGTATTACAAATGTTTGGTTGTCTTGCAAAATGCTCTCAATCCAAGTTACTCTTAATCCAAGGACTTTACTGTAATTTGAATTCAGGAAGAATGCCACTTATTGCCTGTCAAATTTGAGATAACTGCAAGGCTTTAGGGGTTGTGCCCATGTGTTAATATCTGCATCATTGGTAGAAACCAAACAGTGGTATCTTTTCTGTACATTCTAATTTATGCAAAACAAACTTCTATCTTGAGAGTGGTAGAGGGTGTCAGAAAAGGACACACAAGTTGAGCAGGAATCATCTATTTCCTTGTAAACTCTGCTTACCTCAGGTCAAAGTTGTTTCCAGTGAACAAATTTAATAATAACAATTTTTCTTTAGTAATGATTGGAGGTCTTCGGCTTTGCCCTCTTGCTGAATATATTTATCTTTTTTAAAGAAGAAACGACTGACATTTGGAGGTAGTGTTATATTTTGTGACAGTGCTATTTTGAAACAAAAACATGCTTTCATGGCTGCATGATCTATCTAGTATGTTACGTGATTGTGAACATTTTTCCCTTCTTAATCATTAAGCTGTCATAGATACTTCTGGGTTTATGTATAACGTAAACTATAAAAAGATTGCATATTCTCTTTGTTTTGGAGCAGTTTCCAATATGATGCAGAAAGAAAAACTGGCTTACTAGAAATGCAACTAGTCACAGCTCCCTTATGATTTGATCTGAAAGGCAGATGTTTGCAAATGTCTTTGTATTTTAATATTTTACATTGCACTGTGAAGATGCCCAAGGATGTAGGTAATACCTTTCCAGTAAATTTCAATGAACTTGTTCTTTTTTTCTTCCCCTTTATGCATTGATGATCTTTCAGGTCATTAGATATTTCAAAACAAATATCTAATCATTCTATTGCTTTTAAAAAAAATTAAATGATCATTTAGGGAACATTTTTCATTCAGTAGTTAAACACCCAGTAGTAATTGTTCTTTAATTGTACTGTATTTCTTAGGTCTGTATTTAGAGTTTTGTGTCCTAAATCTATTTGGATGCTGTGACAACTGTTCTCTCCTAAACCTGGCAGTGTCATCCTTTAGCACACCATTACCAGTATAACTGGTTGGTACAGTCCTTCCTAGTAACTGGGTTGGTACAGACCTTCCTAGTAACGCACCCCCCCCCCATTCATGAAAAAACCCAAAATATAGAGTGGCATTCTGACATTGGTGTGTCATCAGTATGAAGGCAAAGAGTCTCTCACTGTGTTCCATACGCCCCAACACTGGTAGCAAGGGCCTGGGATAGGTGCAGGGCCAATGAGTGTCCAATGTTGGGGGGACACTGACCCTATCCAATAGCAATAAGTAACAATGGGTATACCCAACCATGTGGAAATGTCCCAAGGACCCTACATACCTTAAGAACCTTAAGTTCTGATCTCTCATCACATACACATATCCAAGAAATACTTTTTAAAAGCAGATCAAGGGTAGAAAGATTCCTCTTTTGGATGAGGGTGGCCACATAATACAAATTTCTTCATGGCAGAGATACACTGGACATCCACCAGATGGAAGCATCTTTTTCCTTATGGGACGGAATAGAACATATTTTAAGGGGAGGCAAAGCAAGGTACTGCAAAATCACTGCATAAAGACACCGGCAGGCAAAATGCAAATGGATAAATTGGGGAATAAATGGATAATTGGTTGGGGAAATATAGTATATAGACCTATTGGTGGGAACACTTCGCCAATCATTGTGCTAGCATGTGCCAGGGAAAACTGTGACAGGGAATGTTAAGGCTTGTATTGAATTGCATTGGTGATATAACAGCATCTGAAAGAGAAAACAGAAGTGCGATTATCAGCAACACTTACCAACAGGGCTATTGTGCCACTGCATGTTATGTAACAGGTAGTCAAGTAAGAGTCCGTGAAGTTTGGCTGTACCAATTGATTTACTGTCTGCCATAGTTTGCAATGCCATAGAGGCTTGATTTGAAAGAGCCCAATCCAAAACTGGCAACTCTGCCAGGTGCAGTGGCACTAAAATAGCTACCACTGCATTCAGTGGCACTGCTGGTGGTCTCTTTAGGGGATGGGAACTTTTGTTCCCTTTTGGGGAAAGTCCCAAACCCCAAATGGGGATTCCTCTGCACTGTTTATTTGCTAGCAAAACTTGATAGACTGCATGTCAGCTTCTTGCAGAACTCAGCTGGCCCCATTCCTCTTTCATCCCGGTTCCTTCCCCACCCATTCCCTGCCTCCTCCCACCCTGAAAGGATTTGCTACTGGCTGACACTTCTAGAGTGCTGCCTGAGCTACAGTGCCAGCAGGTCCTTCTTCTCTGGGTGCTGCGCCTTAAAGCACATTTATAATACTCAGCACTAGTGCTGTTACGATTTAGTGGGCCCTCAGTCAGCAACTTCACTAAGCAGCAGCAACCTTCCACACTGGTCAATATAGACAGGTTACACACATCCCTTGAAATCTACATGTTGTTGTCCCCTGTGGTAGAAGTACCTGTGGAGGACAAGGTGAATGCAGGATACCAAGGTATTGACAATAGCCTTGATCACATCTGTTCTCTGGCTTGAGATGGATACAGTGGTACCTTGCTTAACATGTGATCCACATAAGAAGCAAAAATTTCTCTAAGATTCTGCCTCACGTAACAAGCGTTGCTTCACTTAACACACTTGTTGGCAATTGAGGCAGACGCGCTGGCCAGCGGCCCTTTTAAAAAGCCTAGTGCCTAGTGCGCCTGCCCACTAGTGCGCCTACCCATAGCAAAAGCAACACTTCTGTGCTGTTCCTCCTGTGGCCGGGCGTCCACTGAGGAGAGGGAGGGAACAGCAGTGGAGAAGAGGGAAGCAGCTCAGAAGGGAGCAGGGGAGAAAGAGGCTCAGGATGAAGAGAAGGAGAAAGTGGGGAGACACTTTGAAAGTGTCTCCTAACCATGTCTACCCAGAAGTAAGCCCCATTGTGTTAAATTGGTCTTATTCCCAGGAAAGTGTCTTTAGAATTGCAGCCTAAGTAGACTTCATAGGATCATGCACATTAATGCATGTATATTTGTATAGAGAATAACACTTTGCCACCTTTCTTAATAACAGTATACAGTTGGTAACTTTTATATTCCATCTTAACAATTTTGGATCAGAATTAGTTTTATAGAAGCTGATCGTATGAGCAGAAATGCAGATGTAGTTTTTTGTGTGGTCATTCAATAAGAAAAGTCACTTCCTATCTTCTAGTCTGAACCAGTGGGGGAAGGCATATCTGGAATTCACAGTATTGATCTGCTTTCTTTCCTTCTCACAAATGTGATTCATATTGTTAGGAAAAGACCACAGTTAGTTTAATTGTTTGGGGTGGAATTTACTGGTGTCCTTTTAAGCTATTGAGTTGGTTTATCCTTCCTGAGAGCTACCTATAAAAGATGGAGAAATGAAAGGAAAATTAAATTATTATATTAAAGGAGAAAAAAATTAAAGGTGGAAAATTACATTCTAGGATAAATTATCACAGCTCTGTTTGATCAGTATTACCTGCCTCCCCTCAGCCCAGAAAGGTAGCAGCAAAGACAGACCTTAGGTTAAATGTAGTAAAATCTGATGTAAAGAGAACAAAAGCCTTCTCAGCTTTTAAAAACGTCTTGACTGAATGTAAGTCAATGGAACACAAGATTTTTTGTGTACACCAGAGTGCTGACCTACTTCTGGGGTGATTTGTGGGGCTATGTTCATTGGATCAGGACAATTCTGGAGTCCTTAGATGCCTCTCAACCTGCCCTTTCCAATGAACTATGGCACGTTTGCTTATTCACGAGTAAGGCCGCGATATGGGTCACTTTAATGTTCCATAGAATTCAGTGCATATTTTTTATTTTTAGTTTTTTTGCCACAAAAAAACTCCTTCCTTTGATAGGAAGGAGATATTTCAAAATCAATTTTTGCATTTGATTCTGCTCTTCAATACGAAACCAGCGGTATATGACTTGATGGGGTTGGATGCACCATAGCAAATTTATGTGCGTTTTAAATTTTTTAAGTCCCCCAGTGCGGGTCACCTCCCCCTTGGGTGCGTAACCCGGTGCAGACCGGACCGCACCACCCTTGGTGATGCTATTGGCTACAACCCTGAGGGATGTGCAAACAAAACTTAGGTCAGCTTCTGATTTTCACTTGTAGCAATGTATCACATTGCCAGTTGTTGTAACCCACTATCTCTTAACTACAGAATGTCTAATCCTCAGAAGAAGCAGGTCTACAGCTTGGCGGTTCTCCTGAATCCGTAGTAAACTCCTGTAGTCCCAGGAATTAGCTATGGCTAGGGGAGCTTTTGCTCAGGTTAGGCCTTATGTGAGTCACTCATATCTGGCCAGAGTGACCCATGCCCTAGTTACATCTGTAATACTAGAACACACTCTACATGGGTCTGCCTCTGAAGACAGTCAGAAACTGCAGCTAGTGCAGAATGCTGCTGCCCATGTGCTTGCTGAGGCTTGTAGGTTTGACTAGGCTGGGCCACTGTTTTAGTGGCTACACTGGTTGCTGATTTGTTTCTGCGCTAAATTCAAAGTGCTAATTTTAGAAATGACATAACAAATACATTACCTTGTAGCTACCATTTGGCAAAAAAAAATTGAAATTGAAATACACTGATGATGCTTAACCACCTCCAATCTATGACTAAATTTCCATAATCAGCAAATGTTGGCAAAATAGCTAAATTAGAACCTTTGGGATTTGGTGGTGACTATCCTACCTCACATCATCTCACATCGAAAAAAGACACTGGATTAACAAATTAAAACTTTGAAATTTTCTACACCTAAGAAAATATTTTATTTTGGTGCTTTCACACCATCGTCTAAATGACGGGCCAACTTGTTATTATTGAATTGAAATAATCTTCTGTGATGATATTTAGGATTACTATGTCTCACTCAGAACATGCTTGGACTCAGTATATGATGTACACAACACGTCGGGGTGGAGGAAAGAAAAGTTTTCTTCTCTTTTTGTACAGAATTTTCTATACAAATTAAATGAGTAAATTTAATTGTAGCGCATAGACTTGAACCATTTGGAACTAAAACATTTGGACTCTATTCAAAGTGTGACTGTAGTTGACAACAGTAAAAGCAATATACTCTTGCTTTATCCTTCAGTGACTTTGCCATTAAATCTGCACAGCTGACGAAGCAAAATAAATGTTATAGAATGCTATAGAATAGGAATTGAGCAGCAGTCTTCCATGTTCATGCCCCATCACCAATAATAAAGATTCTGGAGTTGAACTTTTCCTGGCAATTGAACTTGTTTGATGCAGAAGTAGATCATGTTGTCTTAAAGCGAATGGTAACATATTGTGTTCCTACCTATAATACCAAAAAATACGTTAAGTCACAGCAGTTTTTAAAAAATGAAGTGTGTCCCTTTATAATTGTTTAAAAAACAGCTTTTCTTACATAGAAAGGCAGTGGAATGATTGTTTCTATGACTGCCTCTCTACAACAGTAGAAAAGCAATTTTTAAAACTATAATTTGCAGTGCCCATTCATGTTGAGTCAAATCGTGTACAAAAAGAATCCTGATATAAAAGGTTTGACCTGTAAGGGAACTTTACAGTTTTAAATGATTTTAATAAAGGCATGTTTTCAACATATAGAAATTATTTGAATGTGAAAATGGGTTCCAAAACTGTGACCAGTTGGCCTCTTTGGGTATATCTGTAGTCCTGTTCCCAAGGAGCTCACAATATTCTTTTTTAAGTCCACTGTTTTCTCCATTAGTGTTTCACAGGACTGTCATTTTTAAAATGCCCACTTTGTGGGACGCACAGCACAGCTTATTGTTGGGTGGCAGCACCAAGTGGTGGCGGCGGGGCAGACTGACTTTCCCGCTACCTTCTTCTACTCTGCTTAGTGTTGGGCTGTTTGTTTGAACATTTGAGGCCACATAATGGCTACTTTAATCTGTCTTTAATTCGGTATTACTTTTGACTGTTTTAATTGTATTTTACTGTTTAAATCATTTTGGACTTCGGGTGGCGCAAGTGATTAAGACACTGCCTGTTAACCAGTAGGCCAGAGTTCGAGACCCGGGTCCCCACAAGACAGGGTGAGCTCCTGTTCTTAGCCTAGCACTGCGACGCAGCTGGAACCAATTGTATCAGCTTGGCCGTTCCATTGGACTATTACAGTGGTGTGGAGAGGGGGGATTTCCTGCTTGGGTAACAGCCTATCCTCCATATTAATCTACCCAGGCCTTCGTGCTTTGGAGAGGACACTCCAGCTTTGCATACAGCGTCAAGCAGGATACCATAGCCTTTCGAGACTGATGGATGTCAGTGCCAGTGCATATTTTATGGTTATTGCTTTTTGTTTATTGTTAGCCACCTTGGGTGCCCTTCAGGGAGAAAGGCGGAAAACAAATCTAATAATAAATAAATAACATTAAATTTGGCCTATATAAATTCGGCCTATATGAAATCTGTTAAAGATTGGCCTCTGAATGCAAGTCATGTTGAAATTTTAATGACACATAAACAGCATATGAGAAAGGGTCAGTATTTATCTTCTTAGACATAGGGCAGAATCCACCAGTCTTTTTAAAAAGCTTAGAACAGTATAGGGATCAGTGGTGGACTAACCTGCACCTACTGTATAGAACCGGTTGTTATCGAGAGAGAGGACATATAAAGTTTTAAAATAGCCATTTAAAAATGGCTGCCAGATGGGCATAGAACCGGTTGTTAATTTCTTTGAATCCCATCACTGATAGGGATGCCTCCCAATGATGACTGTACTATCAATAAAGGCATTGGGAATGACCTCTCCATTTGGCTTTTTGCAGCTTACCTGGGACTTTTTTCTTTTAGCCTCACTCTTCCTTTGACTTGAAATCAGCTTCTCCTGTTGTCAAGCATGTATGAGATTCCTCATTGGGCAGAGCATGAGACAGGATTCTTACTGCAGGGAAATGAAGCAATGTGGACATTTGGGATGATCTCCCACTGTTTCACCTTCTGAGTAGCAGATTTGTTGTGAGTGTGCTTGGAGCAGTTTGCATCCAGTGAAGAGAGCTCCTCTTTTCCAGCTGAGACAAGGTTTGTTTCCTTAGGGAAGTCTCGTTTTGGTATATGTTGACAACCACACATTAAAACCTCTGTAGTAGCACTTAACTGATTTTCTTGGCAGAGGAGACTTAACTGATTTATTTTCCTGGTAAATTTAGAATTTGCTTTCCAAATTGTACTTGTTGATCTGCAGCAAATGGAAAACATCTTGCCTGAAGTCTCTGATCTTCTTTCTTATTTTTCTGCTGGCTATAAATTTAAACCACGGTGATAGGGTTTTTTCTGTCTTTGTAAGTTAATATTGGATTGTACAGCAAAGGTATTAATAGGCTCTCAGATGCACCCTGCCCTATTAGCAAGAATATACAGTGATGCAAAAATGAATTTGTCAAGAGTTTTATGGCTTCATGATCTATTGTATAATATTAATCCTGCTGCAGTGTTATTAAGTCGTTTTTCATTTCCCTTCAAATTCATGTTGACGTTCTATTACTGGAATTGTTCTTGTCCCAAGATTAAAACTAAAAAGGCAAAAAGAACTTCTCTGGTAGAATATTAAAATTAATTGTAGCATAAGCAGCATAAGCAAAATAAAATTCTCCCACCAAGTCTAATGTAAATCTATTTCTGTACTTTATGCTTGCTTTCTTGCATGAAGAAGTTTCTTCATGCCATCAAAGGCATGAGAAGTGAGAGAGATAAAAGACAGATTACAAGTGTTTGGGTTAAGAGGTACTTTTTCTACTGCTCTATATGTTAGAGGTGGGAAAAACCTATCTGTGAATAATTTCAATTTAAAAGACACAGTGCTGTCAAAGTAACTTTGAGTTTTGTATGCACCTTCCTTCTCCTTTCCATCAAGTGACCATAGTGTAACAGATGACATGTTATTGGGATGAAGAGATACAGAGGTATAGGCATTTTCATACCACCTTTCTGAGCATTGGATATCTGACTTCAAGTTGGTTTACATGGGCAGGTTTTTTAACCCTCGAGTGGATTTTACAGTTGAGATTCTGTCATTCAAGAACTGCTACACTTCTATTTTCTTCATCATGATCAACTTCCTGGTTGTGTTTTTGCCTTGAGAATGAGACTCTGCTCCTGGTGTTCTCGAACTGGCAACCTTCAGTTCTTATTTTCATTCTTAATGATGGCTCCATACTTTTTTGGTGCTTTAGTTTTGAACCTTCAAACAAAAATATTGTCTGCATTGGCAACTTTGTGCAAAATGGAATTGACCTGAGTTTCCATAGTAAGTGGTTTGCCAGTTAATATGATACCAAATCTTTAGAGGCTATGGTTGGGACCCTCAATATTTTTTTTTTCTTCAAAACATTCCAGATTCAAATGAGGTGGCCTAAAAGGTGTCTTGGCTTGTTTAATATGCACATGTACGGCCATGCAGAATCAGTTTATAGTTTGGATCCTTTGTAAGCTACCCACTATGTGGCTGCCCACTAATGGTTAAGAGCATTGATTATTTTTCATATTTTTCTGTCCTTTCTTCAAGAAGCTTGGAATAGTATGTATTGTTCTTTTTTGTCCTCAGAAAAAACCTGTGGACAATAATACTGTAAATGGGAAATAATGCAGGAAATAATTTTCCGAACCTTGGAAATAATGAAAATACACTTCCATTAAAAACCAGAGTTTCAACCTGAGATTCAATCATTTACTCTGAAACCAACTGCTACTTTCACTAGTTTCAAACTGTGGGGAACCCTACACGTACTCTGCAGGGTTCTCCACAAACCCCAGACCCTGGCAGCACCACTGTTAGGCTTCAGAATAACTCCCCTTCCTTCACAATGATGCGACCCTGTTTCCCCTTTCCCCTTAAAGGTTTTGGAAGATCTTTACTAACTGGTCCTGCTAACTGGACAAAAGGCACTCTTTAACAGGTCTTAACTGGCCCTCCTCATGCCAGCAGTGTCTGGTAGCTTCTGCTGATATGGCTGCAATCCTATCCATACTTTCTTGGGAGTAAGCCCCATTGATTATAATGGGACTTACTTCTGAGTAGACATGCTCTGGATTGCACTGCTTGACATCCGTTTAGATTGTGATCTCTTTTGGGACAGGGACCAGTTTACCATTAGCTATTTCATTTTCTCTCTAAACCACTTTGTGAACTTTTTGTTGAAAGTAGTAGTGGTACTTTGGTTTATGAGCATAATTCATTCCAGAAGTACACTTGTAATCCAAAATACTTGTATATCAAAGCAAATTTTCCCATAAGAAATAATGGAAACTCAGATTATTTGTTCCACAACCCAAAAATTTTGACATAAAAATGATTACAATACTGTAATATAAAACAAAATAATATAGAAAATACAGAAGATAAAACAAATTAACATGTTCTTAGGCTGCAATCTTAAACTCCAATTAGGCCGGCCCAAGCCCCAAGCATAAGTCCCATGCTGACCTGGGGGTGTCACAAAAGTGCAGTAAGTGGCACTTCTGTGCCACTTCTTTTTTGGGGGGGGGGATACGCCAATGCAGAGGCATATGCCGACCTCCACACAGTATCATGGAAAGAGTGTTAGAATTATGAACTTAACAGTTGGTTCAGATAAGCTAAGCTGAATAGAATGTTCAGATTTGAACATCTGCCAGTTGGTGGGTGAGAGTTGGAGAACTGTTTGGCAGTTGGAGCTCAGCTGTTCATCAGAGCAGAAGCAAACTGGTTAGATATGAGGAGGACTGAAGGACTTAATTCATGTGTATGACCCTGATTGTGTTAGATTACTCTAAACTTGTAAATACTTATTCTACTCCACTGTGTCTGTCTTCTCTCTTGCGGCACTTTAACAGTCACAGGACACAACTATGAGTCAACATCCTGAGAGATAGGCCAGGTTAGTCAGGCTGGCCTAAATTTCATAGGATTTCACCCATAGTCTCTCAGACTACAATCTGCCAGCTTATACAGGAGTGAGTTTCATGATTATAATAGGGCTTACTTCAGAGTAAACGTTCGTAGGCTAGTCTCTCAGGAGAGGCTGAGCAAGTGATGGCGGGAGCACCAAAATCAGCTGTATCCTGGCTGGGACTCTTTTGCTTATTAAGACATAGCTTGTATATCAAATCAAACTGTATTAGAAATGTTTCCTTGTCTTAAAAAATGCTCTCAATCCAAGGTTTTACTGTATATAAGTACTGTTGATTGGTTGATTAATGCGAATTGGGGGTCACAACTCCCAATCTGATTAGCATTGCACTATAATATGAGGTTAGATAAGATATTACAATCCCTTCTAATTTTATTTCAATATCTTTAATCCAAAACTGTGATGTTTGTAAAGCTGCTTCTTGACAAATGGATTGAAAACACAGAATGTGTATATCTATGAACAGCAGTCTTTGCTATCCATTTTGGAATATAAAATACATAAGTGTGAAACTGGGAAGCAGAAATTACAAAAAAATCTTGTGTAAGTGTAAACATGTTCTAGATTTTATTCTTTATCAAAGGCTATTTTACACAACACATTCCGTTTGACTTCAGAATGCTAAATCGTGTTGTTTTTTTACCTTGGGAGGAACAGAATTGAGGATTATATATATTGGCATCCTTCAGTCTCGAAAGACTATGGTATCGTGCTCTGATTGGAGGTCCTGAAACAACATCTAGTGTGACTAAAGAGGCCAATGTGAGAGTGGCAATCCCTTCCACACTGAGGACAAATAAATTCCGTCCCCTGCCCAGGCTCCATGTTTCGCTGCTTTCGGGTCTGTCTCTTTGCTTCAGCCTGCCGAACAAGTGTCTCTTCCAGTTGGAGAAGGCCATGCTGTGTCTTTTGCCTCCACGCTGAACGGTCAGAGGTCAAGGTTTCCCAGCTGTTGATGTCCATTCCCAAGGCCTTTAGATCCCTCTTGCAGATGTCCTTGTATCGCAGCTGTGGTCTCCTTCTTGGGCGCTTTCCCTGCACTAATTCTCCGTATAAGAGATCTTTTGGAATCCGACCATCAGCCATTCTCACGACATGCCCAAGCCAGCGTAGACGCCGCTGTTTCAGAAGTGTGAACATGCTAGAGATTCCAGCACGTTCCAATACTGCGTACAGTATTGAGGTACAGAATTGAGGATTAGATATTTCATATCTGCATGGCTGTGGATTATACTACCACCTATCTTGCTTGCTTTTACCTCTTGGATGTATTTTTCACTAAACAGCTTTTAATGTTCTTGCTATTACATCTTACTTCAAGAAGTCAGTATTATACATAGATCTGTCAGGATGCACTATACTTCAGGATGTGTTCAGAAAACACTTCCATATCTGGAGTAGCAGTTTTCATCTTAAAACCTTCATGGGATCTTTATCCTTTTGTTCACCAGTTTTAAGGGTTCTTTACAAATCTGAAGAGACAATTTCATCATTTCCAGATCTATGTGTCCCAATTCTCAGGTATTTAAGAATTGTGCCATGTAAAATAAATTGGCATTAAAATAGCATCCTTTTAGTATACGCACTGTGAGAGAGGGAATAAATAAATTTCTTGAGCTTACAACATCCCCATCTTCTGCCACCTTCCCATATTTATATGTGGCACATGTGATGTGCATTTTAAAAATGCAATTCTCCTATTTATTCTGTCCATTATTTAAATTGATTGGATATTTTCTTTTAAATCTTGTAAAGGGTTTCATAACATTTTGGTTTGCTGGTATAAGCCTTTAAATTTGTTCAGCCTTGACATGCACTGGGCTATGTGCAGAATAAATATTTTGTCTCTGCTTATTACCTTTTTTGTCAGAAAAAGAAAACAAGTCTAAATTCACAGCTGAGAGTGCTTACTGAAAATACGTGACTTTTTAAAACAGTAGGTGGATCAGAAACAAAACCTAGAACCAAATTCAATAAATAATCAGAAAACAACTAACACAGATTGCGTAGAACAATTTGAATGTGGTAACTTTCCTGTTATGGAAATTTATTCATATATCACTGGAAGAGATATCTGTTCTGGTCTTTTTAAACTAGGCTTTCAGGTTAGGAGTTGATCTTGAAGAATGAGTTCTCATGTTCTCTCCCTAGTCTCTTGCTAAAATTCCCTTTACCCCTTATTTCAGCACTGCGACTGACTTGAGATAGTACTTAATACAAACCTAGTTGCATCCTAATAGTAACTTGATGGTGATGGTTGACTTATGAAGTTCCATGGTCCAGTTCTGAGCCACTGATTTTAAGTTATAAATAACCAGATGTGTATGTATAAAATACTCTACATTTTCCCTACAGATTCAGCTTGGCAATAAATACAATGCAGCCAATAGCAACATGGAACAAAAACACCCCAGAAAAATAGGAACCTCAGAACCAACTAACATCTGTAATTATTTTAAGTCCTACCAATAAACACATTTCAAATCACTTTCAGAAGAGTAACAATGAGAGGGTCTGCGAGGAAGTGCAGGGAGTTCCATAACCATTGTTAAGGCAGCCTCTCATAAGAAGCCATCAGCCATACATCACAAGAAACTCTTCCTGAAGGAACAAAGAGGCTGGGCAGGTTCAAGTGGTGGAAGATATTTTGGACCTAATCATGAAGGTCTTTAAAGGTTATCACCAGCAATTTGAAAATGCCCCAAAACAAACTGGAAACCAATGCGGTTTTATCTGTGGAGATCGTACACAGTCATGGAAACTGTTTGAACCCAGGCAGCAACATTCTGTACTGGTTCAAGTTTTTGAAGGGTTTTTAAGATTAGCTCCATGTAGTTCAGTGGTTCCCAACCTTTAAGGGCCTACAGACCACTGAGGCAAAACTTGTAATTGTTGTGAATCACACACAATATCCCCACCCCTTGAACACAAAAAATATAATTAAATTTGTCAAAATGAGAGAAAAATAGGTTTATTATTTATAGAGAAGATTTGTGGTTTTCTGGTTTTGTTCCCAGCTGTGGTTGGACTGTTCTCCACTTTCTCTGGTGGTCCAAGGGAAATAATTTAAGTCTGTCCGTTACTGGAATAGTTACTGTGAACTATTTAGTTGAAAAGCGGTCTATAAATACTGTAGTCTAGTCTGGAATGGGGACAGTGGTCACACTAGCCAAAGCTGAGCAAAAGCACCCAGGCCACAATCATTACCTGAACATTGACAAACATTGACGAGCATGAATGGATGCAGAAGAGGAGTGCATGAATGGGTGCAGAAGAGAAGTGCATGAATGGGTGCAGAAGAGGCTATCACACCACCAAGAGAGTCTATCTTTTTGCATAGATGTGAATTTCATTTTGCCTTCATCCAGCCCTTTGCTAACTCAGGACAGGAGTATAGAAAATCTACAGTCTTCTCAGCCAAATGTGGTTAAGAGATATATACTGTAACCAGAAATCACCTTTATATTTATCAACCCATACAACCCCATACACCCTTGAAATATCTTGGCTTAATGAAAATACTAGAAAGCATGGGTGATGAAACCTGTGAGATACCATAATCTACTTTGTTGCTTTCTTTCTGAGCAATCTTCAAAGAATGTGGTGATAAATTCTGCAGAGTAGTGTAAAGAGATGTACATACAGTCCATTGATTTTTTTTCTGATGCATAGATACTGTTATCTGAATAAAGATCTCATGGCCCATCCAGCATCTGGCTGACTTACCTTTTATAGGTCTTAATTGATGAATGTCACAGTATCTTTTTTATAATTTGCACATCAGAGTAAACAATAATAACTCATGCATCAGTTTAAAAAAAGTACAGTATTGTGACCATATGCTCCTTGAAGATCAGTGCAATAATTGATGGCAATGGATATCATGTCAGACTATTAGGTGTACCTTAGAATGTGCTGTTCAAGGTTTCTTTAAATTTCCTGTCTGTTTCCTAAGCCGTATATATTCATTTTAAGTGTGCTGTCATTTTAGGGAGGAAAGAACTGTTTTTGAAATGTACATCCCTACCTGATTTGACAGGTCTAAGAGGAAAAACTCCCTCAGCTACCACTATTGAAGTAACAGTTGATCAATTCCATTGAATGTGACAGTGAGTGAATGGAAAAGAGAAGGGAGAGTAGAAAAGAGAAGGTGACAACATCATAATGCAGGAGACTCTTGTGAGAGTATATTAGGTCTATCAATGCATTGTAGTGTGCCAAGGGCACAGAAGAAGCAACTGAATCCTTGTACAGATCTTATTAACCAGTCTTTTTGTTCAGTTTTGGAACCCTTTTGGTTGAAATTTGTTAGCTTGAAAAACTGTTTCTCTCCCCTTGCCATGTAAGTGCATGGAAATACGTTTGTATTTATTATAATCTTTGTAGAACAGTAGTCATGCATCGCCTAACAGGGATACGTTCTCACACTCCTGTTAAGTGATGCTTGATGCAAAGCCTCCAAAGCTGAGGGGATATCTGCTCCCTTTTCCTCTGGGGGCTTTTCAGAATCTGGCAGAGATAGCAAGCATCTACATTCTGCTTTTGCAAAGCTCATAACTGCTATCTTGGCTGAAAAGATGCTACTTCTGGTTTCCCAATGGAAACCAGAAAAGCCTTTTGTGTGCGTGTGTTTATCTTACAAGGCATTAAGGAGGCAAGACCTTAAGGATCTCTGAGTGACTTAAAGGTGAAAAGTAGAAGTCAATTCCATAGGATAAAACAGTAGCCATTTTGGCACTTTTGCATTTGAGTGCCAATCAGTTTAGGATTGTGCTCTAAAAAAGGCTGTAGTAACTATAACCTATGTAGCTCTTCATGGAATACAATGTCTTCTGCGACACTATGCAGGGTACATGTTATCAAGATGCAGATGGAAAGCAGAACAGTAATAACCGATACAGTACTTCAGGGCAATTAATTATAGTAAACAGTGACATTCTGAAATTAGACTTTAAAAAATCCAAAAGGAATGCATGTCCGGTTGCATTAAACAAATTCAACTCCACATATCCATTCAGTCTCTCTTCGCACTGTTTTCCTTGCATAGTTCTCTGCAAGTCGATCCCTTAATACATTCTAGATGTGCTAAACCTGTGCTTATTCCAAAATCTGCTCAGTGTTATCAGATAACCATCTGATTATTTCCATCCACGTTATCAAGTTGAGTGAAGTCTCTCACACAGTGTCAATTTCATATTTCAGCATCTCAAGTTTAGAATATATCATGCTCTTAAAAAATAATCCTTTTGGATTGTAAGTAATTTGTTTTTCACTAGAAAAGCAGTTTAATAGTCATGCTGGTAATGTTTAATAACTAAGAATGTAAGTTAAATTGACCAGCTGCTAAATCTCTTACCATTTTTGTAATGACATGTGAGACTAAGAAATTTTATACTCATTTTGTTTGCTTATTCTATTTGGTTCTTTTTAATGTAAAGTATGAAAGAGTTGCCACAACTGAGAGTACCCTCCTTAAATGTAAATCCAGTGGCATAAAGAAAGTTGATACTTTTCAGAATGGGAACGGATTAAATGAGATATTCATTCAGAATTCATTTCTTTGTATTTTGATAAAATGGGCATTTATTATGTAGCTAAGTGTTTCTCTGTTCTCCAGAAGATGCTTTGTTGTTCAGTTATATAGCATATTGTAGTTTGCCTCACCAAGAGCACAGATCCTAACCATATCTAATTAGAAGTATGCCCCATTGTGTTCAATTGGTCTTAATCCTAGGAAAGTGTGTTTGGGCATTATAAATGTCTTTTGAAACTTTTTGAAGTTGAAACACCAAGTTGTCTTTCCCGTGTATGGACTTCAAGGATAAATGAAATTTACTCATCAATAGTAAGCAATAGTAAGTCACATTGAGTGCCCTTTTGGGGAAAAGCAGGGGGAATGAATGAATGAAATTAAACTTAAGATAATGTCCTAGAATGACAACTACTGAGACAGTGTTTCCCAGCTTGTGATATAATGAGATAGCAAAGTGTCTACTTGCATATTGAAGCATTTAGAGAATAATCACCTTCTGGGGAAAACAAGCATATGCTTCATTAATATAACACAGCAACTTCTTGAAATTTAGTTGTATGCTCTTGTCATCCTCTTCCCAAATGAAGTAGCTGTTTCTATTGCCAACCAATATTAAAGCAAAATTGTAAAATGCTTTATTATTGTACTAAATATGGAGAAACTTATATGATCCTCTCAATACCGTTAAAAGAATTTTTTAAAAGAATGGAATGTGTTTTCTCTCTCTGTAATACAACAGTGATTCACTAAATAGTATCATGAAAGGATTTGCCAGTGTGTTGTGCAAAATAAATGAAAACTCCTTTGAGTCCCAGAAAACTATTCTACATAGGAAAAGAATGATCCATTGCCACTTTTCATGAGTTCTCTAGTGTTTTTCCCTTTCCAGTCACCAATAGGCCCTAAGCAGCTACTTGCACACAAATACATTTCCTATGATCGTGGGGTAATTGTGAACCTCTCCTGCTAATGTTCCATCTCACCTACTACTTAGCATTTGTCTACTCTTCAAAGTGCTTAATATGTATTATATCATTCTTGTAAAACAGTAGTTCCCAAATGTTTTAGCACTGAAACCCACTTTTTTACAATGGTACTTGGTTGGGACCCACATAGATTTATGAGCTGGTGCCTCAGTCCACTTCTAAGGCCAAACAAAGAGAAATGCAAAACCACCAGAATGGTTCTAAATTATCATTGGAAAAAGTGAATCACAGTGCTAAAAAGTTTGGGAATCACAGTGCTACGGTATTTAAAAGTAAACAAATGACCATTTTTTTAGTCCAAAAGTAAAGGTCTCTTGGGCATCCAAACTTTGAAAAACATTCTACCAGAAGATGCCATTGTATAAATTAATGGTGTGGCCACGTTAGGAGTACTCTGTCCAGTTCTGGTTGCCACGTCTCAAAAAGGATATAGAGGAAATGGAGAAGGTTCAGAGGAGAGCAACCAAAATGATTGATGGTTTGGGACATCAGACATGCCCAGGGAATGTGACACGCAAAAATTATGATTGTTAGGAATAATATCCCTATCATATTTTATACTATTCTATGTGTATTTTACCACAGAATGCATTTTTTAAAATTGGGGTTCAATATCTCCCATCGTCAAATGCTATGGCCAAAACTCGAAAACAAAAAAATGCATGGAGCCTTATGGAAAGTGAAACTGAGCCATATTGTGCATTTACCTGCAATTTACCTGCAAGTAGATGAATATGTCTTATTCCATTGGAAAGCACAGACTGAGATGAATCCAGGGGTGGACCGGTTCGGGGCGGTTCCAGAGAACCGGATGTTCTAATTTCCCCGCTGCTACCGATACAGTAGCGGCAGGGGGGGGTGGCAATAACCGGGTGGACCAGTTTGGCCCCTGGAGCAGCAGTTACAGAGGGCACCCGGCCAGGCACTTTTAAATTTGCCACTCCAAGCAGCAGCCTGGCAAGGCGCCCCATAAGCCCCAGCACTGGAGCATCCTTTCCCCAGCCGCTGAGGCTTGTGGGGCGCCTCACTGGGCTGCCGCTTGGAGCGGCAAATTTAAAAGTGCCTGACCAGGTGCCCTCTGTAACTGCCACTCCAGTGGCCAGCAGGACAGTGTGACTGGGACTGCAGCCTGAGAGCCCATTCCTATGCATGACTACTCTGAAGTAAGTCCCATGACAGTCAATGGGAATTACACCCAGGAAAGTGTGTCTGGGACTGCAGCCTGAGAGCCCAATCCTATGCATGACTACTCTGAAGTAAGTCCCATGACAGTCAATGGGACTTACTCCCAGGAAGGTGTGGTTAGGGTTGCTGAGGGACACTAACAAAAACTTACATTTTTAAAAAAAAAATTAAAAAAATTTTCAGATTTTTTTTTTAAATCTCCCCTTTAAATTCTCCCACTTCTGGGGAACGAGTTGTTGGGCCAGGCCAGGCCCACCACTGGGTGAATCATATGACAGTAGAATGGTCCCAATCTGATGAACACAGCCCCCATAAAACAACTGAGAAGAAGCCCTTTCTGAGTTAATAAATGTATTGAACAATATGGAAATCAAAAGTAAGATATATGGTTATTTTTTCTCATGAGTAAGCCACTCCATGTTCAGGTCTTGCAAAGAAGAATGCAAGGCCACCAGAAATGGTCCTAATCCAATGAAAGTGGAGCTCAGCAAATCCTCAAGAAGGCAGTCTTCCCCCATTCTCCTCCCCCAATTAAAAAAAGAGTGAAACAGACAGTTGGTTATGTACAGCAAAAAGTGGGTGGCCGGGCTATGGTACATCTCCACATAAATGACTGGATTGTTGCCCCTGCCACTGCGTAGGAGAAAGTCTATGATGGGAGTGACTAACTAGCTCCCTGTATTGGATGACACAAACCCTGGTGATGCCACTGCATGTCATTAAATGATTATAACTATTCTATGTAATGAAGGCATGTTAAGTTAAAACGAATATGTGGCTATCTACAGTATAAAGATACAGTTTGTCCCTCATTGTTCACTATGGTTCTGTTTCTGAACTCCCTGTAGATTTTTTAAAAATCAGTGAAAAAATACATTTAAAGACTCACTTGTTCCTCCATTGCTCCTTTTGGAACAAGTTCATGCTTCATCATTCATAGGGATTTGATTTTGGGTCTCTCTGCTGATAAAAAAAATGTTAAATAAAAACAATTTTAAAAGGGTGTCCTTTGACAATTACTTAAAAACAGCTTTTCTTATTGTTGTAGAGAGGCAGGCTGTGGGTGGTGCAAGTGGTTAAGACACTGTGCCTGTTAACCAGCAGGCCATGGTTCGAGACCTGGGTCGGTCCCCTCAAGACAGGGTGAGCTCCTGTCCTTAGCCCAGCTCTGCGACTCAGCTGGAACCAATCATATCAGCTCTGCCTTTCCAATGGACTATTTCCATGGCGTGGAGAAGGAGAGGGGGGATTTGCTGCTTGGGTAACAGCCTATCCTCCATATCAATCTAACCCAGGCCTTTGTGCTTCGCATGCAGCTGAGCACAATACCATAGTCTTTCAAGACTGACAGATGCCTGCTAGAGAGGCAGTCATCAGATAGGAATGCAAAGCTTTGGGTCTGAAGAATGGAATGATTGCTTGCATTATTGCCTCTCTATAACAGTAAGAAAAGCATTTAACCTGTAATTTTAAAGGAATGCATTTTTCCCTTCTCATGCTGAAGGACCAGCATGTTCCTTTTCATTTGCAGTGGTCATTTGTTGTACTGAGTCAAATCCATCTATTAAAAAAATCCATACATAGCTAGGTTGGACCTGTATATCTCAGTCTAGAAGATGCCATCTTTGATTCTGAATAGGTTTGTCCATCAATTTAATTACCAAATCAATGGAAAGAAATTCATTTTTGCCACAACTGGCTATTGGTAAGTGAAGTTTAAGATCAGTTGTGGGTAGCAGGCAAAAAATAAAATGCATAATCTAAGGAAAGGTTTTGTGGAAAATGTTTGATAGAATAATTAAAGGTAAAATTGACATTATTGCTGCCTATAACCAGTTTTATTTATTTATTTATTTATTATTTAAAAAATTTATATCCCGCCTTTCTCGGGCCATTAGCCCCACTCAAGGCGGCTGACATAAAACATAATTAAAACATAAATAGAACAATAAAAACAATTAAAACATACAAGCTAAAAACATATATATTAAAAACAATAAAACAACAGCCCCCCCCCCATCCTCTGCCCCATTAAAAAGCTTTTTTAAAATAAAAAATAGCAAATTATGTCTCTGTACAGGTGCCACCTTCACTTTAACTACTGCAGTCACTGACAGGCAATGGGCACCAGAGGGTATCATGAGGCAGTGGAAGGTAGCAGTGGGCCCCTCTTCCAGGCACCACCCACCATTGGGCAGCAAGGACCACTGGGTGGCATCAGGTACCCCTACTGGGCACAGGCATTGCTGGACTTCCCTTCTCAGGACCAGCAGGCACTGGGCACCCACCACGTAGCACCACAAAGCAGGCACAAACACTGGGTATCACTGGGCACTGTGGATCCCTACTGAGTGGCAGCAGACAGTGAACACCACTGGGCACTATCAGGCATTTCTACTTAGCATCAAGCACCAGAAACTAGCAGGCATTTGGCAATACTGGGCACCAACTGGTTCTTAGCAGATCCTTTCATTACAGAAGGAAAATGCGCCACAAATTTCATGATTTTAGGACAAGGGGTTGGGGCTGGGTGTTGATCAGCCAGTCTTCTATGTTAAATATATGGACAAAAACACATTGCATCCCTTATGGTAAGAATTTCTAAAAACTGGTTCTTAAGAGGATATCTATATCATGGAATGAATACCCTCCCCAAATTTCACACTTTTTGGCTCAGCAGTTTTGATGAGTCGGTCAGTGAGACTTCAGTTTTTTTATATATAGACAAATTGAACACCCTGACAAATTGAGCAAAATTGTTTTGGTGAGCGGTTTTGACAAAATCTTTGCTTAATTTATTGCTTTCTGAAGCTGAGATTCTTCTTTGCACTCAATTCCTATCTGGGAGAAAAAATATTTTTAAAAATTTCACATGTAGAGTCAAATATCATTAAACCCGGAAGGCATTTCTGAAGATATATTGATTGGAGTCCATTGACTTTTTCCAGAGCTGGCTTCATGTCTCATTATGTCATCACATCATGTCTTCATTGTCTCATTACTGTGGTTGCAACTAACCTTGCTTGTCATAAGTTCATAGACTTGAAATTTAATTGGACTTTTCACTGTTTTAAATCTTTTCTCTATAAGAACTTTAACTTTTGTTAAAATAAATTTATTTCTATCATGCTTTCAAATTTGATATTAAAATTTATCTGAGAACTCCATGCAGATGAACCCATTCATTCAAGGAGCATGTGGAGGCATCTGTGGAGCGCCCCACAGACACAGGGAGACCTAGGAACCCCAATCTGGCTCCCAGCTTCCCCATTCCACTTCCTTGGAACCTGGGGGGGAGGGAACCAGCCATAGCGCTGGCCTGCTCTTTCGGTGCCTCCCTTGCTGCTGTTGATACTGCATTGTTCTCCTCCTCCCCTTCTCTGCATCACAGTAACTAGGGGGTGACCATATGCCATAACCAAAAAAGGACAAAGTCCTCGAAAACGTATGAAACCGGTTGTGGTGTCCAGGAGTTTCCCCAGGTGTCCATGACCCCCTGCTCCCCTTCTTCCTCTTCCATGCCACTATCCAACAGAAGACAAGAGAAGGTTTTTTAAACAACATGTGAACCTTTACTCTCTGCAATACCACTTTAAACCTGAACCATAAACAAACATGGGTATTTATATATCACTTTTCAGGTCATCAGATTTCTCTTTTGTCTTTTTCTCAAGGCGGTTTACATAGGCAGGCTTCCTAATCCTAGAAGGATTTTACAATTCAAAGAAAGGTTCTCTATTTCAAGAACTCCTACATTCTTAGATGTTTCCTTTTTATGTCCAGTCTCACATTCATTTATTCTCTGTTATGCCTTTGGAAGATTCCACTGCAACTGCATTTCTTTCTTTTACACACACTCCTGTAGTCCACTATCAACATCTATCCGTGCATGGCTTCAAGTGTTGTTGAGACCGCGACCTTCAGATCTTAACTTCAGTCAGTTTACAGCAGCTTAACCCTCTAGACCAGACCTTCTGCCTCTAGACCAAACATTCTGTCAACACTCCTAAGGTCCATAAATGCACCACCAACAGTCCAAACTTCCAGGCCAACTGGCACCCATGGTCCCATCACTTTTCTTCCTGCCAGAACCTTCAGTTCCCGCCTCCCCTCTCCTTAAATCCTCTTCCTCACTCCTCGTGGGGTAGGCGAAGCCAACCAGTCCTCATAGGCCCATAGTTGGATGCTGGAATGCTGGGGTGGCCAAACCCACTGCAGCACCCCCCCCCCCCCCGCGGCTGTCCATCTGGGGCAGCATAATTGGCCTTCCCTGAAAATCCCAGGAAGGCTCTCGTTCCTGAACCCCCTGGAATCTGTGGCGAGCTCCCCATAGACTCCCTCTTCCCAGAGGCACCCTCCTGCAGTGCTGGCTGGCACTGACACCAGTCCCTCTGAGGAGCTGTCCAACCTCAGGGTGAGGTAGCCAGTAGGGTTCTCCTCCTCACAACACCCAAGAAAAATGTTGGTCTTACCAAAACAAAATCACTCAGATATATTGCTTTCATGTGTTTATTTTAAACAGTCTATTGCCTATTATCAAATTTTAAACTATTGCATAGAAATTATTACATATAATTTATTAATGACAAAAAGCTACATGCTGCCCATTCACAGGGAAAAGGAGGACACTGAAGTTTGTTTCCACAACACAAGGCTAAATTTCCTGGAAAAATCAGATATATGGTCAACTTTATTAACTACTTTGGAAGGCAGGCTCCACTTTTTCCTACCACCCAGCCTTTTTACCTTATATACCTTAGAGCACAATCCTAACCATGTCTACTCAAAAGTAAGCCCCATTGTGTTCAATGGGTCTTACTCCCAGGAAAGTGTCTTTAGGATTGCACATTAGATTAATCTAATGTGCAGCCCCTTTCACTAAATTCATGCTTAAAATAGGATTGGATGGCATGTTAGAGTCAAGTATATACAGTGGTACCTCTCATAACGAGTGCATCGAATAATGAATGTTCCACATAACGAGTTAAAATTTGTGTGGGCTTCTGTCTCTCATAACAAGCATAATTTGCATGAGTGCCGATTGGCTGGGCTCCCTCTCCTGTCTGCATTGGCTGGTCTGTAGGAATGAGGCGGGACTTTCTCCTCATGAAGAGGCCAGGAATGAGGAATGTAGGAACGAGGCTGGTCTGTAGGAATGAGGCGGGACTTTCTCCTCATGAAGAGGCCAGCAGAGGGAGCACAGGGAGCAACAAAGATGGCTGCTCCTGCAGCCAGCAAATATGTGGCCAGCCCAGCCTCTGCACTGCAGTCTCCATCAGGTAGGAGGGAAAACTCCTCCTACACCCCCTCTGGAGCCCCCCTCAAATAGACCCCTTCCCCCCAAGGAATCCCCCCTGCCTGGACCCCACTACAACTACCCCTCTTCCCCACCACCACCATCTTCCCTGCCTGCACTTTTCCTTTCCTGTGAGTAAGCCCCAGTGGATTCAGTGGGGCTTGATTCTGAATAGACATAATAGGTTCTGGCCCCTCTGCTCTTGCTCTTCATGCAAACTTGGTTTCAGGCTGCATCCTACACACTTTTCCTGGGAGTAAGCCCCAGTGGATTTAATGGGGCTTGATTCTGAGTAGACAGCATAGGATCTGGTCCCTTCGCTGTTGCAGACCTCCTATCTAGTTTGCATAGATAGATCTCACAAACAGAGATAGGTTCCTTGTTAAAGATGCTCCAAAAGACACCAGTGACTCTTAGTGAAAACTAGCAAAAAGCATACCCGTGTTGTGGGAGTAAAATTCCCCTGTACGCAATCCCCCCTGTGCATCAATCCCCCATGCACATCAACACCCCATGTGCATCCACCCCCATGTGCACCATCCCTCATGTGCATCATCCCCCCATTCACATCAACCCCCCATGCTCATCAACCACCCATGCGCAAATCCCCCATGTGCAACTTTCTCCATGTGCAACATTCCCCATGTTCATTCCGCATGTGCAACATCCCCCATGCAATCATCTCTCCATGCGCGTCAACCCCCCATGCGCAACATTCCCTATGTGCATCAACCCCATGCGCATCAACCCTGCATGTGCATCAACACCCCATGTGCATCAACATCCCATGCGCAACATTCACCATGCGCAACATCATGAATGCACATCAAACCCTGCATGCACATCAAACCCTGCATGCGCAACATACCCTATGCACATCAATCCCCTATGCGCATCAACTGCTCATGCGCAACATCCCCCGTGTGCATCAATCCCCTATGCGTATCAACGGCGCATGCGCAACATCTCCCATGCGCATCAACCCACCTCGCGCATTATTTTCCCATATGCATCGTCTCTCCGTGTGCAACACCCCCATGCGCAGCATCCTCCCTAGTGCAACTCCTTTCTCCAAACAACATCCCCCCAGTGCATCAGGCACCAAGCACCAAATTGGCTGGATGTTGGTCAGTCTTCCATGTTAAGTATAGGACAAAAACATGTTGCACCCCTTTTCAGTCCCTTAAGGGTTAAATTTCTCCACGTTGGTTCTTGGTGGGTGTTCATGTGGCAGAAGGAACACCCTCCCCAAATTTCATGCTTCTAGGTTCGGGGATTGGGGCAGAGCATCTCTCAGTCACTGATTCTTCAATGCAAAGTATAGGGAGGAAAACATGTTGCGCCCCTTTTCACCCCCTTCCAGTTGGAATTTCCGAAAACCAGTTCTTAGTGCACCCCTCGGTCATGGAAGGAACACCCACCCCAAATTTCACTCTTCTAGCCCTGGTGGTTTTGGCAGGACATTGATGAATCAGTCAGTGACTTTTCTTTTATATATATATAGATTAGTCATCCTTGGCCATAAAGGTTTTGTTTTTCTTTTTTACTGTACATGTGTTTTATTACAGTGTTTTATTTATTTATTACAGTGTTTTATTACAGTAATTGTGCTCTGTGTTATAGTGTTTTCAATTCAATTCCTGTGTTTTGTCATCATTTTTACATACAGTTAATATTTTTATATGAATATTTTTTGGGTTGTCGAACTAATCATCTGAGTTTCCATTGTTTCCTATGGGATTATCCGCTTCACTTAAAGATTGTTTCACTTAAAGAGCTTGCCTCTGGAACGAATTAAGCTCTTTATGTGAGGCACCACTGTACTATAATTAGGTTACATTACTAATTTTACATTATTTTTAAATATTATTGGGATATGCAATTCAGTTTAATATAGGTTGCAATCCAGAGTAACTATGGGAGCACATAAGAGACATTACGTGCACCTGTAGTTACTGCACCATCTAGTGAAAACCTATGGAAAATTCATATTGCAATCCAGAGAAAAGTGTTCTTACTCTGGAGCAAGGACTCCCCATAGTTACTCTGGATTGTGCCCATATTTTATTCCATGTTGATGTAAGAACTCATTTAGCTTTCTCAGTGAGCTTATAAGCTCATTTAGCTTATAAATTAAAATATTTTAAGTTGGCTGACTAAGGCCTATATCTTAAAGTCAAATTAAGCCCCTTGCTCCGGTGCAGTTAAGATGACTTTCCATAAGATAACACTAGAGGGTAACGTAACTGCGTGGACCTGTAACTGCTATGGATTGCCAAGGCAGCAATCAAATGCAACATGGTGAAATTCCTGTTGAGTGCACCCAGTCTTAGGAAACCTGCATAGAATTGGGCTGTTACTCTGATAGGAGATGGTGTATATTCTTCCATTTGTCACAGTTTAGGGCTGTATTTGTGGGCATGCCTGGATGACTCTTCTTCCAATTCCCGAAGATTATACAGGCAACACATCTAATTCCCAGTATTTTGAATAAATGAACAACATAAGACCACAATTTAAAATCACAGTGTACAAGGCAGAAACAGCTGGTATGACACATAATCAGCTTGGGAAGAGAATACACAAATCCCATGTAACCTGGAATGTTTCCTCCTGCAATCTGAGTTCTGTTCAAGCCTGCCTGTAAATTAGAAAAAAAATTGATTTAGTTTTATGCAGATTATGGATTTAAGAAGGTTCCTTTTTAGCAGTTGTAATTTACTGAATTTTTAACAAGTTATTAGTCTAACAGCCCAATCCAGAGTAGCACTTGGGTTGCCCTATCTATCACTAGGGTGGAGCAACTGCAAGATGCTCTGGAAAAGGTTTATGGGCAGCCAAGGCAGTTCTGGTGAGGCACGTTGAGGGCATTTTTAGCATTTCCTAGGGCAGAGCAGCCCGAGTAAGTATGGCAGTATTGACCAAAAATCTGAGTTCTTGGCCAGCCTAGCTGCAACCTCTGCCTCTCAACCTCAGGATATGGAACAACTTCGGCAGCCCACTAACCTGGGGATACAGCAGGCCACTCCAAGCATCCACCCTCCACTAGAGGTACTGCAGCTATAACTGGTTTTCAGGAACTTCTGGGCTTCCTTATAAGGCAGGCACCACAACTGTCCCTTGTTCAGTGTGATCTGAGGGGGGGTCTCCTCAGGAGCAAGCCTTCCCAGGTGTCATTGACGGTGCCTACTTAGCACGCTCTGGAGCAGCTAGGGCAGCCCAGGCTTCCTGACACTGGATGCAGCATAACTTTCTGTTCTGGATCCAAAACAGTTGGGGCAGCCCTAAATATGAAGGCCAGTAGTCTGTGTTGGTACACATGTGCATAATGTATTTAGAAGTGCCATTTTTATTTCTTAAAACTTATTGGTGAAGGAGGATGAAAACAAAGTATCATGGACTGAAGGCTCTCTGAGCAAGGAAATAGGATAAGTTAAAATTTATACTGCTTTTCCTGTTTTGCATTCAGTCAGGCTGCCTTTCTATTATAGCAACTTCAGCTGGTATTTCAAGCTAGCTATTAGTGTGTCCATTGAACCATGGTTTGCTGGGGTAGCTCAGTGTTTTAAACATAATGTCTGAAAGCTTGATTTGCTTACTTAGGCCAAACCAATATTCTGATTTTTAAGACATTTTAGCAGATTTTACCTGTTCATTTTTTGCAAACAGAACTTCAAAATAAACAAAGCTTCAGAATAAGCATATGCCTCATACTCTTCTGTCAGTTCAAAAAATACTAGCATAGTACTTGCAGAAGAAACAACAAACCCATTTCTATCTTCCTTCCTACCCTAACTGAAGGAAAGAAAAAAAATGGCATAATCAGTTTGAATTTATTAATTCCTAGACTTATTTATTAATTTATTGCCTAGACTTCTCAAGAAATTTGTGTTCCAGGCTCTACCTACCACTTTTATAACTATGTTGCCATATGCATATGCTATTAGCTGACATGAAAAGCATGTCATGAAGCTAAGTTATTACTCTAAATGGTATACATCAAATGCATTTTGAACACACCCTTCAATATATTTGTCCTCTATCTCTTCTGTGAAGGCCCCTGATACGTATGTCTGCTAGTTGCACTTTTATGCATGAGAACTATCAGTCCCATTTTATTGAAGTCCCTTTGAGAGCAACTGCATTATTTTTTGTTTCATATTTGGAGTCCTGTTACTTGTGAGAGGTTATGTACCTTGTGGTAGAAAATTTAAATTCTGCTGTCTGTTTCCTCAGTACTTTTCTTCATGCTGGTGATTTGTGGTCAGAGAAAAGTTATACAAAATGTCTGTGAGACCAGTTCAAGCAAGTAGACCCAACTCCATCTCCAGGTTTTATCTTAGGTTTACTTTTGTGATTTGGATTATTATTTAAAGAGATTCTGTAAAGAGATTAATTCAGGAAAAAACAATGCTGAAATTTTTATACTGAACTCTATATTAACTATGAAAATTGAAGTGTCATGGGTGTTTTTAGGCTGCAGTCCTAACTCTTAATTTATAGGGACCTACAAAAGGTCCCTAGCATTCCTGCTCTGCATTGCAAGTTTATGGTTGCTACTGTGCCAGCCTATGGCAAGGGGAAGCACAACCCACCCCATACTAAAGCCTGCGCCAGTGCAAGGAGGCTGACGCGCATAGTACTCTTGTGGCACTTTTGTGAATCCTTGTGCCAGACCAACCCTTCAGGATTGCGCTCACAGAAACAAAATGAGTATAGTCCAGGTTATGCACACAATGTATAAACTCTACTGCAGTGGTACTCATAGTGGCGGTAGGGTCCCTCTTGGGGTGTCGTGATATCGGGTCAGAGGCTCACAAGAATGTGGGATCTGGCATCTTGGAGTCTGATACTGGACTTTCCTGGGAATAAGTCTCATTGATCATAATGGGACATACTTCTGAGTAGACAAGGAGGAGCTCTGGCATCACAGTGATGTCATATGTCGATAAGTTTGACAGGGAATCCTGGACAGATTTTTAAGTTTAAAAGGGGGTCACGGGCAGAAATGCTCCACTGCTCTAATGGGCTACTAAAACTTCTCAGAGCTTGTACAAATGAAATTCTCAATTTAGGCTGCAATCCTAAAGACATTTTCCTGGGAGTAAGATACATTCAACACAGTGGGGCTTACTTTTGAGTAGACATGGTTAGGATGGTGCTCTTAGTTCATTTTCCCACTCTTTTATGAGCAGAATTGGCTTTTCATTAGTGAAAGAGCACATTTGAATCCAAGCCTTTTTATGGCTCAAAGCCACACAGGGATATTCCTGTTTTGGTGGGTATCTGAATTTGGATTTCTGTAGTTCATTAACATTAACCATATTGCTCCTATTAAGGGCCAAGTGATGTGGCAGCAATTTCCTATTTGAGAATAATACAGCAGGGACTCAGTATCCCAATTCTGTCTTCCTGTTAAGTGTATCTGCTTCATGCTCACGAAATTTCCTGACTGAAATAGGTTCACAGTCTAAATGTAATCAACTTCTTCCACATCTAGTTTTTGGCAAGTGCCCTCAAAATATTTTATATGAACTTATAAATACACTTATTTTTATATGAACTTATAAATACACAAAATATTTTTTATTTTTATAAATAAAAAATTTTTATTTTTATAAATACACAAAATATTTTTTTATTTTTATATGAACTTATAAATACACAAAATATTTTATATGAACTTATAAATAGCAAAATGCACATTCCTTTGTGATGTAAACCATCTTAGAATACTTCTACACTTGAAAATAATATTGTTTGTTGTTCATTCACTTCCCTGCATCCATTTTCTCTGCATATTTTTTGAATAGATTATAGATTTTGCTATACTGTATATTCATTTTTCTTTATTGAATTTGTTTCCATTTCAAAACATGCAGGTAACATTTAAGCGATGTTTATTCTTAAAGTATTGAAAGTGTCTGATGGGTCTGACTTGTAATTTAGAGGTTAAAATACAGTATTTCTTTGGTTGATGGCCATGCTCCTTGTTATGAACAGCTTTTTAGATTTACTGTAAGAAATAACATTCTTATTAGTGTTATTAGCTTGACAGCAATTGAAATTTAGGCATAGAAGACATAAATAGAAGCATCATTTAGAGTACAGCCACATCCATGTGTTCCTGAAGAAAGCATCTAATTGCAGCATAATTATTAGCATGAACGTTTTCTTTGACTTCACTTCTTACACATGCTTTGTCCATGGAATGTACAGTGATTTATTTATTGAGTCCAGAGTTTTTCTGGTGGTAGAGGATTAGGCTTCGGTGGAGTTTCCGGTGTTGCCTAGCCTGACTGCTGGGAATGTCATTTCCACAGTAGTCTTTGATGCACCTTCCATTTATCCCCTTTTTTGTTCCCACAACAACCTTGTGAAGTAGGTAATTATTCTCCAGGCAGCTCATGGCCTGGCCATCACATCTGGAATCAGAAAATGCTTTTCATGTCAGCCAGTCTGTAAATGGCAACCCTTCTGCCTCTTGACAGCTTTTATCAACTTGCAGTGACCCATCCAGGAGCTGTCCGGATCCTTTCCTGCTTAGCTATCCTCAGCCGCCCTGCATTCAACTACCAGACCACACTTGCTGCCTGTACAGTGATGCATGTTTTGCAAAGTGTAGACAAGTCTCCTGTTTTTGTGGATTACAGTATGCTAAATAGAAAGCCATGTGAAATTTATGATGATCATCTCCTTGAATAAGAGTGCAAGAAATACCTTTCCATTCCTTCACTGTAATTTCTTCCCAAGTTTCATACTGTCCAGATGGAAATGGTTCTCCTTGCTAATGAGCTTTGTAGTCCTAAGTTAGTTTTCTGCCAGTATTGCTTCAAGCTGATGACTCTGGGTGTTTGTGTATCCATTAAAAATCACACCACAAGTTGAGTAAAAACCTCTATAGCAGTGGTTCCAATAGCACTGGCATCCATCAGTCTCAAAAGGCTGATATCATGCTTGATGCTGTATACTAAGCACAAAGGCCTGTGTAGATTTAATATGGAGGATAGGCTGTTACCCAAGCAGCAAATCCCCCCTCTCCACACCACTGAAATAGTCCAATGGAAAGGAAGAGCCAATACGATTGGTTCCAGCTGCATCACAGAGCTGGGCTAAGGACAGGAGCTCATCCTGTCTTGTGGGGACCTGGGTCCCAAACCCTGGCCTGCTGCTTAACAGGCACAATCCCTACAATCCAGAGTAACTACGGGAGCACATAAGAGACATTATGTGCACCCGAAGTTATTGTACTACCTAATGAAAACCTATGGGAAATTCATATTGCAATCCAGAGCAAATTGTTCTTACACCGGAGCAAGGACTCCCCGTAGTTACTCTGGATTGCACCCAAAGTCTTAACCACTTGCGCCACCCACAGCCCTGTACTCCCATACAGTGGTTCCAATACTCTGGGTTCAAACCAGTGGGTCACAACCCAGATTTTTGGTGGACTGAAAAATAGACAAGATATATTGAAAATATTTCCTATGGAAATTGATATGAGCTACATGCATGCTAACTCATGAATAAGGAAGTGATAAGCCTCAGTGCTTATCAAAGATTATGCAAAGAGTAATGCAGTCCTAGTAAAATGATCCCAATCTAGTGAACTTGGAGCTCCACAAAACAGTCCAGATTGTAACCCTCTTATCATAGTAAAAAGAAACAGAGCCTTCAGTAGCTGGTAAAGTAACACTCTTTTTAAAGTGTTGCAAAACTAGGTAGGTCCTATTAGACTGAATTTAAGAAATGAATCCCAGTGTTAAAAATTTGGGAACCACTGTCCTGTAGTAATACTGCCAAGCTTAGAAATCCTGTGTAGTTTTCAGAGATTAGGGACATGATGCTCCATGTGAAGTCTGATGACTTGAAAAAGTAGGCAGTCAGTGAACAGAGAAACTGCATAGTTTACATTTTGCAGGTTTTTAATAGCAGTTGTTTCAATGTGGAGGTGTGTGGAAAAGTAGGTATACAGATTTTATTATGAAAAACAGCATCACAATAAAGATGACACAAATTGCAATCAAGTACAATTTCTTTAAGTGCTCAAATTGCCAGCCTTCAGCTTTTACAGGCCTTTAGCTTTTACACAGTCTTAATTTTAAATTGCCAGTGTTTAGCATTTACTCTGACTCTTTTAACTGTATAGGTACCTGCTTTTGCAACCCCCCTGTATAATTCCTTATCAAGTTCTACTTCGGAAAAATTGTTTCCAGCTGCTTTTGAATAAAATTGGATGATGTCTGGTAGTGTAGAGTCCTCTTTTTTCCCTAAGCCTGTAATAGTGCCTTATTTTGGAATAGTTAGTTAATTTTCAGTATTTTCTGTAATCTCCCTTCTTGGAATCTTCTGACAGAGTTCTGTTTACACTGAGCTCTCAATAGCACTTATTGTTTCTATTAGGTAATTAAAACAGCATGCTTGAGATAGCCAGTGGCTTAAAGTGGTAATTTAGCTCTGTCTGTGAGGATAATTTGCCCTTTAATTTACTCACAAATTATTTATTCTGCATTTGATATGCCAATCTATAGTTTCTTTTCCATAGTAAGCCCTATAATTGTTTGTACTTGCTACACAATTAACTACTGTGTCTAGTATGTAGAAATGCTTTAGGCTTCTTATCTTGTATCTTATCAAATGCTAACTAGCCCTTAAAATTTGCCTTAAAACTTTGTTACTAGTTGAAAGCATGTTCTAGGAAATACGTTGTATAAAACAACAGCTAAATACTGTATTCCAGTTCCCACTCTGCCACTGTATAATGAATAAAAAATAGTCATGCCTTATTGTGACCTCCAGATTCTTCTGCTTACTGGAACAGAGACATGCATAGCAGATTGAAAACAGTCTGCAGGAGCACTTAGAGCACAGTCCTAACCATGTCTACTCAAAAGTAAGCCCCACTGTGTTCAATGGGTCTTACTCTCAGGAAAGTGTCTTTTTAGGATTGCAGCCTTAATATTTCTGCCAGGCAGTAAAGGAAGGGTACACACAATCTTCATTTTCCAAAAGTGTGAGATTTCACCTTTCAATTATGATACATGTTTCATTCACCAATAGCCAGTCAACTATCTTGTCAGTGCAGAAGAATGGCCTCTGTCCTTCCAGATAACCCTGCCCTGAGTGCTTTGATGAGGCCAAGTGGATCTCATTGACAGAAAATAAGGCAACACATAATTTTAATTAGAACTTTACTGTGTAGGATAGAGAAATTAATTTTAAAGTAAGGCATGTTTTAACATTTTAGAGTTCCCGCTAGACATTTGAAATGGCACATCAAGGAGGTTATGAAGATGCTAGTAGTACACTAATTGATAGTGGTTTTTTTATTAAAACAATATAAAATCCTGCATGCTTGCTGATTGAAGTGTCCGCAGTAAATACATAGGATAATTAGTTTGCAGATCAATCAGATGCTAAGCCTGCTTAGAATTTTTTTTGTGTCTAAAGGTTCTTCTACTCAATTTCATAGATAGCGCTCTATGCTATCAATTTGTGGCTTTCTTTATATATAAATGAAGTTCTTCAAAGTTGACTTTGGGCGCAATCCAGAGTGACTACGTGGAGTCCTTGCTCCGGTGTAAGAACAATTTGCTCTGGATTGCAGTATGAATTTCCCATAGGTTTTCACTAGGTAGTGCAGCAACTATGGGTACACATAAAGTCTCCTACGTGCTCCCGTAGTTACTCTGGATTGTAAGGTTAATCTATATTAGCAGGCAGGATGACAGCATCCCAAAGGGGAGGTGCATTTAGGCCATATGGTATATTTTGCAGTAATTTTAAAAATCTCCCATTTTGCCATAGTAGTAACTGCTCCTTTTTCTCTTGAAACATATTTAGGATATATATTTAGAAGATCTACAGGTCACATTTTCACTAGACTAGTATACAAGATTATTATAGTGAATTAGCCCTGCAATCCAGAATAACTACGTGAGCATGTAAGAGACATTACGTGCACCCGTAGTTACTCCACCAGCTAGTGAAAACCTATGGGAAATTCATATTGCAATCCAGAGTAAATTGTTCTTACACCGGAGCAAGGACTCCGCGTAGTTACTATGGATTGCACTCTTAGTCAGTTTCTTCATACTGAAAAGGTTTTAATACTGAGTATTCATGGGATATTTGTATTATACAGTACAGTATATAAAACATATATGGAATATTTCTCCTATAGTGTTTTTCTGCATATTGATCAGGGCTATATTTTGTGGTCCCGTAATGCCTTCAAACATCACATTTCTCCAATTTTATGTCTAGATTTTATGTCTCCAATTTTTCTAGATTTTCAAAAGAAGCAACCAGATGATGAGTCCACTCCCAGCACAAGCAACAGCCAATCGGATTTGTTCTCTGGAGAAACAAATAGCGACAACAGTAATACCTCCCTATCTACGCAGACTGTTAACTCCAACCAGCAGCTTTTGACAGAAATGAATGTAACTTCACCGAGCAAAGAGGAATGTAAGTGAACATATCTGGGAAAGAGTAAGCTTAAGTTCTGCTATAGAAAATTCAGGTTTTGGTATAGTATTTTACTTGGTTGTGTGTGGAAAGTGTAGTACCAGTAAGTTCAGAATGGGTGTTACTTGCAGGAAGAAAAGTAGAACAATTTTTTTTTCACCTGGGCATTTAAAATGTAAAATGTCACCACCTCATTTCCTCCAAAGCATTCAAGGGAACTCACATAGGGTGCAATCCAGAGTAACTACGGGGAGTTCTTGCTCCGGTGTAAGCACAATTTGCTCAGGATTGCAATATGAATTTCCCATAGGTTTTCATTAGGTGGTGCAGTAACTACGGGTGCTCATAATGTCTCTTACGTGCTCCCGTAGTTGCTCTGGATTGTAGGGATAGGTTAAAACAGTTTTTCTTATCAAAAACTGCTGGTTTTGCTGTGGAGAATAATATGAGTTATTATGATAGGTAGCTTAGGTTTGGCCATTCCAGAATCGTATGATCTACTTGTCCATCACAATATAATGATTAGGTAATGGCACAGAAACAAGAATCATTCTGTCAACATAACTTCATATCTTAAAAACAGTGGAACAAGTTACATTGAACAAAATATCCCTGGTGTATGTATGTTGATGGTAATATTTGTGTGACCTTCAAGAATTAGTTTTCAGTATTGGTGTCTCTGACCATTTTCTTTAGAATTGTTTGAATTCAAGTTTTAGAAATGCTCTTAAACAAACTTATGACAAAGCTCAAATCTGCTAAGGTCTGTCATACTTAACTTTCATTATAGATAAAATCATACAATAGAGCTGATATAGACATTTACCACATACGTATGTATGATCAGGTTGGCAAGGTATATTATTGTCATGTTGGTTTTCATTTCCAAGAATATAGAATTGGGATAGTCTGTGATGAATTGAAGTCATTATATTCCTTGGTTCCTTTTTGTTTTATTACTGAAAGTATGGAGTTGTGTGGTAGTTGCATTCAGCTGTCCAGTTGGCTGCAGTAGGTGTGTAACTATTTATTGTAGTAACTTATTGCTTATTGGAATGGGGGGAGAGAGGCCAAACAACATAAATCAGAAGAGTTGAGGGGCAAGGGATATCCTAACTTGAGAGAGGGTAGTGGAAATGATAAGGAAAAACTAAAAGGTATCAGGTTGAAGCAAATGTGTGTGGGGATGCAGTCTGGGACAGCTTTCAGTGTTTTATATGGCAGAGCAGTAGTTCCCCAACTGGTGGGGCATAACACACCAGGGAAACTACAGGGTATCCTGTGGAGAACAGCTTTACCTTCAACACCTAATGTCATATAATAAGAGTGTATCTAAAATACGTTTTGTTTTGTCTATTTTGTACAAACATCCTCATTTAATCTCCTTCAAGTAGCCACAGGTTGCTTCAATCCATCTCTACATCATATAAAAGCTAGAAATGTGTTATAAAAAGATTCTAGCAACACCTTTCTGAAAGAACACCCCTGGTTTCTGGTCCTTCAGTGTTCCAATACCCACTGTCATCTGCATGCCTTGGTGACCTTCCATTTGGTGGTCCTGCATAGCCACACATAGTGTTTTTTGGTGGTTTTCCCCCCAATTTTATAGTGAGTTTAGCAATAATGATATACAGAAGAGAACTTATTTTAAAAATATGTGTTTTTTCTATTCTAAGCTTCTGTGCACGCACTAATGCATATTCCGGGATGATAGATATTAGGCAGCACAGGCAGCAGCACATTTGAAAATATTACCTATAAAAAATTCTTTATGACTTCCTGCTAGGATGGCTGTAAGTGAAACAGTGGTTAGATTTATTTACAGTTTCAGCTATCTCTCTTTCCTCCCTGCACCCCCCAAAAAGTAGTTCTCTAATGTAGCTCAGATTAGTGTCATTTATCAGAGCTAATTATACAGCAGATGGAGCTTTTTCTGATTGATGATGGTCTCAATGTGGAAGGTTCTTTCCTATAATGAAGAATGCCCAAACTTTAAATGTCTTTTTTGATTTTAATTTAAGGGTAGCTTTTCCTGTTTGTTTTGTTTCATAGAGAATTTTATAATGCTTTCATTATAGCAGCATTTCTTAAGATTGATGTTTTTCAGTACAGTACGATAATGTACAGCTGCATGTTTTACTGAATAGATCTGCTTGTATTGCACTAAGGACCATGTAGGTTCATTTAGTTAATCCTTACTATAGAGTGAATAGAACTGAGTGCTTAGAAGTGTTCTCCTTTAACAGGAAAAAAATTCAGATAGCAGCTTGTTGTGATCTTTCTTTTCTCCAAGCCAATTCAAAATTGAGATGCTAGCTATGGTTAATTGCTTTATCATGGTGAGACAGTAATTGTCGTAAGGTATTTAGTTCATCATCGTGAAATAAAGATTGATTGCATTTACTGGTAATAGTCTTGTTGAATGGGTGGAAAATATAGACAATTTTCAACAATGCAAAAATATCATCGGAACCCTGGCCCTCAGGCTAGATGTTGCCCTCAGCAAGCATCCATCTGCCCCTTGACAAGCCCTTGGGCAAGCACTGTAATGCTCCAGATACAAAGGGAGCTCTACCCTTGGGAGGGTATTTTGAGGGTGGGGGAGGCTGCACTCACCTCCTTTCTCTGAGCATGAAAGTGCTTATGAACTGGTCTCTCTATGTGTTGGAAAGCGTTTATGAACTGATTTGAATTCATTCATTCACAAGTTCCACACTAATACAGTGGCGCCTCACATAACAAATGCCTCATATAAAGTATGTTTCATGTAACAAACAAAAATTTCTTTAGGCTTCTGCTTCACATAACAAACTGTGCTTCACGTAACAAACACACTCATTGGCAGTTGGGGCAGACGTGCTGGCCGGCAGCCCTTTTAAAAAGCGTCAGGGCTGCCTAGCACTCCAGCCCATAGCAAAAGCAACACTTCCACGCTGTTCCTTCTGTTGCCGGGCATCCGCTGGACAGTGGAGAAAAAGGAAGCAGCTCAGGGCTAGCCAGAAGGGAGAAGGGGAGAGAGAGGCTCATGGTGAAGAGAAGGAGAAAGTGAGGAGACACTTTGAAAGTGTCTTTGACTACAGAAGAAAGTGTCATTAATTGCAGCCTCCTAACCATGTTAAATGGGGCTTACTCCCATGTTTAACTCCCATGTTAAATGGGGCTTACTCCATGTATTAAATGAGGCTTACTCCCAGGAAAGTGTCTTTAGGATTGCAGCCTAAGTAGACTTCATAGGGTCATGCACATTGAATGCATGTTTTGAATTCGATTCCAGTGTTTTGTCATCATTTTTACATCCAGTTAATATTTTTATATGAATATTTTTTGGGTTGTGGAACCAATCGTCTGAGTTTTCATTATTTCCTGTGGAAAAATCCACTTCACGAAAAGAACATTTCATGTAACAAACATGCCTCCGGAACGAATTAAATTTGTTACGTGAGGTACCACTGTATATTCATTTTGTAAACATATTCAAATTTGAAATGTAAATACTTTTTTTTTCTTCCAGCCCCCAAAACAGTATCAGAAAGACTGCATTGCCCTTCTGCCAAAAAGTTTAGAGACCCCTATTCTAGGAAGTGGGAGATGCTCTTTAATTACACTACCCCACATAACTTCAAACCATTTTTTTTGTTCTATGCCTTTGTATACATTAATGTACAGTCCAAGATGCATTCATAACTTGGTAAGTTACTGTAGTTGGGTTAGTGGTGAAAAGTGCTGTTCCTATCAATCTGAAGAATGGCAGGTCAGCTATTGGAGAAATGAGTAATGCAAGACGGGGTGAGCTCCCATCCATAGATCAGCTCCTGCCAACCTAACAAATGCATGTAGATAAATAGGTACCACCTCAGTGGGAAGGTCTCAGTGTAGTTTGTGCAAGAGGGCCATATGTCCACAGAGGCAACTTCAGACAACGCTGTCCTCCGGGCGTGGCTCAACTGAGCTGTCGTATCAAGCCTCTTGGCCAGCTTTATGTGCTGTATGTGCTTTATGACATTTTTGCAACACCAGTATTCTTGCGTTCTGGGCTAACCCAGGAGCCTTTATAACTTGGTGCTGGATAGACCGCAGGCACACTAGCCTGCCTGTTCCAGCACAAGTCTGGATTGTGCTGCCTGATGATTTCACACTTTCTTGTAATTCATTGTTTATTTCCTCATTTTTTAAGAGCAGTGGTTCTTTCTCAAAGTGCGGATTGGAACTTCATTTCAGGGTGCTGCAGAAAGCTGGATGCCGCCATATTGGAATCTGTCACTGTGCAATGCCATCTTGGAATGGGGAACTCAGGCTGCTTTCCTGAACACAATGGGACTTACTTCCAAGTAGAGGAGGAGCGCTTGTTTATCATGTCACTTCTTATCTGATGTCACTTCTGGCCATTACTTGGGGGTGGGGAAGGGGTTCTAGACAGATTATCATTCTCAGATGGGGGTCCTTGGTTGAAATTCTCCAAAACAATTTGTTTTAGAACTATATGTATACTTGTGTAAGTTCTATTTTATACAATCCATATCTGAAAAGCTACTTAAGTATTAAGATTTTATGCCAGATACTGAATTGTTTTTCTCTGATGAAGTGCTGCTTCCAGTATTGTTCAAAAGCAGGGGTGTCCAAACCCCAGCTTGCGGCCTCCATGTGGCCCTTGACAGACCTCTCCTGGGCTCAGTCTGCTGCTGGGGAGGGAGAGGCATCTGCCTGTCTTCCCAAACATCGCTCAGAGCTTCACATGAGCAAACATTTGCATGTGTGCAGCTCTCCTTTGAAGCTAGCAAACCTGAGTGAATCAGGGCAGCTGACTTCAAAGTTTGCGCATGCACAGTGCAGGAAGGGGGGGTCTCTCCCTGGGGTCCCGTGCTCGGTGCTGCAACCCTGGTGACACCCCTGCCCACATCAGATTCTTATTTGACATTTCAAGCTCAAGACCTGTGAAAATTTTTCTCTCTAGGTTTAAAAGTAAAATTAGAAAGACATACCCTAAAGTAGCTTATGTAGTGAAAAGCTACACTGAAAAGATTCTTCCTGCATAACTTACAACACAATCCAGAGTAATTACGGGAGCTCTTGTGTTGAGGTAAGAGACATTTACGTTGGCATAGTTATGGTGCCACCTATGGGAAATGCATAGAGCAATCCAGAGTAAACTGTTCTTGTGTCGACACAAGAGCTCCCATAGATACTCTGGATTATGCTGTTAATCATACTTTGCCTCCCTCCCATAGCATACCCTAGTGAGTTTCCTTAGTTTGGCTCTAAACCTCTTAGCTATACTTGAAGTTTATGTTCTCTTGTTGCAGGTAACTAGGTAAGTTTTTAGTATTCAAAATACATCTTTGTATTGCCTACTTTCTCCCTCCTTAACCATTTTTTCGTTTTTCAGGATGTATTGACATTAATGATTCCACCAGCACTGGAATACATTTAGGCTATATTGTCTGCGGATGATTTGTTAGGCTTCCTACTAGGTGGCTCTCTGTAAAATGTTGATCATACAGATGGGAGAAAGGAAACATAGAGACCTTTCTTTTCTAAGCACTCCTTCAAAATCTGCTTATTAGAGAAGCCTCTGTACATTATTAAAAGGTCATGCCATATACTAGAACAATTCCATTTAGTCTGAGCCCTTCATCCCCTTCTGTGGGGCTGTCATATTGTTTTCCTTTTTTCTATGCCATCGCAACTAAAGCTGACACAGTACAGGTTTAAGTGAAATCTAAACTGCAAGACGACATGAAAAATGTCAGTTTAAAAAATGTGAGTTTGGCGCTTAGGTAAGGCTCGAGATTTCAGTAGCTCTTCACTGTAAAAGACATGATTTCATTTGTGCTTAACTTTTTCCCAAGTTCTGCAGATTGCAAACACATGAGATGACTTGAAAAATCATTTAAATCTGTAAATGTTAACAATCCCGTGTACATTAAAAATATAATTAAATTTAGATTTTTGAAACCAAATTTGGCTGGAAAAGGTGAGTGTTAAATTCAAGTAAATACAGTATGTGGTGGAAGGTGGTTGTTGGCCATAACTCTCTGGCATTTGAGAGTTACACTTTCAGTAATGAACACTAGCATAAATGTAGCAGACAAGTCTGCCATAATCTATATATATATAAAAGAGAAAAGTCACTCACTGACTCACTGACACATCACCACCCTGCCAAAACTGCCGGCCCTAGAAGCGTGAAATTTGGGGTGAGTGTTCCTTTTATAACGGAGGGGAGCACTAAGAACCGGTTTTCGGAAATTCCAACCGGAAGGGGGTGAAAAGGGGCGCAACGCGTTTTCCTCCCTATACTTTGCATTGAGAATTGCTGACTCATCAACATTCTGCCCCAACTGCTGGGCCTGAAGCATGGAATTCTGGGAGTTCCTTCTGTCACCTGAACACCCACCAAGAACCATCTGGAGAAATTAACCCTTCAGGGGCTGAAAAGGGGGCAACGTGTTTCTGTCCTGTACTTAACATGGGAGACTGACCAACATCCAGCCAATCTGGTGCTCAGTGCCTGGTGCACTGGGGGATGTTGTTCGGAGGGAGGCATTGCACTGTGGAGGATGCTGTGCATGGGCGGGTTGATGCGCATGGAGGAAAGATGCACATGGGGAAGTTGTGCATGGGGGAAGTTGCGCATGGGGGGAGGTTGTGCATGGGGAAGTTGCGCATGGGGGGTTGATGTGCATGGGGGGTAGTTGTGTATGGGGGAAGTTGTGCATGGGGGTTGATGCGTATGGGGGCAAGTTGCGCATGGGGGCAAGTTGCGCATAGGGGTTGATGCGCATGGGGGAAGTTACTCATGGGGTTGATGCGCATGGGGGAAGTTGCGCATGGGGGTTGATGCGCATGGAGGAAGTTGTGCATGGGGGAAGTTGCGCATGGTGGGTTGATGTGCATGGGGGAAGTTGCGCATGGGGGGTTGATGTGCATGGGGGCAAGTTGCGCATGGGAGTTGATGCGCATGGGGGAAGTTGCGCATGGGGAAGTTGCGCATGGGGGGAAGTTGCTCATGGGGTTTGATGCACATGGAGGAAGTTGTGCATGGGGGAAGTTGCGCATGGAGGGTTAATGTGCATGGGTGGAAGTTGCGCATGAGGAGAAGTTGCGCATGGGGAGAACTTGCGGTGTGAAGGGATGGCATATGGGGAAATGTTACTCCTGCAATGCGGGTACGCTTTTCACTAGTCCATGATAAAACTTTATTCAACCCAGGGCAAGATCCAAAACCCCAGTATGCTGGGGTACAGAACCTAAATTGGAAACTGATGAAAAATCAGGAATAGGTTTGATCCGAATGGTTTGACCACGTGTGAGAAAAAATCAATAAAAAATAAACAGAAGAACAAAAACAATAATGCAGTGAGTCACATTATTAGAAGGGCTTAATGGAGGAATACATGAAAGGTCAGGTCACTAATAATTAGTTTCAAATATACACATGTGTAAAATTGGAGCTGGGTCAAAAAGTCCCAGTGGTACTTGGTGAGGTAAGTAGAGAAGAATTATAGCTATGTTTCTAATCCGAATAGTAATACAAATTGAATTGTGTTGAGCTAGATGCTTTCTTACCACTGTTTTGCCTTATTATAGATACTACTTATATGACAAGAAATTTCTGCTACCTTAACTCATGTGCCACGGCTATTCATGCAGCAAGAGGGCAATGCAGAGATAGAGGCAATGGCAATTAGGCTTCAGAGCTGCAAAGTTAACTTTTCATTCTGACCTCAGATTTTCAGGATCTGACCTCATGTAAAATCAGAAAAAAATTATAGTGAGACACCTCCCTAAGTTTACCTCAAACTTACCTGAGGGTTATAGATAATTCCGTAATTTTTTGCAAAAAATTTCATGATTTTTTCCCCATGAGATTGACTTAGAGGCAGTTGTCTGGTATTCTTTTCAAAAGGCCAGTGCATTAGGAAAAAATATTTAAGACTTTTGACTTTGACATTAAAGAGCTGAATATTCAAATATTTATCCGTTTAAATAATTTTAAGGAGAGTTTATCTCAGGGGTTCTTGAGCATTTCCGCTGGAACCCGCTTCTGAGAATGACAATCATTCCAGGACCTCCAGGAAGTGATGCCATGGCCAGAACAGGAAGTGCCATCACTTCTCCCTGTCTACTTAGAGGTAAGTCCCTATGTGTTCAGTGAGACTTACTCCCAGGAAAGCAGTCTGTATGCCCTGTGCTGGATTCCATGATGGTGGTGCACTGAAATGGTGGTGACACAACCCCCCCTGAAATGAAGTTGTGCCCCCTCATTTTATCTGATGCTGTCAAACTTACTTAATCTTGGACAACTAACTCGTTTTTGGCTGTGGTTTTGGACTTTGTTGTTGTTGCTTTGCAGATTTGTGGGGAAGAAACACTGTCTCTGCAGACCCACATCACAGATTTTGTTTGCCTTTGGTTTTAATGGTTTTTTAAAAAATCATGACTCTTTTCAAACTTGATTATGAAGATAAATTAGGCATGTCTCTTTCAATTAAACGTTCATATTTAGATTCAAGTTTTAGGCAGCCTTCCCAAAACACTAGCCTCTTTTTTACCCTTGCTTACGTTTTCTAAAGCTTACTATAAAGGCCTGCTGCAGCCAACTTTGACAAATGATTTTTTTAAGCTTAGATCCTCTTATTTTCTTAGTGTTATCCCGCTCCTGGCAGGGTCTGCTTTGGATGATGGATATGACATGGGGAAATCTGGCTGGCCTGTTGCAGGGGCCTATCACCAGGATGTTGCTTCATGCAGCACTGTGTCTTGAACCACTGACTTGCCAAACTTCAAATCTACAGGCACAGTGCCTTTAACCACAGAGCCACAAGGGGTCCCCTTAAGCTTAGATCCTGTGACTTCATAGAAAAAATGCAATGAACTTATAAAACTTTTAGTCAAAAGCATTTCTCACATTCTAACATGTTTAATATATTGCATTTTATATATTTAGAGTGGGGGGAGGGCTCTAAATTTTCTGGCCAAAGGGCCATATCATCTCAGTGACACTGTGCTGGGGGACAGAGGAAAATGAATTACCATATTTTTTGGAGTATAGGTAGCAGTTTTTTACCTCCAAAAGGGGGTTAAAAAACCACTGCAACCTACCTCCCAAAGGAGGCAGCCGGTCCGGGTCCAGCACAAGCCTTAGAAGCTCTTGAGAGATGCTGTCTGTCACAACACAGCCTCTCCCAGAGCCTCTTAAGTCTCACACAATGCAAGACTTAGAGGCTTTGGGAGATGCTGTACTATGACAGACAGTGTCTCTCAGAGCCTAGCCCCTTCCAGAGCCTCTAAGTCTTGCACAATGCGAGACTTAGATGCTCTGAGAGAGGCTAGGCTCTGAGAGATGTGAGACTTCCCCGCAAATCCAGAGTAAGAGACTTTATGTGCACCCATAGTTACTGCACCACCTAGTGAAAACCTATGGGAAATTCATATTGGAATCCAGAGTAAGTTGTTCTTACACTGGAGCAAGGATTCCCCGTAGTTACTCTGGATTTTTCCCTTAGAGGCTGTGGAAGATGCTGCGCTATGACAGACAGCATCTCTCAGAGCCTCTAGGCTCTGAAAGACGCTGACTATCAACGCAGCCTCTCCCAGAGCCCCTAAGCTTCTGCAGTGGGCGCACAACCTCTTCCAGCACACCCAAGTCTCGGTAAGGCTGGAAGAGACCGTGCAGTGGCCACCACCTAGATTTAAAGGAGGAAAACATTTTTTCTCTGTTTTTGTCCTTTAAATTTAGGTGTGACCTATACACAGGGGCGACCTATTCCCCGAAAAATATGGTAGTTTGCATTTTTAATTTGAATAAGTCTATACCAATTTACATAAGTTAATGAATTTCACTTAATATACTTATAATAAAAATACTATTAATAATACAAATATAAATGAAAACTGTAATGAATCTACCTATGTTCTGGCCAGGACAAAAACATACAGATGAAGCCAGAAAGACCGACACTCTGAGGCAGAATGACCTTGAATCACGCCCACAGCTTTTCCCCTTCTTTTCACTGGGTGGGTAAGGGCTCCACAGGTCTGGGCCAGATGGCATTGGAGACAGGGCCTTGTTGCGGAGCTGGATTGAAGGGTCTATGAGAGCTGCATCTGGCCCTTGGGTTGGGGTTTGGAGATCCTTGATTTAGAATGTTTAATTTCTTATAGCGGCGTTTGGAAGTAGGACAGGAAGTACTCATAAAAGATGTAGCTATTATCACTTCTTTCATTTTTGTAGGGGCATCATATTGAAACTTTTGTATAGAATCCAAACTATGTGTACAGTTGTTGGGAAGAATTCAGATTATTTGGATTTATTAGAGCATTATGACTTAGGCTGCAGTCCTAACCTCCAGTTAGTCCTGTGATGACCTGAGGATGTCACAAAAGTGCCGTAAGACCCTTCTGTGCCACTTCAGGGGGAGGGTTAGCCAGTGCACAGACATGTGCTTGCCCTCCCTACATTACCACGGGAAGACCTATGAGTTGTGCCAGCCTGGGTTAGGATTGTACCCTAACTTGTGAATGTGAAGTCTTGGATTTGTAGGATACCTAGACGATAACAAATTTAACCTAAGTTAACGCAACACCCCATCACATTTTTCCGGATTATTTTATATTCCTCACTGCCCAACACAAAGGGTGACATCCATAATTTTCCTGACTTCATAAAGATATGGCAGGGGTTTCTTGCTTCATGCTGATAGGAGTCCCATACTCTTGGCCTTTGTCAAATTGTCTGGCAACTATAGATAACTTGAGAAGTAATGGGTGTCCAGTTTCTTGCTTGGCTTTGGGGATTCATTGACAATACGTTTCTCCCTCCAGAGCATCTTTAAAGCTTAGCATGCTGTGAGACTGATTCAGGGCGCAATCCAGAGTAACTACGGGGAGTCCTTGCTCCGGTGTAAGAACAATTTGCTCTGGATTGCAATATGAATTTCCCATAGGTTTTCACTATATTGTGCAGTAATTACGTGTACACGTAATGTCTCTTACGTGCTCCTGTAGTTACTCTGGATTGCACCCTCATTCTGATCCTCACAGCACTTGTCATATGCAACAATCTCTGAGGAACAGCATGATCAATTGTTATGATTACAAATAATGGCAAGTTAACATGACCATTGAAAATGTGTTGACTCCAACAAGACTTAAATTCACTTAAACGACCTAAATGAGCGACAGAGATATAACCATGTTCCTTCAATGGTACATTCAACAGTCACCTGAATATTAATTTTGCCCCTTAGTGTAAGCATTTTTTTCCCTGAGATATAACAGTGTGAAAAGTTAAGGGTACAAAATGGTATGATTGTCTCTTCTTTTTTACTGTTATTTAAATATCTGAAAATTTTTCAGAACCTGCTTTAGCCCCCTGGGAAAAGAATCCTGAACACTATTTTCTGTTATATTCTTTAACAGCCTTTACAGAAACATGTTTTCAGAGTGCTAGAATTTAAATCTAAATAGCCATGAGAATAATTTTGTTGTGCCCTCTTTCATATTTCTTGAAGAATTCTGGTTAAAAAAATTGTATATATTATACTAGATTTAATGCACAGAAAGGAAATGATTGTGTAAATGTGCTTGTCAAGGGATGTTTATTATGGCTATTAATACTTTACTTCTGATTTCAATATCTAGAGCTTTATCTGAATGTGAGAGTTGGTATGCTAGTATGTATAATCCTGTAAAGGTAAAATCATCAAGGAGATTATGATGGGAGTGAATTGACAAGGTATTTAATAAGGATGTTGCATTTCTAATTAGTTTGCATTGCCTGTAGTTGAAAATTAATTGTGGTGTTATGTAAATGTCATGTTAATTAAGAGAGACAACTGGAAGTACAATAAATCTACAAAGAAGTTGCTCATTTTTGTTAATATTTATGCAAAGTTTCAAAATATGCTGTTAGCAAAATAAGTACTACCCTACCGTCCAAGTTTTAGCTAGTTGACAAGTTATTATTTTTAATTGAAGTGGACTGACTTGTTGCACAGCAAGCATTTAGAAATACTTTCCCCAGCAGCATACAAAAAGTCTGCCTGCACTACTACTATTTATCATGTTTTCTCCTAATTTCCCTATCTGGTTATTCTAAGTTTAGGTTTATAGTGGTACCTGGGTTTACCAGAATAATCTGTTCAGGAAACAAGCTCGTAACCCAAAATGCTCGTACAGCAAAGTGAATATTCACATAAGAAATAATGGAAACTCAGATGATTCTTTCTGCAACCCCTTCCCAGCTGGGCGTACAAATCTGCATAAGCACCCAGGGCCCCTGATCTACATCTTAGAAATCTTTGCTCATCTCGCAAAACACTTGCAATCCAAAGTACTCATATACCAAGGTACCACTTTACAGGTATCCCCCGTTTTCTGGCTGTTCATTTTCTGATGAGCCGCTTTTTCAACACCTTTCAATTATACCCAGAACTCATTCATTCAGTGCATGTCCCACTCTTTCAACTTTTCTCTGCAAAATTACAGGTCACAAAATTATTTTTTGCTGTTCTCTAGACAGAGTGCAAAAGAAGTGCAGAAGAATTGCATGAGATGAAGTTCTGTATTAAGGGATATAGCTTTGTGAAGGAAACTTAGGATATAGCATATGAATGCATTTTGCTGCCTCAGTGTACAATGGATTGCAACTAAATAGTTTACCATATGAAAAATGTTGGTTTCAGTGTTATTGCTTTTTTCATAATAATATCAACGTGTTCCATTGTATGGATACTAGAATAAGTTTAATCAGATTTCACTTCTAGTACTAAACCATAACAGTAGTGTAGAAATACAGCTTGAGCTAGAGTCACAATGAAGTATGTTACTTGAGTTGTAGAAAATGATTCATCTGCTCTTCCAAAGGAAAAATAAACAGATTTGAATAAACATGTTAGAACCTATGTTACACTCATATTTCAGAGTAAGAGTACATTCTTATGTGACTATATTTCCTGCCTGCTTTGTAATTTCTCTAATCTTCTGTTCAGGAACAGTCACCAAAGTTTCTCTAAAAACAGTGGTCTTTAAAATAATATTGTCTCTTTTTCATGATGCTAAGCAGTGTGCAATAGCAGAGCATTCTGAACCTATTCTCACAAGATTAGCTTCCACATGGCCATGGCCACAAATAGCTGTCTCAATATGGGAAAAATTCACTTTTGTCTGAAGATAAGACAAAAGAAGCTACTTGCTTCTATCTGAAGCAATCAGAACTGTGGACATAAATATTTTTTAGTATGATTCGTGTCTATTCTCTTCCCTTCTCTCCTCTCAGCAGACTCTTCCCGTGTTCTTTAGACCTTGTTCCTGTCTTAATATTTTGATAAAAATCTCTCTGTATAAAAATAGTGATGCTGCCATTGTCCTCTGAACAACTTCAAGGCTTTTAAATCATTCCATACTGCAGTACAAGAACATAAGATGAAGTGCTTATGAAATACACAAGGATACACAACATTATCAATATATTACTCCTCACATTCATGAGGCTTTGTTACCACTGTAATGTGATATACTAACAAACAAGTGAAGACACTTGTCTTTTGAGATAATTCAGTGTGCTCACCAGTATCGGGGAATTATTGTGACATGTTGTACAGAAGTGTGTATTGTACAGGTTCCATTCTAATTCTGTTTAATGGATAAATGCTTAATGGATAAATGGATAATAAGTGTTCATGGTGGACCTACATGAAAAGACAGTATTTACTGCCACCATCCCCCAAAATTGAACCATCTAAGGCTGCCTAGCAAATGAATAGCTGAGATAAGGTTTGATCATGCAACTCAGCAGCTCACAGGTCACACTTTGAACAAGTACTGTATGTTGCCTTAGCAGTGCTGATTTTTGGATGAATATTGAATAACCACATATGCAATAAAATCTTGGATTGAGAGCATTTTGCAAGACAAGCAAACATTTCTAATACATTTTGTCTTGCAAAATGCAATACAAGCAATGTCTTGCAATATGAGTGAAAAAATAGTCCCGGATGGAATAAGGCCGATTTCGGTGCTCCGCCAGCACCTGCACAGCCTCTCCTAAGAGACCAGCCCATGCATGTCTACTCTGACGTAAGCCTATTACGGCTAAAATGGGGCTCACGCCTAAGTAAGTGGGGCAGTGAAAAGGAGCCTGAAAGACCTCAGCTTGCAAGTGTCCTCTAAAGTTAGCCTATTTTAATCAGTGGGGCTCATTCCTATGTAAAGGAGGGCAACTTGCATACTGAGAATTGTGAGAAACTATGTGCAGGTTAATTTGTTTTTTCTTTATATTTTCTTTATAATAATAACATATTTTTTATATATTCTTCTTTATTATTATTATTAATAATATATTAATATATTATTATAAAATAATAAATTATTTTATAAAATAATATTATTTTATAACATTTGTCCTACATTTTTGGGGTGTCCTACAATTTTTTTGCAGGTAGGAATTTTGGTTTCAGGGATAGGAATTTTGGTGAGCTTAGCAGGGAATTTTGGGTTCAGCATCTGGTCACCTTGTCATAAACCAAGTTACCACTGCTCTATCAGCCCATCTTTTATGAAGCTGTTGTGCACTGTTATTGTTTAATTGTTATTGGTGCTTGTATAGCCACCTCCTATTGTAATAATGCGATCTTAGGTTATAAGGCTATAATAACCCAATTATCAATACAGGAGTCTAGTAATGCATCCAGTTACCTCAGCTGTGGGTTTGTTTCAGCACAAAGTGCTTGGGTATACATTTTTACTGCAGTACAACAAACAATTATTGGGTTGTTGGTTTTAACAAGTTCCCTAGAGAATTGTTACATGATGATGCATGTTGAAGTTTATTTAGAAACCTAGAGGCCAATTACCACCAGCAAAATGCCAGATGACCAGATTACCACAGGTTTTCCCCCCTTCCATATAGGTATTGCTGCTCTTGAACACTATATGAAAAGTTACATATCAGTTAACCATGTCATGGCCATTCTATTTTGCTGTCTTGGCTGTCTATTTTATTATCACCTGCTCAAGCACGCTCAGAAACACTTATAATATGAACACAAAAGGGAAACAGAATGTTTGCAGCCATTATCCATTTGACACATGTTAAATATCAAGTTTTAGGAAATCTAACACTGTGAGTTAGAGGTGAATGTGCCACCAAGTTTGTTTTCTTGTAGTTCTGAAAGCAGAACTAGAACCAATGGGTACAAACTGCAAGAAAGGAGATTCCGGCTGGAAATCCGGAAAAAATTCCTGACGGTGAGGGCGGTTCGGCAGTGGAACAGATTGCCAAGGGAGGTGGTGGACTCTCCCTCACTGGGGATCTTCAAGCAGAGGCTCGATGAGCACCTGTTGGAGATGCTCTAGGGGGAATTCCTGCTGCAGGCAGGGGGTTGGACTAGATGACCTACTAGGTCCCTTCCAACTCTATGATTCTATGATTCTATAAATTTAGAATTAAAGGGTGGGTGGAAAAAAACAAGAATGAAATGCAGTGAGATATCCAACAAGTATGCGTGTGTGTGCATATATATATATATATATGCACGCATGCATTAAGTTAAAACCAAAGTGGAGTTTGTTGATATGTAGGATAGTGAGGAAGAAGGAGAGAAGCCGAACTTCTTTCAGCAGAGTGGAAGTACAAATGTGAGATATAAAAAAAGGAGAGCTGAGAAAGGAAAAGAATGTAGACAAAAAGAAATTAACACTTTGATGGTCAAAGTGTTGGGAAATAAAGATTGTGGGCAAGACAACTGGTCTTGCTTATGGCTTATGGTCTTACTTATGGCTTTCAACCTGTGGCCTTTGAGGCCTTGAGAATTGGTCTGCAAAGTCTCTGGAAAAAAAGAATGCCTTTGATCACTTCCAGCATGCTTTCCTACAAACCACCATACTGGGCAGAGAATGAACTACCCATAGCCAGCAACAAAAGCAAGAGAGTATAGGTGAAAATTTATACCTAGGCCCATGATCAAAAAGGTGACCCAGGAGCAAGGGAGCAGGCCCTGAGAAATTTCTTGAGATCTTATAATTTCCAGTCTCACTGGGACTTGCTGCCCCTGTGGGATGCAGGGTGCACAGCAGCTATGGCTGTCACAAGCTGTATTGAGCCAAAGATTCCATACATGATACTCATGAACATTGTCAATCTGGAAGGAAACTGGCCTGTTGCAGTAATTCTTTGGCTTGTGGATCTGCTTACTATGAAGAAATGTATCAGCAACACAGCTGTACAACTACACCTGCTGCAGAAGTATATTTTGGTGCACACAGTTCATTTTCCATTGCAGCATGAACTTGATGATCTAAATTTCTTCAATGGTTTCTATATTTTAACAATTTTAGAGACTTGGGAGTATGTTTGGTTGTATGTATTAGTGTATCTAGCTGACACTGTGTGGGAAGGTAGACTTGGGCTCCCAAAATTTTTCCTGGTGTTGCAAACCTCCCCTACCCGTTTTGCCCCTTCCCCAGCCCTGTTCTGCCTTTTCCTGTCAGCATCCTTCCCAACTCTGTGTGACCACCTCCTCTCTCTCCTTGGGAGAGTGATGGGGGCCCAAAAGAACACTGTATCTCCCAATTAAATTCCACTTTGAGGCTCTGGTTGCATGTGGATCATACTAATTCCATTTTTGTTTCAGTGGTCTCTGGGCTCCTAAAGTTTGGAAACTACTAGCCTAACCCTGCAATCCAAGTAATCGCAGGAAGACATAAGAGGCACTTACTCTGGATTGCTCTATGCATTACCCATAAGTTTCCCATAGGTTGCACTGTAACTACATCGGTGTAAAAGGTCCTGTAGTTACTCTGGATTGTAGCCTATGTCAGTATTGTCAATGCAGCCTGGCAGGGGCTCTGTGGCGTTTTATACAGGATCTTTGTTTCTGCTCTAGAAATCCTATGAAAATTCATAATGCCTATCTACATTTGACCGTTTTATCAATATAACATTTGTTGGGATTCATTTGTATTTTCTGTTTGCAGGTGGGCCACGCACAGATACAGCTCATGTCTCCTTAATCACACCAACCAAAAGATCTTGTGATTCAGGTAAACATTCTAATTTCTTTTTAGCCTTGATAGCTAGAATTAGAAATTCTAATTTCTTTTTAGACATTTTAGACTTTCCCTTATTGAAGGAAGAATAAATACTGCATTCTTTAAAGAAACTGGGAATCTAGAAACTAGCTTTGGCAAACTACCATATTTACTGAAATCTAACGTGCCATCAAATCTAATTTGCACCCTATACTTACAGTCAAAACACCACATTCACTTAAATCTAATTAACCATCAAACCTAATGCACATCCTGATTTTGGAGACTGTATTCGGCTGAAAAAGGTGAGAGATTCTAGTAAATATCCAACTGAGCCTTTGAGGCTGCTGGTTAAAGGAGGGAGAGGGAAGGGAATTGTACTCTTTCTCCCTTCTCCCCATGTTAAAGCCCTTTTCCAAGCCTTCAGTGGAAGAACTACATCTCCCGGCATGCATCGTGCCAGATTCCCATTTTGCAGCCGACTGCGGTGAAACTTTCCAGTGAATTTGGCTTGGAGGGAAAGGACGGGGAAGAAGTTTTTTAAGCACTGTTGCCAACTGATCAGAGAAACCCCAGCCTCCCCTGTTCCTATGCCTTTGTAAATGGATCCACCAATACTGTATACACTGTGCACAAAAAAGGATGTAATTCACAACAAGGGCTTTACTTGTTCAGGTCTGGGGCCTGATTTTTCAGGTTTCATTCAGCTTTTGTCAAAGCAGAGGAGCAGGGGCTGGGTGTAAAGTTGGGAACCTTCTCAGGGTAGGGATGGTGGGGATAACTCCTGGGTTTTTAAACCTCCAATTCCAATTGTGTCCACTCAAAAGTATTATAGTCAGTGGAGCTTATATTGTGTAAGGGGTAAAGGGGGCTGAAAGACCAAGCCTGTGAATGCCTACCTGAGAAAGGCTGGCTGCTTGAATCACTCAAACATGTGCCTTTTTGTTTGGTGTTTGGTCCCTTGCAATGAGATTTGTGCAGAAATTAAGTACAGGAATACAATATGAGTGTTTTTGGCTTTATTTTAAAATGTCCTACATTTTTGGGTGGTGTCCTACATTTTTTAACCGGGTAGGAATTTTGGCTTGGATGACAGGAATTTTGGGGAATTTTGTGGGGAATTTTGGGTTCAGCATCTGGTCACCCTGGTTAATGGGGAAGAGGTAGTGCTGCCCAGTTGTCATTATAGCCACAGCCTTGAGCAGCTGGTAAAGTGAAAGTTTTTTTAAAAGTATGTCCCAATACACTGTGTTTGGGGACTCTGAATCAGTACAGTTGATACAGCAGCAGTAATTTCAGCTTTACATTACTCACTCAGCAGCCGCAGAATCCTACAAAACAGGTTTACATCATTTTCAAAAAAGCCACAAGACCAGAACCGTTGTGACCTTCATTAGGGAGGATAACTCAGAAGCCCTGACACACATTGGAAGTTAAAACCAAATAATATTCATACTTATTGAGTGTTAAAATACAGTAGATTACAGAAGTCTATACTGTATATGGAGTGTGTCTCAAATTCTACACTCATTTTTTTCTCGTCTTCTAATGCCTGAGTCAAAATCAGGAATTTGAATTAGTTATAAAATATTTAATTATTCATCAAAAGATTATGTGCCCTAAAATAGCAATATTGGGTCTAGCTGATGGTCTTATCTACGCCTCTTTTTCTGTAAGTAAATAGCCAGATATGATTGGTTGAGAAAATCTTGAAGGTGGAGAACAGATAAAAGAGCATTCTGTACTGATTCCTTCTCAACATCTGAGAGATGTTGGTGATATCTTTTACCAGTGCTACTCAACAGGAGGATCGTGACATCCTCTCTTCATGTAAAGGTCCACTGTTCCCTTTAAGGAGTAGGAGAATGGGGGAAAGCAGAAGCATGATCATCAAGATCAGCTACAGGGGAATGGGGTAATTTTCTTCTAGGGATCATGCCAGGTTGCAGGGACCTCACTGGGGCTGGCATCACCCGGTGTGGAGGCCAGTGTGTCACTCCCATGCAGTGGGCAGGGCAACAACCTTGAATGGTGGTTGTGTTTATGTGCCGTTGCCCCACCTCCACTTTTTTTTAGCCATACGTTTTAATAGAATAAAGATTTTAGAGTGGTTTGTTTCACTACATTCTGCTGTAAATTATGCAGCCAGCGGTAAATAACATGATGGGATTATTACTACATTATTTTAGCCATTTTGGTCACTGCGGGTGCCACCTTTCTAACACCCTAGTGATGTCCCTGATTGGGACCATTTTGGAAGCCTTGTATTACCCTGGACTGATCTTCCACACTACCCAATACATGCTTGCTTACCCTTAAGTGAACACAGCTGTGCAGTTAATTTTCATTTTCAATGCATTTCAATGTAATAATCAGACATCTCCTTCTGGGGTGATTTGTGAGGCTATGTTCATTGGATCAGGACAATGAATGAATTTTATCCTTACATTCCTCTCAGCCTTCCCTTTCAAATGGACTCTGGCACATTTGCCTACTCTTGGGTAAAACTATTTGAAAACAGATTTTTTCCATTAGATTCTTCTCTTAAATATGAATAAAACTGTATATGACATGATGGGGTTTTCCACACCGTCGCAAAGTTGCAATTTTTGGGTCCCCCAGTGTACCCAAGCACATCACCTGGTAAGGGCTGCACTCTTCCGCCCCCCCCCCCCCCCCCCACTGCGATACCTCTGCCAGGTTGTGGTAGGGTCTGGGGAGCCATAAAAGCCCTGCATATCAAGTGAAGGTTTTCAGATGCAATTTGGAGCAGAAGCCTTCAATCACACCTGAAAACCACTAATTTCCAGTCATGGGGAGCTCTGCCAGAGATCTGCAGGGCTCAGCATAACATGGCAGGGCACCGTGGGGGGAGAAAATCACCCCCATTCCTTTGCAGGCCCCTGATTCTAAGAATCGCATCTCGGCCCCAGCTCGTCCCCATGAAACTCTTCCTTAGTTTGAGAAACAATGTACTTGAACCCATTGTTAATATTGGACTTTCCAAAGATGTTACACAAATAGACAGTCCTTCTGATTGTATTGAGCTAGCTGTCCAATTTTCTCAGAGCCTCTGTATCTGCTTGCAGTCCTCCTGCCTGCGCCATGTCCATATAGGCAAGACTGCCATCTGTCCTGGAAAACCAGGACTATTCTAGTTTGGGGGGATTGCATTCAGATATTGGCAGGTTTGACAGGGTCCTGTTCCAGTTTTATGAAAGAGCATTATGGCAGCTCTGCATATAGAGTAGTCTGGTTGTCTCCCCATTCCTTAGGAAACAAGTTTGGTAAGCACAGTGGGCTAAAACAAGTAAGGGGGACTGACAAAATCAAGGGCATAAGAAGTTATTTCTGATGGCAGGACATCACCTTTGGATCTAAGCTACTGACTACTGCACCTTACAGAATATTTGTCTTTTTTAAAAGTTTTTGTTTCTCGTGCTAGAAGTTTCCATAGGTTAGTTATTCAGTGAATAAAAGATTTTAAATGTGTGCATTTGAATGCTATTTTTTTTAGTTCTCATGAGACCACATAAATATGTAACTGGAACTCCTGGGGGGAAGCAGTTTGGTAGTAGATGAGTTGCAGTGTGAAAAGAAACATTTTAAAAATAGTTGGGCTCTTCTGTACTTTTTCATGCAAAAATAGTGCTCCAAAAAAATAGGCATTGTTTACATAAACCCAGGGTTTTGTTACACATTTTTGCTTGTAAATTTTTTTTGCCCTTTAAAGTCATAATATATACCGTATATACTCGACTATAAGCCGACCTGAGTATAAGCCAAGGCACATAATTTTACCACAAAAATACTAGGAAAACATATTGACTTGAGCATAAGCCTAGGGTGGGAAAAGCAGCAACTACTGGTACATTTCAAAATAAAAAAATAGATACCAATAAAATAACATTAAAAACAGTAAAAAGACTTTGAAAAAAGATCCATGGCATGTCTACTCAGAAGTAAGGCCCACTCCAGTCAATGGGGCTTACTCCCAGGAAAGTGTGGCTGGCCTTGCAGGCTCAGGGCTGCATCCCTGGCATGTCTACTCAGAAGGCCCACTCCAGTCAATGGGGCTTACTCCCAGGAATGTGTGGCTGGCCTTGTAGACTCATTGCAAGCCTCCAGCCTGCTGCGGAGGCTCCAGGGTGGGTGCTCGTGGTTGCGCCCGCCATTTTGTAGAAGCGCCCGCACAATTCTCCCGAGTATAAGCCGAAGGGGCTTTTGAGCCCCAAAAATGGGCACAAAAAACTCAGCTTATACTCGAGTATATATGGTACCTCTATGTTCGTAGCATTTTCCTGCAAAAACAATAGTTCCAATCTGCCAGGTACATTTTAAAAATACATTTTTTGTTACATGTGTATAACATAGTTCCACATTAGTCAGCATACTTATCTGTTAACTGTTGGCTTGGGCCTTGTTGGGTTTGGAGAATTAATGTTCAGCAGCTATGTCTGAATCTAATGCTCCAAAGCCCTGGTTCTCAGACAATCAGGAAGTTGGAGAACCAAGGTAACTCTTTGTGGAGAATGGAGTAAAAAGCAGCAACATAGTCTCCAGGATCACACCACAGCAAGAGAAGGGGAGCTATATTTAATTTAACTTACCTGCTGTGCAGCTTGTGACCCAAGTGCTGCAAGATGGGATGAGCTCCTGTCCCTAGCCCAGCTCCTACCAACCTAGCGGTTAGAAAGCATGGAAAAATGCAAGAAGATTAATAGCATTTCCCACCCATGGAGGGTGAGAAAACTTTATATATACATATAAATTTCCCACTTCGGTGGGAAAGTACCAGCAGTCACAGTGGCCATATGACCACAAACATCACTGGCTCCAAAGGCTTAGAAACTGAGATAAGCACTGCCCTCTACAACTGGATACAACTAGCAGGACAACCTGCAGGGCAAACCTTTTCCTTTACCTATCTGCTGTCAGAATCTGGAAGGAGGATGTGTGTATGGGGGGGGGGGTTTCTTGGAGCCCTCTGTGGAACTGCCTGCAGCTCAGAGAAAGTAAAACAAAAAGATAAAGTCCCACTTCCAGTTTTGAATTTGCAACCGGGAAGTGGCTTTTTTGAGATTTTTTTTTTCTACAACATGTAGGAAGCTTTGCAAAGGGCTCTGCAGAGCTCCCACATTCTCCAGACCCTTGCAGTAGGTAAGTTAAAAATCTGCTTTGCCCCAGTTCTCACTCCTTAAAGAGAAAGGGGCAGTGGTTCTTAATCTTGTTGGTTACAACCCATCAGTTTAAGAACCACTACTTGAAAGGATATTGATTTCTATGGAATGGTTACAAAGTAAATTCAATGAAACGACCAAATTCAAATCACTAATTCTTTGGCTTTGGCAGTATGTTACATTTCCTCTACCATGCCCACATCTTTTATCACTTAAAATGGGTCCAAAAAGAACAAAGCTCATGTCCTACTATTAATTAGGTATTCTGTTTCTCTGTTCTGTAGTGATAGTCTCTGTGCTAACAGTATAAAAAGGTTAGTGAGACTTTTTATTCTAAAAACAACTTTGAGAAGGTTTTGTTATTTCAGTTGACCTTTAAGGAGCTCTTCAGTATTTGATTGGTGGACTCTTTGTTATGAATCCAGCTATCTAAGGCTTTCTCCTTGGAAGCCACATGATGATCTAACACTACAAAGATGCACTGTACATCATCAGAGGTGGCAGTGACAATGCCCATTAACGACACTTTTTACCCTACTCAGTTCTCAGTTGTACTAATAGAGTAGCACATCAAGCAAGGCTGTAAATAAAAGTTATTACCTAATAGGTGGGTAGTGAAGTGGAACGTGCCAGAGCTGAGGCTTAGAGGCCTTATTACTACTCATCAGCAATTATAAATAGGATAAAGTGTCCAGGATTGCACTGATACAGCAAAGGCTAATAGAGGCTGGGAGATAATAATGTACCAGGATGCCATGATTGATGTTCATGAAATTTTACATTCTTATTTTTCTGGCTGTTCCTGATAATCAATTGTAAAGTATTATTTCAAACGCTCTTTTATCTTTTGGGAGATACATATCTGTATCCGACAATATGGAGAATTATGCGTACTTTTCATTGGGGTCCATAGAAACAAAGTGCCATGACTTTTATACATTAGCAGCCCTAACTGGCATTGCTGTCACATTTGTGTCCCTTTATAATGATCTTTTTCCATACTTTTAGACCATACTTTGCATTTATGATTCATTTTTGTCCTGGAATGAGACTGCAATTATGAGTAGTTAGTTGCCTGTGACTTTTGTCCTCTTAAATTCCACTGTTTTGCTCTTTCAACCATTTCCCATACTTATATGGGATTGATACACACTTTTCAAATGTCATGAGATTTCCTCTTTCATCTGAAAAGGAAGTCTCTTCTGGTTTCCACCACAACTGGATACAGCTTAGAACATCTTCTAGGCTTTGTGCACAAGTTGACTCAGGCAAACATCATTTGGCTCGGCTGAAAGATCCTCCACACTATTTGTAGCATTCCATTTTCCCCAGCCGAGATATATTGAGTGCTGGCTTAAGATCTTGCAATCTGGTAAGCTGACTACCCGGAAAAGCTATAAAGACATGGCTAGACTGTAAATCACAGGGTTTTATTTTATTAATAAGAATTAAAATACTTAGTTCAGTGACAGGCTTAAAATGAATTTTACGGAAAGAATCCTGAGATATATATTGCAATAAATAAATAAATACCAATATTGATATTTAACACATTGTAGTTCTTCCTTACCAGGGAGAATTCTATATGTTCTATAATACATTCTGTTTTAATATGAACAGAACAGGATTGTTCTATCATATGAAATAAAGGTGGAGGAAATTAAATCCACAAAAAATTGTGTTGCGACCCACACTTTTAGAATCATTGGGTTAAGAAGATTCATTAGTCGTGGTCATTTCAGATGATTGCCCAGGCAATTAGGATTATAAATCAATCTTTTTATATTGGGATTATATTGTCTGTGGCAGGTCTGTTTAATATACAGGGGATTGCAAAAGTAGGTATACAGGTCAAGAATGTGTAAATGCTGAAGGCTGGCAATTTAGAGTTAAGAATGTGTAAAAGCCAAAGGCCTGTAAAAGCTGAACCCTTGCAATTTGAGCACTTATGAGATTGATTGCAATTTGTATGTCATCCTTGTTGTGATGCTATTTTTCATAATAAAAGCTGTATACCTACTTTTGCACATTGTATAATTTATTAACCTAGTTAAACCAACCCCTCCCCACAACACGCACACCTGATGAATTACGGTACTTCAGTTTCTGATATCATCCCAAGTTTCTGATAGTCCCAAGGACTTCACTCTTTCTGCAAAGCAAATAGATATAGTTTTTCTCCACTGATACTTTCTGTCCTTTTCCCTTCTTCTAATCATTTGAAAATGTTCTACATTTTCCAAGTGCTTATCTCTGTTGAGGAGAACAATTCTTTGAAACATCAAGGAAGTGCTACAGTTACTGAAGATATATATGTGCATGCAGCAAACAGTGCTGTGGCAGGAGATTAAAAGAGATTGAAATTCAGCTCTGAGTCTTGACAAACCTTGTTTGGATATTCTGAGGAAAGAACATTGAGTAATGAAGACAGGAAGGTACTGAGGAACAAATCACTTTCCTCTGAAGAGTCATTCCATGTCAAGTGGTCTAGTTTTGGAAAAGTGCCCCACACAACCATCACGGATTTTGATGAAATTTTGTATGCAGATTCCCACATGTCTCAATCAAACTTCTGTAAAGTTATAGCTTCACATGTGGAATAGTTATTGAGATATAGCGGTTTGTTTGACCCCATACCGCATCGATGTACAGGACAACTATAAGATTTTGGAAACTTTGGGATACAATATTTCCTCTGCTGTTTTTTCTGAACAAATAAAACTGAGCTAGCTTGTACAACTTTTTCCGCTCTATTCAATAGAATGAATAATTTTTGTTTCATTCCTACAAAGTGGGTAAATTACAGCAAAGTCAACAAAAAATCATTTTTTAAAGTTTTTTAAATTTTTTTAAAAGTTGTATAGCTCCCACAGTAATGAAGTAAGAAATGTGAAACTTAGCACATAATATCTCAATATAACATTGTTTCTGAATGTTTAATTTCAACCCCCTAGCTCTTTTCATTAGTGTACTAATTGAGTGTAAAGTTGATGATTTCTGTAAAATCCCATTTGTTTCTAGAGATTCCATTCTAGTGGAATAATCTGACCACTTGGAACCCCACATAATAATTTGAAATAGGTAGTAGGTTTGAGAGTGCTATTTTTTGCTTGCTGTGGTGTTCTAAATATGACAGACAATAATGTGTTATCATTCCCCCTTCTTATGATTTACCTGAAGTGCCTTTCAATTTGCATGTCCTTATGAAGCTGAATATCCTGTCTACACTTCTCCAACATTATTTTCCTGAGAGAGGAAAAATTGCAAACAACGTTATTAAAATATGTAATAGTACATCTAGTTTTAAAGAGAGATCCTCAGAGCATTTTGAATCTGTAGCAGACATGTTTGTGTTGTCTTTACTGTATCATGTCTGCAAATAATCATTTACATTTAGATTGTTATCCTTATAAAGAGGAGAAGGCACACAGTATGGTGCTTTCAAGTGCTGCTTTTGGTTATTGGAGCTACTACAAGCAACTGTGCCCTAAAAATCTATCTACTGTTCAGCCAGGAAAAGGCTGAATTCGGTTGTGTTTCAATAGAATCAGTAGAGGGTGGTGGTGGTGGTGTATGTGTGTGTGTGAGAGAGAGAGAGAGAGAGGATGAAAAAACAAAGATTATAGGTGGGATGTGTGTGTGAGAGAGAGAGAAAGAGAGAGAGAGAAGAGAGAGAGAAAGGATGAAAAAACAAAGATAGAATCATAGAATCATAGAGTTGGAAGGGACCTAGTAGGTCATCTAGTCCAACCCCCTGCCTGCAGCAGGAAATCCCCTTATAGCATCCCAACAGGTGCTTGTCGAGCCTCTGCTTAAAGATCCCTAGTGAGGGAGAGTCCACCACCTCTCTTGGCAATCTGTACCACTGCCGAACCGCCTGAACCGTCAGGAATTTTTTCCGGATATCCATTATAATTCTAGGCCTGGTGTATTCTTTTTCCCCCCATGTGTCAACACGAAGTTAGAGCTACAACTAGGAAGTGTTCATTTTATTTATTTTGCATAAAAAAATTATGGACCAGAAAAGGGAACTTCTAATGTGGGGCCTTATCTGATAGATGTACATATGCAAGGGAATTAAACAAAAAAAAAAAAGAGAAAGAGCATGCTGCTTTTAGATTATCGTATGCAGTGGTGTACCAGTAATTCTTTTCAGAAGCATTAATACCAAAATGAAAGTAAACTAACATCATATTCCAAATATGTGTTTTTTTTTTTCCTGAACGAAACAGATTCACAGTCAGAGACTGAGGCTTCTCCTGAGAAGCGACCACGATTACTGAAAGACAGTCATGACATGCCTGATGAAATCAGCCGTTCAAAACAGAAGAGCCGACGCAGGTGTTTCCAGTGCCAAACAAAACTGGAGCTGGTACAGCAGGAACTTGGATCATGTCGCTGTGGTAAGAACTGGCAGCCAGACTTAAGGTTAAGCCTTCCTTTTAAAGTCTTAAGAGTCACTCGCATATCTGAGAAAAATCTCCCAGTTTTGTGATGCAGTTTTCACTTGTATAAAAGTAATATAAGGAAATCTGTATAATATTTTAAAACAGTTTCAAAAAGAGCTCTCAAAGGCTGTAATAGTACGCGGGGGATCTGTTCCCAGACCTCCTGTGGATACTGAAACTCATAGATAAGCAAATCTGTGGATCCCTGAAACTCAGAAAGGACTCCATTGGTGCTAAAAGGGTATTTTTAGCTTTTGGGAAAAATAGAAATGCCTTTCTTACACCTCAAGAGGCCTTTCATAGAGATCTATGTGGGCCTTAGAAAGCCTCTCAGGTACAAATGGAGAATCTCATCCAGGAGCTCAAGTCCAGCCCTTCACCATGGTTTTGGAACCTCTGATGGTCTATTAATTATGTGGGTCCCAAATACACAGATAAGGAGGACAGACCTGTATGCCCAATCCAAGGATTTGCACATATGAGTGTTTTGGTGCATAGGCTGAACTTACAGATAAGGACATTTTCTGTTTAATGCAAAGTGAAGGGCATTTCACTGAGTGAATTGACAATTTCTCTACAATGTCTTGATGTATCATATGTAAATAGGGCATATTGAGACATCATGAAAAGAAATTATTCATAATATGACAAGTATTTGTAGTCTTTTCCCAAAAGTCTTCCTGAATCTCATTACAATATGATCAACTTTTATCAATAGCATTATTTGCACAGTGTCAATATGTAATGTTATGGAACTACATTTCTTCCCATGGTTTTTGATATGTACACCTTTCTCATACTTTTTTGTGAGTAGCAAATAATATATTCTGTTACTATAAGCATTAAAAAGTAGTTAGGTTTTGCTAATGATTTCTCACATATGCCTAGTTACGTGACTAGTAGAAGGTATGTCATTAACTGTAGCATCAGATTATGGTTAGCATTTACAAACTGAATGAAACTGAGTGTAATCAGTAAGATATTGGAGCCCATTTTCACTCTTCACATTCATACATGTTAATTTTTGTGTGTACTTGAACTTAACTTGAACGCAGTTTTAAAAAATGAATAGTATCTGCTTCTTCCCCTGTTGTCCTCTTGTACTTCTCCTTTTAGACTTAGATACAACAATTTTTTCTTCTGTTTAAATTACACCTATTGACATTAACTAAATAGAACAATAAAAGGTACAGATTTTTATTTTATATAAAGACTTCACCTGCTGGGCTTTCAGTGCTATATTAAATCAAATATGGCTACACAGATTTACCATTTAATGTTTTAATATCAGTGTTCTCCTTAACTAGATTCCTGCTGAATATAATGCTTTCAGAAATTGATTACAAAGGTAGTGCTTGCAGACGTCTTCCCCTGAAAATACTGTATGTAAATAAGTGAATAATTGTTTCTACAACATTGGTTTTTTATTTTGTTGAAAGAGAAAAACACACCATCCTGCTCTATGGCGAGAAGTTGCATTTTATCAAATGTCCAACTTCTGGAAGTCCTTGGAACATCATGGTGTTGGATGCATTTATAGTAAAAGATGCTACCTGTGGTATGCTTTTTTGGTCAGTCCCATTAGCAACAGGATATTCAGCAAACCCCACTTCCTGGCCTCACTGCTATGATATATTAAAATATCATTTTGTAAGATCTGTGCCATGGAAAATGCAGTGTGGCGAAGCTTAATAACTTGGCACAATAGAGAAACTATGCACTTGGAAAGTGCATGACAGCCCTAATGGGTCAAAAAAATTTCAGGTATTGGGTTACATCTGCGTTGGACTTTGCAGGGGTGCTGTAGGCCAGGTCAATGCTTGTTTTGAGATCATAGAATGATCTAGAACATTTTCAATATGGAGTCTGGCAGACCATTATCTCCATAGCATGTTTTACTGCTGAAGTAAGCTCTGTCCCCTGTAAAATTGCTATGCAGCCATTTGCTGTTATTAATTACAGGTTGAATCTTGCCGTCCATTTTGTTTGGTTCCAGGAACCTCCATGGTTACCATTTCTGTACGTTATACAAAAGCAATTGCTTACCAGATGAACAAGGCAAGCAGTGAATCCCTGTAGCTCCAGAATCATAATGTAAAGAGAGAATGATCCATAGAAACTCTCGGAAATGGCTCTAGATTCTGAGGGTGTTTGTCGTAAGAAGGGTCTCATAAGCTTAATCATTATACATCCTATTATTTAATTTGCGAAATTGGCTAAGCCCCTTTTGTTGCCAAAAGGGATTCAGGAGAGAGGGCCAGAGTGTACCGGTATATGTGTCCAAAGTCTGCTTCCAGAATGCATTTGATGGCAAAGGGGACTCTTGAGCCCCAGTTTGCCGCAAAGAAGGTCTTTGAGGAGAAAGGAATGGGCTTGTAGGACATCTGCATTTGTAGATTACTTTCCAGTGCAGTAATGATTATTTTCTCCAGTGCAGTAATGATAACAAAATCTGCCAAGCTCAATTACTCTATGTAGCCTTCAGTATAGTCTTTGTTATTATGAAGCATTTGAGTGTGTCCCAAAGTCACCACAATTATTTCAAGGGTTAATTTAAGTGCATTTAAAAAGTGTGGGGGGAGATACAGGGGAGAAATCCCCAAACAATTTAGTAGAAAGGAGACCTTCTACAAAGGTTCATTAAAAACATACACATCCCTTTTTTGCTAAATATTTTCATGTCTGTGTGTTCACAATCTTTTTTCCCATTCCCTTTTCTTCTGGTATAGGTTATTAACTGCTGACAAGAAATTCACATCTCATAAATAATGCTTAAGAACCATTGCTATATAAATTGAATGTGCTATGAATTGTGATGGGGCTTTTTGTAGTGTGCAATGCCTAAAGCAGGAACAACAGAGGATGTCATTTTCATTAATTTCTAAAAAGGGGCCAATTAAAGGCAAGGAAGCCGCTCCGAAGGGAAGTCATAGAGCTCCCCTGAATCCTCTATCCTGGGGCTGTCATAGGAACATGCCACCAACCCTTCCCTGAAATTCCATTAAATTACAATCTCATCTAGTGAACGCAAAGACAAATTCAGCTTCCTTTTGATCTTCAAAAGAGCAATTTGTAAGATGAGTTCTGAGCTTTCACAGAGCGAATTGGGAGAGGTGAGGGAAACTGCTAATTGCCAATGCCCTTTGCAAGCTGTAGAAAGACACAGAAATGTGAAAGCAGATTTTTGCTTCTCTGACTGCTAACCTTTAAATCAGCAATACTGGAGCAATGCCACTTTCCTATATTTCTAGATGCCAGTTAACACTAGCCATATGCTCAGACAGTGATAATCACTACTGTCGAGTGGAACCCTCGGTAGCTTAGCTTCACCTGATGGATAATGAATGCAAAATGCACCATTCATTTCGTTCAAGTTCAGTGGGCAAGAGATCAACTATTAATATAAAAAACATATCAGCTAGCAAAATTTTTTGTCAAGTGTCTGAGTTAGCAGCACTAACTGTAAACAGATGCATTTGCTATTCCAGCCTAAAAATTGATCAGAAAAGAATGTTAGGAAGATTTAAATTCACTGTTGCATATGCTATAATTATAATCTCAGAAACTGGAAATGAGTAGTAAGGTCACTGCTACTTATGTGCTAGACATGACACAAGTTTCGTATTTGAGACTTGAATAAAATTTTTAAGTTTCATTTAGATACTTTTAAATGTGACTTAGGGCGTAATCCAGAGTAACTACGGTAAGTCCTTGCTCCGGTATAAGAACAACTTGCTCTGGATTGCAATATGAATTTCCCATAGGTTTTCACCAGGTGATACAGTAACTACTGGTACACATAATGTCTCTTATGTGCTCCCGTTGTTTGTATTGTAGGGTTAGGCTGCAATCCTGACCTCCAGCTAAGCCGGCATAAGCCCTGTGCTGACTTAGGGGTGTCACAAAAGTGCCATAGGTAGGGACCTGCAAAAAGCGAGGTTATTTTTCCTGTCAAAGGGGTGTTATCCTTTTATCAGGAAAAATAACCTTGTCTTTGCAGGTCCCTAGCCATAGACACTGCTGCCCCACTCCTGGAAGGGTAAGGCCAGTGCACAGTCGTGCGCTGACCTCCCCACACCACCACAGGAAGATATGCCAGGTAAATTAGGCTGGCCTAAATTTGTTAGGATTTTGCCATTAGTTAAATTAACTAGTTAAATTTTAAAAACTTATATGTTAGTGAGCCTCTGCTAGTCCAAGTTGTTTGCAGATATAGTTGTTTTAAGAGACTGCTTTACAATCAAGTTACTATTCCTTCTAGTAGTATTTGTACATTATGCCAGGTGTCACTTGGGCCACACTGCCATAGTGATGGCATATTTAGCCCCAAGGCCTTGCTTAATCCTGTTCTGCAGGGAGTGGAAATGAATGGTACACCAATGGATAGAATGTGGCTGTTGGCTGCCTGACACTTCAGAAGAGTGACAATTTGGGGAAAGGGGGAAGAGTAGAGTTCTCAACTGCCTGCTCTTGTGTACAGCTGCTGTTTATGATGGCACTGGTAGTACATGCAAAAAAAGAAAGAAATCTGAAACCCCATTTTAAATCACAGGGGAAGTATAAAAACCAAAGCATTTCCTATCCTTTTAATAACCAACCATAAAGGAGAGAGAAGAGTACACTAGCCTGCTGCATGAGTCAGTAAGCCATGATTTCACATGATGTCTGATCTGGGCTTAAAATCCTGATTCCAGCATCACTTGAACTTTTGAAATGTAAACTGTAACGTTGTGGATACTCTCATAACAAGATTGGATTTGCAGTGATTTTCTAGAGACATGAAATTGTCAGACTACACTGAGTTGCATTCTGTAAAAGCCTTTTGTAGAAGCATTCTGTAAGCTTTTACACAGCTTACAAGCATGGCTTAGGGGATTGGTTATGGGATGTGAAGTACTTTACCTCTGTCACCATTTCTAATCCACCCTTGGTCAAAAACGACAGAAAAAAATTACTACTCCGTGCTCCCTGTACAAAGTTTGTTCTGCCTTCACTCGTTTTTTGTAGATGCATTTGTCCATATCTGAAGAATGATATTGCCATAATTAGCCATATTAATATCAGAAACATGGGGCATGAAAATTGTTTTTTCTGCACTTTAGTTATGGTGTAAATGTATGCTAATGTTTCTTATGAAGCTGTTTCACCTTAAAATGATCAAAGTATAGTTAATACACAATTTGTGTGGGGCGCTTTTGACTAACACAAAGACAATGCCTATCAGTAGCCACAAACACTTATTTTAAATTTATAATGACAGAAACCTGTTATTATGTTCAAATAACTATCCCTTAGTACTTATTTCAGAATGCCATATGAGATCCATTGTTCAAGCAGTGATTCATTTTGTAGCAGCTTATATCAAAATGCTGTGTTGTATCTTAGGCTCAGATCTGTCCATGTCTACTCAGCACTGCATTAAATGTGACTTGGCACCAAGATATATGTGTATAGGATTAAAGCCCAAACTATACAGGATTTCATCTTCAGTGTAAACATAGATTTGTGTTTATATTCTCTGGGTTCCTAAAGGACACACTAGTTTCTTAGGACCATGTGATCATAAAGGAAACAAACAATACTTTTTATTGTGAATTATTGTTGAACTAGCGAAAAGCGTACCCGCGTTGCGGGTGTAACATTTCCCCCTGTGCCTTCCCCCCATGGCGCAGAAACACCCCATGCGCATCATCCCCCATGCACATCATCCCCCCATGTGCAATGTCCCCTCATGCACAACTTTCTCCCATGTGCAACTTCCCCAATGGGCAACTTTTCCCCACGCGCAACTTTCCCCATGCGCAACTTTCCCCATGTGCATCATCCCCCCATGCGCATCATCCCCCATGCTCAACTTTTCCCCATGTGCAACTTTCCCCCATGTGCAACTTCCCCCATGTGCATCATGACCCCATGTGCATCATGTCCCCATGCGCATCATGTCCCCATGTGCAAATTTCCCCCATGTGCAACTCCCCCCGTGCACATTACCCCCCTTGCGCATCATCCCCCCATACACATCATCCCCATGTGCAACTTCCCCCATGCACATCATCCCCTCATGCACAATTTTCCCCATGCACAATTTTCCCCATGCGCAACTTTTCCCCATGCACAACTTCTCCCCATACGCAACTTCTCCCCATGCGCAACTTCCCCCCATGCGCAACTTTCCCCAAGCGCATCATCTGCCAATGCGCAACTTTCCCCCGTGCGCAACTTTCCCCAAGTGCATCATCTGCCAATGCGCAACTTCCCCCACGCGCAACTTCCCCCACGTGCAACTTCCCCCACGTGCAACTTCCCCATGCACATTACCCCTCGTGTGCATCATCCCCCCATACGCATCATCCCCCCATGTGCAACTTCCACCCATGCGCAACTTTCACCCATGCGCAACTTCCCCAATGCACATCGTCCCCTCATGCGCAACTTTCCCCATGAACATCGTCCCCATACGCAACTTTCCCCATGCGCATCATCCGCCAATGCGCAACTTCTCCCCATGCGCAACTTCCCCCATGCGCCACTTCCCCCATGCGCAACTTTCCCCAAGTGCATCATCTGCCGATGCGCAACTTTCCCCCGTGCACAACTTTCGCCCATGCACAATTTCCCCCCATGCGCATCATCCTCCCATGTGCAACTTTCCTCATGTGCAACTTCCCCCCATACACAGCATCCTCGCCGGTGCAACCTCTTCCTCCGGAAAACATCCCCCAGTTCACCAGGCACTGAGCACCAAATTGGCTGGATGTTATTCAGTCTCCCATGTTAAGTATAGGACAGAAACCCCTTGCCCCCTTTTCAGCCCCTGAAGGGTTAATTTCTCCACATGGTTCTTGGTGGGTGTTCAGGTGACAAAAGGAACTCCCAGAATTCCATGCTTCAGGCCCAGCAGTTGGGGCGGAATTTTGCTGAGTCAGCAATTCTCAATGCAAAGTATAGGGAGGAAAACGCGTTGCACCCCTTTTCACCCCCTTCCGGTTGGAATTTCCAAAAACTGGTTCTTAGTGCACCCCTCCCTCACGGAAGGAACACCCACCCCAAACTTCACACTTCTAGGCCCAGTGGTTTTGGCAGGGCGGTGGTCAGTCAGTCAGTCAGTGACTTTTCTCTTTTATATATATAGATGTATATTTACTTGTGTGTATTTACTTACTGAATTTTTATGTTGCCTCAAGTACCTTCCCTCAAGGTACTCATGGTGGACATATACATGGTGCTTTTCCTCCTCTATTGTCACATAATCCTATGAGGTACATGAATCTCAGAGATGGTGACTAGCCTAAGGTCACCCAAGAAGCTTCATGGCAGAGCAGGGATTTGACCCTTGATCTTCCAGGTCTAAATCAAACCAGCACACCAAGGGTATCTAAATCCTTGCTTTGGAGCTAGTTGCAGCCTGCCGCAGTCCCCCTCCATCCAGCCCAGGAGTGAACCCTCGAATACTCTTGCAGTGGTCTCTAAACTTTTCAGCCACAGGGCCATATCAAATCCTTAGCATGGTATCAAGGGACAATTTTAAAGAAAAACATTAAATTAAAAATTTAATTACTGTATTTCCCGGCTTATTACACGCACCAGACCATAAGACGCACCAAAGTTTAGAGGAGCAAAACAAGAAAAAAAAATATTCTGAACCAAATGGTGTACTAATATATTTAATAAAATATAGCAGAATAATATTTCAACCATGGAAAGTCAACAATGATATTAAGAACCATTATCACTGTCATTAACAAATGAGGAAAGACTTTAAGCTTCAAGCACTCTTCTAATTTTCTGGTAACCCCAAAAACTCATCATCTCTAGTGTCAGTGATTTGTGACCTTTGCACAAATCTCATTGCAAATGGTCCAGGAAGACAGGTAAGTTGCGGGGGGTTTTGGGGGGGGTCTGGGGGGATCCAGGTAAGTAGGGAAAGGTGAGGGGATCTAGATAGATAGGGAAGAGTGAGGGAGACACAGGCATGAAGCAGCAGGGACCAGGTCTTGTGCATGTCGACTTTGGAGTAAGTCTCCAAGCCAGGGAAGGCTGCCTAGGATTGCAACTGTGCCAGGGTGACCAGAGGCCAAACCCAAAATTCCTGAACCCCAAGGCCAAAATTCCTACCCCCCCGGGCAAAATTCCTACCCGCTTAAAAAATTGCCAAAAAATGTATTTTTTTGTTTTTATATTTTTGATTTTTACCTTTTTGGTCATAACTTTGGATAGGAAGGAGTTATCTCAAAATTTATTTTTGCATTGGATTCTGCTCTTCAATACGAATCCAACGACATATGTCATGATGGGTTAAGGTGCTCCATCCAGTAAATATTTTTATATGAATATTTTTAGGGTTGTGGAACCAATCGTCTGAGTTTCCATTATTTCCTATGGGAAAATCCACTTCACGTAAAGAACATTTCATATAACATGCCTCCAGAACGAATTAAATTTGTTATGTGAGGCATCACTGTATACACATCTCATTTAAATATGTGTACAATGATGGTGGTTGTTTTTGCAAATTTCATAGGTGCTTTTGAGTTTCCACTACTGTAAACCACTTGTGTTTTCTATACTTTATATGCTACAGAATTAATTGGAGGTTTATCACTGCTTTACTTTTATTTGTGCTAGAGAATGTTTATGATTAATAGTGTTCTAATGTTAGGCTTGGTTTTCAACATCAAACAAAATAGTCCAACCTACAGTGTGGAGGAAAGGCCAGATACAAAGTGTATTAAATAAAATATTATCTCTGCCACATTCTAGTTCGAACTTTGACACATGTAGATACTGTGCTTAATTGACGGTGCCTGCAATCCTGTACACACTTTCCTAAGAGTAACCCTACAATCCAGAGTAACTACGGGACCACATAAGAGACACTTACGTTGACATAGTTATGGCACCACCTAGTGAAAACCTATGGGAAATTCACATTGCAATCCAGAGTAAACTGTTCTTATGTCGGAGCAAGGGCTCCCCGTAGTTACTCTGGGTTGCGCCCTTTGTTAAATCCTAAACTTTCCTGGGAGTAAGACCCTTTGATCACAAGTGGGCTTACTTCTGAGTAGACATGGTTAGGATTGTGCTCTTAAGTGAGTAAAGTCTCCTCAGAAGAGGGGACACCCCCCATGCAAGACAAATGCCCTGTAAGACGAATGATTAGAAAGACGAATCAAAATTTATATAGGATTCTGCTTTGTTGGACGAATGTGCTTTGTAAGACAAATCCTCAAAATTCTGTGCTCCCTCTTCTGCCTGCCTGCATTGGCTTTGCTGGGTGGCTGAAGAGGGACTTCTCCTCCTGCCTGCAGTACCAGTGACCAGCCAGCACAGGGAGCACAGCATTCTCCTGCATGTCATAGCTTCCCCCTCTCCAGCAATCCAATCAGCCAAGCCCAACCCCTGGAGTGGAGCAGCCACATTCAGGTAGGAGGGAAAACTCTTCCTGCACCCCCCCCATCTGGAGTCCCCCTCAAACAAACTCCCCCCCCCAAGGAAGCTCCTCCCTCCCTGGACCCCACTACAACTTCCCCTCTTTCCCCTATCACCACCTTCCCTGCCTGGAGTTTTCCTGTGAATAAGCCCCAGTGGATTCAATGGGCCTTGATTCTGAGGAGACATAATAGGATCTGGCCCCTTTTCAATCCAAGCGAAGCCATTCCTCCTGCTGCTGGCATCCTATGAAAAGAGTCAGGCTGGCATCCTATGCTCTTTCCTGTGAGTAAGCCCCAGTGGATTCAGTGAACCTTGATTCTGAGGAGACCATAGGATTTGGCTCCTTCTACTTCAGGGCAGAAGCCATTGCTGTTGTTCCTTCTGAAACTGCCTGTCTGGTTTGTATAGCTTGATCTCACACAGGGAACACAATCCTAACCATGTCTACTCAAAAGTAAGCCCATTGTGTTCAATGGGCCTTACTCCCAGGAAAATGTCTTTAAGATTGCAGCCAGAGAGAGAGAGGAGAGGTTCCTTGTTAAAGTTGCTCCAAAAGACACCAGAGACTCTTTTAGTGAAATTGAGTCATCCATGGCCTTAAAGGTTTTTCTTTTCTGTTTTAATGTACAGCATATTATAGTGTTCCAGGGCTGTGGGTTAAGACACTGTGCCTGTTAACCAGCAGGCCAGGGTTCAAGACCCAGGTCGGCCCCACAAGGCAGGGTGAGCATCTGTCCTTAGCCCAGCTCTGCGACGCCAGCTGGATCCAATCGTATCGGCTCCGCCTTTCCATTGGACTAATTCAGTGGCGTGGAGAGGGGGGATTTGCTATTTGGGTAACAGCCTATCCTCCATAACAATCCAACCCAGGCTTTTGTGCTTTGCATGCAGCGTATGCAGCGCCAAGCACGATACCATAGTCTCTCAAGACTGACGGAGGCCCGCTATAGTGTTCCATTACAGTAATTGTGTTCTGTATTATATTACAGTGTTTTGAATTTGATTACAGTGTTTTGTCATCATTTTTACATACAGTTAATATTTTAATATGAAAATTTTTGGGTTGTGGAACCAGTCATCTCAGTTTCCATTATTTCCTATGGGAAAATCAGCTTTGGAAAAAGTATGCTTTGAAAGACTAAGTTCCTTCTGGAACGAATTAAATTTGTCTTACAAGGCACTACTGTACTTTCATCAGAGGTCACTGATGGAACTGCTGCCACTCATACCACTCAATTCTATTCAGTGGAATCAGTCCACATCACCATCTGCAGGTTATCAAGTATAACCAAGATAAACATAATCCATGATAAAATACTGCTGTTTTAGTACTTAGCACTTTATGTACTACAGGAACAAAATACATGAGATGCAATCTCAAATACACAGAAGAGTAGGGACAGAACCTATCCCTTACCTCACAAAATAGTCCTACCTTATATGAACCATTTAACTGAGAGGCTGGCATTCATTATGATAAAAAAATAAGAGCACTCTGTTTAAAAAAGCAAAACCTACTTCATCCAGGACAGATTGATCTGCACTCATGGGGATCATGTGTGTGTAATAGATCTCCATAAAGTTCTAGCAGTCCCTCCTCTCCCTCTACCTGCCCCTCTACCTATGTTCCCCCCGCCCCACCCCCTGTGCCACATACCTACTACTGGCCATAAAGGTAGACAGTTGTCTAGTAATGATTGGTGTTGTATCACTCATGGAAGAAGAAGAAAGGATTTAGGTTGTGGGGTATTTCATTTGCCACCTGCCAAATAGAAAATGGCGTAGAGCATAAAAGCAGGGGAAAGCCCAAATTTGAGGTATCTACTTGCTAATGTTCAACCTATCCCTTACCTTCCCCATCTAATGGATGAAAGAGCTACAGTTGTTTTCTGTCAAGAACAGAACAACCTTAATTACAAATACACTGAAATTTTTAAAAGCCTGTTTGTGTAAGGCCTGAAATTAAAATACCAGTATATGGACCTGTCTATGAAGTAAGTGCCTATGGAGTTTCTGTAATAGACAAAGTACCTTGGCCTGGAAATTTGCCATTATTTATTTTTGTTCCTTATTAATGTCTTATCTGCCTTGGACTTTCATTGGGCTAGAACAAAAAAAGAAAAGAAAACAGATGATACACATATATTATCAGGTTGCCTAATACTGCTTACTTGTTTTAATTAAATTTTTGGATACACTTTGGCTTTTAATTAAATTCTCAACTTTAGGGAGAGCTGTGTTAGTGTAGATAAGTGTTCTATACAAACATCTAGGTATGAATACTAACCCAAGCAAATATTCTATATTCACTGATTGTGAGAGACAAAAGTGCAGATGAGAACAGGGTGATCACTTTGCACCTTTTTGGTAATGCTCTTTAATAAAAATAACACCTATTAAGGATAGAGCTGAGATTGGAGGGACACCTCAAACTCTTTTTTGTGAAAGGGTTACAATATGTATCAAAATTATCTGTGATTGGCTAAGCTCATTTCTGAGACAATATAAAACCATTTTCATTCTTTTAAATGGGTTCCATTTTGCCTTTGTGACAGTAACTTATAATCAAATCTGATTGTTGCGAGTATACTGGTGTATTGTTTTGACTCAACCTGGATGGATTGGGATCACTTGAAGAATGAAATGAAGAAAGAAATGTACCCAAAGCAGTAATGGGTTGAAGGGAACAGCAGTGAAAGGCACAAAGAAAAATAAGACTGTGATTAAACCCACCCTTCCTGGTTTTTGTTCTATAACTGCTTTGAGCCACTACAGTAGCTTCTAATACAGTGGTTCTCAAAGTGAGTGTTGGGACTTCTTTGAGTGCCCTTTTCAGAGATGTCATGAAAAGCTGGGTGTCACCATCTTGCAATGGGGCTCTCAAGCTGCTTTCGTAAGAGTCTTATTGAACATAGTAGGACTTCTGAGTAGACTTGAAAGAGCTTTAGCATCCCAGTAATATCACACGGTTTGGTGTCACTTCCGGCCATAACAACACTTCTGGGGGATCCCTGATTCTCATTTTCAAAAGGGGATCCCAGGCTGAAATGCTTGAGAACCACTGTTTTTACACATCTTCAAATGAAATTTGAATATTTGTTCCAATCACAGCATGCACAGTGGTGTATCCTAACTTGTTGCTCAACAAATAAAAGGTTATTTTGGTTTGCATTTGTGAAGAGAAGCAATTGTCATTGTTTTTTCTTAAGTCTTAATTTTTTTCTGCGCAATCCCTTTGCACAATCAAAAACATTTTCTTACATCTCTTCCTTACCTTCAGCTCTCATCATCTCCTGCTGTATGCGTCTTTTGAACTGCTTTGACTTATATTTAAATAAAAATCCTTTTGTCCTTTGACACCATGGTAGATATTTGAGGTGGCCCTCTTGCCGGAAATTTTGGAGACCCCTGACATAGAGCATTGTGCTTGCCATGTGAATCCTTTATAACTTATGGTTGCCTGCAGCATAGAAGCACTTCATACCTAAAACAGAAGTAGGCAGACCTAAAGAAGTATTCCAGTACATCTTTCTCGATTCAGTATATTCCTTTCTTCCTGCCGTAACCTCAGTTATGGTTTTCTTGCTAACTCCTAGTAGGTATGCAGTCAGGGAAAAATGCTTTTTCTATTAATTTGTTTTACGTTTTTGGGATAAATGTGTTTGCCAAAGTGCTAAAATGCCTGTTTTGCAACCTGTATGAAATATCAGACAAAGGAGCTGTATTGTCTTTGAAACTGCTGATTCATGCACTTTGTTGTGAATATGGGAACTGTAACTTCAGCATAAATAAATACAGTGGCACCTCACGTAACAAATTTAATTCATTCCAGAAGCATGTTGGTTACGTGAAATGTTCTTTACGTGAAGTGGATTTTCCCATAGGAAATAATGGAAACTCAGAGGATTGGTTCCACAACCCAAAAAAAAAATTCATATAAAAATATTAACTGGTTATAAAAATGATTACAAAACACTGGAATTGAATTCAAAACATGCATTCAATGTGCATGATCATATGAAGTCTACTTAGGCTGCAATCCTAAAGACACTTTCCTGGGAGTAAGCCCCATTTAACACAATGGGTTTGGAGGCTGCAATCCAAAACACGTTCAAAGTGTCTCCCCACTTTCTCCTTCTCTTCATCCTGAGCCTGTCTCTCCTCTTCTCCCTTCTGACTAGCCCTGAGCTGCTTCCCTCTTCTCCGCTGCCTTTTTCTCCCTCAATCCAGAGGACGCCCGGCCACAGGAGGAACAGCGCGGAAGTGTTGCTTTTGCTATGAGCAGGCGTGCTAAGCAGCCCTGACGCTTTTTAAAAGGGCTACCCAGTCAGCGTGTCTGCCCCAATGGCCAACGAGTGTGTTTGTTATGTGAAGCACAGTTTGTTATGTGAAGCAGAATCCTAGAGACATTTTTGTTTGTTAAGTGGAACATACTTACGTGAGGCGTTTGTTATGTGAAGGCGCCAGTGTACTTCATCTTTTGGAACACTATACTACAGACAATGTCATCACTTTGGTAACATTTCATACTGCATCATTTGCCATGGAGCTTACTTAGAAATACAACTTTTGAATAAAAAAGTATGTTTGAAATTTAATTTTGATTCCAAACAGACGTTCTGCTTTCCTATGTATACCTTAGTTGTGTTTTTAATGCTTTTTGCCTTTGACAATGCCACCAAAAGGAAGCAGCGAAATGTCAGGCTTTAAAAATCAATTTTTTCAGTGGCTAGAAAATCCAGGAATAAATACACTACAGTGGATTATGGCTGACCAGAAAAATCTTAGATCTTATTTGTTTGAAATTATTTGCATAGATCAGGGGTCTCCAAACTTTCTGGCAGGAGGGCCATCTCTTTGACACTGTGTTGGGGGCCAGAAAACTAATTTACATTTCAAATTTGATTATACAGTATATACATAAATTTACATATAAGAATGTATTGGATTGGATTACAAGGCTTGCCTAAGGGCTGGATAGAGGAGTCTTGCCAGGGGCCACACTGAGGCTCACCAATGGCCACATCTGGCTCGGGCCGGGGTTTGGATACCCCTGATATAAATTTATAAGTGAAATAAGTGTTCTGTATTTGTAGTCTGCAGTGAAAATTTTGGGGGAGATCTTGGAGCTGGACAGGTATTTTTAGCCTCAAACTATTCTGGAAAATTTCATGTCTCAATTCTGAAGTAACGTTTTCTACCCACTGTTTCTTCATTGGAAGCATTCCAGAAGTAGTTCCTTTATGGAAAGTTTCACAGCAATACCAACCTATGATTTCCTAAGAAGACATAACAAATGAAGCTTTATTCTTGTTTCACTGACTTGTTTAATGGCAATAGGATGAAAAAGGACATTGGTTTATCTGTTTTCTATCCAGAAGTGTGTTGATTATATTGATTTGGGATGTTGGCTTCAGAGTGTGGATAGAATTGGGCAAGGCAAATAGTCATTAGAATGGAATATTGCTTTAATAGCACATGGTGTTCTCTGCAAAAGAGAGGAAGCAGTAATTACACTTTGTGTAAGGAAGAAGCTGTCTGAAAGAAGAGAGACGGTCAGCAAGAGTAATTTATGTAAGCTGTTGTGGAGCACTGTTAAAGTGAGCTATAACAAAGTTTTATTTATTTTTAGAGCAGTCTGATAGAAAATATATGGATCTGAGTGGGTATCAGTTACCATGTTTAATGCTGATGACTGTAGCAGAAATAGCTGATCATACTATCATACTGATCATACTATCCATTAAGGAAAGTTTGCTGAAGTTGTTTTTAAATTCCAGAAGGTGATTTCTAAACCGATTCCTCAGTTTATTGTATAAACTCTATTTTCTGTAGGGTTTTGAAACTTTTTTCATATGGTCATCAATGGCTTCTAAAAATAAACTTCTACCATTTCTGATTGCATGTAAATGCACTAGTTTGAAGTTACCACTTTGTGATAACTAAGATCCATTGCATACCCTCTCCGGGGAAAAAACAAATGTTTGCTTCTACTTTCTCAGTTCTGTGTTCTTGAAACCTAAAAATGGGTTGTTCATCCTCTGAACTGGAAATTGTGATCTGTCAAAAAGTACTTGGTTCACTGAATCACAGTAGAACCAATAGAAGCTGTAAAAAGAATAGTTTCAAAAGTAGATATCACAGCTATCTACAGTGAACCACAGACATCACAGTGAATGTATTTGACTTGGAAATTGAAAAAGAAGTGTACCTCTTGTATAAACCTTATTTGGTAACCTTTAGTTTTGTAACACAAAGTAAGACCTTCATAGATTTGAATGTAAAATTTTTCTTTGCCTTTGTTAGATCATTCTTGTGACTTTCTGATTTTTTTAATTGTTCCACTCTTTCAACACCTTGCAGTTATACCCAGAAGTCATTCTTTCAACACATTCTCTGATCTTTCAACCTCTCTCACCTCATCTAAAAGCTAAAATTGCCCTCCATCATGTTGATTTGCATATGGCATGTTGATTCAAACTGTTTTCATGTGCGTGAGTGTGTGCAGATACACTAACTTTAGCTCCAGGGGTATTCCCATCCCCAAAGGCATTAATGAGAATCAATTTGCAATTTTGCAGAAATCTTCGTGTGACAACATGATAAAAAATGCAAGATAAAAATGCATTTGCAGTTTGTCAGCTAGAAAGGTATTGGAAGCAGTATTTCCTGCTATTTTGCTTCCTATTCCAAAGTGGAAAGAAAAATGCTGCCTTTTACACACCTGACAAATTAAGAGGGGTGTTATTGGTGTGGCAGGGGTGGGACGGGTAGAATTCACTATTTTCCATGGTTTCATGTAACGGTGGTAGCAGGAAAGGATCTCCTGTGGATATGTGGACTGGAAACATATACAAATGTTTTAATAAAAATAAATTGCAGTTGCAGCAAATTGAATATTTGTTAGTTCTGGAATTAATTTTAGGAGTGCTCTGTGTTAAATATAAATTTATGAAAGTTGAACTAAACTCTGTTGAACAGATCCACAGAACAGTAGAGGAATGGAAACAAGTATGTTCATCCCTAAATTGAAGCATGTTTATATGTATGTGGAGGGTTGTGGTAGCGCATGTTCAAGACCCGGGTCCTACAGGATGGGGTCCTCCCATCCTTAGCCCAGCTCCTGCCAACCTAGCAGTTCGAAAGCAAGTGAATGCAAGTTGATAAATAGGTACTACCTCAGTGAAAAGGTAAAACAGTATTCTGAGCTCCTTTGACTGTCATGACCGCCCCATAACCACAGAAATTTCTTTGGATAACGCTGGCTGTAAAGACTTAGCAACGGGGTGAGCATTGCACCCTACACTCGGTCACAATTGTAAACTGCAGGAGACACCTTTACCTTTATATATACAGTGGTGCATCGTTTAACAAGTGATCCACATAACAAGCAAATATTTCTCTAGGATTCTGCCTCACATAACAAGCGTTGCTTCACTTAACGAGCACACTTGTTGGCAGTTTGGGCAGACGTGCTGGCCAGCAGCGATTTTTAAAAGCGTCAGGGCTGCCTAGTGCTCCTGCCCATAGTGAAAGCAATACTTCCATGCTGTTCCTCCTGCAGCGGGGTGTCCGCTGGGCAGAGAGAGAGAACAACAGTGGAGAAGAGGGAAGCAGCTCAAGCTAGCCAGAAGGGAGCAGGAGAGAGAGAGGCTCAGGATAAAGAGAAGGTAACAGTGGGGAGACACTTTGAAAGTGTCTTGGATTGCTGCCTCCAAACTATGTCTACTCAGAAGTAAGCCCCGTTGTGTTAAATGGGGCTTTCTCCCAGGAAATTGACTTTAGGATTGCAGCCTAAGTAGACTTCATAGGATCATGCACATTGAATGCATATTTTGAATTCAATTACAGTGTTTTTTCATCATTTTTACATGCAGTGTTTATGTTTATATATATATATATATATATATATATATATATATATATATATATATATATATATATATATATATATATATATATGAATATCTGTCAATATAGTTTGAAGTGGTATTCCAGGACTGCATAGCTATGCAGAAATGTGTCTGCATATAAGGCCACGCTGAAGCCCTCCTCTCTAGATCATAATACTGTGTAACTTTTGCAGGATCTTGATTTTTGAAAGTTTCTAGGTATTTTTAGGCTATGCATTAACATTTGTCAATTAGAACTTCAAATGAATAGGAAGTGCAAATCTTAATGTGAGAGGTGAAAGTGTCGGCAACCAAATAAGAATTCTCTACAGGAATAACTGTCATTATTAAGGTTTGTTTTGGACTGGCTTCAGAGACAGAATCTGGAAAACTAATGTGTTTTTTTAATTAAGTTTGAGATGTGACATGAGCTGTGGATTATGGCTCATTTGAACTCTTGTGTCCTTTCACTCTGAAATAAAGCTGGCAGTCAGTAGCATTTAGATGGCCACATTTAAAATGTTAGATATTCTGACTTCAGATAAGATTCTTTTATTTTTAAAATGTACCTGTTGGGCTGTGCATAATGATAAACTGCCCACTCTCGGTTTCTGCTTGAGTTGTTCCTCAAGGTATGCTTTGTGATTAGATAGTGGAGTCAATGTCTCATACAGAAATGCAAAGAACAGCTGCCTCTGAAGGTGGTATCCCTGTATATTAGTAGTGATCTGATTACTCCTGATGCAAAGTTGAAGCTGAATTCCTCAGCAGCTGAGTCAAAGAAGACAAAGCCAGAACAGTGTCTCCTGCAGAGATTCAGCAGGTATCTATAGGTTCTTCTGAGTTTGCTGGGAAAAAATCATTCCTTGGCATACATTTTGAAATTACTGTCCTGAAAGTTGAAGGCATGCGCAAAGCAGTGGCATTACTAGAGAGGGGGCATTCTTGGCTCTGGCTCCTCCCTCCTGGAATGGCTCCAAAGGGGAGAGGCCCCTAGCATGCCTCCCTCCAAGACTGACTGCTCCCATCCCACTCTTGCTGCATCACAGGTGTAAAGTGTTACAGGAACTAATCTTCCAATCTCCATAAATGCTTGTGTAGGAATATTGCAAAGCAGTAGTGCTATTTCCAAAAAGTATGTGTATTGATCTTGTATTTTTTTTTTCTCTCTCATTTCTTTTTCCATTCCCCCATCTCCTGTTCCAGGTTATGTGTTCTGTATGTTGCATCGCCTGCCTGAACAGCATGATTGCACATTTGACCATATGGGGCGCGGGCGTGAAGAAGCCATTATGAAAATGGTGAAACTGGACCGGAAAGTGGGGCGATCGTGCCAGCGCATTGGCGAGGGCTGCTCCTGAGTGCAAGACTCTCTACAACCAAATGCCGTTCTCTTAGTTCACTAATGTTAGCCTTATTTAGGACAAAGTCAGCCAGACACCTTGTACTGGGCAAGTTTCAGACTACAGCCAATCAGTTTCCTTTCTTTAGCCAACCATCCTGGTACTGTAGTTTAGGGTTAATGGTGATTGACATTGATTTCTGGCTGGGTTGATAAGGTGCCTGCTAGCCATCGTATTAAAAAAAGGAGAAATATTTTTGAGCATGGCTGGTGGATTATAACAAAAAAATCTAAAGGCTTCTATTATTGCAGGAGTCAAGCTCTTTAAAAAGAAAAAAGCCTTATGCTGGTAAGCTTCCAGCAGCTGAGTAGAAACTGATGTAGAAGACTGCTGTGTGCACAGCTTTCTGGAAGAAACAACACTTAATATTCCAGTTTTCCTAGCCTCATTTTCTAGCTAACTTTGAGGGGGTGAAGCTGTGCTTAGAGTAGGCAGTGTAGCTGCTGAACCTTGAAGACCTCAACGGTCACTTATGCCATTTTCACATGTGGCTTCTGAGGTTAGGTAGCATCACCAGCATCAGAGAATCTCTTGGGGTGGGAGCGTCTGTCTGGGAAGCCAAAAAGAAACAGGGGACAGATTCTTACAACAACTTTTATATCAAATGCATTACAAGGAACCTGTTTTCTTCACTGAAGTGGAAGAGGATGATCTTGCTTTAAAGTTAGCTCCTTTCTGGAACAAGCAGTAACCAATGTGCATTTTCTACACAGCATCCACAACATTTCTCAAGCGGTGTCGTCAGATTCCATATGCCAACCACTGCGGCTGTCCCCATCAGCCAAAACCTGATTGGCTTTTGTTTGCCTTTTGCAAAGTGCAGGTATCTGAGAATTGATCAAATAAGGCTAATTCACAGCACAGTAGCCATGGCTGGATCCTACAGACTGACTTTCTGTAGCTAGACATATATTGATGGGGAAAGGACATTTTGTAGCAAATGGAATTCAGTAACAGTATTGGGGAGCAACCAGGAAAATAACCCCTTAACGAATTGAGTTTGTATGCCTCACTTCCAATATGTTACGGAGATAATCAAATGGGCTGTTCCAGCCTTGTGTCTATGCAGCTCAATACTCAGTGAAGGTTTTTGCCTGTCATCTGTTGCTAAGCACGTGATTGTGAAATGTGTTGCATAGAATTGGGACTCTCCAGATCTTTGAGAGACAGTTTTATATTGTGGTCTGTTAGTCCCATCATGCTGAACAGTACAAATCTTTAGCGTGCAGGCAGCAGGGAAAGGCAGCACCTGTCTGCCTCCAGCTACGGGCAAAGTCTATTAAAAACAAAGAACACCATATATTGATGGTGGCCCAACATGGAATCTTTCCCCCAACCAGTTAGTGCTCCGTTAGCAATTGGGAATTAGGTATATAGTTGGGAGGGGAGGGGGGCTCAAGGAAGGAGGTTGTATTGTCTCAAATTAACCTATCTGTGAAAGTATATGCCACCCAAAGAGTGACCCTCATGCCACTCTTAATAAAGATTGTGGGGTAGAGCAATTTTAAGTCCGTTTCACTTGTGCTGAAGGTTGATGACTAGTTTTACAGGCCAAATTGTAATTACTCTGATAACCAACTGTGGCTAGTGAAGGAGGGTCACCCTTTGCCTGTATTACCGTAGTATAAATTAGTAATGAAGTAACTCAGAAATATTCCACCGTTCTAAAGTTCAATATGAAAAAGCCATTCTGTGTTGTACTCAAGGCTTTGAAATCGGCAATGGAATTTCCAGCTGCATATTCTGTTTCCTAAGGAAGTATTCCCTTTCCATCGGTGTGTGAGCAGGAAATCAATTTTTTTTTTTGCGTTTGCCATGAAGAGTTTAAAAAACCATGGACTTCAGCTGCTGCCGCGCTATGCACTTTCTTCCCTTCTAAAATCCTAGCATAGCATTTGATGGACATATTGATTGATACACAAGACTTTTGCAGATTAATAACGAAGATGCTATATTTTCCCTTGTTAATCCTTTCTTTAGCCCTGTTACAAGTGCACAGGTGGTTTCAACGTGGCTCTTGAGCGAACACTACTCCAAGTTCTTGTGGATTATGGACAATGTTCACTTTAAAAAAAGTGTGGGGGTTGTTCCTTTGCAGTATCTGTTCTGTGAAGTTTGTTAAACGTAAAGAAAGCTTAAGTTCTTGTATCTTTAAAAAAAAATCTTATTTAACCCTTTTTTGTGTTCTAGATTTACTTACACATGTAGCCTAGAGCTCAGTTTTAGTTTAACATTGTGAAGATATTAAAAAGATCTTGTAATTCTTTTTCCTCCTGCTTAAAAGAAACAAAACCATTAAACAGATCAGATTAAAGTTTGAATTCTTCTCTGAGTATTGCCACAGGTATTGCTAATCAGCACATTTCTTGCTCTGACATGTTTTAAGTTATTTAAATGGGAGGGAAAAGGAATAGCAAAAGGCTTGTTGCAAATCCAAAGGCTTGACGTCTCAACTGGGGCAACTGCTTTAGACTTGAAATATTTGGACACTAGCCATCAGCTAAAAATATAATGCCTAATCAATTAACCAGTTTTAACTCTAGTTATGACCAGTTATAACTCTGGTTATGTTGCAATCTGTGAAAATACATCCAATTAAATATCAAGTAGTTTCAAGAATGTTGAGCACTTCTAAAATTAGTGAACCTACTTGGTTAGTTTGTAACATTAGCTTTATAGCTGTGGACTTTAAAAGACCAAAGGGTTACTTTAAGCAGATGATCATTTTAACACCATCCTTTGCCTGCCATTTCACCCTATATCCAGAATGCAGGATACAGCGTTATTAAGAATATTTTATTAAAATATTCATGATTAAATTACACAATAAAACTCTATGAACAAGTCCTTTTCTGAGATACGGAGGAAATAGAGAGCTCTAAACAAAAAAGCTCTAACCATATGCAGGTGAACGTACTGAACAGAGACAACATCAAAACAGACATTCAACTGCTCAAATTCCTACTTGGATTTGAAATGCTCCCAACAAAAGGAGGTTCTTGCACCTTTGATTTCAGATAAAGAAGTCTGAGTGTATTATGTGCTTCATCAATGGTATAGGTGAATTCATATGTGTTTTGAATTTGGCAGTTGCACTCCAGGTACTTAAACTAAGGGCACAATCCTGGATTGTGTGGAGCATGTTTGCACCTCTTTGGAGTGATCTGCAGTGGTGCACACAGCATCTGACCTCTGCGGTGGCATAAGGAATAACCTCCATACCAGCCAAGCTCAGTTGGCATATAGGTCAGGGTAGGTAGAAGGTTCCTGGTGGTGGGTGGACGGAGAGCAGGAGACTGGGCTGGAATCCAGCATTTACACCTGATCCCAACCCCATTCCCCAGATAGCATATGGAACCAGCTCTACCTGTTCCCATCTACTTGCTTAGGATGCCTTCATAGGCAGTGCAGAACCAAATAGATCCATTGGAGCTGTTGTTACCCAGATTAAGGAGGAAAACATTTCCCCATGCCCTGTAGTAGTACAGCAGCAGCCCCAAACTCATGCTGGATGCAGTGCAAGCCAACTGGTCTGTCTGCTCCAGCTCTTAGTATCACACTGCAAGTTGTGTTTCCTCCCCAGCAGAATATATCCTCATTATTTTCTCCTTCATAGCTACTATTCTGAATTTAGAACATTGTATATCATGTTCTTTGGTTTTTGTTGTTTTAGTTAAGTGGATGTCAGTACTTTTGGCTTGTGGACTAAGTAACCTCACTGAATTTGGTAGCTTCCCCAACTGACCTGTATTAATTTTCATGCCCTGAATTTAGTAACCCAAAATCATAAAGATTCATTTGGCAGCCTGAAGGCCATTCTGTTTATGTTGACTTTTCACCAGTTTTGAATGATGCTTGTCCTTTCCCTTGCGCAACTCAAGACAATCTTTTAGCCTTTTATGATACTTTTTCTTTGTAGTCCCAGTCAATACTGACTAATTTTTTTTGTTTGTTTCCGATTGTCTGGTTCATTACGGAAGAACGTGAGCTTTTGAGTTTCACAAAAAAAATTGAGACAGATTAGAGAGGGAGCTGATGTTGTGCTAGATTATTTAAGAAACACAAACTGTTGTATTGGATGTTAATCCTGTTGGCCAATTTATTTTAAACAGGACCTTCGGAAACCTTAACATCAACAATCAGATCCTCTCTATGGGTCCTAGCTATTTTGAGCTCTCTTCTCCAATTTGCCTCTCCTCTTCTCCCAGTTTTCTGCCACAAATGTATAACTATAAAAATAAAGTACTGTATTCCTATTTGTCCAATTGATATTCTCTTTAAACTGTAAAATCTGGATTGTGCCTGAGGAATTGCAGTGCCTGATTAAAGAGTGTGTTTTAGGAGTTCTGTCACTTATGATTAGGCTTCTATTACCCAGAAATGGCTAAACTGCTTGCATTTTGCAAGCAACTTCATTATTGCTTTTACAACTGAAAACGAGGTAGATAAAAGCACATTCTTTCCCAATATGCTTTGCTTTCTGGAAGTACTAGGCATTGACAATCAGGCTGGATTAGGTGATTCAATTGATTTTCTCAACAGTTTTTATATTTTTTTAACTGTTTGACCAGTAAGTGTCAGTTGCAGAAGGTCATGCATTGAATCTTCAGACAAATGAGACTGCAATCTTATGCACACTTTCCTGGAGGTAAACCTCACTCAACACAGTGGGGCTTATTTCAGAGTAGATATGCATCAGATTGCACTTTATGTTATAACTTATTAAAAAATTGGACATATTGGGTACAGAATAATTTGAATTCTTCTTTAGCTACTTTGATGATTTTTAAAACATGATACAGCTTTCTTCGCTTCTAAACTGTGTTATTCTGGTCAACTGTTGAAAAGGCTTGAATTATTATCCAACAATAGATACTATCCATTATCTAGCAATTATCTCACATGCTCCAACCTATTGACCTACATTATTTCTATCCAAGTCTGAAGGCCCAGTCATATCCAACTGATGCATGCAGCCCCAACGTAAAGGAAAAAAAAAAACATTCCCTTTCCTTGAAGAGGCTTCCATGACTGCTCCCTCGTCACAGAGCTCAGTACCCCATTGGTATGAATTTATCAGTACTAGGATTGGGCACTGAGTTATGCAGAATATTTACCTGTTTATTTACCTGAATATTTTAATCAATGGAAGATTATGTTGAGCAAGGAAAGCCATTCTGACATATCGCTTCATGCTTTACTGCCAGACCATCTTAAGGTCTTACATGTGATATAAACCCTAGATAAAGTACTTGCACATGTAAGTATTCCATGTGGAGGCCATCTCATTTAAATGCATTTGCCATGTGCACTGGCTAGCATTTGTATGTATTCCTTGTTATCCACTAAGATTCTGTTGCAGAAGCACCCATGGATTTAAAAAAACTTCGTATAAAGAAATGTATAAAACTATGTATAAAGAAAACAATGGAAAAATAGGTTTAAAGACCCCACTTCCAAGTTTTCTAATATTGCTCCTAACTGATAAAGGTAGTTCTTCAATATCTGCATGAGTTTGATTCTGGGACTGAAAAATGGAATGATTGCTTGCATGACTACCTATGTACAACAGGAGAAAAGCAGTTTTTTAAACTATGACTTGCAATGGTCATTCATGTTGACTCAAATCCGTGTATTAAAAACTCATGTGTAATAAGGTTGTACATAATTAGGACACCAGCAATTAATCTGTTGTATTGTTGGCATTCAGGCTGGCCAAGTTTCCCCATGTTGGATTGGATGAAACTCCACAATCTACAATTCATGTCACCACATCGGACAAATGCTGAAGAAATTGCCTTTTTTGTATTGTTGGCATTCTAAATTTGTACATGTTTGGTCTGACATATTTTAACAAGGTATGAGTCACATGGGAAAATATTCCATATAGAAATTATAGATAAATCAAGTGTGTTTCCATATATCAAATGTTCTTGGACCTTAAGCAAGTACTTCTCAATGTTTTTCCTGCATTGTACCATTTCATTTGATTCACCAGATCCAAATACCACTGGGAGTAACTGACAATGACTAACTGGCAAGTGGCTAGTTAGTTCTGAGTTGGGAGGCTAAGGCTACAATCCAGAGTTACTACAGGACCTTTTACACCGATGTAATTATGGTGCCACCTTTGGGAAACCTATGGGAAATGCATAGAGCAATCCAGAGTGCCTCTTACGTAATTACTCTGGATTGTAGGGTAAATTGACATAAACACCGGTAAGGAGCTCAGGATGGACAAGATGGCTTTTTAGAATATGCTTTGGAGTCTCGTACTGCTGCTTGTTCTGTCAAATTCCTCACTATTGGGTGGCAAGGGTCTCACAAGTATCACCACATACCACATCAGGTACCACTGCTGGTACTCATTCCACTGGTTGAGAAACACTGCCTTAAGTTTTTGTATGTTTATGTCTTGAGAAAACTAGCACAATTTACCTGCATTATTACATCTGGGTACATCTTCTGTGAAACACCGGTACTATATTTTGTTGTCTAAGAAGGTGTACCATCCAGCAACAAGAACACTCTACTTTAAAGCCAGAACAGAAGATATCAATATACAACTTATATCTTTCACAACTCTTAACATATTCTGAATCATGGACATTCGGGACATATGACTGACATGAAGAGCCAAGTGCTACCATGATGCAATTTTGGTGCTAAGAAGTATAATGCATAGGAATGAGCTTTTGCAAAATTTCATTTGATAAGAATTGCTTGAATCAAAAATGTCATTTAAATACAAGCTGAATCTGAACAAATTGCTTGAACCCAACAGATGTGTGTCTGCATATAATGGGAATTTTTGTTGAAGCGTTTTCTGTTTTAATAATGATTTTTCATGCGCCAAGATTTGTAATGTACTGCAAACTAGGCATATGTTTGACAATAATATGTCTAATTCAAAACAGTTGATAAACACTGAAGAAAAGAGCATGTCTTTAAAAAAAAGAATTGCATCCAGCAGAACAAAGAATTTGATGTTAAACTTTGAAGGTGTTGATTTAATCATAATCAGAATTATTGTGGCAATAATTCACCTCAAGGGTGCAATACTGACTTTAGGCCTGAGAGAATGACCCAGCTAAGCTGGCCTAAGTAGGCCACATCCTGAGCTGACAGGCCAAATCCACAGGGCTAGAAGGCCTCTTAAGTCTGGCATAACTGCTGCTGAGATTTACACCTGCTCCAGAGGTGGGCTGGGAGGGGGTGTTTCTTCTTTGGAAACAGCACTTGGCTGCCTCTTCTGTCCTTCAGGTTATTATGAATAGGATCTGATACACAAGAGAATGCTGAAGAACCATCCAGATCCATCGTATGATTAACATTCTGCAAGCAAAGGCTTGCTGCACAAATGCAATCTAGTCATTCAATTCAGTTTAGAACAAGGAATGAGTTCTACCAGAGGTTTCAACATAAATGAATCCTAGGTGGGAAGAAGAGGAAAATATCTAATCAAGTGAGTACCTATAAGACAATGGGGAGAGTTAAAGCATTTTTTATTTATTTGTTAATAAAAAATGCACATCCTCCATTACCACTTCCATGAGCACTCAAGGCAACTAACATTAAAAACACATGGCATAAACCTGAATGTTTATGCTGTATAAGGAACCTCCTGTTCAGGCATCATTCTGTTGATATTGGGCTTAATTAAGAAGAATCGTACACAACATGGTTAAAAATTAGATCCAATATCATGCAGGAGCTTGAGTGTTTGAATAAAAGCATAATAAGGTGCCAATTGGCATCAATGCCTAACAGGCAAAAGCTTTAATCAAAAACTTACTCAAAAGTTACTCTTTGAGCCCAAAAGTCATGCTCATCTCCAGGTGTCTCAACTTACACAGTCACATCAAGGACTGCACACTTTTTACCACCGTACATGCACAGTGACCATACTTATACCCCATCACTAACACAGATGAATAAACACCATTTGGGATCTGATCCATTTCTAGTGGAAGGTTGACAACCCTGATCTTTTTCCAAAATGTGGCCCATAACAAATGTGATTTTTATTCGTATTAACTTTATCAGCACACAAAAGCTCAATTTAAAATAGCATTTTCCTCACACTTCAAAAATCTTTTGTGTTTTCTGTAAAACAAAAAATCTTGTATTTCTGAAACAATACAAAAATCTTGTATTTCTGTAAACAGAATTGAATTCAACTCTTCCTTTGACATGGATGTCATTGTGTGGTGCTTATAAAATGCAAGATTGCCAAATTTACTTGGATACATTTTTCTATATACAGTATATTTGGTCTGTTCTTATTTTCAGAGCGCAGTTCAAGCCCTATAAGCCCTTTCTTAACCAGCTGTATTACTTGAGAATAATCTTAAGTATTATATGGCCCCTCTTGTATATACAGGATGTCCCATTAGTTTCCATTTTATAAAAACCATTTTTATATAATATGCTCTACGTGACTACCATTGTTTTGAAAACACATTTTGATGTGTATCCTCCACTGCTGAAGAACACGTATAAGCACAGCTGGAGTTTTGCTTGTAATGGCATTTGTGATACGTTCCTTGTGATGATTTGTGCTTTGTATCTTTTCCTGATACACCATGGCCTTGAAATGCCCCAAAAGATAAAAATCAATCTGGGAGGCCACACGACCATGCCAACCTATCCAAGCATTTGGAAACTGCTGATCTAACCACTGACTTACATGAATACCAAAATGTTTATTTTTTCTATGCATGGAAATTTATGGGACACCCTGTATTGTATGGATTGATAATGGCATTAATTCAGTCATTTATGCCTCATCCCAGAATCTGACAACATTGGCCCAATTTAGGTAATACACTGGACGACAGCAGTCAGGAGGACTGCATGGTGGAAGAACCAAGGTGGGCCTGTTCCCAGTGGTGGGCTTCAGGGGGTTCTCACAGGTTCTATAGAACCCTTTGCTAATGAGCACCTGGTTCTGAGAACCGGTTACTAATGGGACATAGAACCTGTTGTTCTATGGACACAGAACCTGTTGTTAATTTATTTGAATCCCACCACTGCCCGGCTCCCTCCTTACCCAAAATGCCATCCCATTACCTTATTACCCCCGTATTTCTCTCCACCGAGAAGATTCAAGTAAAATATATTCAAATATAGTTTTTTTAATTAACCAGGAATACTCAGGAAAAAATAAACTATTTGTTGTACACACTGAAAAGTGTTTGGGTGATTTATTCCAGTACAATTCTATAGCAGCAGAGAAACACCTACCGTAGTTAGTAGATGTGCTCTACTACTTACCCAACGCATTAGGACTGTCAAGAATATCCACTAAACCAGGTCAGTTCTGAAAAAGTTTGGTGTTCAGAGCGACAGAGAATGAAATGTGAACCAAGTTCTGCCTAGTTTCCTCCAGCCACGAATTCATTACATAGCCTTTGGCAAAATACCGTTATCTAAATGTCGACCATCAAAACTGAGATTAATGCTATGCGCTTACTCTACAGGGCTGATGGAAAGATTCCAGAATTCAAATATATTGTGATTTTTTTTTAAGCGTTTTGAAGTCTTGTGCTGCACTTTGTTCCAAATAATGAAAGGTTTTATTTAATAGGTTAAATTGTTTATTGAGAGGAAACATCTGCACCCATCTGTGTGATATAATCTCACTGATCAGTTCTCTGTCACAAGGCAGAATGATCTATATCAGCGTTCTCCAAACTTTCAAATTCAGGGCTCCAGGATTTCTAACAATTGTGCAGAAGAGGGACTTTTAGCAGGTGCTGCTTGAGAGTTGTGAGAGGAAAAACTGCACCAACTGAAATTTCCTCCTCTACACAACTGTTAAAGGTCCTGGAGCCCTGAAGTGGATCATTTGGAGACCCTTGATCTATATATAAAAATAACTAAAAAGTCACTGACTCTCTCAATCAATGACTCAT